>OX421930.2:10000000-14800000 GCA_949128155.2 Xanthia icteritia
TTTACTGATGTAGATACCGCGAGACTAGTCTATTTTAGTTACTTTCATAGTATTATGTCGTACGGTATTCTACTATGGGGACGGGCTGCAGACATCGAGTCTATTTTTATTCTGTAGAAAAGAGCCATTAGAGCCATCTAGGGCCTCCGCAGGCGAGACTCTCTAAGGGAACAGTTTAAAGATATTAACATCATGACGGTACCTTGTCAATATATTTATGAAAACATCATGTACGTAAGGAAAATTCTACATCTATTTAGTAAAAGAGGTGCAAAACACAATTATATCACTAGGAATAGGGACCAATTAGTTCAACCGGGTTTCAGGTTGGCTAAAGTGGACTCATCTTTGCTGGGGTACTGTTTAAAATGTTACAATAAAATACCTCCCCAGATACTTCAACTGAATGAAACGAAATTTAAATCTTATATTAAACGCACACTATGCAGCCAAGCATATTATAAGTTGGGGGATTACATCGCTGATAAAAATGCTTGGCTCAACGCTGGTCCTGCTCCACAAGCATAAACTAATTGATTAGCATTTGAAAATATCGTTGGAGCTGCTGAAGATTTTAAAAAACTATCTTTGCATTGTATAAATTCAATGTCTTAGCATTGTATAATTGCATGGAACATGTGTGGGCACCATGTACCGACTATAAAGCTACCATTTAGGTACTGAGTATGTCTTTCATTGACTTGAATGTGCCCTGGCGGCTGGTTGTTGGATCATTTAGCTCCCCTCAAAATGGTTGAGCTGAATGGTGCTAATCCATGCGTCATGTTCGTGAACGGGCGCCGTCAGTAGGGACTGGTCATCTCTTAGCTGCCACGGTGATTTTAATTTAATTTATATTTTTATTTCTAACGGACGCTTTTAATGTTTTGCATCGTTCTCACATGTATAACTTCAACTTGAATGATGTGACCAATATTATGTAAACATTTTATTTTATTTAAAAGTGTGTCCGTGGAGTTTCTGCCCGTTCTTCTCCATAGGTTAGGTACCTACGCTTTGGAATGGGCGACTAGCTTCATATTTCTGACTGACCGACCCCTTGACAATTCAAAAGTGCCTGTAATTGGTTTATTTGAAATAAATGCTTTGAGTTTGAGTTGAGTTTGTATTTTCTCAGGTACCTGGTATACAAAGGTTTCCTACAAAGGATATAACAATAAATCAACAACAAACAATCATGTCCTTTATGTGAATGTTACTTAATTGATTTAGCATTTATACGTACTTAGTCATTAAACTTTTGTTCTTATATCAGTCGACAAAGTCAAGTTTACAAAAGGTTTGCAACATAATATTTGTTATCATTCATCTTTTCAACCTTTTTTTTTTTATTCTCAGGGCGAAGTTACAGAAAGAAACCAGACTCAACAGAGGATCCAAATATCATTCTACGTGGTGCTTCGGGAGCCCTCAGACCTGGGCGGATGACCTTCATACTGGGTCCTTCAGGAGCCGGCAAGACCACACTACTCAAAATCTTAGCTGGAAGAAAGTAAGAATATAGTTGAATATATTTGCTATCACTCAGGCTCCGCATCGGCCCACGACTAAGCTACCCAAGTGTACTTAGATTCGCTTTGATGGAAATGTAGGCGGATCGACCACTGCGACCGCCCCACGGCCACACTATGCACGAATGCGAGGGTGGGAAACAAAATATGAACCACTTCGCTAACGTTTGAAACCTCTCTTGCCTCTCCGTGCACATCGTGTGTATAGAAGTTGACGGTAAAACATTAGGTATATAAAATAGTTATGGGCACCGGGTACAGGGCGGATCGCTAGGTAATAACGCAGCTAACGAACTTGCTAGAAGAGGATCTAGCACGGCAGTCTGTGGATATGTGATCTAGCACGGCAGATGTGTATCGTACCCATCCCCTTCAACCAAATAAGCAGGTGGCTACAGGACAACACCCACACACAAGCGGAAAACTGGTGGACCTTGACACCGGGCTGCAGGCAGTCCAAGGAAGCTATGACATCCTTGGACAGCAGGCGTTTATTACGCCTGGACAGGAACGGCCTGCGCCTGGTGACGGGGACCATCACGGAACACTGCTCGCTAAACAAACATTAATAGGCATACCGGACAGTCCTCTGTGCAGGGTGTGCATGGAGGCTGAGGAAACAGTTGCGCACGTGTTCTTTGAATGCACAGGCGTCACCCAAATTAGAACAGAAACCCTCGGGTCACCCATATCTTTCACAGATGTTCTGAACAGACCAGGAGATTTAATTAACTTCTGAAGGGAGGTGGGCTGTTTGGAATAACCACCGACGGCCGCCATGGGCCACGCACGTCGCACAATGGTCCACCTGCGGGACTAAGCGCGGAAACCAAACCCCATAACATAATTATGTAGAAGGGCACTGGGTTTGTTGAACTTAATGACTGTCAAATTGTCCTTATACCTACATAGGTGCATGCAAATAAAGTAGTGATAAGATCTGGCTGTTTGTGTATGTGAGTTTAAATGTTTGTAAACGCACCCACATTACAGGAGAAAGTCAGTGGGGTAACATTTAAAATATATATATATATATTTTATTCAGATATTATATTAACAACACCAACAAAAGTGAGAAATAAAATCCCCAATAATTACCGCAGGTTTGCTCGTTGTACAACTTAAGGCGAATGCGTCCGGGTAGCCCGCGAAATTCAAATTTTCTTACGTTTTTTTACAATTTAAAGATCAGTATCAGGTTATATGTTGATCTAAATATGATTATATTTTAATCAAGATACAACGTAACAATGACCTGCAAATTCAAATTTTTAAGTGAAAATAACATTGTTGAGAGCATATTGTACATCTTTCTACATCTCGTACGTTCTACATCTCTACGTAGAAAGATTCGCGAACGCAGTACAACGCCTTGCGAGTTCAGGGTGCTGATGAGGTTGCCCCGATTCTGTAGCTCATCAGGTATGTTCGCCGAGTCGCCAGTACACTGTTTCTATTCTACTATGCGAAAACGATGCACAAACATACCTGGAGCGCAGGGTTTGGGCTAACTCCATCGGCATCCCGAGGGCATTCGCGCAGAGGTTCGACTGTCAGTAACTGAACAGTCCTAAACCATTGCTGTATGGTTCACGTACCGAGCAATCGAAGTTTATAATATGTTTATGTGAAATATTTTTAATTATATGTTCTTTGGGCTTATTGGTGAGTTGTCGATTCGTCTTCAAATAAATTAACTTCGGGCGAATAGCCTCAAGAAAAAATAATATTATTTAAAAGTGTCGATTCGCTCGTATCGGGCGAATCACCAATAAGCCGTTTTTTGGTGCCTACTAGGATCCATTGTTGGTCGAAAATAAACGTTTATTTTATTTATTACTAAATCAGCTAGCAATATACCTATTTTTGACTAATTACCAATGATCGGAGTAGGTAGATTGAATTGTGGTCATTGATCCGAAACGTATATATTAATATGGACATTCCTCCGGAATTGGTTGATTATTTAAAAAAAAACGGAACTTAGGTAGGAATTGTATTAAAATGAGCAATATTATATTCTTCATATTTTTTTTTAACGGCAAACAGTCACGATTCCAAGCTTTGGTAAGTAATATTTTACTTGTTACAAGGAGTTTAAACCGATGTACTATAACAATATTTTTAGTATTGTGTTTGTTTGCTTAAGCTGTTGAACATACCATCACCAACTTTGAATTGAGTAGTAATAATATCACTACCAACATTAACAATATTTAATTGAATCCGGAAATACCGGAATTGCTTTCCGGAAAAATGGCTTATCCATGTTATTCTTTCTGTGTGCATTTATGATACAAGTACCAAAAAATTAATCTACCTACTCCGATCATTGCTAATTACAAATTCTATTGTACTAGGAAAGAGATTTGAGAGGAGAGAGATTAAGCATAGTCAATTACACGTGCTCACGCACAATGTACACGTATGTGCATAAATTATATAGCTAATAATTATATAGGCATAATTGATTTGATTAGGAATGCCGAATGAGTGAAGGTCACAGGCACCAAAACGGAAATTAGGTATCAATAGGAAAGCAGGTCGTAGGTCCTAAATATAACGATTCCCAAAGCCAAGGCGACCGTAAATAAAAGCCTTTCTTAAAACGTTATAAGAAAATTCTTTTAGCCCACGTTCGCACGAACGTAATAAAATCGCGGCGATTTTTTTTCGTGCACTGAATTTTCAACGCTCACCTTAGCGCCGAGAGTTGAAAATCCAATAGTGAGATTTTTCAACGCGCTGGGACGAGAGTGCATCCCAACGCGTTGGATTCTCAACCCTAGAGTTTACAATCTAGTGCGCGATAAAATCCCGCCGCGTTGTTCTATGTTAGGGGGTTTGGTTTCCGCACTTAGTCCGTCAGGTGGACCATTGTGCGTGGGATCCCGCCGCGATATTATTTATCTAAGTATGTATGTATCTCATTTTGCATAGTGTGACTATGTACCTATTGACTAAAATGATTGCGCAAATAAAATCTTTGCATTATTGCTCTTCCTTAATTGAGGAAGTAATTCTTACTTTATGTGATACATTATAATAACTTCCGTCATTCCGACATCCGTGAATAAACAGCTAGGTATAGGTATGGATAGGTAAATCTATAATAAACAGCTAGGTATAGGTATGGATAGGTCAATCTATAATCAAATACCTACCTGTTGATTGTCCCAATACAAAGGCATATTTCTTAACTTTTTATTCACAGAAGGACTGAGCAATCCTACCTAATCAAAACACTTGTGAACCTACAGTGTTTCTAAGAATTCCAATGCCTCATTTACATTCAGCTCACTTCCGCGGAAAGAGGCAGAGAAGTGGGCATCGCGAGTATGTGAATGCTTCAGTTCTCATGCTCCTGCCACTGCCACTCACGCTGCCGGCGCTCCCCAAATTAGCGATTTTTTTGCGTGGAAGTCAAAGCACGACGTAACGCGACAAAATTGTAAAAGTTACATTGGATACTAGTCACAAAAACCATAAACTTCAGCATGAAGTCCACGACGCGTGGAGGAGAATTAGCGAACGCATGGAGAATTAAAAGGAGAGAAAAAGTCGCTTATGGCGTTTAGGCCACTTTTAATGGATCGATATCATTCACCATCTACAACGAAGACGATTTGTTTTTTTTAATTATTTTTTTTATCAACAGTTTACATAGTTGTTTAAACTAAGGAGATAAAGTGCTGATGCTGTAATTATTTCGAAGTCCTCCATTGCCCAAAGTCGAACGCGAAGTGAGTAACGGAGCAGGAACACTTCACTGCCCTCGATCCTACCACGGCAATTTTTCCGACAGCCTGCCGGCGGCAGCGCGAACAGCAGCGACAGGGGCTGAATGTAAATGAGACTTAAGTTCCATCAAGATATTTTCCTTGAGATTGACCTTAACATGACCCATTATACAACAATGGTAACCCCTTTGTAGGTCTCTCTGCCAAGTATAACTTATACTTACTTTACTATAACTATATACCTACTTACTTTGAGACACACAATAACTATTGTTTTTATTTGTATAGGAATTCGGGTATGTTAATTATCAAGTGATTTTTTTTGCACCATTCTTCTAACAGTAAAATGTTTGAATAGTTTAGTACTATTCAAACATTTTACTGTTAATCAACATTTTACTGTAATCAACATAGCTATATGATATGTAATAACTAATTTGACATGAATGAAATAAAAATATAAAATACCAAATTACTCGTAAATGGTTTCCATTGGCATATAATGAGGGGTAATTCGGTCGCAAAAGACCTCTCCTACATCCCCTTAACGGATTGCCGTCACATAACTAATATATATGTTAATATTTTTAACTTAGGTACTTATAAATCATTAGGTATTAAACATAAAACCATTTTTTTTGCAGAAATACCTTTTATTTTATACGTAGATATTGTTAATTCAAACACATTTAAATTAAAATTTAATAACAATTTACTAACAGGTTTCAAAGTGTGCCTATATTGTTGATTGCATTGTTATTGTGCTATTAGCACTCCGGTGCTAATCGCGCAACATATAAAAACCGCGCAAATAAATATGTCAATGAGTGTTTCAACAGATTGTTTTTACTGTCATCCGTTCTCAGTACCTATAAGAAGGTAGATATGTTATCATCTAATAGAGCTTGTACCCTTTAATACCTAACCTAAAGCGAACTAGCAAATCGGTCCAGCAGTTTTGACGAAGACGACCTTACAAACTAACAATTCGTACTACATAACATATGTAGGTATACTTAGATTCAACCTTTAATAAACCACAAATAATGAAGACCATTTGTTGCAGAAAGACAGGTGTAACGGGATCTTTGTACGGTGCAGGTCGAAGCTCAGTGCTGGTTGCCCAGGACACCACGCTCATTGACACCCTGACTGCTGGAGAGACCCTCAGGTTCGCCGCCAGTCTCAAGCTGCCGAATATCTCCTATAGAGATCGTAGTAATGCGGTAATTACGACAACTTTTTGTTCTTCGTAATGCATGCTTGAACCAAATCGGATTCTCGAACTTCTGCAACAGTCAATGTTGACTATCGTAGATATTCGTATGATTTATTCAAAATAGGTACGCCAACAGCGTATGCATTGTACATTAAATAATAAAAAGTTAAGGAGTATGGGTGCAAATACCAATTACAGGTGTACACGACATCTACTTAAAACAAATGATCACGGGAATTGAAGGTTTTAAGCTAAGCACACATTACAGCCGCAGCGGACCGCAACGCATTGCTTTACAATACCAGAAAAGTGTTGTCCTGTACAGTATGCAATTGTTCATACAAAATGTAATATAGGTAGTGATGCAAAATATGATGGAAAATACGTTGAGTGCGTTAGCCTTCAATGTGATCATCGGGGCACGAAAGGCCTCCACATCTCATGTGTGAACTATGTGCGAGCGTAGTTAGCGTCGCAGATCGATCAATCCCCAGCTATTATTTGGCTAAGTAAGACTTACTTCTAGAATAAGGGATCCAGTTAACAATGCTTATTTTTAAATCTTTTTGAACAGTTTTAAATGAGGGGTCTAAGTGCAAATCTGCCTTAATCCGGTTTCAGAAAATTGTCGGTGACCCTTAAAAAACATTCTGTGGCAAACTAAATAAATCTGCAAGGTTAAGCTGCGCTTGCCGCGGCAGGTCCACGTATGGGTGACCGTTTTAACATACCGAGACCTCTCCCTCCTTTTAGGTTTATAACAAACTAGCTTCTGCCTGTGACTTCGTCCGCATGAAATTTCGGCCACGACCCTGCGCGTCGCATCGCCCGCCCGCGCTATTACTTCATTTTCACTTAGCGTTGTTTTTTTTTCTTTTTGCACGGCTCCTAAGGGCCGTAGCGTAATGTTACACAGCATATAACCTTCCTCAAGAGTTGGGCTATTCAATGCAAAAATATTTTTTCAAATCCGACTGGTAGTTCCGGAGATTACCCCCTACATACAAACAAATTTTACCTCTTTATAATATTAGTATAGATATAGTTTTTTTATAATAATATGTTATATAATAACAATAGCATTAATATCTTAAATTTAAAATTCAATTGAAAACTGGATAGAGGCGTTTTTGGACTTCATTCATAGGACTAGAGGCGGTTTGCACGAAGCTGTCTGGTATTTATTATGCAAAATTGAACCAATAACAGAGAAGTAACATTTACTTCCATTTTCACAGAAATCTAATAAAAAAACGAGCGTACAGTAGTCGTATATGATGTGTAAACGATAGATAGATAAGATAGTTAAATAAATCGTTTATTTTATGCACACAAAAGACAGCACAATGTACAAAAGCACGATTAAATAATGACTAATTAGCTATTAGGAAATAGCTGCAAGGTGCCAATATACAAACAAATAAAAAATAAAAAAAGAAGAAAACAAGACATTGTGATGACACCATTGGCTATGACACACTTTAACACAGCTGACATCTTGGCTGACAGTACCAACCTCTCGGAAAATGGGTTGGTATGGCCTACTCTAGCACTGCAGAAGCTCATTGGTTAAAGCGAGAGAAAAGATATTGCACATAAAAAATTACGCACGTATTTGCCTAGCCTTTTCCCAACAATTTTGGGGTCGGCTTCCGATGTAACCGGATGCAGCTGAATACCAGCGCATTTACATGGAGCGACTGCCTATCGGAGTATCTTACCTCCACAACCCAGTGACTGGGTAATACGACACCCCTTGGTAAGACTGTTTGTCAGATCTTCGGGCTTCTGACGACCCGTAACGACTGTCAAAGAACCACGGATGACAGCCAGGACCAACGGCTTACCGTGCTTTCCGAGGCACGGAGGCCCATCCATGGACCAAAGCTAAGCTTAAGCTAGTAGCTTAAGCTGATGGATCGACCCATGCTGCTGTTACTACTTAGCCACGAGCTCCTCTTCAAAAATTACGAATGTAATAACGTCAAAACGGGACAAAGGCGTTGCATATTTAACAACTGGATAGTGTAGGTTTTGAATCTCACTTGTTATTATTTCTGGCTTTTTGTATGTCATAGAGGTGGTTTTGACCGTAACTGACTTTACAGAACCATAGATAATGTAATTGAGTGTCACCAAACACAAAAAAAAACAACGGGTTGCACTCCGGGAGTGCCGGCAGAAGTGAAAACTTTAATATTAACGTTGCGGTCTACTCTCCCTCCGTCTTACGAATTTTCGATCAGGTCACGTGTCCTGACGCGAGTTTAACATTTTTTAACCATCACAAAAAAAATGCACAACGCCGCTAAAGAAGTTTTCACTTCAAAAACATGTTTTGTTTTTTAATGGACAGTAGCGAATTTGCTCTTAGACCCCTCAAATAACCCTTTTATGTATAATAATAAGCATCGGTTAATCAAGTCATCGGGTATCAGTGTTCGGGCTTATGTCATTCGTTATTCGGTGTAACAAAGGGAACCCAATTAAACCATTATTTTTGTAATACAATCTGCAATTCTAAATAAACGTCTATCCTACTGTTACAGATCAATACAGTCACAAAGCAGCTCGGCATACATGAAGTTCTCAACACCCGAGCGGGTCGCCTATCAGGCGGTGAGCGAAAAAGGCTTATCATCGCTTGCGAACTACTCACAGACCCCACTATCATGTTTCTAGACGAGCCTACCAGGTAATCCTAAACACAATGTACAGACGCCAGCACATCAACCTACTACTATCTGTCAAATTTCTTTATTAGATTTTCAACTTTATCACAAAAGTTTATGGTTCAAAATTGATTGGGAAAATTTTACAGTTTCTGGTAGATTGACCTGATGGCGTCTGTACAAATTAATGAAAATTCTTTCTACTTTTATCACAACCTTCAATTAAAGATAAAATGTTAATTTGTATTTCACACCTTTAGTTCAATGCCTAACAAATAGACCAGATTAAATTGTACCCATCTAATAGAATAAAATAGTTGATTACGTCTACAATTTTTTTAAAGCACTAAAAATAACTTCTTCCCATAATGTCTTTGAGAACTGGTTCCGAATTTGGAGTCACGTTAATACAAATTCCATGCCTAAAAATACTTGACATGTAATATCTATTACCGCTGTCTTCACCAAACCAAAAATAGGTACTTTAATATATTTCTCGTAGCACAATTCGTAGACCTGCTACGTGTTTTCTTTAACTATCTACGTGTTTCGTAGCAGTCAGATGCTTCCCATGTCTTCTTGATTTTTCATAAGTAGTGATCCTTCATTATTGTTGTATGTCATAAGGCTATTAATTTTATAAATTAAATTATGTTTTGTGTTGCGTAATGTAAATATCATTTTGAATTTGATAAAAAAATTATTATATATAATCTTATATATAAAATTCTCGTGTCACAATGTTCATTCCCGGACTCCTCCGAAACGGCTTGACCGATTCTCATGAAATTTTGTGAGCATATTGAGTAGGCCAACATCTGAGAATCGGCCATCTATTTTTCATACAAAAAAAAAATAATAGAAATTACTAAAAAAATATTTATATGGCAAAACAACGTTTGCCGGGTCAGCTAGTAGTATATAGAATCATTTTTTTCTAACTGAACAGACAGCTGTGCTGCTGGGGAGTTGTTGCGCCACTTCTTCTTCCCAGTTAAGCACTAGGAAGTGGTGAAGGGTGGCCGTTTTGGGGGACTGTCTTATGTAATTTTGACGTTCGAAAAGTGCGATTCTCAGCCTAGTTTGAATAAATGACTTTTTAATTTTGAATTTTGTTTGATTTCTTGATTTTTATTAGTATTCCTGTTGAGTTTTTCTGAATTACGAGTATCATAGCAGTCAGATCCTTTCCAAACCTATCAGTTCTTGGTTTTAAATAGTGACCAGCGATTAATTTTAGTAATAACGTACGGAATTACCAACAGTGACACTTCCATTTTGTTACATTGATGATAAGCTGCTTTTTTGCTTCTTTTTTATCAGTTGAGGACCACCTTCTTAGAGAGGACTCTACGGCTGATAATTTTTTTGTTAATGTATTAGGATATACAAAGAATATAACTAAGATTCGATTGGTTTTCCAGCGGATTAGATGCTGTATCATCTCGTTCCGTGGCCCGGGCTCTTCACACAGTGGCCCGTAGTGGCAGGACTGTAGCTTGTGTTCTTCACCAGCCGTCATCACAGTTGTTCAACACCGCTGATGACGTTATCCTGCTAGCCAATGGCAGGACACTGTACGCGGGTGCCATAGCTGATGTACCCAGTGCACTCTCCAGGGCTGGGTTTACGTGTCCACATTATTATAACATAGCTGATTACTGTAAGTATTTATTTAAACCATTGTGATTGATACAGAATTATAAATATCATATCTCCTTATTTATTTTCTTGTCGCGGTAAGTGAACGATAGATAGGCGACGTTAATAATACATTCCTGAGGACTACTGCTGTTGACAAAATGGTGTTATCATTGCCACGAGTGATGAGGAAAATAAAATCGCTTCATATTTACACAAACTTACAAGAATTAAAAATGGTTATCTGTTGCGTTCAAGGGTACAGCTGGGATTTAGATTATTTTATTTTACGGGTTACGTAAAATAATCTAAAAAATACGGCATATAAGGTAATAATAAAATAATCTAAATATTTAATCACAGCTTTAAAAATGATCAAACGAGCTTCACAGCGGCCCTAATCTGTTCCAACATCCCAAACACGAGTTATAAACAATTTTTTTTAAGGCTAAAGCAGATTGTGCCGGGCCACGCTACAACGCAACGCATTACAAAAATCCTCTTTCATAATTTTTTCAACAGGCGGGCCGCACAGCACTTTTTTGTATAAAAATGCATTCCGGAAATAATTGAATCAACTCATTAATAACAAGGGTTGTGACACTTCTCTTATTTTTCAAACGGTTCAGTTCGAATGATAAATAATTAAGAGAGTTCCCCAAGGCTTCATTTTGGGCCCTCATATGCCTGGTTTACATGGTTACATATAGTGATCGCTCTCGCAAGTTTCTACCACAAGTGCCTACCATACCTGCCTATTATTGTCCCACTGCAGAGCAAAGGCCTTATACAGATAAGGCTCGAGCATTGATCATCACGTTAGCTCAAGATCGGTTGGCGATTTTAGACTTGAATTATCTATAAGTCCAGGTTTCCTCATGATGTTTTCCTTCACCGATATCAGTAGATAATGTCCAATATAAACTTAGAAAGTACATAAGAATTGAAAAACTCACATTGGTACTGCCAACCTACAACCTCATGCATGAGAGGCTAGGGGCATGAGAGGCCTCACGACACCACAAGTGCCTACTTTTCAGTAACTGTTTTTATTGTTGTTTTCCAGTGTTAGAGATAGCAAGCGATGAACACGCTGGTGACATGAATCTCTTGGAGAAAGAAGCCAACAGCTATGCTCACGAGATGAGCAAAATCGCCAAGAATGACATTTGCAATGGAAACGGAATAGGTAACTTACAATTCTGATAAATCTGTCTATACTACGGAAGTCTGGTAAAAATCGCTGATTGCGATAAGATCGCCCATTGTATCAACATGAGAAACAAGAATTTCTACCTAGGTACTTATTTCAATGGAAGGCAACACACGGCGATATCGAATATCGGTTAGGTACAAGTAAGGGAAATTAATGACTAATTAGCTATTAGGAAATAGCTGCAAAGTTCCAATATACAAACAAACAAAAAATAAAAAAGGAAGAAAACAAGATATTGTGATGACACCATTGGCTATGACACACTTTAAAACAGCTGACATTTTGGCTGACAGTACCAACCTCTCGGAAAATGGGTTGGTATGGCCTACTCTAGCACCGCGGAAGCTCATTGGTCGGCAATTTTGGGGTCGGCTTCCAGTCTAACCGGATGCAGCTGAATACCAGCGCATTTACATGAAGCGACTGCCTATCTGAGTATCTTACCTTCACAACCCAGTGACTGGGTAATAAGACACCTCTTGGTAAGACTGGTTGTCAGATCTTTGGGCTTCTAACGACCCGTAACGACTATCAAAGAACCACGGATGACAGCCAGGACCAACGGCTTAACGTGCTTTCCGAGGCAAGGAAATATCGGATATCGGTTAGGTACAAGTAAGGGAAATTAATTGTTAAGCAAACTGACACGCTACGTAAATTTGCCGTGTTATAGCAAAAGAATGAATGGAAAAAAGTTCTGTTTGTTTGGGTAATAATCACTGGGTAGTAATTAATTTCTCTACTGCCTTGTCGGTCTAGTGGCCGCAACCGCTACTGCTAAGCATGAGTTCCTGTATTCGATTCTCGGGTCGAGCAAAGTGTAATTAAGTTTTTCCATCTGGAGTAGCAGCCCGGAGTCTGGATTAGTGTCCGGTTGTCGGCAAATGGCTCGCATCCTATCTCAAGCGTCGTCGTAACACCAATGGATAATAAGATTTAATGGCTCGAAATGTCAGCGTTACACCTTTGGATAATAACAAATCTGCGTTTTTTCGAAGCCTTGCCCAAAACTCAACAAGTACTTCCAAATGTGCCGACGTTTGTGGCACATGTGCGGTACAGACGCCTGACGTCCGAGGGGTTAATATAAGTGGTAGATAGGTATACCTATATAATAGTACACTCATATTTCGCCATGAAATGCCATGTGTGTGTGATGTATCCCTGATTTTACCTATGGTAACAATATATGTGGTGGAGGCGTAGGTCCTCGCCACTGCTGGTCGTACCATCAGCCAGAACCAACTGGCTGGCCAAAACCTCTCTGACTCGAGCAATTCGCACCATCAATTATTTTCAAGTTATTTACATGTCACTGGGGTGAATTCGCAAAAGTACTATTGTTTACACAGTGTTATAAACAATGATCTTTATGATCTTATGATGTATTTGGTGCTTTAATTTTAATTTGGTGTGTGTGAATTGGCTATCGCATTAGGCTAAGACCTGTAATGGTAATTTTAAGGCATTTAAATAAATAAATAGATACCTACCTAGGAAATAATCTTCGAAGCTGATCGTTGCATGTTCTTAATTCATTCCTTATTATATTTTTGCAGAGATATCTCCCGAATCAGTAGCACTACTGAACCCCAGCCCCAGTCCTTCAAAGGGGTACACCGCCAGTATCTGTCAACAGATGAACGCTCTCCTATGGAGATGCTGCATAGGAGTCGTCAGAGATGTTTACTTGACTCAGGTTCGTACCCGTATTTATTTATTTATTTAATACTTCAAGCACACAAATGTACAGAGGCGGACTTAATGCCATAGGTATTTTCTACCAGTCAACCTTCGGGTGATGCAGAGACAACAGTGGTAGGTGCAACAGAGAGATTTGAAGATTCTTTATATTTAAATATAAAGATATACATGTAGGATCAGGAGTGCCGAGAGGTATATCGTCAGGGTTTGGAGTTCCCATTTTATTGGGATAAACAAGTCTGTATAAAGAATCACGAGACTTCTATTTCCGTAGGTAGGTAGGTACTTAGGTACATAAGTAAACCGACAGTTTTGTCGGGAGCAGAGGGGCTCTGTATTGAGTCGAATCCGAAGATCGACTCACTAGCATAGCGAGTGCACGCTCTTTTATAAGACGATGCCCCCACTTTGCAATTCCTCCACGACAACTCTGTCCGATGGCGCACGGAAGTACGTCACGTGTTTACTTGATACAAAACACTAAAATGTACCAAATCTAATAAGACTTACATTATAACGTAATAAAATAATACAAGAATAATTGTCGTAAACAAACAATGGTGAATTCACAAAGTAAATCCTTATAAAATTAAAGTGACATGTCAACAATTGTTTTGAAGAAAACTATCTGTTACAATTATCGAAATAAGTTGCCAATAATCAATTAGTACGTATACCGAGTACTTATTAAATTATGTTCTGATTTATTAGAGAATAATTGATAGTAAAAATCACTTAAATTAATAACAAGAAAAACAAATCATAACAAACTCTGTTGACTACCTACAATTGTAGGTAAGTGACAACGAACTCCGACACGGCCAGAACTGACGTTCTACACGACCTCGTGTGATCTTTAAAACAAATCGCTTGGTGAATATCGATCGGCCTTTCTGACAAACAAAAAGCCTTAACAAAAGGTGTGTCGAAAAGAAAAATCCTGAATTAGTCAAATAAAATTATTATCAATAGCAGTTGCATCGCAACCATTCAAAATGACCATACTGTTACTGACAATACATAGCTCAACTAAAGTAGAGACATAGTCTCCCAGCCGAAATCACACCATGGGATTCGACAAGTAATTTGCAGTCGAATAGACCACCCGCATAGGCGTCAACATAGACAACCCGCATAAGCGTCAAGTTCAACGTCCAAATCCAGGAGTCAACATAGACATCCGATTAAGCGTTACAATAAACAAGAGTCAACATAGACATCTTGTCAATTCAGCCATACTATGTCAGCAACAGATGAATCATCATCAGTGTCAACATTGACATCATCATTAACAGTGACTGGACATTCAGGCATTTTTCGTACACGATCATGGGCATATTTGTAAATTCTATTGGTGCTCAAAGATTTTAACAAATATCTATCACCACCCAATAGTTCTAAAATTTTATAGGGACCTTTAAATTTAGGATCTAATTTAGTTTGGTTTCGTTCCTCATTAGCAATAAGTACAAAGTCTCCAACTTGAAACTTTTTCAAAACAGCTTTAGTCTTAGCATATCGGGCTTTATCGTATTCGGCATTTTTAGTTATACCCAGGGCTGCTTGTTCCCTTACACGAGATAGATTTACTTCTATCTCCTTACTGTCAACAGTCATCAAACCTAGAGGTCTAGCAACTCGTCCAATCAATAAGTCTAAAGGACTAGATTTTGTAACTCGATTAATTGTGCAATTAAGAGCAATTTGAATGTCTTCAATGGCATCTTGCTATGATCGCTCACTGGTTTCAACGGCGGTAAGCATACTTTTTAATGTTCTCATTATGCGTTCAACCTGCCCATTAGCTCTACATGCACCGGTAGCTATTAAATGCAAAGCAATATTGTGGGAATCACAAAAATCTTTAAAGTTTTTGTTAGCAAAACAACGACCTTGGTCAGCTATAACCCGAGAAGGTGCTCCAAATAAAGAGACACTGGATTTAAGAGCTTTAATGCAATTTGATGCGTTAATCTGGGTAGTATGATACAGTAAAACATACTTTGTAAAAGAATCAATTAAAACAATGATGTATTCCTTGAGATCACTCTTTCCACTAAGATTTCCCGTAACATCTATATGCACTGTGTGCCAAGGTATACTGACTTTGGGTATAGGATGTAACTCTGCTTGAATTTTACCCGAGTTAGATTTTGAAACTTTACATGTGATACAGTTATCTACGAATTTTCTAACATATCTGGCCATTTTATCAAACCAGTAATGCTCATAAACCTTTTCAAGTGTTTTATCCCAACCTAAATGCATAATTGCTTCATGGATGTGGTTTATAACAGACCATCTAAAAGCTCTTGGGACAATAGGTAAACAACGAGTTTGTCCATTGCGTTGTACTTTACGGTACAAGGTTCCCGATCGTAATTCATAACTTTTGGCAACATCAGGGGGTAGAGAGTTATTTTTCAAATTAGAAACGATTGCTAAAATCTCAGAATCACGCTGTTGTTCAGCTAAAAGCCAACTATTAGACAGAGTTGTTATATCAACACGTTTCTGTTCTGCTTTGTTGATTGACTGTGGAAGGGGATATCTTGAAAGAAAGTCTATGTACGTGGTTCATATATCTGCCTTCTCTATACTTAATGTCAAAATCATAAGCTTGCAGAAATCTATGTACTCGGGGAGTTAAATCAGCCTTACTGCGCGAGGCTTTAAGGGAATTACAGTCAGTTACAACGGTCCATCAGCGCTAGCGTCAGTATGTAATTCAATGGGACACTCAGGGTTATAAATCATTAAAACTGGCTCATTAGTAAGAATTTAAATTACTTTTTGCCTTATTTTCTCATGTTCATCAGACCATTTAAAAGTCTGTCTATTAATAGTTAAGAAGAACAGAGGTTTCATGATCTGTGAAAAGTTCGCCACAAATTTTCTAAAATAAGATGCAAGACCAAAGAACTATCTCAATTGATGAATAGTTTTAGGATACTTTAAGTAACTAAAGCTTCTATTTTTCGATGATTTGGGTGAAGTTCCCCAGAAGTGATTTCATACCCAAGATACGCTTACTCTACGCTTTAGGAAAGAGTATTTGCTAAGATTTAAAGAAAATCCGGCTCTGGACAATGATTCAAGGACTTCTTGCGACAGTTTGTAGATTTATGCCCCAATATACCACAAAAGTGACATACTATTGTACCTGGTTTAAACCTCTTAGGTTGAGAAGAATCGTGCTGGTCAGAGGAAATCTGGGACTTTCTCTTAACATGGGACAAGACACTCAGTTCTTGTTGAAGTTTATGCCTAGTAGGTACTTCGGTAGTAAATGCTAGTCGATGAGCACGGGAATCAAATTTGGAGACATGGGCCAGTACTGTAGAAACAGCAATGTGTTCGACACTAAGGCTATTCATTTAGATGTCAGTGAAGTGACCTGTCGACTGGCATATGCGGCTAAAGATTCTCCTTCTTTTGGTTGATTATTATGAAGGTTAATGAGGGTAGCAGCAACAGTTTCCGAAACGTCATAACGAGAGAGGAAGAGACTCTTAAAGTCTGTCCAGGTCATGCCTGCATACGATACTTGGGAAAGCTATATGTTAGCACTGCCCTTTAAGGCTTTAGTGAGGGCAATAATAAGAGTGCTACCTTGGAGAGGCTTTTCCGATAGGCAAATATCAACGGTTGTACTCCAAGATTGAGCATTGGAATCAGGTAGGTCTGGGTCAAAATCGGGCAAGCGTATTACAGTAGACGGAGCGGATTGTGTCTTAATCGCTTCAATTAACTGAGCCATATTATGGTTCTGAAGCTCTAACATTACTCGCCATGGATCACCAACACCTAGCGATTCCTGGGCTAAACCCAATCCCACTTCTGATGTAGGATCAGGAGTGCCGAGAGGTATATCGTCAGGGTTTGGAGTTCCCATTTTATTGGGATAAACAAGTCTGTATAAAGAATCACGAGACTTCTATTTCCGTAGGTAGGTAGGTACTTAGGTACATAAGTAAACCGACAGTTTTGTCGGGAGCAGAGGGGCTCTGTATTGAGTCGAATCCGAAGATCGACTCACTAGCATAGCGAGTGCACGCTCTTTTATAAGACGATGCCCCCACTTTGCAATCCCTCCACGACAACTCTGTCCGATGGCGCACGGAAGTACGTCACGTGTTTACTTGATACAAAACACTAAAATGTACCAAATCTAATAAGACTTACATTATAACGTAATAAAATAATACAAGAATAATTGTCGTAAACAAACAATGGTGAATTCACAAAGTAAATCCTTATAAAATTAAAGTGACATGTCAACAATTGTTTTGAAGAAAACTATCTGTTACAATTATCGAAATAAGTTGCCAATAATCAATTAGTACGTATACCGAGTACTTATTAAATTATGTTCTGATTTATTAGAGAATAATTGATAGTAAAAATCACTTAAATTAATAACAAGAAAAACAAATCATAACAAACTCTGTTGACTACCTACAATTGTAGGTAAGTGACAACGAACTCCGACATACATATATATATTAAATACCTATTAAAAACTATAAATATAATAAATACACCTAATTATACATAAATATAAGTACAAATAAGACAAACAATGGGAAAACATTACCGTTGTGATGATACTGCCAGCTTCTTGCGAATATGCTCGCGAACTTTAATTCGAAAAGATAACCGGTTGGTCGCCATCCTGATTTCCTGGGGGAGCGCATTCCACAGAGAGATAGACTGAATGAAGAAGGAATAGTGAATGAAGTCTGTGCGGTGAGTGGGACATTGAAGAAGACGATTGTGAGATGAACGTAGATTTCTATTGTGGTTGGCGCAAATGTACTGATAGTGGGGGGCCAGATAACTAGGGGAAGAGGGAGAGTTAAGAAATGAAAACAAGTTGGTCAGCGCCCTTTGCTCTCTGCGCTGGCGTATGGGCAACCACCTTAGAAGCGACCGATGCGCAGAGACATGATCATATTTACGTAGATTGAAAACGAATCGAATGCAGTTATTGAGAAGACGGTCAAGTTTGTTGAGGAGATCTGCATTCAGGTCATAGTAGCACACATCACCATAATCGATGATAGGGAAAATTAAGGACTGCACAAGCATTGTCTTGTCGTGCTCGATGGCAATAAATTTTTCAATTGGTATAGAGCCCGCAGCTATATTGCACCGCACTATAATTGTTTAGTGTTTTTATTTATTTTAATAAAACCAAACGTCTGCGTCAGGATGACTGGACCAAGAGAGATTTTGGAAGTTTGAGCAATACCAAGTTTTTGTACCCATTAAATAATTGGCACCTCGCTAAGGAGGAAAAACTAAAGAATTTAATTTTATGTAGCAAAACAATGTCAGACGTTATTACTAAAAAAAATTGTGCGCCACTATTATGCCGCAAATAGCGGCAATATACTCGTATAGTTCATAGTTCATTCAATTCATTTAGTAATAACGTCAACATAATATTACTTTGTTATTGGTCGCCATTTAATAAAACCATTGTATAAATATTTTCAGATCCGGCTGGTATGTCATTTCGTCGTAGCGTTGCTTCTAGGCGCCCTATACAACGGCGCGGGCGCAGAAGCAGGGCGGATAATGTCAAATACTGGATGCCTGTTCTTCTTTCTACTGTTTCTTTTCTTCTCGAATGCCATGCCTACGATACATACGTGTAAGTACCTATTGATTATTGTAAGAAGTTAGTCGAAACTTTAGAATACCTATACCTACCTACCATACGCAGCCTATGACCTTTGAAACTTTAATTAAACCACCAGCCACAAAACACCGGCTGGTCACAAATCTAGACACTGAGCTCTGAGAATTTTCTAATTAAAAAACCCAATAACACTGCCCGACCAGCACGCTTAGCATGACCACAATAGAAACGGGTTTTGTCGACGGAAGAATAGACAAAATGACGGATAAACACACAATATATAATTTTGTCTATTCTTCCGTCGAAAAAACAAGTAGAAAACCCGTTTCTATGGTTGTCATGCTACGCGTGCTGGGGATTTAACCCGCTCAGCAATCGGGCTGGTTTTTGAGCTTGTAGTAAATACAGAATCTTTTTCAACGCATTCTTTTTTTTCAGTCCCTATGGAAGCTAAAGTTGTCCTACATGAACACCTGAATAAGTGGTACTCGTTGCCAGCATACTGTGCTTCCAAAATCATTGTGGACTTACCCATACAGGTATGCTAAGTTTGAACACCTATTCGTTTCTCTCTCATAAGCCCCAGATGGCGATGTAAATTTATCGAAATAATCAATAATCTCACTATCATGCGTCGCTAACTCAGCTATGCTGCAATGTGATATTAAGGTGGATAGGTACTGAATAGTGATAACAGCCTTGTGACATCTGTTACGTACTTACGATGGGCTATCTAATTGTGTAATACATTTTCGTAAATAATTAAGACTAATCTGTTTCATTTTATTAATTTTATTAGATTTCGATATTATCTCTGTGTCAAATAGTTATTTTTGTGACCCTGAAACTTGTAATTCTGTGGCACTAACGAAGAACTTCATATCTAAGCAGTTTGAAAACAAAATCCCGTGAACATGATGACCACATCTGTTACCGCCCCGGTTCTATAACTGCCGATCGCTGCAAGCAGAAATAGTCCTTACGGTACATAGATATGAAGTTCTTCGATGGTACATGGCTCTGCGGCGAAGTCTTCGAAAATCATAACACAAAACATTCACAGTACTTACAAGAACTTCGATAACTTTCA
Organism: Xanthia icteritia; assembly: GCA_949128155.2. Lineage (NCBI taxonomy): Eukaryota > Metazoa > Arthropoda > Insecta > Lepidoptera > Noctuidae > Xanthia > Xanthia icteritia. Next base: position 10,020,462 of record OX421930.2, read on the forward strand.
GGCACAACTAGCTAGATTCTCCTTCGACATCGACATTATAATCCTCACTGAGTGTTGACTTAATGAACACAAACCTATTCCTATTATTGAGAATAACGAATCTTTTTCTTCCAAGACCAGGCATAATCAAAATGGTGGCATCGTTATTTAAGTTAGAAGATGCACTGTTGAGGAACCTAAATCAAATGACGCTAGTTTTCTATTGATTCAAGTTTATCCTGATATTAAACATATTATCTGTGTACAGATCCCCATCTAAAACACTGCTACCAACTCATTGGAAGTGATCATACATCCAATTATAGCTAAACACATCATAATTGCTGGCAACATCAATATCGATATTAAACTGAACAATACTGACCGAAACAGTGCATCTTACCTGAATCTAACTGCAGTATTATTCTGCCGCGACCTTTGAGATAGATTCAACCGTGACTGACCACGCCTCACTCCTTTTAAGCTTTTGGTAGCCTAGATCACATGACATCAGCAGAAACAATGTGTACAAGAAAGTAGATTATTATGCTGCCCTTGCACACGTGGAAACTATTGATTTTTCCTTTGTTGATGACTCCGACGCAAATTATGCCGCCGCTCTTTTTGTTGATCTTTTATTGATTTTAAGTGCATTAACACAACAGTTGATCATAAACTCAAACTCAAGGCATTTATTTAAATTAAACCATTTACAGGCACTTTTGAACTGTCAAGAAATCGGTCAGTCAGAAATATGAAGCTAATTGCCCATTCCAAAGCGTAGTAGGTACCTATGGAGAAAAGCGGGCAAGAAACTCCACGGACACTCTTTTAAATCAAAAATTTGATACAAAATATTGGTTACATCATTCATGTTGAAATTATGCATGTGAAAACAATGTAGAAAGACGGGCACGTTCGTAAAAGCGTCCGTAATAAAAAGAAAAAACAAAGAACCATTCAAAAATTTAAAATAAGCCATGGCAGCTAAGAAATGACCAGTCCCAACTAACGGCGCCCGTTCACGAACATAACCCCCGTCCTAAGTTCAATTGTGTTACTTCCGCCAGACGAAGCCGAAGTTGAAGCATTGATTATGACTCAAGAATGACTGTACTACTAGTTGGGATTCTATTTCGGCTAAGTTTCTTAAATTTGGTAGAAACATTATCGTCCCCCATCTAACTAAACTAATTGAGATCTTACCCAGGGTATTTTTCCGAAAGTGTTTAAAAAGTCCCTTATTACTCCTGTCCACAAGGGGAGGAAGAAGGACGGATGTTGGAAACTACAGGCCGATCTCAGTTCTTACAACTTGATCAAAAATATTAGAAAAGATGTTAAACAAAAGGCTCACAAACTTTCTGCAACACAATAAGATACTGTCTGAAGCCCAGTCTGGCTTTAGGTCGGGAAAAAGCACGAAAGATGCCGTAAGTCAATTGGTAGATCACATCACACTTAAAATAGACTAAAAACAGAAATACGTTGGCATATTTCTCGACCTGGCCAAAGCTTTCGACACCGTCATGATTCCTCTCCTTGTGGACACAGTAGATAAGATCGGTGTATGCGGTAATGCTCTAAAAATCTTTAAAGATTTTCTCTGTAACCGTACGCAAAGAGTTAAGATAAAAGAATATGTTAGCTCTGATACTTGGGTTATCTATGGCGTCCCACAGGGCAGTATTCTTGGTCCGAGTCTCTTCCTGGTTTACATAAATGACCTGTGTCAGCGGCCACTTATAAACAGTAATATGTTTAGTTACGCTGCCGAAACGTCATTAATATTTCACGGGGGGACCTGGAACAAACTTCGACGAAGCGCCAAACTAGGACTGCATAAAGTAAGCCATTGGCTAAGATCTAACTGCCTCACTTTGAACCTTTCCAAATCAACGTTTCTGTAATTCTCCTTTGCTAATATTAAAACCTGTAAATTTAGATATTCGACTACATGTATGCAACTTCGATTCTTCAATGACATGTTCATGCACAGCTATCACTAAGTCTACACATGTGAAATACCTTGATGTGATTATAGATGAAAAGCTTGGCTGGCGTCAGCACATAGACCTCACTACAACGCGTAGGTATATAAGGAAACCTATTTGGGCATTTAAAAAACTTAGACATGTAGCCGACTTAGAACTCCTTCGCACTGTGTTCTATGCGCTCGCGCAGTCAGTCTTGGGATATTGTGTTACTGTATGAGGTGGTGGTTACAAGACTTTTATGATTCACCTGTAAAGAGCCTTTAGATTTCTACTTAAAGTCATGACTTTCAGACCCATAAGATTTCCCACCGTTAAAACAGAATTATATTCTGCAAGTTGTCAGGCAGCACAGTATTACACCTCATAATGCACAAATTAATAAGCGCACCATAACACACGTTTGCTCACCTTTGCGCTGTCTCGGGTATATCTTGCCAGTTTTCTATATAATAAGCTGAATGATTCGTGAAATAAAAGAGAAGGTAAAGATCTGGCTACTGACACAAGACTACAACGCAACTGAAAACTTACTGCAATCAACCTAAATATATATACGAACACAAATCATAGGTATTCACACAATCATACACACACCCCAACAACCACGCACACATACACACACACTAACACACGCATACCCGTATCCCCATTTTTTTTTTATTACTGACTTTATTAAAATGAAATTTATTTTTGTTCTAATTTTATTTAATTTTATTAATATTTTTTCTCGATTTTTAAGCTAATTTTGTTTTGATTTAATGAGAGTATTTTATTTGCTTTAATTTTTGTAATTCTATTTTTAAATTTAGTTTTAGTTTTTTTTGTAAGATAATTTTTATCACCTTTTGCTGAAAACTTGCTTAAATGTAACCAAAATGGAAGAAGTCACTGGTTGTCCTGAAATACAGATAGGTACTCTAACCTAGTGCTGGAGCCAGGGTCTCAAATTTTTCTGTAACCTGTATAATTATGGCAATAAGATTTTTTTTTTTACAGTTCAACAACATTCATTGCGTTATTTACGTTGTTGAGCTGATTTTTTTTCGAACTTGTGGAGCAATGGATTAGTAAGCTCTTTCAAAATGATTCAGATTGTGATTGATCGTGTATTACGCAATTAGGGTGCCGGTTTCCTAGGTAATAAAGAGTCAATGACTTCTTAAGATTCCTCTAAGTGGGCCTCTAGAGAAGAAATAAAGTGAAGTGCATGAACAGCACTTAACAACTTATGTGCTTTAATAAAACACTTGGAGGGGTGAATTCTTAGTAATCCTAGTAGTTCTAATAAAACACTTGAATAGATTCATTACTGAAAACTACATTGAAATGTACTTTAAGCCCTAAGATTACGTTTTCCTGCGCTTGTTTCAGTTACTATGTGCGACAGTATTCTTATTCCCTGCCTGGTACTTGACTTCTCAACCGTTGGACTTGAACCGCATGGGGTTGGCGTGGCTCACGTGTGCTCTCGTCACCATATTGGCTCAGACATTCGGATTTGTTGTGGGCGCATCTTGTGGAATGAAGGTACTAATGAGATACAGCTCATAAATATTTCATAGCAACTTATTCTAATACGCAACTGGCATGGGAGTCACAAAATTGTTAATAGGGTGGCCTAACTACTAGAAGTGGTCTATAAAAGGTAAAATGAGAAACCTGATTCACCTGTTCCAGTTCCAGGGAAAAAACAGTTCCAAAATAACAGCCAAACATTGGAAGTGGAACCAAACTCTTTCATTGCAACAGATCCGAATAGGTTACCAACAGTGACAGGCAGAGAACAGATGCTATCTCTTTCTATTACAATAAGTCAGAAGAGAAAAGGGCTTGTTCCAAACTGTTCCAGGTCATTTTCGTTTGTATCTCTTTCTAACAAAGTAAACATCTATAAGTTAGATAGAAAACTATATTATAGAGAATTGAGATATGTTACACAGATACACACACCAGTTTCGGAAATGTCGGCATTGTTTTAATTTGGTCTGTTGTAGTAGGTTATGGAACGTGTGGAACAGGCGAAACAGTTTTTTCGGTTTTGAGATATCTGTTCCCTGTTCCATGTTTTAAAAACTTGTTTTTTTTAACTGTTTCGATAAATACGCCTCACTCCTACTACCTACCTCCAGTTTTCGTCTGATGTTTTAATTTTGCGACAACTTGGCTTGTATTAATCTTACCTACCTACACATTGTTATGTTCACAACGACTAGTGAAGAAAACCCATGCACCCTCACTAAACCTGTGACTTATTTTCAGCTGGGGCTGTTCGTGATTCCGGCGGCAAACATTCCAATGCTGATGTTCTCCGAATTCTTCATACCGTATCGCGAGATGCCTGTGTATCTTCGACCATTCGCTACTATTTCATATTTCCGATATGCGTTCGACGCTTTTATGGAAACCGTGTATGGTCTTGGTCGAGGAAAACTACCCTGCTATGAAATATATTGTATGTTCAAAGACCCTAGCAGACATCTAGAGTTCTTAGGCCTATCTAGAAACCTAAGTGCTGACTTTATTGCCTTGGTCATGTGGATTTTTTTATTACAAATCGCTCTGGTGTTTGTTTTACTTCTAAGGGTCTACAAGGCTTGCAGATAGGTTCGAACATTATATTTTGTGCATAGACTCTTGATGGGTCATTTTATAAATCTCAAATTAAGAACACTGTTTCTTAGGTCTGCAATATTTATTTAGACGTTATCCGCGTCGTAAGACCGTTTTAAGAATATAGACGCAGAATAGTCAATCTGTCTACTTTGACTCTCTCTGAGTACAGACGCCAGCAGGTCAACCTACCCGAAACTGTCAAATTTTCCCAATCAACTTTGAACCTTATGATTTAATGATAAAGCTGAAAATATATTAAAGAAATTTGACAGATTGTAGTAGGTTGATGTGCTGGCGTCTGTACTTATACAATGCGGCCCATGGGCATGTGACCGCCCGTATTTTTCTGATTATTTCTAAAAGCTTATTTAAGCTTTTATTTAGATTATTTTTATTATATGGATAGAAATAATAAACAGAATCCAAATCGAGTCAATAACATCAGAGATATGGCAAAAAAATTAAAGCAAGGTCACAAACGCTACTCAAAAAATTTAATTTGAATAACATTAACATTATTAAAGATAGACCCCCCATTTAAAGTTAATTTTCGATAAAAAATCATGAATATTCAGAAAAACACGGTCGGTCTAATGCCCATGAGAGGTGTTGTATTGGGTCGCAGAAATACATAGGTAGGGTATGTACGAAAAATACCTACTTATGTTGATCTGATACTCTAAGGATATGGTATAGGTACCTATACATGATTTGAATTACTTTTTTTATTTAGATTTATGAATGAGTTTCTTTGTTAAGAAAGCACGAAAAAATTATGGATTTAACTATTTTTAATTCATACATATTAACAGACGATAGAATGGATCTACCCACTATATTAATGACAGGTGATTTAAAATGCTCATAAACGACATGAAATTATTTTATTGCATCAATTTGTTTTAATTGATATTTGTAAATAAAATACAATATTTTATAATATCTAAAGTTAGCCCGTGGTTGATTCAAGTAACCAGACAATGTCAATTATCAGACAATAATGCGAACTGTGCCAACAATAGTTCAAATTGCCAAACAACATTTAGATTATAGACATTTATAGAGCCCAGAATATTTTAACTGTCCATGACAACGCTTCTGGGCGAAGCATTTGTTCAAATTCAGTACAGACGCCAGCAGGTCAACCTACCCGAAACTGTCAAATTTTCTCAACCAACTTAGAACCTTATACTTTTGTGATAAACTTGAAAATCTATTAAAGACTTTTGACAGATTGTAGTAGGTTGATGTGCTGGCGTCTGTACATTTAATTTTAGTTCCGTTAGTTTCTCCCACTTGCCAAAATATGCTGAGCACTATCTAAGCTATAAATTAAATGCAAATTTTGACGAACTGTTAATATAAATGTCTACCTTAAATATACAACGAAATGAATCGCTCGAATTTCATTTGTGCGAATAATCTGTGCCCTAATTCTCGTATCATTATCATAAACAATGTCGTATGTTAGCACGCCAATCGTTGGCCCGTTCCAGTCAAAATAACAATAAGCAATGAATTTACTAAAATTATAAGATAATAATTGAAATTACCATTGGCGCCGATTCTCTTGTACATCGAACTAAACTATCACTAAAATTTCTTACTTTTGGCTATGATAATCTTAAAGCTATTCTAAAAAAAAAACAAATTTAAAAATAAATTTGACACAACTAAAATCGATTTTGACAATCGCGATTCCACGTGGTACTTGTTTGCCCTACCCCGTGATTTTTTTTAGAGCAGGGGGCGCGCGGGGGTAGCAGCCTCGACATGTTTTGTATGGAATTTTTCACTTTGTCATCATGTTACAAAAAAAAACATATTTTCCATACAGAAAATACCTACATGTGTGTGAAAAACGCCAAATTTAGAATAGCGAAATTGCCATTTTCACAAAATTAATAACTCAGTGCCATTTTAGTGCTGTCAAACTAAAATATAGTTAAGTTGTATCACTTTAGTCTATTTCAGAATGGGAAATCGTCGTTTGAACGGAATAAACTAAATTTTTGTGATTTTTAGTCTAGTTTAGAGGCATTTGTGTCAAGAAAATCGGCACCATTGTCTTTATAATGAAAATGTTTACTCTATGAAAAAGCTCTCTTTATCTTAGCAAAGTATGAAGCATATTAAGGCTGCCTCTCCACTCAAGCGAAGCGGAGCAACGGAGCGGGGAAATATGCCATTATTAACCAATAGGAGCGGAGCTCTGAAGCGGAGTTTAGATTCTATTGGTTAATATTGGCACATTTCTTCGCTCCGCTGCCTCGCTCCGCTCCAGTGGACAGGCAGCCTTATAATATAATTATTTTAAGTTACTACCTACGAACATTCAGTACAATTAAGTATAATATAATATTGACAATACAACTATCTACATTACGTTACAAAAATACTGTCCAGACTAGACATTTAAGACTATGACGAGATACAAACTTACTTAGATACCTACTTGGTACAACACTGCGACCATTTTATGAAAAACATAAAAAGAACATATACACGCTACAAAAATAACGTCTCTATGAATGTTTTCAGGAAAAGCTTTATATGTTTTTAATTAAATATAGGACCACGGAAATCGTCATAAAATGGTCGCAGTTAAATTAAAGCACACGTCAGAAGGAAAGACCGAGAGATTTTATAGTTTCTTGCCCGTTCCCCCCCATAGACAACTAGACTTTGTAACTAAAATCAACTGTCTAACTGAACGTCTCTTTGACAATACAAAGAGGTTCAGTCAGATAGATTATATAAGCTACCAGTAAATGATTTCATGAAATGCTTAGAGTTTTAGATAACAAAAAATATCAGCATTCCAACCAGTATAAAAAAAAATTGGTTTATTGAAATGGAAAGCAACTAATACCGATAATTTATATACATATAATCGCTCACTTCTGACGTGCTTTACAGCTATATTAAAAAGCTGCATGTTATGTATAGTCGACCTCATAATAGGCTTTACCACTTTTGACATCAATTCCCAGTAAATTAAAACTTCATTATGGTTGAAATCATGTTACATACCTGCTACCTGCATCATGTTACAATCATGCTACCAGACGTACTGCAGGGTACCATCTGCACTTGGTCGATATATCAACTACATAGTCGTACCCGACGTTTCTCCTCCGCATTTATCATACGCACGATCAAAGTGTGGAACTCTCTGGCAGCGTCTGTGTCTGTCCACGTATAACCTGTCCCTTCAAAGCAAGAGGCATCAACAGGCATCTTCTGAGCTTGCTCGTTCTAAAGAGCTGGCCCATTTGACAATTAAAAAATCATAGCTTTATGACATGCAATTGACATTCAACCTTAGGGTGGTAAATCAATTACGAGTTCTGCTATACAAACATAGGTAATGAACATGACATTAGAATACAATTCTAAACTATATAAAAGCTGAGTAACACTTTGGTCACAGCGTGCGCACTGTAATACTATTTACACATGACCATATCCTCCACGATAACGACTACATTACATTCAGACATGTGGAAGTATGGAGGGCGATTAAAAGGAAACAGGGCCTGCGAGGAATTTGAAAAATATGTATTTGAAGAAACTATTGCCGTCGTCTTACCCCGTAGAGTCAAGTCTGCCCCCGTAGAGTGCGATAGGGACAGCTGCAGCTCAGACCGATTGTCACAAAAAAAAATTACAAGATCGACGTTTCGTATTCCCCTTTTTTCTCCTCGAAAACTGAGCCGATTCAATTAATTTTAAGAAAGAGTATGTCTAGATTCCTATAATTTTCTTTTATATTAAAATCTTGTCGAATTTCTCTGGCCCTCCAATCACGGCGGTAAAAATGGGGCATTTTAGTAATTTTTGGAGGCTCATAATTTTTTTTTAACAATACGTTGCAGAAAAAAATGAAATAACAGGGACGTGTCTTCAGCAGATCCAGACTTTATGAAAAAAAAATTGCTCTACTAGAGGCATTATTCAGGAGAAAAAGGACATTGGACATACATTTCTAAAGAAAATCGCAGGCCCTGTTCCCTCTTAAATATTTAAATAGCAAGTACCATGAAAATAGATGTACAAGAATATACCTAACCAAAGAAGAATTTACGAAAACAACTAGGAACCAAGTGTAAATGTCTTAAATAACTATTTCATACAAAAGCTGTAACTAAGGAGGTTCAAAAATAAGTGCGTTTGTTTCATACACCACAAAGATTGACTCATTCACAGCCTTTTAGGATCTAAGCGATTCCACTTATTGTACATAGCTACTAAGATGAATGTGATGATTATTTCAATATACTTTTTATTTTTATACATCATGTTTTATTTGTATTTGCCCGTAGTATTCCGAGAAAAATTGACCCGTGACTAAGCTGGACAAAATGGACAATTGTAAAACGCCATTAATGTTTCACGACACTAAACAGACGTGACGAACTCCCGCTTTACTAACAACAATGACGACAAAACCAGTATTCTTTGTTCTTTTAGAGGGAATCATTCAATTCATTAAATACGCAGATATATATAGTATAATTCGCAAATTAAATAATGTTTAAAGAACTTTCCAGTATCACGTTATAACTGTGACTATAGTGGACTTCTTATTTGACTACCTGTAGTTCGCACGCCTTTCGTCACCGATTACCGCGTCACGGTTGCCCGATGGGTAAAAAGAAATGGCTGATCTACCTTAATAAAGTTACCATGAAAATAAAAAACTTGTTTTGGTAGTTTTGGTACTATTGAAAGCAAATAAAACAGTAGTGACTAAAGAAGAATGTCCACCTTGGTGCTAATTTTATTATCATTATTTTAAGAATTTTATTGTAATAGGTACGATAAGATTTGTTTATAAAATTAATGTGAGGTGAGTCTTAATTAAGGCTGAGGTGGGTCTTAAAAAACCTTGAACATCGGTTAGTTAAAGTTAGCGACAAGAGGTGTGACACGCTAAAATTGTCTGTTTTGCTTCTTATTTTTAATTTTTAATCAGATATATCAGCAACAATTGACTCCGTTATACGTTATATTTTAAAGCATAAGAACTAAACAGTACATTAAAAAAAACTACATTCAATAGAGAATAAGAATGTCTTGTAAATTGTTTGTAAATGTTTGTGACAGTACTTTTTCCTTAGGGTCAATTTCTCTCGGCATGGCATGTGGAGCACCATTTTATTTTTATTATTGTATTCTGAACATTATAATCTATTTTACACATAAAATAAAGATATGACTACTGGATCGGAATAAATATAGGAATGGTTTATTAATCTTAAAATTTCGGACAAGCAATACTTTTTTAACCGAATTCAATAACAGGATGTTTTGCACTCGGCGAGTCATTTTATTCATTGTAATCAAGCAATTTCGTCAATTTCAAGAGTAAATAAAATTAGTTAAATGCTATTGTAGTACTGTATTGTAATATTTGCATTGTATTAACTAAATACTTCGTTATTGTTTTACACATTACAGACTAGGTGTCACCAGTTAAAATATTTTATTATTAAATCAAAATACTCACAAAAAAACAAAAAATAATCGCTTTCAAAGGAAAAATAACGATATATACATAAGTGCCTGTATACAATATACTTGTAACGCACAATACTTAAAATAAAAAAATGGTTATAGAAATGCGTACCTATTATCAGTAGGAAATCAATTAACAATATTATCAAGAAGAATCAAATCGTCTTTATAACAATGCTGGTGCGATTAACACATTATCTATATCCATTCAGTTAATAGCCCTCACACAAGTTTGCAATAATACCTAAACTTCATAAATCTTTGGTGCAAATAGTTTCTTCCATTCTTCAATAATCCGGTAACTTTTATTTGAAGCAAGAAAGTAATCTTTTGATTGAATAATCGGCCTTTGATCACATAAACTATAAAATAAATACATCTGTTTATTCGTTAATATTAGTACCTTTATGTCGTATCTATCACAAAAGCCTAGGCTTGGACTGAGGCGCACTTGGAAAGCTGCAGCTATCAACACGTAACACATGATATATCTCGTTGCTACACCATTTGTTCAAGAAGTCTTCTATGACAATACTATGATGGCATTTCGGTTAGCTTTTTCAAGTTACTGCAACAAAAAAGGCTTAACATTAAAATACACATTTGATAAGGTTTGCCATACCACAAATAGTTGATTATTAATATTTTACTGACAAATAAGCAGTAAATAAATAGAACTCACCTGCAATATTCTAGGGGCAAATTCAGTGTCTTATACCACAATAATATACTTAAAGCAATACTCCACGTCCTTAGCGGTCCAAATACAAGAGACATAGTTCCATATTCCAGCCAAAAGAAGTATGCCAATAACAGCTGTATTGACAGTAAAAAGACAAATGGCAAATTTTTTATCACCCGTCTTACTCCCCTTATGTTCTGCCCATACAGACGATATTCTAAGCAGTGGGCCAATACAAGTATTAAGGGTATTTGCACAAACATTAGTTGTACACTTCCATACATGTAAGTAAATGGTTCTGGCAGAAATGAACCCTTTATAAGTATGCCCCAAGCAAAAATTGCTCCAACATAGCCATCTATGAGCTCTCCAATGGACCATGGCCCAATTGGCAAGTAAGCCGCGTATAGCACAATCGGATAAAATATTCGATCAATTTTACTCAAAAGCCAAAGTCTCCTTAACATATGTCGTCCGTATTTTCTTCGATACCTCGGTGGCCACTTGAATAATCTTAAAATGACTAATGGTAAAACATTAACCATCAGAAGTGTTCCAAATATTGCCTGAAACTGTTAAAAACAACATACTTGAGTCCAGTTCATCAAAAAAATAAAGATCATACAGAACAAAATAATTCCACCAATACTTACCACCACCCCAGCATCTAACATCAGCAAAATCCTTGGTGATATTTCAAAATTCATTAAACTTCCATCTAACGTGAACGGGTGTTCTACATAAGCCTCTCTTCCTAACTCATCATTAACTTTCACATATAAATAGTGAAGACCTGTTTTAAACAAATGAGGTAGCCATTTACAAACATAAAGAGGCTCTAGTTTAGTGTGCTTGCATGCCATCCAACTTATTTTATCAAAGGATATTTCCACAGTCTTAACATTTACATCACTAAATACAAGTATTCTTATATGACTTGATTCAGGTATCAATTGCAAAGGTTCTCTCCCAGGCATGATATACCTGGCATGCTTGGGATTTGTGACCAATACAAGAGGCCACACATTATGTTTTTGATCAATAAATGAGAAATGCCCATGGTCTATAGCTGCCAACCTGTACATTCTGTTGTCTTTCCAGTCTGCTAACTCCAGCTCTAAGTAACCTTTTTTCTGTTTGGTGTACATTCTTGGAACCAGACCACCCATGGAATGTAAGTGCCCACAAACATATACCTGTGATCCCTGGCTGCTACCAATAAGTTGGCGCAAATTTAGTCTTTCCGCTTCATTCTCGAGGGACAGTATACATGAGGTAGGATAGTGTCCAAACCAAACAATATGATCAGCTTTACTTTCTGCCTCTGCTTTGAGCTTTTGGACAACAAGTTGTTCTGCTGGATCTAGGATGCCAATGAAATTGAATGGCCTTCTTAGTCCTGGATCTGGACATGCATCAATGCCCAAAAATGCGACATTAACACCATTAAATTCCTTGAAATGCACATAAGATTTAGCATGTACCTTTCCTTGTACTGAATAATTTCTGTAGTAATTCTCTTTTGCATTTATTGTTCCGATATTAAAGTTATCTGGAAAAATAACTTTTGTATGAGATTGAGTAGAATACATTTTGTAAAGGATTGCATAAATTATACCATTATACCAGAATCTTAAAATAATTATTGGAAACAAAAGCAATGCAGAAGGTAGATAGAGCACATTCCAAAATATTTAAACCACAAGGTGATAATAATAATCCATATCTAGATTACAATGAACACTTCAAAATTAAATATGTTGTGATTCATAATTATCAATTACTTTGTCTTCTCTCTCACAAATTTAGAATAAAATAAACAATGACAGGAATTTAAAGAACAAAAAAATAAATAAAGCCTTATATTTTCATTTAAGTTGAAAGTGAAATAATTTAATATCTGAATTGAAGTGTACACACAGCTGCACATCAAGCTATACATTTCCAGTTTATTCTAATCTCGCATCTTATAGCATTTCCGTACAATGCAAGGTCAGCTTATACTGGAAATATATAGCTTGATGGGTAGCCGTGTGTACAAAAAAAAAAATAGAGATACCAAATGACAATCTATCTCATTTGGATTTTACTGTGAACTTTTCCCTAGTAGCAAATATAACTCATTTGCACAAGAGCCTTTTTTTTTAAATATATTTTCACACTATCCATCTGTCCATATCCTACTAAGTAGATTGAGAATAGTACCAAAACAGACTTGTTAGTGGTAATGAGAGTATTACCAGCTATTTCATTTTTATTGCAAACTTAACTTACCATGATTTCCTCTTATGTCTAACCATACAGTAGTTTCAGTTACTCCTGACTCTTCTATAATATTGTGGTAATATATCCACTCTGTCTTTACTTGAGAACTCCCTAAGTTATCTTTGGCTTTAGCATCAGTCAGGTCACCTGTAGCCAAAACTACAGTAGGTTTAATATTCTTTACTGTATTGTCACAAAATTGTTGAAACTGTGATATTCTTCCAGGATCCCGAAAAATACTGATATGTATATCTGAAATCTAGGAAAGACAAAGTTATCATTATCATCTATCTACATCTATTAGAACTGTGACAGTGAAAACAAAGCAGAAATAAATAATAAAAATAAATTGCCGGCATTATTTATCATAACAATGGTAGTCTTTATTATTTTGTCTTTGTCTTTAAAAACTACGTCACAATTAATGAACAAGCAAGTATATATATTATGTGGGCACTATGAATTAAAACCAATATACCTGTAGAAACCAAATTATCTTCTCCGTGGTATCTGTAATTTTACCATATTTTTCAGCAAAATATTTTGTAACGTTTATTCCTTCGTTTTCATTTTCAATATAAAAATTGTGATCCGTAGCTATACTATTTAAAAAATTGGCCATAAAAATTGATAGCAACAATAGCACACACAAACACCATACAGTACTTTTTGAAGGAATCATTACTAAATTTATTATCCTCTAATTTTGAGTCAGGAAACTTGAAAGAATTTAACGTTTGAAATAAATAATCAGGAAAATTATCTTCAACAGTCAACAAGAAAAGTTCGATTTGACATTTCTTTCATTCTTCTTGTTCTGACAGTTTGTATCAGTACGGTACGTTCAATTACTAGGCACGCTCACGTTCGACGACCCATGGAACCTTCTCTGGCTATTGACCGATGACCGGCCACCCCTGAATGTCGACGAATTTGAGCGAGCGTTATAATTGAACGTACTCCTGGTATGACAACTATGACATTTAAGTGATGTATGTTCTATGTCCCGTCTCGTCCGAGCTGCCAGCCGAAACGACACGATAGAGGTCGATAGCATCGATATCGATAATTTCAGTAACCACTTCCCAAATTCAGTCTGTTCATTATAACTTGACCCGTGACGCGATTGGTTGCACTGAATTGTGCAGTCATGTGATTGGTAGTTCTTCTTCTGTTCTGTCAGTCGCCATTTTGAACTTTATTATTGAGCGCCCAAAACGCAGCGTACAAGAAGCGCGACTTGGACGCTTGTTATGACTAGTCCCTTAGTCGCGGATCTAGTTTATATGTCATTGCATCACATTGCAATAAAAAAAAATGTAGTTCCACAATTTTCCGCCGGCTTTCTTTTGTAGTGCGCACTCTAGGTAACGTCAGGCCCATAGAGTTTTCGTCAGGTCAGTCCAGGGGGCAGTCCAATCCACTGAGTCCAGAGTAGTCCATTAGTTTTTTTTTTAATTTTGAGACCACCCTAGAGGAAATAAATAAACATAAACAGGCTAAGCCCACGTTCGCATTGAAGTAAAAATATCGCGGCTGGATTTTATCGCGCACTGGATTTTCAACTCACGAACACTCTCGTCCCAGCGCGTTGAAAAAACACACTGTTAGATTTTCAACTCTTTGCGTTAAGTAGTGTTGAAAATCCAGTACAAGAAAAAAAATCGCCGCGCAAAAAAACCGCCCGTGCGAACCTGGGCTTAAAATAAATAAAGACAATACTAATAAATGTCCCAATAATTTATATTTACGCGACGTGCGTATGACAACTAGCGCCGTTCTTCGGCCGATTTGCCCCCGACCCAAGCACCTTATTTGTTTGATGTATCTACTAGCTAGATTTTCTCTACAAGGCGTAGATCTCAAGATAAGATGCGATATCCTAATATGTTGAGATATCGGTAAAGAAATTTTCAAAAAAATCATGACTAGTCTGTACATTCACTAACGATTCCCCAAAGTAGTCAACAAAAATAAAACAAATAATAAACATACCTAATTACTGTTAAAAAAAAAACGCGATGCCGTTGCAAGTACAGCTAATAATAGCTATATCCACTATTGCGGCGATAAGTCCCCTCTTTGAGGAATAGCTAGAGAGGCGCCACGGCGTCCTCACCTTCCGCCTGACGCAGGTCCTCACCGGAGACGGTTGTTTCGGGAGGTTCCTGTTTCGTATCAGGCGGGAGGAAACGCCCGGGTGCCAAAACTGCATAGATCGCCCGGAGGACACGGTTGAGCATACGGTGGAGGTCTGCCCGCCTTGGGCAGAGCACCGCCGTGTCCTCGTGGAGGCGATCGGTGGCGAGGATCTCTCGCGTCCGGCCTTGATCCAAGCCATGGTACGGAGCGAGAGGGCATGGGAGGTCGTCACCTTCTTGTGCGAAGCAGTAGTGCTCACGAAGGAGGAGGCAGAACGCGTGAGGGAGAGGCAGGAGACGCCCTTGGCGTCGGGAATCGCAGGCAGATTCCCGGCCACCGTGAGCGCGGGCTTGTGGACGGTGAGCAATGGGTAGCTCGCAGTCCGTTAAGGACCAGGCCCGGGCGACGGCGCGTTATGTTCCACGCGCGCCTCAAAGAGATGTCAGCAACTAAAGGGGTCTGATAGGACCGATGCCTGATGGGCTGCGGGAAAGTCCGAAAGGGATACCGTGGCCCCTGGCAACGTACAGGCAACTGAAGAAACACGGGTGGGTTTTAGTCAGTAAGAGTCTGACACGCCCTCCCGCTCCACCCAGAGCGGGAGAAGTTATTTGATAATTTCCAAACAAAATAAATAATTATGAATGCTATTAAAATGAAATAATGAAAATAATAAAAATGCTATATATCCATTCACACACACGGCTACACACTGCGTTCGCCACCCGGCGTCTTTTGTCAAATAGAGATATCAATATTCAAACGAATTTTGCACATATCTCGACTTGTAGTTGCGAGCTTTGCTCCCCGCCCTCTTAAGAACGTGGTGACCGTTGAATTGTCCATACAAACGTAATACCTAAATCATTTGCAATTTGAGCATATTTCCACCATATTAAGTTGATATTCGTATTTATCTAGGCTCCTACATCTTTTTTTTTCCAAAAATCTTACGTAAAATGAAGTTTTAGCGAATTGAATTTCGCACATTTTTACAGCGTAAATGACATGTTTTCATATTGTTTCTTCTGTATTTTATACAAACAATATCTGTAATATTGTTTCAGCAAAAGCATAGTTTATATTATCAAGTTACAAATTATCGAAAAAAAATTGGTCAAACATTTTGCTTTCATTCATTTTCGTTCGCTAGTAGTGCTATCGCATCAAGCAATAATTGTCAAAGTATGCGTGGTCGTAAGTGGTGGTTAATATTTCATATAGCAAAATAAAGCACCGTGCTTATCATACATATCATAATTATAGCAAATGCTATCGTGGCTCTCACTTGTTGATATTTGCTTTATTGCTTTACATCGCACTCTCTGTCTCTGTCAGTCGCGCATCGCAAAATCGCAAGCGTGAGTAGCAAAGTAGCAAGCAACGCAGCGCGGTGGGGCGGCCAGACGTCGCATGCTAGTGGTTACTACTAAATACCCCTATAGTTGCTTTAAATTCTAACATACTTTATTTCATAATAACACTTAATCAATTATAGACAGTCTTAAGCCTAGAAAGTATAAAGGAAAGTTCATTGTTTTTTTACTGTTCCGTTTTATCGTAATAAATTCAGCGATGTAATATTCATTAATGCATGCTGTCAGATACCTACGCATATAAAAAAGCATGCTATAATAAAGCATGATGGACATATAGCAACTTTGAACACTACTTACTGCTCAATGTATGTGTATATCGCTCCGACAGGCACTCACACTAGCGAACGTACTTGGTTGGAGTTCGTTCGGGGTATTTTTTTGTCAGTATTAGACAATTAGGTACTTTACTGTGCTGTACGGAACGGGAGTAAACAGGTAGAAATTGTCACGTAACGAAAAAAGTGATAAGTCCATGCGGCTTTTCTGAGAAAGTGTGAACTTGGTCAAAATTAAAATCCAAGATGGCGGCTGCGAATATTTTCAAATTTTTCATCAAGGGTATCGTTTTCATGGGTTTTGAGGGTGCTAAATCAGATTGTGACCAAAAATTGGTTACAATTTAAATCCAAAATGGCGGGTGCGAATATTGTAAAAATTTTCTTCATGGGAGTCGTTTTCATAGTTTTCGATGACGCTAAAACCGATAGTGAGGTCAAAATGTAAAATAGTAAATCCAGGAGAGAGGAATTTTAGTTTT
This sequence comes from Xanthia icteritia, assembly GCA_949128155.2. NCBI lineage: Eukaryota > Metazoa > Arthropoda > Insecta > Lepidoptera > Noctuidae > Xanthia > Xanthia icteritia. The sequence goes on from OX421930.2 coordinate 10,037,796, forward strand.
TCTTTAAATTATACGTGAAAAGGAACTTCGTCCCTAACGGGGGTCCCCAGGCCGCACACGTTTTTTTAAATTAATAACCAACTTATACTTACAGTTTGCTCCACACATACAAGTTATCGATCAATACTAGTACATACAACCATAAAATTAGGTTAAAATACATAAAACTGTACTAAGTTAGTTGAAATTAAATCAAATTAACCAAATTTAGACAAAATGATATAAAAGAACACAAAATTAGACAAAATTATATAGAATTGGAATAAAATTATTAATAAAAAGTACTGGGACTGGCAATATGGACTCCAGATATCAAATAGCTGCAGTGGTCACGAATCTCAACCTATGCTATGAACTTGGATTTAGGTTTGTCTTGTGATTTGGTATCGAGTAACCTACATTCTTACAAAATAAATATATCCAAGTCCGTACACAAAACAAAGGTCTTGTTTTGTTTACGGACTTGGATATATTTATTTACTAATTGGTTTGCCTGCCTTGTTGGTCTTGTGGTCGTAAGCACTTCTGCTAAGTATGAGGTCTTGGGTTCGATTACCGGGTCGGGCAAAGTGTTATTGGGATTTTCCATCTGGAATTTCTCAGTACTTAGTAGCCTGAAGTCTGGATTTGTGCCCGGTTGATGGCATTAGGTTCGCCCCCTATTACATGGGACTTAAACATAACTAGCGAAATGTGGGTGTACTATAGGGTTGGTAGGTGTCCGGCCTATATATAACGGAGGAGGGTATGTCTCTTTCATTATTATCAGTCATATTTTAACTACTGTAGGCGTACTATGGATAGTGTTGGTTATTGCGCAATAGAAAAACCGTTTGTAATTCAAATCAAATTATAATTTTTACTATCAAATTAATCACACCAGCAATTCATACACTGTAGGTACACAACACAAGTATTCGGATGCGCGACAGTTTCTAAAGGTGTTCACTGCTTAACCGCCACCGATGAAGTCTGCTTAGCTCCGGCCGGTCCGAGCGTTATGTTGTAGACTGTCGAGGGCCGCTAGGCGGCGCTGGCGTCCCGATTAATCAACTCAGTAACGTATTTCCGACATAAATATTGTTACATAAGTCCGGCCTGTCCGGCTTTTGTTAGGCTTTTGGTCAACCCTGCCCCGCCAAAAGATGCCGAACGAAAGCGTGCGAAGGTTTGATTGATTGTTTTAGTTACTTTCAATGTAAAGAAGATACAAATTACTTTAGTAAGAGCAAAATGATAACATAATTGTATAATATTAAGAGTAGAGTAAGTCTCAAATGAATAACAGTAATAAATACACAAATAAAAGTAGGTATTGTTTTGTTTTTCTTTTAAAATACCAATGTGTCAGGCTTTCAGGGCAAACTGTCTGGTCAAATATGAATCTGTGTCCGGATTTTCTTTTTTGGGCCTGGCAACCCTATACATATGAGAATCGAGCCGACGACGATATGATCAATATTTGCTTTGTGTTTGTTGAGTACTTTGAAGAATCGTTAGTGAATGTACAGACTAGTACCTACATAATGCGTTTTTTGTAAATTTCTTTACCCTGCCGATATTACAACATATAAGGTTATCCGATATTTCAACATATAATGTTAGGCCTTGTAGAGAAAATCTAGTAAATACGTACATCATACAAATATAGTAGATACCTACCTACACATCGTTATCGCGCATCGCTTTGGGTGCAAATCGGCCGACGAACAAGCGCTAGTCACAGTGTAAATAAATAGTGTACAGTAATAGTAATATGGGTGTACTATAGGGAGACCTCTGCTTAACCTTCCGGAGAATAGGTACAGGCGTGATTCTGATTACCATAATTGTATTTTTTTTCATTTGAATGTCAATAATATATATAATAATTCATTTATTTCAGACATGGTCACACATGGTCATACAGCATATGGTCACCCTACACGACTTTCACGGGTAGGTACCTACTATATTTGTATGACGTAAGTATTTAGTAGATTTTCTCTACAAGGCCTAGATCTCAAGATAACCTAATATGTTGTGATATCGGCATGGTAAAGAAATTTACAAAAAACGCATTATCTACTAGTCTGTACATTCACTAACGATTCTTCAAAGTAGTCAACAAACAGAAAGGAAATATTGATCATATCGTCGTCGGCTTGATTCTCATATGTATAGGGTTGCCAGGCCCAAAAATAGAAAATCCGGACACAGATTCATATTTGACCGGACAGTATGCCCTGAACGAAAATGAAAGCCTGACACATTGGTATTTTAAAAGAAAAACAAAACGATACCTACTTTTATTTGTGTATTTATTACTGTTATTCATTTGAGACTACTCTACTGTTAATATTATACAATTATGTTATCATTTTGCTCTTACTAAAGTAATTTGTATCTTCTTTACATTGAAAGTAACTAAAAAAATCAATGAGTCCCTCGCGCGCTTTTGTTCGGCATCTTTTGGCGGGGCAGGGTTGACCAAAAGCCTAACAAAAGCCGGACAGGCCGGACTTATGTAACAATGTTTATGTCGGAAATACGTTACTGAGTTGACTAATCGGGACGCCAGCGCCGCCTAGCGGCCCTCGACAGAGTCTACAATATAACGCTCGGACCGGCCGGAGCTAAGCAGACTTCATCGGTGGCGGTCAAGCAGTGAACACGTTTAGAAACTGTCGCGCATCCGAATACTTGTGTTGTGTACCTACAGTGTGTGAATTGCTAGTGTGATTAATTTGATAGTAAAAATTATAATTTGATTTGAATTGCAAACGGTTTTTTCCATTGCGCAATAACCAGCACTACCCATAGTACGCCTACAGTAGTTAAAAAATGACTGATAATAATGAAAGCGACATACCCTCCTCCGTTATATATAGGCCGTACACCTAGCAACCCAACATACGTAGGTGTACTTAAATATCTAGCTTATTTATTGATAATATTATAGGTAGGTACACACGGCTACACATCAAGCTATACGTTTCCAGTTTACGATGACCTCGCATTGTACGGAAATCCTGTACAATGCGAGATCAGCTTATACTGAAAATGTACAGCTTGATGTGTAGCCGTATGTACATAGATACCTACAGTTTTATATATGCAGCTGCAGTACTTAACCTAAATACGTTTCATTCTAAGGTGATAATTATGATACTGTACCTACCTACTACAACAGATTTTAGTAGATAAGTACCTACTTATTTCACTGTAACTTATTAATAATGCAAAAAAATTACCGTGTGCATTTCGAAGGCGCGACCACGGCGATATTAAAAAAAAACAATGCCAAGATTTTGTAAAAATTTGTAAAAGTTGATTCCCAAAGCCATAAATTTGTCAAAGTTATGGTTAAAAAGTTGGAAGGGTTTGAACGTGGTCGCGCCATTGAAACGCGGAGAACCGCACGCCCACGGAGATCTTTAAAACTAAGCGTTGCAGAGACCTGAAATTTTGCTAAATAGCAGATGGAATTAAAAAAAAATAAAAAAATCCGAGGTTTATATTTTAGGAGCTGTAAGACTAAAACCATGGCCGCGCCATTGAAACTATGAAAAACACGTTATCGCCGATATCTCGCTGAAAAAGCATCGCAGACGTCTGAAGTTTTTTGTAAAACCTAGATTTGAATTTGTCAAAATTTGTAAAAATACACAAAAAATCCTAGGTTTATATTTCAGGAGCGCACGGTATCGCGTAGAAATAATTCATAATTATCTATCGAAGAAAGTAAGTATTAGCGAGATCTTCTTTTGTAAACAACACCTATTTATATGTAAGTACCATCGAAGAAGTTCATATCTATACACCGTAAGAACTATTTCTGCTTGCAGCGCTCGGCCGCTATAGAACCGGGGCGGTAACAAATGTGGTCATCGTGTTCACGGGATTTTGTTTTCAAACTGCTTAGATATGAAGTTCTTTGATAGTACATATAAATAGGTGGTTTATTACTAAAAAAATAAAAAATAAAAAATTATAATATGGAACCTTCAATCTGTGATTTATGTGATTTTTAAAGAAATAAACATATGTTTTTTATCTTATCGTTTAATTTAAATTTAATTTAGAATTCATGACATTTAATTTCTAATACAATAGGTTTATCAGGGTATTTTAATGTTGGAATGTATGAGTTAATTACAGGGGTTATTTCTGGCACAATATATTTCAAATCCTTAAGAAGAAGGAATTTGGAAATAGATATTTGAAGAAACTATTGCCGTCGTCTTACCTCAAGTCTGTCTCCGTAGAGTGCGATAGGGACGAGCTGCAGCTCAGACCGATAATATCACAAAAAAAATTGACGAGATCGACGTTTCGTATTCCCCTTTTTTCTCCTAGAAAACAGAACCGATTCAATTATTATTTACATAATTTTTTTAAGAAAGAGTATGTCTAGGTACCTATCATTTTCTTTTATGTTAAGTTGTTGAATTTGTCTGGTAGTCCTATAATCACGGCGCGGCGGTAAAAATAGGGCATTTTTTTAAGTTTTTAGAGGGTCATACTTTCTTAACCTGTTAGTTGCTGAAAAAAAGGGAATAACAGGCACGTGTCTACAGCAGACCTTGATTTTAGGGAAAAAAATGAATGCTCTAGAGGCATTATTCAGGAAGAAAAAAGGGGAATACATTTGTATGGAGATTCGCAGGCCCTGTTCCCTCTTAAGACGAATTCAAAACAATGTAATTTTTTTATTTAGTTGCTTTTTGTACGATAGACGTCACATCAAGCTACACAGGAAAACTCTTATCACGCGCGGCATAAGTGCGTGTATCAAACACAAATGAGTAACTTGGTATGACGCCTACTGTACCTACGATATTATAAACAATGGGTTATTTAGTCTTAGACATTCAGTTATGGATTCGAGGGCTACAATTATTCTTCAAATAATTATATCTTACAGGAATTACGAATGTTGTGCAAAGTAATCTGTTACGGTTCTCGCACGGGTACCTACTCAGAACCACAGTATTTTCAGCAATCAAGCAATGGAGGGGTAAGTAAACAATCTGTGATTAATGTGTTTTTTTAAGAAACAAACACATGTTTTTGTATCTTATCGTTTAATTTTAATTTAATTTAGAATCCTTGTGATATAATTTCTAATACAATTATTGGTGAAAATTTTTCTGTAAACAATTAGCCATGGTCACCCTATCGAAACATATTGGTTGGTAAATATCGCTTGGTTTTATACAATGAAAAAAAAAAAAACTACTACTTACTTTCTTCGATAGACAATTACGACTTATTTCTACGCGATACCGTACTACCTACAGCTCCTGAAATATAAAACTAGGTTTTTTTTTGTGTATTTTTACAAATTTTGAAAATTCAAATCTAGTTTTTACACATAGACGTATAAAAAAGGTTTTTTATACGTCTATGTTTACAAAAAACTTCAGAACTGCGGTGCTGTTTCAGCGAGATATCGGCGATATCGTGATTTTCACCGTTTCAATGTCGCGGCCATGGGGTTTTAGTCTTACAGCTCCTGAAATATAAACCTAGGATGTTTCGTTGTATTTTTTTAAATTATGATAAATTCAAATCTGGGTTTTACAAAAAACTTCAGACGTCTGCGATGCTTTTTCAGCGAGATATCGGCGATAACGTGTTTTTCATCGTTTCAATGGCGTGGTCTCTGCAACGCTTAAAAGTTTAAAAGATCTCCGTGGCCGCTCGGTTCTCCGTGTTTCAATGGCGCGGCCACGTTCAAACCCTTTGTAGCTTTTTAACCATAACTTTGAGAAATGTAGGTATGGTTTTCGGAATCAACTTTTACAATTTTTTACAAAATCTTGGCAGTTTTCTTTTTAAATAGGTATCTCGGTGGCCGCGCCATCGTAACGCACACTTTACCTCCGTGGAATAAGACCTAGGTACCTTCAAGCTAGACCGTAGGTAACTAGGCACTTCTCTACTTAACAATCAAGACTAAAAAATAATTTAGAAATATCAAGTTTTAGCAGTGTGGGCCCACTAGAGCACTAGAGCCCTAGTTGTCGAATTAACTGTAAGCTAAACAAAAGATTAGAGGTGCTCATAGGCAGGTCGCCGGTGCCGCGGCCTCAGTGTTTGGAAATTCTATTTATTTTAATGGGCAGAGGTTGACCGCGCGCATTCCGGCCGCACGGTGACGCCGCTGAGTCGCGTCGCACACCGTACCCACTCGGAGGCTCCAGCCTACAGCGGGCCTCGGCCAGTACCCGCGCGCCACTATCTTGCCGCATTCCACCGAGCCGAAGTCGCGGCGCGCCCCGCGCGTGCCTTCGCCTGTGCCTTCGCCGCCGACCCACGCGCCCGCTTTGCTTCACTCAGTCGTACTAGCGCGCCCATGGACTTAGTGCGCCTCGACGTCAGCCGTCACGCCATTCAACTTACAAGATCGCGCAAGTCATAGTGAAGTGAAGTGCCAATGGATGCGGTTTACCAAGGATTATAGTGTCTTTACGTGCAGCTGCATTGGATTTGTCTATTCATGGTGAGTGAGGTGGACCTAGACGGCGCCACGGACAGCCGCAGTGGATGCGCGCGCTTTCACGATGCGGCCACTTTCATTTCATACGCATAGCTCGAATTCCGCGTGCCCGCGCCGACCGCGCCGCGGCCGCTGACCCTGCGCTCGCGCGCCCTTCCTCGACACCACCACCGCAGCAATAGCAGCCATGCTCAATGCGACGAATGGTCAATGCAGATTGATAAACATTCATGTTCAAGTTTGACTTAGATCATTAGAGGATGTACAAAGACCATACAGGAAGTAGGCTCTCCAACTAATTTACTAAAGAGTTACAAATTATTGGCATATCTACTGCTGTAGAAACATTTTAGTTTTTGACTTAAATACATAATTATTGTAAAATTTCTAAACGCTATTAACATACTTAATATTCATCTCATAACATCACATCAACATATTAGAAGGTCTTCAATAGGTGTTCCGTGTTCATTCAAAAATGTGAGATAGACCACGCTAAGAATCACGCGATATCGTAAATTAATCCAGTTGCCTAAGTTTCAAACACTACACCCAGCTATTGAGTAAAATTCTAAAAGAAGCACAATATACCTAACATATTTGTAGAGTGAACCTGCAAAACTAGTCCGAAAACCAAACGGGATTTGTATAGCTCATCAAGTCACGCTCTACTTGTATACAAACATCCTGCCTGACTCACTTACAAGGACCAATTTAAATATTTCTTATTTCTCTAATGACAACTAGATAACTATTTAATTTATTCAAAGAGGTTGCCCAGAATCGTAGTAAAGATCAATATCGAATATGTATGTAAATGTAATGATTAATTTGATAACATTTCTAAGATATCCGAAACGGTTATAAAGCCCGATTCTAATGAAGCAGCAACTCAAGACGTCGCGATATTTGTGTTGTATTGGTTATGATTATGATACTGATAAGTCTGATCCTGATGCAAAACAATCGCACGTGTATTTTGGATTTGAAACTAGGTTTCCCAATGCCTACCTAGTAGTACCTAGTACCTACCTACTATACCTTAATATAGCGTAAGTTATTACTACCTGAATCATTCCAAATCGCGAACGGTAGTCGGAGACCATAAATCTGGTTTCAAACAAGTTGGATTTAAAGTATAGTTTTAAATCAGTTAATGCTTGGGTATGTTGTATAAGGTTGTAATAGCATAGCATGAATTTATATTCACTGCAATGGGACTATAGAAACTCTGTCTGCCGCACGGTCCTCAATTAATTCATAGTATGTTTTTAGGTTTCTTATTATCCTATCCTATGCTTACTTTACCTACTAACTAAAGGTGCCGTCTAGCCAATTGCTGATAATACCTTTGTTTGCTTACCTCCTATTCCTAATATCCTATCCTATACTATTAAATGAGCAATATTTGTTATCACGTTCTCGAAAACGGCCCTAACGATTATGATGAAAGTTGCAATATAGGTGTTTAAGGGAGCGAAAAATCGATCTAGCTAGGTCTCATATCTGGAAAAATTCGTTTTCTGTATTTTCACAGCCTCGGGAATGTGATACAACGTTGGTATACCTGGACGATATGTTTATCTATTTTCACTCGAGCAGAGCTTGGTCGACCAGGTACTGAATGGTTATAAAAGAATAGAGGACGACCAAAGAAACGATGGATGGATTCTGCGAAAGATGATATTCCTAGCGAGAAGGTAACTAGTACTACTGACATGTCGACTAATAGAGATACAATGAGAAGAAGACATGCTACGCGGACCCCAAATAAATCTCAATTAGTGAGATCATCCGATGATAATGTGTACCTGTATAATACAGTTTCACCAAGTGCGAAGCATACCGACAGTGCAGACTCCTAGCAGATAATATTGAATGTTCTGAGATAAATAGGTATCTATTCCAGACTCATAGAATGAAATCACTTCTGATACTAACCTACGCCTTGACAAAACCTCGCGGTGCTGTTACCTATCATAAGGCCAATATAAGCCTAAGAGTGCATGGTAACATTGGTAACCCAATTATGAGAACCGTCACTTACCAAATCGGTGAGAAGACAAAAATCATCAAAGCAATATTATTGCAAGTTTCTGCGAATTACCTATGCTTCATGTTTTAAAATTCAAAAACAAAATAAAATAGCTACCTCTGCAAGTAGAGTCTGTAAATTATGGAAGTTATGGAATTCACAGAGAATTGCAATTAATATCCATTTTTATATAGCATTACGAATGTTAAACATAGCTGTAATACTCAGTGGTCAGACTCATCACTGCAGTGATTGATAAAGTCGATGAATCATTAGCTCGTAATAAACCACCGCATTCCGTTGATAGCAGAACGAGTAGGTAAATAAAAGTAAATTTAACCAATGACAAAGGATATTTAAAATTTTATGGGACTTTATGTCGGCTCTAGAACACATGAACACAGTCATAGAGTACCTACATAAAATCGCTCACAATACAATGGAGAGATTTCAATCACGATTACTAGGTAACTAGATTTGACCAACGTAAACTAATCATGACCTATTTGTAGAAACTTGAGCTGCTACTTGAGGATGAAACGCGATAGTGTTATAAACTATTATGTCACTATTACTCACTATACACCAGTTAAACATTTAGTCCATTCATCATAAATTACGTAAAGACGATAAACGCTAATTTAATACCTTTCTTCCAATCACTGATAGGTCTAAGCGAACGTTCTGTAGATATAGGTAGCTCTATAAAGGCACATACGGACTTCTCAACACAATATACTCGTACTTATTTGTAAATATCCCCATTGTATCCATTAGAAAGTATTACAATACCTGCAAGCAAAGGTGCGCTTTACATTATTATGAGCGTTTATTCTGAAATTGGGCAACGTCGCAAATAGATGTCAAATATTTCGCTGTTTTGATTAATTTGGCAATATGTCTGTATGGAAATATGAAATGTGGTTAACTAGCGAACTAGAATATTAATAATGAATTGCAATTATAACATTGAATTTGATGTTGTAACCGTTTTAGGTGTAAAGTCCTTTGGAAAGTTTTCAAATACTTTTTTTACATCTAAAACTAAATATTCGGTGTTACGAAATAAATTATTGCATTTCGTAATCAATATTTTAGTTCACTAGTTAGTCACATTTCATATTTCCATACAGAAATATTGCCAAATTAATCAAAACAGGTATTTGCGACATTGCTAACTTTTAGAATAACCGCCTTATGGGCAGATTTAGTGATAGCCGGTAGGCACTTAATAATGACTGTGATCGTTATACAAATAAAATGATTATTGAACAATGTTAGATAGAATTAACACACAGTCAGTTTCAGTACGAATACAAAATACCTGAAACAATACCTTATGAATGCCACTGACTATCGTACCTCCTAGATAGATTGTGTACCTATATCACACGAGTTTTCTTTACTCTGTGGCTATATGCTACAGGTACTTACTTATATCTGAAGTTAAATACCAATAAGAGTACAGTACAACTATTTTCTTAAGAGGGAACGGGGCCTGCGAATCTCCATACAAATGTATGCCCCTTTTTTTTCCTGAATAATGCCTCTAGAGCATTATTTTTTTTTTTCCTAAAATCATGGTCTGCTGTAGACACGTCCTTGTTATTTCCTTTTTTTCAGCAACTTATTGGTAAAGAAAATATGACCATCCAAAAATTATAAAAAATGCCTTATTTTTACCGCCGTGATTAGAGGACTACCAGAAAAATTCTATTAGTTTTCAACATAAAAGAAAATGATAGGAACCTAGACATAATTTTTTTATGTAGAAAATTATTTAATCGGCTCTGAGCTGTTTTTGAGACGAAAAAAGGGGAATACGAAACGTCAATTTTTTTTGTGATATAATCGGTCTGAGCTGCAGCTGTCCCTATCGCTCTATACGGAGGCAGGCTTGAGGTATGACGATAGCAATAGTTTCTTCAAATACCTATTTTTCAAATTCCTCGCAGCCCCTGTTCCCTCTTAATGCCCTCGGCCAACTTCGTGTTTTTCAGTCGTCCGATTTCTATCAATTGCCTTTGCACTTGATGCAGACCGAACGCTATCAATCGAGTTATAAGTTGATTGAGAGTGTCCGGTCTGCAAGTTTGCCGAGGGACATTAAGAAAATATTTGTACTGTACCTACGTTTTGTATATTGTAGACAGGACTAGCTTACAAATAATTCCCTCGTGATTGTCATGCGGATTGATGGTTTACCCTGCCTAATTTAAGGATCTCCAAAATAACACTTCTATAATATGCTGGATAATACCTACACATGACTCTACAATATTTTTAACGGTGCGATTGCAATTTAGTTTAATTTTCTGGCTTGCTAAGTGCCTGGTAGGAAATCATTCATGGTACATTAATCTGAACCTAACCGCTCGACTGGACCTCACGATGACTCCGTGAGAGAGTTGAAAACCCTCAAAGATTGATCGATCTTCGCACTAGTAATATTAGCTACAAAACGCAGGTAACAACAGAAAGTTAAAACTAAACACCCAACTGTATTTCCAATCGTCGGATATTAACTGCCAGGCCATTCGAGTTACGGATGTGTCCATTGAACCATGAACTCTAGTACGTCAATCTATGCTCCTGCTTAATGGTCAACTGGCCTACTAATTCGTACAAGCTTTGTCGTCGTATAAGCAGGTCAAACACTTTAGATATAGTGCGGGAATGTGAATGCTGGGAATTTCGTAGCCTCTGGGCTGCCAAATTGAAAAGACAGTGTGAGTGTAGCTGACGAAGTTGGAAAACTTGGAGAAAATTAATCGAAATAATCTTTTCAGTGTTTGGTCCGCCGAAGAACCCGTTAATCGTAGCATTGTGCAGTTCAGTCAAAGGTACAGTCCTATTCTTTCTGGTTAACTTTTTAGTTATTTTTGGTTACGTAATGAACAAACCAAAAGGAGTTCAGTGCTCTATAATAGCAAGATTTGAATGATATACCTACTTAGCCCTACATTATTGTAGCTACCTCACTAAACGTTGAACTTGAGAAATATGCTACAGGGCAGAATATTTTACAATTTTCATCTAAAATAATAATGGTCGCCATTCTTCTGATAAAGGTATTTTTAATGGATATAATATTATGCCATATTAGGTAAACTGTGACTATGTTGAAACAATGTTATGTCACCATGTACCTAGGACTTAACCAGTTAAGAAACTAACCGACAAACGAAGGCGAACCAATCCCAAAAGTATTTGATATGATATAGAGCCTAGTTGTATACAAAAACTTATCGATGACCAGATGCAAGGCGCATTGTAGCTTGCAAGGATGTAAGTAGAAACCTACTAAAATATTCATTAAAAAGTAGTTGTCGGAAGTCATAGATGATAGTGATAATACTAAGTAGGTATGCTTGCTAAGTTGGTTACTTTTTTAAGGAACTTGCAACTTGGATACGTGCATATCTAATAGAGCTGGTCAAGTTCCAAGCAAATAGTATCTGCATAAGTACTACCTAGTTATTAAACCTAAGTACACATGGCTACACATCAAGCTATATATATTTTGCTGACCTCGCATTGTACGTAACTCCTATACAATGCGAGATCAGCTTATACTGGAAATGTATAGCTTGATGTGTAGCCGTGTGTGTGTAAGATAAGTAGTTTTGTTTCAACACTCATCTTGCGTTGCCTGAATTGTCTTGTCTTGTCTTTTATTTTAGTAAGATGAGAATTGAGAACCATATTACAAAGGTAAGATGATAATAATTTGATCGTCAATTAATGATTGACGTCAGTGGCTCAATACTTATTTCCCAACATTATCACTTTTCTCATCTTTGTGCTGGTAAGGTTAGAGAATCAAAAGGGACTAGGGACAGCAAATTTTAGCGCTTATACAGCTTTAAGTAATATTAGGTACATATAAATCAGGTCAATAAATCTAGCTGGAAACTGACTGAAACAAACAAAATGGTACCTGGATTAGGCAGTAAAGTAAGCTGTAGAAACCATTTAGGTTGGTACCTCGTTTTCTTACACATTCTTGATATTTTCTAAGGCGAGACTGATTGAATTTGTTGTATTAGCAGTTTATAATATAAACACTTCCACTATGATTCGATTATTATTATCTTCAAGGTAAATAAAATTAATTACTTACCATAAATTAAATTTAAAAAACTGCTAGTGCTATTTTATATACCTACCCGCTTTTGGACTTATGCCCCAGTCGGAATTACGAAGACATAGACCCTGTTCGAGTCCATCCATTATCGTCCTTAAAAATTTTTGAGTGTCAAAATTCTTGGCGAGATGTCGAAAATTGGAGGCAACGACGGCTTTAGGTATGCGAGGACGCAAGATGCGGCTGGCGTAGGGGGAGGGGCGCTCGGCATCTGAAGGTCGTCCGCATTCCTCGCGTCGCCGTCCGCTGCTACCGCGCTTACGTAGCGCCCCCCCCAACCCCCTCCGGCCCGCGCCCCATCCGCCGCCCGCAGCCGCCTGCGCCGACCGGTCTGCCCCCGCCCCGCTGCGCCTGACCGCCATCGCCATCACAAACTATCGCGCATTTACTAAAACAAAAACATGTTCTTATGGCTATCAAGAGCTGAAGAGCCGCAGAGGTACCGGATGGGATGAAATTTATTCGCGTCTAGTTTTTTACGTGATCTTGTGGTTCTACATTCCTATAAATGTTTTATATTAATATGTAGGTACCTACCTACGTAGGCACCTATCATAGTGAACATACCACTGACATGACGTGGAATTGGTTCGTTCATATTCGACAAGCTTGTCTAGGTCTTACTTATCTGTCTAATCCTTCTACGCTGCAAGTTTTTCTACATTTTACGTCAGCACATTCAAAGGTCCTGAAAAATGTAGGGGTAATCTAATATATAATATTAGGTCCACCCTACCTAATTTAAATGAAGACTAGAGTCCAACCAGACAGTAGTTCAGCCTTTAGTTTTGGGTCAGTTAGGTACTCATCTCTGCACAGGGCTTGTTTTTCATTATTCTATTATAACAAGACATAATTGAACGAAATACCATAATTATGATCTAGCTCGAACATCGGTGTCGACCTAAAATAAGTCGTTCCCACGTTCTTTTGTTCCGATAGACTTTTCAGACCTCAACTAAATTTATAACAGTCATCAGTAGGTCAATTTCAATGTATACACAGTCTGGCCATAAATACTGTAACAATTAAAAATAAGAAAGATATTACATTTGAATTTGGAATCTGTCATTTTTATAAGTACGATTGTTCATTGTGTTTTCTAATTTTGGCGCCAATACATTGTACAATATTTTGCGATATTAAAATGGAATCCCCACTCCATTTTAATATCTGATAAAGAGAACCGAATCGCTGTGATTGCATTACACAAAGTTGGTATGGAGCCAAATGCAATTTTTAAAACTCTCCATACGCTTGGTATATTAGTCAAATGTTTGTGTACCGGGCTATTAATAGGTACAATGAGACCTCCTCTGTTTGTGACAGAAAAGATCTAGCCGTCCACGTAGTGTTCGTACGAAAAAGGTGGTCAAAGCAGTAAGGGAAAGTATTCGAAGAAATCCTGTCCGAAAACAAAAGATGTTATCTCGGGAGATGAAGATAGCACCCAGAACCACGTCGCGTATTTTAAAAGATGACTTAGGACTTGCAGCCTATAAGAGACGCACTGGTCATTTTTTAACTGATAATTTAAAAAAGAATACGGTGGTAAAATCGAAACAACTACTGAAGCGGTAGGTACGCAAATCGGTCATAGAAAAATTTTGTTTACGGATGAGAAAATCTTTACAATTGAGCAACATTTTAACAAACAAAATGACCGTATTTATGCTCAAAGCTCTAAGGAAGCTTCCCAATTAGTCGACAGAGTGCAAAGTGGGCATTATCCGACTTCAGTGATGGTTTGTTGAGGTGTTAGCTATGAAGTAGTGACTCGAGCCATATTTTTGTGAAAAAGGTATCAAAACATCGGCACAAGTGTATCAAGATACCATTCTTGAGAAGGTAGTTAAGCCCCTTAACAACACCATGTTCAATAACCAAGTATGGTCCTTCCAACAAGACTCGGCGCCGGGTCATAAAGCTCGGTCCACGCAGTCTTGGATGGAAGCGAACGTTTCGGACTTCATCAGAGCTGAAGAGTGGCCGTCGTCTAGTCCCGATCTTAATCCGCTGGATTATGATTTATGGTCAGTTTTAGAGAGTACGGCTTGCTCTAAACGCCATGATAATTTGGAGTCCCTAAAACAATCCCTACGATTGGCAGTGAAGAATTTTCCCATGGAAAGAGTGCGTGCTTCTATTGATAACTGGCCTCAACGTTTAAAGGACTGTATTGCAGCTAATGGAGACCACTTCGAATAAGCTTTTTATATTTTAAATTGTTTTATATTTATGTATTAAACTAACACACTGTAAAAGTAATAAATATTATTTGCGATAAAAAAAATTTTTTTTCTTTGTGGCAATATTTATGATGGTTTGGTTAAGTAAAATGTAGTCTGTGAAGTAAACTCCTTCTGCATTGACGTCTTTAAAGGTTTCAATATAATGATTTAGCATTAAAATCAATTATTTCATTCGGTTTTTTTAAATACGCGTCGTATTAATCAATGATTGACACATTAAAAGCTATTCTAGTCGAGCGTTTTTTTTCGATTTTTAATTTATACCTAGTCTTCTGTCATACAAAATGGTAATCAATATGAAAAATAACGAGATCTACAATGATCTACACAAATGAACACGTGCGCCAGTGTTCAAATTTTCAAAAAAATAAGTAAACGCAACAATGTGCGCCACAAAAACAGCAGGTAGCAAAAAGGAGATCGTGTACGAAAAAAAAGTAATGGAATGCACAGCTGGCGCGGATCCGACATTCCTACCACGTTCAGTCTGCTGGTGAATAGGAAAGTACACCGAAAAGGACTAGCGTGTAGGTAGAACTTGTGTGCCTATAATAGTAATAATTATAATGGTATCATTTTTATGAGGTACAACCTTCCGTGCATCTGTTAAACAAAACAAATATCAAGTGAGCAAGAAATTGACTCTAACAATATTTGCTTTATGATTCTAAATTAGGTATGATATTATTATCGTCTTACGTCGTATATTTGTTGTTTTTGGTGAATGTTAAATCTACTATGACGCACAAAGAATTCGTGAAGATGTAAACACATTGGAATCCGGTCGAACGAAGACTTAAGCCAGAACAAAACTACCTAATACTTACACTGGCTATGTACAAATTAAATATACATTTTAGGTAGTTATTAAGGTTTTAGAATTTAATGACGATGTGTTTTCGAATACATTAATCTCTCTTTTCCTACTTCTTTCGTCTTAATAAAATGGTTCAAATGCATTAACTTATTTGAAGGATCTGTCGCTCTGTTCTTATAGGACTATTATTCGATCTTAGAAACTCAACTAGTAGGATACTCGTATCGAGCTTAGAATAGACACATTTTATAGGCTTTTAAGGCTCTCTTTGCTTGAAAATACGTATCGTTCGATATTTGTATGCCAATCGTCATGAGGGTCACCTTAATCTGCGCTTTATAGAAAGAGGCTCGTGGTGTACAATAATCTCATATCCAAAATTGAACTTTGCGCTAGCTAGCCTTAAGACCAAACCATGTGAGCTGCAATGGTTTAATTGTCTTAACAGATGAGTTGTCAATGATGGCTAATATCAATCTTTTTTGTTTCAGTGCAAGTAACAGTGGTTTCGAGATGCGATATGCGTGCTCTGTGTTCGGTTCGCGGGCCGTTGGGCGGCGACACGCGCGCGCTCGGCGCGGGCGCGCGGTTCCTATCACTGCGCATGCCCGGCCAGCCCCAACCACTGCACCTCGTCGTCGAAGCCAAAGCAAGGGTCAAAGAATTGAAGTTTTTGGCCAATGCTCACGCGCAACTACAAGGCATGACCGACACAGAACTCTTCGGATTAGCAATTTTGCAAAGTGAGTGTCATCATTTTCACCCTAAGAGTTACACATACTACTCGTACCTGACTAAGTTCTAAACGTTAGCGAAGTGATTTTACAAAACAAAGTTATTATGTAGTCATGGTGTCACACATTCCACCTCATAAGCATTCTGTCTAACTTTACAAACAAACGCTGCTAGAAAATCAATGTTCTATATTGGTACAGGCATCACAATGTGACATTATAGACACAATAATGTACTCTCCAACAAGAAACAGTGTGTTGACCAAATAACAATAATATATTTATGCAGATCACCTATTATACGTATGTGTGAGTACTATGTACCGACTATCAAGCTATCATTTAGGTACTGGGTAAGTGGGTACCTATGTCTTTCATTGACTTGAATGTGCCCGGGCGGCTGAGAGTATGTCATGCTCACTCTAATGTCTCGCTGATGGTGGCGCATAATATGTGTAGATCATTTAGCTCCCTTCAAAATGGTCGAGCTGAATGGTGCTAATAAATAATGTTTTCTTTTTTCTATTACGGACGCTTTAAATGTTTTGCATCGTTCTCACATGTACCTATAACTTCAACATGAATAATGTAACCAATATTTTGTAACCATATTTTGATTTTTGTCCGTGGAGTTTCTTGCCCGTTCTTCTCCATAGGTAACTATGCTTTGGAATGGGCAACTAGCTTCATATTTCTAACTGACCGTAATTGGTTTATTTGAAATAAATGCTATATACATGAGTTTTTATAATCGAATTAATGTAACATTATACACATTAACATGACACGTTATCTTTTCAGATGGAGAATACTTGTTTGTTGACTTAGAAAGCAAACTATCTAAATATGCGCCAAAGAGTTGGAGATCATCTCACACCCATGTAAGTTCTAAGACCTTAACCATTATTTTTTTATTATATTTTAAATAGCAATTGATACCTAAATCACAGAAATAAAAAAAACAGATATTAATATTAACTAATTTGTTGCAGGGTTTGGACGCTAACGGGAAGCCGCTCCTTGAATTGCACCTGATCGTGCAGTTCCACGTGGAGAGTCCGCTGCTCCTGCACGACGAAGTCGGCCGCCATCTTTACTTCCTGCAACTGCGCCACAACGTGCGCACGCGAGACGCTCTGCCCGCGGAACTGATACTGCTGCTCACCGGACTAGCATTACAAGCTGAATATGGTGACGCAGACACTTTCGAGGACAGGGACTACTTCAAAGTTGATGATTACGCACCGTCATCCCTCACTGGCGATTGGGTAGCAGCAGCCATGCGAGCTTGCCATCGAGAACACCGTGGGCTCACAAAAGCTGACGCTGAATCCAGATTTATTCGAGAAGTTTGTCTCCTCCCTGATACGATAAACTCACATAGATACCGCCTAAAACAATCTAAATCAGAACCCGAGCCTGGGACAGTTTGGCTGCTTGTCACAGCTAAGGGCATAAAGATTCTGCCTGATAATGGATCACTTTCAAACTTCATATGGAGCGCTATCGGAAAACTAAGCTTCGATAGAAAGAAATTTGAAATTAGAACCGAGGAAGGCAAAATTACATTATTTTCGTCAAGTGAAGAAAAATGTAAATATCTTTTCGCTCTTTGTAGAGAGACACATCAATTCTCAATGAAAATTGCACCAAAATTCAATGAAATCTTGAGAAAGGAAGAAGAGGAGCGTAAAATTTGCTTTGGTTACTCGAAATCGTTAAACATTCAATACAATCAAAATAAAAGTGAACAAAGAATATCAGTGATTTCATCTACAAGTTCGAATACCACATCTGGTATTGTGAGTGACAGAGTCCAATCTGAAGATGAATTAGAAATTATGATAGACTCTCCACCAGCACCGTCTACGGAAAGTTTGGCTTTTGCTCATTTGCTAGATAGCACACATTCTTACTTTATACGGCATATGCCACAAGATCAACCACTAACTAAAACATCGTCATTACAACTACAAAAATCTAAAATCCGAGTGAAGACTAAGGAAGACTGTGAGAATGGCAATAGAAATGAAATTACACAACCAGATCAACACTCTATGAACCAATTAGAAGAAACGAACTCTTTACCTGAACAAAGTATTAGCGAAACCTTGACAGACAGTCCAAGATCTAATAAATTAAAATGCACCGGATCACAATGTTCCTCATCTTGCAGTACAGTGATAATGGCCAGAGCGGGTCTCAGCACTCTTAGTAGGACATCTAACGCAAGCAGTTTAGAATTAGGATACAGTCATACTGCTCAGAACTCAATGATGAGTGACAACAGTACAGTTGGCATAGATGTAGAATATTCTCAAGATACAGCTTCCGCTTTGTATGACGGTTTAGGTCAACCAGTTACTGTAGCGGCATCAAGTGAAACAAGCGGAGTCTACACCATGAGCAGTTCTGAACTCACTGCGCGATCGAAAATAGACACCTTATCTGAAGCTAGTAGAACAGATTACGATGGCTCTCATTATGACAGCTATAAGCCAACAAAAGAAAATGATCTTGCAGATTTCGATAGCGTTTCTTCAATCCTGAAAAACAAGTCAGAAAGAACTAGTCATGCAACAGGCATATTAAGATTACAGTCTTCTCAACCTAGCTCGGATTGTGTCGATGGAGCTGCAAAGTTTCAGAACCAAGAACAACATAATAAAGAAAACTTATTTAGAGAAAGAACAAATTCCAACGTTAGCGCAATCTCGTTTCACGGTGACGGTAGCGATCCAACAGATAACAAACATAATTTACTGACTGCGAGTGAATTAAGTGACCTCATTGTGGGAAGAGGCGTGTATCCTAAGAGCCAGTCTGTAAGTGACACTTTGGATTCAGTGTCAGATTACGTGAGGCTGCCTCTTCCCTTTTCTGGTGACAGTTACCTTCACGGTCACGAAGACACTGCTCCTTCAGATGATCACTATCCGAATAACTCCTTCTTCGATCGACCGCCAACTCCTCCAACTAGAATTGATAGTCGTAAATTGCTCAATTTGTCTTTACCAAATATTTTTGACATAAGCGGCGATACACCCATCAGGCCTCCATTTCCTGATAAGCCCCCACCTCCCTACGAATACAATCATCAAACTGTTTCATCTTATGCACCACCTCCTGCCAAGGCGCCACCAGCTTATCCTGGCCCAGTAGCGACAGCCAGGACTTTGAAACAGTTGAACGACAACAAAGAAGAAGTGGCAGCCAGAGTGGTAACATCAAAGCCCATGATAACAATTCTGAAAGCAGAAGCGGGCGAAGTGAACGCGTCTAGTGAAAGGACATTTGCTAGTCCAATGGTGTTGGAGCACAAATTCCAAAAGTTTAAACGACAACAAGCATCGAGTCGCAGAGCCGAAAGGTCGAAATTAGCTCAAGGGATAAGCAATAATCTGTCACCGTCCAGGGACATGACGCACGACGTGGACTCTAACGTGCTGGTGGCCATGATGAAGCTGGCGCCGGGCCCGCCACCCGCGCCCTTCCGGCCGCGCCAGGCGCCGCCGCCCGCCGCCCGCCTGCCGCCGGGCCCGCCGCCCGCCGCCCGCCTGCCGCCGGGCCCGCCGCCCGCCGCCCGCCTGCCGCCGGGCCCGCCGCCCGCCGCCCGCCTGCCGCCGGGCCCGCCGCCCGCGCCCCGCCGGCCGCGCCAGACGCCGCCGCCCGCCGCCCGCCTGCCGCCGCCTCCGCCACCGCACAACCCCATGTTCCACCAGCAACTGTACAGTGACGTGGACTACGTCTACTACCCTTTACAAGACCCGGCCGTGTCGCAGCAAAATTATCTCGACCACAAACTGACCGAGTCTCGCGTGTCGAACATTCACAAAAATGGTCTGCAGTACAGAAGCACGCCTTACCTATCGACTTCCATGGCTGCGTCGTCCATGTATGGATCGATCCAAAATCTCTCGGATTCTTATGTCCAGTTACCGGGAACGCGGACGAGTTGGTACTCGTTAACGAGCAGGACGTCGCTCAGCAACCATTCCATAAATCTTGAACGGCCGCAACAGTCCGCGCGCGTCCCAGACGCTTCGCATTTTATGCGGACGAAATCGGATGAGAATGTGTTGAATGCCAAGGATCCACCGCCAGTTAAAATGAGACGAATGCCACCGCCTCCCCCGCCGCCATACGAATACAAAAATAAACTTCTCAACTACTCGAGAGAAGTCAAAATTCCGCAACCCTCAACAAATGTGAACAGTGAACTAAGTGCGAACAAAGTGAAAGACTCCAATTGTGATTTAGACATAAAAACTCTTCGAGAGAAAAGTAAAAACCTTGATTTGCCACTTATCGCGGCATTGTGCAACGATCGTTCGTTATTGAAACAAACTAAAGCGTTTGGTGCTCCAAAGTTAAATAAACCAACAGGTAGTGACTGTGAAACTGAACGGAAGTGCGTAAAGTCTGTTCCAAACACCACCGATAACATAGATCTTAAGAATAAACAAGAATATAATGCTAAGAGGGTAATGACAGGGTCCCAGAAAAAAATATTAATACGAAATCCTACTGATAAACTCCCAGCATTGCCGGTTACTGAAAGTCATCCGAGAGCAATGTCTAATACTTATGTCATGCATCCGACTGTAGCTAAAATTAAAAAGTCTCAACCCAGCTCATGACATTATGATAAATTCTTACCTACTGCTTGTGAATCCTTCCAGTGCTATGATCTTTCATCCACCGATACAAAGACTGAGCTTAACGCCACCAGAACTTAAGATAAGGGCCACACTTGCATCAATGGTTAACTCATATTCATTTCATTTTGACCATAAAAGCAAATCAAAGAAGATTTAATTTTGAAAATTCAAATTCTCCTACGAATTGAACTGACGTACAAATGTGGTTCCGAATTTAGATTATATTATACATTTTAAACTTAAAACATTTAATTAATATTTAAATCCACCTACTGGACAAAAGTAATAACGGTTCATATTTATTACCAAGAATGTAAACAATGGCAAACAGTAAATTACAGAAAATGTCTTTAGGGATACTGATTCCCACGAACTGTGACTATTATGTGCACGGAGATTATGTGGTTTATTTACCTACTATATTAGTGTACTGTAGTGTTCTATTACATAGTGACGCATTACGTAACCTTTACTACAATGACTAAAGGTTGAAATTCAACTGAATATTTAAGTGTCATAATTAAAGAACTGAATGTTTTGTTTACATTATTGGAGCAAATAAACACAATTTTACACTGTTTATCATACAAGAATAGTAGGTACCTATTTATAATGTCAGGGTTTAAACATTATGACTATTTATGTAAGCATATGATTTTTCAATTTTGTATTGCTCAATAGGTATTATAATAGAAATTATACCTAATCTATTTTTAGACATTTATACCAAAGTAATTTGGCGGATTATAGGTATTTAGAAAATAACATCAATTGTATGAAAATCCTTGGCAAGCAACTCAAAATTACCCGCTTAGCTATAATAATATCTTATCTTATCAAGTATGTTTGTCTGAAAATTTTAAGAATTCTCCTAACTAAGCAATAAGCATTCCAGTATCCTATATTGTCTATGTTAGACACCACAAGAGAACATAATATAATCTAAACAAATGTGATACAAAATGTGCCTTCCCAATAATTATATGCAAATGAAACTGTAGAATTCCATAGAATTAGTGTTACATACTAAAACGCTTCGCAACGTTTCGCATAGGCCCTGCAAATACATTTTTTTGCATAAAATATAGGTACATAACTCACAATTCTTATTCACTATGAAATAGTGAAATATAGTAAGAAAACTTTGTATTGAAATACTCGCTGTTTGATATATTACCTGTTGTAATTTAGTGTATCAAAAATCATTGCTTGTAATCATAGTAAATGAAAGTGTAATAATTTCAACAACTATTTATTTACTTTAATATCATAATGTGTACATAATAATACATATACTAAGTACATAATATTTGTTTTCAATATGTACAAATGTATATTAAATTTTTTGTAACTAATTGTTTTTTTTCTTATTTTTATGTAAGTACATTCCTTTGGTTTACAATTTATATTAAGTATGTATATCATGCACACACAATATCTTTGGTAAAAAGGAACTAATATTTGAGTAGTGTCAGGACAGGACACGCTCATTACACAAAAACAGAAACCATCAACAAATAACATTAGTATGGTGTGAAAAACCTAAATCACTAATTAATCATATTATCTACGTTTATGAGAAAACTGTAATTATAAAAATATTATTTAATTAAATTATTATTAATACTGCTACAAAATTTACTGAGTAATGAGATTAACATACAGATCATTTCGGAAGCTCGAGATTCTGTTACTATGATACACATAGATATATTAATCTTACAGTTACAAACAATTACATTTTCTTAGTATTTAATTGTAATCTATGATATAATGTCAGTTTCATATATATGAAATTACATTCATGAGTTTCATGACACATTAAGTTCCGAAGTTTCACATTACTTTCAAATATATTAATTTTAACCCATAAGCTGCCATGGTAGGTACCAAGGGCCTGACGCTAGTGGATGAGTTTCAACAGTTTTGGCCTGGTAGTGTACCTATGAATAATTTAAATTTCAGCTTATATTTTGTTTGATAATGCCGTTTATCAACAAGAGTAATGTTTAAGTACTTACTTTTCTAACTTTAAAATGATGGCAGAATTTGGAGGAAATGTTATTTTATCAAAATACAATACTTGTCCGACTAGAGAGGTGTTTGTTCCAGCAAGCACTGTGCCACCATAAAACATGGTGGATAAATCAGTTGTAATAGATTTACTTCCTAAGTTCCCTACAAATACACAAGTGTTCCTCCTAGGATACCAACGTTCTATAACAACGAGGTTCTCTTCAGTTTCACGCATTTCCATATTTTTCAGATTATTCCCTTCCTTGTAAATAGATCTTAAATATATTGTTGGCGTGTCTAATCTCACTTTGGTTAACAATTTAATAACATCCAAGAAATGGTAGCTTGGTTTCCTTTCAGATTTCGAGATCCAAGGTAAAATAATCGCAGAATCTTTTTCATTTGGAAATGACATCGACACTATATTGTCAACATCTTTATGTTCATGAAAATCTCCTTCAATATCACCAAGTCCACCGAGTCCGATTTCGTCGCCATAAAATATGCTAACAGTTCCAGGCAAGGCTAATTCAAGAGCAGTCAACACCAAAGTGTTATTCACATGTTTTGTTGATATTCGTTCACTATGCACACTACCTATATTCCAATGAACCCATGGATAATGTGGCTTCTCCCACAATTTGCCCTTAATAACTTTATCAATACGATTTTTCAAACCAGTAATCCCATCATTTAAATCTAGATGGATATCAATAAGATCAATTCTAGACAACAACACATTTAATTTCAAAGGATTACCTTTAGCTTTTTCATATGCATTTTCACTGGCGATAAATATTTTGTCGGTACCTAATATTTGTTTCCACAACTGCAAACTTCTACCAAAACTATCATCATCAACAAAATTTTCTAAATCCTTTAAGTAAAAACCGTCAACCTTTTCTCTAGCCCAAAAAATGATAGCTGCCGATGTGGGATCAACAAGGTTATTGGTTATAGTTTCATTAGCAATTAATACAGCTTGAGTAAAATTTGCAGATGAATCAGATTTTGCTAGCGATACAACAGGCAGATCAAGGATTAAAGACATATTTCTATTGTGAACTTCAGTGATCATATCTCTGAAATCCTTAAGAACACCAACACTTCTATCTATCTTTACCAAAGAAGTGATATTAAAGTACTGATCCGGATATTTTAGTGCCTCATAAATATAATTAAGCCTAATAGCAGATGCTCCTAATTCTTGGATATAGTCTAGTTTATTAAGAAGGCCTTTAATATCACCCGTGCCATCTTTATTAGAATCTTTAAAACTTGCTGGGAATACTTCATAAAATACCTTTCCTTGATACCATGGTAGATCAGGGTTGCAATTTTTTGGTATAGTCACAACCATACCTATGATAGCTCCGATACAGGCAACCAGACCAGAGAGGACAATCCAAAGAAGTACTTTCCTGATGACGCTCCAGTTCCAGTTGATAAAGTTTGGTAACTTTCTGCCATTGACATTGTGGTTGCCATTCAGCTTGCAGTCTTCAGTCTGAAAATTATAAAATCAAAATCATTAGACCAATTCTTAGGAAATAGCTTTTTTTGCTTCTCTTATAATAATGCCGAGTACTGTATCCATTCATGTAATGTCTGAGTTTGGACCACATAGTTAATCTTTTTCTACTGCTACTCTTGCCTCTTGTTAGGCAGAATAATTGGTATTAATACTGTAATTATTCTCAAATTACCTATGATGCAACAACAACAATTATGATTTTCCAGCAAACAAACCAAACAATAGAAGTGAGAATAAGAGTGTATTTTAGATTATAAAATCTATAAACAGAGTGTATCAGAAATGTGTAGTCATATTACAGACCATCAAACTTTCCGACCTTCAACCGAAAAACTTTCTCCATGGAATTGTTTTTTGATTGATTCCGCATCCCGCATGCGATTTTTTTTAATTTTCTGCCGGTGGACTTACAAAAATTCATACATTTCTTTGTAGTGGGAGCAGATTTTTGTTTTGTGACATTATCGTCTTGAATGTTACTTTCATACGTAAAATAATAAAGTTCCTAACATTCCTGCAAGTTACTCAAATAATTATCGATGGCAGGGATTTAAGTTTTTAGTGGGATAGACCGAAGTTTACAACTTCAATTTAAAAATACATTATTTGAATACCCATAAGAATTTTTTATATTCCTTTGATCATGATCAATAAACTAGAAACATGGCAATACTCAGTAAATAATAAAGTTTATCAATATTAGTTACGTATTTTAAACTGACTGACAAGGGGAAAAAGTTTAAGGGCTGGATTTTAATTAACACGAAATTTGGTATATATGATTTTTTTAAGTTATCTAATGGAAATGTACCAAACAATTTTTTTTAATATAAATGCCCTATTGTGATGAAATTAGAGGACACAGTTTATTTGAAAAATCTTATTCTATCAGTAGCGGATTAGGGGGGGGCTAAGGGGGGTCAAGCCCCTCCAAAAGCGTATGAGTTCTTCTGCGACAAATGTTAAAGTGAACTTGATATTATTGTAATTAAACTGTTTAGCAAGTACCACTACCTAATGTATAAGAGGGCGACACTGACAGTTTTTAGAACTGGCCACTTGTAAACGATATAATAAAACAATAAGTTCAAATTTTGAAAATGGAGTTCCATTTAAAAAAATTGAACATATTTTTTTATTTGCCAATATTATTGTGTATGTTTTTTATTAAGAGCGAATGTCCCACGCTGTCCGGTTGAATTTCAATTTAAACATATAAATCCTATGATAGTTATTAAAGCTTTTCGGCAAATTAAAATCAAATTGACCGAAGATCTATGGGGATTATCTATCAAAGTTTGTACATCCATAATGGAGACTATAGCACCATACTTAGCTTTAATATTTAATTTGTGTGTGGATCAAGGAGTCTTCCCGGATTTAATGAAATACAGTAAGGTTATACCACTTTTTAAATCTGGGGACAGTAAAGACGCCAACAATTATAGACCAGTATCCGTGCTGCCGGTATTCAGCAAAGTATTCGAAAAGGTAATGCTCAATCAAATGCCATCCAAATGTCATTTTAACACCAACCAAATCTTACACGATCAGCAATATGGTTTCACCAAAGGACGTTGTACGACTGACGCCGGTGTCACCTTATTAAAACACATATTTACAGCGTGGGAGGAGGCTCAAGATGCCATAGGAATCTTTTGCGACCTCTCGAAGGCATTTGACTGCGACTTCATGAAACCTTACTCTTGAAACTTGAGCATTACGGACTAGGTAAACTTGCGCTCAGTTTAGTAAAATCTTATTTAAATGATAGACAACAGCAAGTCCAAATTAATGGTGTCAATTCACTGGGTCTAAAAGTGACAATGGGTGTTCCACAAGGCTCGATTTTGGGTCCTTTCCTCTTTTTAGATTATATTAATGATCTACCCCATTTATTAAAAAACCAACCACAAATGGTGTTATTTGCTGACGATACTTCCCTAATTTTTAAGATAAATAGACGTGCATCAAATCTTGACGACGTAATAACGCCCTACTGCAGGTCCAAAATTGGTTTACTGCAAATAATTTAGTATTAAATGGGAAAAAAACGAAATGCATAAGATTTGCTTTACCGAATGTAAAAAGTAGTGATTGTGATATAGTATTGAATAGGGAGAAACTAGAATTCGTTGATAAAACTGTTTTCCTGGGGATCACGATCGACTCAAGGCTGCAATGGGGTCCGCATTTAACATCTCTTGCAGGACGGCTAAGTTCAGCAGCATATGCTGTAAGAAAAATCCGTCAATTTACTGATATAGATACCGCAAGGCTAGTCTATTTCAGTTACTTTCATAGTATCATGTCTTACGGTATTTTACTATGGGGACGGGCTGCAGATATCGACTCTATTTTTATTCTGCAGAAAAGACCATTAGAGCAATATATTGCCTCCGCAGGCGCGATTCTCTAAGGGAACTGTTTAAAAACATTAACATCATGACGGTACCTTGTCAATATATATATGAAAACATCATGTACGCCAGGAAAAATCTTAATCTTTTCAGTAAAAGAGGTGAAAGACACAATTATAGTACTAGAAATAGGGATCAATTAGTTCAACCGGGTTTCAGACTGGCGAAAGTAGACTCATCTTTCATGGGGTACTGTTTAAAATGTTACAATAAAATACCTCCCCACATACTACAACTAAATGAAACTAAATTTAAATCTTGTATAAAACGCACACTATGCTGCCAAGCATATTATAAGCTGGGGGATTATATCGGTGACAAAAATGCTTGGCTCAACGCTGGTCCAGCTCCACAAGGGCGCATAAACTAATTTAATTTTAGCATTCGGAAATATTGTCGGAGCTGCTGAAGATTGCATTATATAACGGACGCTTTTTACGTGCACGTCTTTCTACATTGGTCTCACATGTATAATTTCAACATGAATGATGTAACCAATATTTTGTAACAACATTATGATTTAAAAGAGTGTCCGTGGAGTTTCTTGCCCGTTCTTCTCCATAGGAACCTACGCTTTGGAATGGGCAACTAGCTTCATATTTCTGACTGACTGACCCCTTGACAATTCAAAAGTGCCTGTAAATGGTTTAATTGAAATAAATGCTTTCAGTTTGAGTTTGATTCATTTGTCATTTGTTTACGATTTGGCGGCAAATTGAAAATTTTCTGTCACGTTATTAGCATGAATTTAACGCGAGAAAATTTTCGTACAATGATTTTTTAAGTCAACAAGAAAGTTATGATAGGCTTCGATTGGCCTTTCACGATGAAGCCCCATCTCGTGCCACTGTTTACAACTGGTTTAATGAGTTAAACGTGGTCGCACTAATCTCACCGATGATCTGCGTAAGGGATGGCCTTCTACGTCGACGACTGAAGATAACATCAGTGTTGTGCGGCGTATGATAGAGACTGACAAAAGAGTGACTTATCAGCAGATTTGGACAAGCTTAAATTTTGATACCTCATAATTTGACAGAGGCCCAAAAACTCCGTCGTGTTGATTGGTGTCGTGAAATGGTTCAAAGATTTAACGGAGGTGAGTCAAACGCAGTGTACGACATACTTACGGGTGACAAAAGCTGGATTTATTGTAATGACCCTGAAACTAAGAGACAGTCTGCTGTCTGGGTGTTTCCTTCCGAGGAGTTGCCAACTAAAGTGAAGAGGTCGAAGCGTGGGAAAAAAGATGGTAGCCTCGTTTTTCGGACAGGCCATTACGCAACAATTGTTTTAGAGGATCGAAAAACAGTTACTGTAGAGTGGTACACTAACAATTGTTTGCCACTTGTCTTGGAAAAAGTTCGGAAGAAACGATCTCGCAGTATGATCCTCCTTCACCACGACAACGCCTCGTCGCACACCGCCAAACAAACAATCGACTACTTGGCGACGTCAGACGTAGAATTACTGGGTCACCCGCCCTATAGCCCCGACCGACCTCGCACATTGCAATTTTTATTTATTTCCGAATATAAAAGAAAACTTCGAGGTAAACGTTTTATGGAAGCAGTGGTTGCGTTTCAAAATGCCGTCGAAGAGACCCCTAAGGACGAGTGGGCAAAGTGCTATTCTCAGTGGTTCCATCGGATTCAGCGATGTATTGATGTAAATGGACACTATTTTGAAAAGATATAATAAAACTAATAACTTGCCAGTTTGTTCAGTTTATGATTTTCTAAGAACTTTCAGTGTCACCCTCGTTATTGTCATCAATTATCCATAAATTAATAAGTACTTATTACGCTTTTAAGTTTATTTTCCATAAAATGTTTTCTCTATATGACGAATTTTGCCCTCACACTGTCCAGTTTGGCGGCCATGTATATTCACCGAGATATCTTTGGTACTCTACTCACAACCTAACGAAGTCATTGAGGAATTTGTGAAAAGTTATCCAAGGAGGCTTGTACAATGTTTTGTGCCTTTTTAGTGTTTACTTTGCTAAAACCAACCCTCAGAGTGGTCTGTATTCCATTGATTTATATACAGGTAGAAACTACAGAATGGCACGCTATAATCCTTACATACTTTTATTTCAATAAATGATAAAGATCATAAACATTAATTTATGAAGACTACTTATGTTATACGGGGTGGAGGGGTTTGTTAAAATTTATAGAGGAAAGTATGAAATCTATGCGGAAAAAGTTGCGGGCAAATTGCTAGTAGTAAATAAATACATACCTGTCCCATGATGAGATCACCATTCTTGCTAAGAGTCTGGTAGTCTAGCATGCTGATGTTATTGATAAGCTGAGCGCTGACTGGATCTTGAATAACTGAGCTGTTGTCTCCCGATGAACTAGAATCTCCTGCTGAAGCATCTGAAATTATTAAAAGGTCAAAATTAATTTTAAAAAGTAAATAATTCCAAGTTTAACAGCTGTAGTAAAAAATATTAATTTTGTTTTTTTCAAGTTGAAAATCTGTTCACATAGTATTATTGAAATCAGAAACTTTGAAATACAAAATTCAAATATTAATAGATAGGTGCTAATTAAGTATGCTATATTTTAGTTTTTCAATAGTTTGTTTGTATAATTTTGCTATTTTTATTAATTGATTTGTAAAATATGTTTTTGTCCATTTAAAGAATGAACAATTATTAAGTATGATGATGCAACTTACTTATTCAGCAGGTATGGTAAATAAAATATAGTATAGGTAAGTACACCTACAACATAAAGTAAAATGATGCAACTTTAAAATTGAATGCTTGTTCAGCAGGTTCTAATAGTTTTGTATGGGAAAGCATGATAATAATTCAAAAACTACAAACATAAAAAGCACACAGATGTAATATATTCTCACCTGTCTGTATATTGACCATGTTAGGATCATCATTTAATGTTAAAAACGGACGGTCACTCATTTCTTCTGAGAGAGGATGTTTGAAATCTAGAGGTGTAGGGCTAGGTGTCGTCGGTAGTAACAAGCACGTTGACGACTTTACGCCGCGTAAATAATCCAAGGTTTCTAAATCATTGCCGCCAGAGTTGTTACTAATCTCCGGCGATTCATTCATATTGGTGGATGTAATTGAGTGGAATTTTTATTAGCACAATTGATGTTACATTCGTCAATTGATACTTGACTAATATCGTAGAGAAGAATAGACTTACTGCATGTTTTATTATACAATTTATCAATCGTTCAGTTATTTCGCACGCAAAAATCTATTTCAGGATCACATCGCAGTGATCTTTTTCAGTTTTTTTGACATTGAATTTTATTTGAGCAAGATTTTGACATTTTATTATTATCGACATCGACTAAAATGGACTGCTCTAGTGGTTAACATTACAAAAATTGGATGTGAGCAGCACTAGCTTTCAGTATAGTCTAGAGCACAGAGCGTGTAATTTAGTGGCACCCTGTGGCACAAATTACATGCTCTGTGTGTGGCACTACTGAGCGCCCCGAGCGGTTTAAAAAAAACAAAGTCGGACTTTGACATTTCGTTCAATCACAGATTTCGAGTTCGATGACATTTTAGTGTAAATTTTTACGGGCAAAATATTTTATTTATTTTCTAAGTACTATTATTTTTGTAGAGTATTCACTATAATTTAAGTGAAGGCTTTTTTGTGTTATTTTAAGATGATCGGAGCTAACAAACTCATTAGCAAAAATAATATAGTGTGTCAAAAGTTTATTCAGCAAAGAAACTTTTCTAATAAAAATAATAAAGATGTTAACTACCAGTATTTACAAAGAAGCAAGTTACCGACGATGCATTTTCAGAAGTCTCTGCCACGTTTGCCGATACCAGACCTATCGAAGACAGGGGAGCGATATTTGAAAGCCCTTAGACCTTTATTGAACGATAATCAGTTTGAAGAAGCTCAACAGCGTACGAACAGTTTTATTGATAAAGAGGGAATAGTACTTCAAGAGAAACTCATTGCAAAAGATAAAAGGAACAAGCATACAAGTTATATTTCAGAGTATTGGTTTGATCTTTATTTACGTGATAGAGCGGCGCTTCCCATCAATTATAATCCAATGATTGTGTTCCAAAACGATGTGAGACCAGAATACAATGATCAGCTCATAAGGTCCACTAACATTTTGATAACTGCAGTTCGGTTTATGTTGTCCCTAAGAGACCAAATATTAGAACCTGAAGTGTACCATTTAAACCCTAAGAAAAGTGACACACCAATGTTCCGGACCTTTACCAGAATGCTGCCTGAAGCAATTTCTTGGTATGTTTACACATTAATTTAATTTTGAACATCTTCATACAGGTACTGTTAAATAACAAAATATTTAAAAGTTTTTATATTTTAATACATTTAATATAACTCTATAACTCAGCACTTTATTTGAGGGTACATATTAAATGTATTTCAATATAAAAACTTTTCAATGTTTTTATATGTGGGCCATTCATTCATCCATGTTCCTATTGCTGGGCACAGGCCTCCTCTCAGTAAGAATGAGTGGGCCATAATCCAAAATGCGGGCCTAGTGCTGGTTGGTGGATGCTACATGTCTTTGAATTATCTGTTCAAGGACATGCCGGTTTCTTCACTATATTCCTTAACCGTTTTGAGAGTAGTGGTGATGAAATAATTTATAAAAAGAGCCTCACCAGTAATTATTACTGTGGCAGCATCTACAAGGCCACATGCTAACTACGCATCACACTGACTTTACGCAAAATTATGCATTGCGCAAGCTGAGTTTGCCATGAGACGAGTATATATTGAACGTCCAAACACCAATCGCCAGGCAGTAGCCCACCAGTCACAACAGATGATCCTCCCATTTTTTATGGAGGATGAGTGAACTTTACACCCTGTTCCTCATATCTCTATATTAACATATATTCATCATATTTATTCTCTATTTACTCTTTTAAGGTATGGTGCCTACCTAATGAAGGTTTTCCCTCTAGACATGAGTCAGTTTGTTGGCTTATTTGGAGCCACTCGCCTGCCTCGGCTGAATAAGGATGAGATCTTTAGGGACCCAAAGAGCAAGCATGTCATTGTTCAGAAACAAGGAAACTTTTACGCATTTGATGTTTTGGATGCCAATGGTAATTTTTAAATTCACATACCTAATTTCAACTTTAAACCATGTCTGAGAATATTAACATAAGTAAACCAAGTATAGTGAAAACTTTAATATTGTCCTTTAAACAAAAAAAAAGTATTTAAAAATGCTTGAAAAGTGACAATAAATGTAATAAATGTATTAATTATTAACTGGGGTATTATTATTAATCTAATCTGCTGACTGGCTAGCCACCACACGAACTATCTATTATTTTATAAAATAAAATCATATAAGTACCTCATACTGACACAATAGAAAAAAATATTGATAAGTAATGGCAAACAATTTCAGTTTAATGTACTTAATCCTACTACTAACTGTTCTTTAATCCTAATCTTTAGATTACCTTATCAATTTAGTTTATTCACCTTATTTACATTTAAAATGGTTTTCAGGTAACCTTTTGTCACCCCTGGAAATGCTTGGCAACTTGAGTAAAATCATGAATGACAATACACCAGCTTCGGAACATCCTCTAGGAATATTAACTACCCAAAACAGAGATGAATGGGCAAAACAGCGGGCCCATTTGGAGTCAACAGGAAATAGTGAAGTTTTAAGGAAGATAGACTCAGCAGTATTTAATTTGATATTAGATGATGATAAAATAAATGATGATAAGCGTGTGCTCTTGAAGAAATACTTACATAGTGATGGTACTAACAGGTAAACATGTTGAAGGGTTATTAACTAATTATGTTATATTTAAAGAGCACTTGTAAACAGAAACAATTTTATTTTATTTACATTCTACAACTACTCTTTCTTCTCCCTTTCTTCTTCTCTTTCTTTCTTCTTCTCTTTCTTTCTTCTTCTCCCTTTCTTCTTCTCTTTCTTTCTTCTTTATTTTCTTTTTTTTCTACTAGTTCTTGGAAAAATATAACAAACTATAAGTAGCAATGTTTTCTATTACATTCAGATTTCGCATTTGACAATTTAGTCCTACTTATTATTCCAGTTCTCAATTGTTGTTGTTTTTGTATAATTTTACAGGTGGTTTGACAAATCGCTGAGCCTGATTGTGACCAGTGATGGAGTGGCTGGAGTTAACTTTGAACATTCCTGGGGTGATGGAGTGGCAGTACTGAGATGCTTCCAAGACATTTATGCTGAAACTACCAAGAAACCTTATATCCACCCAGATTCGAAGCCTGCAGATAGTAATGTTAGTGTTCAGAAATTAGGTAAGAAGTGTAATTTTTTCATAATATGGGATGAGTTTTTCAGATGAAATAAAACAAAGAATGCAAAGAGATTTTAGACTTTTTTTTTTTTTTTTTTGAGAATATTACACTACTA
Organism: Xanthia icteritia; assembly: GCA_949128155.2. Taxonomy (NCBI): domain Eukaryota; kingdom Metazoa; phylum Arthropoda; class Insecta; order Lepidoptera; family Noctuidae; genus Xanthia; species Xanthia icteritia. Next base: position 10,071,325 of record OX421930.2, read on the forward strand.
AACCTACAGTATTTTTTAGTTTTTTGGAAGAAAAAGTGTTATTTGTTTTGTCCAATCCAAAACCATCCTTTGTCAAACACCTTGTTTAAGTCAACGAATGCAGCCGTTCGTAATAAACGGCTTTCTTATACCATAAATAAAAAATATTGCTCCTGTTCATTTCACAACTTATTTTTTCAGAATTTAAACTAGACGACAAATCGAAGCATTTTATCGACAATGCCAAGAAAGAATACAAGGCGTGGTGTGACTCGCTCAGCATAGACTATATTTTGTATGAAGGCCTTAACAAAGCAGCTTGTAAGAAGTTCAAAGTTAGCCCTGACTGCATTATGCAACTGTCGTTTCAGGTATTGTAACTTAAGATACTAGCAAAACTAAACATTGAGTGCAAGCGCAGCGCAGCGTGGTTTCACTGCCAATCAAATATCAACGTTGAAAGTAAACCAACTTCTGTTCGTCCTTCAGAGCATTAAAGCAGACGGAAGTGTATTTATTTTTGACCTTATTGCAACTAGCAAGAGGTTGTTATTTATTTGACAGCAAAATCCACGCAACAGTGGACCTCACAAAAAATAACTTCACATAATAACAATAAATAATAGTGATAAAAAATTATAATAATGATATTTTCTACCACTTGGCTAAGTTTTGAGGATACTAGATAATTAGTACGAATACACAAGAATTTATATACTGTTTATAATTTTAATATTATACCGTGTGTATTTGATTATTATACTGTAAGTAAATGTTTCAGGCTGCGCATCATCTCTTAAAAGGAAACTTCGTTGGTACCTACGAGTCATGCAGTACTTCGGCCTTCAAACACGGTCGCACAGAAACAATGCGGCCTTGCACAGACAAAACAAAGGTGTGAAAATAACTTATCTTTTTTATCTATAAACTTTGTCCGTGATGTGATACAATCATACAATGGTTGGCAAGTAATTATAATCCGACTAGCTGCGCCCCGCGATTTCACCCGTATAAGTCCCGATCCCGTGGGAATATCGGGATAAAAAGTATCCTATGTCCCAATCCAGATCATGGTCTATCATGTGCCAAATTTCATCCAAATCTGTTCAGCCATTTTTGCATGAAAGCGTAACAAACAAACTCACTTTCGCATTTATAATATTAGTTAGGATTATATTATCTTATCGTCCTTCAGTAAAATCGAAGTGATTTATAATTGACCTGAGCACCAGCTTACTCAGATCTAATTATAACAGTCTCGCAATAACCACATTAATCCTACATTACAAATCATATCGGGGAGTAATGTTCATAAACACATTAATCCTACATTACAAATCATTCAGCGGCTACCATTGAAAGGCAGATTCCGAAATTGAAATAATCATCAATCTGCATGAAAGACGAGTGCCGCCCATAATCAGCCTATAATGTTCCCACTTTCAAAATTCAAAATATTTTTATTTCTTATGAACCTACATGGGCTAACCTACATGGACTTATGAAACGTCAGAAGCTAGGTGCACGTTTCCAATTGGTTGTTTCCTATGGAGAAGAGCCGGCAAGAAACTCCACGGTTACTCTTTTAAAAATAATGGGCTTTTACAATATTTTCAAATAACAGTGTTGTTAGGTATGGGAGGACAGTGTAGGTCTTTCAACAAGTAACAGGTACTTAACAGAATAATGATGGTCAACAAATCTGCAGTCCACTAGGCCTACAGCGTTCTCACATTCACAAAAACGAAAAGAATCTATATAAAGATAAATAAATTAATAAAAATAAAAACGTATTTTAAACGAAATGACGTGATTGCTATTACAGCTGTATCAAATCTGAATAATTATGTCCACAAAAGCCACTAATAAAGAGTTGAAATTAAATTTTAGGTATATAATGTCAAATAATAGGGTGTACTGCTGGGACACAGGCCTGTGAGAGAGAGTGGGCCGTAATCCACCACGCCAGCCCAATGCGGGTTGGTAGATGTCACATGTCTTCGAATTTTTTATTCTAGGACCTGCCGGATTCCCTACGATGGTTTTACTTTTTTTCTTTGAGAGCAGTGGTAATTAAATAATTTACACAAAGTGAAGCGCCTGTCAGGGTTCGAACCTACGACCTACATCTCGTAAGACTCAGCCGTTACCACTAGACCACCACTGCTCTTACAACCATTTAATATGTACTCGTCGCCAGTTAGGACGCTCTGTCGAGCGTAGAAGGGGCTGCCACAAAACAGATTATACTAGATAACCTCTCATCCACTTTAATCTGTATGGGTCAGTGTGTCTGTCATCTTTAGTTATTAGGAAAGTTAGTTTTTTTTTTCGACTTCGTTGCGGTCCTCTGATAGGTGTTTGTGAAGCAAGCAACTATACTACCCATCCTGTGCATTCACGGCATATTTATATTCTTCAAAATCATAACATAACACCACTCCTGTAATTCTCAAAGGGTTAGCCAGAAGTGTATCTATACAGGGTTGCAGGGACATCAACATTCTGACCGTATAAGTATTGCACATTTCTATGAAACAGATGATTTAAAAAAAAAAAAACCGACGAAGTATTTTAACGCAGGGGGTTCAGAAACCGGGGTTGCGGGAAAATCCGAAAGGGATACCGTGGCCCCTGGCAACGTACAGGCAACTGAAGGAACACGGGTGGGTTTTAGTCAGTAAGAGTCTGACACGCCCTACCGCTCCACCCAGAGCGGGAGAAGTCATATGATAATTTGCCGCCCAAGAAAAAAAAAAAAAGGGGCTTCAGAAACGTACTGAATCCATGGTAACAGTTTTCGCGTCAATGTCCCTGCCGCCCTATATAGTACACCCACATTTCGCCAGTTATGTTTAAGTCCCATGTAATAGGGAGCGAGGTTACTGTCATCAACTGGGCACAATGCCAGACTCCGGGCTGCTACTGAGAAATTCCTGATAGAAATACCTAATAACACATTGCCCGACCTGGGAATCGAACCTAGGACCTCATGCTCAGTAGTAGCGCTCGCGAACACTAGATTATTACTATTATTTATTTATTCATTTAGTAGTATACATACATCTTTATACATAATAAGTTGGAGCAAACATAAACTCATTAGAGTTTTACCGTGCACCAAGATCATCGACCACATAATTTAGACAATTAAAACAAACTTAAGTTCTTAATTATAAAATTAAACAATAACAAAATCAACAACGAGGGTAAGAAGCAAAACATTTATCTCTTACTAACGAGCGAATATCGATGACCAATCTGACCGTCAACGAAGATCAACGAAGCATTCTTCAAAATCACTTGGTACTAAAGTTCCTTCTGCTCCTTAGGATAATTTAGAATCAAGACAAAATCAAACTGGTTGCAAATTTATTATTTTATTTTTTTATTATATGACATTGATTTTACATTCTGTGATCAATTAATTCCTCGCACACTGACTTATTAATTGTATTTTTTTTTTATTACTATTTATAATTTTTTTTTTTGTAGGAAAATCATCTACTTTTACAATATTTGTAAATATGTGAGCACCATGTATATATCACTTAATTAGTTTTATCTGTTGTTGCTTCATTTTTAGTTTTTAATTCTTTTTACCTATTGTGGTATAATAATTGTATTCTAGGTGCATCGTCCTCACATATTATAATTATATAACTAATGTACTTATACAAAATATTGTAAAACATTTTAAAAGAGTAACGGTGGAGTTTCTTGCCCTTCTCCATGCGAAAACTACCTTTTGGGGCGACTAGAATCAATTCATTTTTTTTGTAAATTTTGCCTTATAAGCCTATTTGAAATAAATGATTTGACTTTGACCTTCCCACTTTCCAGGCATTTTGCGAAACCCTACATTCCAACAAGAGTTCTGACGAAGAACTGCGCGCTAAACTGACGGAATGTTCCAAAATGCACTTGGAACTCGTGAAAGATGCTGCAATGGGACAAGGCTTCGATCGACACATGTTTGCACTAATGAAGATGGCTGAGGACAACAACATGCCTAAACCTGAGATATTCGACTCATATGAGTACAAGTTCTTGAATAAGTCCATTTTGAGCACAAGTACTTTGTCTTCTCCTAGTGTGATGGCCGGGGGATTTGGACCCGTTGTGAAAGAAGGTTTTGGAATTGCGTACGTAATCATTTATTATTTATCACCCCACGTTTACGCCAAGGTGTAAAACATGTATTCTACGTTTTTGTATCTACTAGTTATTTTTATTGTTTACACCTAAAAGTTGTAATTACAGACGCCAGCACATCAACCTACTACAATCTGTCAAATTTCTTTAATAGATTTTAAACTTTATAGAATTTTAATATGAATTTTAAAATTTAAAGTTGATTGGAAAATTTTGACAGTTTCGGGTAGGTTGACCTGCTGGCGTCTGTACACAAAACTTGTCGAAAAAGTGTCCAAAATATTTAACAATACGTATCTGAACAACATCAATAGTGGCAGGAAGGCAAGTATCACCACTTGTAAACGCGGGGTAAGAGAACTTAAAAAGAGAATGAGAAACTCAACTGTTTATTAAAATTCTCGAATTAAATTATATTTTTATTAAATGGCAAGCAAAGCCGATGTCGACTATTCTGCCAATGTCTAAAGTACATTGAAAAACAACTGAAGACAACTTGAATTAAATTATAGTCGTTGCAAATCACAAGCGTCATGTGACTTTTATGTCATCAATATAAGGTTTAAAATGCAATGATTGAAGCGCCATCGAGAAATAAATCAACTATAGTAAACATGCAGATTTATATCGTTTTAATTTATTGTATTGTATAAATGATTTTATTTTTTCCAGATATTCGGCGTTCCCAGATAAGTTAGGCGCAGCAGTTGCGAGCTATAAACCACACAACGACAGCTCACAGTACATTGAAGCGTTGCACAAATCATTCTTAGACATTACCAAAATATTATCTGCATAAGTTATTATTATCACAGATAAATACAGATGGTTCACACCGCATTTTAGGTATGAAGTTACAAGTTCGCGGCGGGTTCGTCTTGTCGGGCCAATTCAGTCAAAGTCAAAGTCAAATCATTTATTTCAAGTAGGCCCGTATAAGGCACTTTTGAACGTCAAAAATTTACAAAAAAAGGCACTTTAACGTCAAAAATTTACAAAAAAAATTAATTGATTCTAGTTGCCCCTTCCAAAAGGTAGTTTTCGTATGGAGAAGAATGGGCAAGAAAACCACCGTTACTCTTTTAAAATGTTTTACAATATTTTGTATAAGTACATTAGTTGTATAATTATATGTGAGGACGATGCACCTAGAATAAAATTATTATACCACAATAGGTAAAAAGAATTAAGAATTAGAAATGAAGCAACAACAGATAAACTAATTATGTGATAGATACATGGTGCTCACATATTTACAAACATTGTAAAAGTAGACGATCCTCCTAAGATTCAGTGCGTATAACGTAGTCAGAAGATATAAGAGTTACGCGATAGAAAGAGAGGCAACTTTTAGGTGAATAAAAATTAATAAAGTAGGTAATTAGCGCTGTGCGACTTGAATTGCACTTTATTGTGTCGTAGCAAGAGTCGCTTTTTATTTAAATGATTTTGTGGAGTGAACGATCTGTATTGATCTGTGTTATTGTAGCGTAATATTATTAAGTTATACTGTTGCAATTTTGTTACATATTTTTTTGAATATTTTTTGAAGACCAGAATTTTCATTGGTTTGAACGTTAGATAAGTATTATATTTTTTAATAACAAAGCTTTTTTTATATATTTTTAACTGATTGCATTTTAGAACACGATACCAACTTTAAAAAAAATACTGGATTTATATAAGATTAAAGAAATATACTATTTTAATACTTAGGTACTGTATTTTATGTACAAAGTTTAAATACCGTAAAGATAAGAAGAAAACTATTTACTGCGCATATTGTTCGCCATTATTTATGCTATGAAATAATATTAAAATAAGCACATAAAGTAGCTACGTAAAATATTTTGTTGATATTTTTATATTGTAATTTACTACTGATATTTAAGGCGATTTAAATCGGCTCTTGTGCAGAATTATATTATACATTCGTTAAACATTCAAAACTATGAAATTACATGTATTGAGATTTATGATGCATTTTGATCGATTTTGGCAATTTAAGAAAGTGCCTTACTTTTTACACAAAGCAACTTACTTGTTTTTGTTATTATATTTTGTGAATTTCTCATTAGCAGCCCGGAGTCTGGATTTGTGCCCGGTTGATGGCAATAGGCTCGCCCCCTATTACTTGAAACTTAAAAATAACTAGCGAAATGGGGGTGTAATATAGGTACACCTCTGCCTAACCCTTTGGGGATTACAGGCGTGATGTTATGTTATGTGTATTTTGTAAAAATAATCATCTAATGCACTAAATGAAATTATTATACGAAATAAGCACATTGTCAGGCTGAGTTTAGGTATCCGACAGCGGCGCGTGATTTATGAAATGTGTTCAGTCATTTATTGGTATTATACAAAGATAGTAGATGATAAAATTATTATACACTGTCCCACCCACGCTATCACGTGGCTGGCTATCGTGTAAACGCACCCTTAGAATTATGTAACCCTAACGGGCTTCAGACAAGGATTTTGCTTGTAGAAATCCATGAATGATGCAATGCAACATAATATAATGCAACTCTACGGCTTCTGATAATAATCTCATTACAACACGCTTTAGCATTTTTTTTTTTTTGCTATTCCACATATTTCTTATAATATAAAATGGTTGTTATATATTTTGTGGTGTTATACAATAAACTTTGATTTTCATATATATTAAAGAGTTTGATTTGTTTAATTTAATCTTATTAATTACTTTGGATTTCGACTTTGATACGGTATACTCGAACACATTATGAAGTAGGTACCTAAACATTGAATTTACCGCGAATAGAGTTATGAGCCTATTATTATTATTCGCCTATTATTCTGCAGAGTGATGGCATTGTTATGCTACCACTCTGAAAGAATAATAGGCGTGACGTGATGATATAAAGGGGTTTCCGTGAACAATCGCCACTTATGCAAACATAAAATAAAAGTAGTGTGGTACTTAGCTTTTTTTATTCATCTGAGGGCAGGCAGGGCCGCATGATAAGACCTAGCACCTAAACCTAATTAAAGAAATATTTATTTAAACGGTAAGTATATACCTAGCCACTTATTAATCAGTTGCGTTTCATAGTGGAAAATTGCACTACAAAATAGGTAGTAGGTAGGTACAAGTTTTTTTAGATGAATAAGCTGATAGTTTGAATGGGCGAGTAGGTACCTATACGAATACGACGTATGGATACCAACCGACATAAAACGAATTATCCCTTAATTTATTGCCTGCAATTACTAATGAAATAGCTTACTACTTCTTCAAATAGTGTAAGTGAGTAGATACATATTATTATGTATAACTACAACATCGGCGCTTTAATTCTGCGACGACTGCTATCGATTTTCTCATGTCCATCTAGTAAAGAGGAGAATATTCATAGTCGAGCCCTCTATTTTCCAACATAAATTATTACTTGTCGTGCCAGCATAATAGAAATTAATTGTGGTCAGATTTACAAAGAAACCTCTTTTAATATGACGTGTTGTCCCTACACACCGAGTAGATATTACTATATAAGTACTCACGTAAAGTGATTTATTTATTTTCCTTTACATACTATAAAACATAAACAATTTACATCTAACACTAATATATATAAATTATGTACAAGTATACAGAGGCAAAAACAAAAAAATATAATGAAGAACTCACTGGGCATCAAAAAATTCGTCCGCATCGCTGTCAGTGGGAAAAGTGCCCAAAAGGCTGGCAGCATTGCCACGTTGGATGGCAATGCTGATTCTTTGACCTAAAAATTGGCCAGCCCTCTGGTCACGTGAAGATTCGACCAACCGCTTGGCGATGTCCCGAAATACTCGATGCGCACTGGGACCCCACGGCCCTAGAGTTTCAACCCCAAACGGCTCGAAAATATAGCTACCAATAAGGTTATTATATTTGCGCCGTTTGAGGTTTTCTGCACCCGCAGCAGCTGCTCCAGCACAGCCCGCCGTGCTAGGAAGATGGGATGGCGCGAGGGTGTCGACACAGGTTGCATCCCACACCAAGGGTCTACCCAACTTCCAAGGCATTATGGTCATTCCGTCTGGCCTCTTCCCATCGTCGCGTGCCAAGCCATTAGGTTCTAAAACAGCTGGCACCCCGGCGGTGACAAGAGCCCGACGGATAATGTCATTAATGCTTGCGTGTCGTGCCAAACGACCAGCGCTCTTGCTGCAGGAAAGACCATGGTGTCCGATACGGTCGACTGCTTCACCGCACTGACAGCGATGCGGAGCTCCGCAAGGAGCTCCCAAACGCAGACTTGTAGCGAGTCAGAAAGTAGTGTCACCCAGCATAGTGCCTATGTTGGGTGAAGGTAGCGCCTGAAGCCAGAGGCCCGATTCCCATTCTCCCACAGCCAATAGGCGGGCACGCTCAGCAGTGTTGGTGGACGTATTAATGAGGTTATTCCGTACCAACCTGCAGAGCGGCTCATCCCACTGTCTCTGGGAAGACGGGTTCTCGGGCTGCTCCGTGCCCGGACAAGCCACTTTCCAGGCGTTTATCGCATCAGTCAAACACGGCACTTCAGAGTCAACCTGGGAAGTGGTTAAGATTTTTCTGGTTAACTTTTCGGTGCTGTGGACCGAGGACATGAACGCCGGTAAGCTCACACTAGAAATTTTGCGGACGCCGAGCCCACCAAAACGAATGGGTAGTGTAGCTTGCAGCCACGCGCGGTCGTCCAAAGCCACATTTATGATTGATGTTAGTGTACTTCGAATGATTTGATCGATTTTGTCTAAAAGGTGTGGCTTCTTCCATAAAGGGGAAGAGCGGAGAAAATACATAAAATTTGGACCGAAACAGCAGTATCTGATAAGGGTGAATGCCGAATGTAAGTTAATTTTAGAAAGTCTATCCGAAATATCGTTGAAATGTTTAATTTTTTCATCAACGAAAGGTGAAAAACTGTCTTCTAAAATTGGGGAGCCTAGGAGGTACAGTGAACTTTTTTCCAAAACTTTGATATCTGGGGCTATTGAATTGAATTTATGTATCGTCGATTGTTTCTCGATATTGCCGCAAGGGTAAATTTCACATTTTGAGTAATTGAGGTCGAGGCCGATGAATTGGAACTGCTGCTTGAGGAATTGGAGATCTTTTAGAACAGTATCTACGTCACCTCCTAGAGTCCCATCATCTAAATACCACATATTGAATTTTGAATTTAGTTGTTGTATTATGGGGTGAATTGCTAAACTGAAAATGACTGGCCCGAGAGGATCACCTTGTTGGCATCCGACTGCAGATTCCAAAACATTGTCTTTATAAAGTAATTTTGAAGGGTGACAAAAAACCATAAATTTCCGGTAACTCCTTTTTTACTTCGGCCAACAGAGTGTCCCTGTTAACGGAGTTGAAGGCGTTCTTGACGTCAACCTTGAGGATGACCTCACCTTTACCGGAATTCAAAAAACTGGAAAGGGCATGTACGGCAGCCTCGCAGCCCCCCTTGGATCCAAAGCCAAGCTGTAGGGGCTGGAACTTGTTTTTTAAAGCTTCGCTGTATAATCTGCAGCATATTTTGGCTGCCGTACGCCTGTAGGTACACCCAACGGCAATCGGACGGATGCCGCCGTCCTTCTTGAGCAGGGCACATAGATTTGCCCCGTACAAGACATCGATGACGGCATCATTCACACCGCCGTTGAGCATCAGGTTAATTAGAGCCACAAGCTCCTTCAAAAGTGACTCACCAGCTTCCCCGGCGCCTGAACTCAATAAGTCTTTTAAATGTTGAGGAGTCAGGCCGTCGAGGCCGCCGGCGGAGCCACTTCTGAAGGAGCTCACGGCAGCAATCAGCTGGGGGGCAGTAACGGTAAGTTGAGTTGCTGAATCCGGATCAGGAGGAAGGGGGGGGTCGGGAAAGGTGAGACCATCGGCAGGCACTGGATGTTTACTCTCCAGGGCTGAAATAGTGTCTGGAGAGTAAGGCGCCACCACATCGCTACTGAACAGTAGCCTGGCCGCTCCCCTGATATCACCTTCACTTAGTTTGGATTCCACATGTGAACATAAGCCTCTTCGTGAAGGGTTATTGGAAACAGGTAATTTTGGATCTAAAATAAGGGTCGAATTGTTGCAATTATCTTTAATTTGGTTCGTTAAGGTTTTTTTGGTCGCCGAATTTTTTTGCACATGCAGAATCCTATAAGGGAAAGTGAGTAATTGCTCCCAGGCACTTTGGGAGTTCTCCTGGGTCACAAGACGGAGACATCGCGCCAAACTCAGCGCAACGGACCGTCTCGCGCCCCGAGGAACTCTCTTTAGAACTGGGGTTGAATTTTTGAATTTTGCCAATGTTTTCCACAAGCTTTGATCTGGATGAGTTGATGTTGGGGATGCGGCTGGGGGCACAAAGATACACCATGAGATTTGTGGATCCTGCCATAGTGTATCCTCAGGCCCCGTTCGCCTTTAAAAAAACGTGCCTGTGAGCAATGGGGACATCTCACCAGCTGGACATCAAGCGATGTGGCAGGTTGACTGGCACAATTTCCGACGTCGCTACGGCTGGCATTAATCATATAAAACAGAACACTTAAACTTACCTAAAAAAATAGAAATAAACTATATACAGACGCACTCACTAGAGAAAAAAACACACAAGATAAATAAACTAAAACGAAAAAATTCACTATTTATAAAATTTGACGGAACTGTCATTTCTTGACGACAACGGCGCAATCGCACTCGGGGCCTGGGGCGCTGCGCATGCAGGGCGCCGCCTTTTCAACCGTTGCCTTGGTTGCTATTTTTTGAAGTCGGTAATAAGCGTATCAATCTTCACAAGAACTTCCATTCACGTTTAGATACGCAAAACCTCTCGGTAAAAAGATTTGCCAAAGTCCGGCCTTCGAAAACGCTTTAAATATGGAATGACAAGGCTTTGTATTTTGTTCTATTTCAATATATATATATTTATTTATCCCAGATAGATATTATACATTATAATTGAATTGTGATTTTATGGTTATTTTCATTGATTTCCTGTTTTGCTTCCCATCAAATCATCATCATCCCCCTTTTTCACATTTAATTACTTTATTAGCAAGCATTAAATTATCAAGTCAACATCAACATAGCATGGATTTTATTTTATTTAGTTATTATTATTGGATTTATTTATGGATTATACCTACACATAGGAATCTACTACGCTTTGGAATGGGCAACTAGCTTCATCTTTCTCAGTACTCACTCTTATTGTTCGGGTTATTCATGCACTATTATTGTGCTTGCGCAGAGGCTACAGCTGATCTGGGGTGGGCAGATTGCGGGGGTTCAGCTTCCGGACTAAGATGAAGAGGAGGGGAAGCATCGTTGACGAATTCCATTTTAAACGGTATTACTTACGCGTATTTAGGGCCAAGGACTAGGGTTCCCACCTCTCCCGGAATTCAGCAATGAAAATTTAAATCTCCCGGCTCCCGGAAGGAATATCAAATAAACAAAATTCTCCCGGAATTTAAAATTACGCGCTTAGGCGAAATAATTGACAGTGGCGAAAATCATACAAGCGCTACTGGCCAATAAAGTCGCGAAATCGCAGTGCTTCAAGACCAGATATTTTGAAGTCTGTACGTTCAAATGGAAAATATAAGTTCAAAATAAAATAAAAACTTAAAAAAAAATCGCTGTTTTCTCCCGGATTTTGACTAACAAGAGGTGGCATCCCTACCAAGGACGTGCATTTCTATCTCGAAACCTTAAATCCACAGGTATATATTTAACCTTGATTCTTCAGGGCTTATAACTCTTTTCCTGCTGCTAGTGCACCCAAGATATCTGATAAGTCGATATTTATTATTTTTGTTATGATTATCACTAGCCTGGATATAAAATGAGTAAGACAAATTGGGAATACAAGGAGAAGTACCTCAAATTATGTACACACGCACATGATAATTTTTGCCAACTCCCGATTCAATAAAATATGAATTAAAAATAAATATAATAATATTATAAATATCCCAAAACTCTGTACATAAAATGAGAAAGGCTATGAATACGACTTCGTCGTACCTACGCAGAATCAACAGCGTTCCAATCTACGATCGCGCATATAGCAACATAAACTTTGCTAGTACTGTACATAAAGTATATTTATTTACTCTACTCGTGGAACACTAGATTGATGGTGCATTTTGTTTGTGAAATAGTCTTGCGTAGGATGTTATATCGTGCTAGCATATGAAGTGCATGAGACTGTTATCTTCTGTGGATATAAAGCACCCCTTGGTAATATTGTGAGATGCTGGATGGTCGTGTGTGTGTACAACATGAAAAGGAATGGCACTTAGGCCATATTGACATTACGATCGCGAAAATGTCAAAGTTCATCCGTAGATCTGTGCTTGGGATGTGTTTTGTGAAAAACAGAAATTATTGAATTAAAAATGCCGTGTAAAGTGTGATGCGGCACTCCTCTTATTTCGATCTGGTGAGGTAAATACTTATGATATTAGCTTTTCGAAATTTTGTAAATAGAACAGCGTTTATGTTTATATGAAAAACGATAGAGTAAAAAAATATCATAATATACATTTTATCATAATACTATCTACGTTCAATTAAACGGGGGATTAATGCTTTTGTGCGTTAAAATCCCTACATTATCTCCTTTAAGTGATCAGTATAAATAAAAGATAACAAATGCATTGATTTTCAAATGATTAAATTCTCATTGTTTTTTCATTTTCCAATATAAATTGACGTGATTAACGGTAAGCTCACTTGCATTTTAGATACAACGATGTTGTGCCTTTTATTAATGCTTACATGATTTTTTCATCTATGAGAACCAACTATAATAATAAATGGCATTGTAATAAAGGTTTTTTTCTTTTCTATTTTTTTAAATAAATAAACACCAATCCGATTTAATAAATAAGGAAGAAAGCACTCAATAGGTACTTTTGTGCCCTTGAATTGATATTCTAAGTGGCATTGTTCCAAATATTTTCCTACTACAATAACAACATTTTAATCTCGTTGTTTCAGAATATGTTTCATTATATTGAATGCTCCAATTAAGTCGCCAAAATGCTGATTAAGGAGTACCGAATACCTTTGCCTCTTACTGTAGAGGAGTACAGGATCGCACAGCTGTATATGATAGCCAAAAAGAGTAGAGAAGAAAGTTCTGGTGAAGGCAGTGGTGTGGAGATCCTAGTTAATGAACCCTATGACGATGGCCCCGGTGGAAAAGGTCAGTACACTCAGAAAATCTATCATGTTGGTAGCCATTTACCTGGATGGTTCAAAAGCTTGCTTCCAAAATCTGCCTTAACAGTGTCTGAAGAAGCTTGGAATGCTTATCCTTACACAAAAACAAGATACACATGCCCGTTTGTTGAAAAGTTTTCATTAGAAATAGAAACATATTATTTTTCTGATAATGGCCACCAAGAAAATGTCTTCAAACTAACTGGAAGTGATTTAAAAAGTAGAATAGTTGATGTTATTGATGTTTGCAAAGATCAGCTTTATGGTGCAGATTATGTCAAAGAGGAGGATCCTGCAATATTTCAGTCAGAGAAATGTAATAGGGGTCCACTTACTGACAACTGGCTTGAAGAATATTGGGGTGAAGTACAAGGTAAGATGCAACCACTGCCAAATGGAAAATCTCTCATGTGTGCTTATAAACTCTGTAAAGTAGAATTCAGATATTGGGGTATGCAAACAAAACTAGAAAAATTTATTCATGATGTTGCATTAAGAAAAACCATGTTAAGAGCTCATCGTCAAGCCTGGGCATGGCAAGATGAATGGCATGGTCTGACAATGGATGACATCCGAGAAATAGAGCGCCAGACACAATTAGCTTTGCAGAAGAAGATGGCAGGTGATACAAGCGATGAACAAGATGTGTCTGAAGAGAATTCTAAGTCTCTGGCAGCTACAATGAGCAGTTTAGAAAAGAATGAAGATGTGCCAACACCATTAGTCTCAAAGAAAATTGTTGAAAAGAGAATACAAAAACATCTTACACCTGAGGGGACTCCACCATCAGAACACAAAACCACTTCCAAAACAAATCTTAGATCTTCATCTTCAGGATCTATTAAAAGTTTGCAAGCACAAGCTGCTAATTGGAGAATGGAAACTCTTGTTAGAGAATCTGAAACAGAAACAGGCTCTGAAGATGAATTTTATGACTGTGAATCTTCATTTAATAAATGGTCTTCCATGTGCTCTCTTGATGAAGCTGACATTGATATATCACCAACACAAGGCGATAATAGTCAAGAAGATAGCATTTTCAATCCCTCTTTCTTAAAAAGGGTGACATCTGAGAGAGGCTCTCGCAGAATGCCTAATTTACAAAGTCATCCTAGTGTTGATGGTTGCCCAGAGACACCCGTTCACAGCTCATGTCCAACAACTGTCTTGATACTAGTATTTCATGCTGGAAGTGTTTTAGATGCAAATGTTGATATGACTGCCAAGAAATCAGATGTCACCACTTTTAAAGGAGCTTTCGAATCAGTAATGCGCCAGCATTATCCAACACTTATAGGACACATAGCAATAAAACTTGTATCATGTCCATCTATATGCACTGAAGCTTTGGGGGTCCTTTCAACACTGAGTCCTTACAGTTTTGATTGTTCACCTTCAACTATTGAATCTCCTTCTCTCACAAACGATCTTATACCTATTGGTGCCATACCATTAATTGCAACAACTTCTCCAGATTATGCAGAGTCCGTAACAAAAACGATAAACTCGGCCAATGCCACTTACACTGAATTTATCAGATCTGTTGATGGAAAAGGTTTCAATGGCCAAGTCTGTGTTGTTGGTGACAGCATGGGCTCAGTCTTAGCGTATGATGCTCTTATCAGAACTATGCAGTACCAATCCAGACACGACAGTGAGAATAGCATACTGGATACTGAAATAACTATTCCAAATGATCCATTAGAACCGCATTACCTCAACAAGTCTCACTTACAAGCTCCGACACCCAGGAGGCGTTCGTCGTCCACAAGTGACAATCATATAAAATTTGAATTCGAAGTGAGCGACTTTTTCACCTTTGGGAGTCCATTGGCACTTATATTAGCATCAAGAAAAATTTCTGATGATAAAACTCGAGACATTACAAAACCTCCCGTACAACAAGTCTTCAACTTGTTTCACCCTACAGATCCTGTTGGCTCAAGATTAGAACCGTTGCTGTCAGCTAGATTCACTAATTTACCACCAATAAATGTTGCTAGGTATACTAAATATCCTTTAGGTAATGGTCAACCTTATCATTTAATGGAATTGATACAGAGTCATCCTCAATTATTTGGAGATCACTTGCAAATGCCGCCAACTCCTGTGTTGAGAAGGCTTTCTGAAGTATCTGTACAAAGTACTGTAAGTGGCTTAGTGGATAACATTCCTTTAATTACTATGAACGCGTTACAGCAGAAATGGTGGGGATCCAAAAGACTGGACTACGCTTTGTACTGTCCCGAAGGCTTAACGAATTTTCCCACAAACGCTTTACCTCACTTATTCCATGCTAGCTATTGGGAAAGTTCTGATGTAATCGCTTTCATATTGCGCCAAATTGGTCATTTTGATTTAGCTCTTTATGGACACTCGGACGATAAAGAGTGTTCAATGTTTAAACCTGGACAAGAGAGGGAAAAATGGATGAGAAAACGAACGTCGGTTAAATTGAAAAATGTAGCTGCAAATCATAGGGCTAATGACGTTATAGTCAAGGAAGGATGCCCACAAACCTTTTCTGCCCGTTTCATGTACGGCCCATTAGATATGATTACTTTAACTGGAGAAAAAGTAGACATTTATATGATGAAAGATCCTCCTGCAGGCGAATGGACAATATTGTCTACTGTTGTGACTGATAAGACTGGAAGAATCACCTACACCTTACCAGAACGACAAAGTGTCGCTTGCGGCATATATCCGGTAAGAGTTGTTGTTCGAGGGGATCACACCATGTGTAATTTCCATTTAGCTGTTGTGCCTCCCCAAACTGAATGTGTAGTGTTCAGTATTGATGGATCTTTTACTGCCAGCGTATCAGTTACTGGTCGAGACCCAAAAGTAAGAGCAGGTGCCGTTGATGTCGTGCGGTTTTGGCAAGATCTTGGGTATCTCATTCTATACATAACCGGGAGGCCTGACATGCAACAAAGGAAAGTAATATCATGGTTGGCAGAACATAACTTCCCTCATGGCTTAGTATTTTTCTCTGATGGATTTTCAACGGATCCACTAGGACATAAGGCAGCGCATTTAAACAATCTTATAACTGAACATGGAGTCATTATGCATGCAGCATACGGTTCCGGGAAAGACATTACTGTTTATCATAACTGTGGTCTTGCTCCAAAGCAAATTTATGCTATTGGACGCATCAGTAAAAAGTATAGCAATATGGCAACGACTCTTAATGACGGCTACGCTTCGCATTTAGCTGATTTAAAACTGCCTGGAGCTTCGAGGCCTGCCAGAGGCAACGCTCGTCTTCTGGTTCCTAGACGGCTGCTGGCTCCTGTTAGTGGCGGGGCTATATCACGAATTCGTCGTTAATTTAGTGAAATCTTCTATTAAAGTATTCCTTAAAACGCTTAATCTTCCTCGGGTTAGACGGTCTTTGTGATAGGATAGCGCTTATTGTACAATCGTCGTAACATTATCATCTCATTTTTAGATTATGACTATTCTGTCTCACGTACATCGCTATTGTTTGGGCAGACTACATTTATATGCACATACTTTTCCAATTTGGGTTTGATTATTTATTCAGATTTGCGTATGGATAAGAATGGAAAAACAACTTTTAAAATAAGTAAATCAGAATGCGTTAAGCGCCTGTATAATTATCTTTATTGTATAATTACCTAAATGCTAAAATATTGTAACGACTGTTTTAATGTTCTAACTGTATAAACTTGTTACGTACTTCTATTGTAACTGATAATGTTCAGAATATAATTAAAGAAGATCCTTATGATTTAATGTTACGAGTGTATGCTAGAAAATGGAGGAGTGAAATCTCTGCACAGAATTTCATGACTTAGGTAATGTGCTGTTTCTAGTCTATTCGCTATTTGTAGATACTATGTTTGCTTTTATGTATCTACTTTTTATTAATAGTGATAATATGTGAAAAAAGTAACATCGCAGTCCTAAAAGAATGTTTACTAATCTTGTCTGGTGTAACGTCTCGAAATACATCTGCAGTCATAGTTAGATTTACCCGTGATGTTTTGTTTAAATAATTTATACACTTTGTGTCTTAACCGTTTGTTTGTATATTTTTATCACTACGAAATTATGTATGTATATTAAGATGGATAGGATACATATTCTTATTTATTGGTGAGTTTTCCGTTGTTTCTGACATCTAAGTAATGGTACAATACACATAGGTAAGTAATGTTAAGACGTTGTAACTATATTACGTGATATTATATTGTTATTTATTTATAGTTCTGAAAAGTTTTTGAACAAATAATATAATATTGATATTTTATGCATTTGCAACTTACTACCGGACTACGGTTACGTATTAATCGTTTAATAAAATATTTACCGGAAAATATTAGGTACCTTACATATGGTATGATATATTCCGGGATTTGTAAATTTAGCTACTATCTAAATTACTAATAATTCTTAATCCTTTGTTAAAATTGCGGTAGTGGTCTGTAATCTGTTCTAGAATATTGATGTTAGCTAAAACTGAATTTATCATGTAGACTTCTTACAGTTAGAAAAACGTCTTATTCTAAATAATTTTTGCGTCTTTACTATTGTATTTATAAATTCTTGTTTAAAATTTCATATTAAATAGATACTTGTATTCGCATTGTAAAAGTTGAGCTGATTGTCAAATATCTGGAAAATAAAGTGTCACAAAAAGTGTGTTATACCTAACTTATAATTATCTAAGGTTAAAAATAAGTAAATAACTGAAAAGGTAATATCGTAATTCAATTTATAATTAAAAATATATAATTATATCGTTGATATTAAAAATTATAAACCAGATAATAAAATTATTTTTCTAGTTCACAGTTATTTGAGTTCATAAGGAATATAAAATAAGAAAATTATATTAATTATTATTATCTATTATAAAGAAAATTGTATAATCTTTATTATGTACATTCCTGTTTCAGAGATATTTCCAAAGTTATGATTTTTTTTTAAAGTTATTATTATAATAATGTACCTAAACATAAAATATTTATAATATTGTCTCATGTTCTCATTGTAGCTAATATGATAAGATTTATTTAAAGGTTCACCAAATTATTTTCTTAAACTCTGGTATAAGTAAAATGAAGTAAAGTCTGACTTTAATTTTTAATAAGACAACAATCAAAGTTAGATATTACTACCAAGTTTTTTGATCAGTGTGTTCAATTGATGTTAGTGTCATAATTTGGAAACAGAAATATTAAGAGACCTATAATGAGAAGAGAATATTCTATGTCGTAGTCACAATGATCAGATTAATATTATAACGCATTTTAATCGCATATTTGTATTATCCGTAAATAACTAATTTCCTCTAACAAAGCAGTAAATTATGTATGCTATAGTGCAATAAGTCAGTAGGTACCTATTTAAATTTATATAAATTTATCTGAAACTATAAGTAATCAAGGTCCCAAGTCACAATTGTCTTACAATAATAGTACTTACAATATAAACCGGTTTGTAGTATATACTATAGTCGGTTATTGTTGGATATAAGTGCAACCTGTAGATAAGCACATAGCCACTTGCATGGCTTCACGCGAGGTCGGCCACTCTCTACCAATCTAAAATTATCCGTTTGGTATAAACCTGAAGCCCCTGGCATCGACGCTAACACGGGAGAATATGATCTATTTGATGTTTATATCCGAAAGCCATAACGTCTTGCGCAAATAGACAGCTAACGCAAACGCGCCCTTGTATGTTGATACGATGTGCAGACATGTGCAGCTATCAATTTTTATACCTACCTACCACGTAGCTAGATAGAATTTTAACGGATATCTGTTGCCGGCGCTCTATACTTACAGTACTTTGATTATTTTTAGCGGTTTCATTTAAATGCTTGAACTATCGTGATGTCTTTGAAGGTCAATTACTTCGTCTAGACTTGACCAGCTAGGAGACTGAAAATATATCTTCCAATCGTATAATGAAAACTGTATTTAAACATTATATCAAGACCCAGTAATGCCAATGTATTATGTGGGTACTCGATGAAGTACCTATGACCATGTAAACATGTTCACGGTTAAAGTTCAAAGGGTCTAACTGTTTATTTTTATCCATATGAGGTCAGTTAGGTGTTATATATTCCAGTATAAACCGCTGTTCTACTTTTTACGTTTCAATGGTCAACCATTTCATCCGCGATAGATAATCCGCTTCCTACTGTCTGTTTATTGATCGGAAGTTCGGTACAAATTGTGTTTATAACAGAGAACAGATGCTCTTTCTCATAATACATGGTAGGCATCCTAATCATGTCCTATAAATGGATACTTACAACACCTATGTTGTAGGTATCGCTGTATTGCGAAGTCGCATAAATTCATCACTCAAACATTTTAATCATGCAAGTATATAAGTAGTCAGGTAGGTAGGTACTGTAGGTGTTAAGAGTGAGGTTATTGAACTGAGTAAAAAAATGGAGTGTACGCGTCTATGCGGTTAGCATTGAGGCCCGACTGAAACCGGTAAATATTAATAGCAAGTTACAACAAAACGTGATTTATGAGTGAATCTAATGACCATATTAGACCCACCACAGACGTAGCTATAATATATATGTATTTATTTCTTGTTTTTTTTTTCGCAGTCATTCCGAATTAGTAACTTTACCTTTAAATTACACACTTAGTGAGGAGACATCACCTGATAGCATGGGCGTAGCCATGATGGGGTGGGGCGGGGAGTCACGGTGGCAGACTTTGCCGCACCCTAGTCCAGAAAACTGTAAACGCGACAAAGCGATGGATTTGTTCACTTTGTGTGTTATTTGTACTAAGAATTACTACAATTGAATTGTAACGGTTAACATTTATACACTCCTTTTGACAACCAATAAACCACTGGTGTGTATGTGATCTGCTGCACTTAATAGGATCTAAGAGTAGATCACATACCATGTAGCTTTTTCCCTATCCTGCGCCCTAATTGCGTAACACACTTTCAATCACCATCCAAGAGTTTCGAAGGATATTGTTAATCCATTGCTTCATAGGTTTGAAAAATTCGTCTCTTCAACAATGTGAATCTATAAATATTATAAATTAAAGTCGTTTTTCGTGTTTGTCTGTATGTGCGTGTTGTTCTTCTAAACCACGCAACAGATTTTGATGAGGTTTTCACCATCGTTTAGAGAATTTATTCCAGAAGGTTTATGTGTATAATACGATATTATTAAAGTTACATATAACTAAGAAATCTCGATGTTTTGTCAAGTCGTAGAAACTGTGCGAAACAGGGAGCGGGTCGCTAGTTCTCAATAAATAAATAAATTCTCAGTGAATGTTGAATGAACGTGGGTGAACTGTCAAAATTAAAGCCATTGTTATCAATTGTCAATTTATGTGTGTAACGCAATTACCCCGCTGGCTATGCCCATTTAGATAGCAGCTATGATTTAAAATTGCATAATAAGCTGTCTGTAATTAGTGTAGGTAATTCATGAATGAAACGGTCTCGTATTTTGCAAAATACTATTTGTTAAAAATCAATCTCATGTCTATTCTATTGAATTTAACCAACAGGCGTAATATTCAATCAGTATTTTGATAATTACATCATTTTAATATTTATTTCATTAGAGTTTAAAGGTATTTCTGATATGTATTATAATAAATGACTTAATGTGTATGTACCTGGTCTCTCTAAAAACCTATACATATAGAAGTTTAACGATACAATTTTAATGTATTTATTTGTACCTGTTATATAATTTCTAATTTATATTATGCTAGCTTCAAATTCTTTTATGATGTATGTACTAGTGTGTGGGAAAATAAATTATTGTTGTTGGCAACTGTTGTTTTTTTATTGCGATCAGTTTTTATTTCACACAAATTCGAATACTACTAACTGCTGTGTAAATAACAGTGACAAGAATTTATTATAACATCATCCACATAGACTAAGTGGGAAAAATAAGTATTATTGAAGCTAACTCAAAAACTGTCCAAGCAAAGTTAATAAAATTTATATGGGACCCCCTCTGAAATACGACCTAGCAAACAATAAAAGAATCATCAAAATTAATTCATAATTGGCGGCAGTGGCGGATCCAGGATTGTCGTTTGGGCGGGGCTTGACCCCGCTGAGGGTAGATTTTAGCAAAGTACACACTAAAAAAGCACACAATATTTTAATTTGCTTAACACATAGGTAACGGATTACTTTTCGGAAATTCCTAAATGACTTCGTTTGGTTATAGACTACCACAGATACACGCGTGAGTAGCACAATGAGTGGTGCGCGGATTCAAAATTCGTCGCGTAAACAAAACATCATAAATTGAAAACTTGAAAACATAATAATTATTAAGTTACGGATAATTGATGACAATCGTAAAGTAGAGTAATGCTTGCTAAAAAGTTTAATTAGAAAGTTCACTTTAAGATTTCTCGCGGAAGAACTTAGATGCTTTTCAGAGGGCTTGAGCCCCTTAGCCCCCCTCCCTGGATCCGCTAGTGATTGGTGGAGTAATCGAGTACCAAACACAAAAAAATAAAAACGATTAATTCTACTTTGCCCCACCAAGCCGCCCCACTAGTGGGGAGTCTAAATTCTTGATGGATTCTGCCCCACTAGGTTTGGCACCTTAGAATTTGTGTAGGTAGGTATGCTCGTATTTTATATTTGTTAGGAAAAGACAGAAATGTATAACTAAGTAAAATGTAACTATACTCTATAGGTTTAGGTAGTTCAATAAAGGTAAAAAATTCGTAAAACGGGTTTTTATAGATGACACTTTCTTGTTTAAAAATACGATAAAAGCAAATTAAATTTGTTTTGGATTTTTACAATAGTTTCCTCTTATATTTAATGTATGTTAAACTGATTCCACAGATTTTTTTTTGCCATTCCACTTTGCCCCACCAGTGGGGCGGCTTGGTGGGGCAAAGTGGAATCATTAAAAAAAACAGTCTAATTGAGAACCTCCTCCTTTTTGAAGTCGGTTAAGAAGTAAGAGGGTAGGTAGTTGAGGATTTCTTTTATCAGCCTATAGCAATCAAGACTACAGCATACTCTCTTCTCGGGTCTCATCATACACCACACCAAAATTTTATTTTGCACAGGTGATTACCGGCATAAAATAAAGAAAACCGTCTGTCGGTCCTACAAAAAGCAGTCGACGGATAACTTTAAGTGCTTACCTAATCTTTTTCTGATAATGATCGAGGTCAAGTGTCAATGCCTAAGTGAGTCATAGCATAGGTATTTTGTAAAAACGTAAGCTACTAAAATTCTTTGTAAGTACCTACCTATCTTTATCATTTCCGTCACTGCATAGGATGCAATGGAGCATTTATTTATTTATTTTACTTTAAAATAAAATGGCTAGATATCGGTCGATTATTTAAATAAAATTACACTAGAAATAATTCATATGTAAATGCTGCAATAGAAGTTAGGACGCATTATCGCGAAAACGCCGCTGTGGGGAAGAAGCAATGACTGTAGGCACCGATTAGTCGCGATAAATCCGTCTCATTTAGCCGAGCACTTGACAACCGCGACATTAAATTCGCATTAATTATCTAAATTGACTAAGTGGATATGTACTCGAACTCAATCGTATCATTCGTACTTATCGAATATCTAAAAATGATGTAATTGGCGACTCACGATAATGTTTACGTAGCTAAGTAGATCTGGACATAAAAAAGAGGTGTGAACAATTCAGTAGGTAGGGAGCACGGACATAATATTCTTTTATGTGTCAAATTTAACTTGGTGCTGTTTACATCATCTTTTGGAATACCTACTGAGGAACGGGCCGTCAAAGGAAATACTAGCCGAACAAAACAATTAGAGGAACTGATTGGAAAGCCGCCCAGCCACCCACAGTACATATAATATACTGAGCAGCCACCCACTTTGCACCTCAGGTTCCAAATTCGTCAAAAGTTCTGTTAAAATCCGTGGACAGTCCTCTGTGCAGGGCATGTATGGAGGTTGAGGAAACCGGTGCGCATGTGCTCTTTGAATGCACAGGTGTCACCCAGATTAGAACAGAAACCCTCGAGTCACCCAGATCTTTCACAGATGTTCTGAATAGACCAGGAGATTTAATCAACTTCTGAAGGGAGGTGGGCTAGTTGGATTGCACAGATGGCTGCCGAAAATCCAAAAAGGATACCGTGGCCCCTGGCAACGTACAGGCAACAGAAGGAACACGGGTGGGTTTTAGTCAGTAAGAGTCTGACACGCCCTCCCGCTCCACCCAGAGCGGGAGAAGTTATTTGATAATTTCCCACAATGGTTCACCTGAAGGACTAAGTGCGGAAACCAAATCCTTTAACATAACCTCCGTGAAATATTTGCGAATGACCTCACGATTGATAGTACTGTCGAATTAACTTGGCTGGGTTACCCTTATTCAACTACAAAATTAAACAACCTTATTTGTACATAATAAGAAAGTTTATTTACATCAATTTACACCTACAAAGGCTTAGAAATAACTATATAACACTACATATAAAAGTGGATTTTACACAAAATATAAAACATTAAAGATAGTTTGAAATAATATTAACTATTAAAGCAATACTTTTCTTTAGGAATAGGCGTAAGTGAGAGCAAGTTCTAAAAAATATACCTTATTTATACAGGATTTATATGAAAATTCGAGGTTTGACAGCAGATGGGTGGCAAAATAAATGTTTGTGTGTCTGTTAGACTGCGGAAGGTACCTCAGTTTTAAACAGTGAACCTAAAAAGTCGTAGCGTGATTTTAAAAGGATCTTGATTTGAACTTCAACGTTCCTCGATAACCTCGTCAACCTTCAACTAACTCCAGTTTTGAACAATCTACCCATTACCACTCTTCATCATCAGTATTCTATTTTTACAATGGCCTCGAGTTAAAATATAACATCCTGTATGAACTAACAGACCGACAAAACTGCCTTGTATGATTTTATGCACCCATTGTTAGAATATAATCAAACAAGTCAGTTAATTATCTAATCGTGATTTAAGTTCAATAACATTGAAATGAAACATAAGTTGCCTACATTTTTGGGGTGGCCCATTTATAGCGGTCCGTTTTTTTTTTTAGGTGTTGGTAATTATTTTCAATCTAGATAGGTTTACAACTTAACACGACTAAAGAAGAGATTTTAAGAAAATAAATTTAAAAAATCACAACTTTTAAACTACTCATTATCGCGGAACATATTATGTTGCGTTTAGGTGAATCCATGGGATGTCCTGGACACAATATACATAGGCCATTCTGTATTTGCTTGTTATTCAACTTATACCACAAATTGTTATAATACTTATAAAAACTGTCGCTTTTTTCCCACATGTGTTAAGGGAAAAAATATTCATGATTAACAAAATCATACCTATGTGTAAACAGGATATATGTGTTATAACTTAGTCCATAAATCTCATTAAAATACGATTTAAAAAAATAAGCTCTATTTTTGTCCTCATTCTTCCGGACTCGCAAACTCTGTTATCAAAATGTAGGTATAAAGCAAGCGCGCACATACGCTGTTGGGTCCAATCGTCCTACATTCTCTGTTACAAATGGTTGACCAATTATTAAAATGTCAAACCATAAACTAAATATTTACAGACAGATGGCCGGCTCCATAAGAGTGAAAACGCATGCACATATAGACACGCGTCTACGTACATAGTGCAAGTGCGCTTGCGGGTGGCATTCGTGTGAGATAGTTAACCTGTTTTCGCTCGTCGTATGAAGCCGGCCTTCGGTATCTATTTTGTGGTCAAAAGTAGTTCTCCGGACGCATGGAAACAGCATGTGTTCGCGCAGTACAAAGCTCAGCAAAAGCATTTGTTGAGAAGACCCGCTCTTCTTTATTTCATAAATTGCAATTCATTAAACAGCAGCCAGCATTACTATGATTTTGAGACGGCTTCAAAACTTCAACAAATATTTCTTCCCTTAGTCAATTTTGAAACTTTGTTCAGTGTTGCTGAGCTTGGTTTTCTTATGCAAATTACATCAGTACTTTTGTGATTATTTTTAATTTAGCAATAGGTGACTTAAGCTAGTGAACATAAATATTTAGTAGTGGGTATGTGAATTCGATATCCTGTGTGAATAGTTCTTTTTAATGTTTGAAACCAACTCTAGCCCCTATTGGTAAATTAAAGTATACAATATTTCTGTTACATGGTAGGGTTTAATGCACTGCAGTGCTTTCGCCGACTGCTAGGTTTATTAAGATTACGTTTTGTCAAAGTTTAGAAATCAGCATTCGGCTAACTTTATTTTTAAATGTTATAAAACAATTTTCTTCTACTAAAATAAAAATTATGTAACCAAAATTTACTTCACTAGCTTTTCTATTCTTATGCTACATTGTCTCATTATTTTTGAAACAATAACGTTATGCTTCAATAGAGAATAGAGCATGCTTTACACAAATTATATCTGTGAATTAATTAAGCGAGTCTGCTTTTAATTTACGTGTTCCACAACAAAATAATATGACCACCGAATCTAACTATTCTAATTTTTTTAAAGAGCATGCTCTGCTATAATTAATTTATTTTATGTCCTAAAGATCGCTAAAAGAATGTATTAGAAGCTATTTTTGATTAATAATATTAATAGTGTGTTAGTTTGATAATTTAGTTAATTTGGCGTACTATATAAATACACAATAATTAGACAGATAACATGAAAAGCAAATTAATTTAGACATTGACAAAAATATAATACAGCTGCCGTTTTGTTATAAAAATTACAAAGATAACATCAATTTGAGATCTAATTGTACTTTAACATTTCTAAAAGTCACTGTACATCACGAATCTATTTATTAGATTCAAGTACCTATTTGTATACAAAATGTATCAGCGTTTTTTTCATAAGAATTCGATTTCACTAGCGAACCCGTAAGATTATTCGATCTCATTCCGAAATAATACATTAAATGAATACAATTTCGTACGTTCTGATAGTTTGTCGAATATGGAGTTGATAACAGAAGAATTAAACAGTTATGCGCCTAACAACTGTCTAATTACGTCACTAGGAACCAAAATTGATACCATTTCAATTTATAGCGCGGTTAAATCATGGCTAATCAGTGCAGCAGTGGTATATTTCAGGGCTATGGAAATATCATAATTTTTTTACAATACTCAGGTACATCCAGGATCACTGTGCTTTAATGTATACCACAAACAATTTAAGTAAACACTAAATAAGTACCATAAGTAGGTAATCGAACATGAATCTATTCAAGAGTGCATCAGAACAATACAAACCAATACACACAAATTCATACAATAATAAAAACTCCATTCAACTTTAACAGCACTTTTAACACGCATTTTCTTAAATATATTTTGGTAAATTCAGACATTTTTCACAAAGACACAATGATTACGAATACTCTTATAATATAGGTATCTGCTATATTTTCTTCGCATTACATAATAGTTGATTCAATCGTTGGCACATAGTACATTTGTGATATTTTTTGTACCACTCTTAGTGTCATTATATTGAAACTGAAAAAAATAAATTTGTTAATTGACACTGGTACGATCGCTCTGAGACCGGAACTACATCGCTTATGTAATAATTATGTATTCTTAGTTAAATTCAATTAATTTTGTGCTTTCAACGATTTCTTCGATAAGGAATCAATGTACTTGAATATCCCACAGCAGGATACATTAATTTAAAATTTACTATAGGCTAAATAAATATTAGCCATTATATTCGAACTTCTATCACTCATTCATAATCTCCTTCACTCAACATCATTCGACTCGTATTTTATAATAAATATTACAAATAACAATATTAAATCGACACAATCATCATGACTTTTACTACATAAATATTGGTGACAAATCGTTCAATGAAACCAATATTAGTAAATAATTTCGATCGTATTAAATTCATTTTCATTCGTTCGGGGGGCGGGCCCTGAACTTTATTTGACGGTATCCTCTCTTAATAGTTCGCATTGCTATGAGAAGGCGGTGCCGTTTTTGTGCGTCGCTCTGGTGAATATGATCTCTTCGTCGTCTGCGTTGATGCTTTCGGCAGTTGTGAGTGCTACGGTGTCGCTGTGTACTACGTGAGGGGACTCGTTGAATTCGTCTAGCTCTTCAATGCCCGCTGGAAAATTATAAAATATAAATATTAAACACTAGATGACCCGATGAACTTCGTACCACGTGAGAGAAAATTTAGATTTTTTCGATTTTTCGGCTGTTCCTTTGGCTTTTATCTTATAAAGAATATATAAATATTCAAGTCGGTCGAGCGATTTTCGAGTTTTTGCAAGACTATTGCAAATGTAATGATTATAGTACCAACCATGGCGGTTCAATGTCCAGCAGTAAAGGTGTGGGATGATAATGTGATAATGGTGTTATAGTCATTGCATTTCACAAGCGAGTGGCAGCCATTGTTATTTAAACCTTATATCAATGTTAATAAAACCCACATTACGAGCGCTCTTAATTTGCAATAACGAATTAATTTATCAAGAATTAAAAATAACTGTATACATTCAGTTATTAGATCGTATACTGGTTAGAAAAAGCATATAGTTAACGAGTAGAAATAAAGGGGAAAAAGTCCTTAAAAGAGACGTTTATTTATAAGATTAAAGGTATACTCCGAATAACTGTTTGTAACAAAAATCTATCGGGGTCATTTTGATGTACGCGTCATGTATACTTTAATCAGGCAGGCGGCCATTTCCATCACTACATGATGTCTTGCGATAGATGAAGTGCTTTGATAAATGTACAGATAAAATCATGTTTATTAAAAGTCCATACTACCTCAGCTCAAATTCACTCTTTATTTCGCTCGCACACTACTGTTCGCGGACTGAGTAAGAGCGAGACGAGAGCGAGTTTAGATAATTTCTTTATACGGTGAAAATAAAGGCAATAAAAAAATAACAGTATCGGCTTTATAGTTAGTTCAGTTATTATGCAAAGTTTCATGATGTAATGAGAAATATTTTTTTAATACCAGCCGGTTTATTGTTCGGTTAGAAGGTAACTTTGGATTTTTTTTCTGCCGAGAAATTTTTATAGATTCCTGATTTCGTCAAACATAGTTCTTAACATTAATCCTCAACTTTACTATATATTTATTTCAAATTAATGCTGCAGTATTTTCGATATAACGGAGGATCGTGCTAAGCAATTTGAGGTATTATAGACTCAAGAACGAAAAGGTGATAGCCATCCATAGTATGGCGGCGCGCGGCGATGCGAGTAATCCAGCCTACAGATATCAAGATTACTTTTATTATGGTTTGATTATTTTTGTTGTCAATAAATCAATAGGGTTTAGTAAACCGAGCAGTTTAATGTGTATGATTTCGTCACTATCAAGCCTTGGATCAAATAAAGTCCCAAACACGGTTGTCAGTTTTATTTTAATATATCATATCACTTTAATCATAAGAGAGGTGATCTTAGAGCAAGATTCACAGACCACACTTGGGATTTATTTTGCTAATTAGGCGTCTCAAGCGGATATGGTCATTATTCGTATGTATTTAATGTTCATATTCGTATAAATTGTTTGCTCACATTCACTTACTTATCAAATGATTATTAATCCTACATGATTCTCCTAATAGACAGCTCTTAGGCTGCCTGTTCCTTGAAGCTGAGAAGTATAAGCATTAACTAGAATTCCACTAGCTTCAAAAGGTGAATATAATGGAATTTTATTGGATAAAGTTTTACTAGCTCTGTACGTCTCTGCTCCGCTTCGATGGACAGGCAGCTTCATTATCTATCGTTATGACATATACGACATCATTGACATTACACCCACAACCTACGAATTAGCAAAAGGACTGACTGGTAGATAGATAAGAGCACAATATAATAAATAATATAAATTACAGCTACATTGTATTTATAACGCGTTACGATGACTTTCATTACAGAGGCATTCAACTACGTACAGTACAACTATTTTCTTAATGACCCTTACTTCTATCAGTTGCCTTTGCACTTGCAATCGACTTCTATGTTCTATGTTAGGGGGTTTGGTCAGGTGGACCATTGTGCGTGGGCCATAGCGGCCGTTTGGTGGTTATTCCAACCAGCCCACCTCCCTCCAGAAGTTGATTAAGTCTCCTGGTCTGTTTAGAAAGTCTGTGTATGATCTGGGTGACCCGAGGGTTTCTGTTCTAATCTGCGTGACGCCCGTATGTACATTCGAAGAGCACGTGCGCAACGGTCTCCTCAGCCTCCATGCACGCCCTGCACAGAGGACTGTCCGTTATGATAATCGACTTATAAGTCCACCAAGTGCGAAGGCAACTGATAGAAATCCGACGACTAACGAAACATGAAGTTTGGCGAGGGATATTAAGAAAATTGTTGTACTGTAAAGTGTTTTTTTTTTCTACTTCTTGGCTGACCATTGTTGATATGGTTTGAACAACGCGTTATCATAACGTGGTCTTTATAAAAGTAGGTGAAACAGAAATTACGATAATATCAAATACATGAGGCACTCTAATTTTGTTAAACAATACAGCATAACACCTTTCATTGCTCCGGTAATGTTATGTAAGTTTAAATCTCATGTAAGATTTAAACATAACTGGCGAAATTTAGGTGCACCAGGGGTAACCGGCCTATTGCAATTACCTGGCAAGAAAAATGAAAAGTAAGAAACTTATAATGAAAAATCCAATAACACTGCCCGATCTAAGGATCGAAGCCAGTACCAAGTCACGACCGCCAATTTTCTCTATTAACATTAGTATTAAAAGAAAAAATAGTAATAATTTACTAATAAATACCTGTATAATCAGAGGGCGCTAGTAATAAGTACTGTTCTGAGCGCGTCGGCCACAGCAAGTGAGCCATCACACAAAACGCGAGACAGTCCGCTGAATATGTGATACCTGAAAACAAGTTTAATATTTTTGTACCTTAAGATTGTATATCCCAAGAGGTAAGCAAAACTACAAATAGCTTTTCTATGGTACAAGCCTTGTGCCCGATCGATGTGATTCACCTTTTAATAATTTTTTTCATTGCTCCGTGGCTTATCAAATTATTTAGAGATTTCTAATAAAAATTACTGTAAACCTACCTGTGTACCTTTCCTAATTAAGTTTCCCATGTTAAATTTTATTGGATTAGGTTCATTATGATTTATTGATCCATCTATAAATGTAGGTATTATTATTTTAAATTAAATTCTATTAATCTAACAAATTTGTCTTTTGTTAATTATTTTATTGTTATTATTTTAAATTTTAAGCTGTTGGTCATATTGTTTCATTTACATGTCGACATATTGATGAAATGTGAACTTATTATTTTAAATTGTTGTTTGAATCTATGAAATACAAATGTAATTTATTTTAGTGTGTCTACTGTAATTGTTTAATTTTTGTGTTTAAATTCAGATACAAATTACTTGTTTATGAATAAATGACCATGATTATGACTATTAATTTACAAGGACTAATTCCCTCAACGAACGAGCCTTTCTCACGTAACGACTACATATGACGCGGGCAACAAATTGAAGCGGACTTTACCAAGTGCAGGCATGCGTATATTGCTACTATCCAAGTACCTACTACGGTACGGTAATCCCAATGAAACGCCTGATTTACGTAGTTTTAGTAAAGCGAAAATGCACATTACGGATACGTGTAAAACATTCAAACTAGTACAGAATCGGCAACTAATAAACGTAGATCGATTTAAGATTAATTACATCAATTAATTAGCGATAACTTAATTATTTTACACCAACAAGTTTCACAAATACGACTGTTAAAAATAATTGCCGATACGTGACCAGACATTATTCGGTTAACTGTAATGGCCGTGACAATTCTAACGAGAGCCCATTACTGATAGAAAATATAATTATTCACATGTTATTCAGCAACAGCAATAATAATAAGGTATTCCGCAAATAAATGAAGGTTAATAAAGAAAACCTTTAAATAAATGGTAATGGTTTTGGCAGCAAAAGTATAAAAGTACACTGCAAACAAAGAGAAAATGATATCTTCTGTGATATAGAAAAATTCAAAATGATTTCATTTATAAAGTGAACCCACTTTCTAGCAGCTACAAAACTTAAGCGCAACTGAGGTGAATGTATCTGGGTAATAAACAAAAAGAGTTGTGCAATGTCGCTGAGCTTACATAATGAGAAAGAAACAGTAACACTTACCTAATAAAAACTTGAACCTCCACAGAGGGCTGATCTGCAGCGCAATCAGCGCAATAATCGGCAAGTACACGAACCACACAAGGCTAGATGCGCCGAAGTGCAGTAAAAAGTTAAGCTTTGGCATATTGTGTTCATACATCATTGTATATCTGAGTTCTAGCACGAACCAAGTCATTATCGCTACGCGTAGCGCAAGGATCAACCAACCGGGCCATGTTTGGTATTCGTCTATCTCTTCTATGATGTCCACTTCAGTCTATAAATAAATAATATTGTGTTTTAAAAGAGATTGTCTCGAATAAAGGTTCCCAATTGATTGTCTCGAATAAAGGTTCACCATTCCAATATAATGGTATTGGTTATTAAAAACATTTTACACACAATAGAAGTACCAGGCGTATTGTACTTCTTTTTTTACGCTACATTAGTAGGTATGTTTTGTCATATCTCATAATAAACTCCACCTTCAATGCCTAATGGTCAATTCCTATAATTTACGGACTTTTATTGGTTAAAGTTAAGGCTTGTATCTTTACCAATAATGAAGCAAAGACCTAATAGCTTACCCCTCCCCTCCATAGATTGACAGTATTGACATTGAAAATTAGCTTACGAATCTATTTATATGCCCAATTTGGCTATGAGTAAAATTACCATTGGCAAAACGATACGTTTTTGTTTATAGGAACCGAACATAATGGCCTGCGCAGACTGGCGGACGGGATGGCAGAGGATTTTAAATTAATCAATTGAATTTAATACTTATCCAATCGAAATAAGGTATATATTTTAATGCTTGATGCTCCAGAGAAAACTGCGCTGCGATGCTCCAAAATAGATCACCGAGCATTGAATATATACCTTATTTCGATTAGATAAGTATTAAATTCAACTGATAAATGTATAATCCTCTGCCGTCCCGTCCGCCGCCTGCGCAGGCCCTTAGTCTCCAAATAAATGTTTCAAAAAGTGATATACTCACTTTATTCCAAACGTAAAGTAGAATATGAACAATTCCATAAGCAAGCCAGACTCCGAATACCAGTGGTTTGTATGTGAGCTCCAACCTAGTCACTGCCCAACCTTTTGCTAACAAAAGTAGGAGCAACATGAACAGTGTCTGAAATACAACAAATATTCATTATTCATGTGTAGTTTTATGGCAGATAAGTAACTATAGGAACTTTTAGCATGCAATAAAATTAGTATTTAAATAACTGAAATTGCATAAACAAACAAAACACAAGAGATATGACAGGATCAGTTATTATTCATTCATGTGCTATAATAGGTATTAGAAATAGTGGAGTTGTTAGTAGTACCTATACATATAGGTAATATTTTTATTAATACTATTATTTATGTAAAACGGAAGCTCAATGGCTGCAAATCGTGTTGCTTCCTCTCGACCTTGTCCAGCAATAGAATTAGATGGCGAAAATAATCATTAATGGCTCATAAGGAAACATCTATGGAATTTTCCATACAGGATAAAGGTATCCTTCAATATAATATTTATAAAAGTCTATATTATTATGCTGCATATTATGGAAATAGGCAATCAAAATATGAATAACCAACACAAACATCAGTGTGTGTTGAATATTTTGAGTTAATACTAGCATTTCTTTGTGGAGCTCTCTAACAAAGTGACCCCATAAGTTTTTTTTTTTTTTTAATGTGTATACAGAGGCTTAGGAAGTTAGGACAACAATATTGCTTTTGAGTTTAAGGTATGTTACAACTTTGTCAAGCTATCTGTATTATTAGTAAGGCAGGATCAGTGGCATGCAATTTGAAATATATTTATAAAAATAATAAAATAAACTTTAATAATTTTAAAATTTCAATTAAAAGCATGGACACATCACACATACAGGGTAAAAATAAATTAACTATGGAAACTTAAATTAAATATGTGATGGGTGTCGGTATCTCATAATCCTATCCTTATCCTTACATATTATAAAACAAAGTCCCCACCGCGTCTGTCTGTCTGTCTGAATGCGATAGTTTTTTTTATATGGGAAATTATCAAATAACATCTCCCGCTCCGCCCAGAGCGGGAGAAGTTATTTAAAAATAAACGTGTCTGACCCTTACTGACTAAAACCCACCCGTGTTCCTTCAGTTGCCTGTACGTTGCCAGGGGCCATGGTAACCTTTTCGGACTTTCCCGCAACCCCGGCAGGCAACGGTTCTATTGGACCCCTTCAATTGCTGACATCTCTTTGAGGCGCGCGTGGAACACAACGCGCGCCTCACAGGGCGTGACAAATCACAGGGCGAGAATGCCTGGTGCAGTTATAGTATTGTATACTGGTTGAAAATAAACAGTGACAGGTCACACACAACCAGCCAGATTGATTAGTAAAAGAGGATGCATTGTGACTCACTCTGCTCATAATATCTATAACATCGCCAGCGGCCGCCAGCCCAGAAAACCCTTCACCATCAACAGCAAACTTCACAGTATGTAGCACATTGAAGCATAGAGCAATAAACTCCAGGACAAGGCTGCATGAGAACAACTTTGTCACTGGATGCTTTTGTGTTCTGAAATTAAATGGTTCATTTACTATGAATTTTTGAGTCAAAATTCAAAGCAATAATGCAATCGAAAAAAATTTGGTTATAGCAATACGATGAATAGGTATAAATACAGGTTAAATATGAAGAGTATATTCAATGAAATATCTGTCAATCTTACGAATTGATAAAGCTCTAAAGATGTTGCATTGAGTTACACAAAGATCACAGTAATAGGTACATAAAATACTGCTTACTCTATTGATCTAAAAGTTTTGGAGTGAACATCTCTGAAAATGTATTAATTAATTTTACATAATGGTGTTTGTAAACAAACATTAATTATTAAAAATATGTTTTAAAATCTTACCTGACAGCGTAAATCTGTACGGGCAATAGGATAATATAACACAGCCAGAAAACAAGATACAATTCCAGGGTGTTCTGTCTATCAAATGAAAACTGGTACAGCAATGTGTTGTAGAATGATAAGTTGGGACTTCCATTGACTAGCCAGAAATCATAGTTTATAGTCTGCGGTATATTCGTCAAGGTTTTGTTGTCCTTTGAAGGTGCTCCAGTGTAATGGTGCCATGTACAGGAAATCTCATCTAGGTAACATGATACCATTGATACATACCAAAACCTGTGTGAACATTTATAATATTAGTTAGGATATTGATCTTAAGGAAAATCTACCACACACAATAAGATAAATGTCAGTTATCATTTACCTTGGTTGTCCAGAGTTTTGAATAACATAAGTAAACTGGTTCTTCTTTATCACATTCCAAGGTGTGTCTTCATCTATACACAGACCACCTTTCGGACATGGAATTCTTCTAAACAAATCTTGACCATAGGCATTGCATTTGGGATGATAGGCTGTTCCATTCAAATTTTGGAACATAGCTTGGCATGCTAGCTCTTTATCAGCAATATCACGGCTTTTGTAATAGTGTAAAAAGTGACCTCTGTCTAATACAGCGAACGTTATAGGGTATTTAAATTGAACATTCGCTGTTAAGTTCCCGAAAATATAGCCATATGTTTCCTTTTGATAATGGATGTCAGTCTTCTGGAACCCGAATTTCACTAGGAACTTGAAAAATTCATTTGTCGAAAATTCTCCCTTTATATGCGTGGACGAAACAAAGAGGAAAAGTGAGCAAAATATTATTGTACCAGCTTTGATACACATTTTGAAAATCGGTGGATAGGACCGCAAGAAAATAACATTTCTGTAAAACACCGCAGCTTTTTTGTATAACTTCTGTTATTTCATAACACCGAAATTTCAATACAACAGTACATTATTAATTTCACAATGCCTCAACAAAAATGAAAATAAAAAACATTTTTGATTAGACAGATGTACGAAATTTACAAAGACACTTCGCACGCCAGTTGCCACCCCGTCCGTCTTACTGCATGTGTTACCAGATTTCATATTATTGATTTCTCCTATAAATCGAATTAATTCGGGAATTGATTTAGAATTTTACGGAACGGTTTCTGAAGTCTTCCTACACAAGCAGCAAAGCTGCCAGACTGCCAGCCATCGATCCAGGTTTATGGATTTTAGTCTTGTGGAATTGTTTATTGGTTCAAGCATTATGTAAATATTAGCCTTGGTTCTACTGGCCACTGGTAAGAAGGAGGTCATGGGTATATCCGCAGGGGAAGGCAGCTGCCCCCTTCTGGATTTTTTATGCCTAAGTGCCGTTCTTAATAAAAGTTATATATATGCATTTAAGAGAAAACTGCCGAAAACAGTCTACAGAATATCTAACCAATACAAGGTGATGTGTTATTCTTTCGAACTCGCTTCGCTTGCTCTTGTATCCTTCATTATATTCACTCTTAAAGTTTTGGCATAAGTCTACAATAAATTCCTATTTATGTATGAATGTACAAAAGAAAACCAAATTCCGAGGCGGGGTCATGGGGTGCTAACATTATCGACCTCACTTCGCTCGCTGCATCCTACATAATTATACCTTAATATTCAGGCTGGGTATGCGATAAAAGGTAAGAATAGTTCGATTAGTCATTTAGTTTGTTTCATATCAAAGGAGCAGGTACTTATGGGGAAACTACTAAGTACTTAACAAAACCTAAAATAGGTAAATATTTTGAAAAAAAACTACCACAAAACAATAGTTTTTTCTCTTCTCAACATTCTACAATAGTGTTGTTTGTTTAGTAAGTTTTTAGGTGGCAAAAGACTACTCTCTAAAAGCTACTCTCATACGAGAGATCAATATTCTGCATTTCGATAGTCCTGTTCTAGTCCAATCGTATATCTCAACTTTCGACGAACATCTGCAATGTCGGCATTCAGCGGCGCGCATCACTTGCATTTTTTTTAGTTTATGGCATTAAGGCGATTAAATAGATGGCGGACGGGTTTGGTGCTACTCTTTGACTCAAAAAAAGGAAGTGGACGAAGTTACATTGAGTTATTGTATAAAACATGGATTTACCACATCCTTTTCCCAGGATAAATAAATGATGACCATATACGCGAACTCCCTTAAACAGATTTAAGGAAGTATTAGTGCCATAGCAACAATCATCATACTCTTGCCCATTTCCTTTGTGATCTAGATACCTCTTTTCGGAGTGTAGTTCAAGATTTGCCGTGTTTTAACAGATTATGATATGTGAACTCAGTAAAATAGTGTTACTTATTGTTTAAAATGTTTTAAGAGTGAATTAATTGGTTATCTTCTTGTAACCTCGAACGCGGAAGTTTTGTGATCTAGCCGCTCTTACAGTACAATATCCTCGGAAAATGTGATAAAGGGTGTTCAGTTTATCTTAGCTATTGATGAATAAAGTGAAAATCTCATTATGTATGAACTTTGAGTGCCAATTATGAAATAATGGTTGAAATAGGCGCCCCTCAACAGTCAGCCGAAGAGAGTTTGGAGAATGCCGAATGGTATTGGGGTGATATCACCAGGTAAATCTATCTCAATAATGTTTGTTTGTTTGCACATGCAAAATTAGATTTATTATTATAGAAATCAGGAAGCAAAAATATTGTTTTTTTTTTACTGATTTCGTTCTCAAAAGTCTCAAAGGCTCAAGTAGGTTAGGCATAGAATAGGCCTTTGATTAACTAAACGAATCTGCATCTAGTTAATCAAACTTCTTCCACATTCCATTAAAACTGTTTTAGTAAAAGACATAGTTTGCTATTAGGTTAGAATTCTGGGTTACAGGACAGTGTCAAACCTATGTCCTTCAACCCAAATGTTTAGTGACTGCAAAACAGTTCAGGTTGGTTACAAAAATACTAGATGCTCACATATGACCCTAATGTTGTGAAATATTACATCTTTAGGAACAATCATTGGTCTCATTAGTAGAAGATGCACCAACATTTTTAGGTTCAAGTTAGTGTTCTTCTGTGTTAAAATTTTTGTCTTATTCCGTCTCTCATTGCTAATTGTGTATTCCAGAGATGAGGCTACAGAGAAACTGCGGGATACATGCGATGGCACCTTCCTGGTGCGCAACGCATCTAACAAAGATAGTGGTTATACTCTGACAGTGAGAAAAGGGGGTATGAACAAACTTATCAAAATCTATAACCATGAGGGGCGCTATGGATTTTGTGAACCATTTGACTTCAAGTCAGTGGTGGAGCTGGTTCGGTTTTACAGGGAATTCTCACTGGCACATTGTAACAGCAGCCTTGACATCAAGCTTATGTACCCTCTGTCTAGACTCCTCGAAAATGAAGGTGGAGAAAACATGAGTGATGATACCCTAGAAACTAAATTTAAGGAAATCCACAAAAAATATGTATTGAAAACAAAAGACTTTGAGGGTCGCTCTTACAAATATACAAGATTACGAGAAGAAGTAAATATGAAAAAACAAGCACTGGATGCCTTTAGAGAAACAGTTAAAATCTGTGAAGATCATTTAAAATTACAAGAGAAGATGCAAGCTGAAGCGCAGCCACATGAAAAGAATCCTGTTTTAGAAAATAATAGAAATTTAATATCAAGAGTTCAAAACTTAAAGCAAGCCAAAGCTGAACTAAATGATATTTTGAGAAATACAGTTACGGCTCAATTGCTGCTTGAGAGAGAAATTGCTAAACTAAAGTCAGATGTTACAGATCTCTACAAAATAAAAGACCGCTATAAAGTGTAAGTAACATTCTTTAAATATAATTCTTAATATCATAACAATTTTCACACACCCACAAAAATTTAGCCAATTAACGCATTCAAGGACACTGTACGAGACACAATAGAAGTTTTATTGTTATGACGCCTATGAGTGTATAGTGTCCTTCAAAGTGTTAATATTGTCATTCATTTGGTATAATTATGTATTTTAGTATGGGGATTTTGAAAACAGGTCTCTCGCTATGCAAATGGTGTAGTGGTGTAACAGGTTTTGGTGGCCCACATACATAAGATTAGTTTCTTAAAACATGATGTATTTAGCACTAGCTGCTCCCCGCAGTTTCATCCGCATAAGTCTCGATCCCGGGGGATTATCAGGATAAAAAGTATCCTTTGTCTTAACCCAGGTCATGGTCTACCCATGTGCCAAATTTAATCCAAAGCCGTTTAAAGGTCGTAGCACACATATCAACTCGGAAAGGGATTCTCACCGTATCGCCGCGGTTCGTGAGCTGCAGTGCTATTCTGTAACCATCTCACCGTGAAAACTTAGGTGAAGTGAGCTCGGAGTGAGCTGTCAGTCCCTAGCAGCAGGTGGAATGACAGCTCACTCCGTGCTCACTTCACCTAAGTTCTCACGGTGAGATGGTTACAGAATAGCACTGCTGGTCCCGAGGCGAGGCGATTACGTTACGATTCCGATTAGTGTGCATTGCAGTAGGTGTTTCATACAAGAAATACTGAATGGCTCGAGTTGATATGATGACGATCTCTTTCCGAGTTGATATGTGTGCTATTTCCTTTAGTGTGAAAGCGTAACAAACAAACATACAAAAATCCAATCTTTTTTCTTTATAATATTAGTTTAGATAAATTAAGGTTTTACAATACAAAAGCATTCTTGGTTTCTAAATTTTGGTATATTTGTACCAGTCTCTTGAAAAGTTCTACTACCTATTTATTGGAAAATGCTTATATGAGTTATAGATGTGTCATTAGATGATAGGGACCACAAAATTTTCCTCCCTCATACAGTGCAAACAATGCTGTTCCAAAATTTTATAACACTACATAGAATATTAATTCAATAAAACAAGGAAAACAGAGAGATATTCCTGATGTTTGTTACCTTTGGGGCTACATATAGTAAGTATAGTATTAAAATGACGTTGGCAATATCAGGCCTATTTCTATCTTACCAGCATTTAACAAAATATTTTTTTGCTAAGACATTTTTAAATAATCGTTCGACTACAGATGCTGGTGTTGCTCTGCTGAAACACATATTTAAGGCATGGGAGAACTCGCGAAATGCTATTGGGGTTTTCTGTGATCTCTCCAAAGCCTTTGATTGCGTGCACCATGACACGCTTTTGCGTAAACTGCGTCATTACGGTGTGCAAAACGAAGCTCTCAACGTTATAAATTCTTATTTACATAATAGGTCCCAATGATTACTTGTTAATGGTGTGAAATCTTCCGGGCTACCAGTTCAGTTAGGTGTACCTCAAGGCTCAATACTGGGACCATTCTTGTTCTTCGTGTATATCAATGACTTACCATTCTATTTAAAAGGTATTTGTGAACTCGTACTGTTCGCAGATGATACTTAACTTATTTTTAAAGTAGACAGGAATAGACAAGATTTTGACGATGTAAAAAGTGCACTCTCAATGCCAAGAAAACGAAATGTGTAAAGCTCGCCCTTCCAAATGTTGAAATCTAGGACCCAACATCGTCTTAGATAAAGAGGTGCTTGAAACTGTAAACTCGGCAGTTTTTCTGGGCATAACAGTAGATGCCAAACTTCAGTGGGGGCAACATATATCGAGCCTAGCGGGAAGGCTCAGTTCGGCCGCCTACGCCGTCAGGAAAGTAAGACAATACACTGACGTTCTATCTGTCTATTTTAGTTATTTTCATAGCGCTATGTCCTACGGTATTCTGCTGTGGGGCAAAGCTGCTGATATTCAAAATATATTTGTCCTTCAAAAACGAGCTGTTAAAGCAATTTACCAGCTAGGTGCCAGAGTTTCTCTGAGATTTTTTCAAAGATCATCACAATTCATCTTCGCCAACATCTTATATATTGGGCAAAATATACACTTATTAACTAAAAACAGTGATATTCACAATGTTAACACTAGAAATAAGGGCAAGCTACGAGCTACCTTGCCCTGGCTTCATAACTCATTTGTTTGGCTTGGTATAACCTTTTATAACAAGCTACCCTTTTCTTTTCTAGATTTGCCTTTTAATGCGTTTACAACTAAAGTAAAATCCAACCTTTATTCAAAGGTATACTATTCTATCAACAACTACTTAAATGATAAGAATAGTTGGCCTCTGTGATTAACTCAAGACAATGTTTAAATGTTCTTTTTCCAGAATTAGGCTTACCCACTGATAGGTTATATGACTTAATAATTTGACTTAAGTCAATTTATTTTAATTTATTGTTGACATAATCTACTCATTACAATGTTTTTTTATGAGTTTTATTGCAATATGTGGTTAGCTAGCGACCTCGACAATTGATCATACACACATTAACACGGTCTAGGGATATTTTTAAAAAAGCGAATTACTATCAATGTGTTAATTATTTATATGACATGTATATATTTAAAAGATACGTTATTTAATATTCTACCATTTTTTAATAATGGTTAAGGTACTTCGATTAAAATTTCAGGATTTTATGGAAAAAAAATGAAGCATAGACGGAAACCGTATGAATTAACTTTTAATTTACGAGTAAAAACTGAAAAAAATAGAAAAATCATTTAATTTGTGTTTATAAACTTGAAGTTAGTAGTCTGAGAAAGCGCCCATGATGTTCATAACACATCGGCAACGATTCGGCATGCTCAGAACAAGGTTGTCAATGTCTTGCTGCGGAATATTGTCCCATGTCCTTCTGAGGTGCGCAAAAAGTTGATCTTCTGTAGCCAGATTTTCAGGAACTTCCTTCAGAGCTCTTCTTTGCAGCATATCCCACGCATGCTCAATGGGATTTAGATCTGGCGAATGAGCAGGCCAGTCTAAGGCTCTAACATTGTGTGTATGTAACCAAGCTGCTACCGTTCTCGCCGTGTGTGCCCGGGCATTGTCGTGCATGAGCAGGAAATCTTGCCCCATTTGTGTTCTGTGGGGCAAGATTACGGGCCCCAGCACCTGTTGGACGTATCGTTCTGCCGTCATATTGCCCTGCACCCAAACGAGATCCGTCCGTCCTCCAAGACGAATTCCTGCCCAAACCATAATTGTTCCTCCTTGGTATGGGTGAACTTCCTGAGGGTTCTGAAGACGGCTCCATCGTCCAGGAACTCGCCAAACACGCGTCCTTCGTGAATCTGGATAGAAGCCGAACCTGGATTCATCCGTGAACAGCACATTGGATCATTGCTCACGGCTAGGGGTCGCAAACCGGGATCCCGGATACCGAAAATACCGGGATACCGGACCGAAAAGAAGCCTTCACAATACCGGTATTGAATTTTTGAATACCGGGTTTTACGATATTTTCGGTATTCATCACAGAACGCTACAAATCGCAAATCCTCCCATGCGAGTAGTGACACCGCCGCCTCTTTTCCTGTACGAGCTCTAACGCGTCACTATTACTTTTATATATTACTAGCTGCCCGCCCCGGCTTCGCACGGAAGCACTAAGTACTTATCTATGGCGCACCTACCTATCTACCTACCTACTTACCTACCCTACTAACCTACCCGACCTACCTACCCTACCTACCCACCTTACCTACTACCCTACCTACATACTTACATTCCTACCTTACCTACTTACCTACCTACCTACTTACATACCTACCTACCCTACCTACCTACTTTCTAACGGGGGATATCATAAATGCAAAATTGATGAAAACATGATTTTTCTTCTTATCTAGGCCGAGACGAATGAAAAAAAAACTTCGAAATCAGTCAATCCGTTCTCGAGATGTCATCAAAAAACCCGTTCCATACAAAATGAATTAAGTAGTGTTTAATGATGCAATACTATCGTGTTCATGCAAGCCTAGTACTTTTTGTTAGTATTTATGGTATGTATACCGGGACAACATAAGTGCAAAATTTATAAAAACATGATTTTTCTTCATATCTTTTTTTCTCGTGAATGTTTCAAATGTTTTAGTAGTTATTCTGCTATTCGGGGAGGAGACAAATCCAACGAATCAAAAACCATGAAAATTGATCCAGCAGATCTCGAGTTATAAGTGTTGTAACAAACCCGTCTTTCTTTTATATATATAGATATATATTTACACTATTACTTTTATGTGAGTTGTAACCAACCGTTGCAATGTTACAATTTTGATAGGAAGGAGATACTCGTATTCTTTGATTAAAATGCTCTTTTATTGTTTGACAACTTATACTTAAACTTATAATACCTTTTAAATTAGAGATTTCACTATACTATAATGATTAATGACTTTAACGGAAAGAAAAACTAATAAAATAAATATAATTTCTCTAAATGTCGAAAATACCGGAAATACCGGGATCCCGGTATTTTGCTAGACTCAATACCGAAAATACCGGTTTCGGAGAGAGGGACCGGTATTGCGACCCCTACTCACGGCCCCAGTCCACGTGGTTCCGAACCCATTCTAATCGTCGTCCACGATTGCCTCTCCGTAAAGGTGGGACCCGGAGTGGTCTACGAGAGCGTAGATTGCTTTCAAGCAGTCGCCTTCTTACAGTTTGGTCACTCACAAGCACTTGGTGTTCCACTCGCAGCCTTTGGACCAATTGAGTCGCCGTTGCATTTGGTTGAGCTCGCGCAGTAATTTGCAAAAATCGATCTTGTCTGGGGGTAGTGATGCGACTTGGCCCCCGGTGCCTCTCCGCTACTTCACCTGTGGCACGATAGCGTGTCCACAATCTTGAAATTACATTTTGGTGGGTCCCTATGGCCTCAGCAACATTACGCTGAACAGACCCAGCTTCCAGCATTCCCACAGCTCGTAACATCTCCGCCCTCGTCAAATGTTGGCGTTGCATGGCTACAATGCCTCAATTTTAACTTTATCTTTCGTTTAAAAATGAAAAAAAAACTAACTAAACGTAATTCGTATTGTTTTCTAAATTTCGCACAAATGAAAATTCCCTCTCCTACACATCAAGACATTTTTATGCCACCGAAACAAAAGAATTTTCAAAAAT
The DNA here is from genome assembly GCA_949128155.2 of Xanthia icteritia. NCBI lineage: Eukaryota > Metazoa > Arthropoda > Insecta > Lepidoptera > Noctuidae > Xanthia > Xanthia icteritia. The sequence goes on from OX421930.2 coordinate 10,114,781, forward strand.
TTGAATTTGGAATTAGTCTGAGATAAATTACAAACAAATCGGTGTATGAAAGATGCGGCCAGTACTTTTCGAGTTATTTAATTGAGTATGAAATATCCCTAGACCGTGTTGATGTGTGTATTATTTTTTGCCTGAGCAACCGGCAGCAAGCTCGTCATGCTCGCTTACGTCACTGCTTGCGGTAGCGTCGGGGGTCGGGTTGCCTCCTTCCCTCAAATATGGCAAAGGGGTAGTGGCTTTGCGTTATGCTCGTGAACGGGTGCGGCTTATGATGACTGGGTGTCTTGCTGTTCATGGCTTTGTAATTGTTATTAGTAATAAATAATAAAAATAACATAAATTAAATTAAATAAATTTTATGCCTGGAGGCTTTTATTTAGATATTGATTACGTTTATAGATATAACTCATTTTAACAAAAAACGCGCGTGCCTGTGATGTAAGTACATCGGATGTGTACGTGTCACTCGCTCGAGAGATTTCGGTAGACTGGCTACCGCCCGGGCGGCTCGGACGGCAGTTAACAAAAGAAATGGGCGGAGCGGTACTTCGCGCGATTGCCTGTCATTGGCTAATAATTTATTTGTATTTCGGCCGCATTGATGACTACTTTGATGTTACGGTTAATGTTTGAACACCTTTGAGCAACTACGACAAATTTTAGAAGGCCTAGTTTCGTTTCTTTTAATAACATATTTGATGTTATAGAATGGTAGTAGACCATGGTCTGAACAACATTTGTTCTAGCAAAACTGTGATTCAAATGTCACCGTGTATAATCTATTTTTTTCTAACTGAACAGACAGTTGTGCTGCTCGGGAGTTTGTTGAGCCACTTCTTCTTCCCAGTTAAAGCACTAGGAAGTGGTGAAAGGCGTTTTGGGGGACTGTCTTATGTAATTTTGACGTTCAAAAAGTGCTGAATCTGAGCGTAGTTGGAATACATGACTTGAATTTTGAAGTAGATTGAAACAACGGAAAAAAAATGTTTGCTAACAAACTGAAAAAAAAACTCAAATATTAATGGGTTTCAGATTAGCTTATGAAATGATTTGTGATTGTATCATAATGTTGACTAGACATCCGCGTAATGTTATATTCTAATGGTTTAAAAAAAAAAAATATATAAGTCATTTTCATTATCATGTTCATTACAGGTGGCTACAAGGACGAGGGAAAACAGATGAATACTTGCATTTATTAGAAGATGACAATATACATAAACTTGAAGAATTGTATGCACACAGAGAGTGGATTAGTTGGAAAGTTAATTGTACAAGAGAAATGGCACAAAAACTCCTCACAGGGAAACCTCAAGGCACATTTTTAATTCGGCCTAACTCCACTGGTCAATTAGCTTTATCTATTTGTTGTAACAACGAGGTCTATCACTGTATTATCTTTAAGACTGAAAGAGGTTATGGTTTTGCGGAACCCTATAATGTTTATGAGTAAGTTTCCTTATTGCAGTTTTTGATCAAATGGTAATAATGTGGTTCCATTTAATAAAATAATAATCAGTGGTAAAAAATGACTTGTAAATATTTTTGGCATAGATACTTTAAATTAAATACATATTGGTGATGCATCGTTATATCTTGACAGAGTGCCAGCCCACTAGTAATCTGGTGGTACCACTTTTTAAGATTTATTTGACATCATAATTTATATTTAAAATGAGGTTTTTTTTAGTTCTTTGGACCATAGAATGTCCGAAACGAATAAAACATTAAATGTTATAAAAACTTTAGAAAACACAATTAAATGAATATCCAATCAGATGTTTAATCTATCAATTAAAACGTTTTATTTTCATGTTTCAGAACTTTAAATGAGCTTGTTCTCCATTATGCTGTGAACTCATTAGAAGAACATAATGATCAGTTGAAAACGGAACTGAAGTACCCAGTGAATGCACATCTTGTAAAGAAACCTGAAAAGAAGCAATAAAATAGTGAATGCTGAAAAATTTGTGGTTGCCAGTTTTGTCTTCTATTTGTAGACAGGTCATAATGACGACATTGAAATTGAAGACGGATGGAAACTGAAGTTGAAATTACCTTCTTGTCACCTTCAAGTAATCAACGATAAATTAAAAGAATAAACTTCTCAGCGTCGAAAGCTTATCAGCTAAGCATGATTTTAAAGTTATAAATCCTAAAATTTTGCAGATTCATGCAAAATTCTCCCAAAGAAAAAGGGATACCTTTAACATCATCTCATCATTGTTTCTATAAATATACTCTGAGGGAACATAATAATACGACAAGAAAGTATTTATGTACAGGAAAGTAATATAAGTTGATATTTCCAAGTTTTATAGCTTTATAGTGTCGTTATAACGTGATCAAATAATTATTGTACAAATAAAATGCTTTGGTACCCATGTACTATGGTACTTACCATATTATTTTAGATTGTGCACAAATTATCATAAACTTCGATTTGAAAACTTCTTTCTATTGATTTGGTTTTATTTTTATTGTGATAATATTGTGATAAAAACATGATCAGTTTGGAAATCCCAGTTCTATCGTTTGTATGAACATTTAAAATGATTCTTAAGAGCTTTTAAGAGTAGGATACTCTGTACCCATATTTTTATATTTGTTGTATGTATTTACAAAGATTGGAAAAGTGTTCTTTCTTATTCATAATTGATGTTATTAAATTGATTGGGGCCTTTACGGATCGGCAGCAATAGAGGAAGGATAAGAATAACAGCTGATTCGAAATTGGAGACTGTTGAGAACAAAATTACTTTAAAATGTAAGCTCTCAGTTCATTTTGATATTGAGTCTGCATCCATATTGACACTTGCGCTCTTGTAATAAGAGTGAATTTTGAATGACAAGCATTGATTGTAGTGTTATAGCTGGGTGCATATTTTGAATGGCCTAATGTTTTATTTTCACTTTTCCATTCATTCATAAAACATTGCAGTAATGTTGAGTGTTGTTTAGTCTGTCTCTTGTGGTTATGAATGCAGATGCAGACTTAATACATACGAAGTTCTCATAGAGATATGTATATTATGCATGTGATAGTAATTATTAGCATTTTAGTGTTCTGGTATTTGTGTATATTATGTGATTGATTTTTGTTACATTGTTTTTAATGGTTTACTGTGATGTGAGGTTTAAAATTATTCCTTAACATTGATATATATATCCAATATCAACTGAAATATTTTCCTGGACTAGTGATTGGGGTGGGGTTCATATGCAGTACTTATGCCTTCCATATTATGAATCTGCAATATACAATTTTTTATAAGGATTACATATTTGGATATATATCTTAAATGGTCAAATATAAGGGTCAAATTAATTTAGCTAGTGAATTTCAGGCGTGATGGGTGTCGATATCTGAACACGAAAAATAAAGTTTTTTTTTGTGTCAATGTCACCTGTTAGTGTTGTTACTTGAAGTATGAGTTTAGAAAATGTGTTTTCTTTTGTTTAATCATGTTTAGATATCGATGCCCTTCATGTCTGTGAAGTTTACACAAAAAAAAAACTGTTTTAAGCTAATATTTCAAGTAACTACACTAATAGTGGTTGATGACCCCACAAAAAAAACTCATAAAATTAATTAATTTTATCATTTTAGATATTCTCGGTATAGGTATTCGATACTCATCACGTCTGTGGAGTTTCGCTAGGTAATTTAACTTGACCCTATATTTTATAAGGACCTGCTTTGATACTGCGCAACATTGTCATGTTATTTATATTATTTACTTTGCGGTGTAAAGCGGACTTTATTGTACTAATATTTTACTACTATTTTACCTTGAATTGTCACAATCATCAGATCAGATCTTTTCCTCGTAACTTGAAAAATATGTTAATTTCAACGTAAAGCACCGTAAGCATATGTACAGGTCGACATAAAAGAGTGACGTGCTGACATTTGGAACTAAATATTTTACTTATGTACCTATGATGATGGCACCCACAAGCAGCGTTTTTAACAATTTGTTTAAATTCTTTTACTGATTTCCCATTCGAAGTCACCTAAGTGCTATATTGGTGCCCTCATTTTTTCCAGACTCTTTTTTGCCAAGCTGTAAGTGTCATATTTGCAATGTCTGTATATAAAATGTTGCATAGTATTAGAGCAGTGTACTACATAATATTATGTATCGAATGCATGGGTGATAAGTTAAATGTTTACTTGTCGCAAATCTATTACATCGAATGTTTTACTTAAAGTAGAATCAAACGTTTATCTTTACTGTTTTATCAGCAGTATTGATTTCAGTAAAAACATTGATAATAATGATTTGCCACAGTGGATGTCTTTTATGATTTCAGTGCGTTTAAGTACTGATAATTTACATGGAAGTGGTATATTTGTGTACGAGTCTCGTCAATTAATGTTTTTTGTGTTTAATTTCTATGTAACAAAATATAAGAGAAAAGATACTATGTATTGCTATAATGGTAGATAGATCGTAAGTAGGACTAACCAATTCGTAAAAGTTATATTTACCTTTATTTAGTTTAGTTTCATTCAAAACTTAATGTTATACTAATTTGTTAACTGAACAATTTTCTCGACTTAATATTACAATCATCTCATTATTTTTTCTATTTGTAACAGAATATTAATATTAACCGGTAAAGTGAAACAAACTACACGAAGAAAATTACAAGTCGCTTTTTTGCCAGAATCCTCCCCAACTCGTTATCACCCAGAACTGTAGTCAACAAACTTTACGCATGCTCAGTTAAGAAAATATTTCTTTGGCAGCGCAGCTACCACCCCTTTGCATTGGGCGATCGAGTCGTAAGATGTGCTACGCGATTATCGCCTTATAGGTGAGCATGCGGAAGATTACTTGATTGTACATAAATATTTATTTTATTTTAATTTTATTTTTAATTCACCAAATTATTGCCCGAAAATATGCGACCCCGAAACCCCAGTGGCAATAAACACCGATAAATGCATGACTGTGATGAGTAATGATTAAGAAGCTGTAGTTGTACTATGACAAAATTCTAAGTATAGCTTGTCCAGTCTGAAATGACGCGCCCCACTACCGCATTTTACGTACCTACATGGTACTGACTATCTAACTAGCTATACTAACTGGCTTTATGGTGACGATGATGCATCGCATGAAAATAATGTGATTTAGGGCTGATCATAATACTATTTATATTACTTATCATCTATTTAATACTATTTTGGCCTATTGTATTACGTTAATCGGTGATTAGTTTTCGGTACTGGCCCTATAAACAGAACATAATGTTCCACCAATCAAGTATTGTACCTTACTGAAACATTTAAAGTAAGTTATGCATGAACTGAATATCTATGGTTTGGCTCTTCTTGTTCACATAATTATATATTGAAAACAGAGCTCACTGCGATGTAAACCTGAACAATTTGAATAGTGCCAGTTTAGCCATAGGTACTCTGTAACGTATTGTCTCACTATATTTAATAATCCGTTAAAATGTTCAATAACTTAAAAAGTTGGATAAACAAATGTGACTTTACGAACCAAAATTCAACACTTTGAATATGTGTGTTTAACTATTCAAAAGTTTTTTTTTTTACTAAATAAATAATATTATTTAAGTCATACATACATAATATATACCTATTTACTTATAAGTTAAAGATGATATAAGTGAGATTATTGCGTTATTTTTGTATTCAAGTCAATAATACAATATTATCATTATAATGCAAAATATTCTGAGTTGCAATTTTATGTAAAACTAAATATCATTAAATGATCTCAAGAATTAATTAACTTAAGGTGATTCAGATGTTTGTTTGATAGTTTTTTTAGACACCATCATAATATTAACTAAAGTCAATAGCAGCCGAATTGGAAAACTTACATACCTAAATTAGTTAACACTCAGTCGCCATTTTATAACTGTAATAGTAGAACGTTTTAATAAGTGTTAATAAACAAACTATCAATGAAAACGGCGTTTTCTTCGCATGCCTACCTACCCGGATGTTGATAAGGCAGTGGGAGTTTTGGACCGCTGCCTGACTTGACGCACTGCATCCGATCAGAATTGACGATGGTCTAAATTTCGGAGATTCGGACGGATGGAATTCCGAACTCGGTCGCAACCCCTCGTGCATACAAATAGTATATATTACCATCCATTGGCCACTTCGGGCAATTGCCCAGGGCCCCGCGATTCATGGGGCCACTAGTTCCTGCCGGCGTCGGTTATAGCTTGAGGCACAAATATAAGTTATCCGGCCATGTCCGACGAACTCATTCGTTTAAAATCTTCCTGCTGGAACAATGTTACTCCAGCAGGATTGGTTTTTTTCCAATACGGTAGCACCATAGACGTATAAAAAAGGTCGGACGGATTCTCACTAACAAAAAACTGTGTCACTCAAAGTCAGCCAGCACACATTCACACAATAGTCAGCCATTTACGCGCAAACGTCAACACAGGCGATACGTCTATGCGGTGATATTTCTTTTTTAAGATACAGCATTTCTTGTGTGGTGAAATGGTGTAAAAACCGTAGTAAAAATCCAGGAATCACGTTTCATGGGTAAATGAATAATTCACTCATTTAATTCCCGATTTTATACATCAAAATCAATCTTCATTCGATAAAATTCGTCACAAGGCCAGTGTTGCCAATATTCACGTGTGCAAATTACCCGAAATATGGGAAATTTATATGAACTATAAAGTGTGGAAGATGTATATGATGATGTGTTTGCTATATTGTATTGTAATATTTGTGAACTATTTTATTAGAACGGGAGTAAACTGGTAGAAATCGCGGTGGCGTCGCGGCGACGGGCGTCGTGTCCCTGAGCACTTATGGCCCTCTATGCGACATTCTCTATGAGAAAGTGTGAATTTGGTCAAAATGAAAATCCAAGATGGCTGCTGCGAGCCGTGCTCCCCGGCTTCTTAGCCCAGGCACAGATGTTTTTATCGCGGCGATCTTCTTTTGTACACTGGATTTTCAACTCTCGGTATTGAGCCGAGCATTGAGAATCCAACAGAGCGCATCCAGCGCGTCAATAAAACACACTGTTGGATATTCAACTCTCGGCGCTAAACAGAGCGTCGAAAATCCAATTCGCGAAAAAAAATCGCCGCAATAAAAATACGCGTGCGAAAACATTATGTTAAAAAGTAAAATTTTAAACATTTAAAATATTTTCAATTAACTGTGTTTTATTATCTTTTTTTTTTCTTTTATATTTTCATAATAATTAGTTCTTACCATTAACCTTTTGAAATGGCACGGTATAATTCTGCCTACACACGACTTTTTGTCTTAATAAAACAAAGCAATAATAAATGGGTAAATTTGGTTTACATGGCATCCCTAAATTCACTCACACATAAATTAGTCGCCGCCATTACGGGACACAGTTTTGTCTTAGCGGGAGTTCCGTCCGACCTTTTTTATACGTCTATGGGTAGCACTTACAATTTTTTTTCTTGGCACACATTTACAGCAGATTACAACATAAATATTCTAAATTAGAATCTTATATATGCTAGGATGATAACCAGCACAAACACATACAATACATATTTACATAATTATCACGCACCAGTTAAAATTTAATATCATTATCGTTTAAAAAAGCAGTTCAATTTTTGATAATTATGGGGGAGAAGTGGGTTAAAAGGGAATGGAAGTTAGTTGGGAGAGAAATGTTACATTTGGAAATCTTTCGATAGAGGTCGACGGTACAAAGGTACAATAAACTACATAAGTACCTATTTCATACCTATCAAACTCAATATATTAACTTCTTAATACCATCACAAGTAAATACTGAGGTGAATTAAAACGCATTACAGATTTACAAATAATTTAAATATATATTTCAGACTCAAACAAAATAGAAAAATCAGTTTCATTCTGAACCTAAAACTGTTACTCCCTTCTAGGGCAATGACAAATAAAATTCCAAGTACTAACTCTAGTTTACTTTATACTGACAATTTGTACACTATTCAATCATTATTGTTCAAGATACTAAAATAAATAGATAAAAATATAAATAAATAGGTATGATTTCATCCTATAGATAGCCAATAGAGGGTTGATAATATACATTGTCTAATAACTTCCTTATTAGAACTTTCATACTTTAACCGTATTGACTAAATTACCAAAAGTGAGTGACACTTACCGAAACAAGATTTTCAACCAACCTACTCTGATTATTTATTTGTCAAATAACAAGAGTGCCCTAAATCATAATACCTAAAGATACCACTTTAAACATATCTAAATGTTTGGGATGGAAATGAACCATGGAGTTCTAACACCTGACAAACTTATTTGAATTGCTAGGTTCGATTGTCAAGTCATATTTACACGAAACATGTGCCTTGAAATACCTAAGTTAAAACAAAAGTTTAAAGTATTAGCGATTTTAGTCGCATTCACAACAGGCCTGTATTTCCCAAAGGTATTGCCCAAAGGGCCGGGCAGAGATGGGTGACCTTATTCAAAGGTTATAAAATCAAAATGTCTAATTAAACATTCAACCATTCCAACTACAAGTCTAAATACTTAATAGTAGATTTCAGTGATACCTAATTACAACACTATAATGAAATTGTCGAAGAAACAAAAAGGGGGGCGCATTGTTATGTGAGGACAGCGTTGTCACATCTACCAACTTTGAGGTAGATCTACCTATTTCACCTCCCATCTACCTATCTACCGATTGCCAAATGATAAAATAGATTCCGAATCTGTAAGTAGGAAAAGACTGGCTACTTCTTCCCCGACTACTGTGACGAATCCTCCATAGTTACCGAAAAAATAAATTGGAAGACAGTCTTACACAATAAGGGACAAACAACAATATAATATATTGTACATGTTTCTTTGAAAGAGGGCGAGACCCCTGGTACTGTTTTACACCCGGTTAAATTTGGGATGTTTTTGACGCAAAACAATTATAGCAACATTCTCCTAGGTAGTGTCAAACGTCTAGGAAGAAACCGCGTTTCAGTTGAGTTTAAGTCTCACCAGGATGCAAACAGCTTCCTGATAAGCCGTACAGTAGCCCAAAATAACTTTGTTGCGACGATTCCTCAATTCAACATTACTCGTTTGGGTCTACCGACGATGTACCGACGTGAATATACGACTGTGAATGGACTGAGGATGAGGTAATCGAAAACATCAAGGTTCCTGATGGACGTGGCCCTGTTATAAAGGCAAGGAGAATGAACCGAAAGGTGACTTCTCTGGGTGTTACAGAGTGGAAACCCACTCAAACTGTAGTTCTCACTTTTGACGGACAAGTCTTGCCTGAGCGAGTTTATTGTTTTTATTCTGCCCTTCCAGTCGAGAGATATATGTACCCGACTATTCAATGTTTTAATTGTTGTCGTTTCGGTCACACACGGACAATATGTCGCTCAAAACCTCGTTGCTTTAAATGTGGTCAAGATCACCCAGGCGATGGATGCCAAGTTCCCACTGATTGTGCCATTTGTGTGTCATGTTCAGGCATTCACTATGCTAACGATAAGGTTTGTCCTGAATTGGGTCGGCAGAAGGGCATAAAAGCTCTTATGGCCGAGAAATCTGTCTCTTATGCGGAAGCAATTTAGGTTTTCCCTCCAGTTTCAAGATCGTATGCTGAAGTGTCTAGAGCATCTCAAAAATCCAAACCAATACCTAACTCACCCCAATATCCCAGTCCAGCTTCCCAAGTACCAAAATCATACCGTAAAACGGTCTTTCTAAAATCCAAATCCCATGCCCCTCTTTCACCTAGCTATGACAAGCAGGCTCATCAAGCCCTTACTCAGGATTACTCCTTCTCTCCTTCTCAAAATGGCTGTGCTTACCCCAGGGAAGGCACAAGCAGTCCTGATAAGTCTGAAAATATTCTTAATATTATAGCAACTATGTAAATTACAGTATTAGCTAATCCTGCACAATTCTTACCTGACCACGTTGCCAACAAACTGTCATCAATCATTAGTTATTTAAATAACGTTCCAACCCCTGACATTCCTTCAATGGAACGTGAGGAGTATTACTCCCAAGAAACCTGACCTACTCTTTCTTATTAACAAATTCAAACCATCAATCTGCAGCATCGCTGAGACATGGCTTCGTTCTGATGGTAATTTCAGTATCCCGTGCTTCAGTGATCTTCGCCATGACAGATCTGATGGATATGGAGGAAGTGCTTTGTTCATTAGTAAGAAAGTACCATTCTCCCCAATTCCTCTACCCTTTGTTGGTGACAACATCAATGTTGTTGCTGTTAAGGCTGAGGATATAAATATCTTTAGTTTTTATATTGCACACCCACAAATTGAAGATCTTACTACAATAAAAAGTTTGCTAAGTAATGTTCAATGTCCATTACTTATTATGGGCGATTTTAATGGCCATCATTATAGATGGGGATCAGAAACCTGCGATAACTTTGGTATAGGCCTAGTGGATATATTGAATGAACTCTATGTGTGATCAATGATGGCAGTACTACACGTAGGCCTGCACCAGGGCAGAACAGCAGCTGTGTTGATTTAACATTCTGCTCATCTAATATAGTCAGCCTTTTTAATTGGAGTCCCTTGAATATGACCTATGGGAGTGATCACTATCCCATCATGGTTGAAATCCCTTCCAAGACAATCCCTGACAAAATTTCCCCACCATTCCACCACTCAGACTTTCGCAGTAGCAGTTTTTGAGCTAACATTCACAGCAAAATCATTTTCGTTATTCTTAATCTACTATTCACTTGTTCGAACAATGGTTTAAACATTGAAATAGCTTGAGTTCCTAGTCACTCGGGTATAGGTGGCAACGAGTGCGCAGACTCAAGGGCTCAATTTGCTACATCTAACTCGGTGGATCGGAAGCACTACATGTTGCATAGTTACGACTTAAGGACTGACACCAAACATAGGCTGTACAACTCATGGTCAGCAGTGTGGCAGGTAAGTTCGAAATTCAAGAGGGCGTACTACGCCAGTATTCAACCCAGCATCCAGAGGAAACCTAGGTTTTTTAAGTGCCCAAAATTGTCCAGAAGACCTGTTGCAGTCCAGTATTTCTAAATAAGATCCGTGTTCGTGACAGTTCTTTGTGCGAATGCGGTCTTGATGACGGAACTCTGGACCATATATTTTTCTCATGTTCTTCGAATTCCAATCCTTTGACTTGTACCATAAGCTTTCCAAAATTAAAATGAGGGATTTTAATTTTCCTACTAACTTCCATTACCTCCTGACTAACTTTTTCCAAAACTAATCCAAGTTCTATCAAATTTTTTAAATATTAATGATATCAAAATGTAGTCTGGTGTGTAGTACCTAATAATAACTTTGTAAATATATATATTATTTTATTCTTTTTAGCTAGATTTACTAACAAAAAATTGTCTTGTCCACTACTAATAATTATACTTTTCTAGATAACTACCACGAAGTGCAAAGTTCGACGGCCCACCATGTTGCGTTGCCGTCATCACATGACGCTGGCAGAATAGTCGACACAGGCTCAGACAGCAAAAGGAAAAAAAAAGTGATTGTTACGAATGAACGACACTGTCACTGACAGTTAACAGCGTTCCGAAACGTTCTGTGCTCCGATTTTGGCGCGATATTTCTCTTTCCGTCGCGTCGGTATTGATATGAGCGGGAGCGGACTGAGCGTGACAGGGTTTTTTGTGGACAAAATGATCGCGAACCAGAACGTTTGACAACTGACTGTGCACTGAAACACTAGAGGGTTTGCTGCATACTAGAAGCTTTATTGCAAAAAATGAAGACCCAAGTTCAGAACACTTAGGCCCGTATTACAGAACCTCACTTAAAACTCAAGCATTACTTAAAACTCATTTAAAGCCTTTTGATTGGTTGAAACTAGTTTTAAGTTATGCTTGAGTCTTGAGTGAGGTTCTGTAATACGGACCTTAATGTTGTTTAATAAAAATATGTACAAACATCACCAATAAAAGAATAAAACCTCCGTAGGACAAAAAACCTTTTTATTTACTCGAATTATTAATTCTGAAAATGTACTGAAATTAGGGTGTGGGAGATCTACCAATATTTAATTTACAATCTACCTATTTTTGACATGCCATCTACCGATTTTCTAAAATCAGGTGTGGCAGCACTGTGTGAGGATAAAGTATTGATGGATTGTGATTAGAACATGAACAAGGTCAGGTACCATAATAATCAATGTAAGCAACATGAATGAATTAACTACAAATTATTGTACAGACGCCAGCAGGTCAACCTACCCGAAACTGTCAAATTTTCCCAATCAACTTTGAACCTTATGCTCTAGTTATAAAGTTGAAAATCTATTAAAGAAATTTGACAGATTGTAGTAGGTTGATGGCGTCTGTATAAAAACTTGATACTGCTCAATCTTCCAAGATTTCTCTTGGTCCAGTCATCCTGACGTGGTGGTGGTGATCCTGGTGTGGAAAAAAATTATCAACTTGGTTTACGGACATAAAATGTTTGTTGGATCAGGTTTTTTTTTTAATTGTCTTAAAGATACAGATTATTCATCGCGCTCCAAAGAGTATTTCACGGTTGGTGTTATCGTATTCGTGAAATACTCTTCTTAGACGGAGAAAATCAAATGATGAGTCACACATGAGCCATTCCGTGAAAAATTTACCCTAATAAGGAAAAAGCACTATCACAAACATTTATAAGACATTATTATTTTTCTATTGAATGCATTTTTTTTAATGTACTGTTTAGTTCTTATGCTTTAAAAAAAAATGTATATCGAAGTCAATTGTTGCTGATTTAACTGAGTAAAATTATGAAGTAAAAAGGCAATTTAAGCGTGTCAAAGCTGTCGCTAACTTGCGATGTTCGGAGTTTTGACACACCTCATAATGTTTTTTTTTTAATTATAACATTAATTTTATAAACAAATCTTATTGTATTACAATAAAATTCTTGAAATAATGATAATCAAATTAGCACCAAGGTGGACATTCCACTTTATTCACTAGGTACTGTTTTATTTGCTTTCAATAGTAGAAAACTACCAATTTTATTTTCATGGTACCATTATTATTATGGTAGATCAGCACTAACTTTTTTTCTGTGCTTTTTTTCTCATTGGGCAACCGTGACGCAGTAATCGGTCACGAGTGTGACCATATGGGGCAGTTCCCTGCTTTTTTGGCAGGATTGCCCCTTATTTTTAGCCTCTGGCATGTTTGGTTAACGTTTTACATAATTGGCAGTTTTTGACTGTATTGCAATGTAAATGACTGTTTTTAACATATCTAAGTACAAAACCATTTAGCTGGCGACACACTAGGTACTCTCAATTTTTTTTTTTACCGCTTACAGCATATTACAGCTTTCTAGTACCAAGTCTCCGAGCTAAGCCGCGGACAGACAGACGGACATGGCGAAACTATAAGGGTTTCTTGTTTACTACGGAACCCTAAAAACGTATTCAGTGTACGCACTCAGTTCATACGACCACGATACGTTTACGTACGATACAAATGTGCGTTCAAAGTGCGCGCGGCCTTAGTCTACTGTGTTTAGCAAGTTGAATGAAATAATAACCATATATTTTTTAAACGTCAATTTATTGATCTCAAAATCAATCGTTCTTCAACTTAAAATCAATACACATACACAGGAATGATAAAATTCTTAAACTGACGAACAGGTGGAGTGGATTTAATAACACTCGATTTGAGTGATTGTTGTACACAATAGAATAACGGATATTTTAAGCAAAACTTAATTTGTTCAATGTAGGTATGCACAGAACTAGTGTAGGTTGTTTAGGTAGATTTTTTTGAATCTTTGGATGGAGAACGAGATCTTGACCGCGACATAGACCTTGCCTTAGAGCGCGAGCGAGAGCGGCTGCGGCTGCGGGAGCGAGAGCCGGAGCGCGGGGAACGGGAGCGCGTGCGACGACGGGACCTCGACCGGCTGCAAATTACAGAATATGGTATTAGAAAAATGTTCATTGTGGTTACAACTTTGCGCCTAACCCAATTTAGTAAGTACTAAACAAGTACAACAACTTCTATTTACAGATCTGAAAACATGCTGATAATAGGAAATCATATTTACTAAATTAGGTTACACACAAATCTTGCAACACTAGTGCTAATAAACCAGATGTCGTTTTTTTAACGACTGTTTATTAACAGTAGTACTTAATATTTACTGTTCAGTTTTACCCATTATTTGAGAAGTACAATTTAAAGATTTCTCATTTAACAGGCTAACCTAAACAGTGGTAGGCTAGTATAGTTCTGCCGTCAATGATGATTTATATCTTCTGGTCCTCAAGTATCTTCCAGATCAGCACTTAATCTAGTGTCTATTCTAAACATACTACCTTCCTACAAAAAAAATGACTGGCATAACAGCACAGGCTTTCTTTGAACACAAAAATGGGATAGTAATGTGTAACTCACTGAGTGCACGCAGTGATTACATTAGACGTGCGTTGCGACGCGCAGAACGAACTTTACTCTCAATGACGGTCTCGACAAGTGAAGTGTGCACGTAGGCTGTAGCTACGTAGTTCGCAGAGCGAGCGAAGTTACCGATGCAACCAACTCAATTGGAGTACACGCCGCGAAGTGAAAGCTACGTAGCGCAGACAATAAGAAGTGCAGACACTGACGAGTTCGTTCTCGGCGCACAGGCCAATGATAACCTATAACATAGTTATCATTGGTATAAGTGAGTCCATTACAGTGGGATGGAATCTTTGAATAAGAACAACAGTTCGCATTGACAAGTCCAGTTTGCGTTTCTGACACTAGGCTTGGAATAGTTCCTTTTACCTTTAAAGATTCCATGCCAAAGATAGGTTCCGACACACAAGATTTGTAAACAGATTTCAAATTGTCACCTGCGGCGACGGCGGCGTGTACAGTCACGAGCATAATGTCCTCTGTCTCCACAGTCATAGCAGCGGTCATCATACGGCCGAGGCGGCAGGCGAGAGCGAGGTGGTGGTCCCCGGCCTCCATAACCGCGACCGCCGTTGGACATTTCTACACGAGCGCGTCGACCACATATTGTTCGTCCATCTAAACCACGTATCTATAAATAAACGAACATTTTTATTAAAAACATTAATTATTAAACCAAAAATTATTCAGATAAAAAGAGAGAACTTACGGCATCTTCAGCATCACGAGGATCTTCAAATTCTACAAAAGCGAAGCCGGGGGGATTTCTAGCTACCCAAACATTTCTCAAGGGTCCGTAATATGAAAATGCATCTTCAAGTTCAGGTTTGCTTGCATTGTTACCTAGATCTCCCACATACACTTTACAGTCACCATAACGTGACATTTTCCCTGAAAAAATACCACGTAATTATCAGCAATAGGAACAATTTTTCGAAGTCGAAAAAAGTGTGGCGGTGGATGAATGGATGCTCTGCACGGAATGCGTAATTTTACCCGGATTAGTGCAAGTATAACAAGAAATCACAAGTTAATTGCAAATAAAAATTAACAAACGTAAAAGCATTTTATTTTGTTAATTGATTATCAGAATTATAATATTTACCCGATAGTAAGGCAACACAATCGAACTACACTAAATTATTACGAACAAAATGGCGTGCAGACGCCACCGGAAGGATTTAGATATTTTTTTTATAGATCTTGGAGCCTGGTTTTTTGGAGCAAACCACAGAGCATGGAGCAAACTGAGCACTAGTAGGTATAGTATAGTACTCTGTGCTGAGCACAGACCACAGAACACTATTATCCAAACGGCACAGAGCCACAGACTAACAAATACAGTATGCCTAGTCTACTTTGAAGCTATGGCCGTACCAGCGTCTATCGCTACGAACACAGGCTTTCGACACAAATGAATGAGATAGGATAGGATGACACAATTTGACAATTGATACGATTGATTCAATACTGGTGTAACTGTGCGTTTGCACTGGCGAAACATTACAACAAAACATGTTTAAATCTCTAGTTCCTGTCAAACATTGTATGGAACATTGACAGGAAATAGAGATTTCAACATGTTTTGTTGTGAATGTTTCGCCAGTGCAAACGCACAGTAACCAAGCACTATCGGTTACTTTTGCTAAACGGACTGAATAGGTGGCGCTAAATGTCGTTTGAATTATAACAACACACTGTCAGTTTTGTCTCGCAATACTAAAAACAAAAAAAAAATCAGAATCTAATCATTTGATCGTAACATAAACTCAGCAGCATGAAATGATAATAGAACGATCCACCACCAAAGGGTCAGCTAGAATAAATTTTCGAATCTTTGGACTAATACCCATAGGTTTTTTAATCGTTAGTCTATAAATATTTCTACCTTATACAACACAATGCGGCTTTTTTTGTCAGCCGTCTTGTTTTTGCAAACAAGTTTTGAATTTTCCGTAAGTAATGGAATTTTCCGTGAGTCAAAAGACACTAGCGACACCCGTGGCAGTACTTCAAAAAATTGGCTGTCCGTATCCACATTGGCTGGCGTAACAAACTTTAAAAAAGTATTTAAATGTGATTTTATTTAAATTTTAATTTAAAATGATCGTTCCCTCTACATGGCATGGCAAAGTGATCAGTTACTTCAGCGTGTAAAAGATCGTGACGTGTTTCAGAGCAGATTAAAATGCCATACTTACTGTGCGTTTACACTGGCGAAACATCACAACAAAACATGTTGAAATCTTTATGTTGAAATCTTCCATACAATGTTCAGGAACTAGAGATTTTAACATGTTTTGTTGTGATATTTTGCCAATGCAACGCACATACTGTAAACATCATATATTTGTGCGTTTGCACTGGTGAAACATTCAAAACGCGTGTAAATTAAAATGAAGTATTTTATATTACATGAAAAAGATTTTGAAATGGTATGTACAGACGCCAGCACACCAACCTACGTCAATCTGTCAAATTTATTTAATAGATTTTCAACTTTATGACTAGATAATAAGGTTCAAAGTTGATTGGGGAAATTTGACAGTTTCGGGTAGGTTGACCTGCTGGCGTCTGTACTGTACATTATAAATTGTCCCGTGAGGCGATTGGTAGCTGGTTTCGTATCAGGCGGGAGGAAACGCCCGGGTGTCATCACTGCGTGGATCGCCCGGAGGACACGGTTGAGCATACGGTGGAGGTCTGTCCGGCTTGGGCAGAGCATCGCCGTGTCCTCGTGGAGGCGATCGGCGGCGGGGATCTCTCGCGTCCGGCCCTAGTCCAGGCCATGGTACGGAGCGAGAGGGCATGGGAGGCCGTCACCTCCTTCTGCGAAGCAGTAATGCTCGCGAAGGAGGATGCAGAACGCGTGAGGGAGAGGCAAATTTCACGCCCTCACGCCCCTAGCCGCCGCAGGAGACGCCCTGGGCGTCGGGAATCGCAGGCCGATTCCCGGCCACCGTAGGCGCGGGCTTGCGGACGGTGAGCAATGGGTAGCTCGCCGTCCGATAAGGACCAGGCCCGGGTCGACGGAGCGCGCGTTGTGTTCCACGCGCGCCTCAAAGAGATGTCAGCACAACGGAAGGGGTCCGATAGGACCGATGCCTGCCGGGGTTGCGGGAAAGTCCGAAAGGGATACCGTGGCCCCTGGCAACGTAAAGGCAACGGAAGGAACACGGGTGGGTTTTAGTCAGTAAGAGTCTGACACGCCCTCCCGCTCCACCCAGAGCGGGAGAAGTTATTTGATAATTTCCCACCCAAAAAAAAAAAAAGGCGATTGGTAGCACTGAATTTTCCATTTTTTTTTTTTAGAGCCGGAGGTGCGCAACGAAGGTGGGCTGCCCGCCAGCCTTGACGTGTTTTATATGGAATTTTTCTGCAGAAAATATGAAAAACTATCACATGGT
This sequence comes from Xanthia icteritia, assembly GCA_949128155.2. Classification (NCBI taxonomy): domain Eukaryota; kingdom Metazoa; phylum Arthropoda; class Insecta; order Lepidoptera; family Noctuidae; genus Xanthia; species Xanthia icteritia. The sequence goes on from OX421930.2 coordinate 10,132,644, forward strand.
GAGATTTAGAGGTTTATGGACTTTACAAAGGGGTCCAAATTTTCATTACTTTTGCGATAGGACACACCATTTTCGAGTTAAAAGCAAAAGTAAAGAAAAAAAAGATACAGTACTGTGTTTGTACCTGAATTTATAGAGGTGTTGGTTTAGTTCATGACAACTATTTTTATTCCACGCCTTTTTAATCACGATTAAAAATAGTCAGATTTAGTTAGACAATCAAAATTTTTGGTGAAAATCGTCAAATTCAGAATAGCAAAATTGCCATTCTCACTCAATTAATAACTCAGTGCCATCTTATTGCATCAAACTATAATAAAGTTATGTTGTGCCACTTTAGTCTATTTCAGAGTGGGAAATCGTCGTTTCACAGGAATAAACGAAATTTTGGTGATTTTTAGTTTAGTATAGAGGCATTTGTGACAAGAGAATCGGCACCAATGTATTACCATTTCATGAAATGTTCAATTCTAAGATCTGGCCACGACCTAGGCCCATACGTGACTTGACTAAGTACTTATGACTCAAGTACCTCGCTGCGTTCCCAATCACGCACGATTCATTGTTTTATTTTATTTTATTAAGGATTTAATATCATCAGCCTATCGACCTCAATAGACCGTGAAAGGGTCATCACCCTTTCACGGTCTATTGAGGTCGGTCACAAGTCTATTAGGGTGGTGGGCATGCCGATCGTGCCCACAACGGTGGATCCGCGCTTGGAGTCAGCGGGGGTGAGGGGTGCGGTACTGCGCAGCGAGCAGCTTACTTCCGAGCCGCCATTAACTTTGAATCGAACTATCTATAGCATAGTTCTGTCAGTTGCCATTTTGAACTCTATTCTATTCTGAATGACAAGCAAAGCAGATGTCGACTAATTGAATTCATAAACATTGAAACTAAGATTGACAAGCAAGGGTACCAACGTGACGGCAAGGGACAAGTTATAGTGAACACAATACATTTTAATGTCACACCTGTTTATGTTTATGGTTTATATAATGTGAGATCCAGATGCTTGCTAACACTTGCTTGCTGACAAATAATTTCAAATTCATATGTGATAGGCTAAATCCAAAAGGCATTTGGCTTGGCTTGTGGCTTGCAACTTGCAAGAGTTTTGATGCCGATCCGATAAGAGTCGGATTGAGGGTCAGGTTTTGTACACAAATCAAATGAAGCTTACGGGAAGCGCTTGCGATGCAACCACCCCTTTGTAAAATAATAAATAATAAATAAATAAAATAAGTTTATTAACACAAAAACCTTATCATACAAAGCTCATACAAAACTCATAGGAACATTAAACTTTGGGAAACAAAGGTTGCCTAAATAGTGAAAACCCTGCCTCCTAAACTAGGGGAGACCCTGTGACTTAGGAGTCAGTATTCTACTGTAACTTTGTGCGTTTGTGGAGGTTTGTAATTTGCGGCAAGTGCTAAGCGTGTGGAGCTAGCTTCAAGGTTTGTGGTAGAAAGAAAACAACGTTTTCAACACCTCATACAAAATAGGTTTCTTCTTTGTCTTTGAATTGTCACGAAATGTATGGCAACATTGAAAAAAAAGTAAAAGCAATGTAGCGGACGGACGTCGTTGCGACTTTTCTTTCCGTCATGCAATAATTTTTGTCATTCATGAATTCGTCGATAAAAAATATTTTAGATGGTGTCACATACGTGAACATTAGTTAAAATATAGTTTTAATAATGTGTTAGTATTTCGTTTCGCATAGTTCATCATCGTAGTTCTATAGGATAGGTGTGTGACAAGTAAAGTTCGGTAATGGTAATGGTGGCCATGTCATGAAAATCCCCACAGCCATGGATGATAGCTCCGTATCTCATCACAACGGAGGGCAAGTTGGATCTCAAATCGGAGTCAGTGTAAATAACAAACAAAATGACGAACCTAGCCAAAGTATCCAGTATTCAATACCGGGCATTTTGCACTTTATCCAACACGAATGGGCGAGATTCGAGCTCGAGAGATCACAATGGGAGGTGGACAGAGCTGAGTTTGAGGTGATTTTTATTTTATTTTATCAATGTTTATCGTAAATAGTATAACGTTCATTGACACCAAACAATTTACGAACTAAAATTTAAAATGGAAATTGTCTTGTCGTTGGCTCCACGTATTTTAACTACACCATCATTTTGGGACTTCAAAACAATTAAACCTTAGCCTGATACTGTATTCAGACCAAAATATTGGAATAGTATACTGCATAGAATTGTTTTCTTCTTTTCAGCCTTGTATAAAAAAAAAAAAAACTAGTTGTGCCTTATTGTAATCAATGACTAATTAAATTTTGTATTCTTTTATATCAGTATCAGAAATCTGATCAGGCTTAAAAGTACTGGTACAGGTGCTTGAATTTAAACTTATGTTTCCATACAAATGGTGATTTCATTTTTATTAAACCCACGGCTGTGTTATAATGATGTTGATAAATATAGAATTGTCTAATAGAATTTTTAATGTAATGTACAAATATGTTTTTAGTAGCAATTCTTTACTCTATTTTATATAATTTACTGTCTGTTGGTGAAATTGTTTCCCATTCAAATCTGTTTATCTATCTTTTTAATTGTGTTTTGTTGTCATTATGTGCTATTTAATTACAATTGCTGGCCTGAAGATTTTTTTTGTTAGTAAGTAGTAGGATGTGGGTGAATAAATTGATGAACTTCAACAGTCAGTCGTAGGCACTGTGCCATACGGTCGTTCTCGTTACCCCACCTACTGCGTTCGACCATTTTTCCAGCGTTTCTCAAATATTGTATTGAGAGTTGTGAATACGGAACAGAATTACCGACTTAGTTATGAACTCACACAAGTGTGGCGCCTGCGAGGAAACACTAACCGATGGGGCTCACTGCAGTATTTGTAATCAACAACTACACTTCCACTGTGCTGGGATAACAGAGGCTGGTTACCGGAAGCTGGGTGACAGGAAATTTACATGGCGTTGCAGCAGATGTAAAATAGCTGCCGCTACGCAACCTCCGGTGTTAACTACCACTTCTCAACCCCCAGGGTCACCGAGACTGGAATCAGAGTCAGTTATCCTGAGTGAGATAAGGGCACTTGCTGCTAAACTAGCTCCTCTGGAATCTTTAAAGGAAGAGATAACTGCGCTTCGTACTGAATTTGCCGATCTAAAGTCATCAGTGAGTGAGACAAATAAGGAGTTGAAGGAGTTTAATGTCAAAATTAAGGCAATGGAAGCGCGCCTTGTTCACGTCGAGAAGGTCCAGGAACAGGTGGACATCTTTCAAGCCCGCCTGGATAAGCTAGAGGAAGATAACAACGCTAAGGAGCAATGGACTCGTTTGAACAACATTGAAATAAAAGGTCTACCACAGAACAATCACGAGAATCTATTTGAAATCATCAGCAAAATTGGCGCTAAAATTGATTATCCCGTATCTAAGACCCAGATAAATTTCATGACTAGGGTACCAACCCGGGAGAAAGATCATACGAAACCTCTTATAGTGAGTTTCGTCAACCGTTACGTGAAGGAGGACTTCATTGCAGCTGCGAGACTACATTCCAAGACTGCTCCTTTAACTACAGGGCAAATAAACCTTCCTGGAAACCAGCGTATTTACGTCAACGACCACCTGACACTACAGAACAAGGCATTGCTGTCAAAAGCTAAAAAGGCGGCTGCAGAAACGGATTTTCGATACGTCTGGGTCAAGCACTCCAAAATACACGCGAGGAAGGACGACACGTTTCCTACAATAGTGTTAAAATCCGAAAAAGACCTCATAAAAATAAAATAGAACTGTGTCAATACCGATTTAAACCCATAATTACAAACAAAATGTCTAAGTCTAGTCATGCAAGATCAAACATTAAAAATAACTTTGAGAACAGTGTGCAGGTGAGTGCTAACAGCGTATTCCACCAACTACTGTGTCGCTCAACAGTGCTAAGTAGATTTATTTCCAAATGTCATTATCATGTTGTTTATTGTCGATGTGCCAAATTGGTCCATATTGTCATTAAGTTGCAGTGCAATTCCAATTACTTAACCTGCTCAGTTGTGACTTACCGGGCCCGTGTTGTTTATTTTGTTCCATTATTCGCGAGTATTTCAAGGTACCGTGTTTTAACTCGCTGTGTATCACTGTGCCTTGAAGATTCCTACCAGATTTCGTATTCTACCTTCAACATAGTTCATATAATTTATTGTTCGCATTTATATTATTGTAAGTTGTTTACTTCTACCTCCTTAATAATAGTTTATCGAGAATTCGAATACTGCTTGTACTTTTTGGTGCGTAACGTAATTTTACTCGCCTCTTTTAATTATTTATGTTATTCTGCCATAGTTTTTGCTTTTGTTAGTGATGGCTACTCTTAATGTGTATTATCAAAATGTGCGTGGTCTGCGTACGAAGACGAACGATATATTTCATAAAATATCACTTAATGCGTATGATGTTATTGTGTTTACGGAGACATGGCTTGTGGATGATATCTTTAGTAGTGAGATTTTTGATGGTCGATATTTGGTGTGGAGGCGTGATCGTGATTACTCTCGTACCTCTCAAAAGCGGGGCGGTGGTGTTTTGATAGCGGTCAGAAGTGAGCTTACTGTTGTAGAACGACATGATTGGCGAAGTTCTGCCGAAGACATTTGGGTATCACTTATTTTAAAACGATCCAAGCCTGCAGTAAATTATAATTTACACATCTGTGCTTTATACCTTTGTAAAGAAAACCTTGGCAATTCATATTATAATCAATTAAATCATTTTAGTATAAATACAAATCACTTAATCTTGACCCACCCATTAGATAAATTCATTGTTATGGGTGATTATAATTTTGGTAGTAATGTTGACTGGATAAATTCTGACGGTAATGAACTGACGCCGCAAAATGTGTCATGTAATTACTTAAGCGAGTTTTTTGATGGTGTTCTCACTTCCAATCTGTCTCAATATAACGGTGAGAGAAACAACAATGGTAGATTGTTAGACTTAGTTTTTTCTAATGACTCGGTCAGTGTTACTGAATGTCACGATCCTTTAGCATTACCTGTAGACCTACATCATAAGCCATTGACGATAACTGCCGACTTTGTTGAGATTCACAAATTGACTGATAAATTGACTATGAAGTATGTATTTTCTAGGGGTGATTACACCGCAATAAAATCTGAACTCGACCTGATCAATTGGAATGAGTTTTTACTTGCTGATTCGTTGGATAGTGCTGTGAAAATATTTTATAATAAATTATATGAGCTTAGGGACAAACATGTTCCAATGAAATCGGTTAGACAATCATCTTACCCTCCTTGGTATAATTCTGCTTTGATCAAAGTACTGAAAGAGAAATATAAATATCATCGCAAGTTCAAAACGTACGGTAACATATCCGACTTTCACTCTTTTTCCCTTTTACGGAATAGAGCAGTTAACTTGGAAAAAACTTGTTTTAATACATATATGGATAAAGTTGAATCCTCCATCACTGAGAACCCAAAATCATTTTGGACATATGTTAAGAGCAAAAGAAACTCGGGCACTTTTCCAAAAGTTATGCATTATGGTGATAGCACTGCGAGTACAGGGGAAGAAATCAGCAACTTATTCGCAACCTATTTTCACTCCACTTTCCAGGAGCCTGATCCTGAGCCCCCCACTTCCAGTGGCACTATCGTTGAAGATAGTGTGTCATGCATCGGTTCGATTAGTGTTTCGCCTTCTCAGGTTTTGAAGTTATTAAAGACCTTGGACCTCTCCAAGTCTGGCGGTCCTGATCTTATACCTCCATTATTTATTGCGAATTGTGCCGACAGCCTTGTTTTACCACTGTGTATTTTATTCAGGCGGTCGCTTTCTGAAGGTATAGTCCCAAAAATTTGGAAATCGGCATTCGTTACCCCAGTCTTCAAAAAAGGTAATAAGTCTGATATCTCTAATTATCGACCAATATCTAAGATATGTCTGTTCTCCAAAATCCTGGAACGAATTGTATTTACTGACGTGTACGCTGCTATGGAATGTAACTTTGGTGATGAACAGCACGGCTTTCTTAGGAAGCGTTCCACTACATCTAACTTAATCCTATCCCATGAATTTATATCCGAAGGTATGGAACAGCGTGCACAAGTTGACGTTATTTATACTGATTACAGTAAATGTTTTGACCGTATTGACCATAGACTGCTCTTAGAGAAGCTATTAAAAGCCGGAATACACGGAGATCTGTATCGTTGGTTCTCGTCTTATATTGATAATAGAACGCAGGCTGTGGTGCTTCAGGGGTACATATCTGGATGGAATTCTGTCCCCTCTGGAGTTCCTCAAGGTTCAATTTTGGGATCCCTTTTATTTACTCTCTTTATTGCTGACGTAAAACACTGTTTTGAACATTCTTATATATTACTTTATGCTGACGATATGAAGGTTCATAAAATCATCCGAAACGAATCTGATACACACCTGTTACAAAGTGACTTGAATAGATTTGAAGAATACTGTAGTCGTAACCAGTGGCGTGCGGCCCATAAAGACAGAAAGACACTGCCTACCCTAGTTCTGATAATAGGATAATAGATCTAATATTATTTTATCAATAAACAAAACAAGATAAAAATACCTAATTCATAAATCAGCTCCACCTATCGAGTGCCGGTGGTATCACTACTAAGACGTAATTTTGCATCATCGATTCGCGCACTAGCGCCTCGCCATTGCCACGGCAAAAGACACAAATTATTACTGTCTTAGTGACTTATATGTGTGCTGCAGTGTGCTGTCATGGTCATGCGGATTTAATGTGTGTGCGTTCCTATAGCTACGTGGGTTTTGCTGACACACAATGACAAAAATCACGCACACAACTGCATGAACAGACAGTGGCTTTTTTGTAGTACCTATTATAAAAACACGAAAAATTACGACTCGTACCGAACATTTCCGAACGAAAGTTTGCTATGCAATGCAAATATTTTAGAAAGTAACATTGTTTCATTGAATTTTATAATAGTAGATGACCATAATTTTTTGTCGTATTATTCTCTTTTTACTACTTATTTTCAAAAGTCAATAATCGCCATATTGTTTGATTTGTGTTCTGTTTGTGGTCGGTATTTAGAATTTTACTGTTGATAATAAGAGTGTAAAATGGATAATATTGTCTGTGAAACTTGTTCAGATGGTGTGTGTATTGAGAAAATAAAACTGTATCGGGTATTTAGAATTTTAATGTTGATAATAAGAGTGTAAAATGGATAATATTGTCTGTGAAACTTGTTCAGATGGTGTGTGTATTGAGAAAATAAAACAAGATGCGTTTTCAAAACTATCTTTCGGTGAAAAAAGGGTAAAAATAATCACAGGGCCGCCAAAACGAAAACGTAATGTTGTGGACGCAAAAATCAATTTTAAGCGGATTTTTATTGAAATTATAGACAATATATCCAACGAATGTCGCGACCGGTATAAAAATCTGAAAGAGTTAAAATTTTTTGGACTACTTTCATGTGAAAATTTCAATAAATATAATGACAATTTTCCGGTTGAACTAGTATCGCAATTCGTAAATGTTTATAAATTATACGACTTTAACTTAGACCGCCTTATCAATGAGCTCAAATGTGTTTATAAATCTGCCGAATTTAAAAACCTTAGTATTTACAAAATTATAGAATTTTTTTACGAAAATAACATAAATACAGTTTTTTCCGAAGTGCTGCGTTTGGCAAAATTAATTGTTACAGTTCCCGCGAGCAGTGCGTCAACCGAAAGGTCATTCTCGTCGCTAAAACGTATACACACCTACTTAAGAAATACACAAGGCCAGCAACGACTTACAGATCTTTCCATGATTTCAATAGAAAAAAACCTTCTTACGGAAATAAAACGCCTTCCCAACTTTTACGATTCCATATTGCAGACATTCTTACAGAAAGATAGGCGTGTAGATTTAATATACAAATAAAACAATCTTATATAGTATACTCACACCACCATCTTTTCACTGCTTTTATTTAAATTTTGCAAATCACATAAACATTACAAAACATCAAACAAACGCGCCGAAAGGCCACTTCGAATATCCGTAAATTGATATGTCTATAAAATCAGTCAATCTATGGATATTTGAGCTGGCATTTCGCAATTACCTACATCATCAATCGACAAGACGACGAACCAAAACTAACGTGCAGTATTTTTGGTGAGTAAAATTTTCTGCCTACCCTGTCTTAAAACTGTGTGCACGCCACTGGTCGTAACAGGCTTGAACTGAATGTCTCAAAATGTTTTCACATGACTTTTACTCGACAGAAGTCTAAAACCGATTCCACATACAAGCTTTACAATATTAATATTAGCAAAGTCAATAGCATTAGAGATCTTGGTATTATACAAGACAGCAAGTTACTCTTTGATCAGCATATTGAGAGTATAGTGAATAAGGCGTCGCGAGCACTTGGTTTTATAATGAGAACCTCAGCATGTTTTCGATCACTAAAACCGATCAAAGTGTTATATTGTTCGTTCGTACGCAGCCACCTTGAGTATGCATCACAAGTCTGGAACCCTCAATACGGGATATACAAGTCTCGTATTGAGGGCATCCAGAGAAAATTTCTCAGGTATCTCGATTACAGGGCAAAGCAGGTATCAGTTGATTATACTCACCGCTGCCAAAGGTATCATTTTCTACCTCTTGACCGTAGACGCCATATTAATGACGTATGTTACTTAGTTAATATCGCTAATAATACTATCGACTGTCCCGAACTTGTCTCGAGACTAGCGTTGCGCACTAATCAGATGGGATTGCGTCAGCGGCCACTTCTACATATTCCTTATGCAGTTACAAATTATAGGCGTAATGCATACTTTTCGAGGGCCGGTCGTGGTTTTAACGATATTTCTTGCGAACCTGACATCGATCTTTTCTGTACCAAAGCAAGCACAGTCAGGAAGCTATTAACAAAGCCATTTTTTGAACAGGAGTAGGAGGCACCTGCTAGCACTTAAATCCTTATTATAGTTTAAGTAGTTTTATTGTAATGAAGTAAGTTTTATTGTACTACAGTATAGATACAAGTTAGTTTGTTTTTGTTTTGTTTTGTTAAAAGTTGGTAGTTTTATATTATAATTTTGGAAGTAACGATGAGGAAGTTATATTTGTAGTTATCTGTGGAAGCTTGTTATTAGCAAATTAGATATAAATTATTGTTATTATTATAGTTATTAGACTGTAAGCTTTCCTAAAATAAAAAAAATAAATAAAAATAAATAAATAAACTTGATTTTTGCATTCAAAAGACAGTAGTCACTGATCATTAATGCATTATTAAACATTATATTGTTAAAATATCTAAAGCTAGTATTGAATTTGCTGTAAATGAGAGACTGGGTTCAAAATAAAACTGATTTCTTATAGGATTCTTACCTGTAGTCTTTGGCAAATTAGCCTTCATTTTGCTGAAGGATTTCCTAATATCAATAACTTAATGTAAGTTTGATTGAACAAGTTTTTTTAATTTATATTAAAACAACTTGGTAAAACAGTCAAAGTCTTGAGTAATGAGACAATTAATACTCTATTGTAAAATTATCCTTGGGAGAATTATGTAATAGAATAATAATATAATTTTATGTAAACTAATTGCATTCGAAATTCATTGGATATATTTCCAATAATATCAAGAATAGTAAACAATGACAATCTCAACCTCATCAGATTGCAAACAGACAACTTTCTCATTTTTGAAGTTGGTTTACAAAACATCTTACTACAGAGAATGTTGTCTAGATTATATAGGTTTTAAAACACATATTTCGAGAGCTTAAAGTTTTCTCCCTGCCATGTTTATTTATTTATTTATTTATTAAAACTTCTCGCACTCAAAGAGGTACAATGGCGGACTTAATGCCTTAGGCATTCTCTACCAGTCAACCAAGGGTGGTGAAGAGATTAGATGGCAGGTGCTCTATTTGAGAGGAACAAAGAGAAAACTATTATTAAAAATATATGATAATACATACGAACTAAAATAGTACTAATTACACATACATACATATTTACAATAATATAATATATCTATATTATATATATATATACATATAATATACGAATTCAAGAGAGGGAGGTGCTGAGATGACTCTACTCTATTTATTTTTAAAATAAATCTGCAATTTCCGCTTAAATGCATACCGACTGGTGGTTCTTGTAAGATTAAAATGTATTCTCTTCCATCATTCCCCTGTCAGCTGTCACCACTCCCTTTCCCCTCGTAACAACCTTCATAAGACATATATGATGTGTCTGTGTAAGTCTATGGTGTGCTGTTTTTCTAGGTTTCAACTGTATCTGGTCTTCTGATAATTGGTTTTATGCTTGGCTGCTACCTCATTTTCCCTACCAACTTGCTCTCATATTGTTGCAAAGATTATGTTCCCTATTCTTTAAAACTACAAAAATCATATAATTAGTGTGTTATAATGAAAATGAGACATGTTTATGTTTGTTACTGAAATAAAGAGGGTTGATGTATACAATTTATGTGTAAACGATTGAGTAGCATTCTGTGAATTATTCTTCTGCTTTATTTTATTGGTTTATACTGATGTAAGTATTTTAATTCATGTTTTCCCATATAATGTGAAGAGGACTTAAAGTGGCCTGTGAGTTGTCACAACCCTCTGATGCTTTTATTTCTAGAATTTTCATATGATTATTATAAAATCTATAAAGGGTGACTTGTAATTTGACGTATTCCTTCTATTTTCCTAGAATTTGTCATTGCATACCATTGTGATGTTTTAGAAAATTTGGTTACATCGAAAGTTTAATTAAAGTATTAGGTACCCAATGGAATCGCAATGAAGGCCATTCAATTTGAGAGTTTAGAGAAAAGTCATATTTAGTGATGAAATCTGGGAAATTTTCAAAACTACATGAAAATTGGGTTTTCTCGAATCATATGAATTTTCGCCTAGGATTTATGGGGTGCTTAATTGTTGCAAATGGGTCACATTATCACTTCCTGGAAGGAATACGTTAAATTACAGACTTGAAATTCACCCATGTATAAACCCTGTATATCTAAATCTACTATCTAGATCTAACTTCAAATTAATATTATAAAGGGAAAAGATTTAATTTTTTGTATGTTTGTTACACTTTCACGATAAAACGGCTGAACGGATTTGGATGAAATTTGGCACATGGGTAGACCATGACTTGGGTTAGGACACAGAATACTTTTATATAGATATTGCCACAGGATCAAGACTTATGCAGGTGAAACCACTGGGCACAGCTACTGGCTTAATAATTCTTTAACTCATATTACTCACCCAGGAATTTCACAATGTGTGTAACATTGTAAATGAGTAAAACAGTGCCAGTATGCTGGTGTGATCCTATAGCAAATAGATGAACTGTTTAAAAAAAATATGCTTTTATACAAAATAAATGACATTTCATTTATGTTAATAAGTTAACAACTTCAGTTGATGATTAATGTAACGTTTTTAAATCAAATTACTTAATTAGCGCATTATGGTCACAGGCGCGGATTGCCTTCCTCCAGGGTGAGAGGAAGGGCCAAGAAAATCTAAAAAACGACCTGGTGAGGCGGATTAAGATGCTGGAATATGCACTTAAGCAAGAGAGGGCGAAGTTCCACAAGCTCAAGTATGGGGTGGAGTTACAGCAGGGCGACGTGCGCCCGCCGCCGGAGGAACCCCCTGCGGAGCCCGAACCGGCTGAGCGAGCCCAGTGGAAGCAAGGCCGTCAGCTCATTAAACAGTACCTGCAGGTATGTGCCCTGTTATTCTACTTATTGCTCAACTTTTACTCTTTAACAAAAGTTGAGAAGTGGCACCAAGACTAGAACCACTCTACCCAACCCATTGCATTATCTCATGAATTAGTCCTTCCAACAAAAATATATTACGGTTGTGTCTAAAAATCATAGAGTTTGTAACTGCAGTTCAGACCCAAGAATGGTAATAGACCATACCAGTGCCTAAAGTGAAGAATACTGTTAGGTGTCTATTTCCTGAGCAATGTGTACACAAGTACTTTTTAATTTTATAAACACTGGTAATTAGTATATTAGCAGCTTTTCTGTGGTTAAGCAACTCGTAAGTTCCATAAGGATCCTTTTATAAAATTCTTAAGGTTTTAGCATCACCCATGATTATAGAACCACACTGTTTATTAAGACTTTAGATGAAAGTTAGTTTTTAAATTATTGTGTATGCACCTACAGTAAAAAAAAAGAGACACTTAGGAAGAGTAAAATAATTAAGATATAATTATTTTACTCTTCCTAAGTGTTATCTCTTTCTGGTGTCGCAAATTGCTAATAACAAGAACCATAAAAAAAAAAAAATATGTTGAAATGTTTATAAGTACATAAATTATAATTTTTAGATACCTAATCTAAAAATGGGTTTAGATGATAATACGGTTTATTTAAAGGATGTTCCTATTCTTTGTATCGAAAAAGTTTAATATAGCCTAGCCTGTAAATTACGGGATTGGGAATGTTCAGGATTAATTTATAGACTAGGCTTTCCAATATTCTTTAATAGTGGTTGGTTAACACATTACTGATTACACTATTTTGACATGTTGTTATTAGTGAACAGGAAAACAGCGGGCCACTCTTGTGACAGAATATTTCTAAGAGCCTCATAACTTATTTAAGGACGACGTATGGTGCAACCACCGCAATTCTTATTTAATACCCTGCCTCAATTTTTCTTTTGTATATGAATCTTTACAAAAAACAGGGGACGCGCCGCGTCTCTCTCCCAACTTAGTGACAGTCTTAAGCTTCGTGCAGACTAGCGCGACGCGACAGCGCGACGCGACACCGGTTATTGTTATACCGTGAAGTTTTTTTAGAAATTGTATTGTTCGAGTCGCGTCGCGCCGTCGCGTCGCGCTGGTCTGTACGAGCCTTTATGAGATTCTCGGTATTTTATTCTTTGCTGCAAATTGCGTGATTATTAGGCATATTAATTGTAACCATTCCTTCTGCCAAAACAGGAAATAGGTTACACAGACACTATTCTGGACGTTCGCTCAAATAGAGTGCGGGCTTTACTCGGCTTGAACAATGAGGAAGTAGAAAACCCAAACTACAGAAATTATGACAAGCAGCAACACGACAGATGTGATTACGCTATGAACCATATGGTTCGCAAATACGATTATGGTAAGTATAAACAATTAATTTTTACCACTAACAGTTGTTAAAACATAAATGTGTTGTAGGTCGAATTCCATTCAATTAATCTTTCAGAAGTTTGTTTTAACAAAACCCAATATAAATGGATGCATCACCAAGATAACAATCTCTTTTCATTATGTAAATGTGCATAGAATTGGCTTTAGGGCCAATTCTATGACAGCCTTAGTAAAAATTCTGATCTCTGAAGGCAGGTATCAAACCGCTATGCTAAGTTAAAAACTTTGTTTTTTTAAATATGTATCATCATCTTTCTTCCCAATTTATTTGGTATCAGCGCCTTATACCTACAAGCTTCTTCCAAACGTCATTTGGTTCAATTTCCTAAAAATATTTCTATGTGATGATCATTCAGATACAGGAAAAGAGCCGCGTAAAAGTGGAGTTTCCGCGGGCGGCGGGTACAATGAGGAGGGGCTCTCAGTTCAGGAGACGGCTGCAGTGTTCGCCAACTTCGAGTTCCTCACCAACCAGGAGATGGATATGGACGAGATCGATGACTTGGATGCCAAGCAGACACACCACCCTCCTGGTAAACAAGGTAAAGTTTATCAAAAACCAAACTTTAGTAGTAGAGTTTTTTCTTATCATTTTAGTAGACATACAACATAGAAACTTATTTCTTTATGACTTTGCTACGCACATTATTACCAACAATTAATACAAAAAGTGTATTGTTGTTAATTTTGATAAGACAAAGTTTATCTAATTATGCGACAAATCCGCGCAAATCAACCAAGTAGCTTTTCTGTTTCCAAGTAGGTTTGAGTTATCTTGCTGTCTTTTTAATTCTAGCTGAATATCAGTTTAAAATTATACTTACAGTACTTTGTCTTGAAGTAAAGTTTCCTGTTTCATTACAGCGGAAATACTGTTTAGTAATATCAATTATTCATTTATCCATTATTAATTCACATTAATTTGCGGAATATTTAGCTAAAAGGAAAGTAAGTTATTCATGAAAATAAAGTTGCTTCGCAAATTCGGTTCCTAACTTCACACACCAATAGTTATCATTATTAACTAATTAGTTGAATTCTGGAAATAATGTCTGATTACATAGGTGTTTGTTTACTTTGTCACATAAGGCGAGGAAGTCGACCATGAGGCTGAGGAGGTCCTGAACGAGCTCAACTTGCTGACTGAGAGAGAGGCTGAAGGCGGAGGTCAAGGCGACGAGTTCCCAGTTGGTAAGTTGTGTTTTCATATAATAAACAACTAAGATTCATATGGTGTTTCTGGTAGTAGTCAGGATAGACTGAAAATGTTTAAAGGATTGCTAAATGCAGTTATCAATTTTTTATAGCCTGTCTGTAATTTTTTTATATGCAATGATCGTAATTGCTTCCTTATTTGGCATTGACCATAGCAGAACTTGAATAATTTGGAGCAGAAAAGTGAACTCTGTTCATTGAACTTGTATTTTCCTCTATGTTGCGGTGTTTGTTATCCTAACATTTATATTATACTAACTATATTTCAATAACAATAATATTAAGATTTCCCTTATAAGTTGATATAAAGTTCTGAAATCGCCAACCCGTATTAAGCAAGCGCGGAGATCAATTAATGCTCGTGCCTTCTCAGTATAAGAATAGAAGAATAAGAATAATTTATTTAGTATGAGAAGAGGCATTGCCTTGCAGTGGAACACTAATAGGCTGGTATATATAATATTATGATTTCGCAGGCAGTGGATCGAGCGGCGGCAGCGCAGTGGTATCGGGCGCAGGCGCGGGCGCGGGCGAGGCCGACGAGGAGCCGCTGGCGCTCGGCGAGCTCGCTCAGCTCACCGTTAGCAACGAGCCCGAGGCCTACGACGTGGCCAGCGCCAACAAGGAGTCCTTCCGCAAGACTTGGAACGCAAAGTACACGTTGCGCTCGCACTTCGATGGAGTAAGTATCTTTTTACTTTATTTTCTTGCTGTTTTTAACCGATTTCCAAAAAAGGAGGATGTGTGTTCGGCGAGTAGGTTTTTTTTTTTTTTTGAGAAAGATAGAAGAATATACAATTGAGTTAGCTTCAATAATACGTATTTAATTCGCTCTGTGTATGTTGATGATGTTTTTATAAGTTCCAGTCACTCCACTCCAGTTCCATACGAATTTGTGTGGGTTACATCGAATTTAGCAAGGTACACTGTTGTTACGCAAAATGCTAATTTAATGTTGTAATTATTCCAGGTGCGAGCGCTCGCTTTCCACCCCACCGAGGCGGCGCTGGTGACGGCGTCGGAGGACCACACGCTCAAGCTGTGGAACCTGCAGCGCACCGTGCCCGCCAAGAAGTCGGCCGGCCTGGACGTGGAGCCGCTGTACACGTTCCGCGCGCACACGGCGCCCGTGCTGTGCCTGGCCATGGGCGCGCCGCGCTCCGAGGAGTGCTTCTCGGGCGGCCTGGACGGGACCATCCGCGTGTGGAACCTGCCGCCGCCCACTGCCGACCCTTACGACCCCTACGACCCCGCTGTTCAGGTATGACTCGTGTTTTGTTGGGTAATTTTGCTTTGATGATCAGCCATAATCCTCCAATTTATGGACGTTACAACCATATTGCTTTAAGTTAAGTAATGATTAGTGTCTATTTACCATTAATTTTTTGACATTTAAACATCTGTTAACTTTAAGCAATGTTCATAAATACGGGGGATAATCTGCTTAGTATATTATATATGAATGACTTGTCGAACTACAGGCTGCGACTGATGATCGTCCTGCAATCTCAGGACGTATCCACGCAGATGAGTAACTTGTGTGTCTAAAAATAAATAAATCGTATGTCGGGGAAGCTAATCGGGCAGGGACAGAAAACCTCATGCCTGCCATGCTGAAAGTTCACTAAAATGAGATCAGTACCGTGACGCGCAGGGAGCGGTGCTTCGCGATCACACGGACGCGGTGTGGTCGCTGGCGAGCGCGCACGGCCGCCTGCTGTCGGCGTCGGCGGACGGCACCGTGCGGCTGTGGGCCCCGCGCGCGGGCCGGCCGCTGCTGGCCACGCTGCGGGCCGACGACGAGCCCGGCGCGCCCGCGCCCGCCGCCGCCGACTTCGCCGACGCCGCCTCGCGCGCCGCCGTCGTGTACCGCGACGGCACGCTGCTGCTGTACGACCTTGAGACCGGACAGGTAATAGAGATTCGTCAGTGTTATCGATGTGAGCCATCGAGTCCGTGCCCTAACCTTCCGTGCTCCCGCCGCAGCCGGCGCTGCGCGTGGCGTGCGACAGCCCGGCGCACCGCGTGCGCTCGCACCCCACGCTGCCGCTGCTGGTGACGGCGCACGAGGACCGCCACATCCGCTTCTGGGACGGCGTGTCGGGCCGCTGCGCGCACGCCATGGTGGCGCACCTGGACGCCGTCACGGGCCTGGCGCTGGACCCCAACGGGCTGTTCCTGCTGTCGGGCAGCCACGACTGCTCCGTGCGCCTGTGGAACCTCGACACCAAGACGTGCGTGCAGGAGATCACGGCGCACCGCAAGAAGTTCGACGAGAGCATCCTGGACGTGGCGTTCCACCCGCTGCGGCCCTACATCGCCAGCGCGGGCGCCGACGGGCTCGCCAAGGTGTTCGTCTGAGCGAGCCGCTCCGCATATATATAGTATATATACATTACATGTAATTTTACTTTCGATACGAACTTTATGTAACGCAGTAGCGAGTCGCGTCATCGCTCGTAGACGAGCGACCGGTACTCTTGGATTATGTGTCTAGTCCCTTCGGTACGGTTACGAGTAGCGACGTATCTGCGATTCGACGACGCCGTTGTGTACGGACGGAGCCGCCGGTTCGTTTTATCGTATTTAATATTATAACGTAATGGACGCGCGCTCGACGCTCGTTATAAGCGCGTAGTGAACACTCATCTATGTATAGACATTTGAAATTTATTATAATATATTTTTAGACTTTCAGTATGTGGATTTTAGGTTTTTATCGCGACTTTTTCACCGATTTTACTAAACGCAGTGAGAATATTGTTCGTTTCTATGCATCTGTGAGCGAGACCTTATAATAATAAATATCATATGGACACGACGATGTTTCCTCGATATGTTCATTATGTTTACGTGTCTGTACAGTTAGAATGTTACGCAGTATTTGCTAATATTATGCAAAGAACGAATGGTGTTTCTTAGCTAGATTATTTTTATTTAAATCGATTGGATTTCTATAGATGATATTTTCTTTTGTTTTGTGACATGTATTACATTAACATGCTCTCATGATATCTTATGCGAATGAAGAGCAATCGAACAAAAATAATAATTGAGTAGAAGTACTATATCGAAAATAACATAAGTAATGTTTGTTCGTAACGAGTACTGCAATGTAGAGTATATTATGAACCATTACATATTCCTTTATTTTCCTCGAATTCATACTTGTACACATACATCCAAAAATTGATAGTAAAAAGCAACATAACCGATTTGCATGTTGTTTTTTTATATTTTGTTGTTTTTTTCTTCCCTTCACCCCTACTTTAATAATCTAGTAAGTAAGATTTTATTGACTGAATAACTTTACCATGCAAGAACAAAAATAGAGTTTTGAGAAATGGGTCTTCCTTATCTCTTATATACTCATTTCATACTATATAAACTCATTTGTTGCATTATGTACATTATTCAATTTATAACAATTCATTAAAGTCGGTTCATTGGGTTGCGAGTTTTAATGTAAACACTAGTTATTGATGTTGGTAGATCTGTAACCCTTCTAAAATAACTGGCCCCATATGCTATTGAATCATAAACATTCTATCTCAAAAATAATATTGGAACTTAACAGATTCATCAGGATACTTAAGCTTCGCCAAATAGAACGCGTACTTAGCGCGCGTTAGACCGCTATCCTGACTCCGCGCTATAGCGCCGAATTGTGTGTTCACTATGATATACGTTTACTCTCAAACACAGCGTCGGCGCTAGCAACGCCGCGATACTAGCGTTGCGTGCTGCGCTGTACGCTCTAACGCGCGCTAAGTACGCGTTCTATTTGGCGAAGCCTTTACGGCTTATCAATTTCATTTCGCTTACATTGCACCACGAGGGGAATAAAGGCGTAAGTAGAAATCCTATTTACGTACAGATTCAGGACCGACGATTTTTTGTAACATTTCTTTTGAATTTTAGAAGTGATATAAATGTGTATGTGTTATTTAGTCAATTTGTATAAAAATAAATAAATAAATGCAATATTACAAACGTACTTATGCCTTTGTATGCCTTTGGTTGCGGTATGGCTATTTAAATTAGTCTGGATGTCCGAATTGAGTCAACGAGTGTTGCTATTGCGCATCCTTGTGTTAATTTACTATATTCTACCTACCTATTTTTCTGCGGCATAGGGCAACCAAACTATTTTTTGGGGACTATGAGCAAAAATAAGTGCTGTAGCAAGACAACAGTAAAACTATCACAGGTATATTTATGAATCCGTGTGGATCTGTTTGGACCTTAAGGATTCCATAGCCACGCGACGACATCCGTATTTTTGAAATCCCCTAATAAATACGGTGAAGGTTATGTTTGCAGTTGTCGTGCTATAGATTTTTTCCCGTTAGGAACCTATGAGGAGTTAGTTACTGAGGATGTGCTCAGAACGACTTGACCTGGATGAAAGAAAGCAGTACTTGTTGTCTATTTATCGATTCAAAATAAAATCCCATAGTCGCTTCATAGAACAGAGAGAATATAGCATGATAGCAGGCGCAGGCAGACATGTTCAACTGTAAGCGAAGTTAGTATGTTCAACTGTAGCAAGGTTGGTACGACTATGTTCAACTGCAGCAAGGTTGGTACCTATTCACCTGCAGATAAGGATATCCAGCGTATCTTGACATTCACGAAATGGGTTTACTTCGTGCTTATGTCACAGATGGATGAATTCACTGTTTTAAGGCGGAAACTGACTTGGAACATGAGAACATTGTTTGTAATGATTTCTTTTTGTTTTAAAAAAAATAATAACGTCGAGGCAAGCTTGGTTACAAAACGGCGATAGGTACACAAGACGCGGCGAACGCTCGCTTCGAGCACATATCCCAAGCGCACTCCATTTCTTGTTACAAAACGGCGATACACTAAACGTGGCCACCGCTCGCATCGAGCACTTGACTCAAGCGTGAACCATTTTTGTTTTTGCTCCATTGTAAGTAATGCTCGAATCGAGCGGCTCGGCGCGCTGCACTGACTACTGTAAAGGCTCTTGCAGACCAGCGCGACGCGATTCGAACAATACAATTTCTAAGAAAAATTCACAGTATAACAATAAACGGTGTCGCGACGCGCTAGTCTGCACGAAGCTTTTCACGTTTCAAAGGAATTTACGAAAATGCCGACAGTCGAGTGGAGGATCCAGCGCTCGCATCGAGCGGCTTGGCTCGCTGAACTGACCAGTACCTAGTCAGTGAACGCGTTACAAAAACTCGATACATTATAAACAAACGTGCAAGTTAGTCTCCGCTTTTATATAACCGCTAGCTGTTTTACAAAACAGCTCCGTTAATCCCGTTACCTATGTAAAACAGCTGAACAACGCGGCAACGTTCAGCTGGATTACCATTGCGTTACATCCGCGCGCCACTGCTAGTCGCCGCCTGAGTTATCCACGGGAGGCACCTATGTGAGCGGTGAGACGGGGGAGATAAACAAAGGCGCCCAAGGTAACAAGGTAATGCATTCATAGGTACATAATATACGCTAATATTTAAAGCTTTAGTATTGTACAATATTGATTTTATTTAACACGTCCTACGCCATCCTTATCAAAGGATATAATATCGGTATATTATACGAATTATCCTGATGGAATACCACACGCTAGGACTGCAATTATAATAAACTAAAGTATAAAACAATACCCTCTTCCAAACTTCAAGCAATCATACCTACAGCTCTACAGGCTACTCTAGTACCTACCGATAGAAGCTCGGTGGCAGTTGGCAGTTATGTCGTTGAATTTGGATTGGAACGCCAAAAATATCTTCTGGGGCTCTAGGCTGACCACAACCATAGAGTTGAAGAAGGCAATAGACTCAGATTCACTCAGTATACAGACTATAACAACTCACTGGCCCAATAAAACACCTGACCTCGTCGATTTTTTTGTTACCAAAGGAATGTGAGGACTATATACAAAACACGAATCATAACTGGACGGCAAATCCGATCATTTATCATAAACCAATGATATGCACACTGAGCACCACAATTATTAGTAAAGAGCCCCGCGAGACTATACAATCGTAAAACTGACTGGGACTCATTCCAGAACTTTATAGAGGAAAATACCAACTTGCACATACCCCTTCAAACAGAGGAAGACATAGCAGCCTGGTATACAACTACCCTGAACCAAACAGCCGCTTGGATGTCTACTTCATGTATAAAATACAGTCCTTAAAAACAGGATTATACACTTAAAATAAGGGAGATGATAGCTGTAAAACGGGGACTGAGACGACAATGGCACAAGCAGGAACGCATATGATAAAAGGGCCCTCAATAAAGCACAAAAGGAATGAATGGAAATGCTTCAAGAGTACGATAACGCCACTGTGCAAGACAAAGTAAAAACTTTATCACCTCACAAAGCAAACGACTATTCCCTATGATATTTTGTAACATAGCTATAGGTAATATTTTAAGCTTCTCATGTCGGCTCAATTTGGTGTTAACTTGTAAACCTGCTTACTGTATTACCTGGACAATAAACTATTTTCTATTTTCTATGGAAAATCACTAAATCGGCCACAAGAACACATTATGCCTCCATTAAGGGTACACTAGTCGGCGGCTCGAACCCGTTGGTGGGTGTGACTAATATGCATGCTAATTAGTATGATTATTTGTTTATCTAGTTTTGATTTATATATTTATTAATTTATTTAGTGAAATAGACGATTATTTAGAACGAAAACGAGCGCATACAATTTCATGAACAGACCTTTGGGCGTATAGATATTATGAAAAAACTACTGGATGTATTTACTCAAAATAAAATTATTTGAACTGTTGAATAAATTATCTATCCTGCCATTGTTTCTATTTTGCCATTTTCTTAGTACATAAGTTATTTATTTACCCCTAAAGACCAGTTAAAATTAGTGTTGAATTATCGAAGTTTCGACGCCCAAAACTTAATTTTTTTTTTTCCAATTCTGCTTCCATACTGGGCTAGTTAATAACAAGACAAATTGATATAATTTTTAGTTTTGAACGTACACCGTCAAACAGACGAGTAATCATACTACGTTTGTATGAAAGAATGACCGACTAGCGTACCCTTAAGACAGCCAAATGGTGAATGGCCGAGGAAACCTGCGGATAAAGCCGAGCTATTTGCTGAATTCTTAAAAGATGTACCTATTGAATTAGATGACCGACATTATGTATGTAAAAGAAGAAATTAACGAAATCCCTGACAGTGATCAGCAAATGTCTCTACCGTTGTGACTGTGTACCCCAACAGAAATTTAGAAAGTTATTAATAACTTGAAGAAGAAAAAGGCACCAGGTTTTAATCTCATTAAATCAGAAGTCCTGAATCATCTACCGAGAAAAGAAATTGTCTTGCTAACCATTCTATTCAATGCAGTGTCGAGATTACACTATTTCCCTCTCATCTGGAAAGTCTCAATAATAAATAATGGTAACTCAACCTGAAAAAGCTTCCTACAGAAGTTTCCTCGTACAGACCAATAAGTCTCCTTCCTTTATTTATTTATCTAAGCTGTTTGAGAAGTTATTGCTATAACGACTGTTACATATAGGTACTAGAGGAACAAACGACAAACCCAAAGCATCCATTTGGTTTCCGAGCACACCATGGAACGACAGAACAAATATACAGTGGTTCACACAATCTGAAAATCCTTGGAAAGAAAGGATTACTACTCAGCTGCTTTTCTTGTAGTATTCGACCGGCATAAGGGCCTCCTGTGGAAACTAAAAGTTTGCTTACCACACATCGCATACATGTACATGTTCCAAGTTAAATCTGGAAACTGCCTATCTTCACTCTTTCCTATAGAAGCTGGAGTACCCCAGGGTTCTGTGCTGGGCCCTGTTCTGTACACGGTCTACCACCTCAAAGCTAATTGTTACTGCAACCAATGCTGATGACACCGCAGTCCTATCCTGCGATAAAGACCAGATTAGAGTATCCACGAAACTCCAAGAAAACCTGGATAAGATTGGATCATGGCTGAAAAAGTGGAGAATCAAGGCTATTGCTGCCAAGTCTGTCCATATTATCTTTAATCTAAGAAGAGGGGATTGCCCACAAGTGAAACTCGGTGAAGACGTTCTGCCACAGAAAAGTGCTGCCTAATACTTAGCTATGTACATCGACAAAATACTTATCTGACATGAATATATAAAAACCAAAAGTGATCAAGCAAACATTAAACTAAGAGACATTCACAGGCTCATAGGCAGACAGTCATCACTAAAAATGGGAAATAAACTTTTCATTTACAAATGCATCCTTAAACTTGTATGGACATATGGTATAGAGCTCTGGGGATCGGCAAACCACTCCAATATTGACAATACAGCGCTTTCAAAATAAAGCACTAAAAGCCTTAAGTGTTGCATCTTGGTTCACAAAAAAACATTGAAGTACAGACGCCAGCACATCAACCTACTACTATCTGTCAAATTTCTTTAACAGATTTTCAAATTTATCCATAAATTTTAAGACATTTGACAATTTTGGGTAGGTTGACCTGCTGGCGTCTGTACATGAGTACCTACATACAAATCCCAACTATTAAGAAGGTTTTAGAAACGTCCTACAAGAATTATAAGAAAAGACTTTAACGACATAAAAATAAACTCACTGTGACACTTCTAAAGTCCTCATACTCTATCGAGAGACATATAAGAGAACGAATAGCGTCAATCTAACCAACACTAATAAATCGAATAACGAGATGACGCATCGCAGGATAAGATCAATCTCGAACTGCCAGTAAAGACACAACCAATCTGATTAAAGCTCGAGGGCTGATTGCCGAGGGAGGATAAAAAAGGGTTCAGATTTTTTATGAATATTTTGCTCAATAAATAATAATTGCGATAAAAAAAAACTGAAGTGTTAATCGACATTTGTGGCTGACCATACGTCCTCGCTAACGGTGGTGTGATTGACTGGATGTTTAACCAATTCCTAACCCTTACGGAGGTTCTATCTGATTAATTATGCGTCAACATTCGAGAGGTTAATGAAAACATACGTACCTACAGATAAAACTATTCATGCATTGTTTATAATTTATTGGTATCATCAATTCTATTTGGGTATGGTTGCATACAAACAATAATCTGTTTGTTTACAGATGAGCTTACTAGCCAGTTACAGCTAAGTGCTATAGTGAGCTATGAAAAAGTAAATAAATTGAAACATTCATTATATAAAACCTATTCTTATATTAAAGTATTTAAACGTGGGTAGGTACAAAGGGAGGGACTTTTTCCCGTCAGCTGAGGGAGGTTATACAAGACTTAGGTACAACCTTGATAAAGTTGTACGACTAGGTAATAACGCCCGTCGAATTGATTTTAAATTTTAATTTTAACTAGGTACCTAGGTACTTAACTATTAAAAAAAAGGATCTTATTCTTATCCCGAGACATCTATTCAAGATCAAAGATTCCTTTTTTGTTTAGTCCGACGATTAAAAGCCAACTACCACTTATACTACACACGCACACCACACCCTTACTTCAAGGTTGGCCCCAAATGACATCCCCGTGGAACTCCTCTTACGACGACACATAATAAGTAAATAAGACAAAAAATTGTGTCGTTTGAATATTGTTAACTTTGTAGGAGTATCGTTTCCGCAACCCCATGAATACATATACCTACCTACATCAAAGATTTTTTTTTTTGGTCTGAGTTCACTAGCTAGTGAACTGTCTCAAATGCACAGGTAAAAACAAAAACCGTTAGGAGGTTATGATGTTGGGGTGGTTTGCGATTACATTATTCCATGTTATTTGTGCTTCCATATTTTTGTATTACAGTGTCAAAATCAAAATCAAAATTTCGACGAGCTATGCGAATATAAATGTAGGGAACAGGTGATTATTTTTTCGCGATTTAGGTTTGGTCTCATAGTAGTTGTTCATAATGATGAGTACAGTGACCCCTTAAGAGGATGCCCATGAATTCAATTTCACCCTGTATAGCTAGTAGTAGTAATTCGAAGTCATATACATGATGAAGGACCCACGAAGTAACATAAATAAACAGTTAATTACTAATAACAATAAAAAAACCATGGTCAGCAACAACCATTAACAGAAAAAATCATAGATTTATATAGGTAGATTTTTTCTGCTAAAGACCCCAACTATAAGGTTGTGATGTGTGCTTTACCGTTACGCACCAATGTGCCATTATTGTTACGATTATCTCATTGTGTGTGACTAGGCTGCATGTCTAGCATATGACTGTATAACAATGAGTGTTATACAGTCTTTGGCTAGACATGCCGCCTTCACTTGTGTGATCGGGAAGTCTTGTATGTATAGTCATATTTAAATGCAGTGAATAATTACTTTTCTAAAATGTTGGGCATGTAAGTATATTATGTAATTACTCTTAAATAAGGTACCTATATCATTTTAGATCTTTATTTTATTTTATGTATTTTTGAATTAATTGGTTATAATAAAAACAGAAGATATACGAAGAGAGTATGTAAAACTACTAGGTACGGTTTCAAAGGTAGTTGAAGATTGATTACATAGCCTATGGTCAATTGGTTATTGTAATATTTATGGGCTTTTCATGTTGGTGTAGACTGTAGAGTACCATCAATCTAGGTACCTACCTACATCAACGAAATAAGATGTGTATGTATGTAATGTAGGTAGTCGACATCCACAAAATAATTTGGTACGTAGATAAACACCATGTGAAATTGAGAATCAATATAAGAAGCACATTTTATAACATGTTGTGCTTTTGTGTGTCAAGTTCTGAAATCTGTCTGAAACTGACGCGCTTAACTAAAACATAGGTACGTTTTTATTCTCAGGATCTCAGGTCTGGGTATGTTCGTGTACTTCATGATATGGCTGACAAAGAAGCTGAATGAGCTTCCAAGTCCCCCCACACCTCCATCGTGGGCTACAACGGAATTTAACCGCCATAATATTCACGGTTGAATGAGGCATCATTCACCTGTAGGCTTAGGTACAACAAGTCCGACCACAACAAGTAGTACCTCGGCGTAAAATCTCAGACATTTACCCCAATTAGACTAATAAAATAAGCACGATATTTTTTTTTTACTACTTTCAGGACTTTTGTTTATTCTGTAACCCGTTGTAAATACTTAAGTTAATGTTAAGCATTAACATAAATATATCTAACTACTAACGAAATTTTATTTATTTATCCCAAATCCTTTGTGCTTAACATCACGCCTGTAAGCGCAAACTCAAGTCTTTGGCCACATGACTATATTAGTTTTGGACAAGCAGAACGAAACTATAAAACCCTATTGTTACGATCCGTCCATAAACTCCTGTCTTACGTTCCGACGTACAAATAAAAAGTCTTATTTTATTTTGCTTCTATATATACCTAGTTCGAGTTAAATAATCTCAACAATATCAAACGTCCCATTGCAGGGGCTGCAAGGCTCTGGCCTCTTCTTGTACAGAGAGCCGTAAGCTTGCTCAGTGTGGGATAGCCGATTACATATCAAGGCAAGTCCAGGTTCCCTCATATGATTCCCTGGATGGCACAGTCCTCGTCACGACACTTAGGCAGAACACGCACAGGGTGTCTCTGAGTGAACATGCGAATCGCGCATCAGCGGCGTGTTAACAACAAGATGGAGGACGGATAGATACAAATATAAGCAGATCTCCTAGCACCTAACTGTGACTGCCTTGGCCTTACTGTTAGGGTTTCGAAGCCAACTTTCGGGTCACTTTTACTATTATAGGTGGCTGGGTGATAGTTAATCTGATAAATGAGGAACTGTCTTTCCAAACATTTTCCAAGGGCCAAGAGATACAGGAGGCCCCAGGTTTACATTCACCTGATACACCACATTTTAAAGAACCTTGTTTAGGTTGGCTGCAGGGCGGAGGCAATTGTGTATTTTTAATCTAAACATGTCTACTTCTGTAAATAAAAAAAGTATTAAAACAAAAATAGTCACTTATTGATATTTATTTATTTTCTTCCATATTTTTCAAAGGTTTTCCTCCAAAACTCCATTCGATCTTCATTTGGTAACGTCGTCATCTGGATTTCTTTATTTATTTCAAGAAACTCCAATTGTTCTCCACTAGATCTCCAAGTAATATTTGATTTTAAAGGTATCCTAAAAACAAAAGTTTTGAGTACATTAAAATAATAAAAATTTAAGAGCAACATACATTTAAAGATTAGTCTTTATTTGCCTTAAGGTTAGTTGTTACATTCGGGTGTTGTATCAATTGCATGTAAAATGTGCAAGTAATTAATAAACGAGTAAGAGCGTTTATTCTAAAAGTTGGCAACGTCGCAAATAGCTGTCAAATATTTACCTGGTTTTATTAATTTGACAATATAACTGTATGTAAATATGAAATATCGCTAACTAGTGAACTAGAATATTAATAATGAATTGCAATTATACAGTTTACAACGTATATACACATATACAGTTTACAACACTGAATTTGATGTTGTAACCGTTGTAGGTGTAAAAAAGGCATTTAGAAAGTTTCTAAATACTTACTTTTTTTTTATCTTAAACTACATATTCGGTGTTACGATATTAATGATTGCATTTCATAATCAATATTTTAGTTCACTAGTTAGCCATATTTCATATTTCCATACAGAATGATTGCCAAATTAAAAAAACAGCGAAATATTTGACATTTTATTGTGATGTTGCCCACTTTCAGAATGCAAAGGTGAACTATACAATGTTGCAGATTAATTGGTAATACAATAATGGTCATTTAGTTATCAATTTATCAAACATTACAAATATTTTCATTAAAACTTGTACATACACATTTTATATTTTCAAGTGAAAGAAATTTTTAATGTCATAAAAATTATGTCCATTCAGCCCTTGATATAGTTTGCTTATAAATGAGCTAGGATGATTTAATAATATTAGTTTTTTTGGTATTTTATTGTATATACGTACACACATTACAAGGCAGCTTTTAGTATACTTGGCTGACTTAGGATTATCCTTTTATACAAGCTTATGTCGATCCCTTGTTGGTCGAGAGATTACTTCATGTCATACGCTTTTTTCAATCCCTTATTACTTCAGATTTCGTATAGGTAAACTGAGGGAAATGGTAATAAACCTAGCTTTTTAAGATGAGGATGGAGTTCAGAAATGGCTCTGATGCATTTATTTTATGCAATAAATGCTCTATCCTTATCAATACTGTTCCCCCATATATTAAGCCCGTAACGTAAAATGGATTCTATTTATGCGTGATATGTAATAATTGCCGTTTTTCTATTTATCAAGCAAAATTAATCCTATTGCAAAACTTATCTAGATTTACTTTCCAATTTAAGCCTTGATCTATGAGTACACCCAAGAATTTGGTTGGTGTAACTTCTTTCAGTCTATAAATATTAAGTTTAAAATTGTATTTAGCATGATTGATTAAATTGTATATAATTAGATTTCTTTAGTTGTATAGAACTTACCCAGTTTTAGCAAAACTAGTCCATAACGTTGTCATAGTCTTTATCGTTGCAGCATCATTAGAAATGGAAGGGAGCACAGAAAAGATGACTGGTTGAAATATGTAAAACAGCTCGTCACCGTGACACGCTCCTGGTGTTGCTGGTAGCCGGGTCAGAAATTTATTCAAGTTTCTAAACGAATCATATTTAAAATAATAGTTATATACTTTTCTGGTAGCATTTCGAAGAAAACCCTGAGATGAGACCAGTATTGGAAATGCAACCAAAGAGTCGGTGAAGTACTCTATTAAGCCGTTAGTTAATGTTCTGTTGCTAAAGTAAATTTTTACGACATCATCTTGAAAAGTTATTTTGTCACTATCTTTTTGAAACAGCAAGTAAGAAGGTATTATATGATCGAAACTAGCCATGAGTTTGTCAAGAGTTTGAGAACCATAATGAGTCGCCCAATAAATGCCTTCTCTATTATTGAAACCAATAATAACAGATACATCAAGACCAACTTTATGAAGTAATTGCGTTGGTTGTTCCGGTATCAATGGTGTCCTGCTCGTTGTAACAGTCTCGACACATGGTGTAAAAAAATAAGGCGCGAATGCGTTATTAGATTGATCAACATTGGAAGCTTTGACAATATCGTTAGCTGTTGAATTTTTGAATATTTTCAATAGTTCAGTTGGGTCTGACGTGTTAAAGCCTAAACGCGAAGCTACCTTAGATGCGCTTTCAACGGGTTGGTAAGAAAAATCCTGTGGCATCAGAACTGATCCACTTTGCATAATGGCCCTATGAAATAACCCCTCGGCAGAATGGGTAAGAAGCAAATGATTGACAGACGCTGCTCCAGCGCTTTCTCCAAATATTGTGACGGAATTTGGATCGCCTCCGAAGTAGGCGATATAATTCTGTATCCACTTCAAAGCAGCTAATTGGTCTTTCAAACCAACGTTCCCTGGAGCTTCTTGGAGTCCCAGGCATAGGAAACCAAATGCCCCAAGACGATAGTTTATAGTAACAACAATAACTTTCTCTGCCACTAAATATTTTGGATTATAAATAAGATCCGAATTGCTGCCCGAGTAAAATCCCCCTCCAGGTATGAAAACCATTACAGGAAAAGGCTCTTGTTCCAGGGAGGGTGGTGTGAAAACATTCAGTACCAGACAGTCTTCTTGACCAACAGGTGTTTTTAAAGCTGCAAAGTACTGATTGCACAATATGTTCCCGCGGTTTGCAGTAAGCGTGCCGTTCCATGAAGGAGGGTTCCCAGGGACCTGGTGGAAGAAAATGTACATTTTAAAATTAATGCCAATCTCTGATAACATAGTGCACAGACTACATAGAGATACTACGTATACATAGTGACACATCAACATCTCTGATGACATCTGTAGGGTTGTCTTAGTTGTCAGTGTAGGGTTAAGTTACTATAATGTCTATGGGTAGAGGCGGCTGCACCCGTCGTATTCTCTATGAAGTCAAGAAAATAAATAAAGATTACAGTAATACGTTATTTATTCTTTCACCTTATTAATAACTGGATTTCCTACAACATCTGTGATATTGCGAGTAGTATTGCAAATGGTGGTGTCAATTTTAAGTACTTATTAGGTAAACACATATCATCCTGTCTGCATTCCTCGAAGGAGTAGGCAGAGGTAAATGGTAAGTACACCCACATTACGCCAGTTATTTTTAAGTCCCTTAGGTTGTGAGCGAATTGCCATCAACCGGGCACAAATCCAGAATACTTGCTGTTACTAAGAAACCATAATAAATTTTTGATGCCAAGCGTACATTGCAGCCGCAACGGGCCGCAGCGTAACAAATTTTCATACAAAAACCGGCCAAGTGCGTGTCGGACGACGCACAATGAAGGGTTCCGTAGTTGGGACGAATTTATCCCAAGAACAAACTTAACATTGTTTTCCCATACGGAATGTATGGGAGAACATGTTTTTCAAATTACAAATTTAAGTTGGTCGAGTTTTTATCGTTAGCCTGTAAAGCCTACTTAGCTGTGATAGTTTTCCTTTTAACTTCGTTATATATACTACCACTGTGAATTTTTTCACAAATCCAAGTATAACCATTTAGATGGCAGAGGGGGACACACACACACACATGTGACTCTAACAAAAATTTGCATTTTAAAGCTTAATATTTCGCAAACGGATCGCTGAATTGAAAAATGGTTTTCACACACCCATAATATTTTTAAACGAACTTTCCAACGATACCCCACACCATGGGATAGACGAGAAAAAAAAACATCCCCACTTTACGTGTAACATAATAGGTTGGGGAAAAAGTTTCTTCGCATTTTTTAAGAAAATTCAAAACATTTTTTAACATAGTATGTTTACATTTAACTAAAGTATGTAGGTACCATTTTGTTCGATAACTTTTTGCCATCTTGTAGGTAGGGACATGATCCCATTGCTATAGAAATTTTGGGACTTCTGATCAAAATACCGCGACAAGTGGTTTTGGCAGTCCTCCCGTGATGTTAACCTGACACTGCCTAAAGAATTCTGAAGAGACCGAAACAGGTGGAAATCTGAAGGTGCAAGGTCAGGACTATACGGCGGATGCATTAACACCTCCCAGCCAAACTCTCTTAATTTTTGCTGAGTGGCTAAAGATGTGTGAGGTCTAGCGTTATCATGATGAAAAACCACACCCCTTCTGTTGATTAATTCCGGCCGCTTTCTCTCAACTTCTTGCTTTAATCTCATCAGTTGTTCGCAGTAGAGTTCAGAATCGATGGTCCTGCCTGGTGGTAACAGCTCATAATGAATAATGCCCTTCCAATCCCACCACACACACAGCATCACCTTGTTGCGAGTTAACCCGGGTTTTGCCACAGTCTGTGAAGCCTGACCGGCCTTTGACCACGACCTTTTTCGCACGTTCTTGTCGTACGTGATCCACTTTTCATCACCAGTTATCAGCTTCTTCAAAAATGGTTCGGTTTCATTACGTCGTAATAAAGAATCACAAATGAGTACACGGTTCATTAGGTTTCTTTCAGTGAGCTCGTGAGGTACCCAAATATCGAGCTTTTTTGTGTACCCAGTTTTTTTCAAATGCGCCAAAACTGTTTTGTGGTCAATTCCCAGTTCTTCAGCTACGTCGTAACTACTAATATGCCGATCTTGCTCCACTTTTTCAAAAATGGCATCCATTTTATCCGTAATAGGGCGACCAGAGCGACGTGCATCTTTGACATCAAAATTTCCGGATTGAAAACGCTTAAACCAAATTTGTGCTACTCTCACAGACACTGCACTAGGTCCATAAACATCGCAAATTTTTTTCGCGGCTTGCGTTGCATTTTTACCTTTTTTGTAGTAAAATTTTAAAATGTATCGAATTTCTTCATTAGATTCACTCATCTTGACAGTACGAAAAACAAATAAAAATCACACATTTTCCTAATTTGAATTTGGAATTATGTTCTTTAAAATTTAAACTTTCAATGATACCAAAACCAGCCAGATACACATAGTATAGCCAAAGAGATTTTATTACAAGTTCATACATACTATAATGCGAAAAGACTTTTTCCCCAAGCTAATATTATGTACATTAAAAAAAAAAACTTGATTTTATGATTAATATGTATACCCATGCCAAGTTACAGCTTTCTAGTATTAACAGTCTTTGAGCTAAGCCGCGGACAGACAGACGGACATGGCGAAACTATAAGGGTTACTTGTTCACTACGGAAACCTATGGCACTGAAACGTGGTCGCTCACAATGGTTAGAAGGCTAAAAGTCACCCAAAGGGCAATAGAGAGGGCTATGTTTAGAGTTTCCCTACGTGATCAGATACAGAAATGAAGAGATCCACAGGAGCACCAAGGTAGCCGACATAGCCCGAAGAATTGCCACAAACTTAAGTGGCAATGGGCAGGACACAGAACGCAGAACAGATGATCGATGGGGCCGAAAGGTTCTGGAGTGGCGACCGCGTACCGGAAGACGTAGCGTTGGAAGGCCTCCCACAAGGTGGTCCGATGACCTTGTGAAGGCCGCAGGAATCCGCTGGATGCGGGTAGCACAGAATTGGTAGAAGTGGCGGTGCTTGGGGGAGAGCTATGTCCAGCAGTGGACTGCTTACGGCTGAAATGATGATGATGATTGTGTTGCCGCCCCTATCTGAGCTAGCCTTAATAATAAGTATGTAAAATAAACACTTACCTGAAATCTCTCTGTTACTGAAGCGTATGGTATTCCCAAAAATGTTCTTTGATTTTTTAACCAGTCGTAAGATCCCTTAATTATTCCCTGAGGAAGATTGATCGTTTCAGTATTACTGGCACATATTACTGAGGTTGCTTTTTGGAACATATAACTCAGGATCAGAAAGAGACTTTGTGTCACAGTCGATTTCTTCATTATAATAAAACAATCCGTATAATACACTAGTAAACGCCACAATTTTACTGCTGTGTTTAAAGACTGGAACCTCTATTTAAATAATGGTTGACGCGACTACACACACAGAACTAGACTACACTACTAGACTACAGTTACAGAACTTTTAATAGTGATTAAACAGTCATTAGAGTGAATTAAAGAACCCGTCACTGTTACCGGACCCAAGGTAAGGCAATTATCTTGGGCCAGTGAAAGTGGGCGTATGTAATGTTGCATTGTGATGTTTTATAAGGTCATTTACCAATTCTACGATAGCGAAAATTCGTCTATCACCCTCAGATAACCATTACATATTATTTTCAAAGGGCATTACATACATGCAATGCACGGACATATGAGCTTCACTTCCAGCTAATAGTGCTGTTTAAAAACGATGAAACAAACAATAGAACTTGCTATTCTGTAACCATCTCACCGTGAGAACTTAGGTAAAGTGAGCTCGGTGTGAGCTGTCAGTCCCTAGCAGCAGCCGGTCTATTCTGTATACTCGTAAATCTCACCGTGAAAACTTAGGTGAAGTGAGCTGTCATTCCACCTAATGCTAGGGTTTTGTTAACTCACTTCACACTACACAACCCTATTGACAACTCACTTCACCTAAGTTTTCACGGTGAGATTTTTATTTACAGAATATCTACATCGGCTGGTTGAATGACAGCTCACTTCAGGTTCACTTCACCTAAGTTTTCACCGTGAGATTATTACAGAATAGACCGGCTGGTTCTATTGTAGCATTTTGGTTAATTTCGCTGGAATATTGGCTACTAGTGCATGGGCAGTGAAAGTGTTAATGTTATTTTTCCTCAATTCTATTATTTGTAAAAGTTTTTAAAGAAATCTTTAAGATAAGAAATACCCATAAAACGTTGTTGCTTTAAATGATAACGAGTTCGTAATAGGTTAAATAGCTTCGGTGACACACTACACTAGGTACGTACTTATAATCTAGAAATAAAGTTTTAGGATTATGGTTGCAAAACAGTACCGATTACTTATGCGAAAAAATGTGACGAAGTTTGTTTGTTTATTTTTACGCGCGAGTTCAATAAGCAATTACGTAATCCAACTTCAGTAGTGATATTTATATCATCGTCAAGGAAGTAAAAGTTGTTCTTAGTCGGTCATTGCAAAATGGATATGGCATCGTAAAGCCCTTTGTACACGGCACGGTTTCTTTATGAAAAAACCTGTCTGTCAACAAGCTTCCATAGTGATCCATACAATACTGACGACCGTGCCTACACACGGCGAATAAACCGTAGTTTTTCACGGCAAGAAAACGTGTGTGTACTCTTTGTACAAAAGGCTTTAGTGTAGAATTAATTGATACCTGCAATAAATGGGTAGGTACATTGATTACTTAGTTGGACTTGCGTGAAGTCGCATGTTTGAACATACTC
Source organism: Xanthia icteritia (assembly GCA_949128155.2). Classification (NCBI taxonomy): domain Eukaryota; kingdom Metazoa; phylum Arthropoda; class Insecta; order Lepidoptera; family Noctuidae; genus Xanthia; species Xanthia icteritia. The sequence goes on from OX421930.2 coordinate 10,166,449, forward strand.
GTAGATACCTACTTGTTTTTTTTAAGTTGTTAGATCGGAAACAAGCCATCGGCTCACCAGTATGTTACCACCATCTATGGACAACTGCAATACCAGAGGCATCGCAGTTATTTGCCTGTAAAATCTGCCCTACAAATAAAGTAACGCTGCAGAAATAAAAATATGATATAATACAGTTTCCAGGTTCTTGTTAGGGTTCCGCACCTCAAAAGGAAAAACGGAACCCTTATAGGATCACTTCGTTGTCCGCCCGCGCCTGTCTGTCTATCGAGACCCTTTTTCTCAGGAACGCGTAGAGGTATCAAGTTGGAATTAATATCAAATACGTAGGTCTTGAAGCTCTAAAAAAATCAAGCTTCTAAGTTAACGCAATAAAAAAATACGGCAATTTATGCGACATAATTTGATACTCGCAAATAAATCAAATCTTTAGGGTACTTCTCGTTGACGTAGAAATCATGAAATTTGGCAAGAAGCAAGGTCTCACAGAACAAGTAAAGAAAAAAATACGAAAATCGTTAATTTGTAGTTTTATTACACCTTTTTTTTTGCGATTACAAACTTATATTTGCAGTTGGAGAATTGACCGTGACGTATATCGATGTATGGGAGATTTTTTTTCAACTTTGTAGTATAAATTCTTCCCAACTATGGAACCCTTCATTGTACGTGGTCCGACACACACTTTGCCGGTTCATTGTATTGTTTTTATTTAGCTTTCTTTAGAACACGCCTACCTGTGTGTACTTTTTTTTCTTCTTCTGAATACCCTGTACGATGATTTTTGTAGAGATTAACGAAAGACTAATAAATTCTTTCTAATAGTATTTTATTATAAACTAATAATTTGATTTAACCGTATTGACGCATAAAATACTAAATGAAATGTTTGATTTCACCGGTTTTAATTTTAATTTTACTAAGATAATGCAAGAGCGAGCGAAATGAAATGGAAAATTGGAGCATCCTGGCGCGGATACTACCTACGTAAAGCTGTCATTGTGATTTTTTTACTAAAATAATGCAAGAGAGAGTGAAGCGGGTTCGAAAATTAAGTTGTTATTGTTATTATAGTAAGAGAATGCAAGAGCGAGCGGAGCGAGCACGAAAATTTGGGCACCCTGATTTGGATAAGTTAGATTTCCTGTGTGATTTTACTAAATGAATGAATTGGACCGCGCCTGTGCGCTTGATAATCATCAAAATCATTTTGGCGCCCCCCCTGGCTAAAGAGCTCGGGGCGGTCGCTCCCTTCGCCTCCCCTCCCCCTTAACACGGCTCTGGTCCTGATACGATTATACCTAATGTAAGATACCGGCTTCTGCTTACATGAAAAAGTTGATTTTTCGTAGTTCCATGTTTTATTTTGGCTATTTATGGAGCAGCCGAAAGATTTCAATAAGATCTAGTCAGTGATTGTGCAAGCAAAATGGCTATGTCGTGAGTATTTTAATTTGAGTATTACTTATAGAGCAAGAAATTGTGATAAAGATGTGGAAAGTTGAAAGCCTTTTCTCTCAGAATCAGAATGTACTGTTTTCTCATTAAAAACATATGTTTTGGAAATAATCGAAAAAAATCCAAGGACTTTCACAAAATTTCTCACAACTCAAAAAAAGCGATGAATTTTCGAGTGAAGAGTTTGAAGTCCTTTATCAGCCAGTCTATTCTGTAATAATTTCATCTTGAAAACTTAGGTGAAGTGAGTTGTCTAAAGTGTCAATCCCTAGCATCAAGTGGAATGACTCAAAGCTCACTTCACCGAATGGCTGGTTTACACAGTGCGAGCTGCTGACTAGACATTAGACAGCTGCTCGCACTGTGTACTCGCATGTCAGTAGCTCGGCTTACCTTGGCTGTTTTCATTATGAGAGTAGCTGCCTAGTCTCTTGCGAGTTGTGTGCTGGAGTTGTAGATAGTAGATCGGTAGGCTGGATAGTAGATCGAGCAATGTCAAGTCAACTGTCAACGAGATTTAATTTAAAAAAAAATGCGATAAAGTATGACCACAATACTAAGCTTTGAACTAGGAAAGTGCTTATAAAAAACTTCAAAAAAAAAGAGAGATATTTTTAACGAGCTGTGTCAAGAAGAACCCCGTGAAAAAGACCATGCGACTTATGGGGGAAGGTGAGCAGGCGAGTAAAATAAAAAAAATACTGAAGTCGAGTAGCTTCAGTATTTTTTAGCTGCGAGTTACTGTCCAACTCGCATTTGCGATGCGAGTAACTCGTATGATACGTCCGCATAGTGCGAGTTAGCTACTCGGCAGGCCGACTCGAACGGTAGCCCGCATTGCGTAAACTAATCTTCACGGTGAGATTTTTACAGAATAGCACTACAGGAGTCACCAAATGACGGACCGCCGACGTATTTTGTGCAGACCTAGTGAATTTCGATCTTGACTTACCGATAAACATCTCCAAGGTTTAATGGCAATAGCTTGCACCAACTTTACTCTAGACTTCCGACAGATGGTTCAATGTAAATAAACCGGCCAAGTGCGAGTCGGACCACGAATAATGAAAGGTTCCGTAGTTGGGGTGCATTTATCCTAAGAACAAACTTAACGTTATACTTGATAAACATGTTCTCCCATACATTTCAACTGCAAATGTAAGTTTATACGTACAACATTGAGAGATTTATCATGTTATTTTCAGACCATAGACTTCTTTTACGTTTTCCTGTAATGTATGAGTAAATAACTATTAAAGTATTTATTTTAAAATTATAAAAAATAAATATTTGAGATCCTCGCAACAAGCCATTTCATTTGATATGTCTCACTGTACAGTTTGCTAAATTTATTTTTTGAATTTTCTTATTTGCCCCCTAAAAGTGGTCCTCATATTCAAAATTTATTTATTTACGTTATTGTACAAGCCCGTGTTTGGGTCACAGAAATACATATGTGTAACAAATTTAATTTCAACTTAATCGGTCCATTAGATTCAGAACAAATTGGCTGTGACAGACGGACATACAGATAGACAGACACATGAGTGATCTTATAAGGGTTCCAATTCGTACCCTACAAATGTGCCTGCTGTGTGTGTGTGCGAGTGTAAAATTAAAATTATTAAAATCAATTATCCCTTACTTTGTTAAAATTATTCAGGTTTCTTTTAGTTTTATTTCTTAATTGATATTTTTAATCTTGGTTGTAGTAATCGTCTACCAGATGAATATTTTAAAACGGACCCCCAATAAACTAATTGGTGATCCCTGTCCTATAAAGTTGTTTGTTTTGCACGTTTCCAGAAGTCTACTCGGTGCGGCTATAGTCGTCTTTACCTTTACGCTGGTGATATCTGGGGTGCTGGAGCTGTTTCCTCGCTTGGAGCCCGCGCCCACCAGGGCGCCGCGGCCCACGCCGGACCGCCACATCCCGCCAACGATCCGACGCTCCACTACTTATCGTCCGCCTCAAAAAGGATAGACTTGATGTTTTCGGTTATTTATAAATGATAGCTATTAAAATATTTTGAGTACACAGTTTAATGGTTGCTAAAATAACGTATACATTAAGGTAGCTAAAACTATTGCATAGGTAGCAAATAGTAGATTTACAGTATTAAACTTTTATGTAGGTCGATTGGAAATCCAAGACTTGGACCCTCCCTTCATCTTGATGGGCACGTAGTTTCAGTGATTGCTTAACGGAATCCCAATGACAGTTCATGATTAACACATTCAGTCCCGGGAGCCCTCCTGGAGGGTTCACCTAGTCGCATGTCCGATGCCGGAAGCCCTTGCGGAGGGCTCATTTCAAATGTAGGTTTTTGTTAGCGAATACAGCATTATCGCCGGTAGCACACCTCCTCCGCGAAACCATAGCAGCAAAACCGCAGTAGTTTAATTCAACTGGTTCGCGTCATGTTCCGCTAGTCGAATCGGATGCGAGTAGCGCAACATGACAACGCGAGTCAGTTCAATTGAACTACTGCGGTTTCGCTGCAATGGTTTCGCGGTGGAGGTCTGCAACCCGCCTATAAACCATGAAAATAAAATCTGATGTATATTTTAACAAGATTTATTATGCGTTGGTTTTAAAATCCAAGTATTTTTTTATTTTATGTTCTCGGTTACAAGTATTCACAAAAAAAATTAAAAGATTGGAGATTACCTATAGTGACAAGACCTACTTTACTTTGTTTTACAGTGTTTTATAACACTGTTTTAAACCTAATGCCGTTGACTGTCCGTGATGGTTAACTTTAGCGCAAACGTAATGCCGGCAACACTCGGAGGGTTCACTTCCAATATGATGTATGGCGGCATGGCGTATGAGTTTTCTATGAAAAGTGGGTGGAGTCGAAACTGTTAATTTTTACATCGTACCTTTTTTATTACACCCAATCAATCTGCCTAAGCTTTTTCCCAACTTTGTTGGGGTCGGCTTCCAGTCTAACCGGATGCAGCTGAATACCAGTATTTTACATGGAGCGAATGCCTATCTGACTGACACAATCCAGTACCGGCCAGATACCCCTTGGTAAGATGGGTTGTCAGACTTTCGGGCTTCTGACAACCCGTAACGACTGTCAAAGATCTACGAATGACAACCGAGACCAACGGTTTAGCGTGCTTTTCGAAGCACGGAGGAGTCTCGGTATGTAAAGATGGTCACCCATCAACCAACCCCGGCAAACGTAGCTTAACCTGATGGATCGCCCGTGCGGCTGTCATTACTTAGCCATGAGCTCCTCCTATTTGTGGACAGTGGGTGTAATACCCTCTGTCCACTTAAAACCCTTAAACATCAATTAATGAATTATGATTTTACTGTTTAGGTATTGTAAAAACTGACTTTGGTCTAGTGCAGTAGCTCTTGCGAGAGCTACTGATGAGCTCCAGTCATGGGTTCTCGATTCCCCGGTCGGGCAATAAGTTCATCCCCTATTACATGGGACTTAAACATAGCTGGCGAAATGAGGGTGGTAGATATTATCATCGGGGTACGCTTCTGCCTAACCCTGAATGGTTAGGCAGAAGTGTACCCCGATGCTATGTGTTATGTAATATTATGTATTGTGAAAGCTTGCAGGTATGCCATGTAATATATTTTTGTACCTAATTGGCTCTTTTTTTACCCGTTTACGCCGCAGCAAAAAGGAAGGTTACGATTTTGACCGGTATGTACAGTACAACTATTTTCTTTAACTCTCAATCGACTTCTAAGTCGATGGAGAGTGTCCGGTCTGCACCAAGTGCAAAGGCAACTGATAGAAATCCGACGACTGACGAAACTAGAAGTTTGCCGAGGGACTTTACGAAAATAGTTGCACTGTATGTATGTTCATCTGTACCCTAATAACTTCTAAACTACTTATTCATAATTTGACAAATAAAGTATCGATGGAAGCGTCTTGGTCGTTATAGGCTATGTGACGTCATACTAAATTGAATATGGCGCCCTCAAGAAGACATCAAGTCATGAACAAAAAAAAATGATGAAATATTGGGTATTAAATGGCTTAATTAGCACATTTCAAATATATAGGTATACATATTATAACCCCAAAATAATTTAAATAAAAGTTATAATAATCCGGAGTCACACGTTTTGATTTATGCCATAACACGTGTGACTCCGGATTTTTAATTTGTTTATCTGTGATGTCTTGGTTATTTATACCTTTTTAGTTGACTTTTTTGTCGCTGGGTTTTAGTTTTTATAACTTTTAATTATTTGTTTCTTTAATTTTGCAAATAGAACTATGTGCGTGTGGATTGAGAGATCTTTTTTGAAAATCTCTTCCAATCCCAACCAAATTATAAGAGGATTTAGGAAATAATTGTGAAAACTTCATGGTAAGGTATAAATTTTGTGAAACCTAAACAAAGAAAGTTAGAACTCATTAACAGGATCTCTCAATCAGGACAACTGAAGAAAAAGCCATAACGGGTATCCAAGAATATACTGCCTATGTGTTTATAATTTGCATTTTAATTAATTGTGAAGGATTTGTGAAAGCTGCTAAACAAAATTTCGATTCGTTTCAAAGCCACGTTTAAGATTTATAACGGTTTATATGGATCACTCAAAGTGGACAATTTTCAATTGAGTGATCTCGAGCTCTCTGCTGCCTGATTCCGGCCTTGTTTAAAGTTGTGGGCTTTATTATCGTATTACGCATAGCAAAAGGTACATTTACTGCTAAGACATATGGTGCGCTAAACGTGCACCTTCTAACATATAGGTTGATGTATTTTTTTACTGAATCGAGCTCTCGACGTCCTGAATCTGATCCTATTTCAAGTTATGGTCTTTACTAGCATAATACACATACCAAGAGCTGCATTTAGTGCCAAGACACATGGTGCGCCAAACGTGCACCTTCTGAAATATAGGGTGATGTATGGGGAAGGTTGAACATAGGCATTTCCAAGAAAAAAAAGTCTCATTTTGAAAAACAAATAATGCCATTGTATTTATTTAGTTATCAAATGCCTTCAAACCTGGTACTGACAAATTTATTTCTATCTCCCGTGTTTCGGGAGTTATTTGAGAAAATGTGAAATTTTACTATGAAAATGAGTGAATCAAACTCTCTGCCTCCTGAATCTGGTCCTGTTTCAAGTTGTGGTTTTTACTATCACAATACACATACCAAGAGCAGCATTTGGTGCTAAGACACTTAGTGCGCCAAACTTGCACCTTCTGACATACAGGTTGATTTATATCTTTTTAACAAAAAACATATTTTGTCCATAAAGTGTACTGGTTTCGTTAAACTTATAGGAATATGATTCACACATGGACTGCATTGTGGAATAGCTATTAGGAGCATCGATACAAAATATAACTTTCCTGAGAACCCAATTAAATGTGATATAGGTTGATAAGAAACGTGATTGAAATTACTTAATGGTTTACACAGAATAACTGATGCAGTAATAAGCACTAACAAACTGCTTGTAATAAACTAATTTACCGTGCCTCATCAGCAAATAGGACCGTGTAATATTAATCAATCAAAATAGAGTATAAATCAGTCACCATAATAATAAAAATAAAAAAGCTTGTAATCTAAAAAAATGCTTTATAATCATCTGAAAAGAAATGAATTTTCCAAATTTTATTACGAATCTTGATCTTTACGTGGCTTTATGTGCACGCCCACACAAAGATTTACACGACTATAAATATGAAGAGTGGCTATAAGATACAATTCAGTGGCCAGAATGTCCAACGAAACAAAACGAAAACGTAGACCCTTCTACAGAAAATGTAAGGGAAGATATCAAGCAACTGATTTCCCCGGTTAAATCAGATGCTTCAACCTGTACAACTCCTAGTCCTCGTAAATGCTTTGAGGCCGTAACCGGAAAAAAGAAGACGCACTGAAATAGCAATTGGATGGAGTGGTAGCAGCAGCAGCCCTGATATCGTGTTTTCGGCTGAATGGGCGCTTACAAAATCAAGAGAAATAGACACAGCTGATGTAATGAAATCCATAATGGAAAATCCAGAAAAGGTCTCTAAAATTTAAGCCTTTATTCATGGGAATACAATTCAGGTTAGGGAAATTACACCTTTGAAAGCATTAGCTCTGTATGTCTCGATGAATTTATCGTAATGGCGCTACAAAATACTTCGAGATTTTAACAATCATGAGTTTTAAAATACCCCAATTAGAATTTGCTGGTTAAAGAAAAAGTGAAGTGTTGTCAAGCCAAAGAAGATCTGACAGTTACAGAAAACTCAGCAAAAACAAAATTACTAGCTCCGATGGATGTGACACGAGAAGACTTTTAAGTTATTTAAAAACTCCTGTTGATTCCAATCAACAGCTCGTTTTGACCAGCAAATGGGGATTTGATGGACATTGAGCCAAAGCGTTTATCATTAAAAGACGAGTAGTGAGCTAAATAATCTGGATAGTAACTTCATGATAAGTCTAGTGCCTCTGCGGCTCGCCTCAAACGATCTTATAATTTGGAAAAACGAGCGACCACCCTCAACGTCATTTTGCTACCCCATTATGTTTAAATTTATGAAAAAATCAAAAGAAAATGTACAATGTAGAGCTGGCAGCAATGGAAGCTGAGATTAAGGCCTTAATGCTATCTACCATCACTGATGGAATTAGTGTAACACACCAGCTGCTGTTGACAATGATTGATGGTAAAATTCATTCTATTATATCTGATACAGCAGCTTCAGTGTGTCACATATGAAAAGCTAGTCCTAAAGAAATGAAAAATTTGGATTTGGTAAAAGGGAAACCAGAGAAGAGAGCTTAAGCCGTATTTGTACATGTCGAGGACATGTACAAGTACGGCTTAAGCTCTCTTCACGCTTGGATTCGGTTAATGGAATGTTTTCTACACATTTCCTATAAATTAGACATAAAGTTGTGGCAAGCGAAGCGAGATGTGGCAAAAAAAGAGACGTTGATGAGAGGAAAAGAAGGATCCAAGAGGCTGTAAGAAGAGAAACGGGCTTACTTCTCGATGTTGTGAAACAAGGTAGTGGATCTACCAACAATGGCAACTCGGCATTTTTTGAAAATCTGCTGAAGTTACGGGAATAGACGCTGAGCTTTTGAGAAAAGCCTGTGATCTTGCAGTGTATTTCATCAGGTCGGAAGATAAACTACATAAAATTGAGACATTTCTGCTTTGATACTGCAAAACTTTACGTAGATTTGTACCCATGGTATTTCATGCCTTCTTCTCTTCATAAGCTTCTTATACACGGGCCAGACATAGTTTTTTAATCATACCCCTTCGATTTCTATCTGAAGAGGCATCTGAGGCTAGAAACAAAGATTTTGATTCTCATAAATGCAGCAGTATTTCATGTAATGAAGATATTATGCACAATCTTTAGTATCGTCTGATCCACTGCTTGCAAAGAATCTTCTTTTACGGAATTTTATGACCTAACGGATTCCGAAAAGAATAACACCGAATTTGTTGATGTCAATGATTTAGCAAATATAGATTCCGAATCTGAATCGAATAATGATGACGAATGATGAGGAGTATGAATAAAATTTGATTTTAAAATGTTCTTAGGTTTTGGTTATTATAAAGTTTCTATGTGTGTATTATGCTAGTAAAGACCACAACTTTAAATAGGATCAGATTCTGGAGGCAGAGACCTCGGTTCAGTAAAATACATCACCCTTTATGTCAGAAGGTGCACGTTTAGCGCAACATGTGTCTTTGCAGTAAATGTACCTTTTGCTATGCGTAATACGATAATAAAGCCCACGACTTGAAACAAGGCCGGAATCAGGCGGCAGAGAGCTCGATACAGTAAAAAAACAACACAACTTTTTTTCTCACGCGTGTTGCTACTAATATCATCCATACTTTAATATCACGTAAAGGGAGGCATACCAGAGACATTACAATTTTTATTTTTATTCCTCACTTTAAGTTTCTATGAGTATGGAGATAGATTTTCAGACCACAGTGCGCCGTTCGCCGGCCTGCGTGGCATGATTAGCAAACGATACATTTGTTTTAGACGCAGACGCTAGACGCTTCGCCGTTCGCACAGCGCGAATATTCGCTGCAGCGATTGTCTCGTCGCCAGACGGTAACGTGGTAAACCTCTCCGTGCATAGGTATCCTACGTAGCAGTGAAGGGTCGACTTTATTCCTATTAAAGCTAGTTCTTCTAGGGCTAGTAAAGTCTCGAGTTGAACCCTTACACAAATCAAAGATACAAAATAGCTGCGATAGTGTCCATGCTACTAATTCACTTTTTAGTTATTGTACCTACCCCACACTAATTCGTATGTTACCACTATATGCTATGTACACAACAGTGAGAGTAAGATTATAACATCATCAAGATACACAAAGTGGTATAAATACGTATTATCGAAAGTTAATAAAATTTATATGGGACACCGAGCAAGCTTCTTCTAACAAATGAAAACAAAAAATACTAAATCGGTCCACAATTGACGAAAATATCGATGAACATACTTACATAAAAATAAAAAATAAATAGTAGGTACTTAATAAATTTTAGAAATAAGCATCACCTTTGTACGTATTTTTCTGTTCCTTTTTCTTGTATCTTTATATGTGTGTACATGAACTGTTAAATAAAATAAATAAACAGGAAATAAAAATAAACCTACAGACGCACATATAACCTCCACCTTTTTTGAAGTCGGTAAAATAATTACGAACTTCCAAAACAACTTTTATCCCCTATTTAGGTAATCCCCATAGGGTATGAGTTTAAAAAAAACATTCCTTAGTGCTGATCTTTGTTATTTATGGAACTCTTTTGCAAAATATTTAAGCTTCTAGAACAGTCAGCGGTTTAGACTGCTCGTTGTCAGTCAGTGAATTTAAATAATAATATCACAAGTAGCTAGCCAAATTTAAATAAATATATATTATTACAAGTTATGGGAAACAAGATCCAAGGGAACAAGAAGCAAGCAATGGCGAATCTGACCTATATTTCTGAATTCAATAGCTAATTAGGTGTGTGATGCAACCAAACAGTGCGTAAAAATAGGGTGCCGCAGGTCATGGCGTAATTATAAACGGTCTGACGGTGGCTTTACTCAGGGCTTCATGGTATGCCTTAGCCATGCCTCATATAGTATTATATTTATGTCATATGGGTGGCAATGGTTGAAATAACCAACTGTTTTGATAATATAAAAGGTTTGGCATTGCTACCTTAAGAAAGTCGTGAAACACTATACATACCTAGTAATTTTATCTTTTTATAATAAGTACATCAAGCACAGTCACTTACAATTCAAACAGCTAAAATTGGCTTTTTAGTAATAATAAGTACAAATAACAGGCATGCATGACTAGGTTAAGTAGGTTATTTATTAGGCATGACATTAATAATATTATTTATTTATTTTATAAGGTACCAGCAGCTTCTGTATACAAAATATAAAATAACAGTAGTTAACAGTTATGTGCTTAAATACAGTAGTCAATAACAGGTGGGCCAACATTCTCAAATATTTTTTTAATTTTATAAAATTTTTGTGGTAACAAACTATGTAAACAGAAATAGAAAATGATATAAGTTAAAAGTTACAAAGGTAATATATGAATGATAGAGAGACAACAGAAAGTCGAAAGCCCGAAAGTCTGACAATTAGTCTTACCAAGTATTACCCAGTTACTGGGTTGTGGAGGTCAGATAGGCAGTCGGTCCATGTAAAATACTGGTATTCAGTTGCATCCGGTTAGACTGGAAGCCGACCCCAACATAGTTGGTAAAAGGCTAGGCAGATTGATTAATGGACAAAAGAGAACAATAAAAAATGTCTAGTAGACCTTCCTAAATTAAGAACACATAGGAGTATTATTTAGAATGGTAAAAACAAACCAATTTGAACATTTTGAACTACATAGTCGTGCCCTGTTCGCGCATGAAATTAGTACCTATTACTAGTACTTTATGCTAGTACATTATAATTGTATCCAGCATCATCAAATTCCAGTATAGTTGTGATCTCTTTCTGTAGTCGTTGAGTGCTTTTATCTATATGGCATTTGGTTTCGTTTTCGGGACGCTCTAAGTGATCATTACTTCCATGATTATTTCTTACATATACGAGTATTCGTTTAAATTTCAAGTAAACCTACCTATTATCTAAAGAATAATTTACTAGTTTTTCATACTTATAATTTAATATCGTGTGTGCATGACTGTATTTAAATGTTTTTGACCCCTAAAAGACAATAGTTGCCAATGCCAATTGCCTAATACGTATAAAGTAGATTCGCCCAGAAAAAATAATATTATTGAAAAGTGTCGATTCGCTCGATTCGGGCGAGATAATTCGTGTGAATCAACCAATAAGCCAGCGAAACTTATAGAGAAAATATCAATAGGGTAATTTGTCGTGCCCGTCAAGATGGAAGGACAGGACATGGACCAGAAGGAGCCAGGCTACACCCGATAGTAACAGTACAAGGTCACAGTTAGAACAGGATTACGCGTGCGCTTGCTTACCGCAGGGGCTTAAATTTGGCTACAGCGGTTCAAGTCCGTGTTTAGCAAGAAAGATTTTGGACACAAGTGTGATGTCATGTAGCCGTGTCGCGATTTATAGAAAAAGGCTTCCAGGAGAGAATACAGTCAACTTTAATAAACTCTGCCGCAAAGAGGTTCTGCTTGGACGCATGTAAACGCGTTGACGGATGCCAGCCATGAGCAAGAGCAAAAGTAACGGATATAGACACAGGATAGACTCTGACAGGACAGGTCCACTCAAATCTGTGTGGTTCTTTCCTCAAAAGACCATTTCAGACACTAATCTACATGGTCCTCATATGGCCTGACCAAGATTATGTCTGGACTTTAAAAGAGACTGTGACCTCTGAGTTTGTTTCGGTCTTTCTTCTCAGAGTAGTCAGATAGGAAACGCCGAACTCATCTAGCATTTTCTTCTTTTTTTTTTTTTTAATTTTTTTTTTAATATGACGTGTAAAAGTGATTGCAATATCCTATTTACAGAATAAACAAAAAAAAAAAAAAAAAAGATATAGATATCCTCCTTACCCTACCCATCTACCAAACGCTTATGTTTAAATAAAATATGTAAAGAAATGTTACTTGTTTATAATATGTATTTCTTTGATTATGCCTGCACTAAGTGCTTTTTACTCACTAGCACGCACAAAGCGTTTCACGTACTCCATTACAGCGTCGTCCCTGGGGGTCTACCACCTAACCGAAATCCGTAGTTTCGGTCGAAGTTACGGACGCCTCGCGCTCCCTCTGACTCACGGACATATCGTAAGTGAGGCGGATATAGAATGTTCTGTAACTTCACCCGAAACTACGGTTCGATTAGGGAGTAGACCCCCAGATACAGCCTACCCGATTAATCTTTAAGGAAAGTTATTTTTATGGTTCCGTACCTCAAATGGAAAAAACGGAACCCTTATATGATCACTTCGTTGTGCGTCCGTCGGTCAAGACCCATTTTCTCAGGAACACGTGGAGGTATCAAGGTGAAATTAATATCAAAAACGTAGATCTATGTTCCCTTGGAGCTCTAAGAAAATCAAACTTCTAAGTCAGCGCAATAACAAAATATGGCCATTTATGTGACATAATATTTTGATACTTGCAAATAAATCAAAACCTACAGGGTACTTCCCGTTGACCTAGAATCATGAAATTTGACCGGAAGCAAGGTCTCACAGCACAAGTAAAGGAAAACTTTATGTTTCTCAACTACTTAGTTAAGTTTGTTCTTGGGATAAATTCATCCCAACCACGGAAACCTTCATTGTCCGTTTTTTTACCCTATTGATATTTTCTCTTTATTTAAACGTTGAACCTTTTATTATATTGCCTTGCAATTTTAGCTTGCCGTACGTGTAAAGGGGCTATTAAATGTGGTATTTAAAGTGGATGTAGACTATTCAAAAATACCATAATGACGCTTACTACGTTGACTAGACCTAAATTTCAAATAATTTACCAATTGTGGAACCGTTGATTTCCCTAATATTATCTAAGTAATACCTAGTTGTTACCTAGTAGAGCTCTTTGAACAGGAAGCACAGGGAAGTATTTACCATCGAAGAACTTCATGTCTAAGCAGTTTGAAAACAAAATCCCGTGAACACGATGACCACATCTGTTACCGCCCCGGTTCTATAGCGGCCGAGCGCTGCAAGCAGAAATAGTCCCTACGGTGTATAGGTATGAACTTCTTCGATGGTACCTATTAACGACCTAAGTACCTATTTCTGCCTACAAGTAGCGTGGCTGTGTTGAGTTTGAAGGATATATCGGGCATATAGGGGAGTAAAAATATGCAAAACCGGTTTAAAGACCATCTGCTGCAGGGTTTACAACAATATTTAGGTACACTGTAAAATTTTATTTTCTTCGCCCGATCGACTTGTAAATCTACGTAAATTCGATGACATGGCAATCATCATTATGTCTAGCCTTTATCTAACCCAGGACGCTAAACCAATACAACCAGAATATTCTAGGTTTAAAGCAGAGGATTTGGGCTCATTCAATTGTTCTGGATAGGTAGTTTTTGGATTAAGATGAATAGTTGGTAGACAGAGGGCGTTTGCACACTTATCCGTATCCGGTCCGTATTAGATTCGTGTTCGATAAGTGAAAAAGACGGACGGGAAATTTACGTCCTAGCGTTTGCGCACTTATCCGTATTTGATACGTTTTGTTTGATATACCCGGTTTTGATCCGTCAAAAACGACTCGAAGTGATAATTTACGAACCGAACATGAACCGTATAAACATAAGTGCACAGACGTCCATACAATTACTAGTACTGAGTGCCAAACCGGATCAGAAACGAACACGAATAGAATATGAACCGAATATGGATAACTGGGCAAACGCCCTAATGGTGGATAAATTCTAATAGCAGGAAGGTCCATCTATGGGTCTAAGATCCGCAGAGGAACGACCTTCACTCATCTGTTTAATGAATAAAAGTATTTTATATCGCAAGAGGCTTGTACTTTTAAAAACAGATGGGTGAAGAACGTTCCTCTGCAAATCCTTTACTATATACAGGAGATGTCAGGTTTATCAAACGTAGACTCGTACGAGTACTATGTATTTTAGTCCCACTCGTTCGAAGTTAGCAACTTATGGTTTCCGCAACCGTTGTAATATTTAACAGTAAAAAAAATATATAGTTAGTTATTTTATTGAAAAAGAGGTATCTGCTCTTTTTGTAATTTTGTTACTTGTGGTCAACAGTCACAATCAGTCTCCCTGGCCTTCCTGATCTCTTCAGGTGCATTTCTTCTTCTAATCAGGTTCAGATGATTTCGGGTACGGCGAATGTATAAAAAAATCTCCCGGACCTCCGATTCATGATAGTGGAAGGAGTCGTGTGGTTTCAGTCGGTAGGTCTCCGATATAACCCTCCGTTCTCCCCAGATGGAGGGTATCCAAGAGGATAAACCCACAGAAAAAAAAGGTTTAGATAATCTGGTAATCTGCTGCACCAGAGTAAAGACTACCCCGAGTTTGTTTCACCATTTCTTCTCAGGGTTAGTCTGATAATAAATGTCGACTCCATCTAGCTTATTTTTTTTTAAATCGTCAATCATTCTCCTGTCCTTCTCCCAGTTTACTTGTGGTCGGCGCAACAAGTCTCTTTCTTCCATACTTCTCTATTAGTCGTCATCTCGGTAGTCACTCCCTTTCTAGCCACATCTTCCACACAGTCCATCCATCGTTTCTTTGGTCTTCCCATTACTTTTATAGCCATTGACATTCATACTCAAAAATTTTCTCACGACATTTTCCTCATTCCTACGCATCACACGCCCACACCATGACAACCGATTACCGCACAACTTTTCGGTCACCGGTGCCACTTTCAGAGTTCCTTTTATGGACTAATTTCTTATTCTATCCATTCGTGTAACACCAAATATGACGTGTTAAAGTGATACCTATATCCTATTTACAGAATAAACAATTTCATTTAATTTCATAACAAAAGTACTCGTATGCTTTAAAGACACATTAATCATTCATCATTTATTGTGTTTGTTATTTTTTCAAGTAAACAATATAGACAATTGCGAATTAGTTCTTGCAGATTTTATAACATCCAAGGAGTAAAGAGTTATTCTTCCGCAGTAATTGTAAAATGGATATGGTATGTACTTATTATTCATAATTTTGGAGAATTATTTAGGTAACCCAAAATTTAAAATATTTTATTTCACATAAACCTACATGGGCACTTATGAAACGTTAGAAGCTAGGTGCACGGTTCTAATTGGTCGTTTCCTATGGAGAAGAGCCGGCAATAAACTCCACGGCTACTCTTTTAAAATAAATGGTATTTACAATGTTTTCAAATTTCAGTGTTAATAGGTATGAGAGGACAGTGTAGGCCTATCAACAAGTACCAGGTACTTAGCAAGATAGAAAATGGTTGACAGATCTACAGTCTGTTAAGCCTACAACGTTCTCACATTCAGAAAATCTAAAAGAAAAGAATCTATATAAAAGTAAAATAAAAATAAAAATTTAAACCAAATGACATGATTGCCACTACAGCTGTAACAAGCCATTTTTTTGGGTTAGGGGTCATTCGGCCCACTATGGAACTGGGCCCGCGGACCAGTTACCCCTTTTAAAAATTGATAATGGTTAACTGGGCCCACATCTGTTTTGATTCAATCAAGCGAAGGCTGGCTTAAAATGGTTTATATATAGATTTTTTTTGGTTTTATTATAAATTTGGTTAATAGATTTTGAAAAACAAAAAAACAAAAAAATAAAAAATAAAAAAAAATGGATAAAAAAATATACTTAATGAAAAATAAAATTAATGATATGTTATGATATTAATATAATAATATATAATAATTATATTTTATTTTTATTTTTTGTTATAAAAAAAAAATTGTTTTTGTTTTTAGATTTTGACTTTTTTCCTTCCTTTTCTATTCTCTATTGTATAACAATATGTAAACAATTTTAAGCGGGTGGCTTATTTGATAGATTTTTTTAAAATAAAAATATACTTAATGAAAAATAAAAATAATGAAATTGTATGATATT
This sequence comes from Xanthia icteritia, assembly GCA_949128155.2. Lineage (NCBI taxonomy): Eukaryota > Metazoa > Arthropoda > Insecta > Lepidoptera > Noctuidae > Xanthia > Xanthia icteritia. The sequence goes on from OX421930.2 coordinate 10,182,996, forward strand.
AATATAATAATATATAATTATTATTATTATACTATACAAAATATTGTAAAACATTTTAAAAGAGTAACGGTGGAGTTTCTTGCCCATTCTTCTCCATACGAAAACTACCTTTTGGAAGGGGCAACTAGAATCAATTAATTTTTTTTTGTAAATTTTTGACGTTCATAAGTGCCTTATACGGGCCTATTTGAAATAAATGATTTGACTTTGACTTTGACTTTGACTTTATAATTTTATTTTTTTTAGATTTTGATTTTGACTTTTTTCCTTCCTTTTCTATTCTCTATTGGATAACAATATAATTATAAACATTTTAAGCGGGTGGCTTATTTTAATGCTTGTACCAACATGCTTGTACCAGCGAAGGGTGGCTTAAAATGGTTTATATATTATTAAGTATACAAAAGATTTTGAAAAACACAAACAAAAAAAAAAAAAACAAAACAAAGTGAAAAATAAAAACATTTCCGTGAAATGTTGTAGATACATATAAATATATCGGCATGTAGATTTAAGAAAAACAAGTCTATAGAGGTACCTAGTCAAAACATTATTTTAATAATCAACGTAAACTATTATTTCTTAAAAAATACATACAAACAAAATAAATTTTACCCTTATCAAATCTTTATCAAAATCGAGTTCTTAACACATATATAACAATAATAGGGGGCTGCATTAAAAAATTAACAATATTCTAGTAGTTAGTTAATTTTTCAATGCAATGTCCTAAACTTATTTCACTATCCAGTAATTCCCGCAGAACGCGCTCAATTTTGTTTTGGGATCGTTTACATTGTTTGGTTTTTTTCGAAATGTACCCATTTTTTTTTAATATACCAAAATAATGCCGTGAGTCTTTCTGCAGTGACCTTAGAAGGACAACAATGTTTGGTTTGGCTGTTACCATTTTATTGAGCCTTGCATTCCAGGCTTCAACTGAATTATTCGTTTTGTGTTTTATTTAATATATAAACCATTTTAAGCCACCCTTCGCTGGTACAAGCATGTTGGTACAAGCATTAAAATAAGCCACCCGCTTAAAATGTTTATATATTGTTATCCAATAGAGAATAAAAAAGGAAGGAAAAAAGTCAAAAACAAAATCTAAAAAACAAAATATATAATAACAATAATTATATATTATTATATTAATATCATATAATTTCATTATTTTTATTTTTCATCAAGTATATTTTTATTTTATAAAAATCTATCAAATAAGCCACCCGCTTAAAATTGTTTACATATTGTTATACAATAGAGAATAGAAAAGGAAGGAAAAAAGTCAAAAACAAAAATATTTTTTTTTTTATAACAAAAAATAAAAATAAAATATAATTATTATATATTATTATATTAATATCATAACATTTCATTAATTTTATTTTTCATTAAGTATATTTTTTTATCCATTTTTTTTATTTTTTATTTTTTTGTTTTTCAAAATCTATTAACCAAATTTATAATAAAACCAAAAAAAACTATATATAAACCATTTTAAGCCAGCCTTCGCTTGATTGAATCAAAACAGATGTGGGCCCAGTTAACCATTATCAATTTTTAAAAGGGGTAACTGGTCCGCGGGCCCAGTTCCATAGTGGGCCGAATGACCCCTAACCCATTTTTTTTTTGATTAAATTGTATAGGTACCTACGTTAGAGCAGATATTTCAAGCTTATTTGATTTAAATACACTATTTTAAAGTATAGCTTCACACTCATCTTTCACCACGTAGAATTTATTTTAGGTATTTTGGTAGGTAGATTTAGAGTATAACCATCCTCAGTCCTTTTACCTATTTTAAGCATGCCTATTGTTTAATGCATCCGATTCAATTATAGGAAAATAGTACTTAATTATCTAAGTACTTGCTTTTCACAATTATGATTAAACTTATAATGCTTATTATGCCACATTATTATTATTTATATTTAAAGGCTTACCAACTAAATACATACGCAGCACCCACAATCATAGATATTATATATCTCGCATGTATCTATAGGAAAGCACGGCACTATTAATAAGCGTACGTGTACAAAAAAAGAAACAAATGACATGAAAAATGAGCCCACTGCAGAGAAAAGCACAGTATAAATATGGACAGTATGGAAACTATGCCTATTTGTTGAAATAATAACCTACCTTCCATTTTTTTAAAATAACGTGGCGGCCTCTAGTCTCGACATGACACCCGCAACTGACAGCACCGCGACAATCGCTAGGGTTTTCGATCGTCTGTACGTACCTAGTTTCTGTACTATCCATATTTATACTGTGCAAAGGCCTCCCTTCCGTCTTTCCGTTTCTCTTGCCTTTTGCAGTTAGAGCCCAATCCTTGAGGTAGAAGTCTAACTCGTCACGCCATTTCCTTCTGGGTCTACCAAGTCGCCGATTCCTGTTGTTCGAAACCTAATCTGTGGCTATGTTCGCCCAATTCTGATGTGACATGCGGCAATTCAAACTATCCATTTATGTTATTGTTTCACTCTTCTTACATCCATGTTCGATACAAATGGCTACATAAAGAGGCATTGAAATACCGAATTCAATAAGAAGTAAGTCAGTGTTTGTCTGAGGACAATGGTTTTAAAGTGAGTAACTATTTAATTTTTTTAATTCTTTGTTAAGGATCGAGTTGTTCCTCCGCTGCCGCGAGAAATCGCGGCACAGCGGACAGAGCTCCGGCGAGATCTCATGGCGTCATGGAGAGTGCGATTGTCGCAACCCAGTGCTGGGCACGCCACTGTTGCGGCGATAAGTCCCCTCTTTGAGGAGTGGCTAGAGAGGCGCCACGGCGTCCTCACCTTCCGCCTGACGCAGGTCCTCACCGGACATGGTTGTTTCGGGAGGTTCCTGTTTCGTATCAGGAGGAAACGCCCGGGTGTCATCACTGCGTGGATCGCCCGGAGGACACGGTTGAGCATACGGTGGAGGTCTGTCCGGCTTGGGCAGAACATCGCCGTGTCCTCGCGGAGGCGATCGGCGGCGGGGATCTCTCGCGTCCGGCCCTAGTCCAGGCCATGGTACGGAGCGAGAGGGCATGGGAGGTCGTCACCTCCTTCTGCGAAGCAGTAATGCTCGCGAAGGAGGAGGCAGAACGCGTGAGGGAGAGGCAAATTTCGCGCCCTCACGCCCCTAGCCGCCGCAGGAGACGCCCTGGGCGTCGGGAATCGCAGGCCGATTCCCGGCCACCGTAGGCGCGGGCTTGCGGACGGTGAGCAATGGGTAGCTCGCCGTCCGATAAGGACCAGGCCCGGGTCGACGTTGTGTTCCACGCGCGCCTCAAAGAGATGTCAGCAGAGCGGGAGAAGTTATTTGATAATTTCCCACCCAAGAAAAAAAAAAGGATCGAGTTGTTAATTTAATTTATAACACATAGAACTGGACTGCCTCGTTGGCATAGTGCTCGCAAGCGCTACTGCTGAGCATGAGGTCTTGCGTTCAATTCCCGGGTCACGAAAAGTGTTATTAGGTTTTTCCATCTGGAATTGCTCAGTAGCAGCCGGGAGTCTGGAATTGTGCTCGGCTCGCTCCCTATTACATAGGACACTCAAACAACTGGCGAAATGTGAGTGTATAGGTACACCTCTGCTTAACCCTTCGGGGAATACAGGCGTGATGTGTTTATGTTCTTAAGACATAGAAGCCATAATTCACAAATCAGCCGGTCTATTCTGTAATTGGTACAGCTCACTTCACCTAAGATTTCAAGGTAAGATTTTTACAGAATAGAAAAGCAAACAAGAAATAGTAGATTGTTTGCCTAGGCAGCAAACAACTATTTTAAAGGCGAAGAGTGTTTCTTTGAATCCAGAGCGGAGCGAAGGATACTATAGTATCCTGAGCGCAGCGAGGGATTCAAAGTACGTCACTCGAGCTTAAAATAGTGTTGCTCTCGACGTGGACACTACTTTTTATCACCCTGTATGAGTGCAACTTATGAATAAGAATACTACGTTTATTTTTTTACATACAATTAGTAACAATTTAAGACGTATCATATAAATAATTAGAATATTTTAGTAATAATATCCACATTCCAAATTCAAATCACTTTTAGTCCAAATTTAGTCCAAAAAGAGCAATTTTAGTCCCTCTTTTAGTAATTTTAGTAACTCTTATTGAATAGATGTGATAAAAAACTATTTATGACCTATTTAAAACATAATTCACTGTTTTTCACTCTGTGTGTAATATCTCACTCTTACTTGCCGTCTAAAATGACCAAACCCAAGATTGTACCTATTGTTAAGAAATCACTAGAGATATAAGTGCAAATTTACGGTATCTAATTACTTATAGGTAAGGTAATTTTTTTCATTACTGAGTATTCTCAGACACAATTTGTTAAGATTCTGAAGTACATGATTGAAGAATAGCTACCGCAGAAGACCCTCTGCTAAGTGCAAGCTTGTGTTTTATCTAACCCATAATTGTATATATAATCTACACAAACAGAGTAAAAGATAATAAATTAAGGGCGAATTTCACCAATGAAACTGAACGCGATCAGCATATTAACCACGTTAAGAGCTGTCAGTGCCTATTTTCTGTGAAATATTTTCCCTGACAGCTCTTGAACGCGGTTGAGGTGTGCTGATCGCGTTCAGTTTCATTGGTGAAATTCGCACTAATAATGAACATAATAAAAAAAAAATGTAAATGGTAAATGTGTGAATATAAATATACCTAATAATATATTTTCATTCTACAGCACGGTGCTCGGCATAATTATTATCTACGGAACATTATGGATCGTGAAGCACGCGGTCGAAAACGCTTTACCGAAGGCAGCGTTCGAGGTTACTTCGACTACTACTCGAAAGTTTAACGGATAACAGCAGTTCACACCGCAGCACGTTTTTGTATACTCGCGTTGTGGACACAGCTTTAGGTAAACTAGACTCGTTGATAAATATGTTTTTATGATAATTTAGCAATCTAAGAAGAAATGTTGCATATTAAAAGGTTTTTATTTTTTATTTTACTGCTGTTTTTGATTTCAGTTCATTGCAATATTGTGATAAGTCAATAAACACAATAATGCAAATGCAATATTTAGGTATACAATATTTAGTGCAAACGTACGTAAGTTTTTATTGTTTGGCGAGAAAGTACTATTTATTCCTGTCTCGATTACTCGTAATCTCTTTTTAACATGCTTCGAACGGGAATAAATTGATTAAAATTGTACACCAGATTTAATTGAAACAATTTAATGTTAATGTCAGTTAAAAGAAGGTACAACTAACCTCTATCAATATGTAAAACGAACGTGATAAAATATGGCGAGTTCCCGTTGCATGTAGGGAAACAATTTCGAAATTTGAAAAGTAGTGCAATAAAGCTTTCCTTTCTTTAAAAAAAATCCCCATATATCGAAAAGTCCGAACAATATCCGGAAAAATCCAAATGGTTCGGACCATTCGGATTTTTCCGGATATGTCCTGCTTTTGCAGGTTGTACGACTTTTCATTTCATCGTTGGGACGCTCGAAGTCCACGGTGCCCGACGTATCCAGAGGCCATGTTGGTAATAATCTCAGACTCGTGTTTTATCACATATGGCGCAGCGGCACTCCCGTAGCGCGGTGCCAACACCATGGCAGTACCAGCGCTGAGAAGGCTCCTTTGCCATATCAATATCTTCTTTGGGCATTTTCCAACCGCTCTGGAATACAAGGATTCATTAGGTATTTAGTAATCAACAAAAGAAGGGATGAATGTCGTCTCCGGACCTTCGCCGCGGGGGTAGGATGCCACACATCTTGTAGTCCGGTTTCCCATACATTTTTATGACGTGGTTCGGAGTTGGTGGTCTTGATTTTTTTCCCTCCACCTTCGTTCGTTTATGATCGTGTCATTATGATCATGCATCAACCGATCTCCCAGAATTTATCCTACTTAATTCAATCTTTACCATCCGCCAAACCTGGATAGCGTCAGGCAATTGACGTCTCACCTTTTAACAGCTTCGATTCAGTCATAGCCTAGTGGTGTGACCGTCGGACTGCCAAGTCCTAGGTCTCGAGTTTAAACAAAAGGCATGCACCTCTGACTTTTCGGATTCATGTTTTTTCGGATTTATGTGACATACCTACGTATTGTATAATTATCACTTGCTTCAAAATTATATTATATATATAATATTTCTAGACGGCATGTGAAGCCAAGTCAGAGGCCCATGGGCGGCTTTAAAACTCGACGATAGGAAGAACAACTTCGATTATAGAGTAGCTGGCTATATCTAGTTACTAAATAGAACAGATATACTGTGTGATTGTATAGTAGCGCTTACAATTTTAGCCATATGGAGGCAGTATAAGCGCTTGGCTCTGGGCATCACAAGCTTGGCCAGAATTGCCCACGCCCGGCCTGCTTGCCGGTCGATCTTGAGCGCCTGGATGGCACAGGCTATTGCGCTAGCCTTCGCCTTCTTATATTCCTGCACGATGCCAGTGGCAATTGTTTCCTCGTCGAAGTCTCTTACATCGGTCTTCCAATGAAAGAAGTAAACAGTTGAGTATTAATTTCTTGAAATTAAAGTGTTTATTATGGAAGTAAAACATAGGGCAGTGGTGGGCAAAACAAGGTTTCGATAATTAAGCAAGATATCAAGTTCAATTCAAAATTAAAACTATATTTCAAAGATTTATTTCCGAAGTACTTTCACAAAAAATTTACAGGACATCGAAAATTAATCATCTACTGTAATTTTCAAAGTTCACGGTATCTCTCGGACTTTCCCGCGACCCCGGCAGGCATCGGTCCTAGCGGACCCCGCCAGTTGTGCTGACATCCCTTTGAGAAGCGCGTGGAACACAACGCGCCGTCGACCCGGGCCTGGTCCTTATCGGACGGCGAGCTACCCATTGCTCACAGTCCGCAAGCCCGCGCCTATTGTGGTCGGGAATCGGCCTGCGATTCCCGACGCCTAGGGCATTAAAATCATCTTTTCTCAATTAATACAAATATTTAATCATTATTTTGTTTTTTTACAATAAGCTGGAGTCCACAAGGTGGTGAGGGACGTGTATAATAGGTCTTTACCTATGAAATTGCCGTTTTGTATGAAAAAATTTGAACGAATTTTTTTCATGTATTTTTTATTTGTATTAATCGAAGTAATCACCCATGCAATCAATGCATCTTTGCCAACGCAGTGGCAGTTTATTGATGCCCTTCTTAAAGAAATCAGCTGGACGGGAGGCAACAAATTCTTCAAAGGCATTTTGTACTGCCTCTCGGGTATTGAATTTTTTTCCCGCCAAGAAGTTATCCAAATTCTGGAAAAAGTAGTAGTCTGTAGGCGCAAGGTCTGGTGAGTAGGGCGGATGACGGAAAGCTTCCAACCCCAGTACTTGCAACTTGGAGACCGTCTGCTGTGCAGTATAAGGTCGCGCGTTGTCGTGCAGGAGCAGCGGAGACGAGCGATTGACCAATGCTGGTTGGAGATGTGCCAGCTTCTCCATCATTGTGTTCAGTTCTTCACAGTACACATCTGCAGTAATGCTCACTCCGTTTGGTAAGAAGCTGTGATGAATCACACCGGCGCTAGACCACCAAACAGTGACCATCTCTTTTCTAGGGGTAAGTTTTCGTTTAGGGCATTGTTTAGGTGCTGAACCAGGATCCAACCAACTTGCTGAGCGCTTGCGGTTATCAAACAGAATCCATTTTTCATCGCAGGTAACAATGCGGTTCAAAATTCCTTCATTTGTGTATCTGTTGAGCAGTACAAGGCACGTCTCGACGCGTACTTCGCGCTGGCGATCATTGAGTTCGTGGGGCACCCATTTTTTTACCTTGCCAATTTGACGCAAATGGACCAATATTGTTTTGACGCTAACGTCGAAAGCTGCTGCTAATTTAGCCGTAGATTGTGTATCATCAGCTTCCACAATCGCCTTTAATTCGTCATTGTCGACCAAAGTCTTCGGACGACCGCGAGGTTCATTTTTCAGGTCGAAATTTCCAGAACGGAAGCGAGCAAACCAATAACAGGTGGTGCGTTGGTTTGTAGTGTTAGCTCCGTAAACGTCGTTGATGTTGCGTGCCGCTTGTGCCGCGTTGCTGCCACGACGGTACTCATATTCCATAATTGCTCGAATTTTTAACGTATCCATGATGACGAAAAAGATTGAAATGCGATGAAAATGTAACACTAATCAATAAACAAATGACTACTTTTGGAAAAAAAAAACATGTTTTTAAAATAAAATTAATTTGAAATTAGAATTCTTAGCCAAACAAAAATTATTTTGATTTGAAATGGCCAGTACTACAGAACGGCAATTTCATAGGTAAAGACCTAATATGAATAATAAAGTTTGTCAATTCCGGATAATGGTGCCGATTCTCTTGTCACAAATGCCTTTAAACTAGACTAAAAATCACCAAAATTTAGTTTATTCCTGACAAACGATGATTTCCCATTCTGAAATAGACTTAAGTGACACAACTATATTTTAGTTTGACAGCACCAAGATGGCACTGAGATTTTAATTTAGTGAAAATTACAATTTTGCTATTCTGAATTTGACGTTTTTCACCTAAAATTTTAATTATCTGACTAAATCTAACCATTTTTAATCGCGATTAAAATAATGAAAATTTGCCACAAATGCGCGCCTCCGGCTCTAAAAAAATTCACAGGGTAGGGCAAACAAGTATGTACCACGTGGAGTCGTGATTGTCAAATTCTATTTTATTCAATAAAAATAAATATACTTGAATTGAATAATATATAATAATATATTTGAATTGATCAAATATATTATTATATATTATTCAATTCAAATATATTTATTTTGGGACAACTAGATCCAAGGGTTAGTTATACAAAAAAACTTAGAAACGATTGTTGTATTGGACGCGCAGAGTGTCTAGGGATTTTTTAGTATAACTAACCCATAGACCACCCGTGTACAGACCCTGACAATACGCTTTAAATAGCGTGATTTTGACTTGGTCCGTACAGCGGGAGAATCTACGGGCCAGCATATTGCCACGGACTGACAGAGCCCTACGCTCCCTCTCTATGTCGACATCATCTTTAAGGTCGTCCGTAAGGTAATGTCCGAGGTACTTAAACTGCGACACCCTATCTAAGTTAACACTATTCAAAGTAATGGGTAGAACAGATCCAGGACACTTTAAAGACCATGTACTGACTTTTCTTTATGTTATAAATAAGTCCGTGTGACTGCCGAGTCACACGGACTTATTTACTTTACAGACTTTCAGCATCTCTCCAAGCGCCCCAGCAGTGGGACCCAGCAGCAGCATGTCATCTGCGTAGCTGATATTATTAACACTAATACCACCCACCCGACATCCGACACGCATGCTGCTGAGTTCCACTATGAGGTCATTTACATACAGGCTGAAGAGCTTTGGAGATGATAACCCCCCCTGCTTCACGCCACACTCCAGCCTGTACGAATCGGTCAGTTCGTCTGGTTATTGTACCAATATTTAAAGAGCTTTAACATCTCCACTGGTACACCCTTGTCTTCTAGCTTCCTCCAAAGCACTTCGTAAGACACGAAGTCAAAGGCTTTGGAGAGACACAGAAAGCAGGCATACACCAGCGTCCTACAATCTGTGTAGAACCGGACAGTGTGCTTGAGACTTAAGATTGCGTTCTCAGTAGATAGTCCTGGCCGAAACCCGAACTGCATCTTGTAGTTTTAGATACTTTTATAAGCAAGAATCAAACAAACTGTCCAGCACCTTTGCTATCACGGTCGCGAGGGAGATCGGGCGGTAGTTATCCCTATCCGAGATGTCACCTGTCCTGTTCGTGATTAACCATGGGCACCACTGTGATTTTCATTAGGTCAGCTGGAAGGTACGCATGATTGATGCACATAGTAAACAACAGAGACAGGACCCTCGGGAGGTGCACTCTAGCATATTTCAGGTGTTCGACGCTGAGCCCGGCATGCCCAGGAGATTTGCCTTTGCTTATTCCTTTAATAAGAGCACTAACTTGAGTTGCTGTGAAACGTAACAGACGCTCCTCTCCCTGGCTGCCGGGCGCGGCGTCAATCATCTCGGTAAGAGGACCAATAGGTGACCGAACTCTAAAATGGTTGCTAAACATTTTCGATCTCCCTCGGATCACTTAAGCCGCCCACACTCGCCGGGAGGCCAGGCCTATCATCCAATTTTTTGGTAGCTTTCCAAAACTGGGAAAAAAAAATTGTGGCTCGACACTTCGCTTATTTTAGTTGTGTCAAAATAATTTTTAAAAATTTAGAGATTTTTTATTACAGAATAGCTTTAAGATTCTCATAGGCAAAAGTAAGGAATTTTAGTGACAGTTTAGTTAGTTTAGTTCGGTGTACAAGAGAATGGGCACCATTGTCGTGTAATGATTTACAAGATTTTAAACAACTTTCCTTGCCAAACTCGCAGTCTTTGGTGTTAGAGGAGTGTGGACACATTGGAAAATTAGAGGAATTTAAACAGATATTAGCAGCATAAATGCAGCTTAAATAGGTAGTATCTATTTAAAACAATAACAAAAAAATTCAATACTTACAAACTACCTAATACTAATATTAATTCTTACTGTAGATGTTTTATTTGCTATAGGAGAGCTAGCCAACCAGTCTTCAGCGAGGGCCGTCCATGCGTAGGCACTGGGGTGGCGACGCACTAAGTCCAGTAGTGCCGCGCGCGCGTGCGGGTCGTCTGCAGACGACAGCGACATCAGTACACTGAAAAAAATATCGGTGATATTTGAACACTGCTGCAAGAAACTTGCGCTCGAATGACGTTGAGAGGGGGGCGCTGTTGGTAAACAGTAGTGCAAATGTTACTTGAATGAATGTATTAAAAATCAAGATGGCGGCGTGAGTTCCAATTTTGGTCACGCGCCAAAATAACCTTTTAGCGCTATAGATATTTGGTCACTCTATGTGGAACTTGATACTCATTTGAGAAATCATCATCTGCAAAAATTCAAGTGAGGAAGTAAAATCGCTATAAGTTTTGTTTTTTTTAATACGCTCACGAACTACTTAGCTAATAAAGTATCCACATGAAATAGTAAACGTTACGATATTATGGTCTCAATGTTCTGAGGGATGTATTGAGACTTGATTGGACCTATGACAAAATTCACGTATACGGCAGCATATTTAATTGAATGTTAATTGACAACATTGGTATGTCTGGCCATTTTTTTTTTTGGTTGGGAATTATCAAATAAATTCTCCCGCTCTGCGTGGAGCGGGAGGGCGTGTCAGACTCTTACTGACTAAAACCCACTCGCGTTCCTTCCGTTGCCTGTACGTTGCCACGGTATCCCTTTCGGACTTTCCCGCAATGGTATGTCTGACCATCCATAAGAACAAACCGTTTCGGAAGCACATTCATTGTTTCGCCGTGCACTTTATAACTATTGTGAGTTCGTCCTTCTCGATAGCTATAACCAGGAATAATTAAAATCACGATGAATAGGTTAGTTCTAGGCAAGCGTGCACTATCGTCGAACATAGCGTTTTTTACCATGTGGTGAGACACTGATCATATTAAATAAAGACAATAAATAAAGGATCATAGGTACTTACCTGAAGGAACCATGGCTGGTGCCAGCTTTTCCAAACGACTCGTTGGCTTCTTCAAAATTACCGAGTCTATGATGGACTTCAGCTTCTAGGATTCTCAGGTAACCGATCTAGAAGAGAAGTACCATGTTTCATACGTAAATTGACTAAACCATTGGTTGGTGGCAAGAGAGTTGTTGTTGTTTTTAAATTAAAAGCAGTTGAGTTAGAGATTGAGCAAGGTTTATTGACTGTTCCACATTACAAAGGAATTACCAAACAGTTTTGGATTGTTTGTGCCTAGTGACTGCAGAAGGGTTTAATGGTTAATTGTTCATCAAAAAGTAGGTATAACTACAGCAATTACTAAAAATCAACTTTTTACAACTTTTTAACAAGAGTGATTTTGCCAACTTTACCTCTCCAAACTTCTCGAGTCCAACATGTAGATGGCACAAGGCGTCCTCGTAATCTTTTCGCAGACGGCAGCACAGACCGACCAGATGATAGTACTGAGCTGACTCTCCTGTCACCGATAGAACTCGAGCTATGCACACTTCTGCCAACTATAGGAACGAGAGGACCAAGGGGTCAGTTTTGCTGAACGTAGGTAGTGGTTACCTATGTGTTTATTTCGGATATGAAATCTGTAAATTAGAAGTTTTCCAATAAAGCTGTTAATAGTGAAGAAGCTACCGAAGATCACATATCATTACCAGGTGCGCTAAAAGCGTAGTAAAGGCAATACATGATTGCATAAGTTGACCGTCAGTGTGAAAGTTAAACTGCAATTTCCGTAAATACCTACCAATATTGTTACACATGATGGACGTCAACGTAACCCAATTAAAGCCTCAAAGCTTCAAAGGTCTTAAAGCGAAACAGTCAGGGTAGCCCATGAAATTCTTTAAGGTCAATACTAAAATAGAGAGTTGCATCATATATTTTTTTAATTCTAATGATTAAAGCCTGTGTTGTCCCACTGCAGGGCAAAAGCCTCCCTTTCTCCTTTCCATTCTTTTCTGTCTTGAGTTAGTGTGGACCAATCCTGCCTGTAGGCGTCAAGCTTGTCTCGTCATCTCCTCCTGGGTCTGCCTCGATGTCGACGGATGTTTTCTGGGACCCACAGCGCAGCGAGCTATAATTCTGGTAATAAATATTTGTTACGGTCGCGAATAATATTTTGATCAACACACAGACATTGACCTGCAAATTGCAAAAAAAGTAAGAAAATTTGAATGTCGTGGGCTACCTTATCGCATACCCCTTAGGCGCGGAGCACAAGAAGCTCCGGGCCCATAAGCTTTCTAAGCAGTACTTACAGGTACAGCCCTCAGCCTGAGCAACAGATCTGCGGCAACATAGTAGAGGCTCATGCCGGGCGGCAGCGGCGTGGAGGACCACCAGTCGCCCAGCTCTTTCTCCCACGTACGTTGGAACCGCACATCCTCTTCACACCGTAGGTCGCGCCCCCTGACAGATGCCAAAAGGATTTTCTGACGTTTTCTGTTAAGCTTCAAAACGGTACCTAATGTGTTTATTTATTATTATTTCTGTTTCTATAGTATTTTATCTAAACTGACGATATTATCGTGGACGTGCACGGCAGGGAAGTAAACGTGACCGTAGTATTGTTCATTTTTATAGAGATTTACAACATATTGATCTTAAATTATTTATACATGGAGCACACTGAAAGTTCTGCGGTCCTGAGCGCTCATAAATGTTTGCATTTCGAATGTTATATTTTTTTAAGCATAAGAAACTCATTCATTGATTAATATGTAGTACATTATGATACGAGTGTGTAATGATCAATACACACGCGTTTCATACGACGTTTTTCAACACATTTGCGACGAAAAAAGCAGACTTGTTGTAAGAACTTATGCTACAATAACGTAACTATAGAGATGATCCATTTTGATTTATAAATATCAACTGTCCTTTGTTGTCAGGTACTGACTATCCGGAGCTGTTTTTAAAAACTTTTCTACGTCGGTTGGTGACAATACTTAAGTCCCAGCAAATCGCCTCCATGCTCCCCCTGACCCATCCCGACAAGACCATCGCTTTCGAGGACACTAAAAAGGCTGAATGCCTAGAAGACAGCCTCGAGGCTCAATGCTCCCCTAGCTCCCAACCAGTAGACCAAGCTTACCTCTTAGAGGTCAACGCTGAGGTCGAACGTAGAGCCTCTCTCCCTCCCGTCGAAGACTCTGATAGTCCTCTGCCTCCCGTCACTCCAGACGAAGTGCATGACATACATCATCAAAGGTCTGAAAATCCGCAAATCCCCTGGCTCTGATGAAATCACCAATAAGGTGATCCAGCTATTCCCTGCCCCTCTGATATTGCTATTGGTCACCATCTTCAATGGTGCCCTAAGCAATAACATCTTTCCACAATCGTGGAAAGGGGCCATGGTCATCGACATCCCGAAGCTCGGCAAGCCAAAGACCGAGCCGTCGAGTTACCGCCCCATCAGTCTGCTCAAGGTACTCGGCAAAGTCTATGAGAGGCTTATTTATAAGAGTCTCAGAGACTGCCGACACCAAGGGCCTCATTCCCAACGAACAGTTTGGGTTCCGAACCCAGCACTCTAGCGTGCATCAGGCTCGCCGAATTATCGAACACATAAGCGCTGGCTTCCAACGCGGTTTGATAACCGGTGCAGTATTCTTCGATATAGCGAAAGCGTTCGACAAAGTCTGGCACAACGGCTTATTATATAAGCTATGCAAATTTGGTGTGCCAGATCGTCTCGTGCTCATCTTACGGGACTTTTTGTCAAACCGCACTTTCCAGTATCGCATCGAAGAAGCGATATCCTCCGCCCGTCCTATCCATGCAGGAGTCCCTCAGGGCTCGGTGCTCTCCCCATAATCTTTACGTTATTCACCAGCGATATCCCAAAGAGCAGAAAGGCGCAGTTGGCTCTGTTCGCAGACGATACGGCCATCTACTATAAGGGTTTCGGCTCTGACTCGATAGTCCGCGCTTTCCAAACCTCAGTCGACAAGCTCAGCGCCTGGTTTAGAAAGTGGAGGATTGAAGTTAACCCAGACCAAAGCCACAGAAGCCAAACAAAAAAGTCTTGGAAACCCCTCCGACCAATCACCATGTTCGGCAAGCCTAACCCCTGGGAGAAGCGAGCCGAATACTTAGGTGTTGTCCTCGACCAGCATCTCTCCTTCAGTGAACATAAAGCAGGCTCGCTCACTCACCGCTTTCGTTCTAGGTAGACTCCACTACATCCTGAACGCACATAGCAAATTGCACAAGCAAAGCCCCGCCATATCCATAGGATGCAATCGCTCCAAAATAAGATTCTTCCGTATAATCACCGGTGCCCCCTGGTACGTTAGGAACGAGTTCCTCCATCTCGACCTAAAGATCCCCACAATCCACCAATTTCTAAAAGCGATCTTTGAGTCCGCCGCCAAACATCGCAACCCTCTGGTTGTCGAGGCCGCCAATTATGTCCCCAGTAGAATCAGTCAGATCCGCCGCCCGAGGCAAATCTTTACGGACCCTGATGACCCCATAACCCTCCTTCAGGAGAGCAATAGGGCCACAAATATAGTGCACAAAAACAGACACCGACCCGCATTCCGACCTCGCTGCCGAGGTACTCCGCGATCGCGACCCTCCCGAGTAAATAATACTCCCCCTGACCCTTGCTCGACGATGCGCCAGTCCGCTTCGATGCTGAGCCAGTAGCTTTAAATTCCCCGATTGATAATTATGAAATATCCTTGATCCAGCCTGTGCCATCTTGCTGTCCTCCTCCCAGCGACGTCCTAAGCCAAGGTTCGTACCCCATAAGGGGTGCTCTTAGCGAGCGCTCACCGTAAAAGTAGAATAGTTTTTGCCCCTGGCTCGAGGCTTTGAGTGTAGTAGCTTAAGGCAGCCACAGGAAAGCCCGGTTAAGTAGTTATGACCTCAGAGGTCAGCTATGAGATGCCCTAGACAAAAAAAAATAAAGTTGGTGACAATATTTTAGATTTCGTATTTTTGATAATAATTAACCACACAATGAAAATGATAATAAACATTTTTGGAAAATGGCGCACTGGTTTTGTTTTTCCGCTAGGAATGCGCGCGCAGGTGCAGGTAAATAAAGGCACTGGCAAAACCGCTGAATAGCATATACACGGTGACATTTGAATCACAGTTTTGCTAGAAGAAACGTTGTTCAGATCATGGTCTACTACCATTCTATAGCATCAAATATGTTATTAAAACAAACTAGACTAGGCGTTCTCAAATAAGTCTCATTTCATTTAAAAGTTCATTTTAAAAGATCGTTGTCTCCGCAAGACAGCCGAGCATTGCGCTCGGCTTTAAAATGGTTTTGGGAGGGAAGCACCTCATTAGAGCACCGTAAGGGGTTGGTACGCAGAATTTGATTGTGGCCGCGTTTCTCTTCATGACGAAATTTGTGAAGTTCGGCCCTCAACTGCGATCACTGTGGAAAATATGACTACCTACTGTCAGCCAACTAATTGAAGAAAACCAGCGTATCACCTACGAGGAGAGTCGAGGACATTTGGGGATTGGTATGAGCCAAATTAAAAAATCTTATACTTATCAACATTTTTAAAAGTTAGAAAACTTTTTTGCCGCTGGATTCCTCATGAATTCACCCCAGAACAAAAACGGACTCGAGTTGATTGGTGTAAAAAAAAATTGTTTTAGTACAATCACGGACGTTCAAATGCTCTGTATGACATAGTGACAGGAGATGAAACATGGATTATATTGTTACATGCCGGTGTCTGTATAGGTGTTCAAAGGTTAAACTAACAAAATTGAGGCAGGCGAAAAGCGTAGGCAAAAAAATGATTGCTTTTTTTCCCAGACGGGTCCCGTCTACACGATCCCACTAGAAGAATAAAAGACAGTTAATGCTAAGTGGTACACCACCCTTTGTTTGCCCGGTGTTTTTGAAAAAGTTAGGGAAAAACGACCAAGATGTCGCATCCTATTGCACCATGACAACGCAGCAATGCTTCGGCGTACACCGCGAACAAGACAAAGTCATTTTTGGCTTCTGAAAACGTAGAGCTCGTGACCCATCCCGCACGAAGTCCTAAAGGTAATACGGGCTGGTGTCCGCAACTCCACGTCAAAGCGCGTATTTTGCGTACGGTGTAGGTACTAGCACCACTGTATAAGTAGTGGATAATTCAACAGCTGAATGAAGCAGGCCCTGGTAATAGACAGAAATTTAAATAAAATGAATTAATGTTAACAAAAATCATCAAAAAAAACATACTGTTCTGCAATGGTCATGATAGCAGCTGCTAAATGGAAAAGCTCGCGTTCGTAGAAGTATACGCTGGTGATGACCCACGCGGTGGTCCAATTCGGGTGTAATGTGAGCAGAGCGATGAAGAAGGGCTCCGCTATCGAGGGATCCTCTTCAAACAGCATGGCGCCTTTGGATAGGAGTCTATGGAACATAGAAAAGACTTAAATAACTATATCATGTCAATAACATATATGTCGCAGTAAGATGGTTGAAGCCGTGATATAGTTATATCCCTAGGGATATCTAAGGATATTGCTATATACCGTAACACTTTTAGTTATATGAAAGCGGTTCATGTCTTACTAGGAATATAACTATGATACGAGTATGATCTAGTAATATAACTATTAGGGCACTCCGACCAAATCGGTTAGGTTAGAAATGACCAACTACGTCGCTTCGTCGAAATTGGTTGCAGTAACAAAACTAAGGCACTCTGAGAGTTATGAACCGCTTTTACCTATATAAATATATTGGGGTATGTACTTAGCTGTATCCCTAGGGATATAACTATATCACGGCTTCAACCATCTTACTGCGACATAAATACCTATTGACGAGTAAAATTTTGAAACAGAACTAAGAATAGAAGCTGGAATTCGAATATTTTTCCTAAACAGACCTACTTTATCGGGCATCACACGTAAAAAAAATATTTAAATTCTCAAAAGCAATTTCATAAAGCGTAAAAATATCGACATGAACTTCAAAAACTTTCATTTAGTAATTAAATGGCATGTTTACAATTTTCATTTATTTTTACGATGTTTTCCCGTAATTCTTTAGCATAAAACATTAAGAGCTCACGTCAGTGGGTGTCGAGGGTTGATGCATATAGCCTTGTCGAGACAGACTTTGGCCCAGTTTCTGTCGATGTCTTTCAGGCAAGTCGATAGCTCCCGCCAATAGTCAGCATTTCGAGGCTTATCCACAACCAACTGAAAATTTTAAACAAAGAAAATCCATACTGATATTATAAATACGAAAGTAACTTTGTATGTCTGCCTGTCGGTCTGTCTGTTACCTTTTCACGCCTTAAAGGCTGCATGGATTTGGATGAAATCTGGCACACGGATAGACCATGACCGTGGCATAATTTCCGGCCTCGACCCGCGCGAAGCCGCAGTGAAAGTATTTCTATAAATCATATCTATGATGAGCGGCAAGTTACATCGGCTAATTTTTGTCCCAAAACATTCCCCCGAACGGGCGCGAAACTGCCGGAAAAAACTGGTTTCTAATGATAAAGTTACCCGTAAATAAATTTCCATAGCGTGATGCGTGTCCTGCATCTGGCGGGCGTGTCTGGCGGCTCGTACCGCCGGCTCCACCTCGACCGTCAGGTAATCAGTGTGTATCAGCGTCTTGGATGCCGACTTCATCAGGCAAGCGTGAGATATCATCACAAGTTCCTAAAGGGAAAAAAAAACTATTTAATTTGAAACCCTAAACCTGATTTTTTAGAAAATGTGTGATGCCAGGTGAAAACTGGGTAACAAAAGGAAAATAGAAAAAAAAATTGGTACAAAACACACTAATAATACCGACAAAAACAGAACAGATTGTAATCGTAGATCCGTTAGTACTTAGTATTTCCATTTTTGAAAAAATAGAGTAATATTTTTGAAAATAACAAACTTGTTATCTGTCCAGTTACTTATGATATTAAAACAATACTGAGTAAGATCATGAGGTCATTACTTCAAAAACTTCATCAGATTGTTGATACTGCTGTACAACAAAATGGTTGTTGACGAATATCGCAGCGTCTTGCCAGCAAGATGTGGTCAGTTCCACTCGAGTCCTGGTCTCACTCAGCTGTCGATTGAATGAGCAAAATTCTATGGGTCCTGCAAAATTGTACATAAAAGACTATTGAAACAGGCTCATTTTCAATTAAAAGACGAGCATTTTCATCAATATGTCGAGAAGATATAGAGCCTCGGTCTCTATGCAAAATTGATAGCCTAGCCATTATTTTTCCAGCAGTGTGTTTGTAGAATTACAGCAGACTCCGATCGCCGCGAAATATTCAACGGTTAATCCGATAGGTTCATCGTTTCCTCTACTGCCCCATATAGGGCACCAGAAACGCTGGCAGTATTGCGTCAATTGTGTACAATTCCAGCATCAACATCAGCCATGTGGCAACGAGTCTCAAATCTTCTTATAATCTTGTTGAAAATTTCGTTGATGCCCACACCTACAGCCAGCCATCTGACTAACGCATCTGTGATAAGTACTCGTAGTTACCGTAATAAGGCACTTTTCGCAAAGAGTTCGCAGCACTCCGAACAGTTTTCTGCCACTCGCACTCCAGTTGTCCGCGACCGGTGCATATTCTTTTTCTGGGGGCTTCAAGTTCCATTTCCGTAAGCATAGCACATATATCTTCTCTGTAATTAACAAAAGTAAATAAAAAAATAAAAAAAAACTCGACTGCGTAAAAAGTGAACTTTAAAAAAGATGGAAAATACTTAGTATTAGGTGGGATTGAGGACAGAAATAGGTCATCTTGTTTCCATCATTTTTTTAAAATTTCACTTTTTATCATTTTAATATATCTGCCATAAAGACGAATGTAACGACATATCATTAATCAAAATTGGTTCAGCCGTTCAGTAGTTACGAGGGAGCATAGGGACGGGTATACATACATACAGGTCAAACACATAATCCGCCTATTTTGGTTTCGCCGCAGTTATTAGCTTATTAGTACTCACGCTGGTCAAATTTAATACTAATATTCTACCCCCTATTGGGAATACGCGGGAAGACCAAGATTTTTTTAAAACCCAGACCAGTTAAAAAGCTAAGTTTGGTTGAGTTAAGTTAGGCCCGCTTGCAGTAAATTAACTTACTTGAGAATGCTCGGAGGTTCAATTATAGGCTTTAGGGGTCGTCCAAGTTCAACTTCGACTACAACAAAAGCATCAGTCTCATCAGCGCCTGTAGGTCTGTATAGAACATTATACAAATTGCCTACCGAAGTTGCGGAGTCTGGCACTCTGAAATTTTTTCGTTTTATTACACTATGTGCGGAAGTTTATATGAATCGTGTGTGATTTGCATAATAGTTTTAAAAAACTAGCAAAATTATTCCGACTCGATTTAGTATTGGCCTCTTCTTATTAAAGCACATGAATTCTCATTTATAAAAAAATCTATGTGTAAGTATTTTGTAATCATAGTGCAGCAATTGCATTCCGGAATAACGATGCTTTTGAAAAATAAGACCGAATGTAAATGAACGCCGACAACTGGTAGCAAGTATTCAAAAATTCTGTTGGCCAGTGACTATACAGCCATGTGTGCTGTTTGGGCTGTTATAAATAATTTTCCAGCTGAAGAGAAATTAAAATGTATTCTTACTTGCTGATTTTGCTAGTTTTCCAAGTAAGAGGTGAGGGAGGCTTATCATCGATGGACGGAGGTCTGTCGTTCGGAGTGAGCAGTAGGTCACAGCCGCACTCCCTCATCATAGATTCTGCATCTACCCAATGCAAGGGCACGGCGAGCCGGATGGTTTGTTCTGAATTTTTTTTTTTAAATATAACGTATCATAATGCCTGTATTTCCCCAAAGGGATGGGCAGAGGTGTACCTATAGTACACCCTCATTTCGCCAGTTATGTTTAAGTCCCATGTAATAGGGGACAAATCCAAATTTTCTATTGCCATCAATCGGGCACAAATCTAGACTCCGGGCTGCTACTGAGAAATTTCAGATGAAAACCCAATAACACTTTGCCCGACCCGGGAATCGAACCCGGGACGGACCTTATGAACTTACGACGACTAGACCAAAGAGGCAAATACTTCGTAATACTTTTATTTGGATTAATGGTAAGTATTTAGTAACAGAGTTTTGTTGTTATTTCATTGAGCTACTCTCATTATGACCGAAGCCACTTAATATATTAGATCTTTTTTTTTTTTAAATAACGAAAAATATTCTAGAATAACAAGTTAACCTCCTGGAAAAAGAAGCTTGAACAGATTTAAGAATGCCATAAAGCTGTATCCTCCGTTTTCTCCGTAGATATGAAGTTCAAGGGGCCACTTGTGATTACGGAGATGTTTCCACAGCCATTTGTCGCCCTTAAGTATCAAAGTGCGATGGAACGAGGCCCAAACTGCAGTGTCTGTTATGAAAACAAAATATTAAGAATCGAATTTGAAAATAAAGTCTAAAAAAATCTATGTCATTTAAACTTTTAGAGGTGTGAGAAACAAGGTGTAAAGTTAACTCATCCTCTATAGAAAATGGATGATCCTCCGACCAGACGGGTGTCGTGCCTGGCGGGCAACTGCCCAACGATTGATGTCGGGGATGTTATATATAGGCTGTTCGCGCGGTAAACTCTAATTGCGCGATGCAGGATTTGTGTGACGTCAGGATTTTTGTGTTACGTCAGATCTTTGATGCGTTGTTCGCACGTGGCGATGTAGATGTCGCCACAAATGCAGCTGCCGGAGTTTTGGCCAAATACCTACATTATTACGGGCGTACCGTTTAATTGAGACGACGTTTCTGCGATCGGCCTATATTAATTTTAATAACTATATTATGTGTGTCATGCTCTCGGTATCTCTAAAGTGACTATTAAAGACAACACAATATGTGGATACCTTCAAAATTCAAGGGAACCCAATTGTCTTGTGTATAAAAGAATATCAAGTCCTTGGTTATTTTTTATTTTATCGGGTCGTATGAACTCCGATTTGGAAAGTAAGTGACCATAGGATAGCACCAATAACTAATGTTTTTAATGACAGAACTCACTGTTAGGAACTGCACCATTCAAGTAAAATGGAAGGTCAATTTTATTTTCAATTTGTATGTCTTCTAGTTTACATTGGAACTTTTGGTCTCCTTGTGTAAATATCTCTCCTGAATCTCTTAAACTCTCCCATTTTGGAAAGAAACTCGTACAGTCGAACCTTCGTGGTTCTTTGTGACCGTGGCTATATGTAACAAGGCCAACATTCTGAAATTTTTTTGAAGAAATGAAAGATGTTGTACCTAATATTCATTTGTACTTTTTTCTCATATTTAAAATAATAGTGTGGCGATGGTTTAAAACTGTTGTAAGTATGATGTTTTCGGAACTTATTATTTTTGCCGCTTTTGACAAACAAAAGTACAGACGGACAATTGCAAAATTAAAGAGTGAGGGGTGAAAGAGTTTGTTTCGGGAGGTTCCTGTTTCGTATCAGGCGGGAGGAAACTCCCGGGTGTCATCACTGCGTGGATCGCCCGGAGGACACGGTGGAGCATACGGTGGAGGTCTGGCCGGCTTGGGCAGAGCATCGCCGTGTCCTCGTGGAGGCGATCGGTGGCGGGGATCTCTCGCATCCGGCCCTGGTCCAGGCCATGCTACGGAGCGAGAGGGCATGGGAGGCCGTCACCTCCTTCTGCGAAGCAGTAATGCTCGCGAAAGAGGAGGCAGAACGCGTGAGGGAGAGGCAAATTTCGCGCTCTCACGCCCCTATCCACCGCAGGAGACGCCCATGGCGTCGGGAATCGCAGGCCGATTCCCGGCCACCGTAGGGGCGGGCTTGCGGACGGTGAGCAATGGGTAGCTCGCCGTCCGATAAGGACCAGGCCCGGGTCGAGGGCGCGTTGCGTTCCACGCGCGCCTCAAAGAGATGTCAGCAAATGAAGGGGTCCGATAGGACTGATGCCTGCCGGGGTTGCGGGAAAGTCCGAAAGGGATACCGTGGCCCCTGGCAACGTACAGGCAACGGAAGGAACACGGGTGGGTTCTATTCAGTAAGAGTCTGACTGCTCTCCAAAGCGGGAGAAGTTTTTGTAAATTACCCAACCAAAAAAAAAAAATCGTGGTGAAAGAGTTTCCTATTTTTTTTTTTTCTTACAGTATTTTCTTCGCCGTAACTAGGTGTTTTCGAAGCAGCAGTATACACGTAGTCGTTTTCAAAAGGGATGATCATATTGTAGGAAGCAATAAGAGTCAATTTCATCCAGTTAGCCTTTTTTAGAACTTTGTGATGCACACTGTTGAGTGGATTTCGTTCTACAGTCAATTCCATCGTGAGTAGTGGCAGGGTGTCCCAACTCTTGCGCTTCAACGCCGACGGCTGGACCATTGGCTCCATACGTTTTTTAATACATATTTTTTGATTTTCTGGAAGGATTATTATGTTTTTAGGCGGATTTTGGCAGGGGCATACAGGTTAGATTCATTATAAAGAATTTCTATTACATTAGGTAGTACGTCTGGGTTTATACCCATAAAAGTTATATATGTATATTAATTTGACTACTTAATTATGTTTTGAAGTATGTATCAGCGAGATTTGTCAAACCTTTCATATCGGTAAAAATGGGCAAAATATCAACATTGCAGCAACTTATGTCTATAGTTCGTTCCGACATGGTCATGTTGCTTTGATCCAGGTTGAAAACTCCAGATCTGTTTTTATCTATATTTCTAAGAGGTTGAATTTGTGCTGTGGAATACAAAAGTACGAATGAAGAATAATTTTAATAATTAAAAAGTTTAATTAATCTGCTTCACTTTGTTCTAAAATTTAACAAGATTGAGATGAATGTTAAGGTATGGTACCTTAACATTCATCTCAATCTTGTTAAATTGTCCGTACCCGACCGCAGGCAGCAACTGCAGGTGACGTGTCGCCGCGACACGACTGGTTTCTATGAATTTCTATAATATACCTTTCGTAGCTAGCAACACTTCGCTTGCAGCTACGAGCGAGTGACAGACGACACGTGTAGCCCGACTGCAGACCAGGAGGCCTAGTGTGAGTTTATTTTAACCATCTCGATTTTACGCATCGACCGCGTTTGACGTTCCGATTGGCCGTTCACTGGTGAAGGCCGGCCGGCTGCCAATCAGAGCGCCGAACGCGCTCGATGCGTAAAGTCGAGATGGTTAAAAGAAACTCACACTAGGGCCTCAGTAGTGCCTTGCCGGCACTACTGAGGCCCTAGTGTAAGTTCGAACGCTAACACGTTTTTCTATCTTCTATCTACCGACTGGAATACGGGCTGCTGCCGACTGCGGTCGGGTTCGGAATCTTGACTGTAGCGACATATCGCCTGCAGTTGCCTCCTGCGGTCGGGTACGGAATGGTACCTTTAATTGTGATTACCATGCAGGGGCCATCCATAAATTACATCACACCTTAAGGGAGGACGGGGTCAACAAAGTATAACATCGTGAGACACGCTAGGGATAAGCATAAGCATAGTCATAAGCTTCGTGACTTCCTTTGTATAAATCTAAAGTATTAAAACTCGAAACTTTAACTCTACCGAAAATCTTTAAGCACTTATTACCAACTTTATCAATATTATTATACCTAAAGTTTTTAATATAAAATTGCAAAATATGTGACGTCACATTAAGGGGGTCATACAAACACACTTGTGAAGGGGCCTCCAAATATGAAATTCGGGTGAGGTAATTAATGGATGACCCCCCAAGTATCAGTTTGTGAGATACTTGTATCTACATGAATGTTCGCCTCAATATCAAATTAAACTTAATACCGGCTTTTGAGCCAATTTAAAATGGAAAGAGAAATGAAGATTTTCCCTAAGTTAAGGTCTATAGCGGTGAAACCAAATATTAAGTCCCATTTACACGATGCAAGTTTCTTGCCTGCGGCATAAAATAAAATTGAAGCAACCAATGAATTGCAGCGTCTAAACACTGTTTAGGCTGTGCAACTTTGATTGTTTCTTTAACTTATGGTATGCTACAGTCAATTAAATTGCACCGTGTAAATAAGGCCTTAAAGTGCAGTACGGTAGGAGTTTCTTGCCCGTTCTTCTCCATAGGTACCTACTACGCATTGGAATGGGCAACTAACTTCATATTTCTGACTGACCGACTTCTTGACAATTCAAAAGTGCCTGTAAATGGTTCAATTGAAATGCTTTGAGTTTTGAGTTTGAGGTAAATACGATAGTACCTTAGATGAGCATTGAGTAGGCGGGTATGTGAGCACTATGTATCTATCACATAATTAGTTTATCTGTTGTTGCTTCATTTTTAATTCTTAATTCTTTTTACCTATCGTGGTATAATAATTTTATTCTAGGTGCATCGTCCTCACATATAATTTATATAACTTATACTTATACAAAATATTGTAAAACATTTTAAAAGAGTAACGGTGGAGTTTCTTGCCCATTCTTCTCCATGCGAAAACTACCTTTTGGAAGGGGCGACTAGCATCATTTTAATTTTTTTGTAAATTTTTGACGTTCAAAAGTGCCTTATAAGGGCCTATTTGAAATAAATGATTTGGCTTTGACTTTGACTTTGGGCGCGAAACATTAGAAAGGTATTAAAATAATATGTAAGAATTTGATAAGGTGACACGCAGCAAAAATTTTAACCCAAATTCCTATGTCTCATGACATACCAACGAGTGGAGAATCGGCGAATAAACACATTTTCTCGTAATCAGAGGGATCATAAACCATGCTGCCATTAGCTACCGAATGGGCCGGCTCCTCATCTCTAGCGCCTACTGGTTTGATGATAGCATGCAATAACAGTTGATCGAAGAACGTCACTTTTATTGCAAAGTTTCTAAGATCCTGATCTGAGATACGCAGACTCAATACTTTTATAACCAGCGTGTCTAATGGTGGCATTTCGATCTCTGGAAGCAGTTTTTCATCTGACTTTAATTGAGATTCAGATAACATGGACGACGATCTGGCCTGAAAATAAGAATGTAGGTAATTAAGAGCGTTCTACAGAAAGTGTTTTGTGTGTAGTTAAAATTAAAAATTAAAGATTACTTAGACGACAAAAAGGCTTGGGACTAGCTCTATACTACTCCATACTAATTTAACTGTTTAGTTCATTTTATTTGACTGTATAAGTCAATTTATTTAATTTAAATTTTGTTTATTATTGACGTAATCTACTCTTTACACAGTTTTTGTTTTTTATTTTTATGAGATATATTGTAATATAATTATGGTCAGCTAGCGACCTCGAAAATTGATCATACTAATCTTGTCTGAGCAACCGGCAGCAAGTTCGTCATGCTCCCTCAGATGTCACTGCTTGCGGTAGCGTCGGGGGTCGGGTTGCCTCCTTCCCTCAAATATGGCGAGGGGAGTAATGGCTGACCTTTGCGTTATGCTCGTGAACAGGTGCTGCTTGTGGTGACTGGTCGTCTTGCTGACCATGGTTTTTGTTGTTGTTATTAGTAATTAACTGTTTATTTATTTTACTTCGATTGTTAGCTAGTTCGCTAGTTTATCATTTGTGATTTGGCATGCCCTTTATGTTCTTTTTACTTTTTGTTGTTGGTATATTGGTGACATATAGAAAATAATTTAATTTAATGTTTTGTGTTGCGTAAAGTAAATTATTACTATTGTATAGAATCATGTTCTTCTATTCAGACAGCTGTGCTGCTGGGGAGTTTGTTGCGCCACTTCTTCTTCCCAGCTAAAGTACTAGGAAGTGGTGAAGGGTGGGCGTTTTTGGGGGACTGTCTTATGTAATTTTGACGTTCGAAAAGTGCAGATTTTCAGCCTAGTTTGAATAAATGACTTTTGAATTTGAATTTGAGTGGGCAACGTTGCCGATAGCTGTCAAATATTTCGCTGTTTTGATTCATTAGGCGATATTACTGTATAGAAATAAGAAATATGGCTAACTAGTGAACTAAAATATTGAATAAGAAATGCAATAATTAATATCGTAAAACCGAATATTTCGTATTAGATCTAAAAAAGTACTTGGAAACTTTCCAAATGCCTTTTTTACACCTAAAACGGTTACAACATCAAATTCAGTGTTATAATTGCAATTCATTATTAATATTCTAGTTCACTAGTTAGCCATATTTCTTATTTCCATACAGTCATATTGCAAAATTAATCAAAACAGGTAAATATTTGACAGCTATTAGCGACGTAGCCAACATTTTGGATGAACGCTCTTAAGTATACTCTGAAAATAAGCGAAGCAAAACGAGTATGTAGTTGTAGTTGGCGTTCTGTAGCTTCTGCCTCCCCCCATTGGAAGAATAATAATTACATTTGTAAGTATGTATGTAATTATTACTTTATTGTTCTTAATGTGATTACAATACTTACGGATTTCTTCTTAATCATTTTTGTTTTATTTGTGAAACAATTTACTGTGAAATCTTTTTATTTTATTTTGGTTTCTATTTATTGCAGCAATAGAACAATGTTTCTGTCACTTCTTTCGACAGTTGTCAGATTTGACATAAGCTTTTTTATTTTCGATGAAGACAAACAGTTTTTTGTTATTCAATAGAACCTCCTAGGTTCTCTTTCCTTCATTTTCCATACGACTACTTAAGCTACGGTTTCCTAGAAAGCGGTGGCCGCACTTGATGGCCGCAGTGACGGCTGTCAAGGAAATGATGACGGCGGTAAAGATTTAAATCGTTAGATTCGACTTAACGCGTCAATAAATAGTCGAGTTTCTGTTTCGTTTTGACATACAATGACGCAGTGACAACACTTGTTTGTCATGGAAACGCTATTTAATAATGTGTGACCTCACTCTTCTTAGTATGGACACTTTTTCTTCTGACTGAGTACGGTGAGGGCATTTCTAGAGATTTAAATCTTTAGGGGGGCGGAGTTTACTTTACGGTGTCAACAACGCTCTCTAGGAAACCACACCAACTTACTTTCATAATCAACGTTTCATTGACGTCATTCGGCGTACATTGCGTACGCTACGTGAGCGGTCACCGCTCTTCTAGGAAACCGTAACTTTACATCCAGCAATGGACACTAATATGACGGAGAAGGGTATGTTTCTGTTTCGTTATTATCAACCATATTTTAACTACTGTGCAGTGTTGGTTATTGCGTAATAGAAAAACAGTTTGCAGTTCAGATCAAATTATAATTTACGATCACATTAATCATACTAGCATTTCTCACACTTTAGGTACACGACACAACTATTCGAATCTCATGACAGTTTCCAAACGTATTCACTGCTTCACCGCCACCGACGAACTCCTGCTTAGCTCCGGCCGGTCCGAGCGTTATATTGCAGACACTGTCGAGCGCTGGCGTCCCGATTAGTCAATTCAGTAACGTATTTCCGACAAATGTGATAATAATATTTAGATAATTGAAATAATAATTAGGAGAATATTATAATGTGCCCCTTTTTATAAATCAACGATTATTATATATAACACGGCGGGGTATCTATCCTGTGCCGTGTCTAACCAGTCTCCGGTTTAATTCTTCGTTGATAGTAGAATAGGTAGTTGGTTTTCAATCACACACAACTCTTAACTCAAACTCAAAGCATTTATTTCAATTATAACATTTACAGTCACTCTTGAGTTATCATTATCACTTATCAAGGAGTAATTCAGTTTGAGTTATTTTTTGAAGCTAGTCGCCCATTCCAAATAAAGTAGGTTCCTGATGGAGAAGAACGGGCAAGAAACTCCATGGACACTCTTTTAAATCAAAACATTATGGTACAGAGGTTATTTGTTCAACAATTACAATCACAGTTCTTTCTAACACAACTTTTCCTTTCATGTTTATTTCCAACACCCGCCATTCGGTGCGCCTCGCTTTTATCAAAGTCCGGCGATATATCCCGAATTTCAATACAATATCTTATTACTAAGTTTGTTGAATAAAACTTACAAACAATGCTAAAATGCTTATCAGTTAATTCTTTTATAATTAAACAATGCTAATATTCACAAATACAAAGGTTATTACTTTCTACCACTTTTCTATTGCTCCTTTCACAACACTTCCTGTGGTTCAAGGAATTTAATCAAACAACAGGTATTCACTAGTAAATTGCATTGTAAAATAATCTTATTACTTTATAGTTGGTTTTCTATTATTGAAACTTATTTAGTTCTTGTATTAAATTATTACATTCGGTTATTGATCATAATATTCGGAAACCGCGCCATCTTAGGTACCGCTTTGTCAAATGACCACTTGTTAATATGACTAAAAACCCATAAATCATTAAATAAATGTTCCCTTTTAATTTTAACTTTAGTTTATTGCCCCAACATCGAAGTTAGTAAATTTCTCTTCCAGTTGACCCACAGTATATTGACTGAGTTCACAAAGTTGGTAATAGATGGCGTTCGATTGCAAACGAATCAATAACGTTCACAGATGCACGCAAATGGCTGTAACAGTATTCCACAGTTACCCATAGAGGGCAGGATCAAAGACTTTATGGTGAATAACAATTATAATAAGTAGTTACGCATAAGATTATGTTATAATCTTTACAGGTAGACGCTTTCGCGGCGACATATATATTAAATTATAAACAAATGTAATTTCATCATTTGGTGTGGAGGGTGCATGTTTTAATATTGTGTCATGAAATTTTAATGGGCATGCATTAACACTTACATACCAGTGTTTTACATTTATAGATGAAAAATATTTAACTTTTGAAAATCCTTTATGGATGGAAAATCTGTTAACAAAAAATATCACACCATCAAACCACAACATGTTGATTCAACTTACCAGGAAAACGATATGAGAACGATGAGCATCACTAACCATATGGATTTATGCCGAATTAATCTGTAAACCTTGCTTTTCACAAACAAAGAACTACCTTTCAAAATACTATTCCAGAATTTCCAATGTCTTAACAACAAACAACACTTACTTGACGCTTTCTATTACCCAAAATTCTTCGCAGTACCCGAAGAGGCGGCGTCTGTATTCTGCTCCAAGAACATAAAGACTGCATACATAGAAGTGATATAACAGATTAATCTATAGAATATGTACAAGAGTTATATGCTACTGAATTGCCTAAAGAAAACTTATTAATTATAACTATTGGAATAGGAGAGAGGAAGAAGTATTTATTACCAGCAACTTAAACAAACGATTTGATCCTACTTACCGTACCTTGAGATGACTACCTTGCGATCTCGGTTTTCTGCCCTAAAGGCCATCGACCTGCGTCCCCCGTTAGACCCAGTGTCCAGGTCCACCAAATGCGCTGACATGCGTATCCTGGGCATGGACGACTCAGTGACGGAAGGAGAAGTGGTGGCCGCTGTCGTTAGGACTGGGAGGTGCTTTGCCGAGCAAGTGAGGGTAGGCACCATCCGTCCCGACTTCATGGAGATGCGGGCCATTACGGCCAGCTGCCCCGTGTCGGCGGGCAATAAAATAGCCGGGCAGAGCCGAAGGCGGTGGTGGAAGGTGGGGTGGGTCTCCGCGCTGGTCAAACTGCTAGAACCCAGACTTCTGAGGTGCTTCCGCTGCCAGGTGGGCAACTACGTGGGAGCTAAATGCACCTCGGTGGTGGCCGCAGCGGTTACTGCTTCTGCTGTGGTCAACCCGGTCACAAGGTCGGCTCGTGCAATACCACGCCGCACTGCGTCGTATGGTCGGCGGCCGGCAAGATGGCCGATCACCGGATTGGGAGTAAGGCCAGCGCCCCACCTGCAAAAGCCAGGGGGAAACCCTCCGCCACCGCCGTCACTGCCGCAGCCGCCGCCACCGCCGCCGTTGCCGCCTCCACCGTCTTTGTCGTCGCCGCAGCCGCCGCGGCAAGGCCCTCACAGAGGGCTCGGGACGGAGCTGATATGGAGTGCCAATAATGGCCCTTTTACGTCTTCTCTAAGTGAAAATCAATCAGTGCGTCGCAGCTCAGGATCTGTTGTTCCAGAGCATGGCGCAGTGGTCGATTAACATCGCCGTGGTCGATGAGCCGTAGGTACTTTATCCCGCCCAGGGAGGTGGAGGACGTGAGCGGCTCAGTGACCCTAATTTCCTGGGCTGTCCGCCCCGCTCTGTCACCGCGTGTCAGTGACTGGCGCGTCATGCTGGGTGTGGAGACTGAAGACCTATTCCGATCACCGGTACATCCGGTTTGACGTCTCCGCCCAGACCTCGAGCGCGCCGGTCCGACAGGCCCCGAGTGATCCGCGTTGGGCGCTGAAGCAGCTGGACCGGGAGATCCTCCTGGAAGCCTCGATCGTGCAGGCCTGAGTGTCATTACCGGACAGGCCTGCTGACATCAACGACGATGCGGAGTGGCACCGGGAGGCCATGTCTGAAATATGTGACGTTGCAATGCCCCGGGTCCAGCCCGGACGTGCCTCGCGCCAGGTGTACTGGTGGTCACAAGAGCTGACGACACTGCGCAATGCGTGCGTTCCTGCGCGACGTCGATACACCAGGCACCGCAGGCTGCTTATTCGCCCTCCGGATACTGAACCCCAGCTTATGGGGGACGTAATGAGCGCTCCGTTCTCTTCGAGAGGGGAACATACGTCCCCACCCATGGCTCCGCGTACTGCGGTGCCCGATGCGGACCACACCACCGACGATGACGACGATGCTCCGGAGAGTGGCGGTACGTAGGCTGAATGCCAAAAATACAACCCTAGGACCCGACGGCTTACCTGGGAAAGCCTGGGTCCTGGCCTTGGAGGCTCTCAGGACTCGACTAAGGGGGCTCCTAAGCACATACTTGGAGAGGGGCCGGTTCCTACTTCGTTGGAAGACGGGAAACTGGTCCTTATCAAGAAGCCGGGGCACCCTGCAGTCTTTCCGTCCACTTATCGGCCCATCGTGCTGCTCGACGAGGTGGGCAAGCTCTTTGAAAGAGTCATTGCAGACCGTCTCGTCGGGCGGCTGGTGCGGTTGGGGCCGGATTTGGCGGAGAGCCAGTTTGGTTTTCGCAGTGGCGCGCTACGGTGGACGCCATCATGCGCGTGTGGGCCCTGACGACGGAGAATGCTGTGGTCTGGGGTGGCGACCCCACCCCAGACCACAGCATTCCCCGTCGTCAGGCGGTGTCTTTAGACATCGCGAATGCCTTCAATAGCCTGCCCTGGAGTTGCATCAGGGAGGCACTCCGGTATCACCGAATGTCAACCTACCTCTGTCATGATCAGTGATCGGAGTAGGTAGAGCTATTTTGGTTCAATGACCGCAAACGTTGATGTTAATATGGACATTCCCCGGGATTCTTACTGAAACTCCGGGATTCAAAAAAAAAAAATGTTTTTTTTATTAACAAGGATAAAAGAAAGCTTGTCTTATATATTGGCAGTGAGCGCACGACGTTGTCAAACTAACATCAGCGAAGCGTTGCTAATTTCCAATGCGCACACGCGCGATGTTGCCGCTCAGGTGTAACGCGAGTACTTGTTTATACAAAATTGTTACAGAAAATTAAAAATAAATACATTTAAAAAATAAAGTTTTTAATTTCATTAACCTGAAACCTGTCCGTCTTATACCTACCCGTCGGAGGGGAGGAGGGATATGTATCCATAATTCCTTAAGACGTGAATAGCTTTTTACAAAGTAGTTTCTAACCTATTTAATAATATATATTTCAAATCCCGGGATTCCGGGATTTGAAATATATATGTCCGTATTAAGACAACGTATTGCAAGTACAAAAAATAGCTCTGCCTACTCCGATCACTGGTCATGATAAATGCAACCAAGCAGTAATGCTCGCGAAGGACGAGGCGGAACGCATGAGGGAGAAGCAAATTTCGCGCCCTCACGCTCCTAGCTGCCGCAGGAGACGTCCTGGGCGTCGGGAATCACAGGCCGATTCCCGGTCACCGTAGGCGCGGGCTTGCGGGCGGTGAGCAATGGGTAGTTCGCCGTCCGATAAGGACAAGGCCCGGGTCGACGGTGCGTTGTGTTCCACGCGCGTACAATATTTTTTTTTTTTATTAAGTATTATTATATTTTATATAATAGGTCTTTACCTATGAAATTGCCGTTATGTATGAAAAAATTTAAACGAATTTTTTTCATGTATTTTTTATTTGTATTAATCGAAGCAATCACCCATGCAATTAATGCATCTTTGCCAACGCAGTGGCAGTTTATTGATGCCCTTCTTAAAGAAATCAGCTGGACGGGAGGCAACAAATTCTTCAAAGGCATTTTGTACTGCCTCTCGGGTATTGAATTTTTTTCCCGCCAAGAAGTTATCCAAATTCTGGAAAAAGTAGTAGTCTGTAGGCGCAAGGTCTGGTGAGTAGGACGAATGACGGAGAGCTTCCAACCCCAGTTCTTGCAACTTGGAGACCGTCTGCTGTGCAGTATGAGGTCGCGCGTTCTCGTGCAGGAGCAGCGGAGACGAGCGATTGACCAATGCTGGTTGGAGATGTGCCAGCTTCTCCATCATTGTATTCAGTTCTTCACAGTATACATCTGCAGTAATGCTCACCCCGTTTGGTAAGAAGCTGTGATGAATCACACCGGCGCTAGACCACCAAACAGTGACCATCATTTTCTAGGAGTAAGTTTTCGTTTAGGGCATTGTTTAGGTGCTGAACCAGGATCCAACCAACTTTCTGAGCGCTTGCGGTTATCAAACAGAATCCATTTTTCATCGCAGGTAACAATGCGGTTCAAAATTCCTTCATTTGTGTGTCTGTTGAGCAGTACAAGGCACGTCTCGACGCGTACTTCGCGCTGGCGATCATTGAGTTCGTGGTCCCATTTGTCAAGCTTTTTTACCTTGCCAATTTGACGCTAATGGACCAATATTGTTTTGACGCTAACGTCGAAAGCTGCTGCTAATTCAGCCGTAGATTGTGTATCATCAGCTTCCACAATCGCCTTTAATTCGTCATTGTCGACCAAAGTCTTAGGACGACCGCGAGGTTCATTTTTCAGGTCGAAATTTCCAGAACGGAAGCGAGCAAACCAATAACAGGTGGTGCGTTGGTTTGTAGTGTTAGCTCCGTAAACGTCGTTGATGTTGCGTGCCGCTTGTGCCGCGTTGCTGCCACGACGGTACTCATATTCCATAATTACTCGAATTTTTAACGTATCCATGATGACGAAAAAGATTGAAATGCGATGAAAATGTAACACTAATCAATAAACAAATGACTACTTAAGGAAAAAAAATTCCATGTTTTTAAAATAAAATTAATTTGAAATTAGAATTCTTAGCCAAACAAAAATTATTTTGATTTGAAATGGCCAGTACTGCAGAACGGCAATTTCATAGGTAAAGACCTAATATATTACCTACATTTTGTCAGTTAAGTTGATCGGAGAATATGACTCATAATATAATCACCCTTACGAAAATACCAAAGAATAAATACGCAATCAGTAGGAACGTAACTTATTTGTTCGCAGGCCCTACTGAGCCTTACTATAAATACCAATTTTTTACCTACTTTTATACAAAACTAAATCGTTTTGCTAAGTAATTATTTCCAGAAGTTTCGCCTCCCAGATATAACCATAATGTTCATGGGGACAAAGTTTTTCTACGGAACCTTCATGTTCAAACTCAGCGTCATTTCAAGATAAGTAAATGTGTTTTGTTGCCATAATAAAATAGGATTTAGTAAGAAGGCTGTAATTTTAATATTATGTTTTATTTATATTCTTGATCAAAATTTTATTTATTAGGGTTAACTAAAGAGAAGGTGTATCTTAGGTGCGTTTGTGAGGTCACATGTAACTCTTTCGGGTTCGGTTTACAGAATAAGTAGACTAGGGTAAGTCGACTCAGAAATTTTTAATTAAAAAAATACAGCTTTTTGCTGTGTATCATTGCCGAAACCCCTTACAACTAACATTCTTATGATCTATACAATATAAATAAATAATAACTAACATGACAAAAATGGAAATTATAATAACTACAGTGCTACAAGGATCTTTTGGCATTGGAATATCGTTGGCAGGGGCTGTCGGTAAACATTTGTATGTGCATTTGTGCAATCGTTTTGAGAAATGTATTGAAAAACTAAGATGGCGGCGTTAGTTCTGATTTTGGCC
The DNA here is from genome assembly GCA_949128155.2 of Xanthia icteritia. Taxonomy (NCBI): domain Eukaryota; kingdom Metazoa; phylum Arthropoda; class Insecta; order Lepidoptera; family Noctuidae; genus Xanthia; species Xanthia icteritia. The sequence goes on from OX421930.2 coordinate 10,217,690, forward strand.
AAGCGCCAAAACATCCTTGTACAGCTATTATCTATTTACAATGGACGATGGACAATATTATCATCACCGTCTACAAAGATTCACTTTTTTTAATTTATTAGCTCTAGAAAACCATTAATTGCCCTCACCGTTACATAGATATACTAAAAAAAAAAGCACTACAGTTCAAATCAGAGATCAAAACAATCATCCCCAACCCATGTATTGTTTGTAATCTAATCACACTACAAAAGTACCTCCACATAGCTACTTAAATGTCACTTGTACCACTGCATGTAACGTCATCAAGCTTTTTAAATGGTGTTGGGAATCAAACCACTGGCTATGAGATTAAAGACTTCTGCCTTACTAATAAGAGAAAAGGCTTCATGAACTCATATAAGTAACACACACACATACAACTACATAAAATGTGAACAGCCAGTCTAACATACGGTAGTGGAACTGATTCCCCATCGCCGGATGTAGTTCGGTATTTCTAATATCGCCTCACGGGGAGGTTATTTATCAAACGGAACAGTGGTTCATCAACAAAGGCGAAAATAGGCAACCAAGTGCACTAAAAATACAGAGTAAATTTACAGATGTTTAGTCTTGCTTGTTCAATTCCTCTAATAATTTATCCTGTGACGCTGGTTTGCGAGCATAGACAACGAGTAAACGATAGCAAAACGGAACGCTTGTTTCATAATTATTGTTGGATTTGGTCATTATCTGCAGTTCTTTTAGTATGTCCAGATAATCTGTCATGAAGTCGTCGTACTTTTCTTGCGGGATCTTAAAAGGATTGACCGCTGTGAGGGCATCTGTAGAAAGGAAACAGTGATTTCATGAGTTTTTGTTGTGTAACATTTTTCGTCTCGCTTTCCTGTAATCAAAATCAAAATCGAAATAATCAAATCTGTGGGAGTCATTTCTTGAAAAGGGACGGAAGTGTGTCACAGGAAGCCGGGGGAGCGCGCGCTATTTGATTTGACCAACGCGCTGTGCTAGTGGCCTTCAGAATCGACCTTGACGAGCCCCTTTATTGTTGCTTATTACCTTAATGTTGCTTATTACCAACGTGAGATGTCAGATGTTACACATCATGACGCGACTAATGAAAGGCTCACTCGTTTTTTTGTCTAGGGTACATATGTCTATCGGATCGGTGTATATCTTGCCGAGCTTTTGGCGACGGGTCCCAATATCCCAGTGAGACGTCGTTTCTTACCAAGGATAAAAGCGCATTTAGTAGGTTCATCCCTCGTAGTTAAAGCCGAAAAATATTAATCTTTCCTTTACACTTTTTAAACTTGAGAATGAATGACTTGACTACTTAGCACACCTAGCATATTGTTTACAGCTGCGAGTTAGTGCTTTGTTATGACTGTGCAGTTAACTTTTAACGTGCACGACTTTTTACATAGTTCACAAGTTAAATAAAATATTAATGATGTAGATGTAACCAATATTTTGTAACAATATAATTTAAAAGAGTGCCCATAGGTATATGGACTTTCTTACTCGTTCTTTTCCTAAGAACCTCCTAAGCTTTGGAATGGGCAACTAGTTTCATCCTTCTGACTGAACGTTGACAATTCAAAATTGCATGTTTTAATTGAAAAAAAAAATACTTTGAGTTTGTCTCTGTTAACCGCCTGTCCATGGTAATAATAAGTTGACTTTGATAGCGCCTTATTTTCGTAGCTGTAGTTTTTTTAGTTCAAGTGTGCTGACTACTGATCTGCGCTGACTGTACTTGTAAGTGTTTAAGTTGCTGTCATTCTATCATTTATTATGGTACAAACACCTAAATGATATCGATAAAGATAAAATAATACTCACTTCGCAAATCATGTAAGTCGTCGTACACAAACATTGAGTCTTTACATTCTACTTCGTAGTCAATGAAACCTGTCTGTTCCAAAATTTTCTTTACTTCTTTTTCCGGATTCTGAAAAATATTTCATAAATTAATTAGTATTTGCAATACTTGTACATATTATTATTCCGTTTATTTAATTATTTACATATAAATTATATTTTTAAATATTAGAAAAAAATATATAAAAACATTTAAAAATATAAAAAATAGTAGCCCACCGGTATCGGGAACAGGTTCCAAGCTACCGGCGGTCAGGGCTCCAGAGAGAGGAACCTCCTAACAATGCGAGCCATGTTCAGGAGTACCGCTTCCTGAATCAAGCCCTTAATCCAGCTGCCCAACGAGAGCCTCCTTAGGTGTTGGTCGAGGCTCTTGGTAATTAAGCCATAGGCTGATACGACTATCGGCACAATGATCGCTGAGTCCACATACCACATGTCGACAACCTCGCGAGCCAAGTCAAGATACCTAATTTGTTTATCTTTCTCGGCTTTCACGAGGTTCCCGTCATGTGGGACCGTTATATCAATAATCATTGCACGCCGCACTCCTCAATCCACCACCACTATATCAGGCTTATTGGCAACAATAGTCCTGTCGGTGATGATGGATCAATCCCAGTACAATGTGATATTTCCATTTTCGAGAACTGGGTCGGGCACATACCTGTAGTATGGTACTTCCGATTCCACAAAGCTGTATTTTAGAGCAAGTTGCTAATGGATCCTGGCTACAAGGTTGTGTCTATGCATGTACTCTTCGTTAGCTAGACGAGAACACCCGGAGATAATGTGTCGGATTGATTCTCCCGGACGGTGGCATGCCCGACAGATTTCAACCGTGCCGTCCTTCACAATGAATCTCCGGTAATTGTTCGTCATCATAACTTCGTCCATAATTGCACAGACAAAACCTTCGGTTTCCCCAAAGAGGTCACCAGAACGTAGCCTGGCTACGGACGCTAGTAAATCTACATCGGGCCCATGTAGGGCCTGGAAGTAGCGTCCGTGAAGCTCCTTACTCTGCCATACCTCCTTGCGATCATTAGTGTCAAGCACTACAGGCTTGCGCCAGTTCTCTTTAGCCAAAGAGAGTGGGGTAAGGCCCTTGTACACCGCGACCACATCCCGATCCGATGCATCCCCACGTCAGCTTCTAGGAAATATTCCCTGAGACTGCATATCTCTCTAATGTGCAAGGTCTTAACGTTTAAAAAGCCTAGACCTTCATACTTTCGTAGGATATACAGTCTCATTACCTTGCAATCTCAATAATGGGCCCCCGAAAACGGTCGCTAGCACAGTGTCGTAGCGACGAGGAGGCAACATGTCCTGAGGTGCTTATAAGGAGTGTAGCGGTATTTCACGGCTATCAGGACAATCCCGGAAGTAGAGTCAAGATCCCTACCAGCATCTTACTGGAATACTTCCTTCCTCCGAGCACATTTGCTCTTGCGAATCTCCACTCAAGCCGGCCAATAAAGGGAAAAAAGAAGTGAGAGCTCTATTCCTCGTCAGTGTTCACTCCAGCTGGCCAATAAAGGCAAGCCAGAGGTGAGGAACAAGACTTTTCCCAGGAGATAGGGTTCGTGGGGTCGCTACTGCCTAACAGCTCGCCACATGCTGCCCTACGGGTTTCTGTATCTCTCTTCGTCTGGCTCCTCATCCCAGACCTGTTCCGGCAAAGTAAACTCTACCGGCACAGACCTGGAGTTCAGAGCGCGCAAGCCCCACCACGACATCAACGAAGAGATACGGCGGTGGGGTTATTATTATAATTATTATTTTAAGTCTGTAAGTTTTTAATTTTTCACCTTAGTTAATCCTGACATTAAAATGTGATAAAAAGATAAAATAAATTTACTTCTTTGTGTGAGACATTATTCAACAATAAAGAACTTCAACAATGATTAGGAAACTTAATGTTGTTTATTACTCGTGTATTATTTAGAACTGTTTTTTCCCATCCTTAGTTAATATAAATCTTATCTTAACCTTTGAGGTATAACTCTCACATTTTCTAACTTTTCAAAAACACAATCCAAATTTTTTTTTAAACATGTAATTATGGAATGAAAAAAAACATAAATGGGCTGTCAAAACATCACAGACGTGAAGGCTTCGTTATCAAATGATGAAAAACGATTGTCTCCACAGAGTACTTATACTCGTATGATTGTCTCTGATTGATATGTATCATTATTAGCATATTGGTAGCTATTATTATTTACCTTTGAGTCATGATAAGGCGACACGAATCTATCGACGTCTTGCAGCCATTCACTCCACTTGTTGTTGCGTGCTAGAACACGGTACACGTCAAAGACAGGCGCTCCCGCAACGAATATCGTGAAACACTCTCCATCTTCATTCAGCAGGTTGTAGATATTGGTGAATGCTCGTCTGAAACGATCATAGTTTTCATATATATTATTGTAAATTAAGGTCAAAATCTCCTGTCTCCTGAAATGTAAAAAATAACATGCACAAAACACACATAAATACACAAAATCAACATATAAACAACATTTTATCGCACCTGTATTCTCAGAGGGGTTAGGCAGAGGTACCATCGAAGAAGTTCATATCTATACACCGTAAGGACTATTTCTGCTTGCAGCGCTCGGCCGCTATAGAACCGGGGCGGTAACAGATGTGGTCATCGTGTTCACGGGATTTTGTTTTCAAACTGCTTAGATGTGAAGTTCTTCGATAGTACATTACACCCATATTTCGCCACATAAACGGTACGAACCTAAACCCACTTACCGGAAACAGAAGACTCCGGGCTACTGAGAAATTCCTATTGGAAAAACGTGGGATCCCATGGTTTGCGTATGACCAGTATCGATTGATTGTCATACTTATCTATAGTATTAATTATCATAATTCATTATTGCGCTGATAGTAGTTAAGGCCAAGGTCTTAAACCGAAGAGCCCCGACCGCCACCTCGAGAGGCTCTAGTCTACGCCTTGTTGAGATAAGCGGATACAATTCCTGCTTCCGGCGTTAGCAGACATTAGGTACCTACCTTTTATTAATGTAAATGATTTAAATCATCAAACTGTTTATTTAAATTAATGAAATAATTAATTTAAAAAAATACATTTATTACAATTCCTTTTGTTAAAGTTTCATCAATAAATCGTGTTTGGTAAAACTATACTAAGTTCACTACTCAATGTTGAGTCTAGTTGTGGGAAACAAAGCTTCAATTCGGCCATTTTATAGGTTAGCTATAAGTAGATTCTACTACTTTTACTGAGACGTAAACGTTAAATATGGCACTAACGCTCGCTGCGGCCGGCGCAATGTATTCGATGTTGAATTTTCGTTACTAGACTTGCATAGATTACGATAGTCACTTCTTTCAGCAAACCTGAAGATTAGTTGAAAAATCGGTTTCAAAAGAAATTAAAAAGTAACCAGCCAATTACAGGCAAAGATCATTAAATGGCTCTGAAATAAAGACGCTGCCATGCTGCTGAACTATTTAATTTGAACCTTGCCTTAATTTTTGACCTATTAGTTAATAGCCAACTGTTTAATACCTACGTTTCAGTCACAAATGAATGAAATCGATTTAAAAATTGCTTACTTAAATCTAATTATTATGGTGTCTTCGCTGTCCAAGTTTAAGTCATCCTAAATTACGGATATCTAGCTGCGCTCCGCGGTTATACCCGCATAATTCTCGATCCCGTGGGAATATCGGGATAAAAGTATTCTATGTCGTAATCCAAGTCATGTTCTACCCATGTGCAAAATTTCATCCAAATCCATTCAGCGTGAACGCGTAACAAACAAACAAACAAACTCACTTTCACATTTATAATATTAGTTAGGATGTTTCGATGTTTGATGTTTGAAGTTTCAAAACGACGTCCTATAAATATTCTGGAGTATTATTATTCCATCTGAGTACTACGTATGGTAAAGGATTCCTAACGACGGCACTATTTGAGTTTGAGCATCGCGCTTATGACCATTGGAACTACGGGTTGTAACTTTAGGCTAATTTATTTTGAAAGGAACTTAGTATATTGTACATACAGAATATCAGTAGAAAAGTTAAGCCCGCGCTTTAGTTACCTAATTCTATGACAATCATAAGACAAAAAAAAAGATAATATAATTCCGGATCTTTCTATCAGTAGATCAAAAATAAAATTAAACAATGATGTAGGTGGGAACCTACATCATTGTTTAATTTTTCCATTAACCACCATTTACATAAAATATAAAATTAAAATAATTTAGGTAAACAAATTATTTAATATGTTGAAGTAGTTGAAGATCTCTTCAAATATGTTCTACTACGAAACTGAGAGAAAAAATACTCACTCTTGATCTATGATCCAGTGCAGAGCGTAGAATGAAAACACGTGGTCGAATTTTCCCTTCATCCCTTCCGGCAGGTCACCCACTATGTCCAGTACAGTGAAGGAAGTCTGCTCGTTACAATGATGGTCATTGGCGAAGTCCACCATCTTCTCGCTGATGTCACACCCGAGCAACTTGAAGTCAGTAGGGATGTACTTCTTCAGCATATTCGTGACGCTGCCGTCTCCGCATCCTAAGTCTAAGATATTGTTGTTACTCTTCTTCCACTTAATTTTTGACGCGTATTTTTCTAAATACATGAGCGCATCCCTTTTTTGCATGCTGTTGCATTTTTCATACAAGACGGCGTTATTCATGGTTTGTTAAAAAAATAATGTTGGGATTTTCAGTGGATAAATTTCGTGTGTTTATGATTTTTGTTTAGTATTTTCGGGTGCGCGTGCGCGTGGCCTAGCAGCGCGGTTTCGGCGGACAGTCGCGACGGGAGCGAGGCACTCCGCATTTATACGTGCCACGATCGCGCCTCAAACATTCATGGCAGCAGCGGATTTGGCAGATATCATCTTATTTCTTTGGCAGACATCATATTACTTCGTTTGCAATGATCATTGAATATGACTGAATTTTCTTTCGGGATGAAAGAAAATTGCAATTATGCCAATAAATAATTATGCGTATGCTGTATGCATTTATGTACCTATGAGTAGAGTGAACTTACTTGGTTCAGCTCATAAGGTGGCCCAATCAAATGTCAAATTATTCTTACGTCTGTGATGAATTTGTTTCAGAGATGTTTTCTTTTTATTCCATTAACTGTAAGTATCATAATGGCGCAGAATCAAGTGATTGACGCGATATCAGTGGACCAATACAGAGTAAATCCTCTTCCCATAAATACATACTGAGATGGAACTTATGGAACATTACAATTAAGTCCATTTTCTTTATTATGTTTTCCTCTGTCGTGGTTTCTGAGTTAGTGGTTTTAAACCCTGAACATAAACAAGCGACAATAGCCCAAGGATTAAGGCATCGGAATGCTTAGTGTTAAATTGTGAGTTTGAATCTTACCTGTTTTACTATTGACGTGAATACACACGTGTTATTATGTTTTACTATGTCAGCATAGCAAATAATAACAATAAGTACAGTAATTTGGTATAATTTAAGCTCAACACATTTTTACACGGTTTTTCATTTATTGAATTTTTCGTACAGTTGTAAACAACTGTTTATGCGCTGTTGTTGCAAACGTTCCAAATTCAATATTTGGTGCATCTTCTGATGATATGGAGCCGTTGCTGTGAACCTATCAAAGAAATGAAAAAGATGATACTAGTAATAATTTGGTTTGTTCTATTTTCCTTGATATTTTCACATGTTTTGAAATGGTGCCCTATACTCCATGATAATCTTTTGCAGGGCGGTACCTCTGAAGTAGCAGCGACACGTTGCGTAGCAGCAATGCGCTGTGCGCTTTCGCTGTGTTGCAAACTTATTTGAATTCAAGATTTCAGTTCATCTGTCCTTTCTATATGATTAATTTACTACCTATATTTATCACTAACAGATCGCATTGTATGTTTGAAATATAATAAGTATTATTGAGAACTGCTTTAAGCACTTTTTTGAGATATCCGTGAGAATAAAATACAATTAAAAATTAAATACTTTATATAATAAGACCGTAAATATACAATAAAACTTGTTTAAGTTTACAATAGAGTAGATTATAAATATTGCGACACAAAGTATCTCCGATTTAACTACTTCTGAAAAACGAATATAAATCAGCAAAACAGGTAGGTCCGTTGTAATGGCCATCATTATTGTATGAAATATAAATGCTTAGTGCATTAATATTTCATACAAAACCTGAAGGGGTCATCGACCTCTCATTGAGTTCCATATTTCAGTTGCTTTAATAGAAACTAACTTCTACTAGCGACTTTGTCCGTGAGAATTTTCTTGTTTTGTCAGAAAATATATCCTGTGACACTCGGCAATACAGCTTCTCATCATGAAAGAATTTTCGGAATCGGGTCAGTAGTTCCGAAGATTACCCCTACATACAAACGCACAAATTTTACCTGTTTATAATAATAATATTACGTATAGGGTGAGAATTTTCATACCAAAATACCACCCAAATTTCAGAAGTTTCCAGTGGCTTTTTATAAAACTCAGATTTAGAAAAATTTTAATAGGATAATTAGGGCGAATAAAAGTTATTCTGTGCAATAATGTAACCTATCCTGATAGTGTTAGTTGTGATTAGGCCGCACACAATCATACCAAAATCAAAGGCTCTGAAGATCACGTAATTTTTTGTCCATTTTTAATATCTGAAAGTGGGCTCCTGGCCACGGGGCTATTTGAAACTTTTCAAATATATTTTCGGTGTTCTCTCATCATGCAGCACGTATTCAGCTATCAACTTTCCCCCTTGCATATTATGCTTGCTCAAAAACTCAGGCTAAATAAACAGACAAGAAAAAAGGAACAGAAAAATACGTACAATTTCTAAAGAAATCTATTCTAACATTTTTGGATAGGAAAGTAGATAAAAATAGATGTAGACAAGGTGTGTGAGAGTAGAAGAGGAAACAAAATACCTAACACAAAAAACAATCAACATACATTATGAGAATATATTTACATACATATTTATAAAATAAATATCACTACAATATGCAACTATGACGAACTGTGCTCTAATTGCGTAATACACGATCAATCGAAATCTGAATCGTTTTGAAACAGATTGCTAATCCATTGCTCCAAAAGCTCGAAAAAAAAAACTGCTCAACAACGTAAATAACGCAATGAATGTTGTTGAACTGTCAAAATGAAACAGATTAGTCGTATTCGTTTACGAAAATGTGTTGCGTAATTAGTGGTGATCGGAAATAGGTGAGCTAATATACCTAGAGTTCAAAGAACAGAGACAAAAAAGTGGAGACTTCATTACGACAAAAAAATATTTTTGGGACTTATTTCGCGGTTTCGGGACATCACTTAAGTACATTTAGTATTAATGTTATTAATAGAGAAACTTATTGAATTAATTTTCTTTTTTAACCGACTTCAAAAACAAGGAGAACGTTCTCAAAAAACCAGTAGATACGTTTTCTATGTTATTAATTCAGGTAAAGAACTGTCTTTACCTGAATTAAAAAAGAAAAGGTAAAGAACTGGGTTCGCCTCATGTTTTCGTTTCCTAGAATAGCCAAAACTTGCTGCCTCTTTCTATCTTTTGTTTGTCACTGGTAAACAATGACAAAAGGGTTAAGGGGTAGAGTGGTGTTTCACATGACCACCATGGCTTAATTTCATGGACTACGTTTTACCGCAACTGACATACTGACATTTGCTCTGGTAATCAAACTGCTTGGTAATTTTACATGACTTTAAGATTTCATTCTTAAGATTAATCTATTCTTGATTAATTTTCCAAATTCAAACAATTTTATTCAACAATTTATTGAATTTTGTTCAAACAGTTGTTTTATATTTTAGCCCGTGCTCAAATGTTGTACCTACTCGCAATCCTATCGTTAAACCATATTCTACGAAAAGAAGAAATCTCGAGACGAAGTTATTGTATAATTTGTCTCATTGTTTACAGTCATTTTGCTCCCTCATAGCAATCAAATGGCGACCAATCCTACCGAAGGGATTGTACAGTCGTGGATTAAAGATCACCCTGAATTATACCACGATCCCGCTAGCAACACGATAAACTGTTCTAAATGTGAGAACAGTATTGTATGCAAGAAAAGCAACATTAGGAGGCATATTGACGGACCCAAACACCAAGGTGCTGCTAGAAAAGTGAATTAAGCTATTGAATAAATGGTATGAAAAGCTATAAAATTGTTTTTTTTTAACTTTACCTTGTTAGTTATATTCTTTATTTCATTTTTAATACATATTGTTTACATTTTAAAATATTTTTAGAAACAATACAAAAAAAAAAACATAAAATATAAAAAATTGTGGCCCATCGGCATCAGGAATAGAGTCCAAGCTGCCGGTGGTCAGGGCTCTAGAGAAAGGAACCTCCTCACTATGCGTGCCATGTCCAGAAGTACTGCTTTCTGAATCAAGCCCTTTACCCAGCCGCGCAATGAGAGCCTCCTGAGGTGTTGATCGAGGCTCTCCGCTATTAGGCCATTAACCGAAACGATTATCGGTACAATGATTGCAGAGTCCACGTCCCACATGTCAACAACCTCGTGTGCTAAGTCAATATACTTGATTTTTTTATCGGTCTCAGCTTTCACGAGATTCTCGTCATGAGGGACAGCGATATCAACAATCATTGCACGGCGCTCTCGTCGATCTATCACCACAATATCAGGCTTATTGGCTACAATAATCCTGTCAGTGATAATAGATCGATCCTAGTACAATGTGGCGTGACCATTCTCGAGAACTGGGTCGGGCACATACCTGTAGTATGGTACTTAGGACTCCACAAGCTTGTACTGCATGGCAAGTTGCTGGTGGATAATCCTAGCCACTAGATTGTGTCTGTGCAAGTACTCGCCGTTAGCAAGACGAGAACAACCGGAAACAATGTGTCGGATTGATTCACCGGGACGGTGGCATGCCCGACAGATGTCAACCGTACCGTCCTTGACAATGTATTTCCGATAATTATTCGTCATGATAACTTCATCCATAATCGTACAAAACCTTCGGTTTCCCCGAAAAGCTCGCCGAAACGCAGTCAGGATACAGACGCTAAAAAGTCAACATCAGGCCCATGTAGGGCTCGGAAAAAACGTCCGTGAAGCTCTTTGCCCTGCCATACTTCCTTACGATCATTAGTATCAAGTACTGCAGGTTTGCGCCAGTTCTCTTTCGCCAAGGAGAGCGGGGTGAGGCCTTTGTCCACTGCGACCACATCTCGGTGCATCCCCACGTCATTTTAAAGGAAATATTCCCTGAGACTGCAGATCTCGCGCTTGTGGAGGGTTTTAGCATTTAAGAAACCTCGACCCCCACACTTCCGCGGGATGTACAGTCTCATCACTGATGATCGTGGTTGATGCATCCGATTTGCCGTCAACAATGTACGGACCTTCCTATCCAGAGCGTCAAGTTCCGTCTGAGTCCATTTGAGTATGCCAAAAGAATACATCAAAACCGTTAAAAGGCACGCACCTTGTTTCCGCCTGATACAAGACTATTTAACACTTTATTCAGGCGGCCAAAGAAGCGCTCCCTCAACGATTGTTTCATGTCGGCAACATTGATGCCTAATGCTTCCGACATACCCAAATACTTGTAGGTTTCGTTTGAGGATAGTGATCTAAGGTATATGGAATCCGAGAGTTGGGTTCCCACGGATTCCATAATCCCCCCTCGCTTTACATGCATGACTGCACATTTATCTACACCAAATTCCATCCTGATAGCGCTACTGAACGTTTCTGTTACTTTCAGTAGCTCCAACAGTCGCAAATTGTTTCAAGTCATCCATGTAAAGGAGGTGAGATATCACCTGACCACCTCTTCTCAACCGATAGCCTAGACCTGAATCCTCCAGTAGTGTGCTTAGAGGATTCAAGGCTAAGCAAAACCAAAGCGGACTCAAACTATCGCCCTGGAATATTCCCCGTTCAATCCTGATCGGTTCATTGATCCCCCGGAACTGTCGACATCCTGGATAGAGAAGGACCGTCCTCCACTGCCCCATACATGACATCAAGAAGGTGCGTAGAGTTACGTCTATTTTGTACAAATCTAGCATCCTAATGAGCCATGTATGTGGCACTGAGTCATAGGCCTTCTTATAGTCTATCCAACATGTTCTACGGACCTGTTGGGTTGGCTTATGGTCACGTCTATAAGTAGCAGCTCCTTAGTACCGCGGGACCCATTCTTACATCCATTCTGAGACACAGGCATAATTGAATTGCTATAAATATGTTGTGCAATTTTTGTTCTAAGAATGGATGTAAGAACTTTATAGACCGTCGGTAAACATATTATTGGTCTATAGTTTTTGGAATCCGCTGTACTACCCGATTTATGGAGCAGGTGGGTAACTCCTGTCGTGAAGAATAGTGGTAGTGACCCAGTCTCTACAGATGACTGGAATTGCGAGGCTAAGCAGGCGTGTGACCTTTGTAGCCATTTAATCCAGAAATTGTGCAGTCCGTCCGGTCCTGGAGATTTCCAGTTAGGCAACGAACACACTACACGGGCCACATCTAGAGGACTAATGCGAATAGCCTCCATGTCTGGTATTAAATCACACGCCCGCTCAACAACACGCATCCAATCACTTTCAGTGTGACTGACGGGCACCGACCAAATGCTTCGCCAAAAAGCACTCATGGCATCATTATCATTATTAGTTATATAATTATTAAAGCTGGTATGTAAATTACATTAGCTTCCGCGCTTACTTACATCGTTCAAATGAAGGTGAGGAGATTACCTTTATTTTTTTTAAACAATACAAAACGTGCTAACTCTTTTTTTTTAAACAGAAACAGGAGAAGAATTCGATAGTTGTTTTATTTTATTGATTTTAGTTGTACTTAAGTAATAACCCGGGACATTAGTCCAGAAAAAATATTTTGTCGTAAGGCGTCTCCACCTTTATCTCTGTATTTTTCAAACGTTAGGTATTTTAGCTCACCTATTTCCGATCACCGGTAATTAGATAGCTGGAAAGATAATGTTCTTTCACTCTTCTTTTAAATACTTGAACAGTTTGGCAGTCCATAATGTCAGGTGGAAGTAAATTCCACAACCGAACCGCGTACTCAGGGAAGGAGTAAGAGTAGAAGTCGGTTGAGTGGGGAGGGGATTTAAGGAGGTTTCTAAGATGCGACCTGCAAGGTGCATCAAAAGAACGGGCGTAGGAAAAGCGTTCTCGCAGATAGGATGGCGTTTTAGGGCTGTGAAGGATGTTAAATAGCAGACACAATAGCCGAAAGTTCCTGCTAAGTCGAATAGGGAGCCACTTGAGTATATTGCGAAAGTTAGTAACGTGATCATACTTTTTAAGGTTCAAAACAAAACGAATACAGGTATTTTGCAGAAGGTTTATTTAAAAGCTCCTCGGTGGTATTCAAATAACAAGCATCAGCGTAGTCTATGATGGGCAATATGAGAGTTTGAGCATATGACTTGGGATTTCTTAGAGTTGATTTGCAGTCCAAAAGACCGCGACCATTCGCTAATAAAATCCAGGTCTCTTTTCATGACAGACACGGCGGCTTCGGCATCTTGCCTTAAGACGTTATTAAAAAGCTGCAGATTGTCGGTATAGAGATGGAAGTGGGAAGAGATGTCTCTGGTGACAGTTTTAATGAAAATAGAAAAGAGAAGAGGAGAGAGAACGCCACCCAGAGGCACACCCGCGATGATAGATGATGTTTGCGTGGCACATAAATAAAAAGTACTTCAGTTTTAATTTTTGATGGATCTGGTCAGAGATTTTTTGTAGTAGTATGTGCAAATTTCAAAATTTTCATAATTTTATTAAAGTACGTCAATATACGAGAAAAAACAAATAAAACATAAAATTATCATATTTTTAACATAATGTTCATTTTACAGTCACATTTTCTTTATTTTTTTTCAATGCAGCGCTGCTTGTTTCACGGCAAAAAAATCCGTTTTTCCAACAAAATATTATTACTTTTTGAAAATACTTTATAATTAACTAGTTATGTTGTGAAGGTAGATATTTATGTAATCGTCTGCTTAACGTTTACCCGACTGTGTTGGGATGACTCTAACCGTATACGGCTGATGTATGTGCCTAATGTTATTTCGAATATCTCAAAAATGGTTACGATGTAGATATGGTTAGACTAGATCTAGTGTAGTCTATAAGGATTTTACCAAACACGGACGTTCAAAGGTTATGTTAACTATTACAAAAACTCCATTAAATTATAGGCAAGGACGGAATTATTCGGAAAATGATTTATTCATTGTGAAAAATAACAATATAAAAGTCTTATTTATGTAACTTATTTCATAGTGTAACTTAAAAATAAGTAGGTACAGGTTTTAAAAAAAACCAGTGTATTTACGGTTCTTTGTACAAAGAACCGTAAGTACACTGTTTTCTTAACAATAGGTTGTTTTCAAACTGGTTTTTTTGACAATAGGTTGAAATAATAGGTAACACTAGACTTGAAGTCTAGAACAATGTTTTACATAGTTGGCCTGTTGCTGCAGCCTGTTATTATATAGTTGATGAGCCATAGCCCACCCCCTTTTTGGGCAAAGGGTACCTATCTACGAAGTTCACATGACAAAATTGGGTGTTAATACCATTGTCGTAGATTTAAGTATACGGGGCCAATATGTTTTATCCATACACTAGATCGATTAAAATAATGTTCAAGATTACAATATTTATAATAAGTTTAGAAGCAGCACAAATTATATAAATTAATACGGCAGTAAAATAAATTTAAGTAAGGGTTCCCAATTTCTGAACAAAAAGTGTATAATAGAAAAGCTTAAGGACAGACCTTGTTAACAAACACATTACTATATTCATTATCACTTCAGCAATATAATTACAGTCAATATTAAAAAAATAATGTTGACTTCGTCGTGTTAAAACTTTTATTTCTCTCTTGAATAATTTCAAATCTTGTTCTTCTACAAATTATATTTTATAAAATTTTTTTTTAGAGAAAATATACATTTTATCCAAATCTTAAATAACTAATTTTATTAACATAATGTTAGCACATCACTAGTTTAAAATAAAAATAGTATGGCGTTACATATTGACAACATAGATGATCCCTCTCGATCCCGGAACAATCTTGAAACTTTGTTGTATTATAACTACTATTGAAATGCAACAGAAGAATTACAAAAAAAATGGGTTTTGTTCATTGATTAAATGCTGTGTTATTAGAATTAAATTAGCATTCCTGCAAGAAAAGGAAGCTCGATAAATTCAAATCTTCTTTCTTTTTTGCAAATTTCCGTATTACGTCGTATGACGTTTACTGAATGATAATAATCATTAAAGTGACTATTACATGAAAAACGACGTTGCCCATCAAATGCTTATAACTTAAAGAGTCGTTTTGATGCTTTTTATTCTACTTGAACAAAAGGACCTTTTGAATAATCATGACCATTACATGTACAAATAGTACCTATTTCATCATAAATGACGTACAACGTACGATTCACTTCTCATCAGGCGAGATCGAGATAAAGAGATGGCCCATACCACAAAAAAAAAACGAGCGATCCTTACAGTAGTCACATAATTATGATGTGTAACATCTGACATCTTCGCTGACGTATATATGATATAAGTAAACAATATTCGTCATCATCACCATCACCATCGTCATCGTTATCATTATCATCATCATCCTGTTTACAACATCTCAGAAAATGGGTTTGTACCATCTGACGGCCAACTCTAGCACCGCGCGCGCTCATTGGTCAAATCAAATTAATCACGCTTCCCCGGCTTCCTGTTACACACTTCCGTCCCTTTTCACGAAATTACTCCCACAGATTGCAGGAAAGCGAGAGAAAAGATATTACACATAAAAAAAACAGTGAAGCAACTTACAAAAACCGAAAAAAAAAACGCGTTCTAATATCGATGGGAGCTCGTTAACACTGCCATTGTTACTTATGTACAACTAATAAAACTACATTAATTAAAAAATACAAGACGAATTGAGTAGTACCTATACGTCTAACTAGGAGGCAAGTATAGATTAAGCGGTACACATTAATCAGATCTAAGGCGGATTACCCGATATAATTTCATTATGGTTTCGGGACCAATTTTGGTATCCCGATTATTTGCTTGCACAGACGACCAGTAGGCAATACTTGCAGTTTATTGAAAACTCTCCGATATTATTATTGTTTATTTCTATGACGCCGATTTCTTGTGCTACTGTGTAGTAATCCTTCATGAATTCTTCGTAAACGTCATTTGGCATGTCGAAAGGCTCGATTGCTTTTACGGTGTCTGAAAAATTTAAGTTCCACGTTAAACTTTTGTTCTAAGTATACGAATTATTACTTACGGTAAAACGTATTACTAGATTTGATCTTATTTTTATTATTTATCGAGGTAAGTAACCCTCTAACACTGATATATTGACAGAAAATGCACATTATGAATAGAAGGATCTAGAAGAATTAAATTATGCATAGCGTTCCTTATACCTGCAGTGCTATTCTGTAACCATCTCACCGTGAGAACTTAGGTGAAGTGAGCACGGAGTGAGCTGTCATTCCACCTGCTGCTAGGGACTGACAGCTCACTCCGTGCTCACTTCACCTAAGTTTTCACGGTGAGATGGTTACAGAATAGCACTGCTGTAACGTATACTTAGGTGAGATTGTGGATTTTCAAAAAATTCATCCTCTAAGGCCTAAAAATATGGCTTAAGGCTACGTTCATCATGTTTGAAGGTAGAAATATGGAAATTGGTGTTGGCTTCTGTTTATTAATCATTCTGGCTAGCCTTTTCCCAACTATGTTGGGGTCGGCTTCTAGTCTAACCGGGTGCAGCTGAATACCGTATTTTACATGGAGCGACTTCCTATGTGACCTCCACAACCCAGTAACTTGGTAATACGATACCCCTTGGTAAGACTGGTTGTCAGACTTTCGGGCCTCTGACGACCCCTAGCGACTGTTTATTAAAAACATTGGAAATACGTTGAACGAACGAAAGTATGCATGAGAACTAGGTACATGATTTCGAGTTTCATAAACAAGTTGTACACTGTTGAGATGTTACGCATGGGAACTAACATCAGTAGGAGGAGAAGTTCATGACCTGTAGAAGTCTACACTTCTACAGGTCATGAACTTGTCCTCCTACTGATGTTAGTTGAAGCTATTACGAAACAGCTCACTGTAGTGGTCCACACCACTACAGTGAGCTGTTTCGTAATAGCTTATTAGCACCAATACATCGAATGATTGATGCAAGCAGCTGCAGTATGATGCTATCGCTTACTGAAGAGGATGCTGGCATCGTATTATCGTTATTATCTATGTATACTCCATTTTAAATAAGATTAGTAAACAAACCTTTTTTACAGTCCGTTCAACCGATTCTGACTTCTATACCTAAGGCATAAGGATGGCAATAAAAGCACAAAAGTGGTTACAATACCAACTGTTTACTGCAGCTGCCATTTGTCATGCCACCAATGCAATCGAAGTCAAAATCGGTTGAACGGACTGTAAAAAATGTTTAGTTAAATGTATAATATTATTTCAAATGGAGTATACCTGTCGACAGGGATTGAGTATGACACTCGATACAGATACAGATACTAGGTACCTACTGATGAACAATGTAACTTGAAAGGTAAAGTAAAACTTACTTTTCATTGCTTGCACACTGTCGAATACAAATAGCATTTCTTTAACTTTAACATCAATGTTTCTGAAACCTATTTTTTCCATCATTTGTGTGACTTTCTTTTCTGGCTCCTGCAAATAAAAATATTGTTTCCATTGAATACCTAAATAAAATAAATATATGATCAAAAATAAGAATAAAATTGAATTCTTGACTACAATATTGTTTTGTAATGTCAGTTTTAATTTTTTTATGCTAGTTATTCAAGTTCTTCGCCATTATTTGTACTAGCAGAATTTCCTGCATACAACAATGTGAGAGGTACAAGTTAGGTACTTGTACACGTAGAAGATAAATGAATAATCGCGTGTTATCATTTTTTATATCAAGGAGTAGGAATACAATGGCGGGCTGATGTTTTGTTGCCAACACTTCCCATTCGAGCAGCAGATGAAGGCCTTGATAATGCAACGTAACAAATAAATAATGCAATAAATTACATTTATTTGCATTTGACCAAAGTGAAAAAACCGGCCAAGTGCGTGTCAGACCACGCACAGTGAAGGGTTCCGTATTGGGACAAGAACAAACTTAACATTGTAGTTGAAACACATATTCTCCCATACGGAATGTATGGGACAACATGCATTTTTGTAACTGCAGATAATATAATAATATAATATAATAATATTTATTCAATAAATTACAAGGCATCATTTTTACAGTTTTGCTTAAATGTAAATTATATTCCTAAGACTTACGTGCCTGAACTAGGTAATCCTGTGTTTCAGGCGGGAAGAGCTTAAATAGACTTATAAAATAAATAAATAATCAAAAGGTTGACAATAGATCACTAATTATATGTTGAGTAGCTTAACTCTTAGTTTCTAAAATTTATAAATACCTAACTTAGGTGAAATTTGTACATATATATTCATTGTAGCACCGTTAGTAAATTCTCTGTATCTTCGTAAGACATACTTTGGAGAGCATCCTTGAGAATTCTCTTACAGTTTGTGTAGTTCAGGGAATAAATGTTTGCTTTCGAGTTTAGTCTATTATAGAGAAGAGGACCGAGGTATAGATAAAATTTGGATACAAAAGCATGTTTTGTTGAATTTTGTGGACAAACTATATCTCTACGTCTTTTATTAGTATATGCAGTGCTGTATGGTAGCGCTGTGTGTTGTTTTAATACAATACCCATTATAAATAGCTGACGAACTGTTAATACTTCACAAGATTTGTACAGGAGGTTAGTAGGAAAAAGAAAAGGGCGGAAAGTAGAGACTTTGAGAATCGCCCTTTGAGCTCTCTCGATGGTTAGTAACATTGTTTTACCCACTCCACCCCATGTGGTAATACAATAAGTTAATATTGATTGACACAGTGCAAAGTAAACTTGTCTAACTAGTTTTGGATCAGCAATATATCTTAATTTTTTAAAAACAAGTATTAATTTGCGAATTCTATTATTTAAAGCTTGAATATGTTGTTTAAACGAAAGTGTTTCATCTATTATAACACCAAGGTATTTTGTTGTATTTGCCATATTAATTTTGGGACAAACACATTGGTTATCCGTAGGAATTGTGCAATGATGAGCATATAATGTCGAGACAGTGCTTGTTGACGTTTGCTTGCGCATTGAAAACTTAATATAATTTGTCTTGTCTGCATTTAGTGTTAGTAAATTATGTTGAAGCCATTTATTAACAATATCGAAGCCATGTTGCGCAAACTCGTAGACATTTTTTTCTGAGTCAGCCGAAAATAGAAGGGCAGTGTCGTCAGCATAAGAAACAATGTGGCCGTGATCTAGATTTAGGTTACAGAGTTCGTTTATGTATATTAAAAATAGTGTAGGCCCTAAAATACTTCCTTGGGGAACTCCGAAGGACGTGTTTTTTTTACTATCGCTGAGAACATTATCAATCCGTACACATTGGCTGCGGTCTTCTAAATAGCTCTTAAATAGTTTCAGCTGGGCGCCTCTGATACCTATGGCTTCAAGCTTGCGCAACAGAATTTGAACAGAAACCGTATCAAAAGCTTTGGCGAGGTCCAGGAAGATTCCTACTGTGTGGTTACCATTATCAAGTTCTTGTGCTAGATAGTCAGTCAGATGGTGCACGGCATCGTCTGTTGACATTTTAGGCCTAAATCCAAACTGCCGTTTAGATAAAATTGATGAAATTGAGAGATGTAAGTTGGTCGATTATTACTTATTATGGTTATTATGGTTGAGCTGAATGGTGCTAATCCATGCGTCATGTTCGTGAACGGGCGCCGTCCGTAGAGACTGGTCATCTCTTAGCTGCCATGGCTTATTTTAATATTTTAATTTTTGAATTGTTCTTTGTTTTTTATATTTTTATTACGGACGCTTTTAACGTGCACGTCTTTCTACATTGTCCTCACATGTATAATTTCAACATTAATGATGTAACCAATATTTTGTAACAATTTTTTTATTTAAAAGAGTGTCCGTGGAGTTTCTTGCCCGTTCTTCTCCATAGGTACCTACTACGCTTTGGAATGGGCAACTAGCTTCATATTTCTGACTGACCGACTTCTTGACAATTCAAAAGTGCCTGTAAATGGTTTAATTGAAATAAATGCTTTGAGTTGAGTTTGACTAGTTAAATAGTAGAGCCAAACATTTTTTTTTCTTGGTTTGCCAAATTACAGGTTTCTGGTACAGGAGTTTCTGAGCTAAGCCGCGGACAGAGAGACAAATAGACGGACATTGCGAAACTATAAGGGTTCCTTGTTGACTACGGAACCCCAAAAATGACGTCATGTGTGCTTTATTGTTAACATGTATTTGTTTCAAGTGCAATAGGAACATTATTATAACTTACAGGTTACATAACTGCCATAATTATATACCTACGGCACCTAATCCATTGATTCCAACGATACCATTCTTCATTGATATTTTATGGGGAACTTTGATGTAGGAAAATAAAGTTTATATAAGTACCTGCATATCGTGGTAGGGAGAGATGAACATTTTGACATCTTTCAACCACGACTTCCACTTTGAGCACTGAGCCAGGGCACTATAAACGCTGTAAACAGGCGTGTATCCCAGGAACGTTAGGAGGCAGTCACCGCCTTCTTCCAAAAGATTGTAGATATTCCTAAAAGCTTTCCTAAAAAAATAAGGCATGGTTTTAGTTAAAACTCCTACTGAAATCCTCCGATTGCTCCGATGAGCTCCTTAAGTTCTGAGTTGAGCTCTACGATTACTGACAAATGCTTGCACTGACTGGACAGGTCCACTCAAATCTGTGTGGTTCTTTCCTCAAAAGACCATTTCAGACACTATTAATCTACATGGTCCTCATATGGCCTGACCAAGATTATGTCTGGACTTTAAAAGAGACTGTGACCTCTGAGTTTGTTTCGGTCTTTCTTCTCAGAGTAGTCAGATAGGAAACGCCGAACTCATCTAGCATTTTCTTCTTATTTTTTTTTAATATGACGTGTAAAAGTGATTGCAATATCCTATTTACAGAATAAACAATTTCATTTCATTTCATTTCATTTCATTTCATTTCAAATAATGAGACATTTTGGTCGCAATCAACCAAAATGTCTCATTATTTCAGTAGAGGCTGTATTTAAGAGGACAGCTAAGGGGACAACTGCAGCTCAGACCGATTATATCACAAAAAAGCTTTATGTATTTATTTAAGTATATATTAATTTATTACTTTATACGTGTAGGTTTATTTTAATATTTTAGTTTAAGACTTCGCATATTTATATTTTTCTATTCTTGTTCTCACACACTATTGTCTACATTTCTTTCTCATTTCTCCTATCGCAGGTCTGCTGGAAGAAATTTCTTAAGAAATAAGCAGTACCTTTGTACTCATAATTATGATTATGTCTTATCTGTATCTATTTTTCTGTGTGTACATAAATAATAAAATAAATAAATAAAAAAGATTGACGAAATCGACGTTTCGTATTCCCCTTTTTTCTCCTCAAAAACTGAGCCGATTCAATTATTTTTTACATTTAAATTTTAAGAAAGAGTATGTCTAGGTTCCTATCATTTTCTTTATGTTAAAAAGTTTTCGAATTTGTCTTGTAGTCCTTTAATCACGATGGTAAAAATTGGGCAATTTTTGTAATTATTGGAGCGTCATATTTTCTTTACGTTATAAGTTGCTGAAAAAAGGAAATAGAAAGAAAAGAAAAAGAAAGAAAATACGTTTATTTGCGGTAAACATGACGCAAAAAAAAAGAACACAAAATTAAAAAATGGAAACAAGTTTAGGGAAAATATGCGTCACATTCACGCAAAAATAATAGGGACGTGTCTACAGCAGACCTTGATTTAAAGAAAAAAAAGATTGCTCTAGAGGCATTATTCAGGAAGAAAAATGGGGAATACATTTGTATGGAGAATCCCTGCCCTGTTCACTTTTAAACATGGTTTTCCTTTAATTGAAATCAATCGAAAAACTTTTATGTTAGTGAACACATTACGCTTACTGAAACAGCATTAGGCCGCACGGTCGGTTTCAGTTTATATTGCGTTGTGCTTTAAAAAGGCAGTATCTGCTTATCAGTAAATTCC
The DNA here is from genome assembly GCA_949128155.2 of Xanthia icteritia. Classification (NCBI taxonomy): domain Eukaryota; kingdom Metazoa; phylum Arthropoda; class Insecta; order Lepidoptera; family Noctuidae; genus Xanthia; species Xanthia icteritia. The sequence goes on from OX421930.2 coordinate 10,239,853, forward strand.
TCTGCCTAGCAAAGCCGATGAATAGGCTCTTTTGGCTGCAAGACATAGATTATAAAAAGAACTGGACTTACTCTTGATTCCGTATCCAGTGCAGAGCGTAAAAAGAAAACACATGATGGAATGCTGATTTCATTTCTTCTGGCAAGTCTCCCTGGATGTCCATAACCCTGAACATGGTCACTTCATCACTGTGGTGTTCATTTGCATATTTAACAGCTTTTTCACTGATGTCGCAGGCAACTAGTTTTTTATAGTTACTGGGCATGTATTTCTTTAAAATAACGGTTACGCTTCCGTCGCCACAACCCAGGTCTATGGCGCTGTCTCCAATATTCTTCCAGTTAATTTTCTTCGCATATTCGTTAAGACATTGGACTGCTGCTTTCTTTTGTAAGGAGTTTGCTACGTTATAGAATTCTGGATCGATCATTGTGATTCTGTGAAAGATGAAAAAAATTGGTTATTATTAAAAAAGGAAATAGTTACAGTGTTGCATCAATGAATGTTGTGACTAGATAAGATCTTCTACTCATTCAAATCGTTTTAAATCGCAACGTTTTCCTTCTTGAGTAAAGTAACAATGTAACAAGGCGATTTCATAATAAGGTAACCGAAAATAGACCAGCGTTATCTCTACGGGATCAACAACGTCTGTCTTTTCTTCAATAGTCTTTTGCGATAAGAACATTTTTTTCTATCGCTGGCCTTCATCAGTATTTTATTAATAGTTACAACTTTGTTCTAGCTTGAAGGAGGAAAGTCGTTTGCGCAAATGTTGGAAGCATACAATGTTTTTCTATGTTTAATTTTGCATAGTAATGTTAAGATCTAAATACATTGTTAGAAAGGTCATAAACTTATGTTTCGGGGAAAATGGCTTAGGTGGCCATGGAAAGTCTTAAAAACGTATGAAAGTTAAAAGTAGATTGTAATAAGTATGGGGAAGAAAAAACAATTGATATAAAGATAAAATTGAAGAATGGCAGGTCTCCATGTACTCTCGGTGTTACATTTAGACTTCGCATACATTCGTAAAAATACTCTCCAAAGATAGATTCCGGTCAAATTAAGATAAAGTTAATCGAAGCTTTTTTTTAAATATTGGGTTTCGCCAGAAAATCTTTGTTTGAAGAGCAAGTGTGGCCCCGTCTAAACTGACTCCATGGTCGTTAATAATATGCTCTAAAATGTACGACAACACGAAATGGCTGAAATTAATAGTTCCAATAATATTATTGAAGTAAAAAGTGGCACTAGTGTCGACTTTGTATAATAAGCCCTATATACATTGGCCGTCGTGTACCATCGTGCTCCATGCACTTCTTTGCAAACGAGCCAGGGAATATGCACCTAATTAAAAACTTATTCATTATTTAAATATACATTGTATAGGAGTCAAGAAACAAATTCCTATTATTTTTTTATGCATTAGTTATTTAACAATTTATTATTTTATGTTGAGTTTTTTTGGTGGAACGGAAAGCAAACTCAAAACGCGTCGCCTACGACAATGCCGGGAGTGACGTAAAAAACTATGTGAATAAAAATCTATTTCTTGCAAAGTGCTTGAAATCTCACTAAATTAAGTAAGTAAGTGCGATTTCTGCTTGAATTAAGCGCAAGAAATAATTTAATTAATTTATATGATTTGGGGCAAAAAAATCTTAAAAAACAGATGTAACAAAGCAGTAACGTGGTAAATGACGTCACATCATGACCGCGATAGAAACGGACGTTTGAACTGTAGGAGAAAATTGTTGGAGTTTCATAACTTATTTTTTGCAACAAGTTGTTGTTGAATTTATCTTTTAATACTTTTCTTGGATTTACATTACTGTCTTTTACTGATTTAGTGGAACAAAAATTAAATGCATATTCCCTATTATGACGTGCTTCTTGATGATTGGCAACATGTCTTTTTTTTCATTCATTCTTATTATTATGATCTTATAAGTCACAATGTAAAACAAAGCAAACCAAAGTAAACGAAACGATTTGGGATGAAACAAGCAAAAATAAACCCGTCCAACATGAACGATGATCGTTTGTTGCTCTGCAACTGCAAACCAACACGCTATCGCTTTGCGTCGTGCATCGTGGATCGTGCATGGCTGGATAGGCTCGGACGGATAAAACTTCCCGTGACACGTGTCCCTAGAGATGTAGGGTGAAGTCGGTTGACGTCGGGCAACGTCGCACGACATGTCTGGCAAAATCGAAAGGTTCGTGAGGTATGATATCTAAATTATAAAGAAGAAATTATAAAGATACTAAATTTATATTTACAAATATTTGCAATATTACAAATACCTAACACTTTATTCGACCTGTGAAGGATGTGAAGAGACTATTCTTATTATCTTGATCGTTTATTCCTACCTATTATGGATTTATTCCTACTTATTATGCATTAAGAAATAATTAAACATTAATTTGGTAGTTGCAACGCATTTATATTGTATACCATTATAATCTTAGAACTTCGTCAAATAACTGAGTACCCGGTGCGAGCTTCATGGTATAGTCTTTGGCGTCACCTTACGACTCAGACCATAGATAATACATTAAACCCAGACCAAATATGCTCATCACAAATGCTAGCAGCAACTGTAACCTATGACGTAGCTTTAGACTCGATATCTCTGCACACCTGGATTACGTACAATCCTCGTGTTCTATGCTTCACCACAAAACAAAACCACAACTATTCACCACGACTACAGAATACGAGTAAAGACAGAATCACTTTTCTACAGAAGTGACATTAAAATATGACAATTATGACATTTTTGATTCGAAGGAAGACTTCAATAGATTTTAATGTTGCCATGAAAGCTAAATTCTCCAAAAAGCGTATAAATAGTGAACTCAAACTCAAAGCATTTATTGCAATTAAACCATGTACAGGCAGTTTTGAATTGTCAAAGAGTCAGTTGGTCAGAAAGTTGAAGCTAGTTCCATTCCAAACTACGTTTTAGTATTAGCAACTAGTTTCAACTTCTCTATGGCGAAGAACGGGCAAAAAACTCCAAGAACACTCTTTTAAATCAAGATATTACAAAATACTGGGTACATTATTCTTGTTGCATCTATACGTGGGAACCATGTAAAAAATAAAATAAAGAAACAATTCAAAATATACGTATAAGATGAAATAAGTAAAATAATAATAAGCCTTGGCAGTTAACAGATCAGTCTCAACCGACGGCGCCCGTTCACGAACATGGCGCGTGATCAGCACCATCCAGCTCAACCATTTTGTAGGGAACCGAATGATCCAACACACGCGCCACCATCAGCGAGACATTTAAGTGAGTATGACATACTCTCAACTGCCATGCTCTTTCAAGCCAACATAAGTCATAATTATATTAGACAATAAACGGCTCCATGAAAAAATGCTTCCAAATTATAGAAAACTATAGTTTGTAATGTATTTGAGTGTTTTTTATTTGTTTTAATATCTGGGACACGTGACGCTTTTCGGGGTTTGGTCCTATTATATTTTCTGTTCGCATTTTTTTTTTTAATGCCTAGGGCATCTTGCAGGTGACCACTAAGGTCGTGGCTGCTTAACCGGACTGTCCTGTGGCTGCCAATAGCTTCTACACTTCTTTCACATAAATGCAACTATTCTAAGTTATAAACTAAACGAATGCTCGCTAAGGGCACCCCCTGTGGGGTACGAACCTCGGCTTAGGGCATTCGCTGAGGGGAGGACAGCAAGTTCAGGGACAGGCTGGATCAAGGAGTGATCATTATTATTAACGGGGGAATTTAAAACTACACGCTCAGCTGCGGCGCGGGCTGGCGTTTCATCGGACAAGGGTCGGGGGGGAGTATTTACTCGGGGTGGTCGCGCACGCGGTGGACCTCTGCGGCGAGGTCGGAACGACGGGTGTCGGGTGTTTTTGTTTTTCACTGTACTGGTGGCCCTATTAGACTCCTGGAGGAGTGTGACAGGATCATCGGGATCGGAAAGGTTCTGTTTGCATTGATGTCAGCCTATATATATGGGTTTCAAGAGTGGCCGCCATTTTGAAAAAAAAAAGTGACGGACAGTATTTATGCCAGAGGCAGGCTCCATGTAAAAGTCTTCAATCCCCTTTTACTACCATAAAGAAAGAAAATCATTATACCTAGGTATAATGATTTTCTTTCTATATTATACTTATTTTATTTTAATGATGTAATTAATTGAATGAATTGTATGTATTTGTGATTAGTATATTGGGACTTGGTGCCTTAGTAACTAAATAAAATTATCTATTGGATTATGGATTCATATTACTATCATTAACGATAAGCTCCATAAATCAGATATTTTTTAATACTTATCACAAAACATGTTGCAAATACAATTAGGCACTGGCTTCAAAGCTAAGAATAATATCTTGTGTTTCAAGGGACAGGAGTCTTTTCTGCAAAATGCCTTATATTTGATTTTTTGTCTCAAAATTAACCCTTAAGGGGGTGATATAAGGGATGAAAGTTTGTATGGGAAACCCAACATTTCTTAAGTTAGGAATATGAAAATTTATATTTATGCTTTTGGTAAGAAATAAAGGACGCGTATCAGCGTTTTTGTAAAATCATCCCCCCAGAGGGGTAAAATAGGGGTTGATTTTAAAATTCACATGTAATATTGTTTTTTTTTGGGTTTTCTTTTCAAGAGATTTAAGGGATTGGAAATATAGTCATAATCCGTATCTTGAATTAACATTTAGTCTTTTTTAAATTAAAATCGTCCTCCTCTGTCAAAAGTTATTAAAATTTAAAGTCATAAACTAACCTTTCTAATATGTAGGTATTACGTGGTCAATGGCGGCACTGAGTAGGTATTACAAATTAATGGTGATAATAATTAGTATTTTAAGGAATTTACAATCATATAAAACCTGTTTTATTTATTTGAAAAACAGAACAAGGTGTGAGTAAGACTTGCGCGGCTGAGGGTTCCGTCTCAAAGCTGTGCTTGGTCGGCTGCCCGAATTCCCAAATCCGGATTGAAGGACAAACTTAACGTTTCAATTAAAAAAAAAAAAACTTTTGATATATTGGAGAGTACCGATTTGAATGAAATACAGACTTAATGTTACTTCAAGACACGGCCTATGAATTTTTGATCCCAGATTGAAGAACAAACTTCAATTTGCAGTTCACAATAATAACTATAAATTACCAAGGCTTTGGTTTATTTGCGAGTGTCAAAATATGCTGCATAAATGGCCGATTTTTTTTTTCGTTGACTTGGAAGATTTTTATATCTATTTCAACTTGATGCCTCCACGCGTTCCTAAGAAAAAGGGTCTTGACAGACAACGAAGTCATCCTTTAAGGTTTTCAATTTTTCATTTTGAGGTACACAACCCTAAAATCTGACTGGTACCTTTTCATGCCGTAACGGCTGAACGGATTTAGTTGAAAGGCATGCGGATAGACCATGACCTGGATTAGGACATAGAATACTTTTTATTCCGATATTCCCACGGGATCGAGACTTATGGGGGTGAAACCGCGGGGCACAGCTAGTAATAATATTATAAATGCGAAAGTGAGTTTGTTTGTTTGTTACGCTTTCACGCTAAAACGGCTGAACGGATTTGGATGAAATTTGGCACATGAGTAGACCATAACCTGAGTTAGGTTAGGTTAGGTTAGTTTAATTCTTAATTCTTTTTACCTATTGTGGTATAATAATTTTATTCTAGGTGCATCGTCCTCACATATAATTATATAACTAATGTACTTATACAAAATATTGTAAAACATTTTAAAAGAGTAACGGTGGAGTTTCTTGCCCATTCTTCTCCATACGAAAACTACCTTTTGGAAGGGGCAACTAGAATCAATAAATTTTTTTTTTTGTAAATTTTTGACGTTCAAAAGTGCCTTATACGGGCCTACTTGAAATAAATGATTTGACTTTGACTTTGACTTTGACTTAGGACATAGAATACTTTTTATCCCAATATTCTCACGGGATCGAGACTTATGGGGGTAAAACCGCGGGGCGCAGCTAGTAATAATATTATAAATGCGAAAGTGAGTTTCTTTGTTTGTTACGGTTTCACGCTAAAACGGCTGAACGGATTTGGATGAATTTTGGCACATGGGTAGACCATGACCTGGGTTAGGACATATAGTACTTTTTATCCCAATATTCTCACGGGATTGAGACTTATGCGGGTGAAACCGCGGAGCACAGCTTGTTAGCATATATTTTAGAAATAGAAATGCCATATTCTGTTGAATATGGTAACTCAATTACTATAGCCCCAGGTTCGCGTTTAGATATTGCATATAATTGCGTTTTAATATTCATTTTTAATCAAATATTTGTTTCTTCTTTTTTCTTTGTACAGCTTAATAAAATAAAAAAACACAGATCTCGTGACCTTCGAGGTAATGTTGGAGTTTGCACATCACAGAGCATAATCTCCTTACTAGAAATGTACTGTTGCTATGGAGTTTTTTCCTAACAGACTTGTCATTCTTTAATCGATTCGTATTGTACAACATCTACTAGCTAATATAATAATTAACAAGTAATCTGGTATCTTCATTATATATCCTTATTAGCACTATGTAGGTACTATACCTACATAGCGAACGTACCTCGAAGGTCGTGTAATTCACGAGATCTGTGATTTTTAGTACATTGAAAATGAATTCAACAAAATAAAAAACACATTACATTTATATTTTATTTCTCAAGAACACAGACAGCTTAAAAACTCTAAACAAAAACGTGGTTTTTATAGGTTTTTAAAAGTTTCACAGCCAGTTGCAGAAACGAAGTTTAACTTTTAAAGCTGTCATGAAATACTAATCTTCCATTAACTTGTTGCAGAAAGCAACATTAGATTCGATTTTAATGGTTCTTAGATGAAATTAATGAAATCATTGGCGTTAATGATCCATTACGTAATGGGGCATTAATGTTTGTCTTTGTGCAGTAGTTAGTTACTTGAATGAAATTGCAGGGTCTTAGCTTTCATGTGAGCACTGAGAATTGACATTCACTTCACGAGTACAATCGTTGCATGGCGACGATCGTCGCGACCGTCCACGAAAAAGTGCATTGCCCTGCGTCCGCGCATTGTTTTTGTATTTTTTACTTAAGTTTTTGCGTTGACGGTATCTACTCAATTGGGTTAGGATGCCTGACCTAACATAATGTGATTTATATTGATGACGAAACGCATGCATTAGATGACGTTTTTACAGTTGTTAGGTCACTATTAACTGTCAATATTTTTGGACATTTATTTGAGTTTTGTATCTTTTCTAATTTTATTTTTGTTGAAACGATATTGACTGAAAACGAAGATATAAATAAATGTTTCTTACCACCCACACCCAAGAAAAACTAGAAGGTATAATATTGATTATTTTATTACAGCAGGTATCAGTAGGAACCTGACTAATTCATGATAGATATGGGAGTTAAGAAATCCACAAGAACTGGAGAAAGCCTGTATATGTTTATATTTTAACCGAAACTACTTATGCAATTAGCAAGAAATATAGTTTCTTCCTCTAAGTACCATCTACCTGGTACTTAAGTTCAGGTAATCAGTTGTTGTTGCATTAAAAATACTGCCATAAATGACTATTTTACTAAAAGTTAAAAGTTCTATTGATATCCATCGATGCAACGACATACATTACATCGTTAACTGCCTAAAAAGACTTGGATTTTATTTCGGCTCAAACAGGTTACCCAAATTCCCATTTACATACATGCACTGAAGTAAGAATAATGTAAGTATGCATTAAACCTCAAAATATGCGCGCCGTAATCTAAACTCGTATTTCAAGGACAAAGTTAAAAACTCGTGAAAAAAGTTCAAGTTGGTGCATCAATGCGTCCATACGCCATAATGCAAGTGCACCGAACATTGAGCGAGGGGCCGATCTTGATCATTGATATAATAAAATTTTACTTTAGGTGTTTTTCTAGGTTTTGAAGGGTCATTTTCAGTGTTTGAAGGCGCACAGGATAAAAAAGGAAGTTCTTTAAAACCATGTTAATAATAACGTTACCAAATACGCAAAATTTTTTGACACAACAATTACCTACTTTGTTCTATGTGGTGTTACACTTCATGATTAGCTATTTTCATTTGAAGAATTAATCGCGAGAAAAACTTCTCGTTAAACAGATTTGCCGAGCGCGTAACAATGTGGTTGAGTTGAGTGACTTTTGAGAGGTATTCAGCAATTCAGTCCATCCTGCAAGTATCAAAACTATCGACAATGCAGTTGTGGTAGCCACCAGCAATGTCACCCCGAGTGGGTTCAACCGCCGAACGTGCAAGAGCAGGAAAAAGGGCTCATATTTAGGGAACTTTATTGTACCAGCTACGCACTTAACTTGCTCCATATAAAGAGACATTATTTAAATGTTTGTTTACTTTCTGTATGGCTGACAGCATGGGTTGTGTTTATCTCAAACATATTGCAAGAACCATATTCTATCTAATTTTACTTTCGTTATTATGAAATTTAGCAGCTTAGACAGTGGGATGAAGAGAAAACAAATCTTGACCACTACTATTTGCTCACCATGATGAGGACTTAGGTATTTTTTTGTTTACCAATTTACAGAAATAAATATAATTTAACCCAGCAATTAATGTCGCTTGAACCAGCGATTGTTCATAAGAAAACTACACTCGAAACGACAATAAACATTATCGTGAAAACCGTAGGTCACGTACATGCAAACAGCTTCTAGTAGATGATCGGTTGACGGGTTTTAAAGGAAGATTAGGATCACCCTATTCACCAAGGTAAAACTGAAAATTAACATTATCAGGTAATTTGCTACAAGTAAGCGATAAAGAATCGAACACTAGACTAATAAACTATTAGATTAACACCCACACACACAACATAACAACAACAACAAAGATCTGGTTATTTTAATCAGTTAGTTCTTCTACACTATGAAAATGCATCATTTAATGATTAACGCACTTTTGTTTCCTAAAAAATACTTAAATGTACATCAGGACCAGAGTTTGCCGAACACAAACTACTCAAATATATTATAAGCAGTTGTGAGTTTATGATGTTCACACCCATCTTTACGAAATCATTTTCTTCGACGATTAAATAAATATTTCTTTAAGTAGCTATTACACTAAAACACGCTGTTGTGTTAGCTATCTTTATCGTATTTTTAGGGTTCACGTGGAAAAACGTGGAGACCAATATTTTATGGAAATATTGCGTCATTAAAAATGTAAATGATAAAAATAAAGTGGTAATGGCTATTATTATTATGTTATATTCATTTAATTCAGACTAATTGATTTGTTCATAAATTGTTAGTTAAAAAGGTATTAAAAATATGTTAGTCTGTGTATTGCAGATGAACTTTTCTTTTACGTTACTATTTGGAGGGTTTGCACTTTTATTTGTGATATTAATTCGTGTCATTTGTTTAAAATACTAGATTTTGTACAACATTGAGTTCTCATACACAGTATCATTGCCTTAAGTTTGAAGCTCTATTTCATGCAGAACCCGTAAAGAGTCTCAAGCCTGATAAGATTCATTACCATCTTGGATGTCCAGATCATCGACCTTACTGGTCTCACCTGTTCTAAGCCCTGTGACGCAACAGGCAAGTGAAAGTTTGGTAAAATGTCTGTGAAGCGTATGGCGTCATTTGGTAAATAGATTACCATAATTGTCATGGGAGAAAGTTGACCTTACTCAACATTTTACTATGCTTGTTCTGATGACAGGTACTTGTTTATCAAAGTGATAATTTCTAGTGATTATGAGTCGTTGATTGTAGATAGCTGAGGAGTTCTTGAATTACGCATGTATTTCATACTTCTTAGATGTTATAGATTTACATGAGTATCGAAAGATTCCTTTATACACAATAATATTTTGAAATTTAAAAGGATTTTTAGCCTATTCACCTTAAAGTCCTCGCGCACATCTGGGAGTGGCGCGAGGAGTCGAAACGCCGGGGCGTAACTCCGTTCCCGCGAGAAATCGCGGCACAGCGGACAGAGCTCCGGCGGGATCTCATGGCGTCATGGAGAGTGCGATTGTCGCAACCCAGTGCTGGGCACGCCACTATTGCGGCGATAAGTCCCCTCTTTGAGGAGTGGCTAGAGAGGCGCCACGGCGTCCTCACCTTCCGCCTAACGCAGGTTCTCACCGGACACGGTTGTTTCGGGAGGTTCCTGTTCCGTATCAGGCGGGAGGAAACGCCCGGGTGTCATCACTGCGAGGATCGCCCGGAGGACACGGTTGAGCATACGGTGGAGGTCTGTCCGGCTTGGGCAGAGCATCGCCGTGTCCTCGTGGAGGCGATCGGCGGCGGGGATCTCTCGCGTCCGGCCCTAGTCCAGGCCATGGTACGGAGCGAGAGGGCATGGGAGGCCGTCACCTCCTTCTGCGAAGCAGTAATGCTCGCGAAGGAGGAGGCAGAACGCGTGAGGGAGAGGCAAATTTCGCGCCCTCACGCCCCTAGCCGCCGCAGGAGACGCCCCGGGCGTCGGGAATCGCAGGCCGATTCCCGGCCACCGTAGGCGCGGGCTTGCGGACGGTGAGCAATGGGTAGCTCGCCGTCCGATAAGGACCAGGCCCGGGTCGACGGCGCGTTGTGTTCCACGCGCGCCTCAAAGAGATGTCAGCAGAAGTGAAGGGGTCCGATAGGACCGATGCCTGCCGGGGTTGCGGGAAAGTCCGAAAGGGATACCGTGGCCCCTGGCAACGTAAAGGCAACGGAAGGAACACGGGTGGGTTTTAGTCAGTAAGAGTCTGACACGCCCTCCCGCTCCACCCAGAGCGGGAGAAGTTATTTGATAATTTCCCACCCAAAAAAAAAAAAAAAAAAAAAAAGCCTATTCACCTTCGAAGGCCGATTATAGCGAAATAATAGCCAGTTAAGTACTAACTTTTGTATGTTTTGGATAGCTTAGAGACCTGCATAGTTTTTAAGTCAGCTAAAAACTAGGGAAACTCCTTTTTATAGTTTTAAATCGAAGTTGAAAATTACAGTCTAACCTACTAAAAACGTAAATCCTAGGAATATAAAAACATAAGTGTTAGGAAGTTTATTACCTTACGAATGAAAGTAACATTCAAGACGATAATGTCGCAAAAAAAACTGAGAAATAACCAATATAAAAAAGAGAGAGAGTTTTTGAAGCTCCAACAGTAGAGAACTCAAAAAAAAGTATCTCGAAAACTACAAAAAATCGCGTTATTTTCGGATACCCCTGGACATGAGGAATCAATTTTATTTTTATGACGTCGCTATTTGGACCACCCTGTATCAATGAGGATGTTCCACGATTTTTATAGGTAATAGATACTGTTTTTTGGCGTTTGGAGTTTCAGTTTAAAGTTCAAAATAATGTGCCACGATAGAATATTATCGTTGATCAGCCGGCGTTCACTAAGAATTGTCGAATGATTTATTATCATATTGTTCAGGGTTTTATTACTTTTAATGGATTTGTGATGTAATAATTGTTATTGCAAAGTTTCGCCCGCATGTGACCCGTACATTAGCCGAAGACTAAACGCATTGCAATGCGTGCCTGCACAATCTTTCTCTTATTATTGAAAAAAAAAATCGTACTTTCGTCCTCTCACAACCAGTCAGTGAGTGCAATGCCCCACGAATTTACTGCCCAAATTTTTAAATTATTTCTTGTCTCTTTTTTGGATGCACTTATCGGTATGTTAGAAGGAGAGAGATATAGGTCGTTTAGTCATCGCGACGGTTAAATTCGTCTCTTATTAATGTCCCAATGTTTCGGGCCTTAAGGCAGGTTATGACTAAGGTCATAAAAGGAGAAGTTGTCGTAGGCTTAGAAGTTGTAATAGTCAGTGGTCGATATTATTAATGTTGGTAACATTAGTATCGATTTACGTTATTTTTCTCGGCATTGCTTTATTAATATGAATGTCTCTTGAATGATTTGCTCATTGATAACCTAGCTGACTCTAAATTAGTCACTTATAAATCATTAGCGTATATTATTACGCAGTCGACTAATATTACGACTAGGAATTATTTATTTACATTTTGCTTAACCAATATGTGATCGATTCCTGGAAGCAATAAAACAATGCTATAATTTGCGTTGTTGTTGTTACTTTATTATCTTGTAAGTACTTATTGCGCCATTATTTCATAATATGTGTTCCTTCGTAATTTTACAAAATTGCAAGCAATCATGTTTCAATTTTAGGTAAATTATTACGTAAATCTTCTTGATGATAGAACTTGCAAGCGAAGCTACCCAGAGAAGTTCTCGGTTACTTAACAGAACCGGTAATGACTCTGCAACTAAAACTCACTGTACAGATTATTTCTGTAACCACAGTGAAAACAGAGTTATAATGGATTTTTACACAAATGAAGGCCCAGTCTATTTTGAAAACCAAAGCCCCATATATCACTTTTAGTCCATTATCATTTTTACTAAGGGTTGACAACAATTCGCTTAAGTTTTCAGGGGGTGTTTTACAGAACAGAATTGCAGAACTTAGTTCGATTAGTTCGATGGTAAGTTTTTACAGTAGGTTCTCATGAACTGTTGTTTGACATATATAAGTAGGAAAATTATAGAAGTTTACTAAAAGTTATCGATAACTTGCAATAAATTCGTATAATACGTGGATCTAAATCATCATCGATCTTACACCACACTATATTACACTATTCTTGCACCTCTGTCTACCCCTTGTTGAGTAATATAATGAGACGTACTGTTTATATGAGTGCCATCTACCATTCTCACAAAAAATATCTTGAAACAAGTAAGGAGCACCAACTACAGGATTATATTTGGGGCAAAGGCTGTTACACACAAAGTTTCACTAACTTTGAATAGATGGCGTTGTACCTGTTCTTAGTACGTAGGTAGGTACTTCAGGTACTCTGAAATTATGAAGCTGTTACTGCGAGGTCAATTTTGTGTGTTCAGGAAGATTTCTGTATTCGATGAAATTTTTGCTACTACAGCGCAATAAAGGTCAAGTTTGCGGACGTCAATTTTTTTAGTTACTTTTGAGATTTTCGGTTACTACGGCCGCTACGAGTAACATTTTGAGGTTATTTTGGGTCCTTTTTTTACAAGCATCAATAATAACTAACAGTATTATTGAAGATCACTAAGACGTTAAGAGAAGAAACATAAACGTCGTTTATTCTGCAGAGACAAAACGCACGTCATAGGTAGGTAGGCTGATATTCTGTCACGTTGACTATTTGATTTGCGCTTCGCGCGCTCAAACGGATTTCAAAGACAGGTTTTGATAGGAATACTGACTTCTAACCACGCACCTACGCTACGATAGTGCACAGCGTATTGTTTTCGCTGCTCACTTTGTCTTTTAGCAGTTTATAATGTGCAGTCCGGAAACTAGCCGAAATGCACAATTTATGATCTTTTTCCAGAATAGTTTTTAATGATGTTATTTTTTCTGCACCTAAACTGACATACACATTAAATAAATTATAGACGTACTTCAATCAATATGCCTAGCCTTTTCCCAACTATGTTGGGGTCGGCTACCAGCTGAATACCGTATTTGGCATGGAGCGACTGCCTATCTGACCTCCACAACCCAGTAGCTGGGTAATACGATACCCCTTGGTAAGACTAGTTGTCAGACTTTCGGGTTTCTGACGCCCCGTAACGACTGTCAAAGATCTACGAATGACAACCGGGACCAAAGGCTTAACGTGCTTTCCGTGGCACTGAGGAGTTTCGGTATGTTAAGATGGTGACCCATCCACAGACCAACCCCGGCAAGCGAAGCTTAACCTGATGGATCGAACCGTGCGGCTGTGATTACTTAATTACATACGTACTTACAGATGGTATCTGCCTATGTACTTATCGTACATTTTATTATCGACAGCTATAGTATTACATGTTCCCCTTGCGGGTAGGACAGCACTCAATGTCGTATCAACAGGTAGGTCCGATGGTATTGCACGAAGCTATACTAGCAATGCGTTGACCTCGAATAGGTACAAGTAGGTACTGATATTACTAACGCGTGCCTAGAAACTCTTGCAATATTCAGGATTTAATTAGTTCAGGTAAACAGTTCGACAAAGAACTACAAAAAGAAATAGATGAATTATTGCTCCTAGTATCCGATTACTGAATGCTTCTCGAATGAAAACTCGCTTTAGAGAAAGGTGCGTTTGATTAACAATAACAATCGAAGCTCCGAAGTTCTTGAGGATGAATTAAGTAGGGAAGAATTTCTAAAGTTACCATTAACGAAAATTAGAGATTTCCTTAAATATTTCAGCAGTAGGTAATTGAAAATTATTAATTTCACAACCGAAATCAAACTGCATTGCATATGTTACCATATGCAATGCAGTTTGGGTAAACAAATCTCTCCTATGTGCGACTTGAAAGATCACCTCAAACACGTCTAACTTCCATAAAGTCGTAAATGTTTATCTGCAAAACAAACTAAAGAAAGAAAACCTACATACCACTTCACAAAAGAAATAAAAAGCTCTGACGTCAAGAAGGTCCTCACAAATAATAAACTTATTTCCCTACCACGTCTGAAAGAGAAGAAGAAAAAATGTCTGAACTCGACATCGTTTCGCAACACATACAGCGGACATTCGTACATACAGCATTATTTACTGACTCACACAGACACGAACCTAAAGAATACCTAAAAAATACACAAAAAGCTTTTTTCCCAAGAATAAGCGGGACGGAGTACGGATCTTATTTTTCTCGTGGACGTTTCAGTCGCTCTGGGGTGGGTCGGAGCCGCGGAGCCTGGAGTGTGGGGTTCCGCCGCCCCCTGCAATAATACTGCGTCACTATTTTGCGCCATTACCTACACTCGCTTCCTATTCTATAAGTAGCGTGGCCTCTAGAACGTAACGTAGGAACTTCCAACTTACTTGGTACGGAACGTCGGTTGGCGGACGACTACTCATGTTGTAATCGAATCGATTATACAACTTTAGTATCGATTCGCGAGTTCGGAAGCCCTTGACCTCGTTTCATTAACAATCTATTTACAGTCGGTTTGGTATCAATATCAGGAGCTGCCTACTTGAGCAGAAATATTAGAGATGATTTTAGAACAATCGCTCTCCAACTTAGTTTAGGTGCCTGCATAATTATACAGCTCGTTGTAATTAATGGTTCATGCGGTCACAACCATTCTGTTCCAAACAGCATCTCAAGCTGTTATATCTCCCATTAGCTAGTTGATGTAATAATGAACGAGTGATTAAAATTGATTGATTACTTCAAAAGCTTACTACGCACTTAGATACGCATTTACACAGAACACAGATTATTTCACAATTATTAATCAAGGATCGTGCTACTTACTATTTAATGCCAGTAACTTCCGGAGTTATTTTTTTTTAATGTAGGGCAATAAAAAATGTTAGGCTGAAAATTACTCCGAAATTGTAGCTTCAATAACTTTCGACCAATTATTGTAAAGCCAAATGATTTAAGGAAAAGCTTTTAGAGCTTTTAATCTGGTACGTTTGTGTGGAAAATCTATATATCATACCGCTTGCGAAAAATCTGTAGCACTGTAGTTTTTTTAAATGTACTATATACGAGCTAGCAGCTTCGTACGCGTGATGTCTTTATAAATTATAGCCTATGTTACTCAGTGGTTAAAAAGCATTCTACTGATACAAATACAAATATTTTCTGTTTATAATATTATTATAATTATAATAAATATATACTATGCCTACATCACTTTCCTCTTATATTGCACTAAGTTTTCTTAGCAACAACAGAAGCAAAGTATAAAAATAATAATTTATCCCTAGCCTCGGATTTCGCAGAGTTACGTGCTAAATCTGTAGGATTTCGAGTGCTAGCGCTGCGTGGAGCGAAGCTGCTTTATATGTGTTGCACTGTTCCGACTGCGCGGTACTGCGCGGTACTACGCGGCACGGCATACATAATGCTACCTCTTGAGAGGGAAATAAATAGCATTTATTACAATATATTCTAGTGGTCGTTCTGGTCGAGATGGGAGGTTTGTTGATAGAGATGTCTTGAAATGGAGTGGTAAAGGCACAGGGATGTAAATGATGTCAACTCTAGGTAAATTGGAGTTAGTAAGTATGTATTGAGGTTGCAAACAGACGAATGGAGTATACGGGCATCTAGATTTAAAATCATTTAGATTTGAAGTAGTTAGAGTACATTTAAGGAATAGCTTAAATCTTATATCTTTAAAACTTTATAGCCTAATCTGACAGAATCTAAATAATAGTACTTGGGTAACAAAATTGTAATAAATATACCTAACAAGACAATAAATTGGTATGTTTTATTGGTTGGTAATTGGTCAGCAGCTTTTCAAGAAACTTATAACTTGTCTCAGTCTTCAAGACAGCGAATACTAGATTAATAGAACGAAATATGTAAGATAATGTTGTGTACCTCACAAATACCGGTGCAGGCAATAATATCAGCAAAATAATGAGCTAAGTCTGAACACCGCAGCCGATGCTGTGCGCATACAAATTATTGACAATCGATATTTAAGTACCACACACAACCATGCACGTTTAATTCGATAAAGTTCGCCGTATCAATGCCGCTTTAAATTGATACCTTAATTATAATTTGGAGCTGTAGTTATAAACAGTATGATTTATAATATGAGTTGGGCAGAATTCATTCATGTGGATTGCAAGGCACGCACTTAATCGAATCCGAACTACGTCGATCGATAAGTTTGTTTTAATGGTAACGTCTACAAGGTTCGGTCGGTTAAAATACTATTGACTACCAGCATTTACAAAGACCATTAATACCTAGGCGCCACTAGAACAGGACGTAGTAATGCATTACTAATCAAGAATCATCCGAGACGACTCGACAAAAACAGAAGCTGCCCAGCTATGCAGGTGTTCGCCTGTGTGAAATAGCTACAATGTTGTGCTTTAATAAAACTCAACTCCATAAATAGTTATGTTATCAGACTGGAAATGCAACTATCTGGTCCGGGGACATCTAAACATACCTTTGCAGATATAGGCTAGGAGACAAAGTATGTACTACGCAGCGAGTTTCTAACAATTTGTACCTGTTTAACGACAAACATTGCTGCTTAGTTGCAGGGGGTTGAATCTCTGATGCAGGGAAGTACGCAATGAATGTTGCACAAAGCGGTAGGAACAAGGTATGTGATGTCGTCCGTTTGTTTGGGTGCCGGGGTGGGTGTGAGGCGACGGTCCTTTGATTCTGGCGAGATTAAACGTGCGGCAGACGGTGGCGCCTCTATCGATTGTTGTTGTAATTACAGCGCTATCCTCGCCCAGTCGCAAATGAAATTGTTCCGGACAGAGCTAGCTGTGGATGCCAACGTCGTATTACACTTGTCGCTGCAACGTGCCGCCACATTCTGAACTGTAAAACCTAGTACTAAGGTGTCACCCCGCGGTTTGAGGCACTCTAGAAGTACCGGGAGAGTTGCGGACGCATTATTGCATACGATGTTGTATCGTGTTTTGATGAAATTCTCACGGAATGCTTTTAGTGGCTTCACGCGGTTTTAAATCGTTTGATCGATGCTTTGTTGGGACTGTATAAAAATGTTTGCTCAAAGTTTTTGTTATCCGTTGTTGCGACAGTATGTTGAAGTTTTCTTGGAGCTTTGTAAGGGTAACTGAATTATGCAACATTGAAGTTTTTAATATTTGAAGATCACTGAATCACTGTGTATTATTATATCCCAACATTTAAAACAACATTATCCTTAACATTTTATTACTTGTCACTATGCTATTCATCTTATCAAAAGAAAGATTACTTCAACCTAACAACCAATAAAACAAACTCACGTTATTTCTAAACAAATACAAAAAGTTATAGATACGGGTCGTCACGACTGCGCACTGAAAGCAATTCGAGAACAAATCCACATCTGAATCTGAAATGCGAATGGGAACAGAGAGTGGAATCCAATAAAACATTCGGAGCCCTCGAAACGTATCTACGTCTACGTGACGTAGACGCCTCCCCGAAACGCATGCGCGCCGCACTCGTACAGAACAAATGGACAATTCCAATTTCAATTGTAGAAAAAAAATAACCAATTCGAAATGGAGAAGGCTTCGCAGCGACCAATGGGAGCGCTCACAGTCGTAATGCCAACTGTGTGGGCGGAGCGAGTGATATCTAGCATTGGAATGTTCGTTGTATTTGTTCTGCCGGATCCGAAGGCTTTATTGCATGGTGTTTGAGCCTCTTTCCCCTTGAGGGTGGTAGCGGCGGAAAGCTCGGTATGGATTTGGGATGAGGCTCTTCACATTATGTACCGTAGTCGTTTGCAGCCTACAGATCGGTGACCTACATATACAATTGTGCGATGGGTTCGTCTTATTGTTATACGTTTGTAGATACGTGATTTTCAGGTAAAAGTTTCCTGAAAAGACTTTATATTACATCTAAAGAAAGCTCTTTCTTTTAAGCCAATTAATAACCAAAGTGATTATTAAAATAGAATAAATCTCTGACAAAAATGGCCTTAAAACAAAGTCTTAAAAAGCAACTCGCAAGAATTAACCTGTAATGAAATCAAGGAGTGTCTCCGACTTTATGAAACTGTGAGTATTGATTTTTCGATAGGGAAAAAACGAAGGCAACGATCTATGCAGATCTGGAGTGCTCTCGGCACATCAGATGGCACCGTCGGGCAGCCTCCGCAGACAATCGAACGGTGGGGGGGCCCCCCACTGGAGGTCGGGGAACTGCCACAGATTATATGCGCGATGATTGTGTCATGAGACGTGCACGTAGGTTGAAACGATGTTTTGGTATATAGATAGATAGATAGAATATTCTTTATTGTACACCATAAAAATAACAGACAAAAATTTAGAAATTTTACATAGCGGTCTTATCGCTTAAAGCGATCTTTTACAGACAACCTTTGGATGGATTAAAGGTAACAGGAGAGACAATACTCAAGGTAGTCAGTGGTGTACCATTTACATATACAATACATACATAAAGCATAAACTTATTCATATAAATAAATAAATATGTATATAATTATATATGTATTCTGCTCTCAGTAACAGCCCGAAGTCTGGATTTGTGCCCGGTTGATCGTAATAGGCTCGCTCCATATTACATGGAATTTAAACATAACTGGCGACATTTACTATAGGTACACCTCTGCTTAACCCTACGGGGAATAAAGGCGTGATGCTATGTCATGTTCGGCTCAGAAAGTGTAAAACAACTAGTTGATACAATCATAACAGCATTGGTTCAGCTGCTGTGCTCGCTTGGTTCGTCTGTGTGTAGAGATTATTGCATTCGACTCTTCGGTTCGATGTTCTTTAACACATTAATAAGACTAGCAATTGATTCGAATGGAACACCACCCACACCCACTGACACAGCCACTGACTGATACGGAATGTTTTTTTTTTCAGGAAAATATGCTAAAACTTTTGGTAGCATTAAAACAAGTTTGCTAGCTTTAGCCATATAGCCCTAAAAATTTTGAGTTGTCAGGGTCAAATTAGCGAAATAAAATGTGAAGGTATTAATCTTATATATAAAATTCTCGTGTCACAATGTTCGTTCCCGTATTCCTCCGAAACGGCTTGACCGATTCTCATGAAATTTTGTGAGCATATTGAGTAGGTCTGAGAATCAGCCAACATCTATTTAAAAAAAAAAAACAAAAAAAAAAAAAAGCAAGTCAACGTTTGCCGGGTCAGCTAGTAACCATATAGAATAGTTACGAGAGACAGTGGATAAGGGCTTTTAAAAATGGGCAAAAACATTGAAGGCGTTGCAATTGGCTGAACTCTAGCGACATGAGAGTTTCCACCAGAAAGAGGGTTGTCTCAAAACAGCTGCCACATGTCACCACATACAAAATCCTACATACCGATTCAGAAAACCCGTAACATAATCTTTGGTGATATCGACCCGGCGGCGGCGAGTTCCCATTCTCGAAGTAAAACACGGTGGGAAGGAAACCGCGGGATAAACCGCCCCCCCACTCCCCCCACCCGATCTTTACGTTTCAGGAATAAATATTTCAGAGCGTGTGCTTCGGAAGTTAAAGTTATGTATCGCCCACGCCGGTAACAATCTGAGAATGAGAAAAGCTCGCTTTACTTTTATGTATGTTCGCTTTATGGCATTTTTTGTAATGTATAGCTTGAGTTCTTTTTTATGTTTTGTTTATGTGGAAATGGAGACATTTTTAAAGTAACGTAGGTACCTATGAAAATGTTCAGTTAGAATCTTTGTGAAAAGTTTAGCGAGTATCTTGTTATTAGTTCGTGATTATTGTAAGTTTAGATTTTTTGATTGGTGCAGACTGCTAAAAATATTCTTGCCTGTGGAACGTTATCATAAACATTCGTTATGCAGTTTTGCCACAACATCAGGAAAAATAATAAATTGATATATTTGTGTGGAGTTTTGATTACTTTCACGATTTTTTTTGATTGTTACAGAGACACATTAAAAATAACCGTTTGATTAATATAAAATGTGATGTTTGTCATTCTTTTAAATAGAGTTTGCGCATACCTAAATATAATCCTACTAGTGATACTCGCCATAAAATGTTTACCTACTTTTTTGTATTATTACAAAAAAAAAAACTAATATCATTAAAACTTGTATAACTTTACCACATACATTGAATGCGTAAAATAAACACTTTTAAATAAATCGTAAATGTTTGAAATACATTGATTGTTTTAATATAAAGTCAAATGTTTATAATGTCGTTTTTTGCCATGGACATTATTATCTAGCGTGTCATGAAATTAGTACAAATGAGTCCAAAAAGAAAAACCATTCGTCAATAACTAATATTTTGTTTGTTGATGTAATTTCTTGAATTAAAAGATACCTGCCATACCTATAATGACAAATACGTGATACCTAGAGTGCTACAAGCTATAAGGAAGTTTTGGCGCCTGAATGATATTGACGGGGGCCGTTGTTGGTAAATATTTGTGAAATTGTCACAGAAATTGTGTAAAAAAACCAGATGAGGGCCTTAGTTCCGATTATGGCCACGCGCCAAAAGAAACTTGTACCGCTGTAGATATAACTGCCACAGTTCAAAGTTTATAAGCCCCGTTACCCTTTTTACGGGTCTTTTTGGGAAATCTATAATTATTATGTATCTTGACCATCATTTAACCAATTTCGAAACGTTTATATACTCCGTCATCACTATCGATTTCTTTATGACTGTCTGTAGGCGAGTAGTTATCGGGATGCCCCGAAGGCGCTACATCTGATAGGCACTGTGTACGTTGTTGGATACAACAACGATGACATTATGTACAGTACAATAAAGAAGTAGAGAGACTTTGTGAGCTATACATGACAAAAACTATAAACACCCCTAAATCTAATTTCAAGATGACACTGCAATATTTCTAAGCACTTGACAGATCAGTACCAGATTTAATATCGCAAAAGAATTAGAATCTGGTGCTACAACTTATTACATTTAAAGATGACATCACTCAGGAAATTATTGAAATTATGGCAAAAATACCATAGAAAAGAAGGGAAATAATCGACAACTTTTCAGAAAAATATATTTTAATAAAAGCCATAAAACAGCCTATTATTACACTAAAATACCATAAGGAATTTTCTTTTATTTACGTGCTAACTGCATCTAGTCTAAAACAAAGAACATTTTAATAGGTCTTTTTAGAGCATTTGTTTTGGTTTTATTCAGATTGCAGCGTAAAAGCCATAAATTGGTTTAGACTAGATTTTATGCTTTTGTGTTATTGCTAGGATGCTCCTCGGTAATTAACTATGGTTACTTCTACTAAGATGAAAAAACAGACTAGAAAAAGTTTTAGTCTAAAAAGACCCGGCACTTAAAACTACCACGGCAAAATTCTTAGTACTATAGGGTAAAGAACATGGCAAAACGCAAATCGATGTTACGGTGCAACTACTCGTAACTCGTATATATACGCATTCAGTATGTGTAGGCGTAAGTACACGTAAATTTGCATTATCATGAATTTATTACTATACGACAAGGTCGGCGATAAGGATTTTCTTCGCTCATAGAAAATCTAGGCCGGCCGATTGAAACTGAATGCATGAGGTTTTTATGTTAAGTTTTGGACCATATCCTACTGTCTCATAACAGAAAACTTTAGAATAAACGGAGTCTTTTATTGTTATGATTGTTCTGATTCTTACTTTGATTATATTTTTAAGATTAAAATCACATCGATGAAAATTAAATTCCAATTGTAACTTGGAAATAATATGAATGAAAAACGCACATAACTGTACAGAGTTGAATCACGTAAGAAAGAGACAAAAGATTTTTAAATAAGGTAAGGTTGTGCACTTGTGCAATACTTAATTGTACTTACAGATATGTTAAGTTATTCTCCAAGTTACCATTCAATTTATAACGACCAATAAATGTATACCAATAAAGGTATATCGTAAATATTCATGCGAAGTTCCTGAATATTACCTGTGAGTGCTGTTATTATACGTCGCGATAAATATTATAATGAGCAATGAACAATTTATTGATGCGATAATTAACCAAACTAATCACACGTTTAAATTATTTCTCGCCCTAAAATCACCACATATACCTATGTAAAACCACAGCAACGTCAACAAATAGCGTTGGAAAAAACAAAGTCCAATAAGTTTCCATCTCACTCAATAAATTAACACTTAGTTTAAATTAAAATATCGAATATACACTCACATCTTATTTCCTTCGACACTGAACTTTAATAAATTCAAAGTGCACTACTATCAATGATGTAAACTGGATTGATTGAATGAACTGTTCATATACGTATTTATACGCGAAAAACAAACGAACGTAATGCAATAAAACAGGGTTTATAATTTGGTACGGCGCGCGTCTGAACTACGCATTTGTAGGCGGCGAGTCACATGGGCCATAGTCACATGTATGTCCTTGCACAGTGCGGTGTACTATGTCGCTACTACCGCATACATTGCAATAACTTCTAATAATCTAATTGGAAATTGTTAATTCATGAACAATCATTCCAATAATGCTTCTCTTGCGTTTGTGGGAATTTGGTGAGCGTTTCGTTTCGGTTTTCCAGTGGGCGAAGGCATTTACATCGGTCATCGACATTTGTTTTCTCAAACTCAAAATGGACCCTTATAGTGTGAGGCTTATTACTTTGTCATTGATTTAAACGTCAATTTAATTATTCACATTATTAATTTTTTTGGCAATTCTGATAAATACTAAGTCAATTTTCTTCGAGTTTTCCTAATTATAATATTGTCCAGTTAGTATAGGTAGTTGTAATGTTGTTTTAACCAGGTCGTGAAATATTACCTTGGTTTTGGCACATTTCTTCCGTAAATAAGGTTCCGTGGATAATTTCTTAAATAATTGCTGCCATTTTCTTTGAGCAAAGCATTCGATTTCATAGATCACAAAATCTTACTTAATAAATGCGAGCCATATGGAATCCGAGGCAAGGTTGAAAAAAAAAACAGTTTTCTTTTTAATTCTATAAAACAAACTGTTCAAAATGTGTTAAACAACAGTTTTTTTTTGTTTTTTTTTTTAATTTAACTATTTATCAAATTTATTATCAACAAAAATCGATCAGGCCTAATATAATTAATTTCTAGACAATTTAAAAATTTACCTGTGGAAACATTTACAAAAAACTATCAGATTAACATAATAATCACAACCAAACTAACAAACCAAACTAATAAACTATTTATATAGTTTATTAGTTAGCTAGCTAACTAACTATAATAGTATAATATACTTTTTTTTTGTAATAAGTCTACGTAGGTATGTAGCACAGATACTGAACCACCCAGTACGCTCTGTACGTTCAGAATTGCGAATTTCGATTTTCGTTCTAAGATTGTTTTTTACATTGCTAGGGGGTGAGGTTTCTGGAGCCCACTGTACCTTACATAAAAGTATATTTAAATATGATACCTAAAAGTATATTTTAATAAGGCCCCAAAATTATTGCGGGGAATTATGATAATAGAAACTACGAACATTCATTAAATAGCACAATAGAATCAATAATGGACTGGTTAAAGGACAAAAATCTAACAGCTAATATATCTAAAACTAAAATTTAACAATTCTCAAATAAAAGTATTAAGACTTATAATTATAAAAACAGTAACATTAAAGAAGATACAAAATTTGTAGGTATTATCTAAGATCAGATCAGATGAGGTAGTAATTGGAAAGCACTTCCAATTCTAATTTATTATTCTGCTCTAATCTAAATAAATTTGTTTTTGCTCTAAAAAAGCTTAAGAAGTTATCGACTCAAAAAACTGTTATGGCTGCGTACCATGGCGTACGCGTGGCGTCGAGTCAGTTCTTAGATACGGTCTTCTAACATGGGGTAATTCTTCACAGGCTAAAAATGACTTTGTCACACAATAAAAATGTGTGAGAGCAATCTGTGGGGTTGGTCCGTTGCAATCTTGTAGATCTTTATTTAAGAAATTTGGATTTCTAACTGTACCTAGTCTGTACTATTAGAAGTAGGATCATTTGTTAAAAAACATTCTGAGCTATATATTTCCTAAAGCCAAAAAACATTTTTAAAAATCCTCTCAAGAGATCCAAACCGACTGGCTGTCACAAGATAGAAGCATACTATTTCAGGACAATTTTACAATATGTCTGTCAAAAACCCAAACCCAAATACCAAAAGAAATCACCGAGCTGCCGTTAAATTATTTCAAAAATAAACTTAAGAAATAGCTTTATAATAATGTATTTTACACTATAAGTGAATTTTTAAATTATAAGAAAACTTCCGAATATGATCTGACTAGTAATATAACTTAATTTTAAAGTAGTTTTTTCGATCTCAGTAGTAATAATTGAAGTGCTTTAGTTTATACTTTTATTTGAGGTATTTTTAATGCTGACTTAAGTAAGCAAAATATTGGGAACTAATTATATTTAAGACCTTTTATGTACCATATTTTATGAAAAATAAAGATATATTCTATTCTATTCTATGCTTGTATTTTTTTTTTAAATGTTTTTTTTTTCTTTTGTTTGTCAATATTCATAAAGCAAGTCAGACTGATGGAATACTTTACGTAACCAATGTTTAATAATAGACATACAAAAGATGAGTAATATCGTCATCTTTTCAGTTTTATATTAAGATTTATCGCTGTTTTATAGTATTGATTTATTAGAATTATTAATGCTAATAGGAAATGGAGGTGAGCAAACTGACATTTTAGGATTCTCCCTTGTGTGAACTATCATTTTGTTATTTTTAACTTCCAAAATCCTCGAATTAAAATCCACATTACTTTGAATTTACGAATAAGTTCGTTTGTCCACCGCAGCCGTCACCGAGAACAAGATGACGGTGCCGAAGTAGCGATACATTTACTATAGCCGCGTTTCCACCGCAAGTCCGTCACTCGATTGCCGTTATCCCGGTTGCCGAAGTTTCGAGTAGCTCGGCGCGACCGCTAGAACTTGGCCCGAGATTGTGACGGGCCAATGTGCCTGGCAATAAAAAACACGTTTGATCTTGTCCACAGACTGCTGTTGCACCGGGGACGTTTGCACGGCTTTTGTTTTGACTATCATAACATACTGAACCACTGAGTTCGGTCGCGGTGGAAAGACGATCGCCGTTACCTAGACGTCACGTTCGGTTCGAATAATCTCATTTCTCGGTGACGGCCCGGTGACGGCTCCGGTGGACAAACGCCCTACAGGATTTTTTACACCCGTTATACTAGTTATCTTTTCTTTTACATGAGACATCCTCATTCTGCTTTTTTTCGCAACAACTTAATCCATAAAAGAGTAACAGCGATCTCATCAACACCTCGCGTAATTAGTAAATCCCATGAGATCATAATTATATCTATAAAATCAGATTTTGTAGACTTATATAATCTTCACCTACAGTACAGTTATACGATTCTACAATTACAATACACAATGACGTACAACAATAAGTCATAGTTGTGAGTCGTAACAAGACTATGACATAATACTTTGAATGAAATCTTGGATTGACGTTGGATATTTTGGCTCCACACGTACATACTTCCAGCGACATCATGGTTTTGCACGCATGCATTTAGCAAAACATGCCAGTGCATTCTAGAAGAATTCTTTGTTGCCAGTAGATGTCTTGGTAGGTATACTTTCTGATATGGAGTCACCCAGGTTTAGATAGAGAAGTTACCCAATGAAATCTTTCTTGCTATCAAATGCAAAGATTTGTGGGTGTGGTGACAAGTTATTTGGTGGTGATCATGCATATATTTTTTATCCATAGAACCAGAATGTACCACACATGATAAAAACATAGATATAGAGAACTGTGGAGAGGAATTAAAACCCAACAATGACCGAGATCAAAATAGTCAAACCGAAAAAGAAGTTGGAGTAGAAGATAAGAATTCAGCTTGCTACTAAAGAATCTCTCTATGTGCCGAGGGCGTCTACTCATGGTGATTAACTGATAGATATAGCTGCTGAGTCCGGTAAATAACCCGTCGCCTCATCCTGGAGAAGAGCATTCATGAAGATTATCCCAAAACAGGAAGATCCCGCATTTATAAACATTGAGTAGGATCACAAGCAAACTGGTGATCTTAAAAATGCAACTAGTGATAGACTTGTAAAAGACAATTAAGGTCACTGTGTTGTGAATTCAGAAATCCAAAACACTTGTCTAAAAAAGGCACAGTTGATTGATTGATTAGGAAAAAAAGATTGCAGCCTAGAAAACAACATGTGCTCAAATTTCAGTTGGCAAGCGGCAAAGAAAACATCGAGAGCAGAATATAAGAAAGTTAAAAGCAGTAGTTTGATGTTTGTGGCAAGTCTTATCGATGCGTATTGTTGAATATTATTAAAAGCTGTTACTATAACTAAAAGTGCTGCTACGATTAAAGGTGATTGTTGTACTTAACGTAACTTAGCTTTGGAGTTTTGAAATGTTTAGGAAAAACATAAGGGTTCTAGAACTATGTTAAGTAATATTTTAAACTATTTAATGGTTTCACCTTGTTGGACATCTGCTGTATTTGGTACCTTTGAGGTAAACATGGTTTGATGAACGACCAGACATAATATTGTTTATATGATTTGGTGTCCTAATATTTTGGTTTTACCAGAAAGAAATACTACTGCCGATCTATTCTGTAATCATCTCACCGTGAAAACTTAGGTGACGTGAGTGTGAAGTGAGCTCTCAATAGTGGCAATCCCTAGCATCAGATGGAATGACAGCTCACTTCACTTATGTTTTCACCGTGAGATATTAACAGAATAGACCGGCTGTTCTTCCTCTTAGCATTATAGTCGCTTATAGTCTTCACCTTTCATAATTCTTTAAGGTGAATTGGGTTTCAATACTCACATGGATAAGATATGCTACGGTAGCCTGTGCTATAGAATTCTTTAGGACTCTCAGTTGAAAGTCAGTCAATGTGCTGCATTATTCCCACAGGTTATCAAATAACGAGTAGGTACCTACAAGTAGAACACTGAAATGTGAACTACATTCAGAAGAGTGTCGTTATGTTGAGTATGGAGTTTTATCGGGTTAAATACAGAATGAAAGTTTGTATGAAATGAGGAATTTCCAAAAATCGTTCTTTAGTGCTCACTTCGGTTATATAAGGAAATCTTTAAAAAAATCGTGCTTTTAGACCCAGCTATTTAGGCTGTGTGTTCTCTGTCAGTAAAATTAAGATTTTATTAAGTAGATTTATCTACTGCAGCATTCAAATGCTTTTTAGGGTTCCGTAGTAAACTAGGAACCCTTATAGTTTCACCTTGTCCGTCTGTCCGTCTGTCCGCGGTTTAGCTCAGAAACTGTTAGTACTAGAAAGCTGTAATTTGGCAAGGGTATACAATATACATTATTAAATAAAATCAACCCAAAAATTTTTTTTTAGGGTATCTCCCCTTCTCGTAAAGAGTTTTTTTTTTGTTGTAGTTTGAAAAAATAAATGTTCTCCCATACATTCCGTACGAGAGAACATGTTTTTCAACTACAAAGTTAAGTTTGTTCTTGGGATAAATTCATCGCAACTACGGAACACTTCATTGTGCGTGGTCCGACACGCACTTGGCTGGTTTTATTATATATATGTGATTTTACAGGCTATTGTGAAACAAAGTATGTTAGACTAGGTACCAGTCATTTACATATATATATCAACTTTCACTGCGGTTAATGTAAGTTGATACGTTTACTTAATTTAAAATATATTTAAATACGCAATGAATGATTGTTCTCCCTTTTACATATATGCAGAGAAAAAAAAAACAACAAACATTTACCAAAACTTGACATTCAAATTAAATTTTATAATTAATGGCTTTATGCTAAATAGTTACAGTACTCAGTCTTTCATCAAAGATGACCTACTCAGTAGCAATAACAATAATTTCCAATGGACAGTTAAACGACATTGAATTCCATACATCCATACAAGCTGAAGGTTGTTCAGCAAATAAAATTAAAAACATAACACTTACATATTCAATTGATTCGTTGTCAAAATTCGAAACATACACTGTTATCAATTATCAATAAGAACAAGGTTTTCGTTCAGAAATACAATAATCGCGGAGTGAATATAAAAGCTTGTGTGCACCACGGTTCGTAGGTCAGTTACAACTATTTCATATACATAAAATCAACAGTCATGCATGTGATATGCACTCGTAATAACTAGAGCTACTATTATATTGCTTAAGCGCAGCGGATCACGATTAACTGCGATTGCTATCGATTTTTGAATTATGTCGTTTAAGTCTTCGATAACTTCAGATTTACGTTAATTTTTAATTACTGTATGTATCTTTAATAACTTTAGTTACGTACGTTTAGTATGTATTAGTTTGATAGTTTAGTGGTTTGTTTTTTAGTAAGATTTGTCAGTTTTTGTAAGTTTTATGGACATAATAATGAGTATTCTATCTATTTTTTTTTTATTAGAGTTAGTACTACAAAATTAGTAGTTACTAACGATGTGTTATGTGTGGTTGACAAGTTAAAAAGTTAGTTCTAATGTTACCAATGTTTATAACTCGATCGTCTATCATCGTAGCCTTCAAAGATTAATGCCACGTCATATTGCTAGTATGGATTTTAATTGTCTTGTTATATATTTAATTGTATATCATCTAGTGTTTTTTTCCGATTGCGTGTTTATCATCGCACTAATGACATAGTTTTAGTATTTTTAACAAATGTCCGACCGAAGCACGATATCCGAAACTTCTAGTTTTGGCCGAAACCGAAACCAAAATTAATGAAGTCAAGAAAATGTTCGTTAATTTAACATTATTTTCTGAGACTCGTCGTTTTTCGTAGATTTGTTACAACTAATTTGATTCAGGGCTGATTTAACAATTGTCAGATTTCTTTTGTCTAAAGAAAAAAAATACTTTTGGCAGATTTTGTGTAAAAGACTGTTAAAACTTCAAAATTAATAAAAAAATATCCTTAAATTAAATAAAGGCCTTAATAGATATGCTTAGTAGATATGGTTAGCTTTTGTGATTAGAAATTTAGTAATTTTTCAGATGTTCTTTTCAACTCTAACTCTAAAATCAGTGATTTAATCGATTTTCGGAAGCTCGATATACCTAGCGAAAATGCTTTAACTCCCCGCCAATCAGTTTAGCATCGTTAGAAAACGCAATTTTTAAATATTCCTGAAATGGAACGAGACGCCAAAACGCGATGCAGGATCGAAGTAATCGCTGAAACGTGTAATTTGCTATTGTGACTAAACGCAGAGTTGCTTAGATGCATTTGCTGCTGTTCTTAGATCATGAATCAATCTTCTAGAAAGCGAATAAATCCTTACTTGCTGATACCTACTAATAAAACCAGCATGTCTGCTAAGAACCTAAATGACTTCTATTTGTAATCACTTATTGTTTTGGGTTTTGTACAAAAACGGTGTAAAGGGGACCCCATTACTAAAACCGATAGCTCACGAACGCCAGTTTCGGTCAGTTGAAACTTTGGCCACGTTTTGGCCGAAACCGAACCTTCGGTCGGACACTAGTTTTAACTAGTGTCCAACCAAAGGTTCGGTTTCGGATTCGGTTTCATATCTAAAGATATGAGATGTTATCATTATTATGATATCGTGTGTGTTCTTGCTATTACGCGTGACCCATGATGACTTTTGCCGTAGATGTTACATTTTCTATGATTTAATCTAAACAATCCGATAGCGACGAGACAGGAATTATCGCAAGTCATTTAATTTTATGTATGTATGACTTTCATGATTTTTAGGAATCGACGATTTTCCGTTTTCCGGTCCCCTTCGTAAATTACGAGTTCATAGTTTAAAAAATATATATTTAAGCATTGTGCTCGTACTTTACAAATATTGAAAAAAATAAGATTTTTAGCCAAAACTGCAGGCACAACAGTAAACAATTATTGATGGGTAACATCTTTCCTCTCGCTTTCCTGCAATCAAAATCGAAATCTAAAAAAATCGAAATAATCAAATCTGTGGGAGTGATTTCGTAAAAAGGGACGGAAGTTTGTTACAGGAAGCCGAGGAAGCGCGCGCTATTTGATTAGACCAAGGAGCGCGCGCAGTGCTAGGGTTGGCCACTTTCAAAGGCACTATAACATACATAATACTTACAAAAGAACAGTGTGACTACTCAGGCCCAAAAAAGATGAGAGTATACACCGACGGATCAAAGTCCGACTCCGGTAACGGAGTCGCAGTCTTCTCACACGACCCAATATAAATGTATCCAGACCGCTGGGATTGTTCAACACCAGGCGGAGTGTGTGGGCATCATACAAGCGGTCCACGCTCTAGAAGCCAGGAGGGTTACGGACACCCACATACGTATAATCTTCGACAGCGCCTCGGTTCTCCAATCCTTACGGAAAAAATATAGTACCTCAAAGCTAACACTAGAATGTCACAATGCATTAGAACAAACGGTAACACGGTGACACTGCAATGGATAAAAGGACACAGCGGGTCGCTAGGTAACGACGCAGCTGACGAACTTGCTAGACGAGGATCCACTACGGCAGTCTGTGGACCCGAGCCTATCGTACCCATCCCCTTCAACCAAATACGTAGGTGGTTACAGGAGCTCACCCACACACAAGCGGAGCACTGGTGGATCTCGACACCGGGCTGCAGGCAGTCCAAGGAAGATATGCCATCCTTGGATGGCAGGCTGACCAGGCGTTTATTACGCCTAGACAGGAACGGCCTGCGCCTGGTAGCGGGGACCATCACGGGACACTGCTCGCTAAACAAACACTTCCACACAATAGGCATAACGGACAGTCCTCTGTGCAGGGCGTGCATGGAGGCTGAGGAGACCGTTGCGCACGTGCTCTTTGAATGCACGGGCGTCACCCAGATTAGAACAGAAGTCCTCGGGTTACCCAGATTATACACAGATATTCTAAACAAACCAGGAGACCTAATTATCTTCTGGAGGGGGGTGCGCTGGTTGGAATAACCACCAAACGGCCGCTATGGCCCACGTACAATGGTCCACCTGACGGACTGAGTGCGGAAACCAAACCCCATAACATAGAGAACATAGAGAACAAGTACAAATAGTTAGGATTAGGATATAAGTCTGAAATCGCCAATTCGTCTTGAGCAAACGTGGTGATCAATGCTCGTATCTTCTCTAAAACTAAAACACTAATGGTCGTTGCCCAACAGTGGGATAATAAGGCTGGTTATAGGTCGAGTAAGAACTCGACCTATAACCAGAATTCAAAGCATAAGAATGCTTTGTTAAATGTAATCTAACCCTATAATGCGAGTACAAAGTATTTAAATGCTCGCTACGTTTTGAGCCACCAAGGCCAATAGTAATAAAACCTCGATAGCGAAGACTTGTTAGTAATTGAAGTAAAATAACAGTTTTGTTATATAAGTTTGTGAGACAAATACCTAAGAGTTGTTATTAAGTGTAGAAGGAAACTAATTAATTGGAAATCTTTGGTAGGTACAACAAGTTCCCAGAGGAATGTAGAATGCCAGAGCGTGACGGTATGTCGCTAACATTTATATGAAATACCATCACGCGGTGTCTCTGGCGGAGTATGCAGAGATGTTAAATTAAATCGTAAATTAATCATTGCAACCTACCTGTAACCGCTATAGATAGTGCCATCCAAGAAGACGCGCCCCACTCTTCTTCCTAAACGCTTACAGTACAAGCTGCTTGGAAACATGCTGGTCCTGCTCCATAGGATAATTTAGAATCAAGATAAAATCAAACTGGTTGCAAATTTAAGTGTATATTTTATTATAATTTTTTATTATATGACATTGATTTTACATTCTATGACCAATTCCTCGCACACTGACTTATTAATTGTGGAATCTTAGGAGGATCGTCTACTTTTACAATGTTTGTAAATATGTGAGCACCATGTATCTATCACATAATTAGTTTATCTGTTGTTGCTTCATTTTTAATTCTTAATTCTTTTACCTATTGTGGTATAATAATTTTATTCTAGGTGCATCGTCCTCACATACATATAATTATATAACTAATGTACTTATACAAAATATTGTAAAACATTTTAAAAGAGTAACGGTGGAGTTTCTTGCCCCTTCTTCTCCATACGAAAACTACCTTTTGGAAGGGGCAACTAGAATCAATTATTTTTTTTTGTAAATTTTTGACGTTCAAAAGTGCCTTATACGGGCCTACTTGAAATAAATGATTTGACTTTGACTTTGACAAGAGTACAATATTCCGCTAGTGTTTTAGTTTTTCGAGACATCTACTTGGACCACAGTTCTTTATTAAAGTGAATTGCTTGTGACTTGTAACTTTGGCAATCATCAAATTGAGTACCTATCTAGGTATTTATTGCACTTAGCTTATTTATTTATTTTTTCCTTTTGTAAAATATTTTTTTTCAATAAAATACAATTCCATCCCCTGCTCTCAAGTGGCACAAAACCTTCTAGAAATACCCAGCGAAATATCCACTTCATTTCTTTTGTCTCTCAAGTCTCAAAGCAAAGATATAAAGTGTTCTAAGAAAAATCCCAGTAACATGTGTTGTTCAAGGAGCGAGAATCCAGAGCACCCCCACCGCATTGGACATAGATAGACGAAACGTAAAGAATGATCACGACATGAGACAGCACATAAGAGAAAAATAACGCCCATTCTCTCCAGCGCCGACACAGAATAACTTTAGCAATTTAGGGTTGGATTGTTTAGCAAAACAATTTGACCTCGCGTTTTGGATATAAATAAGATTCATAAGTACTGTTTTTTCTTCGGTTCTGCGATACTTAAACATGGAAAAATTATGATTTAAATAAACAGGAAATCAATAAATTCAAGTCATTCCCTATATAATACGTTACGTATTCATGACTCAATTAAAATATGTAGAAGAATCAGTTGTTTACTATGTAAATTATTATTTTACTTTCGGTTTTTCAGTCATTATTACCCTTCGTTTATTCTGAGCTGTTGTTAAATCAATAAGATTTGGTGTTACTTATTTGATTTTTCCAATTATTTACGTGTGATTTTTGTAAGATATAGTTTATTCATATTTTTCAGTTATTTATGTGGGGTAACCTATTCAATCCAAATTCAACCATGCACATCATATGTAATCAGGGGATGAGTTTTTTCATTTCGTTCATTTAAATAAACCAGTCGACTAACCCGTAAACGCTCGTGACATTGCGATACATTTACGTCAAAGGGTCGGAGAGACCGAGAAAAATCTGCGGCAATGACTAGACGATTCCACGTTACGTTCCTAATCCCGAACCCTTCCTCGCAATATGATTTGCGTCAGTGGAGATGCGTTCAGAACAGATCACCGGACGGTAACCGAGTGGAAAAAGCGCTTCTCATCGGGACCGTTACTGGAGATCGTAAGAATTCGAGTGGCGTCGCCAGCGAACTACGCTCAGAACAAATGGCCGCGCCGTTGAATAGCCAATTATTGATTATTTTTTTAAAGTGCTCGTTTAAATGTCTCGATACGATACGATTCATACAGAAATGTAGTAAAGTATGAAATTATAATTGCCAATTCAGTTTTAGCATTCGCCACAATAAAACCTGTATATAATTACGGTGTACCTTTGTTTGTCTCTATTAATTCCGAAGGCGTCCGACCACGAGGTGGGTAATGTTATCATTCCATTAATTACAACATCCACCCCCCTGCTTTTTAAAAGTAAATTAATCCGATTAAGGGGGGAATCGAAGAACCCGCTCCGTCCGAGTTTATTCAGGCAACTTTCTTTAGAATAATTATTTTTTGTAATTAAATCCATCAACACGATTTTTTCCTAATGATTCTCCCGTGGGAGTTGGTGGGTGGCAACCGGGAATAGGGGAGTTTAATTTTTTCTTTTATTTCATGTTTATTTAAGATGCTGTTCTCGTTGTACCTACCTTATAAGACTGGATTTTCTCTTAGATAACACTTTTTTATCAGCAACTATTGTGTCAGATATCACATAATTAGTAGATTGAAAGATATGTAATTTCTTTGTCGCGTTTTCATAGTCACTTTTATTCAGATCAATCATTCCAACACTAACACACAAAGTACGATCCTATAAATAAATAATAACTGCTTTTATTGTGGAACAATATTCGTCTGGCGGGCGCGCGCCGTTTCTCAGACCCCTCCCTCATACCAGTGTTAATGATATCTCGCTTTTAAAGGGCACATCATTTACTTACTTTTACGAAAATTAATTGAAATGAGTTTTGACGATGAAAAGATGGCTATACAAAAGAGAATGGTGGCCGCTAGGTGTCGCTGGAAGATAACTTGTTCATCTTTAATTAATTATTTTGTGGCAAAGAATTTGTTTTCTTTGATATTGTAGGCTCTATTCATTGACTTTGCAAATTATGATTTCGATTAAGAAACTGTATAAATAAAACGATTTATGAATTTATTTATCAAACGTTGACAATATTATAAGTTAATTCTGAGAACTTTTAAAATATCATTAAGCTTCTTTTATATCGAGATTGATAGAATAATTTGTTTTTTATTAATTGGTAACTTATTGTAGCACGACAATAAGTAACAAATAAAGTAGTGAACGAAGCCGTTCATGTTTCTTATAAGCTGACATAATTAATTTCTTCATTCAGAATTTAGTGTGTTTTAATCAATCTATTAATCTCTCACAGTCATAGCATTGCAAAACTTACCACAAATTAATATTACGTTACCAATAAGTATATTTGATTAGTTTTCCAACTAGTGTGGGCCTCATTTCGCGGAAGCTTTTAGGTCACATCTGCGTATGAAACCGGACCGGTATGTAGGCCACTCGTAATATATCGACATGAGGAGGTTCGCAGATTGATGAGCCACCCCCCCTGCAGCCCTCCGCAGACCCGCGGACGTCCGGTGCGCCCCCACCGGCCGTCCCGCGGGGCGAAGCTCTATTGCAATAGATTGAGCCTGTTTTGTTTCCTTCTGTTGGTGTAACACATGAGGTTATTATTGGAAGATGTGTGTGAAGGTTTTTTTTTTCTAAACGTTTATTTTGTTTTATGTAAGTGCGTCATATTATTTGGGGTTGCATGACATCCTTTAACCAAGCTTGAGAGCTTTGTTTGGCCATTGACTTGAAGTTTTGAAAATAGCCTTCAAATTACAGGAAGGT
Organism: Xanthia icteritia; assembly: GCA_949128155.2. NCBI lineage: Eukaryota > Metazoa > Arthropoda > Insecta > Lepidoptera > Noctuidae > Xanthia > Xanthia icteritia. The sequence goes on from OX421930.2 coordinate 10,275,609, forward strand.
GAAACCTCCGTGATTATTATTTTCTTCCACCAATGTAGTTCTACTAGAGTGGATTAACTACAAAGTTCTGACCATGTCGCGAAAGTAGTAACAGTCAACTGAGGTTTATAGCATTTGCCGGCAATGTGCCAGTATCCTGTCGACGACTTTTGGACGTTCGTTATTATCTATTGAACTGTTTCAGGCTTTGCCATTCTGGCAAATTTATTTGAACTTCATGGCCGATTCAGTGAATTGTCTTGAAGATGTTTTTTTAAATATTTTCGACCAAAATATTGTAACCTGAAATTAATAGATGAGAGATTTATGTGAATATCCTATTTCTATCTATCTATTTAGAGTGGAATGTCCCACAAATGGGCAAAGGTCTGCTCTCCCTTTTCCACGCACATCTATCCTCTACCGTTGTGGGCCAGTCCTTTCGGTAGGAGTCAAGTCAAGCTTATGTTCAGTGTTCAGCTATCTTCAGTTTTATCTTCGTACAAAAGTCACGTGTGTCTTGTGTTTCATGTAAGTGTACAATCCATATGCATTGTCGAGGGATCTATTTATTTTCTTCACGATAAATGTTTCAGACCCTAGATACAGCCAATCATTTTGCTGAGAATGATTGAGGTAGTTTACGTTCGAATTAGTTCGAACGTAAACTACCTACTTATGTGTATAGGTGTTATTTTATTTTAGAGATATATTCTAATCATTTCATTTTAAGTCCAGAGTTTTGTAGAGCACGTAGGTTCCTACCTAATTTGATTAGTGCGTTTTATTTCGTGCATAGTCAAATATATTCGTCCTTTTTATGCACAATTAGTCTCGCAGGTTTTCTTATTAGTTTTAGGGTGAATTTAGCCCTCTTCTTAAACATTATAATGTCCATATTGTCCATATAATCACAGGGTCAGTGGGTTGGTGATATATTCGCACTTGTATCCAGTTCGTACAAAAATCTAGAAACCCTGCTTATACATTCAACTTACTTCTTTCATTTATAATATTTCTTTTTCTTTTTTTCTAAGGGAACTGTTTAAGGACATTAACATCATGACGGTACCTTGTCAAAATATCTATGAATGAGAGGTGATAGACATAATTATTGTACAAGAAATAGGGATCTATTAGTTCAACCAGGTTTCAGACTGGCTAAAGTAGACTCATCTTTCATGGGGTACTGTTTAAAATGTTACAATAAAATTCCTCCCCACATACTTCAACTGAATGAGACGAAATTCAAATCTTGTATAAAACGCACACTATGTAGGCAGGCATATTATAAGTTGGGGGATTACATAATTGATAAAAATGCTTGGCTCATTGCTGGTCCTGCTCCACAAGCATAAACTAATTGATTAGCATTTGAAAATACCGTTGGAGCTGCTGAAGATTTTAAAAACTATCTTTGCATTGTATAAATTCAATGTCTTAGCATTGTATAGTTGCATAGCACATGTGTGAGTACTATGTACCGACTATAAAGCTACCATTTAGGTACTGGGTATGTCTTTCATTGACTTGAATGTGCCCTGGCGGCTGAGATTATGTCATGTTCACTCTAATGTCTCGCTGGCGGTGGCGCGTGTGTTGGATCATTTAGCTCCCTTCAAAATGGTTGAGCTGAATGGTGCTAATCCATGCGTCATGTTTGTGAACGGGCGCCGTCAGTAGAGACTGGTCATCTCTTAGCTGCCATGGCTTATTTTAATTTTTGAATTGTTCTTTTTTTATATTTTTATTACGGACGCTTTTAATGTGCACGTCTTTCTACATTGTTCTCACATGTATAATTTCAACGTTAATGATGTAACCAATATTTTGTAACAATTTTTTGATTTAAAAGAGTGTCTGTGGAGTTTCTTGCCCGTTCTTCTCCATAGGTACTATCGAAGAACTTCATATCTAAGCAGTTTGAAAAGTAAATCCCGTGAACACGATGACCACATCTGTTACCGCCCTGGTTCTATAGCAGCCGACCGCTGCAAGCAGAAATAGTCCTTACGGTGTATAGATATGAACTTCTTCGATGGTACCTAGTACGCTTTGGAATGGACAACTAGCTTCATATTTCTGACTGACCGACTTCTTGACAATTCAAAAGTGCCTGTAAATGGTTTAATTGAAATAAATGCTTTGAGTTTTGAGTTTTTTGAGTTCATTTTTGACCCACAAGTAGAGTGATTCAAGAAACTGTAAGTAGCCGCCACTTCTAGAGATTGAACGCCATAATAGGTTTTCCCTTTATTTTTTTTTACACTTAGGTACGCTCTTGTTAATTTTCTTTAGTTCGGTATAGTTTTCTATTAAAACATTTTTGATGCAGTAAGTATTGGGGTTTCAAAGGCGTTTCCTAGAGACCAGTCAGGCATTATTTACCGATCGGGTCTTGAAAAGTCGTTATAAATAATTTTACAGGGAAATTCTTCCGAAGCATGAAGGAGTCTCCTGCGCAAAGGTGTGGGTCAGCTTGGATATCGGGGAAGATACGAGAGTATTTTAATTTAACTTAACAGTTACAGTAGGATATAGGAATCATGTATTAGACACATGAAAAACAAAGTCCCCAGCCGAAATCATCCTTCACTGCAACGACGCTAACTATAAGTCTCTAAATGACACAGCCCTATTCCACACGATCAAGATCTTCCGTAAAGATAACACTAACCGCAACGTTATACCAAATAAAAGCTAGTGTTTATAAAGAAATACGGGGATCACGCGAGATGGGATCATTTGAGGAAGCGGCCGGCGGTCGGGGGTCACCGCGGATACGATACGTTTCTCGTTTCCCCAGACCCCAGGCTATGATACTCATGCCTCACACACAAATAACGCCTTTTTATGTTCTCCTTAACATAGTGCTTAGAACTTTGATTTTTTAGATTGAGCAGAAGAGTATTCAACGCAAAATGCATCGCATTTATAGAAGTCAAAAGTAGAGAGGGAACAGGAACTGCGAGGAATTTGAGAAATAGGTATTTGAAGAAACTATTGCCGTCGTCTTACCTCAAGCCTGCCTCCGTAGAGTGCGATAGGGACAGCTGCAGCTCAGACCGATTATATCACAAAATAATGGACGAGATTGACGTTTCGTATTCCCCTTTTTTCTCCTCGAAAACTGAGCCGATTGAATTATTATTTACATAAAAAATTTAAGAAAGAGTATGTCTAACATACTCTTTCTTAAAATTTTAATGTAAAAAATAAATATATGTTATAATATATTTTAACATAAAAGAAAATGACAGAAACCTTTGGGTTCCTATCATTTTCTTTTATGTTAATTTGTCTGGTAGGTCTAACCACGGCGGTAGTAATGGGGCTATTTTTGTAATTTTTGGAGGGTCATATTTTAATTACCAATAAGTTGCTGAAAAATAAGGAAATAACAGGGACGTGTCTCCAGCAGACCTTGATATTATGAAAAAAAAAATGCTCTAAAGGCATTATTCAGGAAGAAAAAAGGGGAATACATTTGTATGGAGAATCGCAGGCCCTGTTCCCTCTTAATATTTTAGAATAAACGTGGGTTGGCGTTGGGAGCTGGTACAAAAGGAAGGTATGGAAGAGCCAATGTTTTGATGCCCAAAATTAGCGTAGATTTTATGGTTCCTACCGAAGAGATATGTATGTCATCTAGGCACAGAAATCACTATTCCAAGTTGGATGTCGAAGAGACACGAAACAGAAAAATTTCATGCCATTATGGACGAAGCAAAATGTTCATACACCTAATTGATAATGGTTAACCAGTGACAACCTTCTCTGAACAAAACTGGACGCTAAAAGAAAGATTAGCATAGAGTAGAATATCTGGTTTTATCACAACACAGGTGTGTATCGTTCCGCTCTGCTTGTAATTCTATACGAAGCATTAACGTGTTAAGTTTATCGATGGCAATAATGCATCACAAGTAGTAGCAGGTACAATACTTCATCTGCGATACTCTACTTACATATTTCTATGCTCTTATGTTACTAGGTAATATCGTGTACAAAATTGTGTATAATTTTTAGGATATTTTCCATTTTCGGGAATTAATTTTTCCGAATTAATAAAAAACCGAACTCTTTCTCGCTTTGGGTGTCAGCCGTGTCAGGGTCAGTTCTTTGAACAGCAGCAGCTTTTGTGTTATCTTAGGACAACATACTGTGATAGATTTTAGGGTACCTTATTTCGAGAAAGGAAATATTTTGGTGACTACTTCCCTCCCTTTTGTTGGTTTATAGAAGGAGTCTCAATCATCGCTATAGAGAGGCATTTTAACTGCTTACAATACCTATAGCCAATATTTATCAACGTAACATTCCAACCTAGACTGTTTAGGTAAAATTGTAATTAAACCTCGGAATTTCACATAAAATAAGAAAAAGAAACAGACATTCCTTAATATTTACATAAGCATTTGTTTGGTATGCTTATTAACATTAAATACGTGCAGTGATTGACTTACAACAGCGCAGTGGAAAAGTAAATTAAATTCACACTCATTCTATAAAACAAAAGAACAATACCTACTTACATTTAAATTACAGTTGATACTATTATATCTAGACCAAGACCTTGATAATGAGTTACATTCCTTGTTCGAGCAGCTTTCATCCTACTATATAATTTATAAGATCTTCTTTTTGATTTGATGCCCCATAACTCTAAGGTTATATATGATTTAAGTAAAAATAATACAAAAAGTCCTAGAACAAGTGTGTCAAAAATACATAGTTTCGAAGATAACATTACACTAGACTCTCGATGTGTGTATCTATGTTTCATTGATAAGTTCGAGTAAATAATAATCATTCAAACCAATCATTCATGTTTAAAGCTAAGAAAAATGCGAAGTTGTCATATTTTTGTCCATAACTTGTTTTTTTTTAAATATATTTCACGTAATGGTGCTCTACATAAATAATCGTGACTTTGTCGAATTATTTTGTATGAAAAAGGAAAAAACAAATTTCATTAATGCTTGTTGATTCTTTTTACATGGTTTCATTAATATGATTAATAGAGTTATGGGGTATCAAAAGGAACACGCTGTTTAAATGTATATTTCGATATATTCCAACTAATATTACATTAGCATTTTTTTTTTTTTTTTTACATATCAATTAATAAAAATAGCAAAATTATACACAAACTTAACTAAAACTATTGAAAAACTAAACTATAGCATCGAAAAATTCATCCGCATCGCTGTCGACTGGTAATGTACCCAAGAGACTGGCCGCATTGCCACGTTGTATGGCAATGCTTAGCCTCTGCCCAAGGTAAAAACCAGCCCTTGGGTCACGGGAAGTGTCAAATAGCCGTATATATTACCTACATTTACCTTTAGTACCTTTGTATTCAAAATTATGATTATGTCGTATCTGTATTTATTTTCCTGTGTACATAAATAATAAAATAAATAAATAATATTATAAATGTGAAAGTTCCAAGCATTCAAACATACAGTTTGAATGCTTGTTACTCAATCACGCAAAAACGGCTGAACGGATTTGGATGAAATTTGGCACACAGATAGACTGTACTACCGAGACAAATTATCTTATGTCCTAAGCCAGGTCATGGTCTACCCATGTGCCAAATTTCATCTTAATCTGTGCAGCCGTTTTAGTGTGAAACCGTAACAAACAAACAAACTCACTTTCGCATTTATAAATATTAGTTAAAGGACTAGCTAGGATAGTTATACCTTGTATGTAGGTGTCGGTTTTGAGATTCACGTAGATCACTTATGATGTTTCAGCGGTTCTCATGACAGCTAATTCTTGTATCAGAGAGATAAGCCTAGTCGAAAAAGCTTCAAGAGAAAGGCTGTGTGCTCACTGATTATTTGTAATACCTAAGATTAAGATTTGAAGCCAAAATTCATTCATACCTATGTACATGGTTATAATATATTATCCACATGTGACTACCTTTACCTAAATTACCCTAGGCTGATAAATTTTTCATTTTTCCTAATTATGTTTAAGTCACAATATACATAATTACGAAAAACTACAATGTTAATGTTGTGTAAACTGTGATGAGATTTAAAAGTTTCAGGAAGTCGAGTAAGGGTGGGAATTGAAGAGAAGTTAAATGGGTCTCGCAGCATTATGCTGAGATAGGAGCCTTTTTGGTCTGCCGGGGTTGCGGGAAAGTCCGAAAGGGATACCGTGGCCCCTGGCAACGTACAGGCAACTGAAGGAACACGGGTGGCTTTTAGTCAGTAAGAGTCTGACACGCTCTCCCGCTCCACCCAGAGCGGGAGAAGTTATTTGATAATTTCCCACCCAAAAAAAAAGCCTTTTTGGTCTCGCACAGGTCGTTATTATATTATTATATTTTTGTTTTATTTTATTCGAAAAATATGTTAGATTTGTTAGATATAAATGCTCCTTTTTTACTGTTTGTCTTGTATTTTCTGTGCGTGTCCAAAATTTTTTTTCTTCTTTTTTTTTGGTAAATGGCGTTCTACGAAGAATTTAAGAACTTGTAGAGGTGATTATTTAAAAGTATTAGGTAAAAATTTGTTTTCCATTGTACGATTAGGTAGTGATATAAATATCAAAGTTAAAAATACATTCAGGTTAAAACGTATTTACGTATACTTTTTAGGTAGATACTTCGAGAGAATCTTGAGTGAGTTTAAAGCTTTAAGATAATGAACATCGCGCGTTATCTTGTATTTAGTAACGGCACGCAAATGAGGCACACCCTGTATCACGTTTCTATTTAAGCACGTTCGCATTTCATCATTTTAAACTCGTTAAATAGATATTTCAGGTTTTAAATCTAATCTAGAAGTAATAAAGGATTAAAACGCAAATGGTTTTCAGGGAATTGGTATATGGTGAATATAATATCTATGCTAGAAAGGAAATCAAACAAAGCAGTACTGTTTTTCTTGCGTTGTTAAACTTTTCTACTTAAATTTTAATTTATATAACACTTTGTACTGCATTTACACTTAGAAATTAAACATTAATTTTCCTCGTTAATATTGACATGCGATCTGAGGAGAGCCGCGAGCGAACTTTCCTCTGGATGCAATTATTATGCAAAACGATTAACATCTTAACAAGTGGAAGTGTTCGAACCGACACCTCTAGCGATCGATACCAACCGATACCGATTACAATACCGCTGTACGACCTGAGAGTATACCCGACACATTTTTAACTAATGGCATTTTTCATTTATTTACATTCTCTCTTGTCTCCGATAAATTTTGAGGCAAAATGATTGAATTTGCTGTTTAAATTCAAATCCAGGCACTGACATTTTACAATGTTAGAATAGAATTCTGATAAGTTGAGAATTTTGGCTAAAATATATATTCTTCCTTTTAATTATAAAGTAAGGTAGACTATTTCTACCTTACTTTATAATAATTATAATTAAGTACTCACCGATAATAGAACATTTTCTTGGAATAGGTTCTCAATGCACGTGAAAATATCCCAAAAGTATTCAGAACCCCAACTAAGAACTATTTTGAAAAAGTTACCATTTCGATGTACTTACGTGTGCCAATGCTCCTCCATATGTCACTACTTCACATATTAAAATATAAGCCAGCTCCGTAAATCAGAGAGAATTTGTACATCGGACAAAGCCTTGCAAGATGAAGTTTATAGCAACATATCAGTAACACAAGGAGTGGTATATATATTGATATCGCTGACGTGAGCCCTCATAGTGATCTATTTCATAAAGTACTTGCACGTGTACCAAAGGTTCCGCCTGTCTGAGTGTGAGTGTGCTCGTTAATCATAATTTCGCATGTTTGTTCGTGTGTATGTTGGTTCATATTATTATGTTTTGGGGATAAGAAATTAGTTAGTGGACATTAAACTTGGCTATAGTTCGACGGAATAGTCTTGGTACTGGTGTTTACAAACTATCATCTCAATTACATGAGCGATGTTCTGTGGCATACATCATCATAGACTTCGTATATTTAATCTGTCGGAGATAAACGATTCGGAAAGGTTTGAAAAGAAAATAGAAGAAAAGAACTGAAAAAATGTAAGTAAATAAATCGTATAAATATCAAATCTTTATTAATACTTACTATTGTTAACATCAGAAAGACACATGACAGTAAAAAAAAAAATATAAGCTTTCAAAAGTTCATGCTAGTTGTACGGGCAGTTTCTCAATCTGACTGGGGCGATCCGCTTGTGGAAGACCAGCCAAACCGATTCGCTATCGTAAATAGAAACACTTCGTACCTGTGAGGCTTGCAGGACTGTTTGTTCCAGTAGTGGCGATCCGGCTCGAAGGACCAAAATGTACGGGCAGTTTGTCCGTACAGGGAGATGTAATATGTAGACTGTTGATGGATACGAATCACACGGGATGTATACAGGAAATAAAATCACTGTTCTGTGTCCGTTACTGATTGCTCGATTTATTAGGTAAAATGTTAAATTATATATACGTAAAGTAGGTTACTTGTGGTGGGCGCGATAGCTTATTCAGCGAATGTAAGCAAGTAATCGGTGAATAAGCAAATGCTAATTAAGGTAAAAACTAACACAATACATTTCATGTGGCGATGCTCGTACACTAGTAAATCATAACATACATTCCGAGGTTGCACATAGAGGTGACATTACGAATAAAATACCTATTTGAAATGACGCAGTGGCGAAGACTCGTCGACAACCGAACGCAACGTAGAGCATACGTAAGTTATTACATCTTATAGTTTGTTATTTACGTACTATGTATTTCTAGTTAGTTTACAAAGCACGTAATCGATAAAGTAAAAGAATTTGAAAAGTCTTACAAATTTCAGAAAATCAGGGTTTAACTAATTTATACAAATAAAATATAAGTTTTTTTTTTCAAACAATTATTTATGATCTAAAAAGTACTAAATACAAGTTACGTAAACATAGAACTTTAATATTTTCTTAAAACCGTGAGGCTTATCTTCAAGTTTAGTGTAAGAAGGACATTTACGCCTCAAGCTTTTAAGAAAATATTAAAGTTATATTTAGTACTTTTTAGTCAATTAAAAGCTTGTTAAAAAAAGATTTTTACTTATATTTTATTTTGTACTTTTTATCATTAAGATTTGTTTAAATATCTGTTCTATCACCAGATATCCAACAAGCTCAACACTCTTGTTAGTTTCACGGCTTATAAATCAAATCAAGTTTTTAGAACGTACGAGTATTTTTAAGTTTATTATATTTTATCCTTAATACATTTTGTGCATTAGTCTGCTTAATAATTTATTCACTTAGTCTATACACCATGTTCGGTAACATTTCTCATCCTATTCATTTCCTCTAGAGCACCGTTGTTGCATTGTTTCTTCCCTGATAGTTTTGAGCAATCTATCTCTTGAATCATAAGACAGTCTAATAAGCGAACTCTACTAAGTGAACAGGCTTGCCCAGCGGCGAAGAGTTTCGGCTTTAAGTACACTACGGCATAGTCGACTGTGTTATCTTGCATTTTGTGGACAGTGCCATAGCTGTATTTAGCTGGAAATTTTACAGAGATTGGTTTTATAACATGTACGCCATCTCTTGAAAAGTCAATACGTACTGACGGAATGTCCGTCGCATACTGATCTGATCAAGATGGAAGAGGGGCCACATGATTTCGGTGATAAATCCTATTGCTCCATTCACTAGACCCTTGGAGACGTCTAACATGACTTTTGCGGCTTCAAATAACGTTGGTTGAAGGTTGAAGGCAAGCCACCTGTTTTGTTCACATCGTTGGGCACTATATTCTTCAACGCAGTATTACCCAAGTTTCGTGTAGCATCCACTAATTGATCCTGAGCTTTAATTGTGAAAATAAGGGTATTTTTGCTTCTGTACTGATCAAGAATCAATTCATTATGTTGCTGTCTTGTTGGAAATTTTCGCAAAGCTTTGTCGATCGATAATTCACCATTGAAATTGGTGCTCACTTTTCTCATTAGAACCGACATGTGTTCAGCTCTCATTTCTCTAATACGTTAAGCTTTCAAGATATCGATTAATGTTGTATCACCTTGTTGTCTCATGTTGTCAGCAAGTTCAACTAGCGTAAACAAACGCCAGAGGTGTATTGCCGGCTGTATGCGATTGACAAAACATTGGATAACCCCTGACAGGTGGAAATTCCAATAAATCACCGTATATAAGGATATTAATTCCGCCGAAGAGGTCTTCATTGTTCTTTAATTGCTTTAAACGTGAGTCCACCATACACAGCATCTAGGAGGACACCATTTAAATTTTATCTATAAATAAGAATTCAATGTCCTTCCATTGTCCTCTCATTACTCTCAAATAGTTACCTGTGGTATGTTAACGATTCGTCCATCTTTTTGTACTGGTAACTTTAGCAAACTATGGAGAGTAGTGCCAGAGACGCGTTGTGCAGCGACTCCAGTTAACGTCACCAATTTTGACCGTATTCTTCCTGTAACAGCGGTTCACTTGGTTCTTGAGCAAATTGAATGAGAACGTCTTTCCAGTATCAGCATTGCCTGTTATAAACAGTTTTAATCGATTACTGTTTCCGCCCATTTGCTCTGAATGCATCGAGTAACATGAAGAGATATTTCACGTTGACCGATATTCATAGCTCATTCGGCCCTCTGAAATTCGTCATCATTAATTATCAGATCCAGTTCTTCGATATTACCTTCATCGTCGTTTGCATATGTTGCCACTTCTTCAAGCACATTTAATGCATGCGCCTGAATCAGGGCATTTTCAAGCTGTCGATCACATTGACGGAACAACTCCATGTATTCATTAATTATCTTTAGTTGATCTTCATTGGCTAAGAAAGCTTGTCTTGCTGTACTAAATTCATCAAGTAACTCACATTCACGTCGAAAGAGTTTGTATTGTATATATATATAATAATCCATACTTTCCATACTCCACTTTATAGCTTATTCACCGGAAAAATAATAATAAATAATAATAATAAGCTATTATAGTAAAATTACTATTATAGCTTATTATTATTTCTGGATCCGTTCCAACAAGAAAGTAAGGCACTCTAACACATCCTGGCTTGTTTTTGACTGACATTTTCTTATTATCCAACAGACTTATCAGCTGCCTTCTCCTTGGTTGAATGTTATGTTGAATATAGGCATCTTCGTCAATATTTTCCTCACTTATTACAGCTCTATGAGCATAATAAGGTTTAAATCGCATTGCAAACTCAATTAAGCACATGTTCATAAAGTCATAGTCAGGATGAGCAAGTGGACGATTCTCGTAACGATAAAAAATGTTTGCACAAAAGCTGGCTCGTCAAATTGAAGCACTCTGTGTCTTTGCTCCGGCTTCCGAGTGTTTTCAAATATTACATTTCTTGATGAATCTCGGAGCTTGAGATGGCACAGCCGATATACGGATTCGCAAGCATAAACCTGTCGCTGTCTCATAATTTTCATATATTTTAAATAGCTTTCTAGACACCTCTGATTATTCTCGTCTAATACGCTGTATAGCTTGTGCAATACTATTATCTAAGTCTTTCGGTTCCTGTTTACCTATATATTTTACTATAGAAACTTACTTATTAAATATTTCTACACACATATACAAACAGCTTTTATTCCAAGATTAACTAATAATCTTGGAATGAAATCCAGTACGAGCCTGTGAGGGTCGCGCCGGTTTTGAGGATTTACATCGTCTGCTTTTGTAAATAATTCCTTATGTTTCCACATAAACATACATATGTCATATATATAAAAATACGGTAACGGTAACCAAGTTTTTGAAACTCAGGCCAACAATAATCGTCGGATTGAAGCCCGTATATTGCTCGAATACATTTTTTTGTGCAACAAATGCTCTATTTTGATCGGTGCTATTGTCCCATATAATCAATCCATAGAGTAACACCGATTCAACTATGCATGATATGATATTTTTGGATGTTAGTAATATTCCTAATTATTTTTGGCGCATATACAAACTTATTTATTCGTTTTGAGATAGTATCGACATGGGTTTTCCAGTTCATGTCTTGATCCAAAGTAACGCCTAGAAACTTAGTCTGCGCTACTTCAACAATTTTATTTATATTCATTTTGTTATTATAAGAATTGTTTGATCGGGTAAATTGTATATAAACAGACTTTTCAAGATTTGATGATAAATTATTTTTATTTAGCCATTCAATGAGTATGTCAATTGTGTTATTAATGTCAGTTTCATGATCGTGAATTGTATTATTCTTTATATCAGATGTAACAATAATGAAAATGACATCAGCAAATAATATGCATCTATGATTAGTTATATTAGTGATAGAATTAATATACAGTAGGAATAAAATAGGGCCTAACACACTTTCTTGTGGGACGCCATATTTGTTGCATTTGAGTTCAGTAGAGTGTAGTGTCATGTCGTTATATCTATTCACTATTGTAATTATAACACGTTGTTGACTGTTACTTAGATATGTCGATATCCATTGAAGTGCAATGCCTCTAATGCCGATTGCCTCCAATTTATGTAGTAACAGGTCGTGAGATACTAGGTCAAAAGCTTTAGAAACGTCAAAAAACAACTCTGTAGTAAAGTGGTTTCGGTTAATATTAGTCAATATGGTTTTTATAAGAGTGAAGATAGCTAGTGTTGTGGACTTGTTTTTTTGGAAGCCAAATTGCTCTTTTTTAATAATGTTAAATTTATCACAGAAGTCAATCAATCACTTTTCGAAAATTTTCGATATAATAGGTATAATTATTGATATCAGACTTTTCACCTTTTTAAAAAGTGGCTTAACAATTGACACTTTCAATGATTCCGGAAAAATGCCGAGTGTAAATGATAGATTTATTAAATATGTGATAATAATAATAAGTTCATTAGTGCATGCTTTTATAATCTTCGTATTAATTTCGTCATAACCTGTCGAATTTGTGTTTCTTAATGATGAGATGTGTCCGAGAATGAAGCCAGAGTGGAGACTCTGGCTTCATTCTCGAACACAAGTTTCAGAAAAATCGCATGAACTAGTGAACTTTGGTCACAGTTCGTCTTTGTACTTGTGCCAGAAGAGTGTGCCATATTTATACAGTGGTTATTAAATGCAGTTGCTATTTCTACGGGGTCTGTAAGTACTTTATTGTTATTAGGATATTTTCTATATCGTTAAAGTTATTGCCCATAATTTCATCCTTAATTACTTTCCATACTGCTTTGCTTACTGATTTGTTTTCAGTTTGGTTAATAAACTTGATATTTGTGTTTTTTTTGAGTTATTAGGTTGGGGAAAAAGTCTTTTCGCATTATAGTATGTATGAACTTGTAATAAAATCTCTTTGGCTATACTATGTGTATCTGGCTGGTTTTGGTATCATTGAAAGTTTAAATTTTAAAGAACATAATTCCAAATTCAAATTAGGAAAATGTGTGATTTTTATTTGTTTTTCGTACTGTCAAGATGAGTGAATCTAATGAAGAAATTCGATACATTTTAAAATTTTACTACAAAAAAGGTAAAAATGCAACGCAAGCCGCGAAAAAAATTTGCGATGTTTATGGACCTAGTGCAGTGTCTGTGAGAGTAGCACAAATTTGGTTTAAGCGTTTTCAATCCGGAAATTTTGATGTCAAAGATGCACGTCGCTCTGGTCGCCCTATTACGGATAAAATGGATGCCATTTTTGAAAAAGTGGAGCAAGATCGGCATATTAGTAGTTACGACGTAGCTGAAGAACTGGGAATTGACCACAAAACAGTTTTGGCGCATTTGAAAAAAACTGGGTACACAAAAAAGCTCGATATTTGGGTACCTCACGAGCTCACTGAAAGAAACCTAATGAACCGTGTACTCATTTGTGATTCTTTATTACGACGTAATGAAACCGAACCATTTTTGAAGAAGCTGATAACTGGTGATGAAAAGTGGATCACGTACGACAAGAACGTGCGAAAAAGGTCGTGGTCAAAGGCCGGTCAGGCTTCACAGACTGTGGCAAAACCCGGGTTAACTCGCAACAAGGTGATGCTGTGTGTGTGGTGGGATTGGAAGGGCATTATTCATTATGAGCTGTTACCACCAGGCAGGACCATCGATTCTGAACTCTACTGCGAACAACTGATGAGATTAAAGCAAGAAGTTGAGAGAAAGCGGCCGGAATTAATCAACAGAAGGGGTGTGGTTTTTCATCATGATAACGCTAGACCTCACACATCTTTAGCCACTCAGCAAAAATTAAGAGAGTTTGGCTGGGAGGTGTTAATGCATCCGCCGTATAGTCCTGACCTTGCACCTTCAGATTTCCACCTGTTTCGGTCTCTTCAGAATTCTTTAGGCAGTGTCAGGTTAACATCACGGGAGGACTGCCAAAACCACTTGTCGCGGTATTTTGATCAGAAGTCCCAAAATTTCTATAGCAATGGGATCATGTCCCTACCTACAAGATGGCAAAAAGTTATCGAACAAAATGGTACCTACATACTTTAGTTAAATGTAAACATACTATGTTAAAAAATGTTTTGAATTTTCTTAAAAAATACGAAGAAACTTTTTCCCCAACCTATTATATATGCATTTATGTAAAATTTTTGAGTATTGAATATATTTAATTTAATTTTTTTATAATATTGATAACGTAAGAACCGTTACGTCTTACAACTGTTTTTAAGTACTTTACTTTTCCAGTTCTGGTTTTTTTTAAAATTTGCTTTATTTTTGGGAAGCATAAGTTAAAGAACAGGCACAATGTATCATGAAAAGAACTTATATGACTAAATGCTTTATTTATGTCCTTCTCTGGGTAAGTTTCGGACCAAGACAAATTTTGAAAAAAAGAATGCTTACAAAATTTGTCTTGGTCCGACCAAGACAAATTTTGTAAGCATTCTTTAAACTTCTGAATTCCATCAAAGAGGAACCAGTAACAATTTTCAAAAAGAAACTAACTGTCCTTTTATTAAATACATGTTACTACTCTGTATCGGATTTTCTAGCAGATAAATTTTAGTTGTGTATCCAGTGTATCAATATTTCAATGTTTGATGATGAACTGCATCAATGTTTGCTTGCCAAAATGGTAGAATGTACAAAGATTCTTCAATATTGTAATCACCCTATTGTAAATACCTACATTCTGAGAAAATAAATGAATGTGAATATAATTATGAATATGAGTCCAAACACGATGGTGCTGTCATGTTTGATTGAGGACTTCCTATGGCCACCTTCCGGCTCCATCATCAGACCCTGAACACCACCTAGTGTAATAGCACTTGTCAATATATATCCAATGAGCCCAAACACGATGGTGCTATCTTGTTTGGTTGAGGAGTGCTCGTGACTACCTTCCAGATCCATCATCAGACCCTGAGCACCACCTAGTGTCAAAGCACTTATTAATACATAGCCAATGAGTCCAAACACGATGGTGCTATGTTGTTTGATTGAGGAGTTCCTATGGCCAACTTCCGGCTCCATCATCAGACTAGCTCCATGTAATCATTTTTTCAAAATGTCTCGGTAGTTATAAATTTATAAATTTTTATTAAAAATTTTAATATTAAGAAATTTTGATAACATTTTACAATTTGACAGTTTTATATTCGACAGTTTACTTTTTATACGATACAGACATTTTTATAATTGTTTGACAATTTACATATATATTATTAAGGAGTTTTTTAATATTTTCTAATTAATCACAATTTTGTTTTGGGGTAAAATCTGTTCAGAATTTAAAAAAGTTTATAATTTAAATGTATGAGTATAAAACTATGGACCAGAATTATCTGTGGAATCTCAATTGGATGCCAGGAAACACATGCGAACAGAGCAAGCTAACATAAAGCTTGTAATAATAATCGCTTACTATTTCGTTCCTTCAACATTCGGTAGTTCCCATACGTTCTCGCAAAGTATCAACACAACCGGTCGTCGTACACGAAACTTGGCAAGAAGCATTAAGGGCTCGCACATCGTAGGGACTGACCCGTCATGAAATTTAAATCTAGATCAATAACCGCGCTTATATCATTGTCTTCATTAGAGATAATTGGGTTCGCTCCCCATCGGCCGCAACTTTGTTTGTTCGTCGATAACTTGAGACGAATTTCTTGAACATTAACCTACCTACGTTATAGGTTAGGCAGTCGTTAGCTGAAATGGACATTACCATCTATTTATAATTTTGGTAGGAAAGGTTCTCGAGTATCAAAGTGATTGGGCGTAGTAAGTATAGATTGTTTAGCTGTCATTATTATAGTTACGGAAAAATTATAATGTTTTTTTTAAGTATATTGCATATGATTCTCTGATGTATTTGTTACCTACTTACTTCAGTTAGTAAGTTTAGCTAGCTATTAAATTGTTACCTTAATTTGTATTGTTTTGTTTATGTTTATTTTATTGCTAAAGATTTAAGACGGCTACTTATTAGCTGTATTTTTTTAAATTTCATTACTATCTATGCATCAATATTTTGTTATTTCATAACATCATATACCACAAGTATACCTTATTGTACCTATTTGTGTCACATTTAAATTAATTAGTTTATTTAACACGTGCAAACGTGTTTCTGTGACAAATAAACTTAATTGCCTATCTTTCTTTTTCTGTCTTTCGTTTGAATGAATTAATAACTTTCAGTGGATGTACTTGTTAACTATAATAATAATGATTAGTTTCATGAATATTTCTAAGCCATGATTGAATGGTAATTTGCTAAATTAGGACGCGATTTCCATCAAATGTGGGTTGCAAAGAAAAGTATATTAGAGCCTATTACCATAAAGCTCGGTAATTGTATCTCGTCTAAGTTGCTGGGAGACTGGTGTGTGGGTAACGCCGTCATTTTCGTCTCATATGTTTGTACACGGCGCACAAACACGATTACCTGAAATTAGGTTAGTACGTTTTATGTTATTTACACTATCATGAGTGTCCCTAGGTTTTCGCTCATTTTACATTATTATTACAGCTTTTAATATGGTTGTTGCGAAGTAATTTGACTTTATAAATAATGTGTTGTTTGAAGTATTTGAAACGTTATTAACATTTAACATTATTATTTCTCACTTCTCTATTGCACCTAGTTATTTTCTAGTCCCGATTATTTCCTTTATAACCACACTACCGGTATACCTAATATGCCTATTTCTCTATTGATTACATTGTGTATAGGTATTCGAAATCTATTATAACCTTGTTCTCATTAATTACTACGATAACATTGTTGTCAGGTGTATGTTATTGTAAATATAAAATCCATATCCATATTTATTGTCAGGTATATGTTATTGTAAATATAAAATCCATATCCATTAAATTCCCGTTAGATTATTTTGCATCGCACGTGTTGATGCGAAAAAAGCTCATTGGAGCACCTTGAAATATTGCGATTCTTTTCCATTACTCCTTGTTTTTTTAAACAACCGAGCAGCCCTTAAGATACACTCTGTACAAGCGCCAATGTTTGAACACTCTCGCATCGATTTCGACTCAATCGCTTTCTAATCCCCATTTTCTCGATGCCATTACGATTTTTCGAGCGCTCACCTCACTCCATATTTCCGTGCATATCTCGACGATTCGCAGATCCATTATTTTTTATGGCTGGAATACACGATGCTTAGTCGAAGTATCGCCCCTGCCTACCGAGTCTTAACGTCTCGGTACACTTTGGTTAGGGGGTGACAATGAACTTACGCAGAAAAAATGCTAATATTAACTTCGAGATGCGAGTTCTTTACTTATACACAATCTGAACTTTAACAGAAGTTTGACCACAAATTTGCAACTTGCAATTGATAAGAAGAATTAATATTTAGAATGTTATAGATATGAACATTTTCTAAGTACATAGATGGCGGACCATTTTAAAAATATGATACTTTTACGGCATGTTAAAATATTTATCAACACTTTCAACTAAGGAAGAAATGGACTACTCTTCCTTGAGTCAATAAATATGAAGTCTAGAAAAGCCATTAGTTAAATATGTTCTGGATAGTGTAGTTTACTTTCCGCTGGTTCTGGTTTCACACTGGACTGACTACTTGTCACAACTTTGAACAATAAGGACGAACGGACCTATGTAGGAATTATTTTATGAATATTTTCAGCAAGGTGAGTTATAAGTAAGTGGACCGTAAAACCGCATAATCAGTTACTTTTCTCAGCGTCTAGTCACCCCAGCGTAAGTAAGTCCCGACTCAGCCATTCCACTCAATACATTTTATCGACAAACGTCAGTGACGCTGCGTGACACTTATGTAAATATTTAAATACGATCCAGTACAAGCTATGAATATTTTAAACTCTAAGTAAACCACTCGGCTTTGTACTTCCACAAAGATATTCACATACCAATGAAAGAAAATCTATTACTATTTCGTATGCAATAAGGTTTAGAATGGTGTATGAGATCAGCAAATGATGGTTTGCTTTTATTTTATATCTATGCATAAAGCGATTTGATAAGTGCTGGCAAATTGGGGATCGATATTAAAGTGACGAGTTATGCTGATTGGATTTTTTCAAGTGGTTCCGAGGGGACGGTGAATAATTGAGTGCGATTTAGTTTTAGCGAACAAAAAATGGTTTTCGAATTAAATTCCGTATGAATAATTACTTTAATTTTATTCAAAACATCGTTTAGTAAGTAACTTCTTGATATGATTTTGTGGCATCACAAGGTAATACTTATGAAAGTGACCGCAAACGCCTAATAGTTTGTTCATCTATATATGTTTCATCAGCATCATTGCTATAACAAAACTAATAGGAGCTTAACTTTTCGGCTGACGAACCATAGAAATAAGCAATGTTTTTACTCATAAATTACTATTATAATAACAACAAAAAACAACACAATTAAGCATTAAAATTAAAAACCCAAGAGAATTTCTAACGCGCGGTATCAGCAAGGAGCAATTCGTGCTGGTATCAATTGATCACGCAGATCGTCCTCGATACTACTCGATACCGGCTACTCGATACCATTCACACAATCTCGGAGGGATCTATTCGAGGACCACTCGTCTAGCTTTCCGGTTCTCATTCTTTTGTTGGCAGCACTCGGTCGGTGTCGCCACTCGATACCCGAGGATGTCTTTGTTATAATGTCGCTTTGATAAAAAGGGGCGGAGAATTAGTTGTGTTTCTAATAAAATTGGTATTTGTTAAGTTTAGACGGTACATGGAGATTACACAGGAGTGATGCACAGTGCACTAAAAACAGGAAAGAAATTTAGTATAGGTACCTATTCATTTGGGGAGAATTACTTTATTTACACAAACGTATTTACATGATTTAAAAACAGACTTAAAATAATAATAATATGTACAAGTTTATAGAAAAGGGGGGGGGCGATTATTATAGGGCATCAAAAAATTCGTCCGCATCGCTGTCAACAGGAAAAGTGCCCAAAAGGCTGGCAGCATTGCCACGTTGAATGGCAATGCTGATTCTTTGGCCAAAGAATAGGCCAGCCCTCTGGTCACGTGAAGAGTCGACCAGCCGCTTGGCGATGTCTTGAAAAACTAAGTGGGCACTCGGACCCCAAGGCCCTAATGTTTCAACCCCAAACGGCTCAAACATATAAGTCCCAATTAGATTGGAGTATTTGCGCCGTTTGAGGATTTCCGCACCTGCAGCAGCAGCCCCAGCACAGCCCGCCGTGCTAGGAAGATGGGATGCCGCAAGGGTGTCGACACACGTTGCATCCCACACCAAAGGCCTACCTACCTTCCAAGGCATTATGGTCATTCCATCTGGTCTCTTCCCATCGTCGCGTGCCGAGCCATTGGGTTCTAAAACAGCTGGCACTCCGGCGGTGACAAGAGCACGACGGATGATGTCATTTATGCTGGCGTGCCGTGCTATCCAGCCTGCACTCTTACTGCAGGATAGGCCATGGTGTCCGAGACAGTCGACACCTTCACCGCATTGGCAGCGATGCGGAGCCACACAAGGAGCGCCCAGACGCAGACAGGTAGCGAGCCGGAAGGTGGTATCACCCAGCATAGTACCTATGTTGGGTGACGGTAGCGCCTGAAGCCAGAGGCCCGACTCCCATTCACCCACAGCCAACAGACGGGCACGCTCAGCAGTATTGGTGGACGTATTAATAAGATTATTCCGTACCAACCTGCAGAGCGGCTCATCCCACTGCCTCTGGGAAGATGGGTTCATGGGCCGATCTGTATTCGGGCAAGCCGCTTTCCAGGCGTTCTCTGCATCGGTCAAGCAAGGCACTTCAGAGTAAACCAGGCAGGGGGCTAAAATTTTCCCGGTCAACTTTTCAGTGCTGCGGACAGAGGACAGGAACGCGGGTAAGCTAATACTGGTAATTTTGCGAACGCCGAGGCCACCAAAACGGATGGGTAGTGTGGCTTGCAGCCACGCTCGGTCGTCCAAGGCCACATTTAAAATGGATGTTAATGTGTTGCGAATAATTTGGTCAATTTTGTCCAAGAGGCTTCCATAAAGGGGAAGAGCGTAGAAAATATATAAAATTTGGACCAAAACTATTCATTGAATTGATCTTCGTGTATTCATTATTTGAAAGTACACAATTTAGGGAAAAGGATTACTTAAAACATAAGTCCATTAGTCTTAAATAAAAATTAAATTAGACAAAGTCCGAACTGTGCACAGAGAAGCTTTTCCCGACTTGAATTCAGTCGGGAAAAGCTTCTCTGTGCACATTTGGTCTCATTCAAGAAATCGTCTGCTTCACCAATGATCAGTCATTGCTGTTAGCAACTGCCATTTTAGCACGAATGGTGCATGCAAAATCACATAACTGAAAAGTGTGATTTTGCAGTCGGGTTTTTGATTTTCTAAATTATTTATTTTATTTTAGACTTTTTAGTGTCCCGGCACACTCTTATGAACAAAAACTAGTCCTACACAAATATGGCCCATTTTCACGCAATCCATAACTTATTAAACCAATGTATTAACCCTAATTAAATTTAAATATTTAAATTATATATTTATAATCCCCTTTTGATTTCCTTTATTTTGATACCCTACTCGAAATATTCGGTATTTTTTTTAAAATAACGTATTACTATTTCGTGCCAAAAATTCAAACACCTTTCTAAGGACACTTGAGTTTTTAAGACGAATATAACGATACCTTAACTATCGAAATCCATCCAGCCGTTTGGAAGATACGAGGTACTGACTGTGACCCGTGATTTCCGAAAGCCACATCTGATGTAAGCTACGTTGGTCAAAATAAAACACAAACATAAACTGTCGCTTTATCCCCAAGACGGTAGGGAGTTACTCCAGACCGTCACCTTACAATCTTTACATGGATACTCCTTTTGTTTCGTTTACGTTCATTTCTCTGGTCATAAACACACGCCGGTTGTGAGTACTCCACCACGCACGAAACAAAAAAACGTTTCACAAACATCTAAGTAGCTTAAATTACCTATAAGGTCTATGTAATATAAATAGTACTCGTAGCAAGTAAAAGAATTTTTTTAAAGCCACTACCCCCAGGTGGCGACTGGGTGAATACAAAGTGTGCAAGGCGGGCGATCCGCCTTCGCCCCTGTTACATATCGATATGACGATTAGGATATTTGGGTCAATCGAGAATCGAGATAGACAAATATGAATAAGGTCACAGTTGGTTAAGTCGGACATTGAATTCGATTGAGGAAATGCCATTATTTTTATTTTTTGTGATGAAGTATAGTAATGTAGATAAATAAGGCTTTGTGAAACTGCGTTACACACAACTGCCAAAGCTTTTTTCATTACGTACCTGTTTCAGCGACTCTCAGGCATAATTGAATGCTAAATTTACGGCAAAAGTCCATCTCTTCAATTTATAAATGGTCCATTTTACAATCAACATTATTTTATAATACATAGAAACCCATCGCTTTCCCAACACGGGATAGGCGAGTTTGGGCGGGCGAATGGCATTGATCATAATATCGACGGAGGCTTACGAGAATGATAAATGGACGACCGCAGCGTCAGTGGCGGGATGACGGCGCCGCCATATTTAAATCGCTTCTGTCACATCCGCATATCACATAGGTGGTTAGTATGCTGGGGAAATGCAGGATAGATTTTTAAGGTGTATTTTGGAGTTGTGGTTCAGAGTTGACGCTGAAGTTACTGATCTGTAACTAAATATAAGGTAAACTGTCTGTGTATGTATGTATGCCAGAGCGTTTCACAGGGAAGCTATTGATGTTGTGGTTTAGAAGACTGCTGCCAAATCCATCTCCATGAAAAGTCAAAAGCAATTTTAAGGAAGGTATTTTTTTTTAAACGAGTCACTTATTATTATATTTATTTATTCAAGCCAACAAGGACCAATTACAAACATATCATAACATAATAAAATCATACAATACTAAAATAATACATACAATTAAAACACACAATGCAATATAAACTAATTAAAATAATATTTCCACATTAGCCCGTACGTGTACCATGTCACAGTGATACACGTACTGGCAGTCGAACCGCTGGGCGAAGGCTTTCAGGATACTGTTCGGGCTGACCAATGCCTGCTGCTAAAGATAATTGTTTGAAAGCTTTGGTAAAATAAATATGACTACTAGCTATTATACATAAGACATAGTCTCATTGTTCTTAAGTGCACTTCATTGTAAACTGTACGTACCTATGTACCTACTTAAATAGAAATTTAATAATTATGGTAGGTACCTTTAACAAGTTTTAAAATCTGAAACTCAGACATTCCATTTACACTTTGTGCGCACATTTAAAGTCGAAACCGACGACTGTATCTACCACGCAAAATCAACGAACCAAATAGGAAATTAAAATCATCAATCAAACTAAAAAATACAAAAGCCCCGTTTCCCATTGTCGCCGATATGTTTGCGCAAAAACGACTTTGTCGCATCACAGTCAAAGTAATAAAAAATCTATACAAAGACATAGAATTTGCTAGAAACGACAAAGCAATGTTTGATGCTTTATATTATTTCAATTAGCTGAGTTGGAGAGGTTAACGAGCTTACATAATAATTTATTGAACTGCAATTCTTGTAAAATAATTGTTACGCTTAAATACTATTTTACTTTTATTAAAAAGAACAATCACCAATGTTTTCATTCATAAAACGACATTTCATTCATCATTAACTTTTTCGTTGTTTTTCATTCATTCTCTTTCAAACATAGATTCCAATATTTCCAATCTAAATAAGAATTAAACCATGAACGATGGGTCCCATTGAAAATCGTTTATTCGTTACGGCTCAGACGAAACTTACGAAAGTTAATGATTTGCGCATTGTAATTTCATGGAATATTATTTGTTTTTTGTTTAAATATTATGGTAGCATTTTGTACTGTCATTTGGAACATCAATGATTTTTAGGAATTCCCATGGATTTCAACATCAAGTTATTGATTAAACTTTGTCTGTCATCCGATCTAGCGTAACGGTTGCAGTTATTTGTCTGAATCGACTCAGATTTGATATTTACTGGTCACTAATAAGTTTCAGTAACTTTAACTGTGTTTTTTTCTCGATTGTACGAACTTAGCAACCATATTTGAATTCAATTAATTCAAATCGTTTTTTTTTATTATTCATCAATGAAAATCTACAGCAAGCTTTGGACCAGCACATTCCAGTATCTTTAAGTCCTCGTAAAAAGAGCTCGAAGCTTTGTGATAGGACACGTAATACGCTCACAATTGGTTATTGCGATGCAATGACTCTGCGGTTTGCCCAGCTCTGATGACAGCTCCAAGGAGAATGCTAAAGGTTGGCCAACTTTTTACACACACTTTTTGGACTATGCTGACATTTTTAAACGACTGTCAATGGTCTGGTCAATAGTGTCACTAATAATAACATTTTTTTGTTGCTGTCCTGTGTCCAGTGATGTCATTCGTTACAATCACGTTCGTATTGATATATTTCTTTGGGTTTTTGAGAAGGGCATTTTTACGGTTCTACTTTTAGAAAATAAAAAAACTAGTTGGCTACTGATGTGTGACTAACGAAGTATTTTTATGTACCGGTCATAAGACAGCATAGTTTTTCTATCAGTTACTATTTATACACATATGTATATATGACCCGCCATATAAGACGGAAGTGAAGGTCAGATAGGCAGTCGCTTCATGTAAAATACTGGTAATCAGCTGCATCCGGTTAGACTGGAAGCCGACCCCAACATAGATAGGAAACGGCTAGGAAGATAGATTTTGATTTGCCCGCCATAATAAAACAAAAAGCCTTCTTTTACTTCCAGCTAAGTTTCGTGATTACATTGTTAATAGCTCGCGTCTGACCAAAATAAACATTTTAAAATATGACTTAGATAAGTGGTTTAGTTTTGATTTAATGTGAAAGCTTGAAATTTGATTAATAGTAAACAGAAATGCGAGATTTCAGTCGCGATGTCGAGTCATCGCGCAACAGAATTCTTGAAGACATTAAAATGGTTGCGAACGCTCGAGGAGTACCTCGGGAACTTGGCTGAGGAAATAAATCGGCAACTGAAACTTGCTTAGTTTATTTCGCAGATGGTAAGTATTGGATTTTCAGAATAATTTAAGTATCGTGTCAACATCTAGCCTGCATGAATATTTATTTGTAGCCATCGATATGAGATAAACTGTTATGAAGTTAATTTATTCTCCTGGCAATTATGTAGTACCTGACGGACTGTACCTATCATCTCATTTGTTGCATTGTTGAAATATCTTACACTTAAACGGGGTAAAATTGAATTCATGGGCATCCTCTTAAGGGGTCATTGTACTCATCATTATGAACAAGTTTCAATATAGGACCAACCCAAAAAAAACTGTTGCTCCCTACATTTTGACGAGCTATGCGAACATAAATGTAGGGAACAGTTGATTTTTTTTCTCGCGATTTCAAAGTTCGTCCCGTAGTGAAAATTGTTCATAATGATGAGTACAATGACCCCTTAAGAGGATGCACGAATTTAATTTCACTCTGTATATATAAAAAAAACGTTAAATATCAATCACATTTCAGTCGAGTCAAAATAAATGGTTCATAACACAGTACACCCTCGTCGTGCACAGCCATAGGCCGAGTTGAGGCCGAGTTCTTTCAGCGAGCAAGGGTTCGCAATCCTCAATGATTCAACACTTTCCATTGAAAACTTTATTCGAAGATTACTCCGTTGTATAAATGTAATAAGCTTTGCAGTGACGAGATTAGACCCCGAATTTCACTCAGACATTAATGACATTTTCTGTGGCAACGCGGGGGAGCCCTTGTTTATGTTAAGACAATCGTTTTGAAAGTCATTTTGTAGAGGAAAAATACACGCGCGAATATAGTATGTACTGTCAGGGAAATTAATTTTTAAGCAGGTTACTGTGTTATAGCCATTGCATACAACTGTCAATGAGTAGCAGTTGTGATTTGAATATATGGACAGTTTAAGTTGGTAGTCACTTTGCTTAACCATTAATTTCTAGTAGTCTAAAAAAAACAGTAAACGTAATACCTGCCCTTCAGTTGTTTTGCTACGTAACAATTGTACTCTTCAATTTAGCAACGTTATAATTTTTTCTCGTTTAGAGTTTGGGCTCTTTGTAATAGACAGATTACAAAATATTATATTATTATTATAAATCTAACAAAAAAATTGTGCTAAAGCAGGATACATCTACGAAAAGTAGTTAGAATAAATGATAAAGTTTAACATAGTAATGTATGTTAAACTTTATCATTTATTCCAACTAAAATAAAAGAGGAAACGGTTGTAATAATCTAAAATAAATTTAATTTTGTTTTATCGTATTTTTAAACAAGAGAGTCATCATGTCATCTATAAAAACCCTTTTTACGATTTGTTTATGTTTATTATTTGTTAGAAGTTTATTTAACTACCTAAAGGTATGGAGTATAGTTGTGCTACAAGAGCTACAAATTTTTAATAAAAAAATATACTGAAATGGAATACAATATGCTTAAAAAAATATTCTCGTTTAATGGTTTAGCTCCTTATAATTATGTTTTCCAGACACCGACTTCAAAATGTTTCCGCACGATGGATTCTCTTATTATTTAGGTGCAAATTTTGATGTCATTAAAGAGATTGTTACAGTGCAATAAAACACAAAAAATTGAGATTTGTGCGATATATTGAAACTCATTCGCTCGGTATATCGGGCCTGCATGAAATTTACATGGAATTTTGTGCTTGTAATAAAGAATGATGAATTGGATCCGCATTGGTAATTATGGCCAACGGTGAGCGAGCGAGCCAATATTAAATTGCAAAATTCAATAATTTTATTATATGACTGTAGTTTTTAATGGTTTCAGTATAATGTGTATTAAATTATACAGACTAAAATATAGATACAGTTCGTTAATAATAAATAAGGACCGTAAATCGAACAGATTTTTCTTTCAGCGTAGATTTTGTCTCATATGCGTGTATGTCATTTTGTACACCTTATGAATAAAAAAGCTTTGTCTAATTTAAAGATCCAGCTAGCGAAACTGAAGACCGATGATGGCAGGATCGTATCCGCCAAACCTGAACTTTTGAGAGAGATCGAGAGATTCTATGGACAGTTATACACGTCAACCAATAACTCCATTACAAATCTGCCAAACGACCCAAGAGTTAGATTAACCCGACACTATACCAAAGATATTCCGGACGTCAGCTTGTACGAGATTAGGATGGCTCTAAAGCAGCATAAGCACAACAAGGCGCCGGGTGATGACGGAATTACGGCCGATCTCCTAAATGCCGGTGGAAAACCCGTTCTTAAGGCTCTCCAGAAGCTGTCCTATTCCGTCATACTCGAGGGTAAAACGCCACAGGCATGGAACAGAAGTGTGGTGGTACTCTTCTCTAAAAAAAACGACAATTCTGAGCCATGTCTACAAGCTATTTTCAAGAGTCATCACGAACCGTCTCGCGCGCATGTTTGGTGAATCGCAACGGTGCTAGATCGACTATCGGTAAATCGATGTGCTAAAGTGTCTGTACGAAAACGCCACTATGTCAATCCGACTCCACGACCAGACCTCGTTTGCCGACAATATAGTTATCATGGCTGAGACCATGGAGGACCTTAGTACATGCTTGATGACCTCAGTAGAGCCTCCTAAAGAGTGGGTCTTAAAATGAACATGGACAAGACAAAGGTCATGTCAAATGCCCATGTAACACACACTCTCATGATCGGAGACGCTACTCTCGAAGTTGTGACCGAGTATGTTTACCTAGGACAAACTGTCCAGCTAGGTAGGTCCAACTTCGAGAAAGAGGTCAATCGTCGAATCCGACTCGGCTGGGCAACGTTCGGGAAGCTGCGGAATATCTTCTCGTCCGACTTACCACAGTGTCTCAAGATGAAAGTCTTTGACCAGTGCGTGTTGCCCAGTGATGACCTATGGCACTGAAACGTGGTCGCTCACAATGGGCCTTATCAGAAGGCTAAAAGTCACCCAAAGGGCAATGGAGAGGGCTATGCTTGGAGTTTCCCTACGTGATCGAATCAGAAATGAAAAGATCCGCAGGAGAACCAAAGTAACCGACTTAGCTCGAAGAATTGCCAAACTTAAGTGGCAATGGGCAGGGCACATTGCTCGCAGAACAGATGGCCGATGGGGCCGAAAGGTTCTGGAGTGGTGACCGCGTACCGGAAGACGTAGCGTTGGAAGGCCTCCCACAAGATGGACCGATGATCTTGCAAAGGCCGCAGGAATCCGCTGGATGCGGGAGGCACAGAATCGGTCGAAATGGCGGTGCTTGGGGGAGGCCTATGTCCAGCAGTGGACGTCTTTCGGCTGATATGATGATGATGATGATGAATTTAAAGATCACTAACATAGAAGTTTTTACAATTCGTATAATTTAATGTTTGTAGGTACTAATGTCTGTACTCGTTGTACCTAATTAGTCCAATAGGTACTTCGTACTTCCTTACTTCCATGAAGCAAAATAGTTTTATTTTCGCAACATATGACGTACCAACATGTACATATGTTGCAGAAAACTAATAGTTTTTTGTGTAAGTAATTGGATTTCATTGGCGCGCTGATTTACCGAGCCGTTGTGACGCATGGATGTTTGTCACGATACCATTTCGCCGCTGCGATTATTTGCCCTACATCAAAAATGTTTTTCCCGTGTTTTTCATTTCCTTGGCAGGCTTGTTTTCATATTTTTTTTTTTTTATAATAATGTGTAGTTTTGTTTTATTTTTTATTTATATGACCCATGAGCCATAAACATAACTCATAATACCATATAAAACACACTTTCATTTTTAGTTTTAGATAACGATTACATTTTCAGTTTGTTTGTATGATAAAATAAGTAAGCAAGTGTGTAGCCTTTCATGGCAAGTTTAATTTGCAATCATGAATTCGTTTTATTTCTTGCTGGACCCGTATTCCTAATTCCCATCGACCGGCCGATATCAAAAACTACTTAGCTCCTTTATATGAAAGCGATTTTTCATCTTTTTTCGAGTTATTTGCTCGGCACAGTCAGTTGTTTTAGATAACAATGACTTAAGGCGAATATTGTTTCTGAACAGAACAGTTTCGTTATTTATTGTTAATTTTATAACAGAGCCTGGCTTTTAAATATAAAAGACTATTGCCCCAAATGTTTTGGTGAGTTTTAATTATTAACGTTGAAATACAAAAAATACGAAAAAATAAAGTAGAATAAAACTTAGGCCGCGTGCCCAAAATCGATCATCGCGCCAAGACGCGACCGGCGTGTTCGTTTTAATCGGCGGATATGAACGCGATCGCTTTGATTAGGACGCGGGGTTAGACTCTAGCAAGTTGCTTCTGTAAACGGTGTCAAATTATCACAAAAAGAGAGACAAAACGAACCTTTTTAAATACTGGTGATGTTTAGTAATTTAACTACAGACGCTACTTCCTCTTAACCCACTTCACAATCGTAAACGTTAACATAAGCGAACTTTATTCGGCGAACGCGAATTATAGTAATATGGAGGCACGCCCCGGGCAAATGATCATCATTAAAATGTGTATTACGATCATTATGTATAAATAATAGGCAGACCAAATTCATACCATTTAATTCGCCACCTATTTTAATGTTTTCACATAACACGCTATAATATATGAGTTATAAAATAAATATCGAAATTATTTTTATCATAAACATCAAAAGTATTTACCTACCTAAGTAATTTTTATAATCACAATCATGTTTGTCCTTTTAGCAACTAACGGTTTAAAATAAAAGTATAAAGAAGAACTGCAGTTTCCACATTTTATAGGATTAAGTAAAGTAAACTTGAAAATTATAAACTAAAAAAGAAAAAAAAACTTCACGTCTTTTCTCAGGACACTCAAAATGAACCCATTTCTAAGCTTCAAAAGTAAATTAAATCCAAATTAAAAACATAATAATACCAATCCAAGTAAATGATAATTAGACATGTTTCTACATTCTACGCTCATATAATAACAGCCATGCCCACAGGAGTTCCCATAATAAACAATTAGAGCATTTAATTGCATATCACATCACAGCAAGGTTCTCAATAAAGTCCAAACCATCAGGGCGAGGCCGACAGCAAGGAAACCTCGTTAGAAAAGGGTATCCCGATGCATGTTTTAAAATAATCAGGTTTCGTGGTAATTCTTAATTTACTGCCTCGATGGTGGCAGCACGATAATTCGATTGAGCGCCGATGCTCTGCTTGAGGCAAAAAGTCGCTGGACGATGTACTGGTACACTCTCCTTACTGTATTAGCTGAGCAACTAGTTTATGCTGTTTAATTTTGTGCGATGTCGTATTTACTTGCGTTATTTTAACACCAACCAACCAACCTGGCGTTTTTTCCTTCGGAGAATACAGGCGTGTTGTTATGTCATGTTATTTTAACACAATGATAGAAAAGTGTTAGATGCTGTTTTTTGATGATCTTGTATAAAGAATTGTTAGTGCTGGACTACGAAATTGAAAAATCGAAGAGTTTTTGTGGAAGCATGTGTAGGGTGACTCCAAAAAAACGCTTGAAGTAATCGCACACTATACTTTCCTTAAATACAGCCTAATTAAAGTTTCTGAGTATGATAAGATTTATTGACCAGTAGTGCATTAGACCAATAGTAGTCTAGAACTAGAAGCATTTTAAGAACAATTCAATAAATTATTATCCCTTAACAAAGCGCTGATTCAAGTAATTACGCGATTTAAATCCGTAACACGGTAACTTTTGAGTTCTAAGTAATGATTATAAAAAAAACCTTGATTTAATTTATTTAAATTTCTCAATGAATAAATAAAAATGTGCTGTAAAGCTTTTAACTACTTTTAAGTATGACTACGAGCGATGTTAGGTGAACAATAAAATTCAACTGAGCGTAGCTAATCTAATAATAGTTCAGACACATAAATACCAGAGTGTATGAATACATGATCGTGATTAACTTCAATGTTGAATGCTAATGTTAGCACACTTTATAATTACTCAATTAATTCTAATTGCTAAAAAAGTTTAAACATGGGTTCACGATTAGCATGACATTTTACTATTATCGCCTGATCGATCATGCTGTTTGGTTTCCCATTACGGGAAATACTGTACTCTATTATAAATTGTGTACCTAATATTCTTGCTACCGATATGGAATATAGTCTCCGTTGTAGGAAACCTGACTACTATGTGACATGGACAAATGGATGGCTCTTATTCAGTGTTTCAATCGGTTTATTGAAATCTTGCTGCGTAGCGTGCTACGAAAGCCAGACTCTCAATACGAGCCACTTCTAGAACATATTTAATCATGAGGAAGATAGATAACATTTACTTAAATGTCCTAATCCTCTACTTAGTAAGAAGTAATATCGTTCTTGGACTGGGATGAGCGTCTACGAAAAGCCTACGAAAATGGCTACGACTTTCGCATATCGACATTTTCTGTCAATAAAAGATATAAACGCATTCTCATATTTTAATTTATCCAGCGTTTAACAATATCATCGAAAATGGGTCTATCAAATTAAAATTAAATCCTAAGCCATATTATTTTTATAGCCTACAACCATCCTATAATGCTGCCACGAAAAATGAAAATAAATGATCGCAATAAAAACTAAACGAAATTGATAAACTAAAATCTGTGTATGATAGTGCAGACAATATCGAAAGGGTTTAATGAGAACGAAGCGAAACTAATAGTTCACCTTCCTGTGATACTGATCTTTAATATAGTATGAGTGGGTGAAACATTAAAACTGGACGGGCACGGAAGCGCCGCGCCCGCAAAGGGTTGAGACTTCGAAACTTCGAATCAATTTCTATTTTTATTTATTAAGACTGTATTTATTTCCATAGAATATGTGTAGAGTATTATCGGATATTGCTTTATGTAAAGTTTGTACTGGAGCAGATCTTATCGCTTTCTTGTGTTTTGTTGAGCTTACCTTCCCACTTTACAGTACTTACGTGGATGTCTTTGTTCAAGATAATTGCTGTAGCGTTGTTGTTGTCTTCAGTAACATACTAATTCCATGCTGCCATGTCATTATTCTAATGCCCCGACCGCTTCTGCGTCTATCGTGACAGAGCAATGCGTGCCGAAGCTTGGTATTGCGCTAATGCGGTGGTCACATTTGCGGCTTCATAATTTTATCGAATTATCGTACAATAATCCAAGATGGCTCACCAATATTTCGATAGAGCGTCTACACAGTCCGGAAATAACTGTCGAAATTACCAATGCTAGTCCGACCACGCGCCACGCTTATTAGGTACCGCCACCCGGGCGATAAGTGCTACGCAGCCCGATGATAACCAGAGACCGGGGCTTGGGGACCCTTCTTGTCTTACTAGATTTTTCGCGTGCTTTTGACTCTATAAATACTTCACTTCTTCTATCCAAGCTGTCTTATTATGGATGTGATGTCGGAGCGGTAAAATGGTTTGAGAGTTACCTCAGTAATCGATCACAGTTTGTCCAGGTGACATGCGACAGTAACGGAGATACCATGTCTTCTGGTCCGAAGCGTGTGGACAGGGGCGTACCACAGGGATCGATCCTTGGCCCGCTTCTCTTCATCCTGTACAGTGCTGACATCGCCAACTGTCTGATCAACACCAAGTTTCACCTTTATGCTGATGATTTGCAGTTGTACCTCTCCTTCCGGTCCCAGAATACTGCTGAAACTGTAAACAGAATTAATGAGGATTTAGAGAGGGTCTCTGCTTGGTCCAGACGAAACTCTTTGGTCCTGAACCCTAGTAAGTCCAAGTATATTGTGATGGGATCTAGGGATTTCCTGAACAAATTGCTTGCTTGCAACCTGGACCTCAGGATTGATGGTTGTGGTGTGGAAAGGGTTCTGGAAGCTCGTAATCTTGGGGTAGTATTTGACGGGCAGCTGCATTTCGAAACTCACATACTGGAGGCCGTGCGCAACTGCTTCTACCGACTCAAGCTCTTGTATCGTGTCCGTCCCTACATAAGTGTGGATATGCGTATCATGCTGTGTGAGTCACTTGTTCTATCCAAGCTGAACTATGCTGACACTGTGTATGGGGCGTGCATTCTCGGTAGAAGCGAAAAACTTATCCAGCGGGTGCAGAATGCTTGCGCAAGATTCTGCTACAATGTCCCACCACGATCCCACATCACTCCGTTTTTAAATAAGGGTAATTTGATGAGAATGTCAGCACGCAGAAAGCTTCACCTGGCTACCCTACTTTTTGGTACTATTCTCACAAAGAAACCAGACTATTTATACAAGAAGCTGTCTTGGTCGCGCGATGTTAACAAGATTAAAACTAGAGCATCTTCGTACCTCTTGTTGGCCTCATCGCACCGAACTGCTGCTTTCCGTGGTAGTTTCAAATTCGCTGCCTCTCGTTGTTGGAACGACCTGCCACCTCCTTTTCGTGCTATAAAGACAGTTGGCACATTTAAAATCAAATTTAAACAGTACTTAATACAGCTCCAAAAGGATACCACACATTAAACTTACCCTTGATCTGCACGTGTCTAGCAATGGTGACGAGCGTTTGGCAGCGATTGTTCACTGAGACGCAGTAGTTGTTTTGCATTTTGTCTTAGTTTTTTCATTTTCATTGGTGTAATTTGAAATTCTTAAACCACTCATAATATTAGTTTATCTGTACTTCTCCATATGCCGTTAACTGACTACCAAAAACTCTATAATATTCACTTTTATGATGTAGGAATAAACAGCCGTAACGTTAACAATATTTTTAAAACGATTTTTGGCCGGTGTCGGCGTCTGCGTCTCTCTACTTGTCACAACAATGCCACAGACACTAAAAGCATAGACAAGTAACTGATGTTACGTCGGGTGCTGACACGCGGACAACATTATGTTTTATTTTTTGTACCTATAATTATGTTTAATTACTTTTATTTTGTATTTATATATATGAATCTTTCTGTCCGTGACATCACTGCAGGCCCTATCAGAATACCAGCGCTGTGACATTTATTATTAAAT
This sequence comes from Xanthia icteritia, assembly GCA_949128155.2. Classification (NCBI taxonomy): domain Eukaryota; kingdom Metazoa; phylum Arthropoda; class Insecta; order Lepidoptera; family Noctuidae; genus Xanthia; species Xanthia icteritia. The sequence continues at coordinate 10,309,079 of OX421930.2, forward strand.
GTCGCAGCATCATGCTGAGATAGGAGCCTTTTGGCCTCGCACAGGACTTTCCACATATTAATTTTTACTCTGTTTGTTTTTTATTTTTTATTTTTAGTGAGTGTGTGTTTAGTTTAATTAAGATCTCCTGTGCTTGTCCCAATAAATACTTTTTCTTTCTTTCTTTCTTTCTTCTATAACCGATAATGGTTGGTCACATCTGCGTGTATCGTATCACTGTGCGAAGTTTCGTCACGATAGACGTGCAGCTCCAGCATGAACTCAAACTCAAACTCAACTCAAACTCAAAGCATTTATTTCAATTAAACCATTTACAGGCACTTTTGAATTGTCAAGATGATGATGATTTTATCATCATCATCATTTCAGCCGAAAGACGTCCGCTGCTGGGCATAGCCCTCCCCCAAGCACCGCCACTTCGACCGATTCTGTGCCTCCCGCATCCAGCGGATTCCTGCGGCCTTTGCAAGGTCATCGGTCCATCTTATGGGAGGCCTTCCAATGCTACGTCTTCCGGTACGCGGTCACCACTCCAAAACCTTTCGGCCCCATCGGCCATCTGTTCTGCGAGCAATGTGCCCTGCCCATTGCCACTTAAGTTTGGCAATTCTTCAGGCTATGTCGGTTACCTTAGTTCTCCTGCGGATCTCTTCATTTCTGATTCGATCACGTAGGGAATCTCCAAAGCATGGGCTATGCTTGGAGTTTCCCTATGTGATCGAATCTCCATTGCTCTTTGGGTGACTTTAAGCCTTCCGATAAGGCCCATTGTGAGCGACCACATTTCAGTGCCATAGGTCATCACTGGCAACACGCACTGGTCAAAGACGCCTTGCACTGGTGAGACACTGCGGTATGTTGGACGAGAAGATATTGCGTAGCTTCCCGAACGCTGCCCAGCCGAGTCGGATTCGACGATTGACCACTTTCTCGAAGTTGGACCTACCTAGCTGGACAGTTTATCCTAGGTAAACATACTCGTTCACAGCATAAAGTAGCCATCTTTAACCATAAACAAAAGAGTATATACATATTAAAGTATGTGTCAAACGCATGGTAGAATTTGTTTTTATTAATTACATTTATTTCTAATGCAATTATATAAAAATATTAACTTTCTGCACGCTCCATATAAACTTTAACTGTGCCTAATTTCATACTCGTCCGCCCGCGTAATTTTCGTAAAAAGAGGAACGTTTTTGCTTCACGTATTAATAATATATAGATTATCAATTGCGCTTGTCTCTTGTTTATTTCGTTTTGAAAAAGCTCTTGACTTAGTAGCAGGAAAGGAGACAAGATTTTTAGAAATACTCTGAGTATCGAACCCATATCTTCTCTCACTTTCGATATACGTGTAAACATTTTTCCGGAAGTCTTTGTTCAATCTCAAAGATCGTATCGCATTTTGTGTGATATAAGTTTAATCTCAAACTCCCTCCTAGTTAAAATTTGCAAAGCCACGAGGCAAAACAATAACTTATCCCTTGGGCTTCGGACCGGAACATGGAACCCTAATCCCTTATAAGTGAATCTTGGTATTTGTTACGTCAAATCTTAGTTAATAATTCTAGAAACATCTTTAAACAGGATGTGGTCCGGAGATGTATCCGAAAGGTTTGTGTTAACGGTCCCTCTGATATTCTGGGTGAATTTTCATTAGTTATGGAATATACTCATTTGTTATGGAAATATATTTTATATCAATCTGTATTTTCCCACTGCGGGGCAAAGGTGTCCACAATAACTATCCACAGTAGCAAACTCAAAGCATTTATTTCAAATAATCCAATTACAGGCACTTTTGAATTATCAAGGGGTCGGTCAGTCAGACATATGAAGCTAATCGCCCATTCCAAAGCGTAGTAGGTACCTATGGAGAAGAACGGGCAAGAAACTCCACGGACACTCTTTTAAAGCAAAATATGGTTACGTAATATTGGTTACATCATTCAAGTTGAAGTTATACATGTGAGAACGATGCAAAACATTAAAAGCGTCCGTTAGAAATAAAAATAAAAACTAATTCAAACATTAAATTAAATTAAAATTACCGTGGCAGCTAAGATATGACCAGTCCCTACTGACGGCGCCCGTTCACGAACATGACGCATGGATTAGCACCATTCAGCTCAACCATTTTGAAGGGAGCTAAATGATCCAACACAGGCGCCACCGTCAGCGAAACATTAGAGTGAGCATGACATACTCTCAGCCGCCAGGGCACATTCAAGTCAATGAAAGACATACCCGTACCTAAATGGTAGCTTTATAGTCGGTACATAGTACTCACAATGTGCTATTCAATTATACAATGCTAAGAGATTGAATTTATACAATGCAAAGATAGTTTTTAAAATCTTCAGCAGCTCCAACGGTATTTTCAAATGCTAATCAATTAGTTTATGCTTGTGGAGCAGGACCAGCGTTGAGCCAAGCATTTTTATCAGCGATGTAGTCCCCCAACTTATAATATGCTAGGCTGTATAGTGTGCGTTTAATATAAGATTTAAATTCATTCAGTTGAAGTATGTGGCTTGTGTGTTGTCTAGTACTCTATAGTTAAAATATTATAATCATTTTGCAATGTTTATGGCTTTATTTTTTTCAGCCTACCTTTTTTTTTTGCTTGTCTTTGCCGTAACCATTTGCATTTTTTCTTAACTCCCAGAAGCTGTAATGTTTCCCAACCTATTTGAATTTAATTGCAACTATCATAGGTGAACAGTTTTGTCGGTAGAACAACTTTTTTTACACAAAAGTTAAATTGGACTCCAGCAGATGTTAATGGAAATGAACAGCCAGACTCTACTATAAAAATTGCAATTTAAACTTTTTGAAACGCTTTTTATTTTCACGTTAACGTTCTCTATGTAGAACCGTAAAACTTTGATATGTAGAATACTAATCGTTGATAATTCGGTGATATTACAGGCACATGCAGATAATATTCAACCTTACTACTTAGGTTGGCAACACACAAGTACAATCTCTTTGATTTTGCATGTAGAGGTATTGACAGCGGTAGTCACATTTCATCTGCCACCGGCGTATTTGCCAACCTATAACTACAAAGAATCTATCTAATGAGATGAGATAACTATTCCCGGGAATCATAAACTAACAATTTAACGGAACCAGTTCGATTATCCGGTTCAGTTTTCCGGTTTCTAGGATATCTTGCTGCATCAATCATTTGATTGGTTTCGTATCTTTCTGCACCCTGTTTATCGAGATCTTTGATAGTCGGCAGTTTTAAACACAGACATCATGTTACCTTCTTAGGGCCGCTTCGTGATTTATTACGTTTCTGTACAAAACAGTGCATTTTAGGTACGACTCCAAACCTATGATGCTAAACCGGCCAAGTGCGTGTCGGACCACGCACAATGAAGGGTTCCTTAGTTAGAATGAATTTATCCCAAACAAAAACTTAACATTGCAGTTGAAAAACATGTTCTCCCATACATTGATATACGCCACGGTGAATTCTCCAACTGCAAATGTAAGTAGGTAATCGTAAAAAAAAAGAAGCTTTAAGGTTCCGTAGACTTAAGTATTTGATATAAATTTCAACTGGATACCTCCACGCATTCCTGAGAAAAAGGGTCTTGACAGACTACAAAAAGACAGACAGACAGACGGACGGACAACGAACTGATCCTGTAAGAGTTCCGTTTTGAGGTACGGACCTCAAAAAAAAGTTGTCAAAGGAGATGCAAACTTGATTTTGGAGAAAAGTATATACGTATGCACTGATGCTTTGTCAAAAGTTTTAGACTTCTAAATCAGCTCATAATACTTCTCCGACAATCTGTATTTCTATCACTTACGGTGCTTCCCAAATATTCCTATTACAAAAATTCACTCTTTATTAGTATAAAGAGTGAATTTTTGTAATAATATAATAATAATAATAATTTCTACTCATGAATCATTGTCATATTGTATAGTTACAATATGACAATGATTCACGAGTAGAAATAAAAGACTTCACTAACTCAAGTAATTAAAGCTTATCTCAGCCACCCATATAAGCAATAAACATCCCAACTATCATCCGAAGTGATATTAAAGTTTTAACATGTACCGAATTTTAAGGCGATTACACATTAAGTTGGATACGTTATAGCGGCGTAAGTTGTGATTGCATCGTCGGTAAGTTTAAGCTGCGTTCACTAGATACCTTTTGTGTTTGCGGCTATGCCTTTGTGGCCCGTCGAGTGATACGTGCGTTTGCTTTACACTCGCCCGCCGGTGTAACCGTCGCTCAAACTGAAAATTTGATGACGTTTCTCGTTACAGGGTATTTTCATTATGGTTGTGCAGGAAACATGTGTGATGAGTTGGTGATTTTACCCAACAGTGTAGTTGTCAAAGTAGTGGAAGATATTATTATGAATTGGGTGTTTAATTATAGGAAAAATGACGATACAAAATATATTAAAATCGGCCATACACGGGCAGCTTGAAGCAGTCAGGATGCACTGCTTTAAGTTGCGACTACATAGTGAACTACAGTCTTCCATTTTCATAGGCGGTCAGCAGCTCGGTGAAATTTCATCGTGCGGTCAAGCAGTTGCCAGACATACACTGACTTCTCGAGCTGTCGACTGCTTTCGCGCAGTTATCCCCTCCGTCCGCGCTCTTCATCCCACCTAAATTGTGACTGATCTAGCAGTTGAAACCGACTGTTGCACCAATTATCAATGGTAGCTTTAAGCTGTTGACTATGACTGCACGAGCGGTCCATGTGTTTTGATCACTGCAGCCCGTCTTAACATTGGAACGAAACTTTTGAAGTGTAAGATTGATATTTGGTTAATTGGTAATCAGACCATCTTCTTCTTCTACAGCTTTGTCTAAAGGTAAGCTAGGTGGGATCTATCCTATGCCATACTTATCCAATCATCAATGCGATGCAATGGTGTTTTTCACCAATATTTAAAAGTATTTATTTTATAGCATGTTAGAACGTCAAAAAGAGCTGTTTTACAGAATCTACCACAGCAAAAGCAACAAAATAATCCTAGTACTTACACGTAAGCCGACGCATCCCATGTAACGTATATCTTATCACATCAAATATTCTAAACTGACGACAAAATGCGGCGCTAAAGGCAAAAGCGATAATCTCTCCCGTCTCAGACCTGAGTTAGACACCTTCGAGAGACTAACGAAGTTCTTATAATCCTCTACACCTCCCCTCTGACTACACCCCCTCTACAACCCCCTTGTAATCGAGTTATTGCCAGCATCTCATGTCTTACGAGTCCCCTTTTAATGACGTCTCAGTTTTTGGAGACAATATTTGTTTGATGAATATGGATGTTGATATCCTGAAAGTCTTGCAATGCAGTGGAGCAGTACTAATAATGTTAAAGAGATTACATTTTTCTCTTGAATTTTTTAATACTAAGACATCCTACCTTCTTGGTCAGCATTTTATCTTGCAATGGTTTAAAAATAAGAAAAAATTACTGCCATTTTGTTCCACAATGATTTGCATTCGACGCACTTCAACGTTCATCGGTCCATTTGCTTACAAGGTGACCCTTAAAACCTTAAGCAATACACCAATGGACGCTGAAGTGTGTCCAACTTAGCCCATTACGTTTAGCAGGCACTATAAATGTTATCTTACCATAAAATTATAAATGATTAGCTACCTGAAGGGTACACAAATGCCAATCTAATTAATCCAACTATGTAAGTAAAAAATAACCAATCGAATACAATTTTACAGCATTTTTAACCGCATCTAAGTAATTGTAATTAATTATGTCAAGAACTGTTGAATTAATTTGAATCATGAAGTAATTGAATTTTCTCGGAGATAACGTTTATGAAATTAAATAAAAACTGCTTAAAAATTATTTGCTTATTATTTATGCGATTTACCGGGAACTCTCCGGAGGTATCGGTACGTAATCGCTGGGAAATTGCAACGATCGAGTCAGCCATCGATTTTATGTTGACAGAACTGAATAAGTTTATTATGTACAAATTAAGAAGACGATTGATGCTACTTTTGGAATTGTTTTAAGCGATTTAAGGAAAAACGAAACGTTCAAATTGAAATATCATAAGCTTTATGATTTATATTAGTGTGGTTACTTAATTAGATAGTTTTAGTTTTTAGTGGTTAGTTTTAGTAACAAATAAAAAAAATGTAAATTAAGTTTATGCTAATTATTAGATGTAGAAAAAAAACATGTTTCTATCTCTGGTTACGCACAAAATAATCTCCTAAAACAAGTAATTTTTACACTTGTGTTTTATCGAATTGTGGAATTATTTTCCAGGTATAACTGTGGAGGAAAGGTGTAATACCCTTTCAAAGTACAAACCCGTGCTAAAAAGGCGTAACTAATATTTCATTAGTACTGAACAATGTCGTGACTGGGAATCACTGTTAAAATCAACTACGATGCAATTTCTTTGTTTAATAACAATCAGCTGTTTGAGGAATGTGTTGTGCTAGTACTAATGAAAACCAAATTTATTTGCACGGTGCAGCTGGACAGGGGTGAGGCGTGTTTGACGGTGGAAGGGTTCTGTTCGTCAAGTTTTTCCGTTTTATTTGGTTATTGAGGGCTATTATTTGGATTCACCTAGCTCGAGAATTAAAGCGAGAATTAATTTAGATTTTGCTGATTTCGATAGAGTAGCTTATTTTTTTCTGACACTCGAGCTATGCGTATGGATTTTCACGAGAGATGATCCATGAAGTCAATCCAGATTTTAATGACTATCGTGCCTTCACCATTAAAATCTTAATCTTCCGTGTTGATCAACCAATCAGTAAATATCATAAGAAGACATCTTATTGCATTGAGTGAGTTTCCGGTACTTAGAGGATTACCCTATAGCTATGAAAAAAAGTAACTGAATATTTCATTAAAAAATCAAGCCTTTTAAGTTGAAGGCTTAGCAGTTTCACCCACGCAACCCAAATAATAAAAATCATTAGACATAATAAATAGGTTTCTAGATAAGACGACGTGTCGCCACTCCGTACTGACCGTTGTTGGCTATTACGTGACAAGGAGATTAAAGGCTGTTGCTATCAAAAAACTATAGCTTGATTTCATATAGTTTCAATATATCTTTTTATATAAATTGAATTCAGCATCCCTATTCGTAATTATTTGATTAGTCACTCTTTTAAGTATTTGTAACACTTATGTTTTGTAAGTAATATTTCTTACATAATGATTTGGAGATGATTCCACATCGTAACACATATAAAACATTATTACTATGTTATTTGAATTCATAATTTCCTTTTTATTTTGTAATAGGTATGAATTATTTTCAACCATTCCCAGAAATGGAGGTACTTCCTCGTCCAAACTGATTCATTTTGGTGCAAAATTATTATTAGTGAAGAGAATTTATTTAAGTGTTTTCGCATTTTCTTCAGCAATAAGGATTTTGATTCTATTCAGTAGATTCTGGCTTTTGGTACCTACCTACTGGTTATACTTTTCTCGAACAAAACGTGATGAAACAGAATAACGTAGCCCTGAAAAGCGCTGAAAAAGAATTACAAAAATGATTGAAAGATTATTGAACGAGAATTTGAATGTTGATATTCTTATCAAAACCACTATTTAGCGTGGTCTATTAGAAATTCATTAAAGTTTTTAGGCAGCTAACAAATTTAAAAAAAATTGTCACGGTGTTTTTCTTTGAGGAACTTTAACGGGATAATATCTAACGCAATAGCCTTGCCACACGTAATGAGTGATATTTTCTGGCAAACAGCCCAGGAGGGCGGGCTAATGGCAGCGAACACGCGACTCGCACTCACTGCTACAAAATGCAATTGGCCATCGACTGCTCAACTTGTTTTTTTTGCTTCTCTTAATTTTATTTTTTAGCCCAACGCCTTGGCGGTAGCAGACGATTGTGACAAAGTTGACTGGTTTTTTTTTGGTCGGTTTTGTATGTTTTTTGGCGAATTTTGGCATTATTACCTATAGCTGGATGTTTTAAAAACTTATAAAAAAAGTCGAATATTGGAAGGCAGGTGGTTATTTTTTTTATTTATGCATTGTTCATTATTAATAATACCTAAATAATACATAAAAGTCCTTAAGGCAACAAAAGCATAACATATCGCATACGATATTATTAAATTGCTTTATCCATCAGGGAAGATTTAAGGCTATGCTAAAACTCTCAAAAAGGTCCCTATTCTGGACTTTGTAACCAATGTCTCCATGTAAGCCTTCCGGAGGACCGGGTTTCTCCTTACATTGGCGTAGTTACCCGTGATTGAGAGACAAGGGTCACTCTAATGAAATAAGACTCTTATCAAGTAAAGTAACAGTTAAACCAGCTGCCAAGCTAAGATAATATTATTATAATATAATATTAATATTATGTTAATAAATAAACATAATATTAAATTAATTTTACTATCTAAATTGTAATAAACAAAATGTAAAGTAATCAATTGATTGATTGATAGTTCACCATTAACATAATAATTTGCAAATGTTATATCATTTTTAGAATTACTAGCTTCGTCCAGTATTAGAGTGAGTCCAAGCCATATTATTTATGAGTAATTTAGATTTTTTGTTTATATATCAATCAGTGCGGTAATAAATTCCAATATCTATTAAACATAGTTTAGATCTAACCTTATAACCTGTATTAATATTATTTTATAAGGAATACCAAGACTGTAAATACGATACTAGTTACTTAATCAATCGATAAAAAAGTGTTTGTGAGTTATTTTTCTTCAAAGATTTGATGGGACTATGCTAATGTAATTTAACTAACACCGTTTAACTAAATTAAATTGTACCTAAATAAAATAGATTTTTGGAAGAATACCAACGTTGCGTGGTCTTCCTTTTGTTCAATAAGCCAAGATTAGCCAATCATGTGCACCGGGTGTTGAAGTATCGGCTCTCGTAGAAATAGATGAGTGGCATACAATCTGGACACTTATCGAAATGCCTGTACCGTTCGATGAAATATTAAATTTCCACTATGGTAACAATGCCGTAATAGAAACAATTAATCTACAGCAACAAAACTTTATTAATAGAACACATAAATTTATGTTTCACCTACCACATTACAATTTCTTTCACAAACACACCTGAAAACAATGCAGGAAACTTCACTAAACAATAAAACACAACACAACACAAAACACAACTGCAGCACAGCCATTGTTAGCAGCAAAATTCTACATTAAATCAACATACCAGTTAGAACGAATTTGTGAGCACATGCCTTTGAAATGGAGGTACAAAATTCAGTTATAATTTGGTATTTCGCCGCCATTGCTGCAAGTACGACAAACAGGAAGGACAAACATACGTGCATTGTGTGCTTCGAAGAGTGGCTGATGTAGGTGGCTGGCACTCGGGAGCTCTGCTTCATCTAAAATATAATTTGGTTTGTGTGATAACTTTGTGCTGGAAGCTGTTGGCTTTGCATCGTAGGAAATCAGTGAAGGTGCATTTTTCAGTTGAAATTATGAAAAACAGAGAACACAATTTTTATTACAATTGGAAAACACTTCAATAAAATTATGATATCCCTGTCACACAGCTATTCTACGAATCATTTTTGGTAGGATGGTACCTACATGTTTGGGTCTTTCTATAAGATACTACGGCTGGTAAATAAATAGGAATCCACGAAATGCTTGATGATCGGCTATGATTCAAAAGCCAAGATAATAATATTTTGATGTAACGGAGCGATGTGGCAAAAATAAATGTGCCAGTATTGAACAATAGATGAAGTTCATAGATTTTTAATAGTTGGCTATCTTTTCTTCGGAATAGCGCAACAGTGCATTGACGTTGTTACTGTAAAAACTCAGGATATTATACCACAGAACAGTTAGTAACTTCCTAAAACTGAAAAAGTTATTATATCAGACATCGCTCCGAAATTAAAAGGAACAAACAATAATAATAAATAACACATCATACAATATAATAAATAAGTATAACGTTAGCTGAGAAATATAATTAAATCGCCATAAAATTAAACACAAGGAGATAACCCATTCAAGAACGAATTAAAAAAATAATTCGATCGTTTGAAACCGTCGAAATTAACGTATTATTACGTTTATTCGGAACAGATTCTGATATGGTGTTTTGATCACCGCACATTCTTTTATTTTTGGAACCAAACATTTTGACGTTTACGACGGCGATCAATCATTGGCTGGCGCCGAATCATCGTTATAAAGCCACATAGGTGGTTAGGTTATTGACTTAAACACTGGGTTTTTGGCACCGCAATTTATTCTAGCTTTGTCCGGCAATTATGTGATAATCTAGTTATCACACGTCGTCAATCAGGTTCCTTATAATTGCTGCTCGGCGCGATTAAAGGATGTTGTTATTTTATCAATAAGACTTTTTGATTTTGTTTAGTGTTATGTAACAAATTGTGTTTTGTTATGTTAGTTTGATCTTCAATATAACAGCTTTATTATTTTTCTTGTTTCAGGTAGCTAACTGAAGAATCTAGAATCTAGAAGGATTTTGTTGCTTTCACGGTTTTGGTTCTAACACATTATTCCACGATTTAATTAAATTTTACAACAACAAAATTTATAACCAACACAGATGCCTACTTAAATAATATTTTTGTAACAAACCCATACTTATTCCATTCATTAAAAATAAGTTCTCATTTACTGATTCTACATAAGATAGATCAATGGCTAAACTCAAAACTTTAAACAAAAAAATAGGTGAAAAGTGTTGGAATTAGTGATTAAACCGATTGAATGGAATAGCGTCCAAGGCAAAACGTTTACGGGTATAATAATCATTAAAATATATTTCCATTTTATTCGGGCCCGAACTCGAGCCTCGGAGATTATGATCTCTATCCTTTTATTAGGGTTCCGTTGTCTGCATGGTTTTTGGACTAAACATTAGAACACAATGTGAATAGAACGTATCTAATAAGACGTTCGTTCTCTAGTAAGACTTGTGACTTGACTTGATCGTATCGTGTTACCCAGTAACTGGGTTGTGGAGCTTAGATAGGCAGTCCCTTCATGTAAAATACTGGTATTCAGCTGCATCCTGTTAAACTGGAAGCCGACCTCAATTTAGTTGGGAAAAGCCTGTTCTGATTGATTTTTCTCTGGTAAGACTTGTGACTTGACTTGATCTCTGTGGTGTTGACGATATTAATTATCAATTCCAAAGACATACAAAATAGAAACGACACTGAAATTGACAATTTTAGCTCAAATTAGGCCAGGCTTTCCATTCTACTTTATGAAAGAAGAAGAAAAAAACAACTTTTGTTTGAGAACATGACGTAAAGAAAGAACACAATCACAAAAAATAACAAATGAAAGCCTCGCCGGCTGCAAGAAAGAAAATAACCAGAAGATGGCTTTACAAGCCATCAGGAAAAGCTGTGCATATTCAGATTTTCATCGTTTTTAAAATCGATTGATTTGGGCTGTATGAACAATCTTCAGGCGGTTGGGTACCTCGTAGAAGACGAAGGCATCTTGTAACTCTTGGATTAATCTTTCAGAAGGTATGGCATCTTCATTTTCAAACTTTCAGAAGATCTATCTTTACTAACCCAATGCCATTATGCCTAGAGGAACTTGGCTCCTAAAACAGGCTTTTGGCCTAGTTTATATGAATTTTTTTACGAAATATCTGTTTTTGGACCATTTGACATTTATTATAAATTGACATTGTATTATTGATTATTTTAAATTTTGAATGTATAAGTAGAAATAATGATTTTTATAATGCTAATAATGACATTGTTTATCGAATATATATATATTTTTTTCTTTTTTCTGGACCAATTGACATTATATTATAGACTATTTTAAATTTGAAGTGTAAGTAATAATTTTTTATTTTTTTGATTATTATATTAGCATTGACATTATATTATAATTTATTTTTTGTATTATTTAAGTCAAGAAGTTTAATTTAATGTTGTCATCTGAGTCAGCATTTTCATTTTTATATTATATAATATTTGCACACCATGACAATATGGTAAATATGTTAGTATAACTCTATTGAATGTAACACCTTGCATGCATTGTTTTCCATAATAATTGTATGTACACTCATATTTGAGCAAATAAAGGAATCTGAATCTGAATCTGAATTTACGAGGCATCAGTTCACCCTTTAATGTGACTCTATTGTACAATATAGCTATATTATTGTGTACATATGTATTTTTTTTCAAAGTGTGCAAATATACTTTTTTTATTTTTATTATTATTATTATAACCCTTGTACCTCTTACTAACCTCTTTTCCTCAAATACTTCTTTTCTTTTCTGAAGCAATTGTTAAAACAAAATCTAAAACTGAAGTTATTATGGAACATAACATCCTGATTTATCTGTTACGATTTTCTTGTGCAAGTTTATGTAATTGAATAGGTAATTGAAAGGTGCTGCTTGTAGATAATAGATTTTGCAGCATGTATCTTATTATAGTAATTATGAATTAATTTCTTGATTGGCGCCTGCAGATTATATGTGCACCATTGTTTATGACATCTTTTTCAAGTTGAGTTTAAGGTACAGATAGAACTTTAAATATTGGTTTTCAGGAAAATTCAATTGCAAAGCCAAAGTCAAAGTCGAAAATGTTATAATTTAAACTCGATTAGCTGTCCGTTTGTTTGGATTTATATATGTTCCAGATTTGCGCAAAATGGCTGAACGGATATGGATGAAATTTGGCACACGGATAGTTTATAACCTGGATTAAAAGATAGAGTACTTTTAATCCCAGTAGTACGTTCCCGTGGGATATTTTCCGACATGCGGGCGATGCCGCGGGCTAAGCTAGTATTGATAAAATACAGGGTAAATTGGTCCATATTATCGTTAACGCAGGATGCACACGTTTAAGTGTAGCAGTCGAGATTAACAGTTAAAATAACTTCAGGAAAACCTACGGAATCCTTTGTAACTTCAAACTAAACATGCTTGATTATCTTTTAATAATAAAAATCATACTTGAATGCGAAGGAATGGAAAATAAACCAAGTAAATGTTTTGTAACGTGTAATTTTGGTAAATAGCTATTCGATACGTATCAAATCAGTTTTGGGAACAAAACATGGTAATGTGTCTGGAAAATATTATGTATTAAATGTGCTCTTTCTGTTGTCTATCTCGTCGTATTTAGTTGTAGCATTTGATTATGTTAATTCTGAAAAAAATGGATAACAAAATCGTAATGGTGTGTTTTGAAGTTAATATTAGTGGTTTTAGATAATACTATTTAATTTTAATTTATTTCAATTGATTTAATAGTTGTTTGAGTTTTCAAGAAAATGGTTTCGCTAAAATTGTTCATAGCAAAATATTAAACCTGAATTTATGAAAAATTTACATTATATTCACGACAGAGTGACTCGGAGACCAAGTACTTATAGCTAGAGATTATAATTAAGAGATTTTCCATTACCTTCTTGTTCCGTTTTCCGATAAAACATATTATTCACAAAGTTTACGAACACGCACACGACACTAATTGCTTGCAGTACGAATGTAAAAAGTGCACACACGTGAAGGTAAGGTGGCGTGCCGTGCCGTGGGGGCAGGCCACTCCCACGGCAACGCCTGCTCATTTTAAATTGTAATTACAATTTATTATTGTCTCTGTGCCGCCTTCATAGCCCGACGCCATTTTATCGATTACGGTTATGTTTGAATGTTTTGAATTCCGAATCGAGAAGAACTATAGTGGTAAATTATATTGGTTTGTTAATTCTAACTCAATGAAATTATAGTGTGATTGAAGGCCTACCATAGCCAATCTACCTCAGTTCCCTTCTTTTAACTTTTCACATTTCCAGTATTCGCTGGTTACTGGACATCTTTGTAAAAAATTGTAGGTACCTATCGCAGTTGTTTGTCAAAATAGACATGGTTTCCATAAGTGTGAAAATGTTTTATTAGTAGCGACACATAACGTTTTCGTTCAGCAACCACAAGACCTAGCTCTTAGCAGAAGTTAAGCAACGTCACACTATGGTACCTTCTAAGTCCTCAACGATTAGTTCTGACGTCTGCGAGTTACACAGTCGAGCATCAAACAGCCGGACCCTCGCCGTCTCTAATAGAGACAAACTCCTTGTGCCAGACAATTATCCGCCACTAAGCAAGGGATACACAGAGACCTGGCCTGGAAACAAATTGTCGTTCCAATGGTTAGGCCCAATTGCATCACAAATCACATAATGCTTTTAAAACATCATTGTGTCTCTGCAGTTTTCAAACAATTCACAGAAGCAGAACACTGTTTTAATTACGTTTAGCGTCTAATGCATTTAGTGATTTGTGATGCAATGGGCCTTAGTAGTGATTTGTGGTACAATGGGCCTTAAAATACTTAATCTAGTATCCACCAAAAGTTTACAGAAAGCATCCGTACATAATATTATGCATAAATAACAGGCAAATACTAGACCTTAATTGAACTAAGTATTACCCACACATAAGCGGCCTATGGTCGATCTTACAGCAAGTGATATTGTAACCCTGACTTTGGCTTTCGTTTCGCTTTGACTTTCCCTTGGGCAGCAAACCTCTCAAAATATTTTGTTTTAACAGATGAAATAGTTCCTAGTATTCTATCTATCGCGAGGTGTTTTTAACCGACTTCCAATAGGAGGAGTTTATAAATTCGGATGTTTATATATTTTTATTTTTTATTTATCTATGTTCGGGCATTACTCCGTCATATATGACGGATTTGCAAAATATTTTTTTTGTTTGAAAGGGTATACTTCCAAGATGGTCCCATTGTCATTAGGTCAGGATCTGATGTTGGGGTCCTGGAGAAATCGAGGGAACTCTTCAAACATTATAGGCACATCTACAGCGATTTGGGTATTTTTTATAGTAATTCGTGCAGTTGCTCTCGGAAAGCATCATTTGGTGAAGTGGAACTGATGACGAAGACCACAGATGGCTACCGGAACTGCTCAATAATAAGTATTTCACGGGTTGCGATTCGATTACTTTAATATGGTTGCCGAGCAATTTATGTTCGTCACAATAGATATGAAGAAGTGGAACTGATGGTGAAGTACCAGGAGAACTCCTCAATGATTAACGACCTTGCATCGGGAAAAGCAATATTTTATAAAAGATGATGAGTAGTTGACATTAGGCTGTTGTAACTTAGATAGATTACAAACTGACTCACTAAAAAATGAAAAATAAAAACTAAAAGATAAACTTAATGATTAATTTAAAGCTGTGAGGGATGATGAAAGATAAAACTCAAAGTCTATGCAATGGTAAAAAAAACTACCGACTTCCAAAAAAACACTACATAGTGAAAAATAACTTAAATTTCGGGTGTCTTTGGTTTTGTATTTTCGTTATTTGCCACCGACTTCCGAAATTTGAGTTAATTTTCAATTTGTTGTGTTTTTTTGAAGTCGTTTTTTTTACCATTGCATAGGTATATACATTTTCAGAAATACTTGTCACTTTTCTCTTTCATCATCCCTCACAGCTTAAAATTAATCTTTAAGTGTAGCTCGGTGTGCCCCATAACTAAATTCAATTGGATTTATAAACAGCAAAAGGTCTCCGGCTTAAAAGCGAAGTAAGTCACCTAGGCGCCTTTCTTAATGCGAATTTGTGAGAGTCGAAGACGTGATGGTCGCTCCTGTCAGTCTTAGTTAATACTTTGCTCAGATTGAATTTCTTGGTACATCTTATCTTATATTTAGATACAGTTTGGTGTTTCATCTGAGTTAGATTAGTTTTGATTTGTTGGGAAACTGTTATATTTTGTTTTGATGCGACTTGTACCCTAATTACGTAATACACGATCAATCAGAATCTGAATCGTTTTGAAACAGATTGCTAATCCATTGCTTCATAAATTCGAAAAAAAAATCTGCTCAGCAACGTAAATAACGCAATGAATGTTGTTGAACTGTCAAAATGAAACCGATTTGTCGTGATCGCTTACGAAAAAGGGGTTCGTGATTAGATAGCAGGTTATGCAAAAAAATGGTAGTACAAGTTTAGCTCCCCGTGATTTATTTGATGAGTATTTTGTATTTTTTTTTTTTTATACAAACATCCGGTATGAAAATTACCCTGTGTCCTTCTAGAGGTCCCAAGCTACCTATCCGTCAAATTTTATAACGATCAGTTCAGTGAGACAGACAGAGTTACGTACTCGTATGTATAATACCTATTGGTATGAATGTTATAATTCATTTTCGATTTCAGGAGCAGATAGTTAGGTACCTAAGTATGGAGTGTGGCCCAATACATCCGTCTGCATGAATAATAATATCGTCAATTCTTATTTTCTACTGCAATTCCGTGTCTAATAGCTAATTTAAATATTCAGTGCCAATTAACTAACAGAAATAACCAAACTTGTAATCAGATTTTTACGACCTCTTAGTGGTAGAAAAATAACTCTTTGAAAGCGGAATAAGTATTTCAAATTCAGATGTAATGCAAATTGATCCAAAGACCCCTTGGCAGGGAAGGGTTAAGATGTTTTCACAACTGAGTGTCGCCCTCGCAGTTGTTCAGTCGCCTTTCCGCTGCCCTTATAATTGAAATGAATAAAGATTACAAGTGTTACAGCTCTCTGACATTTCGCAAGCAATTTTCAAGTTATTTTTCCAAACTACGTAATGTAAAATGGTAATAGGAACCTTTACCCATAGAATGCTATCTAGATGCATATATGAAAGATAAATGTGACAAAAAATGGTCACATTACATGAGATCTCGAGATCAATCGATAACTTTACTTCTAGGCAATCATACATTGTCCGTTACCAGTTGTCGTTCCCGATATAAAATTGCATTGAATTAGAAAATGTAATTCGCTGTTATTATGTTTTATAAATGGACTCGAGTGCGGTGTAAGTATATTTAATTATTTTAATTGTATTTAAAACAACGGTCACCTGTCGACACATGGTGGCCCCAATCATTGGTATTTACTGAAAACTTACTGGTTTCTGACTTGCGGTTAAAGTCAACGCTGCATTATTATAATTTCCATTCTTTTAACTTTACTAAAGGTGCAGAACATTAAAAATGTGTCCACATACTGTCTTCTTTGTGCTCGGTTTGTTTTGTACATTTTTGCTGTCTCAATAGTATCTACCCAGTTACCATCTGCATTGATGGATAGTAATCTATCCAACAGTGCAGATGGTAAAAAAGCAGAGGTAACGTAGACTCACCTGGAAGATTCTGTTTCAAACCGTAAACAAAAACACACGTTACAGAAGAGGTAAGTACTTCTTCAATATTTTGATAACCTGAAGTTTCCATGCTTTAATTAAAAGCATACAGAACATGCGCAGTAATATAAAGCCGTATTCACGCCCTCGCGACGCGAACAAGACAATAAACACGGCCGTACATCACGCAACAACATAGCTCAAAGTTATTTAATTATCGTAAGGAAAAACTAATCCGTGGCGCTTCAGAGAGCGAAAATTGCTCTCCGAGTCCGCTACGTCAGGTGCGTGTGTCGTTGCGTTACAGTACAGGGTGGTGCCTATTTGAATTTGTATTCAAATGGAAGGCAGAAATGGGTGTAATTTTTAAATACTCATAATCACTTACCTATAACAAGGAGCTCGTGGCTAAGTAATAACAGTCGCACGGGTCGATCTATCAGGTTAAGCTACGCTTTTCGGGGTTGGTCCGTGGATGGGTGACCATCTTTACATAACGAGACTCCTCCGTGCCTCGGAAAGCACGTTAAGCCGGGCTGGGACATCCGTGGGTCTTTAACAGTTGTTACGGGTCGTCAGAAGCCCGAAAGTCTGACAATCAGTTATGGTTATCGTATTACCCAGTTACTGGGTTGTGGAGGTCAGATAGGCAGTCACTCCATGTAAAATACTGGTATTCAGCTGCATCCGGTTATACTGGAAGCCTACCCCAACATAGTTGGGAAAAGGGTAGGCAGATTGATTGAATCACTTACCCACGAGTATAACATCAAATATTATTTGAAGGCTCTCAGGAAATCGGATATTTTAAAATCTGACACATTGATTTATAACACACTTAAATGATAGATTTCTACAAAACACAGCCGAAACCAAAATCCAAACCCAAAATGCTTAAGAAAATCGAAAGAATATCTGTTGTCAAAGGGATGTTTTTATCGAATTCGTAAAAGACTTTCTTGGTGTCAGACGACATTAAGTCGACAGTAGGTACTCTCTTACTTTGTTGCATTTATTCAGTTAAGGGGCTATATTTCTTAGATACATAAGTGTTGATATATTATTTTACTAAACAAAAATAAAGTCAATCTTTTGTTCATATAATTACTAACACTATTATGTTGTAAATTAACATCATTAAAATTATCACACACTTGCAATAGCCACAGCCTGTATCAGCTGGCCATACTTCAATAGAGACTAGAAGCGGCAAGGAGCTGTCTGTGCGACAATATTTATGCGCGCGATATTAACTGTGCTCCACAGTATTAACTGGAAAACGTTTCTCAACTTACAACGTATATATTGTCTAATTATATATTGTTTGGTGTCAGCGTGATGCGTGAATACCTACATATATTTTAAGTATACGTTTAAGTACATATATGGGTGATGGAAACAATATCGCATCTAAATTTGGATGAACTTTTTTTTATTTCTACGGATATTTAGGTACCCAACTAGGTATTTTAAATGAACCAAACAACCAGTAGCCGTGCCAGTGGGTACCGTGTTACCCAGTAACTAAGTTGTGGAGGTCAGATAGGCAGTCACTCCATTAGAAATATCTACTGGTATTCAGCTGCTTTCTGGTTAGACTGAAAGCTGACCCCAACATAGTTCGGAAAAGGTTAGGCAGATGATGGTGATGGGATGATAAAGCGATATCGCATCTAACGAGATGCAGTTAGAATTTTATGTTACTCTTGGATTATCTTTTTGATTTTCTACAGATACTTAAGTACCTAACTAGGTGATATAATGAATTAAGCTTTTCATAATTCGGCAATAGTGTAGTGCAGTAGTAAG
The DNA here is from genome assembly GCA_949128155.2 of Xanthia icteritia. Taxonomy (NCBI): domain Eukaryota; kingdom Metazoa; phylum Arthropoda; class Insecta; order Lepidoptera; family Noctuidae; genus Xanthia; species Xanthia icteritia. Next base: position 10,328,134 of record OX421930.2, read on the forward strand.
TTGGTGAATTGGTGTAGTTACTTACTTATGTTTAACCCTTAACCACCTGACGTGTTTTTCAGTTACACTACCACCTGACGTCGGTCCTGGATACCGCTTGCGTATTTTCCATATTTAATAACCATTATTTAAAATATTACAATATAAAAGTCACATCTGTATTTTAGTTATATTTTTATTCATCATAAGTTTTTAAATTGTGCAAAAGTATGCATTTACATATAAAAAATCAACACTACAAAAATATATAAATTTTAGCAAAAACTCTAGGATCTTCGAAAATCTGAGATATTAGTAGGAAATTACACTGTAACTCAATAGTTTTTACAAATATAATTACGTATAATGTTTAAATGCGCGCGCATATGGAGCTGCCGAGGTGCACGTCGCGTACCGGTGGAAGCGAGGTAAAAGTACATGGACACATAGGTGCGTCGAATGCATAGTAATGGAATAATTTGAAAAAGAAAATCGCCGGAGGCTCTCAGACCGACGTCAGGTGGTTAAGGGTTAAAATAAGACGTATTTAATAATTCTCAATTCCTTTAAGTCAGATTTATTTAAAGATAGTAACAATTTTGACAATTCATTTTAATTCGTTTTTCGTAGCAATCTCGTAGCATTTCGTAGCACGGACCAATATGAGATAGTATCAAATGTCTTCATTGATTTATCCTTCGATGAAGTGTTCGTGGTTTTACTTTGATATACCTCTGTCTGTTAAGCCACACTTGTACCAAATAAATGGAAATGCTGCTATCTATTCACCCGAGACCATCAGTCTAATTTCTAATAAATAAATACTACTGACCTGTATATAACATAACATTATGATAATGTAATAATAGTTTATAGAATTAATAATAAAGCGCCAACTAGAAGCGTTATTATGTCATGTTTATGTATGAAAGTCCCTTATACATTACCTACAAAATACTTTTAAAACGGGGACATAATTTATTGCTACGCAACGGTGATGATTAAAAATTGTTTTTAATAATTTGCATTGTATGTCATCAAGAACTACTTTTGCAAGAGAAATAATGTGTAAAACTTTCCATTTAACTTGAATAAGTACCGATGAGTTGCGAAATGAAATATTTATAGTGCGTAGTAACGGTAGTAGCCGATTATGGAGTAGTTGGCATACACAGCTCATAGGCATATTTAATTTTCTCCATGAATTTTCACTTAACAAGTTTGTGTAGCGGGAAGAGAGAAATGTGTCTCTTAAGTCGATCGTGTTTTGTCTTACCTCAGTTTAGGCAACACTGAACGTAACTAGATTTTTAGTAAACATGTTTTTTTTATGTGTAAAAGTGTTTTTAGAACTAATTTACAGAAATAAACGTCAATTATTATTATCATATATCATAACGTAAAGGCCAGACTGCATTCGGGCTTCTAACAATGACTTTAGTTGAATCCTGACACCAAACACCTTATTTACAATAGCAGACTTGATTAATTAGAGTGATTTGACGATGTAGCTGAACGAACTGGTTTCTGATCACTCATACCAAGACCAGCATATGGGTAAGGAGATTTGCTTCAGGGACCGGCCGCTCGGGAGGCCGTCGTAGGCTCGTAGATCTTGAAAATTTAACAGCCACACACTATACAGATCTGAACGAGGTCAGGCAGAAGGATCCGAAGGTAAAGCTGATCGTGTATGATAGCTTTAATTGCGTCATAACACTAACATCAGACGTGTTTGTGCAGATGTCATTTACACCTTTCGATCAACCAGGTACCTACTAAATTATCTTTCCACGTAGCTATACTATTCCGTGTAACAATTTATGTATTACACAATTTATCTTGGCACTATTAAAAGCTATCCAATATAATAGTGCTCTGTTTAATAGTGTCAGTGTCATGTGTTTATCACTATTATTATGAAGTCTATTTACATAAATTACATTTAGTACATAATGTAGTATTTCAATAATCGTGTTGCATAAACAGCTTTCACTGGAATAACAGAAAAATTGAGTTGGGCCTGTACAAAAAAAAAAACGAATAAAACAATTACTGATTTTATTTTATTTTCTAAAAGCTTTAATAATAACTGATTAAGTTTAACAGAATATTCTGTTAAAGTGATAATATTTTTTTATAAGTCAACATTAATATGTATAAGTGAAGAGAATACGGATTCTGTTAGGTATATAGGTACCTACCAAATTATTTTTGGATTTTATTAAAATAACATAACTTAATATTAAATTACCTACTGAAGAACTCAAGCCTTCATGAGTTTGTACCTATACTTACCTATGAAAGGAATTTTGAAATATGTATTACTAAAAAAGTCCATAACAATCGTTTCCCATTTTTCGTTTAAAATGCACATAGCCAAGTGAAACCAACCAACGAAGTTGATGTCGAAAATATTTTCCCAAATAACTGGCAGGGGCAACGATTGCATGATGTCCGAAATCGAAATCGGAAAGGGGCCCTTGCTTCGCCACCCCGGGGCAAATATAAAAACCATTCATATGGACAAAATAAAATTGCATCCCAAATAACCCGGTGTTCATCGGCCGAAAATCTATTAGCAATAAATATGAACTTTTCCGATTTCACAGGATTTAAAATGGCGACGGGTGACTGAACTTTAATATGAAATCTTCTTATGACTTTTCATCTTTATGACGACGTTGTTCTATTGGTTAATTATGTCGTATATTAGGTTGAGCTACTGTTAAAGCTGGCCTGGTACACAATTCATAGGGTGATAAAATCAAGATTAATAAACTTTTGAAGTTTTTCATCAGTGTCCTTTTTTAGTTTTTCATCCTTTTCTTATTGCTTAAAGAAGTCGGTGTAATAATTAATGCTGCATGATTTGGCCTGCGTAGGTATTGATTTAGAAAGTTTTCTCCTTAGAGGAACTAGGCATATGCTTACTTGCAAAATATTTTCTTGTTATAGATTAGACATAGGTAGCTCTAGGACGTTGATTCTGAATCTTTAACAGTTGGAATACCTACTTTTTTGCATATTATAATTCTTGTGTATTTTCATTAGACTCCATAAAGTGAAGATGGGTAGTTTATTAGGGTTATATGAAACAAAACACAATAATTTGATAATTTTCCCTTTTAATCTTGATATTTTCATCTACGATACAAGGCACACACACAATTTTAAGTAAATTAATCATAATAATTATAATAGAAATAATAAATAGTTACACTTGCTTTCAGAACTGCATACTATTACCGAAATACAAAATAGGTAAATTGAGAAGCCTCAACATCTAATTGACAAAGAAAAAACTATTTCTACGACAATACTGGACCCGGCCCGGCGCGGGCGCATACACAAGTCATCGCTTCCACATCAGTATTGTCATTCTATTGTAATGAAATGAAAATAACTGATACAAAAGTACCACATTCACGCCCTTTACACAATCACACATGTTCAGCTAAACATTTATAGTAACAACTAAGTTTTATTCATTACGTCGTATTATCCTTTACAGATAATATGTAATTACTTGTATTAAGCGATCGTTTGCATCGGCGCTTGACTATTCACCGATATCCTCGAACACATTTCTTTTTCACAATTCCGTGAGACGAATCGAATATTTCAACAGCCGGAGTGGTTCCACTAAATAACAGTAGGTGTCTCAACTATTAGTAGTTGCCCAATAGCCAAGCGCCAATAGTACGCCCGATACAATCTCTAAAACCTTACTTTAAGCTATTAAGACATCCAAAGTCTCGTAAACTAAGCATCAATATAAATAACACTATCGTATTATACTTTATGTATAATGTTAAACTACTGAACTTATTGTTAGGTTAACTATCCATATACATCGGTCTCTGCGTTATGGATACGAGATATAGCGATTATAATTATTTATACATCTTCTAGTTTATGAAGTTTTAAAGAAAACACTTAGGTTATATTGTACGCAAAAAACTGTCTCTTCTGTTTTCAGTCAATAATATTGAATTGTAAAAATGTATCCTTTTAAAACCACTAACTTAACGTATCTATCGTACATTTTTATGATTTATGAAATACACTAGTATCAGTTAAATCTAATCATTGCACTAAAATTGAATAAATTACATGAGATTGAAGATCACAATTATTTACTATTGAAAGTAAAACATCATGGGTGAAAGAAACGTGTACCTACTATTAAAAGTTTTACTGAAGATATCGTAACGGTCTTTTAAGGTACTATTCCGTAGCCAACCGCAGGCGGCAACTGCAGGCGACGACGTGTCGCCGCGACACGACTGGATTCTACGTATTCTTATATATTTCTATGAAGGCGACGTGTCGCTAGTAATACATAGAAATTCATAGAGACCAGTCGTGTCGCGGCGACACGTCGCCTGCAGTTGCCGTCTGCGGTCGGCTACGGAATGGTATCTTTAAACAAACATCTTAGGAACATAAACACCTATCGTTTACAGAATTTGCGAGACTAGTGACAAAAAATTTAGAAAAACCCTCGAAAAGCAGTCTTAGATCAATTCCAACAATGTCTCAATCGATCACTGAACATTTGAATGTGACAAAGCTTATGATATGTATGTAGGTACAGATTATTTGAAAATAAATCCAGATTTTGAAAGGCAAATAACATGGATACTTATTATATAAATATGGCATTTAACGATAAGTTAAAGGTACTATAAAAGATTAAAATATTGACGAATAAATTACTCAGATCGTCGATAAAATCGTACTGACTTACTCTAATAATAATTATAAAGGGATATTTACAAATTTTTCTATGGAAGAAGAGTTCATGAGACTTCGTATTAACACCACGAAATCTACACCTTACTTCGAATTCAATAACAATATTTACAGAGTAATCTCAATAACGAGAAGTAGTTTCAACTTCATTGAGATCGTTTATGCCAAAAACTTGAGTTGAATAAACAATCAGATGAACAGTTTGATGGGTTTTTAAGATATTTTTGGAAGTAATTTTTCTTTGAGTTCCTAGTTTCAGAGTTGTTTTATCGATCGGAACGTTGAGACCATTGATAGGTTCATTCACCAATCTCGAATCTTTGGATTTTATTTTTCCCTGAACTCGGGTTTGACGCTGATCATTGGTTTTCTGGATTCATCGATTTCTTTGTCGTATTCTTGGTCGGGGTAGTCGCTGGCCCCGGAGTGCGCCAGCTAAGTGGCCGAACTGAAGAGCACTGAGTTTTTGTAGTAGCCGGCGCGATCTGACAGGGGGCTCTTCACGTCGCGTTCCATGGCCTGCTGGCGAGATTTGCGCTCCATCTCTAATTCTTGCGCCAGAGTTTCTGGTGGAAAAGAGAAAATAAAGTTGAATTAAATCATAATTACACAATGTACAGAACAGTGTTATAATTGACGTCAAACAATTTATAGTAAAATCAGGAAATACAGAAACGCCAAATCCAGAAGACACAACTAAGTAAAGGGGGACAAACGTTAGCAGAATGTCGCACAGAGAGCACACATACAATATGTAGTTCCACGTGTGTCGTTCCGTAAAATGTCATTAGTGTTTCGGGGAAAGCCGACTCACATCAAACGGACTTCAGATCCGTATGGCACATTCTAATTTAATATTCGATATTGCCTTTGTTAAAAACGTAGCACTCACGTTCAGAGTGTGTTATTAAATTTCTCGTAAAAGGGTTATTCGAACGCTACGGTTTTGTTCGGGGTAATATTGGTGTGTAACGCACATACCTACGTTAAATGGAAAATTTAAATCTGTGTCTTGGGTTTCTGTATTCTGTGTATGTTTTAAGTATGAATTACGGAACAGCTTCTCTGGATAGGGTTTGGTTTTAGGCAGTATAAAGATTATAAACATGTGATTAATAAATGAATGTCGAAGGATGCCCAAGTTTTTTATATGTGTGGTAAAAATAAAACCACTTTAAAAAAGTTTTTTATAGTTTTATCATCGGGAATCGAGTAGGCAACAACTACTTGTACATAGTTTTTTTTTATATATCTTTTTTTTATGTTTCACATAAGCAAACAATCGAAACAGAACATGCTGCGATTGGAGTAAATGTAATATGGACAATCTCATAAACAGTTTGATAAAAATTGCATGTTAAAAGACGAATTTCCGGGCAAAAGCAGCGCTGTAGCAAAACGTCGCAACCAATTAAGGCATAAAAAATGAAACACGTCTCAAGCACAGGACATCCTCTAATAAGATTTCACGAAAATTGACAAAGTTCGTGAAGAGGCAAAGAGTAGGTGAGGTAAGGCAATTGTCTCCGAAAACGTCGACGTTTTACGAAATATGCTTATTCAATTTCATGCAACGCTTGCCGCCTCCTGCAATTTACGAGATATAAAAGATATAAACGGAATCGCGTTTTTTGCTTACTTTGATGGAGCATTTTCTCAACGGGGAATTGAATTTCTCTTCCCGACATTCGTTTACAATTTATGCTCTGAATCCCGAATTTATAACCTACACCAATTTTTGCACTTCCAAAAAATGTTTTAAACATCCCTAAACCGAAAAATAATTTGAATTTAAATTGTGTTTGCACCGCTGTGAAATTCAAATCAAAGAAACTATTTGAAAACATTCGTCAGTTGGAAAAACTCGATTATGATCCGATTTGTTTCAGTGTTGTCTTGCCGGAGGGCATCACACTCACAAGTGTCACCGTCGAGGGTTGTCCCGAAACAGAAACCTATTATCTCGGGCGAGATTATACGCCTAGGGCGTCACAATTAAATATTATACACTTAAAAGCTTCGGCCTTTGCCGTTTCACTTCGCTGCCACCCCTAAATGTCCCATTAGGTCTGTTTGAATACGTAATATTTTTGCATTTGCCGCTTCTAAAACAGAATTGCCGGTTCCTTTGAGAGCTATAATCTATTTGTTCTTTGAAACAACTGTAATGGTTGAGCGCTTAGCTTAATAAAAGTTATCCTTTAATGTTTGTTTTTTCTTTCTCCTGTCTCAAAATGTTTGAAATATATTCGACATTAGATTGTAAACAGTTAGAGTTGTGAAATGTTTTATATTATATTTCCAATCAACAGTGACATTAACTTTCACGGACTGTCGTTAATAGACAAAAACTTGTAAAAGAAACAGTTCTTATTTCGTTTTGATCGAATGGTCAAGGAATGACAAAAAGGGACTTCACAAGGTGGACGTGAACCGATCTATTTGAAAACTAACAGAAATAAAACGATACTGGACACTGATCGATAGTGAGAATAAATAGTTTTTTGTTACAACAATTGTAAGTAAAGCAATAAACTTTATGTGGAACAGTTTCACTCAAGAATTAATTATTAGATGCCGACTTGTGGCTGGGATCTTTGCTAATAATTATTTATATTTGTTTAATGTTTTTTGAATTTAAATTAGCAGTATCAAATATTTGATATCTTGTGAATATCGATATAAACTTGAGAACTGTTTAATAAGTATACGAATTAGTTTTGATGTAACTGTCTGATAAAAAATCGAACTGTAGATAATTACTAACTGAACTATTTTGTGCAAAAACTCTACAGCACCAAATAAATAACTATGTTTGGACAAAATACAACTCGTTGATTGCTTATTCAGCTACGGATCGTTAGACTTTATGCGAGCAATTTCATGTGATTGTTGATCTGCCAAATACAACCGAAAAAATCGATACAAAGACATCGATTATTTTTGAAGTGACGAATCGATTTCCTTGTTAAGAAGCTCAAGCAAGAAATTAGGTTGGTTGTATTTGAAAAGAAATGTTTCTGAAATAATAAAAACTTGAAGTTACCTAAGAATGGTCTACGACGTCTTCTTTAATTATAATATAAAACAGTAAATAACAAAAAAATCTGTTTAATAATTTTTTAAACGATATATTTTCATGACATCTAATATCTCTGTAGAAATAATAGAAAGTACATCTGCTCATTATTTTTAACAATTTTTAACGCAATCGACACCTCGGCTCGTTGTTAAAGCGAAATTAATTACTGCCGTAAAAATACAGAGAAAAAAGTGGGTTGATTAATTCTTCGTTGGAAATTTGAGAAGGTTCTGAACAAAGGGTCGGTTTAAACGGATGATTGTGAAGGGAAGAACTATAGGTGGGTAACAACGAGCCAACTGGTGCAAAACAAGTTGAACGAATGGACGCACTCGGGATGAAGTGCTACTGTTGCTGACTCTATTGGAGCGCGACGAATTATACTGATTGGATTGATTTTCTATTAAAGACTTGTGACTTTTTTATTCACAGAATCAATTCCATCGTGACTCGGATTCAGTTCGGTTTAAATCTTTATCATTGTCGGTAATATTGTATGTATTTAGTTGCGTGCTCTGTCAATGTTATAAAAATACACAATAAGTCGACTATATAAAACGCTGAACACAATGATGCGGGTGATTACTAAGAATAAATAAAAAAGTTAATATCGTCAAAGGTTTCGAGCGCACCTGTGCGGTACAATTTTATTTCCATTCATTTTACAAGCTCACCTAAAAAGTAGCATGGAGAAGTTTCCTCTTTATTAATTTTTCAACTTTATATTACTTATGTAACGGATGGTTTATCCGTTTTACTAATAACGGCATAAACAATGTTTTATTAAAATATTCTGATACAACTAGAATTATAATCAATAATATTGTTTTTATATAATAAATTAGCATTGTGTTATGTAATGAGAATTTATGTAATGAGAATTTATGACCGTCTTCTACTACCTTTGTATCAATCAATATAATGATGTCTATGATCGAAACATTATCATGATTGATGACCCGTCCACGTTTCTACGTAAGAATTGTTATCATTTTCGTAATTTGAATATCCCTCATTTCATGATTTCACCTATAATATATAAGTATACAGTAATTACTCGGAACACTTTTGACTCATCCCGTTTCTTATGAAAAGCACGTAGAAAAAAGTTTTCTAATTTACGAATAATAAAATATGTTTTTTTCTTTTACCGAAGGCATTGAGGAAAGTTGATGAAAGGCTCCAAGTTTTAATTTTTGTTTTTCTGTTACCAACCTTTTTATATTTACAACCCTCTTGTATTTTTGTTTCAGCTTTATAGCTTTTTACCTCTTCTTGGATATGTTCTTTTATAGAAAACCTTCTTCTGAGATGAGGAGAAAAATCTACATTTATTTTGACATTCAAATAGCACTTGTATTAAAAACACACTGACTAATACCTAGTTCTTGCAAGAAAATGGTACCAGTACGAAAATAGTTGACCATGCAAATTCAAATATAGTAAAGCGATTTCGATTCAAACAATTGGTATTGCGTGTTCGCGTGCGTCTGAACACTCGGGGTAGCGTAACACTTAAATTAGTAGCAATTTCTACTTGAACAGACTGTCGGCAAAAGGCACTTGTCCGGACAAGGGAAATGGTTAAATCCGTATCAATGTTTTGCGAATTGTAAACACCTATTCGCCCCCTCAAGTTAATTTAGTACGTGGGGGAAGTAATAATGAAAAATTGGTTGCAATTGGGAATTTATTAAGTGTCTCCTGTGTTTAATATCTTGATTTTAATGATACATTTTAAGATTTAAGAGAAAATTTAAAACAAAGTGCATAAGTATGTGTTTTTCTTGCATAATCTAATTACAAATAAGAAAACCAAATTAAAGAAAAAAATAAATTAACAAAATTAAATGCCAAAAATTAAAACATACAAATTAATCTGCCTACCCTTTTCCCAACTATGTTGGGGTCAGCTTCCAGTCTAACCGGATGCAGCTGAATACCAGTATGTTACATGGAGCGACTGCCTATCTGACCTCCACAATCCAGTAACTGGGTAATACGATACCCCTTGGTAAGACTGGTTGTCAGACTTTCGGGCTTCTGACGACCCATAACGATTGTCAAAGATCCACGAATGGCAGCCTGGACCAACGGCTTAACGTGCTTTCCGAGGCACAGAGGAGTCTCGGTATGTTGAAATGGGCAAGCTCATCCATCCACGGACCAACCTCGGCAAGCGTAGCTTAACCTGACGGATCCACCCGTGCGGCTGTTATTACATAGCCAAAAACAACAACAAAATTAAAACAAACAGTTGATTTTATAGAGTATTTAAGGGAGCAACGTATTTGGCATCAGTCAAGTACTGGAGCAAGGGTGCGCCACTACTCTAGGTATGCTGCAGTACGTCGCCGTCGGTGCATTTTTAATGAAATTTCTGGGCTTTCCACAAAGCGGATATAAATGAAAAAAAACACGGTTTGATTCACCGATACGAGCACCAGATTTTTGCTTCTTGTTACATCAAAGTTGAGCGCGTTGCATTTTTTGCGATACAAATAAAAGTGGTTTTTGTGGGTACTGTTTTTGTTCTTGACAATATTTATTAATAAATTGCAGTTATAATCAGTTCAATTTTATGAGGCTACCGGTATTTCAGGTCTTTAACATGACAGTGGGAAGAGTTGTAACAAGGTGGACAAGTCTTGCCACTTCGTAATACTGACACACTAAATAAATAAAAAAAAAACAGAATTCTTTGGTTGTTATTTTTTTAAGCTAGTTTAGAATATAACGAATAGATCAGTATATAACGAGTTGATGGCTAGTGGCTTTTCTATGAAATCTGAGCAGCAGAAGATATGAAAAGGATATTTTTAATAAAAAATATTTTCAAAATCATGCTTCTCCAGAACCATGCATTATGCATGCATGATCAGACAAACCAACATGTTATATTAGAATTCGTTGATAAAAGCGCGCCCCCCAAAATCACAATACAAACCGAGAGAGCTTGCGTATCGTTGTACTTTTAAATACTTGACATTCCCGATATGAAAGCTATGCAATATGATGAGTATAAATTTCATTTCGTTGGAAATTTTTTCATCTCCAACGGACCCTTTTACATTCGAAAACCATACATATCCTCTAACGTATGAGTTCGTCCCGGAGAATTCAATAACGTGGTCTTATTAACATTTTGTTTGGATAATGTCCTGATCATTGGAAAATTAACGTCGAAATTATTTCTCCAAGTTAAAAGAAGGAGTGGAAAAGATGAGGGACATTTCTAATTAACTGGACTGATATAAATAGACGAATAAGAATGATTAAACATCGTTGGAATGGAATAAGATGGGGACGATCTCAGAGGTACCTATATATTTTTTATCCAAACATTTGATTCAGTGGCCAGCTTTTTTTACAAGGAAATTTCAGATTGATACTTAGTGTCTGCCGTTTTTCTTTTGAACTCACCTAGAGTCTTCGGCAGAAATCGAGAGTACCAAATATTTTGATGCTCACCAGAGTAATTCTGCCAGAAGGCAGCTCCTCCGCTCATGATGTCGACTGGTGGCGGTGGGTAGTTCCACTGCGGCTTGTCGGGCGTGCGTGGAGGGTCGCGCTGGAAGGGAGGTGACGCTGACGGGGGCTCAGCACTGGGGGGCTTGCTCTCCCGTTCCGAACCATTCTCCCGCTCCAAGCGCGGCGTCTCTTGCGATGACGGGGTTAGGTTCTCTGTGAAATGAGGTCACGTTAGCAATAAGGTCAAAAGGTCAAGGATATGATGCAGCAGAATGATGATGTGTTGACAGCCCCGGATCTAGGGGGGGGCAAACCGGGGCCCATGCCCCGGGCGCCAACTTCAGGGGGGCGACAAACTCAAGCGTAGCAGGCAAGTGCTCCACCCAGCGCACCGCAACTTTGCAATAAATGAGATGCGCAGCACTTAGATAAAATCTTTCACTGCGGGTAATCACTAGGTATATATGCGTAGGCATATCCGTCAAACGGTGTGAGCGGATTGCGAGCGGGCGCATTTGAATTCTGGAACTCAATGATAAAAAATAATTCTCTGTGGAAAAAAATTAAGTAAATAATCCTTTATTTTTGAAGATTTACTTCGTAATTCTGGCATCCAGCCCTTTCCGAAATCTGTACCTGCAAAGGAGACACGATTTCCTTTAATTTTCAGCATAGTTTTGGCGCCCCTGTTGGATTGGCGTTTTATCAACGCTCGCTCTTACAGTTTTGTAACTCCTTATTATTAATTAATTTATAATTCTTAAATCGCAAAAGAAAATCGAACTTATCTCAGGCAGGCTGCAAAATTTTTCGAGCTCGCTCCGCTCGCTCTTGCATTCTAGATTGTTTTAATTGGTGTTAAACTTTCTGCATAAGTCAATCGAAAATCGGACCGCACATCAAATTAGTTATGGTTCGAAGAGTAAAATTGTAATTCTAATATGCTATAATATCACGATTTATTCAAACCCTATCCTGTCCTAGCCTAATTATAATAAATGTCCGACATGTCGATGTACAGACGCCCGCAGGTCAACCTACTCGAAACTGTCAAATCTTCCCAATCAGTGTTGAACCTTATGCTTCAGTGATAAAGTTGAAAATCTGTTAAAGAAATTTGACAGATTGTATTAGGTTGATGTGCCGGCGTCTGCACATAAAAAAAAAATAAGGCTGAAGCCTTATAGAGAAACATAAAGTTTAAAGGGTTGGCGAGGGGCGGCAGACGGTAGTTCTTGTCCCGCCTCGAAAAAAATCTAGATCCGGGGCTGTGTGTTGATAATAAAACTGTTCAATAAAATGACTTTACCAAGTAAAGTCACAGTAGATTAGCTGTACTCGTATCAATCAAGTCAAATAGACAGCCAATAAATGTAGCAAGCAGCGATTATGCAACAAAATCAACTCGAATGCGTGTTAGTTCAGAACCCTCGTTTCAAATGGTCTGCGAAACGATTTCCTGACACGGAGATTAGTACAAGCCTTCACCAGCGTTCACCCACCCTTCTTACATCACGCACTCGACACGCATCCAACGCCAATACGTCAGAAATTATCCCCATCAGCAATCAAAAGTTAATCTTAACTACGCCACGTAAAGCTCAATGTCCTATGAATGTTTTACGGAACGTTAGTATGTTATTATGTGAAAATTTCACTACACACAGATAGTTTGACAGACGGCAAGTTAACATGTCAGGGGCACTAACACATGTTGAAACTTGTTGATAGAGATGCTATTGACAATTTGACATATTTAAGGTAGGTAACATCTTAAAGGTTTCGGTACATGGGATGATTGCTTGTTGCCTATCAATATTACAGAAGGTAAAGCGCCTGCTACACGGTGGCCAACCGCGTCCCCGGCAGAGGTGACCTTGGTTGGCGACCGGTAGAGCTGTTTCAACTACATGGTCACCAACATGCCATTCTGTCGTGATATTCGAGGAGTAAAGACGTCATGGCGAATTTTTTGACCGATTCCTCATTGGTGTTTAGATTAATTGTTTTCCATTTAGAAACAAAAACCTCCCAGGCTAGGCGCTTTTGATTGTTGTCTTTGTACTGTTCGGAGCTGAGATCCCACAGACATGGTTGGTCTCTGTACAGCTCGATCAACTCAATAATAATTTCTTTTTTTTCCGCCATTTTGCATTTCACAGGTCAACTTGTAAAACTTGCGCTCGTTACACGTGTGGGTCGCGTGACGATTGACAGCGAGCGACTGACGTACTCGCGGTTGGCAACCGCCGTCTATTCGCCCTTGGCCCCTAGCGCAGCTGCAGAAAGAGCAGCAGAAATTTGGTCGTAAACCATCATCTATACGGTTGTAACCCACCAAGGTCACCTCTGTCGGCCTGCCGGGGTTGCGGGAAAGTCCGAAGGATACCGTGGCCCCTGGCAACGTACAGGCAACTGAAGGAATACGGGGGGTTTTAGTCAGTAAGAGTCTGACACGCCCTCCCGCTCCGCCCAGAGCGGGAGAAGTTATTTGATAATTTACAACCCAAAAAAAAAAAAATTACGTCACCTCTGTCGGGACGCGGTTGGCGACCGTGTAGCAAGCGCTTTACTCTTGAAATATTTTGATAAAGCTTACCAGTTACGATTCTGAGTATTTCGGAGGGCGCTCCGGACTGTTTGAGAGCCTCTTCTACTTTTTGTCGTCTCTTGAGTTCTAGTTCAAGCTGCTCCTGGATCATTTGCCGCTGTTTTCTCTCCTTCTTTAGCCGTTTTTGGTACATCACTGTCAAAAGAAACATTCTGGTTATATTTGCTATTGGTTTAATACAAAATTCAACTGCAATTTAACCAACATCGCAATTAAGGGAAATCTTTTTTATTTACATGGAAACTTATTTGAAATAAATTGTACATCAATATTAATGTAAGATTGTAATATCCAGCCCAGTTGTACCGTATCGAAACAACAATTACTTGGAATACCGCACGCGGAGCAAAACAAAACTGCGACTAAATAAACGGTTTTGCGTATGCGTCGTGCACCATACTTCTCTCCACCTGCACCCACATAGCTACGTATAAATCAACCTCAAGTAAAATTACATCTGTCTCTTTCCCTCTTACGTCACTACATACCGATATTGATCAGAAAACTTAAGGATTCCTTAATTCACCTGCAATAACCACCTTACGTTTGGGCCATTTCTTCATCAATAATCGCGCGATCGGCCACGCATTGATAAGATTTCTCTTTCTAACTTATGCAGTAATGATATTTACGTCTTCTTTACTCCAAAGTTCGATTGACGAATGATTGAGTCGGTACACGTGTTGATAGACGCTGGAGGCCCAGCCTCCGACAGGGCAGAGGGGCGGCGCGGACAAGGGATCAAAAGATAAACCGATCGCTGATTTATTAGAATTTTTAACCCAAAGATAATATAAATTTTGTTCACGATTTGGGTCATGAAATCATTTAACTAATTACAACAGCTAGGGTAATAGGTAACAACAATGAAGATTTTAAAGGACAAAATAAACAACCTGAATACACATTTACAAATGAAACTACAAAAACTTAAAAACGCTGGTAATACAAACCATTACACCCATTGCAGCAAATTCCACTCCAATTGAAATTGTTTACAAACAATTGTGAATATAGCTAAGTTAAAGCTTATTACTTGTACCATCAGGTAAGTCGGGTACCTAACAGTCTCGAGATGGCAAAAGATAGAGTTTTGATGGAGTCGAGCGGCGACCAAGATGTGAATAACTCGTGTTATGGAAACGGTATGAATAATAAACTAATAAAAATAAGACACGCCCTCTTGTCGTTGCGATACTGGAGTGTTGGAACGAGATTTGAGTGCCGCGAATTTGAATATTGTGGCCGTTTAATTTCGGTGGAAGCAAAAAATATTTAATGGAGTAAAAAGAATTAAAAGCACAGAATTCAATTTAAGTAATAAGTAGTAAGCAAGACAGAAACCTTCATGTATAGAAACGTAACATTTTGATGACATAACATTTTGACTTGCATGTTAAATGTCTTTAATGTTAATTACCATCCATTGCAGTTAAACAAACAAAAAAACTAATACAAAATTAACAACTCTAGAGCAATGTGGAATGAAAATAAAATGAAAGCTCGTTTTCTCATTAAAGATTTGCTAGTAATTAATGTTGGTACTAATGAAACGGGCGAGGTTCACTAGCGATCGACTCCTACGCATCATTTGTCATCGTACGACCTCCGACACGAGTCAGTAATAACGTACGGATTGGAAAGTTCGTTTTTATTTTTATTCGGAATTTTTTGCAACGAAATCATACATATTAAATTAGGATCTTGATTTTGTCTGAAATTTTTCAATACATTTTTTGCGCCTTCGAGTGACGTTTGTTTAGCAACTTCATTAAGGTCTGCACCGTTAGCCACAATGTCAAAAGGTATATTATTTACACGACCGTACATAATTACTTTGTTAACAAAATTAGGATGGAAAGGTCCGTACGTTAATTTCTCGTCAATACAAAGGTCTACGTCCAAAGATCCATTCAGTGGAAAATTCGTCGGACCATCGAGTCCGAGTATCGATTCTCTTTAACACCTCTGAAAAACAGGTTTGCACTCGACTGAAGCTTATTTTAGGATCTTTTCATCTCACTTTTTGTGTCTATTAACGCGTAAACGTTTTATTAATTAGCCAACGGCCAAACCTTTTCCTTACTTTGTCGTGTCTATATTTAGTTAGTCATTCCCTTTTTCAATCTTGATATGAGCAGCCGTAACTGAACCGTCAATCAAGTTCTTCCTACGCATAATCCAGCGGCAGAAGCGCCGTCTACGTTCATTGTTTCTACAAGTCAATATTTGTCTATAGATCGTCGGCACCGCTTTGTGCTCCATAATCCGGCCTATTGCTTCCTCTCGCCAGTTCGGAACGATGAATCGTAATAATTCCTCAATCGATTATTTCATTTGACGTTGGCTAAACAAAAAATTTTAATCTTTTGTGGCCGCCTTTGTAGTCGATGATGGGACCAATTTCAGATAGTAGGGATGTATTCACCAACTTATGATATTATTATTATGGTAATACTTCTTTTGTTCCAATTGGAATCGAATTCAATTTATTAAGACGCACTTATTGAGTGCTGTTGATCCTTACATATTAATCAAAGTCTTTTTAATCGTTTAACGTATGTTTCCAAATATATAAGCCATCTTTATTGTGGCAGAGTTGGCGTTGAATCGCTGTATTATACATTCAAAACAGGACCATAACAAGACACAAGGATTAAGAGAAGACAACAAAGCTGTGATATGAAGCGAAACAATTCGATGACCGAGCGTATGAATAAAAACGAACCACCAAAATATTGAAGGAATCCGTTCAAAGGGGAAAAAATGCAATAAAAAGCCCGGCCCGATACAGAACGAGAGTGTGGTTAAAAAGCAACGAACGAATATGGTTGCGAACATCCGCTGCAGACAAAAGTTGGGCTACTTGACTATGCAAATTATATTTGCGGACCGCCGCGGCTGAGACCCGATCTCCGACGTTTCGTTTCACTTTTACGTATATAACTTGTATTCTTTTCATATTTTCATCCGATTTCCTTCCCCTCCGTTCATTTTGTTCCGTTTTAAAAGTCGCGGAACAATACCGCTTTCCGCGAGGCTTATTCGCCGCAAGCAGTTTCCTTGCACGCGGCTTCTTTCTCTTGTTATTATACGTATCTTTTTATATCTATCGAGTTTTCTTTTCTTTAATACTTTTTAACTCATAAATGGCTGATACGGTCCCCTAGGGTTTGTTGCCCGAATAACATGTAAATGAGTCGGTGCTCGAGTACAAATTTAAATGGGTTCCTCTGTTATTTCGTTGTTTAGTTGTTTATCATCTATAGCGATCGTTGTATTTTAATCGAAAAATGCGTAATTTGTATAATTTTTGGAACATTTTAATTTATTTAATGTTTTATTTGGTACTTAGCTATAGTTTTTCATTATGATGATTGTTATAATGTATTTAAATGAGCTTGTTAATTTACGAACATAAGCTTACATTATTTGTAATGCTCAAGTTTTTTTATAATTGTTGTTGTCAGATTACATAATGGTTCAAACGTACAATAACTCATGCGGTAATATCTAAATGATTACTAACTGTCGACGTTATTTTCCAACAAAATTTTTTCATCTTACATAACCTTGTTTAAGACGACAAGGCACTTCTAGGTCCTAAATAATTTTCCACAATGTTTCCCTACATATTATTAGTACAAGATATACGCGTGTCGTCTAAATAAGTAAAGTTGGTGGAAGCGCCCGCGCCGCTGCCGCCCTGCCGTGTCGCCTTATCTGCGGCGCACAATGGGACCGGGCCGCGGATGCGGACGTACTTATTGCTTTATGTATGGTACACCTACCCTACACGCAGTACACCACAGATACTTTAGTTATTTTTTTACGAAAATAACACGTGTAATAATTTTTTCGTAGAATGGTGCTGAACCAAAATGTGGAAAGTAGGTAAGAGTTAAGAAATTAAGTTTTGTAAGATTTTCAACTTTTCATTGATAATACCTACGTTGTGTCAAATAGTTCGAATGACTGTTTGTTTTAAAAAAAAAAAGTCAGTGTTTTTTTTTATTTAAAACAACATAGGGGCAAAGAAAGCCCATTGTATAATAAAAACAAATGAGAACCTCGATCAGTTGATCTTAATTGCACTAGTTATCTTATAGCCCTTCTGTTCATTAAGAAACTATGTTCAACATGTACTTTATTATTAGCACGCATGTATAATAAAAATAAAGCACGCAATGCATGGTCTAAGACAAATACAGTGCGTTGCAAAAACATCAAACACTTACATTTATATGACTGCTGGGACACGACAATTGCCTAAGTTTTCCCAACAAAGTAAAGTTTTTCCTACATTACATACGTTTATATGTAACACGATGTATAAAATCGGCAAAAATACATAATTATAATATCGATAGAACCCAATAGTTTTCCCACCGGTGCAATACGACGTAAATAAGCATCGACTTTTATGACAGTTGCTCCCCTACCAGTCGGAGCCGAACGATTTAGATAAGTCTTTTTATAGTTCTTTATTGAAAATAAATTGCCTAGAATAAAATCAGACACAGTTCAAATGGCTTTCCGATAGATGTGTATGAAATAATGTCTTTTAGATAAGATTTGTCGTTATCATGCCAACGTATGTTACATTTTGGGTTTGATGAGCTGATTATGTCGACGTGTTTCGGTGACGTTGGGTAACTAATGTTAAATGATTTTCTTCTAGTGTTATTCCGTGATAGTGCTTTCTTGGATGCTATATTAACTTGAGAGATGCTACATGTTTCACAATTTTGTTTAAAGTTTCTACAATTTCTAATAATTGTTAATTTAAAAAAAAAACAATAATATGCAAAAAAGAAGCAGATTAGTGTAAATTTATTGATTAATTACAAAGTTCAATTTACAGTAATAATTCTAATCATATTTCCAAAGGAAATAATGTTATACATTTTGTATTAAGTTCAATTATCGTATTAAAGAAATATAAAACCGATCGAAGATGCAATAAAAAGTAACCCCGACACGTTGTTCTATAAGAACATTTGTCAAACTGTCCGCGCGACTGTCTCGTACAGTCGCTAACAGCAGTTTAGCTTTTTATCTATTTCCACTGTTTTATTTCGGTAAGCGCGATATTTATGGGGCGGGTGTCGCGATAGATAAACATTTTCCTCAAAACAGTACGGATTATTGTTTTTGTCAGACAAGTGGGGGTCTAAGTTATGAGTCCGGAATGACCTCTGCTGATAAAACCTTATATTTTCCCTGTACAAGATCGGACCCGACTTTATAGATAGATATAAACAAACAGACATACGCAGAGCGCTTCCGTATTTCATAACATTCCATCGTACATTTGAAACTTACAAAATATCAATAAAGGTACGGAGGAAATTTTTATGAAAAAATAAGAAAAGAAGATCGCAAGCACTTTTATCAAACCGATCAAAGGGCCGGTCGGACATTCCGACTTCTTACGACGTTAGTAAAAAATACAATCTCTCTTTATAGTTACCATTCCACTGGTTATTATATCCGTATCGATACGGCTGAACTTACCGACCGTGAAATGCTCGATTCTCGATATTGCCTGCCCCCGGCACTACTACAGTAATTTCGGACGCTTTAAAAATAAAGAATTTACACAAAAAGTTGTATTTATTATGGATGAAACGCTTCATGGATATTTACGTAATTACTCGTAATAAAAAGGAAGTAAAATATTTGTAGTTACTTATCAATCAACATTCAAAATATTCCGTAAAGTAGGGCAAACACTTTCAGCTTTGTTACTTCAGATGATAGTTAAAAAAAAAGACATCAACGTTTTATTACCTACATGTTTGTTTTTAATAAATTAGTAAGTATTATATCTAGGTACTTACAAAAACAGCATTTTAATATCCTGAGTAGGTATTACTGACGTAGATTTCCAGTAATTGTCCATAAAAATATGCCGAATAATCGTGTCGACTTAACGATGATTGTGTCCGGAACATAGTCGGCACTTCGCACGAGTTGTCATACGCCATCCAAACTTTTATTGCATATAAAAACGTTGATCACCCTGTGTTTATTTATGTTTCTATATAAAATATTGTATTTTCGAAACCGGGTCACAACATTAGTAACATAATACTTATCAAACGCGCCGGTAAAAATTAGGACAGACAGATGAAATAAAAAGTAATCGATTCTTAGTAAAAAATCGATGCAGTTCGGTATCGAATAATGTATTTATTTTCGTTGGAATGGCTCATCGGGCCATGCTTCCTGCGACATCAGTGTGGTCGTAACGTGACACCTTTTATTAATATGCCTGAATTAATAATATTGTAGATATTCGTTGGCAGGGGTCGTGAGTATCGCGTGCAAATGTATCGTGAGGCTTCAGTGCATCGATTTGAAAATGAAATATCGATTTACAATATCTAAAGGTTCTAGTAACCAGTCCCGACGTAAGACATTATGTGCATGTGTATGCAGCACGAGGGCTCCGACCATGGCTATGTTTGTTTTACGTAAAATACGACTTTATTTTATGTCAGATAAACAAACTATTAAAAGTGTTCGATTACTATGTCATTGTTAACGTTTATGGTGATATTTTATTATTATGCGACTGAGGTCATATTGGACCTGATTTTATTTAATAACTATTTACGACTTACTATTAAGTAGGTAATTTATTCATTAAATATTCTAATTACGACTAATGATATACGGTAGACAAAGATCATGGAGCCATAAATGTTATTTAAGCTATAATTTCTGTTCTTGTTTAAAAAAAAAACAATCAATTAAAATAAGCAATTAGTCTCCCGCTTAATAATAAGACTTCAATTAACAGCACTAATATGAACAGACATTTAACGATAAATAAATGATTATGAATTCAATATGCAGATATACAAAAAGGGTGTAATAAAACGCGAGGCTTTTCGCAATAATTAATGATAATTCATAAAAACAAGTGGAGCTGGGAACCTCTTTTGTTCGTATAAAAATATAAAGCCGTAAAACATTGTAGCTGGTTATAATAAGTGCCCACTAGCAATTTCCAAGCAATAACGTAAAACACACGAGCGCAGGTAGACAAAACACAACAAATATTGACAGTAGAAGATTGCACTACGTCCAGCCAGAGAGCCCCTTAGCAAACTGCGAATTAAAATGGGGACGAGAAAAATTAATCCTAATGCGATTTTAATGAAGCTGAAATGAACGAATGCAGTAATGAATTGTTAAGCCGCCGGTTATTCGTTTTGTGTTAAAAGGGAGAGGAATGGAAACGAGAGAAACAAAACCAATCAACGTATATCTAGGTGCCTATAGAATCTACGTAGCGTTTTGAATAATCTTGGTATAATTTGCTTTAGCATGTAGAAGCTCGTGAAGATTAATTGATATATTATTACCCAAGCTTACAGTGAGGAGAGCGTATTGAAGCGTAGAGAAGATAAAATGTAATAATAATTAAGGCTCAGCATTGCACAAAGACGCACGCCTTAACATCGAGTGTAAAGCACACAAGCGCTGAAAATGTACACCTGAAGTCTGTGCTCGCTTTTGCATTAACGAATGCGGAAGCGGCGCTGTGCATACAGGACGCGTTGCACCCTCCCCCTCCCCTCCAAGGCAGCACAGCACTAGTACACGAGCTCACCCCCCCGCGCCCCCTCGCAGCTACACCTCTCGCTCGAACCAGACGCCTCCAGCAGCCTGCATGTCCCACCCGTGCGTTCATTACCTCCACGCGGCGGCGACCCAACAATTCAAGTTTGCTTTCCGCCACACAATCTACGCTACCAGACAGACTACACTATTCCCATACACCGGCCACTCGAATAATAAAGATGCAGAAATTAACCCGTCCACACTGAAAAAGAGGAAACTAAGTGAAGCTATCTCGACGTGAATAGAGGTAATGCAACGCGAGCACTCGTACAGCGAATGAAAGAAACGAGCTCGGAATTGCCCGCTTGTTGAAACAGAGGGTAAATGTCAACCGCGGAATAAAAACAGTCAACAGATAAATGCAAACGATAAACACACTCGCAAACTGAAAAGGCAGAATGTGAGAGGGAATGTTTATTTTTCTCTCCTGTGGATAAATATGCTTTGCGGTTAGAATAAAATTAGATTCCCGTGAAGAAGCGTTTACAGCTATGAGAAATCAATAAAGTATCCGCACTAAATTTGGTCCAGCCCATAAAATATTCAATTACGCATAAGCACACATTTGCTAAGGCCAACAACGACCACGCGGCACCCCCATTAAAGACGCCTAAGGGCCATTTAATCGGTCAGTGGATGTAAATTCGCTGGCCCCAAAACAAATATCCCAAAACTAATAAGGAAACGAAATATGTAAATCGGTTGCCATATTGTTTCACAAGTGAAATCTTCCTTTAATCTTATAACAAATCCGCGTCCAAATGGCCGGTCCGGGCTGAATTTGAATATAGAAGGGTTGAGTGAAGGGTCAGGTCCAGGAACAACCTTGTTGTGGCAAGGAAGGAGCAAATGTATGCAAGCCACGCACGGAGGAGATAGCGCCGTAATGTTGTCCTATGCACATATTGCAGCAAATTAGTTGTCGACTTGTAAACAAGGAGGAGGAAAGTAAGGCCGCTAAGACGTCGTCGGTGGGTAGTTTGCATGGATATGAGAGCGGCAATATAGGGGTCCGCAGCTGCTGGCTGTACTCATTAAGATGTTTTATGGTCGGCCCGCCGGACCGTGTTGCCAATTTAAGATATTTCTATGCGGGACGGCACCACGTTAGTTTGGCTTGCGATTAGGGGATTAAAGTGGTCCTTTAAGGTATTAGTGTAATAATTGTTCGGCCCATTATGCGGTTAGCATTGTCCCCGATACTCCCTTGTAACGCTGTTAAGGGTAATTTAAGATCATCACATATTCTGTGTATATGTTGGTGAGCGGAACGGAAAACCAATAAAATGAGAGGCAGATTGGACAGACGAGTGGTACAAAACAAAAACAAAACAAGTGCGCAATAAAATCGAGTCACAATGGAAAAAGACAAAGCTCAAACAAATTTGGTTCGATCCGTCGCACACCTATTCCCCGCGCTGCAAGTAAATCAAAGGGTGTTGAAACTTTACACCCACTTAAAGCCGGACACAGTAATAAAGCGTTCGAACTTCATCGACCCTGGACATCAAATGGGACACCCCTTCTCGCATTTTGTACGGGGAAAATTAAAACTTCTGAGATCCTAAATTGATGACTGCACGTAACTAGGTATGTTACATATTCGTATTCGCTTGTTTAATGTTTCAAGTATTTGATATACCTGTGGTCCTGCTTCCTCGCAAAATGATCGATATGGGTTTGTTTCTGAGTATCAGACAAGTATTGGGTAGAGCGATGCCTCTAGAAGTCCCACAAACTACCTCTTAGTTACCAAGAGCTTTAAACGGTAGACAACTTGCTTCCAGAACTAAAGTGTGTCGAGTTCATCATTGTATCTGGAACAAGTTTCCCTCGGAGGTAATCGGAGAGGCTAACAATAATGAATTGCCCATTGCTACATAATTTAGATAGACATGACTCACAATTAATAATGATAACTTTAGTCCGTATAAAAAGGAAACACACAGGACTCTTTCAAATTAATTATAAAAGCAAACAGCAACGATTATCATAATTGATGCATCATATCTAACGTTAAAGATCGATGAACAAAAACATGATAATAACAACTAAGTCCAACTTTAAAGTTCCTTTAATTAAAAATAATTGATAACAACAGCGTTACTGAGCACATTAAGTTTTACGAGCATAGCTACGAAAGGTGCAAGCCTACATCTTAGGAATGAGTTACAAACTGCTTAGTGTTCACCCGACACCGGTCAGAGTAGTCGGTCACTCGGGGACAGTAATTACAGATGACACTGCCAAGCTTTGAAACGCAAAACCTTTGAGGAATGAGATAAACATACCTCTCATCCTATAGTGGTATTTTGAAGTTAACGGTAAACACGTTAAGGCATTTTAGTTAACGAGTTAGAATTAATTTGAATAAGTACTTTCTCTTAGTATCTCCTATGATTATGATTTCTGTCTGATATGTCATCCTCATCAATCAATCTGCCTAGCCTTTTCCCAACTATATTGGGGTCAGCTTCTAGTCTAACCGAATGCATCTGAATACCAGTGTTTTACATGGAGCGACTGCCTATCTAACCTCCACAATCCAGTAATTGGGTAATACTATACGAGTATATACCCTATGGTAAGGCTGGTTGTCAGAATTTCGGGCTTCTGATGACCCGTAACGACTGTCAAAGATCCGCAAATGACAGCCGGGACCAACGGCTTAACGTGCTTTCCGAGGCACGGCGAAGTCTCGGTATGTAAAGATGGTCACTCATCCACAGACCAACGCGCGGCTGTTATTACTTAGCCACGAGCTCCTCCATGTGTCATTCTCATCATTCATCAGAATTATCAATGTTTCAACCAATTAGTTTGTAATCCCGAATAATTTTCCAATTTAGCATTCATCCGCAATAACAAAACGACATCTCACAAATGTAGCCAAGCCTTAATCACGGCCATATTAATTGTTTCTAAAGAGGTGATTTCATATGTACGCCCAGATTAAGTGCACGACCCGCACTCGGAACTGAGGGGTTATTAAATAATTTATTGTCTACTAACTATTCGTGAGGGCACTGCTCAAATGGTCCGCTAAGATTTCGCAAAGTCTTGTTATGGAATATTGCTGGCGTAAACTTTGTCTATGAAACTTAAATGGATTCGCACAGCGATACGATGAAGACGTACATATTTTAACCTTTTGCTAGCGAGATTGTTTCACAGTTGAAACATGGGCGAACAATTTCATTTTATACATCAAACAGTAAAACGGTCTTGATTGAGTTTGGTCTGAACCTTTTATAGCTTTCAATGCACATTTCTGCCTGTCAGTGGCAAATTACGCAGGCTGCCCATTCACGCTCAAAAATCACTCTCAATTGAGTCAAGTGGGACAAAATAAAAGGTGAATTCATCATGGGGGTGCGAACCGTCGCCAACGCCCCCTGTAGGGAAACTAAAGCGGAAACCGTAGGTCCGGTCCATTTGTAAACACTAACAGGTACTGGCAGCATTTTGACAGTTTATTAAATTAAATTGTATTGGCGATTGTTTGTGAGCGAGCAGTGTTCGTGAAGAAAATGTGTGGGAAATTGTGAGGGTGATGAATGGAAGTCAACTGTGAGATGTTATCAATTTGTGTTACAAGTCTGATTGATTTGTTAAGTTTGTAGAGAATTTAACTTGAATTAAATATGAAACTAGTTCATAGTTTTGAGGGTTTCGAACACGCGTCCGAATGAAAAAAACCCTTATAGGATCACTCGTGTGTCTATCTGTCTGTCCGTCTGTCACAGGCAATTTGCTCCGAATCTAATGGAACGATTACGTTGAAAGGTACACAAATATGAATTTCTGTGACCCAAACACGTGTCACATAAATAATTTTGAATAAGTATGGGGGTCACTTTTGGGAGACGTTTTTCAACTACAATGTTAAGTTTTTTCTTAGGATAAATTCATCCCAACTACGGAACCCTTCATTTTTTTCCCTTCACGCACTTGGCCGGTTTTTTCTACGTAGGATTTCTGACCTCATTAACACTAACGTACAAAACATGGTGATAATAACTTCAGTTAATACCTAACTGAACGTAATCTTCCTTTTGCAAGTTAATTACAAATGACACTAGCTTTACTTCCGGAATTATTTACATAAATATCCCATCAGTAAAACACGACGCAATCATGAAATATGACATTTAATGGATTTCATAGTCACAAGCAATTAAACAAAGAGCATTCTGTTGTCTGTGTACAATTTTTTAACAATCAATTTATTTCTGAAAACAAAGT
The DNA here is from genome assembly GCA_949128155.2 of Xanthia icteritia. Taxonomy (NCBI): domain Eukaryota; kingdom Metazoa; phylum Arthropoda; class Insecta; order Lepidoptera; family Noctuidae; genus Xanthia; species Xanthia icteritia. The sequence goes on from OX421930.2 coordinate 10,353,915, forward strand.
AACCAGCGCTGAATTTTAATAGGCTTACTTTTCGCGTTTTAACCAATTACTTTGCAGGAGACATAAGTAGATTGAAATTCAAAAATATAACTTAACAAAGTTATCTACTTAAGGGAAAATATTATTTTTGTAATGAATAATAATGACAAATAATCAACCACTGTGGAAAAATAAAGGTAGTGTGGCGGCATCTACATCGCCACATGCAAATTACGCATCAAAGACCTGACGTCACACAAATCCTGCATCGCGCAAGCATAGTTTACCGCGCGATCAACATATATATAACTTTCCGACATCAGTCGTTGGGCAGTTGCCCGCCAGACACGACACCCGTCTGATCGGAGGATCCTCCCTTTTCTAAGGATGAGTGAACTTTACACCATGTTCCTCTTACCTCTAAATTGGTGACCCCGACGTGATCATCATACCTCTAAAGTAGTATTTATAAACACGTCATAAAGGTTTTATTTTGTGCATTGACTGGTCAGCGATAAACGACGGGGAAAGGTTTTCACAAATCAATTTCGGCTGACGTCATTTGATTATCCCAGTCGTGTACATGTAGTACTTACATCGAAAGGGCAGGAGATAATTCATTTTCGTCGAAATATTGTCTGGTGCCCGAAAAAATTAAATTACACGGTTTTATCATTTGCGAGTCGCTGTTTGCAATATGATGGATTAGTCCGGAATTTATAATGTGCTACTGTTTGAATCGATGATGCTCTTGAGTTATAACAAGTTTTCGATACTATTAATGTTTACAAAAAAAGTCGGTTGTATTTTTTTGTAAAAAAATTTTTTTTTTTGGTGGTGGTAGGTACCTACCCCACACAAATTCGAATACCACTACGTGCTATTAACAGTGACAGCAACTTATTATAACATCATTCACATAGACTAAGTGGGAAAAATACGTAGAATTGAAGCTAACTTAAAAACTACCCGAGCAGATAAAAAATATTTGGAACCACCGCGCAAGCTTCTAACATATGAAAAAGAATTTTCAAAATAGGTTCACAAGTGACGAATATTTCGAAGAAAGTATATTTAAAAACAAAAACATAAAGTCGAACATAGAACCTCCTCCTTGTTGGAACTCGGTTAAAAAACAAGTCAATAATACAGAATAACTGATAAAACGTTTTGCACGCAATAACAGTTGAAAAACTAATCCGTTAATATTTCAGCAAATAGATAAAGCTATAAACAAGCGTCCAAATATTACCATTGCCATTGATTCGTTAGCTAACAGTAACACCAAAATCAAATAAACAGTTCGGTCATTATTAGAAGAGCAATAACAACTTGTAGAAGATAAACAAGCAAATGAGTCCGCGATAAAAAGCAATAAGTCGATAAAACGAGCTGAGCTAAGCTGAGCTGAGCGTATAAACCTTGTGTTTGTTCGCAAATCAGATGAGAGCATAAATGAAATCATCTTTCACGCGCCGACGGCCTGGTACACGAAAACAGAATTGATTTTATTGATGAAAGCTTCAATGAGTTTGATTTTACAGTTTATGTTAATGAGATTAGTTTCTATTTATCTGAAGAGGTTGAATATTCATATCGTGATCAGAATCGATGTTAAGTTAAATGAAACCTACTTAAAACAATCTTAGCAAACACAAACCATCTAATAAAGAAATCACATTCACCGTTTAAAGTTTGATTGCAATACGGAACGAAACAACTCTTACATACATGCTAACTGTAGTAATAAAACTGCAATAAAACAAAAGCACTTTAACTGGACCATACCGGAAGTCTATTTTTGTCACTAACTTAACAGTGGCAGCAGTAAATATGATATTAGCAGCAACTTTAATACGATATCCTGCAATCAAATCAGCGTATGGCTTCATCGATGTCTGCTACTCGTGTGTGGTCGAGCCGTAAACAAAGATCTTAATGATCGCACACCAGCCAACGTAAACAATTTATTAGCCCGCAATCGACATCGTTACAATCGGTTCGTGCATTCGATGCATTGATACATCTTCTCTGAATCGAACTACTTCTCCGTTTACAGACGTGTCGATTTTAATTGCATCACTAGGTATAATTACGTAAACACGTTCTTTACTTGTTTTCGAATACGTCTCGGGTTTTATTGCCGATTCTTTGGATGTATTCTGTCTGTCAAATTATTCAGTTCACACTTTTGTTTATCATTAATGACATCAAGCTCGACTCTGTCATATTTGGATGTCAGCACCGCAACATTTAAACAAGATTTCTTGATCATTTTAAGACTATGCACGTTTACTATGATGTAAAATTTGTGATCAATAAGCGATTTGCCCAAGATACCGGATGCGGTCCGCAGTCCACCAAGTTCAATTATTATTGAATTTCCTATGGCCGGGGTGAGTACCGTTCCGACAACTAGGGGTGAGGCAATTCCTTTTTAACTTTCGTCATATAATTTGCCTGTCTTTGATACAATTTGGACAAAGTACTAAAATTGACAAAAAACAGTAGGAATATGTTGTAAATTCGACTGAATTATTCGCAAATTGTCACATTACTAACTAAGTAACATTAGATGTGATCAGTTAGTATGTCGTGCTTCAACAAAGAAAAAACAGCCCTTCTATTAAATCAAATTTGTTTTAAGAGGGTACAGGTCAATTACGTTTTAAGTGCACAATCGTCATGATTTACGCCAATTGTTGCTATGACTTCCGATCTCCGAAACGCGGAGCTCACCCCTATTGAAGAAAATTATTTCCACAACAAAGAGTTTTGAATTAAAGTCCCGACTCACTCCAAAACTCCACTAAGACATTGGAGATTCCTGTTTTTGTTTGTTTCTATAATTAAAACGCGACTTAAACGCTCTTCCGATAATTATAAATCTACTTGATGTTGTTATTGCAGTGAATCGGATTTACGAAAGGATGTTTTGGGCCAATTTACTTCGATTAGTATTGTTTCGGTTTAATATTTGGATTGGATTTTATCAAGTCACGTTTTATCCTTGCGTTGTCGGATTTAATCAACATTGTCGGGATGTTTCCTTTGAAATGGCTCTTCTTCGTTCATTGTCGGATAATTTGAATTTTGACAGCAATTCGTCCAAATGCACCCGCTAATGTGTCACTGTGGCGGGGCGTCGGACGTCGTGACGAAGTGTAACGTTTACACATCGGGCCAGTATTTCGTGAGCAGTATTTCGCAGCGCGGCCGGCGCACGGGTGGGCAGTGTTCACATTACCTTCGCCTGGTGGCCGGCTGACTCATTCCAGTGTCGCCGACCGCCAGTTTTGAACAGAGTTCTAACTCCCAGTGGTCTGGCGCTAACACGCAACTCCGCCTCAGTAGTTCATACGCTCCGGTGGGCAATTTGGAAATTGTAGCTTAAATTTTGCAAAATTTGTTCATTTGTACTCAACTTGCTTGAATACAGAAATAGTTTTGGTTATTAATTTTGACGGCAATTTGGTTAGTAATTAATTGTTGATCGCGGTACGCGTGATCTCTCACCACATACCATACATACATACAAGCTTCATAATAATCACGAATACCAAATTCGTAGTTAGCATTGCCTTGTTTTCCTGGTGTTCATTACTAAGTATTAAATGTAACATAAATTGTAACCACTATCCAACTATTTCGATAGAGTATTGTGAAAGTGAACCCAGTATTTCACAATCGGACCACTGAAGCGAAATAGAGGGCCGTGTCAAAAACTTTCTGCTAATCGTATTCAAAGCTAGAGAATTATAATTACAGTTAAAAGCGACAAGTTTAGTATCATGTTACGGACACGGCAAGCTGGCTCAGGGCGCGTGCACTCAGTTGTATAATCGACAGCTCGCGCTGGACCGGACACGGCTCAGCCGCGACACTTCTTGCCATGTTGACTCCGTACCGTCACACTACTGGCCAGCACGCCGGATTGAAGAAACACTGTCGTGATTTTGGTCAGCCATGTTTGGTTAAGTTTTGACCGAGTGCTTGATTGAATTACGTTTTGTTGTTGATCACGATTAGGTGCTGGGCACTTCTTTGATCTATGAACTGGTTTGCTTCATTGAATTATTCTTGATTTTCCTTTTTGGTGACCTATTTTTAAAAGAAAAGTATTCAATGCTACCCGCACAATCCTTGTTCCCAAATTAAATGTTTAATATTACACTGTAACTGAAATTGTAACTCATATCTGATCATGATGCGAGTGAAATTCGTTATTCATAACGAAGACAATACAGTAATTACAAAGTTCATTAGGTATTTCACCAATTTGCCGCTAAACTTCGTTTCAACTCCATCTTATTACATGAAACATTATAATATACATTGAAACCCGTTCTAACAATTTCACATACAATCATAAATTCTAATTTAGCTCGTTGGTGGATCTTGTTACCACCTCGCCTTCGGTTTTCCGGACTCATTGTATGTTACTCCCAAGACATCGCAGCCCCAAAGTACGTATATACAAAATTAATTAGACAAAATCTCGGGCTCTTGTAATATTTTATTATTATTTCCTATGTTGTGCGAGATTTTATTAGGGCGTTATATTTATTGCTCTTCTCTTAGGTGTAATGAATCTGAATGGGGTCTTGATTAGTCGTTACTGTATGGATGTGTTCGCAACAAGTTTATAATTACACTAGTGGTAATTACAAGGTTGCTTACAATGTGAAACCTTCGTCGGCTTTCCGTTTCGTTATCTCACTACGAATGTTGATGGTTTGTTAAATTAAACGTCATGTAGTGGACTGCTATTTTCTTGATTATAAAACGCCTATCTTTAGATAGTTTGCACTGTTTTAATTTGTAAGGAATCGGCTACCTTTTTGTTCACCTGGGTGGAAAAATACGCCATAAATATTTTTATAATTGTGTTGTAAAGATAAAAGCTTCTGTTACATTCGATTGCTTTAATTAGTTTTATATCTTGCAACATTATATCGACAGATAATGCTACATATTTGTAAAAGGTACCTACCTAAGTAAAATCAAACATTCTAGTTGCCTTTAAACGTTAAACAGATGATAACCTAGAGAGAACCAAAGAAGACTCGCACAATACTACTATCAGGAAAACGAACAAGATAAATTAAAGAAGTTGGACACACAACAGCCTACAGCATCCCGATAAGGATAGGACAAAGCACTAGTTCTTAAAAGGTAGTCAATTGGTGTGTCCATCGGAACAACGGCACGGGTCCAACATCGTATTCTACTTAGCCGTGAAATGTGTTATGCTATGCGTTTCGTTTCAACGTTTTCTCGCCGCCCTTTGGTGTACCTACCATTTCGCGACTTGTTGGCAAAGTTATGGGGTACTTTTATACAGTTCGATTTGTTTAATCCAAAGACTAGGAGAGTTCGAAATGCTAATTCTGATTTAAATTTTAATACAACCCTTTTGAAACAATATGGAGGTTCAAGAGAAGCGATTAAACAACATAAACCTCTGATGAAACAAATATAAATGGAATGTCTGAAAAATTCAAATTGAAATAGAATGGATTTTTCAAATGCATAATAGCATTAGGTGGATGGATTGGATCGGAACTCGGAGCTGACCAGTCGGTGAAATCTAATCATTTCCATTACTTCCGCGCGCTGATCTCATATTGCGCTTCATTTCACGCGAACAGCCGCGAGATCTACACTAATCACATTTTCTGTACATTTTTGAGGTTCGTTTTAAACTGATTTCTGTGTTTTTTATTAAATTGGCTTACAAATATGCTGAAGATGGTATCATTTCCAGAAATCAAAAAAAAATACTTAACATTTTGCTTGATTATGTGAGAACATCTTAAAGCTGCAAAAACATATTTTTTACTGACACACTATCAGTATTGTCTTTCCTCTGTAGGTACCCTTGAATTAGATACATTGGAATCTTCAGTTTGCCACTACAGATACGATCGTGCAGCAAGGGGAGCGTGTCCTGCATTCTGGAGGACAAGCGTATCGGGAAAAATGTCACGTAGTGGATGCCGCGGCTGTAATAAGAACTCAGAAGTATGGCGAAGAATTAAATAGAACTGATGAAGAAATTATACGATGTCTTGAACACATGTGTGAGAGTTCAGAAGTTTAATAAAGAAAGATCGAAAATAGCGTTGTACTTCACCAATTTTTGCCATAAAAGAGAATTCGCAATTCAACCATAACAAGGTACCGAAGAATACGGAAAATTAATACGAAGCTACGAACAGATTGAAACAATTTTTCCACGGCCACAGTTGAACCTCAAGAAAAAAACTGAATGAAACCACCGAAACAACGTTCCAGTGTAAATATTTACCCGACGTCGCCCACGAAAACTTTGTAGCGCCGGCAACTTCTGCCACACCTCACACTTGCAAAAAAACCTGCCAGGCGTGAGCGTAGATTTGGGTTGAAGATTCATCATATTTTGCGTTAAGTATGTATTTTTTCGTTTCTAAATCAACGTTTGGGCGTGTCAATTTATTTTCTGTCAGTAGCGATTAATATAAACTTCCAAGTGGGCAAACTTCGTATACCTTTCTATGCGTAATTAGAATAATTTTGTGCCTATTTTTGGTGACTTACATATTCTTACTTCTTGACGACATTTCCTTTTCATGCCATTACTTGTATTGCTCTATTTTTTCTACATATATTACCCTGAATCAATCTGCCTAGCCTTTTTCCAACTATGTTGGGGTCGGCTTCCAGTCTAACTGGATGCAGCTGAATACCAGTATGTTACATGGAGCGACTGTGTACCCAGTTACTGGGTTATGGAGGTCAGCCTCCATAACCCAGTAACTGGGTAATACGAAACCCCTTGGTAAGACTGGTTGTGACTTTCGGGTCTCTGACTACCCGTAACGACTGTTAAAGATCCAAGAATGACAGCCGGGATCACCGGCTTAACGTGCTTTCCGAAGAGCGGAGGAATCTCAATATGTAAAAATGGTCACCCATCCACGGACCAACCCCGGCAAGCGTAGCTTAACCTGATCGGTCGCCCCGTGCGGCTGTCATTACTTAGCCACGAGCTCCTCACATATACCCTGAATCTATACAGTTATTGTATGTAGATGATCGGATATACGTGATAAAGTAGGTGTACACTGAAACATTGTAGTAGTAATATCATAATAAGCTGAAACCGGTCTGCATTGGACGAACCTCTACTATTATGGTTCCGTACATAAACTATGTTAAACGGGATAGCTAAGCTTAATGATAAGAGAGACAATTGAATGTTTCTGTCTACGGTGGAATTAATTGCTTGCTTGGGTATAGTGTAACATAGTTACAGGTTGTGGCGATATGAGCTACTCTATCAAAGACATGGTAAGGTATTTTTTTATTACTGTAACCTTGTTGACATTTTGTATTATTATGACATTTGACATTTTTATATTATTATGACATTTGACATTTTTGTATTATTATTACATTTTTACTATCCACACGGCTGCACATCAAGCTATACATTTCCAGTATAAGCTGACCTCGCATTGTACGGAAATTCTATACAAAGCGAGATCAGCATAAACTGGAAATGTATAGCTTGATGTGTAGCTGTGTGTACCTAATTAAAACGATTTGTCATTCATTTGTATTTTGTGTTATTTTATTTTCGTAATTGTTATTTAAAATATCTTTTAATTTTTGTAAATTAAATAAAAATACGATTTGCCACGATTTTTACGATGTGGCTGTAAAACATAGAGACCTATTATAATAAAACATCGATGTACCTACTAATTACCCATGTTTGCAAACCAATAAATGATTTGTTTGTTTTGTTTTGGTTATCTAACGAAGATCTATAGACCCGTGAAATTGTTACTAAAACTTGATATTAAAACAACAGTTACACAGTAAAATTGTCACAAAAATTTATGTTCTATCTTCGTTTTCCCTGGCCTATTAGACATTAAGTACGGAACCCTAAAAAGTATGTAAGTGTTTTGGGTAATTGAATTCCGTACACGGTTCGTATCTGGTCCGGTCCGACAGAGCGCGGGGTCGCACGTCGCGTCGCGGTGAGGATTTACCGTGTACTTGAAATATTTTTTTCATTTTCCCACTCTTCGCGTGAGATATCGCAGGTATTTTGATGAGAAGTCCGACTTCATTTGCGGGTTCCTTTCCGTTTACATGTTAATAGTGGTTAACACCGTTCGTTTCTATTGGATTTGCCGAAATTGGCTTACGATGATTGATGACCATTATTGAGACCTTAGAATACATTACAGAAAGCTTCGTCTTTGAAAAGGGCATGAGTAGGAATGAAACTAGAAACCAAAAGCTTTATAGAAGAAACAAACTAAAATTGGAACCAGCAAGCGGTGAATCCAAACATTAACGACGATCTAAACTAAATATCAATCCAACTACACACAAGGTTCAATTCCCATACATCTGCAACGATTTATCAACAATCGAAATGGCTGGTAACATAGTTAGGCTATACAAACGGACTGCGCTGCCTGTAATAGGAAGCTTCCGTCTGCATCACACAATAGCACCGACGTCCAATGAGCCTTCGACAGATTGTATCTATTAAGGCCACAGTGTGGCCGAATTGAAGGACGCCAAATTGCTATACTGATTGGTTACAGTAGAAATATTGTTTGTATTCAATGAGGCTGTATATTATTTTAATGAATCAATGAGCCTGAGAATTATTTCAACTTACTTTAAGATACTCTATTCTAGATCTACTGTAGTGAGTTAAGAGACGCTTAACAAAGTTAGAGGTTAAGAAAGATAAAGCAGAAGAATTTTAGAAATTTGCATTACCTACATACTCAAAACTGAAGAAGAAAAAAACAGTCTAGCAAAAATGTTGGACACAATGACCACCCGCCACTTTTTGTCTACTACATCCATAAAATAGTTAAGTTCATAGACAAATGATAGTCCAGTCATCGTATTTCAAATGTGTATGAACTAATACAATTATCGTAGGGGAGTCCAGTCAGCGTTAGATCGCCTACTGACGTATGTTGATACGATTGTCCGCCTGTTAAACGATTTCATTTGAATTTGATCACTCGACTGTCCGCAAGTGATAATGTTTGCAGGGGCTGACTCACGTCATATGTCCGTTTGCTAACCCTGCTTTGATGTACATTCACGTACAATATGCAAATGGAAATCTGTCATTGCAGATCTACAGGACCTATATTTTCATCTATATTGTATTGAATGTTGTTTATAGGTTCTGTTTCAATTAATCTTTCATTTTCATTTATCGAGTGATTAACTGAAAACGATTAATGACGATTATCACAAAAATGCATCAAAGGCAATTGTTTCTTTAAAATCCTATATATTATTCAGGTTTAGGTATACTCTGCACAGGCCACGATCATCATCGGTAATTGTTAAGAGTTTGTTGTAATAGTCAGCAATTATACGACGCTAATCCATCATTTGATACCATTGACTTATAAATATTAAGTGTCAATTGGTTCTTATTAACGTGGAATTGTAAGAAGAGTCTTATCAACGATCTTTAATCTTTTAACAGCACAATCTTCTACATTGTAATTGCTACTCGAAAAAGGTTAGATCATCAACTAAAGATAGGTAGAAAATCTAATCTGACCACCCTTATCTTAAGACATACGAGGTTTAAGAAACAATATTTTCTAATAATAATAATGGTTTCTAAGATCCACAAAATCAAAGCAACGCATTTACTTGTTCCTCATGTACAACATACGAAGACGGAAGAGGCATAATATCAAATTCCTCAATTCCGAGGTATATCTTTAAAGGCATCGATAACCCTCCATTCCGGACATAATGTACGCATAATTGGCGTAACATTTCCATTGCGAACCCTTTCAAGACGCCTGTAATGTTGAGGCCTACATGTTATTTAATTACACAATCTCGAGTACAATGAGAATTATACCAACTCTGTTACGTCTCAAATGCATGGGATGGGGGCGACAGAGCCGTATTTGGATAGAGGGATGGGAAATACAGTTATGATGGTAAAGTACTATTAGATGATGTTGTAAGAGTCGGTTTGATGGTTCATTGTCTGTCAAATGAGCTGTTAATATTATGTAGTGTTTTTAATCTTACTAACTTCTGAGAAGGCATTCACAAACACCGAATTTTGCACGTTGACAATATTGAAACTACTACCAACTGTCTGGTTACAAATAGGGACAAACCATGATTAGAACCGAATGATATTTCTAATTGCATCCCTGCTTTCAAAAGGTTAAAGCCGTGACCGGAACGCCTCAAAATCATAGGGCGAGAACTATGAAAGTCTTCCGATTTCCCTTCGAACTCATAGCATCCTCGGTAATGAAGGAGCACCCTCAAGGGTGTCCCTTACTGGGGGTGCACAGTCCGACTCAATTATAAACGAATATATCAAAATGACTGAGTAAGATTTAGACGAAACTCTACCATTACCTGAGGACTCGATACAAGATTAATCATCTCAAATTAAGAGAACGAAAAGTCTTGACATTTATTAAATTTAACAGTTGAAAACTAACAGTTGATACTTACAACTCTGTAAGAGTTTAAAGTTTAGGCTAACTCAGGGCCTAGAAAGAAAATATAGTTAGAATAAATATATACAACAAAATATCTTCACAAACGGCTGCCAGCCGATGAATTCTAATTTTCAATAGTATATTAATTATACAGATTACCGCATAGTCCGCCATTTAAATAGAATCCCGGTGCAATACGAAAGCGCTAGATGCTCATGCGATACTGGACTATTCAATACAATATCTATTATGAATGAACGCGGTCCGCGAAGGTTGATTAGGCTCGTCGGCTCTATTCCAATTTTCATGGTGTACTGCGATCCACGGACCTGATTGATTGTTATTGGATCGCAGTAGCCAGTATATTCAACTTGCTCTAGAATCGCACGTAAGTTTCAACGCGTTAACCAATAGTGTACGTGTAGTGCTGATAAATAAAATAATTTTTCTTTTACTTTTTGTATTTAGAGCAATGTTTATAACTTCATTTATTTATTTACATCTTCTACACTTAAATACGTTGGTATTGGTTTTTTATTATGTCTGTATGTATTACCCTCATAAGAATGTTAAGATCAGTTTTACCTGGTCTACATCAGAGATCGGCAATTTCACTGTTATTATCGATTAATTTTTCACCGTTTAGTCTTTTTAATAATCCTAAGGCGATATTTCCAAACTCGATCGCTGCAGTTTTACATCTTCGTTGATTTTACATTTTAGTAGAGAGTGCAAACGGAACAACTACCTGTATTTTTTGTTTCATATTTCAGGAATTTTGAGTTAAAATGTGTCAAAAATTTAACAGAATGTAATAAAGAGTGGTAAATTCCAGTGGAACGGTCACTATTCATCTCAGGTTCGTGAAACACTATTGGTTGCGCGAGCTTTTGTAACTAAAGTGTTATTTCACAGCGTCGACGCGTATACCGCTATCTGATGATTGGTTTTTGGCAATTAACAGTATTGCTCACGTCGCAATCGAGTTCATTCACCGTGTGAATTATGTATGGAGCCTCCATTTCCCTCTTTGTTGTCCCGTTCTACTTACTTACACCTATACCATACCCGAAATATTAAATCTTGTTCATGTGTTTGTATCCCACGCAGCATGTGCGTGTAAGTTTATAAACGCTAACGTTTTTAGATCATATTTTGCATAAAAGTGCAGGATTCTTCTAGATTACGGTTCACTGAACATTAGAAGACAGTAATTATAACAAGTGACAGGTTGCGTGCTCGACACCTGTTGGCAAGCGAGCCTCAGACGGCCCTTTACACTATTGAACGGGAAGAATGATAGATAGTTCCAGTTTAATACTAGAATTATAGGAGAAGGACAGTGGTCAGCTGCAAATGCATTTCATAATAAAGCAAAACGGAAGAGCCGTCGATAAAGGTGTTAGCACGAGTAGATAAGTTGTCAAAAAGCTTTTAAACTAGATCGAAGATCGCCAAATAGTCTAGGAAACCCATTAGCAGCGATTTCACGGCTACTATAAACACTGTACAATTTACACTGGCGGTACACTAAGCACCCAGTTTTATGAACATTATTACAGATTGTTAGTCGCAATTTTGTAGTGTGCAGTTAGCGGTCATATATAATTATAATGCATGTTTCAGAAGCAATAATTATTTTCATTATACGCAACGGCAAGCTCGTAGACCTGTCGTCCCTTTATTAACATTTAAATTTATATTACATTAACACAAGAGAAATGTCTACCTTGATAAAATATCTACGCCACCTTTATGTCGTTTGTGACATGTAAAATTGTTCTTAGTTTTGACATGATGCGAATTAATACGTTATTATTTAAAGTGTAAAGCTCAATATGGCTCGTCGTATTGTCTTCAATAGAATTAAACCCTTTGTCTCAAGGCGTCAGTTCACCGTTGCCATGTCGCCTGACATTTGTACAAAGGTTACCTCCATTCTGTCGGTTTTCTTTTTACTGGCTGACATCACGTTGTACCCGAAGAAAGGGTGGTATTGTGTTGTTCGAATTAACCTTTATGTTTGTTTGGACTAGAACTGTGCAATGATATCGCACCATTAATTTCATTTATAGATTCGATTATGACGAACCCTATCTTGCACTATGCAAAGTTATTGTAATTTCACAGATTACGAATTATGGCTGTATACATTTTCCAATTATGGTAGCTTTGACCCACAGCAATAAACGTACGTCGTTTATACCACAAACAAATTTAAACCTTCAATGTACCGAAGCAAAATTGTCTTAATAAATAGCATAATTATGGTGATTACGTAGACGTCAAAGGAACCCATAAAACTATCAATGAACCTATAAATCGAAGAAAACGTTGGAACACGCGAGCACCGGGCTTGGGAAAGTACAGAAACAAATAGATAACATTAACAATAAGAGACGGTGTGAGGTTATAACGTGTGAAAATACGTATAAAAATGGAATTAATTGAACACCCACAACACATTGTGGCATAAACAATTATGGAAGAGGCGCCGATGGGTCGGTGGCACGGAAAGAAAATTGGCAACATAAGGCACGCCGTGTAATATGAGAAAATAATAGTTTTAATGTTGGAAATAAATAACGCGGCGAGGAGGAAGACAATGGTCCCGTAACAAGATCTCCTGTTAATTGTGGCCAATGCGGTGCGGACCATTCAACCGTGATTTATGAACGTGTTCAAATTAAGCCCTATTTGTTCTTTACTGAATCCTTTGCTGGTTATCGACGGGTTTCCACATATTTTAGAGAAGACGGAGAATACGTGTTTTGTAGTAATATTATCCTGGGCTAGATTCAGATGTTGGTTGTAATTTAATAGCACTCACCTCGCATTTTCTGCTCGTCGAGAAGTTGCCTTTCGAGGTTGTCCTTCACTTCTCGTTCCCTCAACACGTCCATTTTTAGTTCAGCTGCAACAATAACATCCATTGTTAAATCACAGTTAAGGTTTACCTTTAAAAAAGAAATGATGTAGATTAACTAAAGAATTTGTTTCCTCAGAGTCGATATCGTAAAGTTCCATATCCAATAAAAGAAAATGTTGGCATAAACAACGTTTTAAGTTAAATAAATGGTTCATTGTATACAAAAGGCATTGTATAAATTTAACAGTGAGCTAAACCGGTAACAAGGCTCTAGCAAGGGGCCGATTAGGAGCATAAACACGGATTAACTCATTCGGAATCCCGGTACTATTGTGAAGGAGTCGAATTGAGAGATTTGCATAACTTTCAATTAAACCTAACCTGACGGAAATGATTAGGGGAGGAAGTTCCGATTTGTGTGCACCATCTAGTACTTAATTAATGTGTCGGTTGATTAGTTAAATATACATTTGATTTTTCTTATTATTTATTACAAAAGTAGTTTACTCTGCAATCGGCATTTTTGTTTTTGTTATGTTTTTGTTGTCATTTGCCAATGTCGTAACCACAGAGTATGTAATGTTGTTACAGTAATTACGCAATAATTATTGTCTTTGTCTGTGGCCTTGACATCAACCGATGAAGAATCAATTTTTTAAATAGCGTTTATTTGTTGGCTAAATACGAGGCTTTTGGCTACTTTTGTATTGTGTATTTTGTGTTTTTATTTTATTTAAATGTGCGTTTTGTTTGTGCAGAATAAACGTGTTTTCTTTCTTTGCTTTTTCTTTTTTTTTTGATGAGATAAAACGTGAGACAAACAGACACTTTAGAAACATCACGTTTTGGTGAGATTGTCACAGTACCGGAAAAAGTGACGTAAGTCAAGGAATGGGTGACGAAAACAGAGCTAATAGACTTATATAAATGTTGATAACAATTGTACCGGGAACAAAATGACATTATAACGATACTCACGTAACTGTTTAACGTAATAGCAATTTTCACATAATAACAAAGTTTGCAGCATTTATAAAACTATCATTGCCATAAAAACTAAAAATACGTAATTCAGTGTCAGGTTCTAATTGGCTGCAGGTGATACAGTTGCATTAAGTATGCAAGATAGCATATCGAATGACGACAAGTATAATAACACCTAGTAATTTGAAAATTGCAATGACATATTGTTTAGCCATTTAGAAAATTATGCCAATTTTATTTCAGCTTTTTTCCTTCTATTTGAATTTTTTCACCTAATTTGGTGAGTCATAAACATTTGTGATTGTTCTCCTTCCGATTATTCATTATTAATCTAACGTAACGTCATTCTTTCCAGAAAACTATCGTCCCTAAACTTATGTAAAACATTGCACTTACTAGACCTGACAACACAGACCCCCACGCTTTTAATCAGGTTAATCTCGCCATCGATAAGCGCCTAATATCACGCCATACGTATGTAAAGTCATCTCAGGAGTCGAATTTGAATAGAAAGAGGTCATGCCCGTTTAATTTGGTCCCTTATTCAATTAGGTGCCTAAGCTACGTCTATCTAATGGAGGTCGTAAGGGGATCTCGCTGATTAACTCGCGTTGTTAACACCTAAGGTTACTGCAGCGCATTACTTGAAAGATTTAATTTGAAAATATCGCTGTGAGGTGCTCCGAGGTCTACAACGGGATGTTTAAAAGGGAAAGTAGTAATTGATGCTTGATGATAGTTTAATGAAATGTGGGTTATGTTTAATTGCATGGTTAACTTTTTTGACAAGTAGGTATAAAAATGTAACAGCAGTTAACAAAGTTTCTGGTGCTTCAGAGCTTAATGCTTATTTATTATTTATTTATTTATTTATTTAATACTTCAAGCACAGAAATGTACAGAGGCGGACTTAATGCCATAGGCATTTTCTACCAGTCAACCTTTGGGTGATGCAGAGACAAACAGTGGTAGGTGCAATTACGAGAAATTGAGGAATATTTTTAAAGTAACTCATATACTAAAGATACACATATACCTATTACAAACTATTAATATAATATATATGCCTAATTATATATAAATAAAAAAAATAAAAAAAAAATAAAAATATAAAATATAATATTATTATATTTAAGCCTTGAGAAGTCAATAACGAAAATAATATATTCTAGTTTACTTAGACATGGGCGGAGTCGACTGAAGCAGGAATCAATAAAACATAGAGTATCTATATAAGGATAAATACACTAGTATACGTAGTCCAGGTTATCGAGTCGGTCCCGCAACTATCTTGTCCAACACAAGGCGAACAGTTTCGCTTAATAATTCCGTTACCGTTTTAATTATTCCCGCAGATTCGATGTAAGGTAACAGTCTATTAAGAACCGCCAACGTCTCTGATAGTAATCGTGTACGGACAATGTTGTGTTCAAATTGAGGTGATTTAAATGCAGGAAATATGCAGGTTATGCAGGTTATTGATTTATGTGAAGAGCTGGCTGAATCAGTATTGAAATAAGTCAATATTGAAGAACGTTCTGTTACTGATCTTTTAGTAAATTAAAATTGATTCATGGAATATTACATCAGTGAAACTTCTGTTGAGACTCTCTGTTTAAAAACTTTCAGCAGTTGATACTATATTACTTGAAATACCAAAACAAACAAATATAGCCAATTACCAGTAATTCCCAAAGCGTCAAAATAACTGGTGACCAGCGATACGCATCTACAATGATACGAACATACGAGCAAAGAGGTAGCCCGGTCGATGCTCATGCGCCGTATCGACGAACGAAAATCTTCGCGATAAACCAGAGACAAGTTAACTTGTGCTCGCGCAGCTTATAATAAGGTTCCGAGATATATGTATGAATATCGCACAATAGCTATCTGGGATTGTGATCTTATAAATTGAAACGTTGGCTTACTCATCGTTTGTTACTAATATTCAGTATTCAATCCAAGTTCTGGCCTCGAACACGTCGTGGGCTTCCAAGGCTTTTGGGCGTTTGTGTTGTTTGGATCATATATCTAGAAGTAGGTTTGTATAAATGTTCAGCATAGAGAGTAATTTATAAGACCTTACATGAAAGCCGAATGAAATAACATCATCTAAATTGTGTCCACAATAAGCTTAGCAGTTTTGTCGTAACAGACCACTTTTTAGGCAACCTTAAAAAGGTGGAGGTGCTTATTTTTATCGATTTGTCATAAATCCAGCCACAACATCTAAAACAGTTTTTTTTTTTAATAAAAAGCGTCAATCTCCAGACCACATCGGCTTCGAGATTCATTTCGAATCAATCCCGGTGTATGCTGTAATTTAAGGGGCTTTTAGTTAAGAGTGGTTTCGCACATGAGACGTAAATTACCTTTGTCGAGGGATGGCCATTAAGGGCCCGCGTCGGTATGCGGCGTATCTCAGCATCTTGCGATTTGCGAGTAAAGGAGCCTTAACAAAAGGTGCTCCCGGTGGTCCCTGCGTACTTAGCAACCATCTATGTATCTCTGTATTGTTTTAATACAACGATAGAGATAGTTCATATCGATCGATTACTATGATTAGTCCCCTAGCCAGTCTTGATACGAGTCATTATTGAATATCTTACAATAATAATATCTCATCCCAAATCGAATGAAATAGAAACGATTACTAACATCAAATTTAGCGACCCATAAATCATCAGAACACAGACACTAAGAAGGCAAAACAAAACCGATCCTATGAAAACGTTTATCGATAAAAGAGAAAACCAAAACATAAGCGGAACACTCGATTATTAAATCGATCTTTATATCGGATCAATCAAATTTAAAACCTGATCGACTTGCGTCGGACGAAAAAATTATTACTTTATAAATAAAATAACAATAAAAACGATGCGCTCCGTTCAAGGGAATATATAATTATGGACAATTATTATGATATCGAAACTCAATGGTCGATAGATGATTGAAAGGATCGAGACCCATAAACAAAAGGATCAATTTTGATTACGCAATTTAATAATGTTTCGAAGGTAAGTAATTAGCTGATAATCATGATCGATACTTAAAGTATTTTGGAAAAGAAATAGTCAAGTTGGCTCTTTATTTTTTGCCGGCAGTCAAATGTGATTTCCGAGCCGCGGAGGGTCGCGGGTATAAATTCTATTTCTCTTCAATTTCGGTGCACTCAGTAAAAACAACAATAATATTTAAATTTCGAATATGACGCCCTTTGAGACATGCTCACGAGATCAAGTGCGCTGCGACTTGTTTAGAATAACGACGCCTTGGAGATCCATTTCCATTGCTTCTGATTCAGATTCGCTGACCTGATTGAGCAGGAATAAAAATATAATTAGTAGCTACAAGTTTGGATAACTTAAAAGGTGTAAGACAAAACTGAGAATTTATTACCTGTCCGTGAAATAGCTTAAGTACAAAGAACGAAACGGTTTAATTTCAATGAAACATAAGTCATAGGGTGAACGAATTAAGACATATTTTCACAGCCCCCGCCATCGCGAACACGAAGTTGAGCTTGCAGTTAAAATAACAATTAAAGTCTTCGTAAAATTTACGACTCAAAACTGGCAAAATAATTTAAACGAGCGTTGCGGTGGTAGCGACCGAAATGGGGCTTTGAATTGGGAAACAAAAGTATGCATTCAGATCACCCTCCGCACTGTCTTCAGACGTTTTAACACGAATGAATCGGAAGTCTCCCATCTTAAGGTGAAATTTTAATAGTAACAGCATAAGGAAATATTACTCACGAATATTGTTGATTTAAGCACTTTTAGAGCTTTAACAAAGACGCCTGATATGATTTATACAGAATCTTTTATGCGCGGATTTAAATTTGCCCAGAGATATAGGAGTCGGGCATCCCTACTTATAGATTAAGTATAAACACATTAACTGAATTGACGATCCTCTTAAAAGGTAAATTCAAAGTAACGGTAATGGTTGTCATGGCGCGGAAAACGAATTTTCTTCCCTATGCCTTTTTTAAATTTACAAACTGGCAGCAATTTTATTTTATTGTTATTAGATTTTTCCGGCTTATGTCACACAGCGATGTCACTGCGGAGGATTATTCCCGCAGTCTCCACGCTAATAATCATAAGAATTGCTTCCCTTTATTATGTGTGAAATTTAGAACGTAAAATCTTTTGCAGCAGGTTCTTTATTACGGAAATTTTCACCCTATACAACACGAAATAAGAGTACTTTTTAAAAAGCAAACCCATGAGTGCCCTTCATAAAAAACACACTTGCTAGTACTACTTTATTTGACGGGAAGATTTTGTCATACATGTGTAACACATAATTTTATGAATATATTATAAGGGATTTGTATTTGGTATGTCGCTACCGAGTCGTAGATTTGACGAGCGTCGTAAACCTTGGCACTCTTGTATAGCCTTATTACTATGGTAAAGGTACAAATAATGAAGATGTCGTCGCAAAATGGATTAAAAAGTAGTAGCGTATCGAGCGTGCACTGTCTGAATAACTCGTGGTGTTATCGCCGCACGCGCACCCAATCTGCGATCGAAACACACCGGATAAGATTATCCGGTAGCCCTGTATTATTTTAATGAGACTACACGACTCCACGAGATTCGATACGATACGAAAAGCTTAGGTAACGAAGCGAATAAAAAATATACGGGTCAAAAGAGATATCAACCGGCAGCGGCAAGATGACGGGCCGGCCGACGAAGGGAATACTTTTCCGAGAGAGATTTTTAAATTAGCCACCGAACACGATAAACTTGTGTACATCTACATACCAGCTGACGGCAGATCGGCTGATACCATTATGTCTCTGGTAAGGCACCGATTAAAAAATATCCACATTTATAAGCGGACAACATCTGGTGGTATTTAAATAAGATATAAACGCGGAGGTCCGCGAATGTTTTGTTTTTCGACTACACATTTTCTTCCCCGTGGATGCTCCCCTCGCCGGATATATTGGTATTAAAAATGTAAGGGAGATTTATGCGAATGGCTCTAAGCTTTCATTAGTTGTTTCTTATGCGGTGTTTTTGCGGTCGCCGCTCCCTGACCGGTAATTTTTCATTTTTGTGCAAACTTCCCGATGTTTCCGCGGCGTACCTAAATTTTACTGCATATAAAGAATATTAATGCTCCTCCGAGTCGCGGGCAGGTGTACGCTATGACTTATTTTATTTCAATTCCCCATCTGCAATGGGAATAGAAATTGCTAGAGATGTTTTTAATGAAAAATAATGGAGCAAGTTCTGTTAATGGAGGAAGTGGAAAAAAAATACTTAACTCTGCGTGTATTTTTTGTTCGAGCGGCATATATTATACTTAGTTAGAAATAACAGAAGCAAATATAACTAGAGCAATAAACAGGACTATCAAACATATTATTCCGGCTTGTAATTCCGTATGTAAATTGGCAGTAGAGCAAGCGTTCACTTTCCACCCCATAGAGACAATATACGACCACTGTAACTTGGGCTCGGATTATGTTATCAAAACTAACAATTGAGGATCTTATTCCTTGGCTAGGGAAACTATACTCGTATCCTTGGGTTACTCGAGTCTTAAATATTAAGAGCACTTAGATATCTAAGTTACCACATAGCTAGCAATACACTTTTCACTTTGGCATAGTTTTCAATTTACAGTTTTTTACCAAATGCTGAGGTCGGTACAGACGCCAGCAGGTCAACCTACCCGAAACTGTCAAATTTTCCCAATCAACTTTGAACCTTATACTATAGAAATAAAGTTGAAAATCTATTAACGAAATTTGACAGATTGTAGTAGGTTGATGTGCTGGCGTCTGTACCTACCCAATATTAGATTTTTTCTTCAGAATGATTTACAATAATTTATTAAACCCTTCTAGATAGGACTTAAATACTTTCTTTACAGCACATACGCAGCAGTTTTACACGTTCTGACAGAATTCCAATTAATATAAAAACGACGTTTTTAATTCGATGAGAAACAAAAGCCTGCCAATAAATTATTCTTGACTCCAGCCCTATTTAAAGAATCCTCAATAAATAAGTACTAGTTGGCGCATCCACACATTCTGTAGTAAGGCCACGCGCACACTAACGAGAACAATTCGGCGTGCGTCACATTAAATTATTTCAGCTAAGTAATTCCGAGCGGTTAATTATTGCGCACAACCTGCGACGAGAGTTGAGAATGTAATTATTATTAAACTTTACGATTGTCTCACTTTACCCCTTTGCTTTACCTTTCCGTGGCAAACTGACCTATCCAACAGCGACCTACAAAGGAATTTAGACTTTAGCACCTAGACGATTAATTCAATTTTAAACACCTCATTGGGGGTCTGTACGTTTTCTGTTTGTAAATTGTGCTACATTAGATCCGGAGATCCTAAGGGAGTTTCTTAGCTTGTTGCGGTACAGGATTCATATTTGAGCCACTGTCTATAAATTTATATGTATGGCATAAATTTGGATTGTGATAACTTCTTAATTGAAAAACAATTCTATTTATAACTTTATTACTTACTTGGTTAGATGTACCCTGGGGTTTGTGCATGTCTAGTTCGCTCTAAATTATTATTCGCATTGAAACAGATATGTTTAGTCCTTTAATTAGGAAAAATATAGATCTACTTCACTTGTTTGCAGATGTCTACGACCATGAAAAACTTATGAACGAGGCATTATTTGTCATAGGGTTGTTCAGAGATCAAACCGATAACTTATAACAATTCGTCGTATGTTTTATTGATTGAATGTGTGTGAGAAGTTGGTACCTCCACCACAGATTACAAATACATCGCTTGAGTGGCTTGATGAAAGCAACAGTAGTGCTGTAGCCGCGGGCGATAGAACATCACAACCCTTCCTACTCGATGAAATAGGATTATCATTCTTAAGTAGATACGATACAGAACACGTTTTATCAACAATACTATTATAATGTGTGTATTTCGAATAATTCACTTGAATTATGCATTATTCACAAGGTTTATGTAGGACTAAAATTATTGATATTGAATTTTAATTTTAGGTCTGGTCTACTCAGCCAGTGCTGTCTGTTCAAAGATATTTCGAGCAGCTAATTTTACGAATAAGAGTTATAAGTTTATTACTGCAGCTATATACTTGTTTATAATTGCTCAAACTAGGAGAAATTATCAACAGTAGTTACTAAGAAATTAGTTACTTAGAAATTATCAATAGGAAGATGCAAACATTTGGTTAACAAATGCCAACGAGTTTTGATCAAACAATAACCAAATCAAATGAACACAACCACTAGAGCTTCACAAAGCGACATATCAACAACAGACCTACTGTATAAAAATGAAATTTAATATTCCCATTGTTAATATTTTAGCATTACGCCTCGGGAGTAACATGCGCACAAAGTTTTCCCCTAAGAAAATAAGGATAATTATTTATCCTTACATAAACACGAAAGAAGCATTTTCTGATACAATAACAATAATTGACTCATGTCCTATAAATATTCTGTTTTGAAAGTATACGAAAACATATTAGGACTTCGACCTTTTAGCGGGAACTTTAAATCACTTTCTGAACTTCTCTGACAGGTGTATTCTTTCAAATCTATATTTTATGTTTTGATACAGGTTCTCTTTTCTAATGATCTTCGTTCATTATTGACAGATAGCTACTTCATTTCATGTAAGCCATATACGACTCTATTTGCGTACCTATATAGTATTTTATTGTATTATTCGGTCTTTGGAGTGTGATGCTGATGACTTCCTGTCAAAATTTAATCAGAATCTAATTAGTGTCTGTCCACATAACAATTCAGTTCACACAAGTTCACAGATTTGCACATGCCTGTAATCCGGTAAGCCACATTTAAAGTAGGCCCCGCTAGATGGCGCGCGTGTGGTCGAGTCGCGTGCGCAATGTAACCGGAGCGACACGCGCAAGTAATCCAATATGGCCGCCCGTGTCTCTCGCGTATCGGTACATTGCATTGCAGGAATGGCATTTTAATATCCCGCACTTAATGTCACTTATTGTTTACTTAGTTCATCGAGCGAGCGAAAACCACAATGGAGCTTGAGACACAGCTAGAGTTAGAGCTCGCTAAACAAGTTTTGATGCGAGCTGGCATAATAGTGAATCTTGGTTTTATTAAGAATATTCCATAACGCTCGGTAAATGGATGTAAACAAACAAAGATTGCATTAACCGATTTTTGCAGCACACCTCGGTTGCACAATGGTGCGAAAGCTGGCGCGGCGCGGCAACAATGCGTCGTTGCTTGTATCTGCGCCTGCGCATCTCGCGGTGGCTCGTTAAGGCGCTGGGGGCGGTTGTTTGTACTGCGATGGGAGCTAGCTAGCTTACAGTTGAGTTATGAACTTATGACGGCCGCTCGTGATGAACACCTATACTGACAAATCCTGACTGTGTAGTTGAATCTAAATGTTGTGTATAATCAAACTGACAACGCTAAATCAATTTGAGCTGCGATGTCGTAATTTTGCACAAATGTTGCGGTTTAGCAAGCTTTTGTTGCTAGTAAACTCGCTTTTCGTGGGTAAACAATAACAGCCGCACTGGTCAATCGAAGGTTAAGCTACGCTTGCTGAGGCCGGTCCGTGGATGGGTGACCATCCATTAAAATCGAGACGTCTCCGTGCCCCGAAAAGCAAGTTAAGCCGTTGGTCCCGACTGTCATTTGTAGATCTTTGACAGTCGTTACGGGTAGTCAGAAGCCCGAAAGTCTGACAACCAGTCTCACTAAGGGGTATCGTATTTCCCAGTAACTGGGTTATGGAGGTCAGATAGGCAGTCGTTCCATGTAAAAAACTGGTATTCAGCTGCATCCGGTTAGACTGGAAGTAGACCCCTACAGATTTGGAAAAAGGCTAGGCAGATTGATTGAAACTCAGTTTTAATAGAAATATAGCTAATAGTATTATTGATTTGGACAGAACTTTTAATATAACTCTGAAAAAGTGCACAATCATCAGTAAATGTGTCGACAAACAAAACAACGCCTAATCATATCATAAATCTGGTCAATCAGCAGCACAAATGTAAAATCGCACATAAAACAGTAATTTAGCTTCACCCCGATAATGTCGGGTCGTCAGCATTGTAAAAGCTTTCATATCAATTGAATCCATTAGCTGAGTACACAAGACTTGTCTGTCTATTTGTTCATCAGTTTTTATCATTGGCCAGTCCATGTTTGTTCGATCGCTCACTACGTTATTGATGGTCTGTTTCCCTATAACGTGTCATATTTGCAGTTTTGGTGACGTCATTTGCGACACAAATTACAGGTGACAAGGACTTTTGTGTTTGGACTTGGAGCCATAAGAACAGCGATTAGCCGTAGCTATGAACTTTTGATTCGAGTGTATATTAATAAATGACAGTTACTCGAATGACATAAAATTATTTTTTTGTAAAAACGAAGAAATAGAGACCAAATCTAAATTCAATAGCTTCGAAAAGTTGGTTCCATAGATTCCAACTAGATGGCGCTGTGTGTAGGGATATATCATACACAAACCTACCTCAGCTCAACACCACCTGCAAACATTACCGACAAGAAGGTATCACTCGTCTTACATTACATTCTATATTTAAATTAAACGCTTTCTTAAAGCGAATAAATACGAATCTGAGCGAAGCGCCATAAAGTGCTCACGGGCTATCGGCGCGCGCGCCATTTGTCCGTTGACCAGCACTTAGCTTAACAAAAACTGATAGTTGTTAAACAAAATAGCGTAACAAAACCGAGGCAACAAGATCGGACCATTTGGTACAGAAATAAACTAAGCAGTAAGAATTAACAAGGATAAAGGCTTAAAAGAGTAGCCGAAGCAGATTTATGTCGCAATGATCGCAATCGGCCGGTTCACCGTGTTACAGGCGTTTTGTTTTTTAGTTTTGATCAGGAATGCGTTGATGTACCGCTTTCGGAATTTTATGTGATCGGAAAGAAAGTTTTTGTTCTGATTTAACTATTTTACCTTTGTTTTCTTTTGTATTTTGTTAATTGGAATAATCTTACTGCGTTCATTGTGAGTATTAATGAGACATTTTTATAGTCCAAAAGCTTGACAAGTATTGTAACGTATTCATTTTTGTACCCTCTAAAACCTTTATAAAAGAGCTACGATATGAAAAACCCATCAACAAACATGAAAACACGTCAAAAACCTCTTTCCAAACATGTTATATCAAAGTCCCAACAAAACGCACTTGAAAAGGCCACAATATGACACCTATTTCCCATTCATTGGCACTCTATTTACACGTACGAATCGACACCAGTTTATCACGCACTCCTTTGCTACCCCTCGCCCGTTATCTGATAAGCCAGTGAATGCAAAACATTTGTCTGCTCGAACCCATTCTGTACTAGAGTAAAAATCGTCAGCGACTGTTCTAGATAGTGATCTGTCATTTGCGACTGCTAGGGGACCTAGCCGACAGTGTTTGCGTAGTCGCTCATAGTTATGAAGGTTTTTACTTCTTTTGTGGGTTAAAAATGATTCCAGCTCGCGTGTTTGGAATTGAAAACAATTTTTGCGTGCTTTTATCAGCCATTTCTAAAACTATGAAGGCAAAGGAATTATTTTTCTAGAAATAGAAGTAATTGGCGCCCGGTTCTCTTTGAGAAATAACTTATGACCTTTACCTGAAGCAGACGCTAGCAACGCAAAAAAGAAGAAGGCGGCCACAATTATGACTATACACGTAACTAAGTTGGCAGAGAGCGCAAAAGATGAACTCAAAACTGATTGCTCCTTACAGAACATTAAAAGGATTAAAACAAAGAATCATATAGTAGGCACATAAGAAACAAAACTGACCAACTAAAGCTCGACTCAGCCAGTAACACCTATCAATTGAGTCGGAGCGGAGCGAGCGGCCGATTGCCGTAATTTATATAAAAAGAATTTCATCGGTAAAGTTCGCCAGACACATCGATTCGAAAAAATGTTTCATCAACAATAATTTTATTATCGTAATAACAAAATTACTGGGTTTGTTGACGTACGATTTTGATCCTTAAATATATGAAAGTAGGGTGTTCGTTTAACTTTTACTTATATACCAGGGGGAGAAATGTAACCTTTTGTTAGCCTATAGTATTATTATTTCTCATTTTGTTTTGTTTATTAATACAATTGGCTGGAGGCGCAATATTGATATTCAAGTCTGATGATGACTCGCGCCAGTCTTCTCCCTGAGCTCTGTATTTTTATGGGTTTTTATAACAATTGTGTTTTGTTGTTTCTTTTTCATTTATGCAAACGCAAATTGAATAATGTTGTATAAACTTTTATATTAAAAATATCTAAAACTAAAACATTCTAGAAAATTCCATGGAACTTTTTTACCGTGCTTATTTTAACATAAAGAAAGGCTCTTTGAAGACTAGTTATATAAAAAGTAAAGCGTTTATTCACATTGGAACAGAATAATTTTTGCGCGCCGTTCTCATACCATAAAGCACGGATTATTTCTCATGGAGAAAACGGAATGACGTGAATAAATAACTTGCAGAAATATCAATTAAACAATTATGCTGTCCGAATGGAATCGTGTGTAATGATAGTGGGCCCGGCTATAACTCAGGCGCATCTGTACTACGGCTATTTGCAAAAGGCACGACATGCGCGCGCGCACACTACGTAGTCCTGTCTCCGCTCTTACTTTAGCTTATCTATTGTATTTTACACATTGTATATTACAAATTAAAAAAAAATCCACCGCAAGGGAAATTCCTCGTTATTTATCCTTTTTTATCGCTTAGTTCCTTGCATTTAACTGCAACAATATACTATCTGGGTCATCGGTTTAAATTTTCTAAAAAAATGTGCAGTAAAAATATCGAAGATCCGCCTGCAGTAATAACGAACATTAGAAACCCTTCTAAATGCCTAAGGCAACAGGTGTCAACGACGAGAATTTTTCGTGCATCGAAACTTAAAGTTAACGGCCCTGTAGATATAAGAAAATGTTTCTTAAGCACTAAAGGCAGTAGGTCTCAATAAATAAAGTGCATGTTTATGTCGTAGTTAATTGACACAAACACATAAATACTCGTATCATAAAACGCAGCCCGGAGCGGTTCCATACGTGTTGGGCGCACATATCATGCAAGTACCTATAATGTACAACAAAACTGCTGTTTACCGACTATTTTCTAATTTTAATAATTTCGCGTAATAACGCAATAAATAGACAACATATAATGCGATGCAAATGAAACGTGCGTCGTTAATACGCGCTCGGTACCAGAATGTAGAACTTACAGGTTAAAATACGTGATCTAAGATCCTAACAGCGGCTAATCAATGTTGCTTATACGTCAGATTACGCAGAATCGATTCACGCGAGATCTCGACTAATATCGATTATAACATTTACATCGATACAGCTTCCTGCATGTTACAGTGTCTCCGTATAATATAATCTATGATAATTTCTTATGTAAATTCTGAAACGGTGCATATTTCTGAGAAATTCGTACGCACCTATATATTTGCTACTCTTCAATGTTCTCAGTTTAATAATATGGACAATATTCTTCGATAACTCGGTAATTTTCAGTCGACCGTCTACGTTAGGACTAAATATATGATGACTCTATAGGTTATAAACTGAACATAAAGAAAGTCTATCAAAGGTTTGATTTAGTTGACCTTAGAAAGATTTTCTTGACTTGATCAATCAACCGCTATACATTAGTAATATTATCTCTCATCAGGGTTACAAATACAACAACGAATACTGACAAAAGAAGCTCGGTAGTCTAATTAGCGAATGCTGTATTACAATCCACATTTAAGTAAACCTACGTCCATACCCCTTCTTCTACAGAGGGGAAAGTCATAAAATCTGGAGTTAAACTCTTGGAGAGTAAAATTAGTAACTGCCTACCTTTCTCATAGCTGATCTGCCTCTCCTGTTGCCTGGCATTGTCCGCTGCAACCTTGAGTAGGCCCTGTATGTTCCTTAGCAGCGTCTCGGTGGATGAGACCAAGGTGTCGGCGGTGGGGTCCACGGGAACGTTGGGGGGCGTGCTCGTCTGGGCAGCGTAGCTCACCGGCGCCGGCGACGCCGATGCCGGCATCTCACGCTCACCGTCGCTCAGATCTCCACCTAAACAAAATGAAGCTGTTGATAAAATATTGTGTTTAGGTATCATTGGAATTTTGTATAATTTTAATATGAGTTTGGATACAAAATGGGGGTTATTCAACTGACAATTTAAAATGAGGCTACTGAGCTTCCTAGCTAGCTTAAATAATATAATCAAAGGTCAAGACTGGTGAGGATCTAGGTACACCTACGCAGAGACTGACAGTTTTCGTAATATCAAACTAAGACGCATTCAAATAGCCATTAAGGTTCCGGTTAAATAGGGGGACTAACATTAACGTTGACTTCTGCACATTTTTGGCTAGCTGCGGCAAAAACGATTGACCCTACTCAAAATTTATATACTGCATATTAAAATTAAGGCAGTGAATCTGAGAGCACAGATTCATATGACTATATAATAAACGATTATTAATTTCAATAACAGCTTCATAAGAAGTCATAAATGGGTAGAGTATTGAACAAAAAAAATACAATACCGACAAACGAGGATATTCGAGAATCGCGTGCATGTATCATTCGGTTCGCAATTATTGTAGCGATGAACATCGATATCGCGTGGTGATCATCGGCGCAAGGCTTTGATGGAGTTCGCCGTGCATGGCCTGCTTATTCGGAAATACATTTTGAATGACGCAACGTTTATGATCGTAAATACTACTTGTCACACACAACTCAATTGTCAATAAAAAGGTGTGAAAACTCTTCTTAACAAAAGTTTTGACTCTTGATACGAGAACATGGCAACTGCTGTTATAAAATAATTTGATGTATTTGATGGCAATTTGCGAAAGCTCCCAAATTTAAGCGAGCACTAAACAATCGTTTGAAAATAATAGTTCTACGTAACAATTTCAAGATGGAATTTTCCGATAGGTAGTCTTCATGTTCACAGAATAGGGATACCACAAAGCCATTCGACACCGAATGGGCTGTCTCTAACCGATTTATATGCCCCGCTGCACTCTGCCGCAAGTTATTCGCTACGAGGACGGCCCAGCTATTCGAATATTATATCGATTTTATTCCATAATTACTCGCCTGGCCTTTCAGACAAAGACATTAATTTGGAAATCTGATGTCAAAGGCACCTTTAAATTTTATGACGGTATTCACCTACTAAAAGTACATCGATAATACGACGTCCATCGAACGTGATGAAACATAATAGGTATTTGTTATTTTTTAAATGACGAGATAATTACAATAATGTACGCCTTATGTCAATAACGGACCTCACACGTAAAAAAAAGCTTGGATTGGCGTCTCTCACGGTCCAAAATAATCTATCGATACATTTAATTTAACTGACAAGATAGTGAACGCTCATCAAATAATGAAGACAACATCGTTTCGTCATTGTCGATGCGCACGATAGCACTCTCGGGTTGTCACAACACCATCTCCCTAATAAGGCCAATTAACAGGATCCTAAGAACTTTAAACAAACGAACCTAAACTCTATAACTAATACCAAGGACCCAGAATCAATCGGCCCGTGCGACCGAGGAAAAGACTTCACGGATATAAAACAAAATTAGATCCGAGATGAGAGCGTTGATTGAAAGGAAAAGGTATTATCAGATGAACAAAGATCAAAGTTGAATGACACGAGCTTTATACAAAGCATTTTTATAATCAGACTGGGGCGATCGTGACGAGCATGAATTACGTATCGACAGAATTAATTGTAAATAAACTATGAATATTAACGATTACGGCACAGTTAAATGCGAAATATAGAGCTCTGTGCACAGCAAAACTGATTTCAGGTATCGATTTTCTCATTGAATCTTTTGTTTGCTCTCATTTTCCGAAACTCATCCCGTAATTCCGCGGCCCGGCGAGTGTTTCCTATAAATCGTAGCCAGTTATCCGTTCCCACGCTCTCTGAGCAGTTTGTGTGCAGCTTGCAATAACCAATACACAATCCTTATTGTTTCACTAAATTTAGCTATTGTATGGAGCAAGTATTTACATTTGTGGATCAATGTTATGATTGGCACCGTCGCGGCACGTCGGTTACCGCACTGTGCACGCTATATCTAGGCAATAGAAAATGTTCAATAATTAAATTACATTCTCATAGTTAGTGGAATTTCTTTGTTGTTTATTTAATAAAGAAGCAATAAAAGTTTTAAATGCTATCTCAAGATCTAAATGCGCTAGCAATATTAGACCGTTATTTCTCTCCATCAAGCACTGATTTTATGATTTTCCCATTCTATTTTCAAATGGCTGTAATTGCGTTTATAACTTAGTGACGTCGGCCTAATAACTAGTTTTCGCTTGATTGATGATCCAGAGGAAGATAGTATACTAAATTGATTAAAATATTTAGTACGGCAATAAACTCATGAATAAAAAGCTGAGAATAAAACGAACCTAATACATGTCGTCGGAGAAATTGTCATGCCATCCATCATTGAGTCTAATGGTGTTAATAGTTCATGATATATGACGGTTAACTAAACACAGGCCTTTCTCGTGATTAAATATTATTACTTATATGGAATGAGACATGTATGTATATGTATGGTTGGAATTTTTCTTTTTGAAATGTCCAGGTTATTAGTATTTCTATGTTATTACAGGGATACTCAGATTGGCTTTTATCTTAAGGTATATTACACGAGACAACTCATTTTAAAATAAAGGTATAAACAACAAAAGGTCTCGAAGTCACGTGTAAAATTGAATTGGGGTCCTTTTAAGCGCTATTCATACATCATTGGGGGCAATTGCGGGCGATACTCGTAATAAGATTTTATTATATAGGACCATTACAAGCAAACGTGCGGTGTCTAGGGATCAAGATGGGAAAACGTATGGGAACGCAAGCGCATGATCATTTGCTAATCGACCGCCAGGATGCGCTAGCGCTGCACTCTCTATTGATTCTATACTATTATTTCTTTGGTGCACCGATTTTATATTACTAATTTATATAGTGTACTTTAGACCAATTCGACATGTTGAGCTGTAAAATAATTAACCTACAATGTATCGCCGGGAAGCCATTTTACACAAGTATTTCCAGTGTAGAATAAAAAGGACCGTGGTTTTATGGCTGATAATTTCCGAACTATGAATGCTGAAGGTTCCAGGGCTATTACTGGGTAATTTTGCCGTGCATTACATGCCAAGTATACCGAGCGGGTGATACCCAGCCGTGCTAATGTTACACGGACACTTTCTTGTCAGGTCTACAGCCGCGCCGTGATTACAGCGGAAAGATCGACTCATTTATCGATACATCTAATTTATATGAAATTAAACAGATATTCATCGCTGTGAAATTGCGATTATTATATTTTGTACAAGAAAGTAAATTGCTTGTCTTCATTTATTACCTAGGGAAGATATAACAAAGACGGAGAATTTATCAATATTCCGCGGTTGTATAAGCTAAGTACCTAAGCTTCTCTACGGTAGTGGGTTATATCATGAAAAGGGGAAGTATTGATATAATTAAGTAGTTTTCCTATCTATCATTAAAAACAATCTACTTACCATCGTCCTCATCCTTTACATTATGGTCCTCCTGGTCTGATAGTTGTGCGTCGCTTTCATCGGAGTGTGACCTTGGACTAGCGGCTGCTGTGGCTGCGGAGGGCAGTCGAGGGGGCTGGGGGCTTCGGCGCGACGCGGCCGAGCTTCGTCCGCTCGCGGAGCCTTCGCCCCGGTCATTGCGGTCGCGGTCGCTTCGCTCTGACCGGTCTCGGTCGCCACCAGAGCCGGATTTTGAGAGATTCAGCACCGGACTGTGGCCTGGGGAAGAGCCTATTAGATTTTATGGTTAGAAGTGGGTACTGCAGTGACAAGACACGTGTCGTGTACTATCTATACAGGTATATAATTAGGTATGCATGTTAAGTCGGGTAAATTAATTGTTAATCAAATTGACTACCTACAAACTTAAATTGTCCATATGTCGTGGCCAGATCTTAGAATTGATAATTTCATGAAATGAACATCGAACGCTGGTCATATCATGATTTTGGTCTAGCCAAATCATTGAATACTCAACGTTAGACGATATGAACAGTTAAACGCACGACTACTTCATGATGTGGCGAAACATTAGTGATCATATCGCAAAATAGTTAGATTGTCCACCGGTAGAGGCGTTGATGTCGCTTTGTTTTTGTTATGCATCATGGCGGCGGCATACAACAAATCAAACAAAGTAGGGTGACCACGCAAAAAAAGTCGATGGACTTTTATTGGTTTTCCAAATATGTTATTATGGAAAGCGATCAACTTGGAAGTAGCGCTCGCCTGCCGCTGCCACGGCGTGAAACACAACATAGTACCTAAAATTAGTTTTTTTAAATTAAAAATTTACGCCGCTGTTTGGCACCCCTACCAAATGGGTTAGGTCAGAACTGTGACCAACCGCGCGCGAGTCGAGCGAGCGCTACTTCCAAGTTGATCGCAGATACTTGGCTATTATTACTACACCTTAAACCATGGATACCCTACATTCAAAATATGGCCAAACGTCGACTGACATATCATTAAACGTGGACGTTTAAACCATACGGTCAATTTTAGCTGGACATTTCATGAAATGGTCAATTCAAAGATCTGGCCACGATACATATATTTAAATAACACTTGTCACTCTTTAACGGTTCTATGAAATGGCTATAACAAGGCAAATTAACGTAAGGTGTCAATTTGTTTAACAAATAATTTCCCTGACTGTATATTTTACACAAAACTTAGGACAATCGTCATGGTTTTTTACCTTAATAAGCAATTCATTATTGAACTGATGTTCAACAGACTCAAAACAGAATGGTCATGGTCACGTTTTAAAATGTTATATCCTTAGAAGTGAAAGCTAAAATATCTAATCATAACTCTACTAATTCCGATGCAATTATACGACTGTTAGTTTAAACAAATTAGAAAGTTTTGCACTGATTCGCAATCTGTAAGAGCGCCTTACTTCTAGTCTAATTGATTCAATCTGCTCTATGTTCACTGACTATATTATGTATACCTAGCAATATACGTAATTAGGTGCAAGGTTTGCAACGTTGTATTAAAAAATTGTATGAAAAACATATTTATGGAGTTTGATCGCAAGTTGTCGTGTGTATAGTAGGTAATAGAACAATCTTTTGTCTCGAACAGCGCTTCCACCACGTTAGTACATTAATGTCACAGAATGACGGAGAGCTAAACGGGACTATGATAATCTCATGACAATTATTATATATTACCGTTATGTGAACCCTCCCGAGCCTTATCCATCGCCATAACTCGTTCCATGTCGCCTCGTTCGTCACGCAATCTGCAACAATCAAATCGCACAATTATAAACTTATATCAGTAGCATTCGATATCTCGTTAACGGAATCAGATGTTGGTTGTCAGGAATCGGTCACGCTACCTCGCAAAATGAATCTCAACAAAGCTACTTACAAACAATTTTATCATTTGAAACCATAAAGCATACTTCCCACTGAGTTGTGGAGCTACTACAAAGGCAGACGTATAATATTATAGAACCCCGCTGCGCTTCTTTGTGAGCGGATGAAGACGGTGTATGTAATCATTTTGTATGCCGATCTCTCGTGCCGCTACCCTAATTCTGTAGGTCCTTTTTGATTGTGAATTATTGGACTTTTGATGCTTCCGTTCCGATTCTATTTTTATTAATATTTACTTATTAACTTTTTGCTTTTTGATTACTACGGCTGTTTCAAACTTTTTAATAACAGACTAGCTTTTGCCCCGCGGCGTCGCCCGCGTGGAGGTCGGAAATTATCTCACGGAAAAGCACTACTGGGATTAAAAGTTCCCTATATCTTAACCCAGGTCATGGTCTACCCATGTGCCGAATTTTATCCAAATCCGTTCAGCCGTTTTAGCGTGAAAGCGTCAAACAAACAAATAAACCAACTCACTTTCACAATAATATTTGCTAGGATTCTTAGATTTATAAGTAGGTAGAGTACATAGGTTCTTATTTCATTAAGACCCATTGTAATTCGTAGTTATATAGCCAGAGTTATTTAAAAAAATAAAATAAGCCTTATCTCTTTGAAAGTTAAAACGATACTACGGGAATTACAAAAGAAATTTCTTTTTTAACAAAAACGAGAAAAGAACGGATATCGAAAATTATTTTTCACGAAACCAAGTTAGTTCATTTCAAAGGGGTTAATCTGTACCTACTACAATTTTTGCTCAGTAATGCCTTTTGAGCATTTGAATATAAATGACGTCTGAAAGTGAAATGTAACATACATAATAAGTGGCTGTTTTAAGCCTTCGCGGAACCCTTTTGTGGATTACAGAGTAGTGACAAAACAGAGGGCGCAAGGACTTACGTTTCGAACTAGATAATTCGGTTTTAAACCGTTTTGTGAATTTATATTGATTGTGTTTGTCAAGGCAAAAGATCATTTATTGTATACAGCTTTGATTACTCTATGCTAATAACTAATTGGTCGCTTAGTCGTTGTTCAAATTACAATAAGAAAAGTAAACTTTGGTTTCTATTGAAACGACTAACAATACGAATTTGAAAAGATATCAAATGTATTCAATTTCACGTATTTAGATTACTACATGTGTAAAAGTTCGTACATCTCTGTGGTTTGTGGTACTCTGTGTTAACCCTCCAAATGGAGTCGTTTGGTACTTTACTGACGAGTCACGGAGCTCCGTTTGAATTTAATATATTTTTCATTTCCCTCACCATTAATATGTAAATAATTCTTCAGACCGTTCAAATCTTTTGATCGAGTTTTTATTATATAAAATTGTATACATTTTTTGAAGTGCCCTTGTATAAATGTATTCATAGCATAGATAATTAGCAATCATTTCATATAATTTTATTATGCAAAAAGAATAATTAGTCTAACATTCTGCAAGAATATAAGCAGGAAGTGCTGGCATTTGTCATTTATTTGATTGTATCTTCAAGAATAATTAATCAACTGTAAATTGCAAGGAAACGTTTTTTCTTCACCCGTAACCAAACATCACACATTATAAATATTTTTTGTCAATTAAAAGCTCTTAACAAGGATATCCCGAACCCTAACGAATCAAAAAGAAATGATCGACTCATCGCCACCCGATCGGACAAAAGATAACAGCTCAAATCAATAAAATAATAAATTATTTTCACTTCCTCCATTTTATTTTTATCTTTACAAAAGTGTTGCTTTGATTGATGATGTTAGCTCACACTTAATTTAAAACAGATATGGCTTATTTTCAAATGTTTGGTTACGTACGAGGATGGTTCTAGATTATTTTGACTATCCATATTTTTTTTTTTTTATATCAAGTCTTACTATTTTGGACATTGGTTTTTCCTTTTTCCTTTGTCTTTGTCCAATTTTCAACTATTACCTAAAATTGTACATTTGGGTTAATCATTTCAAATTCTGACTAAATACTCAAAAACAGCGTTGACTGGTCCACAATAACCCAATTTACAAAACTTAAGTAAAATCAATTAACTCCATGTCTAACAAACTCTATTCCAGCGGTACTTCCATTACTATTTTCACTAAACGATTTCGCAAATAAACAATTTTCATTAACTACAAAATTCAGTTCTAACGTAACATTCCGATGTAAATAAATTTACAAGCACCCCATCTGTCGGCGGCAGCCATCATCAGTCTGCTAGCGAAATAATATTATTCATTCACTTGTCAAAACGCAAATTGGCGACGAATCGTTGCGAACACCGCGGAATTACAAAATGAAAAACAATGGAGAGGCGTGAATCACATTTTTTTCTGACAAATAGACAAGGAAAAATAATCGTGATTCATTGAGCGGAAAATGATTATTTTGTTTACTTATTTAAACTCACTGAAGTATCTCAATGATGTTCATATAGTGTAGAGTGTATTAGCATAAAAACCACGTAATGAAATCATAGGAAGGTTAACATAGTTAACGTTAACCATTGCCATTACAGAATGGGTAGTGGCCTAAACAGATATTCCGGGGCCACGAGCGCGGACAATGCGTTGCAATCTACCACCAAAGCCAACGCACGTTGATTAGTTAATACTGGACCGTTCATATAACCTAATACCGCACTACCGACCGTTCCGAACCGTTCTTGTATGCATAATCTGATTAGCGCAAGTATTAAACAAAGCTTTCGGTAATAGTGCTGTCAATTTACATAACCGAATTCCGTACTAAAACTGCAATGTTGATTGAAGCCGTAGAAACACAAGATCCGTTTAACTATATACGTAATTAAGTCTATACTAAACGAACCCCGAATTTGCATTCTCAAGAATCGATTAAGAAAATCAAATCCTGTCGGAGCGGCACTGCGTAAAACATTTGCTTGACACCCAAATCAAAAATCGTTTTAGCTCACCCCAGCGAGGGGATGGGAAGCGTCGACGCCTCAACATTTATTATTTCAGACATATCACTCACATGCAAAACAAACTCCGTCCGATCCATCAAAAAGTTTCGTCTCATCCTCTCCCTCTCTGCTCCGCAACACAAATCGAGTGTGTAAGTGCCGCGGTTTCGAGATACTGATATTAATGTCTATTGTTTTATGTAAAGTGGCATATTTCATTCAAATGTCGTTTCCCCTTTTTCTGTTCTTGAGACAGAAAAGTGTAAAAGCAAACATGTCAAATTATATGTTATGGATATCGTTTCTCCCAAAAATTTGAAATACTTAGTACTTGCCAACCTTGAACAAAGAGTTTATAAGTTAAAGAATAAATAAGCTTGTTCATCCAAAAGAAATGAGCATTGTAACCCCCCAAACAGTCAACAAAGCTTCGAAGAAAATCGAGCGAAAAAAGGCTAAAAACACCTTAGGGGTTTACTAATCGAATAAAAAATATCAGCGACCGATGCCAATGTGTGGGGGAGAAATGGAATAAATTATAAAGAAAATACAAGTAGCAAAGGGGCTTTTGTTATGAGTAAAAAGTTCCAAGCATATGCAGATAACATAATGTTGTGCTTTTGAAATGATGTAAAGGCAATATTGGCGAGTAATAACGCGGGTGCATCAATTTAAGGTTATATTGCAGGAGGTATGCCGTAACAAGCAGGACTTGAAATGTTAAGTAGCTAATGTACATGTGCTGTTTTGTTTTATGGGGGCTTGTTAGGGTTGAAAGGCAATTGAAAAGAGTCAGTTTATTACCTCAAAGATTTGTTTGACGCAAGCGATTTACATTACTGAGCAGAACATCATTTTCTTGGAGAAAACTGTGTTAAGTATATGTAGATATGTAAGTAATGCACCCTAAACAGTGTAGACCAGGTATGTGCAGTCAAGTGGCACCAATATTTCCAGCCAATTACCAAATTAGGAAGAAGAAACAAAAAACCACGACGGAAATTGCCTAAAGTAAGCAGAAGACTTACTTAAAATAAAAGTGTAATTTGACTAATCAATATGATTGTAGGTACAAACATTTAGGGCGGACTAATACAAAATAATAGGAAAGAAAGTAACATGATGACTTGTCGCCGGGCGGCGCTCCCTACGCATAAACGTCACGACGTCATTTGTAAAAATTGCGGCCTTACAACTTCTCCAATT
Organism: Xanthia icteritia; assembly: GCA_949128155.2. NCBI lineage: Eukaryota > Metazoa > Arthropoda > Insecta > Lepidoptera > Noctuidae > Xanthia > Xanthia icteritia. The sequence continues at coordinate 10,390,983 of OX421930.2, forward strand.
TTCTAACAGAGAAAACAGTGGAGACTCTATCACACTACACATTCAGAAAAAATAAGTACTATGCTTTTTTCTGATTACTGCAGAAATATTACTATGTTTTTTTGATAGCATTTATTTATATTTTGACTTCTTTGTATCTTAAAGTAATCCAATTTTGTTTGCTTTCTGTAAAATCTCATTCATTTCTTTGATATTCGACAATTCTTTAAATAAAAAACTTGTTATTGAATGTTTTTGGGACAACAAAATTTTAATATACTACAACATTGAAATCTTTTGGAATGAACAAGTCCTTCAACCTAATTTATTATGTTATGCCAAGGGATGAATATTTTATAAGTAACATGGCGACTCCATGCAACTCATATTCTGGAGCGGAAATATCTAACCAAAATAACCAAATTCGGGGGCGTCGAAAAGAAACAGTAGAGACAGTGGGACCTCCGCGGGGGAAACCGGAGACAGTTATTTAAATTTAAATAATATAATATGAAAAAAATTACATCATTTAATACCGTAATAAAAGTGCACTAAGCGACTGGAGCATTACGCTTGCCAAATACAAGAAGGGACATGCAAATTCCGCTTATGAAACGTGAAATGAAATATAAAATGTTTTTGGTGGAAAATAAAATATGTCTTTCGGAGCTTAGGAGCTCATTACGATATTACAAATACGTGAGGAGATTTAAGTTGTCGTTGGAAAAGCTGTGAAGATGGACGATTTTTTAAGATGTTTTTAGAGTTGTGTGCAGTAAGGGGTGTGATCAGATGCGTCGTAAAAACGTGATGTTGTCGTAACTTTGATCTAAAATGTCTTTTTTTCAGGATAATAAGTCCTGAAAGATACACAATGGGTATATAAAGTCGTGGATATATACAAGATAGGTCAAGTATTTATTGTACGAGGATGTGAAGAACCTAACAAGGTCTTGAGTGGATGCAAAGATGTCGGTAATTTATAACTGCTTGCTGTATATTTCGTTCAGGCTCTAATGAAGAAAATAATAAAAGTGCATAAAGTACGTATTGAAACAACAACGTATTTGTTCACAGTAGATTACCGTAGCGTAACGAGATTCTGATCGGGTCCAATGTTATTAGGATTTAAGCGCCACCGCGTCGCCTCTCCGGGCGCAATGTTGGATAATTATGCAAAATTGCTCCTACGATTCGTAGACCCCCAGTTTTTAGGGGCCATTACCATTATCTGTAATGGGAATGCGTTCTATGTTCTATGTTAGGGGGTTTGGTTTCCGCACTTAGTCCGTCAGGTGGACCATTGTGCGTGATGGGAATGCGTTTTGATAATGTTGAATTTCATTGTACAATTATTATTAGGAAAATCTGTTAGAATTGCCATTTATGTTCGGCTGTTTTTTTGTCATTTTCCTATTCTGACTTGCAATTCGATATTGTGGACCGTGGGGGATCTTTTGTGTTTATGTAGGTATACTATTATCGTGAAAAACTTCTTACAGAATCCACATCATCGTACATACAAAACGGGTTAGCTCTACGCGCATGAAATATTTCCCTTAAAAATGAAATAAGCACATAACTACATAAGCCTTGCATAAAAACGTATCCGTTACAACGTTTATAAAAGTGTTGTAATCCTCGCCGAACAATTCAGTAACCACCGATTGCATAAATATGGCTTCAATGCACATGCATATGGAGCGACCACAGAAAACTCACATCCATCGACACACTTCCAATTCAATTCCTTGGATAATGTAAAGCGACAAAGATATGTGTATCTTCTAGCCGCTTGAATACTAACTCGTCGATCCGCATGAGTTTCTTTGAGTAGACGGTTGAAATTGTGCATCGTTTGTAGCGGCTGCACGGGCCAGGACCGACGCATGGGTAATGATTGTGATCGAAGTGATCGCTCGCGTTGACCGCAACATGTTTCGAACGAGACGATAATGGTGTATCGACGTGCACCTTTTATTTTCTGCGGTGATATTACACAATTTTATGAATTCAAACGCGACTCTTTTTACACAAAGGACCATAAACAGGAAGTTATAATTAAAAAAACTAGTTTCGTGACTTGGACATAATAGATAAACATATCTCGGGATATAAACTCCTGTCTCCTTTCAGATGTTATCTGGGGACAAACACAGTATCTGTGTCGATTTATCTCGAACCAGAGTCGGACATTATGCCGCATCCATCATAGTTTTGTCCACTCTATTGATAAGAATAACAACTCTATGTAGATAAAAGAACACAGAGTTAATAAAATTAATGTTATAATTTGATTATTCAAATTTAGATCATAGATAAGCAATTTTTGACCCTATAATCAATGAATGATTAAGAAAAATACCATTTAGTTTTTTTGTGTGTCGAAATATGATAATAATTATCATATTAAATCGAGCTGTCTGGTAAGATTATTAAATTCGATATACATAAAAAAAACATGTGAACATATATGATCACAGACTAACGAATAGATTAACATACGGAAAACGGCTTACGTTTAAGAATTCACTCTCTTGTGAGATAAAATCAAAACTATGATAAGTATCTTACTTTCGCTAAACGAAACGGAAGGTTATGTGTAGGTGTAGTTAGTATCTGACAGTTTATTATGGCAACTACGCGACAACTAATTATGAAAAAATAATTAAATAATAATTAACTTAACAAGCGGAATTGTTCAGCTTAATGAGTATGACAGCTTGATCAGATTGGAGCTACCTCAACGGATTAGGTCTAAGATATGATCTTAAATCATTAGCGAACTGAGTTTTTTGTCACAGAAAAAAGGCAACAAATTGAAACATAAAATATGCAATTTATATTTGAAAATGAATGCTGTATTTTCCAAACAAACGTTCATCGAACATTTAAAAAGCGTGTAAACAAATTGGTAAATGAACGCAACAGAAACAAACAGGCATCTGCTGTGCACACATACGTCACGTATCGAAACAGGGAGTTTGGCAGAAAGTAAACAGAAAATATAATTTAGAAGCAATTTGGCTCGGATATGTCCGCAATCAAATTGTCTCGTTAATACCGGTGCTATCAAAACATTTGATTTGTGGCAGCGTAGGGTTGAGCTGTTATTTAGCCATGCGATGGTTAACGTATGATGACCCCAGCTTGTTGTCAATTATTTATGACAAATACAATACATCGTTGTTTATAAACATAAAATACCATAAATATTCATGTACTTTGTTTGAAATTATGTACCGACGCTATGAAACTTGTGTTTTTCTATGTTATTTTGTCATCGTTTATTAAAAGTTTATATGTGCAGTGTCATTTTGTAAATGTATTTAAACGCCGGTGGCATGCAATTAGTTAAGAGACTGCCATAATGTTTTATCGAACAGGACCTCTGAATTGTTTATAACTAATATTATAAATGCGAATGTGGGTTTGTTTATTTGTTACGCTTTCACGTTAAAATGGCTGAACGGATTTGGATGAAATTGGGCATATGGGTAGAACACGACCTGGATTAGGATATAATATACTTTTTATCCCGATATTCGCTTGGGATCGAGACTTATGCGGGTGAAACCGCGGGGTGCAGCTAGTTGTTTATAAAAGTGACAACTAGAACTAATTTTCTGTAGAGGTGGCAATAGTTCTGAAACATTCAGTAAAAAAAAGATGTCACAAGATAAAAGCCTTTTTAGCAACAAAGCATCAAAGGACAGTTAAGTACAACAATAAAACACAGCACAATAAATAAAAAAATAAAAAGCAAATGTTGTAAAATACACATGTTTACATAGAAATAACGCGGTTTTTCCCGATTTATGCGCACTCACACTCGACTCACACTCGACGCGAACTCAGCGAGTAAACACGTGAATACTTTTTATTCGCGTTGTACAATTCCCCCGGGAACTGGGATTTGCATAACAAAACGGGAAAAGGTCAGGAAGCGAACGAAATGGCAAGTGTCCGGTTTGATGTCCAGTCAGCAATGCTGGGTGATGCGAGCGCGATCGGCTTCACCACTTGACTTGCGGGAATACTCTGCTAGGACCGCAAGTTGGATTAACAATTTCATTTACGACCACTTTTAATTATGTCGTATTGCAAATTTTATACTATTTAGTTTGTTTATTCCACTTTATAAATTCAGAACCGAAACTGAAATACAAACGACACATCATTGAATTCTGTTAGTAAACAGTAACAAAAAAAGGTTTCAAATTTAACACATTTCAAGTGTTAGCGTTACTAAAAATATTTTAGTTTCATGTTTTGTATGTCACAAATACTTCAGCAAAGAGAGCTTTGGTATCGACATGTGAATGTGACACCCGTTAATATAAAAGGACGGAAAATATTTTTTTGTTTGGTAACATTCGGTCGCAATTTTATGTGTTTGAACGCAGCACAGAATGTTCCAACTCAGACTTCCCGGATGCATATTCATGTTTGCTCTGCGCCACATGCAAATTGTGATTTACACACTGTAATGAATTCTTTTGATCTGTGGATTCACATATTTGATTTACCCCATCGATGTCGGGTATTAGCATGACACGCTGATTTCATATTCATAGTTTCTGTGGTGAGCGATCTTCATTTGTTAAACGTGTTAATTACAGAAAAAAATGAGGGGGATGTGCCAACTCAGTCCATATATTTTTATTGACAAATGAAAATCGATTTACACGATGTCGTGTTTACGATACAAAGTACAAAAACTGACTTATAATTACACACAGCTCCCAGAACTTTCATTTGTAGTTCGATCAATAAACCGAGAATCCATAGATCAATATAAAAGCTGCGCGAGTGTTCCAAATGGAAAAAATCAACTAAAAACTTACATAATTACTTTAGTGATTCAACTGCTCGAAAGAAACGCAGAAATGACAAGACGATGACAAATGAGCGTCGCTCGCATCGCAACACAGTCGGGTGGCGGACCTCATCAAATTATTCCCCACTTAAAAAATCTCCGTAAACAAAAACGGGCCAAGGGAAAAAACACTCGAGTCGCAGGGTAAAAAATAGGTATTGGCAACATTGATTGATGTGTACTAATAGGGCGCGAAGAAATGAGGCCGCTGCGTAATTAAAGGAAAAGTGACATCTTCTGTCAATGGCAGCGTTGTACTAGAAATAGAACGGTCACGCCTTTTGGTGAGGAAGTGATTAGTGTAACAAAGTTATTAAAAATTATTGAGTGAAGGCGGCTAATTGATCACCGAGTCTGTCGTCGTGTTACACTTCGCTAGATCCTACCTATGTGTTTTTAATTTGCGTCTGTTTTCTCTAACGAGACACATTATTTGTCACTAACTATACCTAGGTATATAATAATTGGATTTATTAGGTGTTGCAAGACTTATAAATAAAAAAAAAATCTTCTCTCTAATTTCTTACTGCAAGAATTCAAAAGGGAATCTAATTCAAAATCAAAAATGCGTCTCTTTTTTCGCTAGAGAAAAAATAAATAAAATTTAATTTACGATTTAGCTAATCCCAAGCTAGAAGTCAGTGTTTTTGGTCGCCCTCCGTGGAAATGACACCCGAATGAAGGAGGGAATAATGAATGTTTTCCACCACGCCCGGCACGCGTCGCCGCATAAAATAACATTCGCAATTAACATAACCAGCTGTTAGAATTTATCAACTTAAATTTTTGTGAATATTTTAATTTGAGACTTGTTTCAGTCTAGAAATGCAGTTGACGATGAACTACAACATTTATCCTAGTCCTGAATTACCTACATAGGTATTTGACTTAGGTCTTATCAAGCTTTGATTATTTTTTATTTATTTTGTAATCCCCTAGCGGGATTTATATATGTCCGTAGGTGTGTTCGTGGCACCACACATAGTGGGCCCTATCAGAATACCAGCGCTGTGGTATCTACTTTTTTAAATATTGCCCATAAGGCCCATTACCTATCTCAGCATTATGCTGGCATATGGGGCTTTTTGGCCTCGGAAAGGTCGTTACTATTATTTCTGTTTTTGTTTATTCCTATGTTCCTTTTTTATTTTATTTTATTTTATTTTATATTAGGTACTGTTTGTGTTTCCTGTGCGTGTCCCATATAAAATGTTTTTCTTTCTTTCTTTCTTTGCATTCTCGTCTAAGATAAAACTTAACTTTAGATCTAATTTCCCAACGGACAAAATTCTACAGACACATATACAGAGTCTAAATACGGAAGCACATTTCAAACCATCTATTATATAAAAATAAGTAACAAAAACGCCACCAAGTAATCAGAGGCGGTGACACTGAAGATTTTTCCTCCCAAAAGCTGCCTTATCGCTGTGTACATATCATTAGTAATGCAAAATAATGGGATACAGACACCTCGTGCCGTTTGCCAGCCAATGATTAATGCCGTTCGCCATTAATTCTTATTTTTGATGAGAAATTTGACTTGTGCTGTCAGACGCCGGATCCAGATTAATATAGGCTGACGGTGCAACTTACATTATGGCATCGCGAGTCCCGCTTACACTTCCCATTTATTTCCAGTTTTGGAAGTTTGGGGTTTCTATATAAAATGGAAGTAGATAAACACAGATTATTAGCTATGAAATTACCGGATGAATCGAATTAACGACTTTATTTTAGATCTATCAAGAAATTCAGTTTCATTATGTAAGCAAATGTGCAGGCTCAAAGTTTAGGGACAAAAGGTACACGCGTGACTCTATATTTTGTACATTAAGGTTTTAATTTTCTTCGAAACTAAATTTTAATTCCAAAAACCACAGCCTGTAGCTGCCAAGCACGCCACGCACGGTACAGCCTCGTCCACGTGAATGTGACATCAAAGCTAACAAAACGAATAGTTCGGTTCACCGACAGAACTAACCGAATAGTTCTCGCTGTAAAAGGGCAAAGTACAAAGAGCTAGATAAAATTCCAGTACGACCGCATCGGCGACAAACTCGGAAGGTATTCAAAGGGCTGACGACTACCGTGACGCGGCACCCTTTACCGACGCCCTACGCATATTAGTCCACTGAAAATCAAAACTCGTTATTATTAATGATTCCACGCCATGACAATCTAAATATCTTCGGAAGCGCGCTGAAAGTTACGCACTAATCGCGTGAAATTACTCCCGACTAATCCCGAAGATATAAATATACAGTCACCAGATGCGATCGTCGCCATCATCATTCAAAATAGCAGAAGAAAAATCACTTAAGATTCAAAGCATTCAGTATCTTTATCTAACGGATACAAGAGTTCATTTTATGACCATTAATTTCGCCTTTTCCTCGGGTGTTTTATCACAACGGCTGCGAGGCTCTGTCGCGCGTCTCATTAATCAAAAGCATTTGTTTACAACGAAGGGAATTTGATTTGATTAAAATAATTCGCAATATCCTTGATAAATATCACCCTCGGTCTCCGTTTGATCTCACAGAAATTAATGGTGGAGGATTCAATCACGCAAGTGCTGACGCCCTGACGCCACTCTTGAGTCCTGACGTCCTGTTACGTGACGATGTCGTATACTGCGCTACAGTTGCAAATTATTTGTATTTCAATTAATTGTTTCGATCAATTACTTTAAAGTTTGCCTAGTATAGTTATGCGGAAAACGGACTATCATAGTTTCAGAATATCAGTCTTTTCGAACAAAGTTTTCCAAAGGTTCCGCCGAAAAAAGTGTTCAAAATGAAGGGTGAACAAACAATGCTATCTTGCCATGGCAAGGGGCACGGGGATGAATAACGATCGACGTCACAGCGATGTGTGCCGATCCGGCGATCCGGCGGCGTATGCCGGCTCCCGGCGCCCGGCCCGGCTTAACCCGCCGCGCGCCGATTAATCGCCGCCTAATTCCCACCGAAACCGAATTAAACCGGACGAATGCATTGAGCCGAACGATTTGTCCGATGTAATTGTCGTGTTTGATTTACAACTCCGTTTTTCGAAAATGGATACGATAATTGGTAGTGTTCATTAATAGTAAATTAAGATGCGAAATAATTGCATAGGTATTAAAATGCACAAGAAACTGTCCGATTCTATGTATGAGCACTTAATGAAGTTCATGTTGGTTGCAATACAAACAACGGAATCACGGTACGCATTTGTTGTGTTAGGACCTTGTTATCTTGTGAATGAGCACTATTAATTTAGACGCGGTAATTAAATAAATTTGAATTTAATTGCAAATGAAACACGACCGAGTGCTCGTACAAGAGAAAACAAAACAAAGTACGTACAAATTATATTAAATCAGAGATAATCCTGTCAATTAATTGGACTTAGCATTGAGAACCGGTCGCGAACGCATGCGCAAATTAAACGAACCAAGATAATGCGAGAGCAAGGAAGCCCGCCATTCAGACAAGGACATTAATATGACTTAACTACATTACCTGTTGTTCCACTCAATTGTAATAATGTTAGAAATAATTGATCTCAGTTATAAAAAGGTTTTAATGGCGTTTTACGCAGTAACTGCTTACTTTGAAGTAAATTAAACGACACATTACTACGTTTCAATACTAGTCATCATTGATAAACGCTGTAAAAAAATAGCCAATTGAATTTTGTAAAAAAATACCAAGTAATTTCTTTAAAAACAGCCCTAATCCGGGCCGTGGCCGGCCGGTCGCCGGCTGACAGTGACACATCGGTACAAGGCGCGCTGTCCGACTGTAATTCTACACGGCCTCGATCCCCGGACCTACGTGTGTACGATTTTATATTCCAATCTACACGATTAATTAGATGGATTTGGGAACTGAACCTCATTTTACGTGTATTTTAATTAAAAGAACACGCCAACAATATCAAATTATTAAAATTAAAACATTTAACCAATATGAGCACCTTATGTTTGATTAAAACGCAGCCCCTCCAATGTGTCGGAGTTTTGTGTAATAAATATTCGAAATATTGCGAAATTAAATACGTTTTTTATGTAACGAAATCACCGCATATCCAATAAAAGCTTTTGACATGTTACCGTTACGTGTATGAAAAGCTTCAAACGCAGTAAAATAGAAGTCAAAACCGCGGAGTATCAAAGCGACTCGGCGATCAATCACCATCCATTAAACAAGAAAAGAAAAGTGCTTTCCCCCGCCGATTGGCCCTCGAATCAGCCCAATTTACATGAGAGCCGCTTTTTCCTCGCATCGAGATTAGCCCCTGAATGAGTTTGATGAATCGCTCGCACCCCGCAGCCGCGGCCGTCCCGCGCTGTGAGCGGTCATTTGTTAAAAATACACCCGATCCACGGATCTAATTGTCTCCTCTAATTTCACACCCTCCTGTGATATCTGCGCCCCGTTCAAATTAACAAAGATTTCGCTTTGTTTTAAAATAATGATCCCTTCTGGGAGTACATTTGATTGTTTCGTGTGTAATCTATATGATCTCTTCAAGATATACTCCTAGTTTTAAATACAGAATTATTTATGGATGATTATTTATATGATATGATGGCAATAGATGGGTGATACACAGTGAAATATGAAAGTAAAAATAGTAAAAAAGATTAAATAAGAACGATAACCCATTCTTTTTTCTATCTGGTCATCTCGATTATGTTCAAAGTTCATTTCTACGCGTGTCGATCTTACCTTTCGAGATGTTTTACGATGTCCTCATATGCCGCTCTACAATTCTCCCAAATACCAGATCTGCAGACAAAAAGAAAATAAAATAAGAAAACCGAGATAACAGTAAGTAAACTGGAATCATAAAATTAAGAAAATAATAAAAATGGGAAATGTTCATGATAGTGACGCTGAATTGAAATTCCTGCCTATCTATGACCTTATTGGAAAACTAACTTTTATATTGCGTAATAATTTTATTTAAAAAAGCTCTTTTTTTTCTTACGATATTTTTGTTGTCCTTATTGCTATCGTAGTTACTTGCTACCCAGTCATAAAGATCCGTAATAAATACAGAAATCTGCAACTAATTACTCAAGTATTTGCAAAGAAAGTTTCATAATAAAAAGGGTTTGAATATGAAAGGAATAATTATGAGCACTCAATATTAAATGTTCCGTTGGTGAAGCGAGGGGTCGTTGAAATTATGTTTTAAAAACAATCGTTTATATTTGTACCGTACCCACTCATGCGTGATCGTCCAAATTGTTTCTCGATTACTTTAACTCTTTGTTTTTCATTAAACTTTTCTTCGTCGTTTGTAATCAAGGGAACACCCCTTGTAACTAAGTATCATCTAGTAAAGGGTTCTAATTCTTTGTCTTAAGGGTACGCTAGTCGGTCATTCTTCCATTCAAACGTAGTATGGTGATTACTCGTCCGTTTGACAGTTTACGTTCAAAACTAAAACTTATATCAATTTGTCTTGTCATTATCTAGCCCTTTATGTAAGCAGAATTGGAAAAAAATATTGATTTGAAAGTTATGAGCGTTGAAACTTAGATATTTCAACACTACTTTTAACTCGTCTTTGGGCGTAAGTAAATAACGTATGTAGAAAGAAAATGGCAAAATAAAACCGTACCGTACAGGGATAGATAATTTATTCAATAGTTTAAATAATTTTGTTTTGAGTAAATACATCCAGTAGTTTCTTCATAATATTTATACGCCCAAAGGTCTGTTCATGAAATTTGACGTGCTCGTTTTCGTTATAAATCATCGTCTATTTCACTAAATACATTAACAAAAACGTAAAACTAAATAAATAAATAATTAGACTAATTAGCATGCATATTAAGTCATGGCCACCAACGAGTTCGAGCCATCGACTAGTGTACCCTTAAACTTGAGTACCCACAAAAACATCTTGCTGATAGTTCCTTTCACAATAATGTTGTGGTTACTCGGACTCGTACGTGTGTATGAATTATTAATAAATGTGTTTTGTTTGCACTCAGTCAATATATTAAACGAAGCGTTAAATAGTATATTACCGCTATATTGTACGGTATAATTGGCTCATGTGCGTAGTTCGGTGGAAAAACAAAGCTCTATCTATGTTTCTGTCACAAGTGGTAAGTGAGTAATAAACTGTTTGTAACTATTTGCCTTTTTCTCCTTTATGAACTTGTAAATCTGCCAGAAGACCATAATTACCTATGCAATGCGTGTTGTAACGCACGAATTCACAAACAAGAAGCAAATTGAACATAAATCAAATTAGGAATTAACATAGCTCTAAACACCTAACACCTTTTTGTTTTACAAACTTCGGAATAACCTACGTACCGAATTGACATTCCCATTACGACAGTATACCCGAATTTCCTACAATATACGACCACAAAAGTGCACTAAACATACATACAACACCCAAAATTACTCATACATACCTATATACCAAACTACGACAACTTTTTACAAAGACAGATGTCACATATAAGGTTATAAAGACACACTTAAGTTACATGAGTGGCAGTAAGACAGTGGGGTACGTCAAGTGAGCATTGTGGGTCTTCGGGCGGAAGTGAGGGCATTCAGTGTTTGTACTTTTCTAACAGGATTAGCTTCCCTCCTGGACATTTAACCTGAACCACTTGACCGGCCTGCTTAAAGGTTTCTTTTCGTGAATTAATACTTACTTAAGCCGTTTATGACGTGTTCTGAAGATTTATTTTTCGTCGTTTGAATATTCTAATTTGTTTCTAGTTGGTTTTAGAAATTTTCAGATAGCCAATTAGAATTTTAACAGTAAGTACTTAGTGAAATCTAAAGGCATGCTATGAATTACTTAGATTGATCACCACGTAGGATTTTTTTTTCTGTGTTAATAAGAACGAAAGTTCTTAATAATTGATTAAAATCTAGCCTAATAGGCAAACAAGCAATTTGACTCTTACTTATTATTTTATATGATAGATTATGTTATAATTAAGAGTAATGTAGGAAAAGATGAATTCTGATTTAATAAGTGATGTATTTCAGAGCTCTATTTATAGGCAGGTATCAACAGCTGATACTTTAATCATAAGTAGAAATGAAACTTAACTATTGAACAAGAGAAAGATTTTCTTAACCAAAACTTTGAACTTCGATTTTTAGAACCGTTCATTATTTCCCGAAACAATAAGTAACGAAATTTTCCCTTTTTGTAATACTAAAAACACTGAGTTTACACGTGCCGCCGAAATTCTCAGCACAAGTTTTAATTTTCCTCCGATCTATTTGTGTAGGTATCCATTGTTTTTCGTGCCTTAACAGAACTGTTTTGTAAACGTCTACCTATAGAAAATTATGTATTTTAGTATATTAAATTAACCTGTTTCGAATCTTTTCTTAAACAAATCTTACCCATAAATTATGGTGCGTCAGTTTTTATCTTTCAATCAATAAAAACTGAAATAGTCTCACTTCCGGCCATAGGGTTTATGACAACCATAGATGTAGCAGCCACTGTATGTCCAAGTTTGGACAAAGTCATAAAAGTTTGACAGAAACTGTGGGGTGGATGCATTTTATATTATTCTGTGGCTCTCGAAATTATCCTGGTTTGATCATTAAACTCAACTAAAACGAAAAAAACGGTGGTCTATCATATCCTTTTGTGTACTTACGTCTACAGAATATTGAGACCGATCAACGACAAACGTCTGAACGAAGGTAAACTAAAATTCTTTAGTTTTTAGCTTTCATATCATTGAGAAATTTGTCACACAGTCACACAATTTTGTATGACTGCGACTGCGGCTGTGGACTGCGGTTACCAATCCTCCTTCTTAGACTAGTAACCGTTTCTATGAGCTTATGTCAACAGTAGGACTGATCTCCAATCTTATTTTTTTAAGAAAACCGACCAGGATTTATCGTGTTTTGCAATTAGTTGTAGATTACAACATACAACTGTATTGTGGATGCTATTGTTTGAACTATAGAAGGATGTATTCCAAACGGGGATCGAACCCACAACCCTTAAACAGGACAGTCAGTCGTAGTCACTGCGCCAATAGCCTCATGAAGTTCTTATCAATGTCTTCTTACCTTGCAAGTGCTTCCATATTGTGCATGGGCTGTCCTTTGATGATGGAGCCGTCCGGCCGCGGTACGCCGTGGTGGGGCATGCCCGGGGACATGAGTGCATGCTGGTGCATGAACCCCATGGGGCCCAGGTGCGTCGGTGGTGCGTTGTAGCCGTTTGCCAGGAGGGGGGACTTCTCCATGCGTGCCATTTCTGAAACAGAAGGTATCGTTAGAATTACAATAGAAAAATATAATCAGTGTCGATACTTAAAAGGCCGAAATTTAACGATTCTACCATAATAATAGGCCTTAATTGAAATACCTGGAATACAACAAAAGTTTGTATACTAAAATTTCCATAAAATCTAAGCCATGAAACGGCATGAGGTTTGAGGTAAACGTGAGACCACTTAGGCGCAACACTCAGGTAAAATCCAATTAATGCCCAGTATTATCATTTAATTACCCGTTCCAATAATCGAATCGCCCGTAAAACGGTGTATCAACAATAATAAAATGAGCAATGAATTTCGAGACTATTGTTTTCTGGGTACCACAAACAACCCGAGTAAACATAAGGGGGGTGAAGCGCAAATATTCTTAAAATGACCCCCTGTGGGGTGTTTTTGGAGGTGGTCCTTCGCTGCCCATGACCTGTCTGCCCCCCCCGAGGTCACCAAACCTACTGGGGCGTCGGAAACAATTAACAAGGTGTCGAATTAAACACGAATTAACGGTTGGACCGTTAAAGGAGAATACCCTTTTCCATTGTGGCAGCGTTTTACAAAGGATTTTGGGATTGCTGAATATTAAATATTGTGTGTCGCTTTGTTCCGCGATTAAGGGCACAGGTATGTGATGCGGTGAGTTTAATGCGAAAATTTTAATTATAAGCTAATCTTTTGGAAGACCACTGTAAACAGAGCTCTGATTTTGATTGTTATCGTCTGCCGAGAATCGCCGATCCCAAGCTTGTTACAGTTCTTTTCCATTCCAAAATTGTTGGAAGCTTCTATAGAATTAAATGTAGGGCGGGTAGGGAAAGAGTAAACAGCCTAAATAATTAATAAAGAAAACACTAAAACGACACAACCAAAGTAAATCTCAACTTCAGGTCTGTTTAGCTGAGTAGGTACGTAACAGTTGACTTAACAGGACAGGCAGATACGCCCCAACAAATATTCTGAAGTAACAAATCAACCTGTTCAGCCAAAAATCTATCCAACACTGTCCAATCCCTAAAATATGCATATTCAATATTTAGCTTACTCTTACACTCCACATCATACCGATAATTTATGAGTACTCGCATGCAAATCAAACTCCAACACAAATCAAGTTGGGTAGCAAGTTACAAACAAACATTATGACCAATGGACCCAGAATTAATTGTTTAGGTCTATTTACTTAACTAACCGTTTCGGTTATCTTCTGAACCATACCGACTAACTTCGTATTTATTATTGTAATTAATTATTCCACGTTTTGTGTAGCAACACTTTTAGTAGTATGGCAACACTTTCGGTAGTATGTCAACGTTTTGGCTGCCATCTTGGAAGTGTTAGGTTAAAGTGTGTTATTTCATTACGTGCCTGCTTTAAGAATATTGTTTTTTTACAAGATTAGCTGGTAAGCACTTGTTATTGCCAGGCTTATAATAGTTTAAAGATTATTTCCTGGTGAACAGATTACTCGGCGTTTCTTTAAAACTAGGTAGGTACTAATTAGTTATGCTTGTGTTGCCAAGACATCGAGAAAAATGAATCTAGAATACTGAATTGATGCAATTGTCTATTGGAACACCGTTTGATGATATAATTTGCGAATTTTGTTCATGGTTGGCAAAGCATTGGCGGCGTCGTAAAAAGTGATGCAACTCATCTTAAAAGATACATTAAACGTACACCTCAAAGTTTATTCCTAAACCGCCTATTCTCACACAGATAACATAATATTTTAACAGTGATGGGATGCTCCCAAAAACCACAATTAGGTCACTAAGCCAGAAAGCATATTTACAAATCCCCGGACACGAACCCACGACCGCACCGGTCAACCGCACTTATTAATTAACTAAATACGTGTTAAATCTCGTAATAACCTGCGGTTGTTACCTCCCTTAGTGTTGTCTCGTTCTTATTTATAGAGTTACGTAGGTGCGTCTCTTTCTAATTCGTAGAGCGGTCAGTGTGGTTGTTTTGAACGAGTTTTCTTCCACTAAGTGTCAGACTTGTTTCACGGGTTGATAGTAGCATGTTTTTAGTTTCAATAAAGTATTAAACGAAGCTTTTAATCAGATTTTTCCCCTTTTTAGGGTTCCGTACCTCAAAAGGAAAAACGGACCCCTTAAAGGATCACTTCGTTGTCCGTCCGTCAGTCTGTCAAGACACTTTTTCTCAGGGACGCGTGGAGGTATCAAGTTAAAATTTAAATCAAAAACATAGATCTATAGTGTCTTGGAGCTCTAAAAAATTCAAGCGTCTAAGTGAACCCAATAAAAAATACGGCCATTTATGTGACATATTTTGATACTCGCAAATAAATCAAAACCTAATTTCATGATTTTAAGGGGTCCGATAGGACCGATGCCTGCCGGGGTTGCGGGAAAGTCCGAAAGGGATACCGTGGCCCCTGGCAACGTAAAGGCAACGGAAGGAACACGGGTGGGTTTTAGTCAGTAAGAGTCTGACACGCCCTCCCGCTCCACCCAGAGCGGGAGAAGTTATTTGATAATTTCCCACCCAAAAAAAAAAAAAAAAAAGGTCAACGGGAAGTAGGTACCCTGGTACCTCCCGTTGACCTAGAATCATGAAATTTGGCAGGAAGCAAGATCTCACAGCACAAGTAAAGGAAAAAGCCCGAAAATAGTTAATTTGTTGTTTTATCACATAAAAATATATATTTTTTCGATTACAATCTTACATTTGCAGTTGGATAATTACTGTGACGTATATTGATGTATGGGAGAACATGTTTTTCAACAACAATGTTAACTTTGTTTTTAGGATAAATTCATTCCAACTACGGAACCCTTCATTGTGCTTGGTCCGACATGCACTTGGCCGGTTTTTTTAGGGAATATGCGTATTTGATGCTTCTGATAGAGAAAAACGCAATGATATAACCGTATGAAATAAGTAGAAAGAACGAAACAAGAAAAGAAAGAAAATGCATTTATTTAGCACAGACTGAAAGGCACACAAGGTGAGAAAGTAAGTAAGTAGATAGGTAGGTGCCTATCTACTTGCTTGCAGCAGGTTGACTTATTTTCATGAAGTTTAAAGTTAATTTTCCAGAAAATTATCTTACTTGAAATAACCGTCCCTGACACTACCTCAACGTTATTTGTGCACACCACAAAAAATACAAAAGGGATGCCTCACAAATTGTTGCTCAATAACCTACAAAAATGTTCATCGTTTAACATTATGACTATTATTAAGCGAATCCACTGATCAGGGCATTTAAAGAAATGAAACGTCGATTCAGAACCGCTATTATATCGATACACCTCGATTTATTGATCGAATATCGACTGTCCTCGACAAATGGTCGTACCAAATTACTGGCCATTATTTCGAATTAGAATCGATAGAATCGGGACCCCAATTATATCACTTATGTGTTTAAAGGAGGTTGGAATAAAGGCAATCATAACCGCAAAAACTTTAGGGACGCACTCTCTGATATAAATAATCCAATTTCAGGTGTTTAGCTGTTTGTTTTCATTTTTATAGTAGTGGATTAAACTTTATTGAAGGAAAAACTGATGAAGGTGGTATAAATTAATTTGGAATCGTTCGAATTTTTTAATCATAACAAAGGAGGCACAAGTTTCGAGATAATGAAACAGGCATAATAACCGTTGAGTTTTATTACAGACAGATTACAAAATGACCAAACGAGCCAGGCATAAATGATTGGCCGTAAAGTTAAAGGAGCGAGTGCCAACACTGACATTGTATTCTTCCCTGACGCTTACATAATATCGTTGAGCAGGTACTCATTATTACACTCGTTATTTATTCAGATACTCAAAAATCTTCTGACAGCCCTTTTATTAGTGCAATCGTCAATTTAACATTGTCACATTTAGCTGACTCCTAAATCGTCCGAAAGGAATGTTATTGAGCTTGCGTTTACAAGTTACATTTAACTAAAACTTCATGTAATTAAAATTAACTATCAATATCCTAAATACTTATAAAATGTAAAAAAAAAACATTAACAACTTAATACCAGCTCTTGAACCATGTTCAACGATTGGCACAACGTACATGTGGTGAATGCCACGTATAACCTACATATATTTTTGCTAAATAAATATACCTTGCGAAAGAATATCAAGATGTGATAATATTCCTTCGGTCAAACAAATATGACAAGCTATTGATATTAATTTAACAGATACGTTAGGCTGGGAACACACCCTATTCCGCACACAAGAATACATGGAGCAGGCAGTTTGTACACAGTTGTAACTAAAATAAAAAGAAAGATTTATTAAAGTTTTGTTGCTGTCGTAAAATAGCATTCTATCGTAAACGTAGCCTCCTAGACTTTATAACTCGGTGGTTTTAACTGGAAATCTTAACATTACCGTAATGGCCTGTAAATCATGTGAAAGGAATAAATTATTGGATGCATTAAGTCGCAGAGAGTAAATACGAGGGTAATAAATGCAATACATTGTAGGATTTGTGATTCCTTTTCGATAAACGTAAGTAAAACCTCGGCTTCATAAGACGCAGATTACGACAAAGCACAATTTACTAAACTAAACGAACAAAACGTCAATGAATCAATAAAACGACTAACTCCGAGCTTCAGAGTAACAAAGTGTTATGGAATACAACAAATCTCGGAATCGTCGGCAAAACGAAGAATCTCGAAAATGATACGAAAGAGGGCGAATTAAAAGCAAATTACAGTCAGCCGGCAATCGTAGCGTTTACAATAAATACATAATTGTACGGTCAGTATACCAATGGCATATGCGATTGGCCAAAATAACGGGCCGCGCGTTTGCACGATAAATCGCTCGAGTTGACGCTTCAACGGGCTTCAAGTAAAACAAAGTTTTAAATTGAAATACTTACTTCCAGTGCTGATACACTGTCTGTTAAATTCTTATCGGTTTACTAGGTAATAAATGAATTGTACTGGCAACACCTTGATATCATTTCTGAAATAGCAATCGTAATTGCACTTGCGACTTTGACAGATCTTATAATTAGCTCTTGCATTGCAAGGAACACTCAAAAGCTTGGTTTTTGCTTCGTTAGCGCACGTTGCTCGTCAGTAAATAATCACAGTTTGTATTATTAGCCGTCATAAAATGGATGCTTATTATTTACAACATGAGTATAAAACTATCAAAGATTTCCCCGATAACTGGCACATAACGTTGATAAATAGACACATTAAACTGTGTGAAAATGCAAGGGATGTAACATTATAAAGATTGATATTTGTAAAATTATTATAAATGAAGTTTCTATAGATTTTAAATTCCTAGCAGTCTAGGCAACTGCAACATTTGATATTGAACCAAGTCATTATTTGGCAATACACACATCAACCACGTTGTATGTCTAACCTTAGCTCCACCTACAAAAGAACTTTCATACATTTACTGACATTTGGATTACCCAGTAATACCCACTAATGAAAGGCCGTTTACGATTGTAACACAAAGTGATTGACGCGTCTAGCCGGACACTTCTATACACAAGTCATACAACTTGTTTATCAGTGGAAGTACAATCGTCTACACAAGTCACGCGCCGAGTACAATCAATAACAGTAATACACCATCGCCGACAAAATGCGAACGGTCAATATCGTGAGTCAACAAAACCGACCGATAGACTGGGTTGCCAGATGCCAGCGTAGAAAAATGGCAAGTTATTTATTGCTCTATGTTAATTTAATATGAAGGCATGTCGCAATTTTTCTAATGAGATAAAAATGTGTCGGAAAACATCAAAAATGGTTAAATCCCGTCTATCGTGTTATTCATGAACAGCATTTTTTGTAAAAGATTTGTTGCAGTTGACCTATATTTTAAATATATCAAATCTAAGTTTTAGGCAGATAATAAAAGCGTCTTGTATAATTTAATTTAATAGTCAACACATAATATCAATGAAAAATGGTCAAATTAACCACTTTTAAAAAAAAAGCGTCTTGTGCCACACTTGTGTGTCAGTTATGTTGCCAAATAAAATTATTTTTACCCATTACGGATATAACCAATTTTGATACCCACCGACAAAAATGATGCTTTTGTAACGACATTAGTAGGTATATTGCTATAATTTTATTATATTTATGAACCATAAATAATTGGGACGTTAAAATAGTGTTATTTAATACACATACTTTGTATTCGAGTAATAATTCCGAAGTAATAAGTTATTTCATTTAAGCTTAGTTAATGAGACAAACTCCCCTACATTGGCAACACCGACCGACTTATGTCTTGCCATAAACTCTTTCATTTGGCTCGGACGAGCCTTATGAACAATAAAACGTTGAGGGCTGGAGATTTGGACTGTAATAAAATATTTGCCCTAGCACACGCTAATCCGCGTCCCTTACTTACGAACGCAATTTGAGAAGTTATAGTCCGTCTGCAAAGACGTTCATCCTTTAGAAATATTACACGTAGTTACGTATAGGTAAGTACTGCTTTGTGATTTAGCTATGTTTGATATTTTTGGATGAGTGCTTCGAGAGTCGAGACTAGAATTCATGTTTCTTGCAATTCATTCAGAAAAATTACCTACAAAGTCTTTAAAATAGATATGTAAGAAATATTTTAGCTTTGCTATCACAAAAAAGTTCTACAAATTGTTTTGACTATTCCTTTTTATCACTTTTATAGCAAATATATAAACCATAGTCCATAGTCACGTTACAAGAGAGAAAAGTACAATCACATTTGCATCTTTTATTGTTTTCAACTTAGATAAACAGGGAATTTTTAATTGAATAACACGCTACGATAAAAACAATGTACCTTCACTACAGTATCCCTGCCATACGTACAAATATAAATAGCAATAAAAACAAAATTCAGCGGTTCACACCATACGAACACATTAATCAAGTTCCCGGGAAACCGGGAAAATCTTTACGCGTTACCAGCCAATAGGATGGGAGTTTAGCGGCAATTCCGGACTATTTCAACGATCCAAATAAAAGTTCCTCCCCCGATGTGAAAGAGGGTCAGGCTTAATTACTCGTAAATTGACCGGGATACAGTTTTATCCGGGATAAATGCACGCGAGGATAACGATGTGTCATACGTGTTATTACGTTTTGAATTAGAAATAGAAATAGGCTGCTATGAATACTTATACCAAAATATTTATTTTTTATTTAAATTTGTTTTCAAAGTTTTCGTGTTGCACAGTTAACCGCATATACTCACATATACTCACTGGTAAGGTAACAATTTGACAATGACAGTGCCTTTATGGTGTAGCAATAAGGGCGTTTTTCGTAGTGCACGTTAATGTTTTCATTGATATGTAGAGTTGCCTGTGTAACAAATTCAAAGCAAATAATGTCAAAAGTAACTCATCAGAATTAAAAAACATAGGTAGATCTACTATTTTAACTTGATGGTTTTCGTAATGAGCTGCTTAACGTATGAATATTGTAAAGCTTTTGACGGCTGTAGGTAATGGACATAACATCCTGAATATAATACCTATTTAATTAGTATACCAACCACCTGAGCTCTCAAGTCCTTAATATCTTTAATCAGCGGGATTATTTATTAAATTTGCTTATACCTTTTTAATTTTAATTACTGGGTAAGTATTAGTAGATATTCTTTAAACAGTATCAGCTAGGAAAGAACTATTTGTAACTCAAATAAAATTACAAGGACTACAATATATCCGTAGATGTGAATGTGATTTGTTAAAAACGTTACAAAAAGGATCAACTCATCCGTGAATGTTAACAAAAGGAGCTACACCATTGTTACATAATAAGTAGCAAAGATACTGAAATATCCATCCATATTTTTATTAATAACACACAAAAGAGAGATTATCTGTCAGTGGTTTTGGTAGCAGCTGTTATTACCAAAGTACCCATGTTTCACTTTAGGAGTTATAATGATACTATTAAAAATGAAATATATGCCAACAGTAGCAAGAGTTATAGGTGACTAGCAATATATTAAACACTGACATGCTTGGGTAAAGCTCTAATTAACTATGTAATAATAAACTACACATATACAAATGCGCAAAACTTTAATTAAAATATTTATTGCATAACAAAAAAATACGGATATGATGTTAAATTCATGTAAACTGTCACACTGAAGCTTAATAATTTAAACTTCACGTTATAAATGAAAACACTTCATGATAATAATAATCGCAATTAACAGGTGCATTCGCGCACATTCGCTCTAATTTGTTAAATATCAGAAATTGCCACGAGTTGTCGCCACTAAGAAAAAACTGGCAACACGACAACTCTGCAGTTCCATTTTCAAACAAGGTAATAAAAAAAAACATTTAATTGTCAAATTAATCTTTGTCGTGTATGACACTCGGCCTCTTCGCAGTTAATAGGTGTTATTACGTGTCGTCATTTAATAACAAACGGACCTGAGTTACGGAAGAGATAAACATGTAATTTTGAATCGAGTCGATTGATCGACAATGCGCTCGAATACGAACGTCGATCGTGCTCCAGGCTAAACCGTACCTATGGACTTGTTGATAAATGGTTATAAATCAATCGTATTAACATAATAATTATCGGTTTGATTGGTCGAGCATCGAATCGTGACCAAGGACATTTCTACTAAAATATTTAAAGAACTAATCGAAAATACGGATTGCTTTGTTTATTTATCTAACAACGTTAGCGACACAAGAAAGTACATCCAATCACACAAATTTTGACATTTCTGGAGTTTGCGTTTAATAACTTTTTGAAACGCAAGAGATCATTTTATAATACGGACTTCAACAAACAACGGAATATGTTCAGAATGCGGCGAGCAGACGCTTACAAAACAGTGGCATTGCTAATTAAAAGAAATTCCTTCGCTATGCGTTTCCCCGGACAAAAAAACATGAATCCGCCACGACGACTCCAAGGTGTGAGCAATGTCATAAGTGGCTAGTAGAACAACATTTTAATTGTAAGCGCCGCTCCACACGACAAAACGTTGGGAATTAAACACTACGTAGTACAACGGAATTACGGAACGCATGTATGGAAATTATCTCGCGACGCACACATTTCTTGTGACGCACTCACAAGAAACCTCTATTACTATGATGGCGGAAGAAAAAACATACGTTAGTTAATGTTATTATGGCTGTACATAATATGGTAAATTACATCGGTGTAAGATAAACTCTTGTAAGAGCAGTCAACAGTATTAAGATGTGTGCGTTAGATGCGGTCAATAACACTGCTAATTTTATTATGGAATCGTATTACTAATACGATATAATATATAACATTAGCTGTGTATAACCGCTCGGCATTTTTTTGCAATAATTATCATCTGGAGTAACAAACAAATAATCATAAACTAGTTCTCAGTCGTTTTCTAAGGACTGTTTTATAATTCTTAGAGGTCCCTAAGGCTAATGAATAAAAAGTGATGGGCCACCTGTTATTAGTTCATCTATTGCACATTCAGTTGGCAGATCTATCGGTCCCTTTTCCCATTTGAGGATGACATAGCTCGCAATACACAGCGAGGGAGGGAATTCGCATAATTCCACGCGCGAATCCAATGTTTGGAATTCGAAATATCGGCAACGACACACAGTGTTAAGAACCGGGATACTATTGCCTACCTATTGTGAATTTTACTTTGTGCATATTTGCTTTAACCGTTTTGCAGCGGTTTATTTGGAACGCATCGAATGGTAGCTACTGTATGTGTTATGATCCGACCTACTTTTGTACTTATACGTGCGTAGCAATGTTATAAAGTTCTGAAGGAAATGAATGTATGTAAGAAGGAAATTCCGGTGTTAGACACCATAGTTTATACAACTTGTACGCTAGATAAAATGGCGTACTTACATTTTACAGTTGCATATATAGCGAGATGTTAGTTAAGCCAATAAATATATATTTTCCATTGTTTCAATTGCATTGCAGACAAACAGCAGAGGTATGCAACAAACGATATTTTTTTTAAATACAATTCAGCGATCACAACTTTCCTAATAATTGGCCACACATTCTGTCGGTTGATGTATTTTGACAAATCGCAGGACGTTTCGGCGCGCACGCAACTTGTCAAATCGATTTTTATTGCGAAATATACTGATAATTGAAAGTCGATAATCGATTTAATCGCCCATGCTGATTGGTGACCGTAATCAGCAACTGCCGGCGCAGACGCACGTGTCTAAGCGCAGGTGGACACAAACGACCTCACTTTTCACACTCATTTACATACAGGGTTTCAACAAGTTATGCTCCCATTGAACAAACGGCGCAATAACGACTATTTTAATTAAAATGTTAATTGCTTAATTTTTATTGAAATATTCTGTAACAAAGACGAATGTAATGGGGTTATTTATTGATGCGCTTGCAATTCGGAGCTTATGTTTGTTGGGTGAGCTTCGATGTCCATTTCTCTACTTTCGTTCAAGAGCTGCGTATGAGTATTTAGTAAGACATCAATGTGTACCAAAGACTACTTAGTCTCGGACATGTGAGTAATTCCGGCCAACTACTAAGAAAATAAGCGAACTTCTTCTGTAGTTCCCGCAAGCACATTCGAATAATTACAGAAGTATTTTCAATTAATGTAACTTACATTTTTATGTGGTAAGTAACAGTTATTGCGGACTTGATTATCTACATACTTACTTTGAAATAATAAAAATACCCCCGAGGCGATCTACGAGACCGTTGTAAGAACTTACGGACTCATTATGCAAAAGTGCCACAACTATGCAAAACTATTTTTAGTTATAGAAGTAGTAAAAACTTCGATACTTGTCACCATGGCCACAACTGTGTACATAATTAAGGGAAATTGCACAACAAGAAGTTCTTTATCTGTTTTTTTTTTTTGTAAGTAGATTACAGTTATTCGAGGCATAATTTATAATGACGGCGTAAGTGCACTTTATGTTGCTCTACATGTCGTTCATTTGAATTACATGTATTGTTATAAATGCATATTCGGAGTATAAATTCTCACTGTTACAATGCCGATATTCAAATAACTCGATGGCTACTTAGTAACGCACTTGTCGTAACAGCTAACACTTCACGATCGTCTCGCATCGCTTCGGCGTTTAATAATTGTTGCCACCGCGTTTATTATTACGATTTCCTTATAAGGGGCAACGGCAATTTGTTTGATTACTTCCAATTGCCAGTTGATGTTTTAACCATTTAAAATTGTAAACGCAGCCGTGGATAGCAAGAAATTGCTATGATTGCCGACTCTGCCAGTGTTTATCGTACTTTCTTGCCAGCGCTCATACGGAAATGGAAAAAATGGGCTTTCGATTCAGTGATTGTGGAGAATATGCGCTTTTTGCAATCCGATAAATGTGCAATAACGTTCTGTGTAGTAAAAAAACGCGACTTAGATAATCATCGTCTGTTGTGTAAGTTTTTACAAATGGACACTGCAGAAGCGTTAGAAAATATAACAAGGCGATTATAAGTTGTTGTCAGTACCTCTTTAATTAAATACATATTCCACTATAAACTCATTAAATGAAAATTACCCAATGATTTCAAACAATTAACTTTGCTTATTAGCATAAAATTGTTGTAAATTGTAAAGAAAGTGGGAAAAACTGGTGCAACGGGTTCTGTATGAATTCGACCTATGTGAAAACTATCATTACCTACTTACATAGTGACAGTCTTGCAACACAAAACATAAATAACGAAGATGTCAAACCCTTTCAGATCTAAACATTAAGTTACCTTAACGTCGAGCTATAATAAATCTAATTACCGACATCCACCTATCATTATTATAATAATCATCTTAACGCGAACACAAGTTACAATGCAACAAACAAAGGCGTGAACATACAAGAAATTCGTAAATTGACTGATCCCTTCTTCCCTTAACATAAACAGGCAAATCCTTACTTAATTTCAGTCGCAGAATTCAATCAGAACGTAAAGCTTTGTGCCCCAGCGAGTAATGTTATAATGCCTTACATTATCCCCCCGGTGTATCCGACTCGCGGCGACACCGTGCCGAACCTTTAATTATTATCAACACATCATTTTCATGGCACTTTCTAAAATATTAGGGCTGCCACTACCACTTTGTTCATTCACCTCAATTATTTTCCTATTGCTTAAATCAATAAGTACCAAGTAGGTATATTTTCTATCGCAACATTAAATAACCCTAAATCTTTACTCTACGATAATTTTTATGATCTCTAGACCATGTCGAACTGATAAAGTTTTGTAATAATTTGCACGTCCAAGAGCTAAATTATGACTTGTAAATGTAGCATTAAGGATGAACTGCAATATAATGGATATTTAAAAATACATTACTTGAGGCCTTTATCGCAAATCAGAGTCGTAACGCGGAATGAACAACCGTTTAGATTTAGCGCCTTAAGATAAACATCGGTGGGTAACCCTTTCAACGAGCACGTGGGCCGACACATCCCTTTCGCGCATTTCATATTCCTATTTCCATTCCGTTCAACCTTCGCAGGAGGATTATATTCTGCCTCCGATGTTTTCGTATCCTATTATTTCACAGGGTGAAAATGGGCCACCCGCCTCCTCACTCACTCACTCAGACAGTGACACCCCTCAGATACGTGTGTGACGTGTACAGATTAGGAGGCACCTGTGTGAGAGCACCTTCCCTGGACTGTTTGTGTGTGTGCGTTTGTTTCATCAACTGTAAACCACTGTCAACGACTCGTCAAAATAATATTGGCTTAACGCCGGAGCCCGTACACAGATATGGTACATGGAAACTTGATACACGCACGAATTTAATTAGAATGGCATTAATATTATGGGTGATGGAGACAAAATTATAATTTGTATGAAAGACAGACTTTGGTTTATTTTTCTATGAAAGTGACTTTTAATTTAGATTTGTGTTAAGTGGGAGAGAACTGGTTGCATGGCCAGTATCGTAGATGAAACCAACTTGAGGTAGGTACATACATTCCCACGAATGAGTTGGTTTTTAAACTTTTGAATTAATTTGGTCTAACCAAATAATCCCAAAGTATCAAAATCAGTCAAGAATTCCATAAATCGATCTATACTGTACGTATTTACATGTAGACATAAGTATCGTGAGTTTCGAATCTCAAATCAAACCCCTTGCGAGACCCATCCATCTTCTGACTAATTGTAAAATAATTAAAACTAACTAAGCATAGATGGGATACGAAACACAATAACAAGAAATGATACGAGAATACGAGCAACCGAGGGTCGCGTGTTCAACAAAAAATGTGACTTGTTTATGGAATGGAAATGCAATAAGCGCAAAACAAAGTAATGCTTATTTCAGCCATGAGAGTGTTTCGAATTGCAAATTTCGGGAAAAAAGCGAACAAACTACACTCAAAGTCAAATGCGGCAGTGCGCGATAAGCAAGTGCCGCTTATGCAAGATCACGAATGTAATTGCTCCCTTGTCTGGCACGACACTTCATGCTGGAACGAGACAAAATGTGCCTAATGCACACGACAAAAAGAGATGGAAACTGGCAGTATCAACAAAGCCGTAAGCGACAAAAATGATTGATTGCTAGCCGTCTTGCGCTGAGCTCTATTTAATCACTTTATTCCCTTTTCTCCGTTTGTGTTGGGATAATTTTGTATTTGTGTAATTTGTATACGAAATGAGGAGGCATACCTCCCGAGAAGACGGGGATTCATATCCGGCGCCTATCCGGAGCTTACACAAACCCGATTTTGATGTTATCACATGTCATGGTACCGTTTGTTTTGATTTATATTACAAAGCCAGATTAAGTTGAGATTAATCTTTGGGTTAATAACGTTGTGTTTAATTCGCATTTTAAGGCATCATTGTGATACACAAACACATTTGTTATGATGGAAATTTAGTCGTGTTGTGTTCATAACGTATCGTAATCTCGATGACATCATATCCTGTATACTTATCAGTTATGCTCCCGCAGAAGTGTCATGATATTTGGTCTAGCTAAACTATCCTTAATTTAAATTAAAATCCAAATATGACTAGATTATTAGACTGAACTCTGAACTATTTCTAACTCTCCAAAGCAAATACGTTCCTAATTGAGATTGCTCCTAATGAAACTGACTCTACCTAAGTTTAATTGATCGATGAAACTCAGTCTTGTGAATAACTCGTCTTCTCAGTTCCAAAAGGTCCACATTTTACTATCGGCCCATAGAAGTCCACTTCTGGACATAATGGTGTTTATTTATTAATGTTGCTTATACTTACTTAAGGAAGTAATGATTAATGTCTGCTCAACCATACATTTTTTGGCGTCTCCTAACTTTTAGCAGCGTTTATATTAAACCCCAATCTTATTAAGCAGTACTTACCACTCATATGTCCGTTTTCATAAGGCGAGTACTCGCCGTTCTCGAGGCGGTGCTTCTTGAAGGGGTGACCCGGGAACTGCGTGGCTGCGAGTGACAGTCCTACTCCTGACGCACGCTTCGGTGGTCGGCCCGGTCTGGAGCTGCGGACATAGTAGCACGTTACTGCCGTTTAAGATGCTACACTTTACCTATGAAGGATTGCACCGGAGAAATAGAAACATAGAAAAAGTGGTTCTGAAAGGCTGTAAATTTCTTCTGCTGTCAAATGTCACGGCAATATCTGTGATAGGTCGTTCTGAAATTAGAACTGTGAACTTGGAATTTGACGGTAGATTACGGATCAGACTTTCAGAAACCAGGGCTTAACTCAGCCTATCGCAGTTTACAGCAACAGAAAAGTCGTGGAACTAACATTGTTCGACATCATGATACGAAGTTAGTACTAAGAGGTTTCAGGTATTTTTTCAATTAACCTGTATGGAGCAGCTTCGAAATGTGTCTGTCCTGTCCTGAAAATATTGGCTGTCAAAGCAAAGTCGTAGCACTCTCGTAGCGTTGCTTTTTGTACAAAAATATTGGCTACGCGGTCGCTGACCCGCTTTCAGGACGCGGTGACTTCAGGAAATTATAAGAAATTTCCTCAATGAAATTAAAAAAAATGGACTGCGATAAACTGAGTTAATAAATAATTCACAGTTAATTGTATAATAGTTGTGTAATTACAGTTTCGATCTACATAACTAATATGTCAAGTTTGTCAAGTGTAGCAACACAAATCACACATTCTATTAACGCAATAAAAGTCATAGACGTGTGAAAAAATTAAAACGCTAATTGATAAAAACGCTCCAATAAAAAGCGTGCATAAAAATCAAGTAAGAAATCGATCAATCCGCTTTTACACATGATTATCATTCAGTACTCATAGTAAATTCTCATAACTGCAACAAAAGAACAATAACTGAAACAGTCATTAATTAAATTCTATTAAAAGTGAGCAACGGGATCTTCTCATGCGGTATCTGTAGACTGATCAGATAAATCAACTTCTGTGAGGGAGGGAGGGTACAGATTTATTTTTATTTATTTCACTCCCCTAAGATTTAATACCGCAACACGTCGGCCGCAGTTTCCACAATTTCACGCTTATTGTTTTCCCATCCGTGATTTATGTTCACGTAATAGACAACAGTATTTCTTGGTCGCAATAAACTTTGTCACCTAAATCTTTACCCTTAAGCCTATTGCGTACTTGCGGACCTAAAACTTTGTTTACCTTTATTGGAGTTACTATTAGTTTGCGGTGACAGTAAAAAAGTGGTGATACTGAGCCATTGGCACAATTCCGAATGGCAACACAGTAGTGTTGGGATGAAAATAGTGATTGACATATCTAGCGGTTATTAAAATCTTAGTACCATATGAAATAGTCGAGAGAAGGGTGAGCAGTGGTGGCCCAGTGGCACTTAACTTTGTGTATTTAATTTCATCACAACTGCTCTCAAAATGGTGAAGGAAAACATCGTGAGGAAACCGGCATGTCTTAGAACCAAAAATTCTAAGACAGGTGACATCCGCCAACCCGCTCTGGGCCCGTGGTGGATTACGGCCCGTGGTGGATTACGGCCCACTCCCTCTCACTGAGAAAAGGGCCTGTCCCAGTAGTGGGAATGTTACAGGCTGATTATGACATTAGAAAATAATTTAAGCTAACGATATCTCTGGAACCTATTGTAAACTATGCGGTAACGAAACCTTATAAATAAATTCATGCAGCTGGTTCAGCATTAAAAGTTAGATCGGAAATAAAATCAAGGTGACGAAAATCTAGAATTAATCAAAATCAGCTTTCGATAATTCAGACCAAATATACCACAGCAAAAAGTAAAGTCAGAAGAATATGGAGATCACTCAACGTTGGTTGGTTCTACTTGAACCTATACCTTGGACAAAAGAACTGAATCATTCCTGATAAACCAACAACAGAAAAGCACAACCATCTAAGAATGTGAATCCTGACCACCTAACAATAAGGGGGATAAAAGACGAAGATTTTGTACATTATTAGACCTGTTAAAGAATCAACCTGAGTTTCCTCCGATTGGCTACTTCATAAAGGTAATATAAAATAGGAATATGTATAAAGAACCGTAGTCTAGAAGGATTCTTAAACGAAACTGGAAAGCAACCCCAGGTGCTGCTACGAATAAAAGGATACTTCATACCCGTTCTGTACATTCTTAAAACCTATAATGGTTAAGGAACTTACTCAACTCCACGGGTAAATAACTCGCCTTGAACTAAGATAATAGAGAAAATGGTATGAAAACTAACGTGTACCATAAGTTTGTAGGTCCTACTTAAAACAAATAGACCTGTCATACAACAATTTTAATTGCCAGGAAAACCATTAGAAATAAATATATGGACAGTAGCCGCTAGTTGCAAGTCCGAACTAATTGGCTGCGCGAAGTAAGATCAATTACACTGGTACCAGCTAATCCGCACTACATTACAACTAGGTACCATATCAGAAGCGTCGGCCAAGTTCGGCAATTATCGGGGGAGCTATGCTGTTATCATAGTATCGGCTTACGCAGAAACTGAGTCTCGCCTATTTATTTTTATGTCAGCAACCGTCATTATGAGACACTCCATTAGCTTGGATTGCGGTGACACTCGTTTTCGGTTACGCTTTGGGGTGCGATTGTACGGTGCGACAGTTTTTTCTTCGTTGCTGTGCTCAGATAAAGGGTTTGTTATTTTGATGACCAATTTTATTTACGGACAACGGTAATACGGAAAAAACTTAATAGCTTTAGTTTTTCTGTCATCTCCGAAACATTTGGCCATCGTCGCGGAACAATTATAAAGTATAAATAGTCTGAATGAACTTCAAAGGCCGCACATAAAAATTGATTTTATTTTGGGTGCAGGCGAGTACAGTTGGGAGCAAAAAAAGCTAAACACAATCGCGCTCGCGACGAAATCGAATATTGAAAGTGTCGAGGGACAGAGATAAGGAAAGCACGTGCCGCTCCCTTGCCGCCACTTAGGCCATACCCGTAATCTGAATACCGCAAAGCTCACTGCGATAAACTGCCATTAAAAAGCGTTCGATTTATTACCGAACGATTTCCGAACGATTTATACGGGTGTGCGAAGTCGGGAGAGTATCATAAACCAGAGGGTCCTAGAGGGTAAAAACTTACTCAATACCTAGTATCTACGAAAAGTAATGGAATAATGAGATAAACACTAATATAATGGCGATATAAGATTGAACTAAGCTACAAGCCAAGCTTTAGAACTTAAGAAAGCACAAAAGTAATAAGTGCAAAGCAAAATATACGATAAATATACATAAAAATTGGGGTTTGCCTATTGCGTTACCTTCTTAATACCTCCATAGTATTTTTTAACAAGCTTCCTACATCATTCAAACAATTAGTATAATATATTCAATACATAAGTACAATTTCGTTTGCCTATCCAATACAATTGGCCCTAATCCTAACAAATTCCCGAAATATTTATAAAAATAAACATGTTACGATTCTGCACATCGTACCTACTCTTTCCTCCGAACAACCCTAGTGAAACTAACACCACGTATAGTTTTGCTTTTTGTATATTTGCTTGGCAATATTCATCACTCACCGCCCGTGTCACTGATCAAATAGCACCCACAAAGGAGTCCCCAGATATTTCTGACAGATATACTCTTGATAGATAGTTTCACAAACATTACGAAACAAATCCTGATCGACGGATTCTATAGAGAAAGATTGAAAATCTGTGGTATATTACAAAGAACTTAGATAAGAGAGAACGTGACTTTAACATTAAACGATTCAGCGTCAAACATAATTCCGACTGACTTCTTTCAATCTTCCCGACTCCATAAAAAACTAGGATCTTAAACACATGAAGCTACTAAGTACACAAACAGTATCAACGCCATCGGCACACTATGAATAGACTCGGCACTCTTTGTTATTATATTTGTATTACTATTCTCAACTCTTAGTGGACGTGTTCACACTCACTACTAATTACTGACACTAAATCATAACATTCACGTGGCGTAAACATCCTTCCTACCTTTAAAAAAAAGTGAAACGACCAAAAACAGCTCGCTGACAGCATATTGTAAGCTAATAGTCATAATCTGTATATATTGTATGTTTTTGTTACTGAAGCGCCCGATTATTTACACGTTACAGCACTACAACCCGTATGGGAATGTTTATACATTAAATTAAAACTCTTTTTAAGTTTTTGTTGGTCCAAATATATCCTTCTTTCCGAGGGTTTGTCATGACAAGATATTATACCTTATCTCTATTGACTTAAGTCATATTTTCATACGATACCTTTGAAGATACTTAACGCTTCTGATTCAATGCCACCGTTGTTTTATTTGCATTAACTTTGTCGTTTTAGTGCTATTGGATTAGTGACCTTATAATAAGATTGGAATTTAGCTTAATTATTATTTAAAGTAAGTATTTTATTTTCAATTACGTTAATTACTTAAGTTTCAGTCAAATATAGCTATCAGTATTTAATCATGTAAGCTACATCAAACTCTACTCTCAATAATTACTTCGCTTTTGTATGGAACTAGATTAGTTATATGTGTTCTTTAATTCTTAATCATTAATTGGTTTCAGGCTATCTTTACGAATCCATTTTAATTACCTATATATCAAAAGCCTAACCGCTACTGAATAATATTTGAACGTACAAATTACTTTATACCCGTTTGATGCATTATTTCCTTTTCAAGTTAGTGTCTCGGAAACACCATATCTGGGTATTACACCAAACAATGAGGCTCTGTCTTAAAAATGGCCCAAGAATCGGTAGACAACGTAAAACAAACGTACGTAATCTTATCTAGTGTAAACTCAAACGCAGTAGCAGTTTGTCTTGGGTTCAGTGCAAACATGATAAATGATTTCGGTTCAAAAAATCGTTGCTCTATTTTTTTCTAAACGAGTTCCGGTCGGAGCGAGATGTAATCTCTCCTTGAATAGAAACACCTATTCACCTTGAGAAGTACCTGAGGAAGAAGAGAGGTCCGAATTATTGATTACGTCTGGTAACTAATTTATTTCGACTACATTACAAATATTCTAAAAACAACGGAAGGAGAAACTATAAAATTCGATAATTTTGTCCAGATGACGATAAAGTTTCATCGTTAAAACCAATGTTTTAATAAAACCAAAGGAAAAAATGTAATTGAAGCCAAAAATTAGAGGGCACTAAGACAGTAACAATAAAAAGAGAAAGCAAAGCCTCGTTTAATTGTGTCGTAAAAATAAAAATTAAATAAAAAATGCTTTGGGGTGGAAAAGTTTTGCGACCGTAATTTTGCTCTACAATTATATCATGTTCTGTTGCAGCAAGATGTTCTCCTAATGTTACCTGTCCCAAGGGCGAGGGATGTTTTTTAATTTATTAAAACTTAGTTTCTTATTTCGTGGAAGTAACTTAATACATTTTCATACAAAGAATACCATTTTACCATTAGCGCATCGAACTGGAAATATGTGTTCATTTAAAGTTAAACATTACAAAGCGATATTTAAATTGAATTATACACTATATGAATTCTAAGTAATTAAGTATGCAAAAGTAAAACAAACCCAGAAGCTGTAATTAACATTGATGCAAATCTTGAAGCTAAACGCATTAGCCGTTAAGATCAAACTTTGTATATTATTGCAACATAATGGCGCAGCAATTGAAGATTTCATCTTCATATCCTTAAATCCAGAAAAGAATAGTTAAATCATCGGCTGAGGGGATTAACCTCTGTGATTCTATAAAGTTACAGCTCGGTTTAATAACACTGTTCTATCTGACAGTACAATCATAAGTTAATGTAGCAAGTCACCGCATAGTCAGGTAGCTGCTACGTTTCAATTTCTTCGAGGCATTTTATTTACAAAACTAATTACGTTTGTCTGATAGGGTATTAAACAGCTCCCGGTGCTTCACTTGATTTGTTGACAGTTAATAAAGACATTCCAAACGTATTTAAGATCTTAGTCTATTCCGTCTGCGATGTGATCGCTCCCTAATGAAGTTATTATCGCTTCTATTATTTGTTTCTTTTTTTCGCATTCGACTGTACCATTCTGTTAATCATCTTCAATATAAAATGTCTTATTAGTCATAGAATTAGATACATAAAAATATTAACTGGGTCGGACACGTATTTTTATTGTTACTTTTTTAAATTTTATTACTGTTGGCACGAACATCATTGTCGGCACGCCACGTGGTCCGGATAATTGAAATGTCCAAACACTAAATTTATAGTTTGTACAACGTCACTATTTATTTTTTATTACTCCTATCGATGTTGCTCCCATTGATCTAATGTTATTATACTGGACACAACACGTCTACCGCAGATCTGTCGCCTTTGTGACCAGAACAGATGTTTTTTTAATTACTCTTTAATGAATTCACAACATGTTTTTTATTAACATGTCTCGTAGAATTTGCATACATTCATATTAAGTCAGAGACTATACTCAAAATATAAGTACATGTATATATTTTAAATTAAAGTAAGTCTCGTATGAAACCTCAACAGAAATAATATTAATCCAACTTCAGAAACAAATGTTCTGGAGGGAGAACATTAAAATCTTAAATATTAATTGTAATAAGAGCGGCATAGTCCGCATCATCCCTTTCTGCGAATGCTGGGGCAACATAATCAGCCCCCAAGGGACAACCTCTTGTAATTAGCGGCTGTTCATTTCTTAATTTCAATATTTAATTACAAAGGAAACTCGATGACTGCTCCGTATAGAAAGAGACGTCATCTTCAGAAAGTCTTTCGAATCCGTTTTGTTTCTAATTCGCTTAGAGAGTATCGTTTGATATGGCTTCTTTATTGTTTCTTTGGCTGGTGTATCAAAGGATGTTCGAGTTTAATCATTTATCTGGACAGAGCGTTCGTCTTTGTGAAGTTTTATTCTTTCCAATAGATTTTATTGAAGCGACTTTGAGGAACGTGTAATTTTGATTCTTGAGATCTTATTGCTCACATATTTTTTGTGGGTGCTATTTATATCAATGTGCGTAAATTTTTGATGAAACTTAAGAGATCTGACAGACAAGAAAGAATTAATATAACTTTATCATGTTCGTTGAACAGCCATTTTACAATTTCTCTTTGTCGTACCCTATTGTAAGACGTAATAGCTCCCGACATATTACCGTTTTATTCATTTCTCAAGCCGCTATGAAATTCCCTTTTACTATTACCTGTCTAAGGATTTCATTACTGGAAAGTCTGGCTGGATGAATTTTGAATGACTTTGTAAACGGATTGTACGAAGCCTTTTGTGATCGAAGTATTTTATTAAAGATATCCGCAAGATCAGTCTGTGCGTGGATTTTCTTAGCTTAGTCCAGCTAGTAGCTTTGTGACTTCATCATCATCATTTCAGCGCCTGCTAGGTATAAACCTCTTTTCGTTTCAGTCATACCAATACTTTGTGCTACCTAATTTATTTATTATTGACTTTTACCTCAATGTTTTGTGTGTTTTCTCTCTATTTGTGGTGGTTACAATTTTTGACAGGGCGCAAAACCGGTTTAGAAATTTTTCTCTTTGTGATATTTTTCATTGGGCACTTTTCAATTGATTCGGCATCAGTCGGGATGCGTGCGTTTGGCACGTTTTGTTATGAATCGTTGACGGCTGTTGGTTCGGACGTGTCCATTCACGCTCACCCTGTATTGGTGGATTGTTTTGTTGTGTAAAATTATACAATTTCTAGCCGGGTGACCACGGCGTGCGGCCGGCCATCACCACGGTCACGCCCTCCGCCATTCGATTGAAAATGAAAAATCTATTATTATAAGCTACGACAAAAGGTAGCTTCTTTTATTTTTGAAATGCTTTTAAATGAAAAGGTTTATGGATTAACCTTAATAATTGTGAGGACTTGTAAACTACAAGTTCTTAAAAAAATGCAAGTTAAAATGTTGAAAATACTTTTTAAACACGCTATGACTAATTGATTTACATAGTTTTTGCTGTTGGCGCCAGAAGTTGTTAATATGGCAAAATGTTTTCTCAAATTAAACTTTTGGGTCTACATCGAATGGATCACTATTTTGTTATATTTTTTTCATATTTAATAGTTTTCTATTTATATTGATACACTTCATCAAGAATAATCGAAAAGTTTTGCTACCGTTTGTAGTTTTTTTTTCCCAAACGGTCTGTAGCGATACAAAAAATAGTAGCGGGCTACCTGGCCATCAACAGACACAGTTAGTCGGTTCCTAAATTAATTTCATCTAATTCTGGCGACCGATACTGTCGAGTCATATAGGTCGTATGCATGCCATCGGCGGCTTTTAGCTATACAAAGAAATTCGTTAGAAAAAAGTGCTGGAGCATGTTTTTCATCGGCTACCATTAGAGAGACACTTGAAAGATAGATGCAGTTGTATTTAAAACGCGTTTGGAAACACATAAATACACCATTGCATATCGAAACATAAACATGATTAGAATAAAAATATAATACATGTAAATAATCTTTTATATTTCCTTTTCAAATATGATTACGACATTTTTTATTTTTATGTCTTCAAGCAAATAACATGTTCAGTTTATGCGTTACATTATTGTGGCGTTTCTTCCTCTATTCTACACGTTTACGTCCGCTGTTCTTGTTATAACTTCAATTTCTTATGTTCACTGAAAAATTAAAATAATCAAAATATACAAGCTTAGAGATTTGAAACAGAATAGAGTCCCGGACGTGTGATCGTTCAGTGTCGAACAAAAATAAACGTTATGATTTGTTAAACAGGTTATTAGAAAAACATCGGCGCTGTCGACAGGGAGTTTGGAAATAAACTATTAAAAAACGGTCAAGTGGGAGCTGGCTTCCCCGTAGCTAGTGTTCAGTACATCATGTTCATGATTTCATTACTCATTGTTTTTCTATGCTCAACTTTTTATTGTTATGGAATGTACAAATTTATCAGAAGTGTACAATGCGCCAGTAACATACGAAACAGATGTAAACTTCATAACTAACTGTCTAATTGGTAAATGTAGCAGAACACAACGGTAGCTCAAGATTATTTAGTATCCACCGACCACTTTGATATCATTCCACATACCTATACCACACAAAGGAAATAGACAAATATTCAAAGATAAAAGTTTTTCGAATCTTAAAACAAAAGTGGGATTTTAAAGATAAACAGAAGTTAATCATAAATCATGAACGTAATAGTTACATTCTGACGCAGCGTAAGTACATCTGAAAAATCTTTTGTTTGATCAGACTCAAACATCTGGATGTTGAACAGAAGTTCATAATAAAATATGATGAAAAAATATGTTAAGTCCTTTTGTATCGACCGCTTCTGTCTGTTTTTGTTCGACTAGTTAACAGTCTTGATACTTTACTATATTTTTTTTATTCATTAAAATGCAACACTACTTTGAATAAGTTTTTTGTGGGCTAATAATTAAAAAGGTTAGAGTGAAACTACTTTATGAGAGCAATTATTCCATTTTACGAGACAGTGCATAATAAATGAGAAGCAATTTGATGTTTAATCTTTATCGTTTGATCATCGCCAATCAATGGATAAAGTAAAAAGGTTGAAGAAATTGCAGTAACCACCCTTCGGCACGTAGAAATACGCTACTTGTATTCTTATGTTCTGTATAAAAAAACACAAATTAGTGACCGTGAATAATGACGGCGTCAGCGTCGGGCCAACTTTTCACTAAATGCCAAACGTCTGTACTGCATCGATACCGGTTAAGATATTATACTTCTGCACCGCGACTTTTCAATAGTTTACCATTGAGTGGTCAATATGTCAAAAAAACTATGACATAAGGAATTTTATTGAGCTTGTATCAATATTAATAAAAATTACAACATATATTATATTAATTGATATTTTTCATTTATTGCGCACATTATTAATTATAATATAACTGAACCTTCTACAAGTCAGAGGGCGGTATTATCTTCACACTGGGATACCTTCTTTTCGCATAATGTTCTTTGCCCTAATATACTTCGGCATAACGATTTTGGCACAATTTGTTTTGGCATAATAATACTTCGGCATAATTTTTTTAGGCATACATTTTATGTTGGCATAATCATCTTAAAGACTAATTTGTTTTGGCATAAATTTGATTCGCATAACGTTAGTAGGCCTAAGAACCGAATTGCTGCAAAACCGACTCCACGTAGTCTTGTTTATCCTACCCCTAGAGTGTAATTTAAAATCGCGTAGGCGCGCAGGGGCGAGGCGGCCCGCGGGCTGAGGAGCAGGCGCCTGCGAGCGAGCCGCCGCGGCTGAGGCTGGCCGGCGAAGCCGGCCAACAAGCCGAAGCTGCGGTGGTGAGCGAAAGCCGTCTGCGACGATTAGCACGCGTGGGGCCGCCGGAGGCCCGCAGCGCCGGAGCCGTGACAGAAACCCTGCCTGCTGCATGTTGCATGCTGGCTTGAATGCTGCATGCTGCATGCTTGCTTGCATGCTGCATGCTTGCTTGCATGCTTTAACTTTATGCTTAATAAATTTATGCTTTAACTTTATGCTTAATAAATGTATGCTTTAGAATATTATGCTTAATCATTATTATGGTTAGAGAAATTATGCTTAAAAAAATTATGCGTAAGCTGTTATGCGTAATTATATTATGCGAAAATATAATTGTGCCAAACAACATTATGCTAAGTTATATTAGGTCTTAAAATTTTATGCAAATGGATAGGGAACCCTTCACACTACATCAAAGATCAAACTGTATACCTCGAATGATCTTTAATTTATTTTCTGCAAGGTAATTCGTCTAGCGTGCCCTTTAATGTGTTCTAAACATGGAGTCATTATTGAATTAATGTTAAATGTAACCCATCCGTATCCACCAATATTAGCATTATTTAACTACGGACGTAGACAAGAGACAACCCAATTATAAAGGAACTCACAACCTATAACCATAAACCATTATGCCAATTAACTACTGTAATGTACGTATTACTCGGGCCAGGCATTGTGTGTGACGTCCAAATTCACGTGTACTTGCTTTCAATTAATTTTTATGACGTTGTTAACATTTCATTGGTTATTGCTTGTAAAAATTACAAAACGAATTGGCATTGAATTTCATGTGAAGCTGGTCTTTTTGTGGAGGTCTGCCCGGCTTGGGCAGAGCATCGCCGTGTCCTCGCGGTGGCGATCGGTGGTGGCGATCTCTCGCGTACAGCCCTGGTCCAGGCCATGGTACGGAGCGAGAGGGCGTGTTAGACTCTTACTGACTAAAACCCACCCGTGTTCCCTCAGTTGCTTATACGTTGCCAGGGGCCACGGTATCCCTTTCGGCCTTTCCCGCAACCCCGGCA
This sequence comes from Xanthia icteritia, assembly GCA_949128155.2. NCBI lineage: Eukaryota > Metazoa > Arthropoda > Insecta > Lepidoptera > Noctuidae > Xanthia > Xanthia icteritia. Next base: position 10,429,909 of record OX421930.2, read on the forward strand.
GACATCGATCCTATCGGAACCCTTCCGTTGCGCTGACATCTCTTTGAGGCGCTTAAAGATTATGTTATCATTGCAGATAATGTAGGAACCTATTTTAGTAGACTGAGGAGATATAAATAAACAAAAACCTCAAAAAAAATCCTCAATTCCCGACCAAACTTCAACGAAATCGTAACAATCAAATATCAAAACCGTTTGGTTAATCATCGAATTGCAGCCGAAACGTACCGCAGTGGTTCATAGTAACTCGGTGAGATTTGTTTTGATAATACATCATAAAACTATTAAATATTGGATCGCTGAGTGAGACTACCCGCTACTGTTTCCACGTTACTCTCCAAGTGATAAACGGTAGCGAGTACACGTGTTTTGTATAAAAATGTTTGACATACTGAGAATAATATCCCATGAAATGTGAAGCGATACTAAATAACTTTCAATATGTTTACACGACGGAGGGATAAGAATAGGTAGGTTGTATATCAAAAGGGTTAGGTGCCGTCGAAGTGTATAACTTGGACCATATAATACACTGATCATGGCGTAATCGGTTTGTTATTTCAGCGTTTAGACGATGCTTAAACCTTGTTTTGTTTTGTCAGAAGCATGTGGGAATCATTGTATTGTGTTCTACATCCGGGTTATGATTGGTTCTTTAGATTTTTACTTTTAGATTGATTGGTCATTTCATAGGTATTGGTTTTCATCAACTTGAGGTGGGATGGGTTTTGCTCTACATTCTATTTTCATAAAACATTAATACTAATCTCTATTTTGGAGGTCCATAAGCAGATCAAGGAGAGGTGTTTTTATTTTTACACTAAGCTTTCTTTGGTACGATTCAAAATCATGTTCAATAAAACGAATTGGATATTGAAACCGAATACCAGCATTGGTGTATTGGGAAAGAGCCATACATTTTGTTCGTCTCCCTCAGGAATCATAATCATAAATTATTCTTGGTCAGTCAATAATGTCAATAGTTTTTAAGGGCCATAGTTTTATTAGACTTGGATGTAGAAATCAAATAAGCTCTTTGCTTTCGCTCTTTGGTTAGACAACTTTTTCATTTGGCTCGTACTGGGAGCAAAAAAGGAATAATCGTATATTGTACCAAGAAAAAAAACTCAGATCAAGGACATACGCAAGATATTTAGATCACACGTGTTTGGACTTAAAATACCCACACTACGTCATTACGATTAGGTATTTATAAAACATACAACGTTACTTCAAGAAGGACATCATTTTTACACCTGACGACATATTTGAGTAGGGTTGCCAGTTAGCGGTTGGTGTTCATTCTCAGTCCGGTCACAGGTTCCAGCTCGTCATATTATAGGGTCACCATTTACAAATTAGTGCTTTTTCTTAACCTTCAGGCTCATCTTTATTACTTAGCCTACAAATCGACTTATAACTTTGGAATTAATTATTCCTAATCGTACAGTTTATCCAAATAAATAGGTTAATTAAAAAAATAACTGACGTTTATAAGTTACACAACCCTACTAAGTGCTTCTGTATTTTCAATAGTCATAGAGCGGTTTATCTGTTGACTTGTGTCATCTAGTTCAGCTACCTACTGACTTCCGTTCCCATCTCGCGGCTTATCTAACACAAATATGACAAATTAAACGAATCTTAGGAAGGGTCCCACTGGTTACACTTCACAATAGGGTATTTAAACAAAGGTTTAAAGTCGTAACTCGGACTATAAAACTAAGTTCTTTAGCTTGCCGCGGTGAATTAAGAAACGAATGTTTGTTATACTAGTTTGTAATCAGAAATTCAAATTGAAACATAATGAGGAAGAATGACATGCGTCGATAAATTACCTACTGACGACCTTGAAGAATGGGAACAGTGAATTTAAAGCTACCAACAAATCAAGCTAACCAGCATGCTATTCTTAGCATACCTAAAGTAATTATAAGAAGAAACTCAATATTCCTTGAGACACACCTACTAAAACAAATGAAAATTATCATCATACTCAAAAATATCGATTTAAAACAACTGACAAACCTATTAACGGGATTCCGAACTTTAAAAATAGAATAAAACCGCGGCCATCTTTAATAGTTAGGGCTGTCACTTTGAGGAACAAGTTAATAGACGTAATCAATTTGCTCGAAACCGAGTATGAGAATAAAAAACACATAATATTAAGCTGGCCCGTCACGCGAACAGAACTGTCAAAATTGAACCTCTCACTCTTTAAGGTAAAACCTTAACTGTACTTTTCCTTTTAAAAATGGCACGTCTTTTAAACTCTACTGGAATTGCACTGTTTTATAAATCCTACTTCTATATTGTACTCTTAAAATAAGTTATGAGCTAAGTAAGCTATGTTACAATATTAATAAATATTAAAATTAATTAAGATTGTGAAGAAGTTTGTTATTGAATCACCCATAAACGGCTGTACTAATTTAGAGAAAATTTGTCAAACAGCTAGGCAATGTCATGGATTAGGTAATACGATAACTTTTTATGAGTTCACGTGAAATCGTTTCTCTAGGATGCGAGCGAAACCACGGACAACAGCTAGTAAACCATAATGTTAAAAGCCTTACATTAATTATTACGGTAATAAAGACCATTTATCTGTCATGTGTAACATTATAATTAAGAAATTTGCACCGGACTATATGCGTCCGTATTTGGGAGCGGCTATGAGTGCTATTTCATAATGAAATGAATAAATGCAGGCAATTCAATTAAGTCTCATTACAGCCGGCACTTTTTTCATGATATAGGGCGCCAATTGCAATGACTGAATGCGTGTCATTCATTGGGTGCGTTTAATTCTATTAACTTTAAATGCCACTGTACAGTCATGAACAAAAATAAAAATATTTTTTGAAGTGAAAGCTTCTTTAGCGGCGTTGTGCACTTTTTTTGTGATGGGTAAAAAAATGTAAACTCGTGTCAAGACACGTCACCTGCGTCAGGACACGTGACCTGGTCGAAAATTCGTAAGATTGTCATGTTTGTGTACGATAGCGCAATAAATGAATATTGTATTTTACCACATAAATGATAGTACTTTTATACTGATAATTAAAGCAATTCGTGCAAAATTATTCCCTAACCATTCCAAAATATCAAAAATGCACAACGTTAATACTCAAGTTTTCACTTCTGCCGGCACTCCCGGAGTGCAACCCGTTGTTTTTTTTTTTGGTGGGAAATTATCAAATAATTTCTCCCGCTCTGGGCGGAGCGGGAGGACGTGTCATACTCTTACTGACTAAAACCCACCCGTGTTCCTTCAGTTGCCTGTACGTTGCCAGGGGCCACGGTATCCCTTTCGGAATTTCCCGCGACCCAAATAAGTACTTAACATAGTAACCAAATTCCACTCCATTCCATTTTTAAAGGACTCCACGAGACCGCTCGGCAGAATGTGGAGTTTATAACCAAATATAATATATTTTAAAATGTAAACCTAGCTATTAACGTAGACTACTTATAAGGAAATCTAAGGCACTGGTTTTGGTAAATAAACATATTAATAATTATTAATTGGAACAGTTACAATTTGACATACCATCTTGTAAACACATGATATGTAAAATATTTAGTAAATGACATTTGAAAAGAAAATCTCTCTGTCTGTTACATATTGTTGCTCATAACTGTACTACATACCTACGTAGATAATTCAAATACGTGCGTCTCGTGCAAAAATTAAATTACTGCCAAGTACACAACTAATGAACTTATTATTTCTGTTACGAATACGCGAAATAATTGGCCTTTGTAGTGTTAATTAGTACTGAAAGGCTTTAATAGGGTGTAATTGTTAATATTATAACAAAAAAATCATATGAGCGATGCGTGCGATCATAAGCGTGTTCAGAATGTAAACTAAAGGGTTCTGGTGATAAAAAGCGTATCTAGCATTGTTGAGCTCCTTATTGATATTACACCTAGTTAGTACAGTAATAGTACATTTATATTCTAATAGACAATAAGATCATGATCAGCTGTACTTACATACTATGTATATTGACAAATGTCCACTACTGAACACATGACTCCCCACATAGACTCCGATCGTGGGGACTTTTACCACAATCACGACGCTAAGCAAACAAATAGGTGCCTAGAGTCCGCGCCACCACTGAAGTCCAGCGGAAAATTGTGGAACTACATTTTGATGCGATGACATAGACACTAGCGCCGTGTCTATCGAATTGGCGCGTTGGCGCGGACTCTAGTGCTATTCTCAATTCATTATGAAATTCGAAATTTGAATCCAAGATGTAGTAGTAGGACTTGTGGGTTGACTTTTTGAAAACAATTGAGAATCGCTTTCTTATAGTAAGCGGGCAAAGTCAAAGTCAAATAATTTATTTCAATTAGGCACATAAAAGGTTATCACAATGAGGTTCGATTTTTACAAAATAGCCGAAAATACAAATCAAAGGTAAAGTTTTTAGTCATTAGCCCTAAATCTACTATAGGTAGGTACAACATTGAACTTAACAGTTACATCTTGATATCCGTTCCTAAATCTCATTCGCCAATTAGCCAAATCACGACCAGATGGCTTAATTATGCTTGAGAAATGATTATCCTATTGTGCAATCAAATCAGCTGTTATTCAACATTGTTCCGCTGATTGTTAGCGAACGCCTGGTCGAGAATGGGTGCTAATTGTCCAAAGATACGTTGAGTAATATGAGAGCCCCTCATTGGTCGCGTGCCGCGGTCTGTGGTCGGACAGCCCGCGTGCTGGCATGGTTACCCATTCGGTAGGTACTTCATTTGTGTTGGGTAATAGATATCATTGTTGCATACGAACGCTTTTGAGAATGTCACCCTGAATATAATTAAAAGTATTTTATAGTTAAGTCATTAGAATAGTATGTTTAAAAGACATTGGTTTACCCCATATTATTAAAAAATCTATTGAATTTGACTACAAACTAGGTAACCTACTCTACTAAAAACGCAGTTCCAGAAATTGAACACTGAATTACTTTCATTGCTAACGAAAGTTGTAACTAAAACAATAATGAAAATGTACAGAACCTTTACACCAAGGTACAACCTACTAATTACCTCTAATTTGAAAACAAACCTAAGCATGTAGGTGCAAAACTATGCAAATAAACCTCCCTTCGTGACAAACAAATGAACGTTGAAAATCACTATTTACAATCACATTACGGAACGCACTCTTTCATATTGCTACTACAAATCAAAGCGCACCCCTTTAATTAAACTGCCGGCACTAAGTCAACTTTAACCATACTTGGGTAAAACTAGCCGTTGAATAAAGGCATACGAATAATAAAGGCACACGTATAATTTACTCCAGCGATTGTCCTGGACTGTTTGGCAGAGGGCGAATGAGCAGTACTGAATATTAGGTAGGAGCAATCATGTTGTCATTGAAATAGCTATGGAAGGAAGCTATACGGTTGGTATGAGGATATGCTCGTGGCCAGGGCGGTTGGGCGTTGATTTGGACTTGTTGACTTTGGCTAATGTCATCTATCATCGCTAGATCGTACTACTCTATATTTTTCTACAAAATTATTTAGTAGTACTATTCTAAGTTAATACGAAATTATTTTCAGGCGAAACCAGTAAAACCAAAACTCTAAAAAAACTTGAATGAATGAGTTATTTTACAGGCAAAATTTTCTGGAATAAAATAATTCAAGAAACCTTGTAATTTAATGAATTGATAGACAATTCCGTTTTTGATGACAACAAACCTACAATTCAGTAAATCAGTGGACCCAATATATCACCTACCTGCAACTACCGTATCGAATGAAATAATAATCGAACCTACGCGACGTCCATTCAATTATCCCTGAAAATTGAGGCTCATTAAAATAATAAAAGAGCCGGCGGCAGAATCAAATTGAATGATAACAAAAGCTCATGTTAATTCTAGGCGACACTGTTTTGCAATGTACGTACTTACCTACCTACCACCCACTCCCCTAAATACATTAGGGGCTAATAATCGAGCAGACAAGTACAAATGCGATGCCAATTAAAATAGCGAATCACCCAATAACGCAGAAAATTTAAAAAAACATTCATGCAGAAGCAAGGCAAAGTTGGATCAAATTATTACCGTATTCCGTATTGCAATTAAGTTACACTTAAATTAAAAACCAACGAAACACGACCATCAATTTAAATAATTGAAAGGGAAAATCAATAAAATCATCAAGCTGCCTCATAATCACCCGTAATATCAGTCATTCACACGACAGTACGATAAAGGCCAGTCCACATGAGCGGAAGCCCTTGTTTGCACAATAATAGCGTCCGTGTGTCAGCTTCTCAATGCAACCCCAAATGCAATTGTGTACATTCGTGCGAGGATTGAGTTACAGTGAATGCGCTGGAAACATTTGCATCTAGCGCCCGCACTCCGGTGTGGAGAGAGCCTCGTTAATATAATTATTAGTGCAGGTAACATTATTGAGTATCAACAGTATCGATGTATGGAGCTTTTGTTAACGGGGTACTTACACTTCTGTACCAGATGTATAAGTTTTGTTGGAGTTTCTCAAAAGCTAATAAGTATAGGTACTTAAAGTCAGGTTGAATTTTAAGGTCAAAGTCGTTTTATAGACCTTTAGGATACGGTAAAAAGAATATTTATCAAGAATTCTCTTTGCGATGAACGTTTGTCAATATAGAATAGAATAATCAATATTTTATAGACTGCTAAGCGCCCTTTCCATATTATCGATAATCTCGCTGCCACTATCGCAATTACAGTAACTATAAATGACAATTGCCAGCCAATAGCATACGTACGGAGCCGAACGCTCCCCTATTTGGTGACCACTTGGCGGCACTGGCTGGTCATCCCGCAAATTGCTCTTTTCCAACAAAATTGTCAATAAAACTCATCTGATTCGCAGTTAAACAAGCGAGCGACATTATTAATTTATGCGTTGTAATATGGCGCAAACGTTGGCGTTATCCCGTGTAAATTATTAATAGTGCTGGGGTAAAAATTAAGCTTAAACCGAATGGGTAGTTTCGGCCATAACGCTCGTTTTATGTTTCCATGTGCAGATTAATATGTTGTTATATCCTGTGACGAGTCAAGCGAATCGGTTTTATTGGCAATCGAAATCGTGCGATGCTGTCATATATCGATTATGTCAACAACATTATTGTCAATATGTCTGTGCCGATTGGCTGTAGTACGATGCGAGTTATTTTTAGAACTTGGGATGTTTGTCGATATGAATGTAGCTGTTTGACCCGGAAATCTACGTTGGAACCAGTAACATCAAACAACTGCCCACCTCGCGGAGATGAAACACAAAAGTGAATAGCTCCCTTGAGATTCACCTCTGTTGTCTTAAGAGAAAGCGATTACACAAATCTGAAGAAGCTATTAATCCGGCTCGCTGCCCCCGAATGGCATCACGGTTTGTTTAATAAAATCGCGAATTTACATATCAAAACCTACAAAGGGGCATAATTGGACCCGATGACTTAGAAAACGTAGTGGGTGAGGCGGGCGTGCCACCCCTTACAACAAACAAAGGAATTATACCCGCCTCAAGAAACTTTTAGCAATGGAAAGCTCCTTAACAAACAGACGCGTGTGTATCTAATGAAATTCCTATGGTTGCATAACATACTCGCGTGAGCGCTGAGCGTTATTAGCGGAATTATTTCTCCGGGTAGAATCTTTGAAGGCGGTTGCTCTTTCGGAAAAGTTGTTAAGAAAATGGGTTGAGATCTTTTCGGGATTTCATTAGTTTGTAACTATGCGGTGTGCTACGCGAGGCATCTAATTTATTAGGTAGGCGTAGCCGAGGGAACGAATGGGCAGCGAGCATTTGAAAATGGAACGGAATTGCCGAATCACGCCGCTTTGAGTGGAAGCCGCCGCGACACGATTCGTTAAGAGACAAATGTTTGAATTCAATTCCAACAGTTTTTTCGTCAGTAATTAGTAACGGTATATTTACTCCGCGTTCGTTGTAGGACTGCACGGTAGCCGTGTTTTTTTCTGTAATTAATTTTTGTTGTTAATTTGGGAGCGTCGCCGCTGAGGCTGTCCGATTTACTTGACTGTTGCGAATAATTGGATGACCGTTTCGTCGATTATACTCGACGTTACCGAACACTCGAATACTTTTCCACATTCCCACACAGCACGTAAAGTGCCATTATGTTCGATGAATGAATGAAGTGCAAGCCGACGACATACGGGCATCTTATACTCCTCTTGCTCCATCAAGGATATTGACACTTGTTCACTGTCATCAGCTTTTGTTCCATCACGTGTTAGGTTACACACATAAAATGGTGCACGTGTTCATGCCAACACGTAAGTAGTACGCTAGTATTATTTTTCATTGCATATTTGTCACGGAAAGCGGTATTAATTATCGTCAAATTGATTATGGTATAAGATCATTAGAGCCAGGTCTGTGGTCTAATAAGTCGCAAATTAATGCCAAATGTGCAGTTCCTGTATTGTTTCTGTGTTTGTTTAGTTCCGAATTTCCAACAATTTGCTTTTTTGTTATAAATTTCTATCGACACGGAAGATTTCGACCATCCCTTTGGAAATCTTAATCATCATCAACATCATTTCAGCCGAAAGACGTCCACTGCTGGACATAGGCCTCCCCCAAGCACCGCCACTTCGACCGATTCTGTGCCTCCCGCATCCAGCGGATTCCTGCGGCCTTTGCAAGATCATCGGTCCATCTTGTGGGAGGCCTTCCAACGCTACGTCTTCCGGTACGCGGTCACCACTCCAGAACCTTAATAACTAGATAGTTATGAAGGTTCTGGAGTGGCGACCTATATTTATTAGTTTTTACTACCACTTAATTAACAAAAGATATTCTCTACATGTAGTTTAGCAGTGTATTATATCATCAGGCTGTAGTTCTCTAAGTGTCGGCAGTGGTTTCGCATCGGCAGTGGAAAGCTAATCGCGTCGCGCGTCGTTCGCGCGTTATAATTAGTACAAATCGTCTGCTTCAAGCCGATGCGCGTAGAGCTAACAACGGGTAGAGTAGATTCATCGAGTTTTTAAATTATGATCTCATGAAATATTTAAAAATGGAAGTTGTCAAGCAAGATTGGTTACTTTGAATAGTTTCAAAGGGTACTCTTTATAAAAAAGTTGTTAATTTTATTAAGCGATGCTGACTTATAATTATTGTGAAATCATCGCAATAATATATTTTTTGAACTAACGTAAAGTTTTTTACTTAACGTATGCAATTAAATTTTTATTTTTGTCTATTTCATCTCTAACATCTGTGTGCGATCCGTCTAGTCGTTCCACAGACATTCTCTCCATGGAATCCGGTAATCTCGCGAGTTAATAGATTCGATAATTCATCGCGGCGCGCGTCTGAATCGATACCAGTACGATTGATGGCGCCTGTCTTAGCTGGTGAAACGCTCGACATGTCTGTCACAATGTTCCACTTCACTACATTCGAAATTTAAACTTTTAATGGCTGTTCTTTTGTTTGATGCTTGAATGGTAGTGTACGCGAGTGTACGCGGTTCATTCTAAAAGGCAACGGTTTGTGTTTTGTTGAATTTTGGTTTTATCTTTTAGTATGCGATCAGCGTGTTTGGCGTAACTATCGATATGAAAATTAAGTCATTTTCTTGTGACGTATCCATATCTACCTAAAAATTTACTTTTTGATTGATCGCTAGTTCAATCCGAAAACATTGGGCTGTCAAGTTATTTATATTGAAATATGCATGTCTAATTAGTGAATTTAAAATCTAATAAGATTTTCTTAATTTTTTTTATAAATCTTGCGTACGTGAAATAAAACTGAAGTAATGAATTATATACAAATTAAACTAAATAAGTACCAGCACAGAAGAAACTAAGCAAAACTTAATAATTTGGTGAAACTTCTGAAAGTTGTAACAAACTTTACTGCGACTTCAAATAGCCGTTCATCTTTCATTAAGTAACTTAAGTATTTAGAAATCTATTAAACAATCTTTTTCACTTTCCCATAGATTTGGACTCTCGAGTGACTTGGGTTGTGTTGTGTCACTAAGCGATTGGTCTCGGCTCAAAATTCGAATTTTGATTCACATTTTTGTGAAGAAATGACCGTTTTATTCAATTCTTTGTGGTCACATTCCAATGACGCTTCAGTGAAGATCTAGTTACTTGTTTAGATTGTTTTTTGTTCATAACCGACTCCTAAAGAGGTTTTAATACCAACCAAGAATTATATTATAGTGATAAGCAACTGTTTAGGAACTTTACGAAAATTTCGCCAATGTTATTTTAATTATCAGATTTTATATTTTGAGAATGCATCAATTATATATTTATAATGCAGTGCACACAAGCGCTAATAACAAAATCTTTACATTTTATCTGCTACCCATTAAAAGTACGAATAAATTAAACGGTCTGACCCATAAAAACAGCGTTTATGTCAGTTGAAAGTAAAGAAACAATACTTCTAAAAAGTTTCCTCGTAAGGAACCTTTCACAAGCCATTAATGTCTATATTCCGACCCCCTAAAGAGTTGAAAACACGAAATGGAATTATGGATTCCCCTAAAAGTCGCCATTAGAATTAGAGGCACAATTTATTCCGCACCGGGGCCCAATATTTCCGTGTTTCCTGTATCCTGCGCTCAGTGCACGATGCCACACTATCTCATGAACCATAGAACCTTAGCGTAAGCTTACTTAAGAGGGTGAATAAATATTATTATTGTGATTAGTGGGTGGTTATGTGAAATGTAATTCAGCTGTAAGCTTTGAATTGATTGTTTAAATTAACGCATCAAAAAAGTCTTGAACTTTCTCTTTACAGATAAAATCCTATCGTAGCTTTAGATTTGCAGGAAATACAGAATTTAATTAAGAGTTTCTTAAGATTTTGAATACAAAGATACATAACAAATTATTGTAGAGTCAACCAAAGAAACTCAAGCAGACCAACTTCTAAATGATTTTACAGGCCAACGAAGACATGCAAACACATTAATTTATAGGCACGAAAACAAACCTTTTAAGTCTGTAACAGTCGCCCAACTTTTACATTAAGTCCCCAGTCGGGAAAGCAATTACGGTTCCATCTATTACACCGACACTGTTCGTCTGATTACCACCTTTTATTTCTACTACGTTTGATATTACAATTCAGTTTCAAGGAACAAATTCTTATTCATAAAATCTGTAGATTTATAATGTTCTCCAATCGTAAATCTATTACAACATAATTACGATTGAGAGTCCAATTTGCAACAATGTATTGATGGGTTCCAATAAACATTTCAACAAGCTTGCTGTCAAATAAAGCCAACAAATATTTTAATGGTTCCATGCATCGACCCTTTTTATTGGCAGTATAAAGCGTCCGTCGAACGCGTAGCCAGCGAGCAGCCCTTAGGTACCACTCATGTACAGCGCAGGACAAAGTCTCAAGCTGAACTATAAAATAAATCTAGCAAGTTATCGTCCACAATAAACAGTCGCCGCGGAAGGCTATCGCCAATTCCCACGCAAAGTTGCTGTTAATAAAAGCAACAAAATTATATATTCAAGAGTTAGGAGGTGGTGGTATGGCAGTTAGGGCCTTCTACGTGGTCCGAGTTACAATGCAAATTGCCGTGGAGGGGTGCGCCGATGCCCTCTAACTGTGCGACTAGCAAAGATGGCCGCCGTAATGGCGAAATGAAATTATTAAGCATTGTCTTGTGAAATCGGCCGCAGTCGACACCTGAGACACAGGGCTCGACCACTTAGCGTGGATACGCCGCGCCGCGGGGTAACGAGCCACGCCACCGCCGCACCGCACCGCCCTCAACACCGAAACGCTACGCTCACCCGAGGTACAGTTTGACTACGCTACCTTCTAAATAACAAATAAGCCAAGGCCATTATTGAATGACACTGAAACTCCGCACGGAAACGAAAACTTCAAACATCTCAAACTACTTGCACCAGGAATTAATGGGCATGTGAGTTTAATTTTCTTCTGAATTTTGATAATGTTGCAAGCGTAAATTACTGTTGGCAAAATAGTACTGAAAAATGGCCACGGAAGCACCTCCACACTTTTCCAACGCCAAGACATTACTTACGACCCTCGGCTGAAAGCTTTGTATTAAAATTTAAATCTACTTTGCAAAGTGTATTTTATACACGTGCTCTTGCAATTTTGATCGTTCATAAAGCTCCGAATAGCTCCTATTATTACGCTTCACCTTTGCGGTATTGGGTGTTACACATCTCTCCCCAACCATTCCTGTTAACATTTTGACTACGTCTCCCATGAATTTGGTATGCATAATGTTAATATATTATAGATGCTTTAATTACTCATTTGCGGTACACTTGTGGTTGCTCTGTTAATGTTCATTTCTATTCGCTCGAGCTCGAGCTTGAAGCTAAGTTATATCTGTATACGTTTATTGAATACATTATATTCTAACAGACAGATGCGTGTATGTTAATGATTTCAAAAACTCATCATCCAAATCGATCGAAACGGAAACGACCATTAATTCCTGTAATGCGAAATCGATGTCCAAAAACGCGTCTTACGAAAATAAATTAATTTCACAATTTGTTTTCGACAACAAAGGCAGGGATCCCTCTACTTACTGGCCAAGTGAAATTCCTCTTTAATCCAACGCATGCCCACTCCGTGTTTTTAATTTCACAGAAAAAACAGCTCCGAGTCGGTGATCAATCAAAACTGCCGCTCGTTTCTTTTTTCTATACTTCATTGCAATACACTTTCGCCTCTGTAACCGCTATAAATGTGCCTGTATTATTTTGTTTGTATAAAGGAAACTGGTATCCCTTAAATTAAATTAGTTTGACGGATTTGTCCTAATGTCAGAGATTAATTACATTTTACAAATGAGGTTTTTTAATCGTAATGTAATTATGAATTCTTGTTAGGATTATGGTCGTAACGATTTATTCCGAGAATAATATTTTGGCCGTTTAAAAACCCATGTGCCATTGTCTTGGGGTATTTATTTGAGATTGTTTATGCAAGCAAGTAAAAGGCATGTGAAACGAATTTGCAGTGATGAATCAAATGCGAATTCGACATATAGTCACGAACAAACGTCGACATATGATTGAGTGATCTCATGTTGAGTGCCAATCGTAGCTCAGGCGCCACACTACGTGTTTAAGAATGTGTTAGACTCAACCACTATCTACCAGCTATGACTAGACAGATCGTAAAGTTAAGCGTTAGATTGCGACAAAATACCGCTAGGAACTCGTAGCAAAAACGTAGCAAGTGACAAAACCTAAACATCTTTAAATTTGGACATTTGAATAGAGAATATTATTTTATATATGGACAAAAACCGCTACGAACTCAAGCACATTCAGCTCGTAGCAAATTCGTAGCACCTGGCAATAAACATTTATATCTAAATCATTTATGAGCGATTGGGCATAGATAATGTTTATTTTATATTTATTTGGGTTGCATTAAATTGTTTTCATTGATTTATATCGTAATTTCATTAAAATAAATAAATTTAGTTATCATCTTAAACAGAAAGAAAAAATAAATACATGTGCGAATGTGTAACTTACCACATTAACTATTACCTACACTAACTATTCCCTACAATAATTTTCCCCAGCATTTTCCTACTCAACTTTATTGCTCAATCGTTTACATTCATAAGTCTATCGCAGATCTCACGAGCTCGTCACAAAGTGCCCCGGAGTACCGTGTAAATAAACATTCGTATTCGTTTCACGTTCGTGATCATTCGTCCTCATTCGGCCCCGGTCGGATTACGTGATTTATTCAACAGACTCTAATTGCTACCGAGACTTTTCTCGCTGACTGTACTTTAACATTCTTGAGCGTTTTAGTTTGGATGTTTTTTTTATTTGTTTGTTTGAAATGATGGTAGTTTTGTATTTTAGAAGTTACAATGGTTAAAGTTATCACAAAAATTGATATTAACCAATTATTTATAATAAATACAAAGTTACTTAGCTGGTCAAGTCTCATGAAAGTATGGTTAATCTAACATTTTGTTAATTTAAAAATTGTATTTAGGTCGAATAAATACGTATTATATTGTGTAATCGCATTCAACACCAACAGCAAATACAAAACAGTTACAAGTTGCAACACAAAATATCAAAACCATCTCGTCGACATGACACGTCAAGATCACCTCCATCTCCATATTTGCTTTACGAATGGCTCCGTACATTCAAAGCGAGCATTGGTTTCATTCATTTGCACGTTTTCATTTCAGATCTGTAAACATAAAGGTCGCTTCGCGTTGACACAGCGATTCCTGCAGAGATACACGGTAAGCAAAAAATCGTCTTCTCAAAGGTTTTATAAAAAACCTAAGCTCATATGGCTTTGCAATATCATTTGAAAGGTTGGCGACAAACCGATATTTTTTACTTTAAAAGATAAGATTATGCAATGTCTAGCCGGCACCGGCAATCTGCACTAAATCCTATTTTAAAAACACGCAACGGTGGCTTTTAAAGCGCACTCTCGAGGACTAGCACACTCCCACACTCACACAAAACGATTTTCGTTAAGATGCAGTTTTTTGCGGTCTTTTGTGTGCAAGCGCATTTGTAGTGACGATACGTGTTGTCTCTTAATCCGCTTGTAATTGAATTCGGTGTTGAATCCTTTGTGAGAGTTTGAAAGGATTCTTGAGTATGTGACTTAGCGTGGAATTTTAAATAAAGATGCATTGCAGTGTATATAGATTTCTTAGTAACTTATGGAAATCCTGTATACTAACTACCTTCTCGAAAATATCCTATCATTTATCATAGAGACAGCGATAGACTAATTAGTAGGGCACACAGTTTAACATTGCTTGCACTTGCCCGTTTTTTCACAAACTTCGGAAGCTTCTGTAACACATTCCGAACAAACAAAGAAACACATTACAAACACATAAACCAAGCAACAAAGGAACCGACGAATACGTGTTGAAACTGATCCATCATGTCTCCTTTTAAAATAACAAAAAAAACTCATACGCTACACACAACAGATGTTTTACTAAAAACCGACCCCTATCGACCCCAGCATATAAAACGCTGACTATAATTTCTATTAAAATAACTGTAATTTCCCAAATTATCTTTCTATCGTAAACGTTTAAATGCAAATTGGGCATTCTGATGTATTAATGTGGTCATAGTTTTGACAAATTGGAGCAGACCTCGTGTCAGGGAATTAATTTTTGTAAAACAATTTCATCTATATTTGACAGGTGCTTACGTTTTTGATGAAGCTTTTGGAACCTTTAACATGTTCTGTGGCTAGGAGTGAGCAGTATTTGTAAGAACTTTTTCTCAGATTGTTTTATCATATCACAGCCAATCAAAAATTACACTATGTCTAGTTGTTTTGATGTCCACGAAATCTGCTTTTTGTCAAGTGCGTATCAGACACTGGTGTAGATAAAAGAACGTTATCACTTCATCTTGTTGGCTTTTCATGAAACTGTAATTTGTTTTGGCGACACTCGTTTTGATAAAATCAATAAACAAGCAACGGAAAAACATACTGCGTTTGTACATTTCCACTATTTTAGCATTAAGAGCATGCAGCCCGTTATCACTAATGAAACCGATATATATGAAATACAATCATCAATATCGGAAAACAAACATAATATCGACCAATAAAGAGTTCAGCATATCAACATGCAAAATTCCAATTAGATTCCAAACATATGATTGTGATAAACCAACCGTTATTGAAGTTGCTTATCTGTGTAATTAGAAAGGAACTAAGCTGTAACCATTTGTGTTTATGGGAACATTCGAGTGTTACAGTCATGTTTCTGATAACATGTATAGAAATATTTGTTTTATGTATTGATAGTGATCATGTTTTCGTTCTTATGCTAGGTACACACCGAGCTAGCTCAAGTCTTCGGATAGCGTTCGCCGAATCTCGTCTTTGGGTAACTTAACGTGAGTAGTCAATGACGTAGATCTGTCTGTTGAATATAATCCCTAAGTTATTGAATATATTATTTTGTTATGCTTTGTTGTTATAATTCTTTGCTACAATTTATGAACTCGTAATAACAACTATATACTTGGGCGCTTTTATATAATTTTACACGTGCGATAACATAAAACTGTTGGAAATGTGAAACTGTTACCTACCTACCTTGATAAAAGGTAGCTAGAAGTATTCGTACCTATACGTACACCTGATTCTAGAACGAATTACCTATTTACAACAACTCTTTATCAAATAACACGCATAATCAATAAAAACTTTTTAAGTGTCTCCCGTTTTTAGGTCCTTTTCCAAACTTTTATTACTTACGTACTGTTTAAATAGAGTGCTACGAAGAAACATGAGACAAATTGTTGAAAAATAAATGAAGAACACCAAGTGGTACACCGGGATTAAGGGTAATGCGTGCGGTCGTTAACAGAGACATTCAAAAAATTATCTGCCACGGAATCCAGTACTTTACACCCGCCGCGGATTCGTCAGGAGGGAATAAGGCATCAAATATTCAATTTTAAAACAGCCGCTAAAAGCGAAACGTCATCGCCTACGCAACCGCAGCTGGGACTTGACGATTTAGAAATTTTGTTACAGATGGGGACACGCACTCTGCTCCGGCAAAGAGATAAGTAAAAAATTGCATTAGCAAAGTGAAAAACATAAATGAAGATGACAACAATAATGTTTGAGATGTCGCGAAATTGCCTTCCTTAAATGTTTAGAGGGTGTGTTGGTGACGCAACAGAAGTGATTCCGAGTCCCTTGAAAATTATACTGTCAAGAACAAGAAAATGGCACGCAGAGTAGGAAAAATTTCATTAGCGCCAATCAAAATGACGAGGTCTAAAATGAAGCTCGCAAAGAGAGTCGTAATCACGGAGTTCAGCAGGCACCCCCTCGACGTGAGGTCTTATTAAAGGAATAATATTTACAAAACGAGACGCCTCAGAAATCCCCAAATTAAGATCTCGCCGAAACCCGCCCAACTTCCACAAAGTGGAATCATTAAATTAAAAATGTAAACTTTTCTCTTAGCAAGGTAATGGGCATCCCGATGTAGATAAATAGATGGAATAGCTGCAAAAAGGAGCATTTTCCTGTTCATTAAATTTTTCCTTCGCTTTTTTTATTTCGACCCCTGGTGCTAATTTTGTTGGAATTCACGCCCCTCGGCTCACCCGCTGGGACTCAATCACAGAAATTTTATATCCGGAATTAAATAAGTACCCGACAGTATTAAGAACAAAATTTAATATGAGCTTATTTTTAGCGGAGATCTCTCCTAATTAATCTGATACTCTTCACTGTATTTATTGGATTTAAATATTTCCCTGTTCTGACAAACAAACAGAGCCTGATACTTTTCCGCGTCGTGGGGAAATTAGTTTAGAAGTTGCTAAGAAGTCAATCCTGGAGGGAATATTTCCATCAGTGGTAACTTATTACAGAGGGTGGTTTGTGTTAATAACTCGATTGTCTGTATTACTGAGCGATATACATTTAGTAGGAAACGTCAGCGATCTCGGTAGTAAATGCAATTACATCTGCTAATATGCCGTCTGCAACCGACGCGCGCTCGTCTCCCAGCACTGCTTCAAGCGATGCCACCCTTTAACTGTTTGGGGATCACTTTGAATTTAGTTATGATACTTGTACCTGACTTTATTTATTCTAGATAGGTTGGTACTAAACTATTAGCATATTTTTGTTGATTAAAATGTTACCTTGGACCTTTTATATTAGGACCGCATGTCAATCAAGCAAAAATTCCTTTGATGCCGAAATTAACCGCACCTACATTTTCTCTTTTGATTCTCAATGTCAATATCCAAATGTCTCCGTATTACGATATCGAGTTTCCTTATAAGATATTGATTGGTACAAATAAGGAAATCGAATTATTCAATGTCCGCCCCTCATTTGTTTCCCACTCCCCTCACCAGAAATGAAGAAATTCTTTCTGAGTTTTCGATTACTCGTCCAATTAATTTTATAGATTCATTTGTCTTAGACGCTTTGAAATATGCACTGCAAATATTGGACGTTTATTTTTACAACGCTAATTTCTGTTTTCGGTTACGGATTCATTTTCTATAGCTATAGACCCTTACAAAGTTATTTACTTTCCAGCGTCTCCACCGATTTTGTGTCGATCGAGATTACTGTGAGAACCAGGTGAACAATTAGTACAAACTGTCAAGTACGTCAGGCGTCAGGCACCCTTGTCCCAGTAGCTACATAGATTACTTGTGAGCCTCACTCTCACTTCAAGTGTGGTCCGGAGTAGGACAGGGATGTCGAGTGTTACGTAATACGAGCAGTTAGGGTATTCTGATGAGAGGGAAAGTTCACGTTCCGTTTCTCATCACGCCTGTGCGCGCAAGTGGGTGAGTGCGGTTACTGGCCAGAGCAACGCACCGGCCATTCATGACATAATTGGCAATCGGGCTCATTAAACAGATGTATTTTCACATGGTGAACATGTTAACACCTTTGTGGATGGTGTTCGTAGCGTACTGTAAGGGTTCGGTCGAGTGCACTGTTTCTACCTATTACTTGATATTGTATATGTGTCTCTATTTGTTATTTGAAATTTTCTTACAGTATAATTGCCACAATTTTCTATTTCAATCATTCACAGAAGTAAACTTTAATATATAACAAGGATGTCCGTGCAAGAAAAACCAAGGGATCGACAGTAACTAGCTTACGAAACCTTCAATTACGTTTCGACTGTGACTGTAATAAATCAACAATTGAATAGGCTATTATTGCTCCGACCAATCGCATTACAGCTCTGACAGTGTGTCGAATTACATACACATTGATAACCAAGGACATCAGTCGCGGCATTCTGAACTTTAACTCTTAGACTCTATAAACAAATGACTAGCCAAGATTATTATTCAATTATGGGCCATAATAGGTGGTTCACGTTTCTAGCGATAGTATTACAATCGGTCAAGTCAAATTAAACTTTAGGTGTGGGAGTGTTAGGAGTGGATAGCTGCGCGCTAAGTTTGTAGGTGTAAGATAACAATGAGTGGTCAGACAAGGTGTTAAGAGAATACCTATTGTTCAGACCGGCGAGAGCGCGGGGGCGCGCCGCGGCGAGATCAAAGCCGATTGACATTGAGACGTGACCACACCTTCGGCTTTTCGTTAAGTATATCCATTATCCGATTGGAGATCTCTTCAACTGAGTTTTGTTGTTTTCAATTGACTACTAATTCTAAGAATTGATATGAGAAATGACATATGGAAATTCTATGACATCATTCTTATGATTGATTAATCGATTAGAGATTTGCATACGGTATTTCCAGATTTAGATTTTCCTTGTCGATAATTTATTTATTTGTAATGTTCCTAGAAACTGCCTTTTGACCCCAAACAGCTACTTACCGCGATTCATAAATATTTTAATGGTTATCAGTCCCTACTAACGCAGCAACAAAGTAATATTATAGCCAGGCAAACATGTACTTACACTCGTACAAAGTGAGGCGCATACTAAAGGGCACAATTTGCACACAAAGGCACATGTCATCAAACGGCACAGTCGGACACCTCCTTACGTCACAACGAACACTCCCGGCACCGCACAGCCTTATCTTGATATCACTCGATATTTCGTCACGCTACGAATAACGACTGCCGCACGGATTCGATTCTAAACCATGTTCTTCAGAACTTTTAAATTTTATTTGAAAGGAAAATTATGAGTGTCTTCTTTGTATTGAAAATTGTATTTCTTTCTTTTTATTTTCTCACGTTATTTTTGTAGGAACTTCTTTAAAAGTTGTCTTGTTTTTTTTTTTGTGAATATACTGTTCCGCAGTTTTTCTTTTTGATTTGTAGCAAGCATTTTTTTTAATCGTTGCTTCTTTCTTAGGTTCCTATATGGTTAACCTATTACTATTTTTATATCAATACAGGAAAAATAATTATTTTAGCTAACATTCGTGGAAAATAAACCCTATCATTCAGTCACTTAAATTCAATTGATTTCAAAAATATTTTGAAAATAGACCCACTTGGCTCCAGGGTCTCGGGACTCGAACCCTTCACAAAATCATTCCTATTCCATTTTCCGTGAAAATTGCCCACCGACGGTCAAAGGGTTAACGATTTAGTGTTTATTTGAATTCCGCCTTTGTTAGTTTAAAAGGCGTTAGAATGTAAACGGATCCTTTGTTGTGATTGCCGTGTGTTTTGTTCCGACCGTTCCCAGTTTATTGTTTTGTCGTTTGCAAGGATTTCGTTCGCACCCCTTTTCTTGTGACGTTTCAATTTATCGACTGATGCTGTTCGAATTTTAAGCTACGTTTTAGTGGACATTTGTTTGTTTTTTATTAATTGTTTCACGATATTCTGGTTAGGTTTATAACGAATCTACTAATCTTGCAGTCTTATTCTAACTATTCTTCTTTCCAAGGAATTGAGAAATACGATTTTTTCTTTTTTATTCTCAAAACTGATGTACTATCGAGAAAGTTCATATCTAAGCACCGTAAAGACTAGTTTTGCTTGCAGCGCTCGGCCGCTATCAACCAATAGCATTGCAGCATCAGATTTTTGATGAGGCCCTTGTTTTTGTAAATGAAAAAGACAGTAAAAACCAGCTGGGTGCGTATTTTTTCAATGGCAATAAATATCAATAGGAACCTTGGGTAGTTGTACAATCACAAATGCTACAGCACAATTTGTCTGATTGACATACTAGATGTGAATCTAGCACGTATATTTTAACAATTAACACTTACTATTTAAAAATCATCTGGAATTTCTCAGTAGCAGCCCGGAGTCTGGATTTGTGCCCGGTTGATGGCAATAGGCTCGCCCCCATGGGACTTAAACATAACTGGCGAAATCTGGGTGTGTCTCTATGTGCACTTCTGCCCATCCCTTCGGGGAATGCAGGCTTGATGTTGTGTTATGTTATTTAAAAAAAACGTTAAAAAAATCCTACAAATTGAAAATTTTCCATAGATTATGAAAAAGTTTCGGGTAAGAAAAATTAAATATAAAAAATAATTATATAGGTAAGTTTAGTCTTTACTGTCTCTTTCATATAGTTTCCCAAAGGTAAGCGTATTCAAATACAAACGGATTCAACCAAATCCTTTCAAATCAATCATAATAAGAAATGCAAGAAACCTCTGAGTTCATTATAAAACCATTTTATCTTAATGCTCTAAAGTCTGTCAGGATTATTTTAATGTGGATGCTGACAACACATGCTCTTCATAAGTAGGGCTTTGAATTCCATTAGATAAAATATATTGATATATTTGAACGTGATTTATCAACTGAGCACTGCGTATGAATGTGATATCGATGCATTAATTAATCGAGTTAGAAGACAGAAAGCAATTCAAAGAGAGTTTTTGTTTAGCTCCTATAACATCTTTGTACAGACGCCAGCACATCAACTTACTACAATCTGTCAAATTTCTTTATTAGATTTTCAACTTTATAACTAAAGTATAAGGTTCAAAGTTGATGGGGAAAATTTGACAGTTTCGGGTAGGTTGACCTGCTGGCGTCTGTACTCGTATGTAGCTCTAGCATAATCAGCCTATAATGTTCCCACTGTTGGGACACAAATCTCCTCTCTATGAGACGGAGTGGGCCGTAATCCACCTCGCAGATCCAGTGTGGGTTGGTGGATGTCATATAGGTATCTTCGAATTTTTGGTTCTAGGACATGCCGGTTTCCTCACGATGTTTTCCTGCACCGTTTTGAGAGCAGTGGTGATGAAATAATTTACACAAGTAAAGTGCCTGTCTGGGTACGAACCTACGACCTCGTAAGTCGCGGCCATTATCACTGAGCCACCACTGCTCTAAGAAAGTCAATGAAATTGTATGTATTGCATATATTATACTGAATGTTTGAATGATATAGGAAATCTGTAAAAAAAAATACTATGTAGATATTTAGAAGGTAGCGCAATAGGCATAACCAATTTTTTATGTATTTTAATCGTATATTATTTTAATTTACACTTACTTATTACTTCTGCGCTTTCTTAAGTTCTAAATCTTGGCTTGTAGTTTTAATGATGAAGATATAACTTCATTTGTTTCTTTATCAGTCTATACTTTCTTTCATTGTTGTTTCAAATAACTGCAGTTCCCATCTAATTGCATTTTATCTGATGCTTGTATGCACAGTGGAATTATAACTGAAATCCGTTACACAAGACAAGTATATTATTACTTGCAAATCTGAATGCAGAGACTCTAACTACTTATTAAATTATTGATACATTTCAACAACAGATCATACAAAATGCAAGTTTAACAAGCAATGATCAACCAAAGCGGGAGTTGGAACATTCAGCGCCTTTGTGTTCCTATTGTAAGTACCGCAGCATGGCATCGTTCTTCATTCAGCCTCTCTGTGGGGAGCCTACAGTAGCCCGACAGTCTCTTTTTGTACGTCCAACGTTTTATCAAACATTTTAATGGCCGGCTTTATGGAGCCAACAAAAGAAGTGTGCCAACAGAGGCGTTAAATCCTTTACGATTTGATGATGATCATCACGCGTTTGTCATTGGACCGCACTCCGGGCTCGTTGGCGGTCAAGCGTGAACTCGCATATTGAAATACATTTGTTCTGTTATGAGATCTTTTTTGATATGTCTAACCTATTTTTAGGGTTCCGTACCTCTAAAGGCAAAAACAGAACCCTTATAGGAAGACTACGTTGTCGTTCTGTCCGTCTGTCTGTCAGTTTGTCAAGACCCTTTTTCTGAGGAACGCGTGGAGGTATCAAGTTTAATTTAATATCAAATATGTTTTTGGAATAAATTCATCCCAACTACGGAACCATTAATTTTATTGTGAGTGGTGCGACCCGCTCTTGGCCGGTTTTTTTTGTCACTCAACTTTGCTGTCTAAATCTTATGGATTGTTTGATGTAAAAAATGCAAATACTTACCCAACGCTGCCCCCGGAAGCATTATAAAATAAATAAATAAAAGGTCACAAACACAATCATGCTTATAAAACTAAACATAAACAACTAACGCATTCAATAATACTACTACACATGTAATTACAATGTAAATTTATCTGTGATTTTCAGTTTTAATCAATAGCTAGAGTGTAACCTGGAACCAAAACAACGACAACTAACATTTCACCCACAATTATTCCAATAACATTTAGATACAGTAAAATAATCACACCATTGAGACATTATGCAATCGAATGTAAGGACTTATTCACGGACCAACCAAGCATTTAAGAAAATCATTGCTTAACTTCAAAATTCCAATGAAATGAAATGGGACCTACCTGGTAAGAGATGGAAATTGCGCAAACTCAATAAAATAAATGAATAGAAAATAAACACACCAATAAGCAATTTTGTTGGAAAGATTATACTGTCTGTAAAAGTCCTGCGTTGCGGGTGTAACGTGTGGTCTTCCAGGCTACCCCCTTGGCCTGCGAGCAACCGGCCGAGCCCGCTCGAACGTTTCCGAACGCAACCGAACCCGGCCGAACGAAACCGAACGCGCGGTGCAAGTGAGAGAGCGACATACCTGTCTGGCGCTTTCATTGACAGGCACCTGAAATGAAGAAAAAAATCGATCCAATTCGTTGAAAATTTTAAATTTCAAAATTTTGATATTCTACATTTGAGATTGACACAGATAAATTTACATGCAAGGAAGTGTGTAGGTTTACATCAAATCGTTTCGCTGTATAACAAAACTGGATAACATCGACTCTGGAATTCTGGGTTATTTGCATTGTAAACGAAATCGTTTACTACGAGCAATGGATCTACAAAGAGAACAAGGGGTAACAAAAATGAATTATAAAAATTAAAAGTAAACATACTAAAAAAGAATAAACAATAATGTGGCAAAAACAGTTAAAAACAACATTGCAAGATGTATTAGGACAGTTGTTAAAATATGGGGTAGCGTCGAGCGGCTTGACTCCGCGGCTCCGGTGTTATTGTGCGCCTGCACGCGATCTCTCTCGTGTTTGCATTCGCACACTGGTGCAGCTACAAGCCAACGGTTTGTTCCATTTTTGAATCATGTGCATAAAATCATTAACTATCCTATTAAGTATTACAGATACATCGCATTCCAATGTTACTGTTGCCTGTGTGCGAGGATAATCAAGTTTAACTTGAGCATTGATAGTTCAAGCAGAGTGCAACATTAAAACAATTGAACGTTTTAATACTAAATTTCAGTGTTTTTCATTTAAGCTTATTGTATTATTAGTTAACCTACTTGCAATAGTTGCAATAAAATATGATATAGTTAACCTCTTGAACGTTACATCACTACAAATTGCAATGACTCAATCTGTACATGTAATCAATTAAAGAAATAAGTATTATTACATGTATATGAATTGACCAATAAAAACAGATTAATATTGAGTCATTACAACACAGCAAACCCCCCTTCCCGATGGACGAATTTATTAGATTATTACCGGACGAGATCACGCAAACGGAATCGTAAAATTAAAGGAAATCAATCCCGTTAAATTGAATCCAATTCCCTTAACATCATTTCATTATAAAGAGGGAATAATGCACGTGATATCGACCGGTACTCAAACGTAGTGCTAGTCATATCAAACCTATGTAACTCAAAGTGCCTACGATTGTATCATTAGAGGAGTAATGAAAACGTCAAAGCTAAAAATAAATTTATCGAGACAGAACAAAAATATCAAACAATAAAAAGAGCTCGGAATGAATAAAGTGGCGTAGAGTAGCGGTTCATACAATACATTTCACTTCGCGTGTGAACAACCACCGATGACTATCGTTTTGTGCTATTTTGACACAAATACTTTTCTCGTAGATATTGTAATCGATGGTATTCACCGCGTACCGACGCATACATGCAACAAAATCAAAAGTCACCTACTCGAAAAAACCAATCTATCAATATTAGAACACAAAAAATATGCAAGTCAGTTAATAATCCCGAATCGGCAATCGACAATGGAAATAAAGTCACAGTCACTTTTTTAATAATGGCAACACAGTTTTTCTTTTTTATTGCCACCCTAGGTTCGTTTGACATTTGAACCGGCTGATGACTTAGCCGCCATGATTGATCGTCGCGACCCAGTAAATGAGTGCAATTTAGCGTTTATTTTCCCTTCTATTCAATGTTTGTTATTGTTAACTGCATGAAATTGTGTCTCTTCAAAAAATTATAAATCTATTTTTATGAATAACACAAAAAAAATGATGTATTTCTCCAGCGTCTGCTACAAGGTTGTTGTAAAAAGAAATTAATTTAAAAGCAAACAATAAAACGAAACAAAATCATATTTACATACAAATTAACTGTTGAACTGTGACTGGTAATCATTTGTCAATTCCAAGTGTCATTCTGAATCCCACAGTGAGCTTTTAAACGCCACATAATGCAAAATGCTTTTTCTTAGCTTACGTTTAAAGTTCAAAATAACATTTCGTTTCGAACGATATGCCCAAGAATCTTCAAGCCAGTAAAAATTTCAACTTTGAATCGTATCACGGCAGTTTTAAAGTTCAGAATTCTGCGTTTGGTTCGCCAGGATTTGAAGAAAATGAGCGACTGTATACAATTTATCATCCAGCCAAGTATCCGCCCAAACCATAACGAATCACTAGTAAATAAATTGACCACAAACATTTCGGGGCATTTCTTTTGATGTAGCATCCAGAAACAACTTCCATATTAATTTATTAGTGATGTAAGTATCTCGAAGATTTGTTGCTCGGTTGATTTGCGGAGCCCGTTGCCATAAATCAAACTACTTGCTTTCAGTTCATTCTTTCTACATTTTATTACAATAGAAGGATGGAGTACCCAGTACCCAACTACTCTGTTGAACTATTCTTGTGTTAGCGTAACGATTGTAAATGTTATTTTGAGAAATTAATATTCCTAGATTGTTTTCTCAGTTTTCGTAAGTCTAAGAAAACAGAGAACGGAGATAGAGCAGTAACAAAACATTATTAATCTTGATATTGTTTTCGTCTGCCAACTTTAATGTTATCAATGAAATTTGTAGTGGGTAGATCACGTGCCAGTATATGATATTATTTTAAGACAGTTTCACAATAATATTCCTCCCACAGGGCAGCGATGATCGAGATGATTGTAATGAGTCACAGAGTATAAATTACGTTTGACAGGTCATAGAATTAGATTGATACGTTCTCTAGGCTGCTCATTCAATTGATAGTGATGTGCCGGGATGTGGGGGTCTACTGAATCATTTTAGACTACCACATTCTACATACATACCTATTATGTACAGACGCCAGCACATCAACCTACTACAATCTGTCAAATTTCTTTAATAAATTTTCAACTTTATCACCAATGTATAAAGTTCAAAGTTGATTGGGAAAATTTTACAGTTTCGGGTAGGTTGACCTGCTGGCGTCTGTACAACGATCTATCAGATTTGAATAGGCTGTAAGAATAATAATCATAATAATTATGTACCAAATTACATAAAGATCCTTACTTTCGAATGTTAGTGCAATATCTCAATGAACTGAAAAAACTAAAACTATTTATTTGCATAGTTTCTGATAATTTATAATCTATTTACCTTATACCTAACTTCGAAGGGTTAACCCAAAATCTATTTAAAAAAATGATCTTTATTAAAATCTATATTCAATTATTTCAACATTAAATAATTTAAACAGAACGTGATAGCAAGCCACAAGCAATCATAGATATACAAGTAAGAAGGTACACATTCCCTCAAGCAATAATCTGCTCAAGGGACTAGAAATTTCATAGCTCTCAATTAAAACGCAGAAATAATTATTTTGAAACATCCACCCCACTTGTAAATCAATTTATGAAAGTAAATGCGAAGCAGTCCCTCCTTGAATTATCACAAGTATCCTTACTTGATATTTTAAGACTGGAAATAATTTACCGATTAAATTATATTATGATGTCTACGTAAAAACACTGTCTATACAAGTGTACACTCAGTAAGTATTTAATTAGTCTCTACAAATTAATTTCTGCGGTTGTAATAAAATGAAACAAGAATCATAAACAAAAAATAGTATGGCCCTCGAATGGCGCGAACTCCGTCCCACCTGCTCTCTAAACAAACTTTTGACACGATCGTAACGAACATTTTTCGGGAAAAATAATTGCACATTTATCCTCCTGGGGGCATTAATTTCCCTTCAGCCACGATTCTGTTGAGGAAACAGCCCAATTAGTGCATTACTTCTTACTTTAGCAAGAATCTGGTTTCTTTTAAAGACTGCACCACAACAAAAGATATGAACTCTATGGTAATGGCAATGTTTTGTAAAGTAACGCTAAACTGTAAGGTTTTTTAGATGAATTTAATTGAATATCTTTCTGTGTGAATAATTGATGAAATGATGTACAAAAGTATCATAATACTTATACATAACTTTAGTGTTAACTTAAAACATTACTTAAGCGACGTCAAATTAAGGCTACAATGAAAAGACAATGAAATCGCGGCTATTACGGCGTTAATTATAATATTTACCATAATAACAACATAGATGAGTGAGCTCTTTCAGCAATGCGTGTACTTTAATGAGAATACGGACACAAATTGTGGCATAAATTAATAATAGCACTAGTACGCATTAGCTGTTCAACGTATAATTTTATGTCAAAAAATGTCTTTGAAATGACCGCTGATATTAACTTAATGTGAGCAACATAGAGGTATTGACAATTTTATTCTTGACACACATTGCGCGTAACAAGTATCGATCTATAACAAATATAATTATGTTGCTATAAATAGGTTAATAGCACCCTCTAAGCGAGCGCAGTGTGCTACCACCTTAAAAGTATAACCCTTCCAAGTCTTTGTAGGACAAGATTTTTATTTTTGTTATTTATAACACTCCGAAGAATTATTACTTCTGAATCGTTTAAGTCCTTGCTCAGTGCTTGTAATCCCGAGCCGAGATTAAATTGCTCGCCCAACGCTAATTAAAAGGGTAACTTTTTTACCTAAGTAAATGATTAATCGAACATTTGTTTTCTTACTGTATTAAAACAAAGTAATAATAAATTGTTTTTATTTTGTTTAGGCAAAACACTTTAAAGGATGGCCAAAATTTTGTTGGGATTATTTTTTATACAGATAAAACATAGTAACAGATAGTTAAAAAAATAACCCTTAACAACCCGAGAAAAGTCTGTACGATTTGACAGAACCAATTATATTTTGGTAGTTAATGTATAAAACAAACAGTTAATTTAAGCAACGTTTCTTCTTAATGACCAAATTGAGTGACATATAAGACCTATACGTAAACCTTTATAAGTCACAACCATTGATATGTCGGTCTTTGTCAAGAGTATTTGCATTTTTGTATTTTTTTCAAGGAAATAATTCGTCTAGTCAACAGTAGCGAAGTCCTAGTGACACCTGTCATGTGCAGGGTTAGTGACATTTTGACGGCCTTGCACACTCTTCAAACTGGATCGCTTGTCGGCTTGTGCCAACATAATAACTATGGCAATTATGTGCAGTTTAGCTACTTATCTATTTGGAATTATTTATTGGAAGAAACATTGAATTAAACTACAATAAGTAATGGCCTAATGCCCAAGTTTAATAACTGTCATTTTGTTTAGTTATTGTATAACATCGTCCTACTGCCATATGACATAATCACCTGACAGTATACTTTTATTTTTTTATATAAGATTTTTTAGGTTATAAGTAAGTAAACTAAGTTTTATTTTTGTTAAACCGGTACCTAATAATTATTATAAATATCTATCGTTATCATAATAAAATGTGATATCTACCTAATTAATAAGAACACGAAGATCCGATACGTTATAGATGTCAGCACCTCTATTTGACGCTAGGAAGGGTTGAAGCGCCAGTAATTGCAATTGTTTAACTAATTGCAAAATTAATTATGATAATTATCGAGCGGCTAGTGGCAATAATTTCGAACGGGTGCGGCAAGCGCCTTGAGTTATGAACGCCCTTTACCGCAAACTCATCCATTTTGCCCCACTGTGGTAATGATTGGCCCTAATTGTGACTATAAAAACTGTTACAGTAAATGCATCGATGCACAGAATATAATAACATAGTAACAACTTATATCCACTGTCTTATCGATCGGAATTAGCTCGTGAATGGAAAATGTCAGTAGCTCATCGACACAATATTTCATTGCAAAACCAGACGCCTATTTGTCTTATCAATTACTACGTGAAGATACATATTTTATTCAGAAACTATATCCATTTGTCAAACACAAATCTTAAACTACATATTTATTAATATAATATTGTTTATATTACGAGCCACAAGACGTCAACAAAGTCAGAATAAAAGGCAACAGGAGCGATTAGCCCGAGGCACCGACTGCGTGGTCACGATTTATTGTACACTAGAACCAAATTAATTTTGCAGTCACAAACTTTAAATTAAACAACTCACTCCTCCGTTCCACTGTTCTAAATGGTTCAAATTAGTTTAGCAACTGTTTTGCTGAACGCAACAATATCGTGGTCGATCCGATCCTCAACACAGTAAAGTCTGAGCTGTTTAAGGAAGATACTTGTCTAGGCTCTAAACCAGTTCTATCTGAAATGATTGGCAACGAAGCTTGGCTAACAATTTGACATTAACAATATATTGTATACAATTTACGGTTGGTGTTTCCGCCAGTTCCCCATCGAAATCAGCTTCAAAGAGAACCTTTTGTTTGACAACGTAATATGCGCAACCTGATAAAAAATAAACGTGAAATGATCGAAAATATTTTATGTCACAGAAAAACTTCATGAACTTGGCAAAAAAATGGCCAAAATCGTTAAGGTACCTATAAATATCTCGCGTACCTACTAGTCATTGTCAAGTTTAGTCAAAGTTTTTTAGATCGATGTATTTTTTATAAGCAGACAGCTGATTTTCTTGTTACACTTAACTATCTAAGTACTAACAATGTATCAAGACGAGGCAAATTTTCAAACCGTCAAACACAAGCTGGTAGTATAAACGGCCACCATAAAAGAGAATTACGTTGTTACAACAACTGGCAACAATTTTTCTTCATATTAAGTTTGTTGCAGCACGCAAACCATGTCAGTATCAAATAAGTTTAACAAACAACCCACATTTTTAAAACAATTGTTACAATACAAGAGCTTTAGAATCAAGGAAATAAATTGTAGTGAGTTACATCATTGTAATAAACTGATCAGTCGTGAGCATGGTCTTTAACGAAATTTATGAAGGCATTTCCATGACTTATATATCTATAAAGTCATGGAATGCAATTCTATGGTAAACATTTACATGAAAATGTTATTAAAGTTTAAAATTGATATGATCGACATCAATACTCTACTTCTCATTGGAAGCCAAGATCACAATATTTGAAACAAATGTTTTGGTCTAAGCCTAAAAGCGTAGGCTTTCATCTGGAATTGGAAATCTTTAAAAACAAGTCTCGCTTGCTTTAGCATGCCGTAAGTCCAACATTTAAAAACTGCCTTCACCACAATCTGCCCAAAAGCACACACTACGTTAAAATAAAGCCAACAAATTGTTGGAAATTGGTCTATTTGTTCCCGGTCCACCGCCACCCATACTTCCGGCCTGCATTCATCATTCGGACGATATCATTAGGACATCAGACGAGGGTAGGAAACACACCTTATTATGTGTAGTTCAGGAAATCGTACTGCCTTATTTCAGTAAAAAGCCTTTCATATTAATGTTTCATTTCCACTGAAGTAATTGTAGCTGTTTCGTGAGGAAGTCAGATTAATTATGTTATAAATGTGGCTGGGTACTGTATTTGATTAGAGATTTGGGTTTTGTATTCAGAATTACTAAAAGTATACTTTTAGGCAAATTTTCTTGCAGTTACGAGGCCTACAACTTAACATTGCGGTTTTGATCCCAATAAGATACTGCTACTATAAGCTTGTGCATTGGTTCAATCCATATTGTTCCATATTGGTTGAATACGAGCGATAATAGATTTATACAAGATATTATTACTACCAGTCTTTGGTCATAACTATACTCCATTTGAAATAAGATTAGACATTGCAATAAACCTTTTTTTTAAACGATTTTGACTTCTATTGCGTTGGTGGCATAACAAATGGCAGCTGTAGTAAACAGTTGGTATTGTAAGCACTTTTTTGCTTCTAATACCATCCTTATGCCTACGGTATAGAAGTCAGAATCGGTTGGACGGACTGTAAAAAGGTTTGTTTAAATGTCTAATCTTATTTTAAATGGAATATACCTAAGGACTACTTTTACTGCACCCACATACGACAAACAAGAAACCTATGCAATTTTGGGAAATGAATTAAAGACACTGTCAAACTTTATTGTAACATGACAATAAATTACACTGATTCAATAACCGGAGTCATTATTACATTAGTCATGAGGTTATGGCTTCACCGATCAATTAATGTAAATTGTTAATTAGAAAACACGCAGAACACTCGAGCCGTGCCGATCCAATCAACGACTACTGTCTAACCAGTAACAAAGCTACGTAATCTAGCTATATGAATAAAATTCAAGTGTCCGACATGGCAGCACTGTGCCAAGCAAATCTTGCTAACCTGCTTATGATTTGTTCGGTTGAAACTTTGATTGATGTTTTAAAGAAATTAAGGTGTTGGTCCGAGTGGCGACCGCATACCGGAAGACGTAGCGTTGGAAGGTCCACAAGATGGACTGATGACCTTGTAAAGGCCGCAAGAAACAGCTGGATGCGGGAAGCACAGAATCGGTCGGTCGGAAGTGGTGGTGCTTGGGGGAAGCGTATGTCCAGCAGTGGACGTCTTTCGGCTGAAATGATGAAGGTATTAGTGAAGATGCAAATACAGGAATGGTATGCTTAAACACAATACCGTTTAATGGTAAACCAAGCACTACAATAAAAAACGATGCTGAGTTAAAATGTAAAAATAGAAATGTGCTAGAAATGCAGAAAGATATGCCCTTCATCATTAAATATGCGGAAGGTCACAACAAAACTCATTCAACTCACTTATCAAGGGCGAAGTAACAAGAGTCTACTAGTATTATGATACATACAACCATAAAAGTTAACAAGCTGCAGACTGAAAAAGTTTCGCCAACTTTTTAACGATGTTGCTACCGATGATCGCAACGCGAATGGAATTAAAAATTAATTGTTAGGTTCACTCAACGCGACGACAGTGTGTAGTCAATTATAATC
Source organism: Xanthia icteritia (assembly GCA_949128155.2). Classification (NCBI taxonomy): domain Eukaryota; kingdom Metazoa; phylum Arthropoda; class Insecta; order Lepidoptera; family Noctuidae; genus Xanthia; species Xanthia icteritia. Next base: position 10,462,199 of record OX421930.2, read on the forward strand.
GAATTGACACGAAGAGCTAGCTAGTTGCGAAAGTGTACAATAATTAGAACTGTTGGCGAATGAAAAAATACCTGAGAATTCTGATTGCCAGATAAAGCGGCGATTGTCTTGGATTGCATATTGAAAAAACATGCAACAGAGATAAGGAGTTACATGGTTGAGCGACTTAAAGGCATCGCGGGTCTACACTGGCTAATTGCATTTCCTACCTAGTTACTACACTGGTGCATAACGAGTGCAGTTATTCAGCTCGTTAAATTTTTGATGGTTTGAAATATTGCTTTTTTAGTTTGCAATGTGCTGTTGGATTCGGTGGTTCTTTATATTCTAAAAGCTGCATTTTTATTACAGTATTTTTTAGAATTTTTAAGAATTAAGCATATTTAGAGGTTTTCGATTTTTATATAGTTTTGAACATACCACCCATGTTCTCTACAAGTTACATATTATTTATCTATATGCTTCTAAGAACACGATCCACATGTGTTGTTATACTTGCATGAACCATTCATGGTAGACAACATGACTCCCTCACATTATCATCTCGACTTACGGAAGTTGAATTACCGTATCAAACTATTTCTTGTACAAACAGCTTAGTTGGCGTCCTTACACCCTTGTCACACTCACAGAACACACACTCCAAGTACACTAATATGAACATTAGTACTCGACGGTAATTTGATACAGTTCCATCTTCAATTCCATTGTGCAACAGTTATCTGTGAAATCATGAATGGAGACATTTGTCTTAATGTTCAGCTAGTTTATGTGGAATTAGATAAGTAGAGTAAGCATGTTGTAGTATTTTGTTTAATGTTTCGTCATTCACAGTCACTCTTGTAAAGTTCACGTTACTCATAGATATGTCTCATACAAAAAACTGATATAAAACTACAAGCGATTTCTAATTAACAAACACTTTGCATGTCTACATAATTCACTGATCTAATAAATGACAAAAAAAATTAAGATTACTGTAAAGTACGACCATATGAAAACGACCTATAATAAAATACCACACAGAGCAGTAAATGGTGACAGAGATTACATCAGCACAAAATTAATGACATTATTATAAAACTTTTGGCGGCATCTTTGTATATTGTAAACAATGGTAAGTGAAACAGTGGGTATATTCATAAATTTTTCCCTATAGCTGATAAGGTGGATTAGCCCACCGGGATGGCAGGATGTATCAGTAATCTTGTTTGCTAAGAACGTGTGAGATGTGTTTACACCTCATTACCAGTCTTGATATAATTCTAAAGGGGACACCTGTGTAAGAACTGAAACTCTTTTGTTTGTACTTTAACTCTGCCTTAAATCCTATGTTTCCACGTATTCACCTGGTCTTAGTTGTAGATGACGTAAGAATTTATAGTCTGGTGAATTGAGAAAGGCATTTAATAAATCTGATCTCTTTTTAAACTTAATTTGTTTGGGAACAATTTTGCTCTGTTCTTGTGTTAGGTTGCGGGAATCAAATCAACATAACTTACAATAGATACCTACTTTTGCACTATTCGACTATCAACCTCAAACCATCACGTTATCGCATTTCGTGTTCTACACCTCGAGCACATCACTACTTGACACATTATACCAGCCGACTAATTAATAGAGCTGGACAGGTACATCACTATTCCCAGTGTTGCCAGCACTAGCGGACATGTTTACATGCGACTGAACGATCAATTGCTAGAATCGCATAATACAGTCGTATGAGTGTGCGATATACAAAACTATTCACTGGACAATAGAGATATCTGATTCGCAACAATGCATATGTATAGGAATTTTAATTGGAAATATGAGAAGCGAATGTTGCGTTGCACGTTGTTTTGATTTAGCGCCGTTTCTATCCTGTCTACGATAGATTGTTACCAAGATATGTCTGTATTCTTTATGGCCATTGATTTCCATATGTAACGAGGTATAATTAAGGAAAAAAACAGTGAGAATCGTATGCGCACTTGTTTCAAATTGCGATTGCAGTAATGACCTGCTGTCTGTTTGAATTGTTTATTTGCTGGTAACTGGAGGCTATTCTAAATGATTCTTACTGATGTTTATTTAATACTCTCTGGTTATAGATAATGTCGGATCTTCTGATAGCACATATTTTCTGTAATCAAGTTGAGCTTAGAGCTGATGGTTCAACAGAAATTGGTTATTTCTGTTGAACCATCTGTCATGAGTATAAATAAATCCGTCATTAACAGCCCTTTTTGTTCTAAAAGAAAAAAAATAGAACAATAATTTCTTAATTGAAAATCACAGCTAAATTGCTTTTAGCAGAAAATTCAAATAAAATTAACAACGAGTCAATTACGGCCCCAAAACAAAAATGAGGTATGTCTGTTATAAAAAATGGGAGCCAAGGGTTGGCGAATTTCTTTCCGGTTCTGTACATTTGTTTAATTAATCACATTCTTACGAATGGGCCCCTCGCCGGTCCGAATGTCCGAATATTTGGAGTTCTTATGCTTTACAAATTACTTCAAAAAGAGAATTTGGTTTAATATTGATTTTGGAATTATTTCAGCCGTTGTTTATTAAATGATACCTACCATGATACAAAAAACATCGGGATTTATTTTGTTAATGATTGTTTCGAAACTATTATGTAAGTAAGAGTTTGTGTGCTCTCAGCAGCGTCTATGCAACAACACCTACCATCTACGCAGGTTCTACGCAAGTGCTACGCACCGCCTACACAGGTCCTACGCAACTGCTACGCACCGCCTACGCAGGTCCTACGCAAGTGCTACGCTCTGCCTACGAAATTGCTCGGAGCATCTATGAAACCTCTAACATTTCCAAAGACAAAATAACTACTTATTCTATTTTAATAAACGTCTCTTCTGAAAGATTTAATATAACCATTTTTTTTTGCACCTCACTTATTTTAGCTACTTTGGACATAATCTCGATACACAAGATAAAACTACGAAAATAAGAGTAATATTTATTCAAATATGGTATGTAATAGTAAAATTAGAAACTGTATTATAGAAGGGGTCGTATTACAAGTCACTTCGCAACAATCTCGCTTATAATTACGTTAGATTCACAAAAACAGGGGCGCTTTTTTGGAACACCAAAGGCGTAGAATAGATTTGTCTATGAAAATTAGATTTTTTATTTTTATTTATAAGCAAAGAGATGAAATATGTTTGTAACATTTCTATATGACATTTTCTTCCATATTTTGATGTTAATATTTTAGCACTCACAAATAAGTTGATCCTACTAATCCTTGAATTCATTGAACTTTGAAGGGAATTTTCATGAAAATTTGGTAGTGTTTTTAAGTACCCAGCCTTTTTTCTTTATTTCACAGCAAAAATAAGTTAATTGTAATTTCGATGTGTCTAATCGATTTGCGACTCCATCGCACAGTGTTAAAAACACGCACACAAACAGGAAAAAAAAGAATAAAAAGTGCAAAATCATATCGCTGTTACATCTCGAATGGTTCTTTTTTATTTCAATTTTCGAGGGTTCGCTAAACGTTGTAGCGAACTCTATTATTCGGTTCCCGTTGTGACGTAGGCACATTCACCACTCAGCAGCCATTTGTTATTAAATATAATAATGTATATCATAACGTATGCATATCTATGATCTCAATGAATATGCCAATTCTATTATTTTGTGTTGCACGATATTAATTTTTTGTATTCTTTGCCAGATGCGTAGTACCTACAAATGGTTTAATTTATGGTCACAGTTTTGTTACGATGAAACGAAATGAGTTTGCTTAGGAGGTATTTTAATCTTTTTATATAATAGGTAGGCGATACATTTTTACGAAAAATCATTCATAATAACCATAATATTTTTGAAACACATAAAATATTGTCGAATCAAATTAAACCCGGCTAAAGTTAACGTACCGATACATTAAGCCTCAAATCCCTATCAAGTCACGCATAGTATCAAGTAATGTTGGAACTATAAAAATCTAATAAATCCACTAACAAAAACGATTTATAACCTTTCTTAACATCGTATTACGTCAGTTTCTATTTACCACAAAATGTTTCATTTGCATAATAGCTTTTTTTCCCGCCATTACTATTTACGTTAATATTCTGATTCGTCGGAGCGGGGGTCGCACGCACAGAAAACATAAAGACAATTTGTATGTGGCGGCCATTTATGTAAATAAATCTACGATACCGCATTATTACAACAATATGTACGAAACGGGTGTGGCTACTATGTTTACCATTATATTTGGGTGTGGTGTTGTGTACGGAATAATTAAATTACTTTAATGCGCAACGGATTTACTTCACGTCTTGTCATGCTTCTCGCGAATAAAATATTTTTTAATACATATATATAGTTGAATGGAAGAAAATTAAAATTCGCAACCCAAAACGGAATAAAACAACTGGAGAACTTAATAACAATTTCAGTTCGTTTAATCAACAAAACATCAGAAAGCAATAAGCTCTATTAAGAGTCCGATAGAATTTCTCATTTCATTCGTCTTAAGTCGTCAGAAACAAAGTGCGGCCGTCGTCGGTGCTGTTATTAACGCGTCTAAATAATTACAGGGCACATCAATCAGAGGGCATATGCAGATAGAACATTTTGTGCGAGTCAGCGCGCAGTCGGCCCACTGTGCAACCCTTTCTTTGATATCTGTATGATATTACGAATGGAATTATTAAAACTTGTTCCAAAATGTGTGCAGTAGGGATGGGCATTAGTCGATATTTTTTTTTATAAAACGTCGTTAATCTTGTAAAAAAATAAATGAATTGAAATATGTCAGATTTTTATTTTGAAGTGAAAAAGTAAAAAAAATAAAATAAAAAAAAGTGAAAAAGTATGGTGACGGAAATCGATTTACCTAAATATTAAAAATTTTAGAAAGAGTATTTTAAGTGGCTTATATCAAAAACAGTGTATCGATAACCGCACAGTGTTCTAATTCCTAGCATCGAATAACAATAAAATAATATAATCAATATTCCCCAGAGAGGCATGAAGCCTTTGATGTAACGGCTCACCTCGACACACAATGATCGGCACATTTCGTCTAGAACGCCTCAAATTGACCGCAATTAAAAGAACAATGACTAGTTTCAATTCCCCAAACTTAATTTCCTCCATCGCAAACGTGTAACTAACCGAAAAACGCATTTATAAATAAATTAATACGCTTTGGTTCAGTAGACGTGTTTTGTGTGGGTTGTAATTACTCAAAATATCATGACGATATCAGAATTATTAAGGCCCTACGTTGTATAGGACCTACTATAATATTGAGTCTGACTAGTTATTGTATCATTTAGATTTATAATTAATTGAAAAATCTGACACGTCTTTTTAATTATCATTATTTAATGTTCACATGAATTAATATTGATAATAATTAAATAACGTCAGATACACAAACATTAACAATCATAAAATAAATTGTAAGTTTAATTAACACTTTTATTAGCTTCAGGATCTGATTTTAATTTCTGATCCGGTAATTAAATGAGTAGGTACTTAAAGTGTATCAGCTTATCTTACTGTGTAGTTATACAAAATATAAAATCTGCCGAGGGAAACGACTTGATTAATTGATAGACAATCTGTTGTTTACTTTAACTTTTATGTGTTAGTGTTTATAGACTTCAAGGTGGACGATTTCTTCGTTGAAACATTTTATCTATAAAATACATAGCCTGTTAAAATCATAACCCTCCTTTGGCTTTGCCGTAGTCGGGTAAAAATATCATCAACTACGGAACCTTTTTCAAATGTGTTGGGGTCGGATAAAAATATATAGGTAGGTAATTCCAACGTTCATATCAAGCTTTTCTTGCAGCCCAATTTTATTGATGTATTGATCAACAAATAAAATACTACATGACCAAATATAAAACGATTACTCTGTTACGAAACCGTTAATCTGTCTATTAAAGTAACGAAAATAATAATTAGTCTTTTGGCCGTGACTTGGCGGCTTGGACACACTGGGCTATCGGCACGCGTCAATACTGACGGACATCTTTACCCATCGTCACCACATTACAACAAAACAAACTTACGTTTACCACCCAACACACTAAACTGCTTAATTCCAAACTTTAAAGCTCTACAAATAAAGTTCAGGTTACTTATGGGAGGAGTTGTCAGCCGCATTTCCGATTTGTTGGCCGATGTTACTCTGTCTTTGAAAGCAGTCTAATTAAGTTTTTTAGTACTATTGAAATTCATTATTGATTGACAGATGGCGCTAGCGGCTATTTAAAATGGATACATCGCTTGGGATGTGATTATTAAACTATTGTTTTGAAGGTATGTTTGAAGAGTATGGACGCAGACATGAGTTTTAAGTTGATGATAATAGTTTTTCATGTTGTGTGGGCCAGAGTCACTCGAAAGGAAACAACAACAAGCAAATAAACTTAACAGTTCAATTCCCATCTCAACAAAGTTTACTTAACAACAGCTGAGCTTATTTCTGCAAATTCGGGGCAGCAACAATAGACCGAATTTAAATTTCGTCCAGAAAAAACAGATCTATCACACTAATGAAGATGCATTTGAAAATATGGCAACAATTACGTGCGTGTAATCATTAAAACTAATTCGCGATCACGTGTTGGCGCGCGCCGGAGCCGCGGAGCCGCCAGCCACGGGAATCATAAAGACTCCATCAACATGAGCGCAACACCGATCACGAAATCCGCCATCAATCATAAACATCAGAAAGGATTAAAATCTACGTTGCACCTTCCGAAGCTCGAGTACCCTTGTTTTTCTCTAACCCGTAAATACTGAGGGGCGTAAGTATAGCCGGGGGGCGGTAAATATTATCAAGGGGGACAGGGGGATACCCCCCGCCCCTTAAGGGGGGCACTATCCCTTATCGCGAACGTTACCCTCGCCGCCGGCGGCCGCTAGACCGCCAAAATATGGGGCAAATCGATTTCTCTGTCCCATTTTTGTGCATCTGGACCGCTATCGATTTTTAGCCCCCGCACTACAATCGATAATTGCACACACTGGCAATTTTTTTTTTTTTTAACTTTATTTTTATATAGCACGTGTTCCGTCGTTTATGTTGTACACTAAAAGTATACACATAAAAACTATTAATTTCGCAGTCGTAAAACTGGAAACAAAGTTATTTTAAGTGCAGCGACGATAATTATATTAAATGTGTCGGTCGTGGAAATGAAATAGTTTTATATCGGCTGTAAATTACGTTAATCGGAGTGTGATGCTCGCGGGGCGCCCTCTGCGGCTGCCTCGATCACTATCACTCTACTATGTTGAAGAAGACACGTTAAATACACCTCACAAACACAGCATGGTAATGACATAATTTTTGCACAATTTAGTTCAGGTTACTTCGTATAGTCGTACGTTTAAAACCGTAAGAAAACTTGCCCGTTTCACAATGTCGGTCAAGGTAAGGAGTAAAATCCTCGTTCAAACAAAATAATTATCCAGCTCAAAACATATGAACATTGCAAATCTTTATTGGACAAACAACATCACCAAAGTCCCTGCTTCATTCAAGAGGAATAAAAGGGATCTGAACTTTATTGCAGATTATAACACTAGAAATCACTTTCACGGTCTGAATTGCACTCAAACTAATATTTATAAGGTCTTAATCAAAATGGTCTAAATAGCAATAGACCATAGGGAGATATAGGAAGATCAAATGAAGCGTTAAGACCAACAGCAGGCCAAAGTTTTGAAATGATACCTTCTACCCAACTTTACACGTATTCACCTTTCGTTACATTGTTATATTTATTCAGGCGTGATTTGATTAAAAATAAATAACAAGCAGGTTGTAAAACGCAGTTTAATATCTTTTAACTGGCAATTCCCATATTCGATACTCGTCTACTAAGTTTTTTTATCGATAACCCTTTTAAATTGTTGCAAATGTTTTATTAACTTTTATTATAAACCGTATATCAACGTTTAACGAGGGTTTCAGACCGACTTAAGTAGCCTTATCTCATTTTGTTTCTTTGTTATAAACTTTTCTATGTGTTTGTACAAAGTTGGACTCGCGAACACTATTACTTGTAATTTCTCACCTTGCTATAAATTTATTATGGCTGCAATAAAGATATTTTGTTACGCTCGTATCTTCAAAACCGTTGTTTTGCCAAGTAGACACAACATTTTCAGACTTTTCCTGAATTACTTTATCACATAACCAAGCTATGTGATTTGTGATTTCATGGCATAAATAAAATACCTACCAACATTTAAACTCAAACATTACTTCTCCATTATTTTTTCAACCTATTCGTACTAAATGGTCGGTTCTCTCTCCAACGAACACTTGTGTACCAAACCAATAGTTTGCAAAAAGCAGGATTAGGTGCACAAGCTAGTAAATTGATATGGTATCATGAGAACAAGAAGCAAAACCGCGGTACGCGGGTTAGTATCAGTTCATAATGGACTAATTGTGCGAATGCATTTCTTACTGGCTCTGTGCTAACACTCCGTAAGAGTATAATGACTTTATTTTGTCACGCTGTAGAGCGCACTTAAGGCGAAAGCGTCAGGATAGCCCGCCAAATTCAAATTTTCTTACGTTTTTTGCCATTTGCAGGTTAGTATCAGGTTGTATGTTGATCTAAATATTATTTGCGGCCGTATCAAATGTTTATTTATAGAATTATAATCATAAAAGTCATCAATACAACTCTCTAAGTTCATGTAATCCTATTGAATGACTATTTCATGAAATCGTGACCTTTGAGGATTATGCTAACTTAAGGAGTTCTATTGCTGATTCTAATGATCATAATTCTGTAAAGTCATATTTGTTACGGTCGCGAATCATATTTTAATCAACATACAACCTGACACCGACCTGCAAATTGCAAAAAACTAAAGAAAATTTGAATTTCGTGGGCTAACTTAGCGCATCCCCCTTAACTGCTTTTTTACAATTCAAATTAATAGAAACAATTACAATTTCATTGGCGTATTACGTACTTACGAATTGTAATTCGATAAAAGAAAACATTATCTACTGTTATAATTGTGAGCAAGAACTTACTGCCGCGTATATTAGAATTATTGCATTTTAAAACGCGCGCTTTTTGTTGTCAATCGCTGAATCAATCTTACGAGATCCCACGATGTCGTTTGTATGTTTGAGCTTGTCTGCCTCCAATCTACGATTACGGTACGATTAATATAATTTTCTTAAACAGACAAACACGTCTTAATTTAGAACATAATATAAATGGATCTCGATTGCTTGAACTTATAATTTCGCTGGCAATTAGTGCGCGCGTCTCATTCACACAATGGCGGTAGAGCGAGTCTCGCAAAAAACGCCATTCCGCTGCATTTCCGCCTCCCATTGTCTCAGCTCTAATCTGCATTGGATTAATAACCATGTACCTATGTGTGTACGGACAGAAGAAAACTTGTGTTTAAATTACTGTCTCCCGTTATTCACATCGACGCAGCATGTCTTCATTTCTTGGATATAAGATTAGCGTTGTAAGGAAAATATCATTTTTTGGTTTGTTTTTATGGCAAACTGCTGGCATGTTTTAGTCAATTCGTATATCAGACATTAACCTAGTACGCTTTGGAATGGGCAAGCTTCATCTTTTTGACTGACCGATTCCCTGACAGTTCAAAAGTGCCTGTAATTGGTTTAATTAAAACAAATGCTTTGAATTTACAAATAAAGCCGTTTCAAAAAAAAATTGAATGAATACTAGATACTCCGCAAATTCTCTCACCGCCTATTAATAAGTTACGCATATAGGCAGAGCAATAAATAGAAAACATATTTATAGCTCTAATCTATTGTAACGTTTACTAATTAATGTGAGCACCGTACTTTCATACTCGTACATAACTAGAGCAACGTTTAATCCATCATTTTCTCGCGGCGTTTATACGTCTGTAACAGTTCATCTCATGATAAACGGCAATGACTCCTTCTCCTTACTATAATTAAACATGATTAGAGCTCAACACATGGTGAGCCGCAATTATAAGACGTTACAACGGCTACCGGCGCACTACGCCACACGCCATGCGATAGTTTCTATCAACCATTCAATATCTACCTAACACGGAAGCGAATTTTAAGTATACGCTCATTATTACATTTTCGCTTTTTGTGAATCGATCTTGTTTCGTCAGTTGACCAGAACTGTTTCCTAGCATTTACATTCCACCGTAGAACTGCAATACAACACATCTGATGTATTTACTGAACGTCTGAAAAAAGGCAAAGCAAAGATTCGTAGCGGAATCAAAGGACACGTCCCGATGTCACCCGGCCGTTTTCCTGAATGACGTCGAATTGGAGACTAGCGGGAAGAAAACGCACATTCCGAATCCATTCAAATATACAGTCATGAATGAACCGAATGCGATAGAGACGGCGTTATACAGTCCCGGGAGGAGCGAGTGAGAAGCGATTTCAATAGTACGCGAAACGGAAATAGAGAGGCCGAGATAATTCTGTCTAGCCGGGAGGGATTCCCTCGTGTCATTTGTGTGCGTTCGCTTTTTCGAATTGTACGGGAGGATTGGAGTGTTGGCGTGCGTTCCGAGCGTGCACGCCGCCGACACTCGGAGGGTCCTTTATCGGTGTTCGTTTCAATTCGGAGGCTCTCGCATTCATTCTTTGCTTTCCGTCTGTGGCCCGAAGTTCCCCAGCTACTTGTTGATCATTCGTAATAAATTGCCTCCATGATATTCCCATTGTGGAACAGTTTGTCGCTTTACTGCCTCGAAGGAAATTGCGTTTCCTCAAGCCACTCCAGTTTATTTGTCGTTCAATTGTGAATGTAATGTTGTTTGGACTGTTGTACATTTATTATCGCGTTGGGTGGTCTTGTTTAATCGAGATGTGTGAAGTATAGTAGCTGGCATGTAACTTGGCAAGAATCGTAGATGCGCAGAATTCGTTTTAGCTTGTTTTTCTTAACAGATACGTTCAAACATAAATTATGGCAATAACCATAGAATAATGACATGCAATAAAAGTGTTATTTTTGTTGTTGCACTAAGTTTTCATGCGCAAACTCAATACGCCAAAACCTTGTCAAGTTACGTGCCGGTGACTGTAAGTTGAATACCCACTGAATTTATATCGGGTAAACTAACAATCGATGTGCGGAAATCTAGAAAGCAAAGTGGAGTTCCATTGGTTTGGGTGTATATCTGTTTGGATGGCGATAAAGCGTGCACCGAGGCGTGAGGCTGGCGAGGGGACGGCGGCCGCGGCGGTCCGTCGCTGCATCGACGCCGGCGCAACCCGTCAGATGATCTAGGTAGATTACCTCTAACTTATCAAACTAGGATACTAATGCATACTGCTACCGTTTTTAATTATTTTTTTGCACTATAAAATTGATCTATGATTCTAAGTAGATCACCTCCTTCATAGTAACATATAAGACTAGTATGCTAATGCATTTGTAAATAAACAGTAGTTAATTTAAAACGTTGCAATATCAAAAGCGGTGCATTTTTTTATTGCTTATTATAAAATAATAAGGCAACAATAATTTAAAAAAACACAGTACATGAAAATTCTACTACCTAATGCTGTATTTCATGAGTCACTGGCTAATATTCTCTTCAAATTTTTCGGATACTAAAAACGGAAAAAAAAATATATTGATAGATACAATCACGGACAAAATACTAAACAACAATTCAAGTAATTATCGTTAACCTTCAAATGAATATTTATAACTTAATCAAGATGTTTAAGTAATGAGTTTTCAATTATTTACATTTAATTGCTAATCTATCTACATAAGATAACATTGTAATTAATTAATTTGGCAACACACGCGTCTCAGACACTGCATTGCAGTGTCTTGGTTTAATATTTCAATGAGAATCAGTGCTTGGACCAACGCCAGTCGGAGTTCGGACACAACATTCATGATAATAATGTATTCTACATACGCTTGCATGTGGACTATATGTTTCTAAGCAACAAATCATTGTGCCATCCGCGGTCTATAAAACAAAAACTAAAATAAATATTAAAGTACTTACATACCTGTTATTAACTCAGCTATTATTATAGTTGACGTAACGACTAACACTGACCTGACTAGGTATCCTACTTATGACTAGGTGTATATAATTATTATATTATACTATATAATTATTATTATATTATATAAATGAAAGTTTGTATGTTTGGATGTTTGTTAGTCAATCACGCAAAAACTACTGAACGGATTGAGATGAAATTTAGTACACAGATATTTTATAACTTGGATTAACACTCAGGATACTTTTTATTCCAGTAGTACGTTCGCGTGGGATAATTTCCGACTTCCACGCGGAGCCGCGAGCAAAAGCTTATAGTGTTATAATTAAAACATCTTCTATCCCTCAACGGAAGAACTGCTTTCCAAATCAAAGACTCCTTTAAGTCACCGCTTAATCATTAAACATAAATACAAATTAAACAATACAGAGAGAACCTTTATCTTTTTCATAACCAGTACCATACATCCATAAGATTTTTAAACTAGCTACAAAAACGCTTGAGAAGAACTCCGCAGCTACCGGCTCTACAAAGGTAATGAGGTAGTTATTTCAGTCCTTTGTTTATTTACAAAATATCACTCCGTTTGAAGGCGGACCATCAAAATAAGTCGTAAAGCTGAAAATTCCATAAAAAGTCGTGTTGATGACCTCCGTAATTGAACCTCGCTCTTTGTAGCAGAGACAATGGACGGAACCCTGTGCTTTGAATGTATTGATTAGAAGAAAAAAATATGTCGATGGCAGTAGCGCCTTTGCTTTTGTGTGCCTCAAGTGCTTTCTCTACTTCCTAATTAATTAAAGGAATCTGATTGACTGGAATCAAATAAGGCCGTGAACATTCCAAAAAAAAACTATTAAGTCAGTACTGGTTTGGTTTTCAGAATGAAAGGCTTACTTAAGTAAGTGACTATCCCAATCTGACTCACATACTATTATTACATTTCATAAAAGATTTTAAAAGGCATTGTGCTTATACATTAAGTCACATAAAAGAGTTATAGAAGTAAAGTCAGAACACCCGTGCAGTTCCTCGCCGGTAACGCGATACCTCTCGTTTATCTGCTGTCGAGCAATTATTGAAGCGTGAAAAGGAACGTCCTCCTATTATTTACACTGCGTTTTGTAATGCGGGCGTTCCGTTTTTATTTAAAAAAATATCGCATTTCCAAATTAGTGTAGTGACATCCATTAGTTTTGTGTTTATTAAATTGAAGAAATACCCATTTGTTGTTTTCAGTTAATTGGTAAGTTATAAAATGATTGTTGTTTTAAAGCGTTACTATTTTTTAACATTACTTTATTGTAACTAATTAGTACCTACAATAAAAGGTCAATAATTATTTTTGCTAACTCTTTATTGACATGCTCTATTATAAATACTGCATTTATCTATAATAGTCAAATAACTAAAAACATTTGGTTACCTTCCAATCAATGCTATTTGCATTGATTTGATTGGAAGGACAAGTGAGCGACTTTAACAAAAAAATACCCACCTAGTCAAATCGAAACAATTTTAATACCGACTGTACCTAACTATAGAATAAAATAGCAGAGCAAAATTGTTGTTTTATTTTATTTAAAAAAGTCAGGTATAAAAAGCGAATTGTTATTTATGTTAGAAACAAGATTTCTTTGTCGACTGTATGAGTGGAATCGTAATACCTACTGGAAACATGTCAATACGAATTTCGTCCGATTCACCGACCGCCGCCGGCGAGCGGCCGAGTTCTTTATTTATTTCTACTCGGGTTGGTATTTCTTATGATATTTCTTGTATTCATTTATTTTCGGAACTTAAATGAATCGTTTTAAATTGACACTTTCACTGTCGTGACAAAAGTTGTAATTGCTTTCTAAATATTGAATGTAGAGCTCTTGTCTTATTGTGTTGTTATTGGTTGTCTACATTCTTAATTTTTCTCATCATTTTGTTTATTTTATTCTATTTCTGTTTAGATAACTGAAATTTTAAATAAATGTAATAACTTTTCCTATAGAATAGTTTATTACTGAAGACTAACCACTTACTGAATCATACAATAAAAATATTTATTCTTAAAACGTAATACAATTTTAGCTACAACTGTTATTTTATATCCACCCCAAATGAAACATCAATCAAATTAGCGGAATTCATGTAGGTATGACGTCATTAGTCATACGAATTAGGTGAATAGTGATTTCATACAGTCAAACAGAAATGTGAGTCAGAAAGGCGAGCAGCCGCGCGTCCGCGTCACATGTCCGAGCGCTTCCGCTGCCCAATAAATAAACAAACAGTAAATATTACACAAAGCGACAATAACAACAGAAAAATTAAACTTTACGCCTCCCAGACGCACAGTTCCCGGCAACATTACATTTTTAAAAACACATTCAGTAAAAACACCGATATAGGCCTACCGGGCCGCCGCGACCACAACAAAACAAGATTTTTTAATCTAACTTTACCGTTTGTAAAAATTACTATTTAAATATTTAAGCCACAGCCGCTAATTAACTGAGATTTAACCCTTCCGTCGCCGACCAAAGCCCTTTAATATTTAACCCAGTGGAAATATTTTGCGCGTATTAAAATGTGAAAAATTAATGGATCGCGCGTCTCTCCCCGCGGGGCTGTACATGCAGGCGCACAACCGACGATACACAATTTATATTTTATCCTGACGATCTTGATGACACTTCCTGGCTCATCCTCAGCCTAATTAAATTATATTTGTATAGCTAATTACCATGGTATTCATCGGAATCATGGACTCATGGACTTCTCAAACTAGCTAGCTTGTTTTTAGGCCTATGTTGTCCAAACCGTTCATACCTAAGTTCATTTTCAGAAGATAGAAAATCTCAATAAAACTATAGTGAACTTGATCATTCTGTAAGCTTGTTTAGTTCATCAATATTTGACTTTTAACATCCGTTACAAAACTTGAAATGCACTAATATGAAGAGGTCAGTGGAGGAAAACGTGTGTCAGGGTTCATACAAAAACAACATAAACGTAACGTTAAAAATAAATAAATAAGCCAGTCACAGTTAAATTAAATGAACACTACAGACAGAGGTGATACCTACCTTCTTAACTGACCGGTAGCCGACCGGTCAGATTGGTCGGTGACACTGACATGTGACAACAACAAGGAGGTTCAAGATGTTCGAGTGATGGACGTACCTTGCCGTGGTGCAGTCGCGGTACAGCACGTCGAAGTCCTTGCACGATAGCAGCTTGCAGCGGTTGACGCCCGGCTGGATGGCGCCTAGCCCGCGCAGGATGCGCACCTGCTCCACGTTGCACACCAGCGGCACTATGTCCAGTCTCTTTAACTTGGTGTACACTGTGTGCAGCCCGCCCACCAGGTGCTTCAGGAACAGCTCGAAAGCCTGCGGTAGGCACAGCATCGTGTCCCCCTGGATGATGAAAGCCGCCACCTTCTGGCCCCGGTAGTCCACCAGCTTGCACTCGTTGGCGGACGGGTCGGACGTGGAGATGGGCGGCGGGCTGCCGTAGCGCGGCGGGCCGTGGTGGTGCGCGGCCGCCATGAGCTCGAGCGGCGAGTGGTGCATCATCTGCAGCGAGCCCAGCAGGCCCAGCCCCGGCGGCGGCAGTGGCATCCGCGGCGCCAGCAGCGGTGGCGGGCTGAGCGCGCGCGCCGGCGACACCGCCTTCACGCGCGGCGAACCCCCGGACGAGCCGCTCACCTCGCTCGCGGTCGACGCTGAGTCCACGGCGGACTCCATGCTCGCGGGAGACTACACACGCATCACACACCCGTCGCGCGCGCTGTTCCGCGCAACAATAAATAAAAAGCCGGAGCGAAGCGAGGGCGCGGCCGCGTGCGCGCGCCCGCCCCGGCCGCTGCACGCGATTGGTCCGCCACGGCTGCAGCTACGCTGTGATTGGTCGACGACGCTGTCGCGGAGTCTCCGCCTCTTTTTTCGTTGCGTTGCGTTACAAACGCGCGAAGAAACGTTCCTGTTTCTTTTGGGTGTTGTGTGTGTCGGGCGTCGCGCGTCTGCTCGGGGATTGATAACAATGTCACCGGTAATCAATATGAGCCTAGAAGCCGCGGCCGCGCGCTCTCCGCCGCCTAATAAATACTAACTGTTACTTCTTCAATCTTGTTTAATTACAAACTTTGCTTATAAGGAGGAAAACTCTGAGGTCCATTTATGAACTGTATAGTCATTTTATTGAGTGGGAAAACTGAACTCTACTTTTTTTATGTTACTTAGTCTATCAGAACTTTTGAAAACATATTTTTTCTTATTGGAATAATAAACATACCGAGTTAGTATCTAGATATAGGGAAAATTACTTTTAAGCTTTTAATTTTCAGGAAGTTATTAAAAATACTAATTAGGTAATACTGGAAACTACAAAAGTGTGACTTTTCTTCCATTCTTTTTATTGAAAGATTATTTATTTCAAAATTTGTATAACCCAACCTTGGTTGAGACCTTAGTTAGTAAAGGATTATTTTATTTTCTTGTTTGCATACTGGGTGGTTTTGTAAATAAATAAAACTAGTCAATTATATTAATGATATCTCATTATTTGTCTCAGTATTTGATTATTTTGTGTAGGTAATTACCGTTCTCTACTATTGTCACCACATTTTTTCCAACTACCCACAATATAAGTACCTACTTATTTCTACATATTACATCGTGATTACAATACAAAGGGGCTGAAGTGTCGAAACAATAGCGATCTCAACGATCGACAACTTAGCCAAACTCCCGAAAGCCACTCCAATAGGTTCCGTCTTCTACACCACTATAACTTTTACGCTTCCAAACTAACAACACACGCTAAAATAAGCTTTATTTTTCAGTAAATAAGGGTTGTAGGTTATTTTATAAGGGTCAAAGATAAGTTTGTTTTGTAAAGTTCTTTGTTCAGGATGTTTTTCAATGATTATTCTTTATAATATTGGTATCAAAATCAACATATAGATGCAGGGTACTTCTGTATTATTCAATGTATTGAGTGTTTGTTTGGTTTTTAAAGTTTTTAAAAGTATTGTTTCTGTGTTGTTAGCTTGAGTAGACCCCCTTGAGTTTTATGAATGAAAAGTTGTAGAGTTAGACGTCTGAAGACTAAGTTAAGGCTACATAAGTTATTTATTTATGCCCAAAAACGAGTTAAAATGAGTGTTGAAATATGGAAGTTTCGACGCTCATAACTTCCAAACCAATATTTTTTTTTCAATTCTGCTTCCATACAGGGCTAGATAATGACAAGACAAATCGATATAATTTTTAGTTTTGAACGTACTCCGTCAAACAGACGAGTAATCACCATACTACGTTTGTATAGAAGAATGACCGACTGGGGTACCCTTAACTGTCATTTTATTATTGAAATTAAAGTTAGTTATGTGCAGTAATATTAAGGTTTTGATAGTAAGTAGTTAACTTATTTTCTTTCAAAAGTTAAAGTCAGTAAGTATTGCAAACCTTTTTTTAAATCAATTACTTGTAAAGTGATCACGAAGGGTACCTATGTCTGTAGAAGAATACATATTGTATGACTTTCTATGTTCTGTAAGGGGGTTTTGTCACCCCTACAGAACATAGGTAGTCAGAAATAAATATGTGGCTGCTTTATTTTTAAATTAGCTATAAGTACCTAACTACACCAAAAGTTTTTTTTTTAAACTATAACTGAAAACATACTTAAACCTTCACTTCTTTAACTTTTATGAAAGATAGAGGTCAATAAACAGTTTCTAATAAAATATTTAGATCCCTAAAAAAAATGTTTCTCAAAAAGTTTATCATAGAGACGGTATTTTGATCATTCATTGGAATTCTATCAATAAATTAATCAACACTGCCTTTCGAAATCTTCTAGTTCCTCCTCAAAGTACAAGGCATGGCGAAGAAATAGTTTTAGATGCATAGGTATCTATTCTTCTATTTGAAAAAAAAAAACTACTCTATACCGAACTATGTCAAAGTCAAAGCATTTATTTCAAATAGATGAAAGGCACTTTTGAACGTCAAAAATGTACAAAAAAAAATATTGATTCTAGTCGCCCCTTCCAAAAGGTAGTTTTCGCATGGAGAAGAATGGGCAAGAAACTCCACCTACCCTTTTAAAATGTTTTACAATATTTTGTATAAGTACATTAGATAAATAATTATATGTGAGGACGATGCACCTAGAATAAAATTATTATACCACAATAGGTAAAAAGAATTATGAATTAAAAATGAAGCAACAACAGATAATCTAATTATGTGATAGATACATGGTGCTCACATATTTACAAACGAAGTAAAAGTAGACGATCCTCCTAAAATTTTACAATTAATAAGTCATTGTGCGAGGAAGTGGTCACAGAATGTAAAATCAATGTCATATAATAAAATATAAAAATAATACGCAACTACAAAATACGTGACAATTGGGCAGCATGGTCAGGTCACGCTTAACTTAGTCGTTGCATTCTAAGGCACAGTCCTTAGAATGCAACGACTGGGTACCTATATTATACAGGATGACTTATATTCAACGTATTCCTTCCGGCACATGATAGTGTAACCCCTTTGCAACAGTTAAGTACCCCATATAGCCTAGACGCAAATCCATGGGATTCGAGAAAACCCAAGATTTATGTGTTTCTGAAAATTTCCCAAAATGCGTTTTTTTTAACGCACTTTGAATGGCTGTTAATGGTATTTTACATGCTGTTTTATTGGTAGTGAATAATACATTACAAACCTTTCGACGTAACCAAGTGTTCTAAAACATCAAACAGTTAAAAGGTAATACAAGAAGTTAAATAACGATATCAATATCGAAACTCATCTACGTACATTAACTTGGACACCATTTATCTTAAAATTTAGCTGTGATTAAGCGTAAGTATCTACAAACTACACAGAAAACATCTTCATTTAATCAGCTCTCGAACGAGGTACAAATGTTTAAAAAACAATCGATAATGCTGGCAAATATAGAATTTGCAAATTGTTGAAATATTAAAAAATTGTGTGATGATAATTTAAATAATTTTATGTCATCCCACTACTTTCTTACCAGCCAGCAATATTTCCTGCTTAAGAAAGACAGGTTCTTCGTGTTGCATGTGATAAGGTTGCAAGTTGAGACAAAACATTTGAATGGTTAGTATTACCTACTTGCGGTAATCTCTGATCACTGGTCGCTTAGGCCGCGTATCCTTAAACTACAGTCCAATTTTTTTGAAGTTCTTTCGGTGCGTTGAGCACTTTTTGGGTGAACAAAAATCATGGAACTCGCGTCAGCATCACCGAACGCTTTTCATGAGCTATATATATACTGTGTATATATGTGTACTTTTTGGGTGAACAAAAAGCGTGAAACTCGCGTCATCGTCATCGCACGCTAGTTTTCACTTATATTGGCAGTCCCCAATGACTGCCTGCATGTTTTTTTTAACAAACTTCATTTTTTTAAGCTTTTGTAAAAGAAATACAAGATTAATAAGACTGCTACGAGAACAAGAAGACTACTAAGTGAACAACAAGACTGCTACGAGATCAGCAAGACTGATACGATAGTCAAGAAGACGGATCTACGACACATTCGTAGCTCTGTGTCTACGAGGTTGAGAGGACTACTACGAGATCAACAATACTGCTACGAGATCAAGAAGGTACAAGAACAAGAAGACTGCTGTGAGAACAAGAAGATTGCTACGTGAGCAAGAAGACTACTACGAGATCGGAAAGACTGCTACGACATCAACAACACTGCTACAATATCAAGAAGACTGCTACAAGAAAAAGATCACAGCTACGAGAACAAGAAGAATGCTACGTGAACAAGAAGACTGTTATAGATCAGAAAGACTGCTGCGATAGTCAAGAAGACAGGTCTACGACACATACGTAGCTCTATGTCTACGAGTTCGAGAGGACTGCTACGAGATTAACAACACTGCTATGAGATCAAGAAGACTGCTACGAGAACAAGAAGACTGCTACGTGAACAAGAAGACTGCTATGAGATCATAAAGACTGCTACGATAGTCAAGTAGACGGGTCCCTGACACATGCGTAGCTCTGTGTCTACGAGGTCGAGAAGACTGCTACGATAGTTAAGTAGACGGGTCTACGACACATGCGTAGCTCTACGTCTACGAGGAGAAGTAGACTGCTACGCAAGTCAATTAGACGGATCTACGAGACGTGCCTAACTCCGTGTCTACGCCTTGTAGTAGCCTGGCTACGCAGATACTACATTCATTTGGTTCTAAGATCTAGTATGTCACACCATTTTGCCAGATTCAAATCTTACTTGAAGAAATGTATACCATTTGTGTGCAAACGTGAGACACAACAAAATATTCCATACAATACTAATCTTATAACAACGTAAACATATTTTTAGTTTCTTATACGTAAGTCTAATCTATATTTATTTAGCCATATTCAAGAAACCTATTCAATGACGTAAGCACACATTAGGTAAAAACCATCATATAAAATATAATACATACAACTACAGAGTACATTGATAATCATTATTAAACCTGCCTGTGTGTACGTTTTCTGTATAGGTGTACAAGAGAAGGAAAAATATATTTTTCTGCGTGATTATCAATCATATATCAAAGATAATGAGATGTCACCAAAGGGGCGTTGGAAACAAAGAACGATGTTATCTACAAGTATATTTACCCACTGAAACACTGGGTAATTCATAACAGCTTTAAAATTGTTCAGCATTAAAAATGTTTTATGCTTTTAAGGGGAATACTGCATTGTTCGCTCAAGAATATGAACAGTCAGGTACGTTCATGATTTTTTTAAGCTTATTCTGTATTTTAAAGAAACAGTTCTTAATTCAAATATTTGGTTGGTTTTGTATGTATAATTACTTTAACATCCCTCAGTCGTTTTGAGCACGGTTTTGGAGAAAACTTCAGGAATTTTATTACTTCATGAAACGAATGGCTAAAAAGGACACACAAAGATACCATGAAGTAGGTATTTTTGTATTTAGGACCGGATAATAGGATGCTACTCGGTTTATGTACAAAGTTGTGCACTAGTACTTTTCCTCATAATAGCCTTGAGATGAAAAAATAATGACGTGATTCATTGAAAACGTAGCGGTCGCGGTGTAGTGGACGTTAGCATTGCTAGTTCTTTATCAGCGTTCCATGACATGACCTCTTTTAGAATGGAAACCACCCCTGGCGCTTGAAAACGTGGAAGTGGGACTGAATTCGGCGAATCACTTTAGTACAACCTGACTTAGTTATATATCCGTAAACAAATATATTCTTGAAACTTACTATGTTTTTATCTTCATTTATGGAATCGTTTGAAAACTGTCATGAAAATTGAATGGTTTCTTTAAGAATCTTCTTTTAAGGATGCCGTTTATTTTGGCTTACGAATAATGAAACACCACAAAGGAAGATAGGTACTTGGCTCTATTAATAAAATAATCAATACGAATAAGCTCAGTAGTACAGCAGTAGGTTAGATCTGTAAAACTAACATTACCTTTATTTAAGTCCTAAGATATACGTAGTGAAGGAATTTGACAACAGGATACCAAGTTAAAGTTAATATTGCAGTGCAAGTTTTCACATAATTGCGTGGCTGTATTGTATTGACCTTAAGCAAACGTTATCTTCGTGTAAAACGTGGAATATTTTTACCGGCAGATAATCTCCAGTACTCTTTATCAACAAACAAATTAACAGCTCTTAGCCACTTGTTATCTGCTCTATAACTTACAGAGATTTCACAACATAATCATATGTTTATACATAATTAATGTCAATTAATTACCTGCCACCTATTTATCTATGTCGCCATGTATTCTTGGAAGTCGGTTTCTCTGTAAGAGTTCCTCCAATACCTACAAAGAAATAGCGAGCATTAGGAAATGTGAAATCTCTTTGTGTCTTAAGAAGTAAAGTTCACGATTTACCTACAATTACCTCTTATAATGGAATCGCTGTAAGTAATTTTGTTTCTCATGAGAGTCCAACTAGAAGGAACTTTAAATCTGAAAGCGCGATATATTATGAAGAATGTTGAATGAAAAAACGAAGAGAATCCATCAAGTAACGTTTAATAAAACATTGCAATAAACTGGAAATCGTTCACATTATTTTACCTATTTATGACTTTCTTTAGTCAAGTAGACATTATTTGTAGAAATGATCATTATATTCTTGATGAATGATTATTATAAGAATAATATGTATTTTAATGAAAAAAACGATATAAGTAAACTCCTTTAGCATGAACTCATTTTTACTCCAAGTCAGAAAACTTTGCAGCTCGGTATCGTATCTACTAGCGCCATCTATTGCCGACAAGTCGAACCGAGATATCTCAAGTTGTCCCTGATTCCAAAGCGGTTTGGACGGCAAAATCAAGTCATAGATATTAACCGGTCCATCTCTTCTATTACATAAAATATGCGAAAAGTAAGTAAAATTGTAAATACGCTAAAAGTATTTGAAACCTCATTTATTCTGTGTGAGAATGACAATTGGATGACATCTTTAAAACATTGCAGCCAAAGAACAAACATAAGTTGGAGTAGCTAGAATGTAGCAGTAAAACAATCCCACCATAAATAAAATTTTGAAAAGAACTTACTTACATATAAAATACAAATAAACGGCATTTAAAACTCAAACAACACACCTCTGTCATTGCTCCCACAAATCGAACAGGCGTTCCAACCACTAAAGTTCATCTCTACGACAATCAAAATGCTTTAATCGCAAAAGCGGCCAGTTCGCGGAAAAAAATGAAGAGATACAGGGGGATTAGCCCACAAAAAAGTATCGGAAACAAATGGTCTTTGCCGAGCAATAAATCGAGCTCAACATTGGGAAGCTGCAACAGACTGCGCATACTCGTTAAACTTTATTTTTATATTAAAGCCGTAACTTTGGGATGCGACGGCCAACAACTGTAATCCCTGCTGTGAAACGTGAAAATTTTGCATAGATATTAATATTAAATGGAATGCTACAGATTTGATGCGATAGGTATTGTTAAATAATTTAATCGAATATATCTACAACAGCAATTCATTAATGAAATCATGAAGGTAAGGTAGTAAAGTAAAGGTATTTAAATATGTAGAATTGAAAAAGAACACTTTTTGGCTTAATTAAAAAATGTACTCGTAATGGCGATAGATGATTCAATGATAAGAATTGTCTAAATGTAAAGATCCAATAGGAGTTCAAATAAAGCTAGATAATAGATCTAGATACAATAATAATGAACAGTTCCTGAAGTCGGTGCCAATCGAAACAATAAGTTAGAAAAAAATAAAAGAAAATTAAGTTAACCATACTTAACTAATAACACTTTTAATAGCAGTCTAAAACAATTCCTTTAGGTACCTCAGATCAAATAAAAAACCAAGACATAGCGCTGTCAACAGTGAAGTGAGGCCGGTTTCGTAAACATGTGTGCACTTAGTGAGGCGTAGTTTGATTATAAATGGTTGCAAATGTGTGCGTGTGAGCGTGTATGCTCAGAGGAGCGTGTATGGACAGGTGTAGTTTTGGCATGCTTCACTGATTTGTTCGTCTTGGTTTTAGTATGTGCTAGGTACATTAAATTTTTCGCAACAAAGACAAATAAGTTGAACGACGACGATAAAACCGCAGTCCATAACCCAATTACTTACTAAAAAAGCTTCTACCAGTCGGGTAGAAAGTGCAGGAAATAATGCAACCAATAGGTGCGCGGCCCCTGCTCCCGGTGTTATGCATTTACCACGAATAAATGCATGAAACCAGCACCCTCGACAAGGAAATTAAATTTGTTCACAATGCAAGGTGCCACCGCTCTGCGCTTTCGATAAATTATGTTTTCACTAATTTGCTTTCAGCGCCGCTTTGCGGAACGAGCGAGTACTAACGCGACTTTATTGATGGATTCTAGGCTCTCATTTACATTGTAGTTTTAGTATGGTTTAACATAATATTATTGAGTGATTTGTGAAATTACAAAGTTCAAACCAGAACCATTTTTTCGAATTTCGAATAGAATTCAACCAAATATTCTCACAAAAGCAAATCCTTTGTCCGAAACGAATTCGGAAAACCAAATGATGAGCTGGTGAAATTGTGATTACTTTCGACATTTATCTGAAAGAGGTGTAAAAAACCATGAGGTGGACTGATATCAAAGCAACAAGCAACTGTTTACTAAGCCCAGTTATCCCCACGTCGGGCTGAACAAAAACGTTACCACACCTCTTACTCATCAAATGTAAATTCTCTCTGGTCTGCTTTGAGATCGTGTTGCTTTTGATGTAAAAATCATACGTTCTCCCTGCAAGTGTCTGCCAATATTGACACGGCTTGTGCGAACACCTAGATGCGGTACCGACACTACTGACTACAAAGGACCGACCACAGGGAGTCATTATTCAGTTGGGAATTTTCTTTTCTCACCATTTTTGTGAACAGTTTAGAACAGTGGGAATTTAGAATTTGAGAATTTAGTTGGTAGTTCACAGAAATATCTGAATGTTTCGTTATTTTGCATTTCCGGTGAACAAGGGAATTAGGTTTTGTTAGTATTCAAACTTTGCAGTCATAAAAAGTGTTGCAGATGTATATAGGAATAATGCCTATGGTTAGTCAACACATTCGACTCTACCCACTTTTCATAGAACTCATACGCCATGCCGCCATACATATTGGAAGTGAACCCTTTGGGAGGTTTAACGGCATTACGTTTGCGCCAAATTTAACCATCGCGAACGGTCAACGGCGGCAACTTCGTTTTATAACATGGTTTTAAATCTAATGATTTAAAACCATGTTATAAAACGAAGTCAAATAGTGTTTTCAGGGGGTCTTGTTGCTATACATAGTTTCCAACCTATTAAATTTTTAGTGAAAAATCGTAAACGCGAAAAAAAAAAATTTAAAAAAAAATTGTTTGGATTTTAAACCCAACAAACTTAAACTAATAAATCTTGTTAAAATATAAATCAGATTTTATTTTCACACATAATATATATATATATAATGCTGTATTCGCTACAAAAAAACCTACATTTATAATAAGCCCTCCGCGAGGGCTCCCGGCATCCCATATGCGACTAGGTGAACCGTCCAGGAAGACTCCCGGCACTGAATGTGTTAAATATCGTCACTTTGACACCAAATAGTACAATGTGCCTATTCGAAACGACTTAATTCAACTGCCAAAAATCGGCATAAGAAATGATGGTTTCCGTAGCATCAGTCGTAGCAATCGTAGCACGTAGCCTTCTTGTCTACGAGATTTTATTAGACTTATTAGCTCCAATAACCAACAAAAGGAGATCTGAGTAAAGTGCAGGTCACCGATCAGTGACGCTCTGTGCTTATCTGCGCGCCTCAAGATCCCAGAATAGTCGTCCCTCGCACACACTCGTAAGGGGCAACTTTATTATTTTTCCAGTTTTCATCACTTCACGCTCCGTCTGTCTTTTGATTCAATGGCTGTGTAATGTGCTGTTGCTGCATTTATTTTGCACTCTTACCTTAGTGTTGCCAGTTTATTTTGCATTCTCTTGGTGTTGGCAGTTATTCCCCAACGCTTTGAAGTCAAAGCTCTTTTGACTTTGCGAGGCGGCTTAGTCGGCGCTGACCGCAGTGCAGTATGAATGATACTTTTTACGCTGAATAGTCTCGTGTACATTTTTTTTAGTTGCACACTAGATTTTTTGCGGCGTTGTGTACTTTAGGTTCTATATTATTTTTGTTCCCCTGGAGCTGTGTAAAGGAACGTTGACGTGGTTGAGAAAATAGGAAAACTGTGTATGACCCGCGCACGTTGACTGCAATAAATTCATGGCGTTCAGAAACTGTTAGTGCCATCTACTACCCTACACCTACAACCGTAGAACGCAATAATGCATGACTGGTATCGCTGTAGTTGTTGTATGACATAATAATGAACTGTAGTCCCGATATCTGATAGCGGCGCTGACGTCACATTTAATGGGAATAGATGAAAAATTATTCGCTCTCGCACGTATTGACTGTATAGGTGCCTGGTGACGGGGGCGCGCGCGTGATCCCGCGAAATATGATACAGGGCTGGCAATTGCTACTGGAAAATAATGAACAGATGAAAACTCTGTAGAATTTTAATCAGTTTAATAAAATAGCTTCGGAATTGGCAGAACAACGCTTTTTTATTGTTGATGTAAATGGTTTTGTAGACCAACAATAAGTAAGTGAGAATCACGATTGGGAAAAACATTTTTCGTAGCCTAAAAGACCCTGCCCGGTATACCCACTTATTTTGCCTTTTAGATTTTCTTCAGAGCTAGATTTCTTTTGTCTTTTATATTTTCTTCATGGCTTCTAAGAACAAACTAATTGATCAATAGTTAGTTAGGTTAGAATACTTAGTAATGCGCCTGCGGGCCGCAAGTTGTGGCGCAATGTGGATGAGTTAATTCACTAATTAAAATTCTCTACCTATTTATAGCGAAAGGTATTTTTTTACAAAATACTACCTACATAGCTGCTTCTAGGCACTTATCTCTGATTCAAAACTGGAAATAAGACACAATAGGATCATAACCAAATCTGTGCCAGCACAACCCTAAGCGAGCTAGGTACGTGTTCGGAAACGCGGAGAAGTCGGATGTCAACGCGTGACGCGCTTTGAATGTACCTCCGCGGTGGCTCGTAATAAATAGAATATTTTTATCGGGCACACGCACTCTCCGCCCGCAAATATTGTGTCACCGTAATCTGACGCTTTGCTCAAATCGTCTGCTTAGCTTCAAGATGCTCCAGTGATTCAATGAGCAAAATCTTACGTAAATAAATTATTAATAAGACGTGTGAGGAAAATACACTTTACCTTTTCAATTCGATCTGGGGAAAATATTGACTAGCTAGATGAACTGCTTAGGTATATATCCACTGTCAGTATACCTACTGCTGATATATTATTAGATTATATACGAAGCCCATAAATAGCTTCTTAGATAGTGAGATCACCTTCCCTTTGTAGTGATAAGAACAGCTGCAGTGACACAACTGCCTGGACACCAAAAACATTTTATTTTTATTGAGAATAGTTACAATATTTTTGGACAAATTCATCTATTCCAGTTAAAAACGTCTGGCACGTTCGCCCTCTATCTAAATAATTCTAAATTCAATTGTTAAAGATTGGTTACAATAGGCCATTCGTCAATCGATCAACCCCTTGCCAATAAGTGTCATGCCCGATTCTATCTGTACTTGGCCTTCTATGGGGTTAAAAAATATACGAGTAGAGCGAAGCACGGATGCAACACCGAATTTACCAGAGCTGGAGCAATTTGTTGATCTTTATATTCTTGGAGTTGTTTTATTTCTTATATACAGGTCTTAAACACAAATCATCAGGTCATGGACGGTCATGTATGGGTGTCAGCTCTTAACATTTCCTTACACCGATCGCCTACTCTAAAAGCCTTTTTTTATTAACCTATTATCCCACTCCTGAGCAAAGTTTTCTCCATAGTCTTCTCGGGTCAATTGGACATGAACAAAAAATAATTGCCTTACTTATTAATTATGTACCTATATGCTTAACTTAATATTAGGTATTGTGTGACTTATGTAACTATTAAAATTTTCTAGATCTGGAAAATTAAAGCAAACATAGAAATTAGTCCCTATAGTTTTGTACTTCAGGAAATAGGTTAATGTGGTCGTCGCAGGCGATATGCCAGGAGCCTTACCTACTTACACGAGATTGCAATCTGGAACAAATACTGACCAACATGGCGATGGCATGGCATCGACAGAATCTTGAACAACGCGCGCACTTTTAATGATATATTTTTATTTAACTTTAATTCTTCGTTTTCAATCATTTTCAGCACTAAAGCAATATCAAAAGTCTATTAGTAATTTTTTTCTATTCAAAGTAGCTCAACAGCTCAACCATATGATCATTTTGCCTGAAAATTGCAGATTTTCCTATTTATTTACTAACACACCTAACTGACAAAATGTTTCCGAGTATACAAAAGGAGTGTTTTAATACTTGTGCGTCTGCGATAAACACGTCTGGGACAGATTTAATTTAAATTTTTGCAACACTTTCGTTATTTGGCCAAAGGGAGGCTTAAATCTTTGATTGATCACGTGCAGTTGGCGGTGTTGGCACCCAGACCGCCATCCATGTGCAGATTGAAAATAATATAGAACAGAAAAGGGATCTATTGCGGTATTCGAGTTTGGTTATCAAAAAACGAGTCATTGTAATTTATAACAAATGATTTTGAAAGAATTAATTAATTTCAATTCATGTTCGTAGGTTAGTACTTTATATTTCAGCGGCTGCTTTCGTTGTTATATAGATTTCTATATATGTATATATTTTCTTCACTATCACCGAAAGATAACCAAATATTAACAATTTCACTAATTCCCAAACCTTGGTATCAGAGTCTGGTCAGAGTTCATGAATATCTCACAGATTGTAATCTAACGTTATTCAGCCCAGCTTTTGGTGCATTTTAGTAAGTTTCAGCCAGTTTCAGGAAACAGCGGTACTTTGCATCATACGTGACTAATCTCATTAGTGGAACAATGGTAGTGCCTAATCTGATGCGATGCGATGCAACTTACACGAAGTAGGTATTTAGTTAAAACGAAATATTTGTTATGTTTTCAGGGTAGTTGATAAACAGACAGCAAAACATTTGTCTATGTTGTTACATAGACAAATGTTTTGCAGGATATAAAAGAAACATGCAGATGATTCATATTTTTCATTCCGTTTTTAATTAGCAATAAGCTAAAAAAGGCATCTGTTTTAGATTTATTTCGATACAAATAAACTGTTATACCGCTAACATTATTTTTTCCGATCGACACTCCAC
Source organism: Xanthia icteritia (assembly GCA_949128155.2). Classification (NCBI taxonomy): domain Eukaryota; kingdom Metazoa; phylum Arthropoda; class Insecta; order Lepidoptera; family Noctuidae; genus Xanthia; species Xanthia icteritia. The sequence goes on from OX421930.2 coordinate 10,491,132, forward strand.
AATAGTAGCCTATTGTGTTGTGTCGATCACACATTTGAGAGTAAGAAAATACCTTATGAATTTTATATTCTAGAAATAGATGTGAGCAAAAATCAACAAGAAGTTTAAAATTATTTAAGTTTTTTTTTTTTTTGAGAATAGTCTAGTTGACAGTTTTGGAGAAAACTATTAGTAATGTTTCAACGAATAACTTGCCTCTGAGCAAAATAAACCACAAGGCACATTTCTAATTGTTTTATCCAATAAGTATTGTCAAGTCGCCTATTGACATCCTTAGCTGGAGGCTGGATATACAGCCATAAGTATCTTATAATTCTGTGCGGGCACGTCAACAAATATCTTACATAGTAAACATCGTAAATCAACAACACTAACTCAATGTTTCCAAACGAAAAATATTTAAAATTCCCCAAGGAAATGGCTACTCGAAATGCGTAATTCGACATAGCGATCCCCGGTCACCGGCTAAAATGTAAAATGGCTCCCTTGCATTTTTTCCTAAGTGCCATAAAGTATGACATTTATTACGGTCAGATCTGCCTCAACCACTATTGATAGGCAAATGAGAGAGTTTTTTAAAAGAAAAACGATGTCTGCTTTTTATGTGTTCTTTGGATAAGGATGTTTCAAGAAGTTGCGACTTGCTTGTTGGTAATGGCCGATTTTCTATGTTTTTTGTCTCCGCGCTGCTCTTGATGCGAGTTATGTTGGAACTTGACCCTGGCGCTACTTATACCACAACTTGTGCACCATGGTAAGTTACAAAGTCATCATAAACTATACACGAAAATTTAATTAGCGTGAAACCTTATCAGTGCTACCAATCTCACTTACCGTTAGGCCGGGATACTTTATTCTATACTAAAACTCTAAAAGAATCTCAAAATTGAGCTATCATTGTCGATAAGAGCAATAACTCAAAGAATAGGTCAAGCACAATAGTGAGTGCCACCGATAATCGTATATTAAGGCCCTTATCCCTATGAGCACCTTTGCCACAATAGAAAGGAATATAATGTCGAAAAGTGGCCACATAAAAATGACATACGGTTGCCGCGTAGGTTTGGATGGCGAAAAAATAGCGGGAATAAACGTCCAGCGATATGGAGATGATAAAAATATGGGTCTTATATTTTAAAAGAGTGATATAATAGAAAAAGAACAAGGTATTTTAGTAAAAAAAAAAAGATATTTCGCTGTTTCTGTTATGCTGTTGATTTGTGGAAGTGATAAGGAAAGTCCAGAACAACGGACCCTCTTTTTCGCTACGATGCCGATGGAAATCGTTTTTCCCATCAGGCGGCAAATGCGAAATCGTAATAAAACTCTCCATATGATATGTAAAGTAGCCATAATATTGAAAACTTCCAAAGTCCATCAATAAATGTGGCGCTGCGTGGGGAACGTTACGCAGTCTTATGGTGGTTAGTGATGTGCCAACGCTAATAACGCTATCGATGATTTTAAATGTCAAAAAATGCTGTATATTCAGAGTTAATTGTAGCTTACACAATATATATTTAGATTGCAAATATTATAAAGACACGCTTCGTTCTACCTTTTAAGTAGGTGAGTATGTAGGTAAATTTATCACTGTGATACCTATAAACTCGTGTGCAAATGGTTTAAGGTGTAAATTTGTGAGCTTCTGCAAACAACAATGTAAGTCATTTTAACCACTTGACCGAAAGAAGTTAGAAGTTAGAATAACCAATCAACTCTAGTCTAAACTATTGATAGAATGCAGAATCACCACTTTCTGGCTACCCGCACTGGGCACCAATTTTTTTTTTTTTTTGCTCTATTAGAACATCGAAGCTTATAGGCCCGAGTAAAACAATAGGAACCATCAATTAAATCGATCTTATACGTAGGTAGATAATGTACCGATAAATAAAAAAGGTATCGATAAAACATTGGCACAACACTAGCCCAAGACGCGAGGCGTCAAAACGCACGACCGCAACTATCAAAGAGAAATCTTTTCCGTGTATCAATAACGTCGATCGAGCCGTCGACTAGACACATTGCGCTCTTTATGTCGCTGCGATGTCACATTATAGTGCCATGTCGTATACCTACGTGGTATGTGCTGATATGGTTAAGATATTCTCAGATTATGAATGGATATTTTGCTCTTGAAATGTGGAAACTGGAGCAGCTTTCAGGAAAATCTCTGTAACTTATTCTTAGTGCGTTGATATTAAAAAAAAAACCGGCCTAGTGCGTTTCGGAACACGCACAATGTAGGGTTCCGTAATTGGGATGAATTTATCCCAAAAACAAACTTAGCATTGTAGTTGAAAAAGTTGATCTCCCATAAGTACATCGATACGCGTCACGGTCAATTCTCCAAATGTAAGTTTGTAATCCCAAAAAATATATTTTATTTGATTTAAAACTACAAATTAAAACGTGCTGTGCTGAGAGACCTTGCTTCTTACTTAATTCCATGATTCTAGGTCAACGGGAAGTCCCGTATAGGTAGGTTTTGATTCATTTGCGAGTATCAAAATACGAGTATGTCGTATAAATGGCCGTATTTTTTTATGGCGTTGACTTAGTAGCTTGATTTTTTTAGAACTCCAAGGGACCGTAGACCGATGTATTTGATATAATTTTCAACTTGATACCTCCACGCGTTCCTGAGAAAAAGGGTCTTGACAGATAGGCAGACAGACAGACACGTACAACGAAGTGATTCTAAAAGGGTTCCGTTTTTTCGGTTTGAGGTACCAAAGTCCGAAGTGAGCCATGTAAATAATTAGGAAAAAATATATTAGAGAACGCTACTCTATGCATATTAAGTAGGAATAATTATGATGCTCTTTTAGGCAGATAGGTACATAACATAAGATAGATAGATAGGTAGATAGATAAATCGTTTATTTAGTGCACACAAAAAACAGCACAACATACAAAAACACGATTAAATAATGACTAATTAGCTATTAGGAAATAGCTGCAAGGTGCCAATATACAAACAAATAAAAAAGGAAGAAAACAAGTCATTGTGATGACACTATTGGCTAACATCACGCCTTGTTTCCCCGAAGGGTTGGGCAGAGGTGTAGATACCTGTAGCAGGTACACCCAGATACAGATAGGTACCTAGGTGTACCTACGGGCTACGTGGTTTTAGACACAGACTATGTGTCATGACACATAGTCTGTGTCTACAATCTGTGTAAACAGTGGTCATGCATCAGCATGACTACTGTTTGATCTTTGGTCACCGAAAATGCATAACTTATCATAAGACAGGACCTAACTCTGGGTCATATTCATAACAGAGGATTAAGAATTGATAATACTTATCATGAGACGGGACCTAACCCTGGGTCATCACACTCATATCATAACAGAGGATTAGGAAAGAATTGATGCTTTTATAAGCGCACGACGGCACGGTTGGCGCAGTGGTTAAGCAATTGACTGCTGCACTGCGTGTCGCGGGTTCGATTCCCGCACGGAACAAATATTTGTATGACCTACAAGTAGTTGTTCCGGGTCTAGCTGTTTGTGTGTGTGAGCTTAAGTGTTTGTAAACGCACCCACGAAACAGGAGAAATTCCTAGTGAGGGGGCAACGTATTTAAAAAAAAGCACCTTCTACATCATCTGTGTGCTAATCTAAATTAATTGCTAATCCACCATTCAAAAGTTTCAATGTAATATTTTCCCTTGACCATATTTTAATTAGGTAGTTATTTAAGTAGGTACCCAACCTATTGTATTGTGTTTTAGCTTGAATCATAATACCTAATTAGGAATAAGAATAGTGTCGTCGAAAGATACCTACTTATGGAGATATGCATACCAGATGGAAAACATCTATAAATAATACACACAAGACACGAGCGGGTGCAGAAAATCCAAAACATAATAGAGATTCCAAATAAGCCATTTTATTGCCACTGGCAAGTTATCAGTGCCACAGTGTATCACACTACAAAAACCCACGCATCAAAATTATTCAGAAAATCTCAACAATGGCGCATCGTCTCCGTGTGGTTAGGGCGTGAAATTATTTTCTTGGCGTATGCAGATTAGGGGAGGGTTACTGAGGGGTTCTCGGATTAGTTCCGGTTTACTTTTTATAGGATTCCGATGATAAATGTTACCATTGGATAGGCTAACGGGTGGTGCGTGTAACGTATCCAAATAAGCTTTCCAAATTGCTTATAATGTATTCATGCAATCGATGATGTGGAAATAAAGTGGCAAATAAAATGTGTTATGTGAATTAAAGACTACAATAGTATCAAGCTTCGAATAGGTATTAACTAACATGTAGTTCTGGTAGGTATCCTCCCTATCCTAAGCGTTTTTCTAAGCTTTGGCATTCTAGTCCTAATATCCGTCTAAATAGGTACTAGCTTACATCAATTTATCAAGATACAATTGTTGACAACGTACGGTACCAACATATGTCGCCACCCTTCTATCACATCACACGCTAACGGTTTAGGAGTCAGACAAAAAACGAGGAAAGTTGCCGAGCAGACGGGCGGATGGACGATTGCCGATCCCGAAATATGATTTATAGATCAGGCGTCATCGACAATGCGCTTTCTATACGTCACAGGACATGTCACCGCCTCCATACCGCGGTTCAGGGGTAAAGAAAATTGCGTATATTTTAGTGCTACAAAGTATAAAAGTATTCATCATGTTATACAACATAATTTGATTTACCTATAGAGTATCTATGAACTACCTACTTATAAGCATTTATGCTCTTAACTAAGTATAGGTACCACTTGCAAACTGCATCCAGCGGACTTGAAATAACTAACCCCAACATTACACAAGTTCTGCACTGGGTTCGTAAACGATTACGAAAAATTCGTTATATTTACGTTGTTGAGCAGATTTTTTTTTCGAACTTATTAAGCAATGGAGTTCCATTGCTTAATAAGTTCGAAAAAAAAATCTTTTTGAAACAAATAGCAGTTGCTATTTGTTTCAAAACGATTCAAATTCCGATTGATCGTGTATTAGGTACGTAATTAGGGTACCGATCGACTTTTTGCTACCACAATCTGTCGTGCCATCCACATCGATCACATAAATTATCGTCCATCCATTTTACATTTATATAGGATTTAATCGTGGGATGGGGACAGTAGTAGTTACTAGTAGGTACTATGTTCTTAGCTACCATTAAACTACGTACCACCTGAAAAACTCAGCCGTAGAACGTTTTCTCGCCGTCTACTGGAAAATCAGATAAATATAAATATTTATACCGGTAAGTAGGTACCTACTGGCCTTAGTGGCCTTATTAATTTTGTCTCCTTATTTTCATGCATCATCAATGTCTAACTTTCCTTCTACAACAATCTTCTCGACGTCAAAGTGCGCTAACAATATTTTTCGGCACGGACCGAACATTTGTATCAAATCGAACAATAATCGCTCATATTGTCAGTTACAATACAATTTGTTTGGAAACTTGACGCGTGAGAGAAATAATAACAAATGATTCGCGCCCTAACACCGCCTGGCGTTGAAAGATCACGCCTATTGCTCTCCTGCTGATGAAAAAAGTATACAATATTATACTCGGTAAGATACATTAGGTTTAAAAGTCGGTATGTAATAGATAGGTACGTATGAGGTCTAATAATTTGGTATTACCAGCAGAAAGTGTTAATATTAAAAACTGAAAGTCTGTCAGACTGGAGGACAGTTCAACAGACCTTCCGATAGTAGTCAGACCCAAGCAAGCAGTTCCTAGTGACGATTTTTTTTTTATATCGTCCTCTTCTCACTTCTCTTCTGTGTGGCCGACGCCTAAGGTAGGCACTGATTTCCTGTAGGTGCCTAACATACAGGTTTAAAAATAAATATGAAGTAAAAACCTCTTTAAAAACAAGCTTTTAATTAACACAATAATTGAATAGGTAAGTACATAAATAAAATTTTGCGTCTGTGCTGTTGACCGCTGAGGAGTTTCCTCGTCTGGAGCCAGTCCTGGCTGCTGCAGCCAGGTCATGGTAGACTTTAGAACGGACTATAATAATTTAATGCGTAAGTATATAACATTTCGTATCTGTACTGTTGCCCGCTGAGGAGTTTCCTCGTTTGGAGCTAATTCTGGGTGCAGTAGTCAGGTCATGGTAGACTTCAGAATGGACATTAAATGCATAGGTATATAAAATTTCGTGTCTGTACTATTGACCGTTGAAGAGTTCCCTGGTCTGGAGCCAATCCTGGCAGCAGCCAGGTTATGGTGAACTTTAGAACGGGCTATCGTAATTGAATGCGTACCTACCTATATAAAATTTCGTGTCTGTACCGCAGACTGTTTTAGAGTTCCTTCGTAGTCAAACCCGGCTGTAGAATCAGGTGAACCACCAAAAAAAAATGCATTGTCTTTGCAACTGGAACCAACATGTAAAATTACTTAGGTACCTACCAAAGCACCCTCGTGAAGCATTGCTTTGATTTGCGCAAAACATGATTCAAGACCTACCTTATTATTTAATGCATTTTTTTTTTTTTTTATAAAACGTTGCCCCACACTAGGAATTTCTCCTGTGTCGTGGGTGTCGACATTTAAGCTCACATGTCGTGTCGACATTTAAGCTCACATAGAAAAACAGCCAGACCCGGAACAACTAACTGTAGGTCATACAAATATTTGTTCCGTGCGGGAATCGAACCCGCGACACGCAGCGCGGCAGTCAATCGCTTAACCACAACACACAAATTCGAGCAGGTTCAGGTAGAGGTACGGCCGAGTCTGATACATAGTGCCCTACCTACCTACTAACTAATTATTGATAGGTAATCTTGTTTAGGTACTTAGACACTTGAGTGTTTAATAGCACGAATAGGCTCATCTAGGTTCATCGGAGATAAACCACTGTCACGTGACGAGGATCTGTTTCTAGAAAGGAAGCTCCTCGAAGGCTCAATGTACCTATTGCTTGTAGGTTGATGCTCCACCCAAAAAACCATAGATGACTCAGTTCTTATCAAGACACGCTTTTCTGGATGCATAAAGCACAGTTTATAGTGTGGAAAAAAAAGATATTCATTATAAATTCGGGCATCTTGAATCTTCATGGTACTGTAATAAGGATACATATTAACACTTTAAAGGTCAAACTTTTTTGATTTGTTAAGTGGCAACTCTAACCTAAGTCGCTGTCGCTGTTACGAGGCTTGGCAACACTTCTGGTATTAAATGTTGCCAAGACTGATATTTTCTGGTATTTCTGCAGTCTGCAGATTTACTCAGTTATCATTTCAAAATTATTTTTGTTTGTCGTTCTTTACTTGACTCTTGCTAAACTATGAAGAGGTTTTAACTTTAGATATTCACTCTAAACCGAAAACATCAAACAAGAAGGTTCTCGATATCAGGAAACACAGAGAGACCAATCATTAGTTCACACTCATTTTGTGGGTTTTGTCATTGTATTGATAGAATATAACTATTTATCATGCGATGACTCATCGCCGTTTGTCTGGTTGTAGGTACAGGCAACCGCACATCAGTGGTAAAAAATTGGCATTGATAGCAATTAAAATTGTAGTTGACTGGACGCAATATAGCTTTTTAATTTTTCCTGTTAAAAAGTCCATTATAAAATTGAGTTCGACCATAAACTAAGTTAATGAACTAAGATAATGGACTTTTTAACTCAATTTTCTGTCTAAAGTAACTGCATCCAGTATTTATATTCTACCGATTTTCCCGTTTGAAAGCCAGCAACACTATCGAGCTATTAGTGACATTTCTGACAGCAGTAAACTATAAATCAATAAAACGTGAAAATGTCAGTGAAAATTGCAGAAAACTGACAAGTGTCAATAGAGGTAGTTCTGTAGTTCACGGTTACAGCATACCATATTTTTCACAACATTCTTCGACAACAGCGCGGTTCCAGTGCGAGCTGTCGCTTTCTAACATCAACCAGTGTTGGTAAACACTTGCCATCATGAGATGGACGGTGCATATCGAGGGTGGTCCAATGCGAGTTAATCACGCCGCGGTTTGCATCGGCGAAAAAATTTATTCGTTTGGAGGATATTGCTCCACCGAGGAATATAAAGATTGGGAGCCAATACCAGTCCATGTCTTAGACACAAATTCCCTGAGATGGGCACCAGTGAATTATAAAAGGACTGATGTAGCGCCTTTCCAAAGATATGGGCATACCACTGTCGCATATGGGGACAAGGTAAGTTAAAAAAAAATATTAACCTCTGATGATGATCATTCTGACATTGCTAAGTGTTTTTATTTTTTGCACTTATCATAATATTTTATTTCTAATTCTCATTTAATGCTTAGATTTTTTAAATTTATTATTCTGGCAGAATAAGTTTAAAAAATAAATAAGCCTTAATATTATATGACTACCAATATTCAGTTGGTAAAGTGCCAAGATGATTGACAATGCTCATAGTAGGTACAAGCCTTAGACATTTTGTTCAAAGTCTATGTCACACATAAACTTGCAAAAATTTCAATTATTAAAGTGATGGCCCGGTGGAATAGCTGCGACTTAAGAGTTGTAGGTTTGAACTCAGATAGGCACTTAAATTTGTGTTAATTATTTCATCACCACTGCTCTCAAAACGGTGAAGGAAAACATTGTGAGGCAGAGGAAAGCAGCATGTCCTACTAGAACAAAAACTTTAAATACATGAGACATCTACCAATCCACACTGGGCCAGTGGTGGATTACGGCCGACTTCCTCACAGAGAGGAGGCCTGTATTCCAGCTGTAGGCTGATTATGAATATGCTAATAGAATGTTTATTTTTAAACAGCTTCAATTCAATTTTTTTATTTTTGTTCTCATTTTGATTGGTATATATATTTTTTTTATATACTTACTGTACCCAAGATCTACTTACAAAAAACATAACAATTATGAAGTATAAAAGTACCATTGGTGCTGACTTCCTAGTCAACCTGCGACGTGCTTGAGTAATACATCCTAAAACCTATTATATCTTATTGAAATCATATTAAATGAAACTGAAGTATTTATAAATAGAGGTACAACCTATTGTCTGGACAATGCCTTGTAGCAAAGGTAACAAGCTTATTGATTACAATAATCAGAATATTAATGAATATGTACTAACATAATTTTAATTTATCCTTGTCCATCTAAATAAACATTTATTGTGAATAAATTACCACATTCTTCCTGATACCTTATTATGAAGAATTGTATTATTTAACATAAACAAAAGCCAACTGTTTGAGACTCATGCCTTGATTGTTGCTTAGTTTGAAAGTAGGTAAATGGATTCACTCACAGTACACAATTTATGGATTTGCACGCCATGGCTTATCTGCAAAGGTGAGAGCATGATATGCTATGTATTCGTAAAAGCATTCTGCTATAACTGATTCAATACATGTAAAAAAAATATTGTGTGAAGTTTTCACACAATATTTTGAACACCTATTTATATAAGAGCTAAGCAACTCGAGCTGCAACTTGAATTACTAAAGAGCATACTATATGGGTTAATATCTTACAGGTTTTCATGTGGGGAGGCAGAAATAATGCTGTAGCCTGTGACACTCTCTCATGTTTTGACACAAAGACTTTAGAATGGAGCACCCCAGCTGTATCAGGCATGGTGCCCTATGCCAAAGATGGCCATTCAGCTTGCGTGATTGATAATAAGATGTACATTTTTGGAGGGTTTGAATATCTCACTGATCAATATTCACAAGAAGTACACTGCTTGAATCTTGATACACTGCAGTGGAGCTTTATTGATGCACGTGGCACTGCACCATCTCATCGCGATTTCCACACAGCCGTTGCTGTAGACAACAAAATGTACATCTTTGGTGGACGAGGAGATTTGAACAGCCCCTACAACTCCCAAGAGGAAATATACTGCCCCCAAGTCTTTTATTTAGATACTACTGAAGAGAAATGGGTGGCTGTGAACCCTGGTGGAACATGGCCAGAGGGAAGGCGCAGCCACTCATCTTGTAAGTTTTTTTCCACCAATTTCGAAGTTGAGTCATTGAAAAATAACATTTAGTACCTAGTATAAATACATGAATATGATTTCAGGGATCTACAAGGACTACATGTATATTTTTGGTGGATTTAATGGTAACTCAAAGACTCACTTCAATGATCTCTACAGGTATTCTATAAAAGATAATATCTGGCAATTCATCAGCGTGGGCGGCTCAGTGCCGTGCAAGCGTCGACGTCAAGCTTGTCTTATTCATAAAGATGTAGTGTATTTATTTGGAGGCACAAGGTCAGTGTTTTGAATTTGTGAATTAACATAATTTTTTTCTACTTCTGGTATTGCTTCTGGTATTGTAAGTTTAAGGTCAAATGACTAGTAAATGAGAATTTAATTAGTAAACAACTAAATGTTTTTTTTCTGCAGCCCCTGTCCTGGAAATAATCGAATACCAGAGAATGTGGATAATAACCCAGAGAGATTGGTTGATAATAGTGACCTACATCTCCTTGACTATCAACCATCTCTTAAGACTTTATCTATTCTTGTGGTACTGGAAAACAACATTGACACATCAATACTTCCACGTGATATTATGTAAGTATTCATCGATAATCATCATAAAGGCACAGTTTGAAATAAAACTCGTCAACTAAAATACTATTGACTATGTTAAATTTTTTTCAGTGTGGACATCCGCCTCATGACGCTTCCAAACCGCATTAGCCGGCCCATTAACCAATCTGGTTAGAATAATACTAGGTTTTTTTACTTCCAGCTACACATATTATGTAGGACAGGTTTACATACTTCCATTATTAATATTAAGTCACTATGATATTTCGTCTATACCTATTTATATAATATACTTGTAAGTGCATGCATGAATAAAATACCATTTCTTAAATGTCTGTATCATCACATACATCACATAATCTGTTATAGTTACATTAATATTTTCTAAATAAAATGATGTAACACTTAATTCCAATAAATATACAAATAATAATTACCAAATGAAACAGGTATTAAAAATTAAAAGAGTGTATATTCATTCATCCTCTTTAACAATATGTCTTTGTCTTTCAGGCACGAAGGGAACAGCGCCTGGCTTGCTATGCGCACGCCGATTACCTTCTTTTCTCTTTGATTTGTCTTTAATAGTTCTGATTTCATTCTGGGCGTTCAATATGTGTTTGGGAACATGTCTGTGACGTGCTATGCGTTTCACTTGTGGGTGGTTTGCGAACTTTTCCTTTAATGATTCTGCATAGTTTAATGCGGTTCTTTCACGTGGTTTGAGCTGAAAAATAATTACACTTAAATTAGCAACCAAAATAACTGGCAAATGCAAGAGTTGCTTGTGGCCACGCTAGTGACTCTTAGGCCAGTATTACAGAACCTCACTAAAAACTCAAGCATTACTTAAAACTCGTTTAAAGCCTTTTAATTGGTTGAAACTAGTTTTAAGTAATGCTAGAATCTTGAGTGACGTTCTGTAATACGGGCCTTAGCCTAGGTTCGCACGGGCGTGTTTTTATTGCGGCGATTTTTTTCGCGTATTGGATTTTTTGACGCTCTGCTTAGCGCCGAGAGTTGAATATCCAACAGTGTGTTTTCTTGACGCGCTGGATGCGCTCTGTTGGATTCTCAATGCTCGGCTCAATACCGACAGTTGAAAATCCAGTGTAAGAAAAAAAAATCGCCGCGATAAAAATACGTCCGTGCGAACCTGGGCCACAACCAGGCTTGTAAAGCCTGGTTGTTCTCTGTGAAGGTCAATCACCCTCCAAATTACCTGAGTGGACATCTTCAGGGCGTCACGTAACGAAAAGATACCAAAAACTCTTTAACGACAGCGACACCTGCGCGAGATTTATAAGAGTCAAAATGGCGGGTGTACAGACGCCAGCAGGTCAACCTACCCGAAACTGTCAAATTTTCCCAATCAACTTTGAACCTTACGCTTCAGTGTTAAAGTTGAAAATCTATTAAAGAAATTTGGCAGATTGTAGTAGGTTGATGTGCTGGCGTCTGTACATTAACTAATCGAATCAAACCAATAACCAAAAAAATTACTTAAAATGTAATATTAAAAACCTAGTAATAAAAAAATTTACCTTCATCACACTTTATGAAGTGTGTTTACGAAGCTTGTTAAAATGTTTTTTTAATTATTGCACGTGATGTGTGTGTATACTTATGTTTCGGACAAATAAATGATCCATCTATAGATAGATAGATAGATAGATAGAATACTCTTTATTGTACACCATTAAAATTACAGACATAAATTTAGAAATTTTACATAGGGTGACACAATGGGCGGTCTTATCGCTTAAAGCGATCTTTTACAGACAACCTTTGGATAGATTAAAGGTAACAGGAGAGACAATACTGCAGGTAGTCAGTGGTGTACCATTTACATATACAATAAATACATACATACGTAAATCATAAACTTATTCATATAAATAATATATATATACTTTTATAAAATTATAAACGTGAAACAAGAGCAAGGAATATGTAATGTTTAAGGAGAGGAAGTGTTTTTTTTCCAGAATTTTAAAAGTGGACAACGATTGAGCACGCCTTATCGACACGGGCATGGCATTCCATAACCGTACTGCTTGAACTGTAAAAGACTTGTCATAAAAGCTGGTGGAATGCATCGGCATCTCTAGTCTCAAGTTTTCCGATGACCTAAGATATCTATTATGTGTGTCATGAAGGAACTTGAAACGTTCTTTAAGATAAGAGGGGGTTATAGGATTGAACAGAATACTGTCGAGCTGAAATAAGATATGAGAATTCCGGCGAAGACGTATGGGAAGCCACTTGAGCTTTGTACGAAATTCAGAAATGTGATCATATTTGCGCAGGTCAAATATAAATCTTATACAAAAGTTTTGAAGTCGCTCAAGTTTATCTAGTTGTGCTTCAGTGAGATCGAGATAACTGACATCAGCGTAGTCAAGGATGGGAAGTAAAAAGGATTGTGCAAGCGCAGTCTTAGTGGCAGTTGGAAGAAAGTTTCGCAATCGTCTCAGGGACTTTACCAGATACAAAAAATTTGCGTCTTACGTCCTGTAGCTGGGGACCCCAATGTTTGTCACAATTTTTCGATATACTTAATTATATTTAAAGAAGAATGGATATATTAACAAACACCCGCCATCCTTATGTCAATATGGCTAGTGTACCTATATTTTGATACAATTTCGTTCTGAAGAGGGTACAATGTTTATAAACCTACGTACTTTAGTTAATAAAAATTTGATGATTCGATTAGTTAAAGTACACCCGTCATTTGAGTCTCACCAAGATTTGACGGTTGGCCCAAGAAGGGCTTAACGGCAGTAAGCGCCACTATGGATATTTCTACTTGGAGAACGAAAATCGAAAGGTTGAATGCACCAGCGTAACCTTTTTACTTATGAGATTTATACTATTCATGAAAGGAAAGAATTCCAACGCGGTTTCTGGACCGAAATCGACGTCAAGTGATTCAATTGGTTGCTGATAATTGAGTCCGATCACAGCAGTTGGATGCACTTGGCAATATGTTTCATTGTCACTCCAGAATCCAGGCGTAATTGTAGTTAAGGGCACTTAATTACCCGACTACGGCAAAGCCAAAAGAGGGTTATGATTTTAACAGGCTATGTATGCATGTATGTGTGTTCATCTATTCCCTCATAATTCCTATGATCCTCGTCGTATTTTGGACAAAGAAAGTATCGTTGGAAGCGTCATGTTGTTACGCGGGTTATAGCCTGTATGACGTCACATAAAATCCAACATGGTGGCTTATACCGGATGTAAAGTCTTGCCGTAAAGTACTTGGACTTACACTTAGAATTCTAACTTTCAGAAAATATATTGGTTATCTGTAATCATTTTATTTTTTGGGGGTCACAGACTGTTTATAAATTGGGATAAAGGAAAGAGAATGATGATGATTTGTTTCAATCTAGACTGTTTTCTACTTTGGCTTATACCTTTTTAGTTGGCATTTTCGTCATAGTTTGGTTTTTATTAACTTTCGTTTTTTTTATAATAAAAATAGGCTGTGACACTTACCACCCCTAGTTTTTCAGATGCTCTTGCTTTCCACATTCTGATATTCATTTCGTCAGAGCCAGAGAGAATATATTTATTGTCCAGTGTCCACTTAACACATGTCAGTCTTTGCATTCGTTTTGTATGGTATACATCCCTGGAGTTTCCCTTAAGACTCTCAAATATTCTGACAGTTTTATCATAGCTGCCAGCTACAAACTCTCGTCCAGTTGGTGCATAATCTACGTCTATGACAGCTGATGTGTGTCCCATGTGGATGTTTACTGGTTGTTTTAGTTTCCTTATGTCAAATGTGTATAAACTGAAAATGAAAGGGAAAGGTATAAGTAAAGTATAGGTGCTCTACAACACAATGCCAAAGATATTATTTTATAATGCCAGAGATATTGTGTTTTGGGGGACTGTCTTATGTAATTTTGCCATTCGAAACATGAAGATTCTCAGCCTAGTTTGAATAAATGAATTTTGAATTGTAAACTTAACAATATATTGCCAGTAAACAAGAATATTAGTAAGTACATACTTATAATCCTCATTAGCTACAGTGAATATAAAGGCTTCCATAGGATTCCAAGATAGGGCATTAGACCTCAGTTCCATTACAACCTTCCTCAAAGGGCCTGATTCACGGCAATCATACAGAATTACACTTCTGTCACTTGCACATGACGCTAGCAAGTTTTGCTCTACCTGAAAACAATTATAAAAAAAATATTCAGATGGCTTACATTGTTTAACCATTTATTATTTGTTAAACATTTCCAAATTAATTAGATTTAAAATTTCACCTGATTGAATGAAACATGATGAAGACTGTCCACTCCCCATTTAAAAACTTTCACAGGCTCATTTCTTGTATTCTCCCATAACTGACAGTGTTCACCACATGTTGCAAATATTGGTTTATTTCTGTGATGTGTTATACCTGTGACTACGGACATGCTGAGCAAAGTATTTATGGGTTCCTCATCATCAGGAGACTGGACTTCAGCTTTCCATGTTTTAATAGTTTTGTCATCACCAACACTGGTGAATGTGTCGCCTGTGGGTGTGTAACACAGAGCTCGCACCCAACCTTCATGAGCCACGAAATTTCTAGTACATTTCCTTACAGCTAAATCCCACAAACGAATTTCACCATCAAATGCTCCACTAGCTAGAACAGCTAATCTGCTAGGATGTTTGGCGATACTGGAAACGCCGTCTTTATGTCCATCAAGATTACCAATAAAAGGCTTAGCAAACACCCTTTCAAGTTTAACAGCATTCATTGCGCGCACATATTCACGCGGAGCTTCGAGAGGATGTAAACTTGGATCATAATTCCTTGGTACTGAAACAATCGCGCACTAAATAATTAGATCATGAGTGCGTAACTGAATAATATTACAAAAAAAAAACAAGTTTCGCAGAGCGTGTGTAAACGAAAATGTATGATCAGATCACTATCATCATTCAACCTAAAAGACGCCACTGCCGGTTAAAAGCGTGGCTGAGACGTTGTGGCTATGCTTGAGTGAGCCCAAGCAAAGCCACAACATCGAGTCCTGTTTCCCGTATCTAACGGGTATCAAAGAGTATATTAGCGGGCGGGTATCAAATAAATTGCAATTGACAATAATAATCTCACGTTTGTGGATATCCCGTTTTGTAGCACGCAAATAGTCATCTGGATTCCGGCTAATCACTTTTATTTTCATTTTCGACATATTGTATGCCTATTTACTGTTTTCAGTTTTTCAAATCAATCAAGAAAACAGATTTCTTTACGATTTATTTTGTCCACAACATAACCTCAAATATCTTCATAAAAAATATCACGACATTCACCGACTGACAGGCATGCTTTCAGTGCAGTGCTGCCACTCTCTGATTTTCGATTTCCCCGAGCTCCTTACAAAAATCCTTTAAAAATCTGATGCTTCTTTAACTTTAGTAATAAAATTTAATACAAATGAATGTTAATTATTCATAAATAACCTATCTCTAAACAAGTGGTTTTTATAGTTCATACATATAATTCGTAATTTTCTCACTGTTAAGGTTATAAGTTCTAAAAATTTATACACAACATGCAAATAGTATTTCAACATACCCTGAATCATGTTTACTCAAACCTAGACATGAAAAAACCCAAAATTTAGGGTAAAATAATTTAGGTACATGGAACACTGCATGGCATGCTTGCGAATTTGACATTTTGACAGATGACATTCTGTGCTGTCAGTAACCTAAAACAGTGGACTCCACAAACTTGGCACTTGGCACAACCTTTACAAATGTGTGGATTCACTAACTTTTTCCGCAAGCTTCGTGATTTGTGAAAAAAAACCGACACTCGATCTCGATCGGAATGGCAACTTGCAACAATGTTTTGAATGTTTCTAATAAATAATCCCACACAACACAAGCCAAGCCAATCCAAATGCGCATCTACATACAACTAAAGTTACATGCTCTGTGCATACAACTTCTACAAGTTTGAATTTGTGATAGATGTTAAAGTTAATGAATCCAGCTATCTAATTACGCAACTTATTTTTGTAAACGATTACGACAAATTTGTTTCATTTTGACAGTTTAACAACATTAATTGCGTTATTTACTTACATTGTTGAGCAGATATTTTTTCGAACTTATGAAGCTATTAATTAGCAATTTGTTTCAAAACGATTCAAATTCCGATTGATCGTGTATTATGTAATTAGGGTACAGTTTGTTATATTTTTTTTACAATCGTAATAGTTTCTATTGTGTATTTAAATGTGTTCTACGTTTTTATACTGTGTTTATTGAATTCTTTGTTAAACTAATTTTCATTGTAAACATGACATACTCTACACCATACACAACACACAAATACAACGCTCACAAACATTACTTTTGCACACTCATTAAACATACACTACAAATATTCCCACACACTCCCATAGTACCTCGCAATTACCGCCTTATTCCTAACCCACATCCAGACACCTACATTTATAATGTCTAACTAAACGTATGATTTAATCGATAATGTTGATTACTTTTCTGTATCGCATACACACACATGTACCCCAGAACAGTCACAAAAGTATATTGAACAATCTACATATCAATTGAAAATCCTTTCACAAATATTAGATCTGTTAATGTAAATTTTCCTGATCTACAAACCTATTATTACACCGTATTGATATTCAGTGTGAACTCCTAGTACTTACTGAATGTTGGTTAAAATGCTCGAGTAACAACCACATTCCCGTTCTACAAAATTATATTACCTATCACACCACCAAACACAGAAATATATAAGAGCGACGGAGTGGTCACCTATGTAAAATCCACTCTTGTATTAGCTCACGAAGAACCTGACTTTCGGATCTGCCTGGTTTAATAATAAAATTAGACTCAGATCTAGCAATACTTTGCATATTACAAACAAAAAATGCTACGTAAAAGCATTTGTGCAAACACGGTCTACACAGTCAGCACAGAGACCAATATTCAACTGGCAGCACTGATTACGTTATGTCAGTGTCACTTGTATCACTAGCATAACTAATCTGTGGTCAGCGTCTAGTAATGTCAGTCAGTGAGTAGAGTTGGCCGATTATTTTGTGTTATGGTTTGATGCTGAGAATAAAGTGATATCGACTTTCAATTGCTTAATTTGATCATTATCAGTGTCTTGATCAAATCTTCCTTCGCCATTTTAATAGCGTACAGCATATTCAATCAAACTGCTGGTAGTGGATTCGCTGTAGCCTGTAAGTCAATAATTTATTGAACAATATTTTATGTTTGTAGAGCACGAGCTTTTATTCCTGCTCATAAAAACACGTATTTTTATTCGTCTATTCTATTCTAAAATATAGTTCGACACGTAACTTCATGAGATTTTATCGAATTAGTTCTTGAAGTAAATAATACTCTTCAGAAATTACAATTTATTGTGTCTATTTAAAGGTTTTAAATACTTTTTCTTGACCCTACTTGTTTAAATAACCATATCATCTATTTTTCTGATTTGTAATCATTGTCTATTTGATTACGAAGTTCAATAGAATTTTGTAAGTCAAAATGCACCTATCAAATTACTTGAAAATGCCTTATAAACCACTTCACCCTTTAAATCATTGCCTACATATACAGCTACAAGGTATCCACAGTAGTGGGACAATATTGGATTATTTAGAGCAAAACCAATTGAATGACTATAAGAAATTAATAAATATTTTTCTTTTGTCAAAATGTATGTTGTGAAGATACATAAAAATAAATTTAAAAAACACTAAATCTAGCAGCCTTCCTGTTTCCTATTTTGGTTGAGATTGGCATAATACTTTTTCCTCATCTGGTTCTGTCAAAAAACTGTTCAATGGTAGGTACTTATAAAAAACCTTTGTCTGGTTATGTAGTAGAATTAGTGCTGTAGGTTTCATATTTGATACTTCAAAAATATCTTACTACATTAAAAATTGTTTCAAATCTACAGGTGTTTTTTTTTCAGTATAATTTCAATAGCCAGTGTAGTTATTAAAAAAAATGCTTTTTTTATTTTTTAAACAAAAGCAATAAAACATAATGTCTGTATCAAAAGCACTGGGGCCATATTATAATGTATTAATGCCACCATTTTTCCAGTGTGAGTGAGAGACGGAGCTATACAAGGCCGATAGCACCATCCTTTTTTCGCAGTGGAATAATAATGGCTTTAATACTTCATAAAAGCTCGTGCAGACCAGCGCGACGCGACGGCGCGACTCGACTTGAACAATACGATTTCTAAGAAAACTTCACGGGATAACAATAACCAGTGTCGCGTCGCGCTAGTCTGCACGAAGCTTAATACGGCCGCTGTTCTATTTATTTTTTGTAAAATTATCTTTGGAAGAAAAACTCGTTAACGTGATTGTGCCGAAACAATGTCGCATTGCTGCGGTAAGTATTGAGGCGCACGCCTCGTTATAATTTTCTATTGCTTCACCACGAATATGAACGTCCCCACATTGCGAAGCATACGATGAGCGCCGTGCGGTGCGCATGCCTCACAATGTCTGTATCCGCCTTTAGCGTCGTCGCCGCGTCGCCTTTGCGCAGAGTTTTTGCTGCGTTTACCTGACGAACATTATGCCCACTCATTTTCTATCTTGCCCGCCCGTGGAATAGGTTAGATACAAGTAGCGTAGCGACTCTAGCGACCTTATCCCTAGGTTATCATATATTAACCCAAAATGTGATTTGCGAAAGCCCAAAATATACTGAGACAGACCAAGACAGACAGACCTAGGGGTTCCAACTTTTTTATATCAAACTAGCTTTTTCCCGCGGCTTCGCCCGCGTGTTGGAAAATATCCCATCGGAAAGTACCTACTACCGGGAGTACTAACCAGTAGCACACAGATAATTAAACTATCTGACATAACTAACTAACTATCTATATAACTATAGATAGTTAAACTATCTGTGTGCCAAATTTCAACCAAATATATTACTTGTAACTCTATTGATTTACACGGCGCAAGCCTGTAAAGCTCCCAGTCGGCTCGTTTTTTTTCCAACATCTTCAACAGTCATCGTCATATTTCAGCCAATTTACACAAAACCTGAATCTTACCTACACCTAAACCTTCCTTATGAATCACACCTCCATTGGTGAAAATCGTATGAAAATCGTTCATTTCAGATAGTTTTTGTGTTCATCGCGTTCAGACCGACAGACGCGGCAGGGGGACTTTGTTTTATAATATGTAGTGATACGGTATTTTCGAAGCCATAACCTGTACAAATAAAGTAGACGGCGAAAAGATTAAAAAAATATATAAGTTATAGATATACCTAGTAATTGAGGAGTGACGGAAAAAAGCCGTTATTGACCAGGAAATGTTTTTTTTTTTTTTACGCATCCCAATACCAACAAACCGCTTCAAAAACCAGTAATTCCTACTGAAAAAAAAATCTGTCACAAAAGTCTGTTACTAGTCGATGGTTTGTTCAAAATCCTACAAATACATCATCAATACGTTGAAACAAAAACCATTAAATCCTTAAGAAATTACACGCCCGTGACACTGGTCGCTTCAAATGTCGTTAAGTCCATGTTATAATAGTGTCACCTACTATAAAAATAAAATATTATGTTATCTAGGCCTCGAATATAGCAGGATAATTATGTAGTACGGTTGGCAACCCTAGACAGACTTTAAAATATGAGCTTTGACATGCCTAAACAAGAGTAAAATAAGGAAACTTTAGCATGGACCAGTAAATCGTGATCACTAATTTGTTTAAAACGAAAACGTTTGCGTCTTGTATCGTGTTGACAGTGGATAAGTACTTACGTAGGTACTTGAATTTCGTCATATTTTACAAAAAGAAGTGGGCCGAAATAAGTAAATATTGGTTTTGTTGTGGTAACTCAATTATGTACTTATGCCCAAAAGCGAAATAGTGTAGAAAACCGTCTTTGGTATCGGCGGAAATTATATTTAATAATATTATTTTCAAATTCGTTAGTGTAAATAGGTACACGAGCAAGGAATGATAGCGCCTTATAAAAAAATCACTCCAACATTAGGGCAGGCTCGGAGTGCGGAGGAGTGCTTTTGGTGCGCGAAATGATACTAAATCATTTCGCGCACCAAAAGCACTCCGACCATTTTACCGAGAGAAGTAAAACGTCGAGAAAAGCTCGTAACATCCTTTAAAATAATAATCATAAAATGAAAATGCCAACCTCAAAACAAAGTTTATGCCAACCTCTCTTTTTGGCATGAAAATTTGCAGTAGGTACGATCAGCAGCAAAATTCGATAAATGCAATTTCAATTGTTAATTTTTACGTGATTGATACACATTGATCTGCAAATTGATCGTCTACCAAATACAAATATAGCGATATTGCAATTGATCAATTGCAGTTGATCGTTTCAGGAACCCTTTAGGTAATACTTCAATTTTCTCAAACACATAAAAGTGTACTTCTGTTACTCACCATACCTATCTAAGAATAGAAATGTCCTAAGATTTAAATTAAAAAAATAGGTAAATCGTAAATTTTAACATTTCTAACCGAATTACAAAATATCCTGTCTGATGAATTTGGCATCAACAATCTGCTGATAAGCTCAAAAGATTTGTCACGATTATTTTGAACATTAATTGGACTGAAACAATAAACTTCACGCTAGACGGTCGCAAATCAATGTAAAATCATCAAGCGCTCCCCTAATGTATATAGCACGTATTAATAAAGGACGTCATCTCGTCACACTATTAGTTAGATAAGGTCACCGCCTCGCTAGCTGCTCAATGGCAGTATTTTGTTCGTTGACCCGCGAACGGTTGCGTTGGCGCACGCTCGTTTGCGAGCAGAATATGTTCAAGGCCCAGATTTTCACAAATTTGATCTTTTTGTGCAATAGTGCGTAAATAAATTTTAGTGTCGCCTGTGTGTATTTTTATCATAAATTCATTTGACCCATTTGCTGTTTCTTTTGTTGGTAAGTCATTTAAATTTAATTAATAAATACACCGGTCTCATACCTAACAATTTTAAATATCAATTCATAAAATCAAATTGCTATCTGATTTTGAATTAATTCCTTGGGCAGAGGAACATATTTTATTTTTGACTGATTTGTGTTTACTCATGTAAGTAACTGTTTTAAATGAGAATCTCCTGGCAAAATACCACTGCCAACAATGACGTGAATGCCGTTATGTTTCGTTAAGAAAATAAAAATATAGGTACCTATATCGTTGGTATGTTATTCCTACGCTGCATTAGGTACATAGAAAATACATTTTTTTTAATTCATAAAACACGCTGTATAAACACTGTAAGTACCTACAATGTAGCTTTTTTTTACTGTCGTATACTTTTCCTCGGCGATTACGATATTGTATCGATTTTTAATTTATTTTAACGACAGAAAAATATAGTTATGGTACAAACTGAAGTACTTCAATATCTGTGTATTGTAACTGAACAATCTTAACACGTGTGTAGTGTAGTTCCCAATTATTGATGTCCTAAATAACTACGAAGTAACATCAAAACTCATTCCACAGTTCAGACGAGCGAGGAACAAACTTCAAAACGTTTGGCTCTATTTTCTTTTAAACTGGTCGTACTCTATAGTTCTTGTCAATTGAGTCAAGTGCCTTCGCATCGTAAGAGTCTTCGAGAAAAATATTCAGAGCAGTAGAACAATATTCGATATTATATAGTGAACCATTTTGTTATCGGTAATATACAGATAATAAAGCGGTCAGTTGCCGGCCGGTTTCCGTACGCGCCTACAATCATGTCCACCACAGCAGATTCCTACTTGAATTTTTATGCAAAACCATAAATATGAGCAATGATATGTCTTGAGATGTTATCAAGGTTCTGCTTGTGACAGGAACAAAACTTATTTTAATGATAAAATCTTCTCTGCGTTGTCCGTGACACGCGAGTCACGAGTTCAGGATTCAGTCCGCAAAAAAGTCGCAATGTATTATTTAAGCTCACAAAATACTGACTCATAAACAGTAACGATTCAAAACGATTAAAAAAATTGCATATTTTCTATTTTGGTGTTAGGAAGGACGCCGCATTTCGTTCGACTTATTTAAGTTCTTTCCGAGCCGGGCCGGTCGGCCGGTCTGGGCTACTTACAAAGAATTGGTAATACCTATATTACCAATTCATTGTGAGTGGCCCGGCAAGCAGTCATTGCCCGACCGAAATATATAAATCAATCCAAATTATTCGCGCATTGTTTGCTTCATACGTAATTGTTGTGGTACGGTATAAAATGTTCGATGACCTACTCGTATGATTTATAAAGATTAAGCTTGCTTTAAATCATGTTTCTGAAATCATCGGTCTGGAAATTTTGGTAGTCAAACCGTACTTAGCTAAATTACGAAGTTGTCCTATCTAAGATCATCTTCGGGTCTTTAAGATGTTTCGAGAAAAAGTGGTCTTCAAAATAATTTAGCCATTATTAATATGGTAATAGCAAAAATTCGAAGTAGCGCCTTAATAAACCGTTGCGAGCCGGTCGTTGTACTCAAGAATATTATAGAGCCAAGTTGGTTGTGTAAAAATAAAATAAAAATAAAAAAATCTTTAAGATACTGCCAAAACTTTGTTCATTTCAATCCTTACGTCAACTAAAATATTGACCAACGCCAACTTGTGGTTTTGTGTGTCGTTCGTATTAAGACGATAAGGTTCACGAAATACTTTGGGTTTCCCAGAAGGTACAAATACATACAATCATCTTTGGTCCTAAGGAAGTCAAGTGAAAATACTCGTAAGACATAATGCAAGAACAAAAAAATCCTTTAAAACAAAGATTAAAATCTATATAATACCCATAAGCGTGCTTAAACTTAATTAAAGCTTCCGAAGTTGTTCCGACTGTTCAGAGTTTTACGATGTTTTTACTTGCCTATTCATTTGTTGATTAAATTTTATGACCATGATCAATAAATTAAGTTGTGAATCACATATAACAACAACATTTGGCACCTTTGAGTTTAATTTATTACAAAAATGAAACGGGTTTTGTATAATAATGAGAAGCCATTTCTTTAACCAGTTCAAAATTTGTAGAGCTTATTTCTAATCATTTAATCGGCACATTTGTGAATTAACTGTAAAATCTAATAATAATGAATGAATAATAACTTTAATATCGAATTCTGTTATATCAATGAACATTATTTAATATTTTGTATTGACAATCATAGGTCACTGTTGTTTTTATTTTATTTTAATTATTTTATGTTTTAACCATCATTAAAATGGCGATTCTCAATCTCATTTACTCTGTGTAAACCCTCCTTCCGAAACAGTCAGCCCAGGTTCGCACGGACGTGTTTTTATCGCGGCGATATTTTTTCGCGTATTGGATTTTCGATTCTCTGCTTAGCGCCGAGAGTTGAATATCCAACCGTGTGTTTACTTGACGCGCTGGGTTATGTGTTGGATGCGCTCTGTTAGATTCTGAATGCTCGGCTCAATACCGAGAGTTGAAAATCTAGTGTACAAAATAAAATAGCTGCGATAAAAACACATCCGTGCGTACCTGGGCTTACTCAAGGCTCCCGCAAACAAGCGCGACGCGACTCTAAGAAAACTTCACGGTAGATCAATTACCGGTGTCGGGTCGCGAAAAGTCACGCGAGTCTGCACAAGCCTTCATTTCAAAACAATCGCTGAACATTTGCGTTTAGAAAACCATTGGAGAGAGGCTTTAAATATTTTATTAAAAACTGTAATACTGTAAATAAGTCACCCTGTTTTTTTTTTTCTTAGAAGTGATTTTAAAAATGCTATCTCATGAGCTTTACGATCATGTAATCAAAACCGCAGACTACCGTCCTGCGGAATATTAAAAAGAGCAGATGTGACACTTCTCTGGAATTTATTGTAAGGCTGTTTTTGTTTCTAGGTTTGTAAAGCCATGAATATGGTTCCTAATTTGAATTTGCTGCACGTAATATGTTTCGCACTGTTATTCGATCTGTGTGTGCGCACGCACGCGGAATTATTCACCGCAATAGCAGAAGTAGAACATTTGCTGGAGACACACAAGAAAATAATCGATGATTTAGATTTTTATATCAATAAGGAAGAGCAAAGACTTTCGAACCTAAAGAGGTAAGAATTTAAATAAGTTGGAAGAAGACAGAAACAAGAAGCACTTTACAAAGTATTTTGGTTTCTGGATGTACCTGACTGTTCCTATAAAAAATATATTTTTATTTACAGGCATTTGAATCTCTACAAAAAGGAACATGAAAGGGCAATGGAAGATATTCCCAATTACTTGGGTAATCCAATCAACGCTTTTACCCTTATAAAAAGACTGACGACAGATCTTGACCATATTGAAGATAGTATTAAGATAGGAACAGGTACCTAACTTTTTATTTATGCTATTTATATAATAATCCCACAAAAGATCATGATTTATTGTTGGGAAATAGAAGTTAGTACACTGATAAACCACGAATAACTATGTAGAGACTTTGAACTCGCATAAAAACTATGGGCCTTACTTCACCCAGATTTTGTATCACCATGCAGAAATCGAGTGTGGAACGAAACGAAAATTTAATGATAGACTGGCACAGATCGTGACAATAAAGTTTAGTTGTGGCGTCATTGATTTGATCTGGTTCAATTAGATGTTGTACGAGTAGTTATATTGGGATAAATCTTCATTAGCACCTACTTATACGCGAATTTTATTTCTTTGGGAGGCCTATTCACTATTGCTCTATGTTCATCAGAATTCCAGAATTTTCATGTTTTTGGTTTCCCTGGACTCAGGGAAAAGTATAATACACATAATGGTTTTAATCAATGCCACACTCCATAAAAAAGCTAACAGGCAATTTATGCCGTGGATATGTTTAATTAAATGAAACAATAGCATTCTCGCGATCACGAGAAACGTGCGAAGTATTCACCATCATTCAAGTTGATTAAAGTTAAATTATACTCCCAAAGAAATAACAAGTGTAAAATACAATACAATAGGTAATGCGTGAATTATGTTTTGCACATGATCTGGGAACTGAAATTGTTTCCCACCAAAACTAGTGAAGGTGATAGAAACTGTCCGTATTAATACTTTTTCTAAAGAATACTTGGAATATTTGGATATGTTTAACGGAACGAATTAATGCTGCATGTGACTCCTTCGGTAAAATAGACAGAAATGAAATGAGTAGTGCGGCTATTGCCGAGCGGTAGGAAAATACGGGCTTAACGAAGACCATATTCCCAACAAACTCGTCTTTCATTATACCAACTAAGCTTTTTACGATGATTACAGAATACATAAAGAATATAACAATGAACCACGGAGACGTGAAGTATCCCGCTTTAGAAGATTTGACGGGTGCCGCTCAGGCGCTCACCAGGCTTCAGGAGACCTACCAGCTGGATGTGAAGGACCTCTCCGAAGGACTGCTCAACGGTGTCGCTTATAGGTACTCATTCCTTTACAAAAGCATTAACAAAATCGATTGCAATAATAGATTTTTAGGTCCCATTATCCCAAAACACAGTCTAATAAAGCTTAAAGAATAACTAACTACATAAGATAAGAAGTAAAGTAGCTAGTTCCTTCCCGTTATAGTTAATATCAGTCGCGAATCACGTTTTGTTTTCATATGATTACACAAAGAATATTAAAAAAAAAAAGATCTTACAGGGGCTAATTATCTCTATTAAAAAATCGTGTCATATGCTAAATACCTAACTGTCTACATTGTTTTTGGTTTCACTATCTTTATGATGCGATTCGCTAAGTGTAACTAATTCTACAATTATTATGACTAATAGCGTGAAGCACGATACTAATATCATGCTTCGATCGATCGATTTAGCACTAACTCGTATACTGATACAATAACAATGTTTGTGCGACTGAGTATAATTTGTGTTAACATAATAACTTACGTCATGTTAAGTAATAGTTTTTCGTATCTTTAGATATGGTTGTCAGCTAATAGTTTTGAATTAGTAGAACGTGACTTCGCCCACGTGGACGTCGGGAAATTATCCCACGGAAATGTACTACCGAGATAAAAATGTCCTATGTGTTAATCCAGGTTATAAACTGTCTGTGTGCCAAATTCCATCCAAATCCGTTCAGCCGTTATTGCGTGATTGAGTAACATACATCCAAACACACAAACATGCAAACTTTCACATTTATACAATTTGTAGGATAGTAGGATTGTAATACCCATTACAATAGGATGGCTATTTTATCTTAATTGTATTCTTATTATTATTATTTATTTATTTAGTAAATGAAATTGTTTCTGATCTGATTTGGTTTTGTAGCTATAGAAAATATCGTTACAACGAAAACATTTGATAACGAATCACGGATGAATGCACGTTACAACGAAAAACTTCACACCTAAATACGCGGCCTCGAAATAATGTAACAACGCACGTATCAACGAGAGCAAAACATAAAACAAAACAAAAAATTGGAATATAATAGCTACTAATAATTAGGACATAATAGCTATTAAGTCCTATAAAGTCCTTTAAAAGAGACTGTGACCTCTGAGTTTGTTTCGGCCTTTCTTCTCAGAGTAGTCAGATAGGAAACGCCGAACTCATCTAGCTAATTTTTAATTATTTTTTTAAGATGACGTGTAAGTGATTCCAATATCCTATTTACAGAATAAACAATTTCATTTCATAGAATCTGATAATTTGGAGTAGGTACTTAAATTTAGCTAAAATAATAGATGCTAAAGTAACGTACGTGTTGTTCTTATTTATCTACTAGTTTAATATTCCTAATGAGGGTAAGTCAATAATTATACTATAAATTAAAGTCACTTTTCATGTCTTTTCTCTGTGTGACCGCGCTGCTCTATTAAACCGATGGATGTTGCGTATTTAAAGAATCCGTCAAGGCGGCATTAATAATCAGATTTGTATTTTTCGTTGTAACGATATTCGTAGCTTTGTGCTTTCGTCATTACATTATTCGTCATTGCAAACTTTCGGCGCTGCGTTATTCGGCGTAGCATATTTCTAGGTCGCGTAGCGGACTCCTAAATATGTCATAGTTGTAATAAATGTGACATTATGTCATTTATTTATAATAGGATAGATAGATTATAAGCTACCTACAAACATAATGTAAGCGACAATACGTGTAATTTATTTAGTTTCAATTGTAGTACTTATAACAATAGGAAACTTTACACAAGTATTTTGTTGTATACTTATTATAACGCGACATACATGGACAGTAACATGGCCTAGTCATATTGTTCTCTCAACAAACTCCTAATATATAAAGCGGTTCTAAAGCCTGTCTGGATGTACGGCATCCAGCTATGGGGGAGCTGTAGCAACTCTAATATTTCCATTATACAGCGAATGCAAAATGTGATTCTGAGAACTATATACAATGGGCCTTGGTTCATTTCAAATACTGAAATACACAACCAACTTCAGATAAACTCGGTGAAAGAGGAAATCTTGGCCATAACCAAAACATACTTGGAAAGGCTGGAGAGGCATCCAAATGAACTGGCCGCTGGACTGACAACACGCACGTACCAAAAACGTCTCAAAAGAAAAGATATTCTGTCTGTACCCTCTTGAGTAGCATAAATACATGCTACACCTATGAGTAGTTGCTCTCGCTGGAGGGCACACTCCATCTGTCAAATGTCACTTACCACATCTGCTTAAAGTACTCAAGACTGATTGCAGATAAAAAGGAGAAAAAAAAAAAAAAAAAAAATTGTTCTCTCGCCCCTATCCCATTGTATTTGGGTTGGCGTAACATGTCTTCTTCCATACCTCTCTATCAGTTGTCATTTCTGTAGTCACCCGCTTTCTAGCCATATCATTTTATGTTCATTTCAGCACTCCAATGAACGCGGGCGACTGTTACGAACTTGGGCGCGCACTTTACAACGATAAAGATCTAACAAACGCACGCGCATGGATGGTGGAGGCATTACGCAAGTTGAAGGAGGAAAATATTCCGTACTACTTCACTGAGGCTGACATACTGGAGTACATCAGCTTCTCTTATTATTTGCTTGGTAAGTGTGCATTTTTTTCGATAGTCTATTTTGCGTCCCACTGCCTGGCTGGGCTCTACCTACCTACCCTTTTTACCCGACTAAGACAAAGCCAAAGGAGGGTTATTATCTGTAACAGGCTACGTATGTATGTTTATATGTATGTATGTTTGTTCACCTGTTCCCTCATAACTCGTATTTTGACAAACGAGGTATCGCTGGAAACGTCGCCGTGTTGTTCCGCAGGTTATAGGCTAATTATGACGTCACATAAAATAAGGAATACTTTCTGAAAATAAATTGGTTATACATAAATCACAAATTCACTGTTGAATTTTCCCAAAGCAACAAAGTGGGTAAACGCCAACTAGACAGAGAATTAGAGATCTGTTAGATTTATGCCTACCTAATTACATGACGTGTGACTCCGGATTTATTTATGGTTTAGTTTATAGTTTGTCTGTCTATGATGTCTTGTTTATACCTTTTTAATTGGCGTTTTTGTCGTAGTTGGGTAGGTATTAGTTTTTAACTTCAATTTTTTTCCTTGAAAACCTCCCTATTTTGTGCGATCTCTGGCCATGTTGGCCCCGCAAACATGATCAGATCGTCAGTGTGCGTTATAGTAAAAAAAATAGTTCTACTTGCCACAGCCTCTTGATTTCTCTACCTCCTCACCCGGAACTTTCAGAAGAAACGACTAACAGAAAACACCGTAAGAATAGGCAGCATGGCCCTCCATCTCAATGTCCTCAGAGTAAACAAACTGATATTATGATAAATCATTAATATTTTCAGGCGATACAAGAAGCGCTCTGGAATGGACACATAAGCTGCTAGCCGTCGACCCCAAGCACTCACGCGCTAAAGGCAATGTGCCGCACTATCAGAAGAGCATCGCTGAAGAAGAGCAGAGACTCAGAAAGGAACGGCGCGGGGTACGTACCATAAAACATAAGTTTTAAACTTAGATTTATATATTGTGATCGATTTCTCATGTTCCGATTGATTGAGTAAATATTGCACATAAAACGTGTTATTTTTAAATAAAATAATATAAAAAGTCTTCTTAGTGTACTGTGTGGTACTTGTTGATAGGCTTACACTGTCCTCTCATACCTATTAACTCTGTAATTTGAAAAAATTGTAAATACCATTTACTTTTAAAAGAGTAACCATGGAGTTTCTTGCCGGCTCTTCTCCATAGGAAACGACAAGTTGGAACCGTGCATCTAGCTTCTGACGTTTCATAAGTGCCCTTATAGGTTTATGTGAAATAAAATATTTTGATTGATTGATTGCACGGTTCAATTTCGCTTGGCAACAGATTAATTAGTTGTCGACATAAGTCTTCCTAACTAATATTAACTGTTAGGTTCTGTCACTATGCAGTGCGTATGCACGTGGTCTGTGATAGCGACAAGGTCACCTTGTGTTCATGTATGAGTGCCCAGTCTATGAATCATGTACATGTATTATTGTGGGGTCTTGGGCCGGGAATAGATCACACACAGTGTCCCTGATATGTGTAACGTTACTATTTCTTAGTCAAACGTCTACTCTGTTTCATATTCTTATTTAAAATGTATTAATAAAACCCGGCCAAGTGCGAGTCAGGGGGTCTACTCCCGAAGCGATGTCTGTAGTTTCGGCCGAAGTTACGGACTCCTCGCGCTCCGTCTCACTTACGGTATGACCGTGAGTCTGACGGAGCGCGTCGCGTCCTTAAATTACGGATTAAGCTTAGGGAGTAGACCCCCTGACTCGCAAGCGAAGGGTGGTACAATATTTAACACTACATTTTTTTAAATTCTTTAGTAAAAAAAAAAACACGTTTCTTGGACCCCCTCTAATTTTTAACTTAATTTAAAAAATTAAAGGGGGTAATTTATCGGAACCCTAAAAACATAACTTATTTTAAACTTTTTAGGGGCTCGTACCCGAAGGGTGCCAAACGGAACCCTATTACTAAACCTCCGCTGTCCGTCTGTCTGTCTGTCTGCCAGCAAGCTGTATCTTATGAACCGTAATAGGTAGACAGTTGTAAATTTCCCAGATTATGCATTTCTATTGCCGTTATAACAACAATATTAAAAATTAAATAATAAAGGGACTCTCCATACAATAAAACTTTTATTTTGAAAAAAAAAACTAACTTAATAATCTTGCTAAATAATGTACGGTGGTACGAAACCTTTCGTGTGCGAGTCCGACTCGCACTTGGCCGGTTTTATTTCTAATAGTTTCTAGATAAACAGGTCAATAATATCGATTTCTTTTTATTTATGTGAATACGTTATTATTACAGAATATTTGGTGTTCTGAATTATATGTATAAATTATTCAAAATGGGGTAAATAATCATATAAATAATAATCATTCTGTAGAATTCAGACTGAACTTTAGAATTTATCGAGCATGGTAACAGATTACGTTACACCGTTTTTTCCTTAAGATAAAAATACATCGCAGAAACAAGAAAAACACGTCGTATTATTATGTTATTGTGCTTCAATTCCAAAAAATTCTATAATATAACATTATTTAAATGAAGTCTCTAATCTAATCTAATTTGGCTATATAATGTTATTGGTTGGTCTACAGGAGACTGGTGCGGAGCAGGAAGAGGAAAAACCGGTTAAATTGACCGGCTATGCCAAGGAGAGAAAAGCCTACGAGTCCCTGTGTCGCGGCGAAATAGACATACCCCTTGCCATCTCTAAGAAGTAAATATAATTTTATTCTAAGAGTAAACTATACCAAACACCAAAACTCGTGGCAGTTGCGATCATAAAAAATGCGAGTAGGACAGTGAATATTTTATTTTTAATAAGCATTTTTTACTGGTTCTACAATGTTTTTAAAAGATTTTTATATATCATATCTGCTCAAAATTATTTTCTTAAAATATCAGCGTTCGGTGCACTCTTTTTAAACCGTTTGTCTTTCAACAAAAACCTCCTCTAAAGTTTTAAAAATGGTCTGATAGATAACTTTTTGACATGGACGCAAGGACGTCTTGCGTTCTTAATTTCAAAGCTTAGTCAGACCGCACTTATGTAATAAGGAAAAATCGTTTGATTCGTGGTCGTTATTTGTAAGCAAATTTACTTATCACACATTTCCAGGCAGATTTTCGTCATTTTCAGTCTGCCAGGCTAGCTTCTCATCAATCGTGGACAGAATCCGGCAATTGGGACTCGAGGTGGCCCTGCACAAGTCCGAGGCGAGTTTTCATGGTCCTCGGAACGCGCCACCGTCGGGTTCCCAAATAACGGTAGGAGTTCACATCGAAAGAAAGAAAGAAATAAAATACGTTTATTTGCGGTAAATATGACGCAAAGAAAAAAAAAACACGAGAATAACAAATTGGGGGAAAATATGCGTCACATCCACGCAAAACGGCCATCGCTCAGCATAATGCTGCGACCCTATGTGAGACAGAGCCCCAGCGCTGGTTTTCAGAGAGGAGAGGCAAATTTCGCGCCCTCACGCCCCTAGCCGCCGCATGAGACGCCCTGGGCGTCGGCAATCGCATCGCGCATCTGGGCATCGCGCACATTTTTTTTACAAAAAATACACCTTAAAACTATAAAAATAGATTATTATAATGCCAAAAGGGCCTCAGCGCAGCATAATGTCAGATAACAACACAAAGTGCGCTGACAACCTGACGCTGATTTTCAGCTGTCTGTTTGTCTGAACGCGTTAATCTCAAAAACTACCGAACAGATTTTCAAACGGTTTTCAACAATGGACGGTGTGATTTATGAGGAAGGTTTTGGTATAATTCATTAAGCTTTTATGTAAATTGGCTGAAATATGACGATTATTGTTGTAGATGTCGGAAAAAATCATGCCGCCGCGTAAACCGTTAGAGATAACTACAATTTATTTGCTACAGGATTGTAAAGCTTAAAAAGTTCAACCAAAAAGTCTGCGATGGCATGTCTATCTTCTAAGGATGACAATAACCATTTGTATTTTTCAGAATTTGATAAAAATTTCAATTTTATTTCCGAAGCTATTTGACCGGTATTATATTTATCCTTATACAATTAAAAATGTTATTTAAATTGGACATTTACTTTAGATTAAAATATGCCTTGACATCATATCATTAAAAAAAATACTTTAAAAGATAATTATCACAGATTCAAAATTACGCGTAACAATTTTGTTTGGTAGGAGTCAATGACCTTCTCCTCGGTTATTAGGTATGTAATCCCGGTAGTACGTTCCCCTGGGTTTTTTCCGACATCCACGCTGGCGAAGCTAGTTAGTTATAATATAATATTAATAAAAACAAAAGTAAAACAAACACAACTGGTTTCGTATTTGTATTTATGCATTCGTTATTCTATTAGTTTGTGTATTAACAATTACCTTGTTAAAGCATTAACTATTGTAGGGCGATAATGCGTTAACTTCCTTTTGACAAGGTAGGTCAGTACCTACCTATTTTATGCTCCTGTGAGCATAGCATGAATTCGAGTCACATGACTGTACCTAAATTACCCTTGGCTGATAAAATTTTCGTTTTTCCTAATTAAGTTAATATTAGAGTTTAGGTCAGGGTCGGCGAGTACCCGTATCCTGTATGTTATGTTATGCGTAGCAATAGCTCGTTTGTTCAAAGCCAGATAGGTTGGTTTTATACAACGTGTAACAAAAACCCTGTCCGATCCGTGTCTATTTCTGTTGTAATTTAAAGAAAAAAAATGTGGAATTTATTTCTATGGGGAATTTTACCGGATTATTACATGGGGCGCGGGGGGCGTCATTTAGTGAGTGTCTACAACTCATAACTTATGAACCCTGTTGTAAATATTCCAATTTTTTATGGAATTGGGATAATTTTGGTACCGGTAAACTGCTCCAACTTTGCCTGGTCGTCCTAAGTTTGCCTATAATGAAAATGATGTAATATCTTTTTCATTTTACTTGTATGGCAAAGGAAACTTTGAGATTTTATGGACAGCTTTAAGTTTCGATTGCCATACAAGTAAAATGAAAAAGATATTACATCATTTTCATTATAGGCAAACTTAGGACGACCAGGCAAAGTTGGAGCAGTTTACGTTACTAAAAACGTGAATTTTAAATTGCAATAACTTTTTTTTTTATAATATGTTATTTTTTATCAGTTTTTGGTATTGCAGTGCCTATGTGCCTTTTTCGGATCGGACAGAGTTTTTGTAACAGATTGTATAAGGTGAAAAGGTGTTTTGCTCCCATGTGGAAAGAATGTCTCTCAAAATGCGATTATAAATTCGAAAACCGGGCTTTAATATCATGCTAATATCGCACCTATCGTTTTTTATTACTTTTGGCAGAAATTCACGTTAAAGTAGCTAAATTAAGTTAGTAAATTATCATAAAAAACTAATTCTATTCTTATGTAACTGTATAATATGGTATGGTAATCTTCCCACGCGTGCAATTAGAATTGAACTTTTAAACCCAAGTTCTGCTGTAATAGGCAGTAAACCATGACTCATTTCGTATGTATGATTGTTGACTTCAAAGTATAAAAACGTTGGTGAAGGCACTTTTTATCCCAAAAATTAAACCTGCTTGTTAATTACAGCTCAAAATTTTGGTGAGTCAGATTACATTACTACTTACTAGTTCTTACTTATTCTCAGCTTAAACATTTATACACATGACGAAAAATTTTAAAATTTGCGCAGCCGCCATCGTCAATTCTCATTTTGATTTCACTATTGGCTTTAGCACCCTTGAAAACCATGAAAACGATACCCATGATAATAAATTTGAAAATTTTCGCAGCTGCCATCTTGGATTTACATTTTGACCATATTCACACTTTCTCCCTTGCCAGCCTGTTACTTGTTCATACAATGTTCGTGACCGATCTGTTTGGTGATTGGATCTTTTACTAATAATATCTACAATCCAAATTCAAATCACTTTTAGTCCCTAGGTATTAAACAGCTATTTTAGTCCCTGTTTACGAAGAATAAACTAGCTCTTTTCGAATAGATATGATAAAAAAAAACAAGTATTGAAATATGGAAGTTTCGGCGCTCATAACTTCCAAACCAATATTTTTGTTCCAATTCTGCTTCCATACAGGGCTAGATAATGACAAGACAAATTGATACAATTTTTATTTTTTAAAGTACACCGTCAAATTGACGAGTAATCACCATACTACGTTTGTATGGAAGAACCGCAGTGCTATTCTGTAACCATCTCACCGTGAGAACTTAGGTGAAGTGAGCTCGGAGTGAGCTGTCAGTCCCTAGCAGCAGGTGGAATGACAGCTCACTTCACCTAAGTTTTCACCGTGAGATTATTACAGAATAGACCGGCTGAACGTTAATAAAAAGTGTTGATCCTCAGCCTATTTTGAATAAATGATTTTAACTGGTTTTTTTTCCTGTCATTCACAGGTTAACATGTCGTTACCTCACAGAGAACCATCCGTTCCTTCGTCTGGCGCCCATCAAGATGGAAATGATGTACCTCAACCCAGACGTTGTGATATTCCACGACGTGATAAGTGATGGAGAGATTGAAATGGTCAAGAAAATGGCCAGGCCTAGGGTGAGTTATAATGTCCCGAACACGTTAGAATGCAAAAAAGAATGCGTCCATTTTTGGTTTTGCCTGCAGCTATATCACCTATAATAAGTAACAAATATTATCGTTCTCACAGACACCTAACCTTGAACTTTATAGCTGTTAGATTTATATTAAAACAGTCGATTCTTTAAGCTTTTTGTCGTTTCTAATTCAGAATCACACTAATCAAGGTTACTTACTAGACTTTCCAGTTCTATAAAATTTAATTTTACAGACTTAAACGTACAGCCAGAGAAATGGATTGTTTAGCAAAATAAAGTTTCCACTGAAACAGGTAGTTCGTATATTGTAATCACAACAGCTGTCTTGATTTATCAAATAGCTATTTCCCCGACTGTTCAATATTTATTTATTTTATTACTAGCTTTTGCCAGCGGCGTCGCCCGCGTGGATATAGGAAATTATCCCACGGGAACTTATTACCGGGATAAAAAGTATCCTGAGTGTTAATCCAGGTTATAAACTATCTGTGTGCCAAATTTCATCCAAATCCGTTCAGCCGTTTTAGCGTGAAAGCGTAACAAACAGACAAACTCACTTTCGCATTTATAATATTAATT
Organism: Xanthia icteritia; assembly: GCA_949128155.2. NCBI lineage: Eukaryota > Metazoa > Arthropoda > Insecta > Lepidoptera > Noctuidae > Xanthia > Xanthia icteritia. The sequence goes on from OX421930.2 coordinate 10,526,928, forward strand.
AGGACTAGCTTCCGCCAGCGGCTTCGCCCGCGTAATATCTTTATAGATTATAATCTATGTTACTCAGTGATTTAAATCGGTCCAGTAGTTTTTGATTTTATTCATTACAAACAAACAAACATACAAAAAATCAAATCTTTTCTCTTTATAATATTATAAGTTTAGATTCAGTAGATGCTGCCCGCGGCTTCGCCCGCGTAGACCCAAATATGTTTCTAAAATAAAAGTAGCCTACTCTTTATAACATCAGCTATCTGCCAGTGTAAATCCAGTCAAAATCGGTCCAGCCGTTTCGGAGATTAGCCGGAACAAACAGACAGATATAAAAATATAAAAAAAATATATATATATAAGTACCGTATATACTTTCATATGCATTTAGTAAAAAACATTATTTTGACATTGCAAACAGACACTTCAATTTTATTTATTTGTACACACGGCAAAATGCATAGAAGAACTATATAAATAACTTTCCTTTCTCTGACTTTACTTTTCTTTATAACTTATTTTGATTTTAATCTGTTTAGTTCAAACGCGCCGTAGTTCACGACCCGAAGACCGGTGAACTGGTACCGGCTAACTACCGCATCAGCAAGTCATCGTGGCTTCGAGACTCCGAAGCTGAGAGCATCGCGCGCATCTCTCGCAGAGTGTCCCACATGACAGGTCTTAATATGGACTTCGCTGAAGAACTGCAGGTCGTCAACTACGGGATAGGGGGGCATTATGAACCCCACTATGACTTTGCTAGGGTAAGTCAGTCACCATGATCATAAGTGATCCATAGACAATCAAACAAACGTAAAAGTTTGGCGAGTTTAGAATTAAGTAACACCTCTGTATTACAATACAATAAAAAAAAAAAAAAAAAAACGTTGCTAATTTAATAATATTTTTTATGACATTGCTTCTACATTCTTGATTACTTTAAGTCACACACTGATTCATTGTTTGTTAAAATGTTAGTCATATCTTATAATCGTCGACAATTTTATATTTAAATATGTATCTATCAACATAATTATTTTTATGTTAGTGCTTAATTTGTATTTTTTTTTTATACCTGCCTATAGATAGTGCCATCCACGAAGACGCGACCCACTGTTCTTCCTAAAAGCGATTACTGCGGCCGTATTTTGACGTATTAATGCCACCATTATTCCAGTGTGAGTGAGAGACGGAGCTATACAAGGCCGCTAGCACCATCCTTTTTTTGCAGTGGAATAATGATGGCATTAATACTTCATAATAAGGCCCCTGTACTGTAAGCTACTATGGCTTGTAAGAGTGGGGCGCGTCTTTGTGGATGACACTATCTATAATGTAGTATGGTAATTTTATTCTAGATAATGGGTTCCCATATGATTTTCTAATTAATGTTTTAGAGCAAATTGTGTAGTTTCTTGTCCATTCTTCTCCATACGAAACTACTTAGTGGAAAGAGCAACTAGATTAATTTTAACTTCAATTCTTCTTGTAAATTGTAACTTTGTAAAGTGACTTTTAATTGTTTAATTACAATAAACTATGTGTTTTGACTTTGATGGTAATAGGCCATATAACTCTATTTTTTGCTAATCTCACCCAGGCTCTACGATCCATCACGTAGTAGTTCAACCTTGTATCACAGAATAGTACAGAAGGCGTACTCCGCATTTTATATATGAAGCTACAAGTACGCGGCGGGCTCGTCTTGTCGGGCCAATTCAGTGAGCGTAACGTAGTCGGAAGATATAAGAGTTATGCGATAGAAAGAGAAGCAACTTCTAGGTGAATATAACTGTAGGTACTTAGAGCTGTGCGACCTGAATTGCACTTTATTGTGTCGTAACAAGAGTCGCTTTTTATTTAAATGATTTTGCGGACTGAATATGGATTAATCTGTGCTTGTATACAATTCGTAATTATTATTTAATTATCACTACTTTTGCATTCCAAGTCTATATTCTTTTAATTTAATCACCATTTTTGTTCACAGAAACGGGAGAATGCATTCACCAAGTCTGGTGGCAACAGAATAGCTACAGTGCTTTTCTATGTTAGTATTCAAATAATAAACAGTTGTATACATCGTCATTTATTTGTTACAAAGACAAAAACCCAATGTTATTACATCAAAATACATTTATATATATTCCTAAATCTAAATACGCTGTTGTCAATTAACAACTTGGGTGGGTGTGAATACTAATGATTCTAATGAATTCCAAATAAATCATAGACAAATTTAGATAAGACAGTTTAATCTTATTAATATAGCCCGCGAAATTATTACGTTTTGGAAAGCCATTTAGGATGTCACCTTAAGTAATGCAAAAGTAGAGTTTGACAAGTACTCCACTTCAAATTCTCAAAACAGAAACCGGCTTTAAACTTATGGTTTTTTTTTTACTCAGAAACGAAACCTGAATGGCAAACAAAACATTCAGTCCAAAAAAAAACATTGATAACAAATTAAAACTGTATTAACTAGAAGTTAACTTAGTTCACAACATGATAGAACAATTTTTATTCAAAGAGACCATTGCCCTGCAGTGGGACAATAGTACTGTGGCAGTAGGACTTGGACTTTGCCTCTTCTCGTGGGTTGAAGGCGGGTTGGCGATAACACACCTAATCTGCGTTCGCAATTTATTTGCCATACATGTAAACAAACACGAGTTTTAGGAAAAACAAATGCAATGCTTACACATAAGGTTCAGTTTGCGCTACAACTTCATATTTTTATGACTTTTTCAACAGTACTAGTCAGTTTAAAATCAACTTTATTTACACTCGCATAAAGTTGATGTTTGTATAATTGGAAATAAGGATTTGAATATACCTTGTATCACTTATGTTAATTTTATTATAGTTCACAACATAATAGAACATTTTTTATATCGTAACTTCGTTTCTGCCCAGATGTCGGATGTAGCTCAAGGCGGCGCCACGGTGTTCACGGAGTTAGGTCTGAGCGTGTTCCCTGTGAAGCGAGCGGCCGCCTTCTGGTTGAACCTGCACCCCTCCGGCGAAGGAGACCTCGCGACCAGACATGCCGCCTGCCCAGTGCTGCAGGGATCCAAGTGGGGTTAGAAACATACTATACTCTGTTTCAAAAGTATCTGATGAAAATGTAAACAAATAGAACAGAAAACGTCTCTCTCGTCATCTGTGGCTGCCAATTTGTAGTGCCATTTACAAATTGAGTGCTTTGGTTGATTATTTGAATACTAAAAACTAAATTCTAATTATAAATCACTTTAAAGATGTTTTTCATTTGACAATTGAGGTAAATTTTATAACTTAAATTTTGTCGTTGATTTTTTAAATAACATTCTTGGAACAAGTGGTAACATATAAAGTTGAAACCTTCTAAAAACAGATGAATGTTTTGCTTATTCCCTTTGATGAGTGATTGCGAATGAATAAAAAGAGCATATTCTCAGTGAATTGCGCCGTTGCGAACTAGTAACCTGCATCCTGCCGTTGAATGTAGATTACTACTTAAGTGCGTCCTGCAAGGATCCATGCGACGTTCCAAGACCTGCCAACTGTTGCTTAAGTCAGCATAGATTATCTGTTGAAAAATAACAATACATTAAAAGTTGCTAATGCCTTTTCTTTGCAAAATATCTAATTTGAGAAACCATTTATATAAACCGAGCTTCAGCCAAATTTCTTACCATGACTTAAACAAAAGTTAATTTAATTCTGCTTACAACATTCCAGTGTGCAACAAATGGCTCCACCAAGGCGGCCAAGAGTTGCTGAAACCCTGCAACCTGGAGTACCAAGAAGAGGGCATGATTCGACAGATCCCGCGCCCAGTGCCCAAGACATCCAGGTAGAATTACCATATTGATGAATAAACTATAAAAACAGTACTGATTAGTGCAAATGTAGTGATCTGATTAGTGCAGCAAATTGTGTATTTGATAACTTTAAAGATTCGTGAGGCCAACGATATAGATAGTATTTGCAGCTACTAACGTGTATGTATTTTGTGTAGATAGTGAAAAACGTGCACTAATTTCTATAACAATTATGTGCGTAGTGCGTATGTATTAAAGGATGAGAGGTGTACAATTTTTCGGCTAAAATGATCGATATAGTTGGTTCTCTTCATCAAACCCAACACTACTGAGTCCGTATTCTATTCCTATTGATTCGTTATTTAATTTTTATATGTTACAGAAACTTTGTATACCTATACATACTTTCTAGTTATCAAATGCAACATTTGCTTTTTTAGTTAATTGAGTACAAGATGATTTACTAGCCAATGTAGTATTTAGTATGTATAACCGTGTTGTGTAATGAATTATGGACAAGTAATCATTATTTTAATCTTGCCTAAAAATAGACATCTAATCATATGAAATACATAGAGGCTTCAGAGTTGCCGTTTGTCTGTAAAACGAATGTAATAATTTATTACCAGTGTATGTAGTTATAAAGATAAGAATAGTTTATTTAAATACTAATAGCTTTTGTAGTTCAAATAAGTTGATATGCTGATTTATTTTATTGATAACAAACAATTAAATATTATATATTACAAATAAATAGAACATAAGGAGTTATACAAATGTGCAACCAACAACGTTCTCCACAGATACACAAAAAAACAAAGACAATGTTGATAAAGTTAAGGTCGGACAGAATAGATAAGTACACAAAATAAGAACACATAAATTACAGATGCCAAGGAACACTAAAGGTTCAATATTATTCACACAATTATTTGATTGTATCAAGCAATATTTTTCTGAATATCTGAATACGAAATACGAATTCTGAATACGAAAATATTTATATTATCAGTAAAAATGTTATTTTTAAATATGTATGTACAAATAATATTATGTTTATGAGAACCAGTCATTTAATTTAGCTTTAAGTAACAAAAGATACAAATTATGTTCAATCTCATGAAATGCATTTATTCAAAGTCTTTAAACATATCTAATGTTAGTAATGACAATATTGCTTTACTAGTTAATTAACTAAAAAATTATGTTTAAATTATGTTGGCTATAATTAAGAAATATTTTTAAAATCGATTATACGTAAACAAGCTTTGTTTTCCAGTTTTTAATTATACAATTTTCATTAATATATTGTCTTTTGATTATTGTAATATTCAAATTTGTTACCTATACCGTATTTAAAAACACTGTTGTGGTCTTCGAATTCATTGCCGTTATTTGCATGAATCGTTGGTAAATAATAACTCTTACATAAAGTTTTACGCGAAATTTAAAGTTTATCAAAATAACAAAATAAAGTCTGAAAATATCCGACTATTGTAAAGTGTACCATCATAATGTATGGGAAAAGTTACCGCAAAAACCTGCGGTTTCAAAGGACATTTTATAATAATTGATTAACCTAGTACAAAAACTAAAACAAAAATAATTAAGACAGTGTTATCCGGTGTTCATCTCATTCTTCTCTCTTGATTAGCTGTGAGGAGAGCAATTTAAGACAACAAAAACGTTACATATAGAATTATACGTATACTGTACATAACATTCCTGTTGTTTATACATTACCCTAAAGCTTCTGGCTCCTTATTGGTGGAATCTCGCGGCGCCGGCGACGCTCGTTAGAGTATTTCAGAACAAACAAAGTAAGTACATGCATGGTGAACTTTAGCATTGCACACTACTGTGTTTGCTATGAAACACTCTTCTTGTCTTCCGTGGTTTTTGTTTCTTCAGTCTTCAATTTGGGTTCTATCTGTCTTGAACAATCTGATGCGTAGGGAACTCCTAATGTGGTTTGCTATTTCTTAAAATTTTACTGGCTAAACTTTATAATACAAGAGGTCTTTCTTTATGATGTTTTGCATTCCTAATTGTACAATTTGAAATAATGAAAAAAAAAAAACAATTGAAACATGTTGCTTAAAATTTTTAAGAATATTTTCACTTAGCTATTACATAAATGTATAAGTAATAGTCTTAATGGAGTTTTGTGCTGTCCGTACCTACTTAATATTACTAACTTTTTATGTACTTTAATTCAATCTGATATTTCTTAGTTATTTATTTAAAGGCATGGTAATTTTTAAAAGATGGGCAAGATTCTCGACTGCGTGGTAGCGTCAGACGTCAGTGCGAAGAATTCCTCTAGGGAGCTAGAGTACCTACAAAATTTCTCAAAATGTTTGTATAGTCATATAATTTCTTCAAATAGCTTCCAGACTACATGTAGTTAACCTTCGGCGTTACATTTCATTGTCACAGTATAATGGCTCTTTGTTTTAAGGTCAATGGTGTAGCGAGTGGAAAATGGGTTCTCAGGTTGCTTCTGCGGATTCCGCATTCACGGAAATGTTAATGTTTCCTCCTGAGTTCTCAATACTGCGTAAAAATTTATTTGTGGAAGTTATGTGCAACTTTACCGCGTCAAGTTATATCCTAAAAAGGTCACTGAAATATATGATAATAGCATGTATGTATATAAGTGTAAGTAGGTTATCTCTCATAATGGGACATTAAATAATAATCTGCGCCTAGCTTTTTTTTATTGACGCTTTCTATGTTTATAAGTTACAATCATTCTCAAAAATCATTACGATTTGCAATCTTGAAGACAAGAAAGCAAATTTTGTAGTATAAAATTGATTCTTATTCAATTGGTAAGGTATGAATTTTAGTTCAAGTAGGTAGATAGTATTTATCAACTTGGATATTGCGGTTTGTAGCAAAAATCATCACTGTCTAACTAAAAAATAACTCAAAGATGAATTTGAAAAAGTAAACATTATAATAAAAACTTAGACCCAAGAATCCCTTAGGCTGAGGCATATCATCATCTATGCTTCACTGCTTTTAGGGCTAAACGAAAAGTAATAGAGCGAAAATAACTATTCCAATTCCGACTGTAATCATCTTTCAAAATGACATGCATGTTGTTGAACTGGGGGCCTACCACCACCTCTTTAAGCAGTATTATTTTAATATTACTTTAGTGTGGGAAAGAGATGAAGCTCTACAGGACGTATTGCTCCATCTCTTTCCCCCACTGAAGTAACATTAAAATAATACTGCTTAAAGACTGGCAGAACCTATTATTGTATTGAATAAACCGAATATCGTAGTACTTTTAGATTCGTAATTACTTGCTACCCACCGCGGGTATTTGAAATAACTATAGGTATATGTTTGTAGGTAATTAATTCGATATTTAATTGTAATAAAGTTGAATATATTTGACAATACTAATTACCCCTTTTTAATAGTAATATTCATTATCCTCCATAGGTCATAAGGATTAAAAATACAATTCGATTATTATTTGATTAATAATCGAATTGAAATGGTAGAGCTTGAGTTTAGAATGAGGTGCATAGGTTCAATAGGTATAGCGACTATAGTGTAAGTACAGTAATGCAGTAATGCTACAAGTATTGTTAAAAGTTTTGTATGTATTCGTCGGTTGAAACTGATTACATAATATCTGCTCCCTGATCCAATTTGCATGCTCCATAGTTTTATTGAACTCCAACAGACTCAATAAAAGTAGCTGATGTTCATCGTAAATAACGATCAGCGTAATATCGAACAGCTGACTCTAAAGTAACAGTTCAAGTTGTGTCGTAACCTCAGCTTTGGAGGATTGACTCAGAAAGTTTAGAAGTAAGATAAAGCTTCGCTTGGACGTAATGATCGCACTGTCGGTCTCCAAAGTACGTAATAGCACTCTTGGTTTAATACACTTTTGGCAACACCGAACTAGTGAACATAATTTTTTATAAAAGTTTGCAAACTCCACCTCTTTGCAGCACCTTGGAGCTAATATTATGAACGTTACTAAAATGTTATACAATCAGGCAAACTCAATTATCTCGCGCTTGCAGAAAGGAGAAAACAGAGATGGAAATCCCATACTTACCATATTAAGGAACATCAGGATCGTCCACTTCCAAATATTATTAGATCAAGTCGTTTGGTTTTTCTTTTTTCCATCTTTCAACAAAGAAAACAAACTCAAATAAATGTATGTCCAGTAAACACGTTTAAGAGTGATTGGAAATCCTTCAAGCATTTCCACCTACAATTCTGTTTTACAATAATTTTCCTTCAAAAAAGATCACTCACCCTTTCCGAAGTCTATAAGTTTGCTGTATAGATATCCTTCTTCACAGGCCAAGTAATTGATATAGAATCAAGAGCCTATGAAAACTGATCTTATAATTTCTGAAGAATATTTTTATTGATCAAATTGCCAATTATGATTTTAATTTTTTGGGTGGTCCACAATTAATATGTAGATATTTAACACTACACTTTCGAATCAGCCAAGTGCTGGTAACAAACTGATGGCTAGTGGAGTCGGTCGTCGATGGCTAATGATGAAACCGGAGCTGTGGACTGTAAACATCCACTGAATGGAATCCTCGCAGGCTGTCGACGCACCGCCGACGCTCGCGCTCAAACCTCCATAACATTAGTAATATGGCACATAAAGATTACTGTTTGACCACCGGGAAGATTCGTCTAGCCACCATTAAATTCAGTCTAAATAAATATTTATAGTAATTATGGAACTTGGGGGGAATAATACTGCACATACCTTGTTATAGATGACCATACTATAGCGTCAACTTACAATCAGTGGACCATAATTATGAACCATTTATGTAGTTAGCATATTGCACAATATGACGTCACTTTGTTAAGTGCCTATGTTACAATTTTTTATTTTACAACTAGCTGCGCCCCGCGTTTTCACCCGCATAAGTCGCGATCCCGCGGGAATATCGGGATAAAAAGTATCCTATGTCCTAACCCAGGTCATGTTATACTCATGTGCAAAATTTCATCCAAATCCGAAAAAATAAACGAACCAACAAAGTCACGCATCGCATTTATAATATTATATAGTTAGGATAAAGGTACGCTGCTAGAAACCAGACCTTAAGAGATCCGGTAACTTGAGAAATTTTATACCAAAGAAGGAATCCTTAGAGGGGTCTCTCTTCGAGCAATTTTTACCAAAGTATCTAACAAAAAAAACGTTTTGATGGTTTCCCTGAAATGGCCAGGAACTAAAATAACTTTTAGACCCAGGGTTATGCTATATTATTTTGAGTATTATTTTAACATTCTGATTTTAAATCCTAGTCCGACCCTGCCTTTTTACCCGACTGCAAAGGCAGGGTTATGTTTTCACACGTATCTATGTATCTTTGTATCTGGGTTTTAAAGAAAACCCAGAAATCCACTAAGGCCTTTAGAATTAACGGCCTTAGTGGATTTTAATACATGAGGTGTCTATCGATTCCCCTAGGTAGTACCATGGTTATGGGCTACGTTTTGTTTTTATAAAATCAAAATGGTGCGTTTTAGACGTCAATAGGTAATGTCTTTGTAAAAAAAATACCATGGCCATGTGGGGTATCAAAATAAAGGGCTTGAGGAGACTATTCAAAATATATAACACAGAAAAAGGTAGAAAATAATTAAAAACCCGACTACAACAAAAAATTTCAAAACAAGCTCATTTCAACACAAAACAAAAACAAGATTGAACCAAAATAATTTTTGTTGAAGGCTTGTTTTTTTTTTTTTTTTGAGAGTAACTTAGACTCCCATCATATTCGCTTGCAGGGCGTAATCTATCTTGATCTTCTATACTTTATATATATATTAATCTATCTATACTATAATAAATAAATAATATTATAAAGAGATAAAGAGGTAAAACTTGTTTGTTTGTATGTGGGGGGATCTCCGGTAGTCGGATTTGAAAAATTATTTTGCATTGACTAGCCCAACTCTTGAGGAAGGTAATAGGTTAAAACCTTCAACCTTGGTGGTTGAAGGTTTTAACCACAACATACATTTCACGCTACGACTTTTAGGAGCCGAGCAAAAAGAAAAAAAGAGATAGAACGCTAAACAAAAACGAAGTAATAGCGCGGGCTGGCGATGCGATGCAACGCGGTGGGTCGAGGGCCGAAATTCGTCGCGGGCAGAAGCTAGTCTAAAAATAAAGCAATAACTTTGTGAAAATATTTCAGTACGTGAAGCTGACTGCGGCGAAACCCAGAAGGGGTATAAAGCTAAGGTGAATATTCCAAACCAAGGGTCAAAGCCGGAATTTAAAGAAGTACCGAATAATACTTAAGTAATCGAAACCCGGGGCCAATTTTGACGAAATCTAAAACCGTATCGTAGTTCTTTAAGAGAGCGTTTTCGAAGGTTTATTAATAAGTATGTACATATTATTATAGGGCTAACGAGGGTTAACGTTAAACGGTGAGATGCACCCAATGAATGTCAGCGATTAAAATTACCCCATGGCCTTTAAAATATGCAAGACAGCTTGTCTACTCAACCTTACGAAAAGGGTCTTCCCACGCTCTAATATGTGGCCATCAAAACATTGTTTGTGCCTGATTTCACAGCAGTTTATGGGTAATTGCGAATACCTACGTTTAATATGCTTTTATAACAGCTACAGCAAGTTTATTTTTTAACTAGCTGCGCCCCGCGGTTTCACTCGCATAGGTCTCGTCGATCCAGTCTCGTCCTCCTCGATAGGAATATCGGGATAAAAAGTACCCTATGTCCTAACACAGGCCTTGGGCTACACATGTGCCAAATCTGTTCAGCCGTTTTAGCGTGAAAGCGTAACAAACAAACAAACAAACTTTCACATTTATAATATTAGTTAGGATTATCATTTCAAAAGGCATTTCCAACTTTTTTTATCTATGGGTGGTCTAAGGGCTGTTGACGCAGAACTCTATGATCCTTAAGTGAACCATAGATAGTACAGTCGCTTGACTACTGTGCGGTTGCAAGTCCATGGTAACTATTTGTAATGGACGCACATTTATGTTGTAGCAGTAAGGACGGTTTTTGTCGTTCAAGTGTTATAAATGTCTCTGTAAATCTCCGGTCAAGCCCTTAGGGATAATGACGTGGCGGATTATGTAAATAAAATGGTGTTGATTACAAATAATTATGTTGTAGGCACGCTTCAAATGTTTTCCAACACAAGAATCCTCGGAATGGTTAAACAGGATGGGGCCTGCGTGAAAACTTGTTGCTTCTTTTTCACATGTTTGTAGACATATGTTGGTATGTCACGCGACCTGTTTACATAATATTTTCCCTGAAAAATGCTTGTTGACGCCATAGCTGCGAGGAACCGATTTGCTTTTCCATACCGTTGTGTTCTTTTTGAGAATCTCCTGTGCAGATAGGTACCTTAGTAATATGATGTCTGTAGTATAATTTGGTCGATGGTCAGAGTGGTAAGGTTATAAAAAAAAAAAACTATCGATAAGGTTTGCGACAGATGAACAGATTAGGTTCATCAAACCTTTATAGGTAAGCAGGTAGTTATAGATCGAGTAAAGTTAGAAAATTAGATTATCAAGTTAGAAACGGAACACAATTTTGTGGCTTAAATTTTTATTAAGTTTTCTTAATCCATTGCTAATGAGAGAGTAAGTAGTATTGAGCGAACTGTGTGGCGACTAATCTCATTTTTGTCAAAGATAGATTTGAGTTTCTACTAACTATTGAATCTTCCGTTTTACAGGATAAGGCCGTCTACGTAATTCTGTGTTGGGGGTTGGATTCAGAAACGTGCCGCCTCGCTAATATGAGGTTTTTAGAGGAGCTCTATTTGGGGGTTCTAGAGGGTCTCCTGAACCTTATACAATTTTTTTTTTCCGGCGACGCATTTTTATTTAAGTTTCAAAATTAAAATATCGTTTAAAAAAAAACTATGTATCTCCGGTGGCGGGGAGTAGTGGTTTAACGGTTTATAAGGAGTGATCGATATAGTACTTCACTTCAAAACAAGTTAAAAAAAATAACGTTTTCCTTAAAACCATTCCAGAGGTTCTGTGTTTTCCCAATACCCCGGGATCCATTGGTTTTGGTGAGTAAAAGTGAGTTTCATTCCGCATAGACATCTACTTCTAACAGGCTACAGCAACGTTTTAGTAGCTCCTTATAAAAGCTGAAAAGCAATCACTCTGCTAAGAATCATTTTGCTTTTTTGCGGTAACAGACCGGAATTTAAATGATTAATTATAAATGTGTATAATGGACAATTTTAAAATTAATTGATGCTGTCCTGTTTCTCTTATTTGTACGCCATTCAGGCAAAACATGACTGTCTGCTATATTATTGATGTAACATCTTGCATGCCATGTGTTGTGTATACTCATGTTTTGAGCAAATAAATTATCTTTATCTTTAACTTTTCTCAGTCTCTTGGATCTTTTGTAAAGATGTTCAATTTGAGTCGTTGTAGTTGTAGGTATCGTGGGTAGGAAGTATATCTACCTAGATACCTTTAACAATTCTGAGCGAGAGACAGTCGAATTGAAAGCACTTTTATCTGAAAAAACATGAGAGCATGTACCATTTAGTTATCCGTACCTACTTGGCTTGCACAGACGTGCACTCAAAATCTATCTAGCCTTTTCCCAACCATGTTGGAGTAATGGGGTCGGCTTCCAGTCTAGGATGCAGCTGAATACCAGTATTTTACATGGAGCGACTGCCTATCTGACCTCCACAACCCACCCCCCTTGGTAACACTTGGTTGTCTGACTTTTGGGCTTCTGAGTACCCGATTAACCCCAAGTCAATGTAGCAGGAGCGTCACTGAAGTCAGAGAACTCAGCGCTGCGGTCATTATCCTATATGGTAAACAAGTTCATAACTGCCTAGTTATGAACTTATTTACTTCTTATTATATCTACTCTTTATTATCTTTAGCGGCTTTAGCTCTATTTTCAACCTGACATTCATTGGAATCCATTAGCATTTTACTACCTATTGTTGACTCAACAGGGTTGTAAGGCCGTAGCAAAATCTGGCTGTAATAGCCCCCTTACCTCTTCTGTCATAAATTTTATCAGCTAGTTCGTACCGTAGATCTTCACGGAGGATACTTGCCGTCCCATATCCATCTGGAGGTATTTTATAAATAGGTACTTCGAAATAAACTGTTTCTGTTCATCGGTTTAGTTCTACTGATAGGATTTTTTTGATAAGACGGTCGCAGTAGAAGAATCCAAACTCGAATATTTTCAGCAAACCTTTATTGTTTTCAAGATGTATTACATCAAAAATAAAAACATCTTATACATTTTGGCTTTAGCATGTTAAAATACTTATCGAGACAAAACATTTAAAGTTTAAAATTCCACTACCCATTTATAACATTTAGGTATATTTTTTAAATACATAAAGTAAATACTGATCAACCATTTAACACATAATAACATTTATTTTCTACGTAACTATCAGGTAACACAACATTTATCTTGGAACAAATACGATTAATGATTAAATACGTCGTTAGACCATGATATTTAGAAAGTAGAATTGTCGAGGTTGCAGAAGGTAAGAACACAAAAACAGTCCTGTCTCGCAATGTTACCCTGTATATATCTCACAACAACAGCCGTTATATACTCATTCTCTTTTAAAATAATATCATACTTATAGTAAGATAAAGAGGATCAAAAATATAAATCTTCAAAATATCGAGATTCTTTAAGTAGACAATATTGATCTATAGCAGAAATGTAATAAATCAGACTCATAAGTTTATCAGGAATGTGCGCAGCTTACATCTAAGGGGTAACAGCTAAGAGTGTTTAACACTATGACATCATACTAGGGATTGGGGCTCCTACATCAAAAATCTTTTCCTACATACAACAGAAATATATTTATTACACCAAACACTCAAAAACAGTAATTATCATTAGAATATCGAACCACATTCGAGAAACGTACCGCGAGCTGACTTGATGAATATTGTGCCGTTATTTTATAATACATAACTTACTAATAATAATTATCCTTAATTTTAAATACAATTAATAATTGTCAAATATAACATGACTAAATTTGTAAACTTGTAATGGCAAGTAATAAAGTTAACAGCCTGGTTGCAAGAATATCAATAATGTGACATAGGTAAATTTAAAAAAAATTAAGTACAATAATAATTGTTCTATAACAAAAAATAGAGATTAGGGCACAAGTAACCTCTTCAATAAAATAAATAAGAAAATAGTCCCGGGAGCTGGTCTAATAAAGTCATGATAGTTTATTAGCCGAGAGAGAGTGGGACTATTGGTGTTTAGATCTCATAGTTGCGGAACTTGTTGATGACCTCTGAGGGAGGTTCTTGGTTGCCGGTTCCCCAGCGGCCCCAGAGAGCGGCACCGCCCTCGGAGGCGCGGCGAGCGGCCGGGTTGGAGGGGCCCAGGCTCGAGGGGCCCGAAGCGCGGCCGCACTCGCCCTCCAGCATACGATCCTTGGTGTTGGGCTTGGTCCAGTGCATGGACTGCTGCACGTGGTCCTTCATGCCGAGCCACTGCTTGTACCCCATGGAGATGCCGCTTTGGCGCCACTTGTCGTACAGAGCGCGCTTAGACGGATCGCACAGCGTCTCCTTCGCCTCCTGGTAAAATAAATAAATTTGTATAAGATGAGTGAAGTAAAGTCCTGAGAAAAGTTTGAGTGTAAATGTCAATTGTTAAAAAAACGACGAATGGGTGTGTGTGAAAGATATGGCCGGAAAATGGTACTATCATGTGAGACCTATAACTATCAGAATATAAAGATTACTGAAAATTCAGTTTTGTTAGTAAAGTATACCAAATAAACAATTTCTTGTGTGGCGAAATGTATTGCATCAGTCGAGTAGGTACGAGATAAACAATGCTTTATTATTCAATGCGACACACCGATCGGCGTAGAAAATATCAATAGTATCGTCTATTGCGGTTATGGCCCACCCACCGCGATCGGTATTAATATCTTTACCACGAATGAATCGAGTGCCTATTAGGGACATATTCATGATAATATGTAGTTTTATTTTTGCAGAAACGGTCAAGGAGGATATCGCGGATCATCTTGTTAGGAACTGTGAAATGAAAAAGTCTACAATAGAGCATTTGCTGGAGTCCGGTTATATTGGATAGAAATGCATGCAAGAAACGAAAAATTCCCTCCTCACATTATCTTAAAAAATAGGTATGCTGTATCGAGAAAATGGAATCACTTCACTTATATGACGCCCCGTCATCTCTAGTCGACCCGTGATCATGACTGGTGGTGTACAGACAGACACAACGTCGAGAGTAAGAAGGTATCCTAATTTTTTTTTTTACCTACTATTATTTTCAAATTAACCCGATTCGCGTCAATTTGTCGTATTGATAGTACTATCTTTTTGGAGTGATCAGTCTGAAGCCTAAACACAAATCCGAAAAACTATTTGCTTCGTATTGTCATCGTTCCGACTGTCGTTGCCAATTCTTTGTCTAAGTCAGGAACAGCTACACACGCGATACGCATTTTGGTCAGATCAGATCATTCTGAAGCCAGCCTTAAGAACCACGTGTAAAACAATGTAGAGAGGACGACAATAAACTTCCTTTATCAATGACGTTTCCAGTCTGCATGAAACATATCCAATAGTTTTGTCACTATGGCTAGTCAAACACCTGCAAAACGCGTATTCGGTCCATCACAACACTCTTAGTTCAAAAACCCTTTTTTTAAATCGATGTTAAGATTTATTTGATAGTTTCAAAATACTCCTATGCACTAGTAGTACAGTATGACATATGTAGGGCAGATGTCCGCAACTCCACGTCAAAGAGCGTATTTTGCGTACGAAATGCCGGTGGGTTTTTTCATTAATTGTCATATTGTTGTCTCCACATTTTATACTCCAGCTATCTAATTATGCAACACATTTTCGTAAACGATTACGAAAAATTTGTTTCGTTTTGACAGTCTACAACATTAATTGCGTTATTTACGTTATTGAGCAGATATTTTTTCGAACTTATGGAGCAATTTGTTTCAAAACGATTCAAATTCCGATTGATCTTGTATAAGTTCGAAAAAAAAATGTGTTGCGTAATTAGATAGCAGGTCTTTTTGCCTTTTCCAGTAGGCGCCGACAATTTCTCAAGCGATTTCTATTTGATAAATCGTATTCCGGCCGCAGAACGAACGAATCTAATAAGGCGCCACGAACACGACTATTTTTGCGGAATTAAGAATTTCGTCGAGATCTAATAGATCAGTCCCAAAATGATAGACTGGCCCTGCACGTCTACATTATTGTGATTTTTGCGTATACGTTAAGGGTACGCTAGTCGGTCATTCTTCTATACATGGTGTTTACACGTCTGTTTGACGGTGTACGTTCAAAACTAAAAATGATATCAAGGTTCACCCTTTGGGTACGGAACCCTAAAAATGGCAAAAAAGAAACCGTACAGGGATAGATAATTTATTCAAAAGTTCAAATAATAATTTTGTTTGGAGTAAATACATCTGTACAGATATTATTGAAAAACACAGTAGTTTTTCCATAATATCTGTACGCCCAACGCCCTGTTCATGAAATTTTACGATCTAAATTTTTCGTTATAATTCATAGTCAATAGACTATGATTTAATTTAATAATAAAATAAAAACTGGATAAAAAAAAACTAGAAAAATATTCAATAAATAAATACTTAGACTAATTAGCATGCATATTAGTCACGCCCACCATCGAGTTCGAGCCGTCGCTCGTCGTCTAGTGCACCCTTAAGTAGAAACTTTTTAATCTTGCCTAAAATAAGAGAAGAGAGAGATTGCGGGGAGAGCTTGTCTTCTTTAACAAAGATTGGCCCTTGGCTGCTTTGGACTGAGAGAGGTCGGTGGAAGAGGCGTTTGCCCAGCAGTGCGATAATAATTGCTAATAAAAAACTAGAGACGAGCTCGGGAACAAAACAATGTTTACTGTACTTTAATAATGTGTTTGTATTTGTCTTTGTCTTTAACTAATGTAATTGGCCTTGGCCGTTTTATGTTAAAGTAAAAATAAATAAATGTATGTTCGATAAAAAACAAAGTAAGTAGGCACTTGAAATATATACGAGTATGTACATCAATTAAAGTCTTAACAAACTTTAACACCAAACTTTAAGTCAGAAGTTAGCGTTTCAGGTTGCCTCATTAAATATCTATATTCACCTTTTAGCAAACAGTTAGGGAGTTTAGGGAGTTAGAAACAGTTTAAATTTTGAAACAAGAAGTTAAAATACTTAAATAAACAATAAATTATAGTGTTTTAACTTGGTACATACTTATAAGACAAATTATTTCAAAGAGCTGAATTTAACTCAAATTATATCAATTATTGTTTTTACTGATAGTTAATGATGACGTACTTACCTAAGTACTTAATTAAAATATGATTTATGGTTAGTTATAATTTAAATTCAAAACTAAGTGGTTTAATAAGCAGTCAAGGCATCGTTGTATTTGCATCAGCAGGTCTTCTGATACATTCGTGTTTTCTTAATTTATTATGATAACTTATCAATTAGGATTCAATGAAAGAAAACATAATTTGTTCGTACCTTCAGTTGCTGAAACTTTGCTTCAGCTTCCTTATCCCCATCGTTCTTATCAGGGTGGTGCTGCAGAGCAAGCACCTTGTACTCAGCAGTGATCTGCTCAACCTGTAATTAATTCATATGATTATTAGCATCATAACATTTAATTACAAACAGTTTAAATTATCATTTAGTTTCTCATTAGATCTTGTTGATTCATAAATTATTACTCGGAACTACTTGGCCGCACAAGCTCATTCACAATTTGCTATGGAACGTGCATATAACGGGGAACTGGAAAACCCAAATACAAGGCATTGACTCAACAAAAGTTTGTTTCCTCCAACGCGCAATTATGCACACCTTTTGCTTAGTTAAAACTTTTACAAACACATTACATTCATACACAAAAACTGTTTTTTTTTAAATCATATGTAGGTCAACTCTGTGGGCCCTCGACAAAGTAAGGTCATCGAGCAGTCCAGTAGAATCAATAAACTAGGCATTAGGAATCCGAAATCAGAGCACATATTCCGTTATTGTATGAAAATTGGGTCAATATTAATATAATTTAAGTACTTACACTTGAATTCTCGTCGCAGCCCAACAAGCCGTAGAAATCGTCGACGGGGTTCCTTTGATAATTTAGTATTTCATCGACGCCAGTCATTTTCACGACCCTCCCGCACGAGACCGAAGCAGATACTAAATCCACAGGGTGGCAAATGCTATACATTTTAATTTCCTGATCATCAGCGCCGTCTATGTATCAGCACATAAACTAAAAGTTGCCAGCGTATATCCATGAAGCAATTGGTAGTATATTTTAGTTGATGGGGAAGCGTGTAATCTTTGATTTTTATCTATTGTGAGTTAGTAAATATTTTTTGTGATTTTTATTGAATGTGTAAAAGTTCTCTGATCATATTATTAAAATAATGTTTTGTTCCTGATGATCAAAAAATAAACTATTAGTAGAATTTACAAATATGAAATGACTTCACAGGCCACAGGGCGATATTGACAAAAATGGCGTTTGCGCATATTTTTGTAATTATTGCGTTTGCTTCCAGCTTTTGAGTGCAATTTACGTCGATTTCAGTTCGCTGCTCCGTATTTATTCAAAATCTTGGAAGATAAACGTTCCCATAGTGACTGTTCTTTCTAAATCACGTCGAGTTGAGCGCCCTGTGCTCCTCCGTGATTTAATCGAACAAAATTGCTTAGGCCCTCCGTAAATTGGAGTTTGGACCATATTATTTAAAGTGTTTTGTGTTTAACAATGTCTCGAAACAAGTGTTGTGTGCCCGGCTGCCAAGTCATCAAAGATGACGGTAAATATAATTTTCTTTTTACCCACTCAAACACCCGACCCTACCCTTCCCTCGAAGGTTGCGAAAAACTTTTCCTGTTGAACGCCAAGGCCTCTTTAATTACCTTGCTGACTTGTTCCCTTTAAAACGTATTTGTACCGTGATAACTGTATGAGAGCTTCTAAAACTTTATTCTAGATGACCCTTCCATATGTAATGTATTGCTGATTGCACCTAATACCTAATTAAAAATATTTCAAGTACATATATATATACATGCTTACAATCTATGTATTAATTAATAATAACGAATTTACAGCGTAAACATAAAAGTACTCACTTAATAAATAAACAAGTACTTACAGTTTTCCTATTTTTTGTTTTTTTAACCGGTCCTGGTTTAGATAGATAGATAGATAAATCATTTATTTAGTGCACACAAAAAACAGCACAACATACAAAATGACGATTAAATTATTACTAATTAGCTATTAGGAAATAGCTGCAAGGTGCCAATATAAAAACAAATAAAAAAGGAAGAAAACAAGACATTGTGATGACACTATTGGCTATGACACACTTTAAAATAATGGATTGACAACGATAAAAAAGTGCGGTGTGCGTCTCAAGGTTGCACCAAATGGGAGTCCAGCTCAGCATGTGCCAGGCAAATACACCTGACGCTGATATTTCGCACAGTTGCAATTTACCCGATTTTCCTGGTGGATTTCCCCAAAATTTTCTTTCATATAAACCTTATCCTGACAATTACAAACACAACCAACTCAAAATCGGTCCACCCGCTCTCAAGTGAAATCTTACATACATGCGGCAATTGATTTATATAGATTTATAAATCTAAAAAGTATGTTTATTACATAAGTGAATAAATTGCATAATAATATATATATGTTTGTATTTCAGGTATTCCTCTACATCGTTTTCCTGATCCAAAAACCAATCCTGAGAGATACATGACATGGGTTTCAACTATTGGTGGTCTACATCTGCAGGATAAGAAATATGTTTACAACAATCTGCGAGTATGTCGTAAACATTTCAAAGCGGCTTACCTCTACCCAAACCACCAGCTTTGTAGATTAGCAATTCCAGAACTACAACTATCAGGTAAATAATTATTTTGATTCTTGTCACCAAGACCCGATCTTGATAATTTTTTTTGTGTGTTTGGAGTGGGTCCCTGGTTGAACTCACAATTAAACCACATAGGTGGCGCTGAGATCGTTTATTATAACATAGTTTTGTAGGTGTATAAATGATGATTACATATCATACATTGTGTAGAGGAGTCACCAAATTCTAATATTTTATGAATCATTTTTAGTTTTTTATTCCACGTATTACTTACAGCTCAAGAACAAGGAAGAGCACATGAAAACTTTCCATCAACATCTGCATCACAGTCTCAACTAATAATGGATGTAGTAGATACACAAATGGAACAACAAAGAACCTCTGAAAATGTCCCTTTAAACATAGATGTAGATACACCATTGGAACAACATGGAATACCTGAAAAGCATCCTTCAACATCATCTGTACAATCTATAAGGTGTAACCCTATAAGTGTTGATCCAGCCCCAGTAACCAGACCTTCGTTACATCAAACTAGCACAGGTAAGATTGTAGAATACTTATTGGTATAATATAGGGGACTGGTAGTTAGTGTCCGATCCTTATACACATAATTGTACTCATGATTACAAACAACAGTTTTTCTAAAATTGCTAGTTCCATTTTTTTAGGGAATAATTAAAATAAAGTTAATGTTTTACTTGTTATTTAAAAAAGTCATAGAACCAAAGTTTGGTTCTATGACTTTTTTAAATAACAAGTTTTTAATTTTTTATTAATTTTATGTATTGATTAATTTCTTGTATATATATATATATAACACGATGGGGTATCTATCTTGTGCCGTTTCTGACCAGTCTCAGGTGTAATTCTTCGTTGATAGTAGAATAGGTAGTTGGTTTTCAATCACACACAACTCTTAACTCAAACTCAAAGCATTCATTGCAATTATAACATTTACAGGCACTTTTGAGTTATCACTTATCAAGGAGTCATTCAGTTTGAGTTATTTTTTTGAAGCTAGTCGCCCATTCCAAACGAAGTAGGTTCCTGATGGAAAATAATGGGCAAGAAACTCCATGGACACTCTTTTAAATCAAAACATTATGTTACAGAGGTTATTTGTTCAACAATTACAATCTCAGTCCTTTCTAACACAACTTTTCTTTTCATGTTTATTACCCACACACGCCATTCGGTGCGCCACGCTATTTCCCAAAGTCGGGCGACATACCCCGAATCTCAATACAATATCTTATTACTAAGTTTGTTCAATAAAACTTACAAACAATGCTAAAATGCTTATCAGTTAATTATTTTGTAGCGCTTATAAGGGTGTTCAAGTTAAACTCCAGATGATAGTAAATTATATATTCTGTCATAATTATTATGTACAGACTTAAAGCTAAACCAGTTTCACAAGTACTGTATGTTGTGCATGTTTCTTACATAAACGAACCAATAGGAATATAGTAATCTATACATATAAAAGAAAGACGGGTTTGTTACAACACTTATAACTCGAGATCTGCTGGAGCAATTTTCATGGTTTTTGATTCGTTGGATTTGTCTCCTTCCCGAATAGCAGAATAACTACTAAAACATTGGAAACATTCACGAGAAAAAGATATATGAAGAAAAATCATGTTTTTATAAATTTTGCACTTATGATGTCCCGGTATACATGCCATAAATCCTAACAAAAAGTACTAGGCTTGCATGAACACGATAGTATTTCATCATTAAACACTACTTAATTCATTTTGTATGGAACGGCTTTTTTGATGACATCTCGAGAACGGATTGACTGATTTGGAAGTTATTTTTTCATTCGTCTCGGCCTAGATATGAAGAAAAAATCATGTTTTCATCCATTTGCATTTATGATATCCCCCGTTAGAAGGTAGGTAGGTATGTATGTAGGTAGGTAGGTATGTATGTAGGTAGGTGGGTAGGAGGTAGGTAAGCAATTTTTTAATTTTAAATATTCCGTGAAGTTCGAGGAAGTACCTATCTTATGAAGAGAAACTTGGAAAAATTGCCCTGTTCCGAGCTGTCGTTGCCATAAATCCTAACAAAAAGTACTAGGCTTGCATGAATTCACGATAGTATTTCAATTTTTGGAAAATCCACTGGAAAAGTAGGTAAGTAGAAAGGAAGTTTGAAAACGCTTGGAAAAAAATTAATAAAAATTAGTTAATTTAAAAATGAATCCCTATTTCCCTTGCTCAGGACAAGGTTCTTAGGATAAGTAGGTGAAGGTAGGGCAGGTAGGTATGTAAGTAGGTAGGTAGGTAAGGTAGGAATGTAAGTATGTAGGTAGGGTAGGTAGGTAGGTTTGGTAGGTAGTGTAGGTAGGGTACTAGGTAGGGTAGGTTAGTAGGGTAGGCAGGTAGGGTAAGTAGGTAAGTACTTAGTGCTCCCGTGTAAAGCCGGGGCGGGCAGCTAGTATAGTAATAAATATTAGTTTAAAAGTTAAAATATGTACACCATCATTCCGTTTGGTGTCGCGTTGACTCAGCGGTCGCGCTGTGCCACTCGTATAAATATCTCGCAGCGCCAGGATTCGCCACCTTGATCCAGCCTGTCCCAATACTTGCTGTCCTCCCCTCAGCGAACGCCCTAAGCCGAGGTTCGTACCCCACAGGGGGTGCCCTTAGCGAGCGTTCGTTTAGCTTGTAAATTAATTTAGTTTGCATTTATGCCCCTGGCTGGAGCCTTTAGTGTAGAAGCTATTGGCAGCCACAGGAAAGTCCGGTTAAGCAGCCGCGACCTTAGTGATCACCTGCAAGATGCCCTAGCAAAAAAAAAAAAAAAAAAAAATGGATTCGCCAGTGAAGCTTTTGCCGTGCCGGCGGACGGATGTGTTAAATGACTTCAGCTAGCAGCTACAGTACTCCCCCTCAAGCGAAGCGTACTGGTATTTTGACGATTTGAAAAAAAATGGTGTCAATTCACTCGGTTTAAAAGTAGAAATGGGTGTACCACAAGGATCAATATTGGGTCCTTTCCTCTTTTTAGTATATATTAATGATCTCCCCCATTTGTTAAAAACTCAACCACAAATGGTGTTATTTGCTGATGATACTTCCTTAATTTTTAAAATTAATAGACGTGCATCAAATCTTGATGACGTAAATAACGCCCTACAGCAGGTCCACAATTGGTTCACTGCTAATAATTTAGTATTAAATGGGAAAAAAACTAAGTGCATAAGATTTTCTTTACCAAATGTCGAAAAGTAGTAATTGTGAGATAGTATTGAATCAAGAGAAACTAGAATTCATCGATAAAATTGTTTTCCTGGGGATCACGCTCGACTCAAGGCTTCAATGGGGTCCTCATTTAACATCCCTTTCAGGACGGCTAAGTTCAGCAGCATTTGTTGTGAGAAAAATCCGTCAATTTACTGATGTAGATACCGCGAGACTAGTCTATTTTAGTTACTTTCATAGTATTATGTCGTACGGTATTCTACTATGGGGACGGGCTGCAGACATCGAGTCTATTTTTATTCTGCAGAAAAGAGCCATTAGAGCCATCTATGGCCTCCGCAGGCGCGACTCTCTAAGGGAACAGTTTAGGTGTAAAGAACTTTATTTCTCATAAGAACTTAAAACTAGTTCGCTTACAATGAGATATGGTATGATTATTACTTAATATTAATAATAATATTACCTCTAAGGTGTCGGAAACATTATCTTACTAATTTATAAAAGTGAAGGTTTTATGTACAGGTAGCAAAGCCAATCAGTACACAGGTCGGTCAGATATAATTTAAGGCATCGATGGACGTATTGAAATGAAATTTAAATTAGTTAGAGAAGTAGTTAATTTTTACTATAATTTCAATTTACTTTAGAAAGTATTTATTGGTTGTCGAGAAATCTCAAAATACACCAGACGGACCCGCACACCAACTAACCTCGCCGACCGTACTTATGGGGGTTTGTTGCTCTTTCACGCAAAAATTACTAAACAGATCTTGATAAAACTTTACAATAATTTTGCTAATGTATCTGAATAACACATGTTGCTCAACATTACTCAAAAATATACCAATCAAAGACATAACATAACGCGGGTAACCGTAGGGGACAGCTAGTATTAGTATATTATTTGTATTAGAATCTATGTTGTTTCAAACGTTGTGATGTATTGCTTCAATCTACGCTTGAATGTATTTATATTGTCACATCTTTTTATGTCCTCCGGTAAACTATTGAACAGCTGTGCTCCTTCACATAATATCGTTTTTTTGCCATAATTAGTGCGAGCGAGAACTGGTTTTAACTGGAATTTGTTTTTATTTCTAACGTTGTAGGATATATTTTTCATTTGTAGTTGTATGTTTGACTGAACTGATTTGGTGATGATTTTTTTAATGAGGATGCAAGTGTTGTATATGTATAGATGGGTTATGTTAAGTAGTTTAGTTTTTTTATATAGTTTAAAGATATTAACATCATGACGGTACCTTGTCAATATATTTATGAAAACATCATGTACGTAAGGAAAAATCTACATCTTTTTAGTAAAAGAGGTGCAAAACACAATTATATCACTAGGAATAGGGACCAATTAGTTCAACCGGGTTTCAGGTTGGCTAAAGTGGACTCATCTTTCATGGGGTACTCTTTAAAATGTTACAATAAAATACCTCCCCACATACTTCAACTGAATGAAACGAAATTTAAATCTTATATTAAACGCACACTATGCAGCCAAGCATATTATAAGTTGGGTTATTACATCGCTGATAAAAATGCTTGGCTCAACGCTGGTCCTGCTCCACAAGCATAAACTAATTGATTAGCATTTGAAAATACCGTTGGAGCTGCTGAAGATTTTAAAAACTATCTTTGCATTGTATAAATTCAATGTCTTAGCATTGTATAATTGCATGGCACATGTGTATGTACCATGTACCGACTATAAAGCTACCATTTAGGTACTGAGTATGTCTTTCATTGACTTGAATGTGCCCTGGCGGCTGAGACTATGTCATGCTCACTCTAATGTCTCGCTGGCGGTGGCGCGTGTGTTGGATCATTTAGCTCCCTTCAAAATGGTTGAGCTGAATGGTGCTAATCCATGCGTCATTTTCGTGAACGGGCGCCGTCAGTAGGGACTGGTCATCTCTTAGCTGCCACGGCGATTTTAATTTAATTTATATTTTTATTTCTAACGGACGCTTTTAATGTTTTGCATCGTTCTCACATGTATAACTTCAACTTGAATGATGTAACCAATATTATGTAACCATTTTATTTTATTTAAAAGAGTGTCCGTGGAGTTTCTTGCCCGTTCTCCTCCATAGGTACCTACTACGCTTTGGAATGGGCGACTAGCTTCATATTTCTGACTGACCGACCCCTTGACTATTCAAAAGTGCCTGTAATTGGTTTATTTGAAATAAATGGTTTGAGTTTGACATGCGGCTGTAACATTATTCCACAGTTACCCATAGAGGGCAGGATCAAAGACTTTATGGTGAATAACAATTATAATAAGTAGTTACGCATAAGATTATGTTATAATCTTTACAGGTAGACGCTTTCGCGGCGACATATATATTTATATTGTACGGTGGTACGGAACCCTTCGTGTGCGAGTCCGACTCGCACTTGGTCGGTTTTTTATTATTTTATAAGTAACTAAATTAAATAAGTTATTATTATAATTTCAGAGTTTACTAGACTGTCGAGAACTTCAAAACGCAAGAAACATTGCAAAAATTCAACTCAAATTCACCCTTGTGACATGAGAAGGATGACCCCCAAAAGGATTTCAAAGACAAAAGCTTTCCAGATTGTTGCTAGAAACTTAAAAGACGAGAACGCAAAAATATTTTTTCTTATGCAAGTTAAGCAAGCTGGGAAACGACACGTGAGAGGAAGAAGATTTACCATGGAGGAGAAAGTTTTGTCTTTATCTTTATATAAGCCTTCACCTAAAGCCTATAGGATTATGAGTAAGTTTTGCATTTTACCCAGCAGAAGAACTTTGCAGAATATATTATACAAAGTGAAACTGGGTCCTGGTTACAATCAAAGAATTTTTAATCATTTGAAGGAGATTGTAGAAAAAATGCCACAGATACACAGATACTGTACATTGGTGTTTGATGAAATGGCCATTGCCCCATCATGTTCTTACAACAAAACGAGAGACTCTATTGAAGGCTTTGTGGACGATGGTGACCAAAAAGAAGAAAAGTTTTGTGACCATGTTTTGGTGTTTATGATAAGAGGTATTGTCAAGACATACAAGCAACCTGTTTATTACAGCTATTCAGCCGGTACAACTAAGACATTGGCTTTAAAAAAACAAATTATAAATGTCATCACGAAATTACAAGAAGCTGGTCTTAAAGTTGTAGCCACTACTTGTGACCAAGGTACAACAAATGTTGCTGCTGTTAACAGTCTAGTTACAGACACTAAATCCACATATTTAAGAAAAGATTTACAGTATAGAGAAGGATTCTTCGAAGTTAATGAAGAAAAAATTTATTTCTTGCATGATCCTCCACATCTGTTGAAGTGCATTAGGAATAATTTGCTTTGCAAAGACCTGAATTATTTTATGGATGGCAAAGCCCAAACAGCCCAATGGTGCCATATTCAAAAATTATTTGAGAGGCCGCCTAACTACAAAGGCGCTAAAATACTGCCAAAATTGACATCTCAACATGTTATGCCCAATCATATACCAAAAATGAGGGTTAAGCACTGTGCACAAGTGTTCAGCCATTCTGTTGGGTCAGCGTTAGGATTTATGGCAGGTATTTATCAATTTCCTTACCATAAAATTTTGTGAATTTCACATTAGATTACTTTTTTTAGAGTTCCGTACCTCAAAAGGAAAAAATGGAACCCTTATAGGATCACTGGTGTGTCCGTCTGTCTGTCACAGCCAATTTGCTCAGAATCTAATGGACCGATTAAGTTGAAATTTGGTACACATATGTATTTCTGTGACTCAAACACGGACGTGTAACGTAAATAAATAAATTTTGAATATGAGTCACTTTTGAGGGCCAAATTAGAAAAAATAAAAAGCTTTTAAACAATACCGTGTGACATATCAAATAAAAGGGCTTGTTGGGAGAATCTCAAATATATTTTTAATGTAATTTTAAAATAAATATTTTTTTTAAATATTTAAGAAAATCGATGAAAATTAAACGAAACTACTAGGCCAAACATTTTGAAAAAAAAACAAAGAATGGTTCTTTACTCATAGATTACAGGAAAACCTATAAGAAGTCTATGGTCTTAACATAACATGGTAAATCTCTCAAAATTGTGCGTACAAACTTATATTTGCTGTTGGAATATATGGGAGAACTTGTTTTTCAACTACAATGTTAAGTTTGTTCTTGGGATAAATTCATCCCAACTACGGAACCCTTCATTGTGCGTAGTCCGACATGCACTTGGCCGGTTTTTTTAGAGATAGTCCAGTAAACCAAATGAATGCCCATCCACTTTCTTTTAATTTTTTTATGTAATCTAATAACGATTGTGAACAATCAATCATAAGTAATGATATTGACTATAAATGGAATTGTTTCTTATTTTCAGAGATGGGAGGAATGCCAGAAGAATGCACTCAAACTGCAGATCTGTTGTTATTCTTCGACAAATTATTCGATAGTTTGAATTGTGGGAGTTACGAAATTGTTCCGGGAAAACCTTATAAATCCGCTGTAAAAGCCAATTCGGCTCATCATGAGCTCTGGAGTGCCAGTTTGCCGGTCTTAAAATCAATGAAATTTGATACGGCAAGACATGTGCCATCATTGACGGGCTGGGTTAAAACCATTGAAAACATTAGAAAATTGGTCAAATTCCTTCATGAAAAAGGTATGAAATCCATATTGTTGCGTAGATTAAATCAAGATGCCCTCGAAAATTTCTTTGGAGCCATAAGAGCCCACGGATATGCGAATATCATGCCAAATTGCTCGTCCTTTGAAGCCTCGTATAAGACATTATTATTAAACAATTTGACATCAAAACATTCTGTTGGTGCAAATTGCGAGGCTGACAATGACTTTTGTTTAGATTCGCTAAAATATTTTTTACTTGAAGAGGACGTGCAATTTAGCAACGAGAGCATCAATGTCGTGGACTATGAGCACATGTACATAGAGCTCATAGACACGACGTCAATGATAAATAATAAAGATAAAGGTAATATAGAAAAATGCGCAGCAATAGGATATTGCAGTGGGTGGTTAGCACGCCGAGCTAAAACAAATGTATATAAAACATGTCAAACATGCCTCAAATTCATGGAAACTGATTATTCAGAAGATTTCCATGGATTTATAAAAATCAAAGAATATGAAGGCAAAAGATGGCTGTGCTATCCTACGAGGTGTTTGTTTGACTTCTTTGCACAAGTGGAAAACATAACTTTTAGTATTTTAAAATCATCACCTTTAAAAAATTGTATTGCTGAATATATCAAATTGGCGGTAACAGTTAATATGGACGTTAATTTTGTAACGTGCGAGACACATAAAAATCATTTAAAGGATTACTTGATTAATAAAAGCATACAATTTTTTATCCATATTTGGTGCAAAGAAGTCAGCCATCTCCTCACTGGCAAAGCTTTAGAGTATGATAAGGATGACCAATTCAAAAAAAAAGCCCATGAACACTATAAAACCAATAGAGGTCGGAAACGACTAAGGCAAACTGGCACTGAAGTTAATGTTTAGTTTATTTTATGTAATGTGATGTTTTTTTGTTAAACCGTGTGATACTTCCTGGCCGCGCCACAGTGGAAAATTAAATAAACATGTTTCTAGATTAATTGTACTATATATGTACTATAAGGTACGTTGAGGTACAATTATTTTCATTACATGTACCGTATAGTACTTACAACGTCAAGTGTATCTGCGCAGTTAATCTAGAAACTTGTTTTATTAATTTTCCACTGTGTCGCGGCCAGGGAGTATCACACGCATAGACTACCATATAATCACACGGTAAAAACAATAAATATGAACATCCATAATTAGTATTTGTTTTATTATCCTCGAAATAACAAGTCTAGTGTAATAACGAATTAGCTTTACCGAGAAAGAATAATGTAGAATGGTTGAAAATTCTGTTCTAGTAAACTAAACTTAAAAAATAATTGAAATGTTGATTCTAGAATCTAGATTCGAATTATTTCTACATTATTCTACTTGGTAGAATAATAGAATTAGCTATCGATACGTACTACGTATGTATATTGACGATAAGAATAGTGTATGTCCTGGTAACTAGATGGCGCTGCTTAAGAAATACTTAAGTTGCCAGTCTATCTCTAGTATATATATAGTAGTCTATGACTAAATCTGAGGTAGCGCTGCGCGGCTACACTTACTAACGCAATTGAGTTCTTTAGTCGACTCGCGCTAATCGATTGACTCCGTACCAATTTATTTAGGTGATGATTTGTAAAAAAATCTTTTCAATCAGTAAATGTATTAGTATTTCATTTAATGTATGAAAGAATTGATGTTTAATAACAGCTTTAAACGCTATCAAGATTTCATTCATTTTCCAAAATATATGGAATCAAATTATAATATTTTCTAAGTAAATAGCATAGAGAGACAGATATAGAAGACAAGTTATAGGTACGTATAATGTTCTTCAATGATAATAATAATTATGTTCTAAACACGTTGTGTTGCTTTATAATATCGTTAAACTCGGGGAGTGTTCAACGATATTAACGAATCCCTTCACATGTATAAGTGTAAGCACACCCAGTAAATATACATTGGAAGAACGTAGGGTGCCGCAAGGCAGCTCAGTAGGCGCGGGTGGCGGTATACTTACAAATATAATCTATGCCAAATTCACTATACTTAAATAGAGGAACTAATTTGAATTAAAATAGAACAGTTAAGAGTACAATTACACTTTAGTGTGTTCTACTCGTATACTTCCTTTAATGCCAACAAAAGACTGAGGTTCGATGAGGGTTAGTCGAGCCAATTAATCAAATGCATGCCGCATAAGTGTTCGTTCGGTGCTGGAAGAGAATTTTAATATGTTATATGTTGGCAATGTAGGTATAAAGATCTTTATTTAAAAAAAAATACATAAACTCACTTACATGAGAACAATGCTTAAAATAAATGTATGTTCTGCCACCTCCCAAGATATACTGCGTAGACTTTCCTGACTAATGTTGATTACATTTTATATTTTTATGTGTAACATCTTGCCTCTCGCTTTCCTGCAATCTGTGGGAGTGATTTCATGAAAAGGGACGGAAGTGTGTAACAGGAATCCGGGGAAGCGCGCATTTTTTGATTTGACCAATGAGCGTGCGACAATGACGATGATGATGATGAATACTGTTTATATCATTATACGTGAGCCAAGACGTCAGATGTTACACATCGTATGCTACTACTATAAGACTCGTTTGTTTTTTTCTTTGCTTACAGCTTGTTTCTAATTCCCTTTCCGAGAAGGCTATTCCTTGCTCAGACCCATGGAATTATGAGAACACATGCAATCAGTCAAGTCTTCTTTTGCAGTTCCCTGCTGGAAATAGGCTTCGTTCAAGTTGCACCACGGCATCTGGTTCTGTACCTTCCACAGCCTGTTTTCGCCAGCCTCATTTCGGTCAGCGATTCCTACAGGTAAGTGAAATATTCGACTATAAAAAAACTAATTAGTTGTTTTTGCACGCACTACTTATCTCGCATACATAAAATAAAATATACGATCAAAACTTTTAGTCTCAGCAAGCAATTTACACAAAAAACTAATCTAAGATCGTTCGAGCTATTTTCTTAATGATTCGTCAGTGTTGCCATTAAGGCCGTAAAACAAAATAATAAATATACTCTGACAAAATTATTTTAACGTAAACAACAACAACAACCTTGAATAAATGATGATTGTCATGAATATTGATTTTTTTTTTGCAACATATAGGTCGTAAACTGGCCTTATTCCCCACCTTTACAATTCCCACCCCCAGGCAAAATCTACGCTGCGATCTACATAAGTATTTGTTATGCATGTATCGGTGATGGAAGATGAATATCGAAACGATAAAGTATAGTTAGTAACACAGTAACACTGCTCCCCGCGGCGCGTCTACGGATCGATGCATTCAGGTGGATAAACTGCGCGGACATAAAATCACTACATTGCACCAGCCAGTCAGTGGCCTGCACTGAAAGTAGGAGAATAGAGCTTGTAATATGCAATATCTGTGGTTACATCTGTAGTAGAAACTGCGTCATAGCTCACGAAGTATTAATAAATTGTCGTTCGCACATAAATTAACTGACTATTATAGGTATCTGTCTCTGGTTTAGTCTTTCTTACAACATTTTCAGAAGCGTACGGCAATTTATGGATACTTCGTGAGTTTCTGAGACTCTGAACCTAGAAAGAGACCTAGAGGTTTAAAGCTAAAAGCTCACATGACTAGAATTGAACGCGAAATCCAGACACATTTTTAGTCTGCCCTTCCATTTTCATCACAGATTTGACATTGCTCTAGTATTTACCGGTATCTTCAAATTGTAGCTACGTCAAGGTCAAGCGATTATCCCAAAAATAAAACCGTATTACTCGTATAATCAACACAAAATAAAGTTTAATTAAATCCATTGTAAACAAACTTTATCATAATACAATAGGCAATAAGGTGACTGCGTAGTTACGCAATATATGTTATGTATACTAACCGCAGCTGTATCAGAAATCTATTACGTGTATATTGTCGAACCTTACATCATTAAGTAGGTAAGGCGCGGGACATACACAGGTGGCGAATGTTAAGTGGCGCGGGCGTGGCGACGGTGTGGCGCGGGCGTTGCGGCGCGCGTTTCATATTTCATACAAAATGAATAGGAACGACGTGGCGCGGAACATACACACAACGCCCACGCCACGCTTCTTGTGTATGTTCCGCGCCCCTCGCCACTTGTGTATGTCCGGCGCCTAATACCTACTCAAAAATAATAGGAATTTCAGATGTACTGCAAAATTTGGTCTTCTATCTTCCGCACCCAAGCTACCCCACCTGTCTGAATAGTTGTCATAACGTCGTTCGAGGCAGCTTCGCACGCTGTCATATCTGAAGTGTGGTCGACCCTCCAGGTGCTAGCAGGTTTATTCACACCATCACGTGCACATGTTAAAAAGAAAGAAAGAAAAATTGTTTACTTACCACAGAAATACGTGAATACAAAAAGATAACTTAGTACTAGACAGCCCACCACTAAACGTGTAAACAGCATACTTGTTTTTGTATTTCCTTGGTTTCTCTTATTTAAAGAAGCAGGCCTTCAAAATCTAGGCGAAGCTAAGTTCAAGCTACTCCTGGACCCACTCATTGTTCACTAAGTCAGAAAGAGTATTGTAGCTAGAGCAATTAAGAGGGAACTGGGCCTGTGAGGAATTTGAAAAATAGGTATTTGAAGAAACTATTGCCGTCGTCTTACCTCAAGTCTGCCCCCGTAGAGTGCGATATCCCGACAGCTGTAGCTCAGACCGATAATATCACAAAAAAATTCACGAGATTGACGTTTCGTATTCCCCTTTTTTCTCCTGGAAAACTGAGCCGATTCAATTATTTTTTACATTAATATCTTAAGAAAGAGTATGTCTAGGTTCCTATCATTTTCTTTTATGTTAAAAACTTTTCGAATTGTCTGGTAGTCCTCTAATCGCGGCGGGAAAAATGGAGCATTTTTGTAATTTTTCTAGGGTCATAATTTCTTTACCAATAAGTTGCTGAAAAAAAGGAAATAACAGGGAAGTGTCTACAGCAGACCTTAATTTTATGAAGAAAAAAATGATTGTTCTAGAGGCATACATTTGTATGGAGAATCGCAGGCCCTGTTCCCTTTTAATAACTGGCATGCAAGACGCCTAGGTAGGAGTCCCGCAGGGGTTGTTCTTGGGTGCGTTCACTTTTAGCAAATCACTGTTATCAAGCGAAGATCCTAATGCGGCTAGTATTCTAATTTCCGACACTTAAGCTTCATACATAGAACTTTAACGTTGTTTGTAGAAAAGTCACATAAATTATTGTCTCACAAAATATTAACCTTGGACTAACTACGATGCTTTGGGGCCAAAATATTTCATAAAATCCGGTCACAGTTGCCCTTAGAACGAGTATGATGCTTAATGAATTCGCCCCAGTTTGTAGACTCCAGCATAATATTATCCCACACAGTGTTGAAGGCCCATTGCGTAAAGTGGTCCCTAACTACCTAATAACGTTAATCACAAATAGGATGGCTTTACGAGCATCTAGGAAAAGCAACAACATCGTGTACATACGTACTACATATTTACTACGCTTACATGACTAATCCCACAGGTAACTAACAGATTTACGGGTGTCTATTTTTATTTCCTCGTCTCAGCCTACAGAATTTGATATTGATGTTTCTATCGTTTAAATAAATTAGCTACATAATAAAGTACGTGCATCTCATCCACTCAATGGCTTGAATGATAAACTCTTTGTGTAACGTCTTGTGGTTATGTGAGTAATTTGTGACTACTGTATGCAAATGAGCAGACAACGAACTGAAATTAAAATAAATATATAAGTACATTAGTAATTTCTTATAATACGTGCAAAATATACATGCTATCCATTGAAATGTACGCGCCAGTGTAATCGTGAAGGCTGACGACATTGCATATTCCGTGCATGCTCTAGACATTGGCGTCCAACGCGCTTTTGCATCAAAAATAGCTACTGAAGACGCGCTAAACGTAAGTTTACGCGGCTGAGCAGCCGCCGCGGCCGTGTGCCCCGCTCCATACACATTTAATAAAGATCACAAATCGAAGTTCAGTATTATAGTGTTGTTTTTGTGAGTTATCGGGACTAAATCACAAGTTATATTATGTTTTGGAGGGGCAGCCATCGGTAGGCGCTGTCAACGAACTATTCGCTCGAAGATCTTCCATCTTTGGCAGCGGAAGTAGCGGCGGATGTCCCGGCAATGGGTGAGCGGTGGCATATGAATGCTTAACAACAATGCTCGCATCTTCGTTCCCATATTTTCTATGCGATCCGTGTCCCTGCCGAAAGTTTGTCAACCTTTATTTTTTGTTTGTATTCTTTATAGCTCTATAGGTAGATTTATAAAATCCTTTTGCCCTTGATAACCCTCGCTTAATGTTTCACTTCAGATTGTAAATTGGATTTATAAATGAGACTTGACAAGGGTGTATGGAGCTTTTGTGGTCAATTGTCTGAACAGGATGTGTGTTGTTTTATCAAACATCGGGAGTTAATTTATATTGTGATGATGTAGTTACCTTGAATAAAACATTATATTTTGACACACACGTGTATGCTTTGTAAATTTATATTCGCGATGATTTTTCTTTTCAATTGAGTTACATGTGTTACGACCCCTAAAACGGTTGGAGTGGGTCTGTTGAAGTACAGAGTCCCGGGTTCACATGGCAGGCTCTTTACTCGCTTAAGTAGGTTCTTACTCATTATACGTCTTTATTGTGTCCCTATATATTTCCGAATAATTTTACATTTATTCTTGTACTTTTATTTTACCTAGATCTTTTCCAGCCCAATGTCCTGTAACACTTATCTCCTTTATATTATACATATTTCAATCCGGCGAGTATCCTGTTATATTACGAGATTAAATTAAATCTCGTAGTTGATGTTCGGATACCTGCTGGTGCCAGTAATAAAACTAACTATCCACTCAACAAAATTGTAAAAGCTTTGTTATGTACTGTTAACTTTCTAACGCAAAGGGTTACTTAGACACAAGCCAATATAACTCTGAATTCTTTTAACGCCTTACAAAAGTAAACAAATAAACTTTAATCAGTACCTACATCGTAAAATTAATTAGCCTACTGAGCTCAGAATAATATGTGTGACATTGACAGTATGGGGTACTGTTAACCGCGCCAAATAGATCTACGGGTACGGTAGCCGTGCCATATTCAAAGAAGGCATCAATTAAAACTTTAATATTCATTGAATGTAGCGAGAAGTACTTTAACGAGCTTATATATCGATCGAACTTTAAAATAAGCTAATTTATATTAACAATCGCGTTCGCTATCGGTTCACCTACTCGCGTTTATTACATAGTTGATGTTGGAAAAAGAATACCATGAAGTCGTAGTGTTGTATTACAATCAATTCATTGAAATGATCGTTGATGTACCTACCTTGGACCTATTAAAACTACGTTTATCATGCTTCATGAATCATGAACGAAAAGCAGCCGTGAGTAGTAGATACGTATGGTAATATGTGATTTTGGAAATAAAATAGAAATAGAGGAATATGAAGCTGATCTGAATTCTAAATCATATTTATTAGAATTTAGAACGCCTCACTACGCCATGATCGGACGAATCTTGGGCGTGTTCAAATGACGATTTTGTAAGATCTCTTCGTCCATCACTCACATTAAATGAAATACTAAAGATTGGAAATAAAAATTTACGAAATATTTTTTCAGCGGTATAATGAACAACCACTTCAGTGTTATAGCAGTCTCATAAAATATGTGGGTTACGTATTTATGTGTGAGATGATCTA
Source organism: Xanthia icteritia (assembly GCA_949128155.2). Classification (NCBI taxonomy): domain Eukaryota; kingdom Metazoa; phylum Arthropoda; class Insecta; order Lepidoptera; family Noctuidae; genus Xanthia; species Xanthia icteritia. The sequence goes on from OX421930.2 coordinate 10,562,333, forward strand.
AATCACACCGCGTCTGGGATGCGTTTCGTGAGAAGACAGGTTGGTCGATGAACTCTTCAGTTTAGCTTTTTGGGACACAGACATCACCATCGGTATCTGGCTATCATCATATTTAATTGTTTACAAAGATTTCCGTAATACAGGAATATTCTTGAATGTAAGTAGTCTACTGGGCCTAAGTTAATCGGGAACAAAGAAATGTAAATTAATGTGTAGTTAGGCATTGTTGTAGAATTTAATGGCCGCCTGTGTGCGTCCACCGATACTTATTTTCAGGTCATTACTTAGAAACTCGGTAAAACAGGGATTATGGCCCTGTTTACGTCTCACATCTCCATCACCATCAACTAAGTGACGATCGATCAAATAAATAGATTATTATGTTGAGTTGAGCTGTACTTACTTATCCACTCGGATTTACCTCTTAAATTGTGTCATGAATATTGTCATTCGGATTGGCTGTCTTTCCGTATAAATTTTAAACTACATTTATAGCTGTTTTCGGCATCTCTTATTTTTTTTTCTATTAATCATAATAGGTATACCTACTAAATAAGTTAATTAAAGTTAGTTTAGTTAACAATTTTTCCTTCCTGTTTAACATTTGGTAGGTAAAATAGGTCATTTCAAAATTTGTGATTATTCTATTTTGATAGCACCTAATTATTTATTTCTTTTATTTATTAAAAAAACAAAGCAGTGTAGTACACATTAAAAAAAACAGTTTTACAAAATAAGTACTATATCTATTAATGTGTGGGTGAGCATTACTCTCCTAGCTAGGTTATGAAAACCTGTATGAAGGAGAAGCAGTCCGGTCCCCTAAGGTATAAGGACAATTAAAGTTTTAATTTTAAGGCAAATAAATGTGTGTCAATGTGTGTGTGTGTGTGTGTGTGTGTGTTTGTTTGTCCATGTTGTTTATGTTAAGATTTTTTTCTGTTTCGTCATATGACTTATTTTGGAGGTACGATTGCACAATCTTTTTGCATTTGTAATCCGGTAGTCCGTAGATACGAGACACTCTTCGTTTATTTCATTATATAGGAACGGACCAAGAAAATGAAAAAAAATATTTACAAAAGCTGACCGTACTCGCGGCAGGGTGCATAGCATATCTTTTCGACGTTTACTACGTTTTTATTTTCTCTAATTCGGTATGGAGTTTTGCGGTGTTACAGAATGGCTGTCTGTAGTATGAAGTGTTGCCGAACATTTAGAACTGCAGTAATTGTATAGTTGGTCGGTTTGAAAATGAATAGAATGAAAAGTGGCCACTTTTAAAATGTCCCTATGTGCTACTACAAACAGGTACGATGGATAGGCAAAGTGTGAAATAGGCATTGCGTATTACCTATAATGGGATTGGCAATATACTGAAGAGATTTAAAGATGTATATCAGTTTGCGAACTCGTCCATTTAGCAGACCGATATGAGATTTAAAATTGAGATTCCTGTTTAAGACTATTCCCAGGTATCTGATGCTTTCAACAGCGGTCAAAAGAGGACATTGACAATTTGAACCCTGTATTTGTGGACGACATGGCACGTGTGAGCTTTGATTAAAACTGGAGTCTGTAGTTGAGAGACCGAGCTGTTAGAATAGGTCAGAAATTTGGTTTTGTAGGTATTTAGGGTGAGAGTGTGGGAATTAAGCCAATTTAACGCAACGTCAAAGCCCAGCTGAGCTAGATGCTGGAGTTGTGACCAGGAATCCGCGGTGAAGGTTATTGGAGTGCAAATCTATTCTGCAAATGATATTACCCTAGCATTATCGATATTGAGATCACACAGGTCATTAATAAAGATTAAGAAAAGAGTGGGGCCCAAAATGCTTTCTTGTGGTAACCCATAGTGAATGGAAAACTCCTCGCTGTAATGGACATCGATCCTGACTTTTTGCGAACGATTTGAGAGGTAGCTTTGGAAAAGGTCCAGCAGGAACAGTGTCGTACGCTTTCGCGAGATCAAGGAATATTGTAAGGACTTTTTTTATTTATTTATATGATCTATGACAAAACTGGTTAGGTCATGAACTGCGTCGCAGGTTGACTTATTTTTGCGAAAGCAATATTGTAGCTGTGAGATTATCTTACAATGCTCCAGGTAACCAAACAATCTTTTGTTTATCAAGCGTTCAAAAACCTTGGATAAAGCACTTGAACAGCTATAGGACGATAGTTATTCGGCAGAGTTCCGTCCCCCCCCCTCCCCCCCTTGAATATTGGATAAATTATTGCCTTTATAAAAGAAGCTGGAAAAACAGCTGTTTCAACAAAAAAAATGAATATATGGCATAAAATAGGCGCCAGAGTGGTGGCAGCGTTTGGTCGCAGTGAATTAATAGTGGATATAATTTCATCTGGGTCAGTTTTCTCCAAGACAAAAGATGAGGTTCATAATGAACTGTTTTGTAGGATAGGTGGTTGTTATGAGGGCCTTGTTTTTATAACGTCATCTGCAAGTTTCTTGCCTATATTGACAAAAAAATCATTCACAATGTTACATGACTGTGAGAGTATGGGTGATGAAGATAGCAATTGCGTGGATGAGTGTGTAGTTTTTGTGGTGTTTGTTATTCGTTTTATGGTATCCCAGAGTGATTTTGGGTTATTGCTTGCTTTGCTGAGTTCTTCCGCATCGAAGAGCCTCTTCGTCTTTTTATGAACTTTTGTACAGAAGTTTCTGTATCGTTTGTAGGTTATATTTAATGTTCCGTTATCTGGAGACTGCTTGAGGTTTCTGTGCATGGCATATGTGTTTCTCATGCACCGTAACAAGCCGGGAGTTATCCAGGGTTTAAGAATCTTCCGTTTTGCAACCACTTTTTTAATTACAGTGTTCCGCTATGGCTGAAGTCAGTCCTTCAATTAATTTGTCGGTAGCGGTGTTTGCGTCTGTTGTAGTGAGAATAGGGTCAAAGTCTATGTTTGAGATTGATGCACCTAGTGCCTCATAATTAATTTTTGTTATGGTAGACGTAGTGGTGACAGGGATACGTTTGCTATCCAGACAAAGTAGTGAAGAACCATGATCGGTAACCGTAGACTCATAGACAAATGTGAATGCGGGCGTCCTTGTTCTCAGAAAAAATATGCTTCCTAATAATTATACTTCCTCTTGCTGGCTGTAGGTAATTCATCATATTGACTTCTTTATGTCATGGGAGCTACTACGTGTCATATTGAGTTACGAATAAAGGGCACGAAGATTTTACCTAGCAGCAATGGTTTTGCTTGGTCTCGGGAATCATTAAGTTGTCGAGAGACAGAGCTTGTATGATTTACGTGTTTTACATATATCAATTCTCTAAGGTTCACTTAAAACTATTTGAGCCATAAGCATATACAAAAACATAAAGAAATAAAGTTATTTAAAGCACCAGATAATTATAATACCTAAATGAGCAAAGCAAACTCGGGAATTCGAAGGGCTAAGGTTAAAACCAGATTCCAAAACCCAAACGTTCCATAATATTTAGGTGCTTTAAAATATACTGCTTAAGCTTTTCTACATATTTAAACAACGTAAGTTCTCCTATTTCAATATGAATGGTCAAAAGAAAACCGAAATTATCCGAGGCGGGGTGCATAAGTTTTCGAGGTCGCTTTGCTTGGTCTTGTATCCTACATTCTGTTACCTAATTCTTTAGCTTTTTTTGCATAATTCGACAAAGTTTTCATTACTGTTGTAAGGGTCATAAGAAAATCATAATTATCCGAGAGGGTGCAAAAAAAAATCGATCTCGCTCTTACAAATTAACTCTTATTTCTGTAAGTAGGTATGAATAGACAAATCAAAACCTACCCTATCCGAAGTAGGTTGCAAATTTTTTCAAGCTCGCTCTTATCACACAATTATTTCCTTTATTTCATTACTTACATATAAATTATATTTTTAAATATTAGAATAAAAAACTATAAAAATATAAAAAATAGTAGCCCACCGATATCGGGAACAGTGTCCAAGCTACCGGCGGTCAGGGCTCCAGAGAGAGGAACCTCCTAATAATGCAAGACGTGTCCAGGAGTACCGCTTTCTGAATCAAGCCCTTAATCCAGCTGCCCACCGAGAGCCTCCTCAGGTGTTGGTCGAGGCTCTTGGCAATTAAGCCATTGGCTGGTACGACTATCGGCACAATGATCGCTGAGTTCACATCCCACATGTCGACAATCTCGCGAGCCAAGTCAAGATACTTGATTACACAATTATTTTTATTATCATCACGATCCTGTCGGCACCCATGGTGCGTGTGACCCCCCGAAATCTTGAGCTACAACCGCGCCTGATAGGTGCATAGTTCTGAAATTCGTCTGCGATGGTTAAGTAATTACTAAAAATGTTTATTATTTTCCCAGAATATTAATCGAAATAAGACTGTTAATATGGTACTCAAAAAAAGACCAAAATAATCCCATTTCCAAAATAATGTGATCACAATTCAATATATTGGATTGGTTGCTCCATGTGTATTTGAGGCAGTTAAGTAGGTACACGTATATAGTAAATTGGTTCAAGAGGAACGGAAACATCCAATTGTATCTAAGCCATCAGTCGTCGCGATAGTACACAACAACTGCCTAACTGTTCATGGCGTTCCCAATATTTCTTTTATATGATACTTTTATTTAAAAAAAAAAAAACGAAAATAAATACAGGCAGCTTGTTATGTAGGTACTTACACGTGTTTTGTTCTTCTGAAAACGAATCCTAAGTAAATAGATAAATAGAAGATATACCTATACTATACAATATCTACTCTTTGTTGGTTTCATCACATAGATTACCTACAATTTGTAATTTTGAAACTTACATAGGTTCTTACAGTGGGCAAACTTATTGCTAAAAGCGATCCAATGCTATCGACTTTCAATTTGATCTAATGATATTATCATCTCGTGCTAGGGTCGGAGCTAAACGGTAGCTACCACGCAGACCAATCGATCTGCAAAGTTCGGCCGCGCTTGCGCTGTTCAGTCGTCCTCTAATATTCGGAACGGGGCGAACAGAAGCCCTAAAATCTGATACCCGATCCAAATTTTAGGATATCTAAGTGTCTTATTCCCTATCTCTAAGTAATAATTTGCTGAAATGAAATCAGTAGTTTACTTCCCAAAACTAACTTGATGCTAAGTAGAATTTAAGACTTAGATCATACCTACCACTAAAAACACTTAACTGTGCCTCATCTTCCAAGTATGATAAATAGAAAGATAATTTAAAATATACGTCTCGAATTCACGATTTCAAAACCCATAATGGCTTTTCTTTGTTCCAACTTCCATGTAATCCCTAAAAAGAAATTAACAACTTTTCATCCCGCATTTGTATGATGTTAAAATCAATATAGCTTCGACATGAAAGCCTTTTGCCGAGCTAGGAACGTAGGTAACCTGGTTAGTGCAGGGTGCACTTTAGTACTTAACGAGTCTTCGATGGTGTAAACGTAATTAGCGTTGGCGTTAAGTTAATTTACTAAGGCTCCATTTATTTATTGGAATTTCCCTTGTGGGAACTGGATCTATGGCAAAACGATTAATTATTATTTCTCAAGCACGAATTCAATTAATAAGACAAAACAAAGTCGGTATAACCTAGGTTTCAGTTACAGCGGTGTTTATATACCTAATTGTTAGGCTGTTTTGGTAGTGTTTTCGAAATAAATTATGGCTCTAATTGAAAAGATGTTTCTTTACATAATTACATGATTTTGAAGAGTCTCGAAATAACATTTACATATTGACTGTGTGACTCTTGGCATTCTGATTCCAATGCAATGATGATGCGGTCAATACGGGCCTTAAATGTTGAAATTCCCCATGAGAAAACAATATCCTCTAGAGCCACGCTCCTTATTCCATCCTATTTTTGTTTTAATGCCGTAGCTATAATGTTTACTTAGCACATAAAAGTTTTGTCAATATAAAAATTGATTAACACGTGGTTGAAACCAGACCGCCTTTACTTTCAAATCCAGCTGCACGGTATTTATAAGTTTTAGGACGTTATGATCGGGTTTGTTAGTCAAAATTTTTGCTTAACGGCTCAAAATACAAAGGAAATATTACCTATAAGAGCCTATAGCTATAGGTTACGTAATGAACCATAATTATCTGTTCATCATCATTATAATGTGGATCCAATTACGCATCCTCCGTTGAATATGACCTACATATGGCTATACCCACAGAATTCTTCAGCTGGTAAATTTTTTACATGAATGGCTCTACATTAAGGAAATATCCAATTACCAGAGCTCTGAAGACTGCGTCATTATTTTTTGATCGTTGATTTTTTAACTACCTACGTTGAAACATAATATATAGGTATATTATGTGGGGGGGTAAGGAAAATTTGTTTTCTGAAGGCCTCAGAGATGACATTAAAAAATTGGACTTCAAAATTGAAGATGCACAGTGTAATCAATTTCGTATCACCGGAACATTAGTTAGAAATGTCACACCGCTATTTCCTTCCGAAGGTGGAACAAGACATTGTCACGTTTTACAATTCAAAGGTAAATGTACAGATATTATGTTAGGTTCAGCTAGTATTGTGCGCGCTGTAGCGACAGATTGCCATCCCATCGCCCACGAGCTGTAGGGGAGACCGGGGCTGGTTGCCTATAGGGGTACGTAGACTAACTGCCAAAAACTCGTCAGCAGTTCGAGTTTAACCTACCCCAGACAGATTTATTTTTCGGCAAAAACCAGTAAATAAAAATAACTATGAAAATACGGAAATTATGATATTTATTTATTTTATTTATTTATAAAGGTACACCAACAGCTTCTGTATACAAAATATAAAATAAAAGTAGTTAACAATTATGTGCTTATGCAGTTGCCAATAACAGGTGAACCATTCTCAAATACAGTGATAACCTAAGATAAAAACGAAACGAATATTTTTTTTATAAAAATTAAGTTAAAAGTTACAATGGTTGCAAGAAATACTTACATACTAATACAAAGAATCTTTAGATTGTGCGGGTTGCGTGCTTTGGGATCTTAAAATTTGGATTTTAAAGTTTTTTAGGGAGTCATGATATATGTCAACATGTGGAGTGGATTTTACATAAGAATTAATCTCTCGGCTGAGCCTATTGAGAGATGTTAGTTATTTCATTAGGCTAATAGTGTCACTATCAAATAAAGTATTTTTATATATGTAAATATTAAAACGAGAATACAAACAATGTATGTTTCTTGTGTTTTAATAATTATGTGACGACCAATAAGTGAAAAGTTAGTCAACCAGCCCCGGTCCCCCCTACTACAACACATTTCTCGCTTCAGAACCCGGCGTGGGATGAGAAGCAGCTGACACTCCGCTTTCATTCCACTTGCCGATTATCATTAAAATTATTTTTCAAAATTCAAATGCATGACAGCCATATTTTCCTGACAAATTGGAAGTTTTATTTCCCTGAAAACGTCAATTTCTCAGGAACTTACACAAACACGATTTACGTTTTAACCGCACCCCGCTGATGGCTCATCGGATTCTGACGAGACTTTAGTATAGCTTAATGAGCTAAATATTAAAAAAAACTCTTAGCTCTATATCAAAATATATCACAGCTTGATGTTTCTTTTGCTTGCAGTTGGTCCTTTTGGTTGATGTCACGAAAATTTCTCATTTCCTGAAATTCACGCGAGCAATGGCGCTCCCAACTGTTTGTATAAAAATAATTGTATGAAATACTGATGATCGTATGGTGACTAATGAGGGATTTTAATCACAACGTGCCATTTCTCAGCGATGAGTGCGAAACGCAAAAATAAACCAGCTTGCATTCCCTGAATCTTATCTCGGATTTTGAACTTCACAGCATACCGATAACTATAGGCACCTATAGGTCTATATTTATGTTTTATTTATTTTTTTAAAATCGTTTCCCCGCTCTAGGAATTTCTCCTGTACCTGTATCTTTGGTTGATGGATGTTTTCGAAAATTAATCCTCTTTTTTAGGGTTCCGTAGTAAACAAGGAATCCCTATAGTTTCGCCATGTCCGTCTGTCTGTCTGTCTGCGGCTTAGCTCAGAGACTCTTTGTACTAGAAATCTGTAATTTGGCAATGGTATACATATTAATCATGTCGACAAAGTGGTAATAAAATCACGAGATGTTTATATGTTAAAAACACGGGATGTTTGTTTTACTTATCTATACCATGGTGTGTCATTGGAAAGAATAACACACCATGATCGATCGTTCAAAAATATTGTGTCGTCCCCCCCCCCCGCTAGCCACATTTAACTTGCAGTCGGGGGGACAGACGGTTGGTTTTGGAAATGTGAAAAAATTCACGGCAGTATTATATTTATAACGAAATTAAAAGGAAAACTATCACAGCTAGCTAAGTAGGCTTTACAAGTTAACGAGTAATAATCGACCAACTTACATTTGCGGTTGCAAAAACATGTCCCGGTTTCCATCCGTCCTGTCCGCGGAGGACATGGAACGATGTTGATCCCCTTACCATATTCCAGAGGGTCTGCGTGACAGTAAAACAATCAGATGAACAATTGAAGCAGCATTTTGCGTATGAGCTAGCACCGTATCCCTTGTCCTTGTTCACTGAAGAAGGAATGCGCAAGGGCACGAAATCTTCCTTCTACTCAACTACAACACTACAAGAACTACAACTAAACTTATACCCAAGGGGTTACACGCGTTATTGACTGGGCTAAAGAACCTGCATGAATAGGTATACAACTTTTTAATATTAAGGGTTAACTTAAATGCATACCTAATGCATTTAACTTTCAATAGCATTCTAATGATATGGGATTTAAATTCATCTCCAAAACTACTAACTGCTCCAAGTATCAGTTAGTAAATATATAAAAACCTAAGTGTAGTGTAGTACAGTGAACCCATACTAATGCGTGGTACATCGCTATGCCCTCTGTAAATCCTTGCGCCACAAGACTGAGCTTTGTTTTACAGCAGATGCAAGTAAACACAGTCGACCCGACATCTGGTATATTTTTTTTACTTCCACTATACGAAGGGCCTATTCCTGTGTCAATCGATATGGCTCAGCTGTGGGAAACGTTTTGAACTTTTGCGGCGAAATAAAACTTCAAAGAATCACAGTCAATGCGTGCTCGGATTCTTTTGTTATCTCCTGCCCTATTTATTCCTAGAGATCAATGAACTCATCGCAATATTTGATATTTGTTAGGACAACAATGTGGACAGGAACTGTATACTTCAATATGACATCATGTAATACCACACAAACCATATACCGGCCCGCGTCTGCTTTCCGGTACACTCTCATGTATTTATTAAGCTATGTATATTTTAATTTGTATTTAGTAGTGAAATCTAGTTAATGGAATATTTATTAAAGATTTAATTATCCGGCCAGTAGATCATCGCTGGCAGGTAATTAATTTGTAAGCCGGAGCACCGCACTGCTATGACTACGACAGCCGCTCGTTTGTTCACAAAGGGTTATAAAAGCTGTCTAATTAGGATTTCATTTTTCTGTGCCTAATCATGACCTATAAATATGTGAATTATAACTTCGATATAATATCTAACATTAACTTAAATCTCAGCTGAAGTTGAAAGCTCTACGCTCCGTAGCGCGTGTGACACTCAGTTAGTACGACATTCAGTTAATGATATCGTATGCGACTTTAAGCTCAAAATACGTCACTAATAGCCTCCAACGTCACAGTTCTCATTTTTCGAATGGCTCGACAGACGAGCCGAGATTGAAATTGTAATACATACGCACAGCGTCATGCACAACTGGCTCTTGATATTCATTTCAGATTTAGTGACTCGAGCTTTTAGCTGTATTAACTTGTCTACGCAGGCGTAGGTAATAGGTACCTGAGTATAAAAGCTTTTTTTAGAAATTTGTTAGGTATACGTACTTTAGGAATAGATAATTTTTGGAGCCTGGAAAAATATTTGATGTATAAGGGACTGGTTTATTTACATGTAAGTAAAATTGTACACGAAAATGTCATCCTAACAAAAAAAGACCCAAAAAAGTTTCAACACAAGCTCCGGATATTCAGGCTCCCCCAAAACTTGTTTACCTGTACCATTCGTAGCTACATCCTCCCTTACTTCCTACAGGGTCTGCGTCTATTATTAGAAGGGTTATAATTACTCGGATACAGTGTTCCCCGAGGGGTCTGTGAATGGGTGCGTGTTTACAAACATCACGCCTGACTCCTGGACGACGGGACGCAAGACGCAAGCGCAACACACGCATAAACACTTAAAATTAAAACTGGCCACACAACTCCCCTTTTCATGAATATGTACTGAAGGCGCCATGTTTTTACATGTATTGGGATAGTCCTGACCTGAAATATTTTCGTAAATCCCTGTATAATCTATTATGTCATTGATGTTTGTGGTTGTCAATACCTTGAATGCTGAATAAAGAAAGAAAAGAGCAAGAAAAATGAATGCATGCTGAGAAAGATTGACGTGTTTGAGGGGTCATTGTATTCTATGTTATCTTCTGAATTTGTGTAGTTACTACCATTTGGCGGCTAACCAAATGGTCGTAGCTACACAAATACTTATTAAATGCCTTAGTAACCTCTAAAGGTTACTAAGGCATTTAATAAGAAAAACATCTAGTCGCAGATTCCGTCACAAAACTAAATGTACCTATATACCAATTATCATACCAATTCACATGGAGTTGCACAAGCACAGGAAATCCCAGGAAATTGACCTCCATCCATATCGTTCAATATTCATCGATACATGGTTACAGCGCATCAGGGCTGTGTATACACCGTGCGTTTCCTGTGCGCGCGTGCTATGAAAGCTTTGCTTCCTTGTGAAAGCCCGCACGTGTGCGCCTAAAAGCCGCGCTGGTTCCACCTGCGCGCGCGCTGTATCCCCGAGATACGCGCAGGCCGCAGAGCACGCCGCGCGCCCGTCCAGATGTGTCGTGTTTAGTGAACATACCGTGATCTCCGACCATGGGACCCCAGTTTGACTATTGCGTCCGTGCCACCAGTGAGTTATCAATACTTTACTCTTACTTTGTTTGTTGTGTAAAACATTATGGAAGCCCTGGATCGAACCGCCCAGCGCTGTGTACTTTTGCAATTTTCCAACGGCATAAGTTCAATAAGTTATTTAATTTTCCGATACAGAATTCGCTTTAGAAAACTTGTACTTAATTTGTGATAAGTATGTCTTGAGATTCTCAGTTTTGAGATTCGTATTTATATTTACAAACAAACAAGCTTCGTTGTATACCTAGGTATACGATTGACGCTGCTATGTTCATAAGGACATAAAATACATTGTTTCCTAATTAGGCATCGGTGTGTATTATTAGTGCCGATGATAACTGTTCGCGACACACAGTAGGTATTGTCGCGGGCAATTAGTATTCAAGTGCACTATCGTAGCCGTAGTAATTAACGGTGTAATCGGGGAGCGTTTCAGCTCTGAAACTTCTGAACATTTCCAGACACATCGGTAAGAATAAAATTAGTCATTCTTCCGAAAATCTCAAAACACATTTTGGAAGCTTTTTTAAGCTTTCCAAGAAATACGATTGATTCATTAATCAAGAGGCGCCTAACTTCATTTGTTTAGACTGCGACTGACGATTGTACTAATTAGATACACATATAATGATATAAATGATGTATACAAGATATTGTGAAAACATTTTAAAAGAGTAACGGTGGAGTTTCTTGCCCATTCTTCTCCATACGAAAACTACCTTTTGGAAGGGGCAACTAGAATCAATTATTATTTAAATGTTGACGTTCAAAAGTGCCTTTTTGTGCCTAATTGAAATAAATTATTTGACTTTGACTTTGACTTTGACTTTAGAAATGTACAGTATATTTTTTTTTTACTATACATGATACCTACTACAGGATAAATGTGTTTTTATTATTTTAGTATACAGCAGTATATTTATGGTAGTTTTTAAAATTTATCATTGACACTTAATATGAAACGAAAGAATTTATCTTATTTATCGATATCGTTTATCATTATAATTATTTCGCCTAACCTAACCAGACTGGTAAACCAATATTATTATTTTTTGTATAAATATTTGTATGTTATGTGAATGTCTTAATAAATTATCATGTCAAACGAAATTTTAAGTATCTGCCTAACCACTTGCAATATCTCAAATCATATTAGTTACACATTATTTTATTACCTTAGAATCTACCTACCCATCTAACAGAAGCTTTTGTTATTAACAGATTACATAGTGTTACTAACTGAACTAAAATGCAATCAATTACTGACAAATACGTCATTACTGACCAATAATGCCACAATAACAGTGAATAGCATTGTACACCTTATTTAGGAGTGGGTCTGCTATTATTTGTCACTTGTTTTTATTTAACCACATGTGCTAAGGGTCATTTCTATTGCCGCCCCACGATCCTAAATACACCCGAAAACTCGCAGATGCGGGCACAACAAAAAATACGAATCTGGTAAAAGCTCTTCTTTCACAGCCCATGGCAATAATTTTAGAATGATAAATCTTCATTAGGCATCATTCATCGTATTTTGTTGCGATTTTCTTCTCCTTTTGTATTTAAATGCTATATTTGGTTTACTTTATGAATTTATGATAGATATATAAATGGTTTATGATGTAATTTCTGCCTCATATTAAAGCGTACCACATTCTAAAGTGCGTTAAATTCCTAAGTGTCGTTTACGACTGCTGATGCTGCTATTAAAATTAGCCAAAGTTATTCCAACCAACGCGGTTAATGTAAGCTATAAGTACAGCACTAGTAGCATCTATTACTGTACTACATTCCCTCGTAAGTACTACGTGTCATGTCAGCTAGCCAAATGACTTATCATTGCACTAGTGAGACATCTACATGGGGAGTAGACAATGGGCGAAAATTGCCTTCAATTCGCATTTTCCGGCTTTCAAAAGTAGGTTGCTACACTCTGCCCGCACTGGACGTAATGGAGAGCCGTTAGTTCATTGGGGTTATTGAATAATTCCCGTGTGTCGGACTCGTAGAGTACTGGCCACCGCCAGCGAGCGACGTCGCATCGACCGCCTCAATGATACTTGGTAGTGTGCCCGTGTATCATTTGTCATCATTGTACCAAATTGGATTGAGTTTTGATACGTAACTTTGTTTATTTACAATTCTTATCATCTTTTCAGATAATCCGTCATATTTCGCGTTGCCGAACAAGGATGTGCCTGACAGCGGGGAATCTCAGGGCTCTTCCGAGCCATGTTCCCGGTCAGCTCCCGGGCGCGTCTGGCCGGATGCTGGTCGGCCATTGGGCTCCCCACGCCGCAGGGAACCAGAGAGCCCCAGACGCAAGGAGTTCAGGGCTCTGCTGAGATCTCTGTCTGCTCGCGAGCCAGAACAAGCCGAAGCATTTCTTAAAGGACAGCCGAGACCTGGGGATTGCGCTCCTGGAGACATGAGACACACATTTACTGCTCCGCGAATCAAGTAAGTTACATTTTTATTTTTAAATAATGTTCCTTTTTTTTTTAAATATTGATTCATAAATTCATTTGCTCTACAGGAAGGGCAAAATAAGCACAACAGTGGTAACAACAGATGGTCCACAGGAGCGCGAAGAAGTATTTTACACAATTCCCCTTCAGGGTAGGAGAAGGCACTCGGTGGGCGGGTACTTGACAACGGGTGCGGCAGGAGCTGGAGAAGTGACCGCAGTTCCCAGCGAAGTACCAAGAATGCCCCCACCGCGTTTCAATCAAAAAGAAGAGGACACCATCAAGAGGAGAAGACCAAAGAATTTCTCTTTCAAAGGTAAGTTCAATATTATTGTTTGTTTGTAAAAAATGTAGACGCGTTGTCGTCTAACTTTCAATCGTTATCTTCAAACTAAACATGAGGAAATAAACGTATCGGAAACAGTCATAAATAAATACTAATATATGTTATGATTTATCTTAGCCAAGTGTGAATTATTTGAGGAACATATACAATATTTACTTAGGCTGTTTGCAATCGATCAAAACTCTAGAAGATTTGCCTGAAGATTATTCCAGTGTAACGTAAACTTTTATTGAATGGTAGGTATATTTGCCATCACTTATTTACTTTAGAATGATTTACACGTAAACATTTACTTACATTTAATGCGGTTTGTATGTAGGTACTTGGCAACTAGTTAGCATTCTTTGTTTAATTGTGTAGTTGGCATCACCTACTTATTAGTTACTTAAGGTAATTAATGTAGATGTAGTTAGTCTTAGATATTATCTAACTTAACGTGACCAGGATGTGAAAGAATTTACATTTAAATCTTTCTTTGTCTTCATAATAACTTAATATTGAAAGTTGAAAGCGACAGTAGAGGAAGCGCTCGCAGTAAAATCTATTCTCAGATAATAGTGATAGATACGTGGAAGTGAATAATAATGATAAACTGTCATAAACAAGTCAATCGAAACCTAGGGCCGATACCAGAGAACGTTGCTCCCGACGGACGAGCCGCCCTTCGACCCTCGCCGATACTTGCGCTGCATGATACAGATGCATCTCCCAAATGTCTAATAACCTCAGCGGCGCTTTTGATATCTTCATATCTCACTTGCCCTTTAACTAAAAGCTATCTAAAACAAGGATGCGAAGCAATATGTTTTATCAGAAACAATAAAAACAAAAGCCAACCGTTACGTAAGTTGTCTATTCAAGCGTCACTTTTAAAAAGATTTGTCTCTCAACTTCGATATCATCAAGATTATGTCAACTTATCAATTTTCAGGAATCGTAATATTTCGCCGATTAGGCGTATCTGCGAAACGCGATCAGAATATAATAAAAACGTTTTTCGTGTTTACCATCTCGTATTTGGTCGTCGATAACGCTTGGGGAATATTTACACATGGGCCCAAATTTGTTTTGTAAGATTAGGCGGTTGGGCCTCAGAGATGGCGTTGCGACTTGCGATTATCGTTGTCGCGTCGAGCTTTTAGTATGCGAAGTGCGTGCGCTTGCGCCGCCGCCTGACGCCAGCGCGCGCAGTCGCCGGCCGCGCGCCACATGATCGCGAACCGACACTTCTCGCTGTCACAGTTCTGAGGGCTCTTGTATTAGTTTCGTGCGCTTTCTAGTACTCGCCTGCAGTTCAGTCAGTGCAATGACAAGCGTTTAACTTGAAACTGTCGGGAATAACGTCTTCTCTCACTTGCGTCGCTATGGAGGACAAAAGGAGCGAAACAATGGCCGACACAAGTGAGTTTTGTTTAAAATTTAAATTTTTAAATGTCACACTTTGTATTTTCGAAAGTTTATTTGCATGTTAACACTTTTAAGGGTACAGTATACGTTACTGTGTGTTTTTTGTCATGTGGCGTGAAGTATGTTGACGACAATTTAATTAATTTGAGGGTGTTGGTGCGAACTTCTGTTATCTAATTCACACGTAACAATCACGTAACTTGAGACAACTACACAGACAGTTACGCGGATAAGCTAACTAGTAACTCGTAAGCTCCCTAAAAAATATATGAGAGATTATAGCATTCCATATTAATTATTTGATATTACTTGCTTAAGTAAAGGAACTTAATTATAATTGTAATTACCTTACGTAAAGATGTATATTAATAGTTAATCTTTTACCACATTTTCCTTCATATTGCTGCGAGGCTACGCGGGAAAGCTTTGTTTCATTTCCACGGCCCTTAATTTAATGTCTCTGTACTTTCGACGTAGAAAATGTGTTATTCGGAGATCTTATTACAGTTATTAAGTACTTACACGATATGTATTTACGCGATCCCCTTTTATATTGTTTTTATTATCGTAGTTGATAAATTATTGGATTGGATAAGTATACAGTGGCTCATAGCTTCATACAATGACGCTATAACACTTGTGCATGGCGACCAGCACAGCTCCCTTAATGCGATAGATAATAAGCTATTGTCTTCGCTAAAGACGTCTTCAGCGGCCTTCACTTTACTGAACTCAACAACGTCACTTTGTAATTCGAAAATGTCCAGCTCCATCCAAAATCAATGTCAAAGAAACACCGTACAACATCACCAAATTAGATTCACCGTTGCCATGCTGATGTTTACACGATAATGAGCTGTAAGAGCTAAGAATTAGGAGGCAGCCCCATGGGTTGGTTGGCACCCGAGTTGGTCGTGGCGAACGCATTAAATATGCAGGGTGGCATGTATGGCTGAATAAACATAGTGTAATTTACATGCATCGAAGCAACTCCCGTAATGTACTCGCATTGGGAATGTAAATGCGTAAACGTCTTGTATAACTTGTCTATAATGTCGGTAGGATCGCTCCCACAGATTGTGTTAACTGATGCAGAGACAACGGACAATTCTTTAGAGACAAAAGATGGAAAACGTCGGCCTGTTGTTTAGATTCAGCACAAAAGGCGCGAAACATAAAGCTGACTTAGCCATCTGACGTTCACGAGATACAAGAGATGGAATTAAAATCTGATCTGAACATTCTTAGATGGCTTAACAAATGTGTTAGTGTAGTAGAAACACATTTATTATCAAATAAAATACCAGAGATACTATAAGTACTATTATTGAGACGAACGTATTTCTTCTTTTGTCTGCCGAGCTTTGTCATGTTATCAGTCGAAGCATTGAATTATAACTTTGTTTGTGACGTCTATCGACGTTGTATCGTGATAAAAACAAGACGAGACAAGGCGTTATCACCAACGACCGCATACAAGGCTATTATTAGTTAATACGACGAAATTGTCTAAGTACATCGATGTAGTTAACTGTACAATACATGTTGTATTCTTGTCGAACATCTACTCAGAAGAACAATGATCCATTCAAAGTAACCCAAAAAAATTCAAAGTTCTCTTTATGAAGCTCAATGGGAAGTCCTATTTATCCAATTTTTTAATGAGTCAGTAAGCGGAATTTGTTATTTAAGCCAACATGTGTATGTCCGCTGTTCGTAGGGCTTGGAACAGTCTGCTTGATGATAGTCACGGTGAGTCAACAATAAATTATTAATATAAATTGTGTCTTATAATTAAACCAGAAAGTATGATTTAGCATCGAAGAACTGACAGGAGCCAGAGAAAAAGAACGTTTATTTTGATATGATTCATCATGGCGTCGGGTGCACGCCAGCACACATTCACTATTTGTTAGCGAACATGTTTAATATTAACCCCTTTTTTGGCAAACAATAATATCCTCTTGTAAGTAGGTTATAAACATTATCATAATCGAAACATAAACGCAGATTGATGAAATCAATTTCAACTATAGCATCTGTTAATGAATAAGTAAGAAAGTGTAGACTTCTGCATTAGATACTCACGGGTTTTCAGGAAACAACACGTACCTACCTATAAACAAATCGTTTTCAGTGAGGTACTTTATGTAGATACAACATCTTGTATTTAGTAATTCCCTAAAATGTGATCTCATTCCGACTGACTTTGCTGGCGTTTCCTCGTATTTCTTGGAAACGTCTTATAACGAAATGAATAGGCATCGTCTTGTCGCCCACGTTCAGTCCCACTGGGGAATATTCGATGTTCTATTTACTAACAATGTACGAGCGAACATGACATTATTGACATCGCATTATGTGTCTCACAATTATTTTCGTAACAAGATGAGTTGATCCAAACAAAAACTAATATCATAAGGATATTATAGTTAGATCAGTAATTACATTTAGGGTTCCAAATCTCGTCCCTTTTGGCAACAGATATCGAGCAAGACCTCTCTGGCTTAAGTAAAGAAAATACAGATTCAAAAGCTACCTGCCATATTGGGAAGCGTTATAGGGCTACAATATTTTACTCGAAACATCAAAGACGTCCGCGGCGGCCATTGAACTGAAAACTGAAAGCGGCACAGCCTCGACTGTAGCCCAATGTACCTGCTTTGTTCCACTTTCCAACTTGCGTAACGTCCTTATTGTGGTGATAAAAATAGGGCTTTAAGTGTAACCTGACGGAAGACATGCTGTAAAGGATTTGGTTTAATCAGGGAACTTGCTACTTAGCTTGAACAAATATATTTTTTAAAGAAGCGACGGGCCATCCTTTTCTTGGATTGCTGCTTATTCATTAAGTTGCTATACATTTTCGGAATTGTCTTTTGTTTTTAGACTTATGTAGACAGTAGTTAGGTACCTAATAAATGGAAACTTGTGTAAAAATAACGCGACATAATAAATAATCGGTAGCCGAGGCAGCCAGAATTTATATAGTCATAAACAGGACATGCTAACGTAGGATCTATAAAATAATATTGTCACAAATTTTGCTGCCTACCCTTACCACTAAAGCAAGCAAATTAACGTCAATAAATTCTATTCTAATTCAAAATATTTCAAGAAGGCACTTCCGTTCTACTTGAGCAGAAAATAGTCGCACAGCAACACATAACTGCATATCGGGCGTCATATTCAGCCCTCCAGTTCTGTTACTCGCTGCATTTAATCGGCTATAGTTATTCCGGGCGACGCTGATAGACGTTTGTCTATTTAGGAAACGGATATTACATTTAGTCGGGTCTTCATTTGGCGGCAGAGGTGGGTAAGTATAAACCCGTACGAGTTTCCGGCGCGCGCGCAGTGCATAGCATATTTTGTAAGCAGCCGATGCGTTTGCGTGGCACTGGGCGCAATAAAAAATTTAACAGCGACCGTATGCTTTCATTCATACGCTAGGAAAGGTATATATATGTTTTTAGGACAGCGTTGAAGCTTTTAACGCTCTTACACCTAACTGAGCATTACGCATTGTTTAATGAAAGTGAAAGATAATGGTTCCTAGAAATTAACGCAATGTTTTGAATCCAAAAATAAAACGCTCTCAAAGATTAAAGAGGAATTCCTTATGGTTACTGAGATCACTTGACTTTCAAACTTTTCTGTTCTATATCGAATTTAAATGCATTGCATTCATTAATCAATAACGGTCGATTGATTTCAAGTGTCTTTACGATTAACGTAAGGACGCACTTAACATTAATTAAAACTGCATCATTACATGCACAATTGGCTTCTTTATAAGCTTGATGCACACATCGTTAAAATTATGTGCGATTTTTGTATAAGTTTCTTAACAAGGATTTAAATTCAGCAACATGTGTAGATAGATTTATGAAGCGTCCGCGCGATCCGTGAACTTCGATCCAGCCAATGACCCCCATCCGATATCAAGTGAACGACATCGTTCATGCCTTGATTATCCCTTGACAACACTTCCTTTCAATGTTAGGTATTATATTTGAGCTCGCTACAGACTTATTCATGACAGCGTCGTGTGACTATTCACATTCGGAATATATTATGCATGTAGGTACCTACCTATTGCGCGTTTAGTTGCTTATTACACTTTCTCAGCGGCGCGGCGGCGGTTATCGAATTTGGGATGATTATTATTTGTAAAGTTGGTATTTCGGGGAAACAGTGTTATCTCCGAATAATTCTGAGAAATTTCGACAATTATGGCACTCTATAGCAAATCAATAGTCTGTTTAAAGTCAACGGGCTGAATGATTGATTAAATTAACAGACTGACAATATTGGTTAAGTGGATCCTCCTCGATCGTAAATAGAAGACGTTTCGGTTGTAATAAAATGTAACTACCTACTAGTACTAGTAACGTGATATATACTTATATATATATCTATTCAAATTAAGATTTTATTATCTTTGTTGCAGAAATGGAGGACATAGCAATACTGTGGAGCTCTGGGTCTCCCGAGAGCGCGCTATGGTCCGACTACTTGGTCGCTAGCTTTGATAAGATCATGTCGCAACGAGCTAGGCATCATTACAGGTACTTCATTTACAGGATTTGCTACTAACCGATAAACAGATAAGATGAAAAGTGGAAGGATATCAGTTTATCAAATCAATAATAACGTAGATAAGATTTTCCTCTGTGTTTTTATTATTATTAATTACCGACATCCGGATTAATTTGCTCATATTTTGCATATAAAGGTTAGTAAACCTTTATATGCAAAATATGGGCTTAGTAAAGCTATATACTATTTAACTATGTGGCGCATAATTAATCACCTGACTTCTTTTGTAAATAAGAAAAATCGTTCTGGTTATTGTGATATTGTTTATTCGGACTTATAATTTAGTTATGTAGTCAAAAAAAAAACTGTTTAGTGGCCGCCTCCATAATTGACGCACATTTGGGCACGTTTTATAGCATTATGCATTCGTTTTCTCAGTACTTCTGGTGATAGATTCGCTACTTCTTCTACGATTTTCTCTTTTAGGGCAGCCAAGGTCTGTGGCTTGTTCGCAAAAACCCCCATAGAAAAAGTCTGCAGCTGTCAAATCGGGCGATAGAGTAACACCATGTTTTTACGATGTGTATTTTACATTTGTGTACTTCATAAGTGTTAAAGTCACAATGACTAAACATCCCATTTTCAAAAAATGAGAGCATCATCAAGAGGGTTGATAACTTATGCGCCACCTGTTATTATTTCAGAGTAACACCAATCACCGCAGAGGAGTTGCTTGCGGTAGACTCGCAAGAAAAAATAGACAAACTAACGAAGGCGCAGTTACAAATTGTAATCCTGTGTCCAATACTTGCTACTAAATTAGCAGATCTGAAGAGAGATGTCAACGGAGACAGTTTGTTCAAAGTTGACAAGGTCCTAGTTATGTTGCTTGGAGTCGAGAAGAATCAAGTGATCTCCGGTAATTGCGAAGGTATGTTAAACAAATATATAATGAATACTTAACTCAATTTGAAAACTTTTAAAATTCTTGGCAAACCGAGCTTGGATACAACGTCGCACTTTAAAAACTTGAGGCACTTCGAATTAAGAGCAATTTTGTTAGTCAATTTGTGTTTACCCATAATTGCAATTTGATTTTAATTAATTACACAATCAATTTGTATGATCTCAAAACATTAAGGTACCATTCCGTACCCGACCGCAGGCAGCAACTGCATGCGACGTGTCGCGGCGTCATGTCGGTGCAGTCTTGATTCCGAACCCGACCGCAGGCGGCAGCAGCCCGTATTCCAGTCGGTAGATAGAAGATAGAAAAACGTTTTATCGCTCGAGCATTGGCGGCACTACGGTCTGCGGTCGGGCTACACGTTTCGGCTGTCACTCGCCCATAGCTGCTAACGACGTGTCGTTGAATTTCATAAAAATTCATAGAAACCAGTCGAGTCGCGGCGACACGTCGCCTGCAGTTGCCTCCTGCGGTCGGGTACGGAATGGTACCTTTAATAAGTTGAAAGTTTAATTTATTGAAAGTACGCAATAAAAGAGTTTTATTTTTCACAGATTATCCGACAATTGACCAGTGGCAAATGATGTGTGTGCGGGAGAAGGACACGTCTTTCGTGGACACATTCCTTACAGCAGCCGTCGGGATCCTCAGAACCAAAGACTGTAAAGACACAGCCAACGACAGAACAAGCTTCTCTATCGTCCCCAAGAAAGTTAAAATCGTAAGTACTCACTAATTACAACTAGAACGAAACGTTAACAACAACTATTTATCTTAACTAAACAAAAGATGGCTTACTTTACTGCAAACATGCCACAAATTCTTACGAATCAATTTAAACGTTTACGAGGAAATCCCAAGACCATTACCGACAAATTAGACCGTTACGTACAAACGTTTATGAAAACGTCCACACAATATTCGACCTTACTAGCAAAGTTTTTGGGTTTAAAATTGCGAGGATGCTTCTGTGGCACTAAGTGAACGCCTGTTTACCTTAACAAAATAAATTCACAACGTGAGTTAATTAATGTCGTTTGCACGCAGGGACAAAGTCGAGTGATAGCGCTCCTCAATGACCCTATTAGAGACGAGGACAGCATAAAGATAATGGTTGACAAGAAGGGAGAGGTCATTAACATCTCCAGCTTCAAGAAGAGGAACCCTTACACCCTTCAGTTTGATATACCAGGTAATGAAAGATGCTTGAACAGTTTTTATACCGGGTGGGGGTGACCCATTGTCATGCAACTTGAAAAACCCATGACCAGAGAGAATGCTCTATTTATTTTTTTGAATAAAAACTTCAGAAATCTATTTTATTTCGATTTTACTTTTATCAATATTTAAAGAGTTTTTTCTTCAGTTGGCATGGCGACTGGATGCCTTATACTGCTACGTATTCTCGACGGATTTGATTTCAATATGTGGGAATACTAAAGTGATATTATTTATTACAGAGTCATGTCTGGAAGTTTCCATGCTCGTATGGGTGCGTGTGAGCAAGAACGGCCAGTCGCTTGGACGACGACAAATCAAGTGCGAAAGCAGGCTTAGGGAATTAGATCAGCTGCTAAGGGCATCAGATCATCCCCTGGAATTTATGTGCCAAGTTAGTATCCTTTCATTTTCGATAGCTTAAGAACGATGATTTTTAGAATACCTACCTACAGCTGCTTTCAAAATTGTCGTAAATAGCATTGAAACTCTGTAAGAAACCTCAATAAAAAGGGATCCTATCCCTTTTCATTATGAGTAAGAAAATCCAAAGAAGCTTTTGACACTGTTCAGCGATCATCTTCAATATATTATTTTTCTTTAATTTTGAATGTTTCATTACACAGACCTTGGGATTCAAAACAACCAGCAAAGAACAACTGGACAGTTGGATGCTAAACGCATTCCAGAAGAACATACCACCGCATTTCAACCTGCTAGCATCCACTGAACAATTTAACCCGAAAGCTGATATGTCCAGTAAGTTTCCCCTGTCACTTAATTGATGATTACAGCTTATTAGTATCGGCTTTCAAATCATTTCATCGAAAGGGCGATACTTAATGCAATTTTGTTTCGGACTAAATGAGAAAAATAAATTATAGGTGGAGAAGAATACCCAACGTTACTGCATTGGGCGGCGCGGTTCGGTCTGGAGCGACTTTGTTGGCAACTTCTGGAATGTCCCGGCGGCGGCGCTGCCGTCGCGCTCCGTAATGTTCGTCAGCGAACACCTGCAGACCTCGCCAGGGACCACAAACATTATGCACTCGCTGACGTACTAGCTGATCATCTTGTAAGTACCTTACTGACTTTGCTCTGATATAAAAGGATGATATAAAAATATGTTGCTCATTTGTGCCCTTTTTTCCAGAAAATAAATGAATTCTCCAACATGTACTATTATCTCAAAAACATGTCTGACAACGACAAAGAAGAAAGCCAAGACGAAGCTAAACAAGATGATCTACGAATTGTTGAAACATGTGACACAGTCGACTCACCAGTACGTGATCATACCTCTTCCGATCCTTTCAGCGAAGCGTGCACGCAGAACTTAGAGAAAAATATCGAAAAGCCTAAAGATGATTACGAAAAAAAACAACGACCAAATCTGAGGATTCCGAAAATTAAAGAACAGTTCTACCAAAACGAATTCCCGCTTCACGACAACACGGTTGACAGAATCCAACAAGCTCTCGAACACGATTACTTAGTCCAACCATCCAATATTAAAGTAGAAAGTCCTAAGTTCAGACCAAATAACTTGTACGCGAATAGTTCAAGACTGATGCCGCAGCAGTCGGACATATTCTTGTACTCGCCCACCGAAGAATCGAAGACTTTTACCATTGACACTCCTACTAGTGATATAAGCCAAATAAATCTTAATACCAAAGACGTCCGTAGCAGTGGTAGTATGAAATCAGGGAAAGAATCCTGTCCCCTGACTGGCCAAGAAGAGTTAGCTGAAATAATTAACGATTTCAAAAACAACGTTTTCACGATATCCGAAGTAGAAAAGTTGGTGATGGAATGGAAAAACAGGAATGAGACACAACAGTCGCTGAAAGAGAAGCAAGAACAGTTGAACAAAATGAGAGAGGAGTATGACAGGATCCAGCTGAAGATAAAAGACAACATGAAAAGACCCACGCCCTTCGAGAGGGTGAAGAAAATGTTCTCCAAGAGCAAGAATAAACGTGAGTACTTAGTGCACTTTAAGTAGTATTAAATAACTTGCGTTTTTATTTGTTACTTACGATTGATCATTTCAATTCCAGACCACCACCATGACAACAACAACGGAACTATAGAAAAACGAATCGGAAACACGAGACCAAATAGCAGCCTGAGTGAAAGTAAGATCAGCATATTAAAATTAATTAAAGCCACAGATTAATACAGATAGTTAATTCCGCAAAACATTTAAATAAAAAGCGCCTCTTACTACAACACAATAAAGTGCAATTCAGTTCGCACAGCGCTATTTACCACACCTAGAAGTTGCCTCTTACTATCGCGTAGCTCTTATATCTTCTGACTACGCTCACTGAATTGGCCCGACAAGACGAGCCCGCCGCGTACTTGTAGCTTTATACCTAAAATGCGGAGTGCGCCTTCTGTACTATTCTGTGTCAAGCTAAAATAAATTTCATAGTGAACAAATTCTTAAACCTTTATTTGTTTTTACTAGGTTCATCATCATCGGGACGCCTAAGTACGGTCAGTGGAGGCAGTGTAGCTGAAACTAACAGCGTCCAATCAGAAATCGATGACAAAGCTAGGTCTATAGTGAGTATGAAAACTACTCACCAACGTTCTTCCTTTGAATCTAGTTCTTATTTTGAATACTCTCTCTCCTTTCGTATTTTGAATCTCGCTTTCCTTTCGTACCTACTTTCAATCTTTTTCTCTTGTCTTATTTCGAATTTTCTCCTTCCTTATTCTGTATATATTTCTTGTGTTTAACAGATATCATCCAGCACGTTGACAATGCATTCAGCGTGTGACGGTGAGAACAGAATGGATGACTACTTGATCCCGCCGCCGCCGCGACCTCTCAACGGCGGCTGCCCACAATTCACTACTTTTGGACACCCTAAACATGACAACAGGTAAACGAAAGAAAATTTGATTAGGTCATATCATATAATATAGGCATACTTCTCTCGTTTCTGGAAGCAAATTCAATTCTCTGATCAGTTTTACTGTCAAATCTTATTAGACAAAAAGAAGGTAAAAACGATGCTTAATAAATGAAAATCCTTCTAACCCGATTTCCATGTTTCAGAAATCAGCATATGGCTACGATAGTTGAACGTGAAACGTCAGCATCTCGTGAAACGCTCGACTGTGACGCAGACACGCGCAACGGCACACACTTGCGACTAAACTTCGGCTCCCGCGACCGATCGCACCCGACAAGTCGCTGCGACGACCGCGACGGCGCACACATGTACATGAACATATCTGCCACTCACACGTAGTTTATATCTATAGTTGTATTCCAAATCAGATGACTCGCGTATTTTTTACATAAACATTGTTGTTGTAGGTAACAACGAATTGTTGACATTCTGAAATAGAAATGACTATTTCTCGTGGGTGTTGCGTTAATCCACGCGTAATTTTTGGATTTAGAGACCGTGCCAAATAATATAAGGTTAGTCATTTCTTAAAAAGAGAAAGCTGGCTAGGCAAACGTTTTAGATGAGAGAAGTTTCAATATTAGTGCCAAAGCACTACATCGAATCAATAAAAGACTCACAGACTCCATACAGCAGTTTTGTATCAACATTCGAATAGTGCAATTTTCCATTAAAATATAATGAAGACTGAAAAGATGCATGTAAATATTGTATATATTTTTTTATCAATTAAACGTAATATCTCTATTTATTGTCGTCGTCGATTTTAAAGCAGATACGTAATATTTTAAATAGTACAAAATATATTCATTTTTAGTTAATGTAGACAAAATTAAGTTATTATTTAAGCATTTACTGTATAATTAAGAAAAAACATTAGCATACGAGAATCTTGGCATAAAGATCTTCTTGAATAACATATTTTATACCTATTAATACTTTTGTATTAAATCGTCCAATATGCATTTATTGTACCGTGTAAACTATGTATTGTGAAAATAAATTCAAAATGCTATATTTTTTCTTGTATTCTTAAGCCCTATGTATTCCCCTATTCTGTGTTGTTTGGTCCATAGGTAAAAATAGTTCGCTCTAGTTGGGGACCACCACAGGAGATCTCTTCTTGTCGTTTATCAGACTGCGACTAATCCATTTTATAAGGAAGATGTTTAGCATCCTTCGATAAACTGATAACAGCATAGCTCGAGGACCTGGATCTGGATATCATCCGTCAGATTAATATAGACGTCCGTTCAAATTCAAATTCAAAAGTCATTTATTCAAACTAGGCTGAAAATCAGCACTTTTCGAACGTCAAAATTACATAAGACAGTCCCCCAAAAACGCCCACCCTTCACCACTTCCTAGTGCTTTAGCTGGGAAGAAGAAGTGGCGCAACAAACTCCCCAGCAGCACAGCTGTCTGAATAGTTAGAAGAACATGATTCTATACAATAGTAATAATTTACTTTACGCAACACAAAACATTAAATTAAATTATTTTCTATATGTCACCTAGCACTAGCACACGCCAATATACGAACAACAAAAAAGTAAAAAGAACTTAATGAGAGTTCCGTCTGTTACTTCTTTGATCTTGTTATGGTTGGGTATTCCGTATCAGGGGTATTATGAAGAATGAATGCTATCAATTTTCCAGTGCCAGAGAGAGACAGAGACATGACCTATAGCCCCATCCCTCTTCTGCAACGGAATCATGATCAGTACACGCTCGATCTTAGCAATAGGAAAGGATATTACTTTTCAATGAAACATTTAAATATTATTAGTATTTTAATTTGGCACCTACTTTTTGCAGGCAATAAGTAAGCCACCAAATGATAAATACAGAAACATATTATTATTATTAGGTATAACATAAATTAAACGAACCAAAAATAAATTATAGTTTTAAGACAATATTTGTCTATTGCTAAATTAATATAAGCACAACAATTTTGCTAATTATTGTTAACATACGAACAACACAACTTAATACTCTTTCACAGTTTCATTGGTATAACAATACGTAGGCAAAATAAATGCGTAACTAACTAAAATAATCACTTGTAGATACGCGTTCATGAACAAAATTTGCTATAAGCTGACAACTATTTCGTTGAAAATAAATGCATCTCACGCCAATGGGCGGAAAACAATTCATTTCTATGTAGTTTCGTCTTGAGGAAACTAAATTATATTCTAATTCAAGAATAAATACTTTACACCAGAAAATAATAATACGTCATCTCTTCAAGGCTTCTCAACATAAGCGTATCATTAGAATTATTGCTAACTAAAAATAAGCAAAATATCACAAGGACAAACAAAATAAAACAAATCTACCTAAAATTCGTTACTAGACATTTATGTATAAAATACTTAACAATACCATTATTGCCACCTATCTCTGTCTGTTAAAAAATTGCGAAGCTTTAACAATTCGACAATTTCATTGTTCGAAACAAAACCGACCGTATCTTAGAATTTAGGTAAGTACATAATTCAACAACTTAGGCGGTAATTTCTAGCCGTTCTATCCGATTTACGTACGAAATGTCAATCAGTTAATGTCGATGTACCAAAATGTAAAAATCTTATGTATTAACTGGAGTTTCATTTGGAGTAACTATAAGTGCGCTTTTTCTTTGGTGTGATGTGGCTGTCCGTTGGCCACTGGTTGCGGGGGCGGAGGTCTGGCCAGGATGGCCTGGTACATGCTCCACACGGCAAGAGGACGCATGTAGCCCACTGAGCGATGGTTACCATTCTCGTACAGAGCTTCTGGGGTTTCGAATGAGAGGCCCATTTGTGTTAATGAGTTGTATAAGCCGCCGGCAGTCACGAACGCCTCTTCATGCATGCCTGAAAAAAAAGTTGATATGTAGTAATCATAATTTTAGAAAAAACACCGCATAAGAGAAACAAAAAATTGTAACATACTTTTATTCCAACGAAATACGTAGGTATTTTATGCGATAAGATAATAAAACTACAAGCGAAATATTTTCATATAATCAGAATTCTGAATACTTTATTATTTGCACGTTTTTCGATAAGATTACAGCTAATAGGAATTCCCTTTAGCTCATATCTACTATCTTCTGTAGGATTTGTGTACTATAGCATATACTATCGCATATCCGGGACTTTTTATGGGAAATATCCCTAGCCTATACACCGGGTCATACACTAAATGAAAAAAAAAACCTGTCAAATGCGTGTCGGACCACGCAATGTCCGGTAGTTCAGATGAATAACGCATACACGAGTTAATTTTATCGACCGTAAAAATTTGTTAGTATTTCATTGCTTCTCGAAGAAAATTTGAAAAAAAATAGTTTTTTGCGGTTGTCACCGAAAATATCCTAAAAGATTGATCAAAGTCACTTAGAAACAGAACCTTCTTTCCTATTTTCATTGATATAGTGCAAATAAACTCCAAGTAAAATAGCTGTCTTCCTTCCGGACAGACATACTCGGTTGCTGCGTGGAGGAAGGTCAAATCAACAAACGCACTTTCGCATTTATAATCTGTTTCCTACCTTCGTATATCATAAGCGCGGCCACTCCATAAGTGACGCCGGTCCACACCTCTTCGCTCTGCAACGCCGTGGTGTCGATATGTCCGCGCGGGCCCGTCACCCATCCGTTGACGGCGCCCATCTTGCCACCTTTGAACTGCTGCACGTTGTTCTCGAAGACTGTCGCTAGGGCCTTCCGTACGTTGGCCTCAGGGAACACTTGCTCGGTCCAGCCTGATGCGCGGAGGAACCTGGGAAAAGAGCACGGGTAAAATAACGTTAAAAACAGCTTGATTAAAGTGCTGATCAGACTATGGACAATTTGTCTGTGACGATAGAACGTATGAAAATCTATGCAATAACGCACACATAGAAAAAATTAACTCAGAAATAGAGTAGGAGAAATAGAAAGTTCATTTCTGTCCGGCGGACAAATAATCCATCATTTGCTCAACGCTTAGGATTTTTCTCATAAATCACGATTTTAACATAACTTGTACTACGACTTCGCAAGCTTAATTGCTGTTAAATAGACATTTTGAAAATGTATTCTTCCACAAACAATAAATTACTCACCAGTGTCCTGCCAGCTGATCAGCCATCACAACTTTACTATTGGAAGGGCGCACGTCGAACTTGTAATAGGAGCCGTTCCACAGCTTCTCTTCAAACGACTGTTGTGCTTGCTCCAGTAGCTTGGAGAACTCTTTCTCGTCTTCTTGATGGCCCAGGATACGGGCCATTACGCATATTGCGCTTACTGACGCTACCCATAGACCACCGCAGTATGCACTGTAAATAGAAGGTCACATTTTTTAATACGTATTGATGGCCAAAAGACATTCGGCAAAATCTGCGATAAATGTTCGAACTTAGTTGTTTTTCATCAGGGCGGCAATACTGAAAGTCAGAGTCCAGTGGTGTAAAGTTGAGTAATATAGTTATCACTCAGCTTTACACCGCTGAACTCTGACTTTAACCGACAGAATACGTGCTGGTATGGTAGTCCATACCAGCACGTATTCGGTGCAAGCATAGTGCAAAGCGTGCAAATGTGGTTTTAAGATAAGAAACTTCAATGTTACGCACATCTACCTTTAGAGTTTAGACGATAAGACATGAGACAGAAAAAAGTATTAGAAAACCGTTACAAAAATAAGTTAGTAAATAATTACCTGGGTCCCGACATGACCCAAGCATCGTAGGTCTGGTCGGGGAAGCCTCCGTTCTCGATAAGGCCGTCGTGGTCGCGGTCCCAGCGCCGCGCCGCGCGCAGCAGCGCCCGCGCGGCGGGGTACATGTCGGCCAGGTAGCGCCGCGCCGCCCACACGGCCGCGCCGGCCGCGCGAGGCGCCGCGCCCGCGCCCGCCGCCGAGGCCTCCACGTCCGCGCTCCTGTACAACAGGTCTAGTATATCCCCCATCCCGTACGGCTTCTCTTCGATCACGACCGGCGTCGACGGCTCCGTCAAATCTGGGGACTCCGAATCCGTCGTCCCGTCCGTATCGTCGGCCTGCCCCGTCGACCGCGAGTATAAGTCGTCTTCCGTCCCATCCTTCACGTCGTCTATAAACGCCATCGAGCGGTACCTTTCGTTGCCGAACGGCGCCGTGTGCCCTCTCAGCAACCGGTAGTCCCGGATCACTTGCAGTATGAACTTGAGATTCAAGTCTTTCCAGTCGCTCACATCGTGGATGTTGTAAGCGTTTATATGGTCGAATGGTACGTCATCTGTAAAAAGGTTTTTAACTAATACAAAGTATCTGTGTAGTCTCCTAAACAAATTCGTATTTACATCCCCTATAGCGACTTACTGAAAAAATACAACTTACTCTCTTTGAAATCTAGACGAACCTTTCTAAAAACTATTGTTTCTATATGATCTGTGTAACAACTCATATGATTCTGTGGATATTTCAACCAAGTTATACTATGTTGTCCGGAGAATCATTCAGGGACGTGAGCGTGACGGCGAAAACACCGTGTTTTCGCCGTCACTCCTAGTCGTACGAATGCAGGCTTGTTCAATTTTTCTCTAACTTCGTTGGAAAATTTAGAAAATTATTCCTTGACACAATCAAAAAATTGTGTGAATAATATTGAACCTTTAGTGTTCCTTGGTATCTGTAATGTTGTGTATCTTATTTTGTGTACTTATCTATTCTGTCCGACCTTAAACTTTATCAACATTGTCTTTGTCTTTTTGTGTATCTGTGGAGAACGTTGCTGGTTGCACATTTGTATAACTCCTTATTTACTTGTAATATATAATGTGTAATTGTTTGTTCTACCGAATAAATAAAATAAAAATAAAAAATATTTCGTGATTGGAAAGACTGCAAGATTCAAGCATTGAATTCACCAAAATTAGACTTTCTAAAACGAAAATGATTGGTGATATACAGAATGCTACTAATATACAAGTTTCAGCTTTTATAAAGTTGCTTTAGTTAAGCATTGAATACATTTTATTTATCAAAACAACTTTAAATGATCGGGAAATGGGAAAAGAGTTGAGAAAAATTGTGGTCTGTGAATTCACCCCTGTGGTACTCTCTAGTGCGCAATGGATGTCTTCATTACGCTACCGTCAGTTACAACTTGGGATGGTTGATGGTGGTGAACAAAAATTTGCACCATTTACCGATCCTGCTAGTTGGCTCCAATACTAAACTTTCGAGTAATGATATCATGATTAACTTTGTAAAAAGCTTTAAAAAAATTTGATTGTATGGACGGAATTTATTAATATTCTATCAGCCCGTCTTTAATATCCAAATAGTTATTATGGAATAAAGCCGTTTGTTTGCTTGTATATTCGCTTTACGCTCCTTAACTATTGCGGTTTTTATCATCCTTTCGAAGGAAGGAAGGAGGAAGATTAATTTTTATTATACATTCAATAATTTAATACAATCAATTATCACTAATATGCACCCGTGCGAAGCTTGAGTCGGGTTAAAAGTATACATGACGATATGACTACAATGAGAATGTTGTGTATGACTTACCGGGATCACCAAGATCGTGTGGAATTGAATCCTTTATTTTAAACTTCACTGATTTTCCATTGTAAAGTGACTGTCTACATTTATCAGTTTCTAATTCGATGGTGTCACGGAACATATACTGTAAGACCACCTGAAAATAACCAATGCATTACTTTAATAAATGAACAATTTAGGTGATTTTACTAACTATTATAGTAGGCAAAGACATCTACTTACTTGCAAATTAGGCCATAGTTGAGCTAGGGCGAAGGAAGCGTAAAAGTGTACATCATACGTATTATACATTCTATATTCGTGGCCTTCTAAATACCCGAACAAACCAAAGTCATGCCTAGAACAAAATTAGCAAGTTAAGAGATGAGCAATTAAGACCTTTAACACTTCACTTAACATTGTTACAAAACCTGACGTGTACTGAAATCTAACTGATGAGTAATTACCTAGGATCGCTTTCCGGAAATTCGTCATGGACGTCAAACCATATTGTGCCGCCATCGGCGACATAATAAAGCTCATTCATTAAGGCACTTTTTAACCAGTCTGGTATATTACTGTGGAACAAAAACGGATTAAACGTTATACAGTCATATTGTTATTTTATTATTTTTAATGACAAGAAATAAGTCGAATATAACAAAGAAAGGAAGTAGCGTATTACCTATTATTAAAGATGGGGTCCTGCCACTCTGCGAGTAGTTTCTCCCAATTCTCATAATTTCTAAGCGCGTACGCAGCTATGCTGGCACCGGCGATACCATCGCTACCAAAGAATTTCGTATAAAATCTGTAATAAACAAAATGGATGATTAAAAGACTGACCAATATGATACTCCAGAGAAGATATGAAAACCTACCTCTTATGTACTTTTTTATCTTTCTTATATCTTATAATAGGCATGTCCCAGACAAGACAGAACTCAGTAGACCCCGTTCCTCCCGGTTCTAAAGATATAATACTAGAAAGTGCTACTGAATCACCTGCAAATAACAAAAAATATTGTATAAAATCCCAATAATCAATTGTTGCAGATTAAAGAAACAAAAATATTTAAGTACATTTGTAAATCTTTTTCTGTTTTTCCTTTTCTTTCTCTTTTTTTTCCTTCTCTTTCTCTTCTTTTGTTTTGTCCTTGTCTGGCACTTTAGGCGGTGGCGGCGTGAGGCTCGGATCTGGTGTTAGCGTGCCGTGTTTCTTAAGGCAATCCCACACGTAACCGGACGTTTTTGCGGCGTTCCATAAACAGTAACCTTCGTGAATTGTCTCTTTTTCATCCTTCCTCTTGGCAATGGTGAATGTGCAAGGAGTCTCGGCGACTTTCTGTTCTAGAGTAACGCCACACGTATTTTCCTCTGAATATCTCTCCAAATCCAGTTTGACTGGAAGACGAAATTATCTTTTTAATGCTACTATTTAGTGACAAACCTCTTTTTTACAATTTATCATATACTTTTTACGCTACGCTACATCATATGATTTAGAGGAAGCCTTTATCGATGGACAAGTTGTTTAAAAGAATACCGAACATCGATATTTAAAGAACATAGTTTTAAGTAGGTTTTTACGATGTAGAACCAGCAATAAAGGCTTATTTTTACGTCTAGTCAAATAAATTGTATACCAACCAATAGATTTCTTTTTGTGGGCGCCTCCGAGTACTTCAGTCCAAGTAAAAGTAATACTAACATTTCGCTTCTCATTACTAACATTAATAGCTGTAAATACAAATACTGCGCACGGCAGACTGCTGTCCTGTAAACAAATAATTATTTTCAACAAAAAAGTAATAGTCATGTTTTAAAAGGGGAATAATGAATGGCCAATGGCCGCGTAGGTTGCGTACGAAGAAATGTCGAGCATGACTCAGATCAACACATCTTCGAAAGGCAATGGGGAAAATAAATAACTTGGACATTTAAGAAACATTTATTTATCTCTAAAAGGCAACTTATAGTGAGGAAAAGCTTTGCTTTTTAGAATAATTTGTATGCATTGTGTAGCATAATTTTAAAGCAATTGAAAAAGCCTATGACTACATAGGTATCTGTGTACAGACTCAGATTGATTTTACTATTTCTGTGGCCTGTGGGGGGTAGTTCAATGTTTACTGTACCTTGTAATTATGAGGAATGACAGGTGAGATCTGTCTGCAAACCAGCTTTATTCCATACTTGCTGAGATCGTATGTGGTCCACGCGCGTGGATAAAGTGCTGTGTACTCACAATCCGCACCGTTTAAATTCCATTCCCAAGTAGGTGGTGCCTTCTTTGGTTTGCTAAAAGGAAAGTTTAAAATACAATCTATGTAGGGCCTTCTATCAGACTATATTAGGAATGCATTTTTAGGATTCATCCCACATTACAGGTGTGGTAATTATTTTCTTGCTACCTGATAAACTTATTATTTTACAAATGATTGTAAAGAATTATCTAATTAAATCCCTACCTATCACAGTAATTCATTGATTAAGGAATCATGAACTTGATACAAAATTTTAGTGACTATGCGTCATTGCCTACAAAAGATAAATAACAAAATACCTATACCTATACACTAAATTAAGACAATTACACAGAACAAGATTTAAGGTTTTTTGGTGCTAAAATATTCATGCAAACATGCAAATTACATTAGCATTAATGGTGAATTATGAGTTACTTACTTATATGTTGACAAAACTGACTGGTAAACTGTTTCATTGTTGGCATTTCTTATGTTCACAATGAACTGACATTCTGGCACTGTGACATACTCGTATAAGCCTGGGTACAGCTGGAAGCGACAGAACTCGCCTTTGAACCCTCGGCCTATAGTCCCACCACCAATACCTCCAATAGGACAGCCTACAAAATACATAAATATTATATTTACTAAATACATATAAACCACTTTATAGGCCTTAAAGGTGTAGCAGAGGTAAAAGAGTAACTATTTTAAGCATAGGATAACATCGCTGTAACATATATTACAAAGATGGCTTATCAACTGGATAAGTCTGTGCAAGGATATGGATTGGATTAAAACACAAAAACAATACAACCTTACCACTACATGGTAAGTACCAATAACAAATAAGTTATTACTAATGCTGACTGCCTGACATCTCTAAGTCCCTTGCCACTGTCTTTATATTTTTGTGGCTTTTCACTCTCTTAAAAATACTTTAAAAACCCAGTAAACAAGCACAATGGTATTCTCAAATAAATTGGCAGTTTACAAAGATTGGCTAATCTACAATTCTAGATAGTTTGTTAGATTAATCTAATCTGCTTAGAAACATATTAATATATGTTTCAGCTACTTCTATTATTAGTTTTGGCATGTGTTTAAGCTATTCATTATTGTAAATCTGCACAATAAAATTTGTGTAATAAGAATGTTAGTCTACAAAAAGGTTTCAACAGTAATTTTGCACTACAGTCTACAAAAGTATAGAAAAGGCAAGACATTGCATTTTACAAATTATTTATTTATAGTCGGCCAAAGTCCATGATATGTTAACAGAGTTTAATTTTAGAATTACAGAAAATGACTGATTTAATATAATTGTTTTTTATGATAACTTACCATACATTCTTTGAGCTGATATCATGTGAATGTAATCCATTATAGGACGCTTTTTATTCAACCTCTTGCCAATGTAGTATTTCAGGTACCTGTAATAAATACAACAATATAAATGCTTTTAAATATTATGCGCTGATTGAGATAAACTGATGAAAGGGCAAACAAGTTAGTTAATTATTGTGGTTCAAGCTAAAACCTCAGGGCATCATTTGACTAGGTAATTAAAATGTTGCACCAGAATAATTTAATAAGCTCATTGAAAGTAAAAAATATTCACCTGGCAGTTAATGGCATCATGTCAAAAACTTGACTCGCTCTTGGTATGATTATTTGCTTGCTTTGTAAGGGGAACTCATGGTTCAACTGTAATTTTAGGCCGTATTTAGGAGGCTCGTGCAGGCCTAGCCCTACGTCGCCAACTGTTTCCATCTCCATGATGTTGAACAATTCGAGAATGCCTGGAAGAGTCTTTAAGACGAACCCTCTCACACAGTATATAGGTCGAATCGTATTATCACATTATCTCTCTGTTCCTTCACAAGATACGATACCAAATCAATTTATCAAATTAAGATGTAATTTCAGCGTGACACTGTAAATTGAATAATAAATAACTCAAAAATGAGACTTATCTTCAGATGATATTCTTGAAGATATATTTCTCAAACTTAACCATGCCAGCAGAACTAAACAAATTCACAGAGTATTTAATTTTAATTAAACTATTTGAAAATCGAAATTAGTAACATGCGATTGTATCTCTGCCATCACAAATCAGTAACTGTGATCAGTAATCACAATGAAAATGACCACAGAGCATGTAATTTAAAAATGACATTTGTCTAGGTGATTTGACTTGACTTGTCACTTGAAATTTTGACAACTTCTTTAACGGTGCTGCTAGATTTTTCTTCTTAATTTCTACTTAATAAAGATTGTGTGAAACCGTTTCGACTAAGGGAAAATGAGAAAAAAAATAAAGATCTTTGTTTTTTATATTGTACGGAGATCAACGAATAATCTGACATCAGTTCAACTTCAATCTATGATCTTGACTCAGACATTTCGCGTAGTCTATCTACCTACTTAACTATATTTAATTATAAGGAGAAACTGACTGACTGACATCTCAGCTTTGTGTATCAGCGCACGGCCCAACTAAACGATGGTACTAGAAAATTAAATGTGTTTACACGAGACATCCTTTTATAATGTAGGAGTCACTAAGAAAGGATTTTTGGAAATTCTACGTAAGGGGAAGAAAATGAGGATTACGTTTAAAGAAAAATCTTATTCCATCAGGTAATAAACTTAAAATTTGGCATGAATTCTTAAAAATCAGCATGTGCTGTCCCACTGCAGGGCAAAGACTTTTACCAAATTACTTCTCCCGCTCCGCCCAGAGCGTGTCAGACTCTTTCTAACTAAAACCCACCCGTGTTCCTTCAGTTGCCTGTACGTTGCCAGGGGCCACGGTATCCCTTTCGGACTTTCCTGCAACCCCGGCAGGCATCGGCCCCTTCAGTTCTGCTGACATCTCTCACAACGCGCCGTCAACCCGGGCCTAGTCCTTATCGGACGGCGAGCTACCCAGTGCTCACCGTCCGCAAGCCCGCGCCTACGGTGGCTGGGAACGACGCCCAGGGCGTCTCCTGCGACGGCTAGGGGCGTGAGGGCACGAAGTTTGCCTCTCCCTCGCGTGTTCCGCCTCCTCCTTCGCGAGCATTACCGCTTCACAGAAGGAGGTGACAGCCCCCCCTGCCCTCTTGCTCCGTATCATGGCCTGGACCAGGGCCGGACGCGAGAGATCCCCGCCACCGATCGCCTCCACGAGGACACGGTGATGCTCTGCCCAAGCCGGGCAGACCTCCACCGTATGCTCCACCGTGTCTTCCGAGCGATCCACGCAGTGATGACACCCGGGCGTTTCCTCCCGCCTGATACGAAACAGGAACCTCCCGAAACAACCGTTACCGGCCTACGTCAGGCAGAAGGTGAGGACGCCGTGGCGCCTCTCTAGCCACTCCTCAAAGAGGGGACTTATCGCCGCAATAGTGGCGTGCCCAAGGGCAAAGGCCTCCCTTTTCTTTTAACAAAATAATTAAGTTTGTCACTTTTTTTTTAAAATTAAGTTTCTTTGTATCTTTAGAAAACGGTCGTTTTCTGTCAAGCGAGATCGACGTCCGACCGACCCAACATAAAAAAAAAACAACGGGTTGCACTCCAGGAGTCCCGGCAGAAGTGAAAACTTGAATATTAAAGTTTCGCTCTACTCTCCCTTCGTCTTACGAATTTTCGATCAGGTCACGTGTCCTGACGCGAGTTTAACATTTTTTACCCCATCACAAAAAGTGCTCAAAAGAAGTTTTCACTTCAAAAATTGTATGAAAGAATTTTACGCGCAGTCCGATTAAATTGAAACTCGGTATTTTTGACAGAAAAGAAGTCAAATTATTTGGTTTTCAAAAATTGATTTTAATCGGTTATTAAGCATTATACTATAAAAGATTTTACCCTAGAAAAGGGGGAAATCCCAAAAACTGGAAACACTTGCTGAATCTGCTGTGCTACAGCAAGTCTATACATACACGATCCAGCATGCACGATGCACGATCGCTCTGATGTACAGACGCCAGCTCATCAAGCTATTTGACAAATTGTAATCTGTCAAATTTCTTTAGTAGATTTTCAACTGTATCACTAAAGTATAAGGTTCAAAGTTGTGGTTAGCTAGCGACCTCGATAATTTTTTAATTTACCTCGATGGTCCTAGTTTATCAATTATAACTTCTAGTTACAGCTATATGTAAGCGGGCACGCCCTTTATGCCTGGAGGCTTTTTATTTAGATATTGTTTTCGTTAAGTTATTTTTATTTCTGCTTGAGTATAGTTCTCGATGTTTTTGGTTGGTGTAGCTGGCTAGCTAGGCTGTCATATGGCTATTAATTTTATAATTTAAATTATGTTTTGTGATGCGTAATGTAAACATAATTTTGCATACTATTATATAGAATCATTTTTTTTTAACTGAACAGACAGCTGTGCTGCTGGGGAGTTTGTTGCGCCACTTCTTCTTTCCAGCTAAAGCACCAGGAAGTGGTGAAGGGTGGGCGTTTTGGAGGACTGTCTTATGTAATTTTGACGTTCGAAAAGTGCTGATTCTCAGCCTAGTTTGAAATTGAATAAATGACTTTTTAATTTTGAATTGGGAAAATTTGACAGTTTCAAGTAGGTTGACCTGCTGGCGTCTGTACTATACAAAATCCATCAATCTGCTGATTGATACGAATCAAAATGTAGAATCAAAGTAGAAATAAAATAAATGAAAAGGAATATTTTTATTTGTAATAAAACATGGTGTACAATACAAATGACACAATCAGAAATCAGGAGATCCGCAGGAAAACCAAGGTAAGCGACATAGCCCGAAGAATTGCCAAACATAAGGGTACTGTCGACTAGTACACTAGTCGACAGCTCGAACTTGTACATATCGAACTTGTTGGTGGGCGTAACTAATGTGCATGCTAATTAGTCTAATTATTTATTAATTTAGTTTTATTTATTTAGTATTTATTTATCTGGTTTTTATTAATTAATTAATTTATTTATTTTGTGAAATAGATGATGATTTAAAACGAAAACGAGCGCGTAAAATTTCATGAACAAACCTTTGGGCGTATAGATATTATTATGAAAAAACGACTAAATATATTTACTCAAAATATTTTGTTTTGAACTATTGAATAAATTATTTATCCATGTCCGGTTTCTATTTTGCCATTTTCTTACTAAATAAGTTATTTATTTACGCCCAAAGATGAGTTAAAATTAGTGTTAAAATATGGAAGTTTTGACGCTCATAACTTCCAAACAAATATTTTTTTTAAATTCTTCTTCCATACAGGGCTACATGATGACAAGACAAATTATTATAATTTTTAGTTTTGAACGTTCACCGTCAAACAGACGAGTAATCACCATACTACATTTGTATGGAAGAATGACCGACTAGCGTACCCTTAAGTGGCAATGGGCAGGGCACATTGCTCGCAGAACAGATGGCCGATGCGGCCGAAGCGTTCTGGAGTGGTGACCGCGTACCGGAAGACGTAGCGTCGGAAGGCCTCCCACAAGGTGGACCGACTTGTGAAGGCCGCAGGAATCCGCTGGATGCGGGAAGCACAGAACCGGTCGAAGTGGCGGTGCTTGGGGGAGGCCTATGCCCGGCAGTGGACGTCTTTCAGCTAAAATGATGATGATACAGTAATGGTCTTAATAATAGGATTATGATCTATCCATAGATAGATAGAGAGAAGCCCGGATAATATTTTTCGGTATTACGTCCTTGCACTCCCGACCGAGAGACCATGCGGGATGTTCAGACAAAGAGAGAGAGAGAGATAGGTCAACTTGTCTCAGTCTTAGCCGTGCACTGACAATATAAGAAAATGCACGGTTTGCAGAATCAGTGTGAGATTATGTGGGTAACAGAAACTACTAACTAAAAATAAAATATTGATGGCAGCAACACTATGAAGTGTTGCTATGTTTATACTTTAATTTGTATTTCTACGGTTCTTGTTGAATACCAACCCGTGTTAAGTAAAACAAAATAGTAATTTCGTTTTTCGTTGTGAAAGAGAGGACGCCCTACTCAAAAGCAAAACTATGATTATTTGGTATTTACTACAATGAGATTTCACAGATGATTTCAATAACGAGAACAAAAATAAAGTCTAGTGAGTG
Source organism: Xanthia icteritia (assembly GCA_949128155.2). NCBI lineage: Eukaryota > Metazoa > Arthropoda > Insecta > Lepidoptera > Noctuidae > Xanthia > Xanthia icteritia. The sequence continues at coordinate 10,602,081 of OX421930.2, forward strand.
CCAACCTGTATAAATGCTACCTATGCCGTGAAATCGTGAAGTTAATAATTTATTTTCACCAATCCTATCCCGAAATCCCAAGTTTATTTTTTATTACTCTATATCTCTTGAAAACACAAAAACGGTTAAGAGCGTTTATACAGAAAGTGGGCATCGTCGCAAATAGGTGTTAAAAATATTTCTTTGTTTTAATTAATTACTGCATGGACCTATAAAATGTGGCTAACTAGTGAACTAAAATATTGATTATGAAATGCAATAATTAACGTAACACTGACTATTTAGTCTTAGATGTAAAAATGTATTTGGAAACTTTCCAAGTGCCTTTTTTACACCATCAAACTCCAGTGTTATAATTGCAATTCATTTAAAAGTGACGACCAGCATGATTTTCAGCACCATATTGTTATCCTATATGGGCAACACTAGATTTATTCTGGGTTGCCAAATACAATAAAAACATAATAGTTTTGGTATATATTTGCTTGGAACCACAGAGCTGTGGGATGGGAGCCACAGACTACATAGTGATAGAGATACTACGTATATTACATGCTCTGTGCTACGTATTATGATGGGAACTGTGGTATACTTGGTATACTTTTATAACTGTCGCAATGATAGCTGTTGTTGTTTTTAATAATTCATGAAGAATCAATAGAATCTTCGATAGTAAAAAAGAACCCGAAGTTGTGGTGACATTATTGCAAACAGTCAGGCTATTTATTGTAGTTACAGCATATTCTACTCTGAGCTACAGTATGGTGTATGTTTTGCACGTTATATTGAAGTGATAAAAAGCCTACATATTTGAATCGTAAACAATTTATAAATATGGATATCCCAGTGCAAATAGCTATAAGGCTGAAGCCTCCAAGTCTTGAAGACTCATCGCAGTGCATATTTAGCAATCCTGTGACCCAAATAGTGATCACTGAGAGTGGGCAAACATTTCATGTGAATAGGGCTTTACCAGTGGATTGCACACAGGCGAATCTCTTCAACTCGTTCATGATACCACAAATTAACTGCTTTCTGGATGGGTGTGATACTTCAGTCGTCGTTTTCGGCCAGGCCAAGACAGGCAAAACTTACACTTTATTTGGACCAGGTCAGGACATGGCAGACATATTTTTTTAGTATTGATTGTGAATACTTCACCTCTAAAGTTAACCATAAACATGTTTCATGAGTCTAGATAGTCATCACAGACAGCATAAATAATGGGAAGTGGTCTAATACAAGGATTTACAATATTATCCTTTCCTTATTTATAAGGATAATAAACTCAAGTGGAAACTGTCATGACCTGGCTACATGCAAATATATAAACAGTCGGCCAACCTATATGACCCAAGGTTTTGGAGATGAAGATGCTCACAATCATTTAGTTTTATGTCATTTTTTAATATTTTATTTTGTTTTAGGTTTTGAATGCATTCACAGTGAATGTGACCAAGGTATTGTACCTCGGTTCTTGTCTGAAATATTCCACAAGCTGAACCAAATGCCAGAAAGGGAATTTATATTACACATAACATGGATGCAAGTCGTCAACAATAACATATTTGATGTGCTGGGAGCAGGTCTGGTGAGGTGCTGCAATGTTGAGGAAGCCTTTCAGTACTTACAGCTGGGATGGCGACAGAGGTGTCAAGGAAATAACCACACAGTGTTCACAGTCAGTGTGGAACAGAAGTGGGTCAGCACCAATGGAGTACTTAATCACAGAATGTCCACTGCCAGTTTCTGTGATCTAGCTGCTTACCCAGAACCAGGGCTATTTGCCCTAGAAAACATAATAAAAGAGCTGCTAGCAGGCAATCCACCAAAGCAAATCAATTATGATCAGTGTATTCTCACTGCTATGCTCAGAGACTCCTTCGGGGGCAGAGCCTTTACATGGGTAATCGGATGCATAAGTGCAGAACCTGAGGACTATCAAGATACTTTAAAAACCCTAAACCTATGTTTATGCTGTAGAGGCATTAAGAATTTTGTTACTGTCAACTTATTTGCTGACAATAATACTCCTGTTTACACAGATAAGGCAGTATTACCACATGCAGACAATAATTTTAATTTACAATTTGCTACAACTCAGTGGATTAAATTGGTTTCAAATGCAGAGGGGCTTTTTAACAAAATTCTTCAGTCCAAATCCTTGTCTGAAGCTGATATTAATCAAGTCAGTGAATGGTTGTTTTTAAAGGCTGAGTGTGATGAATGTCTGAATAATGACACCAATGTTGATAATAAGGACGCAAATATAAAGCAGGGATTGCCTAGAATAGCCGAAGACACAGAGCCAAGTGAGCCCAGTGAGTCAGATGTTGACTCAGACTCAGAGGAAGATACTCATTCTGACACAGTATTCCAAGATAAACTTGAAAAATTTATGGAATATTTTAGAGAAAAGAATGACCAACTTTTTGCTGACAGATGTGAAGAATATTTGAATCACATTGACTCTGATGATATTACAATTTCGGAATTAAGTGGATCACAGTCTTTGCCTGTTATGACATCCCAATCAAATTCTGGGCGAAGAAGAACTATACAACCTGGTGAAAGTTTGTCAGGAGCAGAGTTAGAGCTACTGAGAAAAGTTGCATCTAAAGCAATCTCACCTGAATCTCAAAAGATACTCATAGAATCTCACAAAAAGGATGTTGATCCAGAACCTAAATTAATTGAGAGAGAACTACTTAAAATGATTGACTCTCCAAAGACTGAAGAAATATGCAAGAAGTACAAAATGACGAAAGAGAAATACACTCAAAAGCAAATACTGGCCAGAAAACTATCAAAAGAAATTGGTAGCAGCCAGTCACAACTAAAAGAACTGATAAATCTTTGTATAGCCAAAGAGAGACTGATAAATGACTTGTCTAAATCTATGTGTCATACACAAAACAAGCATTATTCTGATAAGATAGAATCTAGTTTAATTGATCAAGATACTATGAGGGAAATAAAAAGACATGAGACAAATCTCAAAACTTATAAAAAACAAATTGAACAAATAAAAAGACAGATAAAGAAAGACGAAAAACGCAAAAATACATTAGATGTAGAGCTTGTTAAAGATAAGTTAAAGCTGGATGAACTCTCAGACACATCAGTAGATGTGAAAGATAGGAAAACTAACTCATTGAAACACTTTACGCATAGAATAACACAACTCGACAGTATTTTGAAGGAAAAGACAAATGATTTGGAAACCTTAGAAATGTCCAAAGAAAAGGAGTTGTTGTTGAGGAAAGAAATAAAAAATCTGAGGAAAACCAGAGAATGCTTGCATGAACAGAGGTGCAGTTTAGGACATAAGAGAAAAATGTACAAATCTCTTTCTGATTCTGAGGTAAGCACTCCAAGAATCAGAACTTCTAAGATAGTTATTCATGTAGTTTAATATTCATAAATCTATTATTTTTAGGAGCGGAAGCTACTGGAGTGTGAAGAAGCTATTGAAGCAATAGACACAGCAATAGAGTACAAAAACAATTTAATATGTGGCAAGTCACCATCAGCTTCTCTGTCAGATTCTCAAGACAATAAAGACTCGAGGAGTCGGGGGGAGCAAATGTTGATGGCGCGGCTTGACAAACTATCGCACGACGAGATGAAAACTTTGCTTTATCGGTATTTTCAAAAGGTGAGATTGGTGAAATGTTTTGTTGTATTAAGAATTGAGTAGAAAAATTCGATTTTTCTTCTCTACTTACAGTGACCAGTCGAATAACACACTTGTTGTAAAGTGGTGTGTAAAGTGCCAGTAGTACCTACTAGTATGTCATTTCACTGTTAGGTACAGGTGTTGCTTATCATTTACGTTTATTTAACGATTTTACCATGAGCAATCTTGAGTGGCGAGCGTCATAATCATAAACATAAAATTTCAATTTACGCAATACCAATATTCCACGACCGCTTTTCCGTATTAAGCTTGCATTTTCATGGACATTTGGCACACAACAAAAAAAATGTATGAAATCAAATTATTGTTGCTAATTGACTAAATATCAACTTACTGTAATCTCAACTAAGTTGATTTCAGAATGACTATTAGTATCGAACATGTCATACAATTTTCTTGAAACTGTAGCTGAAACTAAACTTCCTTGCAAGGTGGTGGATTTACGCGGCGCGTGCGCAGCGCTTGAGGCTGGCGTGGCGTCAGCCAGCGAGGAGGCGACAGTGTGGCGCGCCCGGGCAGCGGCCGCTTGGAGGCACGCACAACGTCTTAGACCACATGCTCATTCCAGGTAAGGCAGAGGGGCCTCTTACTCTGCTAGGAGTAATAGTGTTCCGTGCTCTTACTTCCCATAGTGGCGACTTCAGACTTCTCATACCCCACAGAAGCTTGTTGATGATTATTTATGCATATACATAGTTACTATTTTAAGAAATGCAATCTCGTCTTTTTTCGAGATTCAATTTCATGGGAAGACAATCTCGTTTTACGTTAGCACGTTCAAAAGTGCCTTTTATGTGCCTATTTGAAATAAATGATTTGACTATGGGCGTTTAGTGTTCCTCAAGTTCAAGTTTAAGAATGTTTGATAAAAAAAGTATTATTTCAAAATCTAGGCGAAATCTCGAACACGAGAACTCCAGTTGCCAATCTTGACTCGAGATTGCATTCCCTATATAATATGTACTGTATGTATAACGTATGTAATTATGCTGTTTCAGACACTTCCAATCATTCCATAGATGTCTGGATGGAGGAAATGCGGAGAGGGCGTTGTGTCTAGGCATGACGACCGATTCAGAGACGTCGGACGATGCCATGAGATTGGTAGATCGTATGAAGCAGCTCGCGCGGTGTCCTCCGGTAATAGCTTCTTCAAGCCATTGTACAATATTATGTGATACAGGCTGGCTGCAAATTTTATGGGGCATCAAAACTATGAACTTTGACTCGTGTGTCGTGAGTTTTTAATAATATAATTTATTTGTTTTCAGCCACCTGTAATACCTAGTCAAAACCTGCGACAGCTCATGCCAGCCACAAATCTGCCTGTGGCTAAGGTGACGAAGGAGAAGAACAAACTCATCATAGTACAACAAAATAAAAAGCACTGATACTTGTACATCATTTTATTTGCTGTAATCAATTCTATCTTCATATACGTTTTCATGAAATACATCATGTTGTTTATTGATCTAGCAATGTAGTCATAGTACCTATGTAATTTATGAATTCTATTGTAGTTTCACTATGCACTACTATAAAATCACATTTTTAAATCATACACTGTAAATAATTTAGAAGTTATTTCGTATTCACGATGTTTGTACATATTTTTGCCAATTAATTGATACTTGTTAGCGTGTATAAAAATATATTTATCAACATTCTTTTCTTATAATGTATAAATTCAACTAAATTCGAGCAATATAAGATGTGTTTTCTAAAATAAAATTTAAAAATAAATTCATTGATCTAAATATTATCTACATAGTTGATTTATTATTTACACTATCTAAGGCAGGGATCAACAATAAGTTTCATTGGGGTCCGTTTTATAAAATAATACGACTGTCGCGGTCCGTTTGGTAGACGATTACCTACTAGTAAACAAGAAAAAAAAAAACCTGAATATTTGTTTATGTATGAATAACAATAACTAGTTATGTACCGTAATTAATATTAATGTGAAAATTTTCATTTTTTTACTTTGAACTGTCTGAAGTAAAGTTGATGCAAGCTAAAATAGTTTTTTTTTAGATTTAATTTTAGTTACTTATAATTTTATTGTTTACTTAAGGTCCGTATATAATCGGGTCGGCGGTCCGGGTGCGGACCGCAGTCCGCCATTTGGTGCTTCCTGATCTAAGGCATTTAGAAAATCCTAAAGTCCTAACTCATTATTGAAAATTCCAAGGTATGCATAATATCCCTTCTGATAGAACGGAGTAGTAATGGGTTATGTAGAGGACTGTTCCATGAAGTTTCTGAAACAAATAAAAACAAATTAAGTTTTAGGATGCGGCAGGACAGGGCTTGGAACCGGTACCAAAAGTACAGGTTCTGTACCGGTACTTAGCGGTACTTGCTTTTCGGTACCGGTTCCAGACGGGTCCCGGTACTCCATCTAACTTCTCAGGGTTCCTCAGGGTTCAATTCTTGGCCCTTTTTTATTTCTCGTATATATTAATGACCTACCTACCTAACGAGTCACGAAATAGTGTTATTTACTTGACAACAGACAGTTACCGACGATGTAAATAACGCTCTCTCTAAAATAGTGCATTGGTTTAGTGTTAATAATTTACTTTTAAACGAGAAAAAGACTAAATGTATTAGATTTCTGACACCTAACGTTCAGCAGGTGAAAACCAATGTATTAGTAAATGGGGCGGAATTGGATCTTGTGGACACCACTGTGTTCTTAGGTATTACCTTGGATTCAAAGCTTCAGTGGGGCCCTCATATAACCAAATTGTCGAAGCGGCTAAGCTCTGCAGCCTACGCGGTCTATAAAATTCGTCATTTGACTGATGTAGAAACAGCTTTTGGTTTACACCTGCACATCTGGGATTGAGCCGGTTCCTTGTATTTTGCCGTCAAAGTTATGACACCATCGTTTTGACTTTTAGCAAGATTATTCAAAAACGCATGCATGAACAGTTTTGAAACTTTGTATGGTTATTATTAGCGTCAAGAAGGACCGAATACAGTTTTCAGCGAACTTATACCTTGTCTCATTTAGGCGCTGCGATGTTTTTTCGGGTTTTCATAAAACCGCGATAACTTGAAAACTATAAATATTTTCTTAAATCTAATTGGGGCACAAAGGGGCACACATTAAGAGCTACTCGTGTATGTTTATTCTACAGGGGCACATGCAATGGTTTTAGAGATATACGATTCTGCAAAACGTTACTCCAGCAGGAAATGCAATATCTCGAAAACCTGTAGGGGCACAGATTTTATTTTCGGGGGCACATTTTGGCACACATATAAGCTCTCTGGCCGTGCACAATTTTTCTCTTTCCGATCATTCGTTTAGAATTTTCCTGCTAGAAAAACGTTACCCCAGCAGGAATTGTTTTTTCCGTTTATTTCCAAAACGAGAGGGGGCACACATTTTTTATGTGGGGGCACATTTACAGCAGCTAAGGCACAAATTAAACGTTCTTCTCATATAACTCTAGGAGACACTTTCCTGCTGGGGTAACGTACACAATTTTGACGTTCGAAAAGTGCTGATTTTCAGCCTAGTTTGAATAAATGACTTTTGAACAAGTTAGGTACTTGTTCAAAAGTTCAAAAGTCATTCATCAGTCATCATCCGGTACCAAATTCAGGTACCCGCCGCGCACCACAAATCTCGTATTTGTACCTTGAAGTTATTTTTCTAATACTTAATATAATAATATAGTTTTCGCACTCTAATTTACGGAAATGTTTGTTTGGTACCGGTACAGTACCGATACTGATTAGAAATACCAATAGTACAGGCACTACGTCTGGTACCGGTACCCATAGTATATGACTACTCTGGTACCGATTCCCAAAAATGCCGGTATTTCAAGCCAGGACAGATGGGTCAGGATCATCACTCAGTGGGTGCCAGAAGAATTGCGTCGTCAACGATGCAGGCCTATAAAAAGCTAGCGCGATGTCTTACATACATATATAAACTCACGCCTTCTTCCCATAGGGGTAGGCAGAAATAAAGCAAAAGGAGTGTATAAGAATCGCAGCAGGTAGCGTGATGACATGGCCAAAAATGCAACAGAGAGATATTGAGATGAGGAAATATAGGGGAGTTAGCATTCCTGTCGAACAGGAAACTCCGAACAGGATGCCGAACGTTACTCTGACTTAAATTACTCGGGTATAGGGATCTCGTGCACTAGCCGGCCACGATCACGACCAGTGGTCGCAGCGATCAGGTAACCTTGGTGGGCTAGTTGGCCGTAGCGACCAAGTGCGCGATTCGTATCGGCAGCAAAATGCCAGACTAGTGCCTGATGCTGGTTTTTAACCGGACGTTACGTTGAGTGTGATAGATGTAAATCAGTTATGTTACTTACATAATAAAACCTCCCCCATCCCAGCCATCTGGCAATATTACCCCAAAAAAAAGTAATAAAAACAATATTTACCGCTTGTAGTTGCTCCGTACGCGTAAGCAATCTTTGACAGCAAGAGATCATGTATGCAGGTGTGATGCTGTCATCCTTTTGAAGGTCTAGAAGCCCGAACCTTTGCACAACTTCTTTGTGGAGAGCTTTTTCCACATGCTTGTTTCTGTAATAAATTACCAATTTATTTCGTTTTCGATCAGCACTAGACCTCTTTCGCTACCTACTTACGATTTATAAAGAACAGTGGAATTAACTACAACCGCACGTTCAAAATCAAAATATTTAATTTCACATAAACCAACATGGGCACTTATGAAACGTTAGAAGCTAGGTAACCTGGGTCGTTTCCTATGGAGAAGAGCCGGCAAGAATCTCCACGGTTAATCTTTTGGAAATAATTGGCTTTTACAATGTTTTCAAATTACAGTGTTGATAGGTATGGGAGGACAGTGTAGGCCTATCAATAAGTACCAGGTACTTAACAAAATAGAAAATGGTCAACAAATCTACAATCCATAAGGCTTACAATATTCTCAGATTCACAAAATATAAAATAAATCTAATCTAAAGCCGCATTTACACATTCGCGCGGGTGACGAGGCCAACGGCGAGTCAAGGCACGAACACGAATAGGTATGTAAACGTCATTCGCCTCGTGTTTCGCCTTGCTGCTCGTGACGCTCGCGTCGGAAGCGGTCTTTTGGACACGAGTCAAAAGGAAACGAGTGGCGAGACGCACTAGTATTTACATTCGCTCTCTAGTTCATTTCGTAGCAAACGGCCTATCAAGCAACATCAAAATGGATTGGACCAATAATAAAGATATGATGTTTTTGGAGCGTTACCAAAGTCAGCCAGTCATTTGGAATCCCATGCATGCTCATCATAAAAATACGCAGAAAGTATACACTGCTTAGAACAATATATCTGAAGTGATGGCAGTACCAATGAATGACTTAAACCTGAATACGAGGATGACACTGAAAGTTCTTAGAAAATCAAAAACTGAACAAACTAGCAAGTTAATAGTTTTATTATATCTTTTCAAAATAGTGTTCATTTACATCAATACATCGCTGCATCCGATGGAACCACTGAGAAAAGCACTTTGCCCACTCGTCCTTAGGGGTCTCTTCGACGGCATTTTGAAACGCAGCCACTGCTTCCTCGGCGTCCATAAAACGTTTTCCTTGAAGTTTTTCTTTTATTTTCGGAAATAAATAAAAATCGCAAGGTACGAGGTCGGGGCTATAGGGCGCGGGTGACCCAGTAATTCCACGTCTGACGTCGCCAAGTAGTTGATTGTTTGCTTGGCGATGTGCGACGAGGCGTTGTCGTGGTGAAGGAGGATCCTACTGCGAGGTCGTTTCTCCCGAACTTTTTCCAAGACAAGTGTCAAACAAATTGTTAGTGTACTCTGCAGTAACTGTTTTTCGATCCTCTAAAACAATTGTTGCGTAATGACCTGTCCTTCCGAAGAACGAGGCCACCATCTTTTTTCCCACGTTTCGATCTCTCTTCACTTTAGTTGGCAACTCCTCGGAAAGAAACACCCAGACAGCAGACTGTCTCTTAGTTTCAGGATCATAACAATAAATCCAGCTTTCGTCATCCGTAAGTATGTCGAACACAGCATTTGAGTTATCTCCGTTAATTCTTTGAACCATTTCACGACACCAATCAACACGACGGAGTTTTTGGGCCTCTGTCAAATTATGAGGTATCCACCGGGCACAAAGCTTCCTGACCGCTAAATGTTCATGGAGGATTTTGTGCACTTGACTCATACCGATGCCTAAACTTGTCCGAATCTGCTGATAAGTCACTCTTTTGTCAGTCTCTATCATATGCCGCTCAACACTGATTTTATCTTCAGTCGTCGCCGTAGAAGGCCGTTCCTCACGCAGATCATCGGTGAGATTAGTGCGACCACGTTTAAACTAAAATTAAACCAGTTGTAAACAGTGGCACGAGATGGGGCTTCATCGTGAAAGACCAATCGAAGTCTATCATAACTTTCTTGTTGACTTAAATGACATCGAAAGTCATAAAAAATCATTGTACGAAAATTTTCTCGCGTTAAATTCATGCTGACGTGCCACAGACAATTTTCAATTTGCCGCCAAATCGTAAACAAATGACAAATGAATAAAATACATATTATGTATATATTGGCAAAGAATACCTTTTTCAAAATTTGAACTTATTTTTTTATTATATCGTTTACAAGTGGCCAGTTCTAAAAACTTTTAGCGTCGCCCTCGTACAGATTCTTTGATGGCTACTTTTCGTACACATCTTGCCTGGCATCAATAAAATGCTAGCTTCTTGCATGCAGGAGACGACCAGCATCGTCTGCGACAATGTTTTCTTTTAATTATTTTTTGTAGCGCCTCTAAATAATTACATTGACTTTGCTAATGCAATGCAAAAGCGTCGTCCATTTCATGAAGCTGAATTAGAAATGAATAGACGCGAATGTGTAAACGGTCACTCGTGTAGCCTAAAGCCGAATGTCTCGCCGAACAATTTATCGAATGGCGAGGCGAATCACGAGCACGCATGTGTAAATGCGGTATAACAAAAGCCAGAGTTGACATTAGAATCTTAGGTATTTATTGTCTAATGAGAAGATTATGTCAAGGAAATCTTAAAAAAATATATTAAAAAAAAAGTTATTTGGGAGAACTTAATAGACATTTTACATAGTTATGCCGTTAATGATGTTCCAGGGAAGCCACATGTGCAGAAGGAATTATTGCCAAGCGTCCTTGTCTTCAAAGTAGTCTTAATTTTTTCGTTAATAACTAACATAGAGACCGTTTATCGTAGTCTTAAGCTACATTGGTCACTTTGCACCACTGTCAAAATCACAGTGATCATTATTTTGCTGCTGTCAGAGGAAAAATAACTATCAAAGGACTGTAGCAGTACCACGGAATAGTACAGAAGGCGCACTCCGCAATTTAGGTATAAAGGTACAAGTACGCGGCGGGCTCGTCTTGTCGGGCCAATTCAGGGAGCGTAATGTTGTCAGAAAATATAAGAGTTAAGCGATAGAAAGGTTAAGCGATAGAAAGAGAGGCAACTTCTAGGTGAATATAGCTGTAGGTAATTAAGGCTGTGCGACCTCAATTGCACTTTATGTGGCGTAACATCGCGACGCACGATAGGTCGTGGTGGAGTTATATGAAATTGAGTGGATATGTATAATGATTAAATAAATAAGCGAATATTACAAACGTTGTAGGTTAAAAAGCAGACAAGAAATATGTCCGTGAATAAAACGCGCAAGCGCAGCCTTGCGTGAAGGCGTGCAACAACTGACTCCCAAGGCGCGGGGGCTCGCGGCCGGCTGACTCGCCGCTGTCCCCGCACCCCTTGTTCACTGCCACCAGCGCGCGGCGATGTTGAGAGGAGGGTCTCAATTTAGCAAGAGTTGTTTTTATTTAAATGATTTTGAGGAGTGAACCCTCTGTTTTAATCTGTGACAGTACTGAAATTGTCTAAAAATGAGGCACATTTTTCGTATCCCTGGTAACCACTGCGTCCACGACTCAAAAAAAAAAACAGTGAAATGCTAATTATCTCAAAGCTGGGCTAAAAACTTACATGCTGTATTCAGTCATCAATTGGGTTGCTTCATCCAAATTTTTGGCAATGAAGGCTATTAGTTCTTCAGCCGGGCAAGACGATGGGGTAATGAACTGACCCGTAGGCGATACCATTAGTGGACCCGCCTCACTGAAATATGAATAAAACAGTAAAATTGGAACAAACACATTTTAAAACTTGAAGATAATGGCACATGACACCATAAGGTTTTATAGTGTTCAATTAACAATCGTTTGTTTGCAAAACACAATTTTGTTTTTGTATGAATTGTATGGACTGAATTTCGTAATGACAATCATAGGGTCAGTTCACACAGAGACGTGTCGCGACGCGACGATGCTTGAAGAGGCCAGTGGTTTCGTGACGTCGCGAGGCGCATCGTGAAGTCTCTGGCAGTCGCACGCCTCGCTGCTGCGGGATGCGTCGCGCTACGCCGCGAGGCATCTCGAGGCGCAGCGCGGCGAAGCGCGATACCGCAAGACATTTTCGAACTATCTCAATTAAATGTGTATCTTTTTGAGTAGTAAATAAAGTTATATTTTGTATCAATATCTTAAAAAGTGCGCGCAGCGTCGCTTTGCGTCACGTCTCGGTGTGAACTGACCCTTAGTGTGTAAAAGTTTTTATCATTTGGCCCAAAAGGGGCGCCAAAAGCGTCAAGTATTTATCCCCATATATGCTAGAAAACAAACAAACACAACAGAAACACATTATGAAACAGATTATTGTTGATCGTGTTACGCAATTATGGTGCAGACTAATGATAATTATGTCAGAATTAGGCATGCAAACAAAGATACTTACGGTTCAATAACTATTTCGTATTTCTGTAGAGATTCAGGCACCCCTGGCGGGAACTTACAGCCACTACCATAGAAATCGCCTATAGAAGTGATTAGCTGTCTCAAATGACTGCAGTACTGATGTGCAGATACCTTTGGCATGAATTTTCTGAAAAAAGAAACTATTCTTTAACTTGGCTCAAGATCGAAAAGGCTGGAAAAAGCTAGGAGGCACTTGTGCCCTGCTGCGACACAAAAATCAATAAATCTCGTACGAGCGAAGACGTGTCAGCCTATTTGTAGTATTACTCGATTTTTATAAGTGTGCACTTGGAGCTGTCAAAATGGTAGGTTGTTATTATTGAATTCACCCGCCCAGTTACCTCCTCAGAGCCCCGACACCTATTAATACGGTCTACAAAACTCGTGTCGTTTCCACAGTAAAAAAAAAATAAAGAAAGCAAATACGTTTATTTGCGGTAAAAATTAACACGCAAAAAAAAAGAACACAAAATAAAAAAACAAGTTTAGGAAAAATATGCGTCACATCCACGCAAAACGACCATCGCTCAGCATAATGTTGCGACTCATTGATATAGGGTTTTTTAGTATATCAATGCTGCGACCCTATGCAAGACAGAGCCCCAGCGCTGGTTTTCAACGACAGCCGGCGTTGACGTTATGACGTCGTTCTGTGTTAGTATTCGTTATTATTATTAGTATTCATTGTAATTGTTATTACATACACTGTAATATTTTGACGTTGATAGGCGCACAGATATAAAAAAACGGGTCTAACCTCTTTGTATAAGTCAGTCTCCATATTACGACTGACTGACACAAATAGGTTTGCGCGAACATGCTTGTGTAGCCCCGACAATAAGCACAACCTGAAATGGCATGGCCCTTGGAAAGGCATTCCATAATTCTGCAGTATTTACCTAGCAGTGGCACTATGGCTTATATAAAATTACACCACATAGAATTATACAAATAAGTAAATCGTAATTCTTACCTACGACATATGTGTATATCTCTCAATATACTGGATAATGCTTTCTCATAATTAGGTATCATCACTAAGGCACTATCTTCCCGGCTGACTTTTTTTATGAGCTGTAAAACAAGGATAATCAATACTATGAATGTTATGGACAAGTAGTTTCCCGAGATCAGTCTGTGTGCCTATGCCGAACGCGTGACGTTAACGGTTTTTGAATTGGAAATGCTCATTTCGCACATAATATTGATGTAAGTTTTCAGACGTTTTTCACACCTAATTAGGTGATACTAATTGTGCTAGTCGTATGTATTCAAACAGAACTGCTACACGACAGTTGTATTTTCTATTCAAAAATCGTTCACGTAACGTTACGTTTAATCGGCACGTTCGAACTAGGCCTACAGCTTGTAATATTTTACTTTACTATTCAAAGCTTGTCTGTTGATTGGTAAACATTGATCAAGTTGATGCTCAACCATGTAGTATGCTCACCGATATCCATTCATTTCGCACGTCCATGATACTGAGGAACACGTCGCCGTCGAGACTGACCCCAGTAAACTGCCCCAGCGCTATAGTTCTGCCTGAAATGTTTAAAAAGGAAAAATTATTACTATAATTTATAAGCATTAAGACCAAGTTTAGTGTGAAACAAGATAGAATAATGATTGTATAATTTAAGTAATAGGTTGGGGAAAAAGTTTCTTCGTATTTTTTAAGAAAATTCAAAACATTTTTTAACATAGTATGTTTACATTTAACTAAAGTATGTAGGTACCATTTTGTTCGATAACTTTTTGCCATCTTGTAGGTAGGGACATGATCCCATTGCTATAGAAATTTTGGGACTTCTGATCAAAATACCGCGACAAGTGGTTTTGGCAGTCCTCCCGTGATGTTAACCTGACACTGCCTAAAGAATTCTGAAGAGACCGAAACAGGTGGAAATCTGAAGGTGCAAGGTCAGGACTATACGGCGGATGCATTAACACCTCCCAGCCAAACTCTCTTAATTTTTGCTGAGTGGCTAAAGATGTGTGAGGTCTAGCGTTATCATGATGAAAAACCACACCCCTTCTGTTGATTAATTCCGGCCGCTTTCTCTCAACTTCTTGCTTTAATCTCATCAGTTGTTCGCAGTAGAGTTCAGAATCGATGGTCCTGCCTGGTGGTAACAGCTCATAATGAATAATGCCCTTCCAATCCCACCACACACACAGCATCACCTTGTTGCGAGTTAACCCGGGTTTTGCCACAGTCTGTGAAGCCTGACCGGCCTTTGACCACGACCTTTTTCGCACGTTCTTGTCGTACGTGATCCACTTTTCATCACCAGTTATCAGCTTCTTCAAAAATGGTTCGGTTTCATTACGTCGTAATAAAGAATCACAAATGAGTACACGGTTCATTAGGTTTCTTTCAGTGAGCTCGTGAGGTACCCAAATATCGAGCTTTTTTGTGTACCCAGTTTTTTTCAAATGCGCCAAAACTGTTTTGTGGTCAATTCCCAGTTCTTCAGCTACGTCGTAACTACTAATATGCCGATCTTGCTCCACTTTTTCAAAAATGGCATCCATTTTATCCGTAATAGGGCGACCAGAGCGACGTGCATCTTTGACATCAAAATTTCCGGATTGAAAACGCTTAAACCAAATTTGTGCTACTCTCACAGACACTGCACTAGGTCCATAAACATCGCAAATTTTTTTCGCGGCTTGCGTTGCATTTTTACCTTTTTTGTAGTAAAATTTTAAAATGTATCGAATTTCTTCATTAGATTCACTCATCTTGACAGTACGAAAAACAAATAAAAATCACACATTTTCCTAATTTGAATTTGGAATTATGTTCTTTAAAATTTAAACTTTCAATGATACCAAAACCAGCCAGATACACATAGTATAGCCAAAGAGATTTTATTACAAGTTCATACATACTATAATGCGAAAAGACTTTTTCCCCAACCTAATATTTAACATTGTAGGATGGAGGGCCGTTGCGTTGGAGCAGACGAGTCTCTGAGAGACGTAATCGGAACGTAAACGCCGATTTTTGGCGACTTAATCGTGTTAATCGGAAAGCGTAGCGTGACACGTCTTTCAGTTATATAAACGAAGACCTCAAAAAGATGTTGGGATCGACTTGACGCGGAAGGCGGAGAAAGCTATCTAATTACGCAACACATTTTCGTAAACGATTACGACAATTTTTTTTCATTTTGACAGTTCAACAACATTCATTGCGTTATTTACGTTGTTGAGCAGATTTTTTTTTCGAACTTATTAAGCAATGGATTAGCAATTTGTTTGAAACCGATTCGAATTCCGATTGAGTACTGGGTGTTGCGTCTTGAATTGGGAGAAGTAATAGGCTGAATTATTGATGGTGTTTCTTTAAAATAATAAAAAAGTTGGAAAAAAAATTAAATACATAACTAGCTGACCCATAGATGTATTAATTAAACTAGTGTTACATCGGTAATGCAAAAGAGAAAGGTATAGCCTAAGCGTAGGTTAGAGCGAGATAGATAGTATCGGCCAACGTGAGTCGTGAACGAAATAAATCCAGCATATTTTTTAAAACTCTTGAGTTTTTAAAGAGAATATTTGTGTTTATCAGACGTAATTAATGTTGGCTACGTGTGCAGTACCTGTATGTGACTCATAAAAAAAGGCAAACGCAGCGAATTTATCATTTTACAGGTAAGTAGGTACAACTGCAATGTTTAACTGCATAAATGTAATGTTTTAAAACTGCTATGAAAATTAATCGCATTTTATTACATTAATGCTCTGAATGCATAGGAATTATATTAAAAATATTATCAAATACATGCATTTCTACTTTTTTTGTAACCCTAGAGATTGAAACAATACGTCGACACTATCGATAAAGTGCGCGCCACGAAAGGAGGCCGGCAGAAAATTGTGTAAGTAACTACTTTTTTTTGTATCCAATGTGATGCAATGACATAGACACTAGCGCCGCGTCAAAAGGACTTCAGTGGTGGTGCGGACTCTAACATGATGATGATATATATTTTTTAAATTAATGGATTTGCACGACAAGTGCATTGAGCCTGTCTCGAGTAGGTAGGTACAGTACAACAATTTTCTTAATGTCCCTCGGCAAACTCCGTGTTTCGTCAGTCGTCTGATTTCTATCAGTTGCCCTTTGCACTTGGTGCAGACCGGACGCTCTCAATCGACTTGGAAGTATATAGAGTTTTTAATACTCTTTTAACTTAATGTAATTTATTTTTAAAATCGGAGGAAAGCTGCTAAAGTCGCTTACAAGTTCGTTCTACAAGAAGGAAAGCAATGGTTATTTTCAAAAAGTTCAAAAACGTGTTTTTGAAGCTTGCAGTGTTTCAGTCAGACCGTAAAGAATATTGTAAAAGAAAACGATAAAAAGATAAATTGGGTCCCTTCCCATCACCAAAAAGAGTAAAAAAAGACCAAACAATTTTGTTTAAATTTGGACGATTTTTACTATTCTGTCATACGTAATATTATGATTTACGATTTTTATTTACATGTTTGAGGACTTCAAAATCTAAGTTGGTTGAGGTTATCCAATTTGGAGGCTGTCTGGAGACATTAAGGATTTTTTTTGAGAATAATGGTTTTCGATAAAAAAATACAGAAAGCAATCTGGAAATACTAATTGAAAAGCATGATATTCACCTTAAAAGGCTTAAGTATCTCCGAGACATTCAAAGGATGAGGGCCGATGGCAAAAATATTGTCTTCTTGGATGAATCATAAAAAAAGGTGTAAATAAGCCAATTTCGAAAGGTAAACGTATAGTCATCGTTCAGGTTGGCAATGAAAAAGGTTTTGTTCCAGGTGCACTGATGTTGCACAAATGTATTGATAGTGACTGCGATTACCATAATGAAATCAATGCCGATCTATATCAATATTGGCTGCGTAATCAGTTAATACCAAATCTACCAGCTAATAGTGTTTTAGTAATAGATAATGCACCATACCGTATTAAATTATTAGTTAAACCCCCGAACTCAAACACTACTAAACCACAAATTATAGCTTAGTTGCAGCAACATAACATTCCTCATAACCCAAACTCATTGAAGATCGATTTATATGACATAGTTTAAAATCATAAAGAAAGATACTCAGACTTTGCTATTGATCGCATTACGGAACAACATGGCCATACCATTTTACGATTGCTACCATATCATCTGGATTTGAATCCAATTGATAACATTTGGTCTCAAATTAAAGGATACGTATTATATATGTTGCTATGAATGTTGCAATGAATGCGAAATGAAATTATATTGGAAAAAATCAATATGATTAGCCCAGAAGAATGGAAAAAGTATGTGATCATTCAATAAAATGTGTGGACGAATATAGAAAATTTGAACCAATGTTTGATTCACACATGGAAAATTTTATAATAAATACCTGTTCGAGCAGTGAAGACAGTGATCATTCGATCGCTAGTGAACATACTGACACAGCTACATCAGATGAAGAAATTTTCTGACTGAATTGAAAAGATTAATAACCGGATAAATATTTATTTTAGTTGCATACCTACATGTCGAACATATGAACCTCCTCTTTTTCGGTTCAAGAAGTATTTTATTTTGTTTGTATTTTTATTAATTTCCGTGGTATATACTATACATAATATTGAAAAGGAGTAGATGTTATTATAAATACAGAACCTCCTTTTTTGTAGTCGGTTAAAAAGGAAAAAATAGTTTTACAGCTCTTTATAGTTCACACGCAAATCAAAACAAAACAACAATAAAGTACTTAGTTCTGAATTCAAATTATTATACACGATAAATCTAATAATTGATGGACATGGAAATTAGCATTCGTTTGTATTCGGAAATGCGATGATTTCCGAGGGACATTTAGAAAATAGTTGTACTGTATATAATACAATTTAAAGATTTTTACTTATGGTGGATTCGCAGTGGTAACCCGTGAAATTCAAATTTTCCTACGTTTTTTGCAATTTGCAGGTTAGTGTCAGGTGGTATCTTGATCATATTATGATTCGCGATTATAACAGATATGTATATACCTACTGAATTATAACCATTAGAATTAATATGAAATGAAATGAAATGAAATGAAATTGTTTATTCTGTAAATAGGATATTGGAATCACTTTTACACGTCATCTTAAAAAAAATAATTAAAAATTAGCTAGATGAGTTCGGCGTTTCCTATCTGACTACTCTGAGAAGAAAGGCCGAAACAAACTCAGAGGTCATAGTCTCTTTTAAAGTCCAGACATAATCTTGGTCAGGCCATATGAGGACCATGTAGATTAGTGTCTGAAATGGTCTTTTGAGAAAAGAACCACACAGATTTGAGTGGACCTGTCCTGCCAGTGCAAGCATTTGTCAGTAATCGTGGAGCTCAACCCAGAACTTAAGGAGCTCAACTCGACGAACAATACCAAAGAAAGGACATTTGGGTAGGCCTCATAAACTACTCAAACTGCCAGACCATCATTAAAACTAAATAA
The DNA here is from genome assembly GCA_949128155.2 of Xanthia icteritia. NCBI lineage: Eukaryota > Metazoa > Arthropoda > Insecta > Lepidoptera > Noctuidae > Xanthia > Xanthia icteritia. The sequence goes on from OX421930.2 coordinate 10,621,110, forward strand.
GAAAGAAAAAATAATAATAATTAAAAAATCCACATAGTCCTCACATTCACAAAAAATTTTAAAAATAAAATTTAAAAAAAAATACTTTACAAAGTAATAATGTCATTTTGTATGTAATTTTTATATAATACTGGTATTGATTTTATGATTTTAGCACAAGGCTTAGCAGAGCGAGCAGCTCAATCCCAAGCTTTTTTATCATCTAAATAATCTAAAATTTTATAGTACCCTTTTTTGCAAAGTTTGGTTTTAATACAGTTTTTAAATCGTTTAATGGGTAAGTTTCGAATGTCGATGGGAAGTTTGTTGTAAAAGCGTATACATTGACCCATGAACGAGTTGCCTACTCTGTGGAGACGAGTGCGGTGTACAGCGAGGTTGTGTTTATTCCTCGTATTTAAACTATGAATATCGGAAATCTTTTTAATAATACATGTCTCTAAGTTAGATTTGTTCCTTATGAACTTTTCCATAAGAGATTTGTTTATTTATGTTTTAATGCACAACGTGTACGACGCCTTGGGATAATATTCTGTAATGTTTTGTTCCAGGTGATGTAAGAACAAATAGCGGGCGTTAAAAGCATCTTTCCTAAAAACTAAAATGGAATTACTATTCATATTTACGTGAATATACTGTGACAAGCCCTAAGTGTAACGGGACACAAAAATAATAACAAATGAACAAAATGAATGTCTCTCTTACCTACAAAAAAATATATTCTTGTAATTTCACCCTCGAGTTACTCGTGAAACATGCATTTGACTATAATTTACCATCAACTACACTGTCATGCTGCACTGTAAACTATAGTATTTATCGAATTCACGTAATTTGACTCTTTAAAACAAATACTTCTTGTTGTCCTTTTTACGACGCAAACGAAGTGAAACCATAAGTTAAAAAAAAAAACTTACTAATTAGTCTGAATGTTGATTTATATGTTTACATTTTACTGTATTTAATTTAATTTTACCAATAAATTTCATGGACACATAATTACAACAAAGTGTACATAAATTTTGAAAACGACCCTAAACATCTGTTAATAAATCTAATAATCGATAATTATTTGATTTTTAGAATAAAGTATGAAGCAAAATTGCAAAGTACTTCCAAGGAAAGCTTACGACATTACAATAAATTAGTTCTCTTTGGAGGAAATTAAAAATCCAACATGTTTTGTTTGTAGTTTAATTTATGTTCCTTTAAAAATTAAGATTGGCAGGTATTCACTTCATCCGCTTCAGATAAGGAGACACGAAGGCACTGCAATCTATATCGATGCACATCACACGTATTTGTCTCCTACACATGCACATCACACGCACACTGGTGTCATTTTTCATCCACATTGCCGACGTAACTTATAATATATCTATGAGCTGACCTCCTGTCCAAATTTCAATAATTCATACAAAATTTATATAGAAAATTCCCTAATTTTCTCCAACTTTTCAAATTTTTCTTTCAAAAACCTGATTCGGACTTTTACGAACATTCAAAAAAAAAAAAAATAGCCAAATCGGTCTAGCCGTTGTCAAGTTATGCGCTTACAAACGAACAGCATTTCATTAGGAGAAGGGTGCGAAACGGAACCCTATTGTCAATTACTAAGCCTCTTCTGTCCGTCCGCCCGTCTGTCTGTCAGCGGTCTGTATCTCATGAACCGTAATAGGTAGGCAGTTGAAATTTTCACAAATTGTGTATTTCTATTGCCGCTATAACAACAAATAATAAAAATAAAATCAAGTTATAAATTAAAGGGGGACATACAAGAAACGTGTTTCATTGTACGGTAGTACGGAACGAGCCCTTCGTGTTGCCGGTTTTTAATTATTTAGATAATTATACTAACCTTCTAAATTAGTCATAATATTGGGGTGCTGTGAAGCTAGGGCAGTTAAGCTCTGCAAGGCCCCTCTTATATGGCTCATATTCCAACAACTGTCGTATTTCACCTATAGCCACATAATAAATACATGTAATTATAGTTTTATTAGATAATCGGTATGTTTTGAATGCATCTCATGCAGATTTCAATCTCATTTCAGATAAATCCATTTTGTTTATGGTAAGCTGTTTCTGTGTGGATAATCAATAATTATAATGAAAGACAAAAAAAAAGCCATTTTCACAAGTCTACAGATAAGCACCATCTAGATTTAAAAAAACGAGCGAGCCATACAGTAGTCGAATATAATGTGTAACATCTGACTGCCAGTATCAACCTCTCGGAAAATGGGTTAGTACCAAGTACCAACTGACGGCCAACTTAAGCACCGCGCGCGCTCATTGGTCCAATCAAATAGCGCGCGCTTGCCCGGTTTCCTGTTATACACTTCCGTCCCTTTTTACTAAATCACTCCCACAGATTGCAGGAAAGAGAGGAAAGATGTTACACATCAAAAATTGGGACAGGTCTGTATGAAATTATACTTATTACTGTCAGTAAAAGGCTTTTCTACCACCTCTGGTTAGAGGTTGTTAGGAGCTTGTTTGTTGCAATATGGTAAATGTTGTAAAGCAGGCTTTTGATGTCAAAGCAACGTCAATGAATGTCTATGATTATTGAATGTTTATAATGTAGTGTACCAACTTGTTTAATACCATAAGTTATGCAAAGGTGATCAATCAATGAGTGCACTTGGTCCCTTATTGCAGATGCTGACTCATATTTTTTCTTTGCATCACTGCTGTTTGCAAATACCCATTCCCTGCAATATTAAACAAATAAAAATAAATACCTTCTTGTATTTTCCTGGTCTACACGTTTTCGAAACTAGTCAAAATCGTAAGTACTAGTAAACATTACTTAAGAAAGGATTTATTGCAAAAACCTCAAGTTCTTGCAGTTATACACACTATTGTTAACTGCTTTCAACATATAACAATACCACTATGTAACCCTAGAGGAGATAGGCTAGTGTAATCCAGGGAGCATATTTGAATCATACAGAGAATATACAGAGGTTGCATGTACCCACTGAGTATTAACATAGGGATGTTCATAGTTGAATGAAAATTCATGATCAAAATGTGGTTAAAAGCAAATTTCTAATCTTTAACTTGGCCATATTGAACGAATTTATAGGCCAAACCTCTGTAGAATGGTACAGTTTCATTATCCTATCTTCGCAATTTACTTTCCAAAAATTTTAACAAATAATATGTGTGTGTGTGCGTGGAAAAAGAACTTTAAGACCCACACAATAAGTTTAGTTTCCACTAGAACTGTAACAATTTTGATGACGTTTTCAATTGCACTTGTCATTGTAAAATCAACTTAATTTACACTGCTATAAAGTATTTTTTTTTGTTAAAGTGGAAATAACATCAGTTGGAAACAAGGATTTGAATATGGAATAGATATAACTTACACAATATTAGCACTGGCCTTTTTCTCCACCACTTTCCTCTTAATTTTAGATACATCAAACTCTTTTTCATATTCTTCATATGTAAAATCATATATTCCACCTTTTCCGAAACCTGGTTTGCTGTAAATTATAAAAGTATGGATGTGAAAGGCAATTTAAAACTGGTGCTATGCATGAGATTAAACAGAAGTACTGCCATTTTTATGGAAGTAAAAGTTTGCAGGGGAGCTCAATCTGATAGGAATAAAATTTAATTCTCATAAGAACTTAGATAACAGTGCCCTTAAAATTAGATATGAAGTGCTTACATATTATGTAAGCACTTCATATCACTGTTAAGTAATTATAATTATCATATTTGCCTCTGGGGTGTTGGTGATGTTACAGGGAACATACATGTTTCTTAAGTTTTGTTTTAAATATGTTTATACGATCACACTTCTTTAAATCCTCCAGTAAATTATTGAACAGCTGTGCTCCCTTAACTAATATTGTTTTCGTGCAGTCATTTGTTGAAACTTGTTTTCACTTCTTGTAGTGTATGTTATTGTTTTTTATGTAGTTATATGTCTGATTGTACGGAATTTGTGGTGATTTTTTAAAGAGAATGCAGGTGTAATATGTGTAAGCAAAGTTGTGTGAGATTTAGTAGGTTAGTTTTTTTTTTTTTTTTTTTTTTTTTTTTTTTTATTTACTATCACCACTTACATTTGTTTTTACAGGTAGGAACCCAATACAACAATGTAGTCACAATTTTCACACTCAGAGACGTTACACAAAAACCGATTAAACACCACCACCAACAAAAATGAAGTCTTTTTAAACTGCCCTATTTTGACTGACAGGGTCCAAATTTATATCTCTGTTAACATGGATAATCAATTTACAAGTCCCAAGTAACGAGTCCGAGTACTGACACTAGTTATACAGAGGACAATATGTTAAGTGTCACCCTCTGGAATTCCGCCAATGAGCATGTAAAGATATCCACTTGCAGAGAGACACTGTTGAGTATCTTTATTGCCCGCCCCACTGGTGCAAACTTTAACAAGTTTGTACGGGCCACCGGGACTTTAAACAGACTCTCTCTCAGCCCTTGCCGCAGCCTACTGTTTGGAACGAGCAATCCCAAAGATTCTAGTATTTGAGAATTATTCAGCATACCACGAAAAACCATAAAAACATATATAACCAGTGCCAAATTGCGCCTTACCTCCAACTTATAGTAACCAACCATCCCTATTACAAAGAGGGTTGGATACATAAGTGGATAGAATGGGTAGACGCCAAATTGCTTCATATAAAGGAACCGGGTAAATTTATTTTGCATTTTTTCTACCATCAGACAATACTTCGTTTCAAATGGATTCCCGATGATAGCACTCGTTTCCAGGTTACTTCTTACTAACGCATTATATAGTGACTTCACAGCTGCTGTGTTAGTAAACTCACGGGTTTCACGCATTACAAATCCAAGATTTTTGAAGGCTTTCTTACACACCTGTACGATATGTGTGCGAAACGACAAATCTTCGGAAAAAGTGACCCCAAGATCTCGCACCGACCATGTTATATTCGTGATGTCGGGGAACCACAACCCGCGTAAAAGACATCACGTTACACTTTGCCACATTAAAGAGTAGTTTATTCTCAACACTCCACCCTACTACACGATCAATGTCCCGCTGCAGCAGCTCGCAGTGCGACTGATTGGTGATCCGCATGAACAACTTCAGATCGTCGGCAAATAGCAAGCAACCAGAATCTTTCACAATTTCAGGAAGGTCATTTACCATTATAATAAATTCCAACGGTCCCAAATTAGTACCCTGGCTTACCCCTGTAAGGGTGCAATACGAGTCCGAGGTGAAGCCAGTGTTGGATAGATAGTTATAATTATCATAGTTTCTTGCTAAATGTAAATCAGATATATAATTTAAGCCATTTTAGTGGGTGTTTACAGATTCACAAAGATACATGATTAGATAAAAGATTAAATGTTGTGGAAAAGCAAAACATTCTTACCTAGCGTTAAATATTTTCGGTCTGTCAGGTATCTTATCAATGTACTTGGTAGAGATAGCACAGGCATTCAGAACTTTGATTACTGTTTCTCTCACATTATTGCTGTTTAACTGAATCTTTATGAGCTTAAATTCACCTGAAAATATGAAAGATAACATTTAGTTATTAAATTTAATAAAAAAAGAGAGAAAGAAAAGAATATAACCACAACACAAAACTAAAATGGACTGACACAAATTGAAAATGTTGCACAGTATATTTTTAATTAAATGAATTAAAGCATGTATGTTTTTTGCTTGCAGCGGGAAAAACACAGGCTTAAAATATAACAAACATGTAACATTTTGGTCAACAGTTATTGTTTATATGTAAAATCAAAGATTACCATCAGGCATATCCTTTTGTCGCACATAAAATGATAATGGAGGAACAGATATTCTTCTGCTAGATTGTTGGGCTTCTATGAGTGCACTTAGCTGCTGTAGAGAATGTTCGTTGATTTTCTGAAATAAATTTTAATAAGTAATACATGTAGTAGTACACATGATTTGTAAATGTAGGTGTTACAAATCATGTGGGGTAACAGCCTTTTTTGCTTATTATGATTTAGTATTTTAAAAGGTTATTTCATTTAATTTCTGTTAAACTTATAGATTTTGTATTTCTCCTTCTCTTAACTAACTTCGAAAATTTATTTTTTGTACTTAAAACAAAAAGTCTACCAAATGCCATGTTTCTATCCTCAGTGTCATAGGCTGGGATTGTCTGTTAATTGGTTACAAAACTATGGGTTGAATGTTTAGCTGACTTACTCTTTGTATAGGATATTTTCCAAACAAATCGGGATGAACGCTGAAGTAAAAGGGACGCAGGGCAGTAGACACTTCTGCAGAACTTAAAAATCTGCATACCAGACCACTGGTACACCCACTACTGTAACATAATACATTTATTCATAAACTACAATGTAACATTTCATATGACCCCACATAGTAACGATAGGAATTAGAGTGCTTTTGATAGTTTAATAAAAACCATCCATTTGAATACAGTAGAAGTTATAGGTAAGCTCACAACTAACCATATTTTCGTTCTGCTGTACATTTTGAATGAATTTACTTATTACAGAAACACATTTATCTGTGTTATTTGAAATTTGTGCATTGGATAATGCGGAGAATAAGCCTCCCTTTGATAGCTCCTACATTTTTCGGAAACGTCCCTGAACTTGACGAAATTGGAAATTTTCAAATTGCACTTTGTTGTTATGACATTGACAGTGACAGTCATGACAGATGACTTTTTGATGGATGATATTCTTAATAGTCTTACGGAAACGGAAAAAAGTTTATAATGAAATGGTAACATTATGTAAAAAATATTGATTTTGGCTTTACAGAATCTAATAACGTAAAAAAAAACTTTCAATTAATTATCTTCTGAAACTGAGCTGGTTTCAGCGTAGAGCAGAACTTCTTTCGGTTTCTCACTGTATATGCAGTTAAAAGAACTAACTTCATAAACGGCTATACCATCCCTCCGTTAGCCGAAAACACTTCTAGATAAACCACCGTGGCCATGGCGATGATGATGATGGATGATGCTGTCGATAGCTAACCTACCTAGTCTTTTAAAGACCTTGACGTAAAAAAAACTGTTGACCTTTGGGGATTGTCAGTACATACCATGTCTTCAATAATTGATGTTATTTCACCCTTTTTAGCAATCGTTTTTAACTCTTGTGTTGCATCTGGTGTTTTTCCTGGTCTGATGAAACTTAGCAAAGTGATTCCACTGTTGTTCAAGTCTGGTGCAAGCACAACTGATCCTGAGAATTTTCGGCCTGTTAAATATCACCTACATTGAACAAAATCTTTGAAAAATTAATTTTGAAACAAATGTTAGGACATTTCAATGCACATCATTTACTACATCTGAAACAGTTTGGTTTTACAAAGTGTCGTTCAACTATAGACGCGAGCGTGGAATTACTGAAGAGCATATTCGAGGCCTGGGAGGAGTTGCAAGATTCTCTTGGCATTTTCTGCGACTTGTCCAAGGCCTTCAATTGCGTACATCATTATACACTCATCAGGAAACTGTACCACTATTGTATGAGGGACAGGGCTCTCGACCTTCTTACTTCTTGTCTGAACAACAGAATTCAGAAGGTCGATGTTAATAGCAAGTCATCTGCAGGATCTGCGATCACCATGAGCATTCCGCAGGGTTAAATTCTAGGTCTTTCCCTTATTTATAAAATCAAACGTCAGTTAGTCAACTTTGAACAAGTGAACGATGCGCTCTCTAAAGTTAAGCATTGGTTTAATGTAAATAATCTTCTCCTAAATGAAAAAAATTGTAAGCTCATTAAATTTTCAACGCCAAATGTCAGGCAGCTAACTACCCATGTTCAAGTTAATGGAATAGAGCTGGACCCTGTTGAGTCAATAGTTTTTCTTGGAATCACTATTGACGGTAAATTACAGTGGGGCCCACACATAGAAAAATTGTCAGGAAGGCTAAGCTCGGCCGACTATACTGTTAAAAAAATAGACAGATAACTGACTGAGTCAGAATTGTTTATTTTAGTTATTTTCATAGTCTTATATCATATGGAATTCTTCTCTGGGGAACCTGTTCGGACATTAATACTATATTTGTTCTGCAGAAAAGGGCTGTTCGAGCCATTAGGGGCCATGTACACCGCACTCGTCTCCACGGAGTAGACAACTCGTTCATGGGTCAATGCATACGCTTTTTCAACAAACTTCCCATCGACATTCGAAACTTACCCATTAAACGATTTAAAAGCTGTATTAAAACCAAACTTTGTAAAAAAGGGTACTATAAAATTTCTGATTATTTAGAAGATAAAAAAGCTTGGGCTTGAGCTGCTCGCTCTGCTAAGCCTTGTAATAAAATCATAAAACTTGATATTATAATTATTCACTAAAATCATCACAATATACCAGTAGTATATTAACATTGACATTGTTGAGTATAACATACAAAATGACATGATTACTTTGTAAAGTAATTTAAAATATTATTTTAATGGTCTGGCAGTTTGAGTAGTTTATGCGGCCTACCCAAATGTCCTTTCTTTGGTATTGTTCGTCGAGTTGAGCTCCTGAGTTGAGCTCCACGATTACTGGCAAATGCTTGCACTGAGAGGACAGGTCCACTCAAATCTTTGTGGTTCTTTTCTCAAAAGACCATTTCAGACACTAATCTACATGGTCCTCATATTGCCTGACCAAGATTATATCTGGACTTTAAAAGAGACTGTGACCTCTGAGTTTGTTTCGGCCTTTCTTCTCAGAGTAGTCAAATAGGAAACGCCGAACTCATCTAGCAAATTTATTTTTTATTTTTTATGATGACGAGTAAAAGTGATTCCAATATCCTATTTAAAGAATAAACAATTTCATTTCATTTCAGTTCACTAGAGAGATAACTACTGACAGCCACCAACCATCACTGTTCCACTTCCGATCTCATCAGGTTACTTAGTTGTGGGAGTTGGTAATGCACCTAGGCTACCAAGAAATTCTTAATGAACAAAACCAAATACGTAGCTCGCACCCGGGATGGAAACCAGGATCTACGCTCCAGCAGTCGCGTCGTATGGTTGCTGTTTATTGAGAGGTGTGTAGTGTGGCCGTGTAAAGTATTTTTTAAATTATTCAATAAATTAATTATCTGTTTCTCTGATTCGCATATAAACTAGTTTTAGACCAACCTTAAGCGCGACGTTGTTGATTAATTTAATAAGCATGGAGTGTCCCGCCCGTCGCTTCTTTAGTTTAGAGAGGTTTTGATGGAGTACGTCAGCAGGTTGGACGTATTGTCTTAATTAAATATACCTACCTATCCTAACAAAATAACGCGTTTTAAACAAGAATTTGAAAAAAATACGCTGTAAATTATCTTCCGATACAAACGATCTTAAGCAATCAATTTGTAAGCTTCTATAATCACCTTCAGCAGCTTCAGGCATATACCTACCTAATGATTAGCACCCCTGCACTAGGTTTTCTGTACCTACTTAACTACTATCTCAAAAAAAAAATTGTTTCCGCGAAAATATCTACGGTAGGGGTACGGTCAGCAACAAAAGGCCATTTACACTGTCATAGGTAGGTACATCATCAAAATTGTCACAAAACAATTCGATAAATTGCTTTTTAGCTTTTCATATAGGTACACTAATAGCTTAGACTAAATTTTCTTTAAATTTCACCTACTTAAGTTTCGATTATAATTTAATATTTTCCTCAACAATTAAGACTTAAAACATTGAAGTGTTAATCGACTTTTGGTGCTGACTGTACGTGTTTGTATTGTAATGCATAATGTAGTCATACAAACAGTAATTAAGATGATATACCACGGAAACAGAAGACAGGAAGATATCGCTAAATGATGTAAGTTGGAGGTTAATGTTTAAAATGATTATAACAGGTGAGCAGCGGATTGGCTGCCGGCTGGCTGAGATAAAATCTGAAGGCTGCGCGTGCGGCGGCGGCGCTGCGCGGCTGTGACGCAACGCGCCGGCGCAGACGCGGTAGCGCCGCACGCCCTCGCCAGCGCGCAGCCTGTCACTCGACGAGCTGCTTCATAATTGTTACACAGACGAGTTCAATAATTAAGCAATAAATATACCAGCAGTGGCGGTGAGAGGAGGGCGGCAGTCGAGTGGCGGCCGCGTTCCGTACCACACACCCGCACCGAGTGATGGACCCGAAGCTCGTTCGACATTTTTCTATCGGACGCCGTAGGAATCTCACCGGACTGGTTCCCGCGCAACGCTGCGTTAGTGCGCCGCTCTGGTGAACCCTTTCGCTTGTAAATGTGCCGATATTTACATATGCGCGCTCGATCTCGCGTCGAACTTTCGATCTGCGCCCGCGCCTCTCGGCTGAGTAGTGAGCCCCGCGACCTGGCAGCCGCCGGCGCCTGCGAGCCGCCGCCGCCGCCGCCCCAGCGCGCTCAACTGCTGCACAACGTGCGATGACCTACGTATGTCAACACCTACATATCACACACTGTTTACACTATTGACGTTCAATGATAAGCTTATTGTTTACTGATCACAAAGTAAATAAGTTTTCAGACTGTATCATTTGCTCGCTGGAAAAGTGAGTTTATCCATTGGATGTAACTCTGACTCAAGTTAATGGTATTTTGTAGCCATAGTAGCCTAGTAGTACCTACTTAGAAAGAACTGAAATAAGTAAATGCGATCAGATTAATTGGGCTTCTTTTATAGTATGGTGGCAATCAACCTCTACATTTTATAGTTATACTATGTAGATATTAACTTGCATATTTAACAAACAAAACAAAACGAACACACTTTAACATATTGAAATATAATTACTACCACAACTAAACACGTTATAGAAATATTACGTAGGTATAATGTATATGTGCGCAAACAAATTCTGAGAAGATCCAATGTCCATTCGTATTGATAATACATACGTTATTAGATACGAGTATGTAAATTATTACCTTGTTCCAATTAAATCACTAACAGCCAATATAACTGGTGACGTTTTTGGTAAAGCTGCTATCAGAGCAACTTCGAATGACGTACCTTTACGTACCTGCAGGAGGTACAGGAGGTTTGTTTATAGGATACAACAAGATGTAAATAACAATTCATAGAAACACAATTTCAATGCATAACAGGAAAACGAGGAATGGTGATATAAATAAATGCTCTACATGCATTTACATGTCCATTTGAAAGACTAGATTGATCGGAATTCTTGGGATTGTTCAAATAAACTAAAAATAAAATAAAATACACACAATATGATAGTTATTCTATCTCGTCTAGTTTTGAATGTGTCGTGGTTCGGAATGTCCGCTGCACATGACATGTGCATGATAGCTGTGAAATTATGAGGACGTATGTGGTATCAACTGGTTTTAGAAGTTGTAGAAGTCATCCGAGGTGAATACGTCGTTCTTATAGCTGTATCTAAATATAGCACATAACAATTTCATTTGACTCGTTAAGGCTTTTTTGGTCCTTCTTTTTCAATAACAGTCTAGTAATCATGAAGTGACTGCTGCAACCTAAGTTCAGGGTTCGTATAGGAGAGCTATTCATTCAGTCCATGAAGAGACTAACTAGCACCGGTGAGTGAACATTTGTGCGGAAATCGGTTGTCATGGTATGGGCATGTGATGCGGAGGATAAAGTCGTGAGGAAAGTTTTGAGTATGAATGTCGATGGCTATAAGAGTAGGGGAAGACCAAAGAAACGATGGATGGACTGTGTGGAAGATGATAGAAAGGGGGTGACTACCAAGATGACGACTAATAGAGAAGTATAGAAGAAAAAGACACACAAATAAATTGGCATAAGGACAGGAGAATGATGATGATAATGTGACTAGTCTCTTGAGTCTTGATTGTCAGCATGAAAAAGTTTGTAAGTACACAAGTATACCTACTAATCAAGGAACTTTGATAAACGAACAACATATCAACTGCCCACAACAGTCTGCTTAAGGTTGTGAAAGTCAACCGCCTCTGTGGTCTAGTGAGTAGACCACCTGTCTCAGGCCCGGAGGATCGAATCCGGGAGGGTTCGATTCCCAGTGGGGCAAAATTAAGACATCTTTTGCTTCATACTTCTCTATAAGTCCACATCTCGGTAGTCGCCCCCTTTCTAGTTATATCATCCTTCAGACAGTCCATCCATCGTTTATTTTGTCTTGCTCCTATAACTTGGCATACTAAACAAGTACATATATTTAGCTGGAATAACCCCTTTAGTCTTATAGGGATTCCTGGGCCCTTATATGATTCCTAGGACAAGAATTGCATGTTCTTCGAAGGGTAAAGATGTGTTTTCTATGACCAAATTATTGGCGGTCTGTAGTCGAGTTAATGGAGCCGCTATTCTTCGTGAAAACTACATCCGTTCCAAGAAATACTCATGTTAATAGCTTACGCCTCGTTACCAATTAGCTATAAGATTGAATTACTGATGCTTAACATTTGAACTGAACTGTATTTCAGAAGTCATTATAAATCAGTAAAGGAAAACAGATTAAGAAAATGATACTGAGTACAGGCATTACATTTCTAAGTGATGAAATTTTAAGCTGAACTTGGTAAATACCCAACGCTACACAAATAACCAAAGAAGAAAGTTAAAACAACTCCTACCAAAGCCTCCTCCTCCTAGCCCTGGGCTGATCCAGCGCCCTAATTGAACACTTCCAATAACAAACTGAATGATTTTGAAGGATATTGCTAATCCATTGCTTCATATTTTCGATAAATTTGTTAGCTCAACAATGTAAATAACGCAATGAATGTTGTTGAACTGTCAAAATGAGAGCCATTGCTATTGTTAGTGTCAAAGTCAAAGTCAAAGTCAAATAATTTATTTCAATTAGGCACAAAAAAGGCACTTTTGAACGTCAACATTTAAATAATAATTGATTCTAGTTGCCCCTTCCAAAAGGTAGTTTTCGTATGGAGAAGAATGGGCAAGAAACTCCACCGTTACTCTTTTAAAATGTTTTCACAATATCTTGTATACATCAATTATATAATTATATGTGAAGACGATGCACCTAGAATAAGATTACTATACCACGTTAGGTAAAAATAATGAAAAATTAAGGAATTACAGATAAATTAATCATGTGATAGATGCATGGTGCTCAGATATTTACAAACATTGTAAAATTATACGATATTCCTAGCATTTTTACAACTAATATAACTCAGTGTGTGAGTTCGAGTAATCACAGAATGTAAAACCAATATAAAAAAAATATATAAAAGTATATATATATTATACAATTAAATTAGCAACCAGTTAGATTTTGTCTAGATTCTAAATTGTCCTATGGAGCAGGACCAGCATGTTTCCAAGCATTTTTATCTTGGATATAATCCTCTAATTTGTAATATGCTTGTTTGCAAAGTGTATTTTTTATATGAGTTTTAAATTTTCTTTCATTTAACTCTAAAATATCACAAGGTATTCTGTTGTAACATTTAACACAGTACCCCATAAAAGATGTGTGTACTTTAGATAGTCTGAAAAATGGTTGATTTATTTTATCTTTATTTCTAGTATTAAAATTATGTCTATCACTTATTTTTTGGTGTGAAACGCAATTACCCCGCTGGTAGGTATCACGCACGTTTAAATATTTTTAATCAATTGGTGTTAATATAAACAAAGATTCATCAAGAGGATTGTGTATTTAAAATAGCCTAGGTCGTGTGGTACGTAAATCTATAAATACCTATGCAGGAAAAATGCACGTATTTAATTTATAAAATTGTTTTAATAACGTCTTAGGAGAATCATTTGCAATAGCTGCGCAGGTAGGTATCAGTGAAATGAGGACACAATGACACATCCCTTTTTGCCATCTTATAAGGGATTATCGTAGATAATGTAGAAATGGGGATTATACAACTCGCATTGTTAATGTAGGTACTGTTGTACATCACAAAGCTAATGGAGGGAAATCGCCTCCTGGGGCTTGCTAAAGCGTAGCACCAGGCATTAAAGCATCCATGAAGATCTTTACGTTCACTTTGTCAAAAGTTCTACCTATAGCCTTCCGCTTTGCCCAGTCAGTTGGTATCCATGAAAAAGACGACAAAGATTCCAGATGATAAATGATGGATAGATTAAAGATGTCAAGATTGCGAGTAACATCTGCCGTCGCTAATATCAATAACGCATTCTTCTATCCTCTAATAAAAACTCATCTGTAATAGTGACGCACCATTGTTATGAAAATATCCGCAACTAATGAATCTATAAACTTCTAATACCTACACCTACATACATCTTTCAGTAGCTTTTCAATATCAATCTCAATAGGTTATAGTGAGGAAAAGCTAAGAATATATATGTTCTAAAACGCAATAGGTGAAACTATAGGTCGGGTAGCTATTGTTTTTAAATTGTTTGTCCCACTTTTTTATTCTTAATGCCCCGGCCACATCTGCGTCTATCGTGACAGAGCAATGCGTGCCGAAGCTTCGTATGTTCTGCTCGCTAATAATTTATCGCGCTAATTATTTTGACAGAGCGTTTACGCAATCCGGAAACAACAGTCGAAATTACAAACGCTAGTCCAACCACGCGCCACGCTTATTATGTACCCGGGCGATAAGTGCTACGCAGCCCGAACTATCGCGACGATAACCGATAATATTTGGTCACATCTGCGTGTATCGTATCACTGTGCGAAGCTTCGTCACGATAGACGCAGATGCGGCCCCAGCATTAGCCTTACGTCCAAATTTAAAAACATACCAAATCGTTTATGTTTAGCTGTCTACGTGTTAAATAGTTTTGCCTTCATTCATACACATAAATACAGACACGTGACACCGTTGTGGTTTTCCTTGTCTCCCTAGTTTTAACCCTATCTTAGAAAATTCATAGGATCTTCTTCTCTCCTGTTGGCATCATTACGGGAAAATTAGTTCGTTCAAAAGTAAAAAAAGCTTTATTCAGTTCAGAAAAAGACGGTACAATATTTTAAAAAAACGAGTAACACATTACATAGGAACCTTAGGTGCTAGATTTTTATAAATACCCTGGACCCCACACTAGGATTCCCTGTGTCGTGGAGTCTCTTCCCCAGCAAGGCAAGGCGAAGGAACACTTGGTCCTGGCCTGGCACAACTGCAGGCAAGACGTTGGCAGAATAGTCGACATCGACTCCGTTGCCAAAAAGAAACTGCTACCAATAAACCGTGGCAATAAATAGCTGATCTATATATAAGTTTCTTGGTTTCCTTATACATAGAAAATCTCAGATATTCATGAAAAGCAAACTAAGTATTTTTTACACAAACTACATATAGTTAAACATCTTAAGGTTCAACAGAGAAAGAAAGCGTCAAATAGATTTCCCCTACAAAACAATTTCAAGTTTCAGGCTATTGATTCTGAGTTTACAAGCATAACAATTGTTAACCGTTTAATTTGTACGTGTAAAAGTAGACACAGAATTATAGGAAACTAAGTACACACGTCTACAAATCAAGCTATACATTTCCAGTTTATGCTGATCTCACATTGCATAGGATTTCCGTACAATGTGAGGTCAGCTTATACTGGAAATGTATCGCTTGATGTGTAGCCGTGTGTTCTACTTAAATGGCAGGAGTATATATATTATACCCTCCATGTGTAGTCATGAAGAACTGTTAGTTGTTGCTAAGTAAATAATATTATTTTATTATTTCAAACATTACATGAATTTGCCAAATATAATGTAAGTACCGGTAAACTGCCCTAACTTTGCCTGGCGTCCTAAGTTTGCCTATAATGAAAATGATGTAATATCTTTTTCATTTTACTTGTATGGCAATCGAAACATAAAGCTGTCTATAAAATCTCAAAGTTTCCTTTGCCATACAAGTAAAATGAAAAAGATATTACATCATTTTTATTATAGGCAAACTTAGGACGCCAGGCAAAGTTAGGGCAGTTTACGGTAGCTGATAAAAGTTTGTATGTTGAGTGAGGCTGGTTGAGTGTACTTCCGATTCATTTGGTAAATATATCTTTTGTATTGAAGTGCAATTTCAGTTTAAGAAAATTGAATAAGTAAGCCTTAATATTTCTTAAAGTAAAGTAATAATTTACTAGCTTCAACTGTAAAATGTGGTCATAACACGTAATCGTGAGTAACGAAACGCCAGAGTAGGATTGGTGAGCAGCAGACCGTGGAGACAGAAGGCCTTCACGTCCACGCTTCGGCGGTTCCATTGACGCCTCCTCTTTTACGCAATACCTAGTGCATATACCTAGTTGTATTCAATTGTTATGGTACATAATTGGTTAGGTACATTTTAACTGGGGATAATAACTATACTATAAAACTAAATGTAATAAATACCAATGTAAAAAAGTTCCGAATATTTTTGTTTATTTCTCATGTTAATATGTTTTTCAATAACAGTTAAACCAACCAGTCCGCTTATCCAAATCCACAGTTAACTATCCAAACACAAAACAAAATAAACAAACGCTACCAATTATATTTGTAGAGTGTAGCGTGTCAACAAGTTGACGTGAAGTAGTTAGAAGCTCTTCGCAGCCTTTATCTCAGCAAGACAGATCCACGCAGGTTCTGAGGAGGTTTGGACCTCGGCCGTGTAGCAACAACGAGCCAGGTATGTATGTGTGTGCCATACTCATTTGTGCGCGAACCGGTCCTATAGTCTCAAGCCACCGTTCGATTCAACCACATAATTTAAATAAATGATAAAGTCTCATGCTGGGTTTCACAATTAAAACTATTAAGGCCGACGGAACGATTTCATTTGCCCGTTACATCATTAGAAAGCAACAAGTGACAGAGAAGTAACTCGATAAAACAAGAGCAAGTGCTGGCGGGTAAACATGAAAATTGCAATTCTTACATCTTTTCGATCACTTTAGAGAAATCTGTGTAATTTTCATAATGTTAATGGCTGCTACGTTTTAATACCTTGTATAACAGGCGGGGCTTATAGATTTAACTTAACTTTAGATGTGTTCATGAGCAGTTTTGTGTTTAACCGTTTCATTTATCAGCTTCCGTCTTTATCTTTCTATCTGATCTCTCGCGTGTGCGGAACCAACCTGTCCAGGCGTACGGTACATGTTTTCGTCATTAAGTGATACCGTTGGTACTTGCAATTGTTTATATAGATTACCGGATGAAGTAGAGTACATGAGTTACAACACTTTATCTTCACGATCGTTTTCGCTAACGGAGTGACCTGACCTGTAACACCAATTTAAAGCATGCCTTAATGCATTCCTAAGTGTCTCTTCTTTTGTGGTTGAGGTAGGATCTTAAGAATCAATAAGTAGGTAATAATCTATAATACTACGTTATATAGCAACATATTAGGCTCACACGATTATCCGGAACCACATTAATATTTTCTTCTACGATGAAAATAAAATCATCATTTTAATGATCTGAGCTGAACACGCTTGGAAAACGTTACCACTGAGGAAAAGTTTAGCATATCATTTGCTCTAGAGCTAAATGTCAAAGTGTGCATAAACAGTAGTTTGTAACTCATCGTCTACGACCACCACGATAACTTGTTTCCCTCGTTGACTATACGAGTAGTCGTCGATGTATATTGTCGGGTTCGCAATATACATCGACGAAAACGTAGAAGTGCTGACTGACAAGTATTTTCCACTCACTATTACTACCTACTACTTACTTTGAGTTTTCCTCATTCTTTCAATAACTATGCCATTAGCTGTAAGCAGGTCCTTCCATGGTCAATCCAACTGTTTTACAGGATTATGGCCATATAAATCGTTCGTCTAAAGGGTATGTTATAATAAGAGCAGAAAATGTTTTAAGTTGCCCATTTGGCATAATGCTTAGAAATATAGTAAGGGAGTCTAGGAACTCGTCGAATTGTAATTTTGTCTTGGGCTGATAACTATGGTTTAATTTTTCGCAGACGTGTGTTTCTATAGCTGTTCCACTTCCAATGTAGAGCTTTCTTTTAGGGAGTGCAGCCAGTTGTAAAATCTAGTTACCTAGTTAATAAATCGATATTTACATAGTATCGTATATCACGTATTATAATGACTTACATTTAGGTTTCCTCAACATGTTTTGCGGTTGTATTTTTACTACGCTCGATCACAACCAGACTTGTTGTTTCAAAAAGACTTATCTAGTGTGTCATTAGCGGTTAATTTTCAAATTTCTCAATATTGCTCTTTGAATGGATTAAGTTTTATTTTCGGTCGTGATATTATGTTTTAGCATAACGAGTTCTTCAAGGTTGAGATGGGTTAGACGCATTATCACTTGACAATATGGATGTCCCCCTGCCATTCAGACGAAGTATACCTTTTTTGTCGTTTTGTGTAGTATAGAATATTTGATATCTTATCAGTTATCACGTTTGTTGTGAGTGATTAAATGGAAAAAGGTTATTATGTTATTTTATTGAGATTATTTTATTTTAATCGGTCATTTTCTTCGAAGAATCTATGATCTCAGACTGGTGATATAGTAGTATGGGTCGTGCTATGTCATGCGGACACTATGAGAGTCAACTGAGGTCAACTGTATGGTGCTAGAGGCGACAGGAACTATCCGCACCGGGCGCCACAATGTTGCAGTCTTTAGACACTGCACCTTACGACCACACGTGTCTAAAGTCACACTACTTAGTATTTATTCATAATTTTGAAATAGTTTTTTGAGGTTTTAAAAAAAGAGTTTTAATGTGGCATATTCCGATATTTAAAATTTTCTGTTAAAGAATTACTATAACATTTGAAACTGCAATCAACAGCTAAATATAGGTACAAACTTACATTCCTAACTTTCATATTGTATTGTAAATTACTTATAATAAAAAACAATGACTTCTTAGTAAACTTCACATGATACTTAATTAGATACCCGCATTTCAATAGAAGGCAAATATTGCATGATTAGCACTTATAGGCTTAGTATTCAAATACAAAATTATGTATTTCGGCTCGTTTTCTTTGTCTGGTTGAACTTGGCTTTATTTTTTTCTAAACAAGAATCTTTGATGAGCTCCTAATCTACAATATTATATCATCGCTTTAATTATGTCAATGGCAGTTTCTATGAAATGTTAATTGATGTAATTGGCTAGTGCCAAGAAGGTAAACTTTACGCTATAACAACTGAGTATTCCCCATTTTATTGTTGATAGAACTACTATTAAGACTTTATCCTTATGATTGGAACCTGTTTACTATAATATCATTATTTAAATTATATGAGCAGGCAATATAATTAAATAAGGTATCATCTCCATTTTTCTCTTAGATTAATTTCGTCTCCTTATTATAATACCTACTTACTTATAATCGTGTGTCTGTGTGTGAGGTAAAATATCATCAGTATTAGTTAACTGGTTATTTATTTAAAATAAAAGTGATAAGTAATTTTTCATGTAAATGTGGACTCTATAAAAATCAACTCACGTGAATAAGTGTAAAATATAGTTTGGCGTAAGCTTATACAAACGGTCAAGCACGAGTAGGCTCGTAGCGCTACGAAGTTCCGCATGAAACATTACTATGAGAAAACTGAGCTATTTTCCCGGTAAAGAAGTAAAATGTTCCAAATTGAATGGAAAGTGGGGACTAAAACTTTTATTTTGTAATAAACTCCTTAACGAGTTAAAGAGTTTGGAAAATCATAATGACTGTTTTGTTTTTATCTCTTCTTTTAGAATTTTAACAAATCTTTCATTATTTATTCATAACCACGTGACATTGATGAGTTACCTACCATGGATCAGAATTAATAATAGATAAATTAACTTATTTACGTTCTGTGGCGCCGTCGAAAAAACAGAGCCCGTATCTATTAGCTTTACTAAACTTGCTACCGGTGTGAGTTGAATCGTTTGAAAGCTTATGTCTCGGTAATGGATTCATTAGAATCCATTATTATTTGCCACACAGTGGGGGCAATGTTGTAGAACTGCTAATAGCTAATAATATATTAACCACTAATTTATAATAGATTGTGGCTTTGGTAGTGTTTTTAGGGACAACCGATTTAAGTATTAACACTTTCGCCTCCACCCACCTTTCATAGAACTCATACGCCATGCCGCCATACATATTGGAAGTGAACCCTCCGGGAGGGTTAACGGCATTACGTTTGCGCTAAAGTTAACCATCAACGGCATTAGGTTTAAAACCGTGTTATAAAGCACTGTAAAACGAAGTAAAATATTTTCAGAGGGTCGTGTCGCTATACGTAGTTTCCAACCTTTTAAATTTCTAGTGAATATATTATAAGTAAACGAGAACAAAAAAAAAAAAGTTTGGATTTTAAACCAATACAATATATACTAATAAATATTGTTAAAATATACATCAGATTTTATTTTCACGGTTTATAATGCTGTATTCGCTAAGAAAAACCTACATTTAAAATGGAACCTCCGCGAGGGCTCCCGGCATCCCATATGCGACTAGGTACTGAACGTGTTAAAGGTGTATTAAGAAAAGTCTTTATTTTAGCCGGCAAAATAAATCTTTTATATTGGCATACAAGATTCACAACAGATTCAATTAGAAACAATTATTCGGGCCAAAGACTGGTAGCACTAAGCAGTGCTTACAAGAACTGCTAATAGCTGTAATAATTGTTATAATACTAATTAATAACAATCGTTTGAAGGATTTGGTAGCCACTGCAGGTATATTTGAAACAATTTCCGTGGAATCGGAAACTCACTAGGCAAGTAGGCAATTGTTTCTTTTTCATCGTTAAAAGAGGTTGGCGGCCATCTTGAAAAGTCTTTTAATTCTATAAAACATTTCTAAAGATTAGTGAATGACTAGATTTAACTAAACAAGCATATCATTGATACTCTAATATGGGTTATGCTGCAGATATTGCAGAATGTAGCTAGGATGGAAAACAGCACATTTTATACCTATGAGTATGATTAAATATGAAAGATTTTTGTAAATATGTTTACCAAAACCCTGTATTGATGTCGTTTTCTAAGGTTTTATAACACTCGAGTAAGTCACAATTAAGCTGTCGAAATATGATCTAAAATTGTTAGAAGTTACTGATTATCACGTAGGCTATGTATGAACGCTTCGTGCCAATTTCTGCGTTTGCGGCCTTCGATCTTTCTCACTAACCCTGTACATGATATGACAGTGCAGCGTTTTATCCACTTCTGCCAATGTAACCCGAAACTTTGCATGCTACAATGTAACAGCTAATATGGACTGGAATTAAAAAAAAACTAGAATTACTTCTCCCAAGAGATTGCATAAACTTGTTTCTTGCTTTAGAGATCAGTTTAACTTCAATTTCTAGTAAATTCAAATAGGTTTATCGAAATATGTCGGTAAAGTATGCATTAGTCGATATTAAGAATAGAAATATCGATAAAGTACCTACATAATATTGGTCTTATGGCAGTAATTTATTGAGAGCCTTTGTCATGTCTGCGTGATATATTAGAACTTTACTAACCGTAGGTACTTTGTTAGTTAGAGATATCTCCGATTTACTGGCAAATAATAAACTAGGTTTTAACTGTCCCATTGCAAGGTAACTAGGCCTATTCATAAACAAAACAGGAACGAGCATTGGATCACTACGGAAGCTGCATGCGTGTTGGTGGATTCAGTTCATAACTTTAGGTATAGGTTTTCCACGGCGCTTTCCTGCACCGGTGATCCAAGATTATATAAGAAAGTATATAGTATATGTAGGTACTTTAGTATTGTGAAATGAGGTGCTATCCCCAGGTCGTACCATATCTTGGGTCTTAGTTTACTTTACAAATATTACACTAGAAAAGAGCGGGAGGTAAGGATTGACACTACAGACTATTCGAGCATTATGCTCTCTTATGCAAAATACACACCATCCGTAGGTTAGTGTTGTTTAGACAACTCACCAGATTCACACATCATTCTGTTCCAATATTTGAACATAATTTGTTTATGTGTGCTAGAATTCTAATTCAGTGAGTGTATTTGTTGAGTGGGCGAAGATTGGCGTAGATTAAATTGTTATTTTCACGAATTGTAAAAGATTTTTCTGATTCAAAGTAGCGTCTGGAATATGCGAGGGAAAAATACGTACCACGAACCATTTCTTATCTTTTACCTACATTAAGTCGGTTCGTGTTAAAAACGTTTTACACCAATTACAGTACTCATAACCCTTACGAAGAAAAAAATATATACAAAAAACAAAAGCCAAAGTGACGTCTCAGTGTTAATTTCCTTTAATCCAATCTTGAACAACGCTAGACATAAGGAGAACTGTCAATTACGGTACGGCATAACGGGCATTTTATCCTGGGTATCATTGAAACAAGGAGGAACGTAATCTGCAGCTATTCCCGACGGTCGTTGATCTAATTGAGCATTTGAGCGGTGCGTGCGTGCTAATGGGCTAATTACGTGCATGAAGCTGTGAATTGGTGAGTCAACAGCAGGACGCGGCGTCCGTGGGAGGCAGACGGCGTGGCTCCGACACTCACACCGCTGCCATGCCTCGTTATCGTAAAACGTGATTTAAACTTACTTTGATAGTAATCAATAGTAAGAATAGGCGTTGTGTAGGCTGGTGGAACTTGCAAAACTATGTGGTTCCTCCCTGACCGGTTCAGTAGTTTTCAAACGGTGTTGTAATGTTTCTTGAAGCTGATTTTTGTGGTATGTTTATGTGCTGCTTACAGTTTTACAATAATTAACCTTTGCGCTGTCTAGTTTAATGATTTAAGAAATATGCTCTTTCAAAGCAAGCGCTGACGTAAACTCATCTTTATTATGTTTGAAAGAATCGAGGGCAACAATTCTGGACTGGAATCATCATTGGATATAAGTATCGTATAAACCATTTCATTGTTTTTTTTTTATAGATATCTCGCAGTGTGTTTGGATATATATCTCGATGTAGTACACTACATACTATGGTTTGGTTTCGATCAAGTCAATCCATTTCATTCACACATCCGTTCTTATTTAAAAACATCTGGTTCAGTTGGAGTTCATCAGTAATAGTGAAAAATATACAATATGGAGAAATTGTAGAAATCGATTGCATTTTTTATGATAAAAAGTAACCTTACTGGCTAGTTCATCTTACTTTTGTTATTTTAAATATAGGTGTTAAATACTAAAACTTAAACGCCAAAGCGTAACAAACAAACAAATTCACTTTCGCATGTATAATATTAGTTAGGACTTGAGAGGGATAAATAGTGTCTGGAAGAAATAATGATATCAGAAAATATAATCCTTAGGTCATAGGTACTACAAACTGTAAGTTTGGCAAGTACTTATAGGTACTGGAGACTCAGTCTGAAAACAATAAGTAGCTTCTCGTAACGCGTGCTGTGTGCGTGGTGCACCCTTTCTAGCAATTCACATCTGGAAGCTGAATGAATAATAGATCATTAGATGGAAGCTTATATATAATAGGTACCACCGGGCCATCCTTTCCAATTCAACGAGGAGTCAAGCAAGTGGACACAGTGGTGTGTCCCAAATTCTTCACAGCAACGCTGGAAGAGGTTTTCCAAAAATTAAATCCACACTCCTGGGATATTATATATTGTCGCCGGAGAAAGAAGATTGACCAATATACGTTTCGTCGACGACATTCGGTCCTCTGTTCTTCCTCAGCACCTGAACTAGGCCAAATGCTCGAACAACTGAGCCACGCCAGTCTTCAAGTCGGACTTAAGATGAACATGTCAAAAACAAAACTGATGACGGACAGCACCGAACGCAAATAGTGTAACAAATAGGGGCCAGGTGAGACAGGACAAAGAAGTCGCTCGACGCACAGAAAACTCCTGGTCGATGAAACATCTCATGAAAGGACCACTCCCGCTTTTACTGATAGGAAAGCTCATTGACATGTGCATTCTTCCCATTCCCACCCTCACCTACAGAGCGCAAACATGATCTCTTACAAAGCGTCAAAAGTCTGCACTTGGAGTCTTCCAACAGGCTATGGAATGAAGAATACTAGGTGTCAAACTCACAGACCGCATTAGGAACTCTATACTTCGTTCCAAAACACATATAGCGGACGCTGGCCACACAGTTGCTGGACTAACGTGGAACTGGGCTGGCCACATCTGTCGCATGTCGGAGCAGCAATACGCAAAAATCACCACTCATTGGATCCTAAATAGCAGGAAACGACTACGCGGCAGGCCCAGAAAGAGATGGCGGGATGAGCTGGACTCCAACTTAAAAGATTGGCCTGCAATCGCAGTAGACCGGGAGAAGTGGAAAAAGGGGAGGGAAGCCTTTGCCCTGCAGTGGGACAACACAGACTTATAATAAAAAAGATGGAAGCTGCATAAGGGAAACCCGTTTTGTCGTGTTTCTATAGTCAGACACCACACAAGCATAAATGTCGATTAGCATGGTGAACTCTTGAAATAAGAAGAAGTAGACAAGTTTTTATTAAGAAGACCTCTGACTCTACAACTTATTTATTCATATACAATCAATTCAAAGTTCAAACAGGTTGACAAATCCTCAAAATACGAGCTCTACAAATCATGTTCTATAATTTTATACTAACAAAGTAAGAATACTGAACAAGTTTTAAGAAAAAAGTTATTAAAGCAAAGCTAATGTTGGCAATGTTTCAAATCCAACGACATACTCCGCGATAGATTTAATATCAATTATTATTCTATATCTTCCGAATAAAAACTGGTATAAAGTGATTCTAACTTTCGCTACCGTCAAAATACCTCATATAACGGCTCCAAGAGACACGCGCCAAAAAAAGAACACATAGCCGACAGAGCATTAGTTATTTGCGCGTAACGGCGCAGGCGCAACTCCGGTAGCCGCGGTGTCCGGTAGCACTCAATAAGTTGCCGAATTTCATGCTCACAATAATTATTGCGGTTTGGTCGTATTTATGAACACTCATACTAAATAATAACTGAGGTTTATTATCGTTAATACACCGCATTGTACCGGTATTACTTTTTAATCCTCCATTCGATATAGGTGCACACTGCGAAATGCTCGATTGTCTGGATCTTTTAGTGGGGCGTTTTATTGGAACGTAGATAAAACTTTATATTCTTTTCTTGAGATATTTATTTAAGCCTTCGTTACGAATGTATTTAAAATATTGCAGTTAATTCAGGTTACGATGTTTTAAAACGAACCATAAATTATGTTTCGAGTTTGAGAAGGCGCGGGCGACGGGAAGACTACCATAAAAACGTAACGGTACTAAGCGTAACGTTTGTTTGATATTCCGTTTATCTTCACTGTTTAAATACTTGACTTATTGAAGGGTGAATCTACATTTGGCTCTAATAGTCGTTTTATAGCTGTTACCTGCACGTAATTCGTGATTGTTGTAGCTAAACAAATAAAGTGAGACCACAAAAATGTCTAATAATAGTATGACGTTGTTTAATAATGTCGGATGTTCTTCAAACATAGAAACGTTTTTACTAGGTTCCAAATATTTTATTTTATTGAGCAAGGCACACCAACGACATATTTACAAAAATAAACAATAGGTAATCACAAATCTTCAATACTGTGTAAATACATCACTTCTAGGCATGCACATCTTTCTTATTAAAAGAAGAACAATGTTAAATTAAAAATTAAATTTTAATTTAAAAATAAAGTAAGTAAAATGACTAAATTATTACACATCTTTATGCAATTATATTAAAGCCATATTATACATTGTGGCTTATAGATTCACTAATACGGAACCTTAAAGATTTACTGATACGGAATGCCTCATGGCATTAAGTCCGTGCGTTTGCGCGATCTCATCTATAATTAAATAAATATTACAAATAGAATTATTGCTTTAGAGTAATGGTTATTTGTATTTCAATTCTATACATCGTATATCATGTCACAACTTCACATCTCCGCGATACGAATCGCACTGTCCATTAATATTTATGTGGATTAAAAACATATTATTGTTGTTTTGAGTGTAAAATCAATAATTGGTTTCAAGCAAAGAA
This sequence comes from Xanthia icteritia, assembly GCA_949128155.2. NCBI lineage: Eukaryota > Metazoa > Arthropoda > Insecta > Lepidoptera > Noctuidae > Xanthia > Xanthia icteritia. The sequence goes on from OX421930.2 coordinate 10,647,074, forward strand.
GTGGATTTCGATTGTCATTGAATTTATATTAGCCGTTTTATTTTTATTATAAAAACAAACGAAAATAAAAATTACAATTAATTTAAAGAGAAAACATAAATAGGTTTAGAACAAAGTTATGCCAGTAAGCGTAGATAAAAAAAAAAACAAAAATGTATCTTAAAACTAACATTACAATAAAACTTCTACTTAACATATATACATCGTTTTAGCAAGTACAAAATAAACATATCAGAAGAAGGTAGGTTACACACAAGAAACAATACAATTTTGAGCGATGAGGGTAGGGTGCAATTGCTTTGATTGACCATCAAAATACACCTCTATGGTTGTGCATTCCTAGACGCAAGCCCGAAGCCTAATATATAAGCCCCAATATATAAGCGTAATAAATGTGCCCAGAAAAACTTGACCTATCACACTCTCTTACGTAACGCAAATCAAACATAACAGTGTTAATGTTACACCTGTTTCATAAAAATATGGTTGAGATTGTACATCTGTGAGCACGTGCACAAACTCACCTGAAACACTCGCTCATCATTGTTCACGACACACTCATCGCTAAGACTCGCTGCTTTTTTCTTCGCAATATTTACTCAAGTACATCTCATTGTTATAACTTTCGTGACAGCTGCGTCCTGCATAAGAGAAAGGTATAAAAACATCTACGCATCACCCATTATCTGAAATACGTGAAAAAGACAACGGCCAAAGTATTAGAGGAAGCGCGTCGTAAATGATAAGCACTGTTGAGACTTCTTATCACTGGAACCAAGTTTGGTGAGTGACAAATTCTTTTGTTTGGGGTCCAAAACGTTACACTGATTTGTCAGTTCCAAAAATAGTTCAAAAGGAATGTTAGCAAAGGTATTACCGCCATGTCACTCTGGATTTTTGGACTTTGTTTCGTATTCCGTATCAGCTACGAACGGGATTTTTGAAGTAACAGTAGATTCTTATTTTGTTACTAAGTACTACTACTTACTAATATCTAAAAATGCATGTAGAGTAATTGAATTACCTTTATATTTGGTACTGTATAATTTTTGACGTCGTCCTAGTATATTTTTTGACAAATTCCCGAATCGATTTCGGCGTAGCACTCGTAGCACCGTAGACCCAAATTTACAAAAATAGATTAATAGTTCGTAGCCTTTTCGTAGCACACTCGCTTGGGCGGTTTCATGCGTCGTATTGTATTTTGGCTCAAATATTTGTCCCTGGTGAAAAAGTATAGTGTCACGGTGTGATAAGTCTTGGTTCTGCGGTTACTATTTACGAGTAGCCGGCGTAGCAAATAAACTTAGCGCTAGGGTAATGGACGCAATGTTGGGACACTACTCTATTTCTAGTACTGGACCATTCGGACATTGCCTCCCTTATTGGAATAGATATCCCTTGTAGATACACAGTCTTTGGACCTCGAAAGACTGTGTAGAGAAAAACTTGAACTTTTCTACGAGTCGAATGACGTTGTCGCTTTGAACGATCGAATGGATTGATTAGGTGGCGGTGTTAGCAGTTGTTTGCTGTTGTTGGTGGTAGATAGTGGTGTGGTGAGGGTAGTTCCCGGAGTGGCAGGCATGTTGTGAGAGGGGCGGGGCGGTGCGAGAGGGCGCGGGTCGGGGGGCGGGGCGGGCACGCCCGTGTGCACCGGTGGAGGCGCGGGGTGCGGACGACGCCGCCGCGTCTACCGCGCCCGGCGCTCACTCAGGCCGCGAGCGCAGCGCCGCGAGCACGCCATGCGTTTCATCTCCGTCCCGCACGCACGAGCGCGCGACCTCTCCCGCGCGCCTGCCCGACTCAGTGATGTTACCAGACTCCGCTGTAATGTGCTATCGGTTCGGTCGTGAACGAGTGCCACTTCATCTGTTTCCCAAGCGTTGACTGTGCGTTTGTTCGAGGATATCGCGGATTTTGCGTACCCGTCGACGTTGGATGCGTTAAAATTTCGGGTGAGTGAGAGAGGCGAGCGGTCGTGCGCCCGCGGCCGGTTTGACCGCATTATTTTCGAAATACGTACGCCGCAATCCGGTCGACCGCGCTAGAACGATCAAAACATTATAACAAAAACATATAAATTCGGTGACGTTAATATAGTAATTTTTCCAGATCAGCCAGTATTTTCCTTATCTTGAATACTTTCACAAAAAGTTAATTTTGTTTCAGAAAAATGTGTTATTGTTTTTTTGCCAAAATGTAAGATGAACTTATAGACAATTGTTTGATTCTTAATTTATGTTGTTTGATAAACAAAAATACAGTCAAAAGATCAGTTTAAGCTAGACAAATGTGATTAAATAATGTCGTACAAACTAAACAGCGCGTACAGTTATCCGTAGCAGCATGAAACGCATCCCGTTGATGTCTTTTACTGAACGCTTTTGGAAAGTGCTCGAGAGATATAACCATGTTTATATTGGGTGTTTGTGTAACATGACATGTGATTTTGGTTTCTCTTCATTTTAATATGGTGTGTATCGTCAAACATGCATTTTTTGTGACATATTCTCGCATTCTGTGTTTTTCTCAGCTTGTGCTACGTCAAGCGACGTTTATGTGTGATAGTGTATTGGTGCTATACTTAAGCATACAAAGTAAATGCCAGTTGATTAGTAGAGTTTCATTGATTCAATATTTAGTTTTATGGAGGTTGTAACTCATCTACATTTGAATGTATCGCGTCACATGGTCGCTCGTATTTTGATAATCCCCACCACTTACTACGCCGTAGAGATATGACATGCCTCTTATATAGATTTAGACATATTTACGTTTGGAAAACTGGGTTAGCTTTATAAATTCTCTTTTCTCTAATCTTTACATAAAGTAAAAAGCTTCAAATTACAGAAAATACAAAAACATGTTATATCTCATTGCATCCGAAGTAATCTCTGGTTTTTCTCAGCGTTGGGAATATTCGCGTATACACACCGGGACGAACACATTATTGTACACAAATGCAGGGAAATTCCAAAAGAGTAAACAAATAAACGATAAGATTATAAACAGCTGTGTTGTGGTTTGGCGTTATAGTGCGAACAATGTTTTATTGAGGCGCTAATTTTATTTGTATCCGCTAATCTTTTTCTTAATTTTCTTGATAAATGCGTAGGAAAACTCGTTAGATATCTTTTAAATCTGAAGCCAAAATGCAAATATGTAATATAATATGCAGTTAACTTAGAACAACCTTAATTTGACCAACCATAATTGCCAGAAAAATTGATAAAAGTTAAAATTAAACATTGCCAAACAAACATTATCTTATGAACAAAAAAAGGCCTCAATACGTTGACCGCGAAATTCCAATTTGTGCGAATACGATGAAAATGCCGGTGACGAGGTGGGAAGGAGGCGATAAGGGAGGTATTTGACCTTTGATGTTGGACCGTCATTACCGGGGGCGTGTCCTAGATCTCAAATAAAAATAGTCATCTGCACAACCATTATCAGTCATCGTTTAACTCTTGTCGTCAACGTGCGCGTCTGTCTGACGTCCACCTAATTGACACGTATCACAGGCGTATATTTACCCTGTCTTTCCCGACAGTTAAAAATTGTTTCGGTGTTCTAACCGATATTTGTTAAAACTATCTTTCATACATATTAAAATAAAATCGGAAGATATTGGTACACTGATGGTGTACTCTTATACTTGGTACTAGGTAAGCATAAGCTTGTACATTGTATAAATTTGACAAGAGGTTCGAAACTCGCTTCTTCACTTGTGCTTGTTGTTACATGTACTTGTACTACTCAAATGAATTCAATATGCATGAGTATATTACAATGTATGTTAGTGCATTCATTAGAAATACACCTAGAGATAAAACTACTGCCGGTTGGACACAGTGTCAGTCTTTGTTGGCTAACCAATGACTAGTAAAATGCATCAGTGTTGTAAGTTCTTTGGAAATTCTTACTTAACTAGATTAGTTGTGTCGATTTGTAAACCTCAATATACCTTAGATCCCTGTGATCAAATCTTCCTTCGGCTTAATTCATCAAAGAGTTCTTTACATATTATACAACTCAAGGTCTGTCCGCCAATAACTTACCTTTTATTAAACGGATTAATCTTGTAATGCTAGTGAGGTCGTTTATTGATTATGATTAAAGTTCATAAGACCTCTCTGCGCCATGACGAGAGAAGCTTCAGTTTGATTAACTGGTTTATCTTCCTATCTAGAAGCGTATTGTTTTGTAAAGTTCTGTTAAACTAGTCAAAATATTGTAAATTTTTGTATCATCAGTAATTTCAATAAACAATAAAAGAGTTTATATATGCTGCTATTGTCGATTTTTTATTAATAAGTAAACGTGTAGTAATTAATTAGTTACCAATTTTAACGTTTGTTTTTGCATCTTTGCAGGTGGGTCGAGGAGAATTATGCGTGGGGCGTGCGCATGCGCGGTGGTATGCGCGCTGGTGGCGCTGTGCGCGTGCGCGGGAATGGACGAGCGCACGCGCGGTGCCGCCGAGCGCCAGCTGCTGGCGCTGCTGGGCCTGCCGCGAAGGCCTGCGCGCCGCGCCGCGCCGCCACCCGTGCCGCGCGCCATGCGCTTGCTGTATGAGGCCGACGGCGCCATCCCCGCTGCCGCCGCCAACACGGCGCGCTCTTACCACCACACTCCCACCGAGCTCGATATGCGGTTTCCCGGCGAGCATCGATTTCGTCTCTACTTCAACTTGAGCGGCATCCCCAGCGACGAGCTTGCTCGCGGAGCCGACATCACGTTTCAACGGGTCGATGGAGTCGAGGGCGCCCAGCGGCTGCTCCTGTACGACATAGTGCGGCCGGGCCGCCGTGGCAAGACGGAGCCCATTCTGCGGCTGCTTGACTCAGTGCCGCTGAGGGCCGCTAAAGGCGCTGTCACAGCAGACGCGCTCGGCGCAGCGCGCCGGTGGCTCTCAGAGCCAGAACATAATCATGGACTATTAGTGCGTGTGTTAGAAGAGGGTGAGCAAAATGTAGACGCTAAACAATCTCATGTGAGAGTGCGGAGAAGTGCCGCGGAGGAAGACGAAGAGTGGAGCATGCGGCAACCGTTGCTGCTGCTGTATACAGAGGACGCACGAGCGCGCGCTGCGCGGGAGAGCGGCGAGACGCGCCTGGTGCGCAGCAAGCGCGCCACACAGCGGCGCGGCCACCGCGCGCACCACCGCCGCAAAGAGGCGCGCGAGATCTGCCAGCGCCGCCCGCTGTACGTGGACTTTGCGGAGGTTGGCTGGAGCGACTGGATCGTGGCGCCGCACGGCTATGAGGCCTACTACTGTCAGGGTGACTGCCCGTTCCCGCTGGCCGACCACCTAAACGGCACGAACCACGCGATCGTGCAGACTCTCGTGAACTCAGTGAACCCGGCCGCAGTGCCGAAAGCGTGCTGTGTACCTACGCAGCTCTCCTCTATTTCCATGTTATATATGGACGAACTAAATAATGTGGTGCTCAAAAACTATCAGGACATGATGGTGACGGGCTGCGGCTGCCGATGACGAAGGCGCCCCCCACGCCCAGTGCGGACCTAGTGATAACTCGTGGACCCAGTGTACATATAGTGACGGCCTCGAACATTGTAAATACTTATTTGTGTATATATTCGTGTAATTATTATTTTATTAAACCGCAGATGTAATAAATGATGTAATTTTAAATTGTATCTGTCTATTATTCATTATAACGTAACCCATGGTGAAAATTACGATTAAATTACAATTAAAGTGCAGTAGATAAAAATCTGTTTAGATATGATTTTGTTGGCCTAACGTACATACATGTATTATTATTTTAAGAACATAATACTCGTCATACATAAGTTATTGTAATAAATATTGTATTTGCTTGTAATTACCTGATATTTGCACTAAAATGTAGTGATTGGACAATGTGTACGTAGGTACCCACGTCAAATAACAGCTTTCTAGTACTAAGAGTCTCTTAGCTAAGTAGTGTCTTGACTAAAAAGGTTTCTTATTATTTAAATGTCGACACAAAATCACCGTATAACCACAAATTTTATGCGTAGGTCAGGTATCAATCGCTCCTTTTAAAATTCGGTATGTATGACTCCCATACGCCGTACCTATGACGAATCTCTAACCATAACCTAGCTAACAACTTAGAGAAACCGTTTCAAATGATCTTGGTACAAATAAACAGTTAAAATGACCTTTAAGACGTTCCAAAAGTGCTACAGGTCCGATTCACACCTTTATAGGCTCATGTTATGCCTACAACCGCCGGATATGAGGTCATGTTCAAGTCGTAGTCAAAATAAGCCTTATTAGATGAACGTGGCAAGTTGGGGTCGTCTAGAGGTGTGTGTCACTGTAACCTCGCTGCAAGGTTTCTCACGAATGAATGAAACCAGTAACAAACTTGAAGAAATAAAAATATGGATAAATTCTTCCGCATAGTGTTACAAAAGTTTATACCAAATGTACGTAGCTAGTTAAAAGAAAAAATAACTTTTACCTCGTTTTAAACAAGTCAAGAGATTCTCTACTTTCAAGGCTCAGCAGCAACTTGAAATTAGACAAACTGATAGTGCTTTGGTATTTTATTGATATAATATTGCAATGCATATGCAATGCAAAACTTGTTTGTAACTAAGGATAATTCAATTTATCTTCGTATCTTTTGGTACAGAAGGAAAAACCAGCTTTATTAAAGCCACTGAAACAATGTAGTACCTAATAATAGTAATAATATTCTTAGTTATAAAAGCTGCTTCAAAACTTAATTAATTCATACACACTGATGAAGAAACACTGGATGAAAATATAGAAAATCTGCAGGCATAAAGCGATACTTACAATATCTTTTCAGGAAAATTCTACTAGACAGTGATAACATACCAAACTGTCTGGTTCAGATCATTAGACACATACCTACTGTCGGCAGCAAATATGTCTACAACCATCTTTATGAAATCTGTACACTCTACACATTGACCATAAATTATCAACTTTAAAAGTATATATACTTCCATAGCAACCAAATTACTCTAACAGTTTGACCGACTTCCAAACATGTTGTATAAAGCCACAACAGCAAGATAAAAAAAAAATAACATTGGAACATTCAAGCAATGACAACTTAATTATTCATATCGATCATTTATAATGATATGCTAGACTTCCGCTCGGAAGTACAAGACGCCATTGAACTACTGCTATTTAGCTTAAACCCCACCTAGCACCTAGCACAATATTATGACGAAAGAATCTATCAAACGCATTCTAATACAGGTACACTTCGTCAATTCGTTACTATAAACCAAATATAAATCTCGTAACAGAGACGTGAACCGAAAAAAACCATATAAACAAAATGTTTCGAAGACTTGAATCACTGGATACATAATAATTTAATTGTCCAAGAGTGTAGAGTTTATTCTCGGACGCTCCGTATGCCGTATGCATACGGGACCGCATTCCTCCGAGGAAATTCATCTAGTTGAATTGTATAAGGTTAGCTAGGAGTAGGTATGGGCGTCGGGTACGCCATACCTTGGGTATTTACCAAACTTTGGGTATATTTAATAACTGTAATGTTAATTTAAAATGTGTGCAAGTTTGTGCGTACTTCTTTTTCTCGAACTTTGACTATATTATATAGAAGTATTTTTTTTTTAATTATATATATCTACATTAATAAAAATCTTAAATTCACTGCCAGACCACTCATAGAATCATGAAATTTTGCACAAGAGTTCCTTTTATAACATGAGTGAGCACTAGAGAAGGATTTTAGAAAATTCACCCCCTAAAGGGGTTGAATAGGGAATGAAAGTTTGTTATTTTAGCCGATGGTAGATCCCATCAGGTAGATAGGCTTGTCTACTTAATAAAAATCATAAATTCTCTGACAGACAACGCACAGCCTAAACTCCTTGGTCTGCCCGCATGAAAGTTTGTTCAAGAGTACTTTATATAACGAAAGTGAGCGCTAAGGAAGGATTTTTGAAAATTAATCCTCTAAGTGTTAAAGAAGGGATAAAATATAGTATGGAATTTCGACATTTTGCCGATGGGAAATCTCATTAGGCGCACGGTTGTAATTATAATAAAACATTAGGCGATGAATATCATTCTTACAGGGTTTACTGACTAAGACTTATCATTATATCTGAATAGTCTTCATTATCAACTCAGCTTATCTCAGTCGACTGCTGGACATAGGCCGCTCCCACGCTGCGCCACAACACGCTGTCCTCCGAGATGAGAAGACTTTATGAATTTTTCCAAACACTGCCCAAACCAATTGGATCCTTCTGTCGGCTTTTTTCTCAAAGTTATGTCTACCGAGCTGGATGGATTGCCCCACGGTATACATACTCGTTCACAATTCTGAGAAGTGACCCTTCGATGTGGATTGAACTCGGCAAGACGTATGAATTGTACATGACTTTCGTCATTCATGACGAGGTCAGCTCGCCGCCGAGAGGCTCCATTTAGACTGTGCAGCATCTGGTCTAACTGTTCCAGCATTTCTGCCATTATGACGATGTCATAGGAAAAGCTAAGGTGTGAGGTGTACTCGCCGTTCACGTTGATACCCTATCCAGTCCAGTCCAGCGTCCTAAAGACGTCTTCCAACACATTGGTGCACAGTTTCGGGGATACCCCATCCCAATGTCTCACACCTCTGAGCAGTTGGATAGGACTAGTTTTCTTATACTGGATCTGTAGTCATCGTGGCAGCGTCATACATACATCACTACATTTCGAAGTAGTGCCAGTCAATTCGACATCTTTGCCTGGCCTCCTGCCAGAAGTACACATATTTCGATGGAATCGAAAGCTTTCTCGTAGTCCATAAATGCCTTAACACACAACGCCACAACGGCTGGTCGTACTCTTCGGTCTTCTGTACAATTTGCTGGACAGTATGGATGTGGTTTACGGTACTAAAGCCTTTTCAAAATGCGGCTTGTTCTGGTTGCTGGAACTTGTCACGTCTCTTGGCGAGACGGTTCTTGACGACCCTCGAGAACAGCTTGTATAATTATGTGGCTCAGAAGAGAAATGGATCTATAGTTCTTCAGCAAGGCTTTGTCACCTTTTTAAAGAACAGAACCACCGCACCTGTACTCCACGTCTCGGGCGTTGTTATGGTGTTGTCATCTTCAATTCCGTATTAATATTTTTTTAAGATTCCAGTTGTCACACGTGTCATACATACGAAATTGTTGCTCCCCTTTCTGGAGTACCACCGTTACGCTAAGCGTAGAGCACGTGGCCGGGAACACAAAACGATAAAAAAATTGCGCCATTTTTCGTGTTTTTTTTTCAGTTCGTCTATTTTTAATAATCAGTTAAGATTATCCATTTTTATCGCGTTTAAAATAATAATTTAACACATAAAATTAAACTTTTTCACACGTCTGAACGTCAGAACAGTCACGTGTCACAGTCAGCCTACTTCGTTCTTATAAAAATTAATACCAATCATCTGGGAATGGTATTTACCCAAATTTGAATTTACCTAAGAATTTACCGGGTAGAATCCCATCTCTAGCTAGGAGCATGACACGTGCGCTCGAGCCTTTCTTTTCTCATGCTATCCTCTTGTAATTTAAGACCGCATCCAACTATAAACAACTACCTATACTATATGCACGCATACCGTCGTAAATATCGTAACAATATAACTTCATGCCCCAAATTCATTCTCAAAATATCATGTAAAAGCTTATAAAGTCGTCTGAAAAGAATGTCAGAGATAATATTTAAAGTGGATTCCATTTAGAGTGTGGCGGGCAGGTCTCCGAATTTCAAATATTTCGTCACAAGGCGGCTATATATCATGTTTTTGCCCGGACGCAGGAATGCGCGCCGTATAATTTGGCCGGCCACCCGGCCGGCAACTCCACGTCTGCCGCGCCACCCGCCCTACGTCTATATTATCAGTAGATAAATTCAAGCTTTGTCTTTGCCTCGTATTTCGTCCTCTCGAGATTTTGCTTTTATTTTTTTTCGTTCGCTTTGGACGGCAACAAAAAACTGAGTAGAGGCGAACGAAGTGGGTATAATTTATTTTATAGTCGGCTCGCTCGTAACTCGGCGGTGGACGGCTGGACGCCGATTTATCCCCATCTCGGCGTAATTAACGTAATGGATTGGTCAGCGTCGGTGCCTGTGTGCGCCCGCCTCGGCTTCTCTGATCGAGCCACTCCCTGCACATCAACAGCAGCCGGGGCCAATCCGCGGAGGGCAGTGCTAGTGCCTCCAGATAATGCACGAAGTGATCCGGCTTAATCCAATTAGAGTTTTTTTAAACCGCAAGCCGAATAAGATACGAAAATCGTTTGTTGATTACGTACGCTCGGTTCCCAAGGAGCGCGACGACTTATCCCTAAGGGAATTATAATTGTTTTGCATTCTTGCACGGGTATAAAAACAAAAGGGCGAAGAGCGGCCCCCCGCGCTGCTGGCCTGCAGACCAGACTAAAGTCTGACGACTTGCATTCCCTTGAGACAAAAAGCTACAAATGAATTGGAGCGAGCTTTCGACTCGGCCTCATGTGGAAAGTGATTGCTTTTGTTTGAAACATCTACTTACCTGTTTAATGTTGTAAGAGTCATTGTATTTTTAATGATAATGTTTATAAATACTATTACCAAAGCAACAAACATACAGATGATAAATAATAGACAGTCAGCTTTTATTATTGTTAAGTAAGATTATTGTAACCTAGTAGAATTTAGATTTAGGCTCCAGTTGCTGTAACTTTGAGTTAGTTTAATATTTAAAGTTCTGTAGAAGTTTTTTTTTTTTGTCAAAGCTATTTGCAGCTATTGCAGCCATTTGCAGCAATGATTTACTTACAATGTGATTACTAACTTGCATCATTTAAAGTATTAGAATGTATTATTTTTAGCCTTTTATTGCCTTTTATTTCAGAGCCTAAATACGACGGAGATAATGCCGAAAAAAATAGTAATATTTTTCTCTATATCCATATTTCAGCATTCCAGAAATGACTGTAAGTTGATTACCTAACTAATTAATTATATACAGTATCTAAGCTCTGTAAAAAATCTTGGATCTGTTTCATTTTCACATTATGGCGAGATCATGGGATCGATAGAACTAGCCTCAATATTGATGATAGCTACCTATGACAGAAATTAATTTAACATAATAGCTAACAGGTGTGCTATATTGCACAGTATCGAGAAATTGTTTAGTTTACAATGTTTTTATGTAAAAGTAATATGAAGAAAAAACCAGTTTAATTTGTACATGCTTGGAATATTTTAGAGGAGGCGTGCGGTCGATGGCCGTGCCGCGGCCGCGAGTCTCGCGCAGGCGCACCACGCCGCACACCCGCGGATGCGCCCGCGCATCTCGCCATGTACACAGGTACCTTATCTTATCAAGTACACACTCAACATACGGATACCATCTGGCCACACGCGCAGACAATCACATTGCACGCTTAACTTTCATACACTTTTTGACGGTTTAGCTTATCTCTCAATCACAAGCTTTTTCATTTAACTTTACCCAGAATTTGTTCTACAAGACATGATTGTAATATTTTAAACATTTTACTGTTTTTTCATATTTTCATACAGTGTCAATTTACTTGGCAACCCTAACAACTACTTGCGTTACGTTCAAATTATAACAGCGCGTAATCCGTCTTCATTCTTCGATTCATTTCGAATTTTCAGAATTCTTGTTCATTTAAATGAAAAAGAATAACGCGCGCGGCGCGGCGTGAAATATTTAACACGTACCAGTGACTTGTTTGCGTTTCGAATTTGAGCATTGGAGCGCATCTCGCTACCATCAATTTGTCTGTCCATCACACTTTCGACCTTTCCCCCCGATGCTGAAGGTTGAAAAAGGAACATAATTATTATGTCGATGTAAAAAATAATATAGTCGCGTGCCGCGGAACTCGCAGGCCTCGCGTTTTGTTTGTCTCGTACGCACCTCAATCACAATCGACTTTCACCATAAGGGCAGCATCACATGGACCACAGCCGTATCGCCGTTCTCGAGCCCAGCAACACTAATGCGAGAACAGGGTTTAATTTCTTATGAATTAACTTGCCATGCAAAGTTATTTAAATCAAACAGCCAGTATAAACTCGGCTTTATCGTCGAATGCCGTTTGAAAAGCGTGTCACTCAAGCATTACAGCGATCATGCTGAGCTGAGCTTTTGATGAACGCCCTTAGCTTGTTCGCTGTTGTATAGTTTAATCATCCCGTTACAACATTGTAGCGCGCTTTTCTGGAATGGTGCTTACATTATAAACACTATTAATCACTTTCATGGAGAATAACGTTTATAAATACGTTTACATTTGTTACAAACAATAGTTCTAACTTTAATTATGCGATTAGAAACCTAAAACGATCAAAAAGTAATAATTGTTGAGTGAGAGTGCAGCTCTAGAGAACATTTACATGTGAAGCGAAAATAATAAAGTTAATAAGCGTGGATGGTAATCCCACTAGTGGTGTAGTTGTCACGTGTCGGTATAACGGTGATGACATATTTAACCGGCCAGTCGGCCCCGCTGCGATGCATGCTACAGCGCATCTCTCCGAGTCATCGCGACAACACTAAACGAGTATTTTGCCACTATAAATGCAACTTAACATGAAATTCTATACAAGACAGTTGTCAACGTGCTCAATTTAGTTTAAAGAATTTTAATTTGGTATTAATTGCTCGTAGCCCTATGGAATTCTTTAGGAAAAGCTATATAGTAAAATCTTACCTTAAGTAGGTAAATTTAATTGCACCTATGCAACACAGCACACAATACACGTCGAGTGCCATAATCCACGGTTTATTAAGTCATGCGCACTTATAACATTTTCATAATACCTGTATGTAATTGGCACAGAATTTGAAACTGTTGTTTGAACTCTACAAATAGCCTCAGAGAGTGAAGCTAAATAAGTAAACCTCATTTGTGAACTATTTTCTTCCGCCTTTTCCTAGTCAGAGAGAAACTGGCGAGCATGAAAGTTGGGCCACGAAAACTGTTCAATATTTTGATAATTGTGGATACATGACAATCGTTAATCTTGTTTTCCAGATGCTACCGTTTATTACGAAAGTATGCCCCATGTAAGTGTAAATATTGTCGCTCAGCCAATAAACGTAACAGAAGAATTCTAGTTCACAACATGTTGAATAGAAATTAGCACCTTATCATACTTATTACCTACTTACTGGTCTTTTGTTCGCTCGTAACAACTTAACACGTTCGCTGCGTTACAGACTTATTAACCGATCGTGTTAAGTTTCTAGTAACTACGAAAACATATATCTTTATTAGCAACAGCTACAAAGAGCATGTCTAGCCTTTTTAGTAGATCAAAGTTATTAATGTAAGTAACTGTCACTTAATAATTACCGTGAAGTGGACTGGGATGGTATAGATTGATTAATAAGCAAACGCTTATGTATTCCACCAGCTAAACTCGAAGGCAGAAAATCTGTGCATTTCTTATCGTAAGTTAACGAGACAGTACAGATACAAAGAGGCCACAAAATCTTGTAACACTAAAAGCCTAATATATGCCAAGCACAGAGGCATAACAGCATTCGAGCTTCGACGAAAAAAGAATCAATTTGCCCAGTATGGGTTTTGATTCGCGGGCAGTGCGCGCGGGCACTGCGCGCGGCCGGCAGTGTACGCTAGACAGACATAAACAGCAATTTATTTCTGGCAACGAACCCGCGTCCTTGGCGCCGACCTTATTACGCAACACCGGTTTCGAAATGCGCACACGCACGATCTATGTGTACCTATGTGCTTTACTCATTACAAACGATGATACATATATTGATTTTTAATCCGTATATAAAACTTACGCTAATTTGGAAAAGTTTTGAAGAATTTTCTTTACAGAGATTTATATTTTCCCCGAATTTTAATTGTTGTTTGTACCTTGTATCAATATGAACGGAAAATTAATTTAAAAATATCACTAAATAAGCCTTTTAAAACTTCGTGATACAAACCCACAGATTACCTACACCTGTAATAAAATTCTTAGCAAAGCGAAACTAATTTCTGTATTCCCACCAACAACGTTTAAAAACATACCTTCAGGCATGTTCGAGGAATTTATTACATATGTGTGTGTGTATAACTGTGTAGTGAAAAAACTATCAAAACAAGTTGCCAGGTGCGAGTAGGCACAAGTGAAAAACAAATTGTGTTGGCACTTACGTATTGTTTTCAAGTCACATTTTTTCTGGTAAGAGTATGAACCTCCAAAATCGTAGAACTACGAATTAATGAAGGTGATATTTCTTCAACTTAAGTTAAGAACCGTTTCTTTTTACTCTCATCTGTGTTGAAGTAAATATGGTTATGGCGTATTTTTCATAGCATACCTACTCCACACAAACAAAGTTCTCAACCTTTTTTGCTGGATCAAAGTTAGTTTTAACAACGTTCATTACGCTGTTGACAAAAACAACAACAACGTTTTAGTCTTAATTTTTTTGAGTAAAATGCCACATCCACGGATCTAAAATAAGGTGTTTATGGATGCGCGTGGCAGTGGTCGAGTGAAAGTGGCAGCAAGCCTCTTGTCTCCGTCGAGCGAAGGCCGCCCAGAACGAGACCGCTCCGGCTGCGAAGTTAATAATATCCACACAAAAACTGTTGCACTAACGCTAAACTAATCCATCATAAATAATAGCAAAATTAATTCCAATTTACAAATAAAAAATATTACGTGTAAGGAAAATTACGCAAAGGCCGCTTGACGTACACTCGCCGTTAAATCAGGGTCTTCCATGGGTCTTGCTTTGAAGCTGTGATCATATTGTAAGGAGTCTACAGTTGGAATTTAGATCAAAATAACTAAACATCCGTTCAATGGAGGAAGTTGTTCTTAAAACTTTACTAAGTACTCCAAAATGTAACTAATTAAAGCAAATTGCTTAGCCCATCCACATCAATCAAACTAAGTCTAAGTTAGGATTAAGATCTGATAGTGTGGATAGACCATTGAAAACCCTGAAACTCAGTAACCAAATGTCATGTTGTAGCTACCTACGTAAATGCATAGAACTGTGGGTGCTTGTTTAAGAAAAAATCTGTGCTTTTAATAAAAATATTTATTCAATGACCTGCAAATTCCAGCTATCGTATTCGAAACTACTTAGTTAAATTCCTTTCTATATTTTTCACTGTAACACCAGTTCAGAAACTGGTGTTACTATGTGTCGTTATAAAAGGTTTTATACATATTCGTACTACTTCAAATTACACCTTTGGTGATCGATGTTCAAAATTCTTATCATAAATGCATTCATGACATCTGTTTCACCATTGTTCGTCAGTCGTCACTGAACTGTGAAACAACTTTGATTTTTACGCTCACATTAGCTAAATTATATAGGGTATGTATAGTATGTAACACATGGTCAATAGTAATCAGCCTTAAAAACCATGATACATTGGCATAACCTTGCGCAGTGGCCGACATTCTGTCAGTGTGTTAGGCCGCCAACGCGAAAACAATTTTTCACCAACTACCGTTATCAAAGTAGCAATAAATTGATTTGACGACGCTATTTACTGCTATATTTGCATTGATTAAATCAAAAAATATCCAAAAATGTTATGTGCATGTGATGTTGTAGAATTTGAGCATGAAATTTTGATTTTCTAGTGTGAATGCAATAACACGCAATTATTTATATTTCGTATTATATGGAACTCATTAGTTTCTAGTTATAGAATCCGGATGTAAATAAATCTTCTAGCAAAAGCTTCGTTCGAGCTGATGTGTGCGCCCGCGCAGCCGGGGGCGCCGAGCGGCGCGCGCGCTCTACAATTACCGGCGTGGCCCGCGGGGCATTCCTCACAACGTTCAGCCTAATTAGTTCAGCGCGCGATGAGCCTTTGTCTAACAGTTCAGTTCACCTTGCCGAGTTTTTACGACTGGCATGCATTCGCATATTTGACCTCTGAGCTAAGGACACGGCCCTTTTTCCTTTTGCTACGAAATATTTAGTCTTGTGATGCGCTATGATCTGTAGAGATAAACTGTAGTAACTTGTTGAAAATATTTCCTCATCCAAAGCTATGCTATACATAGCATACAGGTGAATAGGCGGGCCCGAGGACGATGACATCGAATAATAAAATACGGTTGAAAAAACTCTTCGTATTTTATCAATGAGCGAAAAAATCAATCACATTTTATCTTTCAACTCGAGATATGTACGAGTATATTAGGGCGCGACTAATGTGTTGGAACGGAGAGCGGTGAACAAGAACTAGTCGGTGAGCAAACATCGGGTCATGTGTGTCGTGTGCTGAACACCGTTTGGTGTGTTTACCGACGACGAGAGCGCGGCCGGCGGCTGCCGACATCTGAACACTGTTACGTAAACATGTCGAACACATAGTGCACAAACACCGGCTGCACTGATCATTAAAAATAATATTTATTCAACTACTGCTGGCTACTTCGCCGCCTCACCACCTCACCAGCTCGCACACTCTACGCTAACGGAGTTGAAAAGCTTGCACCTGTGTGTTTGTTATTACGCTGGCAATTGTAACTATTCTTGTTATGCAGATACATAAAGACATTACGGAAAATTATAAACAGCGATGCTGCGCAAAAAGCAGGTAAACAATATATTATTGGGTGTAGTATAGCTACTAAGTATTGTGTACTAGAATAATGTGAACACTTATAGAGTCGTAGATAAATCGCAATCCACAGCTAACATCTAGAAGGGACACCTCATTGTTTCCATCACATGACGATGACCCATGAAAGATCAAAATCAAATCTGCCTAGCCTTTTCCCAACTATATTGGGGTCGGCTTCCAGTCTAAGCAGATGCAGCTGAATACCAGTATTTTACATGGAGCGACTGTCTATCTGACCTCCACAACCCAGTAACTGGGTAATACGATACCCATTGGTAAGACTGGTTGTCAGACTGTCGGGCTTCTGACGACCTGTAACGACTGCCAAAGATCCACGAATGACAGCCGGGACCAACGGCTTAACGTGCTTTCCGAGGCACTGAGGAGTCTCGGTATGTAAAGATGGTCACCCATCCACAGACCAACCCCGGCAAGCGTAGCTTAATCTGATGAATCGACCCCTGCGGCAGTTATTACTTAGCCACGAGCTCCGCCATGAAAGATCTTCGTGAATAAAACCAATAAATTTGCCATTATAATTACCTAATTGAAAACACTTTCCGTCGAGAAAAACTGTACTGAATGCTCTTTCCGGAGCTTATCCAAAGCCTGAAATGTGTCAAGTGCTGACAAAGTATTCTAGCTGAAGTGCTAAATAGAACCTACCTAAAACAGTGTTGAATGCTGCAAATACAAACAGTGTTGATAACACACCTTTAATGTCGGGTAAAAAAACTTACAAACAATTAAAGTCAGCGACGTCAGCGTGATAAGTGATAACATGACTATAAAAGGTGCATCGTACGAGTCCAACAGTCCAACGAGGTCTGAGCGTCGTAGGCAGAATGACGGAGGTTTAAAGTTGAGGCGTGTCGTATGCGAATAAGGCTTATTCTATGTCGGAGGTACGGTCCGGTTTATAAATAGCTCGCGGCGCGGGCAGGTGCTGCGCGCTCAGACGGGCGGTCGCCGCGCGCTCCGCTTCCGCGAATCTTTTCACAGAATATCTCAGCACGCTATACACGCTACACTTGATCATGCACTCACCCTCACCGTCTCACCGCCTCACCTACATCGCCTCGCCTCGCGATACCCCCGGGACATTCAACATGTCTGCCCGTTAACATCCTCTGCTACAGGCCTGCTAAGCGAACGATTGTAGCGATGTTGATGTAAACCTTGAGCAGGCTTAGGAGATTACTGTTTTTTTTTTTGGTGTTTTGTTTTCGTGGTAGAAGTTACCTCTAAAACAAAGTACAGTATCCACGCTAAGGCGTGGCGTGCTAAAGTAACCAAGGTGCCTAGAAATGTTCGCCAGGTGTGCTCATACATTTAAACCACTTAAACTATAATAGCCTCGTATCTAATCCTTATTTTAATAAACAAGATACCTATAAATGTCGATAATAAAATAAATGTTCGTATCTATTGATATCATATTTCGAAAATTAATGATAAAATATTGATTCTCGTTTCAATACAAGCTTAGATCGTAGAAAAAAGGATGAAATCTTACACCGATGTTTTAGTTCATTAATAACGATTTAATTCTTTCCTTTGGCCGCGTGTTCCGAAGCTTACGTCATGAGGACTTTATTATACAGATGATTTAGCAGCGGAACGGATTAATTAAATGGAGGATCACAAAACAAAACCATTTAAAAGTTATTTCGCCTACCGTCATTATTGTGGGGTTTATTTTTTCCTGTTTTATGATATGGGAACGTATGTTTAGCTTAGCGTAAAAATATCGGTCTGTCTTTTAGAACGGCGTATTGATTTTTTCATATTTAAATCTACATAGCATAATCATGGTTAAAATATATTGTTTTCCCGCAAGATTAACCTTAACGACAAAGCACTTCTGTTTCACAAAATAACTTCGCATCAGAAAATACATGTTATTGAACTCTACATTATTCAAACAAACAAGAACATCTGCTGAGAAAAACCTAAGCTGATATTTATATACCTAAATATAAGTACGAAGGGTCTACAAGTAATAAAAGTCGCTTGCGATGCTGAGCGCTTCGCAATGCGCCTGCGCACACCAGTTGCAGGAGATTGCTGGAAACAGAAAAACATCAACGATACGTATAAATGGAATCCCGATGCAGTCGGCCTGCACCCGATGCACGGACTTTATAAATAAATATTGCTTTCGAGTCTCATCCGCGTTCCTTGCGAAGTAAAAAAGGGTATCGGTAACGGTTGAAAAAGTATCAGAATTATATTAATTTTATTTAAGTTCTTGTCTGGATGATACATGTTGGACTGAAAGGAAATACAGAGTGGATTAATTGCAACGTACAACCTGGAGTTTATATTGCAGGCAGTAATTAAATTAAAAGGATTTTCCGGTCAATGAAAATTCCTTCGTAGACGCTTGTCATAAAATGCTTTATTATGCAATTATAACCCTGTATGTCTGATGACATAAAGTCTACCATGAGGTTTCGTTTGGATATTTTTGTAAAACCTTATCTAAACTGCCATTATTTATTTTCAAAGCTCGACACTAAAAGCGTTTATCGGTTCAATATGAAAATTAAATATCTGCCCCAAGATATTAATATCGCATGATGTCTACCTGATAAGTGGAATTGCAGTTTGTGAAAAAAGGCTTCAGGATAAAAAGTTCGAGTGGTAAATAATGTTTGGATGGGAATAATGATAGGCGGTCGGTAGACGATAGGGCGCCGCGCGGTGACGCCGCGCCGCCTGACCGTGTCGCGCGCGCGCCTACACACGGCCGCCTGCACCGCTCAACTTTGAACTGAGCAACCTTGTGCTTATCGATGCTCCACTTTATTGTACCCAACTATCCAATATATCTTATAAAGAAAGCGACACAACGGTTGCGTGATAAGTGCAACTTTAACATCTCATTCAGTTAATTAACAAGTCAGGTGTCCCCAAGGTATGTAGTTGCATTAAATTACAAGTGAATAATTAAGAAATCATTACGCAATAATAAAAAGTGCAATGATAAGTTGGTATCTTGTTACGGTCCTAATGAGTTGCATACTGTGTTGCTGGACGCAGCGCCCGGCCGTACCGCTCGGGTTACCGTGCACGTTCCACCTGCGCCCGCACCGCCACCACTTGCGTCATTTACAACTTTAAAATAATAAAACGGGTTTTGATTGTGATCTATACGATGGTGTATTACGATTAATGTCCCAAGCAGCGCACCTGGCAGCCGACCCCGTGCTGTCACGACACTTGATACCGTGTAACCTGAAGCGCCTGATGTTTTTACTACATCAAACCCATATTCATATTACAATGGCATCAACCAACTAGTTTACTGCCCGAATCTGACATAATCGTTCTTAATTATGTATCCAACTTGATCGCTATCGGCCATGTTGAACATGTTAATGACAATAAATATAGAGATGACGACTGATTTTTCTGATCTGCAACTCGTTTTTATGTAGGTTACGTTTTGATAGACCATTAATGGTATATTTTGGTAAAATGTCTCGTATTAACACCAAAACTACTGAAAAAAAAGCAGTTATGTAAAATAGTGCATCCAAAGCGCATGAAAGACATTTCTCAACAATGAATCTTCGTTTTCTTTTAGACATTCATTAAAACGAAGGATTTTACACATGTTTAATTCTCAGTTGATTTTCCATACACGTACGTTCATACATATCAGACGAGGGTTATTTTTTTAAACAAAGAAGACAACTTCGGAGCAACGACCTGCCCTTATTTGGAGAATACAACATATCGACTACGGCTGTTCTTTATGAAGTGCCTGAATCCAGATCACCTGGACGTATTTGAGAAACAAAAATACCGAAATAGATTACGTTGTGTTGAAGCTTTAGAAACCAGATAATACTGGATAGTGTTTGGAGGATCGTTAAAAAATTTTTTTTAATTAAAAACGAGCCATAAAGTTAGTAATCGATATTTCTGGAAACTTATTAAAATGAAATAAGTTTGGTCTATTATCGTAGTTGACGTGAGCCTCGTCAGGTGCCCAGGTGTAGCAGCAACCTGTTCGATCTCGGTATCATGTTACACTAGGTTTCACATTAGGAAATTTATACGACGGCTCATATGACCACTGACTGTTAATTATTGTTTTATTGACGAGATAAATTATTATAATTATTAATCGGTTCCGAGAATGTACTGCAAAACAAGGTGATTCATCCGCGTTTATTTCGCCGTGTCCCGCGCAGATGTGCGCCCGCGCCACGGGGAGTGTTGATTAAATTAAGTGACATTTCATTTTAATTCACCGACATAAATCTCGGACATTACGAGTGCCATTATCGTAGCTCGCAGGTGCCGCGCCCCGCTAATAAGCCAAAGGTCTAAACACGATAAATGGACTGACACAATGTCTGAGGGGCGGTCGTGTTGTCGCCGATTATGATAAACTTATTGTTTTTATTCACTCGCTCGCTACACATAAACAAAGTTAAGTAACCTTATATCAATCGTTTATTGTTGTTTTCATCGATTTTATGTAATCGCGTGCTAAATATGATGTAGATGTAAGCAAACTTTATATAAACAGACACTGAGAGTAATTGTTTGCTCTCTTACGTCAATGTAGCGTATCGAACCTAAACCCATTCCAAGAAAGGCAATCTCTTGGAAGGAACACATTTATGTACAACGATTGGATTATGAACCCTTTTAATACGAACTTATATATCCTTGAGTCGCTACGGTGTGCAACAGGTGTATAAGCGCACTCATTCGGCTCTATTTCAGAGTTAGGATATATTTAACCAGTGATTAATTGAGAGCAATTTAGAGTTCCATATAGCTGTAATCATAACTTAATAAATATGTGATTTATTAAAATAACTGGTGTATTTACTCAATGCGTCGTAAAACCAAACGTTAATTCAAACAACTTAATTACATGCCATTCGCCTAGAAATAGAGTAACCGTCACTTGTTCTAATATCAATAAATAACTTTATAAATCGATGCAGCGTTGCTCATAAAACGTGCGGTGTTGTGTGTGGAGTCCCTTACGTGCCTCCGATGGTACGCACCCAGTCCCTGTCACTTTTATGCGTCCACTTCATATATTTCCATGTATATTGTTTGTCAATATGCTGCATTTGCATAAGCGAGCCGGAGGAAATATTACGAGGTAGATACCAAGTACGAATGTGGCCGGTCCGCGGTGCGTTTCCATTTTGCAATACAATCAACGCTAGGATACGCACGGCGGTACCACACCTTATTATCATAAGTATTTACGAGCGCGGTAAACCAACACATTTATGTGTTTGTACTTAACGCATTGAAGATTAGGCACGGCCGTTAATCGCTCAGCTATAACAACCATTAAATGATGCATTAGGTGATTTATGTTATATTTACTAATAGCGTTGAGTTATAGTGTTGTGTCGCTGTCGAGCGCCATCGAGACATCTCGGTACTTAGCACTCGTGTAACTAAAAGCATGCTTAGCGTGTTGAAAGGGTTAACAGGAGAGTTGACTTTGGATTATACAACTTAATGCCTTGGTAGCCTACTACGTCTTTCGAAGTGATTTTTTTAATGATTACACAAATGGAACAACTTGAATGACATTCGATCTCTACAGATATTACCTTAAAGCTAATAGGGAATCCGTCCCAGTCGTCAATAAATTTCGAGTATTAGGTATTTCAGATCATTTTTATCATCATTCTCCTGTTGATTTTTCGCCCATAGTTTTCTATGATCATATCGTTTAAATAGACAGGCCAAATTTCTTTTCTTCCCCTTATAACTCACAGAATCGATTCATCTTCTCGTCAGAAGATAAAAAGATTATATAAAAGATGATACATGCCAAAGAAGTTTGACCTGTCTTTTCACCCTTAGTTTCTACTAACATATACTATAACATTCTGTCCTTCATAATATTTTGGCTTCTCCATCGGCTTATGTTACCAACCGCGAATCACCAACAAGTTTATGTCTATTCTGTACAAAGCTCTGTGTAAACCCATTAATTGACGAGTAAAACTTTCCTCTTCTTGTAATAATGACTAATAACTAGTTTCCCGTTTGAGGTTTACCTTTACTACTTCAAGATATAATTAATAGGGTTTAATTGCGTGCGTCAAGTTTAAAACTACGTCGCTGATGATTGACATTCTTGTGAATCAAATTCTGTGAACGTTTCAAACCAATACCTTAATTACGTAATACACGATCAATCGAAATTTGAATCGTTTTGAAACAAATTGCTAATCCATTGACTCATAAGATCGAAAAAAAATCTGCTCAACAACGTAAATAACGCATTGAATGTTGTTAAATTGTCAAAATGAAACAAATTTGTCGTAATTGTTTACGAAAATGTGTTGCGTAATTAGATAGACTGGTTTTATGAATCAAAAGCAATAAATATTTATTTTATTAACTTTCATTACATACGCAAAGCACCATAATAATATTTAACTTATAATTATTATATAAAGTCAACTCAAAACTTAACGTAAGTTAAAAGACTAAATCATCGACGGAGTGTCGGACGGAGCGACGTGCGGTTTCGTAGACGGATCGTAGGCGTGGCGTAGCAATGTCGTAGCAGCATCGTAGCGTTGTCATAGCCGTGTCGTAAACGAATCATAGGCGAGGCGTAGCAGTGGCGTAGCAGTTGTATAGTAAAGTCGTACCGGTGGCGTAGCAGTGCCATAGCGATGGCGTAGCAGTGTCAGAGCCGTGTCGTAGGCTCATTGTAGGCCGTTGAGAACAACTTTGAGTTGTGCGTTACAATTTTATTTCGTTTGTATTTTATTAAGCAATGAACATCATTAGACTCCTTTAAAAGTACTTCTGTGTACACTTTTTTGCGCTACGCCAAATGCGACGCTACGCTCGTAGCGTCGCATTTCACTATCACCATCATCTTCCTGCCCTTTTCCCAGTGACATAGCATTTTGTTTTGTCCAAGTGAAACAAGTTTTGCCTAAAGTCAATACACCTAATGACTTTAGGCAAAACTCTTTGGTTGGTAGCTTTATTGTAAAATTCATTCAATGTTCATGATATGTATTGAGCACTCTAGTGATATGACAGACCCTTTAATGAGAAGACATCACGTCGGGAAAAGTGGTTGAGTAGTGGTGCTGCAGTGTTAGCAGCGAGGCATGGTGTGGCGTGGTGCGACATCGTGCGACTTGGTGCGGCGTGGTGGTGTCGCGCTAGGTCACGCATGCGCAGTGCAGTAGCCGACCTTGCGGCGGCGCGGCGCGGGCGTCTCGGGTTGCGCCCACATTTCTGCCGATCGCCGCGCGTGCGGTTCAATCCCGCGACGGAATGCCTCCATCCGATAGCTTCGACTAACATTTGATATACTCTCGACGACATTTCTCACATGCCATACACGCAGCCAATGTAACTGTACGAGAATCAATTGATTTCGTGTCACTCCGAAGAGTCGACGAGATCCTACTCGACTTTCTTGGAAAGTCTGAGTGTCTCTTGCAGATGGATGAATGAGAAGCTGTGGCCCGATTACAGTAACACTTGCAGACACATTTAAAAGTATTTTCTCGGCGTTTAGGAAGGCAGCTGCATACATTTAAATTATAAATTAAAATGAGATCTAATCTCAACTTAGATCTCATTATATTCTTGGTACCTACCTCAGACGTCTAAGTTTAAACATTGCAACAATATTAAGCTTCCTGCACAATGAATCGCTTTGTTCAATTGACGCTATTTTGCTCATAAAGAACGTTTGACGTAATTAGATAATTTAAACTATAATTAAGTATTTAATCTGCGAACGCGTATTTTTCTTGATCTAGCCGCCTCGTAAGCAAGATAATCGTGATGTGACGTTACATTATTTATCTACAGTTACGGAAGCAATGGAAATATTGACAGTAAACATACAACATACATAGATATCGCAAGAGCCGCACGTCTGCAGGCAGTGTGTAGGCCTGCGGAGATACTGCGGCAAACACGTGCGCGTGACACCAATCCCTATCTGACAAATGCAACTATTAAAATTTATGTATCCACTTCTATTAATACCGCAGATACTGGATGTAATAGCGTGGCATGATATACAGCGGCGTTTGCACGTCCCTCCACACCGCGCATTGCTCTCATTGAAACCTAAGCCTGCGAGCGAGAACTTTGAATATTCTATGACTGTTTAACTACCTACAATTAGACGAACGCCTGATACCTCAGTATCTCTAGTTATATGTCAGGTAGATCCTAATAGACTTCACCGCGTAAGCCTGAATTGTTTACAACCTTCTTCTTTTTTTGTGTGGTTAGTGACTAGCCTGGTCTCAGAGTTTTAAAGCCGCCCATGGGCTTTTGACTTGGCTTCACATGCCGTCGAGAAATATCTCTCAGGCATGCCGGTTTCCTAACGATGTTTTCCTTCATCGATTTTGAAGCAAGTGATAATTATACAATACGCACATGAATCCGAAAAGTCTGACTTTCGTGCCTTGGGTTCGAACTCGAGACCGGCAGTCCGACGGTCACACCACTAGGCTGTTACTGCTGCTGTTAACAACCTGGTAATTCTATTCAATTCATTAACGCTGCTGGTGACATCATTATTGTTAAGGATAAGGAAATACTTAGCGCGATGGCGATATAGTATTCAAATACCTACTGTGAGAAAATATACCAGTCTCGGCGACGTGTATCATTTACCTACAGAGCTAATTACAATTGCAAATGATAAGCCTTTGAAATATGTATGCTTTTACTAAAAATATACCGACCGTTAAGTAAAATGTAAGTGGTGCTTTAGTTCTGAGTAGTTGCATCTATTTTTAGTCCGGATTGTTGGTCGGGCTCGTAACCACAGGCGATAAATAATGCAAATAGAGCTTTTTGCATTGACATAGTATCTTAACTGGAAGAAACTCCTGATAAATTGTAAGGCGAACCCTGCGCTGGATCGCGACGACCAGTGCACTATAATGTTCTAAGTACGTAAGTAATTATGGCATGTCTCCGCAGCGTGCTCTAACTTATTCTACGTAGATATAGTAAGATAGTTACAAATATAATTGTGAATTCCTTCCACACAGACATTTAGCACGTCCAAGTTAGCACTTCAACTTAATCATATTCTTGTATTGTGTGAGGTCTAGTTTGCACATTGTCCTTTAAACATTAATTATCAACATGTCAGTTCACGTCAATTTATATAAAACAAAACAAATTAATAAATTATGATCGATCAGTTGTAATGGGAATTTACGCCAATATCAATAACAATCCGTATCAAATGTGGGTAAAACAGATTGTATTTCATAAAAACAAAAGATGAATAAATCGATAACCTTAAAAAAGCAACGATTGTCACTTCAAAAAGTTTATATCTCGTAGCGCATGTTTAGTAACTTTTCCTCTGTTAAATGGAAGTTAAATTCGCCTCACAAGATTGCTCGGTGCGCCAGGTAAGGCAACTTACATGAAAAACTTACCTTACTCGCTGACACGTAAGCCTCATTGGAATCTATCGGCTGACAAATTCAGCCACCTTTTAACAGGTAGGTGATTGCACCGCCACGGCTTACTCGAGATAACTCGTGTTTTAAAGGCCCCAAAACAGAGGTCTAACGATCGATCATTAGGACTTATTTGTTTTTTGACGTTGACGGGGCACCGACAGGGTTAGTAGTGGACGCGTTTTTGTTATTATCTATGGGTTGCATCAGGCCATTCGTCATGCTGTCAGAGGAACAGGGCCCAACGAGACAATCAAAGTGACCGCTTGATAACGGCGCTTGTTGACGATCCACACTTTCCCACTGCCTGGTGCTCTGTTAAACCTTGCGTGATATGCCTTTATCACGTCTTTCTCTATATCTCATTAGATCAGAGGAGCAGCTGGATCCATAATAGATGTCTTGTCCTAGCTAAGGTTTCAACATATTCATTCATCGAGTAAAAAGCAAAAACTCTAGAAAATTAAGTGGACAACCCACTTACTTTTCTGTTAATTTTCTCTGTCAAGTGATTTTTCTTTCTTTCTGAAGAACAAAACATTTAAAGGACAATTTGTCACTGAATAAGCAGATGGTTTTTACCATCGGCTGGTATGCCTATTCTTGTGAACATGTCCAAAGACATTTATTCAATTTTATTCTTAACCATTGACCACAAACCACAATTTATATCATTGCACTGAAGTGCACGGATTGCAACAAGAGTTTCATGTAAGTAGGAAGCATTCTGACTTCATTCTCGAATGTTTTCCTAATAGTTTTCCTTTGACGTTTACAAATTTTCCTAAATATGTAGGAATCTACACGATCACAATAAACAAGCACTTCACGTCGTGACCTGTAAATCAATATAACTTTGTTCATCTTAATAGTCTCAACTAGGAATAAAATGTGCAAATTATGTTAAACGACATCATGTATAATTTAATACAGTAACTGAACTTTGAACCGATGACTAGAGTGGTCACCTAATATCCAAAGTGGTCACCACTTTAGCCAAGATTGATGTAGTTGTAGGTCCAATAAATTATCCATTGTCAAGATTAATTTTAAATAGTCTTCATATGTACATTACCAATGCACATGGGAACCACTTCTAGAACGTTCAAAGACAACATTCCAATACCTCCATCAATATTTTTACGAAAAACTTAAATCCATATTAACTCTGATTAATGTTGATTCAACTTTGTAATCGCAACTCAAGTAGTTGTCGTTTTAAAATCATAATCCAAACGGTTGTATGTGACACTGGAATATTTGCAGAAATAATAACTTATTGACGTGGACCCGTCGACGGAGACCAGTATCTGCTCTACCACATAAATACATACTTATATTAGTTTTAAAGTTCCATAACAACGTTATATGCTCCTATGGGGTCGTAATAACGGCTATAGTGGCTTGTAAACTAGATTGATGAACGGTAAAGTTATTTTTGTATTGGCGTACGTAAGATTATCGAAGGCAAGTTTTGCATACCGCAGGCCACTACCATAAAATACAATACATTACGAGCGCGGCCAGCCAGCAGCTACCGTGTTACGTGATACGCGCTTCTAAAAGAATATCAATGAATATCAATAAACTATTAAACACTTTCTTATTAATTGGGCAACCGTTCGGTTCTCATTTTTGGCATAAAACGTTGAGTTGTGAAATTGTTTACTGTTTTGTTTGATTGTGCCTATGTTACGTTACTAAAAAAGACAGAGAGTGCTAAAGGGTGGATAAACCTCGACAACTTAAGTCGTAATTAACTATAAACATTCCATATTAAGTGAGATCTCCACTTAGACCCCGATAAGTTACCTTTCGTTTCAGATGCCTATCTCAAAATGCCATAAAATTAATTTAAAGAATGTCTAACCGATGTAATATTAACCCTGCAACTGCTTCTAAGGTCCAAATGATACGTGCTCAATAGAAATGAAATGACGTTTGATTACTCTCATTCATCGGCGACATCATAAACGACACAAATCCCGTCCTAAAACATTGTTATCAGTGTTCCCACTCTAATCTTAAGGCAATAAAATTTGGAGGGCCCAAGAAAAACGGGGCAGCTCGATAACCATAAATTTGGGCCGAAACGGATGGGACAAATTTTTATAATGGGCCTCCCCCATTTGGGCGCTGAGCCGCGTTAATGACAACCTAACAGTTTGTTTTAACATCATTATAGGAGCGTATCGGGCATTCCATCACAGGTACCTGCGAGCACAACCGCGTGCATACACATGTCTCGACTCCCCAACTTGATACATGCACCGATTATTGTCATTCTCTTAACGATTCCAACCGATTGTAATCTTACCGCCTCAATTCGATAGCGCTGGGTTAATTAATTACATTCCTTAGAAATATCAAGTCGAATGTACTTTAAGTACCTAAATAAAAACAGGTCAAGTATGATTAGTTTTGATACCAAGGGTTCCCTATTATAATTTTATTGCATTAAAATATTTTAGTGGTCTAGCTAATAAAAGATACTGTATAGGCAGGCGGGTTTGCACCTTATACTCAAATATTTCAGTTGAGCAGTTTGATATCACGAATCAAAATTGATAATTTTTAGTTCTAAGCAAAGGATGGAGAGGAAAGGGAAATTATTTACAGTGTTGCATATTAATCAGTATTAACTAACTCAACAGGTAGAATCAGTTTCCAATTGTCACGTTTTTCGAGAAACGACGAATCTTTAAATGAGGACTGTGTTTTTTCATTACAAACACAGAACCCAAAAAACGGTAACCGCCACTAATTAGAAACGGCTATTAAAATATTCAATTTTTTATATTCATTCCGACTGTCGTTCTCACTTATGTCGTTGACCTTTTGCGGCATTCATACATAGGACAACAGGAATTAGTTGAAAATTTTGCTTTTCACGGTGTTGAATGGTAAATGTTCACATATTTAGGGTAAAAATAAGCAAAGGGTTGGACGGAGGCTGTGGCACGGTTAGCGGCAAAGCGCGGCGTCCCACAGCAATATATCCCGGGGACAGCTACACGCATTCACAATTACCTTATCTCGGTTTGTGCCGGCTCCTGACATCATGCGACAAATATTCGTGATCATCGCACCAGCATCGACCAACCAAGATATTTATAACATCCCCAAGTTCCTAGTTCTTGCATCAGTTATAGATATTCGCTTTCACGAGTTATTTGCTTATATGAATGCATGATTTTCCTCGTATTTTCCACAGCACTAATTCATTTCATTTTGTCAGGGAAATTCATGTGAAAACGTAAGTAGAAGAGTGCGCAGAAAATTTGCATTCGGCTATAAAAAAGACAAAAGAGCACTCGGCAATCGAAAATAAAAGTAAAAGGCGCAGTTTTTAATTGTTTTTAGGCTCGCAGGACGTAAGGTAGGAAATTGACATTTCAATAGCAAAAAAGAAGAGTGTATAACGTGGCACAGTCACAACCAAAGTGATTTAGCGCAGCCGCAGACAGGCGCGGTTCCCATGGGAAAGCGCCCGCAAATATTGACACTAAGGCAACATGTTTATATGCACTTAATGCATCGCTCACCTTTTTATATTTTATTTGTTGTGAGCGCGCGAGGCAGACGAAACGTCGGCCTCTTGTTTAAGTTGTTTTTCTCGTAATTTTGTTTAACAGGTAGTGTCTAATGCCGGTTATAAAAATGTTATTTTAGAATAACGAAACATGTGATAGACACGTTTTTTAATATTCAACTATTCACAATTCAATATTAGGATAGGTTTCTCGTAAACATTGTGTTAACGTCGTAGAGACCGTTACAGAGTAAGAAACTCAATTAATTTTTAGGCCACAGCTGGGATAGGATAGGCCCAAATTATACACTGCTAATCATAAGAAATGGTGAAACACGGAAACCAACTATTAAGACAATAAATAGCGAAAGGTAGGTTAAAAGCACTTAGTTAGTTTTTCTTCTATAGTGCCGCTTGTTACACCGTAGCGTGACAAAAACATGCGTAATAAGTGTGTGCGTGTGTTTCTAGAAATGTTTTTTTACATTTGATAAAATCTAAATGAAGCAGAAGTTGCCAATACAAAGTTTATCGGATTATTATTATAGGTTTGTCAGAAATATTGGTTCAACGTTGGATCAACGTTGAATGAATAAATGACATATTATACCTAATGTGCTGTTCGCTCTGGAATGTCCATTGTCTATAATATCATCGGCTTCAATGATGATTTGGTTACGTTGATTTAGTAGTGTATTGTTTAGTGTAGGCCTTACTACTTACCAGTACCTAGTGGAAAATGGACCACGGGCCTCAGAAAATTATTATCCAAGAAATTTTGGTGATTATATCAAATATAATAGAAAATAAGTCTATTAATTGCTTATGGTCACGTTTCCGCGGTGGACACGGTGTGACTACAGTCACTTTGTGGTCAAAATAATGGGTCAAAATTACGTGTTATGTCCTTGGTTGTCCATGTGGGAATGCGCAACATGGTGGGTCACGTCCCCCTAATTACGTGTCGATGTGGATGCACAAATTATAGGCTGTGACGGTCCTGGAACAAGCCACCATCTCGATTGGAATGTCTTTGATACGTTTTTGGCCTAATCATTTTGTGTGAGACCAAACCACCGGCGATTTTTTACATGATTTATTGATTCACTTAGGCAGTTAGGCCCTCGTTTTTTTCCACGACGTAGATGCTGCTTCAAATGTCTTTTTTTAAACCCGAGCATATGATATTAGAAGACGAAAAAATTATCTTACCTTTATTTAATGACTGGCGAAACTTTTACGATTCATGTAGAATAATTTAGAGGCCATATATTGGATTTTTATTACATCGTCATTTGAATACTCATACCTATCAATAATATTGTTTCGTCATTTTCCCAAGTCTGCTAAGGATATGGGAAGGAATGTGTAATGGCAATAATTAGATAACAACATAAGCTCTCAAGTTATTAGACTCAACGAGGAGAGCGGTGCTCTTTGAGCCGCCAACTTGTTAACACTTGTACGTTAACGTTATCTCTTTTTATTTTATTCCTGGCTTCAAACATCTTCCAATACATCCCCCATTAAGTTAACCATCAAAGAGAAAAACATTACAATCTTTATACTTTATATTCAAGTCGAAACATATTCATTATTCCATGACATGGAATGTTCAAAACATAAAAGTAGGGAGCGTTTATAAAAATACATTTCAAAACATACAATCGAGAATATTTTATGTTTAAGACATCAAAATCAATTATTATTCCCCAACTGGGCCTATCCTTTGGGTTATTTATCATTATGATCTCGATCACAAAAGGACAACAACACGGAATAACTTATTTAGTTTGTTCACACAACTTTATGTCTTACGGGCTACGGGCGAGGTGCGTGTATTCTTTTATCTTCGCGTTCGATGCTCGGAGCGATTTCGATTTGGGATACATGAAAGCGTGCAAAGGATTTGGACTGTTTACGACTACGTGGGTGGTTGTGGGCGTGGCATCCTCCATCCTCGTGCCTCATACGGCATTTTCATATCTCTGTCTCACCCGCGGCCGCTCCCACAGGACCTTTCTTGTTAACGTATTTTTTGTTCCTCTCAACTTGCTTTATGGAATGGTCAGGCGAGCAAATATTTACTCACGATTTTGAAAATCTTGTTTTCATACTACCAGTGCTTTACGTATAGATAATGACTGGTCACTTTACGAGGATTAGGATCCTTTTTAACATTGTATGTATCTTTATGTAAAACATAAACGAAACGGAATAGGTTCTTACAGTAGTATTAACTTCATTGTTCTCATAATTCAAACGATTGTAAGTGGAATCCATTAGATAGATACTTCAAACGCAATTAAGAGGTATAAATGATGATACTTAGCGTCTTTCCAAAGTTCTCGGTAAAAGGAATTCGACAATTACTTCCTGACGCTCTCTTATTAAACTTTATTTCCCACACTTACATTTATATGTGTTATAGATGTTTGTGTATATAAATTTTATTTCCCTTAATTGAAAAACACTTAGGTAGTTTGGGCCTACCCAAACTGTTGGACACTCGGCGGCATGAACCAAAGGCAGACTCGGACCTCACGCGCGCCCTCTGCCGACGATAAAGAAATTATCCGCTTTCGAACATCTTTCGTACTAACGACCGCCAATCCGGCGCACGGAGCCTAATTGGTAGGTACCCGCAGTACTTATCGAATCGAAGCCTTAAGAACATAATTACGAGCAACTATATCTTAATACATTTTATGCTGTAGATACATCATTTTTCCCGTGAAAATGGCCTTGTAACGATGCAGAGAAAAACTCACATATAAAAGATTTCAACGCGCTCGGAATGATTTTTAAGTTTAGTTTTGCAGGTTGCATCTTGTTTTATGTGTTTTCTGTTTTCTAAGTATACAGTTACAATTATTAAGAAATAAATTTCGTTCTTGAAAAATAATATTCTATTAGGAATGGTAGCTAATTAACTAATGTCTAAATAACTGGTAAATGTGTTCTAGTACTAAATTTACCGGTTCGTACTTGTTCGAAATTCTTCAAATTAACAGAACCAATAATACTACAACTCATTTTCAATGCAAAGGTAAATATTACCGACTTCTTTTATGTTAAACAAAAGCTGTCGAAAGGAGTTATTAACGTTTTTAAATAGGATAACGTAAAAAACATTGACTCATCAAATGGGGAGCATGAATCACGCGACGCAAACCGCTATTTCATAACGTTTTACTGATAACACGATAACGTTACGAGAACATCAATTGTATACAAAATAAAAGGACAGTAACACCGACCTCGCAAAATAAAGTACTTCATTTAATCCTACTATTTAGACCTAAATGTTCAAGTTAAACAATTGGCTTGACTAAAGATAAAAGCAAATAGTTCTAAGTACAGAAGCTTGTCTGCGATGCCGCTGGCGCTTGCAGGACAATGGCGATTATCTAACGCTCAGACGAATACAAACGTACGACATTACACCGCTGTGAAAAAATTGACAGCGGCGCTAAGGGAAAGTCAACAAGCACACAAAAGCCTGCTTGCAAAGTTTTAAGATAACGCAAACACGCATTTTGTGAAATATGCGGCGTACGGTACCCTTTTGTGTTGGAGCACATTGTTCGATACTTGTCCAGTTACAATTTTCTGACGATGACATCATAGTTCACGTGACAATTTCCATCATTTGTGTGCATCGTGAAAAACTCTAAATTGACAAATTAATAGACGTCTGACGCTATTAATATAAATTAAGTATAAATTCCAAGCAAGACCACAAACTTTATTTTCATCCGATAAATTATTCCCAATAATTTTATTTACCTACATTTGTCTTTAAACAAAGTCGACCGATGATTAAACTTTACACTACAAGGTAAACAATATACCTAATTATTAAGTAAACCCATCTAAAAATAATTAAACACGCTAAAACATGTGTGCACATCGATTAAAATTTGCGTTTACACAATCAGTATTGACGCCATACCTATGCGGTGACGCATTTACAAATAGTGCTGATTTTCGATACAAGAGTGTGAGGCAGGGTGGCGCTTACGCGCTATTTTGGCTCTTATATTAAATCTTTTGTGTCCAAAACTTAGCGCCACCATAAAAACTGTACCGACGGAAGTAAGCTCACAAAGCGAATGCCAGCGAGCAAAAAGTTCATGAAAAAAACTGCATAATGCGGTCGAGAGGCAGTGTGGCCACTCGACTGCTCTTGTAAAATTTATAACAGCTCTATTTTGTTTACCTGCTTGACTCCGCTTTATATTGTGCAGTAATTGGAGGCATTTGACGATGACTTATTAATTTATTGACCATAGTTTCGCTTCAGTTTTTATGGAGGTGCTAAAACGTTCTTCGCTCGCTTTTGTTTATGTAGGTAGAGGTTTTTGTGCAACGACAATTATTACTTTTTATTACATTATTGTTTATGAGATGACGTAATTTGTTACTATTATCTTTGGATAATGTTAAGTAAGAAATTTAATGTGGATTGCATAGCGTCGTCATACATATACGGGTTTATTCATAAACGATGATTAAAGTTAAGAGACTTTTGAACGTCAAAAATGTATGGTTAAACTGTCGCTAATCATTACTTAACTTTAAACAACATTTATAAAGGGGATACAGGTATATTGGTTATATATCGGCAATCCATTAAGGGGATGCAGAAGAGGTCATTTACAACCAAATTACCCCTTTTGATTCCTATGCAAATGTCAACAATTTCCGAGTCATTTCACATTTTATATTTTTATTTCATATATTTTATAAAATGTCAAATTACTCGAAAATGGTTGATATTGGCATAGTCATGAGGGGTCATTTGGTTGCAAATGACGTCTCTTACATCCCCTTAACGGATTGCCGACATAATAATATAACCAGTAACCCTGTAAAATAAATTAAAGTCGCTTTTCGTGTGTGTCTGTTACCGCGTTGTTCTTTTAAATTGAGCATTATGCGGTTCTCACTACCATTTTGAGAATTTATTCTGAAAGTAATCCTTTCGTAATAAATTCTCTAAATAATAAGTAAATATAATATTAATGTGTATGTTACATTAATATTATACTTACATATTATAAAAAAGTCTTTATATTTTGTCAAGTCGTAAAAACTGTGCGAAGCAAGGTCGGAGCGCTAGTTCGAAATAAAATTTTCGAATAAGTAGGGCGGACTTAGAATTTCGCGAACTTGCCTGTAAAATTCTTAAGCATTTTCCAGTCTACTTTTGTCAAGTTTTCAGTCAAAATATCTAAAGTCCGGGACATTTGTCTTGTCAAGTCGTGCGTGACGAGCCTGCAGACCTTCATACAAGACTAAATTGTGACTATTTGATTATGTATGTCAGTGTTCAATGTTGTGACATGTTACAAGCTCGCATGGCGGCCGCATAATATCCTGGACGTGTGCCCACTTGGCTCGCCCCTGGGCACGTCGCTTTCTACACTAAATATAACTTTAAGCTTATGCAAGGACTCATGCATAAATATGTCCGTACAACTTGCAAGCACTTACCTGCAAAGACATGTTTAAACGTTCCTGGTGGCGGGGTATAAAAATAGGCAATGAATTAATGTGTAATATTTTTTGCTTAATCTTGGGAAACCTCCTATTAAGAGATACAAGCTTTTTGACTTTTACATTCACATTTCTTATAACCTTAGGAATTCAATTATTTGAGAGCCTATGTTTCAATCTTTAAATACATTTGGAATCGCCTTCGTTAAAACTTAACTAAGTATTTACCGATCATACATTTTCCTAAGCTGTAATATGCGTGTTCTACTAAGCAGTTGGATTCTTTCTAGATTTCCAAACTTATTTCTGCTTACCTATCGAGTAAAATGAAACATCCGTATTTCTTCCAAAAGGCTAAGTTCCTCACAAATCAATTTCTTGAGGTGATTTCAAATAAAGTAATTAGTGAGCTATCTATTTGCCGTCATAATGATTATAAACAGTTTGTTGTGGCCGGCGCAGGGGCAGCGTGGGTAAGAACGCGGTTCCAGCTGGGTTCGAGCTTACACACGCGATTCACTCGCGTTACAATCTTTGTATTTGACACCAAACTAATATTTAATAAATGTTATTTTTTAAATCAACGATGACATACAACAATACATTCCTTCGTAACCCTCAGACAAGTGAGACAAAAATGAATTCTTTGTAAGTATCAACATTTTTGCATTGACGATAATGTCTTCGTAGAGTGTCGCAATCAGAACACGCCAACATAATAACTCCCATGCGTCACCAATTTCTGCTACGAAAAGAAAATGCTTTACTAGTTTTCCCAGCCTTCAAGTCATATTTTCTCATTATATTTTTTTTAAATTTTGCAACTGAAATCTAGCTTCAAAATATTTTAAACCTAATTGCGGACTGTATGACTTTATGTATACTTATGAATTTAAATATAATCGTAAAGATCTTTTGTGCACTGCATGAAGGCAAAAAATGACAGTTCGGTCTTGATTGAAAAGGTCGCTCAGAATTTTGAAATTTTACCGATCAACTGCCACCAAGCAGAAAACCATCTGATTTTATTACCTAATGCTACAAAACGATCTATTTTAGAATGTCAGGCCATAAAGAGTATCCAATGTCTCTCGATTCCTCAGAGTACACTTCACAGCAGCCTATCAGCGGGCTGTGATTCTGTAGGAATTTGTGCCTTCACTAAATGATTATTACCTTTGTTTTGTTTTTCATCCGCGCCTCGACTCGTAATCTTTGAACATTATTATGAGTTTTATGCTGTGGGAGTTGTGCTCAGGGAGACGATATAGATTCATGAATTATGTCGTGACAGAACACACACGAAACATTCCACATGTTTGTATTCTTCAACTTGTTATTTCTTTTTTAGAAACCATTAGTATGTAGGTAGTAAGGAGACTAATCAAGTTCGCAAACTCTAATGTTTCATTCTAGCGAAGAAAATGTCCCATTAGCAGAAACCGTGAAGTTTGATTACTGCCTAATTCCATTGTTTGAAATATTGTGTGAAACTAATGGAGCAATTAAAATATATTTTCCCTCGACTACGTCGACTACGACATTTTATTGATGCCAGGAAAACACCTCGAGGCAAAATAAATTTCTAGTTTCTTCAACGAAGTCGGGAATAATGGCTACCTCATTATCATTAATCGGAACTAAACTGAACCTGACGCTTCGGGCTAGTCGGCCCAGAACAGAAATTACTGCATAAACCACCATACGATATTTTAAATGAAGTCAAAAGTCCCCGTGAGACCTCAGTTCTGTTGAAAATCTCCTACATGTTTTCTCATGTATCGATACATACTTAATAGTATCAGTTGCATTTCCACATCGTCTGAGCAACGCTGTCGCCCGCGTGTCTCGTACTACTTACACCTGTGACCTTCACCAAAACATGTCAAAATCTCTCACTACGCCGCGACACCTTTTGAATGGCAATTACATAACGCTGAGAAACACTGGCGCCCTGCTATACCGCCGACTTCGAGACGGCAATGGACATGTGACATACGAAATGTGTTATTCAAATGGTATGCTTGGTGCAGCACACAATTCAGGTTCTCTACGGCACCTGTAGACGAATGTGCCATTTACATTGTAATGCACGCGCACTGCTTCCAACCAGTTCGATTAGGAGGGGAATGCTGTCCACATCACATATCTAATACTTCGGTGTACAGATAAACTGCTATTGTTCACTATTTTTAGATACTTACACAGTTTAATAATGGGTCTGGTCTGGTATCTACTTGTACGGTTTTAATTACAACGAAGATGCCTAGATAGGACTTTAAAACTAAAGTGATTAAGAAAAACAATTAAAACGTACCTAATCAAATCATTTGAGTGGAGTATATCAGTATATGTATCGTTTAATGATCCTATTTAATTGATATAACTGCTGGATGTGTATATATATGACAGCAAGTACCCATGTGTACAG
Organism: Xanthia icteritia; assembly: GCA_949128155.2. Lineage (NCBI taxonomy): Eukaryota > Metazoa > Arthropoda > Insecta > Lepidoptera > Noctuidae > Xanthia > Xanthia icteritia. Next base: position 10,684,686 of record OX421930.2, read on the forward strand.
GTACTTACGTGATTGATCCCGGCGTGGGGGGGAGTGGGGAATGCGCTGGCGCAGCGGCAGTGACCGCTGCAGCCAGGTGCGTGCGGCCATCGACACCATAAAATTAATAACCCGTCGAGCCTCCTAACCAATGCACTCTTGAGAATCATGCGCACTTCACGCGAGTATGGGACTCGCAATGAAAAAATGACAATACTTTAAACTGTATTAACTAACTGTGTTGGCTAACTAAGTTTCTAACTTTGCATTATTACAATATTAAGGAGTTTTGTCAATGTCAAAAACACATTTTCCTTCTTTATTAAATTCAAATTAGGTATCATTATAATCTTTCACGGTTTGTTTTTTATTTATACGTTCTATCATGGCTGAGATAAAATTACCAAGAAAATAAATCTCCTTGTATGAATGGTCTCTTAGCTCCCATCGCCTAGCACTAATGGGGAGTTCTCAGAGCTATGTCTGATTCCAATTGCCATTGATACTTTTTTTTCAGATACTTTTTTACTTATTAAAGTATTATAAAAATAAACCTTGGACTTTTTTAATGGATTTCAGATATCGATAAACTCTTTATTTTATTCTACTTTATAAAAAACAATCGATGGTTTAATTTTTTTAATGTTGAATGTAAGTTGGCAATTCTAACTGAATGTATGTATATAATAACTACTAATAAATCGATTGATAAAGATAATATAAAAATGCAGTACTATATGGCCCATTTGCACCACAAATCACAAAATGCGTTCAGTGCTAAACATATTTAGAATGTAATTCTGTCTCTGACGTTTTCAAACGATTGCCTTATACAGAACGATATTTTAAATACGTTAAGCGCTTAACCCATTTTGTGATTTGTGGTGCAAATGGGCCTAAATGTACGAATGGTTTGTCAACATTTTCAAATCAAATTAAATGTGATCAGATTTTTCATTTTCATTTTATTTTCAAGAACATTTTTTTTAAATGTATTATTATCCCCATGAAACAAATGGATAAAGCTCTAAATTGTATTAAGTTGTCCATCTGAAAGATGTAACTAAGGGCTTAAATTTATTTTTATGTTGTCTGAAAAATACACAATATGTTACCTTTATGTAAAACTACTCCTTCTAAATATGAGTATATTTTTATCTGGACAGAATGAAATAAAGTCGTAAAACCTTTCTGTCCATGGAGCGTTAAAAGGTCTATACAATTTATAGTACACATCAAATATTTCATTCGTTCTCTCACAAATTGAATTATAATAAATTGATCCTTTCAACGTATTAGGCTTCATTCAGGGCTGATGTTAGATTCGTATTTAATGGCGGCTCAGGGCGCGGGGCGGCTCGGCTGCCCGTGCGCAGACGGATCGCCGCGACCCGCGGTTAGTGGGAGGGGGGAGAGGAGAGGAGGTGCGGACACCGTCGAGACGGTGAGTCTGCCTGATAAAGGAGGATTTTATCCGCTCGATTTAGCATGAAATTGGAACACAAAGTGAATAAAGCCACAAGATTGTAAACATTACGAGGTTCCTTTTTTTTATTGCTGGCATTCGGCTTATTTACGGTTCTCTTTTTATTGGTCACCGGTGTCTGCCTCGAACCCTCTATTTATTACCTTGTTAAACTCTAGTTAACGAACTGATCGCTCAGTACCAGTTTGGTGCTTGCGATACACTTAATTGGAAATTTATCGCTTTACCCCAACAGAGCTTAATTGATTCGCGTTGTTCGCGACTCTAAACGAGGCTGTGCACCATTTCAGTAACAAAATTGGATAAAAAAAATAATAATAAGAAAATTTAAATGGGCAGTTTTCAAGTGAAGTTAAGGCGATCGTTAACGCGGGTGGAACTCTCTTACGTGATCCGTTCCCACGCGAGAGGGTAACGTCGGATCCACCGGAATGAATGACTCACTAAACTCAAAGCTCCATTTCCACAAGTCATAGTGCAATTAATAATATGCGGCATCCTGTCGAATTATCTCTCGTCGTGGCAGGGGTCCAGGCGGCTTTAATTTACCACAATGGAAGTTGGTTCTGAGAAGCGTTCGCCGGCGAGGCGGGCCGATTCTTCGACGAAAACAAACAGAAAATAATTATCATAAAGATGAAGAGCGGCCGCTCGAGGCTCGCCGCTGCTAATGGGGGCCCACCTGGCAGCCTGGCTCCCTCCCTCGCGTGTGTGTGCCGCGCACCTACCTACGGGCCCACGGCCCACCGGCCCACACATTCCTACCGACAGACCAGCGCAGTCATGTTCCCGTACAACTAATAAACACATGATTGGTTTTTGATTGCGTCTGCTCATATCTGGTAAAAATTAGGAATACCTAACGCGTTCACACCGGCGCGTTTCGAACTTGAATCCATTAAAACCTCATACACGTGCGTACGTAACCTTAACACTTATTACTGTTTACTGTAGAGAAAGTTCGATGCGGAAACTTTCAATTTTAATCAACAGCTAAACTACGGTATTTTTACCGCTTATGTCATGTTACATCAAAATATGAGTCTCTAAACTAAACCACGTAGAAATTTATTATCCGATACGCTACGACGTACTAAGGATCTCTTACAATTTAGCATATAGCGAATTTTTGGTTCTAGGACATGTCGGTTTTCTTACAATGTTTTCCTTCACCGCTTCGAGAGCAGTGGTGATGAAATAATTTACACAAAGTAAAGCTCCTGTCTCGGTTCGAACCTACGACCTACACAACCTGTAAGTCGTGGTCATTACCACTTGGCCACCTGTGCCCGTAGAGTTTACGGACGATTATTATTTGACATATGTAATTATTATATAACATACTGTTTATTTTATTTCTCTTATGAGGGTATATACCGACATATACCTATTACCTACTAAGAATCCACAATTCTGTCTGCAATCAATCCATACTATTGATTTTCCATTAGCCATGAAAACTACTCTATAATTGTCTAACCGTAAGTCATCACAGCTACGCTTATTGGCTCTCGTCATTGTTTATTTAATAATTGCACAAATACATATAAAACTGACTTATTTATTTAATTAATACTTCAAGCACACGAATGTACAGAGGCGAAGGTGGTGTCATGAAACTATTATTTGCTTAAAACTATAGTTTTTCCAAGAACATGGGATTACGCGATGGATAGTTGCAGGTTTTGCGGTACCACCACTTTATGTACTGTTTTACCTATTCAAAAAGATAATTTCTTTGTAGTTAGCGCTTATAGGTAACAGAAGCACGAGTCAGCAGACTAATGTGTCCCTAGCCTTTGTTTACTTTGGCGCCAATATTGTTCATATTTACAGTTACCTAACTTTTGAAACGGTATGCTGATAACAATTCACCACATTGTTTTATCTACAGTAGGTGCACTTTCATACATTTCCTAGGAGTCACCTCAATGTTAACATTTTTGCGATCTTTTTATCTTTGTGTAACATTGGGAAACGACATTTTTATCTTAGTATTGAGAAGGATGATTACGGTACTTTCTCTAAAAAATTAAAGCAGAAGATTGCTACTTAATAAAGAACTCTTAAAATAATAAAGCTTTGGCCAAAAATTTCTCTTAAAGGCAGAAATTATGACGACATTCAAAGAAAATAAGTTGACGAATAGATTATGTCTAAAGGGTCACATTACGTCGATAACTTTGTCTCGGCAATAACTTAACACTGGCCGCCATCGAACTGTGAAAGCTCGAGATAAAATACTTTGACGGATTCCTCGGCTGCCTACCTCAATGGCGAAATATGTTGGTTTTCGTTTACTTTTTCCGATGCCGATATTTCAGAGCGGTTTTTGCTTGAATGCCGCCGCGTATCGGTCGGTGGTCCATTAAACGTGAACAATGGACCACTCAGGTTCTATTTGCCGTTTTATCTAACTTTGACGCACATTATGTGAATTTTGTCGGGACGTTTTTTGTATACTCAATGATGCTCGCCGGTTGATGACTAATTAGGTACACGCTCTTATTTTCGGGTAATTTTCAACACTTAGTTCACTTGTAGCCATTGTTTTGTACCCACACCTACTTAAACAGCGGAAATGTTTTGTTTTTTTAACGTAGACTCAAAACAGGCTTTGATGTTTAGAGGGAACAGGGCCTGCTAGGAATTTGAAAAAACTATTGCCGTCATATTACCTCAAGTCTGCTCCCGCAGAGTCCGATAAGGACAGCTACAGCTCAGACCGATTATATCACGAAAAAAATTGACGAGGTCGACGTTTCGTATTCCTCTTTTTTCTCCTCGAAAACTGAGCCGATTCAATTATTTTATACGTTAAAATTTAAAAAAAGAGTATTTCTAGGTTCCTCCATCATTTTCTTTTATGTTAAAAACTTTTCGGATTTGTCTGGTAGTCCTCTATTCACGGTGGAAAAAATGGGGCATTTTTTCATTTTTGGAGGGTCATATTTTCTTTACCAATAAGTTGCTGAAAAAAAGGAAATAACAGGGACAGCAGACCTTGATTTTATGAACAAAAATCATTGCTCTAGAGGCATTATTCAGGAATAAAAAAGAGGAATACATTTGTATGGAGAATCGCAGGCCCTGTTCCCTCTTAACAGAAAATAATTACACCGTCCAATGTTACTGCTCAATTGATTATAATCGGAAATGATATTTCCATAGTTTATGTTTTATGTGTCATTCAATTAATGCCAAATAAATTAATATTTACGAAGGTGGATCTCCAAGTTATAAAATAACAGGTAGGTGCGTTAAGTTAGATAAATCTCTTTTGTCGTTGCACTTAAGCATTTGTGTCTTCACCGACCAGTCACAGCGTGTAGTTGCCAGAAATTAGAATTGGTCACCCAACATGTATCTTGGTGTGATAATAGATAGTAATTTCCACTGGCGGCCGCACATTGATCGTGTATGTAATAAGCTTAGGTCAATTTTGGCGAAGTTATTCTATACTTAAGTATAAACTACCCTATAGAACACTTAGAACATTGTATTTGGCACTGGCCGAATCCGTAATTGATTATGGCCTAAGTAGCTACATTTACAAGTTACAGTTACGGATTTTGAAAACGATTGTACCCACAATAATAAAACATGAATTCCATGATAATGACACGGGTTTATTTAAGCACTGCCAAATTGTAAATGTCTTTGACAAGGTTCGTTTACGCGTTATAAGTGAGAATTACCATAATATAAGTAATATTCGTAAATACGTAAGACTAAAGTCGTTGCGTTGTTTGACCTACTTACCCACATTTATCGAACCTAAATCGAATAATGCTTATGGAGCACGGACGTGGGAATGCATGCTACCATCGTGTATGAATGATTTACCTGCGGAAATCTGTAATCTAATACCTAAATGCAAAGAACTGCTCAAAGGTGTCAAAAAGATACTTTCTAGATTGCAGTGCGATCTAGGAAAAAATAAATAGGGTATATATATCTGTGTTCCCAATGGTTCATTAATTCATAATATGTAGTGGCACCGAGTTGCCGTATCTGGCCATACCACTGTTAAACCCGCGATGGTTTGTGTGGTATGCTTAATTAAAAGTTAAACATGTATTTAAACTGCTAATGACTAATAAACAAAAAAAACAAACTTATAAGCGTATAATAAGTAGATAACATAAACGAGTGTAAAAATACGGCATCATCAATGAAATAAATAATATTTAAAAAAAATACAGAAAAAATGAGTCACTTCTTGAAATAGTAAAATGTCGAGCAGAAATTGAGTGGTGTGTTGAGAATTTTATCAATTATAGATCCTCCGAAGCCCCGGGCTGCACCCCCCGCAGTTTTCAACGTTAGCCTTTAAAACGTTAACATGGAAACGGCTTCTTTATTATATGTAATTAATTTAAATTAATTTTATAATGTTGAGGTGTCGGCATGTAATATGATATTGTTGTAAAGTCATACTATTAGCAATATCCACAGATCGTTCAGCTCAGGTGTTCAACTACGGTAATTTATTGAAACATAAAATTATTTTGCGGTGACATTAATACTCCTTACACCTGCAAAATGGTAGACGAAGCTGACTATTACGACTTATTTTTCATTATACATTAGTAAATAATTGCTTATGATTTTATACATGTAGGTACTAGAGTATAGGTTGGCAATTTACTTCACAAAGTACTTAGGTACTTATTACTCTGGTACATATTTTAACGAACTATTTATAACTGAAAAACGATCAAGTTACTCATTTTTAACTAAATATTGGGTCATTAACGAACTTTATACAGTATGTTAATAAAAGAAAGGCGTTCCCGTTAACCCGTAATAGCATAGCGTCCATACATGCTAAAAAAACAATTACCATATAAAAACACTCTGTACACGCGCTCTTGTCTTTCAATGTGGAAAGACAAGTGCGACAAGTGCGCGTGTGTTTCTAAAATATTCACAAAAAAGATTAAATTGATACGTACCTAACATCAATTTTTTTTTTTTTTGAATGGTACTAATATTTTTTGCATGTATGTACGCTATAGGTACCTACTATTGCAGGTACACCTTTCGTTAATTAACACATAACATTGTACTCTTAGTCAACATACCCAGTGGTGTAATGAGACACAACTTAATAACGCTTACAACAGTTAACATTACATTTTCCGACTCTACAACCATTCGCCGGTTTAAAAAAAAAAATCACTTTCGGTCTTTAAATTAATCTCGTGAAATCCATTCAAAACGAAAGCGTTCGCCTTATTATGTAATCTACGAAACTATTCAAAATCAAGTGCTTCGCGTGTGTTCGGGACTTTTACGATTTCTTCCACATTCCACAAAGGAAGGGAGGGAGGCCTATGTGTAGTAAATGTACTCATGTATAGTTGGTAGGGGATACTATCCGGATATCTAAATTATCCGTATAGCCGTCGAATATATGATCCGAATATCATTCATTTTACTATCCGGATAAAACGAATAATACAGATAGTTCCTTTTTTATATCACGGTACGAACAAACAAACGAAAAAATATTTCCTCTTTATAATATTATTAATAGTAGTATATTAGTATAGATTTCATCAAAATCAGTAATAGTACCTAAAACATTTTACATTGTGTTTTAGTAAAATAGTTATTGATTGAAATTGTGAAAATTCTAATGACTCAATCACTAGATTCATCATAAAGATAATTCATGCAAATTATGAACGTATACTTTAACAGTAATCAGTCTTATTTATAAACGCCTCGTAAATTTTAATCAATTGCTAAGCAATTGATTAGCAAAATTCCTATTCATAAACGCTATTTAGCGCTAAGAGGTCGCTAAGCAATTGATTAGTAGCTGTCAAAATTCAACACCACCGGTCCACTGTTAAGAGTATGCTAAGAGGCAAGATGGCGGATTTTATTTGAATTAGCTGACCGATTCAATGCGAATAATGTGTGCTTCGAGGTAATTTTGTTCCTAATATCGAGTTGTGCCTTAGTAAATATGGATCTCTACAATCTATTACGGGATTTCAGAACGACCTAGAAAAATTAAATAATTTAGAAACACTGGCGAGAAGTAGACGGAGGAAGACCTACAAAGCTCATTTACAACCGTTACGAGGATGATTACCTATTAGATAATATTCTTCTTTCAAAGTACACATAAAACAAGCATTTATATGGAAATCAGGAGGAGGCTCAGTAGGTGCTCAGGTGGTTTGAAGAGAATGAGTTCGTGAGGAAGCTCATCGGAGATAGTGATTATCTAATGTGTTTTCATGTCCCCCTCATCTTATGGCGCCAGCTCTCAGGCCCAGAACTAAAGAAAAGCCACGTCGTCGTGGCGGTCACACACAAATAACAAGACATTTAATAGAAAACAATTTATTTTGATAAATACTAAAGCTAAATTTTTGTCATAAGTTCATTATTTTTGATTTCCAAAATTCTTCCTCCAAAGACATGGTGCCATTATTTTCTCATGGCACTCGCATCCTCATCGTTTTCATGTAGCCTGGTCTCCTTCCTCGTCCTCGCCTCATAGCAGCAGTGAAACTTGCTGTAAACAAGTATAAGTAGTAATTGTTATTAAAAGATACTGAAACCTTGGTGAAAAAGCAATAGGAATTAATAAAACAGACACAAGTATCTACATACATTACTAAAATAGTATATTCGTATTAAGAAGCAAAAAGGACATGAAAATACATAAGTAATAACATTGGTACTGCTTTAACATTCACTTGGTCAGTTTATATTATTAGTAAGTAGATATAATTTCAGAAAATTTATTTCTGAAATTATATCTACTTACTAATAATTTTCCTTTTCCTGTTTACTCCAATTATTGGAGCTTATTATTTTCATTGCTATTCTCGCAAAAACAATTAAATAAACTTATTAAATCATTTTATTCAATTTTATATTTTCCGATGAAATTTTTGACTTTTGTCTGTCAAAGTTACGACAGATACAGAAATCGTGGTTTTGACAACTTTATTCTTAAAATTTTGTTTTTTAGTCGACTATTTTGATTATAATCTGAGCAGAACGCATAATTTCACCTCTATTCAATTTCGCAACTAATAACTTGCTGACTAGCGTTTATAAATAAAGAAAATTTAACCATTGATTAAGAGCTAACTAATTGCTTAGCTAAACAGTGGCTAATCAGTGATTAGCGAGATTTCTATAAATAAGGCTGTAAAAGTTTAGTTCTTTAGATCTCACTCTAAATGTAATGAAAATAATTATATAGAATATAGAATTATTTCATTGTTTTCATTAGGATATTTTTGAGTGATTTATATATTAAAGAAGATATACCTTTGAACACTCCATCATCTGCCTTGCCTTTTCGGTTAGGGTTAGCTGCCAGTCTTGTTGTTTTAAAAACATTTTTAAATTTAATGATTCGTTAGTAACATAAGTATAATTACACAATTGTTGGAGAGTTTTTATAATGAAACAGTCGATTGGAAACTTATATTAGTTTGATTTACCTTTTTTACAGTTATATCCAAAATATCTTTATTATCTGCATATATCCGGATAGTTCTCTAGAAGTATTCGAATTATCTGGATAGTCAAATGGACCGGATCACTGTATGCTCTAATTGTGGATACATAAGTAGTACCTACACACTTGACGCCTGACTAGTCATCAATAGGTATGAATAAGAATAAGAATAATTTATTTGTGAAACATAGGTCATTCTAATTACATACAGAGATCTTAAAAATTAGGTAGTGCGCTAGTTATGTATATACTAATTAGATACTTTACAATTTATGCTTCCTTATATTATTGGGTAGATACCTCTTAAAATACGATTTTAAAATGAGCTTTATTTCTCGGGCCTACCTATCACTTTCCTGATTTTACACTATCTTCTAGAATCTGAGATAAGAGTGAATATTTAATTAGTTAGACTGGAAGCCAAATCAAACAACTGGTGTTGATACTTGCTAATATAGGCTAATGATGATTCATTAAACAGTGCACCGCAAACATTAAAGAAAAACACGTTTATTTGGTTTGAGCAAATCAGAAGTTAGGTAGGTACTTATTTGAAGATCATTTAGAACTTTAATCTAGTCATTAATTAGAGTTCAGTCTAAATCTAGATCTTTTTGTTGACATGTAAGGACATAATATTTTACCTGTTAAGTAAGTCATAGTGATCTATAGCTTCTCCAACAGTAGGCACGGAACAAATACTTTGGGATTACCTACGTATTATTACAGTGATGGAGGCCTAAACACAAGCTGTAAGTATAAAAAACCAGCCAAGTGCGAGTCAGACTCGCACACGAAGGGTTCCTTACCACCGTACAATCTTTAGCCAAAAACGCCGAAAAAAATACGTTTCTTTGATGGGGGGTTGTCCCTTAAATTTTCAACCTTATTTTATGTTTATTATTTGTTGTTATAGCGGCAATAGAAATGCACAATCTGGGAAAATTGCAACTGTACAGACAGCGGAGGCTTATACCGCTTTCCGAATTAGAACATAATCGCTCACAGCGCTGAAATCGATAATTGGCGTTCCGATTAAGATATCACGATTATGACAGCTGAGGGCTGTCAACAATTCGGAACGCTCGTGAACGCACTCACAGTACTCGCTCAACGTCAAAACTTGCATATCATATTTCTTTGTGTTTAAACCCCAATTTTCTTCTTCTTCTTCTTTGGTTAGGTGGCGAACGGTAGCCAGAAGCACAATTTCGAAAATACCACGTTAGTTTAAAGATAGGGTGCGAGTCAAAACAAAACAGCACAACTGTCATTTTTGACAGTGCTCACGGTGATATTAGTAAAAGGCATGGTCGATTCTCGCCACGGTGTCCTTGGGTAGCACGTGTGTTTAGAATTTTTAGCTGTTTCTTGAGTGATTGTTGATACTCTTATTGACTTGTTACTTTTTAAGTGTGTTGTTCTTGTGTTTGTTACGGTTTGTATTGTGATTGTCTTGTTTTAAGTCTCGTTTCATCCAAGATGGATGAGAATAAACCCCCTGACCCTGATCCCCCAGATATTCCAGGTTCCTTAACTCTCTTTTCTCCGAATCCTCTAGCTGAATTTGCGGATGTTGTCTGCAGCGTTACAGAGATGGATGTTACACAATCCCAACAGAGCTCACGCAAACGTCCGAGTGATGAAGAAACCTTGACACCTTCCCTTCCGAGTAAGCAACAAAAAAGCCAAATCGGACGTATTAAATACTCCGTTTTGGATAAGGCCCCTTACGTTGTCCACGTTTCTCGTATAGAGACTCAACCAAATGCTGGTACCACCCTACATCCTGTTAATTTTGGTAAGTTCCTTATGAACAACAACATTGCGAACATTGTTCGTGGTGGTGTTAACAGAGTTGGTAGAAACCGTGTGTCTGTAGAGTTTGCCTCCCCTCAGGATGCTAACTCCTTCTTAGTAAACAGTTTGTTATCCAAATACAGTTATACTGCATCAATCCCTACATTTAATATCACACGTATGGGCGTTGTTACCGGTGTTCCCTCAGATATTACGGAAGAAGAAGCTATTACATACCTAACTGTGCCTTCAGGCTGCGGGAAAATACTGAAAGTCCGCCGTATTAATAGAAAAATTCAAAGAGACGGGATTAATGAGTGGAAACCCACTGAAACATGTGTTCTGACTTTTGACGGACAAGTTCTACCAAATAGGATTTACTGCTGTTACACATCCCTCCCTGTTGAGCAGTACATATACCCGACAATTCAATGCCGCAAGTGTTGCAGATTTGGACATGTGGCAAACGTTTGCAGGTCAACACCACGCTGCAGTAAATGTGGCCACGATCACCCTGGTGATGGTTGCAACATTTCTGAGGGCGAGGCCTTCTGTGTGCTTTGCTCGGGTAATCATTTCGCTAACGGCAAGTCATGCCCCGAGCATGGTAGACAGAAAGCCATTAAAACTGTAATGGCTGAAAAATCCATTCCTTATGTTGAGGCTAGCAAAATTATTCCTACAGCTTCCCGTAACTATGCCAATGTCACCAAGACTCCAATCTCTCAGTCATATCGCAAAACTGTGACACTTAAACCCAGGACCCATGCCCCCCTTTCCCCATCTTATGACAAAGCTGCTCATCAGCAGATAGTTAGTTCTCCTCAACCTTCACAGCATAATGGCTGCGCCCTTAAGTACAACAATGTCCCTTCAAATAATACCGGTTCTATTATCGAACTCCTTATAAAACTTTTACCTACTGTTATTTCTTCTTCTTCTTCCAATTCCCAAACACCGTCCAACGTTGCCGATCAACTTATTTCTCTACTTCTTCAAATTAAAAATGGCGTCTCGCCAAGTATTCCTTCAGTGGAATGTGAGGAGCGTGTGGCATAAAAAGCACGACCTCATATCCCTTTTAAATAAATACAAGCCACTGGCTTGTTCCATAGCTGAGACTTGGCTCACCCCAAGTCTTAGCTTTCGTATGCCACACTTTAATATTCTCAGATGTGACAGATCTGATGGCTATGGAGGATCGGCTCTCCTAGTCAACAATCGGGTCCCTCTTTTGCCCTTCCCTTTACCTTCGCTCACAGGTGACATGAGTATTGTAGCGGGACGTGTGGAAGGCATTACAGTGTTCTCAATATACATTGCTCACCCTCATCATGATTTTTTTGCTATTTTAAAAAACCTATTTTCTAATATACATGGACCAATTTTGGTCATGGGTGATTTCAACTGCCACCATTACAGGTGGGGGTCAGAACGCTGTGATGCCTTTGGTGCAGCTTTGGTTGAGATCTTGGATGACTTGGATCTCTGCATTCTCAATAATGGTTGCCCAACACGTAGATCTCCTCCCGGTCAACAAAAAAGTTGTGTTGATTTAACATTTTGTTCAGTTGAGTTGGCAGCTTCGACCCATTGGGAATGTACGACCTTGTCGCATGGTAGTGATCATTACCCTATTGTCATATCTTTGGTTAATAAGACATATTTAGAGAAAACTTTCCCTCCACTTCTGAAATATAACTTGTCTAAACCAGATTGGGCAAAATTTCGATCATTACTGGAGGATAAAATTGATGCTCTTCCAAATTTAAATTCATGTTTATCAGATCCTTCTGGTCACTACCATGCCAAAGGCTGTTATGAGGGATTTGTTACAGCCATCACCTCCAGCGCGGATTTCTGCTTTCCGCTGAAAAACAGTGCTCGTGATAAAATTCCTTCCCCTCCATGGTGGGATCCAGAGTGCACTTCTGCAATCAGGGATAGAGATGAGGCCGAGGAGTGCTACAATGCAAATATGAGCACCGAAAACTTATTAACATATTTGCGACTTAATGCCAGAACTAAACGTCACCTTCGCAAGAAGAAACGTACTGGTTGGGTTAAGTTCTGTACCTCCTTATCTCCCTCTACTCCAGTCTCGGTGGTCTGGAAAAGCATCAACAGGTTTAGACGCGGGTGCTCCTCATCAGTCTCTTCACCAATCACCAGGGAAACAGCTGACCTTTTTTTTGACAAAATTGCTCCGCCATATGTTCCTCTTTCTTCTGAATGTTCCAATATCCCCTTGCAAAATGTTTCGGAGGATCCTTCTGATGTGCCATTTACTTTGGAAGAACTGAATGTGGTACTCAGACATGTCCGGGACTCAGCCCCTGGTATTGACGGTGTACCATATTCTTTTATAGTTAATTCTGGAGACAAAGCTAAATTCTACTTCCTTGAAATCATTAATTTTTGTTACAGCCATGGTTGGGTTCCAGATCAGTGGAAGTTACAGATAATTATTCCTCTATTGAAGCCAGGCAAACATGTAGATGATCCGAATGGCTTTAGACCAATTGCTTTGTCCTCTGTCTTAGTCAAACTAATGGAACACTTGATTAAAAATCGTCTTGAATGGATAGTCGAATCGAGAGATTTACTGCCGAATTTTCAATTTGGTTTCAGGAAAGGGCTCGGCACCATGGATAGTGTTGGTGTTTTAATTGCGGATATTCGCTTAGCGTTTTCCAGAAACGAATCCGTTGTAGCCGCTTTCCTAGATATCTCCTCTGCATACGACAACGTTCTTCTTCCCGTACTCAGGCAGAAACTGCATCAGCTGAGTCTCCCGGTTAAGATGATCGAAAGCACCTGTGGACTTCTTTTGTCTCGCTCCTTGGTTCTGAGGGTCCAGGGCGAGGATTTCGATGAAAGGCAGACTTGGAAGGGTCTCCCACAAGGCTCCGTTCTGAGCCCCCTTCTTTATAATTTATATACAGTGGACATTGGCTCCTGCCTAAATAATAACTGTCACATCCTCCAGTATGCCGATGACTTAGTCTTGTATGTGACAGATTTATCCATCGTAGACGCTGCGTCATCTCTATGCCTCTCTCTGGACTCTTTGAATCAGTGGCTTTTAAGCCACGGTTTGTCGTTATCCGCATCAAAAAGTTCGGCAGTAATTTTCTCTCGCAAAAGACTGATCCCGCATATCTCAATAGACATTTTGGGTCATAATATCCCGTTAGTTAATAAAGTAAAATTTTTAGGCGTCTTTCTAGATTCAAAATTAAATGGCAAACAACATGTAAATTTATTGATTAAAAAATGTGAAAAAGTTATTTCAATTTTAAAAGCTCTCGCGGGTGTTTGGTGGGGTGCCCACCCGTATACAATGAAATTGGTATACAATGCTTTAATTCGTAGTGTTTTAGACTATGGTACGTTCCATCTAGTTCCATGCAACAAGGGTGCTTTGGCTGGCCTGGATAGAGTTCAGTCAAAATGCCTTCGGATCATCTCTGGTTGTATGAAGTCTTCTCCCATTAACGCGTTGCAGGTTGAGTGTGCTGAACCTCCCTTGTCCCTAAGACGGCAGTATCTGGCCTCACGTTTTGTGGCTAGGCTGATATCTAGATCTTCTCATCCTCTTATAGCAAAACTGACCGAGCTAGATGCCATTTGTAGAAGCTCAAATTTCTGGAAAAACAAAGAAATACCCTTAATTTTAAAAGCATTTCGTCAATTTCAAAATTTAGTTTGTCCAATAGAACAGTTTCCCAGATTACCACTTTTTAACTTCTCCTATGAAGTATTATGTTTCACTCCAAAAATTTCCTTTGACATTGGTATTTCCAAAAAGTCCCCTTCAGCAAATTCGGCTTTCAATGCGGTGGTGGGAGAACGATGGATTGGCTTTCAACGGTTTTTTACAGATGCTTCAAAATTTAATGACCTCAGTAGCACTGGTGCTGCAGTTTACTACCAAAGCTCCAGTATTATTTTGCAATTTAAATGTCCTAAAGAGTCTTCTGTGTTCACGGGCGAGTGTGTGGCTTTATTGGAAGCTTGTCTTTTTATAGAGTCTCACCACAATATTGACAAAGCCGTAATCTTCACAGATTCTCTTAGCTGTTTGCAAGCTCTAGTACAGAACCCCTTCAAAAGTAAATTGCACAGCTCCCTAGTTTTAAAAATTAAAAAATCCCTATTATCTTGTACTAGCAATCAAAAAGAGGTTCAGTTAGTTTGGATACCTAGTCATTGTGGCATTAAGGGCAATGAGTGCGCTGATGCTCTGGCCAAAGATGCTTGCTCATCAGCAGTAGCTGATCTCACCCACAATACTCATCAGGGGTATGACTTGCTAAGCCTTCCACAAGTTAATCTCCAATCTTCATGGCAGGAACAGTGGAATAACTCTGGTAGAATAAAGGGCAGGTTTTATTATGCAGTTCAACCAACCATAAAGTCAAAACCTTGGTTCTACGGCTACAAAAAAGTTTCCAAAACTGTTATATCCGTCCTTTGTCGTATTCGCCTGGGGTTTTGTTGTACCCCTGTGTTCTTGGAAAAAATCCGGGTTAGGGACTCCTCTCTCTGCGAGTGCGGGTTGGAGGAGGGCACTCTGGATCACATCTTCTTTGAATGCTCAAACAACGTTCCACCTCTAGATCTCTATAGCCGTCTTCCTAAATTTAAAATCCCTCTTCCGACTAACTTTCCCGCTTTGTTAACACATTCCTCTCCTGAACTGCTCGTGGCGCTGATGACTTTCATCCGTCGCAATAACTTAAAACTGTAAATTATGTGTGTGTGGTATGCGTACATTTTATGTTTTAACAATATTATAATATGTATTTATTTTATATTTTTTTGTTTGTTTCAGTCCCGTACTAACCCAACAAGATCTACATTGTGTTCAACTGTATCAATCAAAGAATTTTACTTCTCTTCAGTTATTGTTTTTTTTTTTTTTTTATCTTCATGCACACTTGTTTTTCCAATGCACTCTAGACATTGGCAGAATAGTCGACATCGGCTTTGCTTGCCATTTAATAAAAATAGAATAGAAAAGGCATGGTCGGCGTTATCGCAAGATGGCGCATGTCATGACGTCGTCTATGACGATTCAAGACACACGTTATCGCGCCCACGTTAATTCGGTACAGGAGTTAGCGCGCTCAAATCGATTACAGCGTAACTCGGAATGCACCCTTAGTAATAGGGTGCTGAGTTGAGTGGAAGAAATGTCACATTCCAGCCTTCCCATCCATCAAAATGTAGTTCTCTCTACAAAACTATAAAATCTCGAAATATTGAAAAAGCTGTCCGTAATTGCATTAGGTAAGGTACAGGTGAAACTAGGTGAAAAACTATATTTGGTCACATATATCACATAAGTACGTATCTCCGTTCGAAATTTTCTCCTATTCGAAATTCCGAAACGGAATTCCGTCTGTATGTGGCCGGCCTTTTGTATGGATTTGCTGCCTTTTAAATTCCGAATCGATATTTCGAAATGGAATTCCGTATATATGTGGCCGGCCTAATATCCCTAACAAATAACTTGAAACGATTACGTACTTACCCATTCTGTCTGAGCAAATATTCTTCGCTAGTTAAGTAGTTTCCTGGTGTTCCGCCAGTGATCTACAGTGACACACTTGCCTATGAGACTAAATAGGAATACTTACCTTATATTCTTTCACATTAAGGGAAGTCACGCTTTAAAGTTCAGACACCAACAAAAAATATTTACGAAAAAAATCCGAAAATTCTAAAAAGTGGTTCCTTTCTCAAAAGACCATCCTCGACATTAATCTGCCTGGTACTCTTATGGCCTGACCAAGATTATGACTGGACTTTAAAATAAACTGATAAAGTTACCCCTGAGTTGGTTTCGGTCTTTCTTCTCAGAGTAGTCAGATAGGAAACACTGAACTCATATCTTTGAAGTAAATAACAGCCGCACGGGTCGATCCATCAGGTTAAGCTACGCTTGCCAGGGTTGGTCCGTGGATGGGTGACCATCTTTACATAACGAGACTCCTCCGTGCTTCAGAAAGCACGTCAAGCCGTTGGTCCCGGCTGTCATTCGTGGATCTATGACAGTCGTTACAAGTCGTCAGAAGCCCGAATGTCGACAACCAGTCATACCAAGGGATATCGTATTACCCAGTTGCTGGATTTTAGAGGTGAGATAGGCAGTCGCTCCATGTAAAATATTGATACTCAGCTGCATCCGGTTAGACTGGAAGCCAAGCCCAAGAAAGTACTTAATAAAAATAAAAAAAAGGTTTTATTGTCGCCAGTTAATACACTCGTCTTATCTTAGAGTAATCTAACATATGCATCGTATTAATGTATTGCACAAAAGGTACTGCTACTGATTCCCAAGCTAAGCTTGAGCTTGTATTATGGGAAACAGTGTTCAGCCGCAGGAAGAACATAATAAAATACGAGTACATTTGTTTGAATGTCGCTGCAGTAGACTTACAATATTCTTAGGATAGTTTACGGTATTATTCTATTATCTAATTTTAAATTTTATTTAAGTTTAACAGCATTGATTTATAACAAACCCTAGATGCACAGTCTCGAACAAAAGTAACACTCAAAACTGTCTCCAACTATACATAAGTAGTTAAGGTCATGATATAAACATACTTTTTTGTAAATTCAACCTTACGCGCATGTTTTAAAGTTGTTTTTACAAAGCAATGTTTATAAACCAATAAAAACATAAAACCGAAATTTGCCGGTAGAACAAGGCATGAAGTGGAGTAGAATATATTTTTATACTTTAATTTTTTTATAAATTGACTTAGTAATTTAAGAGTTTTTTTTAATTATATAAAAGTGTGTTTGGAACACATATTTATACATTTATAATAATCGGTATTGTTGTTATCGGAACTAAATAACTAATTAGGTTAAAACTTAAAACATATAATTATCATTACACTTAGGGCAGTATGCAGATTCTGGTATTCATTTTATTTCTGTGAATATTGGGAATGTGGTTTCAATAGTCACCCAAGTAATTTATACGAGATAAGATATCTACCTAAAATCGAAAACAACATTATTATAAAATGTATAAATGAAATCATTAAAAAAAACTCGAGTTAATACCTCAACCCCTTCCTCCCCACTTAGGAATGCGGTTATCAACAACACTATGTATACTGAACAAAATTCGTTATTTCCAAAGATTTGCAATCGTTCTAATAAGAGTTCCGTTACGTATCTCTCAAGTCCATCATCAGGTCATGATAATGTTCATATAGGCACAACCAGAGACTATTCTTACATAGAAAATAAAAATAATTACTCAATTTGGCCCATAAAATAAGTAAGCGATATACAAACATTTAAAACAATCTTCGAATTGATGACTTGTTTTGGAAGTCGGTTAAAAACTATACATAAATATTAATTTGATTCTAAATACAAAAACATATAAAAGTTAATAAACATAATTTAAAAAAATAAAAACATAATAATAAAAAACCGACTCCATTGAAAGGGTCAATTTGTTTTATTCCACTAAATTAAAAAGTGGATGTAATGCATTGTTCTTACACTGAAAAAACGGATATTGAAATTTGCCGTATTATACTTGGACTGTTGAGTGAAATCTTAAAACAAATTAGATCAAAATCACCTATTGCTCTCTATATTTAGTCATAAAAACAACAAAAACAAATCAATAAATTCTTTAACTTGCCGAAAGTACGATATCCCATCCTTTTCATTAACATTTAACATTCTTGACGTAATATTAAAAAAAAAATTCAAGCGACACTTCGCCATTTTTATCGTGCGGTCAATGATGCGTGCGACGCGTTACTATCTGAAAGGAGCGCACAATTTTAGATTGTGTGCAGTTTCTTTGCGGACGTTTTTGAGACGCTGAGTGTGTATCTTGGGTTTTTTAATATATCAATGTTTAACAGATGTGTGTGATCACTATGTGTGTGTGCATGTGTGTGTATGGTGTGAGTTTGCGTATGTGAGAGTATGTTTAGAAGCATTGTGTGATATGTTACGCAATATATGCCAGTAGGTCTTCCGTCTTCTGATAGTCCAATAGTTGAAGCCATTCAGAGACTTTAAATTAAGTTCGTGTCTGTTACGAGAAATGAGAGTTTGTTGAGATGTTTGTTTATGGTGTAGTATGGCTTACAACTTATGACCTTGTACTGTCTCCTTGCGAAGGAGGTCTTGCATTGAACATTAGGGCACACAGGCATTTTGCTGCGTCTATTGGGGTTGGGTAATGGTACGCTTTGATGCTTCCTGAGAATAGCTCTGAACACAAAGAGTTGGCGAACTGTTAGGATCTTCCATTCCGAGTATATTTGAGATGTTGGATATCTGTAGGGATTTCTTACCATCACTTTCAACACCCCTCTTTGTGCTATTTCTAAGCTCAGTAGATGCGCCTTTGCGGCCCCTCCCCATACAGTGATGCAGTATTGTACTACGGATTGACAAAGGGCCAAGTATACGAGTCTGAGTTGTTTCATAGTAGCACTGTCTCTAAGCGTTTTAAGTACATGAATGAGTCGTCTTACTCTGGAATTTACTGTACTTATTCCACCTTAAGCCACTGTTCATGTGTACTATATTACACACATTCCGCGCGAGTGATTTCTTGGCAATTACAGTTGGTCTGTGAGATGCAAGTGTGTGCTTGTATGGAAAATTCTCGCGGTGGAGTCTTAGTTTTGTTGATGGAGAAGGGAGCATATTGCGTTTTGGTTAGGTTTAGGGTTAGTAGGTCAGCCAATTTTTCACTTTGGATAGAGCGAATTCTGCTCTCTCTTTAACAGTGTGCCAGTTTGGACCCCAGACAAATATGGCGGTGTCGTTTGCATACATGAAAATGCGAGTGTAGGGGAGGGACATTGCGCAGAGGTCATTGATATAAAGCTGGAAGAGGGTGGGACCCAAGAAGCTTCCTTGTGGAACGCCGTAATAGACGGTCTCCTCATCACTCATGTAATCCCCAATTATAACACGTTGCTTTATGTTCGTGAGGTAATCTTTAAAGATTTCGTAGCTTATGCCACGCACCCCCAACGTCTCAAGCTTGGATAGAAGTATAGGGACAGAGACTGTGTTAAACGCTTTTGATAGATCGAGGTAGATACATAAGCAATTATTTTTATCGTCTAATGTCATTATCACGAGATTACTCAAATCCATTACTGCGTCCTCAGTGGAGAGGCCTGATCGAAAACCATATTGATTATCAGCTAGAACATTAAATTTGTCCAGAGACTTTTTGAGAGAGTAATTGAGTATTTTTTCTAAAATTTTTGATAGAAAGCACTGCTATGCGATAATTATTGACAGAGTCTCGGTCTTGAATGACTGAATTTTTGAAGGCTTCAGGGAAAACCCCTATAGCTATAGCTCGGTTACATATATGTGTGATGGAGGGGACCAGCTCCTTTAGACATTGCCTTACTATCTGGGATGAGATCCCATCCCAACCTGTGGCACAGTCTAGGCGGAGCTGTAAAATGATGGATTCAACTTTTCAGTCACTTCATCAATGACCAGGGAGTTTGGCGGACTTCTAATATACGTGTAGGAGTTTGATGTTGTGTTGGGGACATTTCCATTAACAGTACTTGAAGCAAGTATTTTATCAGCAAGTTTTTTCTACGTCTGTGAAAAATTTGCAGACGTCTTTGGGTTATTTGTAGTTTGTAATAACTTAGCTGGACTGATCTTGCTTTTCCGTGTATTTGTTATCGTTTTGATAGCTTGCCAGAGGGCCTTTGGATCGTTACCTGCTTGTTCCAATTGGGCTTTTTCGTAGGCTATTTTTACATTACGCAATAGGCGATTACAATAATTACGATATCTAGTGTAAGTGGTTTTTAGAGTCATATTAAGTGGGGATTTGTTGGATTTTCTCGATTCCTGATACCTGATACATCTAATTAGACCGGGCGTCATCCATGGTTTCAGAATTTTGTTTTTCTTGGTGATTTTGGTTGTAGACGTATAAGTTGCAATTGTGTGAGAGATCATAGATACAAACATATTCGTAGCCAAGTTTGCGTCGTCAGTTGCCAGCACATTGGTAAACTCTATTTTTTCCAGGTCTGCTTTAACTTTAGGGATGTCTGTGAAGGTTTTAGTTGCCGAGTGTTATCTACTTCGGAAATTATTTTGGATGTTAATTTTGTTTTTTTTTTAAAAAAACGTTGCCCCACACTAGGAATTTCTCCTGTATCGTGGGTGCGTTTACAAACATTTATAGTCACATACACAAACAGCCAGACCCGGGACAACTACTTGTAGGTCATACAAATATTTGTTCCGTGCGGGAATCGAACCCGCGACACGCAGCGCAGCAGTCAATCGCTTAACCACTGCGCCAACCGTGCCGCCTAAATTACAGTTGGCTTATGGTCCATGATGTACGACTCTAGTACTAGTGTCAGGGAGGGTGTAGTTGAGTTTGTGAGAATGTGGTCTAAACAGGAGGAGAGGCTAGTACGAGATGTGTGTGTAGGGAATAATAATAATAATATATAATAATATATCTTTATTTCCCAAAAATACAGATAGAACATTTACATAAAATATTTGGATGCTGAGAAATCTGTACACAATTGATTAAACTCTGTCTCTTAAACTAGGGTATCCTGTATCTTAAGAGACAGTGATTCGCAGTTAGGTTCCAATTGATATTATGTATAGTGGACTGTGTCAATTTATCATCAGAAGGGAAAAAAAATAAAATAAAAATAAGTTATACTTTACGTTACAGGTTTTAGGTTTTAAATATTTTTTTTGTGAGATTGTGAGGGTGTGGGTAAATGAATGTGATTAAAGGTGTGTAAGTGTGTGTGTGAGTGGGGATAGGTAGGTGATGTGGTGTTGATGTGTGAGTGGGGGAGTTGTATGTGCGAGTGTGTACGAATGCGAGATAGAAGTAATTCGTGCGAGCATGAGGTTGAGTGTGTGCTTATTATTAGGCGATGTAGGTCAGTAAAGTCTCCGTTGCGGCATAGTCCTGTTTAAGCAGCCATTCTGTCACTTTTAATTTTAGGTTGTGTTTGTTCAGGTCTAAGATATGCAGTTTTATATGAACCTTTTTGTATATATAAGCGCTAATTACATAGTACTGATGCTTTGCGAACGTGGTCCTGTGTTGGGTGCCTGAGGGAAGGTTTGTGCGCTTTTTTGGGTTAGACGGGGGAAGGCTGCTGTGTTTCCTAAGAACAGATTGAAGCACAAAGAGCTGACGGACTGTAAGAACCTTGCAGTCTGCATACAGTTGTGTTGTTGGGTATCTATGGGGCTTCCTTGTCATTACTTTTAGTACGGCTCTTTGTGCTCTCTCTGCCCTCAGGAGGCAACCTTTCGTTGCAGCACCCCACACAGAGATGCAGTATCCTATCACCGATTGGCATAGTGCAAAATAAATCATTTTTAAAATATCGGAGTTTCGGAGGCATTTAAATATATGAATGAGGCGCAAAGTTCTAGTCGTGACAGCGTCAAGTTGTTTTTTCCATGTAAGTCCGTCATCTATGTGGACACCTAAGTATTTTACGCTGTCACTTCTAGTTAGTGCTAGACAACGGCATGGTGTAGATCGGTTTGAGCATGAATGGGCAGTAATTGCAAAACTCTGTGACGGTGCTGTCTTTCGCCTAATTGCAAAAGGGATGTAGCAGGATTTATTTATATTTAAGGTAAGGAGATTAAAATTGAGCCATTTCATTATTTCCGCTACTGCCGATTCTGCTATAGATTTTATAGTATCCCAAGTAGGTCCATGAACTAAGATCGCGGTGTCATCAGCGTATGTATATATCTTAGTATTTGGGAGGTTCATTTTGCAAAGGTCATTGACATATATTTTAAATAACGTGGGGCCCAGTATGCTGCCTTGAGGGACGCCAAAAGTAACCAACTCCTCTTCACTAAGGTGGGTATCAATTTTAACTATCTGGGTCCGATTCTTGAGATAATCTTTAAAAATATCAAGCGACACGCCACGTACACCTAAGTGTTCTAATTTTGAGGTAAGGATGGGGACAGAAACTGTGTCAAATGCCTTAGAAAGGTCCAGAAATATACCTAAACATTTTGTTTTCTTGTCTAGATTTTTAGCTACCTCTTGAGTCAATCCTAGCACAGCATCTTCTGTTGAAACACCGGCTCGGAAGCCATATTGGTTGTCTGCTATTAATTTGTATTTTTCCAAAAATGTCCTGAGACGATTGTTTAAGATCCTCTCAAGGATTTTGGAAAGTGCCGACAAAACTGATATAGGCCTAAAATTATTGACACAAATTCTGTCCCCCTCCTTGTGTATAGGATGGACTATCGCCTTTTTAAGAGCATCCGGGAACACGCCCAATTGTAGACAACGGTTGTATATGAAGGTAAGTGGCGGTATCAGTACGTGGCGACAGTTTTTCAATAAAAGAGGCGATATACCGTCCCATCCGATGGCACAGTCATTGCGTAACTGCAGGATAAGCGATTCTGTTTCTGCTTCATCAACTTCTAAGAGCGCAAGAGAGTTTACATGGGAGGGGTTTATACTATTTCGATGATACTGAGGAAATAGGGTGTGGTGTTGTGATAGAATATTGTCAGCTAGCTTTTTTCCTACATTACTGAAGAAATTGCAGACCTCATTAACGGAAGACTTAGGATCATTGCGTATTTTTAATAGCTCAACGGGGCTTGCACATATTTTCGTGGTGTTGGTTATTTCCTTTATTACTTTCCATAAAGTTTTAGGTTTATTACTTGCTTTCTCAAGCTCACTTCTTTCGTATGATATTTTTAGTTTTCGGAGTAGGTCGTTACAAAAGTTTCGGTAGCGATTATAGGTAATTTTAAGTATAAGGTTGTCTGGTGCTTTCTTGGATTTTATGTGTAACTTATCCCGGTTTCTAATGCATTTTAGAAGACCAGGAGTTATCCAGGGTTTTAGAGTTCTTTTTTGTCTAGGGATTTTAGCTTGAATTGTGTGTTCGGACATGACCATTGTAACGATATCTATAAATTTGTTCATAGAAATATTAGCATCCTTCTCAGTGTATATCCTTGAAAAGTCGGTATTTTCCAGTTCTAGCTTAATAGCTTCATGGTTAAGGCGGGTGGAAAGGTAATATGTTCTCCGCGCAGGGTTTGCGTCTATGATGTCGAGGAGGATCGGCTTGTGGTCAGTAATATGGGACTCTAAAACCAGTGTGGTCGACAGAAGTTTAGTCTTTAGAAGTATGTGATCTAGGCTTTTTCCGAGGTGAGTGGGAAATTCGTGAGTGGGCAATAACCCTTGAGAAGCATTTAAGATGAGATAGTCAAGACATATGTTGTCCTCATTACGTTTGATTATATCAAGGTTTAAATCACCCACTAATACTATATTTGGGCAGGCGGATATGGTATCATAGACATTAGTCAAGCTTGTCTTGAAATGATCAAAATCGTCGTTGGACTTGTATGACGGAGAGCGGTAGATTGCCACAACTGCTAACTTTTTTTCTATTAAACATACGAGGCAAGTAAGAAATAATAAAGCCCCTAAGGAATAAGCCATATGCAGCGTTGAATGTCAGATAATCTTCTCGTAGCGGGTCTGTACTATTGGGGCTAAGTCAATATTTATATCTTCTACGAGAAAAATATTACCCGTCGATAGTTCACGGTAAATGACATCGAGACTATTTATAAAGTTATTAGAGTTCTCTTTTATTTTTAAAGAGGGGGAACGATACGTAGCTACAATATTAACATTATTACCTATTTGACAGATTAGACAGCTTGCACCCTTAAAACGCGGCTCAGTTACTTGCAACTTAGTTTCATGTGGGTATAGATGGCGATCCCGTAATTTTGGTTTAATAATTTGACCGTGGAATGAGCCGTGTAACCATCCAATATTGGTAGGTTATTTACCTTACGAAGCCAGCATTCTGTAAGTATGATGATATGAAAATGTATGTTTGTCATTGATAACAGTATGCGGAGTTGGTATTTTTTATATTTTTAGTCTACGAATATTGGTGTGTAATAATTTAATTGATTGGTCATTTTGGTTAATATATTTTTGGCAGTCCTCTGGGTTACAAGTAAGTGAGTGCCTTCAAAGGAGTCTAGTTGAGAATTTATATTATATATATTAGCCATTTATTATTAATAATAATAGAAAACAATAGGGCGCCCGAGAAGAGGTACATGATTAGCATGTAATGCGATACAATTGAATGATGACGAGTTGTGATTTGTAAGTGTTTGTGTGGAAGAGAGTGTAGTTGTTGTGTATGAAGTGTTCTTGTGTTGTACTTGGTTGTGAGATATGTAATTGCTACACACATCTTGTTATTATGTGAGGGTTGCAAGTAAGTTTGAAAATTTAAATTATTTTTATTTTTATAGTAAGGATTTCTAGTTTTATAAGTGCTATAGTTATGATTATTTTTGAATGCTATATTAGGGTTAAATACACAGGTTAATACAGTAAAATAGATCAAACATAGGAAATGCAGTGTGAACTGAACTCGTGTTAGTCACATATTTTTCTTCAGATCCTGGAGACATTTTTCGGATGCGATTAATATTTATTTTTCACCTTGTGCCTTGTGGAGAAAACCATTCCCATTCGATGACCAGCAGTAACTGTACCCGTTCTGCTTTGCGAATTCTTGAGATAAGTGGAACAATTTTTTGGAGCTTGGTGGAAGATAATCGGCTGCAAAGATGGGTTGTGGTGTACCTGGGATATTGATATGTTCGGTATGAAGTTTTTCATTTACTGTTTTTTTGCTAGTGTTGAAGCTGCGGACGGAGGACATCGTGTTTATTTTCATTTGAACTGTTTGAAATTCAGCGACGACTGGGCGCGTTGACCCAGGTTTGCCCGGGCGGCGGTAGATGTCCCGGATATCCGAGGAAGTTATCGAAGTTCCCACAGTCTTTCCTATAATACAGATGGTTTCCGTAAGGTCTTCAGTGGTCTCTTTATTTTTTAACAGGAATATTCCTTATCTCAATTCAGGACAATCTGGATTTTAATTGATGATTTTGCACCTTTCTCTCCAACGTCTCCAGGCAATGACGGTGTTCCTGCCTTTCTTTTTGGAGTTTATCAAGCGCCTCATTAATGTTGGTGTCAAATTCGGATTTCCAGGTTTTCAGTTTCCAAAACTTCTTGTTTCAGGTTTTTGTTGCCATTATTCGGAGACTGAGCATCTTCAGTACGGGTCTTTTGTTTCGGTTTATGTTTACGACGGAACAGTCAATTAATTCCAGCGCGTTTAAATCCAATTCGGACTGAGTTGGGAAAAGGATAGACAGATTGATTGATATCTATTAATGTTATTTATTTGCTCTTTTAGATATTGTTAAACACAATGTGTTTTTTTAGATAGGTATGTCTCTTTGATTTTGTCGTTTACGTAAGTTTCCAATCAATTATGTGGTTTTTTGCTATTGAATATTTTCGTCGCAGAATAATCCTGTTACCTATTGTTTGAATAGGGGATCAAGTAGTTTGTATGAAGGTACTGTAGGTACAGTACCTACATACAAACTACTTACTAACTATGTATAATAATGCGACAAGCAAACAAGCCGCAAATGAGTACAAAGACACATCGTAAAGTTGCGTCTCCTATTTTTTTCATATCAAGAACCTCAGAAGAAGTTGTTTTTTACATGGAGCGACTGCCTAGCATTCGCTCCATGTAAAATACTGGTAATCAGCTGCATCCGGTTAGACTGGAAGCCGACCCCAACATAGTTGGGAAAATGCTAGGCAGATTGATATAGGCAATTCTAACGTGCAAAAGTGTTTGTTTTTTAACCAATTTACAGAAATAAATATCGTTTATCAATTAAATAGTTTATAATTACCTGCTTCGTGAAAATTCTGATAGGAAAGAAGAAACCTTGATTTTATAACTCATCAAAGGGCAATGCTCTAACGCTCAGGGTCCTAGCAGAACTTCCTGCTCATAATTAGATGTTGTCCATGCGAATTATCCATCGTTCGACCGCACAATCAATAGGAGTTGATAATTCTACTGTTATCAGACTATGATTGTATCAAGACCGTAACAACCGGGCGAAAATTTGCTAGACTCTTATATTTGATTTGATATACTTAACGGATTATTCATGAAGAAAACTACGATCTTTTCTCATTTGTTACTAGGCTTGACAACCCTACTGTATAATATAGTATCCTACTATATTAGAGGCCTAAATACTATATTTCTAAAGAAAAGATATAGTAGGCGAAACTTCTATATTTTTATCTCAATACAAAATGGAGGAATGATCGCAATAGGGCCAGGATTAATCTTATAAAAGCTTAAAAATTAATGGTATTTTGTAACCTTAATTTAGAGTGTAAAGATTGTTACGAAACATTAAAAAATAAAACCTGTTAAATAGGTTCATACTTATAGTACCGGTAAACTGCCCTAACTTTGCCTGGCGTCCTAAGTTTGCCTATAATGAAAATGATGTAATATCTTTTTCATTTTACTTGTATGGCAATCGAAACTTAAAGCTGTCTATAAAATCTCAAAGTTTCCTTTGCCATACAAGTAAAATGAAAAAGATATTACATCATTTTCATTATAGGCAAACTTAGGACGCCAGGCAAAGTTAGGGCAGTTTACGGTATCAAAAAATAAGCATATTTTAAATAATAAAATTGATTTTGAAATATACCTATTTCGCCTTCTACTATATTTTGACAGGCAATGGCTTCGAAAATACTACCTTAAATATTAAAAAAGTTGCAACCCTATTTATTACGTACATTTAACTTTACACGCCGCGGGCAACCCCCCTATGAATAAACGCGGAGTAATGAACCAGTATACATTTCAGATTTACCATAGGTATATTTCTCGGGATTTATTTTGCCATAACTTTATTCCGCGTTTAATAATGGAGGCAAGAGTTTTAATAGAGACTCGATTTGAACAAGCTCCCTTAATAGGTAAATAAAATTGTTGAAAAGCTCTTAAGTTCTTCATGTTTTTCCACTTTTTCAAAACACTTTCCGAATTCATTGTTTTTTGACGCCATGATGTTTTCGGTACATATACCTACCTACAAAAGCGCAGTGAGCCGGAAAATTATACCTACAAAGATTTAAGGACTAAGTACTTAAGTCCTAAGAATGTCCTAAGAATGTGTCCTCAGTCCTAAATGTTTTTAATTGTGCTTAATTGATCAATTAAGTAGGTACTCACTGTACTCAGTCAAAAGGTTGCGACCTAATTCCTAAACAATCTAAAGCAGTTGAGAATTGCAAAACAAACAATTGACTGCTGCTTGAGTACCTAGTTCAACGGAAGGAAAACAACAAAACCTGTTTACATAGTTTTCATAGAAAATTATTTAATCTGGCACGGCACAAACGAAAAACAGCACACCGTTGTTTGTAAACGAAAAGACGGGAGCCTTGGGAAGTGCAACTAACATGTTCCATCTTTAGCGAGCAAACTCACGCGCAGCGGAAGAAACTCAACCTTCGACACAAGACGTAAGGAATGAAATCCAAAAACAATATGATCCCAATTTTCTCTTAATTTGTTCATAAATTGTACTGAAAAGTAAAATCTAATACGTAGTTCATAAGATTCATTTTGGCAATGCGAACTTCGGGAATCGGGTACCAAAAAGTGTTTACTCGTAAACCACGCTCATTGTTTAAGTAAACTTCTATTTCGATGCTTTACTGTGAAGCACTCGCCGCCTGAGATTCGCGCTAACCATTATTTCTCAGTACCCTATAAGAAACGAAAGCTAATGCGTACTTTAATATGGGCAAAGAAATACATTATTTAATTTATTTTAGTGCCAGTGGAACGTTCTAACCGTTCATATTTATTATTGTTTACATCGCTAAACTTATTGCACTGTAATAGCAATGCCAAGCTTTTAAAATGAATTGAACAATGTCAGTAAAATCATTGTTTTGATTACCGTAACCTACACCTACTGCGCTGTTAGCTCACCTTTGCCCACCAAATCCACCCGAATACATTAAGATGGACGTAGAAAGTCTGCAAATGGACACACACCCGACGACACGACTCCCTGCCTTCCATGGATACTCACGGGTAGCGGAATGTACCGTGCAGATGTGGTGCGAGGACGACAATGCCCTGACCTGGCTGACCCAGAATCAGACTCCCAGACACTGACCTCACTCTGACAGTACTTAGACAATCCGACGTGCCCACTCGTGTCCGAGCCTCGCTTTTCGTCCCTCGTTTTAAAGGTGACGTAGCCCGGCTCCAAAGTATTCTAATCCGTCAGAATACTTGGTACATTGCCAGGTGGTCACAGTGACCACACAGTGTCACAGTGACCACAGTGCAACATACAGACCAACCTCCAACATAGCCAGACTGCCACGTCTAGCTAACGAAGGGCACTGGAGGTAAAGCCCCGAACCACTGATCTAAGAGTCGTGGATCAGGAACAACAGAATATGCGGCCTTTGGTAACAAAGGAGGTACCTAAGCCAATTCCTATCATACCACTCACTCATTCCGTTCCTGACTGACCTAACCTAACCTGACGAAAGACCTGGTACTGCATTGTGAGCGCGCCAAACTAGACCTGATCATCTGCACCGACTCGAACGCCCACGGGTGGTGGGCTCTGGGGTAGTGACGCACCGACCTCCAGAGGAGAGTTATTATCCACCTATTTATTCTCTACTAACCTTAACATCGTAAACCGCGGATCGGAACTCACGTGGGTCACAGTCCGAGAACAAAGGATCATAGACCTAACGCTTACTACAGGAAACGCGACAAATCTCATCACAAACTGCCACGTACCGGACGAGCCTTCTTGCTCAGACTATAGAAGAATCTGCTTCACACTAACAAGAAAACCCGTACCGAGGCGAAACCCGCGGCGCACCAATTTACCCGGATATATACCCGCCTCCATACTAGCTAGGCACCTAAATTAAACTTAAGAGACCCCGCACAAATGGAATACACCGTGACAAAATTACCAAAATACCTAACCCAAGCATACCATGCATGTTGTTAACTAAGGGCGTCACAAAGAAGTGTGAGAGGAACTCCTGGTGGAACACTGAACTGAGTAAACTCAGAGATGCACTACGTAAGCAATTTAACAGAGCTAAAAACACCAGTCTCCCGGACGATTGGCAGCTCAAAAAAAAAAAATTCAAAAAAAAAAAGCTATACAAAGAGACCCAACGCATACAAAAAGCAAATCAGAACTTCCAGGAGAACAGCATGGCGGAAAATCTGTGAATCCATCGAGACAAATAATGAAGCCCTGGCGGATTCATTATTTAATTATGTTTGCGTAAGGAAGATCCTATCAACCGATCAGGACCGAACTCTCGGCGCGCTGAAAAAACATAATATGTCATACACACAAACCAACCATGAAACCAGTAAGGTCGTTCTCAAGACTCACTTCCCAGACTGTAAACTCCTAGAGGACACAGGACGTGGGAGATTGAACCAGAATGGACCCCAACGGATCAAGACTGGTCTAGAGCCCACAGTAGAAGACCGGACAAAGTGGGTCATCAATACACCTTTCAACCATGTAAGTCCGCAGGGCTGGATGACATCTTCCCAGCCCTACTACAGCGGGGGTAGATCATCTGACACCGTGGTTGGTGGAGATTTATCGAGCCTGCACAGCACTCAGATACATACCCCTCCCAATGCGCGTAGTGAAAGTCATCTTCATACCCAAACCATACTATAACTGGCATACACAACCCAAGATTTATAGGCCTATAACTCTCACATCCTTTCCACTGAAAACCTTCGAGAGACTCTGTGATAGACACATCCGAAACCTCTTGAGTAATGCCACTTCATAAACAAAAGCATGCGTACTCCACAGGCAGATCGTCAGAATCTGCGCTGCACAGCGTGGTAAAAATTGAATGCACCGTGGACCACAAATGCTGATCCCTGGCTGACAAAACCATGTTCAATAATAGTATCAACATGGACACCCGACAGACACATGGCAGGCTATCCAGGCGTTTATTATTCCTGTACAGGAACGGCCTGCGCCTGGTGACGGGAACCATCACGGGACGCTGCTCGCTAAACAAACACTTCCACGCAATGGGCATAACGGACAGTCCTCTGCGCAGGGCATTTTATGGAGGGAGGTAACCGTTACGCATGCGCTCTTTGAATGCACAGGTGTCACCCAGATCAGAACAGAAACCCTCGTCGGGTCACCCGGATATTTTACAGATGTTCAGGAGACGCAAAACAACTTCCGCCCGCCCACACACAATGGTCCACCTGAAGGACTAAGTACGGAAACCAAACCCTCTAACATAGATTGACCCTCTTTTCCATAGGTAAGTACCTACATATAGGTAAGTACCTATTTTTAAGGTAAATTATATGTACGCCTACACATATAATTAAAAAAAAATACATGAAAAAAAGAAAGAAAGTGGAATAAGTATACAACATGTAAAAAAAAACCTGCCCGATCCGTGAGGTGTTGTTAGGTATCGTACTGAGAGTCTATACAGGGTGGATTTTTTAAATGGGACAGTAAGGGCAGCTACCTTAACCGTAATTGTAGCTACAAGACAACAGTCTTAGGAAACTGTCCTTAACTTTTTTAGACATTTTGATCTGCATTCACACTTTGTACAAAATGTACAGTCAGCAAGAAAATGGGCATTTTCACAAAAATTTTTTTGATGCCAATTGATCCTGTTTCTTATAAGGAAAAAAACTCTATGGGACCAAACTGAGGTTTGAGTACTAGAAAAGTCAGAAATCGCAATAAAGCTTTTCCCATACATTTCGTAGGAAATGAGAATCCAACCTACTTAAAGTGCTGATAATTGGGTCTGTTACCCTAATTGTCACTTTTTTTTTAAGGGAAATTTTACCGGTTTATTACATGGGGCGGTGGCGGCCGTCGTTTAGCGGGTGACGACAAATCATAACTGATGAACCCTGTTGAAAATTTACTAATTTTTAATGGATTTGGGGTAATTTTGGTTCTAAAAATGTGATTTTTAATTAGCAATAACTTTTTATTTTCAGTATGGTAAGATTTTGATATTACTTTTAGGTAATGTTATTGTAGTAGATACCTATGTGCTTCTTTCCAATCGGAAAGGTTTTTTTTACATATTGTATATTCAACTTTCTGCTGAAAATTACCTGTTAACCTGTTTTTAGCTCACCGAAGAACAGGTTTTTGCCTGGACAGTTCCTGTTGTTTTCGGATTGTTTTTGTTTTTTATTTGTGTTTGTAATTCATATTTGAGTACTAGTTTATTTATTTATTTAGAGGTATAAAAAATATGTATTCATTCTTCAGTCACTTGTCCAGCGTCAGACAGCATTTGTCTGGCATTAATGCTGAAAAGAACCTTTTTGGCGCAGCCGTGAGACAAACACTATTATTGCTATAAGATTATTTTAGTTTCACGAACTGTGCCCAAATAAATATTATTCTTTCTTTTTTTCTTTACCTACATGTCTTTGTTTTTCTTTTTTGTAGGTCTTGAAGTCCCAGTGTTTAAGCCACCCTCTAAAAAGGAGCAAGCCACCAATGTGACTTTTCAATTCATAATATGTACTTTCTAAGTTTATCTTAGTCATCACTGACATCGGTGATGGAAAAGTCTGAAATCGGCAATCCGTGTTGAGCAAGCGTGGTCGTGCATTGCTCGAGCCTTAAATTGTCTGTACGACAAGAGGCTTTCGCCCGGCAATTAGGTATAGGTCTTAGATAGGTACCACCCTCGGACCAAATAAAAAACCAAGCGCTGCGAAAAACACACCTACACACAGTGAAGCATGCCAAAACTACACCTCCGCTCTGTGCACACGCTCACACGCATGCATTTACAACCAGTTGCAATGAAACTACGCCTCACTAAGTGCACACATGTTTACGAAACCGGCCACACGTCAATGTTGATAGCGCTATGTCTTGGTTTTTTATTTGGTCTGAGGTACCACCTATGAGGTCTACCTGCTGACCGCTTTCCTAATCTTGGTTTAAGCCAAACGAAGGTGGCATCAATCTAGTTATAAAAGCTCCGGCGGCGGCGCTAGCGTTATACCGCTACACATTGATCACCCATCTCTAGATTTCATAATTTCTAAGAATGTAAACAAATTGTCGAGTGTAAAACGGGAATGTCTGAAAAATTCTCAAAATATACAATGTTGTACTACGAACTCTTTTGTTTTATGATTCATGTGTTTTGAAGTTAAATGGTTCATAACAATAATACATTTCACGTTCATTCCATTCATAACAATATTTATGTTTACAGTTTTGGAAATACTGGTTCAGTGGCACTGACACAAGTCTGACACTGTGACTAAGTAGATATAGCGAGTCGAGGGATGACGAGAACGTCCGACCAGACACGCTGGCTCTGCAGTTACCAATACGTATGACTATAAAGCGGTAATAGATCATGGAGAGAAGTAAGTCTCGTCGAAAACTACGTGTAGCTACTCTCATAGGGAAAATAGGTGAGTTACCTAGGTAAGCTAGCAGGGCCACATTTACATACAGAAATCTCACATGCCCAGCGTGGAAAAAAATAGAGGCCTATGAGTGGCCTATATTACTTCTATCTTCTCTGTTCTAGAGAGAGAGAGCATCAGAGTGAACTCGAGAGTTCACTCTGATGCTCTCTAGAACAGAAGTAGTTTACAAAGAAGAAAAATTTAGGAAGAACGTACGTTACCAACATTAACTTGCGGAAGCCCATTTCAGTATGGAATAGCATATTTCAGTAGCACATGTGTGAGTACTATGTACCGACTTTAAAGCTACCATTTAGGTACTGGGTATGTCTTTCATTGACTTGAATGTGCCCTGGCGGCTGAGAGTATGTCATGCTCACTCTAATGTCTCGCTGACGGTGGCGTGTGTGTTGGATCATTTAGCTCCCTTCTTAACCAATATTATGTAACCATATTTTAATTTAAAAGAGTGTCCGTTGAGTTTCTTGCCCGTTCTTCTCCATAGGTACCTACTACGCTTTGGAATGGGCGACTAGCTTCATATTTCTGACTGACAGACCCCTTAACAGTTCAAAAGTGCCTGTAATTGGTTTATTTGAAATAAATGCTTTGAGTTTGAGTTTGAATGTGTTCACTTTGCACGTCATACATTTTAGAGTGCTATTCGTGCTTCTAATTTACAACGTGTAACAAAAACCCTGCCCGTTCCATGAGGGTGTTGTTAAGAATCGTACTGAGTCTATTTATGTGCTAATTTTCAGGAAAAACGAAAAATAAAATCGCCGATGTTTTTTTTCAATGAGGTATTTTACCGGGTTATTAAATGGAGCGCGAGGTGCCGTTGTTTAGCGGATGTCTACAAGTCGTAATAACTTAAGAGTATGAAATTTGAAATTTATATTTATAATAATAATTTTTAATGGAATTGGGGTAATATTGGTAGTAAAAACGTGAATTTTAAATAGCAATAACTTTTTATTTTTAAAAATAATATTTTTTTAATTACTTTGTGGTAATGTTATTGCAGTACCTATGTGCCCTTTTAGGTCCGAACAGGATTTTTGTTACATATTGTATATTGGACATTGTTGTGTTTAACATTAAGGGAGGCCGGAAAATTGTCGTCCAAAAAAAAATGTTGGTCCCTCGTATCGTGGGGTATCCGAATTACCCCCATGTATGTTCCGCGGCTGTTCATAGTTTTCGAGTTATGAATTTTTTTCTGAATTTTTGAGAATTTTCGACCTGACCAAACTAAAAAAAAACTTTAAAAAAAAGTAGAACACGTTATCGAGTTTTTTTTTTTTCTCACTCACGAAATTTCAGTTGCAAAAAAAAGTCTTGTCAAAAAATCTAAATCTCGAGATTTTTTGACATTTATGGTGATTAGTGTAAATTAAATTCTCAGAAATTCAGAAAAAAAATCATAGCTCGTAAACTATGAAAAGGCGCGGAACATACATTCGGATACCCCACAATACGAGGAACCAAATTTCTTTTTATGGACATCTTTGTTCCGGCCACCCTGTATAGGTACCTACTGTATCATGTAATGTAACCCCAGGTTCGCACGGTCGATTTTTTTTGTGCTCTGCTTAGCGCCTAGAGTTGAAAATCCAACAGTGTTTTTTCAACGCGTTCGGACACACTGTTGAATTCTCAACGCTCGACTCGACACCGAGAGTTCAAAATCCAGTGCGCGATAAAATCCCGCCGCGATATTTTTACATCCGTGCGAACGTGGGCTAAAATTAAGCAAAAGATTTCGAGGACCTGCCTACCTACCTATGTATCCAATCATAGCGGATGGTGTTCCGCAGTTCTGCTTACTCCAAGGGGAGACAGTTTATGACCCCTATTAAGTGGGAGTAAAACATCATGATCGATTTTAACTACTCTTAAAATTTCTAGTACTTAGTTTTCCCTTAGGGGTAAATACGACTTGAGCAATAGTCAAAGCAGAATTCGAATAGGAGCTCTGCTGAAAATTAACTCGTCCCGTCGCGCGTCGCGTTGACCGGATCGTCAAGGATACTGGAATCTGGATTAAGCGACCAATTTGCTTGTTGATTCCGTCGCTGATGATATTCGATGTCAATATTATTGTTTTTAGACTTCAGCACGATTTCACGGATTTATTCAAATTAAGAGCCATTTATGGTCCTTAGTGAGACAAGTAGGTACTAGCTCGAGATTTAATTCTATTTCGACGTATATCAGCGCCCCCTATGTCCGATGCCTGGAGTAACAGCGCCGTTTGCCTAATGGTAGGTTTGGCCCTGAATAAGGAGGAAATTTGACAATCACAAAAACACAAACCTTGAATTAACCATACGTTTATTACTACAATCACTACATTACATACAAACTATCAATGTGATTCTTCTATAAGAAACTCTTTCACAGATTTGTTGTATTTCTGTGGTAATATTTGCTGCAGTTCATTTCTTGTTAACCAGTCCCCTTTAGTCTTGCTCGGTTTTCCACTTTTGTAATTAGCGTAATAGAAGAATACCTGAAAATGAGGTAATGCTTTTAAGTATGTTTTTTTTTTTTTTTTATACACAACGGTTAAGCTCTTGCACCTGCATCTCACCTGATGGTAAGTGATTATCAGGCCGAAGGTGGAAGCGAGCTTCATCCGGAATCCTCAACCACAGAGGAACTGGCTATATTCTCAAATATGGCGAGGGGGGTAATGGCTGATCTTTGCGTTATGCTCGTGAACGGGTGCTGCTTGTGGTGACTGGTCGTCTTGCTGACCATGGTTTTTGTTGTTGTTATTAGTAATTAACTGTTTATTTATTTTACTTCGATTGTTAGCTAGTTCGCTAGTTTATCATTTGTGATTTCCGAGTTACAGCTTTAATTGCTATGTGTAAACGGGCACGCCCTTTATGTCTGGAGGCTTTCATTCGGGTAATATGTTCTTTTTACTTTTTTGTTCTTGGTATATTGGCGTGTGCTAGGTGACATATAGAAAATAGTTTAATTTAATGTTTTGTGTTGCGTAAAGTAAATTATTTTGCATACTCGTAAGTACTATTGTATATAATCATGTTTTTCTAACTATTCAGACAGCTGTGCTGCTGGGGAGTTTGTTGCGCCACTTCTTCTTCCCAGCTAAAGCACTAGGAAGTGGTGAAGGGCGGGCGTTTTTGGGGGACTGTCTTATGTAATTTTGACGTTCGAAAAGTGCTGATTTTCAGCCTAGTTTGAATAAATTATCACCTTATGGAAGGACCTAGGAATTATTACCTTTAACTGCCGAAACGCAACAATGCTGTTAACATTGTTGTTATGGCGCCAGACTTTGATCAGATGGTGGTAGCCAGGCGGACTTAGAATAAGCCCTACCACCAACCAACAAAAACAACCAACCAAACCGAGCAGAAAATTTTGCCCCCCATGAGAATCCAAGACCTCTGAGTCTGAGACAGGTGGTCCAACTACTAGATCACGGAGGCGATCAAAATACATAATATATCTCAGCGTACACTTTTCCTTATACAGCACCATTAAAATATCTGAATACTTAGGTATAAGTTTAAGTATGCTACTTAGGTGGGATATTTAAAACTAGAGTTGTTGACTACAGATTGTTTCTTCTGCCCGCTAAATTCTATACTTACTTTAGCACCTATCTTTCCATTGATTTCTGAGGGATATTTGTACTTGTAAAATCCGCACGGTGCATTTGATAGAAATTGTACTTTTAGTTCTGGTCCACACTGCTCTTTTACTATTCTTTCTGCCGTCTAAAACATTAAAAAGTTTACAAGTTTACTAAGTTTTTAAGTCAACTCAGACAAAGATTTTTTTAGTTTTACATTTTCACTTGAACCTGCCATTAAAATATTGTCTTTCATTATGACAACTATAAAATTAAGATTTCATCTTATGGCCTATTCCCCCTCTTCAGGCTAATTTCTGAATACCTTATCTGGCAGATAATGACACATAAAACCTGTTTTTTTAAACTTATTTGGTAGATAGTTCCTATCTGGAGACTGTTAAACAGGCCTTTTGTATAAATTGAACTTTGAATGTAGTCTACCTGTCTTAAAGTTTCTCCTTCCTTCCACGAGCCTTGGGGCAGCAATGTCTTCACATCTGAACCAAGCTTTATTGGTGTCACTAGCACCAAGTGTCTTTGGAGACACCTTTCTGTAGATGTTTTGTCGCCTTTACTGTCAGCATCTGAATAAAATTAATTGATATGACAAAAAGAAAAATATTTCTTCCATACAACTATTAGATTGAGAAATGGGTAATTATAAGAAAATTGTATGAGCACCCTGATAAGAAAATATGATGATATTATTTTAAATGTTTTCTTCTCATTTCTCAATGGATGTTTTTCATGGCTAATAAATCAGCATTATTTTTTATATATTTTTTTAAATGAAGATGTATATAGAACAGACCAGTCTCTATACTGGCAAATTTAAACTGAACCAGCTCTTCATTGGCAGCATCCTCAAAGTCCTGGGCTGTGATTTTGCTCACTGCATCAATGTCCACATCAGCCGATTCATTTTTGAGAAGCTCAGCTTGGACCCTTTAAATATAAAAAAGGTATTTTATTACTTTGTTAGCCAAAAGGGCTCTTTCCAATACTTAACCTAAAGTATTGGGCAGCTGAAAAATTGCTTACTAAGCTTAAAAGAATATATTTAAAACTTTCCACTTATTCTAGAGACATACAAGCTTTGGGGTATCCAAATCATAGATTGGAAAATGTGAATGGCATACTTAGTTACTTACTTATCATTTTCATGTCTAATTTCATGGTCAGACTTCATGCTCTTTTCAATTTCTAGGGTGTACTGCAAATCCAAGTATTTCTTATACATCTCATTCAATGGTGGAGGGACCACTGGCAGTCTTTCTACGCATACTCCTGTTACAATATCCCATGATGATCTGGTGCTAAGACCTGTTTGTTATCAATATTAGTTTAGTAGTAAATCAACTAAAAATGTATTCGTTTAAAAAATAACCTAAAAGTTATTTACCTCTTACAAAAATCCGGCGACAGAAGTTCACTTCTGCCTGAATAAATGTTTTGAACAACATTGTCACCAAAAGCAAACGTATTTAAATCTTAAATTCTTAAAACACCTATTTTTCATTTAATATTCGTTCTTTTTACATCGAAGACAAAATTTCATTTTTATTTTCCCGTACGTCAATAGTCGACACTCGACAGTTGCTGTTATATTTTTAGCAGTGACAAACAGCTGTTCATATCTCTATGTAGTCTGTGCAGCTGTTTCAATTTCAATGTCAAATAATTACTGATATTCTCGTTGTGAATACGTACTAATTTATTATTCGACTATTCAAAAGCTTGAGTTAACTTCTTGGTAAGAGTTTGGAAAACAGAATATAATTCCATGATTGTACAGACGCCAGCAGGTCAACCTACCCGAAACTGTCAATTTTTTCCAATCAACTTTGACCCTTATACTTTGCAGATAAAGTTGAAAATCTATTAAAGAAAGACAGATTGTAGTAGGTTAATGTACAGACGCCAGCATATCAACCTACTACAATCTGTCACATTTCTTTAATAGATTTTCAACTTTATATCTTATGTATAAGGCTCAAAGTTGATTGGGAAAATTTGACAGTGTCGGGTAGGTTGACCTGCTGGCGTCTGTACTGGCGTCTGTACCTAAATAGCACGCCTGCAGATGCCTCAGCGCGGCGCTCGGTGTTTGCGATATTGTCAACACTTTCCACACAAATGACCACCAAATGGGTTCGAAGGCGGTCCGTGGCAGAACTTTGCTCTGATTTGGCGAATTCTGCCACGAATAATTAATTTATTAAATTAATCATTTTCAAACGAAAAAAAAGAAAAGGAAGTATGTATTAATAAATAATACTTCCTTTTCTCTCTAGACGCTGCTGGCAAGGCGATTCCGTGCTCTGTGATACCTATAATAAAACAACGTATTTTGTTCTTTCACAAACTCAAATTACACTCGTTTTAAAAGACAGATACTAAGTGATAGTATCAATCGATTAGTAATATTTCCAAGCTTATCGAGAATAAAAGCTGTCTGACGTTTTATAATTTTGTATAGTAGCAACACCTTTTTGCCGATTCTGCCTTTTCCGGCTCTTGTGTCAAAGAAAGTAGGTGAATATGTTTGTAATTGCAAAAATCCATGAAAATCTCCTAAAATATAATATTTATCGATGTGATAGTGATTAATGTAAATGAAGAATATTATATAGCACCAGCTCTAAACTATATTTCATTTACCAAACGTAAAACATAGCCTCCCGAGTTGACAAGTGTTACAACAAACAGGTTAAGTTCTGTAACTGAATTTATTATCGTTTTAGGCTTGACCATGAAGCAAATAGTTGCGAATCAAAAAGTGAAGATCCCTGAGGGACTCACTGTACACGTGAAATCGCGGTTGGTGACAGTGAAAGGACCGCGCGGAGTGTTGAAGAGGAACTTCAAGCACTTGGCTGTTGACATTCGCATGGTGAACGCTCGAGTCCTGAAGGTAGAGAAATGGTTCGGCTCCAAGAAGGAGCTTGCCGCTGTCAGGACAGTCTGCTCGCACGTTGAGAACATGATCAAAGGTAATTGTTTACTTGTTGTTATTCTACTAACTTGTGTTATAACCTGCAATATATTGGAGGTTAGTTTAGGACTGCCTGAGTCAAAGTTTACAAAGTCTCAGAAAACCAGTTTTCGAGAGGTAACAATGTTTTCAGCAGTTGCATACTTTAGGTTCACCAAGCTAGGGCTTAGCATTACTTTGTCAATATAGCTTTGAATATAGTACAATAATGACCTGTTACAGTGGATTTCTAACAGAACCCTTGGATACTGCTAGCCTACTGTAACTAAACTTACTGTTTGTACTTGTGAACGAGTTACTCTTCAAAAAACCTGATTACTTTTGGTAAGCATGGGTTTGGACTGTGCCTTATATATTTTATTGTGTGCATCAGTTAGACTGTTAGAAAGTAAGGGCCTTTTTAATAGTATCTGTGTAAGCACTATCTACCAGATAATATGAAAACCAGAACTTATTCAGGTTTTGATACATGCTGTTAATCTTTCATTTTAGATAGGAATTGGATTAATGATTCTCTGAGATTTTTTTTCAATGTTGTAAATATGTGTACCATGGAGCTGTTTATTATGTTATTTTATGATGTGTGTTTGACTTGCAAAAGCATGGCAGTTGAGAGTATGTCATCATATTCACTCAAATGTCTCGCTGATTGTGGAGCGTAGATTGGATAATTTGGTTCCCTTCAAAATGGTAAGGGTGGAAGGTGCAAATCCATGCATTCTTTTGGTGAATGGACTCGATCAGTTGATACTGGTCATATCTCAATTGCTATTCTTACATTCTCGTTTTTTTTTTACTTTATTTGCACATATTGAAGCAACAAGAATAATGTACCTAGGATTTTGTAATATCTTGATGTAAAGGAGTGTCCTTGAAGTTTCTACATGGTAGAGATCTACATTTTGGAATCGGCAACTAGCTTCAACTTTCGTACCTGACTGACTCTTTGACTATTCAAAAGTGCCTGTAAATGGTTTAATTGAAATAAATGCTTTGAGTTTGAGTCTGGTAGTATAATGAGCAACTTCTTGATTCAGTTACACGGTTAAGTATTTGCGCTTTACAATTTTCTCTCATTTTGCCAGATGAACACTGTTCTAAGTACAAAATTTCTTAAAAACTAGATCAATTTCATGAATATTGTTAAAGTCAAGATATTTAATTAAAGCTTTTGCTATATGTATATGCCCTATATATATATGCCCACCAATGAATCCAAATGCTAAGAACAGATAAGTTTATTTCAGCTTGAGAGAGAACTTATAGAACAAACTGCAATAGACTGTTTGTAAAAGTTTATAACCATGGCAAAATTAAAATACAGTAGTTTTTGATGTTCCTAGTCATCCAATAGATTTCTCCACCCAAAATATTCTTTTAGCAAGTTCATGTATGCTTTGTGGTT
This sequence comes from Xanthia icteritia, assembly GCA_949128155.2. Taxonomy (NCBI): domain Eukaryota; kingdom Metazoa; phylum Arthropoda; class Insecta; order Lepidoptera; family Noctuidae; genus Xanthia; species Xanthia icteritia. Next base: position 10,725,970 of record OX421930.2, read on the forward strand.
TCGAAACCTATTTGCCAAGCCTTACATTTTTTTTTTTTTCGAAACTTGTGCTCATTAGTGCCAGATTAAACCATACATATTTTTTGTCAAAATAAATAGACCAAAACATTGGTGAGCAAGTAACTTTTGGTAGTTATGATTTGTGTCATAGGTCTCACCAGCTTTGAAACATTTCAATAAGCAACACAGATTAACACCAAACATTTTTGGGAACAATGACTGTACCAGTTATATTAACCTATTGAATTATTCATGTTTCAGGTGTGACCAAGGGATTCCAATACAAAATGCGTTCCGTATACGCCCATTTCCCCATCAACTGTGTCACCACTGAGGGTAACAGCGTCATTGAAATCCGTAATTTCCTTGGCGAGAAATACATCAGGAGAGTAAAGATGGCACCTGGTGTGACCGTTGTCAACTCGCCCAAGCAGAAGGATGAACTCATCATCGAAGGAAACTCCTTGGAGGATGTGTCCAGCTCAGCTGCCTTGATCCAACAATCAACCACAGTTAAAAACAAGGACATCAGAAAGTTCTTAGACGGTCTTTACGTGTCTGAGAAGACCACTGTTGTACTGGATGAGATATAAGGACATAAAATAATTTTAATTTGACTCTATTTGTATTATTTTCAAACCAAGTGATCCCAGTAAAAGAATAGTCTGTAGTCATGCACTTTAAACCTTAGATAATCAATCTGGCTGGATTGATACAAAATATCCATACATTTTATTCTTTTCAGCTGATGCCAAATCATCAAAGATGATTATGACCAGATCAGAAGTGCATGATTACAAATTCGTCTTGTAAGTGACCGTTCACACAGAGCTATCAGTATGTAACTGCCATGTGGTCCCAAAATGATCACTAGTAAGGCTCAATTTTCAACTTGGAATATTATTAATTCAGAAACTGGAAGAACGACTACAGAATCGTGACTTCCATCTAAAAATCAATGATGTAGATATTAAGGCAGACGTGGTGGCCACTGAGTTTGAAATTTTTTTCACTAATATTCCCATTAACAACCAAAACTCTCATCGTCATCCTCCACTTCTGCTTACTCGAACACTTAAAGAATGTGACAAACTTTTTGAATTCACAATTATTACTGCTAAAGACATTTTAGAATCTTTTAGAAATCTTGATGTAAAAAAAACTGCTGACCTTTGGGGATTATCAGTACATACCATGTCTTCAATAATTGATGTTATTTCACCCTTTTTAGCAATCGTTTTTAACTCTTGTGTTGCATCTGGTGTTTTTCCTGATCTGATGAAACTTAGCAAAGTGATTCCACTGTTCAAATCTGGCAGCACAACTGAACCCACAAATTTTCAAATTTTGGTTTTACAAAGGGTCGTTCAACTACAGACGCGGGCGTGGAATTACTGAAGAGCATATTCGAGGCCTGGGAGGAGTCGCAAGATGCTCTTGGCATTTTCTGCGACTTGTCCAAGGCCTTCGATTGCGAACATCATGACACACTCATCAGGAAACTGTACCACTATGGTATGAGGGACAAGGCTCTCGACCTTCTGACTTCTTATCTGAACAACAGAATTCAGAGGCTCGATGTTAATGGCAAGAGATCTGCAGGATCTGCGGTCACCATGGGCGTTCCGCAGGGCTCAATTCTAGGTCCTATCTTATTTCTAATTTATACAAATGACTTACCACATAAGGGATAATCACAAGATCGTCTTATTCGCAGATGACACTTCCCTCACTTTTAAAATCAAACGTCAGTTAGTCAACTTTGAACAAGTTAACGATGCACTCTCTAAAGTTGTCCATTGGTTTAATGTAAATAATCTTCTCCTGAACGAAAAAAAGACTAAACTCCTTAGATTTTCAACGCCAAATGTCAGGCAGCTAACTACTTATGTTCAAGTTAATGGAATAGAGTTGGACCCTGTAGAGTCAACAGTTTTTCTTGAAATAACTTGACGGTAAATTACAATGGGGCCCACACATAGAAAAATTGTCAGGAAGGCTTAGTTCGGCCGCTTATGCTGTTAAAAAAATTAGACAGATAGCTGACGTAGATAAAGCCAGAATTGTTTATTTTAGTTGTTTTCATAGTCTTATGTCTTATGGGATTCTTCTCTGGGGAACCTGTGCGGACATTAATACTATCTTTGTTCTACAGAAAAGGGCTGTTCGAGCCATTTACAACCTAGGTCCAAGGGATTCCCTTCGAGAAAAATTCAGAGAAATAAACATTCTGACTGTAGCCTCACAATATATTTTTGAAAACCTATTGCATATGTACACAAAAATATATCAAATTTTAAGAAAATGACCGATATTCATAGTTTAAATACCAGGAATAAACACAACCTTGCGGTACATCGCACACGTCTCCACAGAGTAGGCAACTCGTTCATGGGTCAATGTATACGCTTTTACAACAAACTTCCCATTGATATTCGAAACTTACCCATTATACGATTTAAAAGCTGTATTAAAACCAAACTTTGTAAAAAGGGGTACTATAAAATTTCAGATTATTTAGAAGATAAAAAAGCGTGGGATTGAGCTGCTCGCTCTGCTAAGCCTTGTGATAAAACCATAAAATTTGACATTTTAATTATTATGTAAATCATTAAAAATACCAGTTTTATATACATAATGACATTGATGAAAATTATATACAAAATAACATGATTAATTTGTAAAGTATTATATTGTTTTAATGATTGTGAATGTGAGGACTATGTGGATATTTTATTTTTATTGTTTTTCCTCTTTCTTTAATTTTTTCTTTCTCAGTTAGTTTTAATGATGGTCTGGCAGTTTGAGTACTTTATGCGACCTACCCAAATGTCCTTTCTTTGGTATTGTTCGTCGAGTTGAGCTCCTTAAGTTCTGAGTTGAGCTCCACGATTACTGACAAATGCTTGCACTGACTGGACAGGTCCACTCAAATCTGTGTGGTTCTTTCCTCAAAAGACCATTTCAGACACTAATCTACATGGTCCTCATATCGAGCCTTTTCAGGAAGAACATCGTAAGCGCCAAAAATCCCAAAAAACTGTTTTTACATTGACCGCCAGATCAACTGATTTTGCATCTTATGGCACTTACTTTAGAGTACAAAGTAGAAATTAAACTATTTTTTTTTAATTTTGAAATTTTCATCGTAAGTTACAACCCATTCAGTTTTTTAACGTAACCTCCACCGACTGACAGATCGTAAGTATAGTACCTGTCGCTTACGACATAATACTAGGTTAATAACTTTATTGCAAGCATCCTACTTGGCACTTACGATAATAAATAATACAACGTATTTTTTACGTTTTTGTATTTCTGACTCGTAAAAACAGTTTAAAAAAAAATCACAAAAAAATATTTCTACTATTTTATGATTTTAAGAATTATCGTAATCGACATACTCATATCAGCTCTACCTAATAACGGTCATCAGTTTTACCGTAAGCATTATGTATGTGACTATAGAGTACTGAGTCAAATCTTAACATTTGTATTAGTAGGGAGGTGCCCTTAAAACACTAAGTAAAAATTTCAAATTGATGCTATAAATATTTTGTGAACTATTTAAAAAAAAACCTGTAAAATATGCAAAATGGCGGTTACGATCTTCTTCCTGAAAAGGCTCGATATGGCCTGACCAAGATTATGTCTGGACTTTAAAAGAGACTGTGACCTCTGAGTTTGTTTCGGACTTTCTTCTCAGAGTAGTCGGATAGGAAACGCCGAACTCATCTAGCATTTTCTTCTTTTTTTTTAATAGGTATGACGTGTAAAAGTGATTGCAATATCCTATTTACAGAATAAACAATTTCATTTTCAATTCACACTGACAGCCACGCGGCGAGCAGTTTTAATGACAAGGCATTATGAACTTTATGTGCAATATCAAGAAATGATACACAGAATAGCGGCTGCTGTCGGCTCGCGCCGCTGCCGCCGCACGGTGGATCGAAAATCGGCTGTAGAAGACATAGGATCTCGATTTCTTAAATGTTATTTTTTTTGCTGGAAATGATTTCTGCTGATCATTACTATGTACAAAAATGACACCCGAGTTAATTCTGCCCAAAAACGAAGGAAATATATTTTTTTTACGAAAAATTTGTATGAAGCTAGTATGAAAAATCGAATTATCTCCTAAACGGCATGTTTAACCGTAATATCCTCGGAGGTGGTCATAGTGCTAATTATTTATGATTTTTTGGTTACTGATTTGACGAAAAATTTAATGCCGTTTTTTTTTAAAAAATCGTCAAAATATTTTTATTTATTTTTACATGTAAAACGATCCCTTTTAGTGTCCAAGTTAAAAAGTTCGATATGTTACTAACCCAAATATTAAGAACACACAAAACAAGAAAAATTAAATAAAAAAATTGCTGTTTTTTGACACATTTTTATTAATTTAAATAAAAAAGATTATCAAACTCTTATTTAAGTACCTAACATATAAAGTTATATTATATACAAAATAATTTAATTTAAGGAATTAATACTAAGCATTTGTAAAATACGGTAAAATAAATAAAAAAAAAGACAAAATATCATTAAATATTACAAAAAAAAAACCAAACAGACTCAAATACAAATTTACAAATAAGTACATATAATTTTTTTACAAATTTTCCTTATCACTCTCGTTGTCAGACTCCAATTCTGAGTCAGCATCCAGATTGGATATATCCAAAAACTCGAACTCAGTTTCCTGAAATTGAATTAAGTCGAGAGTTTCAGCAAAAAAGCTCTGCTTTTTCTTGGCATCTAACTTAGGCCTTTGTGCACTTAGCAAAGGATCCGAAGAAACAACAAGCATATTTAAAATGTCTTGATTGGAATCCTGCCTGCTTCTTTTCCGCGAATGATGTTCTCGAAACCTCCTAAAATCTTTGTTTCGAGACTCTGAGGCTTCTTCCGAGAGAATCCCAATCGGCACAATATTATTTTTCTCAATTATGTCAGCCCCATGGATTAATAATTTATGAACGGTTGACGACATGTAGTACCAGTCGTATAATAATACGTACTTTTCTGCTGTTTTGCGGGCATAATCTCTAAATTTTATTATATCGACCTGCTCTCCAGATGTATTGCTTGTAAAATTACAGCAAATCTTTTGATGAGGTTTTCATCCAAACCGGTTATAGCTGCGGTTTTATTATTAAACTCAAAGAATTTTCTTGCAGTATTCCCGTCATTGGTGGTTCCCGAGCCTTGTTTTTGAATTATTTTCTTCCTTGTCTGTAGCATTTCTTTGTGCTCATCACTTCTCGCTGCCCACCGTTTGAAGTCGAGCCTGTATGCAATGTGTAACAGACATTCCATACAATTTATACGGGCGTGTAGGGATGACAAGCCAAATTCATACAGGTCAGAACACACAATTTTTGATGTTACAGCATCTAAGCGGTTAATTTCTGTAGGCTTTGCTAAGCACAGGTAGCACGATGCATTTGATCTAGCTTCAGAAAGGTAAGTGCAAACTTTAGCGTCGATCATCGTCATCATTAGTTCATGAGTCACCCTATTATTATTATTGCACTCTGCGGGGATAAGGGCCTCAATTTCTTCATCCATTTGTTTTTTCAGCTCAAGGACAACTGCTTCACTCTCCTTTACAAAAGTAAACTGAACTGGACGACAATACAAAACTGAGCATGGTTTTGGGTTCGTCCATAAGATGTCTCCATCTGTCAGTTTAAGTGGCACCAAGGAGGTCATGAAAATGCTCGAGTCATCTTCCTCACCCTCCATTTTCTGATTGTATCGGCTTTGGTTAGAAGCACCATCAAATCCCCACTTGGATATCAGCTTCAACTGCTTGTTATGCTCTTCCTTAGAAAGGCTTTGAAGGATTCTTGTAACTGTGATATCAAGTAAAGCTTGAAGTGTAATCCTAGCCGATGAATCAGTAACTGTCACTGATTGCTTCGGACGGTAGCAATCAAGCTTAGTTTGTTGCACTTTATAGTAAGATGGATAAATATCCTTAGCACCTTCCCGAATGGCAGCCTCTCGCAACGTAATATATTGCCACTTTGAGAGTTTTAGCGAGAGAAGCAATCCAAGCGCCTTTTCTGACGTAAATATGATTGTTTTCGCTGGTTTCTTAAGCGTTTCATTTAATTTAGCGGCTGCTTCAGGATGAAAAGTTTTAAAACTCATGATGTGTTGATAAATATCTAGCTCAAACATAGTTGTCTACGTGTGGGTGTACTATAAACCTCTGCCAACTCCTTCGGAAATATAGGAGTGATGCTATTTTATGTTACGTGTAGTTAAAAGTCCGTGTTCTTCAACATAAACACTAAAAGGAATCGTTTCATATGAAAAAACAAATGAAAATATTTTGACGATTTTTTAAAAAAAAACGGCATGAAATTTTTCGTCAAATCCGCAACCAAAAAATTATAAATAATTAGCACTATGACCACCTCCAAGGATATTACGGTTAAACATGCCGTTTAGGAGATAATTCGATTTTTCATACTAGCTCCATACATTTTTTTCTTATAAAAATTATAACTCTTCCATTTGTGCACACATTTACTTCATATGACATTTTATAGAACAGTAATGATCAGCAGAAGTCATTTCCAGCAAAAAAAATAACATTTAAGAAATCGAGATCCTATGTCTTCTACAGCCGATTTTCGATCCACCGTGCGCCGCGAGACTGCACGAGCCGCCGCGAGGCCCCGTGCGGCTCTTTCTATTGTATCAAGCGTATCCTTATTTTTTTTTTATATTCGCCGTGTCGCCGACCGTTGCCATTTTAGTGTGTATTGAGCCTAAAACAGTAAAGCAGCGCAGTGGTCGCAAGCGCTACTGCCGAGCATGATCGAGGTCCTGGGTTCGATTGCCAGGTTGGGCAGTGTTATTGGGTTTTCCATCAGGAATTTCTCAGTAGCAGCCCTGTCTAAATTCGTGCCCGGTTGATGGCCCCCTATTACATAGGATTTAAATATACCTGGCGAAATGAGGTGTGCGTAATCCCAGCGGAAAAATGTCGAATATCTTAATTTCAGTTTAGCAGATATTTAGTGTATGACGTCGTGTAATTGTATATAGCAGGTACAAATTTGTGCATCCAACCATTGGGGAGCTATCCATCAAAAACTTTCCGCTGAAACTACGTCATCCTAGCGGCATTTTTTTTTCCTATGGACGTACAAGAAAAAAAAAAAATTAATAATTAGTGTGTAACGAGAGAAAAATGTGTATGTTTAAATTAAATGTGTGTGTCATAAAACTGCGAAGATAATTAAGTGTCTGCTGCGCTATTTGATGATTTTCATCAAATAGCCAAACGTCATCATATAAAACGGTTTAGTGCAGAGTTGTAATTTTTCACGCACGTTGCTTTGAATTTGTGTGTAATGTTTGTGGGAACAGAATTTGAAAAAAACACCGTTCAGAAGATATACACATAAAAGTAAAATAAGGTTATTAGGTCCCAGTACAGTATAAGTAAAGTATAAGAACTCTAGAGCCTAACTTATAACACTCATTTGTATCTTGTAAGAGTCTACAATGTCCTGCCAAGTTTAATTTTATGTGCCCTTAGTAATTAATGAGCAATGGCATAATTTACTACCACTAGATCACTATATTGACATCACATCACATCCGATTGTAGCACTTTTTAATGGAAAAGCAAAATAAAACATATTCCGATAGGTTTTTGTGTAATAATGCAACTATTCACATGTAGAATTTCAGCTCATTAAACTAAATAATTAAAGATATATAATAAAAATACTAGAACAACCGCAATACATGGAGGGATTCGGTCGTTGGACGTCGTAGAACACGGTCGTTCCGGGAGCGAGCCCATCCCAATTTTTTTTTACGATTTTACGCCTTTGGGGCAGAGAGCCTTGCACATGTGCTCGCTTGCCGGCGTAATCGAACAGTGATTAGTTCTATGTTTTGATACTGCTGTGACTTTACTAGCCGCCAAATACATACATTAAAATAGTGCTAAAGTTAGGTACCTACCTACGTGCGTTCCTGATCTAATCTGGTGAGACCTTTCCATACATTTCAGGGCGTGCTTCCCTCTGCAAAATCGTTATTTTATTTATGAGTGGATCTCATTATAAATCCATACATCGTATATGCTGTATTTATAATTTGTTCGACAAAACTATTTGGGTTTTTTTTGCGAGTGCGTGTTATTTTTTAGACATTTGTAGTGAGTCAAGGGTCGCAGGTAGTTTTTGACCAACAAAGCATTTCTTTTAGATTCTATTGCTCTGGACTCTGACATTGGATTTTGAACCCTATGTATATCTTCGAAGCAAAGTGTAGTTTTTTGTATTTATTTGGGTGATAAAGTTATTTTTGTGAAGTTGTTTTAGTTAAGTTTACATATTTAATTATTTGTGAAGTTGAAGACGGCTGAAGACCGAGATAAGAGTAAGAAGGCTCCTAGCCAGATTTATAGAAACCTGAAACGGATGGAAGCCAGACGAAGACAATTGAAACAGCAACGTGTAACACAGCATAGCAGTGACATAGAAAAAGCCGTTAACCCCGCCAAAAGACACCGGTGAAGCTGGACATCAACCAATCTGGCGACGACGTCGTTAAAAGATGCCCATCCATAGATCAATATTTTCGTTGCGTGTTCAGTTTTTCAAAATCATTTTAGAGTTCAAGGGAGTTTTTTTGTGGGAGGTGTTTTTACTATCCTGGGTACGCATACCTCAATTTTGAAAACAAAATTCCGAGCAGTCCGGCAGATGTGCGCCTGCGCCGACCCTTTTTTTTTTTTTTGGATGGGAAATTATCAAATAACGGGTGGAGCAGGAGGGCGTGTCAGACTCTTACTGACTAAAACCCACCCATGTTCCTTCCGTTGCCTGTACGTTGCCAGGGGCCACGGTATCCCTTTTGGACTTTCCCGCAACCCCGGCATGCATCGGTCCTATCGGACCCCTTCAGTTGCTGACATCTCTTTGAGGCGCGCGTGGAACACAACGCGCCGTCGACCCGGGCCTGGTCCTTATCGGACGGCGAGCTACCCATTGCTCACCGTCCGCAAGCCCGCGCCTACGGTGGCCGGGAATCGGCCCGCTATTACTGCTTCGCAGAAGGAGGTGACGGCCTCCCATGCCCTTTCGCTCCGTACCATGGCCTGGACCAGGGCCGGACGCGAGAGATCCTCGCCACCGATCGCCTCCACGAGGACACGGCGATGCTCTGCCCAAGTCGGGCAGACCTCCACCGTATGCTCCACTGTGTCCTCCGGGCGATCCACGCAGTGATGACACCCGGGCGTTTCCTCCCGCCTGATACGAAACAGGAACCTCCCGAAACAACCATGTTCGGTGAGGACCTGCGTCAGGCGGAAGGTGAGGACGCCGCCGTGGCGATGGCGCCACTCTACCCACTCCTCAAAGAGGGGACTTATCGCCGCAATAGGAGCGTGCCCAACCCGCGCCGGCCCTTAGGCTAGCAATTGGTATGATATTCAATATTTGTGTATATTATGGAATGCCATAACGTGGTATCTCAACAAACGTGCTGTATACTCTGACAGTGAAAGTGTACAGACTGTGTAAAATACGACATACTTTATTTTTTATCATTTACTATTTTTATTAATCATTTACTAAATTGCTGTTTACAGAGTAAAATCATTGTCATCGAGTTTTTACGTTTTTAAAGTTTTATGGAAACTTTCCGCCTCTCATCCAAAAACTGCTAATGTGAGAAATCAACTCTGGACGCAAATTTTATACTTTTCTGATAGCATAGAAAACAAATTCATAAAACTAAAAACCCATACCCTTTTATCGATCATGCTCGAACTACGTCCGAACGAAAGTACCTACCTATTGATATTTATTTCCATTGAAAAAACACACCACCTCTGCGGGTTTTTTACAATCTTTTTATTTTTCGTTTTCTTAAACAAGTCTTAGCAAAAATCTAATGCTGCGATGCTATTGAATAATGATCGTAGGTAAGCGTTACTATAGCGGTCGAGCGCTGCAAGCAGAAATAGTCCTCACGGTGTTCAAATATACGCGCCCGCGATAGTACGAACATAAAAACAAGAATTCAGGTGATGCTGGTCTTGTTTTTTTGTTGGGGTCTTATTAATTACTGGTTCCAAATAGTGTGCATAACTCACAACTACTTATATTATTTGCCATCGCGTCAACCTGAGGTGAACAGCGGCGAGCTACAGGTCGAACTTGTACCGCGTTTGAGCTGAACATAAGCTACGAGGAGCGGGCCGATCGCGTCCTGGACACTGCTGCGGACAACTCATCAGAACGAAGAAGAAAAGAGTCGAGGAAGCAGTTTAACTCCGCCAAAAGATTCACCGGTAAAGCTGGACTTGGACCATCCTGGCGGAGAGAGTTATTATGAGCGACTTGATTAACCACGCTAGGAAAAAACCAAGACAAAAGAAAATGCATAAAATGTTAGACGGAAAAACCGTAACCAAACGCATCAAGAATCACAGGATGTGCATCTCGCACATGTTCATAGGCGCCGCAAATCGCACCCGTTACATGCAGGACAAAACTAAATCCAAGAAAGCTGGCTGACCTATTTACACATGAAATGACAACCTAAAACAGGACATGACTTCGACAAGGAAATCATTTTTGGATGCACACGGTTGAAGATCGAGATAAGATTAAGAAGAATGCTAGCGAGATTTACAAGAAACCTGAAACGGATAGCAGCGAGAGACTTAGACGAAGACATTGGAAACAGCAAATAGCACAACAGCAGACTAGCAGAGATGCACCAGTAAAGCTGAACCTGAACCCGAACCAACCTAGCGGCACCGCGCTTTCGTAAAAAGATGCCCATCCATAGACAAAAATCACCCGTCTCTCCACTATTCCATTGCCTACTCAAGGATGCAAATCCGGTATGGCTCGCAACTCCTTCCTTATCCTAAAGGGAACGGTCTTCCTTACCATTACCCTCGGTCTACTCCTTGATATGCAATGGCTTCTGTAGCCCCATGAAGCATGAGTCTTCAGGGGCTATTGAAAATCTCGGGGTTCATTCGATTTATCGAGTCTGGTTAAACCACGCTGGGGTCGGTGCACATCATTCATTCATTCATTCAGAACAACCGCAGACCGCAATACATGGATAAACCGACCAAGTTGGAATGGCTATAAAAAAGCGGCCGTGCAGTGTATAGAGCTAACATTCTAAAATTTCCAGTGTTCTACCATTATTGGATTGGTACAGGTGGGCACACAATTCTTGAACAAGTAACTAATAACTTTCGTGATAAAAATAGTAATCACTTGTTATTTTCTTAAACTTACGAAATTATTACAATAATATTTGCATCTGTATATCTGTATTAATTGCACCTGCAGCATTTATCTGTCAGAATATTACATAAAGTTGTTACTGTGGGTAAATATTATGTCCTTATTCTGCTGCTTCCAACGTACAAATATTTTGATGTTTATTCTCATGCGAATATTTAAACCACTGAATAGTTGTATCTAGGGAAAATTGTGAAATTAATGGTACCTACTACGTGCGGTTAGTTTAAATTTTTTTATAGATACGATTTCATGTTTTATTCCATTAAACGTACCCATTTACCTCTCGTTACACACTAATTATTGAATGCATTTTTTTTCTTGTACAGACGCCAGCACATCAACCCACTACAATCTGTCAAATTTCTTTAATAGATGTTCAACTTTATCACTAAAGTGTAAGGTTCAAAGTTGATTGGGAAAATTTGACAGTTTCGGGTAGGTTGACCTGCTGGCGTCTGTACGTCCATAGGAAAAAAAGTGCCACTAGGATGACGTAGTTCCAGCGAAAACGTACTTGTAAAATTTGTACTTACCATACACGATTACACGACGACATACCTACACTAGATATCTGCTAACCTGAAATTAAGAAATTCAACATTTTTCCGCTGCGACTACGCACACCGAAATGAGGGTATACTCTCTGTGGGTATACTATAACAGGTACACTCTTGCCCAGTGGCGGACTTTCGGGAGCCCGGGGCGGCAAAACTAAATAATCACCCGCTCATGAATTAACGTCGAAATATTTAGCATGCTGCCTGGAAAAGGTTAGGTTTCTCTTTTGACTATTGATACAGAAATGGGGAGATACCTTGTCGACAACAGAAAAGCTAGAGCATCAGACGAATAGAGGATGGTAAAGCTACCGGAGCGAGCTCGAAAATTTTTGCACCCCGCATATTTTAAATTTTGGCTTAGGGCGTCACTGGGGGGAGGACAGCAAGTTGGGACAGGCTGGATCAAAGATATTTCATGATTATTAATCGGGGAATTTAAAGCTACTGGCTCAGCATCAACGCGGGCTAGCGCATCGTCGAGCAAGGGTCGGGGGGGAGGATTATTTCCTCGGGAGGGTCGCGATCGCGGAGGACCTCGGCGGCGAGGTCGGAATGCGGGTCGGTGTCTGTGTTTGTGCACTGTACTTGTGGCCCTATTGCTCTCCTGGAGGAGGGTTATGGGGTCGTCTGGGTCGGTAAGCATTTGCCTCGTGCAGCGGATCTGACTAATCCTACTAGGGATATAATTGGCGGCCTCAAAGAAACGCTTGGAATTGCGTTTTAGAAATTGGTGGATTGTGGGGATCTTTAGATCGAGATGGAGTTTCTCGTTCCTAATGTACCAGGGGGCACCGGTGATTTTCCGGAGGAATCTATTTTGGAGCGTTTGCATTCTATGGATATGGTGGGGCTTTGCTTGTGCAAAGACGGCTCCCGCATAGGTCATGATGGGGCGAATGCACGCCGTGTACGCACGCAATTTGCACTTGAGTGACAATTTGCTACGTGCATTCATGATGGAGTGGAGTCTACCTAGAGCGAAAGCGGCTTTATGTGCTCACTAAAGGAGAGATGCTATTAAGTATTTGGCTCGCTTCTCCCAGGGGATAGGCTTGCCGAATATGGTGATTGGTCGGGGGAGGGGGGGTTTCCAAGACTTTTTCGATCTCGAAAAGAGAACAGCTTGGCTTTTATCTGGGTTAACTTCGATCCTCCACTTTCTAAACCAGGCGCCGAGCTTGTCGACTAAGGTTTGGAGAGTGCGGGGTATCGAGTCAGAGCCGGAACCCTTGTAGAAGATGGCCGTATCGTCTGCGAACAGAGCCAACTGCACCTTTCTACTCTTTGGGATATCACTGGTGAATAGCGTAAAGATTAGGGGGGAGAGCACAGAGCCCTGAGGGACTCCTGCGCGGATAGGACGGGGATATCGCTCCTTCGATGCGATAGCGGAAAGTGCGGTTTGACAAAAAGTCCCGTAAGATGAGCACGAGACGGTACACTGATTTTGTAGAGCTTATATAATAAGCCGTTGTACCAGACTTTGTCGAACGCTTTCGCTATATCGAAGAATACTGCACCATTTATCAAACCGCGTTGGAAGCCAGCGCTTATGTGTTCGATAATCCGGTGGGCCTGATGCACGCTAGAGTGCTGGGTTCGGAACCCAAACTATTCGTTGGGAATGAGGCCCTTGGTTTCGGCAGTCTCTGAGACGCTTATAAATAAGCCTCTCATAGACTTTGCCGAGTACCTTGAGCAGACTGACGGGGCGGTAACTCGACGGCTCGGTCTTTGGCTTGCCGGGGTTCGGGATGCCGATGACCGTGGCCTCTTTCCACGCTTGTGGAAAGATGTTATTGCTTAGGGCACCATTGAAGATGGTGGCCAATAGCATTATCAGAGGGGCAGGGAATAGCTGGATCACCCTTATGGTGATTCCATCAGAGCCGGATTTGCGGATTTTCAGACCTTTGATAATGTCATGCATGAGGCTCTACGTTCGACCTCAGCGTCGACCTCTGAGAGGTGAGCTTGGTCTTTTGGTTGGGAGCTGGGGGAGCATTGAGCCTCGAGACTGTCTGCTAGGCATTCAGCCTTTTCAGTGTCCTCGAAAGCGATGGTCTTGGCGAGACGGGTCAGGGGGGGCATGGAGGCGATTTCCTGGGACTTGAGTTTCCTCTGAAGGCTGCTACAGGCTGCGCCTAGTTTGGGACCCGCTGTTCAATCTGTCTTCAAGTTTTCTGTTGGTTAGAATGTCATGTTACTTGTATGCATGTGAACTATGTGTAAGTTTAATAAATGAATTTGAATTTGAAGATCCCAGAATGCCAGGGGGGTAGGCTCTATTTCGCTGAGCGTCTTGTCCCAGTCCGAGCCACGCAGCTCCTGAATGCGTGTCTTTAGATCTCTGTAAATAGCGCATATGAGCTTTGTTTGGCGCAGGGAAAGTTGCTGTAGGCACGAACGGCCACAGTCTTCTCGTTGACCTCTAATGCCATTTGCATTGAAATAACCTAACTTGAAGGATCGGGGTTTGAACCTAGTTAACCTAATAATAATAATAGGTTCTAGTAGGGGTGCTGAGGGAGGACATGGCTTGCGTGATCTCGGGATACGCATTATAAATGGCCTGGATCTTGGAGAGATCGCTGGCGAGGCAAGAGGGGAGAGGAAGGCTAAGTATGTGGAACTTAGGTCATGTTAGGACCGACTGAGGGGGGGCTACGGTTGGGGGACGCGTTGCTACGGGAGCAGGTGCAGGTTTGACGGGGGGCGCGGAGATGCAAATTCGGGGGTCCATGAGACGGGGGATGGTGGTGGGTGGGGGAGGGGATGGGAGTTGAGAGGAGGCCAGGGCTGGGAAAGCCTATTGGCGGTGGACGTAATTCCACGGACTAGGCCTCTGAGAGCTTAGTCGCTGGGGCATTTGAGAGGAGGGTATTTTATACCCGGAAAGAGCTTCTCTTCGCTGGCGGGCGTCGAAACTATTGGCCAGTTTGAGAGACGAAGATTTAGGGGCTTTTGGGCAGCCACGGTAGTTAGCCGGGTGACCTACTTGCCCACAGAGGACACAGCTGGGTGGGTCGGGACATAGGGAGCGGCCTTTTGGACGGGTGCACTAGGAAGTGCCGTGCTCACCCAGGCACTTGACGCACCTGGGTTTTGCGTAGTAATTCCGCTGTGAGTGGCCGTACAGCTGGCATTGGTGACACTGACCAATGGCAGCTGTACGGCCACTTTCTCTATTAAAAAACCCATGAGGGAGCAAAGGGACTTTAGCTGGAAAATAGGGTGGTGACCCTCTACCGGGGAGCAGACGACAAGGACCATGTCGTATGCTTCACCGCGTTTGCCGCGGTGCATACGGTGGACCTCGTTGACTGGGATGTTCTGCGACTGAAGGTCGGCTAGAATGTCGAAGGGGGAGATTTCCTTGGGGATCCTATTGATCACCACTCGGATCTGACGTTCCTCTGGGAGGGAGAACGTGTGGAATGACACATGTCTCTCTCTCAGAAATTTAGTAAATTCCCAGTAATCGCGGGAAGTTGGGATTGTGACTTTAATGCCCTATTGGGTATTACGGGCGCTGGTGTATGCGATGTTTTATCGCAACACCACTTAGATATGTCCGTCCACTTTCCCTTGTCCTGTACAAACACGGGTGGTGGCGAGGGGACATTTTTTGGCCCAGAAGTAGGTGGGGCATCCTGTGCGGAGGATGACGCAATCGGGCGGGGGAGGGGGAAGCTACGGGGGCGCAAGTAGCGGGTAGAGCTAGGGATGGTAGGGACAACTCTGAGTCCTCCACCGCGACGACCTTGTTGGCCTGGGTGGAGCTCTGTTTCCTGTTCTTCCTCTTTTTCCCTTTTCCTTGAACGGGGACGAATCCGTCGTCGGAAGAAGAAAACTTTGCCTCTAGATCTGACTGTGGGCGTGCCACAAGCGGATCCTTTACTCTTTATACTTTTTACTCTTGCACCTTAAACCTCGGTCACACGCAGCGAATACTCGCTGTATGTGACAGGCTATTCGCCGCGATTAGAATTGATCATGTTCTATTTTACTCGCGGCGAATTCAACTCGCCGCCACAACCAATACAAAAAAACTCACAAGGCCTATATAAAATGTACTCTGTGGCGGGGGCGTGCTGTGGCCACAGTGACGTGCGAGCCGTTGTAGCACTAACAGTGAGACTAACACTGGCATGGCCACCATTAGGGATTTTAATTCTGATAACACAAAAGAAAAAACAAAAATCAGAATTTGTCGGTCACTGGTTCAAAAGTTATAAGGGTTTATAGGTGGCCGATCTGGGGAGCATCTCCCCAGCTTGGCCCAATTGAATCTCAAAAGCTAGGACTGCTAGGGTACCTAGCGAAGATCTGTTTTCGCCCAAATCAACCAAGTCGCTAATTATCGCAATTTTACGCCAAGTCACAGATTTAGTCGGGTCTAGTTTACAAGATATAATGAGTTCAATTTATAATGTATTTCGTCAACTCTTTAGGTCACTAGTAGAAGAGCTAGATCGAAGATTTATCGTAAACTCTTCGATCTAGCTCTTGGACTAGTAAAGGAAAAAGTCCGAAAATGGTTAATTTGAAGTTTTAATTTTTTTTTGTTTTTTGCAATTACAAACCTAAATTTGCAGTTGGAGAATTGACCGTGGCGTATATCGAAGTATCGGAGAACATGTTTTTCAACTAGAATGTTGTTTGCGTTTGAGATAAATTCATCCCAGTACAGAACCCTTCATTGTGCGGGGTCCGACACGCACTTGATCGGTTTTTTTCCACTTAGTGTATAATAATAATAATAATAATTTATTCATATAAAAAACGATTACAAAAAGTGTACATCTAGCCAACAGTAAAAAGATTTTCCATATAATTAAAGTGCCTAAAGGTAAACTAAACCTAAGATATTATAAATAAAAGTGCAAGTAATGATGGTTTGGAAATTGCAATGTTAGGTAGCGACCCGCCCGAGCTAGGTTAATTTAACCTGTGTTTCAGGCAATCACTTATGTTGATGATGTGATAATAATTTCCTGTCAGTTAATTACACAGGAAGTAGTTACAAAGAGTGATAGAGGAATTTCTGTTCTTCTTCTCTTTGGTTTGGTATCTTCTTGTCTTTGGTTTGGTATTTTCGTTTTCTGCCACCGACTTCCGATAATAAAGTATTTTTTTAAATTTTTTAATTTAAATATTTATATGTTATATTTTTCTATAATTTTAGCTTTTTTAGTAAAAATACCAATAATTTTTCACTTTATAGTAATTTTTTGGAAACTTTTTTTTTCATTCTTTGTGCTCCATGGGAAGGTTCGGTCTACAATAATAAAACAAAAATCGATTTTCAACGTAAATAATTTTATTCAAACTATTCTATTGAACATCACTAACTCATAAACATTGTACATCTGCAAATATGGATGTGGATTAAAATGTTAAACTACACGTTAAAAAGACATTATACACTTTAATTTGCACAAACTCAATTTATTATTAAATAAAATACCTACTTATAAATGATAAAATAAATAGTTTTAAAAATAAACCATTTTCGTGACTATGGTGTTAATACATTGATATAGAATCTTAAAAATAAATTAAAATATCTATTATTATTATTATTTACAATACACAACAAAATCATAAAAAGGAATCACGACAAACGGCAGTGAATATAACTTTGTGTAAAATAGTGCTTGGCCAATATTGCTAATATAAACAGTGTCAAACCTCTTTGGTGGATTTAACAATTTATCAGTACTAATACACCAATTATGTTTGTCGTAATGCCTTTCTTGTGTCGAAGTTTAAAATATTTTGTAATAATCGTCATTAGCATGTCATGTATGAGTTAATTAATACATTCGCATTATATTTGAAACATATTAATAAAATATTTAAGTACCATGTTTTTAATGTTTAATGCATCATATTGTTTATACTATACTAAGGTAATACATAATACTCAGGAGTAATCATTACTTTGTTATTGGGGGGACATAATAATTAGAAATACATACGCCATGACTTAACAACAAGTATATTGCAACCTAAGCTTTACATGCTCGCTTCTAGTGCCATATTTGCAGATGAGCATCAATTATTCCGTAAGAAAATAAAATTCTCAATAAATAAATGTCAAACACTATTTAAATCGGTGAGACATTTCACACCATATAACACAATTGCTTACTATAAAAATGATCAACAAACAACTTTGCACCTCGCCTAAAGTGTCAAGGAGGACATAGTGTGCAGAAAGTCATGAGATTCAATGGTTACGATACGATATAGATTGCCGCTTGAGCAAATAATCCTGATTATGTACGTCTTACACTAGCCATGCGTGAGGTGGGTCCAACTACACAGCGTAACTATATCATAACTAGTAGGTATACATTTTATATAGCGGGTCAACATCACCTGTGCACGTGATTCGTCTCATAATCACTATCTGAATAATGTAATTATAGTAAACTCTTAACACTGACGAAAATTCAAAATGTATCTAGCAACCTGAGTAAATTAACATGTATAATAAATACCATTTTAAAAGGTTATTAAATATACAATAAATTTACAGTTAATTGAAGCACAATTAGTGGGCTTTGTCAAATAATTAAAATAATAATTCGATATAAAACTTGCATTCGACGACACGTCCTCGTTAATAGATTTGCACGATAAACATAAGCGTAAGTATAGTGAACAACAGTGAATGCTATTAATAGCGAGTTCTTGGTCAACAATTTTATCCACATGTGACAATTTACATTAATTTCAGAAATAATCTCTTTAACGCTAAATAACTCCGATATGGTCTATCTATGAAGCGGTGATTGAAGAAAGTCTGATCGTAATCCTAAAAAGACGCGAAAATCGCACGCTTAGCGCGCGTATAACATGGCGACGACGCGGGACGCTCTACTGTTTATTGCTGTCGGGAGGAGTCGCGCAGTCGCGAGACTTGGTAAAAAACATCGGAGCCGCACCTTCGTACGTAATGATGGCGAGTGGACTCGAGGCACTATGACTGGTACTAACTAGGTAGTACGCGGCGCTACAGCGGCTCGCGGCGCGGCACCCACACGCTGGGCCCGCTCTCGGCCGCGACCACCGCCTTCACCTTCGCGTAGATCTCCTCCGGCGTGTCGCCCGTCACCACCGCTGGAGACACAACACATTTATTTAGAGTGCACTGAGGTAGTTCCGAAAGTTCAAAAATTAGATTTTTGATTCGATATTGTCCTATTGGTAAAATTGGTTTAGATGCCATCTTGATTGTCCTCGCCGCTTCAATCGTCGCGGTCGTGAGAAGCTAGCGTCAACATTACGAGCGCAGTGTCAAGTTTTGTCAAAAGACAAAATTTCGCACAAGTTTTGTTGATTCGCAATAACCCCAGCATATTTATTTCGGACTTCTGATAAGTTATTTGAATAAATGTTTATTTTTACGATATTTTGTATTTTTGAGTGAATTCGTGACAGGAAAACACGTCCTAGCTGCGTTTTAATTTTTTTTTTTTTTGTAAATATACCCCCATAATATAGTAATTCCGATGTTTATTCATGTTGAGAACACTTTCTTCAATAATTTCTTATTGGGGTAATTCGGAAATACAAACCTTTGTGAAATTATAATTACTAGCCATACTATTACTAAAACTCATGATATTTTGTGTAAGGGGTAAATACGATTGAAATATAAATGTAATGTGCCTTTGGTCAAAGTACAATAAAATCAACGTTTGAATAATTTTGGAATAACCTCAAGAAAGTTCGTAATTTTCCCTATACCAAAAAAAAAATCGCAATAATTCAAAATACTCTATTTACCGAATCCAACTACATATTTATGAATCTAATATATTGATAGGTTAAATCTTTCCAGACGTCGCATACTATTGGCAGTCAATATGAAACTACTTTACATAACTAATCGAAATGTAGTTCTCTAGTCATCTCGTAAAAAATCCCGTCGGAATTACCCCAATAAACATTTAGGGGTATATTTATAAACGTTGCTTGAAAGTTAAGTAATGATTAGCGACTGCTTATCCATACATTTTTGACGTTTGAACGTCACTTAGCTTTAAGCAACGTTTATAAATAAACCCCTTATTAATTATATGTAAGTTTGATATTAACGTTGCAAACCTTTCGAAATAATGGTGACCCGCATCAAAATCCGTTGCGTAGTTTAGAAGAACAACGCGGAACAGACGAACACGAAAAGCTTCAATTTATAATATGTATAGATTGTTTGGAAAGCTTACAGTCTAAGATCTTTAAAGGTAAGTACAGTTCGCGTCAAATAACTTGGCCGTTCTGAAGTTAGGTTGCGCATGCGCGCTACTGTTTTTATAAGTAAGATTGACTACTGCGCAGTCATTTGTAGCCTACTTCAGCGCGGCAAAGTTATTTGGCGCGAACTGTAATGTACAATTTGCGCTACAGTTGCCATTTACAAGCTTCCAGAATTTTATTGCAGGTCCTATCCAAAACTTTATCACTATAGAAACTGTGGTTTAATATCTGTGTTTATGGTTATTTTAATTAATTAAAGTATACTAACCGGTAAAATATTCGGCGAATTCCTGTTCCATTTTTAGCGCACGTTCGTAAGTTTTCTTCGCTTGTTCTTCAGTCATTCGCTTATTCATTTCCCTGTTAAAATAATTTAATAATTAATAATGAAAAAAAATGCTAGAAAATAGTACTTGTTGTAACGAAATAAATACTCGTTGTGTACTTACATTATAGACTCTATGCTCTTTGGTTTTATAAATATGGCAATAGGATAAAGTTGCGCCACTTGTAATCTCTTGATTGCATTGCCGCTCACATCCAAAATGCAATGTTTGCCCTGTAATCAATAAAAATCAATGAATTGCCATCATCCACTAGGGTATCGAGTTACCCAGTAACTGGGTTCTGGAGGTAATAGGCAGGCACTCCATGTAAAATACTGGTATACAGCTGCATCCGGTTAGACTGGAATCTGACCCCAACACGGGAAAAAGCTAGGCAGATGATGTTGATGAGTTACGTACCTTCTCAGCGACTTCCCTAACTGAGGCGACAGAGGTCCCGTACAAGTTGTCGTTGTACTGTCCCGCCTCAATGAACAGGTGGTTCTGTATGTCGCGCTCCATCTGCTCGCGACTAGCTACGAAGTGGTAGTCGCGCCCGTCCACCTCGTAGTCGCGCCGCGGGCGAGTCGTGTCTGGAATGTTACGTAAGTTTATTAGAACATTGTAACTGTGCTAAAAGACGATACGAGATTCTCAGTGTCAGGTTTAGCATATTCAGCCTATAGCCGGGGTTTTTGTATCTCAAGTCGATCGTCGTAGGCGTGTTTCGCCGACAAAACGATTGGCCTGACGAATAGTTGGTGCTGAAGCACAGATGGTCACTTCGCAAATTCATTTAGATAAAAAGCGACTCTTGCTACGACACAATAAAGTGCAATTCAGGTCGCACAGCGCTAATTACCCACCACTCTCTTTTTATCGCGTAACTCTTATCTTCTGACTACGTTACACCCATTGAATTCTTTTAGGTTTTTAGAATGTGAGAACGTTCTAGGCTTAACAGACTGTAGATCTGTCGACCATTTTCTACCTTGCTAAGTACCTGGTACTTGTTGATAGGCCTACACTGTCCTCTCATACCTATTAAAACTGTAACTTGAAAACATTGTAAATACCATTTACTTTTAAAAGACTAACCGTGGAGTTTCTTGCTGGCTCTTCTCCATAGGAAACAACCAATTGGAACCGTGCACCTAGCTTCTAACGTTTCACAAGTGCCCTTGTAGGTTTATGTGAAATAAAATAATTTGAATTTGAATTCGGCAATTCGAGCCCGCCGCGTACTTACTTGTAGCTTCATACTTAAAATGCGGTGCCGCATTTGTGTTTATCTGTACCCAAAGGGCAATACTGAGGGCTATGCTTGGAGTTTCCCTTCGTAATCGAATCAGAAATGAAGAGATCCGTAGGAGAACCTACTTATACTACTGGATCCATCTGTGGCTGAAGTCTAATCTAAGTAAACAGGTTAGTTGGTTATACAGTCAGCCGTTGCCGTGTCTGCAGTAGCCCTTACAAGATTCGGAAGGAATATGTTAGATCCAGATATATTAGTTAGTAGTATAAGGAAGACTTGACTAATAATTCTAAATAGAACTGAATTAAGTAATCCGTGACCATACACCATTACAACTCCTCACACACACACTCTTACACACCCACCTACACAGTCCTACACACCCACCCACACTGCACCCTTGGATATGCTGAGAAGGTGCTAGCATGGCATCCTGTTTGTTTCTGATGCATGTATAGTTATTAGATTGTAAATCCGTAATTGGCTGTAAGGTTAGTTTATTTATCTTAAGTGAATTTGTTCAAGAGCTGTGGATTTTATGAATAAATAAATAAATAAGACAGATACTCACGAGGCACGCAGCTGCCGAATTTCTCAGGGAACTCAGATATTAGATCGTCGTTTATTCTGTCCTTGAGAGGGCCCAGGATTATGACGGGTCGCGTGTAAGTTATGGTCAACTGTTGTACGGTCTCATACGATAGCACCGTTTCATCTTGACCTGTAAAACATAACATTTTAGTATACAAATCAAACATATTTCGTATAATTTTCTACCTCCTCGGAGAAGACAGTCAAAGTGCCCATACATGTGCGTTTATTTGACCTTAACTTTGTTAAATTACAGGACATGTCTCTCCATTATTCTACAACCTTAAATCCAGCTCAAATTGTTAAATCGCTTAGATTAGTGTAACCATAACCATTTAAATGTGTACACAACATCTTACGTGCGATTTGTGCTGATATCAAAGTAACATATAACGTGCAAAACTTGTGCTGCAAAATCAGCTTATTTTCTTATCAAAACACAATGAACACGTTTATGTAACGAAATCTATAGAAAACATCGTCTTATTGACACTCAAAACTCCAATAGTCTTTTTCAGACAGAACATAACATTCTCTAAGGGACTATTATCATGTTTCTACCTAAACCTTATTCATTTATTTCTGAGAAGCAAATAACCTAATAATAAAGTGTAAACAAAAACAATAAGAGTTGTCGGTATTGTTTCGACTTACTTAGCGAGAACACCTGCCTGCTACGCAAAATATAATTCTGGAATAAAATTACAGTTCGACACAAGAAATAATCATTCTTTACGGCCTTTATACATTAATTTGGAAACTTCGTCCAAAAAAAAACAAAAAAAAATTATAAGAATTATTAAAATATTTCTTAGGTATCGAATTGTATTATGCTTTCTTCTAAATTACTCTAAACAACATGAATCTGTTTACTACTAGCCAAGATTAAATAAAACCTTATTGTCTTGCCAACATTTTTCAAGGTATGATTTATTTAATTCTGGCCCAATAATTATGCCGATCAATATCATGTTCAACGGAAGTACAATAAATAAGCAAATGTACACATTTCAATACAACAATTATATGTATGTCAGCGACAGCTAGGCTAATAAAATAATTACAGCATCCCTACACATCTGAAGCGATAAAAACTAACTCTAAAAGAAACCAGCACAGCGTAATTTTGAAAACGAAAACAAGCTCTTATGAGAATGTCGTGAGATCAAGAGTACATCTGAAACATGCCAGTGACGAAGTGTGTAGTGTAAACTAAAGGCAAAGCGCGTATATCTGTGCGAACATGCGTGGCGCCTGAAGCTTCCGCTAGTGTGACAGAGGCGGCTCTTGTGTCCTCGTGTGCTTCCAGTGGCCCCACACTCCCTCCACAACCAACTAGCTAATCAATCGAGGCTCGAACAGCTGTTCGCACGCCCAGTACGAGTGAACCAGTGGCTGACGGCGGAGCTTCGCCCACAGCCGCCAAGTGAGCCCGGCGTGATTCAACAATTTAGAAACAATGATCCAAACACTTCGTGAGCTCGATGGTATAATATTTTCGAGTGCGGAGAGGCTATTAGAGTAATCGCGTTGAATGAATTGAAAACAACTGAACATAAAGAAAGTATGACAAATAATAAAAAAAACTGGAGTGTTATTGAAATGAAAACTACATTTCTAATTGATGATCATAACCAGAATGCGGGAGGTAAGGTATCGGCTACGGCACTCGCAAGCTACGCCTCACTCCCAAAACTTACTCTCGTCCTCGAGATAAATGAGCGTTATCTCCTCCATCATGGGAAGTTCCACTCGGTACAAGATTTCCCCTACACGTAGAAAAATTCACGTTACATATATTTATAATAAACGCAGCAATATGCGTCCGTACAGTGGTACGGGATCAGGGATGGGGAACCTCCGTTCGGGCAGAATGATCGACAGGTATGTTCGACATCACTCCCTAGCATGGTTGTATAGCAGAACTCTACAAGTTCGTGAATAGCGGTTGGGAAAATAAATAGCAAATAATAAAAATACGTCTCGTAGACTAGATGATAGTAAGATGTATTGTTGGCTTCTGTTAGGCAACTAGAAGCACGGGACGGCGGCCGACGTGTCTCAAACCAACCCGTGTGCTCGCTGCGACCACTTTTCATTATCAACATTAACTACTTGTGGAACACCAAACCGTAATTTCTAAGCTCTCACCACACACCCATGTTTAATGATTTACGAAAACAATGTTTAGGTAATATCTGCATTGATATTCTTGTAGTAATGTCAGCTAAATATCATGTTTGCTAAGCAACACAGCTTGCCTAAAATTGTATTGAAAAAAAAATGGTAACAGTTAATATTTTACGGTTGCATAAGCACCTCGTAATTGAAATGTTAATAAACACAGTTGTGCGATAAGAGCTGCATATAAAAAATAAAACTATCTAACACACAGAGGTAATAAGTACATAGCTTGTCACCGGCTCGCCGGTCGCCACAACATCGTATTATTCGACAAGCGACAATGATTTGCCGATTACTGGCAATATTGCTTGACCTATATTTTAATATTATAGGCATCGCCATGCGTTTCCAAACACACTACAAGCGATAATTTACTCACTTAGATCCGGTACATTTTGTTTAAAAATAGATAATAGTAAAATTCACTACATTGTGATGTTTTAGACGTTCACACAATAATGGTCTGTGTTCCTTGAAGATTAATTTTGAGTGTTTCTAATAAGATGTTCGATTTCACATTGTGATGATCAATCAAAATATTATAAGGATAAAATACATAAAGTACAATAAAAAATAAAGATTTATGATATAAATATTGTTTCCAAAAGTGAAAATTACGACTTGGACCAAAATTAGGGTATATAATAATATTATATACTGAAAAATCAATGTACTCAGGGCAATCGAGCTGAACATGATGATGGCTATCTATCTATCTGATATGTATCTCCGACTCGTCATGTTATTCATTATAAGTTTTTTTCATTATTTCCACAGTAAGTATCGGATTGCCCTCAGTAATCAACAGTGTACTCTTATTTCGTCGTAACGTATGAAACCGTTCACGAAAGCAACTTTATTCACTTGTTTAACATCGAACGTGAATTGGTTCTGTGGTTAGAATAAGCGAATAGCTCCAATGTAAAACGACCTAACTTAAATAGTGGTTATTAGCAGCCGCATGAAAAAAAAACTGCGTAATGACCTACATACGATTAACAGCACAGTAGCGAAAGTAATAAATATGAGAGGACAAGGGGATGTGCACTTACCGTCCGCGTTAGCGTCCTCCTGTGTGTAACAAAGCATGAAAGCTGTAACAAAATTGTTTTATTAGTTTGTCTGTGCCGCAAAGCCTGTACTTAGACATACACCAAACCCCTGTGACGCAGAATGCGAGGGTGAACTACCAATTACTTCGTCGTTTTTGCACAAAACATACTGATTAATTCGTCGAACTCTTGAAATAGAATCATTATCATATTACATGTACCATATAATACATTATTTATAATGTTTGTGAACAGTTAATGATATTTAAATGTATGAGGAGTGGTTCACGTGCTGTGAATGTGTGTACAGTAGCGATAGGGAGTTAGGACGTTGTTAGAACTTACGTTCTTGGTCTGAACCGTCTTCAGATTTGCCGTCCTCTCGACTTTTCATAAATGGAAACTTTCTGCTGAACGACAATGTTTTCTTTTTTCTTTCGAGTGTTGATTGGCTCTGAAACGGCATAAATTATAGTTATTATTACTTCAACTTTTAAATACATTTAGTATAATATAACGCCTGTAATCTCCAAAGGGTTAGGCAGAGGTATTCTTATAGTACACCCACATTTCGCCAGTTATTTTTAAGCCCCATGTAATAGGGGGCGAGCCTATTGCCATCAACCGGGCACAAATCCAGACTCCAGGCTGCTACTGAGAAATTTCAGATGGAAAACCCAATCACACTTTGCCCGACCTGGGAATCTTTAACATGTGAATAAAATATTAGCAGTATTGGATTTATATTCTAGCTAAGAAATAACGTTTCCATTAGATATAAAAAATCGAGTAAACATTAATGTAAAGTCAAGTTTTATCCAGTCACGACAACATTAGCATGGTCAAACAATAAATGTAAATATTACTAAAATGTTAGTTTATCTATTGTAGAATTATTTACGTAACTGATTTATATGAAACCAACCTTAACTCGATTGGTCTCGTTTTCATAACAACCAGAGTATTTTATATAAGTAAAAACACAGTATAGGAAAGAAATGGAAAGCTAATGGTCGTATCTCACGCGTCTTGATCAAAGTTGTTGTGGACGGGTTTGTGTTGGACGATTTGATGCGTTTAACTTTCTTCCGAGCCGATCGATACGCGAATTTCATTATATTATCATACAGCTGTCTACTGTTGGACATAAGCGTCTCCCAGAACACCGGGTTCTCCGCCTTCCACAACCAGTCTGTTGCAGTTGCTATCAGTCTATCCGGCATTGTAATTAGTAAGGCAACGATTTTTTGTAAGTTTTGCCTATTCTCTGGTATAGTATATTTTTTATCTAACGAAGCGACGCGCGCCTGACAAACACGCTGTAACTGTGTGTCCAAGCGCAAGAGCTCTCGGTACCGTCCAAGATAATGGCGAAGTCGGGTGTGTGTGTGTGTGTGTGTGTATTATTTGCTGACGCTACTCGTCTTCACGCACACATTCACAACGTGTTTGTACACTTGATTACCACAAGTAAAGCGTGCGTCGCGAGATAAAAATGCCGTAAATTAAGATTAGTAAAAAGTTATGTGTAATAAAAAATATTGACGAACTCACAGTGCTAACAGGCGTGCCTTGTCCCTGGAACTTGACTTGTCGGTCGCGAGCTCTCTGCTTACGCTCCCACCGCCGCTTTGACGGGATAATGCCGATCGCGTCAGAGTCCGATTTGTCCAGTCGTCTGCAATAGAATATTAGAACATCAATAGTGAGAGGATTACATCATAATACCACCAAATTAAAATAGGAGTATAGAAATGGTGATATATACGATAATATAATACTGAGTATCTAATCAGATTTACTGCAGGCATACTATGACACGGCGTAAGGCGTAACTTTGACTATATTTGTGACAGTTTTAATTGATATATGTCCGTGTTAGTAAAATAAATGAGAAGAATATGCTACTGTACCTAGCTTGCCACCATTCGTCGTCAGAAGCATTGGTAACGTGCAGAATGTCGCCGTATCTGAATGGTAAACCTCTGGAAGGCAGGCCGTCGTCCCTGATAGGATCGTAGTCGAACAATGCTCTGAAAAACGATATTATTACACTTTATTACTATTATGAACATAGCTGATACGCTAAGAGGAAATATGTACGTTTTTCCTTTAAACTACTATTAATTATTGCTGTAAAATCCGACTGATCCGATTTCTGGGTTCAGAGTTAATTAAAACAAAGTTATAACTGAATGAATTTAGAAGAAATTTTGATTGGAGGTAGAATTATTTATGATAATTTAGCACATTATTTTACCCAGGAAAAATAGGTAGATTTAATCTATGTTAACAAGGATATGTTTATATTAATAATCACAGTTTTACTATGAATAATCACGACAGAAAGAAAAAATATTTTTAGTAAATAAATAGCAGTGATCTCACCTAACATAAAGGGATCGTTTTTGGGATGTTCTGAGAAGTGTATGATGCTGCTTCAGTTCGTTGATACGCGCTTCAAACTTGTTGTATTCTTGAGGTCTGTACACCACTGTTAATTTCACATTCTGTCCCGTGCTCTGAAATTTTATATGATTTACTAGCTTTTGCCTGCGGCATCGCCCGCGTGGATATCGGAAAATATCCCACGGGAACGTACTACCGGGATTACATACCTAATAGCCGAGGAAAGTCATTGACTTCTACCGCTGTGCCCGCGTTGTCGACAACCATAATTATTTTGTTACGCGAAATTTTGAATGTGATATCTTTGACATAATATCATTAAAATGAATACTTATTATATATTTTAATCTAAATTAAATGCCCAATTTAAATAACATATTTTATTGGATAAAGATAAATTTGCTATTTTGACCGGTATAATACCGGTCAAAATAGCTTCGGAAATAACAATGAAATGTTTATCAAATTCTGAAAGATAAAAATGGTTATTGAGATTCATCCTTAGAAGATAGACATAATTATGCCATCGCGGACTGTTTTGTTGTACTTTTTAAGACGTATAATCCTGTAGAACATATTTTTTATATATCACTCACGGTTTACGCGGTGCACGCCAGTAAAGCTCTCAGTCGGCATGATCTTTTCCGACATCTTTAACAATAATCGTCATATTTCAGTCAATTGACACGAAGCCTAAATGAATTATACACCAAAACCTATGTCATGAATCACGCTGTCCATTGTTTAAACCGTTTGAAAATCAGTTAGGTAGTTTTTGAGTTTATCGCGTTCAGACAGACGGACAGACAGACAGACGCGGCAGGGGACTTTGTTTTATAATATGTAAGGATGGTGAGATGAGATTCTGCCGACTGGAGTCAAAAGGGTTGCTGTAGCTTAATCTTATTAATAATGTAGAGCTATCCACACTAGTCCTGGAACTCAACAGCTTGAAGTTATGGGGAAGGCCTTTGCCCACCAGTGGGATTATGTAGATTGACAGTAACCAGTAAGGTAATCGTCAATCCACATAACATTGACCATAAGACTGTTTTTAGGTGATGATATCTACATTAATTTATCATAAGTCTTGTTTTATATGTAGAGTAAAGCCCTAAAAACAATAAATAACCTAAAAGACTCGATAAAATCATAACATTTAACTTTCAATTATTAACGATTAACTTCCTTACACATATTAACACTAACAATGTCATACAATGCATCCAGTAGTTTTCAAATGACACTAAAACAATTTATTGGCTCCTAGTCAATGCTACTGGTATATTGATACTTTAGTAAATAGAATCATGATAATATAGATTACCTTCAAAGCTTTAGCGGCTTGTTCGTGCGTGGCGTGAGTAATGTCTACGTCATTGACGGCTAGGAGCCGGTCGCCGCGCCGCAGCTGGCCCGAGCGCTCGGCGGGCCCGCCGGCCAACAGGAACGATACGTAAATGCCGTGGCCATCTTCACCCCCCACAATGTTGAATCCAAGCCCTTGTTGACCCTTCTCGATGTCAACGACCCGGGACTCCTCATTGTTATCCGTAACATCCTCACGACGCAGCGAATTCGCTGTGCTTGACGCTGTCTCAGTATTTTCAATCGTCATTCTCGTGGCTGTGTGAATATTTAACGTGGTAAATAAGTAAATAATAGTTAAGTACACATTACATCAGTCTGTTTGAACTGGTAATTAAGTATGGCATTGGTGGGAGGCCCTCAGTTTAGGGCCAAGGTATTAAGGTCAGTAGTGATGTAACTCACGTGTGTTGGCGCGAGATGTGCGGGGAGAGGGTTGTCCGTGGCGCGGGCCCGGCACGAGCACGAGTAGCACTCGCTCGCCCGTCGCCTTCAGCGCGGCCACAGCATCCTCATGTGTAACATTGTCTAGGTTCACGTCACCGTTCTGGAAACAAAACAACAGCATAAATATTATGCAAAGCAGTTTCAGGTTTTGCTAAGGGCGTTACACACTGAGACCTATCCTGTACTATAATGAGGCGAAGATGCAAACCTCCGATGCATAACGCCCTTCGTGAATGTAGTGTTAAACACCAAAACTTACCGAAGTATTCTTGACCATTAGCAGTTTATCACCGACCCTCAAACGGCCGTCTCTATGAGCAGCACCACCAGCCATTATCTTGGTCACATAAATACCATTATCGCCCGGGATATGTTGATTACCGAGACCCCCCGCTATACTGAACCCGAGACCTGAGCCACCTTTCACCAGCTCGATCTCTACGGATTCCTCTGGCTTTGTTACTTGTAAAGAGTTTGCAGTATCCTCTGTCGCGCGACGTCGTATTTTCTGTAAAAAGTATAAATAAAATTTTATAGTAGCGAAGACGGGCGCGTTTATAACGGCAGTGAGTCATGTCTTTCGCGGGACAATGTTCAATGTAAAAGAGTCCTTGTATGAAGGTCAACCGCTGGAGTTTCGCATAATAGTGTGCCCTCAATAGTTCGATTATGAATCAAAGTTGGCAAGAACTTGGTCGGAAATCAATTCTCCTAACACAATGACAAAATGATCTGTCCATGAAATAATGTCACCATTTGTATTGTACCTACACATAAATTGATTCTTCTGATTGCATTTAATAGTAACTCCTTCATGGCTCGTTTAATTGTTCGATACGAACTGGCTTCGGAATGCGTTCACTTGCTGTAACACCGCGCAATAATACACGCGGCACTGTTTATTCTTGTATCGCATAAACGGAACTTGTCACTAAATTCAAAATAATAACTACTTTGCGAGCAGAATTTACTTGAAATTACACACCACACCTAGTCAGAAACTCAAGTAGTCTCAAGCCTCTTGGAAATACAATACGTTTTTTTTATAAGTAACCGAATGTGGAAACTCCTTGAATGCTGTGTCGACCGTGTTATCAAATGACGTGAATGAGCCATTAAACATACAGCTTGAGTCACATATTTGCTTAATCTCGTAACAGCTGTTGTTTGACATGTAATAAAGTAAATAAACAAACTCACCAGTCTCACAGTATTGCCAGCTTTTTTTAATGCATCAACTGCGTCAGCGTGCGTAACACTGTCAACATTCGTATCATTCACCTGAGGGACAAATAAAACAACTTAAAAAGTAAACAAAATAGTAGTAGCCTCTACTGGTAAACGTAATCAAGTAGCGGTTACGCGGAGTAGTGAGCAACTCGAGTGCTCATTTGCAGTCAATATTTACTCAAAGCCGCGGATCGGAAAATTCGGAATTCTGTCATATGATACGATCTTGCGTCAAAGACATTTATTTTGCCCTCCGCGCTGGATTTGTTGGAAGCGATAATAATTTCTACCAATCGCTTAAACTATGTGTTGTAATTTGCAGATAACGTTAAGGCCTCTCATGGCCTATATGTACTTTACAAAACATAACACAGTCATTTTTGTCGTAGATAAATTAAATAACTGGATTAAAACCTTACCTGCAATATCGCATCATTGATCTGTAGCTGGCTGGCAGCCGCCGCTCCTCCGGGAATGAGTTTAGTGACATAGATGTGTGGGTCATCGGCCACGTGAGGGTTGTCGGAGCCTCCGGCGATGCTGAAGCCGAGCCCGGCGCCGCCCGCGCGAGACAACACCACCGTCATGTAGATGTACCCATCCTCACCTTGTGTACGCTCCGTGCCACCACCTTCTATGCCATTTACCTGCAAAGGCTGCAAGTTTTGTTTAGTATACTGATTATAGTAATTCAAAGTCAAATCATTTATTTCAAATGGGCCATTAAAAGGCGCTTTTGAACGCCAACATTTACAAGAACAGAATTGCTTCTAATTGTTAAGGTGGTCAGGATTCGAGTCATGTGATCATGAGAGACAACAAGGAGTGATAATTATATGGGTATACAGAACGAAATAGACTGCTGTCTGCGATAAAACGAACGAAACGCAGCAAATTAGGTCAGTTATGAGTTTATGCCATAACTAAACCTCCATTCTTTGGAAATGTGTGATTTTAACACTTAATTTCTTTACTCTTCTGTGGTAGACGGAATCTAGCTGGTGACTAGCGAATTTTAGCCAAAATAAGAAAGTTAGGAAACCACTTGTACAATAATAATTCTGAATGCAATAATCAATCATCAATTCATTCAAACTTTGGAATTTAATTCATTATCTATCTATATATATAAAAATGAATTGCCGTGCATTAGTCTCGCAAAAACTCGAAAATGCCTCGACCAATTTGTTGTTTTAATGTTTTGTTCGCCTCAATACAGGGTATGTTTAGGAAAAATTGTTTTTTTTTAAAGCCATAGGCAAAACCAAAATTTTGACAGCACGTCTGACAGGTCAGCTAGGTATACTATAAAATTAAATAATTACCTGCTTCATTTCTGGTGATGTGACGTGAGCCTGAAAATAATAGTTAAATTAACTTTATCATAATAATGAGGGCATTACAATGATTGCTTTCAATAACTACTATAGTAGTTCAATGAGGAGTAATGTGTTTCCGTGTAAAAATTGGCTATATGCATTAAGTGATTGTACCTACTTAAAAATATAAAGTTCCCTCATTAAATAAGTGAATAAATAGATAAGTAAAATGCTTCAGCAAGTTAAAGAAGAATTAAGAAGAGCTAGAGAATGCTTGTTAATAAAATCATCTGTGGTAATATTTAAATACACAGATTTGTTTACTAATTCAAATTTTGGTTTATCCACAGTACAAAAGTTTTATAAGACCAAGGACAAACATAATAATATTAGTAGTGGAATTTGATATTTGAAATTAGTTGGTTGGTTATATACCTTCTGTGGTAAAAATAAAGTAACATTATGATACACAACTAATCAAAGAATCATTTTCAAAGAAACAGACTTATGCATCAATTAAAATATGTTTTTAACAATAAAGTATTATTCAAATTATAATGAAAGGTCAACAATTGCATTAAAACTGGAATATTCTTTAGAAAAGTTTAGACAACAACAGATTGTAATATTCTAAAAATATATTTTGTTGAGTACTCATTGACATTATGTGATTAGTTATAATGAATATTAATGATAGAAACGGGAGGGGTCAATACAAACTGGTAAACATAATTCTCACACATAATATACAGGTTGTATGTACAGAGGCACAACTAAATAAATAACAGTCATTAAAGTATGTTATATCTGTAAAGCGATTAGGAAATATCAAGATATTATTATACTCAGAAATCAAGTTACATAATATTAGTAAAAAAAAAATAAAAAAACTTTATAAATACTCAAAGAATATAATCTGCACATTATTAATAAATACTGTAGAAGAATAAGCAACAATATTGTCATGAGACAATGGTGAAAATTCATTGTTTTTTATTGCCTGGTACTGAATCAAATTGAAGTCACGTTACCTACTCACCGTATCAAGATTAAACAAGGAGGAGACTTTCCGAAGGAATCCATTATGAGATTTTTTCTTCCGTCTTTCTGTCATTTTCAAGACCAAGTGTGCATAGCCCTCAGGGAATTTATTTCGTTGTCCGTACTACACTATGTACACTGCATGCATTGTTAGTTACACACTTGTGTCCACTTTCAGCTTACTTGACGATGTTCAGCATGCACCATTCTCTACCTAGAACCCACAACTAACTTGCACCAAAACATATCAAAAGTATGTGACCTTTTATAAGGTATGCGACCTCTTTTCATGTTGCTGGTAATCCCATTACACTGAAAGCTCTTTATCATGTTAGATTGGTTTAAATTGCAGCAGTCCTTATCTAATGAATGGACGAAACTTAGCCGAGCCCTTTATTGATAGCGATTTTAGTAGATAAATGTATGTATGGCTGGGTAATTATTAGGCGTGTTACTAACTTGTGTTCGATGATAGGATGGTATGAATGTCAAAGCGATGAACCTTAATTAGAATGTCCGTGTTACATTATTAGTGTGCAATTTATGGACACTTGATAGTATCATAGTACTTATATTGTACCTATCAACCATGGGCAAGTAACAGCGAATTGTTACAAGCAAAACTAACTCCGAAGTCGCATTAGTCTCACCAAGAATTGAAAACGTTCCCAGAGTAAAGAAATTACTAAACGTTTAAAAATAGATTAGTGTTTATTAAATGGCCTTACTTGCAACGAATACGAAATCTCGGCAGTGTGAATGTCAAAATTTTGTGTGCAATATCATTTCACTGATTATCATTTAGAGCAGTATACTTTCAGTCGATGAAGCGTTCGTACGTCATTGGCACAATTGTGAAATTTAACGGCACCGATCCACACAACGAAGAAACGTTAGCGCACATATCGCCGAAAACTTGTACTATATTTTAGGTTATAAATAGTACTACGAGACGCGAAACACCAACCATCCGCCATTACCGTCCACTTGTTGTACCTAGCGCTCCGTTCAGCCACTTTCGTAAACGTCACGTCATCAAAATAAAAAAAAGGAATCATCGCATCGATCCTCCGTCTGATCCGCAACTAAAACTCTTTGGATTGTAGACTATTTACGAAAGATGGCGTTGTGCGTAATAAAGGTTGTGACTATGGTAACAATAATAATATAATATATTCTATGAATAGTCCCGGCAATATTCAAGAAATAAGAATATCATTAGCAAGGAATTTTCACCATTGTTTTCATGAAATTACCTATTTACATACAAAAATTATTGAACGGTCTTTTTTTCTTCATTAAAAATACCCACTTGAGTCAATTTGATTTTGATTTGGTGTAGATTTACTAAAATTATTTCCTTCCTTAATTTTTTCCTTTTTTATTTTCTTCTTTAATTAAAAGGGTGGAATATAGGTAACTTACCTTTTTTTCCTCGATTTCTCCAGTCGGTAGAACGACAGAATAAGCCTAAAAAGAAAGAAAAAAGTATTATGAATGACTTTTTCTGTTTGAAGGGTTACTTCCTGGTAACGCCAGATTTATTCTGGAACACATCTCCTGGCGTTTCTCTGGTCATTGTAGGTAAGTGGTACCTGCCTACTCGATTCGATAACCATCTGAGCTATCTATGTTGCTCATGAACATGAACACCCATCGCTTATTTCTAGGTGCCTTATCTTAGTACCTACTGAGTCCTGCCTGACTCTCCTGCAATAACCTCTGCTATATTAGCGACATCTATTGGTCGCGACCGGGCATTGCATTAATCTGTTGGAGGCTGTGTGCAGACCGGCAGAATATGTTACGGCCACAGGCTAATATCTTATCATGATTAAGTAATGTGGCATAATGCCGGCTCGAATTGCCGATTTACTTGTCTGATAGCCTAATCGGAAAACCGTCACGCACATACTTCAGGATATTTTTACATAGTAAGGTGAAGAGTGTGATATAATCGTAAAGTGGTTTTTCAAAGAGGATATCGTTACTACTAGGTTTCTGAGGACTTCAAAGGAGTACCCTACCCTTTTATTCATTCCTAACACTTGTCAGCCATTGTCAGCATTATAATTATGCAATCTGTGCCGAAACTTCCAAGATCCGCTTACAGAGCATATTATATGCATTTCAAATTCCGGACCTCATCGCCATAATTCTATTATACGAATAATTATAGTACATTACTGCAGCGGCATGCCAAAGAGGCTAGATGGACAAAGCCGAGGTACACATAATACGTGAGTCCACCAATGCCTGATTGCGGCCAAGGCTTGTACAGTAAGCAAGGCTATTCTCAAATAAATCGATGACAAACAACAATATTTTTTTTTTCACGCGTTCATTTGTTTCTTTGCAAGCCAGTTCAAAATTTAAATAACATTTTGAGTTCACCTCCTTGGTTGCCATGTTCCGAAGTAAAAAGTTCGTTCCATTTTTAAATGGAGCTGTGGGCCGTGTGGGCCCACATTGCCGGCCGCTGCTCGCATGTATTTGACCAGTACAGTATTTTGATTAATCTCGAAGAAGGTTGTCAAAATAATATTCGATTCCCAAGTATTTGAGAAAAATATTTTTTAAATTTCCCGGCCTAGGAATCGAACTGGTTTGATACTAGTGCGAATAAATTTCTTTGCATTCCATTGTTTTTAGTACCATTCTAAACAATTAATTTTGATAAGCGTAAGCATATCTATTTTTACTCGACTGCTCCAGGAGGGTTATGTTTTTTAAATAAGTACTATTTATTTAACATAATATAATAACATAATACGAACCTTCGTCGAATCTGGCGTGGCATTTCGTGTTTCAGATTTTCTGTGATTCTCTTGAAGGAATGCATTGGATACGCTTCGATAGTCATTGCCTTCTGTGTGTGGTATCTGCAAAGGGCATTTACTTAAGTATTAAGATTCCAATAATTTAAGTTCACGTGCATTGTTATTCGTTGATATATAAATCCTATACATTGCGAGATCAGCATAAAATGGAAATGTATAGCTTGATGTGTAGTCGTGTGTACACACACTACATAGGGAGCAAACGCAATTACCGCTTACCAGCGGGGTAATCGCGCCACACACTAACAGTAGCAATGGCTTTCATTTTGAGCAAACAAATTTTTCGAACACAATGAACCAATGGATTAGCAATATCCTACAAAATCATTCAGATTGTGATTGAAAGTGTGTTACGCAATTAGGGTGCAGGGCCTGCGACAACCAAGACATTATGGGACATGAATATAAATCTGCTTCCCGTCAGATAAACTATTATCTCGTTCTGTTGCTTGTTCCTTAACTATTGTCTCGTTCTGTTGCTTGTTCCTTAAAAAGGTTCAAAGGACAACGACCTCGTATGAGTAGGTACCTATACCTGAACCAAAATATCTAGAATTCCATAACAGTACTGCTTAGCTAGGTCTGCTGTAAATTACCGCCTGTAAAAAACCAGGCCGGTTGTGAGGCAAGCCACAATGAAATAAAGACAATAAAAAATAACAGACATCGGTAAGTTTACAATGAAACTGTAAATAACCCAGTTATAACTGCAGAATCGTCGAGCAAAGCTTGCATAAAAATCCAACAATCAAATCATTCATTTGCAAACCGTTTGCACACCTTTGTGCATTCCTTCCGTATAAAATCTATTTTGCCAACTGTCTGCTCTAGTTAATTTAAATAAAATCTGAAGCATGTTAATGACTAGGTAATCGTAAATTACTTTAAAAATTCACTTACTTCGCGTCGCACGTTGTCAGCTTCCCATTTGTTCGCGATGCGTATCGTCTCCGCAGTCTTTTGTTGAACCGACTTGGTATCATCGAGAAGTGTGAGCTCGTAGAACTCTTGAATATCTGTGACACAGCAGAAAATTTAATTATAATGCCATCAATCAATCGATTTTCTCAGAGCCTTGAATCGTCATCATAACTTATGCATTATGGACATTAGTTTGTTTACGTTGCTGTTACTCATTACTAATGCTGATTTGATAGAGAAGTCGCATAAAGCTTCGTGCAGACTAGCGCGACGCGACACCGGTTATTGTTATACCGTGAAGTTTTCTTAGAAATTGTATTGTCCGAGTCGCGCCGCGCCGTCGCGTCGCGCTCGTCTGGACGAGGCTTAAAGTTGATAATATTGAAAGAAGGAAGCTATGGATTGCTTAGTAAAATATGCAGCCCATAAAGGCTTATCTGAAAGAGCTAATCTGGAACAATTCCGTTCAATGGTAGGTGTATAGGTAAGTACCTACGAGAAACTATCGCGTGAGTCGTGTCGTGTTGAGATCGATATCGAGCGAGTGAGTGCGGCGACCCCACGGTGTTTCATGTTAGAGTAGATGAACTTAGTGCATATTGTAGGTATTATAAAAATGAACTAAGCATAGGTAGGATACGAGGGTGTCCAAGTAGCTTTGGCCGGATTTTACAGTCTGCTTCACAGCGTCTTTTGATCATAGCGCAGCTCGTGAAACTGTGGGAGATACCAGTAGCTTAGGTTCATGAATTACTTAGTCGTAAATAATCGTGAGTTTCGGTAAATCTATTATGGCAACACAGAAACTTGTTTGGGTAAAGAATTCTCATCACAAGTCCGGTGAAGGTTCATCTTTGTGGCAGTGCTTTGACAGACATCTTGACAATGGGTACAACGAGTATTGTATTGTTTCATATTTTCAGAGAATTAACTTTCTTATAAATATTTTGACACGTAGGTAGGTACTTATTCTATGAGAATAGCCCCCAGTATCTTTACAAAACTGTCACGTGTCGGATCCTGAGAAAATGATAAGTAGTCATTTTTACTGACAAGCCTTCTCAGTGACTAATATAGAAACCTATAGTGGTGATGTGCCTTGAGATCTCGAAAAGGTAATCTTTCGTACTTATGCATTCAGCATTAATTACCGTCCATCTTATTTTATTGTTGAACTTAGACCAATAATAAATCATAGAACATTTTGTCACCCTTATTAAACTAGGTTGGCTACTTGGCTATCAACATTATTATGGTTATACACGTTAAACCTCAAAGAAATAACTATAATATGTAGAGATAAGCCATATCTCTACGGTTATTACGCGCACTACCTACATATTGGTGACGCAAACACCGAGATTTATATGATCAAACTATCTAAGTACATCATAATTTCAGCAGTATCTGAATTGTGAAATTGTACAGACTCATCCGCAAAAAAGTACCCTAAAATGTTAAGCTTCTACCCCGTATGTACGGCGGGCGCAAGTGATCAAGCGTAGGTACTTTTGTTTCGTCCTTTAATACCTGCATGGAGGATTATTCAATAAAAAAATTGTTGGAACAGTTCAGCTCACATAGTTTAAAATTTCAATTAAAACATGTCGAAGAGCGAATTGTGTTGGCGAAGGCTCAGTTAAAGCCGGTGACCCGTATATAGGAGATGTAGGTCAAACAGACCACCGCACATACTGTCGAGTTTACGTACGAACATGCTAACGCATCCGTCTGCCGCACTACGATATGGTTGATGGATTTTGTGTAAATATTGTCAAATAAAGCTTCATAAGAGTCGGGTGACTCGGGAACCTATAAGCGACGCGGTTGTTCAGAATGTTTTGCATGTATAACAAACTGTTTTCAAGGAAAACAAGGAAAAGTTTAGGTAGGTACCTACTAATGCAATGTTGGAAATGAAAACCACAATAAGCTCAAAGTGCATGCTCTACCTGCTCATCCATTTACTAACTGCCGGTTTAAGGCACCTTGTTGGTGATTTATTTGGACTGAATTAATTAAGTTTACCTCCTTTAGTAGGTACCATCCATGCTTTTCAAATAAGATGTTAAGTAATTCTTATGTTATGCTAATACTTATTGTTGTTGTACAGGTAGGTCCTACGTTTGTAGTCACACAAATTACGTTACTAGATACATAATTATGGCTACTAAGTTCAAACAATGGAGAATAATAGGATAACAACATGACTAAAATAACTAAACAACGCGCAACTGTGCCACAAGTAGAACCAAGTGGAAATTTTGGTGCATACAGCAGCACATTGTCCTTTTCGTTAATTAATTAGGCATTATTTGAATTCAGTATTTTTATTTTCAGAAATATAAAATTATATATACCTACCTAAGTACCCTAAAGTAAGTATCAGTATATTCATAATAACCTTATCTTAAGGTCATTTAGTATCTTTAGTAGGTACATAAAACTCGTCAACAGAGGCTGGACGACTCGGTTATCACGTCCAACTAATAAACAAGAGGATTATTCATATTATTTTCAACTGATAAATGCATTTCGTGCGTAAGCGACACATTTGATAAATAACAGAAATTTAAACTGCCTGCGTGTGGGTATTCAATCACACTGATCGAGTTTAATTAGTAAGCCCACGTACGCACGGACGTAATAAAATCGCGGCGATTTTTTTTCGTGCACTAGATTTTCAACGCTCTGCTTAGCGCCGAGAGTTGAAAATCCAACAGTGTGTTTTTTCAACGCGCAGGGACGAGAGTGTGTCCCAACGCGTTGGATTCTCAACGCTCCGCTCAACATCGAGAGTAGAAAATCCAGTGCGCGATAAAATCCCGCCGCGATATTTTTACGTCCGTGCGTATGTGGGCTTACTGTTTAGAGATTTGTGTCAACAGTAAAACGAAATTATCTGGACTTATGTATACTTATATACCTACCTATCAGCACTAGGGGCGTAAATATATTTGGTGAAACTCGTTAGGTGATTACCAAATAACCCACTGATCTACAAACCTATTAATTAATGATAGATACTAGAGTCTCTTCATTTGACGCCTATTACATACTAGTTTTGTTCGAATTTTCAATTAGATTTTTATCTTCCATCAATGGAAAACAGAAGGGTTATTCAAGGTCCAATTAAAATAGATGGACAAATTTTTACACAACATTCAGTACGTCGTACGTAAAAAAAACAATGATTAAAGTGATTTTATTTTGACCTAAAATAATAAACGGCATTCCAACCCAATGCCATTTATTATTTTAGGTCAAAATAAAATCACTTTAATCATTGTTTTTTTTTGCTTTGATATCTTTGGTTTATAGACGTAGGTACTGAACGTTGTGTTAAAATTTCGATAGCTGATTTATTTTTCTTGTAATTATCTAATGCGTTTTTCTTATATATTTTTTACCGTTGTCCTTATTTTGGTGGTCTGAATGATTTATAAAAGTTTGTCCATCTATTTTAATAGGACCTTACACAGGTTGAATATCTTCAACCCTGCGACTGATCCAGTGAAGCCCATGTATGTTCATTACACATGACGCATACAGTCAGCTGCAATCAACTACGCATCCACTGCGGGGCAAGGTTAATCCAATGTAGATAGTATACACGTTATGGTTTTGTTTAATTTCTAACTAAATATTCACAACTGACTTCTTATTTTTAAAGAGCGCGCAATTTGTTCAGGATTCCCCTTTACCTGCCCAAAATGCAAAAATCGACTTTAAACTCTGCACTTCTGCAGTCGTAGTGTTGTGGTCTTGCACATAACATTAAAGAACCTATTAAGTAAAATACCCACGTTCAGACCAATACCTATGTGGACTACCAAAATAAGCCTTAGGGATTGTGTGTTGAATTAGACCGTATGAAGGCAATATTATACCTACGTTCTGAGAAGTAGGTCATCTATTCACACCTCGTAAGTCTTTATAGGTGCTTAGATTTTATAGGGTCTTATTACTATAGTATATCAGTAAGTTTTAAGCACAAGAACCTTTTTTATTTAAATTAAAGTAATTAAGCCTGACCATATCAGTAAGTACTAAGCACCTTATTATACTCTATAGGTTTAGGTAGTTAAATAAAGGTAAACAAATCGTAAGAAGGGTTTTTATAGATGACAATTTTTTGTTTAAAAATACGATAAACCAAACTAAATTTATTTTAGATTTTTACTATACTTTCCTCCTTCATACATGTTTGTTAAATTTTATAATTTATACCTAAACTACTCTTCGTGGGTGTAACTGCTTGAGCACATTTTTTTAGTTAGATTTATATAATATAATATTTTGTAATCTGTCTATTGTAAAGAACCCAAATTCTAAACGTCTACGAATTATAACGTTGCTAAATTGAAGAGTACAACTGTTACGTAACATGACAACTGAAGTGACATGTATTACGTTTAGTCGGTTACTGGACAGCTGTCTCGTCATGTGGTTTTTTTGTTTACCTTTATTTATCTACCTAAACCTATGGAGTATAGGTAGGTATAATTTACATATTAAGTACCTACCTACTTGAAATAAAGTTAATTGTTACCTTTATACTTTCATACGTGAACTTCGTCTAGACAAACATCTGGATAAAGTTTTCGACCTAAGGCAAGGTTTCTAGTCCACAAGAAACAGACTGACACCAAAGATTGTCTCAAAGTTATTAATTATTTTACAATTTCTTGGAACGATTTGCCCTTGCAAATCTATACAAACATAAATACTGCTTACAAATAATTTATCCAACAGCGTTCCGCGGGTAGAGGCCTTCGTGTTGTTGATATCAGATATACTAGACTAGTGTACTGTTCATTACAACCGGCTAAATATATCGTATCACAATAGCAGTGTCGTGGTCAAGGAAGATTCAAGAGCGCCAGTGACGCGATGTGCGGTCGCGCGCCTGTTCCGTATATTTATAGCATTGCGAGCTGAATCGGTCCCTTCGACCACTGAACTTGCAAAGTCGAACTGAAGTTCAAAGCTAGCGGCTAATTTAAAGGGGTATTTTCTTCTTTATTGTTGTTTATTTTTGGAAAATCCATTATTCAAGGAGGGTTAGCGCTGGTGCTAAGCTCGGGTTATCTAAAGTACAATGTAATTATAATTTTATTTTTTTATAATAATGAAAAAATTGTCTACAGCTTCGGCACACAGAAACTGATTCAGTCTTAAAATGTTCTGGCATGATTAATTTCATTACGGGTTCCAAGACTGTTCCCTGCGATACACCGCGCGACAGTCAACGTGGTTCGAGTACCTACCTAACCTGTAACCGCTACTCCTGTGACCTCCCCGCAGGGGAGGTTGTTGTAGGTAGGTAACGAACAAAAAGGAACCCAACCATGTGACGTCACATTTTTGTAACTAAGGATGGATAATGGGAAGGGTTACTTACGCATTCAAACGTTTTAATTAGAACGATTTTTAACCAAAATTAGGGACTCCTATTATAGAAGGTGGGCAGATTTCCTGACATTCGAGTTGTATTTGTCTGGTAGTCTGTGGAGAAAACTAGGGAGTCTGTAACTGCCGGCGGCACAGTTGGCCGTGATCTCATTCAAGTCACGTCAAGATGACACAATTAGTTCTGTAGGCCTGTGCAACCTTAAGGCAATATCCTTACCAGGACTTCTGGCTGGACAGAATGAAAATGTCAATCTACCACTGCAGGTTCCTGTCAGAGAATTATTACCGAGCCTACTTATATTCTGAACTTGAGGGCTGGAAAACGTATGGTTAAAAATGTGTATGCGTATGCTAAAACGTGTGCCCTTGACTCCAATATAAATGAATGAAACATACACCCGTTTTTCGGAAGGCTAATCAACAACGTGTCAAAATTAAATTCATGTCAAGTGGTTTCATTGAAAGTTTTTGTTTCAGATTTCAGTCACCAAATCACATCATTAAGCCCACGTTCGCACGGACGTAAAGATATCGCGGCGGGATTTTCTCTCGGTGTTGAGCCGAGCGTTGCGAATCTAACGCGTTGGGACGCACTATCGTCCTAAAAAACACTATTGGATTTTCAACTCTCCGGAGAGAGCTGCAGAGCGTTGAAAATCCTGTGCACGATAAAAAATCGCCGCGATTTTATTACGTCCGTGTGACCATGGGCTTACAGTCTGTTAGCGAATTTTTTTGTCGTTGGCATTTCATAAGCTGGGCTGCGTGTATAGTGTATACCAGTAGGTGTACCAGTGAAATAGTATATCTACCTGCATAAAAACCTCACATACGTACTAGACCAGTCACTACCTATGAAAGGTCAGACTATCCAACGTAATATAGACTGGCTTTAGACTGACTCATATCATAAATAACGACAAAACAAGGGATAACCTACCTGTGTCGTAACTTCCTGTTCGATTCACCCCAGAAAAAGTGTCAGTAGTTGAGACAGGTAATAATTCCTTCGGAATAATGTAGGTCACTCTAGTTATTAAAACCGGTACGTATACCTACA
Organism: Xanthia icteritia; assembly: GCA_949128155.2. Lineage (NCBI taxonomy): Eukaryota > Metazoa > Arthropoda > Insecta > Lepidoptera > Noctuidae > Xanthia > Xanthia icteritia. The sequence goes on from OX421930.2 coordinate 10,769,583, forward strand.
TTATACACTTGAGAGTCGGTATGGTGTCGTATTATTCGTGCTTACTAGGGTTAAGTGACGTAATCTAAACCGACCTCAACGCAGCTCTTGTTAGAACAATTCAGAGTTCCTTACCCTGTGAGAAATAACACACAGTACCTATAGGTTACAAGAAAGCGGTATATTAATTCTATTGACTCACCAAGTAGAGCTTGAAAAAGACGTGATTTAAAAATCCTAATGACTCTCTCGATGGCAAGGCGAAGTTGTCGGTCCTGCGGCTTCACCAGTTTGCCGTGGTAGTCTTCCAGCAGTTCTAATGCTCGGTGGGCCTCTGTGACACCAACAGCAATACATCAACAAAGGGCACATTGATTCGTCTTCGGTAAAAATAGGCACATTGAAACTGGGTCATGTTTACTTCTTGTTTTCAAAATCTATTAGATACCAGGCAAGGTTACGAAGAGAGTAAAGTTTGATGGTACATAATTGAGGTGTTCTACTAAGAATAAAGTCACATAAAATGTATTAATAACAGCAAACTTATAACGTATGAGTAGTGGAATGAGTAGGCTATATTTTGCTCGACCTACATTTTATTGAAACGAAGGGCATGTTTTCTATGTGGTAGCAATAAAACGAAATAATAAGGGATTTATAGTTTTAATACAGGAAGGTAAAATATGAGGTAGGTATAGCATACTCGGTATGGAACGCAGAAGCGGGTTCTTTACAACCCTCATATTATCGATACGGATCAACAAAAGGGTGCTACGGCGAGCGCTGCCAACCCCATGTGCAAATTCAATAATAAGTCAATGACAGCACGGACTAAATACGATCACTATAGACCACAAACGTCGATATCTGAATATCGAAATTCACCTTGCTTACGAACTGGCATCACGGCACCACCCCCTCACGATATTTTAGAAAACGAATACACTTGAGACAAAATAAAATGGAAATGATTTTTCACAGTGGCAAAATTATGACACTGATCATGTTAAACAATTTTAATCACAGCTAGGATGATTTTGGAGCGGCTCATATTGTCGCACAACGAAAACATTTAGAAGATGGTATACGAAGCGAAGCGCGGTAGTGATGCCGCTTATAAGGGCCATCGAATACTGCGCCCGATGGGATTGGTCGATTTTCACAGTGACGTCAGGGGGTGAAAGCATAGACAATGAAAAACGTGGACAGGGGTTGGGAAAAAGTAAATTGGGGATGCCAGATAGAACGCTATATTCACTTGTTTGTTGCAGAAATCGTCTACAAAACACATGGAATTTTTTATTATATACTAGATAATTTCAGCGTCTAATGCCTATTTCAAATAATTTATAAGATGTTTTTTTAGGGTACCAAACGGAATCCTATTCTAAATACTAAGCCTCCGCTGTCCGACCGTCTCTTTCAGAGAAATTTTCAGTTGATATTTTTCCAGATAGAAATAGGTACATTATTTCTATTGCCGCTCTATCAACAAATAATAAAAATAAAATACCTAAAGTTAAAAATTAAAGGGGGTCTCCATACAAGAAACGTGATTTTTTCGGCGTTTTTTGCTAAATATTGTACGGTGGCATGGAATCTTTTGTGTGCGAGTCCGACTTGCACTTGGCCGGTTTTTTTGAGCACCATACCGACTGATCTACCTCATGTACTCTGTGATGTACCTACTGATTCTAACTCAGCAGTGTTGAAATTTCATGGTAGGTAGGTAAGATTTACCAAACTTAGCACTCAGTTAAAATCACCGTAAATAGAAGGACGAGGACGTAGGTCTGTTATCTGTATTAGTAGGTACCTTCTGTACCTAGGTGATTTGTTGCTATGAGTTGAGAGATCCTTTGAAAATCTATGAAAAAATATGTATTATTTTAAATGTCGATAAAATTATTATTACGTAGTTATTACCTACATTAAACTAATATTTTAATTATAAAAGTTCTTAACTTGATTTCTTAACGACTGTTTGTCTGAGGGGAAGAACCCTAGAACGTGATTATTTATAAAATGAATTAACCACCGATATATTCATTATTATTTAATGAGAATAATAATTACTATATATGGTAGGTACCAATTTTTCTTTAATATGCAAACTGTGTTTTACTTGCTCAAGAAATCAAGTCTTAACAAATAGAGGTTCATGTCCCGCTGTCGTCTGGTAGCCCCTGAAGTTTTGAAATAATTTATTTATGCAATTACGTAACTTGTCTTTGTTTCAATATAGAAAAGAGACGCAGAATATTGTATACCAATAATATCTACATGAACAAATTCATTTTGATCAATGCTTGTAGTACAAACTTGATTTTGAGTGGGGTAATGTGTGTCGCGAGTGTGACATGTTGGTGATAAGTTTACGTTTTATTTTACCTAATAGCATTTGTTATCACAAGGTTGCATATTGCATTTTAAATTAATATTCATGTTTTTTCTTAATTAAATGATTAAATAAATATGGATATGACGAAAACTTCGTAACTAAATACGTGAGAATGCTGCTGTTTTAACACAATCTATTTCTCATAATGAAGATAACGTGGAATAAAACGCATAACGGATTTTTGACAAATCGTCTGACCTTGGGCGCCCTGCGCAACATTCGTGAATCCAACCGAGCAAGATTATTGTTCTGTCGAGCTAGTCTCGACATACCTATCTACATTCTACAGTGTGTATGTAGATATTTATTAAGGAGTAGTGTAGTTCAAAATCTGCGAGTGTGGGGCGCGAAGATGCCTCTTTTTGGCAAAAAAGATTTCGGGAGGAAGTCCAAAAAAGATGGAAGAGATTCTGAGAAGCAGCCGTCAATCGAAGACAAGTACGCCGTCAAAGATCTATTGGGCACAGGAGCATTTTCCGAGGTACGTTTGATAGAGAGCAAAGAAAACGGGCAGATGTTCGCTTGTAAAATTATCGACAAGAAGGCTCTCAAAGGCAAGGAAGATTCATTAGAAAATGAAATTCGTGTCTTGAAAAGATTTAGCGAGCAAGCCAAAGGAGGCGAGGTTGCCGAGAAGAAAATTTTTTCCCATCCGAATATTGTCCAGCTGCTCGAGACATACGAAGACAAAAATAAAGTGTACCTTGTGATGGAACTTGTCACAGGTGGCGAATTGTTCGATAGAATCGTTGAGAAAGGCTCTTACACCGAAAAAGATGCGTCCAATCTAATTAGGCAAGTGTTGGAAGCAGTAGATTACATGCACACCCAAGGAGTAGTCCACAGAGATCTGAAACCAGAGAATCTGCTGTATTACAGTGCTGATGAGGATAGTAAGATCATGATCAGTGATTTTGGTTTGTCTAAGATAGAAGACTCTGGTATTATGGCCACAGCATGTGGTACACCTGGATATGTTGCTCCTGAAGTGTTGGCCCAGAAACCTTATGGGAAGGCTGTGGATGTGTGGAGCATAGGAGTAATATCATACATTCTACTGTGTGGATATCCTCCATTTTATGATGAGAATGATGCCAACTTGTTCGCTCAGATCTTGAAGGGAGACTTTGAATTTGACTCACCATACTGGGATGATATTAGTGACTCTGCAAAAGATTTTATTCGGCATCTAATGTGTGTTGATGTGGACAAGAGATACACTTGCAAGTAAGTCTTGAAGTATTCTTGAAACAGCTTTAATTATACTCATATTTCATATCATATCTGAGCAATTATTGCCTCTTGCATGTGTGCCTAAATAACTAGTACAAATGACTATAATTTTGGATATTATTTACTTACAATGTATGCATAATACAGAGATTTTTATATAATAATTGGAAGTTTTGCTAGATGTCATCATTTTATTTACTAGAAAATGTTTGTCGCCCAAGTTTAACATAAGTACTACAGTTTGGTCTAATATTTATAACAAAGATGCATCCTACACAAACCAGTGACAATGACATGGTAGCATGGTCTACAATTCTTTAATAATTATAATCTCAAACATATACACAATAGAACTTACAATACATTATAGTCAAAATATAACTAAGTACAACTAATTAAAATATGTTAATTAATGCACATAATAATGAAGTAATATTAAAAGATTCATTGAGGTACTAATGGCATTGTCACACAACGACTTATGAACAGGTAAAATGATTATGTACCCACCCAGGTTTGTAGTTTATTTAACCGAAACTATTGTGGTTTCTCCATCTTAGCACTACATATTATACAATGCAATAAACTCAAAAACTAATAAATGGATCTTCACACAGTTTTCACCCATGGATGGAGTGATTCATGAGGAAGGTTCAGGTGTATAGGTTTTCTGTGAATTGGCTGAAATATGACAATGGTTATTGAAGATGTCGGAAAAATCATACCCACTGGGGGATTTACTCGCTTGCACTGTATAAACCAATAGAGTTATTGTTGTACAAATAGGGTATTCCTAATAATATATCCCATAATATCCCACGAGTATGTACTACCTTATCCTGGTAGTACGTACTCGTGGGATATTTTCCGATATCCACGAGGGCTAAGCAGAGGACAAAAGCTAGTTAATACTAAATTTAACATAGGAAGTAAAGGAGACTGAGTTGTGGACTGACATCACCCAGGGCAGGAAAATTTGGCGCCACTAAGAATCGAACCCGGGACCTCTGGGTCGGAGACAGGTGGTCTAACCACTAGACCACAGAGGCGGTTTATTTTTTTTTGTAATTTTAGAATAATAACATTATTTTCAATAAATGATAACGTCAAAACATTTGATAAACATTTTAGGTAGGTACCTACTTTATAGTTCTTATTTTTCCCAGTAGGAAATTTATGTTTATTTTTATGCTATAAAAGTCATAATAACTTGCAACATTTTATCATTATACAATGTGTAACTGAACACTATGACAGTAGTTTGTTCAAAATCGTTTATCGTTTGTTTGAATCGATCTCTGTCATTTTTTATATAGGTAATTTTTTATCCCAAAATAATTATAACTACGTAAATTACAGTCACATTTCTGAAAAATGGACGAAATACCTACTACGTTCCACCCGTTATCCGTTACGTGTGCGGCTCCTGCATGTACTACTAACTTATTAAAAAAAACAATTTTTTATACATATTAGTAAAAATTCGGTGTATGTATTATGATTATAACATAATATTCTAATTGTGGTGTTTGGTGGTGTGCGTTAATCCCGGGACATGTTGTTCTATGTTGATATTTGAGAAATAAATGGAAAGCGCCTACATAATACCTAACAACAAGTCTTATTCTATTTACTGAGTTTATCTATTATAAGGCTTAGCTTAGAACAGTAGTTCTCAAAACAGTTTTGGTGATGGAACCCTTTTGGAAAACGAAGTATTTGACGGAGGCCTAAAATAATCAAAATCTGGTACAAATTGTACAATCAGTAAGAAAATGGTCAGTTTTACAAAAACATTTTTTGATGCCAATCGATCCTGTTTCATATAAGGATCAAAAAAAAAATTTGACCAATTGAAAAGTTTGAGTAGGTACTAGAAAAGTCAGAAATCGCAAAAAACTTTTCCCTTATATTTCTTAGGAAATGAAAATCCAACTTACTTTTTACGGTGGATAGACAGGCCGAAAATAAACAAAAAAAATGGATCGAAAATACGCGTTATATTTATTTTATTTGAGAACAAAATTTTGATAGTTACAAGTCAGTCCACTACAAGAATCAGAAATTGCATAAATAAAACCTTTGTATAGAAAAAGTTTTTTCAAGAGCCACGAACTATGTAATTTTATTCTCAAATCAAATTATAACGCGTATTTTCGAAATTTGAAATTAAATTTTTAGGGTTCCGAAGGGTGCCAAACAGGAACCCTGTTACTAAGCCTCCGCTGTTCGTCTGTCTGTCTGTCAGCGCACTGTATCTCATGAACCGTAACTGGTAGACAGTTGAAAATTTCACTGATTATGTATTTCTATTACCGCTATAACAAAAAATAATAAAAACAAAATAAAGTTAATAATTAAAGGGATCCTCTCCATACAATAACCATTTAATTTAGAAAAAAAAGAAACTAACACTGGCATGTGGGGTGTCATTGTCTAGAGGTCATCCAGTAGAGAACAAATATATTTTTTTTATCTTCAAAATGAAGAAATAGGTGGCTGTAAAAGTTGTCAGTTTTAGACCATTTTTGGCGAGCTCTATCTCAACAACTATCCTAGTTATGAATTTGATACTTCTGTATAACATGTAAGTACCATAATATACTGTATATAATCAACGAATACAAAAAACGCCGATTCATAAGGTATCAGATTTAAATATAGGTGGGATTCTTCAACTGCAAAAAATAACTTTGTAATTCATAGTATCATTATGAAATAAAAAAAAATTGCGATTTTTAAATTTATGATGTAAAATAATAACAATATTTTATTTTTTTTGCTAAATATTGTACGGAACCCTTCGTGGGTTCGCCGGTTTTATTTTGTTTATTTTCGGCCAGTCTAATTTGAGGTTGAAGCCTACGAAATGTAAGGGAAAAGTTTTTTGTGATTTCTCCCTTTTCTTGTACTCAAACCTCAGTTAGTTTAATAGAGATTTTTGATCCTTATAAAAAACAGGATTGAGTGGCATCAAAAAAAGTTTTTGTGAAAACTGCCCATTTTCTTGCTGACTACTTTTTTGCAAAATATGTGAATGCCGATCAAAATGTCTCAAAAAGTTAAGGGCAGTCTCCTAAGACCGTTTTCTTGTAGCTACAACGGTTAAGGTAGCTGCCCTTACTGCCCCTTCTCAAAAACCCACCTTGTATATTAATAGCTATTTGAAGAAATTATTGACTTCATTATTTTGTTGCATAAAATTTACATCCGAGTACCTAATATTTTATTAGTGAATTGGGCATAATTACTTTTTAATCTTGAAAAATAAATCTGTTTGGTTTTCGGCGACTTACCACCATTATTTTTGTGCTTGCTGACTTGTGACCAAAATAGGTACCTATTCAGCAGTCCTTCGTTCTTCTTCTTCATGTTGCTGGCACAAGAATATTTTAAATTTTGTTGGCCGGAAACTTCGCCACATCCACGGCGTCGTCACAGTCGGTGGCAGAACTTGTTCACAATCCACAATATCAAAACCAACCAAATCCATACTTACCTGGCTATCAATATGCTGACATTTGCCAATATAAAACCATTCAACTGTTGAGTTTAAAATGTTATAGCAGACCAAGGTTAGCGTCAGAATGGCTGGTTGTCTATGGCAATCAGCTCTGAAAGTATATTCAAGAATTGCTACACAATTGCTTATATTTGCTATATGTGTTCGATAATTGCTACATATGATACATTCAGAGAAATACGAATATTTTTTTGACCAGCCGTTCTGACGTCAGGATGGATGGTCGCCTCCGTGATCAGCATGAAAAACGCAGAATTTCTAAAAGTATGTAGTATCAATAATTGCTTACTAATTGCTACTTTCACGAATTTAAGTTTGAGCTTCGTACATACATTAGGTAAAAAAATATAGCTTGTATTAAAATTTGTACGAAAAAGCGCCTAATAATTTAGAAAGGCAACAAATTCTTTTTACCAGAGGTGTCTTGTTCAAATCTTGCAGGCGTTCACTTCGACTTTAATGACGTTTGGTGAGTATTTAATAAACGTAGGTACCTACCCTCCATAACATAATATTTACTAGTATCAGTTAAACGTTGAAACTGTTCTGACTTTTTTGATAAGTACATCAAAAGAAAAATGTAACAATAGTGAAACTTAGTGCTTACGTCTGTGTTTTGTGATAGTGATAGACGTTAATAAAACTGTTAATGAGTTACAAGAAGCCGCAAATACACTTATTAATTGTGAAGAAATTACACAATGCCGTCGACATAACTGTCATGGTATTAAATCGTTTACTATAGCCTTACGAGACCTAATTGCATTTGAATTTAATTCAAATGATTTTATTTCAGTAGATGATCCTCCGATCCACCTGTTATTGCACAACACTGAATTTCGTTTATTGTCAATAATAGAATTTATTCCTCCGTCACCTGGAATACAAATTGGTCACTATAAAGCTCACTGCAGGCGAAATTTACAGTGGAATTGTTACGATGATCAATCTACAAAGATAACAAAAAGTCCAAAGAAGATGATCCCTCATTGTATTTTATATGTTAAAAAATAGTAATTTGTTGATTTTGGTGTGCGTTACCCAGGCCAGATGTTGTCGAAAATGGTCATTTGAATCTTATAGATAATTAGTTTTGCGGCTTCTGTAATTGTTGCGCACATTTTTAAATTTGTTGCGCTTATAGTTTTTTAATTATTTCACAAAAACATTTCCTGCTGGGGTAACGTTATCCCAGCCAGACCTTTTTCTTTCTAATGGGAATATTTAAATAAATACTAGCTATAAAATTAGTTGTCTAGATGAAGTAAATGTTGTGCCTTATTTTGTATTTGTTCTTTCATCGGTTGCGAAGTTATTCGAGATTTTGCTGGGGTAACGTTTTTGGTTTTGCTAGATCTTTGAAACGGTTAAGCGGATTCTTATCATATTTTGTACATGACTTCTTAGGAATTAGTTTAAATTTGTTCTGCAATAAAAAAAACAAAATAATGCATAGTTTAAAGGATATTTCATTAAATAGAAAAACACTTCAATTGGTTCCAGCACTCTCAATAAGAGGTCTAAAGACTTACTTTAAACGTTATTTTAAAGCTTGTAAATGCCTTCAAATGTATGTGAAGTTTCATTAGTATCCTGTAAGAATTTAACAAGTTATGATGATATTCAGTTCTTCACGAGCACGGTCTTGATGCGCGCGGTGTTATTTGGCCACTGGATTGGATATATGAACTGAGTGTTATGTCAATTATTAGTTGTTTAGTTCAGTTGTATATCAGTAAAATTTCAGTGTAGTACATTGGATAATTAATGAGATAATACGATTAAAGTCATTAGGAAGTGAATGACTGAGGTAACCCGACCAAGTTTAGGTGGTTACGAAAAAGCGAAATCGCAGAACATTATGGTACCTTCTAAAATATGTAGGATAGTGTTACAAATTTAGTACAGACATGTACACAAGTTTAAAAAAAAACTACATGTTTATTAAAGAATTTTTATTAACAGGTAAAATAATCATTTCAACTGAACTTTTAAAGTATTAATAAACTTATACTTAAAAACAATCACAGATTAAAATTACAGACAGTAACTTTGCTATTTTGAAATTTTCTATTACTTTTTATTTAAATTATAGATTTCAGTATACACAGTACACAGTTACAGTTTTTATTTAAATATACACATATTGGAATGTGTAATGATCATAGACAATAAATTATATATAATGACTTTTTTCGCGCTCAGATCGGCGCTACCTCATAAAAATGACTTCTGCGCATCTACCAACTTTTGCCAAGTTACGTGTCGGGGACTGTAATAGCGCGCGTATTTAGAGCATTTTTATTTACCTACTACTATCCGTTGCGTAGTTTTAAAGATCTAAGCAAACAGGGACAGACAACGGGAATCAACTTTGTTTTATAGGTACTATGTAGCGAAGGATAAATTTGTCGTTATCATTGTTGAGAATTCCAGTCCAGGTAATAACTAAGTACGAAAAAAAAGAAAATAATAAGTAAGTTCCTAAATTCAAATATTTAAACCTTAAAAAGAATACAGTTTTAGTTAAGTAGGTACCTAACAACATGTACATATTAATAATAATTTTGCTACTATTTCTGTAGTTACATTATGCAAGCTTACCTTGATCGTGAATTCATCAAGCACTCCACATTAACAGTAATTCGCCACACTTATTATTATATAATAGCTCTCACGCACTCGATAAATATTTGCAAAAACAGGAAACGGAACTGCCGAAGCGCACGCGCACTCTACAAGATGAATTTTGTGATTATGGAGCATGTTTAGTGCGTTATGCAAACAATGAATTACCCCTTCACCCCACCCCTCCCGCGACCCACCGAACGACATGTTATATCGGTGATTTTTGATAAGTATGTGCAACTGGAAGATAATAATAATGTTTTCATAGTACAGATATTATTATGTATTTAACAGTGTACGCGTCTGTACCGAAATTGTAAGGTGTATTATACTAAACATTTCAAAAGATAGCATAATGTTCTGCGATTTCGCTTTTTCGTAACCACCTAAACTTGGTCGAGTTACCTCAGTCATTCACTTCCTAATGACTTTAATCGTATTATCTCATTAATTATCCAATGTACTACGCTGAAATTTTACTGATATACAACTGAACTAAACAACTAATAATTGACATAACATTCAGTTCATATATCCAATCCAGTGGCCAAATAACACCGCGCGCATCAAGACCGTGCTCGTGAAGAACTGAATATCATCATTACTTGTTAAATACTTACAGGATACTAATGAAACTTCACATACATTTGAAGGCATTTACAAGCTTTAAAATAACGTTTAAAGTAAGTCTTTAGACCTCTTATTGAGAGTGCTGGAACCAATTGAAGTGTTTTTCTATTTAATGAAATATCCTTTAAACTATGCATTATTTTGGTTTTTTTATTGCAGAACAAATTTAAACTAATTCCTAAGAAGTCATGTACAAAATATGATAAGAATCCGCTTAACCGTTTCAAAGATCTAGCAAAACCAAAAACGTTACCCCAGCAAAATCTCGAATAACTTCGCAACCGATGAAAGAACAAATACAAAATAAGGCACAACATTTACTTCATCTAGACAACTAATTTTATAGCTAGTATTTATTTAAATATTCCCATTAGAAAGAAAAAGGTCTGGCTGGGATAACGTTACCCCAGCAGGAAATGTTTTTGTGAAATAATTAAAAAACTATAAGCGCAACAAATTTAAAAATGTGCGCAACAATTACAGAAGCCGCAAAACTAATTATCTATAAGATTCAAATGACCATTTTCGACAACATCTGGCCTGGGTAACGCACACGATTTTGTGTACACGTAGAAATAATATTATATAAAGATTTAACGAAGTATTACGATTGTTTTCTTTCATACATTTCCCGTGTTTCATATTTATGCTTTTGTAGGTAGGTATGTACTGCTTGATTAAGCATAAGTTGTGTAGCTGACAATGGCTTATCCACCAATGAACCCTGATGGTGGTCAAACCATTGTCAGCTACACGCATAATATGTTGTCTTTTTGTTTGTCATTAATAATTTCAATTAACTAATTCGATTCCGCGTCAACAGATGGGGTAGGTGACCCATAATTGTGAACGCCTGTACGATTTGAACAAGACGCTGCTGTAGTAAAACATTGCCTTTCCAAATTATTAGGCGCTCTTTCATACAAATTTTAATAAAAGCTATATTTTTTTACCTAATGTATGTACGAAGCTCAAACTTAAATTCGTGAAAGTAGCAATTAGTAAGCAATTATTGATACTACATACTTTTAGAAATTCTGCGTTTTTCATGCTGATCACGGAGGCGACCATCCATCCTGACGTCAGAACGGCTGGTCAAAAAAATATTCGTATTTCTCTGAATGTATCATATGTAGCAATTATCGAACACATATAGCAAATATAAGCAATTGTGTAGCAATTCTTGAATATACTTTCAGAGCTGATTGCCATAGACAACCAGCCATTCTGACGCTAACAGACCAAGAGATTGGATCCATTAAGATAAGAGAAGAATTAGGATGGGTTACAAGAGGGTAACTGCTGATCATGTATCTCTTAATATTTCAAAGTAATTCCTACAATGGTAAGAAATGCAACTAATGCAAGGAGCATTTCTGGCTACAATAGCCTTAGGACTTAGTTTAACATGTCAAAATTGTTATTATTTGACTATACTAACAAAGCTAACATTTTATAAATTGTTTGTATTAGCAACTAATATTATAGCTTTTTGTGGCTGTGAAGTTTAGACCTGTTGCTGCTAAGATGTCTAACGGGAGTTCAGTTCAGTTATACAACTTTGAATAAAATAAAACAATTCCTACAATGTCCTACTGTATGAATTATGCAGTTGAGCTGGCATTGGTAAAACATTAGGTACTAAAAACTAAAATAAATTGTAATCATGACATATTCTCATAATGAAGAAGTTTAGCATTCCTCATACAATGTGTTGGGTTATTGTTAGTCATTCGTTTATCAGGAGAACATAAAGGCATCAATCTATTTAGACAGACCGTTTAAATCCAGAATTGACCATGAACTACGAAAATCAATTTAGTATGATATGCAAATTGGACTTGATCCCTCTTTTCTCAAAAAAAAAAAATTTTGTTCCAGACAAGCTTTGGATCACCCATGGATTTCAGGAAACGCTGCCAGCAACAAGAACATCCATGGTACTGTTTCTGAGCAACTCAAGAAGAACTTTGCCAAGTCGCGCTGGAAACAGGCATACCATGCGACTACGGTCATCAGACAGATGAAGAAAATGGCGCTTAACAGCAGCAGCAGCAGCTCAAGCCGCAATGCTAACGCCTCAGGCAAACAATAGCTTTATTGTTTGTCTGCCCAACTTCCGATTGCCATTGTTACACCTGCCTAGAAAGGTACCTTATATAGAGGTTTATAATGGTCTCGAAATGACTAAGTTCGACGCGATCCTGTTATTGCAGCACCATTCGGTGTAATGCTTGTTAAATTGGTAGATATCACAGTTAATTGGAATTCATTGTCAAAACAGTTGCAAAGACATGCGTTTGAGATTCGTGTCATCGCTATAATTATCGTGATGCCTTTATGCCATATTTTCTTTTAAATCAGCGCTTCTCAAAATCTATGTGGAGCAGTGCTTATAAAACTATATTGTAGGCATGTTACATAATGGTCAAAAATCAACAAACTGTTTATAAGACATTATGTCTAGTCATTTATCATTTCTGCTTGCATAAAGGTATGTACCATTTTGATTGGATTAATAATTATGAATAATATGATAACCGTAGTCAAAGGTAACAAAATATTATGGAGTTACACTATGCTTACCTCTTCAACTCATCATTGATATTCCTATTCTACATTTCATAACACATGTATCTCCTGTTTGATAGATCTTTTGATGTCAAATGACACTGTAACAGCGACATGTATGTATATCAAATCTATTATATTATTAACTCTTGACCATGAATCTTTTTACGAATTTTTAATTTATTTTTTTAATGCATTTCGAAGTGAATCAAACTAATTAGGTAGGATAATAAAATGTTCTCTTTAAAAGATACTGACTAAATAGTTATTACTTAGGTATGGTGATACTGACAAATCACATAAAAATAAGGTCTGTTGCGAAATTCATTAGAATTACAAGTTAATAAAGTGACGAATATTTACACTTAAATGATAATGGTTGGATATGATAAAGTATATTAGGCAATGAGAATGTTGAACCGCTTCTTACATCCCATATCCATTTGGAGTATCTACTTAGGTACTGGTTAACGCAATTGCTGTAGTGACGACACATATTGTGATTATTCTATTTGACCCTTCAAAGTAGTTGTTTTAAAGTTTGTTAAATTATCACCTATGCTATGCCTAGCGTAAGTTTTGTGATTCTAAAGCTAAGTCCTATATATCCATTGTCATATTCAAATACCTGTTAAGTAGTGATTTATGATATCTTCCCTATATGCACTGTTGAATTCAATGTTGTTATATAATACTCCGCGTTTAAAACGATTGTAAAATAGCGCTGTTTTCGCAAATATCATTTCATAACATTAACTGGCTACATGATTTAAATCAACAATATTTTGCGCAACTCAAGTTATTGTTTTATCGATAAGGGTGAAAGATCTGTACGCAAGACTGAAATTGTAAAGTGATAACTAGTTTTTTCAGTAAAACCCTGATGTAGGTAATTTCCGCTGCATTTTGAATATTCCATTGTTTTGAGTAAAATGTTAGGTAAATGTTAACGACGATTTATGCATTTGATAAAATATGTTGTTTCTCCGTAGCAGTAGAATAGCGAAAATGTTTATTGGGTATAAACGATGTAAAAGGAGTTATCGCAGTATCGGTACACGGGATTTATGTAACGCATAGTAAATCTTGAAAGGAAGATTAGTTATGTTTGAGTATGCACATAACTTTTTTATTGTGTCTTAACTTCCTGCTACATTGTAGACAGCCCAATTTATTATATAAGAGCGTATCATGTACAGATTCGATGAATCTCATTTTTTTTCCTTTTTAAATGCTTATGTATAAAACAAAAACTGATCAATAATCAGAGCACAGCCTGTGCTGTTTTAAATCAATGTTGAAACCAGCCTTTTCCACAATTTCTTTTTGTAACGTAATGAACGTTCCCTGTCAAACAGTGAAGTCTAAAATGTTAACATTCCGCCGTGAATGAATTTGGCATATTTGAAATTATTCTATTTAAAACTTTTTACATTCCATTTCTTCAGTATATTTTTATACAGGAATATTATACTTGTTTATCTGGATTGTATTTGAACAAACAGGGAGGGAAGAGCATTTGTTTTATATTATTTTCATTTATTAGCATTGATGTACTTATCTATTTTATACATCAATGGTAAGTACTTAGTAGATTATCATTATCATAATAGGCATATTATGTATTTGAAAAGCTTATACACAAAATTAATAAACATTCCAATTAGGATTTTATTTAGTTACTGTTTAAATACGAAGTTACTTGTGTTCATGTGATCGTTTTTGATGTCTATTTATATGGGGAAAGGTGGAAATGCGAGTGCTTTTTGGAAAAGTCCGATTTTACTTTTGTAATAGCTGTTTATTATGTATCTTCCGTCCATAACTTACACTGGGATTTTCTTTTGAAACACAGCTTATTGAACTAGTCTGCAAATCCGTGCCATGGTGTTGCGAATGATTTTATAGCATTTAGTAATTACATAATAATATAAAATATACATAATAATATAATATATATATTGTTTACCAATTTTCCATTTCAAGTTTATGAAAATTGGCCTAATGAATCTTAAAAAGTCTGATTTCATAATGTGTGTTGTGTCTAAAGTCAAGTCTCCGTTCCATAACACTTTGAGTTCTGCTTCTGTAACTTGAACAAAGACCAACCAACGCTGTGGCGCGACGATCTTATATGCGGTACGAAAGTATTCAATAACTATCTCAGTAAGAACCAGGACAGGAAGGTATTTTGATCGTCTTTTTCCCGGTTTTATTTTGATACTTAAATAATTCATAATTATCTTGACCCAAATAATACTTGTTGGTAATTAAGTGACGCGCCTGAGTTAGGCAAGAGCCAATCTACGTGTGTTATTCGTTAATGTTTTCAAACTATTGTCATAATAAATAATTCGCTTGATTGTTAAGCATGCACTGCTTTAAAGTTTTTAATAAATGTAAGTGTAGTAACGTTCAATAAATAATTGTCTAAATGCGCCTTAATATCTGTGTAATTTGAGTAGTTCTGTCAGTGCTCCTTGTATTTACTATAGTTTAAATATTAAGAGTACTAATATAGGTTTCGTCATACATTTAGAAGCAGATAGAATTTGATTTAATTGTCGACGGAATTATTATTCTTACGTCAATATCTAATTTATGTAACTCCTTTGTGTATGTTTTATCAAATGTTGGTATACTATGTAAAAGTGATTGATCTTTATGAGGACTTTTATAGTCATGTATTTTATGAATTGACATACGGGCATAGATCCCATTATAATCTCTTAATATTATAGTAATCTTCTTTAACTTCTGCCCATTTTGTGTCAATGGCTAACTAACTATACAAAGTGCCATGTGTCTACCAATAGGAGTGTTTTACTACTTATTTATTAATTATGTGATCGATTTTATATTTCAATTTCCATGATCTTTTTTAACTGCGCACAATATTATAAATAAGTCTTAATTTTAAAGCTAACTATGATTTATGTAAAGTGTACCAAAACCCAGCGTTTGAGCACCTAATTTGCTTTGTAAGGTGTCAATGTCTATATTATGTTCCTTTTTCTGCACAAAAACTTAAATCCACTAAACCGCTGTAGTTCATGTATAACCGAATAATAGTAGATACGCTAATGTGATCTTGCCATTGTTACACACTTTTAGCAGTATACACGACTTCAAGTTTGCTCTCTAGGTATTTTCCATTTTGTTATTAGTTGAGTTTTCACTGTGCCAAAACCATATCATGATCAGTGATAAATATTATACTTGTAACATACTATAAGATTTCTTGTTCGTTAGACACTTTTAAAACGATTTTTATCGCAATAGATAGCAGACCGCAGTGCTATGCGAGATATTCAAGTTCCTTGTCATTTGAATACTAATAATTTTTCTTTATTCATTAATGTATGTTTAGTGTAAGAGTAATCTATAACATATTTACTATTTTTCGAAGGTTATTAACTATGTATATGTTTTAAACAAACATACACGTTTTAGTTTCTATATTTATCTAATTAAGCACAATAGTCTAAGGGCTGGGATGAAATTCAACAAGTTTGTTTATTCGGTATCTGCAATGTGTTTCTGTTCTATCTATTGTTTGGGTTGTGAAATTAATTTTCTTTCAAGTCTTCACATGACGGATATTTCATCGGGACAGTTGTAATAACTTGTAACTAAGATCTGATTAATGTTGAAAAAAGATCTTGTGATTTAGATTTTATACTTCTTGTTTAAAACAATCAAATTTTATTAGTAGTTTCTTAGATGTTAGCTATATTTTCAATGTCATTGTAAATAAAATGCCAACTTGTTGAGACATTTGTTTCATTGCTTATACAACAAACCACCGATCTTTATTATAATTTAAATTATTTATAACGTTAACTTTATATTACAATATACATAATTGGATATAATATCAGATGTGTGAGGAATGTCTACTGTATCTCCTCGCCGAGCAGGGACAATTGTTTGAGGAACTGCGACGCGTTGGGGAGCGTGGTCGCGCCATAGATGATCTTCCTTGAAGTGCCGCTCGTTGCTTGTTGCTGTAAGATAATATTATTAGTAGTACAGGCAGTTTGAGAAACCTAAAATGATTTAAAACTGCTTTGCTTTGATTTTGCATAGATGTGAACTCGACAAGAACTATTCGATTGGACTCTTTAAACAAAAGACTGAAAGTAGCACAGAACTGAAGATTTTCTGATGATATGAGAATGATAAACTATATATTCAGGGTCACAAAATGAAAATTAGTTTGTAGCCTGCATTGCTGTTTGGACAATTTTGTACTTTACGACACTGATAATAAAGTGGATTATTTAATGTCATTAGAAAATTCTATCCGCAACACATTATTTAACACTTTCTGTGCCCAGCACCCGGCTCCCAGGTAGAACGATAATTCGTTCGCGTGCCCACAACTCGCCTCCCGCGTCCTACATATAAATAGCTGTAGGTGGCATATGACCATGCCCAGCACCCGCCTACCGGGTGCAAATCAAAATGTGCTACTAGGGTTGCCAAAAATAACCTAGTTGTGAATAGTATGCACTTTTGAGTAAGTCTTATAACAATGACTTATTTACTTTAAATGTAAGTACCGCAGATGTACTAATTGATATTATACCGCCAAAGTTCCAAGAATTTCCTATATTCCTATGTTTGAAAAAGAAAAACAACAAAGCGCATCTGCACGTGTTTTATTGAGTTTTCAAATCCCTCGCTGAAGGTTTAAAAAATTAAAACAAAGGCATCGGTTCGCTTTTATTGAGCTTATAGGTTCCTAATCCCTTGCTGAAGTTTAAAAAATGAAAACAAAGGCGTGTCGGTTCGTTTTTATTGAGCTTATAGGTTCCTAATCCCTTGTTGAAGTTTAAAAAATGAAAACAAAAGCGTGTCGGTTCGTTTTTATTGAGCTTATAGGTTCCTAATCCCTTGTTGAAGTTTAAACCCCTACAATATTACGCAGACTGCTGCAGCAGCCGTCAAAATATGGCGCATCTGGTAGCAGTGTGCGTGTTATAGGTCGCAAAATTCCTTAAATTACCTGTGTAAACTATACCGTTCCTGGTCTAACTTACACAGTGTAGGGGAAAGAACAGGAAAGGCATAGAAAATCACATGTTAAACATCTGACTATAATTCGCGCCGAAATGTTTAATTCTTTGAGTCTGTGGTGATTCTAAGGAGGCTAAGTCATCGGACGGTACTGCCTAGTCTCACGTGTATTGTTTTATTTAGTTCAGGTTTCGTCTACATAAATAAATTAGGAAATTAAGTAATTTATAAGAATAAGAATCCTTTATTTGCAGTTTAATATTATCATTTATTTATTAAAAATATGTAGGCATATATATCATGCAAGGTTCTCTCGGCGTAAGTGTTATGGTTTTTAAATACCTAGGAAAACAAATTAAAATATGTAAAAAAAGCTCAGTGTAGTTTATTTTATTCAATAAAACGACGTTCGACAACCCTACTACCCGGCTGGCTAGTTGTGGGCGTGGCTTAGTGAACTCGGATTCGGGTGCTGGGGCATAGGGGACCCGTTACGTAACCATCGCGCCGATGGACTCGACTGACGGGTTGTTATAGATTTGCGAGACACATTTTATGGCATGCTAATTTGTATGCATTCTATGTACTTAGCAGTGAAAGTGTTAAGAATGCAACTCTAAAAAAATATTCAATTTTCTTCAAAGGAACTTGAAAGTAACATGGTTACTTAAACGTGAAACATCATTTACCACCCGGTGCAATAAAGGTCACAAGTGAACCTTATCATCTGAATGGCCTTTTCCAACTATGTTGGGGTTGGCTTGCAGTCTAACCAGATGTAGCTGAATACCAGTATTTTAAATGGACTGACCTCCACAACCCAGTATGTATTATACCTTTTGGTAAGACTGGTTGCCAGACTTGTAACAACTGTCAAAGATCAACCAATGACAGCCGGAAAAACGGCTTAACGTGCTTTCCGAGGCACGCAGGGATGATAGGGGTCACCCATCCACGATCCCCAAAAGAGAAAGTAACTAATAAAAAAAGATTACCTTAGCGAAATCTATAAGATTGTGATACTCGATGTAGTTGCCTCCCCCCACAACGAACACCACGGCGTCGCTGGGCGGCGGCTGGCGCGCGGCGCGGGCGCGCGCGGCCGCGTCGGTGCGCGCGGCGCGCGGGTCCAGCCACAGCAGCGCGCCGCCCGCCTCCGCGCCCGTCAGCGCCGCCTCCACGGCGCGACTCACCGGCAGCTTCTGTGGAGTTCATATGGGGGTTTGAGCTCAAGAGCTGATGCAGTGTCAAACTACTGGAATTTTGCTTCTAATAATAGGCATTATTATTAAGGCTGTCCGCGTTAATACTTTACTAGCGACTCGCTCCTGCTTCGCACCGGTGGTGACATGTCAAAACATCGATATTTCTATTCTAAATCTAAGTAAACTATTAATGTTTTCTACATACATAGAAACCTTCCAGACTAAGGCCCGTATTACAGAACCTCACTCAAAACTCAAGCATTACTTAAAACTCGTTTAAAGCCTTTTGATTGGTTGAAACTAGTTTTAAGTAATGCTTGAGTCTTGAGTGACGTTCTGTAATACAGGCCTAAATGTTCTGAGTCTAAATTATGATGAAAACTGCATCAAAATCCACTGTGTACTAGAAGATCTAAGCGGTCACACAGAGAGACACGAAAAGGGACTTAGTTTTAGACTATGTATAGATTTTTCCTTGAGGTTCTGTACCTCACTCAAAACTCAAGCATTACTTAAAACTCGTTTAAAGCCTTTTGATTGGTTGAAACTAGTTTTAAGTAATGCTTGAGTCTTGAGTGAGGTTCTGTAATACAGGCCTAAATGTTCTGAGTCTAAATTATGATGAAAACTGCATCAAAATCCACTGTGTACTAGAAGATCTAAGCGGTCACACAGAGAGACACGAAAAGGGACTTAGTTTTAGACTATGTATAGATTTTTCCTTTTTGAACAGGACAGAATAATTGCGAAGACATCTGCCACGGGATTAATATCAAGTGCTCAGAGTAGAATTACATACCAATTTGAGAGAAGATGTAACCTTTATTTATCTTTTGTCGACGGAGCACGAAATCATTATTTTAAAGAATAATCAACTACTAATAGTAGTTATGAAAAAAAAGAAAAATTCCGGTTTGTACGTTGAGTTGATTTTGTTATCGCTAATAACAGATTCGACACACACACAGTAATTTATGATTGAGAAACAAGTGTAAACCAAAAAACAACCTAAATGATAATCTTATCGTCATTATACTCACGTGCTTTTTCACAACTAAGTTCTTAACCCCTTCCATCACGAACGAAGATCCCTGGGACACCAGTTTGGAGAACATGGAGACAGTTTTTGTGCCACCACCTTCATACTGGCTTGACATTTTCGTGAAGCCTCTGCAAAGGATAGAAACATTTGCATGAATACTTTTGATACTATATAATAATATTATATTTGAGTTTAGTGTACCTGACACTAAATCAGAGATGCCACGGGAAGTTACGATGTCAACTCTAATCTATATTCATATTGTAGATTAAAGTCGCTTTTCGCGTCTGCCTGTGTGAATGCGTTGTTCTTCTGAACTGGATTTAGATTTTTCGCCGGCTTTCACCATCGTTTACGAGAATTTATTCACGAAGGTTTATATGTAAATATAACAAATTAATATTAAACTTACATATAAACAAATCTCAATGTTTAGTCAAGTCATGAATACCGTGCGAAGCAGCGACGGGACGCTAGTACTAACTAATATTAAGCGAAAGTGAGTTTGTTTGCTTTTTATGCTGCGGCCACATACACGCACATGTGATAAAACATTATCGGTTATCGTCGCAATAGTTCGGGCTCCGTAGCACTTATTGCCCGGGTGGCGGTACCCGTAAATAATAAACGTGGCGTAGCCGCTAATGTGACCACCGGATTAGCGCGATAATATTTTAGCGAGCAAAACATACGAAGCTTCGCCACGCATTGCTTTGTCACGATAGACGCAGATGCGGCCGCAGCATTACGCTTTCACGCTAAAACGGCTGAACAGATTTAGATGAAATTTGGCACATGGGTAGACCATGACCTGGGTTAGGACATAGGTTCATCCCGAAATTCCCACGGGATCGAGACTAATGCGGGTGAAACCGCGGGGCGCAGCTAGTTGACTATAAAAACGAGTAATTTTAGTTTATAAATTCTACTCACTTCCACCGCCTCATGTAAGCCATAGGTTTGATGTCACAGTTGGCGCTTACTAGTGCAGCTTCGAACCTCTTGTACTCGTCTTCAGGTATTTGTGTCGTGCACAGATAATAAATGATAAAGAGCCTCATCTTATCTTCAGGGGTCCCAGCACTAGGATCCGATAAAAGGTCCATTACAGCCTTGTATTCAATACCGCTGCTTTTGCTCATTATTTTTTCTTCCAATTCGAAAAATGAATCTAATCGCCTCGATTTGATTGAGTTTAGGATAGCTGGAAAAATAAACGAGGATTTGAGTTCTTGTAAAAACCACACCAGTTCCCTAAAAGTGAAAAGAAAAAATAATAAGCGAAAAATGGAGTGGTCATAGTGAACATTCCATTTTAACTTATCCAGAGAAGATCCAACAAAATTTACAAATTACATCGTCGGCTCTGGTTCAAGCCGTTTTGCCTTAATCAAGGTTCCTTTTTGACTTACCAGTAGCAATAGTGGTGTGCATATCGATAAGCCGTTTCTTCTCCATGAGTTGTGGCAAGGAGTTGACTGCGCTCGTCAGTCGCTGGGTGTTGTCGCTGACCATGCTTAGAGCTAGATCACTTTCGCCGTCAAGCCCCATGGAGGTTTTTAACTTCTTCACTTCGGCCTCTGAACTCCTATAGGAACAAGAGTAATCTACTATATAAAAATAAGTCGGGTTTTCCTTCCTGACGCTATAACTCCAGAACGCATGAACCGATTTCCACGGTTTTGCATTGGTTGGAAAGGTCTCGGGCTCCGTGAGGTTTATAGTAGGTAGGGTAGGTAAGGTAGGTAAGGTAGGTAGGGTAGGTAGGGTAGATATAAGTACTTAGTGCTACCCGTGCGAAGCCGGGCCGGGTAAAGCTAGTCTTTTTATGATTTTATACCACAAAGTGTTTGGAGTTAAAGGAGCATTTCGCTTTGGAGTTCCAGATTGCTGGATGAAACAAACTTCTCGAAAGACATTGCATATTTCTAAATGGTGCCTTCAAATTACTACACTTCTTTAAAACTAGGACAATTTTTAAATGATCTTTTTTTATTTTATATTTATATAGCAGACGAGTTCTTGAATGGAGAACGTGAATCGTCAAACGTAGCGTAGGCGCTTCCCAGGTAGATGGATCGAGGACATTAAGGCGACGTTAACCGACTTTTAATGATTTTATACTAAAGATCACGTCTAAACGAGTAGTGTTAATGATTTGAAAAAAAAAATTAAATTAGAGCATTTTCTTAATAAATTGATATAGGCATATTTTAAATTATAATTATATTACATAGTGATATTAATTTGTAAAGTTATGTCTAACGCGGATAAAAAAAACTGAGAATCACGCAAAATCTACCAAGCGTATTTTTCTGAAACCTTCACCATTTTAAAGATAATTTAATTATTGATCTTTTAGTATAAGTGTTTCATTAAAATACCTTTTGTTTTATGTATAATAAATAAATAATGCGTCTAATTTGGGACAGCGCTCCATGATGGGCGAGTCCTATTACTGGCTGGGCGTACACGACGCGTTGCGTGAGCTCAGTACAGAACACGCAAGCTAACCAGTTAAGGTCACTGGCATGCTTACAAAACACTGCGTCTTAAAAACGTGGCTAAGACCAAATGACGTGGCGCAACTTTCCAGCAGTGAACCCCAAGTTGTGTGAGTTTTAGGTCTTACCTATATTTATCGAGATCTTCTTGTATAGCTTCAGCAACAGTGGGGAACGGGCTGCCCTTGTGCTCCGTCCACAAAGGGTCTTTGGAGTCCAAGTCACATAGTCGTGTCTTTGATTTCTGCTCCTGTACTGTAGGGGTTTGGTTTTCAGGTACCACTGCTCTGAGGGAAAAAAAATCACATATTTTAATACAATATGCAAAAATAGAAGGCAGTAGAAATTATCTGCAATCTTGAAAAAGTCAATTATCAGTTGATATTATCGAAAACATACCTATTCAATGATAAATCTAAGACATCATGTGCCAAAGCCTGGTAAGTCCATGTGTGATGTAAAGGTGTTGCCATATCGATGTTCCTGTCCAGCAATATCAACATAGGCCGAGTGAAACTAAATGACCCCACTTGACCGGTGTTGCCATGGAATAAATTATTTCTAGCGTCCCACAGGTTTTCCCGTAGTTTTTTATCGAGCTTTTTCGCCACCATTTCCGCGGCGTTGCCTTTGCTACTTCTTATTATAGGAACATTACCTAAAATTTAACAAATTATGAATACAGATAAAACTTTATGTGCATAGCTTACGTATTTATCACTTCATATTTTTATGCCTAGGGAAAGTCATCATCATAATAATTTATGTAACAGTTCTTGTTGGAAGTATGACATCTATTATATTATTTGTATTTTTAATGAGCATTAAAGTTATTACGTATTTATCACTTCATATTTTTATGCCTAGGGAAAGTCATCATCATAATAATATGTAACAGTTCTTGTTGGAAGTATGACATCTATTATATTATTTGTATTTTTAATGAGCATTAAAGTTACTTTAATACTCTACTATTAATGTACATTGATTCATTAGTCAACTGATAGCCTTTAACTTACCTAATGTCACAAATACTGAGAATAAACTTTCAACTATATTGTCCATGATGGCTTCCATTTCAGTGTCCTTTGTGTCACCTCTGTTGATGGCTGGAAAGAAAATTAGGAGTGATAAAAACAGGTTAATAAGTTGAATCAATAGTGCTTATAGCACAAATCTCCTAGCAAAAAGTTAAGCCCAGTTGCACTTTTTCTTGAATATCGTACCACTTGATTAAAATTCTTTGTTCCAGACTGTGTGCCTTGGCAGAATAAAATAATCTTCAATTCTTAAAATAATATTGTTGTAATTCATTAAAAGCGATTCCTATATTTCGTTGAACTACATCACATTGTTTAGCATAGCTGAGATCTACTGCTGGACATAGGTCCAAGCACAAACTGGTTTACTCAAACACCTATTGGCAAACTGGTGGGTATAATAGTAAGACACATAGAAGCATATAATATGTATGCTGTAGTCATAACAATGATTTAGTAAATTTTTATGATACCTCAAGAACAAGAAGAGCAGCGCGCCGGCCCTGGGGTAGAGCGAGAGGAGCGGTCGCTCTAGGTGCCAGATGGCAAGGGGCGTCAAAAAGCCAAATGCGAAAAATAATTTCTAGCGCAAAAAAATATTTTGATGGCGCCTTTTAATTATATAGCAATAAAAGCTTTCTTAATGTTAAAGAATCAGGAGTATACTTAGTTTTCAATAAGTGTGGATATTTGCAATATAAGTAGATTTTTGATAATTTGGGAATTATTTTTACGTGAAATGAAATGAAATTGTTTATTCTGTAAATAGGATATTGGAATCACTTTTACACGTCATCTTAAAAAAAAAATTAAAATTAGCTAGATGAGTTCGGCGTTTCCTATCTGACTACTCTGAGAAGAAAGGCCGAAACAAACTCAGAGGTCACAGTCTCTTTTAAAGTCCAGACATAATCTTGGTCAGGCCATATGAGGACCATGTAGATTAGTGTCTGAAATGGTCTTTTGAGAAAAGAACCACACAGATTTGAGTGGACCTGTCCTGTCAGTGCAAGCATTTGTCAGTAATCGTGGAGCTCAACCCAGAACTTAAGGAGCTCAACTGAAGTGAAAGCGTCGATCAAAGGGCGCCGAAAGACCCTTGCTGTACCCAGATCAAGGGCTAGGGCCGGCACTGAAGAAGAGTTGCTATGTCATACATTGGAAATTAGATGGTCCCAGGAAGTTATAAATATAACTTTCTGGGACCTACTAATTTCCAATGTGAAAGCAAAAACTTCAGGAAAATTAATTATCATATAGAGCAATATATATTTACCATAGTAAGATAATGCATCAGACTGCTGATGTTTCATGATAAACAGGTCATCTTCCAGACATATGAAGTTCAAATACTGGTCAAACACTTTATGGATGTTCACCGCTGAATTTGACTGGATGGCTGACGCTGCCAGGTCCTCAAGTTTTTGCCTAGTGATTGGTGAAATGAAGTTCAAGTGGTACTGGTCATAGATGCCATTGTCCAAGTCTTGGCAGATTCGGCCAAGATTTTCTTCAGTTGGTGCACAGAAGTATACCGCAGGCACTTCTGGTATTTGGTCCCGGTCGGAATGCAGTTGGCTGAAATAGGAATTTGGGTTAAAGATAGAGTGTATTAAAAAATATGCCACTGCATCAGAATTTATTTACTTGTCAGAATGGAATTATACATAGTATAATGTTAATAATTTTATAATGGTCCAAGGTCCATTCAAGTAAGGTATATTCTGTAAAACATACATAAATATATATACATAATCAACACTTAAGGCTTTAAGAAATGGGCACGCCACTATTGCGGCGATAAGTCCCCTCTTTGAGGAGTGGCTAGAGAGGCGCCACGGCGTCCTCACCTTCCGCCTAACGCAGGTCCTCACCGGACACGGTTGTTTCGGGAGGTTCCTGTTCCGTATCAGGCGGGAGGAAACGCCCGGGTGTCATCACTGCGTGGATCGCCCGGAGGACACGGTTGAGCATACGGTGGAGGTCTGTCCGGCTTGGGCAGAGCATCGCCGTGTCCTCGTGGAGGCGATCGGCGGCGGGGATCTCTCGCGTCCGGCCCTAGTCCAGGCCATGGTACGGAGCGAGAGGGCATGGGAGGCCGTCACCTCCTTCTGCGAAGCAGTAATGCTCGCGAAGGAGGAGGCAGAACGCGTGAGGGAGAGGCAAATTTCGCGCCCTCACGCCCCTAGCCGCCGCAGGAGACGCCCTGGGCGTCGGGAATCGCAGGCCGATTCCCGGCCACCGTAGGCGCGGGCTTGCGGACGGTGAGCAATGGGTAGCTCGCCGTCCGATAAGGACCAGGCCCGGGTCGACGGCGCGTTGTGTTCCACGCGCGCCTCAAAGAGATGTCAGCACAACGGAAGGGGTCCGATAGGATCGATGCCTGCCGGGGTTGCGGGAAAGTCCGAAAGGGATACCGTGGCCCCTGGCAACGTAAAGGCAACGGAAGGAACACGGGTGGGTTTTAGTCAGTAAGAGTCTGACACGCCCTCCCGCTCCACCCAGAGCGGGAGAAGTTATTTGATAATTTCCCACCCAAAAAAAAAAAAAAAAAAGGCTTTAAGAAAAGTTAGTAATATTTTTATGTTCAAAGTAGATACTAACAGTACTCTATCTCACACATTTTGTTGTCTGGCAGCCCTGGGGATCTTGCTCTATAAGTTCTGTACATTTTACCACAACTACTGCAACTTCTATTTGAAGTAGTCATTCTATAATAAGTAGTAGGTACTTAAACTTGAGTTTACACAAATGTTTTATTGAAAAATATAATAAATATTTTCAAGTTAGTATGTATTTTCATAATAAAGATAAGGTTTTCTAGCATTTCTTATAGTGTAAATGTAGAAACAATCATTTATTTATAAATGGTGACTTTTTCATAGCAGTCAAGTAATTAATATTGTTATTGGCAAAATTATGCATTGGAAAACAATTAAAACAGCTGATATATCCAGCTAGTTTAACTTTCACATAATTATGTTCAATTTGTGTTTGAGTTCAATTAAATTCAAGATAATAACTATAATGGTTAATCTTGAATAACTATTGAAATCCAATTAAAGTAAATAATTAAATTAAGTACAATTGCGGTGCCAAGAGGTTTAATAATTACATTATTTGTTTATTTTGTACTATTACTATCCTCAAACCTGACAATATACTTCATAATATTTTACAGGAATTAACAGAGACAGACCAGACCAGGTCAGTTAATACAAGAGGTTTTATTAATGTACAAATCCGAGTGGATTGTGTCAGACTGACCAATTGGATAATCAGGGACTGGCTAAAGATAACTACTAGTAATTAGGGTTCCAAGATACATAATGTAATGATTACTCACACATGCAGAGTCACGCCGAGCTCTCGAAGCTCCTTGACAGATATCAGTGGAGATATAACATCTTGACCCACTCTGTCGTAGATCAACACTTTCCACGTAGGTTCGGATGCCACACTCTTTGTTAGGGGCTGATTCAAATTCAGCATTTGCTTCAAAGCATCTGTAATATTACAACACAAATAAATAATCCATAATGTGCACTACGTGTAATCGTCAAATAACATCAGATCACTATACGCACTGAGCTGTCGTTCACGTAAAGTACTCATTTTGTCCTGCTAAATAAATAACCCTTTCATTCAATGGCAATATCTATCTAATTTCACAACTTTTAAATGTTTAATATTTTCATCTAAGCCTATTTTCTTCGGGGAGTTGTATTTCTCCCAAATGTCAAATTTGACGTTTGAAAGAGCGACACGTCGGCCGCGAAGAGTTCGTTCAAAAATAATTCGGATATACATCCAAAATAAACCTTTGGTTAAACTGAAATATGAATGGCACTTTGTGCAGAGAGTAAGCCCTCGTTCGCACGGACGTAATAAAATCGCGGTGAATTTTTTTCGTGCACCTAATTTTCAAAGCTCTGTTTAGCACCGAGAGTTGAAAATCCAACAGTGTGTTTTTTCAATGCGCTGGGACGAGAGTGGATTCTCAACGCTCGGTTCAACATCGAGAGTTGAAAATCTAGTGCACGAAAAACATCGCCGTGAATTTATTACGTCCGTGCGAACATGGGCTAATATTTTAAAACCATTGAATAATTTTTAAGAATAAAATAATGTTTTTTTCTAACTTGTATATTGTTTTATGAGATTTTTTCATGCAACATGGCCCGTATTTTTTACTGATTGATTATTTATTAAATTTTTTGGTGAAATAGATTTATTTCTCTTTTAGTTGGAGTTAAAAAAACAATTTGCCTAGTTTACTCTGCGTAATAAAATCGATTTCTACAATAATTCGAAAGGAATTATGGAGAAGTACTTGTACTTACTGTGCGTTTGCCGAAACATCACAACAAAACATATTAAAGTCAAAAATTCTATGGAACATTGACAGAAAATAGAGATTTCAACATGTTTTGTTGTGAATGTTTTGCCAATGCAAACGCACACTAATGGTTTTCGGTATGATAGGGTAGGTAATTTAAATAAATATTCTGTCAGTAACGGTAAAATATTCGACTAATTTTCGATCACATGTGTAAGGTTTTATTAATTTTACTAGAAAACTACACGGCTTAAAATCTACTATTCAAATCGATCTACGGTTAAAATGTTTGTACTGGCCATACTGACGGCGAAAATGCGTATTGAAATAAAATCGGGAGATTGAATTGATTTTGCACTGGCCACACTGGTTGCGACCGTTGCGATGACTTGAGAGATCGAGCACTTTTCTGTGCACTTTTCGATGGGAGTTGACAGTGAGCAGTCGTAGTAGTTGTACTGTGGTGATTAATTTTAAGAAATAAGTTTTGAAAATAATAAATAAGTTTTGAAG
This sequence comes from Xanthia icteritia, assembly GCA_949128155.2. NCBI lineage: Eukaryota > Metazoa > Arthropoda > Insecta > Lepidoptera > Noctuidae > Xanthia > Xanthia icteritia. Next base: position 10,798,213 of record OX421930.2, read on the forward strand.
GTTAACTGGTTATTTCTGAGATATCCTATACATAGTTAGGTCGCACTATAATATTACTATATTATACTATGTGCGTACGTAATTATTTCAAGGACACTGCCTACTTACTAGTAGGCACATCGTAGACACATCGCACGCTTTCTGATTAACAGCGAGACGTAGAGCGTTGTGCGAGAGAGAGGGCGCGATAATGTGGCCGCAGCATCAGGGAAAATGTATGTAGATAAAAATTGCATTTTACACCAAATCATTTGGATGAATAATGGGATGATTGCACGATAAAGACTGTGACAGTCCGAAAATTCACGCGGGCGAAGCCGTGAGCAAAAGCTAGTATAAGTATATTTTGTTTCTTCACTTGGGCCCAATAAAAATGTGGACAGTATGGAAACTAGGCCTATTTGTTGAAATAATTACCTACGCCCCATTTCTAAAAATATCACGGCGACCACTCGTCTCGACACGGCACTCGCAGCTGACAGCACCGCGACAATCGCTTGGGGTCTCGTCAATGAGCGCGTCTGTGTGAGTGTGCCCTTTCGCGTACTGTGACGTGAGCATAGATCGCACGGAAAAAGAGAGATATACTCGCTACTCTTCAATAATTCTACAAATAATACCTGTTTAAATAACACAGAAATAAATAAAAATTCTAAATAAAGTTATTGTTATACTTTGCCGGCTAAATTGGTAATTTAAAGCATGTTATTTCTGGTTTCGATATTGATGAATTCAAATATCCATACACTGCACAATATAATTGATAAGTTCGTGCCATGACATTATTACTTTGTAAAGTATTTTTTTTTTTTTTTTAATATTTTTGTGAATGTACTATGAGGATGTGACTATGTGGATTTTTTAATTATTATTATTTTTTCTTTCTTATTTAGTTTTAATGATGGTCTGGCAGTTTGAGTAGTTTATGAGGCCTACCCAAATGTCCTTTCTTTGGTATTGTTCGTCGAGTTGAGCTCCTTAAGTTCTGGGTTGAGCTCCACGATTACTGACAAATGCTTGCACTGACAGGACAGGTCCACTCAAATCTGTGTGGTTCTTTTCTCAAAAGACCATTTCAGACACTAATCTACATGGTCCTCATATGGCCTGACCAAGATTATGTCTGGACTTTAAAAGAGACTATGACCTCTGAGTTTGTTTCGGCCTTTCTTCTCAGAGTAGTCAGATAGGAAACGCCGAACTCATCTAGCTAATTTTTAATTACTTATTTTTTTAAGATGACGTGTAAAAGTGATTCCAATATCCTATTTACAGAATAAACAATTTCATTTCATTTCATTCCATATTTCACGTAAATAAATGTGCGGACCAAGCGTCACGCACCGTCTGCGTCCGTACGTAATTGCGGCGCACTCGAGACTGGTAGTGGTTGAGTACTGGTGTACACCGAGATTACGCAGCGCGGCGTTTCAGCCGTTTTGTATGAAGACGTAATACTTCTTTCTTTATTATACTGTGTTTAATTATAGGCAGCTTCAATACCTTTTATACATATAATTAACCTACTGCAAGAATCTACGCGTGCAACAATGTCCAATTATGGCGTCCCTATTACAGAATCTAGCTACATGATGGATTTGGATTAAGACATGTAGGTCATTAAAACTTTTTAACAGAAATTCTGTTCTGTTAAGCGTGGCATATTGAATAAACGGATAAATTAATAATGTAATTACATTAGCGTTACTGCTGAGCATAAGGTCCTGGGATAAATTTTCGGGCTGAGCAAAATGTTATTGGGTTTTTCATCTGGAATTTCTCAGTAGCAACCCGGAGTCTGGCTTTGTGCCCGGTTGGTAGCAATAGGCTCGCTCCCAATTACATGGGTCTTATCTACACTAATACATACATATTATAAAGTGAAAAGATTTGTATTTTTTTTGTAATGAATAAACTTAAAATAAACTGGACCTATTTAAAAAAAAATCTTTCACTGGCACGTGTAGCATGACGACCATAAAAACGGGCTTTCTACGGGTTTTGTCGACGGAAGAATAGACAAACCCCGTTTCTATTGTGGTTATGCTACGCGTGCAGTAGGTGAATGCTATATTATCTCTAAGTAACATACTGGTGCCGATTCTCTTGTCACAAATGCCTCTATACTAGACTAAAAATTACCAAAATTAAGTTTCTGCCTGTCAAACGACGATTTCCCATTCTGAAATAGATTAAAGTGACACAACTTAACTAAGTATATTTTAGTTGACAGCACTAAGATGGTACTGAGATTTTAATTTAGTGAAAATGTCTATTTTACTTTTCTGAATATGACGTTTTTCACCTTTAAATTATGATTGTTTAATACTATTAGTTGTCATGAACTGAAATTCGCACCAACACCTCGACTTCAGGTGCAAAAACAGTATTGTTTTATTTTGCTTTTCTTTTGCTTATATCTCGAAAATGGTGTGTCCTATCGCAAAAATAATGAAAACTTCAACCCCCTGTAAAAGATCCATAAACCCCTTAAACTCAACACGTAGGTAATAATTTTTCATATTTTCCATACAATAAGTGAAGAGTTCCACATAAAACACGTCGAGGCTGCCCATCCTGCGCGCCTCCAGCTCTAAAAAAATTCACGGAGTAGGGCAAACAAGTATGTAAACGTGGAGTCGCTATTGTCAAATTTTATTTTAGTTGTGTCAAAATTATTTTTAAATTTAGTTATTTTTTTGCAGAATAGCTTTATGATTCTCATAGTAAGGAATTTTAGTGATAGTTTAGTTAGTTTAGTTCGGTGTACAAGAGAATCGGCACCAATATCTATAATTTATAAAGATATCACGCGGGCGAAGCCGCTGGCGGACGTAAAACATAATTGGCGAAATGTGGGAGTACTATAGTTACACCTCTGCCTAGCCCTTTGGGGAATACAGGCGTACAATTATGTTATGTTTGTATGTTTGAGTAAGTCCTGTGGTGTCTGTTTATTGAATGACGGCCTCGTTGGTAATGTGTTTCGTACCGTTAGCGAGCAGTCGCCTAGTTTATAATTGGTATTAGGAATGCCCTGGCTGAAGGCTTTAAGTTAGCTTAAGGCAAGCACAAGATAGCCCGGTTAAGTAGTCACGACCTCAGAGGTCAATTACGAGAACCAAAAAAGAAAAAAGTTGGTCACGTGGTGGATGCGGGGTCGTGAGTTTGATGTCCGGGTTGGACAATGTTATTCAGTCTTGCCATTGGGAAGTTAACATTACATAAAGATAGTAGACCACAAAGATATGCAGGAAGGTTTAAAAGTTCGTAGAGACAGGAGATATCTGATGACAGAGACGTAGGTACGTCTCTGTCATCAGATATCTCCTGTCTGATGTCTGATGTCTCATATCTGATGACAGAGACGTACCTACGTCTCTGTCATCAGATATCTCCTGTCTCTACGAACTTAACGGCAACGAACGAACGGCATTGAGATCTTCAAGGTCTATACCTAATAATAAGGACCTCCTTATTATTAGGTATAGACCTTGAAGATCTCAATGCCGTGTCCTAAAGGTCATGGGAATTACCAATCCACAAAATATGTATTTACGAGTATTTCGACAGTAAGAACAAAAGAAAATGTATTCACTGTACAAACGAATGAATGGTTTGTTCACACATGGTTTACACTCACTGTTGCTGAGTCAGACACACTACTCACACACCCAATTGCACAACGACAAACATTAATGCCCCATTACGTAATGGATCATTAGCCCTAATGATTTCATTAATTTCATCAAAGAACCATTAAAATCGACTGCAACAAATTAAAACATGTACTTAAATGGAAGATTAGTATTTAATGACAACTTTAAGTTAAAGTTCATTTCTGCAACTGGCTGACAGTAAAAAAACTGGAACAGATCTGACTTAAGACCCACTCAATAATCTCTTATAAGTATTATTAAGGTTTTGGTTTGAATAGGAAGTAATAATAATGATAATACCAGGCTGGTAGGAGCTTTAGCCTGCAGTGACAGTGAGACAATAATAGGCTGGTTACTAGCCTGATAATGTCTCACTGTTCCTCTTCACATACAAAGAAGGCATGAGCATTGATCACCACACTTTCTCAATAGTTATTAAGGCATTTTGTGTGGCTAACTGATTACTTATTCAAATGCATCTTTAAACCAGGCTAAGTGAACTTCTTATTTATTTATTTTTCACTAAAAGTAACGAAGACTTTTAGTGTCATGTCATGACATGTCATGTGTCCATGGTACACTAAAATGGTATCTGCCTAGTCCTTTCCTTTTTTGGGGTCGGCTTCCAGTCTAACCGGATGCAGCTGAATACCAGTATTTTACATGGCGACTGTCTATCTGACCTCCACAACCGAGTAACTGGGTAATACGATACACCTTGGTAAGGACTGGTTGTCAGACTTTCGGGCTTCTGACGACCCGTAACGACTGTCAAAGGACCACGGATGACAGCCGGGACCAACGGCTTAACGTGCTTTCCGAGGCACGGAGGAGTCTCGGTCTGTAAAAATGGTCACCCATCCACGGATCAACCGCGGCAAGCATAGCTTAACCTGATGGATCGACCCGTGCAGCTGTTATTTAGCCACGAGCTCCTCTGGTACACTAACTGGTATAATATACCTAATGGTAACTTAGTTCACCTAGACCTGTCTCTTGAGAGCATGTTAAATCGTTGGATCCAGGCAGAAATTAGAACATAGGGACTATTTACAGTGTAGCCTGAAACCCGTGAACCGTTAAAATCTTACGATAGGTGTCGGAAATACGGAGCCAGGACACACAACCTCAGGACATCGGAATGGCCCAAGTAATTGGGATGTGCCTGGAGTCTGTGGTCAGATGGCATTCGCTTCATGTAATGCAGTTACTAAACCGCCTCTGGTTGATCTTGGAGTTTATTCTTTTTTGGCCACAAATCCTGCGTTTTGCCCTTCACTCAAATTCGGCCAGGAGGAAGGGCGAGTCATCTATAGGTATTTGGTTAATTACCTCCATCGGTACAGCGACTTACTATATGCATTAGAGGTATTCGAGCTAGCTTGTAAGACCAACTGATTGATACTTTTCTTCGTTTTCCTGGGGCAGATAACAGAAACCGAGACTAAAATCGAGGTTCAAAAATAAGCAGATTAGAGGTACCTAGGTATTAGAATACAGGCTTTTGAAGATTTCCTAGAACCACGTATACCGGCGCTATGAATCCAACAACGAGTAGCGAAGCGAAGTTACATGTTTTTATGTAAGGGTCTTCTTTACCTATTGCATCAGTGCCTTTCCATTTAAAAGCGATATATTGTCAATATCATTGGCTGCACACGGAACCTAATTTGACACCAATGCGGCACGTAAGCAGCACCTACCTTTATTTGACGAATGTCAGGGGGTTTGAGGAGAAAGCCGCACGCGGAGGTCGGCTGGTGATGGCAGCGCGCGGCGCGGCGCCGGCGCAGTGTGCGCGCGTCGGTGAAAGGCACCATGTCGATACTACACGCAGTGAACAGTGCGCGGACCGCGAACGCCATGGCCGGGTTACCATATATGCGAATATTACTCATTTGTGCTATATTAATCAATGGTTAGTTCCAATTATTTACATACTGTATTTTATTTTATTTGTTACCGTCTAATTCATTGATATATCACCACTTTAGAACGGTTTCTACATATAAGGAATTAAAAATCAACCAATGCGTAATTCATAATCTTATGCAAGCGGTCCGGCGATCAATTTGTTAGTCGTTAACGTAACTGTTACAACGAAATGATACGCATCGAAAGCATATCATTTTATCATTTCATCGTGTTTAGCTAGAATATTAACTATTTCATAAAAAAGCGTTGAATGTGAAAGCGTGCGAGAAAAATCTCTTAAAGGCGTTCCTCATTATGTAGTGAATTACGAATAATATGTTATATTTAGAAAGCGTCAGATGTGGCCGAATAATGGACCTAATTGTATTCGTCTGGCACGTCCTATCTTTCACTTGACATTGAGGCCTGTGACCGGTTGCTATCGAGGATATTGACACTTGCGTCGGTACTTAATGTAGTTAGGTACCTGATTTTACGTCTACTTATCTTGCAAGGCTCCAGTCCGGAAATTTATAGCCGACAGCTTCACAGACGTTTTTGTCGTTGAAGTCTTTTGACGGTCGGCGGTCGATTCTCATTTGCTCGATATTTACGTGATAGAGGTAAGATTTTCAGAAAAGTAAATGAAGGTAGTTAGAAAAAACTCGAGGCAATTTAATCTCAACAAATAAGGCTACTAAAATTATGGGACTTTAAATTAACTTCAGATCTAATAAAGTCTACGCCCAAACGTCTGCAGCCGTAATTTAAAAGACTCTTCTAAGTGTTTGGGTTTACCAAAACGAATTTCGTAAATTCAAAGCTCTCAGGAGCTAAGCGTGGCTAACTCTCCGGGACAGAAATACAGTCTACAACAAAAGTAATTAGCAACTGTCAAACAAACCAAAAGAACAAACCTAAACCGATGTGTAGTTCGCCCATGAATGTGTCTAGTGGAAATATTTCTTCGAATTCATGCCTTTAAGTAACTTCAAAGCGTGAAAGACACATATACCGACATGAAGAAACTTCGGTAGCTGTTAGTAATGTACATTTCAAAACGAATAATGCGTAATTTCAGAATTAAACAATGTATTGGCACGTTAAACAGACGTATACAATCAATTCACAAGGTTCTGAAGGCCCACTAAATTTTGTAATCATTTAGCTTATAAATAATGAATGAGGTATGCGATGTGGTTTGTCTGTCTGCTTACAAACTATGAGATAATCATTCAAAGATTAATCTACAATTGAATGAGCAAGAAACATTGAGCTACCAAAAACTCTCAGACCTATTGTGCCTACGGGTGACTGTTTTGTTTGTTAGAAAAAAATGTATGAATAAATTGAGCCGGCCGGTGTCTAATTTTTTTTTGGTTTTTGATGTTTGTAGTTGACGTTTTTTTTTATTTAAAAATTAATTATTTACAAATTACCTTAGGGTAAAAAAAAACATCTCAACAGACAACAAAAGAGACGAGGGTCTACGAAAATTTTGTTTCAAGAAAAAATGAAATGTAAAGAACTTGTTAACGTCTTTATTAGAAGAAAATATCTTGTTATTATGCTAAAGTGGATGATGAAAGAGAAAAAATAGAAAATGTAACCATTTTTTTTTGTATTTTCGAGTCCCCTATGTTATGTTAAAGTAAGACGTGAGGTATTAAGGCCTCAGCCATTACAAGACGTCATTCTAACTGGCCGTAATTTGGCAAGATGTCTAGACAGCTTAGCGTCAGTCTTTTATAATAGCTTTTATATTCAATAAATTTCTAAAAGCGGCATTACATTTGTATTTGGCTAAAATCATTAAAATATATTTTCTTGAAAGTTTTGCAAAGGTGCTTTTACCTAGGTGTATTGGAGTTTGAAGCTCATGAAAGGTTTTTCATCATTTGAAGTAGAATTTCGTATTTTTTTTCCACTGGTCCATTTTACTGCTACTGGCTACTTTATTATTTCGTACCTGGAAAGGATAAAACGAAACCCGTATAGGATCACTTCGTTGTCCGTCCGTCTGTCAGTCTGTCAAGACCATTTTTCTCAGGAACGCGTAGAGGAATCAAGTTGAAATTAATATCAAATACGTAGATTAAGTTCCCCTGGAGCTCTAAAAAAAATCAAGCTTCTAAATCAACGCAATAAAACAATACGGCCATTTATCCTACTAACCTAACTACCTAAATTTGGTAGGAAGCAAAGTCTCATAGCACAAGAAGGAAAAAGTCCGAAAATAGCTAATTTGTAGTCTTAAAACACATTTTTTTTTTGCTTTACAAACTTGCTTTTGCAGTTGGAGAATTGACTATGACGTATATCGATGTATGGGAGAACATGTTTTTCAACTACAATGTTAAGTTTGTTTTGGTATAAATTCATCTCAACTACGGAACCCTTCATTGTGCGAAGACCGACACGCACTTGGCTGTTTTTTTTAATATTACGACAAAATCCTTCATCAATCTACTAGGCACTTTATCAATAGATACATTTTGTCACATACTTACAAAGTTAAAAATAAATTTCATGAATGTCCGTGACTCGCTCACGCTACCAATACGTTTTTGATAAATTCTTGAATTATTTTAAATAAAATAATGTGTTCATTATAAATTTATAATACATAATCACATCATTAAATACGTAATATAATAACGTCTCGTATGTTAAATAGGCATCTTGTTAATTTGGTCATGGAATATGATAATCAGTCTAAAAAGGAAGATCGATTAACTAAATAATATGTACCTAAGTCGTGACTTCCTTATTTAATAGTGTTCAATCAATTCGGGACTTTGAAATGTTTTGCGTAACTAACTTTCTCTTTTGAATATAATAATACTTACTAAATTGAAGTCGAAAGTACTTCTGCTGGCGCTGGCACCTATTAAAAGTTCGAAAATAATAAATTAGTTAAATAAAAGTTGAGGTAATTTATTGGCGGTTTAATTAGTCACGATCTCTTTAAACCGAGGCAAAAGAAATATACTACAAATTGTAGAAAATAACTATACATGCGACATTATCCGGCTGTTAAGGAATGCGTCTTTATGTATATAAAAGAAAATTCCACTGAGAAAAACAAATAGAGACTGTTCTCAGGTTTTCCCTTAATAAAGTAAAGACTCTGTCTGTGTTAAAATCTTGAAGATCGCTGTTTGTTCAGAACGAGTTCTAAATACCTTGTAGTCCTAGAACAAGGTGACACAATGCTTACAGAGTTGCCTAAGTAGATACCTACCTTCTTTCGGAACTATAAACTGCTTTATTGATTTTCAGGAAGCTACCAACAGAAAGATAAGCCTGAGGATTTTATTTGTCCTGAAGGCACCACGGGCAATGGAAATTTCGCTGACCCAGCCACGTGCAGGCGGTTTTATCAAGTAAGAATTTACTTACTAACTTCATATTCATTTAGTTTTTATTTATGTTTTTTCAAAGCCAGCTTATGTGACTCTAGGCTTAATGTATCCATTACACCACTTTGAAACTATGAACCGTCTAATGGCGATGCCTTTTTTGTGTGTATTAAAAACCTTTTTCCGTAACTCACAGTAAAACAAAAACCCCTTCATAAGTGGCATGATCATTATGTAACAGTCACTGTCGTCGCCTGTACTTGCGCGATGTAATTTATATATAAGTAAAAATTGTATAGTTGTCCTATCTGAACTTCCGCGTACCCTGGAAATATTTAAATATATTCTTCATATCTTTCTATTAACAGCTTCCTTTATACATATTATGTAATGAAGATTCAACTGTTTACTTTTGATTACCAAACCTCACTGATTCGCTTCGAAAGCGAGAATGCGATCGCAATTTCGTTGGGAAAGCTAATTTAGAGATTTACCTTATAAAGTAATATTCAATGGTGCAAACTGTGTCTACATTTGAAGAGTCGAACTGTTTATTTTAGTTTGTGCTCTGATTTCTACAATAGATTTACTTTGAATATCCGTGAACATCATGTATGAAACAAAAAACAGCTTCATAAAAGAACAACATAGGATTGAACGATTCTGACTGATTATGTATATTCTACGATTGAATATATGTAACAGTTTAATAATTATTCATCTAAACGTGTTTACGGAGTTGATGAATCCAAGCAAAACACATAGGGGCTTATTCATAAACGATGATTAAAGTTAAGAGACGTTTAAACGTCAACAATGTATGGTTAAACAGGCGCTAATCATTACTTAACTTTAAGTAGCGTTTATGAATAAGGTGGTAGTCTATTAAATCCTTATAATATATTTAAAATTCTTTTTCAGCAATGTATATGTCGCAGATGGATAGTAGAATCCGCTGTTTTACAAAACCGCTAGTTGTTTTACAAAACAGCACCGTTTTGTAAAACATTACTAAATATTGGATTATCATTGCGCTACGTTTTACAAAACTGCTACCAATATTTAGCCGTAATGCAGAATGGCTTAGCTGCAGTCACAATAAACGTTCGGTATAGGGCGCCCACGAAGAAATAAAAAATGAGTAAATAACTACTGTTACAAACAAATATATTGAACTATTAATAAAGGTTTACATAATGTAAATCATCTATACAAAATTACAATGAAAATGAATGCATGAGAATTATTTGCTATTAACTTACAAATATCCACTTAAGTTAGAGTCATTTTTCCTCATATTACTAGCTTTATTTATTAATTTTGACGAACGACTTTTTGTTTTGGACGCCAATATTATTGTTATGACGCACAGAGCTACGAGCAACAAAATTTAGAACTAAAATCTACAATTTGACGTTTCATTTCACGCTGTTTTACATAACGTCTAGTCGTTTACCCGCTACATTGATAAATGCAAAACGTTTAAACAATCCTGCGTGTCAAAGTTCAGTTATTATGTAAAACCGCTAAACGTTGTTCAGCTGTTTTACATAACGGAACTGTTATGTAATACAACTAGCGGTTTTGTAAAACAGTGGAATCTACAATCCATCTGCGACATATATATATAACTAAACTTTCCCACATACAATTACCATAATTAACCATTGTATGAAAATGAATCAATCTTTTATGCGTATGTCTAGACATAAATATGGCACTAAATTGTTTAATCAACTTAAAGATAATTCATACTTGAATGCTATCAATCAACCGAATTAGTAATATAACATCATTTCGTTTATGACGCCGCAATCACCATAATAATATTTTATTATACGGATGGACGATAAAAATATTACGTTTATAAAAGTCATGAATATTTTAGTTATATTATTATTATAACACCCTATAATAAGGAAATAAATAGTATTTATTTTAGCACTTATTGACTTTTTCGAATCTCGAACGACCGGTTTCGAAATAACCGGTGGAACAAGACTGGTTTAATTTAAACAATGGTAAAGTCTTGGGATTCGAACGTTCGTAAAAATTATTGGGCCCCAGTTTTTCGTATGCGCTGTAAGTATTTATCGAAAAATATCGGTATTTGAGGTATTTTTGTATTGGTGGCCGGACCTCGGCGGAGTTTTTGTTATTCACGCGTCTTTATTACCTATGGCCGTTGAATGTTAAGTCGATGGAGGTGTGATGACCCGCTGTGGGCTGTGACACATCAAACTTAAACAAGTATTGCTACCTACCTACATAGAACTTGCAATTAGAGATCAGTCCATCTATTTATAACACTGTATTCATACCACATCGATAAAAAGTATAGCGATAGTTGTAGTTAGTAGTAGTGTTAGTGGTTGTATCTCGTTGGAATATTATGCATAACACTAAGTCAATGTACTTACATGTACAAGCACAAGGATGGCTCACGAAGTCATTGAACTTAAGTTTTTATTGAATGAACACGATAACGTATTCGAATACATTTTTATGAAGATTACGTTTAAAAGCTGCAAAAAACCTGAAATAATTGCAATAAACGCGTGTAGGTATTTGGTTAAAACTATGGCCTTGATCATGGTCGTCTTGAGTTCAGTGAGTTTGAGGCTGTATGGGTCAACAAGTTATTAAAAATCGAGAGTCTTTTTTTATATGCAGAGAGACCCAACAGGTTTAGACTTAGGACATCGGTATATATACGTCTGTATACATATATGAATATAATAGAATAACGTTTATTGTGTCCAGTATTACAGCTAGTAGTGTAGTAGAGGAGCTCATGGCTAAAGTAATAACAGCCGCACGGGTCGATCCATCAGGTTAAGCTACGATTGTCAGGGTTGGTCCGTGGATGCGTGACCATTTTTACATACCGAGACTCCTCCGTGCCTCGGGAAGCACATTAAGCCGTTGGTCCTGGCTGTCATTCGTGGATCTTTGACAGTCGGTACGGGTCGTCAGAACGTCAGAACGTCAGAACCTTGGTAAGACTGGTTGTCAGACTTTCGGGCGAAAGTCTGACAACCAGTCTTACCAAGGTAGGTATCGTATTACCCAGTTACTGGGTTGTGGAGGTCAGATAGGCAGTCGCTCCATGTAAAATACTGGTATTCAGCTGCATCCGGTTAGACTGGAAGCCGACTCCAATATAGCTGGGAAAAGGCTAGGCAGATTTGATTACAGCTAGTAGTAGTGGTACATACACAAAACTATAATTCCGGACGCAAAAGGATTAAGTGTCAGCATTATGCTTAGATGTTTTCAGCTTAAACCCTTGACTTCTGTTTACAAAAAAAGAGAGGTACATTTAGCAACAGCGGATTAAAGAAGAAAAAAAAATGTAATTATAAATTGTGATGATCATACACTATTAATATATAATATTTATTTACACAAACGTATTTACATGATTTAAAAACAGACTTAAAATAATAATAATATGTACAAGTATATAAACAAGGGGGGGGGGGGGCATTATTATAGGGCATCAAAAAATTCGTCCGCATCACTGTCAACAGGAAAAGTGCCCAAAAGGCTGGCAGCATTGCCACGTTGAATGGCAATGCTGATTCTTTGGCCAAAGAATAGGCCAGCCCTCTGGTCACGTGAAGAGTCGACCAGCCGCTTGGCGATGTCTTGAAAAACTAAGTGGGCACTCGGACCCCATGGCCCTAGTGTTTCAACCCCAAACGGCTCAAACATATAAGTCCCAATTAGATTGGAGTATTTGCGCCGTTTGAGGTTTTCCGCACCTGCAGCAGCAGCCCCAGCACAGCCCGCCGTGCTAGGAAGATGGGATGGCGCAAGGGTGTCGACACACGTTGCATCCCACACCAAAGGCCTACCTACCTTCCAAGGCATTATGGTCATTCCGTCTGGTCTCTTCCCACCGTCGCGTGCCAAGCCATTGGGTTCTAAAACAGCTGGCACTCCGGCGGTGACAAGAGCACGACGGATGATGTCATTTATGCTGGCGTGCCGTGCTAACCGGCCTGCACTCTTACTGCAGGATAGGCCATGGTGTCCGAGACAGTCGACACCTTCACCGCATTGGCAGCGATGCGGAGCCACACAAGGAGCGCCCAGACGCAGACAGGTAGCGTATAATTAGAAAGAAAAAAAAGATTGTGGACACAACAGGCTATTTTATTATAAATATAAAACGATATCCTAAGTCTAACCCTGTGTACCTAAGTCTTTAGGTAAGTATACCGATTTGCTTAGTTTGAGTAGGATAGACGGCAGTCATTCAGTGCAATACTGATATTTAGAGCTGCATTCTGGTTAGACTGGAATCCATCCTCACCCGGGGAAAAAGGTACGCAAAATTAAATGTAGAAGATCATCAACATGTGTTAACATTTCGTATGGCCTCGCAGAAACAGGTAGATCCGCAGATACCGCAGGCGCTTATTATGCTTCCCATATCCTGCGAAGAATAAATAGATAGACATAAGGGGTAGGCACAACCGCTTCATTCATATTTTTATGGACAAACACCGAACATTTTTCGCATAAAACGGTAGATTCCTTTTTTCGTATGTGATTACGTAACCCCGCGTGACTAACCCCCTTGGGATTACTCTTAAGTTTATGCTACGTCCGCGAAATTGGACGGATTCAAAAACATAAATGGCTGCCCATAACCGTGGCTAGGTAATATCTCGTTGTTTGTTATAGTTATTGTAGTGGCTCTTTTGTTTTGTCATAGTTGGTGCCTTGAAAGTGGTTATGGCCGACTGATATAACATATAATGGCCAATAGTCAAAACTTCATTCCCGACGAAGAATGGGCCTCCCCTCTACGTCTCTATCTTTGGTTGCTTATAAGACCATTGGGATTATACCTACCGGGAGAAGAATGATGATGATATTAGTCAAAAGAATGCTCCTAAATGAGACATGCTTACCAACCCATTGCGATTGATCCACAATAGGTTTGATTGCTCAGACTTGGTCCATAACCTATTTTATATTGTGCCCCGAACGGTTATGAAACGAGAGGCGCGCTTCTACCCACTTTTCGCGACCGGGGTAGTCGCGAAAAGTGGGTAGAAGCGCGCCTCTGTCCATGCGCCATGTCGTACGAATGCGGGTCAGCGAGCGCCGCTCCAGCAACTAGTTACAGCTACATTCAACAACCATTGCCTTACCTCGTCTTAAATTTAAAAAAGCCTTTTATGATAGCCTAAAAATAAGGAATGTTGATGCTGATAGCGGACTTAGTAATTAACAATATAATGTAGCTAATTACCTAATTATATGAATTTCTAGTTTAATTATTTTTAATAGGTCTTTACCTATGAAATTGCCGTTTTGTATGAAAAAATTTAAACTAATTTTTTTCATGTATTTTTTATTTGTATTAATCGAAGTAATCACCCATGCAATCAATGCATCTTTGCCAACGCAGTGGCAGTTTATTGATGCCCTTCTTAAAAAATCAGCTGGACGGGAGGCAACAAATTCTTCAAAGGCATTTTGTACTGCCTCTCGGGTATTTAATTTTTTTCCCGCCAAGAAGTTATCCAAATTCTGGAAAAAGTTGTAGTCTGTAGGCGCAAGGTCTGGTGAGTAGGGCGGATGACGGAGAGCTTCCAACCCCAGTTCTTGCAACTTGGAGACCGTCTGCTGTGCAGTATGAGGTCGCGCGTTGTCGTGCAGGAGCAGCGGAGACGAGCGATTGACGAATGCTGGTTGGAGATGTGCCAGCTTCTCCATCATTGTGTTCAGTTCTTCACAGTACACATCTGCAGTAATGCTCACCCCGTTTGGTAAGAAGCTGTGATGAATCACACCGGCGCTAGACCACCAAACAGTGACCATCACTTTTCTAGGGGAAAGTTTTCGTTTAGGGCATTGTTTAGGTGCTGAACCAGGATCCAACCAACTTGCTGAGCGCTTGCGGTTATCAAACAGAATCCATTTTTCATCGCAGGTAACAATGCGGTTCAAAATTCCTTCATTTGTGTGTCTGTTGAGCAGTGCAAGGCACGTCTCGACGCGTACTTCGCGCTGGCGATCATTGAGTTCGTGGGGCACCCATTTGTCCAGCTTTTTTACCTTGCCAATTTGACGCAAATGGACCAATATTGTTTTGACGCTAACGTCGAAGTCTGCTGCTAATTCAGCCGTAGATTGTGTATCATCAGCTTCCACAATCGCCTTTAATTCGTCATTGTCGACCAGTCTTCGGACGACCGCGAGGTTCATTTTTCAGGTCGAAATTTCAAGAACGGAAGCGAGCAAACCAATAACAGGTGGTGCGTTGGTTTGTAGTGTTAGCTCCGTAAACGTCGTTGATGTTGCGTGCCGCTTGTGCCGCGTTGCTGCCACGACGGTACTAATATTCCATAATTACTCGAATTTTTAACGTATCCATGATGACGAAAAATATTGAAATGCGATGAAAATGTAACACTAATCAATAAAAAAATGACAACTTTTGGAAAAAAAAATCCATGTTTTTAAAATAAAATTAATTTGAAATTAGAATTCTTAGCCAAACAAAAATTATTTTAATTTGAAATGGCCAGTACTGCAGAACGGCAATTTCATAGGTAAAGACCTAATATTTATGTTTTATGTGGTTTTTAATTTGATTTAATTTAATTAATTAATAATATTTAAACATTTTTTTTCCTTTAAAATGTTTAAAATTGATTTATTTAATAATATTGTATCTTCACTGAACCTTAATTTATTTTTGTTATCCGTGGAATCGTAGTGGATTTTACTGTAACCATCCTTAGATTAAATTTAATTTTACGAGTATAATGATAGAATCTTCACTGTACAATTGTTTGTCTTCCCGAATAAATAAAATAAAATAAAAATAGTACACCCACATTTCGCCAGCTATGTTTAAGTGCCATGTAATCATATCCAGATATATATCATCCAGACTCCAGGCTTCTACTGAGAAATTCCTGATGGAAAACCCAATAACACTTTGTCCGACCTGGCAATCGAACCCAGGACCCCATGCACAGCAGTAGTAACACTAATATTATAAACAGGTCAAGTTTGTAAGTTTGGATGTAGGAGGTAATCTCAGGAATTACTGATCCGATTTCGAAATTTCGTTCACTAGCAGAAAGCTACACTATTGCCGAGTGCCATAGGATATGTTTTATAGTATGGTTGACTCCCATGCGGGCGAAATCGCGGGCAGAAGCTAGTACATTATTTATTATGATGTAAGAGGCCCATCTTATTGTTTAAGGCGTTTACAGGTAATAATGCTTGCGAAGGAGAAGGCGGAACGCGAGGGAGAGGCAAATTTCGCGCCCTCACGCCCCTAGCCGCCGCAGGATACGCCCTGGGCGTCGGGAATCGCAGGCCGATTCCCGGCCACCGTAGGCGCAGGCTTGCGGACGGTGAGCAATGGGTAGCTCGCCGTCCGATAAGCACAAGGCCCGGGTTGACGGCGCGTTGTTCCACGCGCGCCTCAAAGAGATGTCAGTACAACTGGCGGGGTCCGCTAGGATCGATGCCTGCCGGGGTCGCGGGAATACCGTGACCCCTGGCAACGTACAGGCAACTGAAGGAACACGGGTGGGTTTTAGTCAGTAAGATTCTGACACGCCCTCCACGAGAAGTTATTTCATAATTATCCACCCAAAAAAAGGCGTTTACAGGTAGACCGTGTTCCAAAAGTTTAGGTACTTTCGTGTGACAAAAAATAACCGAATTAAATTTCAGAATTAAAAGTAACTGGGTTCTACTCCCTAAACGAAATCCGTAGTATAATTAAGCGCCCGTAACTACGGCCGAAACTACGGACCGCCAGAAACAAAACATTTTCTTTGAATGAAAAGACCCTCTTGAAAGTGTGCCAAGAAATTGAAGTTCAACATGTACCTACGTGGAATAAATTTATTATTGTATTTCCAAATAAAACGCGTAAGAAGACCTTCGTTTTTTGCGCAGATTGATTCCAAGAAATACTGTTAGCTGTAGGTACGTCTACATAGGTATACCTATCTACTAAGGTATTGTAAAAAAAAATGATTTTGCGCTCGTTTTTAGGGTTCCGTAGTCAACAAGGAACCCTTATAGTTTCGCCATGTTCGTTTGTCCCTTTTTCCGCGGCTTAGCTTAGAGACTGTTAGTTACTGTTAATAGAAAGCTGTAATTGTATGGGAATATATATTAATCACTCCGACAAAGTAGTAAAATAAAATCATGCAAAACAAATCTAAAATACCTATTTATATGCACTGCTCACATTGCAACCTTGATGCCTACAGGTAACGATTTCATGTTTTTATACAAACATATCTAGGTTAGTATGAAAGGTGTCTGCAGACTGTAGGGTATTGCGATTAACTTACGGCCGAATCAAATAAACTATCTATCACCAGTTTTGACATACTGGAGATACAAAAGCCTATTTATTTATGGTTTTAACGTCCCAATAATCTGTCAGAGAATAAAATTGTGGGCTGACATTCAATGACAGATAGAATTATACTGTCTACCATCAATAGCGAGCTGTCTTTTACTGAAAATAGGTCATTGGGTTCGGCCATTACACGACGCGAGTAAACGAGTTCTTTTTTAAGATCATTAATTGAATGAACGTGCGCCCCACTTGAGTAAACCGAAGTAATTAAATTTTACGGCTAATACTTATTAACTCTCATGACATTAGCCCACTTTACCCTACGGCACTAGGGTCCTACCATAATTACTCTGCTTAGTAAGCACTAAGCAGCTAAGCAGAGTAATTATGGTAGGACCCAGGCCAGCTCATGCGAGCTCGAGCGGACACAGACCATGTACCTACCTACCTTAATGTACGTACCCTTAATGTACGTAATATGCCATAACTATATGCAGCTACAGGGATGATGATCTGGACATACAAGAGCAAACTTTTTCTGCTTTTCGACTTTTTCTAATATTAACGACCACATATACTGTATG
Organism: Xanthia icteritia; assembly: GCA_949128155.2. Classification (NCBI taxonomy): domain Eukaryota; kingdom Metazoa; phylum Arthropoda; class Insecta; order Lepidoptera; family Noctuidae; genus Xanthia; species Xanthia icteritia. The sequence continues at coordinate 10,816,094 of OX421930.2, forward strand.
TACGTCTATAATAGTCTATACTCCATTTGAAATAAGATTAGATATTTAAACAAACTTTTTTTACAGTCCTTTCAACCGATTCTGAGTTCTATACCGTAGGCGTAAGGATGGCATTAAAAGCAAAAAACTGTTTACTGCAGCTGCCATATGTCATGCCTCCAACTCTCTCTATTCCCTCATTCTCATAGTCCGATGGGACGGCAATCCGACACAACTGGAGAGGGATCATGCCCAGGGGCAACGGCTTAACGTGCTTTCTGAGGCACGGGGTATCACACCGCCGACTTCCAAACTCCGGGCTGTTACTAAGGAATTCCTAAAGGAAAAACCTAAAAACACTTGGCCCGACCTGGGATTTGAACCCAGGTCCTTACGCTCGGCAGTCGGGCTTGCGACCACGAGACCAACGGGGCAGTCTTACAAGAGCAATGTACTCCCATCTGAGAACGCGGGCGAGAACCAGTTGGTTGGCTGTTGACCCAACTGTGGGCGAATCCTAGCTGCGAATCCAACTTTGGATTTTGTTTTGGCAAAACATGGATAGCGGGCTGTGAAGCTTTTGTAGTAACCTGCAAAGAAGGTTTAAGTTTATTGTGATAACGAAAACCAGGCTGATCTGAAGAAAACTGGTTGACACCGTATCGCCAAGGAAATTAACAACCTTGGAGACTTGATATTGTAGAAATCATTCATGTTTTTAATTTATTTGTACTTTATTTGTTAGAACTGGACCAGCATTCATCATCGTTGTTTAACAGTACTACCAAAGAATGCTGTTGGTACTTTCTAGATAATCCCTTTCACCAGATTCTCAACAACTACTCTTATTGATTGATTGATTTGATAATTACTTTCGTTTTGTTTCAGTGCGTCGATGGTTATCCCTACCTGAACAGATGCCCCTCCGGTTTGTACTTCGACGATATTAGCAAGTTCTGTACCTTCAAAGTTGAAGCAAGATGCGGCCCCATCGCCACAAGTAGGTCCCTATATTACAATGCTTTTGTAATACTTTCTAATTAATATGACGTTTTTATATAAATTACAATGCTTAGATTATAGTTAGTTGCAAGTTTCAAAGCAGCTTTTTGCAAGAATTTATATTGTAAAACCAACGAGCAATGGCGTACCTACATTAATTCTATCTGGAAGTTATGAGGGGAGGCCCTTATGCAGCAGTAGGATAGCTGATGCAGGCTTACAAATACAGTTAAATCTCAAATCGTTTATTGCAATCCATAATGTACAATTACAGGTGGTAAATAAAAGAAATCATAATAGAAACAATTATGGACCCTGTCGGGCACAGCAAATTTGTAAATAGGTAGAGAGAGGAAGAGCGCTTTATTGTTATTGTAAGACGTGTCTAAACGCAACTTGTAAAATCAGCACACACACACACACACACAGAACAGCACACACACACACACAGAACAACACACACACACAGAACAGCACACACACACAGCACAGCACAGCTGCTAGTAAAATTGTGGACAATAACTTTGTTTTTTAACTAGAATAGAAAACTATTTCGCTAGAATTACATTACTATTATTAACAATATCAACAAAAAAAACAAGAAGTCGTAAGGCCAAAGCCAAACAAAAACATGGCATATAGGAAGGTAGACAATTAAGATACACGTAAATCAATTAATTGGCTCGCTGATTGGGTGTAAAATTGCACATCTGCAAGCAAATATCTTGAATTTAAGCTTTGCCTTGTAAAATATCTTGAATTTAAGCTTTGCCTTGTAACATTTAACTATTTAGAATAAATTATATATTATATTATTTATTTATTTATTTTATTATTTATGTACACACAGAAAAATAGATACAGATAAGACATAATCATAATCATTATATTATATTTACTACACTGATGTCAAGTAAACGTTATTTTAATGGTACCTAACTCACAAATTAAATTTATATTACTTTGTACGAAACATTCTGGGTCTGTAACTGACAGAAAGCCCTTTTTGTTCGATATTTTTCCTTTAGGTACATTAATTTGAAAATCACCTTTATATTATTAATATTTTATTTTTCTTAAGCACCTGCGCCGATCACAGAGACACCATTGGACTTGGCAACAAAGTGCGACACTGGCGAGTGCCAGTTGCCTTACTGCTTCTGCTCCAAAGATGGCACCCTCATTCCAGGAGGTCTCGACCCAGAAGACGTAAGTAATCAATCTATGTTGTAGTATAGGACATTTCCAATATGTGTGCAAAATTTTATTCATTCAGCCATTACGACGTGATAGAGCAACAAACATACAGACACACAGACACTCGAGTTTTTTGTATGGATTAAATAAGAAAAGAAAGAAAGAAAATACGTTTATTTGCGGTAAATGTGACGCAAAGAAAAAAAAACACGAGAATAACAAATTGGGGGAAAATATGCGTCACATCCACGCAAAACGGCCATCGCTCAGCATAATGCTGCATAAATAAATAGCATAAATATTTGTCAATGACACCTATCTAATGTGAACGATTATTGGGTGATTTCCTGGTATATTATGATTATTTAATGTAACAGGTAAAGCTGGAATAAAATTAAAGTCGACAGTCGTTATTTATTTATAACTAGTATGCCATTCACAAAATCAGCCTTGAAAATATTCAATACTGTTAACATACATAATTAAATATTAATTTCGAGAGGCAATTTAGGCTAGTAGGTATCGGTTCTAAGTGACTCTAAGCCGCAATGTCAGTCTTAATGGTTTCTCATTAATTATGATAATCGTGGCAAAGTTGTCATAATAATTATAACATAGACATCCACATCCATAGAACTGTCGCTTCTCGGCTGTGACCTACAATTTACCGTATTTATACAAATCCTCCATTGCATAACAATGCATAAAAAGCTATGTCGTGCATGTTAAATAGCTACAAAAGCGTATCATGTGCATAACGTATTATGTTGTTTTGTTCACGATTAATACTTTAAGAGCTTAACGTTTCGTAAAAATCGTAAGGTTTAAGAAAAAGTGTTATGTTCTTAGAAAACAACATGGGTTACGAATGAAAGAAACATAACCCAATACAGTCGGGTAAAATTACCCGTCTATCCACCCACCCTACCTGGGGTACCTTAATTTAGCTTGGCCAACTTTAATAAATAGTCTCCCTTACTCGATTATTTAGCCCATCTAACGGTCTGTAAAGATGAAAATAAATAAATGTATTTTTGTTGAAAGCCCTTTTCTATAAAATATTTTTTTTTTTTCATTTCAAAGTACTGTTACATTCTTCTCTTATTAAACAGTTGTCTTTATATGTAGTGTAATACTAATAGTGCAAAAACGGACCTCACAACAATTCTGCGAATTTTACGTGCAAAAAGTAGTCGTAAAGAATTATGTTCTTAATTTTATTCGCAGACGCCCCAAATGATAATGCTGACATTCGACGGTGCTGTTAACTTGAACAACTTCGAACTGTACAAGAAAGTGTTCAATGGGAAAATCAAGAACCCTAATGGTTGCCCCATTAGAGGCACTTTCTTCCTGTCACACGAGTACAGGTAATTATAAAATGTGTCATTACTTCCATTCAGGTACGAGACCAAGAGTAAATATTTGTCAGAGGCATAAGTTCATACAATCGCGTTGCTTCCGCTTAGGGCCCATTTATATGGTCTGCAATTGGACTGCAATCTAGATTTTGTGCAGTTGACGTAACTGCAACATACTGTAGCCCCCTGGGACTTATTATGAAGTATTAATGATATCACTATTCCACTGCGAAAAAAGGATGGTGCTAGCGGCCTTGTATAGCTCCGTCTCTCACTCACACTGGAATAATGGTGGCATTAATACGTCATAATACGGCCCCAGTTCTACGATTGTGGTGGCTGATGAATGTCAGAACGTAATGAGACTGTATGATGGTGTCTGTATTGATTATATCTACTCATGGTGGCGTTAAGCTTTGTCTGTGTCGTGAAGATAATTTTAGCTGTAAAATAGTAATTGTTATACCTACCTTAAATATATAAAACATAAGAGAGCATTAGTTAATCTAATTTTCCGCTTCAGATTTTCTCATGAAAGCTGTATCCGAAATTAATATATAGGTACTATATTTCAATAAATTAGTGATAAACAATTTGTCAGGTTCCTGTGATTATTTTGGACGACAGTTTGGTAACTACTTACACAAGTTTCGTGTTAATTACTACATTATATATATATATATATATATATATATAGTATATAGTCAAAAGCTACTTTAGGTACCGTTTATTATGTCTTACCGCAGTTATTTACCGGTAAATATGAATAAAAGTTCGTTGAATTACAGTAAATGTTCAGCTCTTAATAAACGGATATTAATTAAGGTTTATAATGTTAAATTAATTGGTTTTAATTAGGATAGATCTGAGAAAAACAAACGACCACTGCAGATGATTTATGACGATGATTATTTCAAAGACATTCAGCTACCCTCGCTCTACTTATTTGAATGGTTCTTTAAGTCAAAAGAAGATATAAATGTGACAGTTAAATTTGAATATTTTCTCTATTATTTGCAGTAACTACGTGCAAGTGCAACATCTTGCACACGACGGTCATGAGGTGAGCTTTTTATTCATGAATACTTATGCTTTACTACTTATATATTTAATAAATCTGCCAATATAATTGTTGATTGAAATATGATACAACGATCATATCGGGGTTCAAAGATCAGGTTGAACTACCATACCAGACCAGATACGGATCCTTGTCATTATAAATTGAGTTGTATAATTTAAAATCTTCCTATATTCGACCAGTTTTCATACAAAGTTTTATGTTTTATGGGGTATCAATGCTCCTATTTTTTTCTCTTATCATGTTTCGTTGGTGCGTTTCAAAGTTAAAGTCAAATCATTTATTTCAAATACACATAAAAGGCACTTTTAATGTCTAAATTTCCTGTATTGTGGGTGCGTTTACAAATATTTAAACTCACATACGCAAACAGCCAGCAGATTAATGTTCAAAACAAATGCACAGACTCGGAAAAATATCTTAGGCCATACAACGCCAATCTCTGCCACTGTGCCACTGTATTCAACAGATCTCTCCATTCTCTCCAATATCTTTAAAAACGATCTAAAAAAACAATGCTTGCGTTCACAGATAGCGACAGGTACAGTGTCGCAGCAGCAAGGCCTGCAAGACAAAGGCTATGAAGAATGGGCCGGCGAGATGATCGGCATGCGCGAGATTCTCGGCAAGTTCGCGAACGTGTCGCGTTCAGAGATCGTCGGCGCAAGAGCACCTTTCTTGAAACCTGGGAGGAATACGCAGTTTAAGGTATTTACGAGTATTTTATGGAATTACTAGCTGTTGTCCGCTACTTCATCAACGTATATTTCGTATTATATATTTTTTTCATAAAAATATTGCAGGCTACTTATCGGTCAAACATAACGATTGGTTCAGTAGTTTAGGCGTGAAAATAAAACAGACAGACATTAAGTCTACTTTCGAATGAATAATAGTTATCTACCTATCCTAGCGTAAATCTGTTTCTCCCAAATGCATGTAAGGATATCTTTACCTTTTGTACCCAAAATTATTTGCGCGAAATTCGTAAGACTGCTTGCTTAGAGAATAGAATTTGGGATTGTCTGCCAGACTAGCTTTTGTCTTCTAACCAAGGATACGACAAGCTTACACTAAAGATATTTATAAACATTCTTCCTTCCGTTATTATGAAATATTCTCAAGCATTAATTTCTGCAAAATTCTACGTTATTAAGCGTATATCTCACGTTAGTTAATCCCACCTCAATGCGACTTCAGTTGTGAATCAAACTTCCTGCAAAGGAAGTTTACAACATAGAAAAAATGTAGAATTATTTTTATCTCGGCTAGGTAGGCAGTTCCTTTGGGTACAGAATAAAATATGAGATTCAATAAATTCTCTTTGTGATGTGCGTCATCAATAAGTGATTTTACCAAACTGGAGAAAAAAAACTATTTTAAGGTGCTTACGTATACTGCAACTATAGGGTTTATTTATAAACGTTGCTTAAAGACCTTAAAGTTAAGTAAGGATTAGCTATTCTTTAACCTTACATTTTTGACGTTTAAGGCTCTCGCAGACAGGCGCGACGCGACGGTGCGACGCCATTCCGGTAGAACAATTTCCATTAAGTTTTCATAGAAATTGTTCTACTAGAGTCACGTCGTGCCTGTCCACACGTTTCTTAGCTTTAACATTTATAAATAAAGGCTATGTGTCGAAAAAATGTATGGTAAACAATATTGATATTTTTCTCCGAATAATAATAAGTACCTACAACCCCTATTATGTGAAATTGACATTGATAAGTACATACATAACGAAATTATTTGCTCTCGTGTATTTCAAATGCCCTATTATTCTGCCATCTTATTTCTGACGAAAATTCTTTTGTCTCCAAATTGGCCCAAATCGAATAGCAGGCAGCTTATTAGGGTAATATTTTGACAGACATTCGATATACTGCGTACGCGCCAAGTACGTCACTACACTTAGTGTCAATATTTTAGAGGTGCGTCTATTCGTTACCTGACAATTACGGCCGTCATGTTCGCAATACAAAGTGAAATACGTAGAGATTTTTTTTGGAGTGCGTCGTCATCAGGGAGCTCCGTCAGTTGTCAAACAAGCTGGTACGCTCCGGTACAGACATTTTGATAGGCACCGATCGACGAACGTATCTAAATAAAACTGATTGAAGTACACTTTGTATGGGATTTGTACAGTTGTACGCGATGCCGGTTTGGAGCGTAGAGGAAAATAAATATTTTGAACGAATGTAAACATGTCATTGTACATACACAGAGGTGCTGATAAAAATTGCTGAAAATGTAAATGACTTTTTACCAAAAAAAATACACCGTTAGTAAATACATCATTATTATTTCAATAACGAACATATTGTTTCAACAACAAAAAAAACAATAGGTAACGTAGCTGCTGAAATACTTTACACACGCATTCACTATACGGAACAGGAACAAAACGAACGTGTTTTTGAATTTGTAGTGTTAGCTTGTATATTGTATTTAAGATAACCAGCTACTGATTGTAATAAACTAATTAGACAAGAACACAAGCGAAGACGCGGGTTTTATCGGTTCCTTTAGATTCCTGCCCGAACCACGACTGAAAACCTCAACTAATATAAAAGGTCAATCCACTTTAACACATAACCTCTTTGTCCACAGGTGTTAGAGGACTTCGGCTACATCTACGACAGTTCGGTGGGCGTGCCCCCGCTGCCGATCCCCGTGTGGCCGTACACGCTCGACTACAAGATCGCGCACGAGTGCAAGTCAGGCACTTGTCCCACCAAGTCGTTCCCAGGTGGGTGGCCGTAACTTAGCTACTCGATAAACTAGTTAAGAAGTAGAAAAGATTTCTTAGGAAGCGCAGCGGGAGCGGAAATTATAGACAAATGATGCTCTTTGTGGAAAAGGTTGAGCTAGATTCTGTACCACTTGTCACTAGGTCGCTTACAACTCAACTATAGCAGTAAGAGAAATCACAGCTATTGTTAATTTTAGTACTGTGGAGAAACAAAAACTAGTTTGCATCTGACAGTTTCCGCCTGTATTTCAAGTGTGTAAAACTTTACATTCTGTTCTTCCCACATAGGTTTTTGCGTGAAAACCAATAGTGATCACCACGTTCCCAAGTTTTCGCATCGCGTGCGGTGTAGCGCTGGATGCGAACGAGGTGCTCACACATTTCCTATTCAAACGCCAAGTTGCTAGCTTCACGCGGTCGGAACAATGCATTCACCGAGTTTAATTAGAACTAACCGAAACTATGGCATCCGTAGCAGGTATTTTTTGGTGCAAAACAGATACAGGAGATAATTAAACTCACGTAATTATATCCAAAAAGCAATTTTTCCGTATGTGTACTATATATATGAGAATAAAGCACACAGAGTCTGTTTGCAGGTGCCTCTGTCAACATTTAAAAAAATGCGCTGTTGTTTAAGAGGGAACAGGGCCTGCGATTCTCCATACAAATGTATTCCCCTTTTTTCTTCCTGAATAATGCCTCTAGAGCAATATTTTTTTTCATAAAATCAAGGTCTGCTGTAGACATCCCTGTTATGCTTATTGGTAATGAAAATATGACCCTCCAAAAATTACAAAAATTACCCATTTTTACTGCCGTGTTTAGAGGACTACCAGACAAATTCGAAAAGTTTTTAACACAAAAGAAAATTATAGGAACCTAGACATACTCTTTCTTAGAATTTAAATGTAAAAAATAATTGTATCGGCTCAATTTTCGAGGAGAAAAAAGGGGAATACGAAACGTCAATCTCGTCCATTTTTTTATGATATTATCGGTCTGAGCTGCAGCTGTTCCTATCGCACTCTACGGAGGCAGACTTGAGGTAAGACGACGGCAATAGTTTCTTCAAATACCTATTTTTCAAATTCCTTGCAGGCCCTGTTCCCTCTTAATGATTCGTCAGAGTATTCACAACATACCCATATTTGATTTAAAAGCATTTTATTAATAAAGAGGTTATTTGTTTACAGGTCTGTGGGAGGTGCCGTTCAACGCTCACTACGTTGAAACGTATGAGGGCGGACACTGCCCCTATCTCGATCAGTGTGTGTTACATAATCACGATTCCGATGAAGTGAGTTCACAATGTTTTGTTTTTGTTTTGGTGAAAATAGGTCTACCATTTGCGGGCATTTATTGTCTATGCTAGGATGTTTGTATATTTTCGAAACGATAGATTCAAGAATTGATTTATGGATCGATTACGTTGGTTTGTGGCTCGTCATCTATTTCGAAACGGACTATTATGGTAGAATTTATATCTAAAAGTTTTTCATGGCTTGTAAACTAATCTGTTGTTACATCAATTCACAGATAGCTTTGAAAATAATTATGTTTAACTTGATTGGAAAATTAAATTGATTCGCACTTATTTATTTATTTACGTAAGAGCGGCATTCGATTCATATTATATAACTTATACGATGATATAAGTCCTATAAAAATTTGCATAATTATGTTAAAATTTTCGAATACACAATTATTAGTTGGCGTTTGCATGCATTTCCGTTTTTATAGCTATTTAATTTGCATTTCATATGCAAGCATAATGTTTCTATTGATCCACCTTGTAATTTTGGTCGAATCCTAATTGACAACACTAAATGGCTGAATAAGTTTTTAACAGAACGGTGACAATTAACAATAACATAACATCACGCCTGTATTCCACGAAGGGTTGGGCAGAGGTATACCTCTAGTACACCCACATTTCGCCAGTTATGTTTAAGTCCCATGTATTCGTGATAGACATAACTTTAATACTATAAATAAAGATAAAATAGATCAATCATTTTTCAGATTATCTGAAGACATACATTTTTTATGGGGTACTGTGTTAAATGTTACAACAAAATACCTTGTGATATATTGCAATTAAATGAAAGAAAATTTAAAACTCATATTAAAAGTAAACTTTGTAAACAAGCATATTACAAATTCGAAGATTATATATCCAAGATAAGAGTGCTTGGAAACATGCTGGTCCTGCTCCATAGGATAATCTAGAATCTAGACAAAATCAAACTGGTTGCTAATTTAATTGTATATATTTTATTATATGACATTGATTTTACATTCTGTGATTACTTCCTCACACACTGACTTATTCATTGTATTTTTTTTGGAATATCGTCTACTTTTACAATGTTTTTAAATATGTGAGCACCATGTATCTATCACATAATTAATTTATATGTCGTTACTTCATTTTTAATTCTTTTTACCTATTGTGGTATAGTAATTTTATTCTAGGTGCACATATAAATACCTATATAACTAAGTACATAAACAAAATATTGTAAAACATTTTGAAAGAGTAACGGTGGAGTTTCTTGCCCATTCTTCTCCATACGAAAACTACCTTTTGGAAGGGGCGACTATAATTAAATATTTTTTTTCGTAAATTTTGACGTTCAAAAGTGCCATATAAATATTGAAATAAATGATTTGACTTTGACTTTGATAAGGGGTGAAATTATTGCCATCAACCGGGTACAAATCCAGACTCCGGGTTGCTACTGAGAAATTTTTGATGGAAAACCCCAAAAACACTTTGCTTGACCTGGAAATTTGAATCTAGGACTTGCTTAGCTGTAGCGCTTGCGACCACTACACCAACGAGGGATGCAGTTACAATTCTTTGACTCAAATCGTAGTTTCCATATGAAATAGCATGGGGATAACTCCGTAACTGTCAGGACTTACATTTACAGTTGCATAGTCTATTTTGCTAAGAGACACTGACTCGTCTCTGATTCCTGAAGCACCCAAGGATTAATTGGGGTGAAAAGCTTGAACTTAAACTGCAATATTTCCCTGGAGACCGCATGCGGTGGCGATTGTGTTCCGACTAGGCTGCGGGCGCACATCTGAGTTTCAAATCGAGCTGAATTAAGGCCTTTACTTTGTCAGACCGTATTTTCGTTATACCACAAAATCATTTAACAAGATAATGCAGTCAGATGTAGTCGAGTCAGTAGAAAGCTAACCAGAATTAATTCGTTTGTACTTTGCAGCCAGATTAGTTGGACTGTCCTCGGGCTTTCTGATATCCATTAAAATAGATAAAACAGAATTTTGTTGCTTTTAAACCATATTAAACATGCTCTTTGAATTGTACCTACAAATCTGAAGCTTTGATATTCTAAACTGTGAACCAAAATTACATAAAAAATGTTATGTTGTCATGCTTTAAATCATATTCATATTTTGAACATTATGCAAATTCCGATTATTTCCTAAATAGTGAAATAGAAATCATAGTTTTGTTTGTGTGAATATGAAAATAACTAGTATTTTCTAAAAATTACTTTTCTAATCTGTAGTAGAATATGGCCGTTTAATGTTAGTACAGTTAATATAGGTAAACGAATGTTTGTAGTTGCGGATAGTTCAATCGAGAAGTAGAGCGGAAGGTGGCCGAGGACAATTTCATATACGCACGTACGCGGTCGAGTGGCCTGCTATTTTATCTCTCGCTTTAATTTTATAACCAAAGCCTGGCTAAACAAGCATAAAAAACTTCGTAATATACTATTTGTACACCAATGTTTGTATTAGTTAGTTATTATCTAGTAACCCTGTTCGTGACTGGGACTACCGGCCCGGTCGGCTTATGTATTATGTGGATGACCGTATTACGGTTGTGATATCTTTTTAACTGTCTAGATTAAAGGAAACGCGTTGGGAGTTAAACATGTATGATGGTCGGGTCGCACACAAACATTTGTTATTATATCGTGTTGTTCTAATGCGGTTTTCTTTGATTAAAACACTTTTTTTGCGCGTAGTTGTAGAGATACGGAGTCAACACTTTTGAGCATGAAATATGTAAATGAATATTGGTATTGAACCACAGTAATTTGTTGATTAAACAGGGTTGTTCGGCTTCGCTTTTGTTTGTTCAGAATGATTATAACTTCGTTTGTAAAAGTGTGGTGTTATTTTGAGCAGTTGCTCTTTCGCGTACCAAGTATCGTGCCAGTGTTAATTGTACATACATCGTTTGAGTTTTGAATTGCAATTAGTTAGTATTGGTTAGTATTGGGTGCACTTTGTCTTTCTCAAAAATAGTTACATCGATAAACAATTGTGATGCTTTGATAAAATATTATTCTTCACACCAGCCGATCTATTCTGTAACCATCTCACCGTGAGAACTTAGGTGAAGTGAGCTGTCAGTCTCTAGCAGCAGGTGGAATGACAGCTCACTTCACGTTCACTTCACCTAAGTTTTCACCGTGAGATTATTACAGAATAGACCGGCTGGCCTAGCCCGTTTGATGTTTAAGTGCTACAGATTTTCAATTTTGTCTATCTAGACCGTAACATTGTCTTGTCTTCAACAACAACTTCAACTCAGCCTGTCGCAGTCCACTGCTGGACATAGGCCTCTCCCAGGCCGTGCCACCCAGCCACTTTCTTATGGTCGTCGGCCCATCTAGCTGGGGGGCGTCTCTTGCTACGCTACGCTTGCCGATACGCGGTCTCTAGAAAGAAAGAAAAATATTTTATTTGGGACGCACAGGCAATACAACAGTAAAATAAAATAAAAAGATATATATAAAAATAAAATAAAAAGGAGCATATAAAAACTAACAAAATAATAACCTCCTAAAATAATAACGACCTGTGCGAGGCCAAAAAGGATATCTCAGCATAATACGGCGAGATTTAAAAAGAAAATATACCACCGCGCTGGTATTCTGATAGGGCCCACTGTGATGCCACGGACACACCTACGGACTTAAATAAATCCCACTAGGGGATTACAACAAAAAATAAAAATAATAAAACAACTCTAGGCCTCGTCTGCTCCATCGGGCATTGGTCTTTCGGCAGACTTGGCCACCCCATTGCCACTTCAGTTTGCTTACTCTGCAAGCTATGTCGACAACACCGATTCTTTTCCGGCTAATTTCATTTCTAAATTTATCCTTCAAAGAAACTCCGAGCATAGCCCGCTCCAGCTCCATAGCGCGCTGAGCGGTCTTGAATTTGTGGACCAGCCTTGAATTTGTCTTGTCTTACGAGTACATTGTCATTAATAAAATCCCGCATTTTAGGTGCTAGAATGGCTGCAGGAAGACTTTAATCGGTACTATGAACAGAACCGCGCGCCCTACATGATGCCCTTCCACACGAACTGGTTCCAGATCAAGGAGCTCGAGCGAGGACTCCACAAATTCCTTAAATGGGCATCCGACCTGTAAGTACTAGAACCTTAAGTTTATTGTTCATTTCTTCAGTCTTTAGTACACTCATGCAGTAGGAACGCAAATAAAGTAACAACAATGATGTTACTCGACCTTTTAAAACAATCAATTTAGTAATCAGTCGGTGTTTAGTCCTTTGTCGGTTCAGTGCATTTGTGAGAGTTGGTATGACGTAGAGATGTGTTATATTTATAATACTTCTGAGTAATTGAAATGAAAGGCTGCGGTTGTTAACTAATGCCAAGGAAATTCATTGTTAATCAAATTGATTACCAACTTAAATTTCCCGTTGGGATATTCAAATTATAGTCGTCATTCTTCTTAAAATGACAATTTGACATAATGTGTCAATTTGATAAACTATTAATTTCCCTGACTTATAGTACCTAAGGCGTCGTACTTTAAAAAAAACTTATAATGTAATTGACACTAGTTATATTATACTTTAAGATCTTGCTTAAATCCTTGAGTCTGTAAAACAATCCATTTTGACTTGTATTCAACCGGAAACAGCAGTCTTTTGAAAGGTCAGTTTACATAACACAATAAAATCATAATTATTTTAAAAGATGTATTTATTCTGCTTACGTATTAACTTAACTTTCATGATTGAGTATTCGAAGCCAAGGCAGACGTGTAATATTTCGTATTGCTTTGGACTTGAATAATTGGCTTGAAACGAAACTAAGATGGAGCGAGTTGCTGGTAAGAAATATGTGATGGAATTTTAAGTGTGTATGGAGCACTCGTTCACATTTTTAAATTGGGATAAGCAGCTAAGTTTCGTGCCTTCACTTCGCTTATGGGGACTTTTATATAGCTATTGATACTAACGATTGTAGGTATAGGTACGTTTAACAAATATACAACATATATCAGAAAAGTTCGTCATATTTAAGGGTGTGGTACAGACCATCAAACTGAACAATTTTGTCCATGGCACCAACATCGTGATCGCGAAAAAATAAACAGCCGTCCCATACATTTAGGTCGAGTAGGTATTGAAGTGGAGGAGCTCGTGGCTAAACAATAACAGCCACACGGGTCGATCGGTCGGTCCATCAGGTTAAGCTACGCTTACCGGGGTTGGTCCGTGGATGGGTGACCATCTTTGCATACCGAGACTCCTCCGTGCTTCGGAAGGCACGTTAAACCGTTGGTTCCGGCTGTCATTCGTGGATTTGACAGTCGTTACGGGTCGTCAGAAGCCCGAAAGTCTGACAACTAGTCTTACTAAGGGGTATCGTATTACCCAGTTACTGGGTTGTGGAGGTCAGATAGGCAGTCGCTTCATGTAAAATACTGGTATTCAGCTGCAACCGGTTAGTGGAAGCCGACCCCAACATAGTTGGGAAATGGCTAGGCAGATTGAGGTAGGTATTAAAGCTTTGTATGGGACGGTTGATAATCTTTTCGTGATTACGATGTTGGTCCATAAAGAAATTTGTTCAGTATGATGGTCTATACCCCACCCTTAAATATGATCACACCTTTCTGATAAATGCTGTATATTTCGTGCTGAAAAAAAGAGCATAGGTACTTTTTTTTATCTTGAATTGATCGGATAACTCTTCAAAGTGATCATTGGAATATAAAAAAAAATTGCGATAAAAAAATCCTAACAAACAATGCACAAAGCAATGTTTTATGTGATAGTACCTACCGTACCGGTTTTACAAAATAAAAATAACTACTGCTATATCAAATGTCGGTTTTTATTTTGGTGGTTGAATATCAAACGTTGATTTTTATTCATTTTTGCAGAGAGCATGTAAAAAAGGCGTTTCATTGTTACCGGGAACAATAAAAACATATATTATATAAACTGTTTAATTTATTACTCAAGCAAAGCAGAAGTAACCGAAACCAGTCAGAGGCCCATGGGCGGCATAAAAACACTGACACCAGGTTAGTCACCAACCACACGAAAAAGAAAGAAAAACAAGCCGTAAGCATAATCTATGGGCCTTTTAAAAATTAAATCTTTTACATAAAATCTTGTTGTACGAGTATCTTTTAGGAAAATAAGTGTATATAATATTATGGATGTATCACTTTCTTCTATATTTAGGGATAGTTACTTCGTAGTTACACTGCAATAGATTACCGATCATCATACTAAAAACACATTTTTTTCGTTTATTTACTTATGTATTTATGTATCTTTTTTTTATTTTATTTTTTTAAACTTTACCCCACACTAGGAATTTCTCCTGTATCGTGGGTGCGTTTACAAACATTTATACTCACATACACAAACAGCCAGACCCGGAACAACTACTTGTAGGTCATACAAATATTTGTTCCGTGCGGGAATCGAACCCGCGACACGCAGCGCAGCAGTCAATCGCTTAACCACTGCGCCAACCGTGCCGTAATTATTATTTAAGATATGTATACATCTGTGTATCTATTCTAGTATATTGTATAGGTACTTATTATTTGCACCAACGCCAGCCCCATTTTATGTCCAGGCAAATCACATTCCAAGGTTACCTGGAAGGTGATTTGCCTGGAGACGCCCTGGGCGTCGGGAATCGCAGGCAGATTCCTGGCCACCGTAGGCACGGGCTTGCGGACGGTGAACAATGGGTAGCTCGCCGTCCGATAAGGACCAGGCCCGGGTCGACGGCGCGTTGTGTTCCACGCGCGCCTCAAAGAGATGTCAGCAACTGAAGGGGTCCGATAGGATCGATGTCTGCCGGGGTTGCGGGAAAGTCCGAAAGGGATACCGTGGCCCCTGGCAACGTACAGGCAACTGAAGGAACACGGGTGGGTTTTAGTCAGTAAGAGTTTGACACGCCCTCCCGCTCCGCACAGAGCGGGAGAAGTTATTTGATAAATACCCATCCTGTTACCTGGAAGAAATTACGGAAAGCGATAAGGCCACCCATTGTATATTTTGTAGTGTTTGATTGATTTTTTTGTTATGTATTTTTGTGGTTTACAATAAAGTATATATAAATAAATAAATTTTAAAAGTATAGCAATGCACCTATTAACATAACACAATAATATTGTTTACCAATTAATTAAAATCCACATTTGAATACTAACTATTTATTTAACGAACGGAAACACAATCCGATTGTAAATAAATAATGAGGGTAAGTAAACATTGCGCAAAATAAATACAATAAAAAAAAGAAAACATATTTCCACGATTTATATTGGCTGTTAACAATAAGTGTCCCCCGCCACGTCAGTCTGTTTGTCTGAACGCGATAAACTCAAAAACTACCGAACTGATTTTCATATGATTTTCACCAATAGACGTAGTGATTCATGGGGAAGGTTTAGGTGTAAGTAAGGAAATATGACGACGATTATTGAGATGTCGGAAAAAGTCATGTCGACTTGGGAGCTTTACTGGCGCGTGTTGCGTAAACCAATAGAGTTATATGAAAACAAGGTATTACTGAATTATTCAAATTCAAATTCAAAACTCATTTATTCAAACTAGGCTGAAAATCAGCACTTTTCGAACGTCAAAATTACATAAGACAGTCCCCCAAAAACGCCCGCCATTCAGCACTTCCTAGTGCTTTAGCTGGGAAGATATATATATAGATATTCCTCTAAAGATCTACATATTAAACTGTAGCAGCACTATATGTCTATAGGCTTTTTCATTTCTCTCGGAACCCAATTCTGCATACCACGCAGACAAAGTCGTGGGCAGAAGCTAGTAATATTTATTTATTTATTTGACAACCCTGTAATCTATCTTTACAGGTTGCCCAATAATACAGATGCCTTTAATTAAAAATATAATTAACCTACAGGATGTTGCTCTCGTATTTTTTCTCTGAAACAAGCTTATTATGTTCTTCGATTCCTCATCTCTTTGTATAACGTAGGTATTTAAAGTATTCAATTAAAAATCCCTTCGTTAAGCCTTGATTAACATGGTATTACTGTTAATTGGGTTCCAACGGAAACCTTTTGTATCGGCTTTGATAAAGTAAACCATGCAGCAAGGTTGGAAAAGCGGGGTGCTTTCGTCATACTCTTTCACACTTTCATGCACTATCTAAAAACAAAATAACTTAATAATGCAAACATAAACCTGTCTAATCAGATTAGTGATAAATGCATGCAGATTGTATGATTCGTCATTTTACAAACGGCGCCGTCCGTTTGCAAACGCTGGCGGTTTTGCAAAATGCCTAAGGCAAATTGGCAATTCGTTCAATTGTTATAATTTCGACATTGATTGTTATTGTAGGGTGACCGTCATAAAACACAGGTTGGATTAATCATACTTTATTCCAGCAATCAGGTACCTACCAATTATGTTACCGTAAAATTGTGAGAACCGTTAGTTTATAAACTATCAAAAGATAATGCGTTAAATTGTAAATTGTTTGCTGCAGTTCAAAATTTTTCGACAGTTTTGGACCAATAATATACCGCAGGACCTCTGAGCACTAGATTCCACGGATACCTTTTTTACCTGCTGGATAACTAAATACTTCAATTTGCCGCAGCATTTTGTAAACGGCGTTTGAATCAAATGTTGCGGCATATTATAAAGTGACTAGGCAATTTTCGTTTTGCCTTAGGCATATTTCAAAACAGCGAGCGTTTGTAAACGGACTACGACGTTTGTAAAAAGTAGAATCATACAAATTGCCTACGAAATATGCATTGTTGTCCAAATCTACAAACACTCGTGAGGTGAAACCCCATCTGCCCATGGTCTATAGAATATCTTAAGCATCTATCATAACACTAATTTATTTAACCAACATCTTTTCTCTACCATAGGGACGACGTATGGTTCGTGACAGTAACCCAAGGTTTGTCGTGGATAACGGACCCGAAGTCAGCGAAATCTCTGAACAACTACGAAGCATGGAAATGTGACCGCAAGGACTTCCCGCCAGCACCGTGCAATCTGTCCAACAAGTGTGCACTGTCCTTCAAGCCTGCTGACATGAACTTCACTGACACCAGGTATATGGAGACCTGCACTGACTGCCCTAAACAGTAAGTTCTTTTTTTCACATTATAATTATGTTTTACTAGCTGCTCTCCGCGGTTTTACCCACATAACTCTCGATTCCTTGGGAATATCGGGATAAAAAGTATTCTATTTGCCAACCCAGGTCATGGTCTATCCATGTGCCAAATTCCATCCAAATCCGGTCTGCCGTTTTAGCGTGAAAGCGTAATAAACAATCAAACAAACTCACTTTCTCATTTATAATATTAGTTAGGATAATGCCTATTTCCAGTAATAGGTAACATTTTGGACTCTTTTCAACCTTATTTCTAAGGGCATAAGAGTAAAAAGTGATTAACCGCCAGTGTCCACGGTTGTACCTAGTCGTCTTTCGGCTGATATGAAGCGGGTGAAAGGACAAGTAGAAAATGCATGCGCATTGAATAATCTGTTGTAATGGTCCAGCACGGAGGAACTGCAGATCATAAAGTGAAGCAGGGAGTTAAGTGTCATCAATAGGAATGGACAAACTTCTGGTGGAATTTAAATGAAGTTCTTTCCGTCAATCTTTTGGCATGGTCCTGTGAATTGGGGTCAGCGCAGTATGTTCTTTTCTTTCATAGTCTTCGGTCAGCTAGACCTGCTCGCTACTGGACCCGCGGGTCCACTTGACCACATAATTTATTTTCTGTATTTTTATTGGTTAGCTGGTCCTAAATTCAAACTTAAAAAATACATCTATTGTTTAGCTACCAATGGATACAGTCGAGCGCAAAATTGGTTAGTCAAAATATAATAAAACGCAATTCAATCAAAATCTAAAATCTTTTTAAATTAGGTACATGTCGATCAGTCTTTAATTAAAACAAAAAACACAGCTTTGACGCATTTTCAGCAACAGCCATAACACTCAAGTTACATATAGATATATAAGCAATGTACAGAACGAGTAACTAACTATATATGTATAATATAGTTAGTTACTCGTTCATCTTACGGCGCACCACGCAAAGATGATCTTGCTTACTTTGTTACGGGAGTTTTAAATTCTAAAAGTTTTTAACACATTGTCAGGGTTCCGTCTATCGCAGGTTGACTCAGCTTTCACGAGCAAAGGGGACGATGTGATTTTGTAACATTGTTGTGTTGAATAATTTTGGTAATAGGTTCACGTGAGCTGGTTGGTATGCATCAAGAAAATGTGGTTGGAAAAACTTCATTTACCTCAAAAATTATAGAGCTGCGTTATTATTCTGTGATATTGCGAAAGACAAATGTAGCAGGGTGATTTGATTATATTTGGCCGTTCATTGGTGAATCAAGAAACAGCAAATAAGACTTTTAAAAAAACGACATAATATTAAATGCAAACTTTACAGATGAATCAAGCAGCTAGAAAATTATTTCCAGACACTCAAAAAAGTCGGTTATTTTAGACGTACAAAGCAGATTTGTAATACGATTATTATTTTCAGGTACCCATGGCTAGGCGACTCCGGCGGGACAGGCATCCCCGGCAAAGACAACTATATACCCGACAACCTCAGGAGGAGGTAGTGTGTATACGAGTAGTCCTCTATACCCACTGTATATGATCTATTCAGTTCAGTCAACTTTCAATATGGTAGTCAATACTTTAGCTAACATTTCGCCTGAAGCCACTCTTTGGTTAGACAGTTTCACATTTATAACATGGCTACTAACAGTATCATATTAAGGAGCAATATTTTTCGTAGGAATCACCAGTTTATTGTTAGGTTAGAGCACCGCATTTCTACGATTCCTAGAAACGTCTTAGAATCAATACCGCTTTCTGAATTATAATAGAGATCTTGAAACTCAGTGAGAGATAATTTACTAGAAACTACGACACAAAACATAGTTTCTGTAAGATTTAAGTGGGCTTTAAGGCAGTTCTTGCTAGATATTAATCCTATTAACGTATAATATTACCTATTAAGGTATAATTGGTATTTGAAATAACTTGTAGTAAGTCAGATATTATCTCTTTGAATTTAGGAGCCAAATCTTCAGCTATGCAATGTGGAACGAAGTAGTCTTTGAAATCTAGTACCCATCAACAAGGAGTAGCTTCAATGTGGCTTTACAAATCCAACGACAGTTCCGGATACTGACCTGAACAGATTATATTCAAGCATTTTGTATATATTTCGTTTTGTAAGTAATTAAGACATAGTGACTAGTCGTCGCAATTTATTATTTCCAATAATTATGATTTGAGACTTTCTAGTACTTTGACGCGACAACTCGAACAATTTATTTAATGATTTATAAGATATAAAATTTCGTGTAATTATTGTTGAAAAGTTGCCATGTTTGAACCAAAATACTCCTTTTAACAATGACAATGTCGAGAGCATATAGAATATTCTAGAGTTGGAATGCTGTAAGGAATACATTCAGAAGATGTCATTTTGAAGATTAAATCAAATTAGGAGAGTAAATTTTTATATCAACTTGATGAAATTCAAAGTTTTGAATTGAAATCTGTGTTTGGAACTCTCGATGTTGTTAAATAAATACCTCGACGTACTCCTAGTTTGGTAATACATAATAAAATACCTATATATCTCTGAAAAACTTTGGTGCTTTGTATTAAATGATAAGTGGAATAACTATTTTCATTGTTAACAAATAAATATAAATATTTTTACAAACGCCTCTTGATTTATTACCTGACCAACATAGTTAAAATTATGGTATTTATGTGAGTCCAATTAACACTATTTCCACAACACAAAAATACCTATATATATTTCGTTAAAATGAAATATCACAAGTAAACGCAACTCGTGGATTGTCACGCCTACTGCTACCAAATTATATACCCAACTGTATAATGAGACTGGCCTAAGGAAAAGAGCTTGACGGTTACAAAGGATGTTATTACCAACTGCCCCGTTGGTCTCGTGGTTCGATTCCCAGGTCGGCCAAAGTGTAATTGGGTTTTTCCATAAGGAGTTTCGAAGTTGGCGGTGTGATACCCCCATGCCTCGGAAAGCACGTAAAGCCGTTGGTCCTGCGTCTGATCTCTCTCCGGTCGTGTACGATTGCCGTTCCATCGGACTAAGAGAGTGAGGGAAGAGTGAGTGCACCTGTGTTTGCGCACACACTTGTGCATTATAATATCCCCCGAGTAGATGGATAGAGTCCCCTGATATGGCCCAAATTCGGTCTGGTAACTTTTATTATTATTATTACCATGGAAGTAAAAGCTACTTGCCCATCGCCATTCTCTCATGGCATGCATACTATGATGAACTAAAGTTTGTTTCACACAAAGCGTACGTGTGCGATGCGGCATAAGTTGCAGTGCAATTATTAAATAATATGCAAGATGCCACAATGTTTGCACGTCAGTACCAAATAGCGGACGTCAACGCAATCTTGCGCTGTATAAAGTCGTAGAGCATTGCTGCAGCGCTGCAAATGTGTTGCATTTAGTAGGACCAAGCTTTAAACGAGACCACAAGGTGAGTGTAACCACACTTTATTCACTACCGATGTCTTTGTAGACCGTGTTTAGGTTTTAGTTAAGAGGATGTATATAATAGCACTTTAAATTAGATGAAAACAGCTATAAAATTGTATATCAGCACTCTAAAATAATAATACATTTATAATTTAATATTATCACTTTAATAAGCGCTCGCCGCCCGCTGCCCGCTGCTCGCTCGGCTCGCGCATGTTTGGTCACAATTTTTACCTAATTTAACCTATATCACCCAGTTCAACGAATTATACAATCTGCTTGCAACTAGATAATAAGACAATCCTACGACATAGTAATAAGCTAAGCATATTTATAGTGAAACCAGTATTTTTATAGTTCATTCAATTAATTATAAAGCTAAACCTTTTAAAGTGTGAAACATTATTTTTAAAGTGCGTTTATATATTCCCCTTAGTTGTAGACTCAGTAAGTAATCTTATTTAATTACTCTATTCATTAGACGCTTGCATGCGATGTCCTTGCAGTTGTGCCTTCAGTGCTTAAGAGATAGTTTGAATTGCCAAATAGACTTATTAATTATAGAACCAAATCAAATATATAATATGATAATACATTCTATGAAACAAAAACATTCTAAGCCCAACAAAAATACAAAAAGAAAACCCGGACAGAATTGCCAAAAATTGTATCAGTACGCAAACTTGTTAGTATTTAGAATTTCACTTGCCAACCAACACGCGGCAGCTTAAAAAACAATTCGTGTTTAGCCTTATAAACAGCTTCGTGGTCTATACATTACCTAATAAAAGTCCCGAAAAAAGACTATTGTATACATATTTTATAACGACGTCTGGCATTTCGCGTCTCCGACCCGCCGGCAGATTTAATTTGAGATTGCGCTGCGAATGGCTGCTCGGAAACTTTCTCCATATTCACATGCATTAGCTCCTATTACTGCGAGTTTTTGTTATACATATTCTGAATGGGTCCCACCCCATCCTCGATGTCTTCCTCTCAGAATCAATATTCTTTGTTAGGTACTGCTTAAGACAATAGATAAGGGCGGAGCAACTTTGTCAACCAAGGCTGTAAAATGTAATTTGTAAAGTTGAGATATAGACGTATCTCATGTCATTTACACGTAATTTGAAGACGTGTTTTGGGATTTAGTCGGCAGTAAATGTTGAAGTTCCGCACCGTTTTTGGTTATTTTATTAGGCAGTGGGCACATGTATAGAATTTTGACAGGATGAAAGACAAGGGCACAACATGGGAATCGACATTGTATGAAAAGAGTCAGTTCCAAAGACATACTACTTACTTTATTTCTCCTGTATGACCTATTTTAAAAGAACACTACCTAGACATTTCACTTCATAAAAGTAAAAAGGTCACATAACAGAACAAGAAAGTATCTTCTTAAATGCGACCTTATCAGATCAGTTGAATATTTAATCTCTCTCCATCTCTTGCTTGTTTAGGCTATTATCAATATAGCTTCTTCATAGTTTCGTATCAGTACTGCTCGTAGACTGCTACGAAACGACAGAGATAGGCAGTAGAACTAAAAATATGTTCTCACCCTCGTTTTAGCACAGAAATAAAAATGCCTACCAAACCCTTGCACGCA
Organism: Xanthia icteritia; assembly: GCA_949128155.2. Classification (NCBI taxonomy): domain Eukaryota; kingdom Metazoa; phylum Arthropoda; class Insecta; order Lepidoptera; family Noctuidae; genus Xanthia; species Xanthia icteritia. The sequence goes on from OX421930.2 coordinate 10,838,963, forward strand.
AGTTTCTAATGTGAAATTATGAATACTATTGTTACCAAATAACTCGTAGCCATAAATGTGCAAAAATAACAGCACCTTCGCACGTACAGAAAATAAACAATTTTCCTCAATACGTGGATACAAATCACGGCACATATGAACATAAATACTAACAGCAGAGGGTAATGTAGAAAGGTGGTAATAAGATCCAGCGACAATGTCGCCGAGTGGCGAACATTACAAATCCCCTCAGGCATGCAAGGGAGCTTCATAAAATATAATAAGACTACGCGAGTCCCCGCTGGAAACAGGTCAGCCGCCTCAACGATACGAAATAGGCTGAAACACCCATTCCTACAAGGTATGTTTTTATTTTTGACCGCAAATAAATCAGATTTACTATGTATGTTACGTACATTTGTAGACTTTCTTTGCAATTTTCAGCATTCACAAAATGGTTTATATGTTAATAATGTAATGATACAAGAACTTTATGAACAGTAAAATCTCCTTGATTTATCGTGAATATCTACCTACCTAATATAATTTTATGACGACGACGGCTGGTTACGTGTGTACGAGAATGGATATGCCAGAAATCCATTAAATGCGAAAATTATCCAAGGATTCATCTGTCGACTATGAAGTCACCGTGAAAATTTCCCAAATATGTAAATGGAAACATTGGAAACAGAGAAGACAGAGTTTACGATATGGCACAAGCTAAACCAAGTAGTACAATTCCGAAAAAATACTTTTCTGATTCCAATCTCACCACGAATAATCATGTCAGACTTTATTAAGTCGACCACAACAACAAGTTAATCGGAATCGATCCGTAGAAGTCTTCTCATTATTTTCCCTTATCAATGTACGTACGTAGATAAAAGCTCCAAGTTACTCTCTTGGACGACATTTTTATGTCGTAAGAATAGGGAAATAACGAACCCATAAATGGCAGTTGGACGATAAACAAGCCATAGCCTCTCAGATAAGAGTCTGTTCTCTCTGCGAAGTAATGTGACTGCGAAAACGCGGATAATAACAATACTACCTGCTTTACATACGAAAAGCATACGAGTGCCGAGGGTCCTCTGAACGTTCGACACATGACGTCATACATTACTTGGATTAGTTTCTTATTTGGTCTCCAGTTGATTTTATTATGCCGGTGTTTATACAACTGAGTATTGTGGCTATTCTTTAGCAAATATTTTGGCGTTTAACATTTTTTATTGTAAACGAAGATCGAGATGATATTACTTTCCATAAAGAGGAACCATAACAAGGGACTGGGTTCCAGTATATAGAGAAGATGGACGAGTAACCTGTGAGTTGAACGAATGTTTTTTATAGCCTCAAGAGATTCAGTAAGACATGGGTTTCTACTCACCCTCAGCGGTATAAAACTGTGGGATTCACACACATACATGATAATCTACAGGCTACAAACAATCGATTTTAAATTGTTGACAGTATAACTAAAGTAACTATTGTGTAGAGTAATCCCAACATCTGGACTGACACGAATAGCACAAGTTTCAAGTGAACACGGATCCAAACACGTCAAGAGTTGAATTTCAAAGGAGCTCGCATTTCCTTCGTGAAAATAACAAAACATAATTCTAGTGAAGAAATGTAAACGAATACTAACATTTTACGTTGAACTCTTTAAAAAATGTATAAGTATAAACATGCGATTGTCGTGAGGTTTAGAAATAGGTCGGCTGTCAGTGACGTCTGACCCGCAGGTGACATTCAGGTAGTAGGGTCTATATTGGGTGGACAGATACCGGATTCACCTTGACAACAATACTCGGTCAAGTGTGCTCATTATGATATTATTTTCAGGAGAGGCCATTTACCTAGGTTCGGTTTAGATTCAGGTGGGTGGGTGGTGGACTCTCAAAATATGTACGAAAAATATAAACTTAGGTATGTACCCACGGCGGGGCAAGGTGGGGCATCTGCCCCACCCTGGTCCCTGACTCGAAGCTAAAATGTTAAACCTACATTAAGTAACAAAATTATTTATTAATTTGGAAAAAATAAAAATTACCGAGCGAAGCAATGCAGTATCGATTATTCGAGCGTGCATGCGTAGTTATAGTTTTATCGAGAGAAATTCTTACTACTTATTATAAAGTTTATTAACTCCTGCCCCACCCCTAAAAAAATGCTGGGTACGCCCATGCTTAGGTACCTGAGCATGCGTAGGTGGCCCGTTAAACAAGATGGAAAAAGAAGCCACAATTGTGTGTTAGGGCAAAAACAACAAGATTTTTTTCGTCTAATAAAACCCGCATTTTGACGGCTGCCTTCTAAAATTACTTTTGTATAATATATTTTATCGCAGCTCTATATTTCGGACAGTGTTCGCCTTAAGTAGCGTATAGCGTGCATTTTTATTGGATCAGAGACATTTTGTATTCCTAAACTGTTCGCCTGACTTTGGCCTGTCCGGACGAAGGCATTTGGCTGACTTTTGTATTTTCCTCAAGACAAATAACATGTTTCATCTGATAAGGGGCTGTCGTCGGCTCGTCTGTCTACGGAACCAATCGTTTTGTGGACGTTCCTTGTTATTCCATCTTGTTTTTATAGCGCAAGCTTGAGCGTTCGTTTTTTGAAAGCCTATTAACGTCTCTCCTTTTGTAATAAGAAAGGAATCCCTAAATCATTAGTGTATTTATGTGAAGAAATACTTAGTTTTATATCTTTTATTGTGTTGGAAAGATTGAAGTCATTAGGCAAAGGTTTTATTAATCACTAGCTTTTGCCCGCGTTTTCACCCGTGTGGATGTCGGAAAATAACTCTGTGTTAATTCAGTTTATAAACTATCAGTGTGCCAAATTTAATTCAAATCGGTTCAGCCGTTTTTGCGCCAGTCCGAAACATACATATGTCGTGGCCAGATCTTAAAATTGATGATTTCATGAAATGAACATCGACCACTGGTCACATCATGATGTGGCCTGGCCAGATCATCGAATACTCAACGTTTAACGATATGAACAGTTAAACGCACGACTACTTCATGATGTGGCCAATCATTAGTGATCATATCGTAAAATAGTTAGATTATCCACCAGTAGAGGCGTTGATGTCGCTTAGTTCTTGTTGTGCATCATGGCGGCGGCATACAACAATTCAAAAAAAGTAGGGTGACAACGCAAAAAAAGTCGATGTAGTTTTATCGTGAAATGCAACATATTAAAAATTTACGCCATTTATGTGGCACCCCGACCAAATGGGTTAGGTTAGAACTGTGGCGGCTCCCTGTCGTTTCGGGTGACGCAGGTGCTCTCGGGGCATGGTTGTTTCGGGAAGTACCTGTGTCGCATAAACAGGGAGCCGGACGCTCGGTGTCACCACTGTGTCGACTGTCGGGAGGACACGGCTCGGCACACGCTGGCAGAGTGTGCCGCTTGGGAGGAGCCGCGCCGTGCCCTCATCTCAGATGTCGGCAGTGACCTGTCGCTGCCGGCCGTTGTCAACTCAATGGTCGGCAGCGAGGAGTCCTGGGACGCGGTGGTATCCTTCTGCGAAACAGTTATCTCGCAGAAGGAGACTGCGGAAAGGGAGCGGGAGATTGCTTCCGCTAACCCAATCCGCAGCAGATGCACCGGGCGTCGGCGGAGGGCGGATAACGCCCTCTTCCAGCCCCCCCAAATGGGTCCAGGGGCGACGGATCTGGGGAAATCCGTCGCCCCCTACTCCTTAGGACCCGAGATGGCGGCGCGTAGTGTTCCACGCGCGCCTCTCAATGACTTAAGGGGGGAGTTTAACACCTCACTCCCCCCCTAACTCGAGGTGGCCCGCAGAGGCGGGCCGGCAGTAGCCGGGGATCGCGGAAGTCGCATTAGATCCCGTGATCCCCGGTGCAAGTGTGAGACGGAACACCGGGGTGGTTTTAGTCAGTAAGAGTCTGACAGACCCCTCCGCCCTCCCCAGGGTGGAGGACATCCATGAGGATTTCCCCCCGTAAAAAAAAAAAAAAAAAGGTTAGAACTGTGGGCGGTACTTCCAAGTTAGTCGCTTAGTCGTTTCATACTTGTACTTATTTTAGTCTTCATTTTATTTTACAATATATTAATAATGAAAATATTTAGTTTTAAACTACTATTTATATTGGAACGACGTGTTTTATATGGAATTTATCGTTTTTTGTATGGAAAATATGAAAAATACATGTTGAGTATTAGGGGTTCATGGGCTTCATAAAGGGGGTCGAAATTTTCATTATTTTTGCGATAGGACAAACCATTTTCGAGATATAAGTAAGAGAAAAGGAAAAAGGATACAGTACTGTTTTTGCAGTGCCGAGGTGTTTGTGTGAATTTTAGTTCATGACAATTAATTTCCAGAACTTTTCAATCGCGATTAAATACTTAGACAATCAAAATTTTTGGTGTAAAACGTAAAATTCAGAATAGCAAAACTGCTGTTTTCTCTAAATTAACAGTGCCATCTTAGTGCCGCCAAACTAAAATAAAGTTGCGTCACTATATTCTATTTCAGAATGGGAAATCGTCGGTTGGCAGGAATAATCTAAATTTTGGTGATTTTTAGTCTAGTTTAGAGGCATTTGTGACAAGAGAATCGGCACCATTGAATGAATGAAACGGAATGTGAAGCCGATGTTGCTATCATAAAAATAACTTGTTTTTTATAACTTGCAACATTGGTCTCTCGTCGCGAGATATAGAAGTGTCAAAATGCATTTTTCGAGTTTAGTCCTCGTTTACGGTCATGTTAGGGATTAGAATGACGTCAGAATCGACAAATTTCGACAAAACGAGAAAAGGGGCGTTCTCGCGCTTGTCATGTTAGCCCTGAAGGATTACATGTCTAATAGCCGAGAGGTCATATTTTATTGGATAAGGATTAATATAATAACGGTTACAATAGCTTCGGAAATAACAATATTTTTTTAATCAAATTCTGAAAGATATAAGTAGTTATTGTGGGTCATCCTTAAAATATAGACATATACTATTTCGGACATTTTTGTTGAAGTTTTTAAGATGTACAATCCTGTCGAACATTAATTTTATGTATCTCTTAAAAATACCGCATCGCACGTCAGTACAGCTCCCAGTCGGCATGATATTTTCCGACATCTTCAACAATAATCGTCATATTTTAGCCAATTTATACAAAATCCTAATGTATTATATTCTTAAACCTTTCTCATAAATCACTCCATCCATTGATGAAAACTGTTTGAAATGAAATCCGTTCGGTAGTTTTTAGTTTATCGCGAACAGACATACAGACTCGGCGGGGGACTTGGTTTTATAATATGTAAGGATGTAGGTGTTTATTCTGCTCCCACAGTGAAATTACAGGGAAATAGCTCACCTAGTAAAAAGATTGAGTGAGACTAGCAGTGGGACAGATTAGGTCAGATTTAAGGGATACCTTCTTTTCGCATAATGTTCTTTGCCCTAATATACTTCGGCATAACGATTTTGGCACAATTTGTTTTGGCATAATAATACTTCGGCATAATTTTTTTAGGCATACGTTTTATGTTGGCATAATCATCTTAAAGACTAATTTGTTTTGGCATAAATTTGATTCGCATAACGTTAGTAGGCCTAAGAACCGAATTGCTGCAAAACCGACTCCACGTAGTCTTGTTTGTCCCACCCCTAGAGTGTAATTTAAAATCGCGTAGGCGCGTGGGGCCACCGGAGGCCCGCAGCGCCGGAGCCGTGACAGAAACCCTGCCTGCTGCATGTTGCATGCTTGCTTGCATGCTTTAACTTTATGCTTAATAAATTTATGCTTAATAAATGTATGCTTTAGAATATTATGCTTAATCATTATTATGGTTAGAGAAATTATGCTTAAAAAAATTATGCGTAAGCTGTTATGCGTAATTTTATTATGCGAAAATATAATTATGCCAAACAACATTATGCTAAGTTATATTAGGTCTTAAAATTTTATGCAAATGGATAGGGAACCCAGATTTAAATCATGAAAGAAGGCGATAGAAGTCCGGACTTAAATGTATTGGCTTAGTTATCAAGATTAAATTCAAATTGTCCGAGGTATATTCCTGTAAGCACAGAACGACTGAACGCTGCACGTAATCGCCACCCGGCTGCGGCTGCATTATGAATTTGTACTCTTTTGTCCGCAGTTTTTAATTCTACCGGTAAAATGTATTGTTCATGGAACAAAAGTCTCTAGTGTCATTGTTGTTGGCCAAAGTTCATTTAAATTCCGTGCCCGTGAGAGGGAACAGTAGCAAATATGAATTCCTTTGCTCCTATTGTCAAACTGCTTTTGCTCGCTTTGGTATAATGCTTTTGAAAGCCACATTGTGTTTTATATACATGTAGGAACACAAATCTATTTGAATCTTTTTTAAGTTAACAAAGAAACAGAATGTGTTGTAACAATATGAAATTAGCGTGTTTGTGTAAAATAAAGTTTAAACTTGAAGGCACGGGGAAGTGTGCCAAACTGCTGTTGTTGACGGCCGACTCCTTTTCCCTGGGTTACTTCCATGTAGTCGTGAATAATTCAAAACGTTGTACTAATTAAAATTCCGAAATTGCACAACAGGTAGACGCTTTATAAAGGAACATTTATCATTAAAAGGCCGAAAACCTCAACTTAAACCTGAAATGCTAAATTATTTTTAATACAATGTTATATGTGTAGCGCAGTAGTGATCGAAGCATTGCAAAGTTTCGATGGCTGGCAAAGAAAAAGGAATGACCGCTGTGCACTGGCTCGGGTCCAGATCCGTCGCTTTTCATCACGTTTTACAGGCGTCGCAACAAGTTATGGGCCTCTTTTTGGAAGCTCTCCCCCATCAGACTTGAGGAATAGCGTGCAATATGGGATATTATCAATTCGACATCAGGCACTTCGCCGTTTTTCATTCCATTACGCGAAAACTCTATGTTTATGGGTCAGCCGTTAATGTTAACGTGTATTTAGATAAGCGTTCTGACTTATGACAGCAAAAAATGGACGGACTTTACAATTCTTGGCCCGGAAAAGGAAAACAAAAATACTAAGTTATAAAAGACAATGAAGAAAAATGATAGAACCTTTCGCAGACGCGCAAACAACAGCGTTAATTACAATTAAAAACATTTTTATACTTTTTAATGCGATAATTAACACACAGTTTCAAAAAAATTACAAAATTTCTTTAGAACCCATGTAACAGTACCGAGCTAGGGAATAAATTGATTCATGTAATTATTACAGTCAATTTTCATAATTTCTTGGTTTAAATGGCGGATTGTGGGGCCGAAGTAATTTTGCCCGGGCCAACAGAAGTTGAAAAAGGAAAATTACACAATTTGCTAATGGCCACGGTACGGATAATAATTTGTTGCGCTGTTTTTATTACTAGGAAAGATATTAACGTGAATTGAAATTTATATTTATGACTTATGATTGAGTTACGGGGCGGTGAACCCCAATGTATTGGCCTTTTTTATGTTCGTCGATCAATTATGAAAATACTGTCGGTGAGTTAGTTAAATTGAAATGAAATGTCTTGGTGTAAATGAAATGGAAATATAACGCGGGCGTTCTCAGTAGTTCAGTTATTTAGTCGTCGTCATCGTTTTCGTCTCGACAGTTCGGTGGTACAATACGACCGGGCCGATAGTTCGGTATCGATATCGAAACGTGCCGTAAGCATTGCATTGTCATTGTCACTGTCACTTGTTATTTTGTTTGATTGTTGAGGTTAGTTTGCTGTAAAACACCACATTCCCAAAACATTACATTTTCTTGTTCCTAAACGGACCATGGTGTCTTTAGTAGGCACTTAAGTTTTTCATTTATTGCGGGAGGCACAATATTTTATTGAACAGTTTTTATTCATCGTCTCCACTGCTGGGCAAGGGTCACCCTGGGTCAAGCTTTGCACTGTTCCTTGTGCGTTGCCTTTTTTAATATTTACGAGGAAAAATATATATTTATTTCTGACTGATCTAATAGTGCTCCAATAATACGAGTAATTGTGTGTCAAAAAACTCAAAACTCAAAGCATTTATTTCAATTAAACCATTTACAGGCACTTTTGAATTGTCAAGGGGTCAGTCAGTCACAAATATGAAGCTAGTTGCCCATTCCAAAGCGTAGGTTCCTATGGAGAAGAACGGGCAAGAAACTCCATGGACACTCTTTTAAATCATAATGTTGTTACAAAATATTGGTTACATCATTCATGTTGAAATTATACATGTGAGACCAATGTAGAAAGACGTGCACGTAAAAAGCGTCCGTTATAAAAAGATAAAAACAATTCAAAAATTAAAATAAGCCGTGGCAGATAAGAGATGACCAGTCCCTACTGACGGCGCCCGTTCACGAACATGACGCATGGATCAGCACCGTTTAGCTCAACCATTTTGAAGGGAACTTAACGATCCAACACACACGCCACCACCAGCGAGACATTTGAGTGAGCATGACATACTCTCAGCCGCCAGGGCACATTCAAGTCAATGAAAGACGTACTCAGTAAATGGTAGCTTCATAGAAGGTACATGGTCACAGTGCTCACACATGTGCTTTGCAATTATATAATACTATGAGATTGAAGTTATACAATTCAAAGATAATTTATGCAATCTTCAGCAGCTCCGACAATATTTTCGAATGCTAAAATTAAATTAGTTTATGCGCCCTTGTGGAGCTGGACCAGCGTTGAGCCAAGCATTTTTGTCACCTATATAATCCCCCAGCTTATAATATGCTTGGTAGCATAGTGTGCGTTTTATACAAGATTTAAATTTAGTTTCATTTAGTTGTAGTATGTGGGGAGGTATTTTATTATAACATTTTAAACAGTACCCCATGAAAGATGAGTCTACTTTCGCCAGTCTGAAACCCGGTTGAACTAATTGATCCCTATTTCTAGTACTATAATTGTGTCTTTCACCTCTTTTACTGAAAAGATTAAGATTTTTCCTGACGTACATGATGTTTTCATATATATATTGACAAGGTACCGTCATGATGTTAATGTTTTTAAACAGTTCCCTTAGAGAATCGCGCCTGCGGAGGCAATATATTGCTCTAATGGCTCTTTTCTGCAGAATAAAAATAGAGTCGATATCTGCAGCCCGTCCCCATAGTAAAATACCGTAAGACATGATACTATGAAAGTAACTGAAATAGACTAGCCTTGCGGTATCTACATCAGTAAATTGAAGGATTTTTCTTACAGCATATGCTGCTGAACTTAGCCGTCCTGCAAGAGATGTTAAATGCGGACCCCATTGCAGCCTTGAGTCGAGCGTGATCCCCAGGAAAACAGTTTTATCAACGAATTCTAGTTTCTCCCTATTCAATACTATATCACAATCACTACTTTTAACATTCGGTAAAGCAAATCTTATGCATTTCGTTTTTTTCCATTTAATACTAAATTATTTGCAGTAAACCAATTTTGGACCTGCAGTAGGGCGTTATTTACGTCGTCAAGATTTGATGCACGTCTATTTATCTTAAAAATTAGGGAAGTATCGTCAGCAAATAACACCATTTGTGGTTGGTTTTTTAATAAATGGGGTAGATCATTAATATAAACTAAAAAGAGGAAAGGACCTAAAATCGAGCCTTGTGGAACACCCATTTTTACTTTTAGACCCAGTGAATTGACACCATTAATTTGGACTTGCTGTTGTCTATCATTTAAATAAGATTTTACTAAACTGAGCGCAAGTTTACCTAGTCCGTAATGCTCAAGTTTCAAGAGTAAGGTTTCATGATTTACGCAGTCAAATGCCTTCGAGAGGTCGCAAAAGATTCCTATGGCATCTTGAGCCTCCTCCCACGCTGTAAATATGTGTTTTAATAAGGTGACACCGGCGTCAGTCGTACAACGTCCTTTGGTGAAACCATATTGCTGATCGTGTAAGATTTGGTTGGTGTTAAAATGATTAAGCATTTGATTGAGCATTACCTTTTCGAATACTTTGCTGAATACCGGCAGCACGGATACTGGTCTATAATTGTTGGCGTCTTTACTGTCCCCAGATTTAAAAAGTGGTATAACCTTACTGTATTTCATTAAATCCGGGAAGACTCCTTGATCCACACACAAATTAAATATTAAAGCTAAGTATGGTGCTATAGTCTCAATTATGGATGTACAAACTTTGATAGATAATCCCCATAGATCTTCGGTCAATTTGATTTTAATTTGCCGAAAAGCTTTAATAACTATCATAGGATTTATATGTTTAAATTGAAATTCAACCGGACAGCCTGGGACATTCGCTCTTAATAAATGAATTGAGACATCGGGTGAAGAATTTATAGTTTCCGTCGTTTTAGATGGTATATTAGTAAAGAAATGTACAAATTCTTGAGCTACTTCTAAGTTAGAGCTTATTGCACCACGTGAAGTCTCCAATGTGTAATCAGTGTTTCGTACTTTTTTCCTGTTCGTTTCATTATTTGTAACTTTCCAAACTGTTTTTATTTTATCTTCTGCTGATTTGATCTTATTGCTAATGTACAAGGCTTTAGCTATCTTGCAGGTATTTCTAAAAATTTTGGAATATGTAGCAACATACTTGTTGAAAGTTTCAGTGTTAATGTAAGGCTTAAGGCCATACAGCTCGAAAAGCCTTTCCCTACTTATCCTAATACCTCTAGTTGCCCAGTCACTAAATATAAAATTAGGGCAAATATACTTTGTTTTCTTTTCAAAAGTTTTATTGAATTCAGTGTGCACTACTGAAAAGAAATCCTCATACAATTTATTTGCATCGTCCATATTATGATCCAGAACATTTAACTCATTATTTAGGATACTATTGAATCTATTTAATTTGCCATTTGTTATTGGTCTAAATTGTATTTGCACTTTTTGCAAAGGTGTTTTAAACTTAAAAGTTACAGTTTGTCCACTATGATCTGACGGCAAATAATTTACGATGGCTTTAGCTAAATAATCACAATCGCAGAAGACATTATCGATACAAGTAGCAGAAGTTGAAGTTACTCTAGTAGGTTCTGTAAAAATATTAGATAAATTGAACGATTTAAAAAGGCTTAATAATCGACTGCTATTTAAAGTGTTTTCCAGAATATTAATATTAAAATCACCACAAATAATTGCGGTTTTGTTACTGAATGCAAGTTTCGCTAGGACATCTTCCATTATTGACTCAAATAAAGAAAAGTTCTCATAATTAGGGGGTCTGTACACGCACACTACAACATGCTTATCCAGCTCAACACAGGACAGTTCGATGCAATGTTCAACAGATAAACCAACTATGTCATTACGTTCCTTCGTTTTTAAACAATTTTTAATCAAGATTAGAGAACCTCCACGCAGCATAGATTTACGGTTAAAACAACTGCCCATACTATAGTTCTCATAATTAATTAGCATTTGGTAATCCTTTAACCAATGTTCAGTGAAACAAACAATGTCAAACTTTGTTTTTTCTAAAAACATTTCAATTTCTAATAATTTGGAAGAAATACCTTGAATATTTTGATGAAATAATTTCAAGGCATTCTGCTGATCTCCTTTCTGGTAAATATTTATTTTAGAGCCAGAAGATACCTTGTTGTTGTTAGTTATTAGAATATTCTTACTTGTACCTTCTGTTGTCTTACAAACTAGTTTAAATGACTATCCGGAGTTGACCCCATGACCTCAATGTCATCACCAGGCAGTGAGCTCATAGTGAGTGAGGGACATGGAACCTCCTTCGTACAATCTGTATAAATATTTATAGCATTTGAGCTACATTTATTCAGGCTCACCACCATATTATTAGTACTATTACTAATCATTGTGGTGTTAATAACACAAGACTTCGACATACTACCTATGTCTGAGTTTATATAAAAAGCTAATAGCCTTGCTATTATGTGTCTAAAACTAACAGGCAAATACACAGTATTCCTAGTCGATTTCAAAGTTTCCACAAAAATGTTGGTGTCAAGAAATACAAGCTTGTCACTATAATGACTAACCAAGAAGTGCATATGCTTATTAAGCATATGAATATAATTGTTTTGTCTATTTGTCAATTTTTCAAAATATGGGAAAGCACACAATATTATTTTACTGCAATTTAACTTTAACAACTCAGTTACACAGTCAGTGATTTCTTCTTTTTTTACCTTAGAACTATTACCTACAAATACAGTAATGTTGGTTTTAGGATTATATACATTTCCTGTTACTGATGCCATTATTCGTTTGTAGGTTGACCCTGGCATACAATAATTTTGAGTAGAATAACACAGGTTGTTACTAATTAATTTACCCGTGTGATTTCTTAGTAACAGCCCGGAGTTTGTAAGTTGGCGGCGTGATGCCCCCGAGCCTCGGAAAGCACGTTAAGCCGTTGGTCCTGCGCCTGATCTCTCTCCGGTCGTGTCAGATTGCCGTCCCATCGGACTATGAGCGTGAGGGAAGAGGGAGTGCACCTGTGTCTGTGTACGGTTAAAAACAAACTTTTAATAATAAAGGAAATTTACAAAGATTCCATTATAAATGAAAAAGTTTCGGTTAAGTAGTTTAGTAACTATGGTAAAATATCTAGCACCAAGAGACGAGGACTCCATCAACACTAACAGAGTTGCACCAAAAACTTTCCCATTCAATGTAGGTTAAAATAAAAACTAGGTAAAGTCCGCGGGAATTGTGCCACTGTCACAATGCCCGCTGCAAACAGAGGGAACTTTGGTAAAAATGCAATGTAATTAAACTGGACGTAATAAAAAATACAAGCACTTTTGAAGGAAGTCCGGCCATTGTTGCCTTTTCACACCCTGTGGACTTAAGGGCGATGCCTCGTGGAAATATTTGATGAGGGACTAGGACTTGTTATTTGTACCTAAATTATCAGGTGCAGAAAATTTACATAGACCGTTAGTGAATAAATTTGAAAATATCCTTCTCTCCAAGAATTTCTTCTCTTTTGTGGGCGAATTGTAGGGTCTCAATTTTATTTTTAATAATTTTTCCGTACATATAATACCCAACCTTAAACACAAATATTTGTCCCGAGACAAATTTGAGCCCGTTACCTCGGTATAGAGCCAACCAAGTCAGCGAGAAATTCCCACAAAAATAAAGTTACATAGGTACGTACTTACATACAGTTTCATGGCCCCCGTAACTACGAGACGTTATTAAAACTATCAGTAGAACCATCCAAGGGAGTTCAATTTTTGCCAGTTCCGTAACGAAAGCGGTTAAGGCGTTTGAGGTCAGTCGAGTTGTATAAACGTCCAATTCGGCGGCAAATTTACAACTTTTTCTCACTTCCCTGTCTCAAGTCGGGGCAGTAAACTGGGAAGCAATCTCGCCCCGACTACAGAGTTATTTCGCAGAATATTGCGGAGCGAGACTAATAAAATGACAAATGGCTGGTGTTTGTGCACTAGAGAACTGACATGAAGCAAGATGCATGCGACGACATACTTTCCAAATGTATTTGCCAATAATTTGCATATAATGCGGTCTTACTATCGATATTGCAATATATTGCGATCATACGATGTAGGTAATGTTGATGTGTTCGCTCCTAGTTCCGGTTGGGTGAACATAATGGTATTGTGTTCAGTGTAACCGATACCTTGGAAGGCGGGCTCGCTATGCTCAATATCTTGAGTAGAAGTGCTCTTATCCACAATATCGGCCGGCCTCTCCCAACCGTCTCGATTTCACCACGGCTGAGGACGTCAATACGTTAAACCTGAGGAACCCTAATCTAATTTGTCCATATCTGTATGCACGTTAACGTACATAGTGCCTTATACACGGTATACATAACTTAACAGTGTATTTTGAATCTAAATAAGACTCGTATTTAAGCTATCAGTTTACACTTGGTAAAGAGTTAAGTACGTCCAACATGTATGATACAGAACATTCGAGTCTGAACCCTGTTTAATCTTTATAAATAAATTCTGCGAAACAATTGAATTATTCAAAATAGAGTAGCAACTAATATAGCCCAGTTAAATCGCTGTTCATTCGACCTCCGATTCCGTAAATAATTATTTCCTACATACATACGTCAGTCCCAAAGAAAACGTGCCTAACCAATAAAACGAAACAACGAGGCTATCAGAAACAGACGCAGGCGTCACTGCCGCTCTGACATTGACAAATAAGCCATTCTGAAAAAGATCCCATTTTCCCCAAGACCCCTACTACGTACGACTATTAAAAACAATTAAAAAAAGAAAATAGCGTTGGAATGCAAATTAATGATAGGAATATTTTTCAAGAATTACTCGTTATTAAATGTGTATCTTTATTAAAGTGTCGTCGGCTTCAGTATGCGGCAGGTTTTTTCACTAATTTATATTTGCGCAAAGAAACGACCAGTAATTTTCCCGGTCGTTCGTGATTAGATTTAATTTGACTGAATTTGAATTTCTATTACTGGGTAGGTACTAGAACGTCAACAGACGACCATCTTGTTCGTATTATTCAGTCTATTAACGTATTCATTAACCTTTCTTGAAATAATATCGTTTTCCCCGATTTTATAAAATCGGGGAAAACGGATTCTCGTACAATACTAAAACGGTTTTAAAATGTATTATCCGAACGTGTTGAAATGTAATTTTGATACAATGTGTGAAGTTTATATTTTTATGGAGTAAACGTGAGGCTATGAAAACGGCATTCAAGGAATGAGTGTTCGTTAAAATGGCTTACCGATAAAGATTTTGTGGCCGCTAATGTGTTTAATTTTGTATAGATAGATCTAAAGTTAACGATACGTTCAGGTAGTCGGGAGACATTAAAATGCTATTTCGAATGAAGCTACACTGTAATAAAGTCTAGATCTAAATCCATTCAGTCGGTCAACAGACCGTTTTTGCACTGCGATAGGCAGGCAACATTCGAGTACAATCTATTTCCTATAACATCACATCACATCATGTGACGAGTTTGTGGAAACGTTAGGGCTGCGGCTATATCAAAGGCGTGAAACTAACGCAGCTGGTGGCCGGTGGTAATATCGAGTTGCATGCGATTCGTGGCGAGAACTCGATATCTGTTAAAGTTTACGCAAATTCCTGTAGTAGGCGCACTGAATACGGAACTGAGCCAAACGGAAGCCGTATTACGAATTTAATCTCGCAGAAATGTGGTATCGTGGAAATTGCTGCAACAAAGCCTCTGTTTACGACAAACGTCTAGAAGCAATATTACCTAGGGGAAAAATTCTGAACAACTGGCTTATAATATTTTCTACATGAGTTTTAAATGAAAATCATAAAGTTCCGTTGGTAAGGCGGTAACCTGATTCGTTTCGATGGTTCGACCGTTGGCTTCTGTTCTCCGGTAATTCTAGTAGAGTTTGTACATTGATTTCTTCTGTAAATAATATTGTTTGCAAGGTTTATTTTTATGCGGTGGAATAGAAATTTCATTTATTAAGCACCCCAACAGATTTTTATCCTTTCTTAACAACCTTTATAAAACAAGAGAGGAGTTCTAACAGCCACAGGCTTGCCTAGTTTGGGGCCAATGTAAACCCTTTGTAATATTTTTTTGCAATAAAGATTTTTATATTTTAAGTTCTAATAAAACTTTTGGTTTAGATATTTCCAAAATATCATTAACTAGCTGTTGCCCACGACTTCTTCTGAGACCCAGGATGAAAAGTAACCTATGTCCTTCTCCAGGTCCCAAGTTACCTATCTGTCAAATTTCATCCAAATCCGTTCAGCCGTTTTAGCGTGAAAGTGTAACAAACAAAGAAACTGACTTTCACATTTATAATATTAATTATGTATAAGGATAGTTAGGATTCATACTTTAACTGCTTCTACATATTTATTGTAAACTTGAATAAATAGGCATTGCTTACTAGTTACGGTAATATGAGAGCCGCAGTAACAGAACAGAGAAACAAGCACAGAGCAATAGCACGTTGCAGCATGAGAAGTTTTCCAATCTAACTTCATGGTACATCAGGAATTGCTCGCTTCTTACGTGCCGGACTCAATGTAATTTTGTGTTTATATCCACAGTTCAGCCATCGGCGTGGCGTTCTTGCAAATAATGTCGATGCTTTCAACATAAAGTCTTTTAGGAACCTCTTAAAAGGGAGCTTTTAGCATGTTTTTTCAGTTTATTTCTGAAGCCAAATGGGAGCAGGGATTCTACATAGTAAGAAGGTGGCTGCCGACTATTCTAACGTACCGAGATTAAAGGATGGCGTTATTCAGTATGTCAAGTCGGCAAGCGAAATGTTCTGTATAAATAATCCCGAATAAAGCCTTCATACAAAACGGGCGACACAAGTGGGGGGAAGGAGAGATTTATCCTCTTGAATCTAATCTTGCGGATGGCGAAAAGAGCAGTTTCCACAAAAAAATTGTGTGAGTTGTCGTCTCGACCGTCTCGCGACTATATTGAGACAATTCCCGCCGTCTGCGCTCAACTCATCTGGCGTCGGTGATGCCATCTGAGCGCTCTTTAAAAAGTCGTACAAACGTAGAACTTATTTGTCGATAGCATCTACACAGGCGTACCAAAGTTCAGAAAATGAAATAGCTGTGAACACTCGTTTAACATGGTCTTTCACTATTCCTAAACTACTCATTTATATTTTAACTTCTTTTTAAATTCAGTATGTAAGTATTCAGAGCAGCAATTTAAAATTAAACGAGGAAAGCTAAATTTTAATTGTTATTAAGGTCAAGAAAACATTTTTCATATTTTCAATAAATTAATGATTCCGAACCCACCTGTAAAAAGTCAGGTATAAACGTCTATTGAAAGGGATTTCCGTTCAATTCTCTAGTTATTGAAGGAAGTTTTTAAGTATATCGAAAATTCGATTTCCAATTTACGAATCAATTTTATACGAATCAATATCAATTTTATTTTATTTTTATTGCTTATCTAAGGTACAGTTAAAAACAAAAGTTAAGGTACCATTCCGTACCCGACCGCAGGCAGCAACTGAACGCGACGTGTCGCGGCGTCATGTCGCGGCGACACGTTACGACGTCATGTCGCTGCAGTCTTGATTCCGAACCCGACCGCAGGCGGCAGCAGCCCGTAATCCAGCAGGTAGGTAGAGGATAGAAAAACTTGTTATCGCTCGAGCGTTGGCGGCACTACTGGTCTGCGGTCGGGCTGCACGTGTAGCACCCGTCCGTAGCTGCCAACGACGGGTCGCTAGCTACGGAAGGTATTTCATAGAAATTCACAGAAACCAGTTGTATCGCGGCGACACGTCGCCTGCAGTTGCCTCCGGCGGTCGGGTACGCAATAGTACCTTTACAGAAAATAATAATAATATTTATGTTAGCCATTCAAAATCAAGTCATCAATACAAAAAAATATAGAATATACATAATAAAAGATAGTATAGTAAGAAAATATTTATGCAGAAAATGTCACAGCAAACCTAAAAAAATACACCATATCACAGGAGCTTGTATCACATTACCCCAAAACGATTATAGGCACAGACATAACCCACTTGTTAATATCATACGACAAAAACTCTCAAATAAACTTAAACTCATGCACGATCCCTACACACCATATTACAAGTACACTCCTTGACCCGATGGCAACTCATGGTGTTTTAGAAAACCAATTCTACAGAATATATTATGATCGCACTATAATTAGATAACACCATATATAACAACAGACCTGATATAACACTAGTTGATAAAGTAAGCAAACACACATTTATAACAGATATAGCAGTCCCAAATACTAATAATATACAAAAAATTATCTCAGAAAAAATCAGGAAGTATTCAGAAATACAAGAGGAGATTACCAGAGTTTGGAAAATGAATAGAGTCACTATAGTCCCAATAGTAATAGCAACAACAGGTGTTATCCCAAAACAAATATTTAATAGTTTTATTAATACACTCAATCTATCCAAATACACATACCTAACACTACAAAAAGCTGGCATATTAAACACTTGCCGCATAGTAAGAAATATTTTACAACTAGACTTAGATAATAATTTCACTGCACTACAGAGCAATTTACCTTCTAGAATAATAATTAGAATCTCACCTTGGTTCACACCCGTGAGATTCTGAAAATACCAGAAACTAACCTAAGAAAATTAAATTTAAAAACCAAAATAATAATAATTTTATTTTACCAAAAAAGATTGTACAAAAAGAACTTAAAAACTAGTAAGCTATTTTAAATACAAAATAGGAGAATCTGCAACTGAACTAGGTGAAACCTGTATCTCGGCATGCAGCGCTAAACCTCTCAGTATTTTATTTGCGTAAGAAATTAAGCTAACAAGTACAGCTTTATGTAGATACATTGACAGGACGACAAATATTGCTTTGGTTGTTTCTAATCGAGCTTTAAATAAGAAAAACAACAAGATCTTGATTGAATGTTTTATACACAATAACATTTAACGTTAATTACGTTACCTTTGTTGTCGAATGTACGGTTACTGTTCGACGTAGGTACTCCAGCAGAATTGTTTCCGAGTTAATTTAACATTAAAAGGAAATAAAGGCGAGCAGTGAGTTAACTCGCCCGAGGTGAACCAACTTTGTGATTAAGTGGACCTACCCACAGTACCCACTCCAACACTAATTTTGTATGGATGGTATGAACTCTGGATTAGTTTAAAATTTTAACGGAAATATTTAATTTAAAAGTTACTTATTTAACTTGGTTGGTTATTGCTGTTAATAAAATTTAGTTGGGTTTGAGGTTGGAGTGTTTTTCGTTTACTTAGTTACGAAAATTTCGGATAGAAATATAGCTTCAGTGTTTCATAATTAAATTTGAAAAGTTGAGCATTTAATTTATTTTTACGTAGGATCCCGTACAAAATATAAACACCAAAAACCAACTATTATTAGGTTTAAAATGCTATATTTTTACCCCGCACGCAAATTCGTATACCACTACTTGCAATGTATTTATCAGTGACAGGAAGTTATTATATCATCAACATACATAGTCTGGCCATAAATACTGTTACAATTAAAAATAAGAAAGATATTACATTTGAATTTGGAATCTGTCATTTTTACACGATTGTTCATTGTGTTTTCTGATTTTGGCGCCAATACATTGTACAATATTTTGCGATATTAAAATGGAGTGGGGTGACAAAGAGAACCGAATCGCTGTGATTGCATTACACAAAGTTGCTATGGAACCAAATGCAATTTTCAAAACTCTCCATATGCTTGGTATTAGTCAAATGTTTGTGTACCGGGCTATTAATAGGTATAATGAGACCTCTGTTTGTGACAGAAAAAAATCTGGCCATCCACGTAGTGTTCGTACAAAAAAGGTGGTCAAACCGTAAGGGAAAGAATTCGAAGAAATCCTGTCCGAAAACAAAAGATTTTATCTCGGGAGATGAAGATAGCACCCAGAACCATGTCGCGTATTTTAAAAGATGACTTAGGACTTGCAGCCTATAAGAGACGCACTGGTCATTTTTTAACTGATAATTTAAAAATAATAGGGTGGTAAAATCGAAACAACTACTGAAGCGGTACGCAAAGGGAGGTCACAGAAAAAAATTGTTTACGGATGAGAAAATCTTTACAATTGAACAACATTTTAACAAACAAAATGACCGTATTTATACTCAAAGCTCTAAGGAAGCTTCCCAATTAGTCGACAGAGTGCAACGTGGGCATTATCCGACTTCAGTGATGGCTTGGTGGGGTGTTAGCTATGAAGGAGTGACTGAGCCATATTTTTGTGAAAAAGGTATCAAAACATCGGCACAAGTGTATCAAGATACCATTCTTGAGAAGGTAGTTAAGCCCCTTAACAACATCATGTTCAATAACCAAGTATGGTCCTTCCAACAAGACTCGGCGCCGGGTCATAAAGCTCGGTCCACGCAGTCTTGGTTGGAAGCGAACGTTTCGGACTTCATCAGAGCTGAAGACTGGCCGTCGTCTAGTCCCGATCTTAATCCGCTGGGTTATGATTTATGGTCAGTTTTAATGAGTACGGCTTGCTCTAAACGCCATGATAATTTGGAGTCCCTAAAACAATCTATACGATTGGCAGTGAAGAATTTTCCCATGGAAAGAGTGCGTGCTTCTATTGATAACTGGCCTCAACGTTTAAAGGACTGTATTTGCAGCCAATGGAGACCACTTCGAATAAGCTTTTTATATTTTATATTGTTTTATATTAAACTTGTATTAAACTAACACACTGTAAAAGTAATAAATATTATTAGCAATAAAAAATAAAAAAAATCTTTGTGACAATATTTATGGCAAGACTAGGTATAAGATACGAATAATTGAAGCTAACTCAAAAACTACCAAAAAAAAGTTGATAAAAGGCGACTGAGCAAAAGTGATCTATGGATCAATAGCAATATGGTTTTGATATTTGTGTAGGGATACCTCATCTTAACCCTTGTGCAAAAGGGCATCAAAATTTGACCGCCAAGTTTGGTTTCCGCAGAGGGCGCTCTACGGTGGACGCCATCATGCGCGTATGAGCCCTCACGATGGGGGATGCTGTGGCCCGGGGTGAGGTCGTCGTGGCGGTGTCTCTAGACATCGTTAATGCCTTCAATAGCCTGCCCTGGAGTTGCATCAGGGAGGCACTTCGGTATCACCGGATCCCGACCTACCTCTGTCGTGTGGTCGAGGCCTATTTGACAGACAGGGCCGTCATCTACCCCGGTCACCAGTGAGAATGGAACCGGCGAGAGATGTCATGCGGTGTCCCACAGGGATCGGGGCCTGTGGGACATCGGATACGACTGGGTGCTGCGCGCCGACCTCCCTAGCGGCGTCAGCGTCGTTTGTTATGCTGATGACACGTTGGTTCTGGCGCAGGGGAGGTCGCACCAAACGGCGGCCGAACTAGCGACACTCGGGGTTGCGACAATCATCGACTGGCAATTGGAACTCGAGGTGGCCCTGCATAAGTCCGAGGCCGTGTGTTTTCGAATGCGCCACCGTCGGGTTCCCAAATAACGGTAGGAGTTCACATCGGCGTCGAGTCGACGATGAAGTACACTGACGGACTCATAAACTGCATCAATGTCCAAGACGCCTTTGAAATAAACATTTTAACCAAGTATTCAAACTGTTTATACAAATTTAAATTGAAACCTATAGTTTGGTTCGTTAACTTCATAACAGCATAGTATCATATCCTTAAGTGTATGTTTGTATACCGGAAAGGACCATTATAATTTTTTGAACAAAAACGATAAATGTAACAAAAATTGGTTTTATTGAAAAGTTGGTTTTTACAATTAAAAAAAAAGTTGAAGCACAGTTTTTTTTTCTTTTAATAATGTGTATTGCCTCCACGTGCCCTTATTACAGATTCTAATCGGTTTCGCATAGATCTGATTAGGGTTATTAAACACGGTTTTGCGGAATATTGTTCCATTCTTGTGAAATCGCTGTTCTTAGTGCTGCCACTGTTGTGGGCACAGGATTTCTCGCATATACAGGGTGGAATTGAAGTCATGGGCAATATTTTAAACTAAGACACTACTCATGTTACTATTTGCATTAAGGCTACTATTACGCAAATCAAAAATGTTATTAATGCAAGTATGGAAAACCTATAAAATGTACTAAGTCATATAAAGTATCAAAGTCGCGCATCGCGATAGCGAGTGCTGCTGTAGGTAGACTACGCCGCGCACCGTATGTGCGGTACTTGTCATTGCGCGTGAACTCCTTGACCCCGCTCGACTCACGTGACATAGGTAAGTTGCTAACGATTTGATTCCTAATTATTCATTCCAACTTTCCCTTCATACTTTGCCGGCTTAGGACGGTCAAAACTACGATAACTAACACACATAATAAAATAAATGTGTAGGTAAAATTAATTTCCCGTAGTTTTGGCGTATTTACAAAGTTGGAATCACAGTATTTACACTAATTGTTCAGGAATCACGAAGTTTATTTACAATAATTTTAAGTCAGTGGGTCATCTTAGGGGCGTCCGGGTAGCGGCGATGGAACATTTCACGAGCTCGTAATAAACTTGTGCCATTGTAAAGTAAAACCATTTGTAGGTATTGTTGGTTTGTGTACCTACCCTGCACATTACGCGGTCGAGGCATCGTGTTCACAATTAATCCACTAACACTTTATGCACTGCAATCCAAGGGTAAGAAGAGTGAGGCGCGTGCGGCGATTACGTCCGGATTTATCGTAAATCAACTACATGCGTCAACCCACCTGCGCAGTCGTTATCATGCTCTGTGGTCGTTATGACACTAGTTAGTTTGGGGACGCTGCCCCCGCGCGGGGGTGATATTCGTATTTTTGAGTGAGGGAGAACGGGACGGGGAGTGCGGGGCGGGCGGCTTAGCCTATTCTTTGATGCCGCGTGCCGGCCGGCCGCAATGAACCTAGCTATTAGTATTATTTGATGTTTGTTTACCTACTTTTTTTTCCGCTCTGCAGTGCGCTTTAATATTTTGATACTTCAAAACTTATTGGCGTTTATGAAGTATTTTATTTTTATTATTTTTAGTGTTTATTTGCAATAATAGCCTTTTACAATATGAATTAAGTACTTACTAAATTTTTAAGGTTTTCCATACTTGCATTAATAATATTTTTGATTTGCGTAATAGTAGCCTTAATGCAAATAGTATCATGAGTAGTGTCTTAGTTTAAAATATTGCCCATGACTTCAATTCCACTCTGTATAGCTTTTTTTAAACTGTCCCAAACATGATCAATGGGATTTAGATCCGGCTGCGTGCTGGCCAATTCATGGTACGTATCCCAACCTCTTCGCAATATTGAAGAACTTGTGCAGCGGCGTGGGGTCGGGCATTATCTTGCATTAGAGTAAAATTTTCGCATATTAATCCCATGTAAGGTACCACGTGAGCTTCTAAAACCTCTGTTAGATAGCGTTGTGCCGTCAAACCTCTTCTTCTACCGTATTGACGAACCATGTCGATGAACACAAGTTCCGTTCGCCCGATCATCGAAATACTACCGCACAGCATAGACGAACCGCCTCCAAAAGGAACACGCTCCTCAATGCAACTTTGAGTATATCTCTCCCCACGTCGACGATAGACTCTTCTGCGACCGTCTGCACCATTTAAACATGTCCTACACTCATCGGTGAACAATACGGAGGCCATTGCTCTGCTCTTCAGTCTACTTAAGATGTGACGCGCAAATTATAAACGAGCTTGTCTGTGAGCTGCAGACAGCTTTGGATTATTTGCTGGTCTAAAAGGGGTGATTGCCGCTTCCTTAAGCCTCTTTCTTACTGTTCGTGCACTCACGTTTACTCCACGCACTTCATTCAGCTCTGTTTTGATGTTTACTGACGTGAGGAAACGATTTCGTAGGGAAGTTGAAACAATAAATCGGTCGTCACGACGGGTTGCTCGAGTTATGGCCAGTACCGGGTCTTCTTTTGTAAGAGCCTTTCTCTACAAACCTTCGGTATATGTATTCTAGAAACCGTAGACTAGTTTAAATTTCTAGCAATCGTTCGTTGATCCAAGCCTTCCCGTACCAATGCAATGCCACAATTTGAGCGGCTTGTTCGGACGAAGTATCCATATTTATGGTTACGAAACTTTTTGAGTTGTCTGTTGAGTTAGAAATACTAATAATCAATACTACTGGTAACAATAATTTAATTCGCAAATGAAAAAAAAAACAAAAATAATTAATTTCAAACTTTATTCTAATAACACACGAATTTGAGGCCGGCTATAGTTTTATATTTTACAGCAGTTCTATTTTTTTATTTTTTTTTTATGTTTAATGGACAGTCTTGACATTTTCATTTAGTTTATAGCAAGAATATGGGCAATTTACAAAAAAGCTTGTTTTTCTTAAAGATTTAAAAACTCAATAAGACCAACTTAGTGTAGCGAACTAAAAAAAACTCAAATGGCAAAAAAAAAAAAACCCAAAAACGGTTCGTAGTTATCAATCACGTTATTCAAGATTTTTATAACGTATGCATTACATTTGAAAAAAGAAAGTCATATTATGTATTGTAAAAAAAAAAAAAC
Organism: Xanthia icteritia; assembly: GCA_949128155.2. Lineage (NCBI taxonomy): Eukaryota > Metazoa > Arthropoda > Insecta > Lepidoptera > Noctuidae > Xanthia > Xanthia icteritia. Next base: position 10,862,966 of record OX421930.2, read on the forward strand.
TACACAATTTTTTTTGAGGATTTGACGTTTCAACGGGTTTTAAATTGCGTGTATGAGGTGGTCATAGAGGTCAGTATTTTTAAACTATCAATAGTATCTATTCAAACTGCTTTATGTATCTCTATGCACGATAATTTCTTACGAAATGTACGTGATAGGAACGTTTTTTTTTTATTTGCGACTTTTCTAGCACTCTAAGCTCAGTAGGTATAGAAGAGTCTTTACACGAAACTGCATCAATGGCAACATAAAAATAAAACGTAAGGATTGTCATTTTTTTAGCTGACTATACCAATTTTACTAAATCTGTGAATGCAGTTAGCAAGTACTCAAAAAGTTAAGGGCAATCTTTTAAAAATGGTTTCCAGTAGCTACAAAGGTTCAATTGCCCTTGAAAATCGTGTAAATTCTAAAATAATATTTTTCTTGAATTGCCGGGTCAGATTTTGATGCCCCTTTGCATAAGAGTATAGATGAAGTATTCCTACACAAATATCAAAACCTTCGCTATTGATTCATAGACCACTTCCCATACAGACTTGATCAGTCTCCTTTATATCACGCAAGCTGCCATATGAAAAAAAAAATGTTCAAAATCGGTCGGATGAATTGGGAACCTCCTCCTTTTTTAAGAAGTCGGTTAAAAATATCACATAAATGTTTACATAGGATGCTTTTCAAAGAAGACTTTTCAAAGACTTATCTTTTTCGTATTTTTGCATTAAGCTGTTCCTAGATATGTTATGCTGTGCGATTTACTAAGAAATAACTTGCAGTTTTATACGCAGGCCAAACTAAAGAAGAGCTGAGCTTCCTTACTTTCTTGGAAATGCAAAAAATATCTGACATCGTCTAACTGGAGACGTTAAAGGACTACAAGTCGCGGGTTTCCGAAAATGTTGTTAAGTGATGTATTTGTGTATTATGTTTATATTCTAACCAGCTAACCGCCCCTGCATTGCAAGGTTTTCATGACTTGACAAAACATCGAAATGTCTTTATTTTATATAAGTTTAATATTAATGATATCAATTTAATTCTGAAAACATCCATATTGTATTAGAACTTAGAAAATATGTTAGTAGCAAATATACACACAACCTTCCGGAATAAATTCTCAAAATCCGTTGCGTGGTTTAAAAGAACAACGTGGTCACACAAACAGAACGAAAAGCGACTTCATTTTATACTATGTATAGATTTTGTATTGTTAACATTTTCCAGCACACTAAACGCCCATGAAGTCATAACAATAAAACTTCTATTGTGTCTCGTCCAGTGTACCGGAAAGTGTTAAATAGGTACAAAAAGTTACAAAGTCTCCTCATATGTAGCGCCCTATTTCATAAACTCTAGGTACATATACTCCATTTGAAATAAGATTAGACATTCAACTTAACGTTTTTACAGTTCGTTCAACCGATTTTGACTTCTATTGCGTTGGTGGCATGACAAATGGCAGCTGCAGTAAACAGTTGGTATTGTAACCACTTTTTTGCTTTCAATGACATACTTACACCTACGGTATAGATGTCAGAATCGGTTGAACGGACTGTAAAAAAGGTTTGTTTAAATGTCTAATCTTATTTCAAATGGAATATGTACCTATGTCCAGGAGGGGGGGATTGTATTAGGCGGTGTTGGTTCACGCTAGGTGCATACTAAAGTATTCGTAAAAGCACCCTCTTTTAAAATATTAATGTTTAAATCAAATGGGTTGACTATTAGGCCAGGTGCAAGCGGGTCTTTGAGTGTCATAACAAAACATTGAAAAACGCAGTCACAAAAACTACCAATCATTCATAAACATTGGATTCGGAGTCAAAACACTCAATGATTCATCTATGTATTTATCTATATCTTATCTTTTAAACGAGTGCCTTCAGTCGACAACGGTTGATACTGAATTAAAATTGATGAGAGGGAAATTATTCAAGCATCTTGAATTCCGTATAAACCATAAATCATGCGGCTTGTAAATGTTTCGTGTTCTTATAAATTTTGTAATGGCGGATGAGAAAAGTCTCTTTTAAAGGAGCTATAAAGCTTTTTGAATAAAATAAATGGTGCATGCAATGGATGCATATTGCCGCGCGCTGGACCCTGCCTGAAAACTTTTCAATTTAAGATTTTCCAGATTTCGCTTCGTGTGCTAAATTCTGGACAGAATATTCTTCCCAAAATGTAGTTACCACGAATTAAACTTTGTTGATTTTCACCTTTTTCTTACTAAACATACACATTATTATATTTAAAACTTTTGTTGCCGTACACTTTTCACTCTGCCTAAGTTTTACCAGTTTTTAGTTTTAGTTGTACCTATTTTTTGTGATTTTTTAGCTCGAGAAAGTTAAATGTATCTTTTGATCAAGCAGAATGGGAATTGCTTGAATGCACGGGTAGGCACGAATAAGTGACAAAATGTTTCTAGGTTTCTCAAAAGACTAGCTTACCTAAACAATCGATCTCACTTGAGCCGTCAAACAGCACAAGTACCTACAAGTGACTTTGTTTACCTATTACTCCCAAATCGGCAAGAAATCATACAACAAATATACGAACATACCAATGTGTCTATTTGTCACATCCATTTTGGTTGAAAGTAGAACCCTCGGGGGATAAAAATAACTTTTTTGTTTTACGAATTCTATGAGAGTGACGCCCGGGGCGAGCTTATTATAGGTACAACGCTGAGTAACATGTATTCCATGTTCGGTTTATACTTACATGAAAGGTCGAACACAATCACAATACCTTTAATAAGGCGTTAAGTTAAATAATAGTTTCTCCAAAGTTGTGAAAGTTAAACGAAGCTTCTCTTTGTGTTTTACCAAGTTAATCTGTTTTAACCTTTAATTCTAGATAAGCATCTTGTGTGTTAACAGTTAGAATGTTCGAGACAGGGCTGTCGATACGTAGTTCTGTAAGTTTGCTCGGTTCTTAGGGCGGCGGGTCGACGTCGAGAGTCAGATTTATTTAGTCACGTAACCCCCAGTCCGAACTCGCTTCTTTCGCGTACTTTCTAATCTGCTATCAAACTAACTTTTTTATTACTTGGTAACTAGTAAACAACGCGGCAGGAGCGTTGGTTTTCCGTAACTTGAGTTAAATGTAGGTAGGTTCGCAAAACATGAAAAAAAATCAACAATGCTTACTTAAATAAAATTAGTTTTTAAAAGCATTTCTGCGCGAAAAGTTCTTCTGTTATACTCAATCTTAAAGAACATTTTTCCACCCATCTTTTTTATTTATTACGCGATGAAAAATCTATAGGCATCATCTATTCAATGAGTAAAAAGCCTCTTCGATAGACTGTAAATAGCCTCTAATCGCCATTGAAAATCGTGGCAGAAGAAAAAATACATGATTGAAAGTAATAACGTTTTCCATTTTAATCATGATTTTGCTAAGGGGAGCGGTGAAAAATTGTGAAATCGAATCACGACTGCGGACGTGAGAAAGTAATCAAAATTTATTATTCTTCTCTTAAATGTCGGCGACGTTACTTACAAATCGAATATAAGATTCATCTGTGTTTTACTTATATTATTTCTGCGTGCGCAGCGGTGTGCGGTGTGCCCTTGTGCGAAGCCTCCAAATGAAAATAGCACTGAATTACTTCACACCACTAATTTTGGTGGCGAAGTGGTGTTCCATGTTTTCCAAGGAAACGTCAATACAGTTTGGTTTTTCGTACATTATGTAAAGGCAATTTTCTTGCTTTTAGTGCAAAATATCCCATAAGTGGATAGAACCTCGCCGAAACTGCTCATTTCCCTATTTGGCGACAATAAAGCCGATCGTCCACCGCCAGCTAAACTAAGTTTGCACATGTACGTCCACTGCAAACTATGCCAGCTAAGCTAACATGTATGAAAAACTGGCTCAACTATGCAAACTAGCTTAGTTTAGTTGGCGGTGGACGATCGGCTTAAATATTGACATAGTTTATGGTAGTGCTAAAGTTAAAACTGCGTTTGAACTGCAGATTTTTTAAAAAACAAACAGTCTTTTGAAACAGAATTCTATAATTTAAAATAAAATACTACACAATCATAATGTAGGTACCTAAATCAGCAAGAACAGTAACCAGATTATCAATTCCGACAGAACAATAGAGAAAGTTATGATCAACGTATTGTATACAAACTATTACGAAAGGTTTGATACGCAATCGGAGTCGGCTCATGAATAAAATTATGTAACTCGTCGAAATATTCAGCATTATCCGTCGCCGCGGTGTAGGGGCTGCTATTGCTCTACAGGGTGTAGTTACTTTCATTTTAACTTCCACAACGATGTGAAAATATTTCTCGAGGCGTTTATTGCTAGCCAGAGAGTTGCGGTGCGAACTGGAGCCGGGATATAGTTATTCAGTTGAGTTATTATAACTATGTAACCTTCGGGTTGTATTAATGCAGGGTGTGTTTTTACCTGGTTTTCTTTGTGAGAGAAACGTAAATCGGCTTATCGTAAATGCTTTGTTAGTAAGTTCTTGTAGAGCCTGTTTATGAAAAGGTTACAAAGCCCAAGGATGTAGTAGCTAAGGAGGAGTATTCTGATAAATAGCTTTCAGTTTTCCATAAGGATTGTAAAAGAAAATAATTCTTAAAAAATAAATCAACTAACAGTTTCTGGGGTCGGTGCCAAACTATAACGAATTGAAATCAAATCAAATTGAAGGCAAGGCATCGAATTGAAAACGTCTTTCCTTAAAAATGTATTTTTTACTCTGTTACAATCCAACACTCGACAGAAATCATGGAAGGATTCTAGACTGCGACCATAATATATGATAACTATAAATCTATAGGCCAAGAAAATTCTAGGAAATATATAGAGAGAATATTGTTTAGAAAAATGAAATGAAACTTTCAAAAGTGTCTTTTATGTGCCCATTTGAAATAGATGCTTTGACTTTGACTTCGTAGTAAAGTTGTCATAGAAAGACAAGAACTGTCTTGAGATACGTGAAGTATTTTATTTCGTTATAGTTGGATATGCAATAAGACCGCTCTTCCCTGGGGCAAGCAGAACTAAAACTTATCACACCACACAATTTATATCGGCACTTACATACATAATGTTTTATTTCTGTTGAGTATGATATATATATATAACTATTATTTAGTTCTAAGTTAAAAATAACGTAAAAAAATATCAAAACTAATACCAATCAATCAAGGCTTCCAGTGTAACCGGATGCAGCTGAATACCGTATTTGACATGGAGCGACTGCCTATCTGACCTCCACAACCCAGTAACTGTGTATTACGATACACCTTGGTAAGGACTGGTTGTCAGACTTTCGGGCTTCTGACGCCCCGTAACGACTGTCAAAGATCCACGAATGACAGCCGGGACCAACGGTTTAACGTGCTTTCCGAGGCACGGAGGAGTCTCGATTTGTTAAGATGTTCACCCATCCACAGATCAACCCCGGCAAGCGTAGCTTAACCTGATGGATCGAACTGTGCGGCTGTTATTACTTAGTCACGAGCTACTAAGCTAATACTATAACAAAAAAACACTTTTGGTTATTTTTCTTAGAGCCAGTATTGCAACTGCGCGTTTTCAAAGATAATAAAACACACACACATACTTATAGTTATACGTATACCTCTGTTATATCCTCGCGGTTTTCAGTGTCTATTCATGTAATATAACTTCGTTAGATTTAGATGCCATAATTTCGGAAAAACGAGGGATGAAAACTTTTATAGCTTCGAAACCTTTTAACGCGAGATGGTGTATCGGGAATGCTATAATTTTAAAGTATGTTCCCTGTTATAGCTCGAGGAAACTTTTAGTATGTTTTCTTTTGTTAGGTACTACACTTTTCTTGCTCATAAGAAACAATTTCGTCTAACAAGTCAGATTAATATTGCAACAGTAAATAAAACACGACGGAAATGTACCACAATAAATAATAGCTTTGACTGAAAGAAATTGTATCGGTTGTAGATTGAAAATGTAGTAGTTGTACCTACTATATTATCGATAGGTACTTCGTTATTATGCCGCCTCACTGGGCACCAAGTACTGAGCACAGCTTCGTTGGTAAGTACTGGATTTTCGACAAAAAATATAAAAAATATTGCTGTTTCATTCAAAGCGTACCAACGTTGATTGTCGGAGATTTTCTTGTAAAGAAAAATCACAGGCAGACGCTGCAGTCACAATTCTAGTCCAACACAGTTACCCACGGTGGTAAGAATTCTTGGAAAGTAGGTTAGATAAAAATGATGTTAGAAATATATCAGGTTCCAACTTTGTTAAAAAGTTTTGATCATTAAAACTTATAATCAGTGTTAGACTTAATTGTGAAGAATTGTCTTTAATATACCTTACAAGGTAGGCAAACTATTATTTAAACAAAGTTTTAATTCTCCTTGTTGAAAAATTCTATGCTCAATTAATATTAAGTAGGTACTGTTATCAACCTACAGGTGTTACGGATAAAATGGGGATTGAAGTATTTTTTTATTATCATTTTTATAACATCTCATAATCATATTTTTTTACTAACTTTTCTACGATGATGGCAATGAAAATCACACAAGAGATTGTAAAAATATACGAGGCGCCGTTATCACGATTTAAACCACAATCAAGTTTATACAGAGAGCGGCACCGCCAAGCTTTACCAGAAATTAAAATTCCACACTTAAGCCAAGTACTAAAACAGATTCGCGGCAACTTCTCCTTAATTCTCTTCGCGTGCCGACTTACCTACGTCCTAATTTATTGGAACAGTGGAACAAGGAAGAGTTCGATCGGTACAATAAATTTCAAATTTCATTATTTGAAGAGGAAGTCGCGAGTTGCCAATTGCAATTTGGGTTTCCGATCACGTCTCCATACTATTGGTGAGGATATTCGAGCCACCTGTGCCCGTATTCTATGAGGCTTTAAACGCGCCTCTGCTCTTTCGATAAACCGACTGTGAAATATTCGCGGTGTACGCCAGACGCCGCATTTCCTTATGAATGATACATGCCACACCGCCACACCGGTCGCCGTTCTCTAGCTGCAAACGTTATCGAACCACTCGGATCTGGCAGTCAGTGCATAATTTCTAACTCCGCTGTGAAATCTGACTGGGTACCAAAGTGTTCAATATAACTTAATAACTTTGTATAAAGCTCGCCAAGTTATTTGTCACCTCTGGTTGTTGTCCGCAGGGCATCGTATCGCTTTCTCGGAAACACAGTTCGCGATAAATCTCTATGTCGCCTAGGTAACTGTTGGCTATTGTTTGCTCATCGATATAAAAGATTATTCTCGAACATGATTCGCGTCTATAATTAGAAATTATTTCGTTACCTTACGACTCAAATTACTAAATAGACCTATAACATATTTATGTACTGCTGGGTGACTAATGAAGTATTTTCAAATGCTTTGTTATTTTTTAAATGTATGATTATATTATTTGCCCTTTACACAAATTATATTATCATATATGATATATCTAATTTCCTAATCTAATGTCATAATCCTTCACATTCGAAATGCAAGCAAATAATTTTGAAGTGGCTTAATAGCTACGCGAGAATGTTGCTAGCTTCTCAATATATCATTAAACTGTTGGCTGCTAAAATGTGCCGAGAGCAGTATTAAAGTAATACAATGGCAGCTAATTCTGTGTATAGTTACGTAAAAACTTGGCGACGGCGGCGTGTGGTCGGGACCGTATCTCAAATTAAATCTCACCAACAAATCTTCGTGGGGGGATGAACCGCGATGACTTCTACCATCGGCCTTTTATTATTCGATTTGAATTCCCTAAAACTTATTTTTTTAAAGTTTGTGATATGGAGTTGTGTAGTACAAATAGATTGAGGCCATTTTGAGTCCTAACGAATTAAAGTTTAAAGTAACCTACGATGGTTTTTCTTTAAAGATTAGAACAAAGAACTATAGAAATACAGTCATTTTTTCTTTTTCTGTGCCAGAAAAGGTATCTGCTGCAAGATTAAATAATTAAATATCTTTATTAACCCCTTCCAGGACACTGAACGCCTATAGACATAATAGTACTGTAACTTTCATAATATTTCGTCGTGTCTCGCTAAGTGTTAATTTTGTCGCCATGTTTAAAACAGTTTGTGTTCCGTGGTATGGGCTCAAGCTCGCGGCCTGGTTGCCTGCGAACGTTCGGAGTCGCAATTTGTTCCCGTACAGCCTTAAAAATCCGCATTTTATTGTTCCGCCTCTCATTTTTACTTGAACTGTGCTCGCTAGGGTCTCAATGAGCTCACCCATTGAAAACTTTTGTGTTTTATAACTCAAATAGTTATGTTATACTTTTTTTGATTAAGTTTTCGTTTTTATAACTCAAATCGTTATGTTATACTTTTTTTATTATGCTTAAATAAGATTCTTTTTTAAATTTTGACCAACTTTGTTTGTTCACTACCTGCAGTAACTATAAATAATATTATATTCTATTCTACTAAATGCTCCTGGGGCTGCAAATGTCAATGAATAATTAATATTAGATGAATTTATTTATGTTCATATTCAACAAATTACACCCATGGGTGTGTACCGAGTCTACACGCAACTCAATTAGAATTTGAACGGTTCACAAACAAAACTTTAATTACTTGTCTATTGAGGTCAAAGAATTTTGGAAATAGAAGTTAATTAAACCATTTGTGAGCCACCTAGTAAATTTTGATGTTAATAAAGAATGTTTTCACAAAAACTTGCTAAATTAGAAGATAAAAACAAAGATCTAGACTAAGTATGATAAACCAAGAGAATTTAACAATAACGTAGTTAGTTAGTATTTTGATAAATAATCAATTTATCAAAGAATTTCGGTACCTAAGCATTTCTAATAAATACTCACCTGTTTGTTTAGTTGTAAATACTTAAGTTGATCTCTTACCAAGAATTTAGCATAATTATTTATGTAGGTAATAATAATTATAATTTTGATATTATAATAAAAAAATAAAAAATAAATGATAAATCAATTATAAATCACCTTAAATAATTATAAAAATATAATTATTTAAGGTGACATAAAACTGGATACGTCAGATCGTCAGACCGTCTGATGATCAATGACCCAACGAGGATACTTTCAGCATAAAGTTACACTGCAGGTCAAAAGGATACGCTTTACCGAAATTAATTCCTGATTTCACTCGATTCATTTTCAATGTATAACTTCAACGAGTTTTCATTTGTCATAAATCATTTTTAATTTACAAACAGATTATTTTAATATCTCGATTCAGGTATCTCGATAACTGAGGTATATTGGAAACGTTATGAAATATAATTTTCCTCAGAATAATTTAATTGATTAATTACATTACATGGAGCATGAAATGCATCAATAAAAGGGTTAATAATAAAATAAGAGAAATAAATAATAATTATCCTGTAATGTTTCATGTTATTTGGATTGGCTTCCACACATAGTCTTTCAAGTGACCATTGTGGCCATTGTTGGTCATTCCAACCAACCTACCTCCAGAAGCAGATTACGTCTCTTGGTCTGTTCAGAACATTTGCAAATCTGGGTGACCCGAGGGTTTCTGTTCTAATTTGGGTGCCACTTGTGCATTCAGAGAGCACATGCGCTTCGGTTTAATTCGGCATTCCATGCATTCCTGCCTGTAAATATATATGCCGTGGCACATCGTTCGATTGCAGAGCAAACTGTGAAGTCATCAATCCTACTCTGCCTCCTATTCCTAGAAAATAGTTTCGCTGCTCATTACCACAACTGACATGTGCATAATATACTGTGATGCATTATGACGTCATACACAGTATATGCATTTGCAACGTTAGGGGAATAATTAAAGGATGCTACCTATTTACATACGAATACTACACAATTTCGGGCCTCCAAATGGAACATAAATTATTTGTAGATACAGTTTCGCGCGCTGTCTCTGTTATTATTTTACAAACTTATTATTTTTGTAAAGCAGCTGTTACTATTTTAATCTTAGCAAATCTTTGCGAGGTTTTCAAGCATATTATTTGGACACCGGCGGCAGATGGTTTAGTTTAATTAAATACTTTTCGTAAAAATAAATTAAAAATTGGACAGAATTTCGATGTTTACATACACCTGTCTTCAGGTTATGCGGTTAGACAGAAGTAGACCTAATATAAAGCAAATTTTCAGGCCTATTAAAAAAAGTCGGATTTTCAAAAGCACGTTAAAGATAACGAATTCTAAAGTAATATCAATACGAGAAGACAAGTGCTAGGTGTTCTGGCCATTTATTTATTTTAAATAGAACGGCCGAAGCCAATTACACTATTTAAACATAATATAATATATTTAACACAGTCATGCATTCTTTTCACAAAAAATCAGACATTCTGACAGTATCATCTTCCATTCATTCGAAAACATATCAAGATCTGTGTTTGAGTTCAGGAGAGCGTTAATGGCTGCTAATGTCCGAGGAATAGACGACTTGGAGTGTGCGATAGTACGGCAAGTTGGAATAGCCAGTAAGCGGTGTTTTCTGCCACGACAGTAATTTTCTGGGACAAATATATTGCAGATTTCATTATGCAGATCAGGAACATCAATAATCCCCCTAAGAATTTTAAATATTAGAATCATCTGACCGCGGGACCGTCTTACTTCTAAAGAATTGAAACTTAAGCTTTGTGCAGACTAGCGCGACGCGACAGCGCGACGCGACATCGGTTATTGTTATACCGTGAAGTTTTTTTAGAAATTGTATTCGCGTCGCGCCGTCGCGTCTCGCTGGTCTGTACGAGCCTTTAAGCAACCCAACAGGAATTTAGTGGTATACAAGAAATGATAACACCCGTACATGTGCTTGTAAAGGTATCTAAGGAATTATTTTTGAACTTTTTCTAAAGTTTGCTACGGAACAATGCCCCAAAAACAAGCTTGATAATATGGGGGTTGTTGAAGTCACGTCAGTTCCTGAAAATAAAGCCAAGGCGCCTGAAAGACTCCTTACCAGTGGATGTGATGTAGTCGTGAAAAGTGAGCTTACAGTCGAATATGACTCCCAGGTCTTTCATGGAATCAGTTCTTGTAATTTTATATCCATTCAGTTTGTATAGAAAGTTAACTGGGCACCACATTCGACCGAAAGACATCGCGTAGCATTTTGATTGATTAAATTCCATTTTATTTTCTAAACTCCACTTATATACTGAATCAATGTCAGATTTTATTTCATAAAATAGTTTTAAGTCATCAGCATATAAGAGGCACCAAAATGAAAAGGAGAGGGCCGACTACCAAACCTTGACTCACACCCGAGCGAGTTTGGTAAGGGAGTGACTCATACAAACCTAATCTGACAAATTGTTGTCGGTCCCGCTAATAATCTGCAAGAAGGCGTAGCAGCCCTGGCGCAACACTTGGTTGCACTGAGCTTTGACAGCAAAACGTCATTGTTGACTCTGTCGAACGCCTTTTGGAAATCAAAGTAAAGAACGTCTATCTGGCGTCTGCGATCAAGACTAGAAGAAATATAATTAACTAGCGTAAGTAAGTTAGTATTTACGGATCTTTTTTCACGAAAGCCATGCTGCTCATTGCACAGGTACTGCTTCACCTGCTTGTAAATTCCTTGATATAGGACATTCTCGAAAACTTTCGCGGGAGAAGATAGTATCGCTATTGGACGATATTCATAGACTGAAGATTTATTTGAAGATTTCGGTATGGGAGTCACCCGTGATATCTTCCAAGGTGGAGGATAGACTTCAGATTTTTGTACTAAGTTAAAAATGTGGTGTAGGGGCCGAATGAGAAATTCCTTACGCTCTTTGAAGAACCACGGAGGAATATTATCAGGATCAATAGCACTGTTGAGTTTTATTTTATTTATACCGTGCTTATTTTACGTTCAGCTAAGTTTAGTACATTAATGTAATTACTAATATTGCAGTTGCTTGGATTGGCTATATTCTCCAGGTCTAACTTTGGTACTTCAGTTCCGAAGACGCTCGCGAAATATTCTGCGAACGCTTCAGCAGCTGCTACACCACTTTGAATTTTACCTTTGTGGGTTACGTTAGGCTCAAACCCGCCATTATGGCAGAAATCCACTGAAAGCTATTCAGCTCTGCTTAACTTGTTCAATGTTCAAAACGAAGCTGCTCTTCCACCAAATATTATTAAGGACCCCAAAAGCTCAGCTTCTTTTTCAGAATGAGTCTATAAGTTGGCCCCCTACTTAGCTACATTAGCACCGTTAAACTTTCTTTCTATCGAGCAAAATGACAAACCTAGTCGACTATAAACTTTTTATACCAGGCTCAGTATGATAAATACACAAATAAGTTGCACGGTCGAGGTTTGCTGACACACAAAGTGAAATAAATTGTCAGTTGGTAGTTGCGTGCGATGGCCCGCACCACCCGCGTCGGCCAGGCCGAACGTGCACCCGTCAATTCCTTTCCCAACTTTTATTTTTCTTGATTCTATTCAGCTGGCATTTGGAATCGAAAATTTATCTCTATGTAGTTAAGAATGGCGAATTTTAACGTGGTAACAAATCATGATATTTTCGATTGATTCAGCTGGTTTATCTGTTACAGATTATTAAAAGTGATGGTGTTTGGATAAAGCTGTTTTTAATGTGTTGAATTTATTGTAGCTAAATATTCATTCATCTTTGATTGAAGAAACAATCAAGTCTTTGATTTTCCCAAAAAAATGCAATAATTTTTAAAAATAATGAAAACATTTACGACCTTTGACAGTTAAACCTTTGTACACACTTCAACACGGTCTAGGGATATTTTATACTCAATTAAATAACTCGAAAAGTACTGGCCGCATTGTAATCTTTCATACACCGATTTGTTTGTAATTTATCTCAGACTAATTCCAAATTCAAATTTTTGAAAATTCTTTTGTTTCGGTGGCATAAAAATGTCTTGATGTGTAGGAGAGGGAATTTTCATTTGTGCGAAATTTAGAAAACAATACGAATTACGTTTAGTTACAGTTTTTTTTCATTTTTAAACGAAAGATAAAGTTAAAATTGAGGTATTGTAGCCATGCAACGCCAACATTTGACGAGGGCGGAGATGTTACGAGCTGTGGGAATGCTGGAAGCTGGGTCTGTTCAGCGTAATGTTGCTGAGGCCATAGGGACCCACCAAAATGTAATTTCAAGATCGTGGACACGCTATCGTGCCACAGGTGAAGTAGCGGAGAGGCACCGGGGGCCAAGTCGCATCACTACCCCCAGACAAGATCGATTTTTGCAAATTACTGCGCGAGCTCAACCAAATGCAACGGCGACTCAATTGGTCCAAAGGCTGCGAGTGGAACACCAAGTGCTTGTGAGTGACCAAACTGTAAGAAGGCGACTGCATGAAAGCAATCTACGCTCTCGTAGACCACTCCGGGTCCCACCTTTACGGAGAGGCAATCGTGGACGACGATTAGAATGGGTTCGGAACCACGTGGACTGGGGCCGTGAGCAATGGTCCAATGTGCTGTTCACGGATGAATCCAGGTTCGGCTTCCATCCAGATTCACGAAGGACGCGTGTTTGGCGAGTTCCTGGACGATGGAGCCGTCTTTACAACCCTCAGGAAGTTCACCCATACCAAGGAGGAACAATTATGGTTTGGGCAGGAATTCGTCTTGGAGGACGGACGGATCACGTTTGGGTGCGGGGCAATATGACGGCAGAACGATACGTCCAACAGGTGCTGGGGCCCGTAATCTTGCCCCACAGAACACAAATGGGGCAAGATTCCCTGCTCATGCACGACAATGCCCGGGCACACACGGCGAGAACGGTAGCAGCTTGGTTACATACACACAATGTTAGGGCCTTAGACTGGCCTGCTCAATCGCCAGATCTAAATCCCATTGAGCATGCGTGGGATATGCTGCAAAGAAGAGCTCTGAAGGAAGTTCCTGAAAATCTGGCTACAGAAGATCAACTTTTTGCGCACCTCAGAAGGACATGGGACAATATTCCGCAGCAAGACATTGACAACCTTGTTCTGAGCATGCCGAATCGTTGCCGATGTGTTATGAACATCATGGGCGCTTTCTCAGACTACTAACTTCAAGTTTATAAACACAAATTAAATGATTTTTCTATTTTTTTCAGTTTTTACTCATAAATTAAAAGTTAATTCATATACGGTTTCCGTCTATGCTTCATTTTTTTTCCATAAAATCCTGAAATTTTAATCGAAGTACCTTAACCATTATTAAAAAATGGTAGAATATTAAATAACGTATCTTTTAAATATATACATGTCATATAAATAATTAACACATTGATAGTAATTCGCTTTTTTAAAAATATCCCTAGACCGTGTTGATGTGTGTAGAATAGTTTTATTTCGACAAACAGTAGCCAATTCCCAAGCGTTGTTTGATTGTTTCGACTGGTCATGCTAACTATAATTCTATCAAAACCCTATTCAGATAAAAACTTAATTAAAAAAGAAATGCATACAAATGACGTCACCGAGAGAAATAAAATATTAAAATTGTTAAAAAGAGGCCGTATTACGCGGAAGTTTCCCGCCGAGATTCGGATCGCGGTCGGAACAAACAACGTCAGTGGGGCCGTGCAAAATGGAGCGGATAAAACGCGCCTATCACAGCGTTCTTCAAGTACCTCTACATAAATTGCCTGAGCTTAATATATCTGCGGATTTTTCGTATAATTGCAAGAAAATATATATTTTTTTGGTTGATGTTTATCGGGGTTATTTACAGTTCCACACCCAGTACGGACACAACTGGAGATTTGGGAGTTTATGGACACGTTTGATATTTGGTAGATTAACTTACAATACTATAAAGTTATGGAGACCTGACAATTTACGCGGTCACAAAACTGGGCATTGCATATGTCAATAGTTGGTGTTAAAATAATAGGTACGGAACCAAAAACACGGTGCTATGAAAACCGAACGTTCAGTAGATAATAATTATAGTGTCGGGTGTAGCTATATTCTATTATATAAAAATGCCGATATTGACAAAAAATCCAAATGTGCAACTTTCTAAAACAGAATTTTAGATTTTCTGAACTTTTAGAATCGAAAATACACGGGGTACGATGAAAATTTGATTAAAACTCGGTCTGTAGTATTTCCAAAGAGAATACGATCAAGTTCGAATTTTCTTTAAACGTTTTCCCTGATCCTATGATTCAATGGAACCACATTTTTGCAGGATTACCTATCACGTAAAATGTGAGCGAGTGAAATTGACTTCTTTATCATTCCAATTTCGAAAACTCACGAGTCACGGCTCTATTCCTTCCGAAAAATTTATAAGTATTATTTTATTACATCAGCACTATATCAGCTCGAGGTGCAGTCACGAACAGTCCCCTTAGCCAAATTAAAATCCGGCAGTAGACCTCGAAAAAGAAAAAGACACCATTAATAAAAGTTCCCCGCCACGCTTCGTTAGATAGTGTTGCCATCATTAAAATTAATTACCCCAAATCATCAGCGTAATTTTTAACTGGCCAGAACTGTTGCCAGCTGTGACAGATGTAATTACTTATTGGCGATGCGAACTCGCCATAAATGTAATTGCCTTCATCGTACTTTAATGGACTCGCATTAATACAAATGGATTAAGTGAGATTTTATGCATCCGTTACGGATTTAAAAGTTAAATTTTTCGCTGATCTACAGCTTATCATGCTGATGTGATAGTAAAACCAGGTGTATCACTCATGTTCGTTTTGCTGGGTTAGAGATTTAATAATAATTTTTAATAATAATAATTTATTCATATAAAAAACGATTACAAAAAGTGTACATCTAGCCAACAGTAAAAAGATTTTCCATATAATTAAAGTGCCTAAAGGTAAACTAAAACTAAGATATTATAAATAAAAGTGCAAGTAATGATGGTTTGGAAATTGCAATGTTAGGTAGCGACCCGCCCGAGCTAGGTTAATTTAACCTGTGTTTCAGGCAATCACTTTACAAAAATATTTCATTTAGGACAGTAAAATTTAAAATAAACCTATAACTACGAGAAAAAGCTTATCTTGATACATTTAAACGTAAAACTAAACTTATGTAAATTATACAAAAATAAACACTTAAGAAGGGTCAAATATCATCAGGACAATATTTCTAGAAGTTGTTCTGTGTCTGTGTAATTAAGTATAGCTAAATATTCTAATACCAAGTTGTTGCACTGTTTGTATCTTACACTATAGAAGCTAAGAGCCTTGTTGAGCCTATTATAAAGAAAAGGTCCTAAAAATAAATAAAAACGATGAGCAAAAGCATGTCTAGTTTGGGACTGTGTGCAAACCAAGTCCTTCCTTCTCTTGACAGAAGGTATAGGGTCGAAAGGAAGTGCAGTGTGCTGGTGTAGTATTATGTTCAAAATAAACAACTGCCGTACTGTAAGCACATTACATTCTGTGTAGAGCTGGTGCGTAGGAAATCTAAAAGGGCGAAAGGTAGCAACCTTTAGAATTGCTCTTTGAGCACGCTCTAACGGGAGTAAAATTGTTTTGGCCGCGCCACCCCAAGAAGTTATGCAATATGTAAGAATGGATTGACACAAAGCTAAATAGACCTGTTTAATTAATTTAAAGTCGGCTATGTTACGTAAGTTCTTAAAAACATACATTAATTTGCGTACTCTCGTACACAGTAATTCGATATGTTTACGGAAATTTAGATTTGTGTCAATGGTGATACCTAGATATTTTAAATGGTCAGCTCTAACTAGAGTAGGGCAAGAACATGCAGTGTCAGCATACGTGCTACAATTATGTGCGTGAATGTTTAGATTAGTAAGCGGTATGTTAGTATTTCTCATTGTAAATAATATGTATTTTGTTTTATCTGCATTTAATGTTAGGAGGTTATTACGAAGCCAATTGGATACAATATTAAAACCATTTTGAGCATATTCATAGACCTCAACTTTTGTTTTAGCTGAAAACAATAGAGCGGTGTCATCTGCATAGGACATTATAACACCATTTTGGAGTACCAGGCTACATAATTCATTTATATAGATTAAAAATAATGTAGGGCCCAAAATGCTACCTTGTGGAATACCAAAACAACTGTTTTTAATATCGGAGCTTGTATACTGACCAATTTTCACACATTGGTGACGATCGTTGAGATAATCAGAAAATAGAAGAAGTTGTTCTCCTCTTATCCCAAGTGTTTCAAGCTTGTGCAAAAGTAAAGTACAGGAAATAGTGTCGAAGGCCTTGGCAAGATCTAGAAATATCCCAAGTGTGTGCATACCATTATCTAGGTTTGTAGTAATATAGTTAGTCAAATTGTGGACTGCTTGGCTAGTTGATCTTTTGGCCCTAAAACCAAATTGACTTTCTGATAATAGTCTGTTGTCTTCTAAATATTTTATTAATCTACTATTAATGATTTTTTCTAATATTTTTGAGAGGCCTGTTAAGACTGAAATGGGCCTGTAATTATTCACACAGTTTTTGTCTCCAGATTTGAATACAGGTGTGACCACAGCCTTTTTCAGTAATTTTGGGAATATTCCTTGAGTCAAGCACAGTTGGTAAATGTGGGTTAGAGGAGGGGCAAATATAGATAAATTGTTGATATTGAATAATTAGGTATATGTCATCATAGGTGGATAACAACTAGTTTTAGAAGGAAAATAGGAATAAGAAATGTGAGAAGATCGGTGACCTAAAAAGTTGCTTACCTGTTGTTACTTGGTGGTTATTGTTCAATAAGAAAAGAATAGGCTGAGAAGTGAAGTAGTGAAAGAATAAGGTGTTTCAAAATATATCTTTTTTTTTGTAGTACAGCATGCTGCCAAAGTGATGTCAGATATTTTTGAACACAATGAGGTATCACATTATATAATAATAATAAGCTGAGTATTTTCATTCTAAGAGGGACACATCTTTATGAAGCTGATGCAGCAACCAAAATTTTTCCGTCACTTGTCTCGTCATATAGGTTTGGTGTTCCTTCGATGTCACATATTATGTTTTCTGCCACTTGTATACGCCTGCAAATGCCGTCATTTCGACGACATATATTTAGTGATGAATCATGAAATCAGATATTATTGGCGAGCTGTCCTGCCTACCTGCTTAGCTTTTTCCCAACTATGTTGGGGTCGGCTTCCAGTCTAACCAGATGCAGCTGAATACCGTATTTGACATGGAGCGACTGCCTATCTGACCTCCAAAACCCAGTAAATGGGTAATACGATACCCCTTGGTAAAACTGGTTGTCAGACTTTCGGGCTTCTGACGACCCGTAACGACTGTCAAAAATCCACAAATGACAGTCGGAACCAACGGTTTAACGTGCTTTCCGAAGCACGGAGGAGTCTCAGTATGTAAAGATGGTCACCCATCCATGGACCAACCCCGGCAAGCGTAGCTTAACCTGATGGATCGACCCTTGCGGCTCTTATTACTTAACCACGAGCTTCTCTTGAGCCGTACTGTCCATAGTAATATATTTATGTCTGTACCTACCTGATAAATCTATCTAATGAAATATTATCTTCCCACCTCATTTTGTGACTTTTAACCATAGATAATACACTCTAATATACTTTTACACTTTCCTTTGCTTTAACTTTTCTACTATGTCATCTTATTAACTTCAAAAAAATTAGAGAGCGCGGCCATTTCAAATGAACGTGCAGGACTACAAAACGGTCCTCAGGTGTACACTATAAAAGTCCTCTACAATATTGTGTTACAACACCTAATTACTGTCAGGCAGCAAAGAAGGAAGAAAGTGTACACCATTGTAGTTTTCTTTCCCTTTAAGTGGTCGTTTTTGTTCCAATCTACGTAAGAACTGGATTCAACTAAACGTAGAGAAGAGACGCTTTGTTTAGAACTAGTCGTGCTGAACGTAGGTACCTGAAATGGAAACTATAGTATTTAAGAGAGTCCATATTTATACCGGTACGTAAACTATTAATTTTCCATTTCATTTAGTATGAGAAGCTTTTCTCTTTATTTTCTCTTACCAACCATAGGCCCGGCCTTCTAATGACCATACTCAACAGTCTAATATGTTATTGTTATCTTAATCTTTTCTGTAGCAAGTTATGATAAGACCTACCTTTAGCTGCGGATTTTTACAGGCTGACATGGATGAATACATTATTTGTTAAAAGTTTATACGATCGCATATTGAAGTAGCAATTTCTTAACAACTTTTATAATCACAATGAACATACGTTTGATGTCTTAATTCTACAGCTAGTATTAGAACTTACCTACCTTCGAAACTAAGGACGGAACAAACATACGCCACCTTCAGAAGGCTACAGTTCCTAATTGGAGCTAACGGCTTCAGGTTAGAGCAGTTATTTACTTCCTGCGAACTGTGTATCAAAGGCGACTGCGGAAATTAGGGACGGTACACACACGCTGCACAAAGTGTGCACACCTCACTAATGGCGCCACGGAAACGATACCAAACGGCTCTTCCTAACGGCTATATTATCAACCAAAAGATACCACTCATTATTTACTAAAAGGTCGGTTATCGTTTCGCCATCTACACAATCTACCTCCCCCATTTTCTCAGGCAATCTCTGTGTTATCGATTATCAATTAGAAATAATTGGGTAACGAAAATATCTAACAACATCGCCGGCTTTTAGTACCTACTTTCAATAACAATTGTCGTTTATAAGCACTCCTACAGAATTGTACAGCTCTGAAATCAGGAGTCTTTATAATTACTACGCTAAAAGGAGCAGTGGAAGCGAGTCGCGGATTCGTAAAATTGAAAATAAGATGTTGAATCAGACTCATATTTTAGGGGACGACCAGCACAAAAAATGTATTTACTTTTTTTTAAAGACACTCAGTTGTTTATGAGGCGGCCATTGGCCGGATCCCATTCAGTTCGGTCTCGTCGACTACATTAAACTGATTGCTGCAATTAGCGAATGGTGTAATTCTCGTTTTTCAAGCGTCTCCCGTCGCTGGGGCCCGTCGCTGGGCCCCGGCCCGGCCCCTCACCCCCTTCAGGAAATTACTTGAGCCCCGCAGGTCGCGAGGACTTCCCTGGGATTAAATAAAATTGAAGAACTCGAATGAAATTGTTTTGGATTTCTCGTCTTGATCAGTTAGGTTTGTCGGCGTTCAACTCGGGATTGTGGCCTTAATTATAGTAAGTGGATTGCTAATCGCATTTATTTTGAGATTGTGCGGAATTTCTGCGAATTTTGGTGAGCTCGATTTGGCGACAGAATTATAGTGGTATTACTTTCATCGTACCGCTCCCACAGACGTTATTATTTTCAGGCGCTGTTTACTTAAAGAAAGGCTGGGATGAGGCTAATGTAGTCCAACCTAATTTAAAATTTATTCCTTAGGAATTTTCATTAACGTTTTTTGTATGAATCTTCTTACTATCTAGTCGTTCTCATTTGTTTGTTAAATAAGCTTGATTACTAAACAGCCTTTTGAAATAACATTGTCAATTTCAGTTTCAGGTACATATTTCACGAATAAAGTGATACAATTTGTAATTCAGTGCACTCGAATATATCGTCCGAGGGAAAAACGAATGTCATGAAGATAGCTAACTAGTGTCACATCACCGGCTCATAGGAGCCGAGCCAAGTAGTAGTCTTAACAAGATGCAGCTCCGCCAAAGAATCGGCTCCGAAATGAGGCAATACGGGAATTCAAAGGGGACGGTAAAGTGGTAAAATGATATATTTCTGGCATGTATCGCGGGGACAACAGCGGAGTGTGTATGGCACTGTTATACTAGTTTTGTATTATATGGAGGGGACGGCAATAAATAGGACGATTGCACGGCCGGCCCTCGTGCCTGCTATGGGGTTTATGTACGTGAACACTGTACATGTACACTCGCCGACATAGGTTGTACGATATAATAAAAATATGTGTTTTACTAGTATTTTTCTGATATAATATATTGAGAGGAAACGCGATTGAGGAGTCAAGTTTCAAAGACACTTTAATGAGGTAGGTTTATTGCTTCACGATGAATAGAAGTAAGTAATTGAATAAACATACGAACGTGATCGTTCCACAAGCATAAACTAATTGATTAGCATTTGAAAATACCGTTGGAGCTGAAGATTTTAAAAACTATCTTTGCATTGTATAAATTCAATCTCATAGCATTCTATAATTGCATAGCACATGTGTGAGTACTATGTACCGACTTTAAAGCTACCATTTATGTAGGTACTGGGTATGTCTTTCATTGACTTGAATGTGCCCTGGCGGCTGAGAGTATGTCATGCTCACTCTAATGTCTCGCTGACGGGGGCGCGTGTGTTGGATCATTTAGCTCCCTTCGAAATGGTTGAGCTGAATGGTGCTAATCCATGCGTCATGTTCGTGAACGGGCGCCGTCAGTTGGGACTGGTCATCTCTTAGCTGCCACGGCGATTTTAATTTAATTGAATGTTTGAATTAGTTTTTATTTTTATTTCTAACGGATACTTTTAATGTTTTGCATCGTTCTCACATGTATAACTTCAACATGAATGATGTAACCAATATTATGTAACCATATTTTGATTTAAAAGAGTGTCCGTGGAGTTTCTTGCCCGTTCTTCTCCATAGGTACCTACTACGCTTTGGAATGAAAGAAAAGAAAGAAAGAAAATACGTTTATTTGCGGTAAATATATCGCAAAGAGAAAAAAAACAAAAAAAACACGAGAGTAACAAATTGGGGGAAAATATGCGTCACATCCACGCAAAACGGCCATCGCTCAGCATAATGCTGCGACCCTATGCGAGACAGAGCCCCAGCGCTGGTTTTCAGCGACAGCCGGCGTTGACGTGATGACGTCAACTGGTGCAGCATATAGTGAAATAACAAAATAACAAAATCAGAAATAAAAATAAAATAAATAAAACAAAACAAATACAATAGAATACTTCCTAAATTATATAATATTTAAAATGGCAACATTTTGTTCCGTCAGCGACTCAAGCGCCTAGCGAACGAATGGGCGACTAGCTTCATATTTCTGACTGACCGACCCCTTGACGATTCAAAAGTGCCTGTAATTGGTTTATTTGAAATAAATGCTTTGAGTTTGAGTTAGACCAAAAATATTATAGAAAGGTAAACGCATTAATCATAAACTTATCCACCAGTAAAATATCTATCTACTCACACGACTAAGCATCGTTTCCAAAGTTGAGGGGTGACTCAATAGTATTCTATAATGTAACTCCAGTATTCCGACATACAAACTTTATGGTCAAACGGTCACGCGTGAATTGTTCAAACTGCTATTAAATCTGCGACTACGTTACTGCGATGTAGTGTGGTGACGTAACGAAGTTTCAACCGCTCTCGCCCCTCGCAGTATATCGACGGTAAAATGTAACATAGTGGCTAAAGTCGGAGTTAAGAGTGATTCATGTGGTACATACATGCAAATAAAATACCTCATAGTTATACTAATGTGAATTTACAACGAGACGATGAAGGAAAAATGGTGGCACTACCGTTTTAATAAATTCTCAGGTAACTACTGTTATGGACGACTGTACGCTCGCACGTATCATGTAGGGCATAAATTAATGATGCAGATATAAAGCAGTGGCCGTGCTTTATATTACATCCTTCCATACGAAGGAAGAGAATAACATTTATTTTATTGTAGTTCAATGACACCCCAATAGCTGCCGAAAGTAGGAAAAAGCCAGAGTCACGCATCAAGACGTTAAGTAGCCTTAGGTAATAGAATCCCTGCTAGTTGTACCGTCCAACTATTCCAAGTTTCGCGAAACTATCTGACAAGTTATACAGGAAAGACGTAGTAAGGTTGGGGGTTATTAGCCACATACCTTACCCAAAACAATATCCTAAACATCAGGCGGAACACAGTTGGCTGTCAGTTTCGTATTGTGTAGGAGCGGTTGACTAGCCCACCCATAAACACAGATATATGAAAGTTAATAACATTTACCTAACGCAATAAAATATATTAATGTCAGTCCCTTGTAAGGCTGGCTGGCACAGCGGCGCAATATGGCCAGTATTCGTACGAATAAACATGGCTCCCACCACACGTACGAATAATTCATCGCTTCGTATTGTTAATCTCTCACGCATCACTCTCTCTACTAATTGTTTCTTGTCGTCTACAGATAGTCATATAATAATTAATCAGTTATTTATTGGTAATACGTTGTTATCGGATATTTCGTTCTCTTTATCTGATGGAAAAGAGATTTCCATGATAACTTTGATCTTGATTGGCTTTTGTTTGCTTTAATTTTTAATGTGATTATAGCTTATAATATCATAATAATTCCTTTGAGAATAAGAGCCTTATTAAGAGTTTTCCAGAGTTATAGATTATAGTTATTTAAAATACCTTAATAACTCGATAATAACTTTGTAACTTAAAGTATTAATGCTATGCTATTACTAAGCAGGTATCTAAAATAGTTACTAGTTGACTAGCGTTCAAATCCGCATTGGTTATATTCACATTTTTCATATTCGCGAATTTTCGCAGGAATTACGATAAAATAGAATAGGCGTGATAAAATAAACATTTTATGACACTGCTCGGGTGAATTGCTTCATAAAACGCAATTATCCCAGGAATAAGGCCAACCTGGCAGGTCATTGGTTAGTTGCGAAAGTATAATCAGCTTTGATTTCGGTGAAGTACCTTTGTAATACTTATTGTTCAATAGTCTATAGGCTTTCAGTAGTAACTTACTACTGACTTACTAGTAGTAAGTACCAATCACACTGTAAGGTTTCCTCATTCTTTTAATTTAATGAAATTACGTATTATGTAGTAAGTTAATAACTTTGTAGAAGATATTAGAGTTTAATTTTTTTTTTTTTTAATCCTCAAGGAAAAGCCACAAGGCTAAAACTTCGATTAGGCCTATCCAAGTTTATAGGCAACCATTTTATCAGCAGACAGCAAATCGCAATTCGTTGTTGGAAATAGTCATGTCCCAAAAAAATACTGTCACGAACTCGGTCTAGAATTGGTTATCTAACATCGAACTGGAAATATTTAGGCGGTATATTTTTCAGAACTGGTCAAAGAAATGGCGCCAACTGTCTGTGGTTTACCGACAAAAATATGAACTGACTGAAAATATCGACTCTTTTCACCTGCCGATAAAACAAAAAAGAAAGTTGCTTTTGCGTGACTAGATACCTATATAGGAAGAAATGCAATAGATTTAGGACACATGCATACCTTTGTCACTTTTTTTTTTTTTTTTTTTTTTTTTTTTATAAAAACTTTGCCCCACACTAGGAATTTCTCCTGTGTCGTGGGTGCGTTTACAGACATTTAAACTCACATACACAAACAGCCAGACCCGGAACAACTAATTGTAGGTCATACAAATATTTGTTCCGTGCGGGAATCGAACCCGCGACATGCAGCGCAGCAGTCAAATAAACTAGAATAGTCCTTAAAATATATAAACTAGAATAGTCCGTGAATAGAGCTCTAAACCTTGTGAATAGTTCTCAGATAGCATATTTTCCATCATCATTGAAAAATTGTTTTTGTTTGGTCGGAGTTGTGTGTATGTTTTTGTGCTCAAGAAAAGGATTTAAAGGGTTCATCCTGGCTCTAGTCCTAATGTCACTTTGATTGAAACTGTTCAACTAATATTCGAATAAAAACTTTGGTATTAAAATGTTTTTTTTTTCTTTGACTTTGTTATTTGTTCATCGAAGTATTTCGAGCATTATGTAGTTACGTTGTTTAGTGATACGGTTTTTTAACTACAACATATTTATGCTTTATCTTTCTAACTTTATCTTTATTCATCCTTTATCTAGGTCGAAAAAAAGTAAAATCGTCTTATAACTGGCTATTCGGAGGACTAGCAAGTTATGAAAATATTTTTTCGTTAAAGATATCCCGTCAATATTTTTTGTTCGAATCAAATTCAGAACCTCGAGTTTCACGCCAATTCCTTTATTTGCTTGAACTACTTACTAATAAAGAGCCATAACGTGGAGTTAGGTTTTAATAATTATTTGTGACTAAGTATGCAAGAAACACGTTTTGAGATTAAATTCGTTTACGAGTCCTAAATCTAACGAAAATGCCTCGTAAAGTACGGTATTTATTAATAATTTTATAGTAAGTTGATTTATGGTAATGGAATATTATGTGAAAAGGTGGTTTTAATATCCGATAATTATAATATTTGAGTACAAAATGATGAATAAAAGAATTCTCCACGTTTTATCAGAATTAATCGGTAATCACCTCAATTGTGAAACAACTTTATTTACATATACAATAAAATTAACGCCAAACTAAAATTCCACCACGAGGTCTTGCATAAATGCAAAATAATGATTTCCGAATGGCTAAAAACGCTAACATATGATGAAACAGAGCATATACTAGTCAGACTTACATGAATATTTATATTCATTATCATAATTGTACGCCTTGTGATAACGTAGCGGTAATTTTAACTTACATTATTATGGCACTATCAGCAAACACAAACTCACACACAATCACACTAAAATACACACAAACCCATACCCACTCACATACAAACCCACACTCAAACATAAACTCACAGTCATAAACAAACCCACACTCGTACACATACCCACTTTCACACAATTCTACAGTACACACCGTACAGAGCTGCTAAATTCTTTTAGTATTTATCTTTTTCAAAGATTAGTTTTTAAGTTTAAACTTTATAAAGTCAACATTTATTTGTTCTGTGGTCTTAATATTGTAAAGTACCAACTAAGGAAAAGAGCGGAGCAACCCCAACACAAGTGTTAATAATTACTTACTGGGGCTGTTTCAATCACATTTGAAAATGTCAACGTTTTGAGACACAATAAACATAATTTTTTTTTTTTTTTTTTTTACTAGTAAACCAAACAGTCCCACAAATATCTATCCTACATTCACTAAAATAAAGTTGAAAATCCCGCCGGCTGCACTTAAAAATCGCATATCTCAATCCTTTTGTTAGCTTTAACAATAGGTAACTGAACCAGTTGGCTGTTGAAAAAGAAACAATGGGATACAAATTTATAATGCAGTCTGGAAATGAATCACGTCATGACTGAGTCCTTCGGGAGCCATCCTGAATGAAAATGAACAACAATACTGATTCAACGTGGACACATGAATATAAAATATTTTCGAATAATCCATCAAAGAGAGAATCTCTCTGTTGGTATTATTTTCCCAGAAACCCGCAATTCGAGGAAACTTTGTACTGGGATGCTTCTTTTACTTGCCTTGTTTAGATTGTTTGTCTAGATTGTATTTGTAGTTTTGAAGGGCGAGCGTACACAAGGCGGCTAACCCACACATCAATCTATATATGGGCGTTGGGCGTTGTATTTTTCTATTGACTGACGCGTGTCTGACGATAGAAGCAGAATGTTCACCCAACATCCACCCCAAAACGCCATGTAAAGCATCAAACTCACTGAAACGAAATAACTGGATTCGTTTTACCTAACCTCAATTGCGTAGTGATTGACCATGGAGTTACATCAAATATTAGGCTGAACAAATAATTCCCTAGTTTCAATTATTCTTCTTTTCGTGTGGTTATTGACTAACCTGCTATCTACTACTATTTACGCAACACATTTTCGTAAACGATTACGACAAATTTGTTTCATTTTGACATGCCGTCGAGAAATATCTCTTAGGCATGCCTGTTTCCTCACGATGTTTTCCTTCACCGTTTTGAAGCAAGTGATAATTATACAATACGCACATGAATCCGAAAATATAGCCTAGTAGTGTGACCGTCGGACTGCCAAGTCATAGGTCTCGAGTTCGAAGCCAAGGCCTAGTTTCAATTTACTATCGATTAATGAAATTTTGTTACAAACTGCTGCAGTTTCTATAATAAGTAGGTACGGCACGCCGCTGAAATCAATACTGCGATCATAATGAACATGAGATATAAATAAATTAACAACTGCGACGTTATGTTAATTTGGGTTCCAATTAACTGTGATGTACGATGTTAATTATAAATTACTGTAACTTGTTATTAAAGGAGGAGGTCGGAGTTTGATTATGATATATGTATTATTTTTAAGTATTACACATTATCCAATTAATATTTACCAAATCTAGTCTTTCAGACTGGCTTCTTACTTTAATTCCTATGTTTAGAAAAATTGAAATTTTTGCAAATTGTGGGAAATTAACATAACTTTAATGTCGTCAATTAAATGGCAAAAAAGGCAAAAATTAGGATTTTTCATAATATTAGATAAAAATAATAATAATCTGTTTCCACCATTGGCACGAATCACATAATCACAGCGATTTGGCATGCTTATAATCAAGTCAAAAAGTTGTTGTGTGGTATGCACGGCATCCATACTCGGCAGAGCTCTTCTTTGGAGCATATCCCATGCGTGCTCAATTAGGTTGAGGTCTGGCGATTGAACAGGCCACGGCAGAACGTTGATGCGAACATCGCGGCAAGAGTGCATGTTACGACTCTAGCCGTGTGTGGACGTGTATTGTCGTGCATTAGTCGAAACGAATCACCCAACCGGCTTCGCAAAGGGATGATCACGTCTGAAACAATCGTCTCCGCATAAATCTTAGCATTGAGGTTGACCCTGATCCAAATGAGATCGGTTCTTCCACCGATCCAAATACCAGTCCAAACCATTATTGTTCCCCCTCCATATCAATGAACTTCTTGACAACATTTTAAACGTTCTTGACGTCCAGATGTCCTTCAAACTAGTTAGTACGTCTTGTATCCGGCCTCATACCGAAACAAGATTTATCGGAAAAGCAAACACAACGCCAGTCTTCTTCCTCCCACTTCCTATGTTCGCAAGCCTGAAGAGCTGTGGAGCCTCGTAGCCAAGATCATGGCGGTCATGGTACGATTCCGTCGAGCAGTATTTTGGATGTACCGGTCTTGTCTGCAAGTGGTGATGCGAGATCGTCCTCCATGTCGCACGGCCACGCTGCCTGTGATACGATAGCGTGTCCAGAGGCGGCTTATGACGCTCTGTGTAGTGCCAAGTGCGACAGCCACAGTACGTTGCCTGGAACCAGCTTGCAACATTCCGACGGCTCTCATCATCTCCTCTCGTGTCAAATGATGTCGCCGCTCCATATCGATGCAATTTTTTTCAGTTCCGATGCAGAAATTGTAATGGTTTTGTAAAAACGCTATTACACACTTTTGTAGGAATCCTGATTGACCGTTGATTTTCTATTTGTAATCAAAATTTAAAGAAGATTCTTTATTCAAATAGTGAATTTCACTAAAAAGAATCAATAACGATCCAAAAAAGTTAAAATAATAATCCTCAATTGCATCGATACTCTAAAACGTACTTGATCCCTAGACACTTTTGATGTGTGTAGTTTCCACGAAAGTTTTGTAATAAAAGCTCTGTGAAAAAGCGAAGCTGAAAAATTCCACGAACTCAATCAAGTGTAAAATCGTTGGATAGGTCCAAAACACGAGTGATCCATTTGGTAGGCACTGCCGGTGCACACTTGACTGAATTTTAACTCCATTACTGCGTACCTTACTTAGATTGGTTATAGTCACCCCCGCGTAGCTCACAGGGGTAGGCATAGGTCTATGACCGTAAATGTATTAATTAATCTATATCTTACCTTACGTATTATAAATCTATTACTAATAAATCTATTATTATCTATTACTCATGTTGCACCTGCCATGTTTTGTCTCTGCTCCACCCTAAGGTTGACTGGTAGAAAATGCCTCAGGCATTAAATCCGCCTTTGTACAGTATTTTTTTTACTTGTGCATAAAGTTTTAATAAATAAGATTTTTGAGGGGGCAGCAAGTCCTTGCTGTCCCTTTTCAAAAATCCACCTTTTTATCAGTATTTTTTGTAGCGGCTAGTATATCGATGGTAAAAAATGTTAGTTGGAATCACATTGACTACGAAATGTATGGGAAAACTTTTTTGTGATTTCTGACTTTTCTAGTACTCAAACCTCAGTTGGTCCAATAGAGGTTTTTGATCCTTATACGAAACAAGATCGATTGACATCAATAAAATTTTTTGGGAAAATTGCCTGTTTTTTTCAAAATCTGTGAATGCAGATCAAAATGTCTCAAAAAGTTAAGGACAGTCTCCTAAGACCGTTTTCCTGTAGCTAGGTAGCTGTCCTTTTTTTTTTTTTTTGGTGGGAAATTATCAAATAACTTCTCCCGCTCTGGGCGGAGCCGGAGGGCGTGTCAGACTCTTACTGACTAAAACCCACCCGTGTTCCTTCCGTTGCCTGTACGTTGCCAGGGGCCACGGTATCCCTTTCGGACTTTCCCGCAACCCCGGCAGGCATCGGTCCTAACGGACCCCTTCACTTCTGCTGACATCTCTTTGAGGCGCGTGTGGAACACAACGCACCGTCGATCCGGGCCTGGTCCTTATCGGACGGTGAGCTACCCATTGCTCACCGTCCGCAAGCCCGCGCCTACGGTGGCCGGGAATCGGCCTGCGATTCCCGACGCCCGGGGCGTCTCCTGCGGCGGCTAGGGGCGTGAGGGCGCGAAATTTGCCTCTCCCTCACGCGTTCTGCCTCCTCCTTCGCGAGCATTACTGCTTCGCAGAAGGAGGTGACGGCCTCCCATGCCCTCTCGCTCCGTACCATGGCCTGGACTAGGGCCGGACGCGAGAGATCCCCGCCACCGATCGCCTCCACGAGGACACGGCGATGCTCTTCCCAAGCCGGACAGACCTCCACCGTATGCTCAACCGTGTCCTCCGGGCGATCCACGCAGTGATGACACCCGGGCGTTTCCTCCCGCCTGATACGAAACAGGAACCTCCCGAAACAACCATGTCCGGTGAGGACCTGCGTCAGGCGGAAGGTGAGGACGCCGTGGCGCCTCTCTAGCCACTCCTCAAAGAGGGGACTTATAGCTGTCCTTGCTGCTCCAAAAATCCACCCTGTATACATAATAATAGGTATTAATTGTACAGCCGCGTCGTACGTAGCGCAGTCTCACTTTAGCTTGTTTTTAATTTAACAATTTAAACATATTTATTTACTTAAAAAATATGATACGTATACATATATGTAATGTGCTTGTTAAGACCTTTCTTTGGATACCAATTATGGCATGATTATCTCAATTATTATTTTTTCGAGATCTGTTTACGTGTAAAGTCTAACATACTAAATTTTGTGAAAATTTATATAGCTTATGTCACCTGGACCATTATTACAAACTTATTGATACGTTATTCATCAAAATCGGTTAAGTAGTTTAGGAGCTACGGTGGAACACACGTAAAAGCAAACATACATACATACATAGACTGCTAAATTCATAACTCTTCCTTTTGGCTCTGCCGCAGTTGGATAAATATTATACCTCGTGATGACCCGGAAATGCAGCGACCTAGTTCTAGCGTGAGGTTACAGGTTTGAACCTGAAAAGTATCCATGTGGCTTTTTCCAAATGCTGAGTAGGTTTGTACATTCTAAATTAATATGTATGGTATAATTGTCTGGGGAAACTCTTCTGAAATTACTAGAGTCATGTTAGCGCAAAAAAAATGCATACGAGCAATTTTCAATATGGCCTGGACTGATTCCTGCAGGCCAGTGTATAAATCACACAACCTTCTCACAGTTCCATGCATTTATATATATGAAATCGCTAAGTTTGTTAAAACGAATTATTCACTTTTTGAACATAATAATAATACAAATAAACGAAAAGCCACACAATATTTATTAAAAATGCCTGTTCCTAGGATTGAACTATTCCGACGCAGTTGCGTATATATGGCGCCACTTATTTATAATTCAATTCCAAATTTTATAACTGATCTTCCTTACAGAAAATTCTGCGTAGTACTAAAAAAATGGCTCATTTCACATAGTTATTATTCAATAGGTGAATTTTAAAAAAAAACCTCTTGTCGGTCCTCCTATCATTACAGGAATGCATTGTAGACTTGACTGAAGAATATATTAAAATCTGTGATTGTAGATATAATTTTGTTCTGTTTTTTATTTTTGTGCCAAATGTATTAGATATATATAATATATATTTTGAAATTAGTTTCTATGTAAATTGAAGATTGACTTACTTTAAATAACTTCATGTTTAGTAAATATTTTCAACCTACTATTCATATTTGCATGCCAAAATATGGCGAAATGTGTCACCGCACAAGAATACTTATTTATTAACATCCTTGTAACCACATTTAAAGCAAATAAATGACTTTGACTTTGAAAAAAATATTGGTGTAGGAAAACGTATTCAGAAAATTTGGAGTTTTAAACAGTCTGAAATCGCTAACCACTTGTCCATGAAGGACGTTCAAAATCTTATTTGAGTATTAATTCATTTAAGAGAATTAATTACAATAGAATTGAATTGAATTCGCGCTATCCGACCACACAGCGCAAATAATAAAAATACCCGTCAAAAACTGTTGCACTCTAAGATACTGGCGTATGTTCTATGTTCTATGTTAGGGGGTTTGGTTTCCGCACTTAGTCCGTCAGGTGGACCATTGTGCGTGGGCCATAGCGGCCGTTTGGTGGTTATTCCAACCAGCCCACCTCCCTCCAGAAGCTGATTAGGTCTCCTGGTCTGTTTAGAACGTCTGTGTATGATCTGGGTGACCCGAGGGTTTCTGTTCTAATCTGGGTGACGCCCGTACATTCGAAGAGCACGTGCGCAACGGTCTCCTCAGCCTCCATGCACGCCCTGCACAGAGGACTGTCCGTTATGCCTATTGTGTGGAAGTGCTTGTTTAGCGAACAGTGTCCCGTGATGGTCCCCGTCACCAGGCGCAGGCCGTTCCTGTCCAGGCGTAGCAAACGCCTGGTCAGCCTGCTGTCCAAAGATGGCATAGCCTCCTTTGACTGCCTGCAACCTGGTGTCGAGGTCCACCAGCGTTCCGCTTGTGTGTGGGTGAACTTCTGCAGCCACCTGCGTATTTGGTTGAAGGGGATGGGTACGATAGGCTCGGGTCCGCAGACTGCCGTGCTGGATCCACGTCTAGCAAGTTCGTCAGCCGCGTCGTTACCTAGCGATCCGCTGTGTCCTTTTATCCATTGCAGTGTCACTGTGTTGCGGCTAGATACCGTTATTTGTTCTAGTGCATCGTGACATTCTAGTGTTAGCTTCGAGGTAGTATATTTCTTCCGTAAGGATTGGAGAACTGAGGCGCTGTCGGAGAGTATGCGTATGTGGGTGTCCGTAACCCTCCTGGCTTCTAGGGCGTGGACCGCTTGTATGATGCCCACACACTCCGCCTGATAGACGGTGTTGAACATTCCCAGCGGTCTGGATATATTTATGTTGAGGTCATGTGAGAAAACTCCGACTCCGGTACCTGAGCCGGTCTTTGATCCGTCGGTGTAAACTCTCATCTCTTTTGGGCCTGAGTAGTCACACTGGCGTATGAATAGGCGTGATTATAAATCAAAATATATTTCAAAAATTCAAAATTGCTTCCGTAGGTTGTCATTCTCTGAGATATACAAAATAAGTGATCCTAACATAGCCTACAATACATTTGTAGAAACATTTTCGCTTTTCTACCATTTATGCTTTCCTGAAGTATCTGTAACCGTACATACGGCAAATAAATCTAAGTGGGTATCACGTGGTATCAAAATGTGCAGCAAAAAGAAGCGACAACTTTTATGGCAATACAGACAAGACCCAAATGGAACTAATAAATATAGCTTGAATAAGTACTCTAAATTATTTAAGAAAATTATAAAACTAACGCAATATGCACAGAATAATTATAAAATAAAACAATCTAGTAATAAACCTAAAACCAGTTGAAAAATTATCAATAACTTAAAGCATAACATACCACGAAATCTTATCACAAAAATAAAAGTAAACAGTGACACTATAACAGATCCCCAGAAAATAGCCAACGAATTTAACAACTACTTTATTGAAAAAGTAATCCCGCTTGTTGATTCAGGAAATCAAGTCACTTCAAAAATCCCAAATATAGTAAAATCATTTTAATATGCCCCCTTGTATACCACAGGACGTGGTTAGAATAATCAAACTATTGAAAAACACGACCAGCGTGGGTCATGACGGAATATTTAAGTATAAGTACTGGCATATTCCCTGATGCTTTAAAAAATCAATTGTAAAACCTATATTTAAAAAAGAAAATAGATAGAATCCATGGAATTTTACAGGCCTATTTCGATTATTAGTGTTTTCTCCAAAATTTTTGAAAAGTATATATATAAAGAATTAAGTGCTTATTTAGAAAAAACATAATATACTAGTTAATGAATAAAAAGGATTCAGAGAAAACCGAACTATAAATATGGCTGTTTACGATTTCCTATATAAGGTTATGGTAAATGTCGAAAGAACTAATCCCGTCTGCACCATATTCTGTGATATGACGCAGGCATTTGATTACGTCAGGCATGATATTTTAATAAATAAGTTGGAAGCATACGGTATAAGAGGCAATGTTCTAAAATTAATAAAAACATATCTTGATAACAGAAAACAGGTCACGGAGATATCTAGGATAAACGTTAAAACTAAATGTGAAGAAATATTTCATTCTCACGAACAAATAGTCAAGTATGGAGTCCCCCAGGGTAGTGTGATGGATCCCTTACTATTCATTGTATATATAAATGACTTACCTAAACATGTAGACCAACCAGCTACACTCTTTGCTGATGATAGCACTATCACAATTCAATGTAATACTAAAGATAGATACAATAACGACATTAATAATTCTCTGACATCAATAATAAATTGGATGAATAATAATAATTTAAAAATTAATCTTAATAAAACTAACGTAATGCACTTCAGTCAACGTTTATCAACTCTGACTGATCTTAACGTCCAATACAATAATAGAATTATTACAGAAGCTGACAACACTAAATTCCTTGGAGTGAAGATTGACAAAAAGCTAATCTGGAAAGCACACAAAGAAGAACTCAGTAAAAAAAATAGTAATTCTTTTTACGCGCTGTTCAAATTAGTCCCAGTGCTTAACACTGAATCATTGCTCACGGCTTATCACGGTTTGGTTTCTTCACATTTAAGATATGGGATCATTTTCTGGGGCAACTCAACTGACAAGGACATACCCTTTAAAGCCCAAAAAAGGTGCATCAGGACTATGTTTAAATTACAGTCAGCCGAAAGTTGTAAGCGCTACTTTAAAAAATAATAAAATATTAACTCTGCCTTGACTTTACATTTTAGACATAGTCATGTTCGTAAAACAAAATGGACACTTATTTCCACGTCAATCAGAAGTGGTTGATCGCAACCATAGTAGACGCGATGACAGTATTCTCTGTCTACTTAGATCGAAAACAGCATTAATGCACAAGAGTGTTTTCTGTATGGCCCCTAAAATTTTCAATAAACTCCCAAATAGTTGGAAGAAGCTTAATGTCTATCAATTAAAAAACAAATTAAAGATACTGCTAGAAGGGAAAGCATACTACAGTATTCTAGAATTCCTTAATGACAAAATCTAATACCGTGTAATAATCAATATTATCAATACATCTTTGACATAATCCACATAAAGCAACATATTATTGCTATGATGATAATTTTAATTGACATTTAATAATTGTGACGTAACTATGATCATATATTTAATTTATTTGTTTTTGAAATTGACATTTATTATTTTGTTCTTATTTAATCTAATACATTATCGAATAACTTTTATTACTGAAATTTAAATATTTGTACGCCACTAAGGCCAAACATGACTGATCTAAACTATAATGTGATTTAATAACTTGCATACTCTGTATGTGTACTCATGTTTCCACAAATAAATAATCTTGAATCTAGAACCGCACAGTGATGTGAAAAAGTTTAAAAAATTCAATGCGATTATGAAAATTGTTTTAAATAAAATTTTAGTACACATTTAAATTAAACTCGCTCGATACCAATGTTACACTATTTTATTGCATTGTTCTCTTTTGAAATAATAATATTTTAAATTCGTAGAATTACTATTGAAATGAAACACATTGCGTATTTATATTGCGTTCTTGAAATTATATTAAGGCTGAATTGTTTTTTAATCAATTGTAATGAATGGTTTTAAAATAAAATAAGATCATACAATTCAATAAGTACCTAAATGGCTGTCGTAAAAAGCGTATAAAAGTAACATCTACAAAATTATAACCTTTAATACAGATCGTTGTACCATTTGCTCACAATTAAAACAGATTTATACTAAAAAAGCAGGTTACTGTCCCGTATATATTTTGTAAAACCATTGTAAAAGGCTTAGGTTCCGCAGCTAAGCCGTTAAACCGGCGGTTAGCCACCTCACGACGGAGGGTACAGCGACACAACCATACCGCGTAATTGATTTTACACGACTAACTGCGAAGTGCTAACCCTGCCGAGTCTGACGCGAACGTTGCAGTTGACGGTATTCATTGACACGCACTCGCATGCGTCAAGAATGTAATTGTGTCACTAGGGATGTCCCAAACACAGGGTTGAAATGTCGTATGATAATTACTGTCAGTCTTTACGCAACGTGCTTTGTTCTCTATAGCGCAACAGGGTACGACATTGTCTATAACTATACCTACGTATAATATAACAACTTAAATAATATTATAAACAGGTAATTTTTTTTTGTTTGCATGTAAGTAGTAATCTTCGGATCGATTGATGCAATTAAAAAAAAATTGAACTGTTAGAAAGGTACATTACAATTAGTTAACTAATAACATTTTAAAGTGACCGTATCGATAT
The DNA here is from genome assembly GCA_949128155.2 of Xanthia icteritia. Classification (NCBI taxonomy): domain Eukaryota; kingdom Metazoa; phylum Arthropoda; class Insecta; order Lepidoptera; family Noctuidae; genus Xanthia; species Xanthia icteritia. The sequence continues at coordinate 10,898,736 of OX421930.2, forward strand.
TAGACATCTTTATTTCTTTAATAAATAGAATGACTTGGCCATCGCACGGCAACATAATGACATAAGATCTACTATTTTAAATAGTCCTAATTAAACAAAGTGCTTACAGCGCTAATATTCGGTAGATTTTGTTTGACTATAAAATGTTTTTAGTTAACTAATTAGGTAACAATTTATGACAAAGTTGTTGAATAGATGCTCCCATAGATAGGTACTGAATAAATTTACTTGGTTTTACATTAGATCTCACAACGTTTTGCGGTAGAAGAACTGCGTTGTGAGACTTGCATTTTTTTTAATGTTACGTTTTTGATGGGATCTCACTTCTTTTTGAAGGTACTTTACTCCGATACTAATACTAAATCTACATAAGTTTAATAAAACGTGTGGAATTGTGTGTCTATCTGTGGCATCGTAGGTAGATTCCAAAGGTTGTTTATACCTAATTATTATTTCTTTTTCATTCAATTTCAACGTTGCCAACTGTTTTCATTTATTGAACATTTTACAAGTAACCTTCGAAGAGACTGATGTAGCTTTATATTCCATTAGATAGGTAGGTACACTAGGCACTTCGTCCCTATCTATGTTACTAGGTATAGGTAACGCAGGTGATGCATAATTATACAAACTCTTCGTTTATGAAATTCATATAATTACCTAACTCAAAATTTAGTCTGCTATAAGATCGCCAACATCTCAATCTCATCGCTTGCCTAAGACCCGCTGCGTCTTCATAAATATAGTGTAGATATATTAAAGAAGACATCGTCTGTGACTTACTGTATCTATACCTTTCTATATCCAGTGTTTACCTACCTATCTATCTATTTAAGTAGTGCGACGAAAAATTGCATGTACTGCAAAAGTAACTTATGGTTACTTGTACTTATGCAGTACTAGTTAGTTATATGCAGTTCGTATATCTAGAAAACAGCTATCTAATTACGCAATACATTTTCGTAAACGATTACGACAATTTTTTTTCATTTTGACAGTTCAAAAACATTCATTGCGTTATTTATGTTGTTCAGCAGATTTTTTTTTCGAACTTATGAAGAAATAGATTAGCAATTTGTTTCAAAACGATTCAAATTCCGATTGATTGTGTATTACGTAATTAGGATACAGGACTGAAATTGTGGTATATTTTAATTTTGCCTTGCTTTATAGGCTAAACACAAATGATGTTCAATACTTTTAGCTTGTGTGTCTGCTAAAAGTACCTTAGAATTTTGATGATCGGTGTCAGTGACAAAATTAAGGCACTTTGATATGCAATAGTTCTTAAACTACAGGTACACATGGCTACATCAAACTATACATATCCCGTTTATGCTGATGTCGCATTGTATAGGATTTCCGTACAATGCGAGGTCAGCTTTTACTGGAAACGTATAGCTTGATGTGTAGCCGTGTGTACAAATTGAATATAATTTTGAAATATACGTAGTTATACAAAACCCAATTTTCAGTGACCAAGAGGTCACTGAAAATTCAGGCTTCTAGCTTTATCCACCACGAAGTTACAGGGGCTCGAAAATGTTCTCGAATGGCTTCCAGAAAAGATGATAAGGGCTGTGTCTTTGTTTGTTTATTTTGCTCGACTTGGTGGGGGCACTGCCGTGCCCAAAAATTTATGTCATGCATATTACCAGAGCTATCACCATTTCTGTCTAGCAAGTCAGAAAAAAATACCTCTTGAAACAGAATTATTTGCATGCACTGCCTTAAGGCAGGTTTGCTTAAATCTGTTCGGTAGTTAACTACCGAACAGATTTTCATACGGTTTTCAATAATGGACGGAGTAATTCATGAAGAAGGTCCATAGACTATTTAACATCACGCTACGACCCTTAGGAGCCGAGCAAAAATACAGAATGTTAGCGCGGGCGGGTGATGCGACGCGGTGCAACGGGGGCTGAGGGAGTGTTATAAAAAATTGTCTGTTATTTTAGTATATTGTGTATCTTTATTACAACTTCCACGAGAATGAAGTCACGGGCAGAAGCTAGTGTTTGATAAGGTGGGATGATCATTCGTCTTTTGTTTCGCTGGTCGACCGAGCTCTGCTCGGGTGAAAATAGAGAATACTCATTTAATAGTATAGGATAGTTCATACTAATTCCATGTTTAGTACATACTAATTCCATACTGCCATAATAGTAGGAACTTACTAATTCCATGCTGCCATGTCATTATTCTAAGGTAGCCATCTTGTTCTAAACTTTAGAGAAAACGAAGTTTTACGGAGAAAACGAATTTCCCCAGATATGATGCCTAGATCGATTTTCCGCCCCCGTAAACCCCTATATTGCTTTCATCGACATCGTTAGGGCGTTTTCGAGAACGTGATTATAATATATATATATATAGGTATATATAGATTTGTAGTAACGTTCTCGAAATTGCCAAATATGTATATATATGTCGGAAATACCTTACTGAGTTGATTAATGCTTGCTTGAGATCAATGTTTAACCTCAAAACTACCGATGGTTGTAAAAATTATTTCACTAAATATCATATATTGACATTACCTGCGCTTTATATATTAGAAATAGCAATGTTCGTGAAAATAAATCCACATTTGTTTCCTCGTATGGCAGACAAATTTCCGAGAAATAGACGTGATGATAGCAAAGTATGTGTACATACATCAAAAACTGCACTTATGCGCAAGAGTGTTTTTTGCATGGCACCAATTATCTACAACAAATTGTCCAAAAGTTGGAAAGAGCAAACTATAGGTACCTAAATTTAAACAAACAATGAAATTGTTTTTGGCACAAAACGCATATTATAGCATTACAGAATTTTTAAACGACTCATGGTGACTATTATAAATAAGTATAATTAAGATTGTAGTATTATGGTCATGCCTATATTGTGAATTTTATAATTATAATAATTGAATGCCTGTTAAAGTAATATAAATCTTCATTGTGATAGTTGTAATCTGTAATATTGGACAAGGAAAATAAATAATTGATAATGTAAATGATTGAATATAAAAAAAATGATGATATTTAATGTATTTAAAGAGTCATATTTAAAAATAATTAATTCAATAATAATAATTGTGTGTACCTAAGATATGCATGCACGCCATGAGATATAACAGGCATGTCGTGAGCCGCTCTTATTTAAGATGTTGCATGCATGTATTATTTTAATTCTGTATGTATACACATGTTTGAGCAAATAAAATTTCTTATTCTTATTAATTGGGACGCACGCCAGTGCCGTCTAGCGGCGTTCGAAAGAGTCTACAACATAACGCTCGAACCGGCTGGAGCTGAACAGAGTTCATCGGTGGCGGTCAATCAGTGAACACGTTTAGGAACTGTCGCGCGTTCCGAATAATTGTGTCTGGTACCTGCAGTGTGTGAATTGCTAGTGTGATTAATTTGATAGTAATTATAATTAGATCTGAACTGCAAACGGATTTTCTATTGCGCAATAAAAAACACTACCCACAGTACGCCCACTGTAGTTAAAATATAGCTGATAATAACGAAAGAGACACTCCTCCGTCATATATATTCCATATCAGTCAACCGATTATCTTGAACTCTGTAGGAAATATCACCTGCTGCCACTGGTAGATCGACGTAAAACTGCAGACTGTTTATTCTTGTTGAAAATCCTCAATAACAATATTGATAACCCTGCGTTATTGTCACTCCTTCCTTGTTCTCACCTTCCGCCTGACACAGGTCCTCACCGGACATGGTTGTTTCGGGAGGTTCCTGTTTCGTATTAGGCGGGAGGAAACGCCCGGATGTCATCACTGCGTGGATCACCCGGAGGACACGGTGGAGCATTCGGTGGAGGTCTGCCCGGCTTGGGCAGAGCATCGCCGTGTCCTCGTGGAGGCGATCAGTGGCGGGGATCTCTTGCGCCCGGCCCTGGTCCAGGCCATGGTACGGAGCGAGAGGGCATGGGAGGCCGTCACCTCCTTCTCCGAAGCAGTAATGCTCGCGAAGGAGGTGGCAGAACGCGTGAGGGAGAGGCAAATTTCGCGCCCTCACGCCCCTAGCCGCCGATTCCACGACCGCAGGCCGATTCCCGGCCACCGTAGGCGCGGGTTTGCGGACGGTGAGCAATGGGTAGCTCGCCGTCCGATAAGGACCAGGCCCGGGTCGACGGCGTGTTGTGTTCCACGCGCGCCTCAAAGAGATGTCAGCAAATGAAGGGGTCCGATAGGACCGATGCCTGCCGGGGTTGCGGGAAAGTCCGAAAGGGATACCGTGGCCCCTGGCAACGTACAGGCAACTGAAGGAACACGGGTGGGTTTTAGTCAGTAAGAGTCTGATACGCCCTCCTGCTCCACCCAGAGCGGGGGAAGTTATTTAATAAATTCGCATCCAAAAAAAAAAAAAATGTTTTTGTGCTCACACCATAAATTATTGTTTTACTAGCTGTAAGTCCTCCATGTCCTAATAAATAAATATAATATTATATATACAAATATTGCTCGTTTAATAGCATTGGATAAATAACGATGGTTATCTAATAAACTAATTAAAACGATACTCGATGTCCGAGTTTTAAAAGGGGTAAAAACACCACGTGACAGCACTCGTCGCTGTCATAAATCATTGTAGTACGCAAACTTAAGTAAAATAAACATGGTGGAAACTAATTAGTGTAGAAAATTCACGTGGGACCAAACAGGGTAATATGGGCGAAGCACAGTTTGATGTTGCGCTCACAAAATTAGGGAAGTTTAGGGCCAAAGTCGCCCCTGCCCGGAACAAGTTAATTTAAACTAGCCGAGTAATTTGCACAGAACCGTGACACTAATTCAATTAGTTACAAGGTATGCAAACAATGCGTGGCCTACACAATTGTTCTGAATTTTCACCCAACCCCACGCATAATTATTATTATTATTGCCGAAAGAATAAAACATCCGAATACATTACTTAGGGAAGACCGTGAATGGAGAATGGAGGTGTCCATTTAGCGAAGCCTAACTTCTCAAAAAGTTTTCTCTACCCGATAGAAACAAAAACTATCTTCACCTAAAGAATATTAACATATTCCTTCACATAAATAGGTAGGTATGTAATCATCATATTTGTTTTAGAAATATTGCTTTCGGCTACGGGGTTTGCCCAGAAACTCAGTAGTTATTTTCTCAACACGTCTATATCAAGCGAACTGCCAAAACCTATAAAATAACTGCTGCCACAAATAGTCTGTTCAACCTATTTCAGTATACTTTAATGATTTATAAATGAACTTCAAATCATGAAAATAAGACTAAGTATAGGTTGAAGAATAAATAACGACCGGCAATTTTTTACTTGTTACGAGTATTTCGAATTTTCTGTATAAAAGAAAACCGTTTTTTTTTCGAATTCTGCATGTTAAAATATTCGTGAAGTACGAGTAGGTTCAATGTGGGCCGTGTAAACGTTTAAGAGTTAATATTCCTCTGTAAGACGAGACGGTAAAAGCCTCTCCGAACTACGTAGGGATTTGGGAGGTTAACCCACTTTCTGCAGAGGTAACTTTAATTTAGTTACGTTGTTGGTCGTTTGTACCTTTGTCAAATTACATATCTACGTAATTCGTTCGTTGGTTTCTTGTTTATTAACCATGTTGTAAGTGTTACTATTTCACGAAAGGCCAAATTGGAATTAAGGATGTTGTGTTAATTAAACTTGTGTAACCTACAATATGAAAGTGTTCATCGCTGATGACATTTTTGATGAATTATTTAGTTTCATCTCATTAAAACTTTAGGCAGCTAACTGTATTTATAATGAATGAAAATATATTAAGATATGTATGTCAAGGTTCATTCATTGTGGAGAACTCAATGATGCTAACCCATTCAGTTCCCAGCTTAATTTTTCTTTGTCGAATCAATTGCGTCTGCGTTTTCCGCGGGATAATATTTACAAGTTACCGTTAAAAGTGTTTAAGTAAGTACTACTGAAAAATAAATATTTCATAAACTAAATTGCTCAAACTTTTCATATTATAATTTGTAATCGTATTCATTCTGAGAAGTTTTAATTAATGCGTTAAACTTAAAATTAGTTGACTATTTTAATTATGTTCTTAACAACATAGGTAACTTTTACTATTTCGCAGACAAACATAATGAATGAAAGGAAACTCGACAATGAACTGTCACTACAATAGGTAATTGACTCAGGCGTGTCATTGCGCAAATCTATTATAAAATACAATAGATTACGTATATTTAGTAACCTAATCCGCTTAAATTGTTCTTAAAGAGTCATAAAGAACCCTGTAAGAAATCGACACGAATTTCACTTCTCAACGAGGCATCATCGACACTGCGTGCGGCGCTTGGGGTGGCAACACGTCGTTTCCGAGTTCGCAACAAGTCAATCGTCATTCTGAGTATGCCTCGTTGAGAGATGAAACACGTGTCGATTTCTTACAGGGTTCTTTATGACTCTTTAAGAACAGTCAAGCGGATTAGGTTACTAAATATACGTCGTCTAATGTATTTTTTCATTACTACGACGATTAATAAATAATATAAACAGCCTGTAACTGTCCCACTGCAGGACAAAGGCCTCTTCTCGTATAGAGATGGAGGACCATGTGGACGAGGAGGAGAGAAGGACGTGGTCGATTAATATAATTAAATTTAAGATACAGAGATTATTGTATTGGTGGGGTTTTTGGCGGCGGAAATTGTGTGACCTACAGTCTATTCAAATCCTTGTTTCTAATTGATGTTATTTCCACTTAAATGAATATCGACTTTTATGTTCGTGTAAATTAAGCTGATTTGACCAACCCGCACTGGGCCCGCGTGGTGGATTACGGCCCATTCCCTTTCACTGAGACGAGGCTTGTGCCCCAGCAGTGGAAAAAATATAGGCTGATTATGATATTATGCTAAGCTGATTTCAGAATGACTAATACTATTGAAAAATATTTGAAGAAAGAGCAAACTTAACCTTATGAGTGGGTGTTAAATTTGTTTTTCCAAAAACAAATTTTTGTTTCCATGTTTCGAAACTTAATCACGAACGCAGTATACAACAGTATATTCTTGCAAGGACGTTCTCTTTTACAAGGAGTGTAAGAAACTTTCAATGATCGTCACGTCACTTAACAATACCTATCTATTAGTAGGTAGTATAGTGTAGGCAGGACTTTACTAAACAAGAAAATAAAATAGTCCCTCTCTTTGTTCTGCCTTCTAATTAAATAACCCACTACAATGACATTAGATAGCCCTTCTTAATTGACTCATTACGGGCAAAGAAAACAAACCATTGTCAACAAAAACAATGTTTTTATGAGCCATGAACGTCACGTTTTTTATCTCGAGGCGAAGGGTTTCATCCTGTGGTGTTGGTGTGCCAATAAGTCCGGTTCCTGTATTTTACCAACCGTTACTGTTTAAATTAAACTACGAATCCTGCATTAATAATAGTCCTCATTTTTATAACAAAGTGAATTTATTCGCCTAATTTAGCATCGAAGCGCCTAAACATCCCAAGTTTACCTCGGATTTATTTGCCTATTTACTTAAGGCGGATTCGCAGTAGTAACCCGTGAATTTCAAATTTCCTTCTAAAATATATTTAGAACATGGCGATGCATTAATGGTTTAATGATTATAATTCTGTAAATATCTGTTATAGTCGCAATCAAGATACACCCTGACACTGACTTGCAAATTGTAAAAAAACTTAAGAAAGTTTCAATTTCGTGGGTTACCACTGCGGATCCACCAAATTTTTTAATAAAGATAATAGAATACAAAGTATAAGTACTCATCTACCCTTTTTGCCTTAGTGTCGTGGTAAGATTTGGTTTCGGTATCTACACAAAAACAGCAGTGCTATTCTGTAACTATCTCACCGTGAAAACTTAGGTGAAGTGAGCTCGGAGTGAGCTGTCAGTCCCTAGCAGCAGCCGGTTTATTCTGTAATAATCTCACGGTGATAACTTAGGTGAAGTGAACGTGAAGTGAGCAGTAATTCCACCTGCTGCTAGGGACTGACAGCTCACTCCAAGCTCACTTCACGTAAGTTTTCACGGTGAGTTGGTTACAGAATAGCACTGCAGGTGAAATGACAGCTCACTTCACGTTCACTTCACCTAAGTTTTCACCGTGCGAATATTACAGAATAGACCGGCTGCTGCTAGGGACTGACAGCCCACTCCGAGCTCATATCTACTTAACTATACCTATTGTGTGTGAAGACAACTCTATAATGGAATTCTGTTGTTACTTTACAATAACTGCTAACTGAGATTGAAATCGATTCCTCGTTTAAGCGGAAGAAACGTACCCGAGGGAAATTAAAAATAATCGTTAAGGTATCGTCGCAGGTAATACTTATATTGTAAGCGATTACTTTAATATATTAAGTAAAGTTAAATAAATGGCCAATGGATGGTTAGTTGGATAATGGCCTTTTCTTACAGGATCTGCAACCAGAATTATATTAAATTTATAAATTATTAATGTAGCATTTTATAGAAAAATTTGGAAGACTTTTGAACGGTCGACACTTTTATCAGTGGTCAATGTTTTAACTGTGATATTTTAACGTAATCATTAATAGTTATTAGCGGTTGAAATCTCTCTCACGCTATGTATGTCGATATAAAAGAGTTAAATATATTTTTTTATTGTTTTTATGTCGACATTACCTACTAAACTGAAAAAGATTGATTTGCTAATTTCTAAGTAGATTTTAAAAACCGAATTTACGATAAAAATCTGATCATAAACCTACTCATCCGTATTAACGTCTCCAATAACATCTTCGGTAACTTCTGTTATTTTAAAAACCTAGAATTTCTCTTTTCAAACCGAATCAAACTTTGAGAAGTTTGATTAAAACCAGAAAGTTTTGTACCTTTGTGTACGTACTTCTTACGAAGTTACGAAGTGTAATCTACATTCAATCCTAGCTATGTACATTTGGGAGATCAAAGCAAGTCACTGGGAACATTGTAGTTTTGTTCAAGCCGTTAAAAGGTCACTATGCATTTATAATGTTAACTATTTTCCAATAAAAGCGAATCGTATTATAGACCTCGGGTCGGGTCTCTTAATGTGACCGGAGAAAAGTGTCCATAAATAAATAAAAAAACAACGTAGCAACAGGCCTTTGTGCTACGAACAGCTACGAGTTGCTACGAGTTACAGCTACGAGTGCTACATGAACAGAAATGTATTTGTATTTTATAATTAGTCAAAGAATGAACTTGTTGTTATTAATTTTAACTGAAAGAGACGACAATCTGTTTTCTTTTATTATTTTACTTTTATTACTGTTATAACAAGCTGTTCATAAATACGTAACTGAGAAAACAAATGAAATTTGTACCTTTTTTTCTTGACGTCCACCTTTGTTTTAAGAAGTGAATTAAACAATAAAAAAGTGTTCACTCTGTTCTTCTTCTTCTTCGTGTCGATGGCATGACGGTTTTTTAAATGTTGTTGGCACAAAACTTCGCTACTTCCACCGTATCGACGCTGGCAGCGCAAATGTTGCTATGGCTGCATTTTTTGGAGCAAAGAGGGCAGGATAGGAGGACACTGTGTCAACAGTGATGTATCACAAGAGCTAGTCAACCCCCTATGCCTACCCCATTCTTCATTATTTTAATCTTGAATCAGTAGCAGACGTCCAATGGTCAAAGGAATAGTGCATTAGTCAATGGACGTTATGCAATCTGTCATTGCATCACAGAGATTGTATCAACTTTGTAGCATGTCCTTTTGGTGCCAAACGTGGTTTCAATTAGCTCTTTGTGTACTAATTGTATCTTTGTTTATCTTGAGATGTATCGTAAGCCTGGCTTTAGATACGGAAATGGGTATTAGGAAGTGCGAAATGCTTCTTGTATTTACTGTTTAGATTTTGTGCTATATATACCAGTTTTTATTTCATAGTCAAGTCTTTAGTAGTATCAGAACGAAAATTTGAAATGATTGTCAGCTAACAAATGTTTAATTTTGATAAAATCTAGTCCAACAAATAGATATCTTCGGTGAACAATTGATGTATATTGTAGTATAATTTTGTGCCGCCAAAGGTATCTTGAAGCAATTAGGAATTAATGAACAATTTCTAACAACTATATCCTAATAGCGGGGATTAACTATGTAACCTGAAATATTCAATTCGGATATCCATCTTACCCATAATACGGATCAATCCCGATCACATAATTCAATTTACTTTATCCCTTGCCGAGAAAATGGCTGTATATTTTCGTCGATAACTAAGTTAATAATTTTAGATGACGCCATCATTTCTTCGGAAATCAATTCCCATTAAACGAAATTAATACCTTCTCCTCCGTTACCTAACTAACCTAAATTGTGTTTGAAACTTTATGGTCTCGAAGTGAGTTTACATGCATTCAATTGCGCATTTGAGTAATTGACAAATTCGCCAAAGGCAGCGGTCAAACTGAGTTAGAGCTAGACCCTTTTGTGTTGCCGGCAACTTCGGGACTAAACCAATTCGAAGATTAATAGCCGTACGAGTAAGCAAATAATCGAATCATACGATTATAGAACACTCGCGTCGAGATTTGAATATAATATTGAAAATAAAAAGATAATAATCCGGGAAATGTCCAGGGGGCTCACAAACACGAGATCATTCGATAAGGGGCTAAGGACTGCCATATGAGCGGTTACCCAATCCTAGGCAAATATTTGAAATATATCAAGCAAACCATAGGGAAAAGAGAAAACATGATAGCAGCGAAAATGCATGTAAAAGAGGGTTATATCATAGAAATCCGATCATTGGGAAATAATAGGGATGTTTTGAAGTGGTACCCTGAAGAAAATCGTGGAAATCGTTTGTAAGATGCTATTTAACTGATTTTGACCTCATCTATGAATTTTATCTTAGACCTGTTAAAGTCTGACACGAAAATGAAAACGTGGAAAAAACTAAAAAAAAAATTGGAATATGTAGCAAAGATTTTCAATAAGTCATCATTTTAGTGTACCATAAAGCATATTCTATCTATCATAATAAAGAAGTGATCAACTTATGGAAAATATTTTAAAGTCCTCTATTTTCTTATCTGTTTGATAGCAATAAGCAATTCATACGTAAGTCAGGCAGAGGTGAAACCTTTTTGAAGAATGGCAACACATTTATCTCAGTGGAGCAGACACCTCTCTCCGAGTAGATGCAATAACGGCAACGTCGCCAAGATATGCGACCCACTTGATCATCTCAGCATCACACACTTGAAGGGAAAAGGTAATAAGCATTACAGCCTATATATTATATGGGCTACGTGTTAATTAGGGTAATGTGTACAATGTCCGGGTAGTGGTTAGGACATGGTATACTTTTTTATATGAGGTAAACGCTACTTCAGTTAATTAATTACCTAATAGTTGCGGTTTTGGGCAGACTTCGAAGTTGAGTCATTAAACTATGTCATCTATGACTATCACTAAAGTTGAGTAAATTGGTGTATTAAGTTTGACCTAGTCATTTTCATATAGAATATTGGTACATAAAAGCAAAATCATCAGTGTGTTTATAACAAAACTCAAATCTGACTCTATAAATAAAATCACTTCTAACAGCCTAACATGCTCCCTTTACTGACATCACCCTAACCATTTCCCCCCCACTTAACCCTTTCAGGGGATGACAACCAGCTAATGCACTATGTTTTCTTCTCCAGCTCAGTAGGGAGTAATGTGGCGTAATAATGTTAACAATCTTTATTATTTTTCCCAGTTGCTTTGGATATTTTTCGCATTGCCTGTCCATTATCAATAATAATACATAAATCACTTAGCGCAAAGCATTACCTTGAGTGAAAGAGCTCCAAGCTGTCATTACTACTCCGAAATGAAAGTCGTAACCAACATTTAACAAATTATATTCATTTATTTAGGTGATTTGCCAGGGGCAACGTTAAGTACCGTTCTGTATAAAATGGATGTTTATTAAAAGTGTCTATTATTTCTCGAAACATGATTTTAAACAATGTTTTATAAAACATACCTATTGAGAATCTTACTATTTATAAAAATATGAATGGAGATTTTACTCGGATTTTTTATATTTAAAATGTCAATAAGTTTAATAAATCAGAAAAGGAGAGCTTACAAGATCGTTTCTAGTTATGACGCTAACATTCAAACAATATTAATTTATTATCAGCGAGCAAACGTCGGCTCCATTTCGCTTTTATTTTACTTCACTTGTGAACTCTAATTAACGTGCAGACAACTTTACAACTGGCTACCTATTAACTACACAAAGTCTTTCAATCCGTTGCGTGATAAGTCACTGTAAACACAAGAAACAGACGAAGTATTACGTTTAATTATACAGTAACAAAGACTTATGGCGCTTATCAGTAACCACTCCAACTTAACAGCTATGAACCCCAGTGCCTTCTGTGTACAAATTATATCGTTCCACACTTTAATGGATACGGTCTCGATAGAAACGTGTTTTGTGCAATTTGATATTAACTACGTTTTTTTAATTGTATACAACGCGGTTTTATACGTGGAAGTGCGCTTGCATGATGTTTGAATCAAGATTTTTTTTAAATTATGTGTAGGTCTCGAATTATAGTGAAAGGACATGTATTTTCACTGCTTTAAATTGAAGAGCACACGCAGAGGAACGAGGATTGGTGAATTTTGCTAATTGTATTTAAGGCAGGTACCGATGATCAAGTAATTGTACGAGTATCTCGTATTTCGGTAAACGATTGCTTGACAAAAGGAATCACGTAATTTTTTATCTCTCTTTTTAAAGTCGCCTTTTTTCGATTACGCCTCACGTTCAAAAGGTGAATTATGTACACTCATAATGTTCCTTTACCTAACCCAAAATATATCGGAATGTCAATACTCTCACGTAACGCTACTTGTTCACGTAAAGCTAATAATGTAATTCGATCATCTTTTGTTCAATATTTACTTCCTCCTCTTGCTGAATACCTCCAAATTGTGAAGTTGAATGTCTTTTGAATGTATGGCTTTATGTGTGAAACGGAGTCAAAGAGAGAGATATCGAGAAGTGCTCTGTGACGCCGCCCGCGCCGCCCCCGCGCCCGCGCCCGGCTACGTGAGAGATGGCTTTCAATATCAAATTGAATTCCGCGGTTCATTGATTTTCAATTTGTTAGGGAGTACTCTCATCGTTTACCATAGACACACTGGAGATCCGACTATTGTAAATCTTCCGAAAATTTTCACGACGAACAGTCGTCCATAACTTTCCTTGAATGCAGGAATTTAGGAGGGTGATAAAGTAGCCATTTCCCCTTTCAAGGTATATTTCAATTTAATCAGTTAAGAGTTCATGTTAAAAAGGCAAGTAACCTCATTCAGCTGGCTGTTTATCTTTCTTAAAAGCTAAGTGGAATGTAAAATAAACTAACATCCGATTTAAAATATGGGATTAGCTCGAAAGAGGAAAACCTTTTACTCTTGTGCTTTAGTCTTCTGAGTAACTTTGTTGAGATCACAGAAGGTTGAGAAGTTATGCACTAACCTTATAGAATATATAAAAAAAATAAAAAATACTATAATCAAAAACAAAACAAATACTATAAAATAATATAATAATATAATCTATATTTACTCAGTTGTAGAATGTGCAACTGCTGAAAGTACTTACAGCAAAGTTTCAGTTGTGATTTAGTTAAAATTCTCGTAATCGTTAAACTTTAACTGCGACTGTGCGTCGGGAGACGTTCCCATTTATTCAATTTCGCATTTAAAAAAATTTAATATTACATATTCTGTTATATTAAAATATTGTTAACTGCTGAGTACATTTTAATTTAAATAATTAAAAACAAAAAGGTAGGTAGAAATACTTCCTATACATACCAAGGTATATATGTATAGGGATAGTTATGTATACCTATACATAACTATCGCTATACATATATACCAAGGTGCCAATGTACAGTTAGTCCGGCAAGGTACAGACAGTATCCTATACATATATCTAAATCATAACAACAAAACAAAGAAAGGACCGAATTGTCTCTATATTTGTTCAGACATTAACCTCTGCAAATGTCTTATGTCAGTCCACGATTTGGAAAGGTGGAGCCGAGCCAAAAAGCCATATCCGTTAATGACAAAAAAATCATTAGCTTTGCAGCTGTAGGTATACACACACAGTCGGCTTTTATTTATCAATAAACATTGCAAAGAAAGTAGATTTTGCCCCTAAGCATTTTGCGGAAAGGAAATGTGTGTTTCCCATGATTTATATCCCGAATAGGGGCGTGAGGTGGCCGGCTCATATGAAGGCTGCCCGCTGGCGATAAGCTGAAGCCTTTCTATACACACTAAGAAAGAAAATAAACAAGTTGCCTCACAACCTTACGCTCCGCCAATAATCTCGGAGGGAACGAATAACATTGGGTCGTTATATAACTCTTATTACAGACGCAACATTTACGAAAGTATCGCTTTAAGTGCCTATAAACTACGAACTCCATAAAAAGAAAAGGGGTTTTCAATTAGACTGTAGCGCTCTTTGATTTTTATATCTTATAGTATATTAACTGACCGAGTTCCGCGATCCTTTTATTGGTTTACGATTCATCTAAAGGTACGTGTATACCAATGTATCAATCAGCTTTTCCAGTCTCTCAAAAGTCGTCAATAATAGTAAAAAAATAAGTGTTTAAAAAAGACAAAAAAACATGCCTTTTACAAGCATTAAAAAGGATAAAATTATTAAATTTACTTGTTTAAATTAATTAAATGAAGAAAATAACAAAAAGCGTGGAGAGCTTTGTGTAATTAAATTAAAAGTACACCCAGCTAAAAAGCGCTCTACGCTTTTTGTTATTTTCTTCATTTAGTTAATAAGTCTAAAGTAAACGAAGTTATCACTTGACCAGTGTACTAGTAGCCACTAAAGAATTCCACTATCCACTTCGTGGCTTGAGCCAACAGCAAGTGCAATCTATTGGACTCATCAAAACGAATCATATGACAAGAAACTCGAAGGGTTTAATAATAGCCACTGAAAAGTTTCACTATACACCTCCTGGCTCCATCATCAGATCAGCTCAGAGATAAATAAATTATAAATAGATATAGTATTGTCATCCGAACTACATATATGTACATATAAAGTTACATCAAAAGGAATCATATTACCCCAAACTCGAGGGGTCTACTAGTAGCTACTGAAAAATTCCACTATCTACCTCCTGGCTCCGTCATCGGACCCTCGTTACCAAGCCCAATCTATTGGACTCATCAAACCGAATCATATGACCCCAAACTCGAGGGTTTTATTAGTAGCTACTAAAAATTCCACTATCCACCTCCTGGCTTCATCATCAGACCCTCGTTACCAAGCCCAATCTATTGGACTCATCAAACCGAATCATATGACCCCAAACTCGAGGGTTTTATTAGTAGCTACTAAAAATTCCACTATCCACCTCCTGGCTTCATCATCAGACCCTCGTTACCAAGCCCAATCTATTGGACTCATCAAACCGAATCATATGAGCCCAAACTCGAGGGGTTTGCTAGTAGCCACTGAAGAGTTCCACTATCCACTTTCAGGCTCCATCGACACATTTGCGGCCAAAATTATGAAATTATTAAGTTGTCATCGGTCCTCGAAACGTGTGAAAATTTTCAAGTTAATCGGACGTCTTGAAGTTGGTGAAAATTACGGTAAAAGATTCCGTTACATAAATAGATAGATTAACACGCTTTTATTAGCTTGACCTGTAGTCAAGCTAATAAAAGCGTGTTAATAAAAAACTATTAAGTTATAACGAATGAACCCTTTCCTGAAACTTACTAACCCCTAAAATACGGTAAATTGATCCCCATCATATAAATATTTTGCGTGTTTAACACCCTGAAAATGATATATATACCTTCGGATACATAAGCACAGGAATTCAGGGCAATAAATCAAAAATAATAACTATCCGGTTTATCTGATCCCAACGAGTTTTATTGCTTTATACAATTTTATAACGAGAAAACTAATCCAATATTTTTCTAGATACGGTGAGGCTAAGAAATACTTCTTACATTGTGAGTTTTATAAGAACGTGGACTAGACTACCAATGGTTAATATAAGTCTGTCTGTAGGTACGACCAGAACACAGTTATTTAGACATTTTAGGCGCAAAGCTTATACAAGCCCTAATTTATTGCATGAAATAAATTAGTCTGTCTTTTCAGACCCATTTTAGACCTCATGTCAGTTAGGTACTTGTGATAAAAAGAATCCACCTACTTGTTACTTATTACTATTAATGTTGAAAATTCAGGAGACAAACAAAGATGTATTGCCTTAAACAGCCATTATTAACGCTATTATGGTATATTCACACCCATGTCTGATATTCTAGGAATTCCAGGAATTCAAACGTGTCTGGTAATGTTGCACAACAGTGTGCGACGTTAAACTTTTTTTTTTTTTAATACGTGGACACACTAGGAATTTCTCCTGTATTGTGGGTGCGTTTAAAAACATTTAAAATCACATACACAAACAGCCACTTATTGGTACACAAGTTCACTTTATCATACAGTATCGACAAATAGTGATGGGATATCCAAGCAGTCAATATCAAACGGTAAATAGACCATTCACACGAAAAACATCAGGTGAAGGCTGCAATTACTTAGGTACACAAATCTGTTGCTCGAACACATATTTGTGTAAATCATAGATTGGATTTTACATAGCTGAACCTAAACAGGTGGACGCTAGGCTACAGTGTTGCGCCTTTACATGCACAGCATTCTATGCATTGAGTCAACTATTTTGGAAACGTTGTTTTTATGTTTCGACTAATCAAAGAAGCCACACAAGGACTCATAAAAACTGTGAACTTCCCTTGTGAAATTACATTAATACAAAGATTTCACAGAAAAATTATTGTAGACTCCCACCACCCCTCATAAACGAAAAGCTTTAACAAATTAAGAAGTTAATATAAATAATGTTTCCGTAAATTATTCATCGCATTATCAGTCTGCTCCTAATAAGCTCGAACGTTGCCAGAATTAAGATGAACGCGGCAAAGTAAGGGTTAAATTGAACAAAAACATTTCTGTGCAGGTGCGTTCTCTGTTATCTATGAGGAGTGCGAACTTGACGGCATGTACCCCAAGATGTTATGCAAATTCAGCCAAGATATTGTTTATGACTACCTCTAAATATAATTTCCAATTTAATTTCTCTTCAGTCACACTTGGTAACTCATTCAAGAGGATTTTTCCTTTATGCAGGAACTGTCAACAAAATCAACAACCTGATTTATTAGTTACGATATATTAGATAGATGTACATAGATTGTATATACATCAATTATAAATTAACCCTATTTCATTACGGATTTAATTAATTGAGATTCTAGGCGCGGTGATATTGATTTATAATTAGCTATCGAGAAGGCAATATCATAAAGCTGTTTCGGGAAGTGGGTAATTGTGTCGCATAGGCCGGGAGCTGTCCGGATATAATTTTTGCGGAGATTGCGGAAATGGCGTTGTACGTAAACGCTGGAGGACTGCCTTAGCTTGGACAGTGCAGAACAGTGGTCTTGTTGCAAGTCAATATTGTTATACATTTAGTCACGGCTGTTGTCTGCATATATAATTTATTTAACCAGTATTTTCAATACTTTCTTAGATAGTCAGTAGGTACATAAATAACGGACTATTTCGTCGCAATGTGCTTAATACAATAAAGTGTTTTGAATGCCAAATACCAAAAAGAATATAAAGTCTTAATTTTTTATGTCCTAGTTAAACACAGAACCCACGGGTTCTTGGAATACACAGCGCCGGAATTATTTCTGGCGGTGACATTTCCATCTTTCTTTGTTGTGGTTCAAACAATTCATAAATATTTTATTTACATCAAAGAAATAATGACCCCTCGGAACAAAAGAAGCTGCTTGCCAATTTTAAATGAGACTAATTAATATTTTTTTGGTTTTCCTACCGCTCAAATCCCCAGGTAAACTGTATTATTATAAGTACATAAAGTACGCTGTTTATAATATAAGCAAACCACGTTTTGAGGGGAATACTTCGATTTTGTAGTGCGTTGTTCTTGTCAATCATGCCTGTCTGTTTCACAGTCTTTCTCTAAACCTCGACAGACACTGTTACATGATCTGATCAAGATAATGACAGTGAGTCTGTGACCTCTGAGTTTGTTTGGGTGTTTCTTCTCAGAGTAATCAGATAGGAAACACATAAAAGTGTTTGTTAAAGCCAATTTACTGAATAAACAACATTTATAATTTAAAGGCCGGGTCCTGGAAATACCTACAAAACAGTTTATATTGTGTGTATTCGTATACAGAAATTAGTTCTAGGTTATAATGCCGAAATAGATCAAAACATTCGTATAATTAATAGCTAAAATGCATTTTTATCTCTGAGGGGAATGGCGGGAATCCCCCCTCGCCCACTTGCCTGAATAACCCTCTAATGCATGATTAAACTGTTAGGCAATAGATTAGCCTAACACCAAGTGAACTTAAATATTAAAGAGCCGAGATAATTTGAGTGTGGAGCTGTCTAGTTTTCTGCGAAAAATACTCGTGTGATATGGCTGTATATTTGAATTATTTCGGGAGATGTGAGAAAGGGATTTTATTTATTTGAGTGAGTTATTTCGTATTTGATACGAACATAAAGGTGCTTTATAAAGTTAATAGAGTAAAGGGTTTCTGATGTTACAAAATTAATTTAGATTTCTGTGATTGCTGTTTGCCAGTGAAATTAAGGCATAATAAATATGCTACTTATACGATGAGCTTTTTCTAGTAGAAAACTCACGATAACTATATTACCTGCAAAACTAACCACCAACTTGTAGACATGTATGGAAGTTCATTAGACATACCCGTGGCATATCAAGTTCAAAGCGTTGTCCAAACTTAAACTTTCGACAAACTCTCAAATAAAATGTTGGCCACATTCTTTAGTTCCAAGGAAGTCAAAATAGCTAGGAGAAATACCGTAGGTACCTTTTAAGAAATGCAAGGTAAATAATCTTAAAAAAATAACAAAATACCGTCAATAAAAATTCCATTACGTCCGGGAAAATTATTAGGCACAGAAATGACTTCATTCGCACTTCTGTACTTCACTGTACATACCTGCGGTGTTCTTTTATTGTCGAATAGAAATTGGAATATTCACAAACACAATCTGATTTTTAACCGACTTCCCAAAAAGGAGGAGGTTATCAATTTGGTTGTTTTTTTTTTAAATGTTTTTCCTCATAACTCCGTCATTTATGAACCGATTTTGAAAATATGTTTTTTATTTGAAAGGACATACTTCCCGATTGGTCCCATTTTTATCAAAATTCAGTTCTGATGATAGAATCCATGAGGAGTTGAAGGAATTCTTCAAATATTATAGGCATACACATAGCGATTTTGGTATCTTCAGCAACAAATTAAGCATTTGCATTCAGGAAATATCATTTAGTGAAGTGGAACTGATGACAAAGACCACAGATGGCCACTGGAACTACTCAATGATAAGTATTTCACGGGTGGCACCATTTATGAACCGATTTAGAAAATTATTTTCTGATTTGAAAGGATATACTTTCAGATTGGTCCCATTTTTTATAAAAAATCAGTTTGATGATGGGATCCATGACGAATTGAAAGAACTCCTCAAATATTATAGGCATACACATAGTGATTTAGGTATTTTCAGCAAGAAGTTATAGTAGCATTTGCATTCAGAAAATATCATTTGGTGAAGTGGAACTGATGAATACGACCACAGATGGCCACCAGAACTACTCAATGATAAGTATTTCACGGGTGGCGATAAGATATCTCGATTAAGATAGTTAAGCGACTATGAAGCACATTTAATGTCAATAGATAGTTTGATGAAAATGGTACCATCGAACTGATCTGTAGATGAAGCCGGAAGTACGGCACCTTAACTCCATCATAAAACAATGTATCCTAGCCGTATTTGGGCTTATTGGAATTGCCATGAGATGTACTCTGGCTATTTTTTTATAGTAATATCCCGGCATCAAATTGCGCTACTTGAGTCGTATGTTATGTGTGACCTTGGTTGTCAGAAGACAGATTTCGTAGCCTCATTATTTCCGTCAATGGTCTGTCGTCGTGTGGTCGCTTTAATAATTTGTTGGCGTCCAAATCTGATAAAACTATGCCTTTCTAACTTCTGACACGACTAAGCGCGACGTATATTTGCCATTTGCAAACATTTTTTTACCAAGGTCGATCACAGCTCTTTCGTGGGTGATGATACCCTGTGATTTATGGACTGTGACTGCCCAGCTTAATATTAAAGGCAGCATACGACGCTCCACATCTCCGTAACCTCTTGCCGCCTGGAACGTAGTGCTTGTTGGTGGTATGGGTATCACTGAAAACTTTAAATTTGCATATCTGTTTATTGTATGAGACGATTGCAATGAAACAAAAACTAAACGGTCGTTACGTCGTGATTTTATTATATTTACAATTTTAATAGGATTGTAATTAAATTTCAGAAATGTTATTTCTGTTAAATTGTATGTAGAAAAATGTATTTGTTTTTGATCATGTTATCGACTTCCGAAATTAAAGTACTTTTCACTTTTAAGTGTATTTTTGTGGAATTCGGTGGTTATTGTTTTGTAAAAAGTTATTTTAGTGTTGTTTTTGGAAGTCGGTTGTTGATTTTGTAAAGCAGTTTTTTTTTGTATATTTGATTAATGCTTCCGATATTCAGTTTTCCTAGAAACCAAAATAAAAGTCACTTGTGTGATTTTTAATTATGGAAGATCTCTTTAGATAGATTTATCTCAATAATTAAATAGACCAAATAGATATATGATTGTCGTTCTGAATAGATAATTTTGTAAAAAAACTTGTGACAAATATTCCATATCAATCTACTTAGTTCAACATACCTGTTAGAGGTTGTATCTATTCGATATTTTGTCATTTCAATGGCTGAAAGGTCTACTTATTTCCATTGAAATGACATGATTAAGCTTCTAGACACAAAAAAACGCCAATAACATTTATATGTTATGTATTTATTTCCTAGAAAAGATATTGGTATCTGATAGTACCTAATCAGGTATCCAATTGAAAATGTGAATGGCTTTCCATGGTGTGTTGATTAAGAAGAAAAAAGGTTTTGAGTAGGTACTCCAAAACAGATGAAGACGGCTTTAACTCAGAATTGGACGAGCGAGGGTTGACAACGAAGAAGCAGAGTTGAAGAAAAAAGAAGAATGATACTTACTTACTACTCTTATACGAAATGATTTGACTTGTTAGGAGATCTTCTGAAAAGAGACTTTAAATTTATTAATGCACTTTAAAAATTCAGCAGTGCGTTTCTATCTGTGTATGATAATTCTATGATTTGAAATACCAGTAACCAGAAATATATAAATAATTATGCATTCTAAGTACTCGTAACCGGCGTACGTGTATGACCAGATGTATGAATGTAAACGAGGCAAAAGGGACTCCGTGTGGCAAAAGAAGTACTTAAGGATCATGGCATTCTGTAGTTTCTGCCTACCCCCCTTGGCGAGCGTGAGTTTATGAATGTATGCATTCTAAATACTAGATATACTTGTGCTCTATGCAGTGCTAGTGAAATTACCTATGCATTTTTCAGAGGCACAATGGCACCGAACACTTACACCAAGTACTAACAATTTCACGGACTAAGCTCCACAAATGTAGCTCACTTTTCTCTAGTAAGTATACAGTTCAAACGACCAAATGGTTGTACCCCTGGCTTTAAAGTAACTCTGAGTAAGAAAATTGCATCATCTAAAAATTCAAGAGTACGTGGGCTTAAAAATAACGAAAGTGAGATGTGGTACGGAATGCGTTGATTTTGAAAACGCGCCCCACACCGCAGGATTATCGTAAGCAATCTTGATTGTGACGCTAATTGTGCGCTGGGAGATTGCGCGCGCACTTTTATCATAAACCCGTACTTTTGGGCCACTGTCACAGTAATAAATTCAAAATCTACAGCGTAGTAAATTAAATTGTTCGATATAATGCTCACGGCAATATTTATGTCACGCGGGACACAGCTATGTCAGCCGAATATAATGGTTGGCGGGATATTTTTTATTTGAAGTACCGTTTTAATTATTCTTTGTTAAAAAATGTATTGTTCCCATTTTCCATTTCATTTGGGCGTGTTAAAAATTCAGAATATCGTAAACGAAATAATTGAATATCTGAAAACAACTTTCATGCAATTATAGTAGGGGTATTAAGATGGGCGGGTAGGTACTCGTGGAATTATGCGGGTACGTTCTAGTTTGAAAGCAGATAATATTATTATACGTACTGCCCAAGTGGCGCAATTAACTGGAAATCGTGTACCACATTTGATAACTGATTCAGTTTAGACATTAAGATATTATGTTGGAATCACTGTGTAAAACGTAAGGATTGCGTTAATAGATACAATGGCAGAACAATGCTAAATAGAGTAGAATATTATCGGTTAACAATTAATACAGGCAATAGTAATATCTTATTGAGGACATCTCAGTTATCGACATTAAACAGCTTTCCATTCTCTTCTTGACGATGTGGCCGTTTGCGGACGTTCTTGTTTGCAGTATCTAGCTTTAGAATATTTGGGCTGATCTGGTATATTTCATTTCAATGCTTCTTAATATTCCTGAATGGTAATACAATTTTCTATTATCTCGAGATTATTATAATTTCAGTTCTAACAAACAATTTTTAACGAGCTTATAAGGAAGCATAATAACAATGTTTACTCAGATAGGGCTGCGTTGTCACCAGAGATGTGCGAGAATGCGTAGCGAAGGATGTGTTTGTTAAGAACCATCCGAATCGCTATTACCTAGCCTCGCTCAGCGCAGCTCCTGTGGAAACGGCTTAGCAGAGCGAGGGTTTGGACGTAGAAAACAAGAGAGGGATGGGTGCCAGGGATGTGTGCGAGACATGTGTGCGAGGGATATGTGCAAGCGATATGTGCTAGGGATGGACGAGCGAGAAACTGCTAGCAGTTACTAGACGGTGTTTGTTAGAGGTACATGTAATTGTGTGATGTGTTTTAATCGCTTCAATAAAATTTCGTCCATTGTGTATCACAAACGTACAACTATCGACCACAGGTACCGATACGCACGACATCTGAACTGAGACGCAAGCAGCAGGTAGTGGCGCGCGCGTCCCGGTTACACCACACCTCACCCCGCTCGCTCGCATTTGAAAAGAGCCCACTACATATCCCTGCACCGCTGATCCGCGCACCGTTACACAGCGTCGCTACGCATCCTCGCACCGGTCAGCGGTCTAGCACATCTCTGGTGGAAACGCTCACATCGTTTCACAGCTCCGTTACGCATCCTCGCACCGCTCAGCTACCTCGCACATCTCTGGTGGAAACACAGTCTAAGCCCACTCGTATGGATGAGAGGCTGTATTTGAATATACTACGAAGCTTGTCGGTAGATAGCTATCGACAAGCTTTGTAGTCTCTATTGAAATACAGCAGAACAATAGCAGTTCAATGCGAACCGTTATATCATGGGCGCACTTTTTGCAATCTAGGTACTAAGAATTGGGTCAAATGCCAGACAATATTGATCATACTTTTGTTTACGGAGACTCATAAAGGCGTCGCTGAAATCTGAATAAAATAGATTATCGAGTATTTTCGCATTATGCGTTTGCGTTCGTCGTTCGTATGCGAACGTTTATGCTGTGCAAACGTGTCGGTAAAACCGCGTCGCCGCGTTGTGACAGGATTTCGATATAATCAAATTTGCGCGATGCTACCTCTCGTCTACATGGCGCGAACCAATGCGAGATTCAAAGTATTTTGTCGTTCGTATGCGAACCTTTACGCTGCGTAAACGTGTCGGTAACGCCGTGTCACCGTGACAGGAGTTTAGATATAATCACATTTGCACGACGCTAGCGCACGTGTACGGGGCGTCAACCAATGCCAGATGCAAAGTATTTTGTCGATTGTATGCGAACCTTTATGCTGCGCAAACGTATCGGTTACGTCGCGTCACCGTGACAGAGTTTCTATAGAATCAAATCTGCATGATGCTAGCGCACGTCAACGTGGCGTCAACCAATTCCAGATTCAAAGCCTACCTAAGCCTTTGTTTTTCAGGTTTAAAATAAAACAAAAACTTCACCGAATTCCCGAATCAACTTTACCGAGGTGTTAAGTAATGGGATTTCTGAACGAAAACATCGTGAGTAACGTCTGATGTTCTCACTTTATCGTAATTAGCAAGCGATTGTACGAACAATGCGATGTCGTGTCTAATGATTATGTGAAATCCATCATTACCGAGGTATGGAATGGAATGTGGAATTTAATCAATATCGGATATGATTAATCAAAATTCAAGCACAATGAATATTTGATCGTGAATTCATATTATAGTGTATGAATTCACTATCGCATGTTAAATTGTGAGCACGATCGCTATCGCTTCATAACTCAAACATTTACTAAAGTCCACTTTAATCTTATCATTTCTGCATTTCATTAGACATTTGAAAATAAGAACAGACAATTTTACTGTTCCCATTTCGCTTGTCCAATAACCCTAGCTGTCACAGCAATTATTTAAATTGAGCGTGCCATTCCGTACAAGCTGACATTTCTAAAGTACTTTTGTTCCGACATCTTTCTAGATTACAATCAAGACTTGGTACTACTTTAGCACAAGAGCAGTAACATAATATTAACGAAAGAGATAACATAACGTGCAACAATGGCAACAACGCATGGGCTGTCATTCCACCAGAGACATCGCTGCTACATAATTACCTATGTGCTAAGCATTAGATATGTGATGTCAACCATTAGGATCGTTTGATTTTCATAGTGTGCTTCGTTTAGCGCTGGTAGTAAAAATATTTGCAAAGCTTAGTTTTTTTAATACGCGCAAACGGCATCTTCATTTACCCGCCCCACTACACCATTAGCTCTGGTTGGATTACATAGTAAGTAGATTTGTAGCGTAGCTATACCGCTTAGCTACGTCGCATATGGCGGAAAGGCAACCTTACCAACAGTTTGGTCCCAACGCCATAGCTTGCATCAAGTCACGCGACGTTCAGGTGCCAGCCGAAGTTTTAGATGAATGCCCACCAAAGTTAAGTCGTGAAGACTTTACTGAGTTACGTTTCATCGTACGTGCTACGTAGCGTCGAACAACTGCACTTAAACAATTACTTACCTAAACATTATAGACGTGAAACGGGTACATTACATTTTAGGTGTATTTTAAGACGAATAGGTCTAAGGGCCTGTGTACAAAAACTGTGTGGCTGAAACCTATGGTGAAAATTGGAATGGCAAAGGCCAAAAAAATCTTTTTGAAATAGGACTAACCATTTCAACATATATGCCATAGTGTTGTATGGAATTGCGTAGTCTGAAAAATTGCGTTTTTCGCTGAAAACGAAAAATATACACGCAATATTTTGAGAGTTCAAAGTCTGCATAAAACTTTGTACAAACAAAGTTAAATTAACTTTGATTGTACAAAGTTTTATGCAGAAATAATATGCCTAGTCTTTTACCAACTATGTTGGGGTCGGCTTTTAGTCTAACCGGATGCAGCTGAATACCAGTACTTTACATGGAGCGACTGCTTTTGTAACACGACAGCCATTGGTTAGACAGATATAGTTTTACACATAAATTATATGTCCCAGTTTTTTTACTACTTGTTAAGAGACGTATTACATTTTTTTTACGGAAATTTATGATTTTTAACCCTGCAATTTTCATCATCATTAAGATATTAGTGCCATTTTCTCTTTCTTATAATTTGGATTTATACATTCTTTTCGTGTAATTTGCTGAATTGACGCAGAATAAAATAAAGTACATTTATTTTATTTCTTGTGATTTTGTCTTATTATATTGAGAAACGAAAATGAATGAAACATATTCATTGTAGATAGAAGTTTAATATCATATTAGTTTATTTGATAAAATTGTGTTTATTTGGAATATAATGGACGCTGAATCAAGACATTTGTTGGTTTTCTTTACTATTTTTTCCGTGAAAAATCAAGGAACTTAAAGAAATTCTAGAACTCCAATAAACAAGTAAAACATTCAACTTATCTTTTTAGTCATTTTAGCTTTAATTAGAATTGAATAAAACAATGTGGATCTGAGCGTGAACGTTAAAAAAGGTAAAATATTTATAGTAAATTGTACGAAAAGAAATTTTTTAATGTGCAACTCCAACTTACAAGAAAGATAATGGCACTATCGTTATTTATAATGAAATAATTAAAATATCTTACTGCTGCTGAAAATTACAGCGTCAAAAATCATGAATTTGCGTAAAAAAATTAATGGGATTCTTAAAGTGATGGTAATATTGAATGGAGAAAAACTGGAATTTATTAATCAAACAGTTTTCCTAGGAATCACGCTAGACGAGAAGTTACAATGGGGACCCCATATAACATCTCTCGCGGGGCGGCTAAGTTCAGCCGCTTATGCTGTTAGAAAGATAAGACAGTTAACAGATGTAGAAACCGCGCGTTTGGTCTATTTTAGTTACTTCCACAGTATTATGTCGTATGGCATTTTACTGTGGGGTCGGGCTGCTGACATTGAATCTATCTTTATTTTACAAAAAAGAGCTGTCAGAGCCATTTATAATCTACGTCGTCGCGAATCTCTCAGGGAACTATTTAAAAAGATTAATATTATGACGGTACCTTGCCAATTCATTTATGAAAATATTATGTATGTGAGAAAAAATCTACATCTTTTTAACAAAATAAGTGATAGACATAATTTTAATACTAGAAATAAAGATAAATTAAATCAACCATTTTTCAGACTATCTAAAGTACATACATCTTTTATGGGGTACTGTGTTAAATGTTACAACAGAATACCTTGTGATATATTAGAATTAAATGAAAGAAAATTTAAAACTCATATAAAAAATACACTTTGCAAACAAGCATATTACAAATTAGAGGATTATATCCAAGATAAAAATGCTTGGAAACATGCTGGTCCTGCTCCATAGGACAATTTAGAATCTAGACAAAATCTAACTGGTTGCTAATTTAATTGTATAATATATATTTTTATTTTTTATATTTTTTTATGTTGGTTTTACATTCTGTGATTACTCGAACTCACACACTGAGTTATATTACTTGTAAAAATGCTAGGAATATCGTATAATTTTACAATGTTTGTAAATATGTGAGCACCATGCATCTATCACATGATTAATTTATCTGTCATTCCTTAATTTTTCATTATTTTTACCTAACGTGGTATAGTAATCTTATTCTAGGTGCATCGTCTTCACATATAATGATATAATTGATGTATACAAGATATTGTGAAAACATTTTAAAAGAGTAACGGTGGAGTTTCTTGCCCATTCTTCTCCATACGAAAACTACCTTTTGGAAGGGGCAACTAGAATCAATTATTATTTAAATGTTGACGTTCAAAAGTGCCTTTTTGTGCCTAATTGAAATAAATTATTTGACTTTGACTTTGAAAAGAATGTTTGTTGTGTTACTTCTTCTTCCCAGATAAAGCACTAGGAAGTGGTGAAGGGAGGGTGTTTAGGAGGACTGTCTTATGTAATTTTGACGTTCGAAAAGTGCTGATTCTCAGAAAAAACAGAGGAGGAGGTTATCTATTCGGTTGTTTTTTTTTGTTTTTTTTTTAATGTATTTTTCTCATATCTCCGTCATTTATGAACCGATTTTGAAAATTCTTTTTTTATTTGAAAGTATACCTATATACTTACCGATCGGTTCAATTTTTATCAAAATTTAGTTCTGATGATGGAATCCATGAGGAATTGAGGGAACTCCTCAAATATCATAGGCATACACATAGAGATTTTTGTATTTTCAGCAACAAGTTAAGCATTTGCATTCAGAAAGTATCATTTGGTGAAATGGAACTGATGAAGAAAACTACAGATGGCCACCGAAACTACTCAATGATAAGTATTTCACGGGTGGGGATAAGATATCTCGATTAAGATAGTTAAGCGACTATGAAGCACATTTAAATAAACAATTCTAATGACCATCAAACTGATCTGAAGATGAAGCCGGAAGGACGGCACCGGAAATCCGTCATAAAAAATGTATTTTTGCCGTGTTTGGGCTTATTGGAATTGCCATGAGATGTACTCTGGCTATAAATAATTTTAATGATAATATACCGGCATCATATTGCGCTACTTGAGTCGTATGTTATATATGGCCTTGATTGTCAGAAGACAGATTTTGTAGCCTCGTTATTTCTCTCAATGATCTATCACCGTGTGGTCGCTTTAATAATTTGTTGGCGTTAAAATCTGATAAAACTATGCCTTCCAAACTTCTGACACGACTAAGCACGGCGTATATTTGCCCTTTTGAAAAGTTTTGGTCGATCACAGCTCTTTCGAGGGTGGTAACTTTGGCTAGAGAGGCGCCACGGCGTTCTCACCTTCCGCCTGACGCAGGTCCTCACCGGACACGGTTTTTTCGGGAGGTTCCTGTTTCGGATAAGGCGGGAGGAAATGCCCGGGTGTCATCACTGCGTGGATCGCCCGGAGGACACGGTGGAGCATACGTGTAGCATATGTGTAGCGTGTGCTCGTGGAGGCGATCTGTCGCGTCCGGCCCTGGTCCAGGCCATGGTACGGAGCGAGGACATGGGTGGCCGTCACCTCCTTCTGCGAAGCAGTAATGCTCGCGAAGTAGGAGGCGGTACGGGTGAGGGAGAGGGAAATTTCGCGCCTTCACGCCCCTAGCCGCCGCAGGAGACGCCCTGGGCGTCCGGAATCCACCATAGGCGCGAACTTCCGGACGGTGAGCAATGGGTAGCTCACCGTCCGATAAGGACCAGGCCCGGGTCGACGGCGCGTTGTGTTCCACGTGCGCCTCAAAGAGATGTCAGCACTACTGAAGGGGTCCGATAGAGCCGATGCCTGCCGAGGTTGCGGGAAAGTCCGAAAGGGATACCGTGGCCCCTGGCAACATACAAGCAACTGAAGGCACACGGGTGGGTTTTAGTCAGTAAGGACACGCCCTCCCACTCCGCCCAGAACGGGAGGAGTTATTTCATAACTCCCTACAAAGAAAAAAAAAAAGAAAGGGTGGTACCCTGTAATTTATGGACTGTGACCGCCCAACTTAATATTAGAGGGAGCATAATGATGCTCCACATCTCCGTAACTCCTTGCCGCCTGGAACGTATCGCTTGTTGCTGGTGTAGGTATCACTTTGAAAACTTTAGATTAGCATATCTTTTTATTGGATGAGACGATTGCAGTAAAACAAAAACTAAATGTTACATCGTGATTATATTCTATTTACAATTTTAATAGGACTGTAATTACATTTAAAAAATGTTATTTGTGTTTAAACATTTTAACGCCCTTTCCAAACTTTCAAGCCAGTTTTGAAAAATGTATGATTCCATCTTTATTATTACCTAGATAAGTTTTATACGACATTTCTAAACCAAATGAATAAGACTGTAACCCCCCTTTTCACCCACAAAGGGGTTAATTTAAACCATTCCACTTTGCCCCACCAAGTCGCCTCACTGGTGGGGCAAATGCGATTCTTCCCCACTAGGGTTGGCACCTCAGAATTCGCGTTCGTACTTAACTATACATTTCTTTCTTTTCCAAACAAATATAAAATACGAGCATACCCACATTTCTAAGGTGCCAACCCTGGTGGGGTAGAATCCATCAAGGTTTTAGACTAGTGGAATCTGCCCAACCAAATCGAACTAGTGCGGCAGATTCCACTGAAAAATTTCGCGAAATTTTTCAAAATGGAATGTTTCGTAAATTTTTGAAAAATATTTTGGTATTTTTCCATTATTCGACTGGTATATGAATTTATGCGGGGTAGGTACCACAACTAAAAAGTGAACAATAAAAACTTTTTACAAAAAAAAAACAGTAAAATAACTTTTTTACAAAACGTAAACCACCGAGTTCCACAAAGGTTTATGTTTTGTAAAACAGTTATTTTAAAAATAACTTGAATTTCGGAAGTCGGTGGCAAAAACGAAAATACAGAACCATATAGTATAGATGGTTCGCAGTTCGCATAGTTGAAGCTAGCCGTGATATTGTTATATCACTAGAGGTATATAGTTATGAATCGTTTTCATATTATATTATGGTATACTTCACTATAAAGAATAAAATATTTTCTTTTTTGCCACCGACTTCCGAAATTCAAGTTATTTTTCACTTTTAAGTGTATTTTTGTGGAATTCGGTGGTGTATGTTTTGTAAAAAAGTTAATTTAGTGTTTTTTTTGGAAGTCAGTTGTTTTTTTTTTTAAGTCGATTTCTCAAATGAGCGATGATCCAACCGTAACTGTAAATTAGAGGATGCATTCTATAAGAAACACGAGATATAATCGGTCCATTTAGAAAATTTATACCTTCCCATTACCCAGGCCCAGCCTTTAAACTTGATATTTAGCCCAATCTGGAAAGACTGAAGTGGGTCCAAATATACTCAGGAAATTCTAAGCTGATGATGGCTTTGATGCAAAATAGGTGCAATCCAACAACGTGAGACAAACGCGCAATCAGTTAAGTGATCGTTATGTACTACAAGTCGTATGAATGCAGCCAGCCTTAAATGGCGTCATAGGTTCATTCACACATAGATTATTCACATTGAAGCCGGAATTAGGAACCATAAGATATATTCTTTCAAAATGCTGCAGGCTGATTGTCAAAAACACCGTCTAAACATCGAACATACATTATCTTG
The DNA here is from genome assembly GCA_949128155.2 of Xanthia icteritia. Lineage (NCBI taxonomy): Eukaryota > Metazoa > Arthropoda > Insecta > Lepidoptera > Noctuidae > Xanthia > Xanthia icteritia. The sequence goes on from OX421930.2 coordinate 10,929,570, forward strand.
TAATTTAACTACTTCCTTGTATATAAACTTGTTGAACGTTAATATGTCTAAAATAGAAACACATATATGACGGAGAAGGTATGTGTCTCTTTCGTTATTTTAACTACTGTGGGCGTACTGCGGGTAGTGTTGGTTATTGCGCAATAGAAAAACCGTTTGCAGTTCAGATCATATTATCATTTACTATCAAATAAATCACAGTAGCAATTCACACACTGTAAGTACACGACACAACTATTCGAAACGCGCGACAGTTTCTAAACGTCTTCACTGCTTGACCGCCACCCACGAACTCTGCTTATCTCCAGCCGGTCCGAGCGTTGTTGTAGACTCTGTCGAGCGCCGCCATATAAAACAGTTAAGCTGGAATTTTAATTTGGTTGTTATTAACTATTTGACACTTACCGTGGGTTACTTTCAAGTAAAATCTCAGTAAATCAATTAGAAAAGGCTTAGAAAGTTTAAACATAACATCATCTCAGTACAAAAGGCGGCATGATAAACGATCGGCAAGGGATCAAAAGAAAAACAAAGTGAATTAGCTGCCTATCGGAACGTACGAGCTTCCAAAGTTAACTAAAGGCCAGTGGTTATTGGGTTTTCGGCAGGTAATGCATTCATGTTATGTGTAACACGGCTTTTAGGATTTTTCGTTCTCTGTTGGTCAGAATACCTTAAGATTGATTGAATAGATTAACTTTTAGGTGTGTTTACTTAAAGATTTATAATGATACTGCTTCACACGGTTTTAACGACTTAATAAACATCGACATTTCTTATTTTTAAGTAAGTGTAATTTTAATGTATAGCTGCGCCCCACGGTTTCACCCGAATAAGTCTCGATCCTGTGGGACCCAAGTCATGGTAGATCATGACTTGGGTTAGGACTTAAGATACCTTGTGTATGTGTAATCTATGTGAATCCAAATCCGTTTAGTCGTTTTTCGTGAAAGCGAGCGTAAGAAACAAACATACAAAAATCAAATCTTTTATCTTTATAATATTAGTTTAGACATAACCCTGCCGTAATAAATGATCAAATTATGGTGAAAACAGCATCGAATTCCGTTCGTACTTTAAAAGAACAACGTGGTCACACAGGCAGTCACGAAAAGCGACTTTTCGACTTTTTAGTTTATAATATGTACTTATAGATTAAAAATAAGCTTTTTTACCATCTTAAATAGGCAAACCTATAGATAAGTCGTGCACAGTTATTTAAAGTAATTTAAGTCTTCACAAATCAGCCTCTTAGAAAAGATTAAAACACGTGGCTCATACTTTAAAACGGATTAAGTCAGCTTAACTGCGATCGACGATCGATAAACATTAAATTCTCAATTTGTACTTACATTTTTACTAATTCAAGTAAATGGCAAACAACTTTAGAGCCGCATAAAACCGAAATCAAGGCTCGGGTGGGGATTTTCTAGGAAACAGCTCTGCCGAGGTGTTACATTAAAGTTTCAGACACCAAGTAGCACCACGGCCGGAGCGACCTCCTTCCTTAGCACATTTTATCCCGTATAATTTCACACTACAGATTTTCAGATAACGACGTAATAAAGTTTCTCTTCGTGTGTCTTGCTTACTAGATTGGCACACACCTGCCCGCTAAATATGTATGCCGTATACATTTATAATATTGTAATTCGACCCTTCGCAAGGTAATAACATTTTACTGGCTTACCGGTTCTTAAAATAAACAAGGTTGCTCCTAAAAACCGGATCTATGTTTCGAAACAACCGAAGCCCGGAATGTTAATGGTAATAACAAGTTCTGAAAACGCTTTAAGACTCATAAATAATAATAAGGCCAAAAAAGCTTACAATAACGCGTGATTTGGCATAGCTGCCACCATAATTAAATTCTAGCGAGCGGAAAATTTCTTGCAAAAGAGAAAGTAACGTTTTTGACGTCCATTACCTACAATGTTTCAAGATATCTTAAAAAATAAACTCGAGTGCTTCTCAATGTCAATTAGAAGAGGAATTGTCTCAGAATGTCTTCATTATAAAACAACCATGTTTATCTTTGGCCTCGTCCACTTATAAAGGAAGCAATTATTTTTCAAAGTAAAAGGTTTTATTTTATTTTCCTTGTAATAAAAATATACATTGAAAGATACTTACTTGAAAGTACTTTACATTTAATTTCATGTAGGTACAGTACAACTATTTTCTTAATGTCCCTCGGCAAACTTCGTGTTTCGTCAGTTATCAGTTGCCCTTTGCCAAGTGCAGACCGGACGCTCTCAATCGACTTGGAAGTATATAGAGTTGTTAATACTCTTTTAAGTTAATGTAATTTATTTTTTAAATGGGAGGAAAGCTGTTTGTATTCGGAAATGCGATGATTCCCGAGAGACATTAAGAAAGTAGTCATACGGTACTTTATATTTGATTACTTCGTCAAAGTAAATGCTTATTCATACACAAGCAAAATCAATCCCCAGGCGGCAAAATTACGTGTCATGTGCGAACGCCTCATAAAGATAAGTCCTTGTTATACCTGACTAATTTATTACAGCTCCTCAAATAACTAGACAGGTCGCAATTTATAACAAATAGAAGCCTCTAAATTTTCCATCGTGTGAATAATGTCATATACTAGATTAATATTAAGTTAGGTATTGTTAATTACGTTTTACGTTAACAAGCAGTGCAGTATAAAAGCGATTTGTTATGGCTCGAGCGACGGTGCACACACTGGGGCAAATAACAATTGTTTTGTGTTAGTTTATGACCATGCTTAACAATGGAAACTTTACTCATTCTGTATAATCTACGTTGTAAAGCCCTTTGAGAATAGGAACGCGGCATGCATGGCGTTAATAGTAACAAGTGAACGTGCACTGTTCTAGTTTTTTATGTGATTCTGGACAGTAAGTTATGAAATTGAAAATGTTTTGATGGATGTGATAATAATACAAGATAAAGATTGTTTGGGTTAAGGACTACTATTTAAAAGTACTTCCAGGACGATCATGAAAATAAGGCTAATACTAGATATTAAAATTAAAGTTGAATTAATTTTTATGACAACATTCGTCAAACTCCTTTTCATTTTGTATTTTCGTGTTCAAATTTAAACTGTAATAACACAAAAACCTCATCCAAATTTTCATCTAGGTACCATAAAAAAACACTTTACATATTAAACAGTGTTGTTAAAATAGAGAAATCTCTTTTAGAAAGCGCGAGTAAGTTCTCCACTGAAAAACATGAACGACAAAATAAAGGGTGTAATATTTTTAATACGTTTGTATGGCTCTGAATTTAAATCAGGGTAAGAAAATAAGTTGCCGTTTCTCACGACAAGGCGTATTAAATCTTAGTGAAATTTGTTTACCATAGCTACTGTTGACATTTTAGGCGGATAAAAGTGGATTAAGTAAATTTTATTCAAGTAGATTAGCTAACTTTGTTTGATTTTTCATGTATTTAGGTACTTCTTTAGGGTATTTGAAGGGGTGGCTAAATGTACCTAAGTAAGGTTATGGAAAAAACTGGGCAAAAAAACACCATCCACGATTAGCGGAAAAACGCGCGCGAAATTCCGCCACGTTTTTCTTCACAGATTTTTTTCCAGTAGATTCCTTCCACATACGGAAACAATTTGATTAAATCAATACGGAATTGTTTAATAACGCATAAAGTTTTAATTAATTGGTCTGAAACGGATATTATTATTGGTTTCAGTAACACACGCAAACCGAAATAAATGCTATGAACATTTATATTACCTACTGACAATCGCGACGCCCATCGGTATATTAAATGACATTGTATTCAACATCTGAATGCAACAAGCTTGTGCAAGTAATGTGTGCTTGTAATGTGGCCTAACTACATCTTAACTAACTTCGATCCATTGACGAACGAATAGACATTGTAACAGCGGCATGTATATGCCAACTGGAAATAAGAACATTCGATAATCTGTTTTGTATCGACATCAAGCAGGTAACCGCGTTAAGGCACCATTCTGTAGCCAAGCTGTTGTTGGCGGTTTCTATGTATTTCTATGAAACCGACGACGTGTCACTAGCTACGGAAGGTATTTCATAGAAATACATTGAAACCAGTTGAGTCGTGGCGACACGTCGCCCTATGGTATGCGGTGTGTGTTAATGGTACTTACTTATATTTAACTTACATTTAAATTATATTTAACTTTATTATATTTTTTTATAAAGTACTAGTTTTTACATTGTTTCTTTAAATCACATATTTGTGTAGTGTGCTGTGTTGGTCATCTCATTACACAAAAGGCGGCATTATTCGGTATTAGATAATGTAGCCGAGTGGGTAATGATCAATGCACACGCGTTTCATACGACGTTTTTCAACACGCACAGACGGACGAAACAAACAGACTTGTTGTAAGAACTTATGCTACAATAACGTAACTATAGAGATGATCCATTTTGATTTATAAAGTTCAACTGACCTTTGTTGTCAGGTACTGACTATCCAGAGCTGCTTTTAAAAACTTTTCTACGTCATTCGTCGGTTGTTAACAATACTTTAAATTTTGTATTTTTGATAATAAGTAACCACACAATGAAAACGAAAACAAAGTATGTAAAGCCACTGGCAAAACCGCTGAACAGCCTATTAAAAAATATAATAAACAAAAAATAATATTTTGAATACGTAAATTAAGATTAATATGAAGTGAAAAATATATAATTTGATGAAATATTATGTTAATTTATCATATTTTATTTATTTACACAGTAGGCATAAAAAAGGCAAGAAGTATCCCCACGCACAATGGTCCACCTGAAGGACTAAGTGTGGAAATCAAACCCCATAATATAGAACATAGAAGGTAAGAAGTCGCTTTGATGAGATTAAAAAAAGCGCAAATCTCTGCTCGGGTGAAAAAAGACAATGCTTATTTAATAGTATAGGATATTAGTTCCACGTATTCAAAGTCAATTTCTATATACAATTTCCATGCTGCCATGATAGTACTTACTAATTCCATACTGCCATGTCACGTTTCAAAATTTGCCAAACAACAATGGCCGCTAGAAATCTTCTACGGTTTAGTGATGCGGTAGTATGATCTTTAAGTTTTGGTGTTATCGATGTTACGATTTTTTTTGTAGTGTTTCATCAGTATTTTTTATATTGATTACTTTCAAATAAAACACATCAATTGAAATATGTTCCTATATTAAAACGTGAAACCGACCTAGATATGAATACAATCAAATTTTGCACTCGTTGCAAAACGCGTAGATTACAAACTATAATCGAAATAAATTTGATAAAAATATTGAAGACTTAAAAAAAAATAGCACGCACGGGTACCTACGTACATTTTCTATGTCAAAGATTATAAAAAAAAATGCTTATGCTAACCAAATACCTACCTGACAAATAATACGAGACGAGTTTACAGATGGTGTAGCTCAGGAGTCACCAAATGGCGGCGCCAACCTATTTTGTACTGACTTTAAGTACTTAAACAGTTAAATTTATAACATAAACCTGATTGTTGCTTTCTATTTTCTGCCATCGACACGACAACGGACGACGCGAGACGCAAGCCGCATGAGGTTTTAATTGATTAATACATAATTGTTGTAAATTGTACAGGCAACATTGAAAGATTCGATATGTCAAAAGGGCGCACCAACGCCACCAACGGCCTTCTGGGTCGAGCGCTCGTGATGGTACAACGTGCTGTATCGGTTAAATAAAGATGTACTGTAAATTAAGGTAACCTATTAGTTTCATTGTTATTATTCGATTATTAAATAAATAGTGATATTATATGGAGGATAGGAGATGTGATGGTATGGTGTAGAATATTGGATTTGATGTTGGCAATTAAATATAAATTAATGACAAAATATCATGGTGTTTCATATTACATATTTTCCTTATCCCTGAAATATTGTAAATATGTAAATATTATAATTAGTATCTATTTTGAGGTATTAGTCGTTTTAGATCTACAGTAGTTTTTATTATAAGAGCTAGGTAGTTACTTTACAGATCGAAATTATCGATTTCCAAGAAAACACAAAAATACGCATTCCTTGAAACGGACCACGAGTCATATTAAATGAACCCTAAATAAAACTTATGGGTGATCCCTGGTATAGCTCAAATTCTCTGCTCATACTTCTTCCCTCGGACATGTTGAATGTCAAGGACAAAAACATTTTATAATGAGTATTTCTACAAGTAGGTAACGATTTATATTGTATTTGTTTAGTTAGCTCGGAAGATTTAAGATCACATGATTGGAGTTTCAATTCCCAGAAACAGTCTTCCTTTTGACATTCGGTATTGAATGACGACGTTGGGCAATACGTTGGTTCGAATTCACGCCAACCCGTGCTGTTTTTTAAGGTATTCCTTATGGGTCATAACAAATTCAGTGTTAAAGCAGTATAATATTCTATAACTTGAGGGGTCCCTATATTACCTATAGACGTACGACATTATAATAAGGAAAAAAAAACCGCAGCTCCAACAGCATATTCAAAATCGTTGTTTGACGTTTGTAAAAATTCAAAATCCATCCCAGTTTTCGCTTTTATTGTTAAATAGTTTAAATAAAAGTTAAGAAACACGCATAGGATTTAAAAGTGGGTGTGATAAGACTTGTATTCTATTTAGCGCGTACTTAATCAGTGACACGTAGAAATCGCGTTCAATTCCCAGGCAAGTTCAATGTTATTGCTTTTGGCGAGTTGCGACCAAGTCCAGATTTGTTATCTGTGGCGCACTTTACCGCACTAGTCCGATAATATAAAGTAAAAAGCACCGGGTTTTTAATACTGTGCATTATGAACCTAAAAGAGGTTCAATAAGCGCCACTTTACGAGGAGGTGTGATGGAATAGTTGATTGTTATACAAGGAGCTAAAATGAATAAATAAATGTTTTTTAGCGCCTTGTGTTACGCCCTACTTTTCACTACGATTGCGAGAAAATAAAAGAATCCAATACAATAGTAAATAATTTATTTTATTAAAAATTAAATGTACAATTTGTACAATTCTGGATATTTAACGAGATGTTTTTTCCCGGCAACTTAATTTCAGTCCTCTGTGAAGATGAATGTTGAGTTATCTGTGGGGTAAACGTGGGAGATACACGTAGAACGTTCCAGGGGGGTCTACTCCCTAAGCGAAATCCGTAGTTGCGGTCGAAGTTACGGGCGCAGCATGCTCCGTCTCACTTATGGTATGTCCGTAAGTGAGACGGAGTAGGAAGAACCCTTAACTTCGGCCGAAGCTATGGATTTCGCTAAGGGAGTAGACCCCCAGGTTTGAGGTCCTTCTTTTGAATATTCTGAATAGAGAATCAGCTGAGTTGACTCATCCCTTGATGTCGATGGTCGTGGTCTAGTTGGGAGAATATTGATGCGTTCTGTGATACGCTGGGTAATATCAAATTTATTTTGAATGGAGTTCTCTATACACGGTGACATTTGAATCACAGTTTTGTTAGAACAAACGTTGTTCAAACCATGGTCTACTACCATACTATAGCACACAATGAAATAAAAACGTCATTCGTTTTTGAAAAAACCCAAAAAAGACAAAGTTTAAAACTTCGGGATTATCGTTACTCCCTAATAACATAGACGCTGCGGCGCTGGCGCTCGGAACACAGCATTGTCTACAGGAAAATGTATCTCCATAACGAAATTTCATAAGCACTTATTTTTGTACGTGTTAACTTCGGTAGGTATTTTATCACTGATAAGTGGGTACTTTAAAACAGATTTTTATGGCTTGTAAGTATTTAAATAAATGCTTTGTGACCTTGACGGCAACATATTGAAAATTATTTCTTTTCCTGTCTCTTCCATCTGCAAATTAGGGCATCCATTCTCACTAAATGATGACATTTTCACTGTTGTAAATTATATTACGGTCACCAATGCAATTTGTAATAATTAGAGAAAAATTCTAAAGATTTCGCGCCAATGTTTTTTTTTTATTTCTTCTGTAGCCGCAACGCAATGCACGCATTCTACCGAAAAGATCGCCGCTTTTAGTTCCATTTTCAAAAATAAAATGTTTTTCTTTTTTTGTGAAACAGTAATAAGTTGAGTCCTTATTCGTGATTATTCTACATTTGAATAAAGACTTTTTCGTTTTTGTAGGCTCGTTGGAATAGACAAAAATAAAAAATAAAAAACTTTTTCTCCTAGAGGAAGATCCTATTTGATGGGGGCTCTGGTACACTACAATGACGGATTTTTGAGCAAGAGGAGTGAAAAAGTAATTTTTATGTAGACTTATATGAAAAAATAAAGGACATGACATAACACATATATTTTGTCCATAATTATGTTAGTAAGTAGTGCTTAAAACTATAACATAACATCACGTATTGTTTTCCCGAAGGGTTGGGCAGAGGTGCATCTATAGTACACCCACATTTCGCCAGTTATGTTTAACTCCCATATAATACGGGGCGGGCTTATTGGCATCATCCGGGCACGAATCCAGACTACCTAAAAACGAACTAACGTAATAAGTAAATTCAAAATACATATACGTATGCAATATTTGAAAAACGGACAGTTAGTACCTGTCCGCCAGATCGATTCTTTGCCCCCGTAAACCCCAATATTGCAACATTCATCGAAATCGTTAGAGCCGTTTTCGAGAACATTATTACAAATATATATATATATATATGTCGCCACGAAAGCGTCTACCTGTAAAGATTATAACATCATCTTTTGCGTCACTACTTATTATAATTGTTATTCACCATCAAGTCTTTGAACCTGCCCTCTATGGGTAACTGTGGAATAATGTTACAACCATTAGCATGCATTTGTGAACCCTATCGATCCCTTTGAGATCAAACGCCATCTCTTGCCCACTTTGTGAACTCAGTCAATATACTGTGAGTTCGACTGAAAGAGAAACTATAACTAATTTCGATGTTGAGGCAAAAACTAAAGATATAATTAAAAGGGAACATTTATTTAATGATTTATGGGTTTTTAGCCATATTAACAAGTGGTCATTTGACATAGTAAATTTGTTTATGATAAAGTTGTATCGGAGATGGCGCGGTTTGCGAATATTAAGATTAATAACTGAATGTAATAATTTAATACGAGAACTAAATAAGTTTCAATAATAGAAAACCAACTATAAAGTAATAAGATTATTTTACAATGCAATTTACTTATGAATACCTGTTGTTTTGATTCAAAATTTAAAAGTCATTTATTCAAACTAGGCTGAGAATCAGCACTTTTCGAACGTCAAAATTACATAAGACAGTCCCCCAAAACGCCCACCCTTCACCACTTCCTAGTGCTTTAGCTGGGAAGAAGAAGTGGCGCAACAAACTCCCCAGCAGCACAGCTGTCTGATTAAATTCCTTGAAACACAGGAAGTGTTGTCAAAAGAGGAATAGTGAAATTGTAGAAAGTAATGAAGCTTCTAATTCAACTTTAATCTGAATAACGTTTGTATTTGTGAATATTAGCATTGTTTAATTATAAATGAATTAACTGATAAGCATTTTAGCATTGTTTGTAAGTTTTATTGAACAAACTTAGTAATAAGGTATTGTATTGAAATACGGGGTACGTCGCCCGACTTTTGAGAAAAAGCGTGGCGTACTGAATGGCGTGTGTGGGTAATAAACATGAAAAGAAAAGTCGTGTTAGAAAGGACTGAGGTTGTAATTGTTGAACAAATAACCTGTAACATAATGTTTTGATTTAAAAGTGTCCACGCACAATGGTCCACCTGACGGACTAAGTGCGGAAACCAAACCCCCTAACATAGTGTCCATGGAGTTTATGGCCGTTCTTCTCCATCAGGAACCTACTTCGTTTGGAATGGGCGACTAGCTTCAGAAAATAACTCAAACTGAATGACTCCTTGATAAGTGATAACTAAAAAGTGCTTGTAAATGTTATAGTTGAAATAAATGTTTTGAGTTTGAGTTAAGAGTTGTGTGTGATGGAAAACCAACTACCTATATCTACTATCAACGAAGATTACACCGGAGACTGGTCAGAAAAGGCACAGGGTAGATACCCCGTCGTGTTATATATATATATATATTTACAAATATTGCTTGTTTAATAGTATAGGATATACGCTCACATCCCGCTATCTTACTATGTCTATAACAACATACAATTTCCACACAATAGGCATAACGGACAGTCCAGTCAGTGCACAGGCGTCACCCAAATTAGAACAAACCCTCGGGTCACCCAGATCTTTCACAGATGTTTTGAACAGACCAGCAAATCTAATGAACCTCTGGGGGGAGGTGGTTGGAATAACCACCGACGGCCGCCCTGGCCCACGCACAATCAGCACAATAGTCCACCTGAAGGACTAAGTGCGGAAACCAAACCCTATAACATACAATATTTGTGGATAGCATCACAATAACTGGTACTCTACCTACCTGCCATTTCCCTTTATGTTCGTGGTCATAAGCAAAATGTAGTACTTTTTGGAAAGGCCGCTGCGGTACTTATACTGCCATCAAATACTATTACTATTGAAGAATGAAATTATAGCTTCTCCATGCACGCTGATGAAAACTGCACTTTAAACGAAAAAGCACTTACCCTGGTATAATACGGTAACCGACAATTTTGACACAATAACGGGCATGAACAGTTATTGGGTTTTTAAAGTAACGGTTATACAGGTATAACCGTTACTTGACCCAGGGGTCATCAGAGCAATGGTACGAAATAAAAGTGGACATCTACAGAGAATGAATATCAAAATACGGCATTTAAAAGGTATTCGTTTTAAAGCGTATTTCTAATTTTAAAAGCGCCTAAAGATACATGAATACTAGAGTTCATGAAAGTGACATAAGTGGCCGTTCACACGGCGCTGTCCTGTACGATATTTTACGGTAAAATGTTGGGATCACACGTTAAAATCCCATTATCACACGGTTAAAACAAAAATACTATATGAAATGGCCATGTGACCCCAAAATTGTACATTTAAATATTATACTGATCGACGTCATGTGAACGTGGCCATCAGTGGTAAAAAAATGAGGTTTTACTTTTCTTTATTTTATGATTAGGTACTAGTTATTTATATAAATAGTAAAAATAACGTAAAACATCGTTTTTTCAAATTGCTTTTTTTTTCGTAATAATGGTGTGTTCCAGGAAATCCGAGTTAAAGCGGCTTTGAAAAAGTACACGCTGGGCTTCAGACGAGCAGACTAACCATGTACATAACTCCACTGCTGGCAATATCAGATTGTCCCAGAACAGGCGAATTCCTGTTTCAATTCAAAACGTTACAACAACATTGAGTCAAAGTTGAGATGAAACACAATAGTCTGTGTACGTATTCCGGATTTTGTGTCCTTATTTTATTTTTGTCCGCTTTTGCTCGCGTAGGTTTAACATTTATTACGTTCTTCTCTCGTATAATATCGCAAAAATATTCAACCACAAATGTTTGATGAAAATCCACTCATAAAAATGGGACTTATTTGAACGTTTTAGTTATTAGCACAATGGTTCGTCTGACCTCTCGGTGACATTGAAATCTTTTAACGTGTTCAACCTCCATATGACTTGTACTTTCTACTCCAAATAGATTATGTTCGCGTTTAATACAGTACACTATTTAAGTATTTGCAAGAAGTATTAAAGTATTTGTAAGTATTAACAATAAGTGTAATTTAAATTCTGTCTGCTGCTAGTAATTTGAGAAGAAATTTCGAGCGGTAATTACGTTTCTAAGTTTTTTCCATTTACAGCGGCTTCGTCGCAACGACTTTTGTAAGCCTGTGCATAGCAACTGCAATAAAGCTTAGGTCTGGTAAAGTTAAGGAGTTTGGAAGAGATACAGCTTCCAAGTTACTCTCAAAACGTACAAGTAAAGTCGGTCTGCGAAGTACCTCAAGTAAGACGAAATGTTTTACAGAGATCCGTGCCGCAATTTATTTGAGTTTTATAATTTTGTGTTTTCATGTGTACGAAAAGGTAGAATGTTGTTCAACGTGCCTAAAATAATGTGTTTAGCTTTTGAGGTGTTTATTGTAGTTACACATCCGGGCTAGGTTTAGGAAAAAAATGAATTGGCTTTATACAAAACCGATTGAAGCACGTAGACTTTTTATAGCAACAAACTACTAATACTTACAAACTTTAATGAGTTGCAGTACTAAAAGATAGAACTATAAAACTATAAATACAAACTATTGCAGATAGTTTAAAACCGTTTCCGAAGCTTTAGTATAACACACGCGCACAGAAAGGCCCCGAATAATGAAATAAAGTTGTTTGAAGCATCTGGCGTCTCGTGGACAGTTGTAATGGTAATACGATTCAACGATTATAGCGGGACCCAATGTTCCCTCCGTAGATGTTTGGAATAATGAAAATCTTAACGGTTTGAGCCCCAAATTAGTTCTGTATATTACACCTTACAGATGGAGGTAGGTAGTAAGGGTAAAGGGTTATGGAAAAGCAGGGGAACTTTTCCAATTGAGGGGATTTTTTTTTTGACCTCGCTTAGTATAAAATTTCGAATCTTCCCTCATACCTGGTTATAAGAGAAATATCGAATTAATTTAAAATGTCTAGGTATATAAATTCGAGTTTTTTTAAATAATTTTTTCCCTAAAAACCTTTAGAAATGAAATATTTTAATAGTCTTCACGTTTACTTAGCTACACAAAAGATGATTAATTTTCAGTGCCTTTAATTATTGTCACCTGCTAAGCCTTGAATAGAATTATTCAAAAATTTAGAGCAACTGAACTGTGTGAAATCGCGTGGGTAAAGTAAATATCTTGGAAATTGGATATCTAAAAGCTTCTATTAGATTCATTAGGTTACAACATTTTTGTCAATGATGCTATTCTATTAACAGAAAATTATTATGATAAAAAAAATGAACTAGTTTCCTCTTAAAGAGCTCACAGAGTCTTTCCTGCAGCAAGATTAATATTAGAGTATAAGATTCTTTGAAAGTCGCTTCGTAGAAAAATATAAAAACATTATCAAAAGGAATACAGACTGAAACCTCTATATGGGGCTCAACAAAGCGATCTTGTTTCTTTACAACTCGAAAGCATTTCTATAGCTTTCAGTTTAAAACTGCGGTCGTTTCTAATAAAAAATCTATTAGGTACACGAAGACGTTGAACAAAACGGCCAGAGCTGCTGGGAACAATATCTCGCCTCATTTTCGGGTCATCGAGTAGGCAGACACTTGGTACGCGTTCAGAATATATCACTAATCGTTTTTATATTTTATTCTCATGTTGGCAAGTAAGTCATGGTACCTATTGTGTAATACACCGGCACCTTGTGGAGTATCGGGGTAAACGCTGGCGAACGTTCCCTCGAACAAATTGAAAAGCAATGAACCGCGGAATTCAATTTCATATTGAAAGCCATTCATCTTTGCCGCTTCTTCGAGACCGTCTGAAAGCGTTACATCTCGACTTTGCCACTCTGCTTTATCCCTTAAAAGTTCGCCTTTTTCTGGATTGTATTGAGTAACCAGGTATACCACAGTGATTTGTGGCAAAGTATCGTTGCTATATTTTTCTAAAAGAGCTGTAGGTATCGTAGATCCTTTCAAATAAATAGTTTTAGTTACAGTAAATTGTAGGATGAATAGCATTAAATAGGATTAGCATTAGATTAACTAGATGTGGCCATGTAACCACATCTGGAGTAACAAGAAACTTAACACAACAAGGACGGGAAATGGGTAGCGTATCTGATGATTGAAATAATTAATGAGACCCTATGTTTAACATGGCTAGGTCTAAATTGAAACGGTTATATGAAAACTTAAGGGTACACTAGTCGACGACTCGAACTCGTTGGTGGCGTAACTAATATGCATGCTATCAAGTCTAATTATTTATTTATTCAGTTTTATTTCTTTTGTATTTATTTATCTAGTTTTATTGATTTATTAATTTATTATTTATTAATTTATTTAGTGAAATAGTGCGTAAAATTTCATGAACAGACCTTTGGGCTATACGCCCAATTATGAAAAAATGTTTGAATGTATTTACAAAATAAAATTATTTGAACTACTTACTGAATAAATTATCTATCCCTGTACGGTTTCTATTTTGGCATTTTCTTACTCCAAAAGTTATTTATTTACGCCCAAAGACGAGTTAAAATTAGTGTTGAAATATGGAAGTTTTGAACGTACACCGTCAAACAGACGAGTAATCACCATACTACTTTTGTATGAAAGAATGGCCGACTAGCGTACCCTTAACAAAAATAAATCAACAACCGACAGCCATCAAGCTGGGGAAAAAATGAAATCAAGGAAAAATGTTTCACATTCAGCCAACATGCGCAAAATTAATAACACAAAGGTGACTTTTACATTTAAAAGTAATAAAAAACCTTTCAGCCTTACAATCATTATTACGAAATATTAAAAGTAACTTTGATAATTTGAAGTCATTTGTGGCTTTATAGCTCCCTCCTTTATGGCTGTTATTACGTAGGTACCTATCAGTTGTTATTTTTCGCGTAACAAACTTACTAGCATTAGCACTAATGTGCTGCCATGAAATGGGAGTTACCTTGGCGAAATAATTATCTTACTTTTGTGAGAAAGGAAAAAGTTTCAGCTCATGGTATTCATTAGAGTATGAACCATAGAACATGAGGCGTAAAGCCAGAGCTGTAATAACAGACATATTTTTGTGTTGTGTGCACTTTCTGCGAAATATAAAAAAGTATTTTTAACCGACGACACAAAAAGAGGAATGTTATTAGTTTGACCGCTATGTGTGTGTCTGTCTGTGGCACAGTAGCTCTTAAACTGGTGAACCGATTTAAATGAGTTTTTTTTATTTGAAAGCAGGTTTTCTAGCAAAGGTTCTAAGGTATGTTTTATCAAAATCTGTTCAACCGTTTCAAGATTATCAGTTCTTTTTTAGTTGATGAATGGATGTCAGCGTCTTCCACAGGTCTGACCGATTTGCATACAAAAATTTGGTATTCTGTTATTTCAATGATGTTAGAAGAACATAGTAACCTTGAACTGATGCTGCAGCAGCACCTGGAATTTGCAGGATACCCAACTCCCTTACCAACTTAAAGCACAGGTATCGTGTTTGGGCTCATCGGAATGGTCTTAATGAATAGGTTATAGATAGATGATGAACAGGGTCTGCTGGTGGAGTAGGAAAAAGAAATGAGTAAATATTTGTGTCAGGTGTTTTTTAAATTTTAATATCATTCAAACGTGAAAAGCACTATGCATGTAAGAATGAACATAATTATGATTTATTGTTGGGTAAGTGTTTCTGCTGTTTTGAGTTATACAAGTTTTTAGGGTCATCTGGAGTGAAAAATTAATCTCAAGCATTTAACTAATTACACTGTTTAGTTCAACGTAACTCCTTCAAGCCTCCTGTTACACCACCGAGCAATTTAAGTGACTAACTAAGTCATGGTTCCACGTTACAAGTACACGTGCTGTGGAAAGCATTGATTGTATTCATAACTTACACATTACAACCACATGCTTGGTGCACGATGATCAAACGGTGATCAAAGTTTTGTTTGCAGTAAACATAACTTTATAGATACTTGATAGTTGCTCCGGAAGTGTTAATATTGCTCGGCACATACCCAGTACGTACCTGTTTGGCTTTGGATCTTTACAGTGCATAAACAGTTGCTTGCTCGTCGCTGACTTAACGGTATGGTACTATATGTACCGTTAGTTAATGGTCCGGGGTCCATTAAGCGCTTTATCTACCTGTTACTCGAAGTTCACTTTTATTGATTGCACTTGTGTGCCATGTACGTAAACAGTATTTATACATGAAACGGTATGAAAAGGTACTTACTGATACTCGGTTTTTAGATAAAGTGTATTTAAGTGACCTATACTATCAGTTAGATCTTAATAGGGTAAAATAATGTATTTTAGCTGTAATGGCAATCATGTCATTTGGTCTAAATAGCTTTTTATTTTTATTATTTGATTTTGCTTTTATATAGATTCTTTTCTTTTAGATTTTGTGAATGTGAGAACGTTGTAGGCTTGACAGACTGTAGATCCGTCGACCATTTTCTATCTTGCTAAGTACCTGGTACTTGTTGATAGGCCTACACTGTCCTCTCATACCTATTAACTCTGTAATCTGAAAAACTTGTAAATACCATTTACTTTTAAAAGAGTAACCATAGAGTTTCTTGCCGGCTCTTCTCCATAGGAAACGACCAATTGGAACCGTGCACCTAGCTTCTGACGTTTCATAAGTGCCCTTGTAGGTTTATGTGAAATAAAATATATATATTTTTTTTTTTTGAATTTTTATATTATGACAAATGATTTGAATTATTTATAATAAATAATTTCTTGAACACCTGTTATTAGTCTAGATTTCGTCATTCAAAATGAAGTAGACTTTTGCTTCATCATGTTGCGTCGGATTTGAATAAAATTAACGAGTGCAAATTGTGTAAATTCTGGGAAACACTGTAAACCTCATTTTACCAAGTAAACTTAAATGGCAGAGTTATGAAAACATCATGTTACAACTGTACGAATATTTTCCAAACGAACCTTTTTAACGAGGATGCGTACAAAATGGCTGAAACTCGAAAATTATGTGTTAAAATATATTAACAGTTTTAATAAGTAAGTAGTGGTAGGCTCCGAAAATTGAATGGGAGCAGTGGGTTACACCACATAATGTTTATTACCCTGCATAGGGCGCTTATTAATAAAAGCCCATAGAAAGCAGGCAGCTCGCAAACACGAATGACCCATGAAAAGAGCTAGTGAACGCTATAATGTGTACACAAAGCCTTACAACATCTAACGTTTCCATCCATTATGAGGCGAGACCACCATTCAGGGGCTCAAATGAGTCTTAATGAAAGGTACGATACCATTATGAAGGCAATTGTGAGCTCATAAAGGAAATTAAAAAGAGACAAAAAGCCCACGCTAGTTCCGTGCAAAAACTGAATAACAAAAAGGTGTGCGCGTTTTCATTGAGGAGTTCTTTGCGGCGCATGAAAGAAACTGCCTTTTTCCTCGTCTCATAATAAGTAATGTTAAAATGATCGCGTTGGTGAACAATGGAAGGAACATGAAGCTAAATTATTATAACAAACGCGTTTTTAGATGAACTGTCATGAATGAGCTCCTGAATCAGTGTCTCAGCCAGACACTGATTCAAACCCTCTTTTATAACATTATTTAGAACGTTTAATATAGGTTTGATGCCAACTGCATGCAGAATTTGGCCCCGAGATTTTTACACTTGGCTATAATACTTCAGGAACCAATTGCTAATTCAAATAACAGGTTCTACAATAAACTAGAACTTGACTTAATTCCTCTTAGAGCAGATTTACAAATTACTCTTAATCCAGTTAAAAATTAGCCGAATTCTTAATCAGTTTGAACATTAACATTAAAGCTTCCATTCTTTGCTGCTGACACTGCATAATTCCCTCTGCCTAAACTACCCTCATTAACTTTTATAGATAGGCCCTCGTTAACTAATTAATGTTACGTCGTCTTTATCTTAAATTGTATCATTATTAAGTTTCAAATTGTGCGTAAGATTACGACTTTGTTAAGAACTTGCTCTTGTCTCCAGTGGCCACAGGAGAATTGTGGTTACTTAACTACTTCATTACTAAGAGTTAAAATTCAATGAATTATTCTCTGTATGTTAGTTTGTAAACAATATGAACGTGTAGAAACTAGAAGGATGACAATACACGAGACGTCTTTGTTTAAAACGTCTGGATTTATGATGGCCGTAATTCATATTTAAGTTCAAGAAATTGACTTTGCTAACTAATTATAATCACTCTTTCAAGTCATAAAATTACATTAGACAAAATATTAGTCTCAGCAACGTTGGTTCAGTTATATGTTACGCTTTCGTAGCCATGACGTCAGCGAGCTGCTACGCCGTAGCAACCATGGAATCTATGTTGTTTGAAATAATAATTATGCTCTATCGAATGATATTGATAATTAACGTTTTCGAATTATGGTGATAATGTAATCAAGAGTAAACGTATCACATGTTTATAATTCGTCTTAAGACGTCGCTCACTTTTTTGCGTCGTTCATATGTCATCATCATCTCATCATCTGCCTAGCCCTTTTCAACTATGCTGGGGTCGGCTTCCAGTCTAACCGGATGCAGCTGAATAGCAGTATTTTATGGTTCATAGGTATAATGTTCATCTTTATTTCTTGGTAGTTAAATCAGAATAGATAGCACTACATGTAAAGGAGATCGATCCCGGAATTACCTTCCACAATAGTGAATATGCGGTGATTCGATATGCGCTCAATATGACAGCTCTAGTTTCCACTAGTAAAACATGGAGAAGTTTGGTACTGATATTAATACTAGAATCCTTGTTGGTACAACAAAATGATAGCCATCAATTTATTAGAATTAACAGACTAAAACGAGCATCAATTTGGAAATCGGATAGTCAAACAATCGAACTAATGTCAGTTGCCTTTTCGTAACTATTGGGGTCAGTTCCTGTCTAACCAGATGCGACTGAATATTAATATCTTGCGTGGAGCTCCTGTTTGACCTTTACAGCTGAATTGCTTGGCTATTGGTTTTCTAAGGGCGGACTAGCTGTTTCAGACTTTCAGGTTATTATGTCACTTGGAATAGGCGGCTCTTCAAGACCTAAAAAGATCTCAGAATTATATTCCCCATACAGAAGTGACAAATACTGATGCTAATTCATATATTGCGCTGATGCCAAGGTGGTTGCTTGAGGTGTCGCAGCCTTTGGCCATCTGCGATACCACTAACCATGAAATGGGTATGACGGCATGCTTGCCACCCACTAACATAAAAAAAATTGTGATTCTATTATCTGTTTTTATTTTTTCCTTTAAATACTTTTACATAATATAAATAATACTTATTTGTATAAACATAGTTTACATAAGTTTAAGTCTTGTCCTTGTTCCAATAGATCGTAAAAATATGTATTAGAACAAGGTAGTTAGAGGTAAACACAAGCCAGTCGGAGCCTTTTCCACCGTCTCTTAAGAGAGCAAAGTTTGAAAACTTCGATATTGAATTTCCCAATTCAACAAAGCCGTGACGCGTAAAAAAACCACTGCCTTATTTGAGTCGGACAACCGTGGATTATTATTTAAAGATTTTGTGAGCCGAGCCGCGTTTTCGTAGAGTTATTTTCAACAAGTCTTGTAAAATACTTGCCAAAAACCTGTCGTGTATAAAACATGTATTACGTGTATTGACGTTGCTTCAAAAATGTATTGTTAACCATTTTGTTCACCTTTTTTACAGATTTTCTACAGATTTTGTACACAACTTGTTTAAGGTATAAACGAAAACATTAGACGCACGTAGAATACACGTTTTATACCTTAGTGTAAGCCTGGGGTAATAATGGCATTGCGCCCTTTTCTAAGATTTTCTGTTGTCTGTAAGTTAGCCTGACCATTGCAGTCGAGTGAAGCGAAAAAGTAGAGCTTGGTAAACGTTAACCAAAATAAATTCTTATGGTTAACTTTTTCCAAGCTCTGCTTCAATGGAGAAACAGTTATATGTGGGTCAGAGTTCTGTACAAATCGAAACCTCGTCCCATTCGTCATTGGGTACTATAACGAGTAGGGTGGTCAGAAGCTTAAAGGTTGATTACTGATTCAAAATTAACTTAACTTGGAATATGGGTACCCAAAGTTATTATGACCAGATGTTTTAGTCATTCTCTCTTAAGTACTGATTTTCAGTGACGTCTCAGTTAAACTGGAACTTACATAAAACGTACCTGAGGAAGAGACAAACTGCTTCAGATTTCAGGCTATTGAAAATTACTTTTGAATAGCTTTCTAAAATACATCTTCTCTACGATTCAAAAGAAGAATAGAGAATAAATTTTTCAAAAGAGTTCTTTATCTTTCAAATACATTCGTATGAACCAGAAAACTACCCGAAGCGGTTCTTTCGAATAAACATTTCACCCTATTTTACCCTTACACGGATCTTCCGTAGTGGGTAAGTTTAATATGTAAGTAAAATAAACGTTCTAGCAATTTGCACTTTTAATAGTTTTGTGATTTTATGTTATAATTGTTTGTTTTTCATTACATTAAAAGTATTAACGTTAAAGATATAACGGCGCAGGATAGCCTTTACAAGAAGTGGTCATCGTATTAGTGGTTCAGCAGTTTCAATAGCACTTCGGTGCCGGAATATAGCACTTCTTCGTGGACGTGGTACATTGATGAACCTCAATGACGTGGTATGACAGCGGTTCCTCCGACATCATCTCTATCACCAGAAGACAGCCGCCTCGCAACCACCGATGCGACGCTCTGCTAGAGTGAAAGTAATTAGCTAGGGTCACCCTTATCCGATCTATTCGGTGGTTCCTAGTAACTTCGCTACAAAAATAGACGGCGCCACTTGCTGCGCCGTCAAATACAATGTCGTAAATGAGTAAGGCTGCTCTTATTTATTTAAAATGTGAGATGCTAGTCAGGCACTCAATCCTGAAAAAAGAAATGCTAATTAATTAATGCCTTTCAAATACATGACAATAAAAAATATGTAGTAATTCGTTAAAGTATGGCACAAAAGAAAAAAACCCTATAGATGTTGTGAATCCTGTTAGTTACTTTCGTTCTGCTTGCAGGTATTTTGATAATATGTAAGCCCCTGTTTTCATTTTTAAACTTTAACTTTTTTAAACTATGCAATATTGAAGTTGTTGGATCGTAGCATCTATTTTTGTAGTTTTTATTCATTTATAAATCCAAAATCATTTCAAAAACCTATACAAATTACTGAATCTTAACTACATGATTGCCGTCTAAGTTTTATAGATTCAACCAATTTTAGGGAGTCATTACTCATTTCGCTTTCTGTGAACAAAATCAATATGAATTAATTAACTATGAACTAAAACCTGTTTAATGTAATTAATTATACAGACCAGTAAACACGAATTCATTTTAATGTGTACTACGTATAGTACTAAATCATGCGCAAATAATTAGTTCGTGACAAACTGCTGAGTTTCTTGTTTCTGTTGTTTGAGCATTATTTTAATAAATGTATTTACTATCGTATCGTTGATCTAGTGGATTCTCAGGACAGGCAAAGTGTTATTTGGTTTTCAAAATACACAGTCTGGCCATAAATACTGTTATAATTAAAAATAAGATAGATGTTACATTTGAATTTGGAATCTCTCATTTTTATACGATTGTTCATTGAAATTTCTAATTTTGGCGCCAATACATTGTACAATATTTTGCGATATTAAAAGGTATCAAAACATCGGCACAAGTGTATCAAGATACCATTCTTGAGAAGATAGGTAAGCCCCTTAACAACACCATGTTCAATAACCAAGTACGGTCCTTCCAACAAGACTCTGCGCCCGGGGTAAAGCTCGGTCCACGCAGTCTTGGTTGGAAGCGAACGTTTCGGACTTCATCAGAGCTGAAGACTGGCCGTCGTCTAGTCCCGATCTTAATCTGCTGGATTATGATTTATGGTCAGTTTTAGAGAGTACGGCTTGCCCTAAACGCCATGATAATTTGGAGTCCCTAAAACAATCTATACGATTGGCAGTGAAGAATTTTCCCATGGAAAGAATGCGTGCTTCTATTGATAACTAGCCTCAACGTTTAAAGGACTGTATTGCAGCCAATGGAGACCACTTCGAATAAGCTTTTTAAATATATATATTTTTTTATATTTATGTATTAAACTAACACACTGTAAAAGTAATAAACACTATTTGCAATTTAAAATTTTTTTTTTTCTTTGTGACAATATTTATGGCAAGACTAGGTATATATGTCACAGATGGATAAGATTAGCTGTTTGACATAACCGCTAGCTGTTTTACAAAACAGCCCCGTTGAGTAGAACAGCGTCTTTCATCATACGTTTTGCATTTATCAATGCTGCGGGTCAACGATTACAGGTTATGTAAAACAGCGCGAAAGCGTCAGATTGTAGTTTTTAGCTCAACATTTTTTCGCTCGTGGCTCTGTTTGTCATAACAACAATAATGGCGTCCAAGGCCGGGCGTCCCCGTGAGCTAGGCGGGCAACATGAGCCTACTGCGATAGCAAACTTGTTTGTGAAACAGTGATTTTATAGACAATTATAATAAAAAGTTATCACAGTTTTATGAAAGTCCTAAAAATACTAAATAGCTGAGTAACTGCGACCAACTTAGAAATAGCGCTCGTCGGCCGCTGCCGCAGCACCACTCGCTATGCTCACTGGGCTCGCGCGCGGTTGTCACAGTTCTAACCTAACTTAATCAAATTGGTCGGGGTGCCCTAGCGTAGTTACTGCGATCAATTTGGCACGGTTATTGTGACTGCAGATAAGCCATCCGCATAGCTGTCAACTTAACCCTAGAACATTGGTAAAGACACAACGTTGTTATTTCTGCTCCTCAGTATTTAAATAAGTTAAGTAGTAAAAAGTGGAAATTCTATTAATAATATATTTTCTTAAAGCCAGTGAAGTGAACTATCGAACTGTGAAGTTTTTATGGTGATCCGCTTCGGTGGAGCAAAGTTATATCAATATTAAACTGTGGAAAAAAATCTTAAATTTCAAAAGTGAATTAACGAACTTTGTCCCTGACCAACAAACATTGAAACACGCAAACTTCTTAGTTGGCAAACTCTATAAAAATAATTATCTCAATGTTAATATGCTCAATAATTCGCTTAAGCTAATATTTAGCAACTTTAAAAATACATCATTTCTGCCACTGGATCTGAATTATACTGGTACTAAAATAGCTTCAAAATACATAAATACAGTGAGAGCAAGTAGGCTAATCAATAAGGAAATACTACGTTTAAAGTACAGAAATGACTATTTAGAATATGTTAAAAATCAATCCAATGAATTAAAATTTTATAATAATGCATATTCACAGACAGAGAATGAAACATCATCAAAGCTTCATAAGCCAGTTACAGGTAGCATCGGAACACAGACAGATGAAAATTATTTTTTTCGATCCTAAATTATCTATTAATTCTTATGGCCTGACAAATTCATCTGATCTCGATAAATATATCTCCCTTAATATTTATCATCAAAACCTGTGTGGAGTTATGAATAAGAAAGATGAATTAGAAGTTTATGTGGAAACTCTTGATAAAAGACTGGATTAGTGAACACTTCTTGAATGAAAGCACTGCAAAGGTTTTTAATCTAAATAGCTATAAGTTAGTAGCTTACAACTCAAGAAAAAAAAATCAAGAGGTGGTAGTTTCATTTTAGGGCATGTGGATAGACAGACCGAAATTTTGAAGTTTGTGGTGTTAAAGATACTATCACGGGTCTTTATATCTGTTGTTGCTATCGAAATCCTGTGGATACAAATTTCGAACAGTTCTTAGAGAAGTTGTTGAACTATTTATTAAATAGGAAATGCATAATATGCGGTGATTTTAATATTGGTCTGCTAGTGGACAGTAAAAAAAGTGCGGAATTCCTTAGTCTGTTAAAATGTTATAATTTTAAACATCTAATCTCTTTTCCTACTTTTATACGTAATCATAGTACCTTATGTATCGACAACATCATGACCAATCTGCCTGATGCATGTGTCTTGGGTGATGAGGTAGATCACAATGGTTTGGCCGATGGGCATGCAGGTATTTCTGCCGAGGTTCATTTGATAAATCGATCCAATCCATATTTGAATGAGAATCGGTTTATTGTAATAGAGAAAAGGGTATTCAACACTAAAAATAGTGCAGTATTTGTACAGGGTATTCTAAAAGAATCTTGGGCTGGTATGGGTATTAATACTTTTCTTAAATGTTTTTATAGAGTGTTTCGCAATAGCTATAGAAAGAGAAAATGTAAAATTAAACTTAAAAATGAATTACAATCAAAGTAGATCACTAAAGGGATACGTACCTTCAGCAAAATGAAACGCTTTCTATGTGCACGCAATGGAAATAATCTTGAACCGAGTGTTTTAAAATACAAAAACATGTACGTTAGGCTATATAGAAAGATTGTTTCTAAAGCTAAAAATAATATATTAAAAAATATTAAAGCTATGACACAAATAAATACATAAAAAATATGGGTAAGGAAATTTGGAAAGTTGTAAATAAATGCACTAATAAAGAGAAAGTGACTCAGCGGGAACTTAGGTTTAAGGTTGATGGACACATTGTATTGGATCCAGCGGAAATAACTAATTTACTAGTAAATCAATATGACTCTAAAAGTGCTATTGACGTAAATGAAGGAAACCATGCTACGGCTTTACTTCATAGATACACTGACAAGATTAGTGGTGACATGCATATTTCTCCTACCACTCCAAACGAGATTTGTACAATAGTTAAAAGAATGGAAAACAAACATTTCTGTGGGTATGACGAAGTTCCAATTTATCTGTTCAAAGAGCACATTGAATTATTAGCCGAGCCTCTGTCTGACTTCTTCAATAAATGTATAAAAGAGATTTCTATTACCAGTATTGTCTAAATTATTTGAAAAGATACTTAAAATTCGACTTTTAGCACACTTACGAGTAAATAAAGTTTTAAAAGACAATTTGGGTATCAAAAGGGTGTTGGCACTTCAGACGCCATCTATACGTTATTGGATGATGTGATAACCAAAATTAATAATAAAATGAGAGTTGCAGGGACTTTCCTAGATTTAAGCTCTGCATTTGACACAATTGACAACGAATTGCTTCTGACTAAAATGAGTCATTATGGAATAAGAGGAAATGCTTTGCGACTATTCTCTTCCTACTTAAAAAACAGGCGGATGTACGTTGAAATTGATAAAACTCAGAATAATTATAAGAAAATCCACAATTGTCATCTCAATTACATCCAAAATTGTGCGCATATCAACGGGTGTCCCTCAGGGATCTATTTTAGGACCTATTTTATTTTTAATATTTATTAATGACTTGATTAATTATCTAAATACAGTTTTACCGGACATTGAAATAGTAATTTTCGCAGATGACACAAATGCCATAGTGGCAGCTAATGACATGGTAGAGTTGACAGAAAGGGTGAATGCTACGCTACAAGCTTTTCATGTGTGGTTCACGGCAAATAAATTATTTATTAATAGTATAAAGACTCAAATTATGTTATTTAAGACTACAGCCCGTAACAAAGATAATTTAAATGTTGCCTTAAATGAAGTCGAAATTACGCTCGATGCCGAAGTAAAATTTTTAGGTATACATATTGACCAACTGTTAAACTGGAAACCAGAATTAAAAGCAATTGATGCATCGGTATCGTCTGCATGTTACGCTTTGAGAGCCCTGAGAAATGAAATCAGCATAGAACAACTAAAAATGGTATATTTTGCGTTGGTGGAGTCAAAAATTAGATATAGCATACTTTTTTGGGGAAACAGCTATGAATATAATAGTAAAAGAGCTTTCGTACTACAAAAACGTGCAATTCGTACTATGGTCCGCATCTCACAAAGAAAAAGTTGCCGACAACATTTTATTAGTTTAGGCATACTTACAGTACTAAGTTTCTATGTACTAGTACTTTTGAGTAATATGGCCAAGTACATACAAGACTATGAGTTAGTAAAAGAACGGCAGATAAGGGAAGGCACCCGTAGACTGGACGTCTTGAAGAATAAAAATTTCAATAGTCATAACCTAAGAATAGTTAAACACAGTCCACGATACCAGTCCGTAAAATTATTCAACAGGTTGCCTTTAGACATAAAAAGTGCTGTCTACAGTAGCACCTTCAAAATAAAACTAAAGGAATTCCTATTGAATAAGTGTCTATATGCGGTAGAAGAGCTGTAATTTTATTGAACCGTATTTTTTTTTTTTTTTGATAAAACGGTTCATTCTAATTTATTGATCTATCTATAAATTTAATATTATTATTTTTAATTAATTCTATCAAATTTATCTTTTGTTAATTATTTTATTGTTATTATTTTAAATGATAAGCTGTTGGCCATATTGTTTTGTTTTATTTATATTTCGACATATCGGTATTGATGAAATGTGAATTTATTATAATTTTTTAAAATTTTTGTTTGAAACTATGAAGTACAAATGTAATTCATCTTGATGTGTCAACTGTAATTGTGTAATTTTTGTGTTTAAATTAAGATACAAATTACTTGTTTATGAACAAATGACTAATAATGACTAATGGATAAAGTGCCCAAAAGGCTGGCAGCATTGCCACGTTGAATGGCAATACTAATTATTTGGCCAAAAAATTGCTCAGCCTTCTGGTCACGTGACGAGTTGATCAACCGCTTCGTGATGTCCAACTAGGTGGACTCCATGGCTCTTGGACCTATTGTTCAAACCCCAAACATATCGAACATAGGTATTACTGTAATTAGGTTGATATATTTGCGCCGCTTGAGTTTTTCAGTACCTGTAGCAGCCTGTTTTCCAAACTGAATAATTGAATTGACAGCAATACGTAATTACACACGTGTAGTCCACGATGCCACACACGCTGGAGGTTATAATCGTCCGCGACAACCTTTATAAATGTACAAACAGTTACTGCAAATGTATAAATCTCTACTCCAATTGCCTCTATTGTACACAGAGGAAAAGGGTTCTGACCATCCGCTGAAACTTTTTTAATGAATTTGTAATTCCCCTGTCGCAGTCCGTGTTACAGGTTTCTTTTACTTTTAGTCAAAATGTTATTTATTGTCTGCGGAATATTCACCGAAAATCTGCCGAGAGATGCCAAATAATGAAATCGGGTGTCTTTCGTTTTTTATGTAATTGTCCTCTGTTTAATGGTTTCATTTTCTGTTTAGAATATTGGAATCTTTTACAACTGTTTTTGACTATTTGAGGATCTTGGATTGGAGAATTAATTTTAGATTTACTTACTGATATTTTTGAGTTTTTTCCACTTTTATTTGAGACTCTGAAAAACAATTTGTCAGCTTTTTTTTAAAACTTGATTGTAATTGAGGGTTATTGTCAAAGGAACAGTCATGTAAACTAAAAAGCTTAGGTATAGTTTTGGAAATTGGAAAGGATTTCCATACTACTAGCTTAACTTTGACTTATGTATGTTCGTCTGTCTTGACGAAGAGATTACTACATTGTTCCATTGATTGAGAAACTCACAAGTCAGTGTAGTGTAAATATTCAAATTCAACTAACAGTACCAGCAAGTTCTACATAGACCTCTTAGGACTCAATTGAAGTTTGTTAGACTTAAGCCTTGTCCAGATTATGTAAGTTTGGTCGTCAGGTTTAGTTTCACTTACAAACTTGTTAAGTTATTTAGAAGTTAATTTACAGCATAATCAGTCTATAAAGTTCCCACTACTGGGCCACAGACCTCCTCTCTATGAGAGGGAGTGCGCCACAATCCACCACGCAGGCCCAGTGCGGGTTGTTAGATGTTACATGTCTTCGAATTTAGAGATGTTTTCCTTGACCGTTTTGAGAGCAGTGGTGATGAAATTAATTACACAATGTAAAGCGCCTGCCTGGGTCCGAGCCCACGGCCTACAACTCGTATGTCGGGGCCATTACCACTGGGCCACCACTGCTCACAAAGAAGCAAGACATCACTCCATGTAATTGGGGTTTCACACTTAGACTTCTCGTACATTCGTAAAAATAATTTCAAAAGATAGATCTCGGTCAAATTAAGATAAAAGGTAATCACAGCATATTTTACCCCGTATAAACAGACCCTATGACAGTAATCCAAAGAGTTATTATGCAGTAAACCAACGAGTAAACAGTATATGACATTCAAAGAAATGAATAGTTTCAATAATGACTACTGAAGGGAAAAGTGGCATTAGTAGCTGACTTTGTATATTAAGCCCTCTACATATTACCTCTAGAAAAGCGTCATGTCCTATTGTATTCTATACACTATTGACAAAACGTATTTTATTATGTGAACGTCCTCCTAACTACTATCATAAATGCGAAAGTCAGTATGTTTGTTTGTTACGCTTTCAAGCTAAAACGGCTGAATGGATTTGGATGACACACAGATAAACCATGCTCTGGGTAAGGACATAGGCTATAATTCACATCCGGATCGCAGACGAAGTTGCGGGTCATTGATAGTATAGTATAAAGGCAAATCAATGAAAACAACGCAAAAGAAAACCAAAAATGCGACCTAGGGATACGTCCAAAAAATAATATCGACGATGGTTGTCCTCCAACTGCAAACCAACGCGCTATCGTTTTTCATCGTGCATCATACACCGTACACGGCCGGACAGGCTCCGACGCATAAAGCTTCCCACGACACGTGTCCCTAGATATGTCTGGCAATATCGAAAATGATTAAAAAGGTCGTGAGGCAAGATATCTAGAGACGTTTGTTGGTTGGTTGGCTAACATTGCCCAACATTTCAAGCGACTGGTGGCGCTGATGTCATTTACAAATATTTTCAATAATATGTACTAGGCTAGGTATTTAAAAATGTCTTTGCTTATACCTAATACCTTATTATATTTATGCAAAGGTTCAAAGGCGAATGTAGAATTTAAAACCTGTGAAGATATTCAGGCTGGGGAGGCCGCGCATCCCGTCATGTTGTCTTACTATCTTGGTCGGCTTATTCCTGCCTATTATGCATTAAACAAAAATAAAACATTTATTTGGCCAGATGGAATGACCATAATGCCTAAGTAGGCCCACTTTTTTTTTTGGTGGTAAATGATCAAATAACTTCTCCCGCTCTGGGCGGAGCGGGAGGCCGTGTCAGACTCTTAGTGAATAAAGCCCAGGCGCGGAGCCAGCCATCAAAAAAGGTTGTGATCACGGCCACCCAACTATCGGGCAAGTGCGAGACGGAGTATGAACTCGCTCATGATCGATATGTAAAAATCTCCTTTTTAGTGCATTCCTACAAAGGAGATTTTTACAAAAAATATGACGCCCTGACCAAGATTTTGTACAGTGTGGTGCCGGTTCTCTTGTACACCGAACTAAACTATCACTAAAATTCCTTACTTTTGGCTATGATAATCTTAAAGCTATTCTGAAAAAAAAAACTCTAAAGGACATTGACCAGACTTGGTATCGCTATTTTTTCTGTGATGACAGTAATGTAACATGTCATTGGCTTCAAAGAGTATGTAAACAATAAAACCTTCTTGACTTACGCAAAATAATTAATTTACGCCTCCAATTATTGAAATAATAGTTGAATAATTAATAACAACAGATATTAATAACAACAAATTATTATTATTACATTGTAATAATTATGTGTTAAGGTGTTAAAAGTACATAAGCAAACCTTTTGGTTATGCGAAAGGAAGATAATGTTTTAGAGTCCTTTGCATGTTTCATGCATCAATAGAAACTCTTTGAAAACAGATCAAATGCCCGTCATAAGATTCTATGCGCGCGCATCCTGAGCAGGATATGCTGGCGACAGAACGGCGGGTTTTCTCTTTCTAGCATATATGCACGTCCCATTCGTTTAGTTTTAAGTACAGTCTCAAACGGTAGGTATTTACTTACTTTTAATAATAGTTTATTCATGTTGTATAATTAATTGAATGATTTCATTTATATGTTTTGTTTTAATGTATACTACTAGGCCATTATTATTTTGCAATTTGGAATTAATTTAATAAACTATGTTTATAGGTCACATAGATTATTTTAAGTGCAGACTGAAATTGAATAAAAATGTACCTATATTGTGATTCACTTTAACTTTTTGCTTGTTTCGATAAACAAGTAAATATTGTAAACCAATCTCGGTTTAAAAAACACTTAAAGAAAGAACAATCGTGATGACATATTACACAAAGTTAATGTCTGGTCTGGATTAGTACCTATATATGTAGTTACATAACCGTAAACAAGTTGGTACCTATACCAATTAAAATAAATTAGGTGCGAGTGAATCCGCGGGCAGAAACAAATATGTGGTAGTCTGGTTGCGTTTTTTAAGTGACTTTACATGCGCCAATTTTTAATGCGTGGTTGCCCGGATTGCGGCTGTGACTTCTTGTATTCTTCCCACCGATTGTGTTTTTGTTGTTTTTTGTAATTATTTTAGTTTTGTGAATAATTTAGTTTTCTTGAGTATTTAATAATAATATTTAAACACCAAAATAGTGATTAAATTTAGAAGGGGAATGGTCCCTTTTAAATTTAATCACTATTTTGGTGTTTGTATTTAGAACACACCCATGTATTCGACCTCCATCTCAATGCCATACTTGCCTTGCGAAAAAATACTCCTTGTTCAAATAACTCCTCGAGATTTTCGACAAGGATTTTAGCATTAGAATAAAAACTGTTTTGTGTTCTTTGCTGTCATTAGTAAATGGGCGCTATTTTGAATACTGTAAGTTGCACGAACACAAATTGTTCCAATTTTAATGTGCATTTTAATTAATTTAACCTTCCTTTTTTCTTCAATAAATGTAGTTTTTCGCTTAAATTTTTCTTTTTCTCATTGTCATGGTATAGAGTATATTATTATATTGTATGCAATTCTTGAATAAAACGGATTTATATCGAGGGCTCTGAATCACTCGCGTCGCTCACGATTCTATTCTTAGGATTCGACCTGCGTTAAGCGGTAGGTGAGGACGCCGTGGCGCCTCTCTAGCCACTCCTCAAAGAGGGGACTTATCGCCGCAATTGTGGCGTCCCCAGCACTGGGTTGCGAAAATTTGCACTCTTCATGACGCCATGAGATCCCGCCGGAGCTCTGTCCGCTGTGCCGTGATTTCTCGCGGCAGCGGAGTTTTACGCCCCGGCGTTTCGCCTCCTCGCACCACTCCCAAATGTGCGCGAGGACTTTTGCCTCAAGATCCCATGGCAGCAATCCGGCAAGGAGGCTCGCCGCCTGACCATTGTGTCAGCCTCGACGTGTTTTATATGGAATTTTTCACTTATTCTACGGAAAATATGAAAAAATATTACCTGCATGTTAAGTTTTAGGGGTTTATGGGCTTTGTAAAGGGGTCCAATATCATTATTTTTTCGATAGGACACCCCATTTTCGAATTAAGTAAAAACAAAAGAAAAGAAAAAACGGATACACTCACATAATACTCTTGTGTTTCAAGAGACAGGAGTCTGTTTCTCCAAAACTGTTTCTACAAAAATGTCTTAGATTTGATGGAACAGAACTGAGTTATCAATAATAATTACAGTCTTGTCCTGTAATACTCCTCTAAAAAAGAGATAGTAAAAGTCTCTTAATAGTTTAAACGATGAAACCACTACCACCAAAATCCTGCTAATTAGCAATTATAGAAAAACCATATTCTGGTGAGTATGGTAACTCCATAGCTGTCGTCCCAGGTTCTGCGTTTAGATATTGCAAATAATTGCGTCTTGATAGTCAGATTTAATAAAATATTTGTTTATTCTTTTTATTCTTTGTGCAGTTTAAAAAAAAAAAACTGATGCATTAGAAGAAAAGCCCTGTGACTGTTTCATATAATGTACATACTTTCATTCATGAGCGCTTCTGAAACTAAGCGACACCAAAACTGCTTTTGTTTTCAGGCCTGTATGATATTACGTATATTTTAAGGTTTGTGGTTTCCTGATTGAGATATGAATCACAAAGCTCATTTTTGCGTGTAGCCGTTTTGGCTTTGCAGCTATAAATACAGGGCTGGCCGCATAAATCAATCGCAAATACCGAAAATTGGATTGCTAATATGAATGAGAATACATTAAAGAGAGTGCGCATATTTACCCGACCCGATTCGAAAATTCAGATTCGTAATTATTTATAACCACTAAGCCACTACTAGACTCATCGTTGCACGAACATAATTAACTCGATCAAAAACCATAACAGACATTGAATAAACAAACGATAACCAAACAAATCAGACTAATAACCAATTTTAGTAGAACAGACAACGCTAGAGTTATACAATAGAGTGAATAATGGTTTGACGACACCAGGTAAAAAGTAGGCAATAAGAGATTCGACGCAAATTGTTGGAACATTGTCGCATTAGTCATCACAATGCCGGCTTGGTGACGTTTGGACAACCCTGACAAATGATGCCTTTTATTGAATAATTATCGCGGCTCGACTGTCACGAAGCTAGAGACCTACATAAATGTAGGGGTGTACGATGTATTGTACGTAACGGAATTATAACTAAGGTCAAAGGTGTTTGCTAACACACAACATATGCAGAAGCTACTTTACCTTATTATTCAACGGATTTCATTTAGTTAATAATCTACATAATGTTCCAAATAATATTAGTTGTTGTCACGATAAAGCGTTTGATGAATGATGTTAAACATGACCGAATATAGTGTGTTTACTTACACCATTATAGGGGTCAACTATTCTCAACTATTGATATACTTACTTTCAAATTCTTCTTTTTTGGTTTAATAATATATGGCTAAGTAAAAATAAGAATATAGAGGATAATGTGTAGGCTCATAATTATGACATCGAAATTCAAGTCCAGACAGGATTCATTGTTAATATTTTTTCTAGGTACTTATGGTTTATTATTCTTAGTATGTACAACTTTAATTATCTGTTTACATAGAGTTGGCCGAGCACGTTACAGTATCCCAGACAGGTATACCTTTCTCAGTATCCTCTCCAGGCTTACTGAAGGGTATGTACGTGTCTGTGCAAAATGGTGCCGTAATATTACACGTTCAATATTGTCTATATCTGTATATGGCCCAAACAGCAGCCTTTAGATAGGATATACCTAGACATCGTTGAAAAAGTTTTTTTTTAGAAAAAGTATTTTAGGTAAAAAAAATCACAAAGAAAACAATAATACTGATTACAGATCACCTGATTACAAACAACTCTATCTTTCCCGTGACTAGTACTTTGTTTACACTCAAAAAAAAAGGAAAGGCCTGGTTTCAGTTAATACAAAACCTTCGTCGACGAGGGAAGCGAATTTTTTTGTAAGTTTACCTCTCACGACGACGTCTCCCGACCCTATGGACCATTTTATTTTTGCTTCGTTCTCATCTTTTCGTCGAGACTTACAGGTATTAATTATCTTGAACTCGAATTCGCTTCGTTTGTGATGAGAAACGTCAAACGGCAAATCTTCGCGAATAAAAAACTTTAAAGTTTTTTATCAGTGGAAAAGGTAGATGTGCATTTTCGTTTCTTTGGTCGTTGATTGGTTTACAGTGAATAAAAAAACTAAGAATTCTGATGTTAGGACCTCTTCTACATACCTTACAATACTTATTTTAAATTGTGTTGACAAACTCCTCATTACACAAAGTGGGCAACGTCGTAAATAGCTGTCAAATATTTCGCTGTTTTGATTAATTTGGCGATATTACTGTATGGAAATAAAAATATGGCTAACTAGTGCAATAAAATATTGAGAATGAAATGCAAATAATTAATATCGTAACACCGAATTTTAGTTCTAGATCTTATAAAATTAATAGAAGTATTTGGAAACTTAATGCTTTTTTTTACACCTAAAACGGTTAGACCATCAAATTCAGTGTTATAATTTCAATTCATTATTAATATTCTAGTTCACTATATTTCTTATTTTCATACTGTAATATTGCTAAATTAATCTATTCTATTTTTCTCTATGGCAATGGTGCCGATGTCGACAATTCTGCCAATGTCAGATGTGTTACGAGAAAACGTGCGAAGCTAAATTAATCAAAACAGGTAAATATTTGACAGTTATTTGCGACGCTGCCAACTTTTTGGATGAACGCTCTTAAAACTAAAACTGTTCTAAAATCGTTTAAATTACATTTAAACAGAAAAGCTTAACCTAATACAATAGTAAGTACGTATTATGTGCTGCATTATAGCAAAGCTTGCCACAAACCAGTGCAACTGTGTCCAAATTGCTTATTTTGACCGTCTGTATTAATTATGTATGAGGGTGCGACACTCCTGTCCGCGCCAGATACGACGTTCAACGTAACTATAAAAAGATTGCTATGACATTTTCATAGCAAACACGTCTAGTTAATTTTATACATGAAGAACGGACTTAACTCGTTAAAATGTATATGAGTTACTGGGGTAATTTTCTGTTTTGCGGTTTAGTACTGCTTTGGAATTAATTAAAACTTCTTGCTGTAAAAAAGTGTAGGAATATATTTTATTTGTTTCACAATCAATATTGCGAATATTGATTACACTGGTATATAAGCGGCAATCTATACATATAATAAAATAGTAACGGTGTCAAACCTGGACATTGAATATTTTTGGGAAAAAGTAATTGCTACGAGGTGTGGGAACGATTCTGATGCAGAAGTTTTTAGAATGTTTGTCCGTTTGTTTGTTTGTCTGGATGTATGCTCCGGATTGTTGCAAGGACTACTAAATAGATTGTGTTAAAATTTTACATAAATGTTTATTTATTTATTTATTTATTTAACCATTTATGTACACACATTTATATAAACAGACAAGAAGAAAAGAACAGAAAAATACGTACAAAGGTGATGCTTATTTCTAAAGAAATCTCTTCCAGCATACCTACGATAGGACAGAGGGTAAAAAGAGATGTAGACACCGTGTGTAAGAGTAGAGAGAAAGTAAAATACATAAAATCTAAACAATTCACTTAATAAGATAAAAAAATATATGAGAATATACTTACATACATACATACATACACACATACATACAATTGTACATACTAAAATAAATAAAATACAAAATAAATACCAACGCAACTATGACGAAGTGGAAAGATAGTGTTCTTTCACTCTTCTTTTAAATACTGCAACAGTCTGGCAGTCCCTAATGTCGGGCGGAAGTGAATTCCACAACCGCACCGCGTGCACAGTGAAGGAGTAGGAGTAGAAGTCAGTGGAGTGGGGAGGGGACTTAAGCAGGTTTCTTAGATGCGACCTGCAAGGATCCTTAAAGATGGTTCCTTAAAGATCTATATTATATTATCACGCTATTTGCTATGGGGGATTAAAAATATTGCATTATCTCCGTATTCCTCAACAGATTACCGCGAGATTTAATTAGACGACAATTTTTAAAAATAAAATTGCAGCTTGTTACAGATTTAACCTTTTTAATGATTATCATCACGCTATACCTACTAGGAGCTAAACAGTAAATCATGACAAATATAAGAACAGCTATAGTCAACTATGAACAAAGCAAAAAGCTTAGCGGTTCGACGAATGCTTTGCAAATCACACACCACATTCGATTCTCATCTATTGGTACTTAACTTTGGATGTTTTTTTTTGAAGTTTTATAAAAATGATGCTTAGTATATTGTGGTATCTTACGACTTTCATTCGAACGAAGTCGCGAACAGAAGTTAGTTTACAATAAATGCATACTCAAATATTCTCTCCAATAAGTTAATCCGGGAGCTCTGCACTAAAACTATTTTCCAATAGTTTCAGGGATTTTCCATTCAGTATAGATTTCAAAACAGCTGTTACTAGTTGCAACAGCTGACGTATAGCAAAACCTTACCAGGATACTTGCATAGAACAACAAACACTCCGCTCTTCAAATCTAATACGTTAATAATACCGTGAACAATGCTATTTACTGTACGTGTTACTATAGTAGTTAGTGCAACTATTAGTCCGTTTGGCACGACCTGCACTTCAACGTTCCACTTATTCTGTACTCCATAAACTGCAAGCGATGCCTTTACTACCGTGAATCATAAACAAGCTTGTTAGTCACGTGGAACTTTGTCAGAATTAAGAACGTTGCACTCCATTTAATACGAGTTGTGTCTATGTAAGCAGAGATCACATTCATAACGCCGGCTATAGATTATAGCGGATACGACTTTTTTATCGCTTCTGTAGATACGTCAAAAGTAACGGCAAGGTACTAAGATAATAAGTTTCGCTCAAGTCACCCGCATAAACAAATGTATCTTCACAGTTCGCTGTAAGTAAACTTATCTCAACTTCTAAGATATAAGAGAAAATATTATGAACATAGTTACTCACGTATGAAGGTAAGGAGTCAGATTAGCAGGACGCGTGTGATTCTCATTACAGAGAATTGCCGTAATTATGAAGATTAATTTTGGAAATGAGGCATTACACCAACAATGTAGACATAACGGCACAAATCTTCTTTGTGTACGTGAGGGTTGGCGTTTAACAGCTTTGCCCCCCTTTCGACGAATGCCGACTTCAAACAGTAGTTCAACTTTTCGTCGTTAGTGGCCGAGATTTAGTAGACCCTTTCGGTGTTCGTTGGACGAATATTAATCGTCTGAATAAAAGTTGTGTAGCGCACAATAGATAAAAGAGACGAGTATGATACGAGCTTCACACTGCACAAGCATACAGTTTGTTATTATTTTCTTCTCAGAAAATAATAACAAACTGTATGCTGTAACAAACTGTGCAGTGTGTGTAGAATTATAATGCGGCCAATCTGTCTATCGAGCGTAATGGGTGGCTCATTTATTCTATTGTGTTACGTTTGCATACGAATGTTTGAGCTGCTATGGTGGCAATTTATGATACAGTTCCATAGAAATATGTATATTGCTTCACAATATTTTTCAAATTTAACTTCTGAATGTGACGAAGGTTCACCAAAAAGCATAATTTTGCGGACGCATAATTTGAGACGTGTTTGTTTACGCCGTTGAAATGGCAGGTTTGTACACAATAATCTGAACAAGCTATAACAAGGTACATAAAAAAAAACCATTGGTATTGCAGGCACTTCACTATAGTCAGATAAACGTACGTTGAATATTATGTATTTATATTTTTTAACTTGGAACGTTACTGAGAAAAATACTGTAGGTTTTGACCGCTTTTACCTGCGCTATGGAAATTGCAACTTTATTGGGGAGCTTTTTGAAGATTATTAATTTCACTGAAAACATCGTAGCGCTGTATGTAGGAGTATTTAATTTTATTTGATGTATGCCCAAAATATTTTCATATGGAATATATTTTACTAATACTCACATATGGAACAATATTTGTTGCAAGCCATTCTGTTGCAGTCCAAACGAAAATTAAAGTAACAATTAATGACGATTTAGTTACTTTTTTCTTAAAAAACTTTTCAAATAAAATAGAAAAGACTGTTCGACTTTATTTCATACACACCTTGTAAAGTCAATAACAACAAACAATGGAGGAAGGAAGCGAGAAACTTTACAAATGCAGATATCATAGAGATAAAAAAAGAATAGTCAACCTACGCCTCCCTGAACGTATTGAACTATTCTTATTTCTTTTGTTACGGTTCAAGTTTGAAAACAATTCACTTTATGCTTTGCCTCCACCGTCATGTTTCTTCCAATGATAATTTTATTTGAACTCGATGGCTTGTAGTGTAATATTTTTTGAGTTGCGCTACCTTGCAGTATGAGTTTTGCAGGATTCATATTTTTTGTTATTCTAGGATCTTCAAGAAGACATACCATTTTGTTTGTTGTGAACCATAAAGAGCATACCTACAAGAGGATGTTACTATTAATAATTATTTTAAAAGATTATCAAAAATGTAGTAGGCCTTAATGTACTTAAATTAAGGCCTACTTACACCAACAATCACTAAATTCATTTAACACTTAACGTATTTAAAAATAATTTTGTTTCTGTCAAAAGAAAAAAATCTTAGACTAGTAGTCCTGTTTAACCTTTCATAAGCAACGAGTGGTGATTGAACTCACAAACTCCCCTAACCGTTGAGCTATTTGTTTCTTAAATATTTATATATTACCATTTTCCTCTACGTAGAATTGATAAATTCTATGCATTTTATGAATCGCTTCGTTAAGCGATTCATAAAATGCATTATGTGCACCTACCGCGCTTGTATAAATAGTAGTAACCAATACATACATACGGCGTTGTTTGCGTACGACCGACGTAAGTACGCTCATAATTTGCTCGCAACTAGCCAGGGTGCGGTTATGTGGTCATTGATTCAGATTAAGACACCAGTCAGGCGAAAGATTAGACCGATTGTTCACTGCTAATTTGATTGCATTATAGACGCTCATGTGTACATGCCTTAATTAACTATCCTATTATATCCTCTGGTTAACTGTCCTTTGTTCGTATCGTTTTAATATGGAATTATGATTATTATTTATGCGGTCTGTTCATGCCTATTGCGAGCCATGATTTGAGAAAGGCCTTGTTCACATTGTGCTGGGTTAGAGCCTCTGTGCGAAATAATTAGGACATTACAGGACTAATTTCCGGTTCTGATAATTTCACAGCCCGGATCCGGTAGGTAAGTTACTCTAAGTAATTAAGTCTTTAAGACAAATTTAGCTTTAGGCATGAGGCCAGTGGGAAAATTTAGTGCGCTAGTATACATACTCTTTTTGCGAGGGGATCGCCGCAAAAAAATGCCATGTGCTGTGAGCCTGGATGCTTTTATAGGACACAAGTATCGAACATTACGCTTCGATATTGGAAAAACTACGAGAGAAGCAAATTAGCTATAGGTATTTCTGCGTATAGGTAACCGATTAATTATCAACAGATAACTCATCGGTATAAATATATTATTATTTGATTACTTTAGGCGCAGGAGAACCAAGGTAACCGACATAGCCCGAAGAATTGCCAAATTTAAGTGGCAATGGGGAGGGCACATTGCTCGCAGAAAAGATGGCCGATGGGGTCGAAAGGTTCTGGAGCGGGGACCGCGTATCGGATGTCGTAGCGTTGGAAGGGCTCCCACAAGGTGGACCGATGACCTTGTGAACGTCACAATGTGAAGGCCGCAGGAATCCGCTGAACGCGGGAAGCACAGAACCGGTCCAAGTGGCGGTGCTTGGGGAAGGCTTATGTCCAGCAGTGGACGTCTTTCGGCTGAATGATGATGACTTTAGGCGAAAAAATATTTCATTATTGACATTAACAGGTGATAGAAATTGGTATTCTAGGAGTTTCGCACAGATTCGGTCCAACTCTTATTTAGTACGAATTTCGGTCAACTTTAGAACATGACCTAGACTATAAAATTAATACGGTTTCTCAGATCAGTTTGTAAAATAACTTTTTATATACCATATTAAACATAAAAGCACCACATTAAATCCACGTTTATGGTCTCGAAATTAAAATTGTTATACAACTTTTTTCGTGTAATAAATCCGGCTTACAGTATTTGTATCAGCGTAAAAAATAAAATTCGGTGCACTTTCATAAAAACAAGATGTCATAAACTCTGTTATGAATAGGTGGGCGAAGAAAGCGGGAGGGGTACGGTGTAGACATGCTGTAAAAACAAAAGTTTCAGCTACTATCTAACGGATACAGATATAACCCGCTCATGATCATAGTACGATTTCCTAGATTAAATAGAATATTGTGTCGCTAGTCTTATGGCCTTGTTTGTCATTCTGTTCCATTTATGGCCTATGGTACCGTTTATTTATTAAGCGAAAGAGTAATTGTGCCGTCAAAACCCAGCTCACAAACTCGCAATTGTTATTGTAGGTACTGATCTATACAAATAAATAATTGATATGTCAAAATCTACCCAGCCTTTTCCCAACTATATTGAGATCGGCTTCCAGTCTAATCGGCTTCCAGCAATAACAGCCTATCTGACCTCCACAACCTAGTTACTGGGTAATACGATACCGCTTGGTATGGATCTTTTCTTCATGCGTCTTCTTTGTTGTCCAACATTCGGATCCATACAATAACGCCGGACAAACTGCTGTTTTATAGACTTTACACTTTGTTTAAATGGGAATACGTGGATCACACAGTACTCCTGTTAGTGATCACCATTTCAATCATGCGGCGCTGATCCTATGAGTCACGTCAGCAACAACATTGGCGTATTTTAAGAGCGTGGAGCCTAGATATTTGAACTACTCTATTGTAGGAATAGGCGTTTGTCCAATACAGATGGTTTTAGATGTTGCATTTTCACTAATGGGACATTTCAAATACTCAGTCTTGCTCTTAATAACCCTCAGGCTGTACTTTTCAAAAGACTGTGTCCTGCAGACATGTTGCAGTATCAACAGGCAGAACAATCTTGTCAGCGTATAGCATAGTCCACGGCAGTGGAGAAGGTATGTTCTTGGTGAGCTAATCCATCACCAGGTTGAATAATAGGGGGCTGAGAGCAGATCCCTAATGGACACCTACTTTGACCTCGAAGGTACGAGCTCCCCCAGTTCATAATTTCAGCCAAAAGACGTCCACTGCTGGCCTCCCCCAAGCACCGCCACTTCGACCAATTCTGTGCCTCCTGCATCCAGCGGATTCCTGCGGCCTTTACATGGTCAT
The DNA here is from genome assembly GCA_949128155.2 of Xanthia icteritia. NCBI lineage: Eukaryota > Metazoa > Arthropoda > Insecta > Lepidoptera > Noctuidae > Xanthia > Xanthia icteritia. The sequence continues at coordinate 10,969,858 of OX421930.2, forward strand.
CGGTCCATCTTGTGGGAGACCTTCCAATGCTACGTCTTCCCGTACGCGGTCGCCACTCCAGAACCTTCCGGCCCCATCCTCCAGTTAAGTATAAAAAACTTGTTCAAAAATAATTCCGTGGTTGGTTTTCTGGCCGCGCATGTATTCCTACAAATCTCTGTATACTATCTCCTAGGAACAAAACCCGTAATTTATATACAACAACTTTAGATACATAAGACGGGTCAGTTATCAACTTTGATAACAAAGTCATTTATGGGTCGCCCTTTCAATCGCATCAATGGACGACTCTGTACTTGTAAATTCATTACATAAACTTTTGGATCACGATACCATTTTGAACTTCATCTTTTGATGCAGGATTACTTCATAACTTTCTGGAGAAATTTAATTACTAAGCAATCCAAAGGACGAATTTGTTTACAGTAAGCCAACAAATCTGTGATTGTAAAGGAATGGATACGTCAATAAAATTCATTCGGAATTGACATATATACGAGTATGTCTTCGATCGATATCATTAATTCTACCCTAACAGCAAAGCTGTGTCTGTTTGAAAATGTATGATGGCTGCTTGGCAAATTACTGGCAGGAAATGAAAAATCATGCTTTTCGACATTCACTGCCTATCAATCACTGGCGACATGTCAAAACATCGAGATTTCTGTGCTTTAACTAAATAAAATAAATATTAATGTTTAAACCTTCCGGAATCATTTCTCTAAATTATGGTGAAACCAGCATCAAAATCATAAAATGTTAGGATCACACGTCAACATCCCAATGTTCATACGGTTAACAACAAAATGCAGCTTAAAACGTCAAGAAACTGCCGGATGATCCAAAATTATACAGTACAAAATATCGTTCTGATCATCGCCGTGTGAACTTTTTTTTTCTTGTTTGTCCCCACTAGAAAATATTGGTCGATATTGTCTAATGTCCCAATTTCTTTTGGTTGAACTGGATATTATTATGTGAAAAAAGTGGTGAATCCTTCTCCATAAGTGGAGTTTGGACGTCCAAATACTTAAGTATTATTGGTTTTCAGCCTCAACCACCACCCCACTGTCATCAAACAGCAATAATCGCAGTTCCTTAATAGCAGAGGAAAGGTCACTGACCCCTGTCTGTAGTTGCGCCACGCCGCGCTATGGAAAATCAAGGTCTGTTTTGGATCAAAAATCGATAACTTTTTTTTTTATAACCATTATGTTGTGAAATTTTGAATAAACATAGAGTAGGTAGTTTAAATAGCTTCAAATGGGATGTATTTTAATATGAATTAATTTAATAAAATACATGAAAAAAGAAAAACTATTTCAAAAGCATCAAAAAGGTTTTTTTTTTTACTTTCCATATAAGTTATAGCGTCTGCAAAAAACAATTATTTATTTAAAATTACGCTCTTCAAGAATGAGTACACTATTACTTTACATTTTATACGTTACAAAACTAAATCCCAAAATAGAAATCAATATAATAAAATATAAGGTAAAAAAAGAAGAAAAATTTGTGTTGAACATTTTAATATAAATTGATTAATTAATTGTATAAAGATTAATGCTTACTTTATGCTATATTAAACTTGGATACAATTTGGCTTCAAAACTGTTGATAATGCCTCAAATGTTTTTCCTCCTTCGATATAGGACAGTATTTCACGTTTAGAACAGTTGAAACTGGACATTTTCAAGAATTAACAAAACACGTAAGTATATTCGTAACAATTAAACTTCTGTTTATTTACCACTCTTTTGTTACATAGAAATAAATGTAACAACTCTTTATATACTATTTGAAAAATTAGGGTTGAAAAATTATCTTGTTGATAAAATTTTTCACACGCAACACAAGTGCAAACATGATAAACGCCCTAATATTAATGAATTAATATTAGTAAATTACGAAATATACCGCTAACTATTAATATGAATAGTCTAAATTTGAAACCTCAATAGAAAGTGGTTTTCCATTTTCTGACTTTTATAACATTTTTACAAATTACTTCGAAAATCGCAAATATCCGCAGCAGATTTTTATTTCATGTTTTTAATGAATAGCTGGCTACAATTCAACGTTGTAACTGTCAAAAGTCTCAATGAACTTCAAAAAACCTTTTTTTTCACCTTATTTTATTCGCGATTATTTTAAAGTATACTTTAAAATAACATTATAAACATATTTATCCTTAAACCATTAAATAAAATTAATAAAATATGTCAGTAGCGAGATTTGTAAAACCATTTTTTAATCCGTCAGCCATAATTATTTTACTGCGCGTAATTTTAATTTGTGATATCTTTTATAGTATTCATTTAAATGATGAGATATCCAGGCATATTTTAATTTTAATTAAATGGCAAGTTTTAATAACATATTTTATCGGATAAGGATTATCAAAATAGATTGGGTTTTTTTTTAAATGAAATTTTGAAAGATCAAAATGGTTACTGTGGGTCATCCTTAAAGATAGACATAAGCTGTCGCGGACTTTACTATTGATCTTGATAAGATTTACAATCCAGTAGAAATTAATTTTATCTATCTGTTAAGGTTTAGTCAGCGCACGCCATGTAAGCGCTGAAAAAAAGCGACTTTTACACGACTTGACAAAACGTCAAGTTTCAGTAGTACGTTTACGTTTAATATATTATAAACCTTTCGGAATACATTCTCTAAGTTATTTTGAAAACCTCATCAAAATCCGTTGCGTATTTTAGGAGAACAACGCGGACATACAGACAAACGCGTAAAGCAACTTTGTTTTATAATATGTACAATATGATAATATAGATATATATATGCAGCGTGGCGCTTTAATGGTGACATTAATTTTACACACGTATATACGGATTAGCGATTTCTTTTTACGAAGATATTTTTATTTCATTAAACGTTATTTATTATTTATTGATTTATTTACATTTTTCTAAAATAGCATCGTGGAGCAACCTGTACTTAACAATTGTAGCGCAGAGGTCAATTACCGGGGTCACGGATCAGAACATCGCATCAATGAAAATAATAAATAAATAATTTATTTTTAAATTAATTTATTTTTTTAATTGACGAATAAAAATTTTCTTATTATATTTTTATGATTACGGGCCACTAGCCTTACCCGTGTGTTAAATTAATGTCACCATTGTAGCGACCCATTGTAGATTACTTATCAATAGTTTGTTTTTAATTTACGTGTAGTAAATTCAAACTATACTGTAACATAAAATCGTCACCAGAAGTTACGTATAAATCCTTCGAATACATTTTTCTTCATTCATATTTCCCTTGGTTATAATTTCGATCTTAAATTCTCATCTTGACTGAACTGTATATTACATACGTGACAAAAAAGTTAGGTAATGCAAAGCATCGCCGACTTATGACTAAATGCCCCCCACTGGGGAGACGGAGGCAGGCAATATTAATATCTACATACGTAATACGCTCACTTCGTCTTCATAAGTCGGCCACGTACATATTACGCAATTTTTATTACGTCCCGGGCGAGCCCACCCTTCTTGAGGAATTTACTAAACAAGAAACTGCAATTTCCGGTGACTAATTCATTGCTGCCCTTAATCTTGTGGGTTGTATTCTTATTTTCTGCTGGAATGTGGTCAAATGTTTATACGGTTGACCATTTACGTCCGCATTTGTATATACGGTCTTTTTATGAATGTTTTGTTATTTCATACCGATTTTCTTTGGGGTAAAGGGGCTACTAAGATTTTATGAATAATACTACAACTATTTAGTCGAATATTATCATAATCAGTATAGAGTGGATTGTGACCGAAATAAGCTTTTAGTACCGCTGACGCTTTTGTTTGTCACAGCTCGGCACATTGAGCTTGAACTTGATTAATAACGAACATTTATAGATATAAGAATAACAATACTAGCTGTGCTCGCAACTTCGTCTGAGATCCAGGATAAAAAGTAGCTTATGACCTCCTCCAGCTCCCAGGCTACCTATCTGTCAAATTCCATAACAAACAGTTCAGAAGTTTAGGCGTGAAAAAGCAACAGACGGACAAAACTACTTTCGAATATTATAATATAAAGAACGGAGTGCCTTTCTTGTAAAATTTTAAACTTGTTTTCAAGCTACGATCTATTAAAAGGACGCCATGCACACAAAATTATATTTAAATCATAGTTAATAAAGACCCGTACAGGAACACGTGTTCATAAAAATGGTAACGTGTGTAATGCCGTGAGAACGATATATCACTTTGAGTATGGGACACACCGGCACCGTGCATACATTGAGTTAAGTGCCACTTAGTTAGTAGCTAGAACAGTAACAGTTCTACTACACGTGCACGGTGTATTGGCATGTCTTCACTTATGCAAATACTTCAAAATATAGTGCTGTAGTTTCTAATATGGAGTGCTGATAGTAGTCTGTTTTGTGAGAGATTGAACAAGCAATTTGTTTACTATTTTTTTTGCAGTTACGTGGTTACCAGTGAGCAGTGTAAAGTGTAAAGGCCACGACTTTGTAGGTCGTGGTTTCGAACCCAGGCAGTCACTTTACTTTATGTAAATTATTTAATCACCATTGCTCTCAAGACGGTGTAGGAAAACATCGTGAGGAACCCGGCATGTCCTAGAACCAAAAATTCGAAAACATGTGACATCCTGGCCCAGTGTGGGTTGGTACACTGGGCCCTCGTGGTAGATTACGGCCCACTCGCTCTCACAGAAACAGGAGGCCTGTGTCCCAGCAGTGGGCACGTTACAGACTACGCTACGTGGTTTGCACATTACTCACGCAATCTAACTTAATTTTTAAGGTTCCGTACGTCCGAATGTAAAAACGGAACCCTTATAGGATCACTCGTGCCCGTCTGTCACAGCCAATTTGTTACGAATCTACCGGATCCATTTAGTTGAAATTTGATAAACTAAATAAATGAATTTTGAATATAGGGGTCACTTTTCACCTCGCGCACATTTGGGAGTGGCGCGAGGAGGCGAAACGCCGGGGCGTAACTCCGCTGCCGCGAGAAATCGCGGCACAGCAGACAGAGCTCCGGCGGGATCTCATGGCGTCATGGAGAGTGCGATTGTCGCAACCCAGTGCTGGGCACGCTACTATTGCGGCGATAAGTCCCCTCTTTGAGGAGTGGCTAGAGAGGAGCCACGGCGTCCTCACCTTTCGCCTGACGCAGGTCCTCACCGGACATGGTTGTTTCGGGAGGTTCCTGTTTCGTATCAGGCGGGAGGAAACGCCCGGGTGTCATCACTGCGTGGATCGCCCGGAGGACACGGTTGAGCATACGGTGGAGGTCTGTCCGGCTTGGGCGGAGCATCGCCGTGTCCTCGTGGAGGCGATCGGCGGCGGGAATCTCTCACGTCCGGCCCTAGTCCAGGCCATGGTACGGAGCGAGAGGGCATGGGAGGCCGTCACCTCCTTCTGCGAAGCAGTAATGCTCGCGAAGGAGGAGGCAGAACGCGTGAGGGAGAGGCAAATTTCGCGCCCTCACGCCCCTAGTCGCCGCAGGAGACGCCCTGGGCGTCGGGAATCGCAGGCCGATTCCCGGCCACCGTAGGCGCGGGCTTGCGGACGGTGAGCAATGGGTAGCTCGCCGTCCGATAAGGACCAGGCCCGGGTCGACAGCGCGTTGTGTTCCACGCGCGCCTCAAAGAGATGTCAGCAAGTGAAGAGGTCCGATAGGACCGATGCCTGCCGGGGTTGCGGGAAAGTCCGAAAGGGATACCGTGGCCCCTAGCAACGTACAGGCAACGGAAGGAACAAGGGTGGGTTTTAGTCAGTAAGAGTCTGACACGCCCTCCCGCTCCACCCAGAGCGGGAGGTTATTTGATAATTTCCCACCCAAAAAAAAAAAAAAGGGGGTCACTTTTCAAGGGCAAATTGGTAAATTTAAAAAGAGAAGTTTTGCAAACTGAACCGTGTGACATATCAAATGGAAGGACTTGTTGTGAGGATCTCAATTAAAAAAATTTTTTTTTTTTTTTTTTTCTTTTTTTTTCTTTGTCTGTAACCTGTGCAGTCGTGTGTAGATGGCGTTTTTCCCATATTCATTTAGTTTACAGTCAATAAGTGCGTGGTTCCTGAAATGTCACAATTAATTAAAAACTTGTGTTAAACAATCTGCACGGCTTTATTGAAATTATTTGGTATGATTATGTAACCCGTAAAACAAATTGTGTACTAATTTGTTTTACGGGTTTTACGGCCAGCAATGATTATTATGTATTTATCCAGGTTTATGAAACACTGACGTACCTACCTACTTACATTAGGTACACTAGTAAACTAATATAAAACGTATGAATGTTACTTAATATAAACTTAAAATATTTAACGGCGAATTTCAGCAATAAAATTGAACGCGATCAGCATATAAACCACGTTTAAGAGTTGTAAGTGTCATTTTCTTTGGAATATTGACACTGACAGCTCTTGAACTAGGTTTAGATGTGCTGATCGCGTTCAGTTTCATTGGTCAGTCAATTGACGCCACTAACTGAATATAAGACCTAATTTGAGTACCTAGGTATTGCATTTAGCACAACCGCAAGCCAAGGAAACAAACAGTTCCATTTTCCGAATTAATTTCACGTCAATGAACATGAAAGCCAAATCCGAAAAGAAAACTGAACTTCCGCTTTTCTACCGCTCATAAATAGAATAAAACCGCGATCAATTTTATGAAACAGAATTTTGTTTATTATTTTCGTTTAGAGCGATCAAGTGTGTAAAGAAAAGAGTCTCGCCAGAGATTGTTGGCATAAATCATTTTTCAATTCAATTTAAACGACACAGTGTTGTTGTTGCCGATACAGGGCAACTCGCAAGGCGTTCGTGACTGCTAGTGGATATACCACGTATTTTTCTATCATATTTATTTTCAAAGAAAGAAAGAAAATAGGAATGTTTATAAACATTTTAAAACAATGTATGTACAGTACAACTATTTTCTTAATGTCCCTCGGGAATCATCGCATTTCCGAATACAAACAGCTTTCCTCCCATTTTTAAAATAACTTACATTAAGTTTTGGTTGGTGTTGGTTTTGGTGTTGGTGTTTTTTCGAAACTTTATTTGTATTTACACAAGTTGTTGGTATAAATGCAAACTAAAATAAAATATTTCATATTTTTTGTGTTCACCACAATGTTCACTTTAACATTTTAGCATTTAATATAGGTAGTTGATTAATTCGTCACGTCCTTTGGTGTGCCCTAAGGAAGTATTTTAGGGCCCACTCTGTTTTTGATATATATAAATGAACTTTGTAATCTAAACCTTGAGCGCGGCACTATAATATCTTACGCTGTCGACACTGCCCTCCTTTTTTCTGCTGAATCGGAACATGAAGTCTACAAGTTCGCGCAACACGGTTTTAATATTGTAAATAAGTGGTTTCAACATAACTCTTGTTCTCACACACTATTGTCTACATTTCTTTCTCATTTCTCCTATCGCAGGTCTGCTGGAAGAAATTTCTTAAGAAATAAGCAGTCCTACCTTTGTACTCATAATTATGATTATATCTTATCTGTATCTATTTTTCTATGTGTACATAAATAATGAAATAAACAAATAATTCACTAACATTAAATGCGGCTAAGACAAATTATATTAAATTTTCAATGCGCAAACAAAGATCTGTTTTGCCTTCAACGATTTTTGCTCATTGTTTTATGGTCCCTGCAGATTGCATTCTTACGTGTCCTAATATTAATATAACTAATCAAATAAAATATCTGGGAATTATAATAGATGAAACCCTATCTTTTAAACAACACATAGAAGCTTTAAATAATAGAATGCGTAAGCTAATATTCGTTTTAAAAAAACTACGTTATATTGCAGACCCAAAATTAATTAGGCGAGTTTACCTTGCTCTCTGTCAGTCAATTTTGACTTACTGCATTACCTCTTGGGGTGGAGTGGGTAAAAGTTTGCTATTACCTATCGAGAGAGCTCAAAGAGCGATTCTCAAGGTGTCTACTTGCCGCCCTTTCCTTTTTCCCACTAACTTACTCTATAAATCCTGTGAAGTACTAACAGCTCGACAGTTATTCATAATGAGCATCGTATTAAAACAACATGCAACCCTTCTCTACAGCACTGAAACTATAAACGATACGGAAAGACATAGTTTGCCCTACAAAAAGTACAAAACACGCTTTCGCAGCCAAATTTTTTGTCTTCCTAGGACCATTACTTTATAACAGACTAAATGCGAAAGCCAAAATTTATTCTCTAAATTATAATAATTGCAAAAGAACCGTCAAGGAAGCTCTTCAAAGTATGTCCTATGAAGATACGGAGGAATTATTAGTTGTACTTAAATAAAAGTTGTATTTGTACTAATTAAGTTTAGCTAAGTTAGGATAGGTACTAATATTTCAGCAAGTAGGATTTATTGTACTATTTACACCGTTTTACATACCTATTAGATGACTAGATTTTTATAATTAATGTGATTATTTAGAAATATTATACCTTGCCTCGCCTGAAACACGGGATAACCTAGTTCAGGCACATAACATAATTGAATTTTTCGTAGATTTAAGCAAATTTGTATTTAGTGTTTCACCTTTTTACCTGAATATACTTTTTATTATATTATAATTCGTTTTAGCCTAAATGCTTCAAATATCGACATAAAAATGTAGCTAATATCTTGAGAGCATTTATTCTAAAAGTTAACAGCGTCGCAAATAGCTGTCAAATATTTACCTGCTTTGATTAATTTGTCAATTTTACTGTATGGAAATATGAATCGGGCTAACTAGCGAACTAAAATATTGATTTAACATTATATTTGCGACGTTGTCAACTTTCAGAATAAACGCTCTTAACAGAATCTAAATAGTTATCAATACTCATAATTTATTCTGGACCTACCTACATAATGCATATTGACCTAAAATAGTTTCTAGTGCAAGAATAGTAATATTGAGTCGCAAGTAAAACGGTACTATAACGGAATTTGTATTTCCTAAAACCTACAAGGCAAGGTCCACTCCATTCTAACGCACCCCAAAGCAATTTCGGCTTGCAGTTTATCAAATCCAACATTTAAATGACCAAAGTCGGCTTCTACAAACAACTTGTTTGGTTGATAGGATGGCATCGGGTCGTATTGCGTTTGTTTGGACCCGTTTGGACCTATAAATCTGTCTCTAACTTCTTCTTAACGCGTATCTAGTGTTTCGGCGTCGGCGTCTTGTTTCGCAGACGCTGGAAAACCAATTTTAGTATATTGCATTAAAAGTTGTTGCCAAATGCAGTTTGTGTGTTGATTTTCTCGTTTTCTCACTTCGATCCCGTTTCGTACCACATGAATACGCATTAAAGTCCAACTCATACAAATTGGAATTCACTTACCTACCGCTGTATATTAGAATCAAACGGTAATGGAAAATTTTGCGACACAATTTTTTTAGACATGGAGGTAGGAAATATGTTTAAACGGAAGGTTTTTAACGCAATGTAGGTACTTCTTTTTTGATCGCAATGAATTCATGACTATGTTACAAGTTTATTGCCCGTTTTCACAAACACTAGGCGACATTTAGGTAAACGAATGCTTAAATAAAAGCGCGCTTTAGATTTTCAACGCTCGGCCTAGCACAGAAAATTGAAAATCCAACAGCGTGATTTTATTAAAGCATTCATTTACTTAAATGTCAAAACGATAACAAACGTTAGTTGGTACGTATGTGCCTAGCAAATTTTCATTATATTTACATTACCATTAACTATAAATGCGGATTGTTTTTTGTTTATTTACGCTTTCACGCTAAAACGGCTGAACGGATTTGGGAAAAATTTGTCACTAGGGTAGACAATGACCTGGGTTAGGACAAAGGATACTATTTATCTCGATATTCCCTCGGGATCGAGACTTATACGTGTGAAACCGCGGGCGCAGCTAGTTCTTTATATTTACCAAAATAGTTTATAACCTACGTGCGTCTACCGCAATTCCCGCCAATATGCCTCAATACAGTCGTACGGTCCAAGACGTCGCCGTGAGTTTTATCTCACATCAAAAACGTCCACTTTTACTGGCGGGCGCTAGTTCACGGATAATAACATTCAATTTTAGTCGAAGTATTTACGCGCCCTCGCTAGGTCCCAACGCGCCAGATATTTATGGAGGTCTGTAGCAGCCTTCCCAAATTGAAATACATTAATATTTTACCATAAATGCGACACTTTCATGCGGAACATAACGTTATCGTAATTGGATTCTTCCTTCAAAACGATAAACGTCCACATATCATGTGAAAACTACCAGTTTAAGTAATTATATGCGAGATATGAGTTATTCATTGTATTGAACCTGGTATTTTTGCGTAGGCAGCAAGTATTAAACACTAGCGTAGCGAAAATAGAATAACAATATTGGAATGATAGCTTCCCATTATTAATACGAGTACCTATACTTCTCTTTGAGAAGTTATCGAAGGATGGTAAGCTCAACTTTGAACTTCAAGTATGGAATCGGTATTAAAGGTGATAATAATTTTTATTCATATAAAAAACGATTACAAAAAGTGTACATCTAGCCAACAGTAAAAAGATTTTCCATATAATTAAAGTGCCTAAAGGTAAACTAAAACTAAGATATTATAAATAAAAGTGCAAGTAATGATGGTTTGGAAATTGCAATGTTAGGTAGCGACCCGCCCGAGCTAGGTTAATTTAACCTGTGTTTCAGGCAATCACTTTACAAATATATTTCATTTAGGACAGTAAAATTTAAAATAAATCTATAACTACGAGAAAAAGCTTATTTTGATACATTTAAACGTAAAACTAAACTTATGTAAATTATACAAAAATAAACACTTAATAAGGGTCAAATATCATCAGGACAATATTTCTAGAAGTTGTTCTGTGTCTGTGTAATTAAGTGTAGCTAAATATTCTAATACCAAGTTGTTGCACTGCTTGTATCTTACACTATAGAAGCTAAGAGCCTTAATAGCATCTTGCATTAATAGGGATCCAGCGGGTTCCTGCGGCGTAAAGTCATCGGTCCACCTTGTTGGAGGCCTTCTAACGCTACGTCTACGCAGAAAGCACAAGAGTGGCGGTGCTTGGGGGGGGGCTATGTCCAGCAGTGGACGTCTTTCGGCTGAAATGATGATGATGATGATTACCTACTTCTTGCGCTAGTTTTCCTATTTCACGCATTTTTTATCTCAATATTTTATTCTAGGCCACATTCTCATGAGAAATTGACGAACCCAAATTGTAGAGTCGCAGGTCCGCTATTAAACTTAGGACCCAAAGTCACGAGACGATAAATAATGCAAGACAGATGCCTATAAAAATACACGCGCCTTGTCGCACAAGAGTTCAGTGAATGTCTAGTCGCATGTGAAGGTACACTCACGGACGTCGTGTCGCGCCCGTACACTCGCCGCCAATAATGTTGCGTTCGCAATACTTTTTATACAGTGATCTTTTCAAACATTAATCAACTGACACACTACGGCTTGTCAAGTAGGTACAGTTCCCTACGAACAAATTTATTTTAATTTATATAATTCCAATCTAATTTCCTCTAATTTCATTTATTTTAATGTATTATAATTCAATATAATCTCGTTGCTAAATACAATTATTTTGCACTTACCATTAAACTCCTTTATGTAACCAAGTTTGTCATCTACACCTTCTAACACTTTCACAAACACTGTTTACAAAAACCATAGTTACCCAATCACCCAATAAATCCTTTATTATTACTTATTATGCATTGCATCATAAAATTCATTAATTAATGCGCCATATTATAATTTTTTACGTAATCAGTACTTATCCAATAAGCCAAAAAGTCAAACAAATACTTTTTTATGATAGCTGCGCGCACAGATTGCATTAAGTCTGCGGCGCGTGAGTCGCCGACGACGACGCTACGAAATGTTGCCATTTTATATGTTTAGGACTACTATTGTGTTTATTTTATTTTTGTCTTATTTTGTTATTTCTCTATATGCTGCACTAGTTGACGTCATCACGTCAACGCTGGCTGTCGCTGAAAACCAGCGCTGGGGCTCTGTCTCGCATAGGGTCGCAGCATTATGCTGAGCGATGGCCGTTTTGCGTGGATGTGACGCATATTTTCCCCCAAATTGTTATTTTCGTGTTTTGTTCTTTCCTTGCGTCATGTGAACCGCAAATAAACGTATTTTCTTTCTTTCTTTTTTTATCTCGCGCCCAAATCGAGTTTTCGTCTGTCGAGATATTCCGCAATGATGCAAGCAGAAATTCCTTTGTGTTTCTTGTGTGTATAGATATGCTCATATCCGGGATATAAGAGATAACACTGGAAAAGAGCATAACTCTGTCTTCTCTGAATCGGGGTTGTCCCGAACGATAAGCCTTACCTACGTCTTCATTTCAGAAAATTGGAAGATTCCTGTAATGGACCGTTTTATAAAATAGCCTCTTGTCTAAGGAAATCGATTGAACATACCTTGAATAAGCCCTTTGTCCGTTGAAGAATACCCGTAGAGATAACAGAAAAGAATACTTTTATATCGGTTATACAGCCAGTACTGAACTGCGATAACAAAGGTAAATCAAATATTTTCTAGATACATCTGTTGGTCTATATCGATTTATGGCTATATTATTATTTTATATTTCAACATGAGACTCATGAGTTGATAAATAGAACAATATGTCTTATACAATATTGTCAAACATATTCAATGCATTTTTATGAGTGAAATCATCAAAGACAAACAGGGAAAGAAATGGTGTGCATTACCAATCTACATTTAAAAATATTAAAATTATGGTCGGCTGTGTTTGGTACCGACCCTAGCAAATTGTAAAAATACTCATCAGCCAGCAGGCTACCATTAAATCATAATTAGCACGGTCGGATCGTGCGACAGCAATTTTCTCATTTTCCTTGCAAAATTATTCCGGCGAAATCGTCATAAAATTCTTGTCTCTTGTGCTAAATATTTCAGTTGTATGCCCAGATTTTTGTTATCAACGTATTATTGTGTTTGTTAATAAGATTTTTATATCCTACTTCCATAATCTGGGAAAAATAATATCATTGTCTCGGGAATCTACCATGGTTTCATATGTTTTGAAGATCGAAAAATCAACGAAAATAATTAAATGAAATACGTAGCGAATTTTTCAACATTTTTCTAGGAAAAAAATAACTACTTATCTATTTTTATCACTAAATAATTCCTTGTCCAAAATAAAAACCAAGTTGCGATAGGTACGGCGTTAAGAAATATTCAGCGTTAGCATTCTTATAATATCGGGGCATCTAAAAACGTCGTCGTCACAGAATTCCCACAGAAAAATACTAGTTTCAAGAGAAAATGTGCGATATATTTTATTTTTAAGGTCAAGCAGATCCGCCGCGGAGGGCCATTAAATCACAATTAGAAGTAATGCGGGTGGATGCGTGAGCGGCGACTGGAGGCTTAGTGCGAGCCCTAGCCGTAGGGCTTTGTTGGACTTACCCTCTTGTCTTTTAATACTTATATTTCACGCCTCCAATAGCCATTGTTGCTAGAAATACGTCTTATTAAAGCTCCTCTCATATGAGCTGAATAAAGTCCGAATTTGTCTCCATTGCTAGATAAAACTTTATTATAGCCGTAACATTTAGGTTACATTTAGAATGGATAAGTAATGAGACGACGGTGGCTATTTCGGCAAATGTACGCGATGTAGCAGGCAATAAGATAGACGTCTGAGGTAATGACCATATTCCTTGAAAGCCGTAGGGTTATTGACAAAATGACGGCTCGACTCGTATGTCCCGATAGTGGGTCCCATCGGTCGGCCCAACAATATTAGAGGTCGTAAGGACCGATGCGAGAAACCATCCCAGGACATTGTACAAGGTAGAATTGTGAAAGTACGAAGAAGTTTAGCCATGTCGCGATGGTAAGATAAATGCGAAAAGAGGATTCTTATTACGGTCGAAAAATTACTGAGTATAGGCACTAAATCAATAGATAGCACTTTATCTAAAAAGTAGAATTATTGCCTTTGAGATAAATGAAAGTATTTGCAACTAAAACTTTGCCAGTACTTAGAAAGTAAGGTAACAGAAGGGTTTACAATATCAGCTAACTTGGGATTTCAAATCATTTAGACCGAGTTAAGTATTCCTGGCAAAGAATTTCTACTTACAAAGTATACGAGTCCAAAAAAAGCATTTATTTCAAATACACCAATTACAGGCACTTTTGGATTGTCAAAGGGTCGGTCAGTCAGGAAGATGAAGCTAGTTGCCCATTCCAAAGCGTAGTAGGTTCCTATGGAGAAGAACGGGCAAGAAACTCCACGGACACTCTTTTAAATCAAAATATTGGTTACATTATTCATGTTGAAATTATATATGTGAGAACAATGTAGAAAGACGTCCACGTTAAAAGCGTCCGTAATAAAAAGATAAAAACAATTCAAAAATTAAGATAAGCCGTGGCAGATAAGAGATGACCAGTCCCTACTGACGGCGCCCGTTCACGAACATGACGCATGGATCAGCACCGTTTAGCTCAACCATTTTGAAGGGAACTTAACGATCCAACACACACGCCACCTCCAGCGAGACATTTGAGTGAGCATGACATACTCTTAGCCGCCAGGGCACATTCAAGTCAATGAAAGACGTATCCAATAAATGGTAGCTTTATAGAAGGTACATGGTCACAGTGCTCACACATGTGCTATGCAATTATACAATACTACGAGATTGAAGTTATACAATTCTAAGATAATTTATGCAATCTTCAGCAGATCAGCAATGAAAGTAAAACCCAGTAAATGGTCGTTTTGTAGAAGGTCACAATGCTCACACATGTGCTATGCAATTATACAATACTTAGAATTGAATTTATACAATGCAAGGATAGTTTTTGCAATCTTCAGCAAGAATCCAACAATATTTTCGATGCTAATCAACAAGTTTATGCGCCCTTGTGGAGCTCAACCAGCGTTGAGCCAAGCATTTTTGTCAGCGATGTAATCCCTCAACTTATATTATATTATGGTTGGCAGCATAGTGTGCGTTTTATATAAGATTTAAGTTTCGTTTCATTTAGTTCGAGTGCGTGGGGAGGTATTTTATTGTAATATTTTAAACAGTACCCCATGAAGGTTGAGTCTACTTTAGCCAGTCTGAAACCAGGTTGAACCAATTGGTCCCTATTTCTAGTACTATGTGTGTAATTGTGTCTTTCACCTCTTTTACTGAAAAGTACTTTACTGACGAGGTACCGTCATGATGTTAATATTTTTAAACAGTTCCCTAAGAGAATCGCGCCTGTGCTCTTTTCTGCAGAATAAAAATAGAGTCGACATCTGCAGCTCGTCCCCATAGTAAATTACCGTATGACATGATACTTACTATGAAAGTAACTAAAATAGACTAGCCTCGCGGTATCTACATCAGTAAATTGACGGATTTTTCTTACAGCATATGCTGCTGAACTTAGCCGTCCCACAAAAGATGTTAAATGAGGACCCCATTGCAGCCTGGAGTCGTGTGTGTTATCCCCAGGAGAACAGTTCTACGAATTCTAGTTTCTTCTTATTAAATACTATATCACAATCACTACTTTTAACATTCAGCGGAAGTATCGTCAGCTAATAAAACCATTTGTGGTTGTTTTTTTAATAAATGGGTAGATCATTATACATTGTGAGTCTATATATTGTGCACTTACAGAAATGTGGGAAAGTATTCTTAATTTTATCGAAGGAAAAATAATTATAACAAAAAATAAAATTGTATCCTTATAGCTACCCTAAGCCCCATCCCTGTGTAAACAAAACGGTATAACTTTTAAACTAAACCATCTATCACGATGAAACAAACTCAGTAATAATTAGAAATAACAGGGCGTTCTCTTCAATAGAGAATAATGGTGTTTTTTTTTAACAAAAATCTTGTGTTTTTTTATATTTTTTTATTTTTTGTTCCTTTAAATTATTCTTCATTGTATCTAATACCACCTTAATATCTCAATCACAACATTTTCTATCAACTGTTAAATGTCTTGCACACGGCTACGTACCATACATTAGCAGGTAGAGACCCTATTTGAGTTTTTTTTTACTTTTAATTATTTTTGACTGTTTATAATTTTAAGCATAGTTTCCCACATTTCGATATGTGCACATTATGAAGACTCACACTGTATACTAAAAATAGGTAAGAACCCAATATCGAGCCTTGCGGAACACCCATTTTTACTTTAAGACCGAGTGAATTGACACCATTCATTTGAACTTGCTGTTGTCTATCATTTAAATAATATTTTACTAAACTGAGCGCAAGTTTACCTAGTCCGTAATGCTCAAGTTTCAAGAGTAAGGTTTCATAATTTATACATTCAAATGCCTTGGAGAGGTCACAAAAGATTCCTATGGCATCATGGGCCTCCTCACACGCTGTAAATATGTGTTTTAATAAGGTGACACCGGCGTCTGTCATACATTGTCTTTTGGTGAAACCATATTGCTGATCATGTAAGATTTGGTTGATGTTAAAATGATTAAGAATTTGATTGAGCATTACCTTGTCGAATACCGGCAGTACGGATACTGGTCTATAATTATAGGTGTCTTTACTGTATTTTTATAACCTTACTATATTTCATAAAATCCGGGAAAATTCCTTGGTCCACACACAAATTGAATATTAAAGCCAAATATGGTGCTATAGTCTCGATTACAAATTTTGATAGATAATCCCTATAGATCTTCGGTCAATTAACACAAACGTATTTACATGATTTAAAAAAATAATAATATGTACAAGTATGTATGGTCAATTTGATTTTGATTTACCGAAAAGCTTTTATAACTATCATAGGGTTTATATGTTTAAATTGAAATTCAACCGGGCAGCCTGGAACGTTCGCTCTTAATAAATCAATTGGGACATCGGGTGAAGAATTTAAAGCTTCCGTCATTTTTTATAGTATATTAGTAAAGAAATGTACAAGTTCTTGAGCTACTTCTAAGTGCTTATAGCACAGTACCACGTGAAGTCTCCAATGTGTACTCAGTGTTCCGTATTTATTTCCTAATAGTTTAATTATTTATAACTTTCCAAACTGTTTTTATTTTATTTTCTACTTAATTGAACTTGTTGCTAATGTACAGGGCTTTAGCTGTATTGCAGGTATTTAAAAAATATTATTATTATATTTTTTTAAGCCAATTTTTTTTTTGACATACGTACTTGTTGAAAGTTTCGTTGTGTTAATGTAAGGCTTTAGGAAACATCACGTGCACAATAATTCACTTGAAATAAAATAATTATTGATTCTCCCCCAATGTCTAATGAGAGTGGACTTGAAGCTGAATTAAATTTCCGGCACTCCCGCTCTCTTTTGTTCTTTACAATCTCATTAGTGTGAAATACTTTACAAATACCGTCCAATTCACCGCGAAAATCTTATTATTTGAGATTCAGGATTGTCTCTTATTAACGAGAATAAAGGGACAACGATTGACCGGGGAAAAGCATCCACAATTTAACGCGAATTAACTACCACAATGGCTTGAAGTAATGAGTGAAGGCTGAAGTTTTCTGCCAAACCGTCAGGAGGCTTCCCAAGATGTTGATTGATAGAACGAGTTAACGTGCGAACGCACTCGCGGTAATACCGATTATTAATCACGATTATTGCCTATTGATTCGGTTTTATCTTTCCGTATTCCCACTTACATACTTATTCGTTGCTCTCACAGAGGTCAAGTGTGAATAAGTAAGTCTTTTATGTAAGTGTGCTTCTTTTGCAAGTTAAGAGAAAACACTCCTTTTATCGAGGATGCTCGTTGATTGGCCACATTGTTGTTCACGGTGGCGCGTGTCATATTATTCTGAATACAGTATAACTGAAATTTGCCAAAGGTGCAGCGAGCTTAGGTGTAAAACTGTACTAGAAGATTTTCCTTTCAATTTCGTGACTCAGTTTAATTTCCGGTGAAAGAAAATTAGCAATTGAAAATAACAAAGTGGATTTTTTTGCACATCTTTTTATACGTACAAAATAAATGCCTGCTCTGTATTTTAGATAAGCTACCCTATAAACAATATTTATAACTTATGAAAGAAATATGTTTACTCAAAAATAATTAAACAAAAAAATATTTCCGAATCTGCATGCAGCCGTTTCATTAACTTTCGACGAGAAATAAGGTAGAGCATTCATTGGAGCAGACAGATCAATCAATAAATCAGTCAGTCGTCACAGGCGGCCATTAAGTAACAGAGCAATCGAACATTGTTTGAATTCAGTGCAGCGAGCAGCTCGTCCGGAAATGAAGACCTATTCATTGTTGAATTCCAGGTTATAATGTCCGACCAACGTATGGACAATGAACACTTTCTTGTGTTGTTTTTAAGAGCAGAGTTATTTTTTTAATTAAGTGCTCTTGTTAAAAATGTTTTTACATTTTGATTTTGGTTTGTCATTCATTTTCAATTCCGTGAAAAATACCACCCAAAGTAGAAATACAATACTTAACTCTTATTATTATTGTTTTATTCAAAGAATTCTATTGTTTTTATTCTGGAACAAAACAATGTGAACGTAAATCTCGAGAAAACAAAATAAAAGACCCTTAAATTACATCATTAGACGAACATTGTATGGTGTTTTGATGCTTGTTTTGTTGTTTGGGAAAATACACTCTTTCCAATTACCGTTTGTCTTTTTGATAAATTCTTTTTCATTATAAATTTTTCAAATAAATTCATTACATTTCCAGAATTGATTTCCTTAAATAGATAGGGCTCTAATTTGGATTTCTATTTATAAGCAAATGTAAAGAATTGATTTCCCAACAAAGTTTATTTAATTAACCAGATTAGATACTTAGTTGCTTTTAGGTGATATTTTTATAACCAGTAATTTGTGCTTTAGTTGCGTATTCTAATTAAAATACACATCGCACTGTTTGTTAGCGGGAAAATCATTTGATTATATTTCACTGAAAACATTTTTGAATTTTTAAAGCCGGCTGACACAAAGCGGAAACACGTGTCGGTACGCAAAACCATTTGCAGGCTCTTAAATCGCAATAAAAACATAAAATTAAAGACATATTTATAATATTTTAAGCAGTGTATGCAAACGAGGCCCGAAAACAAAAATACGGCATAAAATAACGTTGATATTAAAAATATTCCAGATTGGCATAACAATCACAGCATGTAGAACGTAAAGAGAATGCAGTATGTTTCGTATTGCGTTTTCTTATTGGCGAATATTTTCCGTGACGCCAGAATGAGCGCGTGAGACTCGGGCGCCGAATAATATATTATATTGCAAGGAGGTATATCACGGCGGCGACAGGTGTGCGGAGGCAATCCTCTTTTACCCTCCTCCGAGCTTTTCGACCCCAAGAAACCCCTTTTAAGTAACATGACTTTTAACTTTGTGACCCATCTTTGCTTTAAAGTGCTCAGACTTATCCAATTCTGGGCGCTTATTACGGAGCTCCCGAGGCGTAATTTAAGCGGAAAATCAGTGCGTTTCAGACCATAGATCACAGTAATGCTCCCTTTGTATAGATTGACGAGTATAAAGGATCAAAATTACTGAGTTGCTTTTATAAGGGACTGACAGGTTTGTGGTAACGAACATTTAATTATGTTCCTTGAAGACTGAGGTTTATTTAAAACTGATTTGTTTCAAAGGAAAAATATCTGTAGGATTCATTTTAAATTAAAAAACAAAACAGTGTTTACTTCAAAAACCAATAAAATAAATGTATCTACTTATTTTGAAATAGAAATATCACGCTTGAGATCATCGTGATGTGAAGAGAAGGTGGCTTTGATGACTGATCTGGAACAGGCTTGTTTCAGTTTTCTATTACTTTTTAGATACTTGCCTATATTATTTAGATTGAATTAGGATATTATACATAATAATACGTTTTACCCAACCTGGAATAACCTGACCGAAGAGCAAATTCAATAAAATATAGTATACAAAATGTTATTTTAGCAAACTAAAATTCTCGGTAATACTAAAGTTTTATTTTGCTTAGGTAAAAGCTACCTGCTTTGAAAATGTGCATTGTAAGCCTCGGTTTAGACAACAGCTTATAAATAAACAATCTTTGATGGCAGAGAGTGTAGCCTGCAGCTATTTTATATTATTCTGTGGACATATTTTCGGCAGCCATTTTCCATTGCCGATCAACCCTTTTGACAATTTATCGGGACATCACATTTTCATACAAGCGGGTGGCACGAACTACGCGACCGCGTCTCATACATATTCAAATAACAGGGGCTGTACAAAGCAGAACCACGCTGTGCCCCCGACGTGTTAGAATTACAAAAAAGTATACAGAATATGCCAACTGATAAACAATCTATATCGTGATAACTTTACAGATACCCATCTATGTATTACTTACTTAACCCGCGTGGGAGCCATATTTGTAAATGTTTCACGTATTTGCTGACCCTTGCTTGGAATATAAGTTAATATATCTATAATGTTTTAAAAGACTCGTAGGGAACATGTTTCTAACTTAGGTGCAAACCAAAGTGCATATTGACATTATTTAACAAAACAATGTTCAGTTTGGAAGTTTGTTACTAATAGTAAGTACATAGCTATTACAGCTAGTACTTAAAGAGGGAACAGGGCCTGCGAGGCATTTGAAAAATAGGTATTTGAAGAAACTATTGCCGTCGTCTTCCCTGAAGCCTGCTTCCGTAGAGTGCGATAGGGATAGCTGCAGCTCAGACCGATTATAGCACAAAAAAAATATGACGAGATCGACGTTTCGTATTCCCCTTTTATCTCCTCAAAAATTGAGCCGATTGAATTATATTTTACTTTAAAATTTTGAGTAAGAGTATGTCTAGATTCCTATCATTTTTTATTTATGTTAAAAGATTTTCGAATTTGTCTGTCTGCCTCTAATCACGGCGATAAAAATGGGGCGTTTTATACATTTTTGGAGGGTCATATTTTCATTACCGATAAGTTGCTGAAAAAAGGACATAACAGGGACGTGTCTTCAGCAGACCTTGATTTTATGAAAAAAAAAGATTGTTCTAGAGGCATTATTCAGGAAGAAAAAAGGGGAATACATTTGTATGGAGAATCACAGGCCTTGTTCCCTCTTAAACCACTTATAATTTCTCAGTGAAACAATTCGCTTTTTTATTTTTCTTCTCTTTGAATGTAGCCTGTGGTTAAACTGAAGTCAATTACAACTTGGTCTTCATTTGCAAGTTACGTCTGTGCTCTCGGTCCAATGTTAATATCTACAGTATTATATCCTACAGCTGATTTATATTCAAATAAAACTGAATCAAATTACTGACTGAAAATTACTTTACTTAATTATGATAATTAAGTAACTTTCGTGATCTTATACGTACTTTATTAATTTTATGATTATTTGCATCACGTACATGATATAATCTATAATACCTACTTGAAAAATCGACATTCATCTAAGTTTTTGCTACAGCTCAAAAGCTTTTGGCATATAAACTATTGTGTCATATAAACTATCACTATCACGAAATAAACAGAGAACGGCTAGGGCGGATCATATTCACCATATTGGATATCATAAGAGTCAACAGAGCGCCCCTGATATGCGGTTGCGACAGCATTCTGCTCGGTACAATAAACACTACGCGCCTGCATTTACATAAGCCCTTCCTGACCTGCGTGAGATGCAGATTCATCGATATATTATCTACCTAGTCACTCTATAGGTACGTTATTCAGAACGTTTCAATGAAAAACTGAATCGATTATAAAAAGATATCTCGTTTAAATATCAATTAATCGGCTTACCATTTACAAATCATTTTTAAGACATGAAGTCAAATTTGATACCAACAAATTAAAGTTTTTAGGGCCATAATCGCCACGCTTGGCAGGTGGGTTGGCGATCGCAGTATAGTGTTAAAAATGCATAGAGAACGCTGCTGCCTATTCTCTAGTAAGTCCCTTAGTAGCCTTTTACGACACCCATGGGAAGAAATAGGGTAGCGCTATCCTCTAAGTCCGGCACCACACGGAACTAAGTGGTTAACATAAGTTTACTATCTAACATCCGCCATATACGGCAGGGCAGTTTAAATGTCAATGTGTGATACGCGTAAAAACATAACCCTGTCTTTGCTGACGCGCAGTAGGGTAATAATTCCTATTCGACCTATTCCTACTCGAATAATTCCTGCGACCAATTTGCATGTAGCGCTCGCCGGCTGTTGCCGCGGCATCACTCTCTTCGCTCACTCGGCTCGCGCGCAGTTGGTCACAGTTGTAACCTTTTTTTTTTTTTTTTTTTTTTTGTCGCTGAGAAATGCTTTATGCATTACCGCTCGTGGGGGACGAGACGGGGTATGTGGGACTCCTGTCGGAATGACAGTATACCCACTAAAACTCAGCGGTGTTCCCACATCGCCGTGATGGGAGGGCCATGGGAAACCGGCTCAGCCTTTACATCCACAACCCTCCCGGCGCATGCCCGCCTAGCTGGCGGGCCCCGCATGCCCCCCAGGTTGGGGGGCAACGGGAATGGCCGGGAACACCTGGCCATTCCCGTCCGACACTGGTGGAGGCCTGTGCAATACAGGCAAGGGTGCCCCCGCATCCGTTGCCTGCTGGCCTCCACCTGGGAGGAGTCGGAGATGACTATCAAATTGACGTCTTCTTCTACCCCTCCTCCGCCTTCGGAGCGGCGCCGCGTGAGGATCGTCCTCCCGCGCGCGCTCTGCCGACTCCTTCTGGGACATAACATGTTCGCAGAAGGAGGCGACTGCCGCCCAGGACCTTTCATTCCCCAGCATGGCGTTGACCAAGCCGGGGAGTGAGAGATCCGGTCCTATCGCCGCGATGAGACCTTGGCGCATCTCGGTCCACGACGGGCACACCTCGAGGGTGTGCTGCGCCGTGTCCTCCACCGCACCACAGTCGTGGCACGACGGTGTCTCCTCCCGTCCGATTCGGTGCAGGTACGATCCGAAGCAACCGTGTCCGGACAGCACCTGCACCAGACGGAAGGAGAGGAACC
Organism: Xanthia icteritia; assembly: GCA_949128155.2. Taxonomy (NCBI): domain Eukaryota; kingdom Metazoa; phylum Arthropoda; class Insecta; order Lepidoptera; family Noctuidae; genus Xanthia; species Xanthia icteritia. The sequence continues at coordinate 10,992,932 of OX421930.2, forward strand.
CGTGCGACCGCTCGAGCCAGTCTCGCAGGACGGGCCCAATCGCGTCGAGGGTTCGGCGGCCGAAGGCTGCGGTGGCGAGCTCCCCTGTCCAATGGACGACGATGGCGTCCCTCGCCTCCCGCCGGACGGCCTCCCGCTCTTCCGGGGCTGGGCGTTCTCCTCTCGCCCTCCGCCCCGCCGTCCATTCATATACTCTGGCGAGCACCCACGCCTCGAGTTCCCAAGGAGGGGTGCCGGCCAGAGCACATGCTGCCGCGAAGCCCACCGTGCGGTAGGCCCGCGCCACCCGCTGGGCTATGACCCTTTGGGGCGCCCGCAAGGCGGCGGCGTTCTCCCTCCTTCGGAGGGAGTCCTCCCAAATAGGAGCCCCGTATCACAGTTGTAACCTAACCTAACCCTTTTGTTGGGGTGCCACTAGCGGCGTGAAATGACTTTGCGATATGCCCAGTGGTCTGCTGGGAATATCGATAAATAGGTTTATTTCGTCGATCCACCCGACTTTCGATTAGGCGCATCGTGATATTACCGGTCAAATCATGAAATGGCGGCGTATCGTGAAATGGCTTGGCAGATCACGATATGGCCATTTCTAAGTTCGCACCACGGTAAATACAACTGTACTTAAATTATAAATATCTTTTTATTTAGAAACTAGCGAGCCACCTGCATTGCACGGCTCATTGAACATGAAAAACAAAAATTCTTTATTATAAGTAAGTTTAATATTAATGAACCCATAATAAACCATCCGGAATAAATCATTTAAGTGATGGTGAGAACCGCAACAAAATCCGTTGGGTAATTTAGAAGAACAACGCGGTCACACAGGCAGACACACAAAAATTATTTAATTTATAATATATATAGATATAAATGAATGGTTCGTTTATATCTATCCTGATTTTATTTAAAAACACATACCGTACGTAACACTGGAGTCGCACAGCCAAATGAGGGAATGGTTTTAAGGATTGCAATATTACAAGTCACACCAAATCCCTCGAAAGTGACCTACATACAGGTATCTGATACCTGTATGTAGGTCACTTTTTTTTTTGATGATTCAACAAACCATCTGTCAGTCTCGTGATTATAACCATATATATACCAAACGAGATCGCGCTTTGTAGTGGTTATTATACAAAGGCCCATATTCAACGGCAGTTTACATGTCAGTGTGTGATCCTGTGTAATTAACAATCAGGGGTAAATACTGCAGTAAATGGTTGCTAAGCAACTGTAGAAGGTAAAGTCTTATTCAAAAGATGAATTCACTCGTCCAACAACAAAAACATTGTAAAATATCTTTAATATCTCGCATCTCGTTAAGCAATAACTTTACAAAGTTGCTAAATATACGGCTTGGTTCGACGATGACGTACCGAGACCCTCATAAAAGTCTATAGCAGTTTTCAAACGTTTAATGGACGCCTTTCGCTCGCGTGGAATTGTATTCCAACTTTTAACAGCAACTTTGAATTTCGTTGTGGTTTTTGTTTTAAAAGTATTTTCTTACATTTTTCCGTCATTCTCTACAAGAGCTTGTTTGTGCCAGTCTTTGCCGTTCCTTATGAATGAATCCTTTTTACAGAGCGTCCTTATTTAAAAGGAAGAGGGCGATGCTTAGTTGTTAGTTAAAAGCAGAAGAGAGAGACTGAACAGATGGTATCTTGATAAAATTAAAATAAGGGTTGCAGTAAAGTCTATGCAAGAAAAGATTAAAACCCTTTTAAGTATTACAAAGGACTTATTCGAGCAATTTTGCGGAGGTCATGTTTTGTTTTTATTTGTGAGAAAAATAAATAACTTAATTTCTCGGTAGTTTATTAAACAATTTCTTAGATTAAAAAAAATATTAAATTAAAAATTAAAATAGTTTATTTAAAAAAAAATGGGAATGCAATGTTTACAAATATTGCATAGATCTAGATGCAACTTGCAAACTTTTTTACTAAATTATCTTTTAACAAACAAACTGACATTTATTATATCGAAGTAATATCGAATTCCTACTCTCAACACCAACCTTAAATAGAAATCACTTTTGAGAATTATTACAAAATAGATAAAGTGTCCACAGGTAGATGTGGCTGTCCACCCACTGGATATAATTTCTTAGTTGACTTTTACGACGCCCTTGGGAACAGATGGGGTGACTTATTTTTGGCTAGGGACTCGAGGAGCAATGCACCTTCTTTTCTTTTGTGGACTTTGTTCAATCGTGGCCTGAAAGCTTTACAGTTCAACAATTATAATGAAAATTAACGCTGAATTATAAATGTTTCACACTCCTGCCATTGTTTTTGGAAATGAGCAAGTGTTTTTGGATTGCGACTGTTTTATACACTGATACTTATCCAATTAAAATGTATCTATGAAATAGATGTTCTTTTTTCGCTATGTAAGTGTTGGTTCCAAAGTACCCAAAAATAAAAAACTTATCAGTTCAGTCATAAGGTAGGTACATACAGTATTATTTTAAGTAAATGAAAGCGGCTATCTATAATTGCGAACATAAATCAATCAAAGATCCAGTTCGATATAATCCTGATATTAAAACCAAAATTAATATTGAATTAATATCCATCCAAGTTTTACTTGCCATGCAATATCACGATCACAACTCCGTTATTATTTACGTCAATCAACACCGCCATTTTGTTTGCAGAATATCGAGTAAAGGCTCTTTTGTGGAGGTAATATCGCATGTCCGTATGTTACCTACACCTCGACGTCCATTGTTTCGTTCATAACCCGTCTTTCAAAGCACCAAGGTTGTAATCCATCAATGCACGTCGAACGAGTGTCCATTGTTGTTGGGGCAAGGATATTTCATATTGCAGAATAGAAATGCGTTATGATTCGTCATTGAAAATTTGAAAGTTAATTACCTACCGTGGTTGATTTGAAAAATTGTAACCAAAGCTTTCTGTTTCAATATTCAACAAAAGTCCAATGTTTTTTTGTAAAAGATTATTAAAATTTTAAGAAAGTAGGTAGGTACTTCAATTTATAGTATAATTACAAACTAGGGAACACCAAGCCTTTATCTATAATATTATTATGAAACTTAGGAATAAAATAATAATAATACAGTTTAATTATTCCGACTATTTACTAAAATCTGAACGTTCAACTAAAAACTTAATTTCGTACAATTCCACAAAGATCAAAAACAGAACAGAAACGAAACTCGTATTGGAAAATGGAACCCGTTCGCTAATTGTGGCCACATGCTCCTTCATATACCGTATGTTCCAAGGAAATTGCGAAATAAGGCTTTCGAAAATATAAACAATGGATGGAACAGAAGCTCTATCGTAAATCCAATAACACAGGAGACATTATCAGACGGTGAACGCCTCCCGGTAGAATGTTGATCGTAAAAAAGTGATAGGTATAGCCGATAAAATTATAATCATTTTTGTCTATGTACTATGTACGTATTTGGTCGTGAAATTTTATTACTAGCTACGTTAATATCTGTTAACGAGGTTCCTCGAATATTTTTATGCCAAAATGGAGTACTATTGAGTTATTATCGTGGCTATATAGTAAAAATGTGAGCAGATAGTGGGTACTGAATTACTGGTTATTATTTTACCATTATTTCTTGGTAATATGTTAGATAATTATTAAGTAATGGTGGCTCTTTAGAGGTATGAGGAACCGGGTATAAATCCTCTATAGACAAGGGAAGATTCTCCGACCAGACGGGTGCCGTGGCGGGCAACTGCCCAACGATTGATGTCGGATAGTTTTATATATTATGTCGATCGCGCGGTAAACTCTAATTGCGCGATGCAGGATTTGTGTGACGTCAGGATTTTGTGTGATGTCAGGTCTTTGATGTGTTGTTCGTATGTGGCGATGTACATGCCGCCTCATCACTCCCCTCCGGAGACCAGAGGTCGATAGTGGGCTGAGTCTTGTATCATGCGTTGCTTCACAGTGCCAGCCGAAGTTTCAGTTAGTCGGAACCACGTGCCGCATAGTTCACGGTGAGTCGGAACTGTTTGTGGTGATTGCGGTGATAACGGTGATTCCCCATAATCCAGTGAGTCGTCAGCCACAACCCTGTGCTGTACCACATACAGGGTTGTGGCTGACTGCTGGCGTTGACCAGGAGAGGGTAGAATGGGCTCTGTTTGTGAGACCAGCCGAAAGTGCACGTGCTGTGCCAAGGTTGCTGATGAGGCTGAAGGTGATGACCGGGAATGCGCGTTCACTGCATGCTAGTGGTCAGGATACCCGTTGAAGCCGTGGGTGCTGGCTGGCTGTGTGACTCGCCACATGAAAGCTTGCGGGAGTGATGATGATGATGACGTCATGCTGAAGTACTTGTGCGAAGGCTGCGTTGACGTTCATACTCGGGGTCACCGATTTGGAGGTATGAGGAACAGGGTGTGAAGTTCACTCATCCTCTATAGAAAAGGGATGATCCTCTGACCAGACGGGTATCGTGTCTGGCGGGCAACTGCCCAAATCCATCTAAGTCATCTCTGTGCTTCCGAATGGGGCGCAAGGAATCGGTTTTGGCCTTTTTTTGGGTTTTTTTTATGGCCCCTGGCCCGAGGGATTTTTCTCTCGGCCCACGAAATCGCCAGCGGAAACGGCCAGTCATTGGGTTCCCCTCTCCCTCTTAGGAGGGGGTGGGAGTGCTTTCATGCACACCTGTTCGCTGAGAGTTTTACCTCCTCTCAGCGCGTTGGGATGTGTTTCTGGGGTGTGGGTGCGCCCGAAGTGCTTCTCGGCGCCCGTGCGACCTAGCCCCTGTCGGGAGAGATCCTTAGTTTCCTAGGGAAGGCCCAGCAAAGGCCGGTCTAGCAACGAGGGCGATAGTTTTGTTTGGCGCTCCCCACAGTGGGAGACTTTCCCGCCCCCAATAGCGTGAACCAGGTCTAGCCAGTAGCGCTACGGGGCGCGGAGCGTTGTAGTGTGTGTTGAGCAACTTGAGTTGTGTGTGAGTCGCTCGTGTGGTACTTTTTGGGTTTTTCTGCGAATGTGGAGTCATGTGTGTGTGAGCCGCGCGCATGACGCCTATATTAAGCTAGGTCGCTTTGCGCGTGGCGGACATCGTGTAGCGAGTGTGGAGTTCTATTTGTCATGAGTAAGCCACGTGTAGACTGAGAGCGACTTAGTCAGAAGGGTCAATCCGGTTGTTGCGCTACGTCTGCGATGGTGTCGCGCGGGAAGCGCTTGTAGTCAGGAGGGCGCGCGTGCCATGGTGCGATGTGGTGCAGTTCAGAGACGTCGGCACGCGCGAACATCCTCCGCGTCAGATTGGTGCAGAAGTCTTCGATGCTCTCGACACGCAGGTCCCTGTGGATTACAGAATTCCTCACGAACCGAGGAGCTTTGGTCATTTGACACAGCACGGTGTTTTGCTGCGTCTGGAGCTTCTTTTTGTGCGTCTCAACCGTGAGGGCGAGCCAAGCTGGGGCGGCGTAGGTGAGTTGCTGTCGCAGATCTTGTAAATCCCCAGCTTGACTCGCAATGGGAGGCGTGACGAGAGCACCGGGCGGAGGAGGTGTTGTGTAACCTTGAGCTGCGCGACGGTGTTGCAGACGTACGGGCCCATGGAGAGCCGGCTATCGAGTGTGACCTCCAGGTACTTGGCGGTCTTCGTCCACTTTACCTCGGTCCCCATGAGCTCAAAGCTCGGTGGGTGCATACGGCCGTATGCCGTAAAGATGATCTCCATTTGCTGAGCCAGTCGGGGAGGTCGTTCAGGGCGCGCTGCATCTTGATGGCCGCGTGGTCAGCCGACAGTGAAGTATCGCCGACGGCGTCATCGGCGTACAGCACGAGTTTCACTGTGTGCATGGCGGATATGTCGTCAGTGTACACAGAGTACAGCGCAGGCAAGACACAGCGCCCCTGCGGCACCCCCGTGGTGACGGGGCATGCGTTGGAGAGCTCGTTCTCCACCGAGACCTTGATGGACCTATCCTGTAGGAAGGAGGAAACTACCTGTAGCAAACGACGGGGCGCTGTGGTGAGGGTGAGCTTATATATTAGGCCGGCGTGCCAGACCCGGTCGAATGCCTATTCCATGTCGAGGAATACCGCTGCTGCGTACTCTCTCTTGTTCACGGCCGCCGTGAGGATGTGCAGTACCCAAACTGTTGTAGGCGAGGCATCATGTGCAGTGTTGGGTGGCGCAATAGGAGCGATTCAAACACCTTGGAGGTGGTGGGCATGAGCGTGATCGGGAAGAACATTTTGAAGCCAGAAAGCTATCAGAGCTTTCTGGCTTCAAAATGTTCTTCCCAGGCTTGGGCAACATGATGACCTTCCCCAGCTTCTAGCAGGAGGGGAAGGCACCGGTGCGGAGTATGCCGTTATAAAGGCGAGCTAGTGCCGCCACTATTTTTGGTGGCAGGTGGCGGAGTGCGGCGATGGTTATACCGTCCGCACCGGGTGCCTTTTAAGTCTTGCTCCGTTTGATTGCCCTCAATACGTGGCCCTATGAGACGAAAATTGGATCTTCATCAGGAGCTACCGGCGTCTTGAAGTACTCTCCAAGGTGTTGCTCGACTGCTGCGACATGGTCGTGAGCTTCGGTTGGGTTTGGCGTAAATTGACGCTCCAGGTGGGCAGCGAATATTTCGGCCCGGTCGGCCGCCGTGTATTAAAGCGCCCCGTCGCTGTTTAGAAGCGGGCGCATCGGGGCTGGGGTGTTCTTTAGACGTCGGCAGATCCTGTGTACCAGTCGCTGTCAGCGGATTGGAGTAAGTTCTCCCAACCCTGTAATTCGGCCTTCACCTTTTCCGTGAGCCGGTTAAGCTGGTTTTTGACAATGTGTGCGGGGAGCTTATTATAGCGGCCCTGGGGCGCGGTTGAAGTGCATGTCGCCGTCTCCAAGGCGCACTGAATGAATGAAGTGAGCCCCCCAGCCAGCTCGTTCACTTCTGTGACGTTGGTGACAGGCCGAGTAGGTGTGGTGGTTTCCATCTTTTCCTTGAAAATGTCCCAGTCCGTGCGTCAACGTGGCGCTAGATGGGCAACTCGCGTCGTGTGGTCAGATAGGCGAACGAGCACGGGCTGATGGTCAGACTGTAGCTCGTCGTCGTATTGCTGTCGGATACTCTTATATATGTCGTTCACGCGGTAAACTAATTGCGCGATGCAGGATTTGAGTGAGTCAAGATTTTTTGTGACGCCAGTGACGTTGATGCGTAGTTCGCTGATGTGATGGCGATGTAGATGCCGCCACCACAACTCTACTCGGATCTAGGTTTCTCTCACATTTTTTAAATAAAAAGAAAAACTTATGTTTTGTTTTCTAATAATAAGTACTTAACGAGTCAGCATTAAAGTCTCAAATAAAATGTATTATAATTAAAGAATAGCGTGAATTTTTTCAACAATCCTGAAAGTAACGGGCAATATGGCCAAGCGGCGATAAAGCCGATATCTTTGTCGAGTTTAGATACGTACTCATGTAATAGCAAGCTCCAAGTTGTAAAGAGAGCAACGGCGAAAGCAATAAAATGACCGATAAAATTGGTTCGCCGTCCAAAAGAGGAAACTTTGCATACGAAAAGTACATACAAACGAACATTATATACTCTATATACGTACATGGAAATGTTAATGTTCAATTTGAATCGAGTACTCATACTGGAAATGTATTTTGTTTCGATTTAACATCCACACCTGGCACTTTAGCATTTATTTGGGAAACACGTCGCAAATAAATATGTGCATCATTAAAACTGGTTTACATAACTGTATTTTTCATTAAACATTACACACAAAAGTTACTGTAGCCAACCAATAAGTATTGGCTCAGTAATTCATACAAATCATCAGTTCAATAACATTCAATTTACGTAAACATCGACGTAACATTTTTCGTAATTAATTTCCAACGAGCCCCCAATATAAATACGACAGATAAACTATTAAAAATTTCGATTCACATAAATAGAGATAAGAATTAAATATAGGTAGGTGTTCTGTATTTACAGCGCAAGCCCACTCGCTTACCGTATAAAATGAACGTTCGATAAAGACTATAAATTGGAATAGGAGCTGGGAACAAAATAAAATTAAAACTGTGTACATGCACTGAATCATGGGGTCAAGTGAACGTCCCCCGAGGATTTGGCAACCGATACACGACTGTGCACTTAGGCAGCTGGACCGGGTATTGCCGCTGATGTGATAACAGGCTTATATCTTAGCAGCCTGCGATTGATGTGCTTAAGAATGGTGGTATTATTGTAATGGGTTAATTCAATAGCCCCTTTCGTTTTATGGCAAGGAAATCATTTCCCGAAATCGTTTATGCTTAACATCATATCAGAAATAAAATCTTGTGCAGGATTCCCATGCAAATTATTGGAATAAAAATATTCTGTAGGTCCTACATAAATATTTTTGATATCGCCTCTGTAACAAAGGCAAAATAATAACACTTATGAATCAACTTAGTAGATTTGACCTAATCAGGTACAGCCAAGGAAATGTTTTGCTAAGTAGACTCGACGTATTGTATTTCTCGTATCTTAGCTATTTCATACGACTGATAAAGAATGCCAGTTCTGATTAGAATTTAATATACAGTAAATTTACTACACTAATCTGTGTCTGACTGTACTTGACAAAGTTAAAGTCTTAATAACAGGAATGACTGATCAAGTACCAACTACATCCCGAAGAGGGTACAATCGCGTGGAAACATCCCAGATATTTCGAGAAGTACTCCTACATTAGTAGAACATACTTGTGATATCAATAAGCATCGAAGAGCCATTTACTATTTTGTTCGAGATCGTCTCACTTCGCTACCTCGGGCTATGGAGCTATCCGGTGAGAATAAGGTGCCGATAACTGCTCGTTATGTTGAAATCTGTACTTACAAGTTAGCGAAAGCTGTGACAATGTTGTTTGATCATCAGAATAGGTATATGTTTTATATGCGCACTCTTTACTTTGTAGAACTAACTACGAACTTTGTAAAACGAATGAAAGAATAATGATTTTTTGGGTTGTTCATAAATCACTATGACGTCATCAAATATAAAAAAAGGTATTCGGCGTAAACCTATTTATTCATAATTTGAATAAATAAGTAAGTATGTAAACAGTTCAAATGATTCTATTTCTACAAAAATGTGACCAAATATTTTTTTTATAGTGATTTTTTTTGGATTTATAAGTTAATTGCATTGTAATGGTATTAATTGGTAATGTAGTCAGTAGTTATGTGTAAAATGTAAAAACTCTTATCTATGTGTGTGGTTTTTTGCATGGAACCGGTATTATAATATTGTAACATTATTTTTGTATTCAATTCAAATTAAAAGTCATTGTATTGTATTCCCATAAGCTTGGCCGGTAACTATTAGTCAGTCAGTCTGTGCCTCACCTACTCAAGTATCGTCAATCGAGGAGGCTCTTTCATAGCATCCCAGTAAACCATCTTTAACGGCAGCAAAATCAATAACTTTTACAAAAAAAATGAGGCGGCATAAAATCCATTATTTACGCAGGCCGTGACACTTACATTCACAATCCCTTCCTGTTTCTCTCTTCGTTTTACAAAATCCTGCTAATAGTATATTAGGTATTCTGGGCACGCCCTTCCTGTATTACAAGCTACAAATACAAATTGACAATCTAAAAACAAAACGTTTGTAAAGTGTAACCCCGAAATTGAAACTAAATAGAGCGTGCTATGTAATAATACTTTTACTTTGACAAAATAATAGGTTTTATACAATGTAGGAATATTTTTTCTTTACGGATTGACACCGAACTTTATTTCAATTGAATTGGTAAACATATTTTGTTTTACGTTTCCAAGATTAGTTTTTAGTTAAGGTACCATTACGTACTCGACCGCAGACAGCAACTATGTACACGCGACGTGTTGCGGCGTCATGTCGCTGCAGTTATGATTCCGAACCCGACCGCAGGCGGCAGCAGCCCGTATTCCAGTCGGTAGATAGAAGATAAAAACACGTGTTATCGCTCGAGCGTGGGTGGCACTACTGGTCTGCGGTCGGGTTGCAAGTGTCGCCTGTCACGCGCCCGTAGCTGCCAACGACGTGTCGCTAGCTACGGAAGGCATAAGGCTAGCATAGAAACCAGTCATGTCGTGGCGACACATCGCCTGCAGTTGCCTCCTACGGTCGGGTACGGAATAGTACCTTTAGTTTTATTATAATGTTAATTACGTACATAAAGTCAGTTTTCAGTAACAGCCTAATTGATTATTTTGTTGTATAATAGACTTATCTATATGGTTGAATGTCACTAGCGCGTTATTACATGTCAAGGTCTATTTAAGACCAATTTTACTTGACAGTTAGTTACTTTCAACCTTAGTAACGTTTTAATTTACCTGGAGATTTTGGTAAATCAATTACGAGATCGACTGTAGTACGTAAAATGTTGAGTTAATTTTATGGTATCGTTCTTTTGTCCTTTATCGAATGGAAAACGGTTAAAGGAACAGAACTGTAATAATAGCATGTTAGTGTTAGTTATACGAGTATACACTCGCAGACAAAGAATCCGGGTCAGTACGAAAAACTGAAATTACTCTTAAAATAATAGAGCTAGCGGCATGAATGAAACTGGATATTGTAGATAATTTACCAGATAATAAAAACACCAAATGTTTGGAACATTATTACTTTAATTGTCAAAATTACATAAAAAAAAACAAAATATCAATAACTTTTACGTTGAAAAATTTATGGTTGACACCTCACATACAACACAAAAACAAACTTTAACACAAAATTAATACTTTGAATTGCCTCCACGGGCTCTTCTCACAGCTGCCAGGTGATTGGGCATGCTGTTTATTAAGTTTCTTATGCTATGTTGCGGAATATTGGTTCATTCTTCCACTAACGCATGTTTCATGTCTCGAAGTGTAGCTGGGGCGAGGTTTCGATTTCATACACACCTCCCAAGCTCGTCCCAAGCGTGTTCAATTGGATTCAGGTCCGGGCTTCTCGCGGGCCAGTCCATACGATTGATGCCAACGTCCTGATAATACTCATCTACAATTTGAGCTGTATGTGGCCTGGCGTTTACATGCATGAATATAGAATTTTCACCCATATTAACTGAATATGGGCTGACATGCTCATTAAAAATTTCTGCCACATGTCTTGCACTAGTTAGCGTACCATTTTCTAACAGCACTAACTCTGAAGGGATTCCAGCCCAAACCATAACAGATCCAACGCCGAACGGCACGTTTTTCTCAAAACAAGCTGGAATAAAATATTCCCCTGGTCGTCGATAGACTCTTCGCCGCCCATCATGTGCATACAGCATAAATCTGGATTTGTCAGAAAACATTACTCTTGTCTATTCTTCGTCTCCCCATCCTTGCTACCCGATGTTCCCTTTCAAGTTTTGGACCATTTGCGGGACTATGTGGGTTCAAATTAGCTTCAAGGAGCCGCCGCCTTACAGTCCGCTCGCGTCGTCTCTACGGGTCCCTCGAAGTTGAATTGTTACCTCAACTGCCGTGAGGTGCCGATTTCGGAGCATGGTTGTAACAATTAATCGATCATCTGGAGCCGTAGTACATCTCGGTCTGCCGGTTCCTGGTCTTCTTATGTTCTGCCCAGTTTCTCGGAAACGTTGGACGACTCGCTGCACTGTAGAAAGTGACACGCCTATTGTTCTTCGCTGACTTCTGCCTTCTTCTAACATAGTGACGATACGAGTACATTTTGCTGGTGTTAGCGACATGATAGTAATTCAATAAAAGACAACAATGACCGCCTTTTATCATTTTGATTTGACAGATTGAAAACAAAATCGAGAAAACAAGCAAAAGTAAAACAACCGGGAAATTTTAACTTTTTTAAATTATGTTGTAGATCATTTAAAGTTTTATGCCATACAATATTAAAGTTCAATTCACAATATACTGTAATATAAAGTTAGTTTCATGCATGTACCATTATGAATTTGCAGGTTACAGGGATTTTCGTCATCGACCCGTGTTATTTGACCGCGAGTATAATAGCGGTGTGCGACGATACTTCAAAGCATTCGTCGCATGTAATTTAGTGTGCATTTAATTCTAATGGAAACCTGCATGGACATTTAAACGGACATTATTATTAAATCCTCATCCTTATTTAATATTGTTAACATGCGGATAATGTAGTGGGCTGCAATATTGTTAATACTCCTTATGAGCCTATTTTTATTATTTTTTTGTAAACATTTTATATTGTAGCTGTTTATTGTCCCATAATAAATAAAATAAAATAAAATTAGTTAATGTCCGTTTAAATGTCCATACAGGTTTCCATTAAAATTAAATTCTCATCCTTTGAAGAGCTGCTGATACTTACCTGGCCAATGGTTCCGCTGTTTGTCTGGATTTCTGATTGAAACGAAAGGTACATATACAAGTGATAACGAGTTTTTAACCTCACCTTTTTTGTTTCATTATTAAAATATTTATATTTTTTTTCCTTTGGTATAAGGAAACATAGCATATAAATGTGAAAGTGAGAGTTTATTTGTTTATTTATTTGTTTGTTTGTTACGCTTTCACGCTAAAATGGCTGAACAGATTTGGATGAAATTTGGCACATGAGTGGACCATGACCTGGAAAAGGACATAGAATACCTTTTACCCTGATATTCTCACGGAATGGAGACTTATGCGGGTAAAACCACGGGGCGCAGCTAGTAAATAAATAAAAATAAAACCTCCGTTTCTATAACACAGAATCATAATACAAAACATCAAAATTTCCGAAACTCATTAGCTGAGTAACCTAATCAGTTTTCTGATTTTAAATAGAATCCTTTTAAAGCAATCCACCCGGGAATCGATTCTGGCAGACAAAGATGACTTTACGTATGTAAAATTCGGTCCTTTCCGGACAGGAACTGAAACGGTATTAGGTCCTACATTAAAATTGATTGCACGTGTCCATATCCTTTTTTGGGACTCATTTTCAGCAATATAAAAGAAAATGGGACGAACCGTATTGAACTACGTTTTTGTTTTCTTTCCAGGAAAATACAAAGCTGTCACTGGGTAACACACGCAGATGTCCACCACTACACACTGACACAGCGGACACACGGCGAGCAGTGATGGCCCAGTGGTAACGCCCCCGACTTACGAGTTGTAGGTCGTGGGTTCGAATCCAGGCAGCTTCGCTTTACTTTGTGCAATACAGCCCAGCAGTGGGCCTGTGTCCCAGCAGTGGGAACTATATAGGCTGATTATGATGATACACTTACACTTATTTGATTAGATCATATTTCAAGCCTTTGAAATTTTTGAGAGTCAAAATGACAAAGTAATGAATACAATTTCCTAATGATCTAATTCAAAAGCTTTTGATAAGCATACTGCTATTATTTAAATTCTGGGATAACATGTTTGTCAGGTATATTCAATTTCAGTAAAAGCGGAAAATGTGGAAGACGTGAAAAGCTTCCTTAAACGAGTCAAAAAACTAAACTTATTTTATTTTGTTGTAACGTATTGAACATTGAACATAACGCGCCTTCGATGTTGTCTTCAATTTGTTTGACAAACTGACCGAAAGCCTCTGCCATGTTCGATTTTGAAACACCATTTTACCTGTTATTAGCATCGACAAGTGGAGTTTATGTCGTCACAAGTGCCTAACCACAAATATTTGAGGGTAGTATAACATCAAACTTAACAATGTAAATTCACTAGACTGGTTGATATTAATGTTGATGATGTAGATATTGATCCGGGGCGGTCGACTGAAAGCAATAAGCTTGTTGACATCGATCTGCGAGCAGAGTTTTGTAATAATGCCCATTTCTGGATAATCTTATATTAAATATATAATGGATATTACTGTTTTAGTTAGAACGTTTTGAAACTTCCCCTCTCAGCACTCGAGTCCTACTGGAGTGAGTGAGTGAGTGAGTGAAACTTTAACAAGTATAACTAAAAAGTTTCGGAACAAAAACTACCTTCTAAAATCGAAACAATACATATTACTTGTGAGGGCCGCAGGAAACTGCTGGATGCGGGAGGCACAGAATCGGTCGAAGTGGCGGTGCTTGGGGGAGGCTTATGTCCAGCAGTGGGGTCTTTAGGCTGAAATGATGATGACACATTACTTTATGAATTCCGGTGTTGTTAGATCAGTCTAATCATTGACTATTCGATTTTTATTACTATTCGAGTTGTAGTTACAAAATAAGAACGAATTCTATAGAATAATTAGTTATGCAATATGTCAGACATACATACTTACTGACACAATAAAACATAATAAAAAATAAACTTTTTTTATTACGTAACGCGTAAATGTAAACAGCGTTAAATTATTGACTATGTTTTGATCGACTGAATTCTTAAAGGAATCTTGATAAACACAGCTACATCTTTCACCGAAAATCTTTTAAGCTTCGACCGAAAAGTATCTCGATTTAAGTTCAGTAGTAGCAGTCTAACAAGCGTAGCGATCTGCGCGAGACAGTGATGACCCGGACAAAAGAAAAGTAGCTTATGTTCAGCAGTTGGAACACCTGTTAGGGTGAAATGGACATGTTTCGAAACAAGGTGATCATGTCTTACGAACTCTGAAGGAAGTCCTTTCTTCAGTCACAAGTTTTTTGTGTGTTTAACTTCAAACGGTTAGGTTCTACTTGCTTTTGAGTTAAAGAAGTAGTTCATTGAAGGTAGAAATAGTACACTATTGTTGTTAAGATAATCGAATGGTAGTGTACCTACCAACCACATGCTTCAAAATGCTCCAATTAACTTTAACATTAATAACCTAGGTAGATCTTACATTTGTCACTTATGCTTCAACAGCACTAGTCAAATGAAAGTCTAAATGAATCCGCGCTATTTGATTTCAACTTTCAGCACTGAGCCGAGCACTGAAAATCCATCAACGCGTTTTTATTTACGCATTTATTTAGGTGGCGCCTAGTGTTCTTGAAAATGGTATACGTTTATAAGTTGCTACGCTACTATTTACTAAGAAGCTGTTAAAGACGATGATGAACGTGTGCTCGAGTTTGAAAGCATTTCTAACCTGCCGAGTTAGTCAATCAGATCTTATGTTATGATTTGATTTCCAGGACACGGAGAACATGGAATCTAACATAAATGACAAACGCTAGACTTTTAAAATTGGGAAATATTTAACTGATCCTCTAAAAACTTAATGCGCTTCTAATGACGCACACTTTTTTAAATAATTGAGCCTCTTTTTAACTTGTCTTTTCTCACAGTTGGCTGCAGTAACTAAGCTAGGACACCCCAAACAAATGGGTTAGGTTACGCAGTTTTGCGGCTATTTAATATTTTAAGGATACCAAAATAGTAATTATTTGAGGTTCACAAAAATACGCTCAATCATTATGTTAGAGTATTCAATGATATTTTTAGGAGCGCTAAATGGGAATTATTGGAGGTTCGATTAAATACATGCCATAAATGAAAGCGGTTTATAAAACTCATTGAAAAGTGAAAAAGTAACGCTTCAGTGAGTTAAAAATGGGGGAAATATCAATGGACGTCGATTAACGAAAGGGGTCTAGTGAGTGAATATGAGGGATGTGTCATGAAGACTCCCGGAAGACATATTTTATGCCGACCATGTCGGATGTCACGACGTTTGTCCTTCTAAAAGGTCAAGGTGCGTGGAACGGATACGAGTACGTAGTAAAATAAAATAAAAACAGGTAGGTATATTCCTGAAGAGAAGTTGATTTAAAAAGACGTCGGTTATCAAATACTAGTTGTTAAAAAAAAAGTGTTAGTGGTGTTGTCTAAGATTTTTAGTTGCATATTGTCAATTATTCTTGACTTTCAGGATTTCTACAGTTTCTATGGTTACGAGTCCGTATCTTTCAATGCCAGAATCGAACCGAGAGAGACTTTAATTTGCTCGTTGATCTAGTGGTCGCGCGCTACTGCCGAGTATGAGGTCCTGGAAGGTTGTTCCCATAGTATTCTAAAGTTTTTTCATTTGGAATTTCTCAGTATCAGCCCGGAGTCTGAATTTGTTGCCCGATTGATGGCAAACGGCTCGCCCCCTATTATATGGGACTTAAACATAACTGGCGAAATGTGGTATAGGTAGTGTACTATAGGTTCACTTCTACCCAACCCTTTGGGGAATACAGCCGTGAGTGATGTTATGTTATTTTGGAACTGTCCAGATTCTGGTTGCTGTTAAGTAAAGGATCACATAGAACACTAACCAAGCCATCACGTTTCACACTTGACTGCTGTATCTTTTATTCATAGGTACTTCAGCGTTAACTTCTGATCAAGGGTTCACTGTTCAAATCCTCATTACTAGACCTATGTCAATGCTGAAATCCAATTTGTTTTATATCATGAACTAAAACATTAGATATATTTTATTGTGAAGATAAAACAAGGTTAGGTTTTATTATTTCAATAACAAGTTTAAGATTTTGCTTTATAAAGGGATTTCATTCTTTATAACAACTGTGTATACCTTTTAGAGCTTCTACAATTTTCTCTTTTCTTTTATTTATTTTCAAGTTCAGCAGAAAACACTACATAATGCGATTACCTACCGTTCTAAGTACACAATATTCCGTACAAATAATCTTCTCGCCTAAGAGCATTAGCGCAAGAGCAGTGGA
Source organism: Xanthia icteritia (assembly GCA_949128155.2). Lineage (NCBI taxonomy): Eukaryota > Metazoa > Arthropoda > Insecta > Lepidoptera > Noctuidae > Xanthia > Xanthia icteritia. Next base: position 11,009,561 of record OX421930.2, read on the forward strand.
AAATGCATAGAATGCACAGAACTTGTTGATAGGTTTAAATGAATATCTTCCATAGCACCCATTATTCAAAATCGAAATTTTGATAAAGGACTCAAAAATCACAAAAAAAAAACAATTTAAAACGCATTACCAGCCAATTATCTTCCTCAAAACCAGCTTGAGTTTCATTGATATTTTATTCCGTACTTATTACATCGACAGCTCAATAATCAGATTATGTTCGTATCTCATAAATATCATGTTTTAATCTCCACACAGAACAAAAAGAAGCATTTGCGGACAATAAAGAAAGCCTTAATGTGTAGGTTCTGTTTTCTCGTCACGTTTTTTCGTCGTTTAAATGTCCCTCCAACAAATGGCTCGGAACATAACTACATCGGCGACCGTATACCTACTAAGAGAAATAAAACAGGAGAACAGATACACACTTTTTGTCTTCGATAGAATTGCGGAAATGTCCCCTCGTCTTTAGATTAGGCATCCATGGAAGATTGAAATGATTGGACCATGATATGGAATAGAAAATATTGACATTTTATTTGGGACAAGATGACTCCACAGACAGTCGACAGTCCAGATTTCAATAGTTCATACAAAAATCCCATAGAAAGAAAAGAAGAAAGAAAGAAAATACTTTTATTTGCGGTAAATATGACGCAAAGAAAAAAACACGAGAATAAAAAATTGGGGGAGAATATGCGTCACATCCACGCAAAACGGCCATCGCTCAGCATAATGCTGCGACCCAATGCGAGACAGAGCCCCAGCGCTGGTTTTCAGCGACAGCCGGCGTATAAAAACGGACGTTCAGTTTATGAAAATTTGGAAATATTTCAAATTTTTCTTTCCATAAAAACCTAATACCGAATACCGATTTGGCTATTTTTTTGTTTTGAAATATTCGTAATAGTCCGACTATTACGAATATTTCAAAACAAAAAAATAGCCAAATCGGTCTAGCCGTTCTCAAGTGATGAGGTTATCAACGAACAGCATTTAATTTTTTTATTTATGTAGATTATAGAATGGGCCTTCATTGAGTGATGATGGTAAAGTGTACGGAGCAACTTGGACATTCAGTATCGTTATCCCAACATGCAACTTTTGTGTTTAACATAATGTTCGTGCTAGCATAACAAAAATAATTTACTATAGTAACTTATTTTGTTATACACGTTAAATCTTCTATCAAAGTCAAAGTCAGGTCATTTATTTTAATTAGACACATAAAAATCACTTTTTAACGTCAAACTTTACAAAACAATAGAATTGATTCTAGTCGCCCCTTCCAAAAGGTAGTTTTTGTATGGAGAAGAATGTGCAAGAAACTCCACCATTACTCTTTTAAATTTTTTTACAATATTTTGTATACATTAATTATATAATTATACTAGCTTTTGCCTACGGCTTCACCCTCGCGGATGTCCCACAAATATCCCACGGGTCGTCGTAGTAGGACGTTACTGAGATTAGATACCTAATAGCCGACGAAAAGCCATTGACTCCTACCGCTGCGCCCGCGTTGCCGTCAACCATAATTATTTTGTTACGCGTTATTTTGAATATGTGATATATTTTAAAGTATTCATTTTAATGGCATTTAATTTAGATTAGAATATGCCAGGACGGCATATTTTAATCTAAATTAAATGCTGAATTTAAATAATACGAGTATATTTTATTGGACAAGGATAAAATTAATACCAGTCAAAATAGCTTCGGAAATAACAATGAAATTTTTATCAAAATCTAAAACATAAAAATGGTCATCCTTAGAAGGTAGACATAATATACTATTGCAAACTTTTTTGTTGAACTTTTTAAGATCTAAAATTCTGTAGAACATAAATTTGATGCATCTCTTACGGCTTACGCGGCGCACGCCAGTAAAGCTCCCATTCAGCATGTTTTTTTCTGACATCTTCGACAATAATCGTCATAGTTCAGCCAATTTACACAAAACCTTAATGAATTATACACAAAAACCTTCCGCATGAATTACTCCGTCCATTGGTAAAAATCGTTTGAAAACCCATTTGGTAGTTTTTGAGTTGATCGCGTTCAGACAGACAGACAGACGCGGCGGGGGACTTTGTTTTATAATATGTAAGGATGTGAGTTTTGATGAGTTTGTTGATTTGGGTACATAAATCCTTTAATATGTAAATTTACTTTACGAAATAAATAACAGCCCATTTTTTTGATGAAATTGCAGACAATCGCATCAAAATTAAACGCTGTAATTTTAATGATAATACCATTAAACATCGAATAGTTAGTCATCTTAAGTATAAAGGAGATGCTTTTAACGATAATTACGTGATTAATCTTATTAAACGCTAAATACTTTGAATACATAACTGAGTTTTCTCTGATACACTCTCTTCATGATCTTTAGTTTAAAATAGTTGTTGATTCATAGAATAACCCTTTCACTGATTAAAGTTTTCGAGTCAAACTTTATATGAATGGTATAATTGAAATACACAATTCACTTAAGCTTTATTCGGGATGAAACAGGACGATGTCTAAGATAAATAAGTCGGGAAGTAGGATTGTAATGTATTCATTCCAATCTCATCCTAAATCCTTTTTGTTATTTTCTGTCCCCAATCCAGACGTCTTTGGGAGGAGCAAACCTCCAAAATTGCAATCACACAAATTGAAAATTAATGGACCGCGAAATCCAATTTTGCATTAAAGCTTTCTGGTAGGTACGTAGACACTCGCCCCTGCTTCGCTCCGAGTGGTCATGGTATCATACTTATTTATGGTTTTTGAGACAAAAGTGAACGAAAAATATTCGTGTGATTTTGCAAGTGGAACGATAACAAAGTAAGATTGGTTTGCGTAAGCTGTTGGAATGAAGCGAAATTAACTTCGAGAAACAGACTACCTTTACTCTTTTGTATTAAATTGGCTGTCTGATTCAGTATTTAAATTTTTCTGCTCATAAAATATTATGTAGGTAATTTTTTTTTGTTCGCTTACAAATAGGTATAGTATCTACTGTAGCAAAAAAAATATGAAATTCGTCACGATTAACTTACGACGTTGGAATACTTTTTACAATAATTACGACAAAAAAAAATATTTTGCTGGTGATAGTACAAAAGGTTAATTAAAGAAACAGTGGGATGTAATGGAGCCGCTTGGGAGTTGCCTTTAGGTGGTCCGTAGTGTAACCGCTTGGCAGTTACCTGCGCCAGAGCAAGGCAACGCGCTGTTGGCAGACCCGGCAAGGGCTCACTGTATTCGCTGCCTCGGGATCTCCCGCTGAACCGCCTGCGTTTGAGGCGACGGGACGCGACAGTCAGGTCCACGGGGCCCGCAGTAGGGCAGGGTTGGCGATGCACAGGGCCCAGTGGACGAGCTAGGGCCCAGTGGACGAGCTGTAGCCCAAGTGTACGGCCGAAATCGGCCTTTTCTATCAGGATGCGACATAAACACCATTTTAAACCAGAAAGAAAGGCAAAATTATGTAGGTGGGCTGGGTGATAGACGAACAACTGGAATACTCACGTGTTGATACGGGGAATACCTTACGGGGAAGAGAAAGTATCCCGGATAGGTTCCGGGGAAGGGGCCTTAACTAATACTGGAACAGGCACGTTCGAGTTATCGAACTGGAACGTGCCTGTTCATGTGTTTAAAGGTGGCTGACGACTGACGAGTCCCTCAAACAAAGACGAATCTTTTTTTATTTCTGTTTGAATTTAAACGAAAATATAAACCAGAAATATTTTTTGAACCAAATAATGTTACGTAATCAAACGGTACGTACCTACTCAATAGTCGTAACTTTTTGTGTTTTTTATTTTCTGTGTTTGTCTGTAAGAAACGCTGTTCTCAGATAACTTATCTATTCATAATGCACCCTGCACAATTTCAAGTGAATTGGTGCAGTAGTTTTATCAGAAATCGTCAATACAATGAACAAAAGAAATCCTGATAACAAACGTTTGCTCACGAATATTGTAAACATTCTATAGTATCCTTTGTCTAATCCGTTGCCGAAATCCATTAACGATAAGACGGTAGACGTAATAAAAAACTCGAGTTTTTACATGAGTGCGGTCATAAATGTCACGACGCGCGGCGTTTCTGGGACTTAACGGCAAAAAAACGAGCGTACGCGCAGGACTTCAGCGGTCATATTCGGGCCCACCGGGGCCGGAGGGTCCGAATATGAGACAGTGCGCCAAATCTGTCCAGCCCCGGTAGGAGACACACTTCTAACGCGGCATTAAACTTTATGCCCTGAAATAAAGGCTAATCTGGTCTGTGGGCATTTTTACTCTATGGCCTGACGGATATTCTCGTCAACAAAAGCATTTAAATACAAAAATAACAATACTAGAAAAAAAAAGTTGAAACTGACAGTTCTAGTACGTAAATCGACGGGAAGTGGTGTTATTTCGATTATTAAGTAGTTTTTACATCGTGGTAGATAATATTTGCTTTTAATAACATCTTATTATACCAGTTTTGAACCAACCAAAAAAATGTAAGCAAACCCAATAGTGAAAAAAGTGAATGTTGTGATATTGTGAGTGTTTTGTATGTGTAATCGTCAGTTAAGTGTTTAATCATCATTTTTAATAAATACGTAGTCGCTTTAGATGAGATTTAAAATTCTGTCAAACGTATCAATATTTTACAAATAAAACATGTTCGGCCTTTTTCCATGCGAAGAGGTTTAGTTAGCAGCGTTTTGCTGCACCACCTTGAAAAATATTAAATCATAAACCCTTAATTTTCATTTGGAAATGAAGTATTATGAAAGATGCGTATTTCACGGAACATCAAATTAAATTGAATGTGACATTGGCTGGTTTGTCGTTACGCCACTTTCCACAGCAAAATATTTTTTTTAAATACTTTCCGAGTATTCACTAGAACAAATAAACTTTTATGTTTGTATTTCATCGCAAATCATTGCTTTTACAAATATATTTATGATTATTTTGTGCTAGTGTAAAAATAAATTTGCTTTCCCGTTAGATATGAGATAAATTTTTAGTCGTTTTCGTAAATAATAAAACTGAAACATTTTCATTCCGAGAGTGTATGTACACATATCAAAAAAAATTGTGATCACTAGCAAAAGCTGATATATTTTTAAAATTTAACTTTATCACGAAAAAGCGTTTACGTCATATCTTTAAAAAATAGAAATACACTGTTTGAAATGAAAAAATAAAACTTTTTAAAATTTTTAAATAACAAAAATTTTGTAATTCATTCCTAATGTAATTGTAACAGAAATTTGATGGAAGGAAAAAGATCGTTTAATCAAACATATAAGTACAACAATTTATTAATAGAAGGTTTTTATTTAATACAATATAACTCCTCCCCTGGCTCGCACACATGCGGAGATCTTCCTCGGCATGCTGAGGATCAAGTTATCCAGCTTGTGATGTCGTATTCTCGGAAAGCAGCATTGACTCGTTGAGCTCGATGTGCTGGCGCATTATCATCGACCAGTATGAACTGGTGTCCATAGTTTACTCGGAATGGTCTGACAATTCCATCAATAGCGACTTTTTTGTACCTATTTGCCGTCATGGAACCTCGATACGGGATCAAAGGCGTTCTAGTTCCAATCATAATTCCACCCCAAAAGGACACCGATTTCTCGGTTCCAGTGGCAGTTCTTTGCCTTTCATTGTCTCCAGGTCTTCTCCAGACACGGACACGTCGGTTATCTGGAAAAGTACTGATTCGCGATTCGTCAATAAAGGGACAGTTTTGCCAAATGTCTTCTTCATTCATCTTCTTCATTTTGCCGGAGCCTAGCCCACTGCAATCTCCATCGCTGACGTTGCCGTGAATTCAGAGGTGCTCGCCAAGACTTCCGTGTTCATAATCCAGCCTGGTGTAAGCAATTCCGAATGGTCTGAGTGCTAACTTCAAGTCCAGAGGGGCCCGCACTTCTGTTTTTATTGTAGTGGCGTTGATTGTTGGGTCACGGGCTACCAGCAATCTGATATAGCGCTTCTGAGCAGCAGTCAGAACAGTTGGGTGACCACTGCGGGGTCAGTCAGCTAAATTATCCATGCCGTGGAACCTCTGCAACGTGGCCACGACACAGCATTGGAGTATCCCAATCCAGTTGCTGTATAGCAACTCTGCGTGCTATTGCTCTCGTGGAATATCCTTCTTCCTTCAAAGTTACAATTCTTGCTCGTAAAACTTCTGATAATCCTCTTGGCATTTTATCAATAACAACTTTCCTTGAAATAATATTATAAATCCCTTAAAATTGACTAAGTCAGATTTCTGAATGAGCGTAACCTTGGATTGAATTTCTTTTTATATGGAAAACAATTAATTTGTTTTTTTTTTAAATATTCTAATTCTATATTATTAAGCAAAGAATCTAAAAATAAGAAGAAATTATAATATAGTTTACCGTAACAAAAAAATATTCCGATTTCTCAAACTGATCGCAAACTTTTTTTGATGTGTGTATGTTTAATTTTAGAAAGAATCCTGTTAAAATTATTAGGTAGGATACCTTCCTTATAAACTAGATATAGTTTTTAAGACATAATAATTTGTGGAGCTAAAAAACTAAATGAATACGTGGTATTCATAGCTATAATAATAACACTTCATCATCTTCTTCGTCATCGGGCGTGCAGTGCGGTTGCGCGGTAGATGTGCCTTTGTTTAGCTTCTCAGAATATAAGCTAATTAAACTGTAATTAGAAAACTTTTTTTTATCAAGAAAATAAGTACCAAAATTTCTAACTAAATAAATAAACAGCTACCAATACTTCGTTTACATAAATTGATTACGTAAAACCTTCGTCCAAGCGATCTGTCTACTTCGTAAATAATATGCCATGAACATACGCACACGTTCGTTCCTTCGCCGATACCCTCTTAACTCGAGGTCGACCCGAGAAAAGTGTCGTTTACCCTCACGTTATCTTCAAGTTCCAATGTCCAAATTCGTTTCATTTCGTTACAAGTGAAATATAGTTAAAGCCAAAGACTAGAACTAAGTACAGTAAAATCTCTTTATTCGCGGGGTATATGTTCCATAAATATGCCGCGAATACAGAAACCGTGAATACAGAATGGTAATTTATATGGGTTTATAGGGGATACGTTCCTAGGTGCCAAAATATATAAGAAAATCAATTTTATTGATGTTATTGAACATTTTGATTAATCATTATCCTCAGGCTTAGGCAATGGTTTGAAGAATTTTGTTATTTTCTCTTGCTTGGCAGTTTTTAATAGCCCCGACAATTGAGACTGATACTCAGCAGTCGCATTAGCAATTTGCCTCTTAAAATTAAGACTTCGTTCCATAGATGGATCAATGTTCACAAAGAAATCGCAAAGCTCATTTGCCATTCTTAAACCTTCACTAAGATTTTTCAGAGTAAATGTCACATTTTCAGTGCTAGTGGAAGCCTCTTCTTCAATGGGCTGTGAATTTAACATTTCCTCCAAGTCGGTTTCAGTCAAATCTTCATCTTGACCGCGGTGTTTGCGGCAAATGAGACAAAGGCGGCTTAGGTCAAAGTGCTCGGCGGTACCATTTGACGGCACTTGCAAAAGATATTGCGTTAAACACCTATTGGAATTTTGTATGAAATTTTAGATCCGCGAATAAAGAAATTTTTTGCCGCGAATAAAGAAATTGGGTTGCATTTTTTTAATCCGCGAATAGTGAAAACGCGAATGACGGAAGCGCGAATAGGGAGCTTTTACTGTATACGATACTTCCTACGTTTCATTGCTCTTCAGTTTTGGTGATAGACATTTTGGATTCTTTCAAGTCACTGCCGAGCGATATTAACTCCACCCGGAGCGGAGTAAAAAGTTTTTGTTATAGCCACGGTATACCTAATCCTAAGTTAAGTGCTCGAGATTTCATAGGATAGCTAGGTATGAAAGACTTTTATGAGAGGAAAAACTATTTTCTGTGGAAAATCTTTACCTCGTCTTTACTTTCTTATCTCGGTTCAGCACGCTTAAGCTTTAAGAAGATTCAGCACTTGGTGTAAACTATCGTTATAAGAATAAAGGCACTTGTATAAATCCCTTTTTAAATGAAGTATGTTCCAAAAAATATTGGTCTCGTAAAATCCTCTGCTGTCGATTTTTAGTGGAATCCTATGACCAGCATTTCCAGCAGTGGAAGTCTTTTATCCAGTATAATATTTTTTTAACTCGCCACAATATCCACATGAAATAAAAAACAAAAATCAATGTTGTCAGGTCATAGGCTTTAAGAAAAATATTGTGTGAGACTGGTGCCTAAGCTAAGCCGAAGTCTGTGGATTCAGGTCACCAGCCGATCTAACCAACTCGACGAACAACGAAATCTCACTGTTAAATCTTGGGCGAAAGAAAGAAAAGATGAAAGAAAATTTATTTGCGGTAAACATGCCGCAAAGACAGAACAAGTTGGGGAAAAATATGAGTCACATCCACGCAAAACGACCATCGCTCAGCATAATGCTACGACCCTACAGAGCCAGAGCCCCAGCACTGGTTTTCAGCGACAATCGGCGTTGATGTGATGACGTCAGCTGGTTCAGCATATAATGAAATAAAAATAACAAAATAAGAAATAAAATTAATACAATACAAAGTCCTAAATGTTGAAATGTGTGAAGTTAGCTTGAAGTGAGCTATCAATAATGGTAATCTCTAGCATGAGGTGGAATGACAGCTCACTTCACTTATGTATTCACGAGATTATTACAGAATAGACCGACAGGACTCTGCCCTAAGTACATGATTATGGTTTCTCGTAAACTAAAAGTAGACAATAATTTATGTTTAACTTATTGGAAGGAGTGTTCGTGTCGAGTGTGTGACTGCGTGTGTGAGAGTGAAGTTGGTGCGTAATAAACTCTGTGTTGAAAGCCATATTAGGTTTAAATATATTTATTCCCCAAAAAGACACAAAGTCACTTACATGAGAACAATGCTTAAAATAAATTATAATTCAAGTTCGTCACAGATGTCTCGGTAGCAATTATGATAAATTACATATTAGTATGTGCTTGTAAGATATCCTTATAACCAGTGATCGGAGTAGGTAGATTGAATTGGGGTCATTGATCCGAAACGTATATATTAATATGGACATTCCTCCGGAATTGGTTGATTATTAAAAAAAAAACCGGTAACTTAGGTAGGAATTGTATTAAAATGAGCAATATTATATTCTTAATTTTTTTTTTAACGGCACATAGTCACGATTTGACACAACCCAACGACCAATCAGAACAAAGGGTCATGGGTGGTGCACTAACCGGTTATCAAAACAATGCGTACGCCCCCCGACAACATGCCAGGTAGCTCACTCGTTTACTAGGGTCCGTAGAGTGCGCTTCTTTGTTTGTTACTGTGTTGTGAAAATAATATAACTACCAACATTATCAATATTTAATTGAATCCGGAAATATCGGAATTGCTTTCCGGAAAAATGGCTTATCCATGTTATTCTTTCTGTGTGCATTTATGATACAAGTACCAAAAATCAATCTACCTACTCCGATCACTGCTTATAACATACCACTACATGAATGTAAATACTGTAATGATAACGGGGTAAAACAATAGCTTCTCGAATTGATCAATTTATCGGATTCAGCTGCGTTTGCTGCTGTTAGTCCGTGGACGGTTACGGCAACATGTTAAAGTGACGTTACCGGGTTGTCATACGAATATCTATGACAGTCGTTATGGGTAAACCTAAGGGTCTAGACAACTGGCAGTCACTTTCAAAGCGGTTCGTATTTCTGTAAGGACTTTCAACATAATCGACATTATAAGCTTTTAGGTAGCTTATATGTCAATCCAGATAGAATATCAGTTAGTCTAAGCCCTCTGAGCAGTGGTGGCCCATAAGTAACGACCCTAACTTACGAGATAGGTCGTGGGTTCAAACCCAGGCAGGCGCTTTACTTTGTGTAAATAATTTCACCACCACTGCTTTCAAAACGGTGAAGGAAAACATCGTGAGGAAACCGGCATGTCCTACAACCAAAAATTCGAAGACATGTGGCATCTACCAACTCGCGCTGGGCTCACGTGGTAGATTACAGCCCACTGGCAAAGAGGAGGCCTGTTTCAACATTGCCAGCAGTGGGAACATTTTAGGCTGATTATGCTAAGCCCTCTAGTCAAAATCTCGAAATTATAATAATTTGTTTATGAATCAATTTCTAGATACAATTACATCCAATTTGTTAGGACTTCTCCAAAACTTCCGAGTTTTCTCCGAAACAAATTGGATTGTATCTATAAATTGATTCTAGGAAATAAATGATGATGTACCTTTGAAACTCAATTTTGCCCAATAATTTGAATGTGGAGTTACCAGTATTGATATCAAGCCGTCAAACTGGTTACACTGGGAGCTAACCTTAATCAACCTAGTTTGTAACAAATTAGTTTATAATTAGAGATGATCTAAATAATATTTTCCTAGAAAATCTGTTTATTTGAAAAGTAATAAACCTAATAGACATGCATGCTCAGTTGCATGTTACGTTAGTCATATAACCCAGTCTAACAGATGATTTCTCATTGTCGCCTAAAGTACATTTCTGTGTTATGCTTAATTCAAAAACCATGTCCGTGGTAATTAGGACGCATAGCTTAGGCGCGTTGGAAAAAGGCAAAGGAGAGAAAAATGTTGTGTTATTTTACTACATAATTAAAAAAAAGCATAGTGGATGAAATCTCCACTATTTAACCCCTTAATTTTCAAAAATCCTTCCTTAGTCCTAATGTAGGTCATTATATATAAAAACTCTCTCTCTTAGCGGTTTAGACTGTGGGTTGTTTGTCAGTGAGCGATTGAATGAATGATTTAATTTATGAATTTTATTAAGTAGATGATGCAGTAACAAGCAATTCACACAAAACAAAACGACAATAATTTTATCATAGGGCTAAAGATACATCGATTTGCAACCTCGCTAAATGCGAAATAGTAACTTCTGTTCATCACGAGTTCAAGTTTTCTGACGTTTTTTTCCTTCGTCGTAGGTGAGTGGCGTGTTATACTTAGGTAGAACATAATTATAGAGCGATTAAAGGATTATTTTAAGACTGAGGGCTGCAGCATCCTCTTTATGTACTGTAGGAGTAGGATCAGTAACGCCTCTCTTAAAGGCTCGTAGTTATTGATGTGTAACATTTTTCTTCTCGCTTTCCTGTTATCAAAATCTAAATAATCAAATCTGTGGGAGTCAATCTGGCTAGCCTTTTCCCAACTATGTTGGGTTCGGCTTCCGGTCTAACCGAATGCAGCTGAATACCGTATTTTACATGGAGCCACTGCCTATCCGATCTCCACAACCCAGTAACTGGGTAATACGATACCCCTTGGTAAGACTGGTTGTCATACTTTCGGGCTTCTGACGACCCGTAACGACTGTCTGTGTGTTTTCCGAGGCACGGAGGATTCTCGGTATGTTAAGATGGTCACCCATCCACAGACTATCCCTGGCAAGCGTAGCTTATTTTGAGGGATCGAATCGTGCGGCTGTTATTACTTAGCCACGAGCTCCTCCAAATCAAAATATAATCAAATCTGTGGGAGTGATTTCGTGAAAAGGGACAGAAGTGTGTAACAGAAAGCCGGGGGCTTGTTACACACTTCTGTTTCTTTGCGCACGCCATTTCATTTGATCAATGTGCACGCGCGTTGCTAGAGTTGAACTTCAAAAATGACCTTGACGAGTTCTCGCCCCTTTAATGTTGCTTGTTAGCAAGGTGAGATGTTAGTTGTTACAAATCATCGACTCCTGTAAGGCTCGCTCGTTTTTTAGGTAATATATCTATTCGACAGTAAATGCCAGTTTCTCAAGAGCTAACCCGTGTTCGGGCCTGGATGTTCACGGTTTGATAGTAGTTAGTTTTGATTATAAACAATAAAGAAAATAAAAGCACTTTGTTTATAGCTCTCTCACTCGCGATGTTATATTAATGCTTCCACAGAATCGCTTTTACAACTGTCCACTTCATCTGTTCGATCCCAACTAACTCTGCGCTGGCACCACTTTCCACCTTATGATTTTTTACACCGGAAAGAATGTAGGTTGTCATTAATGACAAAAGGTGGGGTACAACCAGAAGAAGTACGTGCGCTTATTATTTAATGTTATAATTGTAGGTAGTGTATTTAAATTTATAACTGGTGAAGTGAGGTGTACCTACTATGGGTACACCTCTGCCCAACCCTTCGGGGCTATACAAGCGTGATGTTATGTATGTGTGTGTGTGTGTTATTAAATTTAAATAAAGATTAGAATAGACACAATAAATTATTATAATCGAGTAAATTAAATAACTAAAAACAATTAATTAATCCGGAAGTAGAACGTGTGCACAAGAAATATTATATTAAGATAAAACTATTGACGATAGCTTTTCCAACGAGACGATCGACTATTTTTTGTGATAATAATAGATATGACTATGGATAATTGAAAACAGTTCAGTGTATAGAAAGAAAGAAAGGAAAGAAAAATATTTTATTTGGGACACGCACATGTACATGTATGACATTGTCGCATATAAATATAATGGGTAGACCATATTTATATGCGTTTGAGTTCGAAAATAGTCGAGCATTCTCGTAAAATGCATATGAGTTTAACCGTATACTTCCATAATCATGGACGTGGAACACATAAAAGGCATTCCATTAAGATTTTGAAGATTCAGGCTAGGTACAACAAATAATTATTTCTTTTTTGTTTTTGATATTGTTTTTTGTAGCACGTTTCGTTTCATTATTCTTCTTGATTATGATTGTTCCGCATATCCTATCCAATAAAGGGTATATCTAGTGGAGTGTGGCAGTATTGTCATAGCAATGTTTATAAGCACTCCCTTGGGAACAGACGCCGGTTACAACTGTGTGCCGCTTCATTATGCTGACTTTTTAATATTGTGAGTGTCCCATTTTTGGTCTAGCGGCAGTCAGCAAAGGTCGATTAAAAAACAAAACGCAGAATGAAGAAGTTTTGCAGAACAGAAAAAAAGATACAATCCGGTTTAGGTTTTTATTTTTTCAAAATATCGTCTTTATTTCAGGGTAAAAACGTTAGTCATAAATGGAAATATTCCCTTTGGTTTACTAAGTCGAAACAGTGTACAATCAATAAATATCTCCGGTTACCAACAGAGGATTTAAGGCGTGGCAATTAATATTCATTAAACTAATTTGCATATCTATGTTGTAACGGAATAAAAATAAAAACAAGTACTATTTAACCACCCTGTATTGTTTCGTTTTAAACAAGCCTAACCTAAAAAAATAGAAATTGATTATTTTTGAAAAGTATCATCCTACGTTATTTGTACATGATAAGATAGTCTGGTATGTCACACTACTATTTGAACGTGGAATGACCAAACAAAGATACAAAAATGTGACTCAACGCGTAGCGGAGTTGTTATTTGCTACGACAGCGTAACTGGCGTAGCGGTGACATCGTAGCATCAGCTACGGTGTAGCAGCAATGACATCTTTTTTATTTTTTACAGTGGGTTGCTATTGGTATACCACAAAAAGGAAACAAAGGTAACCTTCAATTGATTCAATTAAGTCCATGGCGACGATGCGACGTAGATCCTTCAGTATCTACTTGATAATTCCATTAGGCAAACAGACAGATCATTGAGAAAATTATGCAAAATCACCCAACTCTGTTTCAAATCGCTATTAATACCCGTGAGAAAAAGATGACTGGCGCAACTGCCCCCGGGCCGGGTAGCCCAGCGCATACAGCCAGTTCTGTATACCTTTTACAGAAACATAATTTAAAACCATTCAATGGTTCCGTAGAGAGACCGAAATCATATCAAAGTAAATATTTTACCGCTTTTGATGACAGAATGAACATCAGAAAATATGAGAGTTATGAAGCTATTTGCGTTACAAATGAAATTCCCTGAAGAGTTAGTCTGTTTGTCACAGCTTTATTTTTGTTTTAAGCTGTAAACAGTGGAGAATTTAATGTGTATTGAAAAAAAAACATTTGCTTTCACGTTTTTTATTTTTATAATACTTGATATTTTCCGACTGTTGTTCTTGTACGAAAATTCATGAACAACTGTCGACGAAATATAGTTCTTTGTAAGTAAAAAACGAGTTAGCAAACCCCGCCTTTGTTCCACCTGGTACACAATGTGTATTGTCATTTATTTACCTCTCATAAATAACGGCCCTAACACGGAGACGGTTACGCTAGTTACGCCCCAGCGGACAATGTGCCTTACGCAAGTTAATGCTTTGTGCCAAACTGTGAGTACCCACAGTCTCCAGATATTCATAATTAAATTCTAGTTAGGAAGTAGGGAAGCCTGTGGCACAGAGTAGCTTTTCAGAAATGGAATTTAACAATTCACACGAAGTTCCAACTAGAGACGGAGAAACTATAAGTTGGAACAATAGCATATGTATAATAGGTTGGGTTGCTGCTAAGGTGTGTTACACGGGTAATTTTTCAGCAATTATTGCCCAACAGCAGTTGCTGCAATTAGTAATCGATGGAGCAATGAAACTGACTTCCTAAAAATGATTCAATTCTGCAATTTTATCTGGCTAGCTTCAGCCAGCGGCTTCGCCAACTTGATATCTTTATAAATTATATCCTACGTTACTCAGTGATAGTATAGCATTCTACTGGTGGCGGTATGACGTTCTGGATCTGGGAATCGGGCGGCTGTTTCTTGATGTCATGACGCTACATGGCATATGCAATAACTAATTTGATTGTACGGACCTAGTAAACAAACTGTGTGTGTACCTAGAGGTGTTATTCGAAGGGGGGTGCGCGTCCCTCAACTGCTCCATACAGACATATGCAGGACCAATTCTGGGGAACGAGCACCTCGTGTCGCCTCGCGTCGCCTTGTTGATACTTATAACACGTATATTATGGAACTGAACATAGTTTCTCAATCAAAGTAATTATTTAAGAAAATGGCTCTTGATACTCGTAACTGGCGAGGTGATTTAAGTTATGTTAAGCTAATCTTAGCAACACAGCGTTATGTGGTAATCTGCAGCGTGTAACTGTTTTTTGTCCCTAATAAATAAAATAAAATAAAGATTTTTTTTAATCAGTCCTGTAGTTTTTGAGTTTATTGATTACAAACAAAAATACAAATCTGTAGATTGCTCCTTATCCATATTCCTAATGAATATTTTGTTTTGTTTATATAGTTGCCATATACCGCGCAATATGGCACGTCTATAGCAGCGTGGCGTTTGACGTTCGTACGTCGTGACGTCACATTTGACCCAGTTGGTCAAATGTGACGTGACCCAGTGCCCAGTACTGAGCAACTTAAGTTGCCCGCGTGCGCGCACCTTAATAGGTTGGGATGGTGTTACAGTTTGTCTGCGGGTCTCCATTGTTTGATGCTGCGGGTATCGGCCTCTTCTGCTTGCTACTCAGCCCTCACGACCGTACCATCCATTTAGAGTTAAACTATTGTTATCAAGTTATTCCTAACGAAAATTATGGAGACGGGATTAAATGTCTCGAGACAATCGAAATGGTAGTTAAACATTGGGATAAAAATATTCTCAAAAGATATATCTCGTTCAAATTAAGATAAAAGATAATCACAGCATATTTTTTTAATATTAAGTTTCGTTAGAAACACTTTGTTTAAAAAGCAAGTGGCCCCGTATAAACAGACCCCATGACAGTAAACCAAAGAATTATTATGCAGTTAACCAACGAGTAAACAGTATATGACATTCAAAGATGGCGGAAATGAATAGTTTCAATAATGACTACTGAAGGGAAAAGTGGCGCTAGTAGCTGACTTTGTATATTAAGCCCTCTGTACATTGGACCACTAGAAGAATGTCATATCCTATTGTACTCTATACACTTCTATGCAAAGCAAACAGGCATAATTACGTTATGATTGACAAAATGTTTTTTATTATTACTACTAATGTGAACGTCCTCCTAACTACTATCATAAATGCGAAAGTGAGTATGTTTGTTTGTTACATTTTCAAGCTAAAACGGCTGAACGGATTTGGATGGCACACAGATAAACCATGCCCTGGGTAAGGACATAGGCTATACTTTACATCCTGAATCGCAGACGAAGTTGCGGGTCATTGATAGTATAATATAAAGGCAAATCAATGAAAACAACGCTTTTGGATGAAGAAAACCAAAAATGTGACCTAGGGATACGTCCAAAAAATAATATCGACGATGGTTGTCCTGCAACTGCAAACCAACGCGCTATCACTTTGCGTCGTGCATCATACACCGTACACGGCCGGACAGGCTTCGACGCATAAAGCTTCCCACGACACGTGTCCCTAGATATGTCTGGCAATATCGAAAACGATGAAAAAGGTCGTGAGGCAAGATATCTAGAGACGTTGGTTGGTTAACATCGCCCGACATTTCAATCGACTGGTGGTGCCGCGGGACATTTTTCCAGTGAATGCGTGACTTTATCTCTGAAAATATTTGTCAGTGAGCTAATTGGACAACTGACAACTGTCAGTCGTGATGTCATTTACAAATATTTTCAATAATATGTACTAGGCTAGGTATTTAGAAAAGTCTTTGCTAATATAATATCTTATTATATTGATGCAAAGGTTCAAAGGCGAATATAGAATTTTAGACCTGTGAAGATATTCAGCCTGGGGAGGCCGCGCATCCCATCACATTGTCTTATTATTTTACGGCTTACTATTGTCTTATTACTTGCGTTTTGATAGTCGGATTTAATGAATATTTTTTTTTTTTTGTGTAGGTAAAAAAAACTGATGTATTAAAAGAAAAGCCCTGTGACTGCTTCATATAATGTACATACTTCATTCATGAACGCATCTGAAATTAAGCGACACCAAAACCTGCCTTTGTTCTTTAAATATAACCTTAAACGAAGAGACGATTATATTGAACAATTAAGTTGCAAAAGCTAAAGATCACCACGATTGATCACTTCTTCGATGACATTTAATGCTAAACGAATTTAAAACATAGTTTTAATATTGGCAATTATTTGAAGTGACAGATATTGAATGATAAATCGTCAATGGTACAAGTGTGGATCTAAGTCTCAGTAATTTTCAACCAAGTCAAATTCAGTCAAAATGACCAGGCGCCACCCATACCCGCTAACCCGTTCTTATCAAGCAGGCCTTAAGCCGTCAGACCGTTACGACAATTCCTTTATAAAAACCAAATCCTCCCTCTATAATAACTACTACATCATAAATGCGTCCAAAAATTCTCTAAGCCAAAGTTTAAACGCATTCTAAGTTTATACTAAGTAAATGAGCATATATTCATACATACATAAGTGCGCGCAGTACCTTGCTTCAAGCACAGTCTATGCTGTGCCAAAATATGAAATTCAAATTCGGAGTGATGCACCTCAAGTCGTTACAAACTCGTTTGGTTAGCCTTTGCAGCAGTTGATATATTTACATTCGTATATATTGCACGCGAAGACAAGATATAGAAATTGGCTAAGAAAATATTTCAATACAGATATTTAAATTGCAACCAGAATGTGATTAAACCACAGTGTTTAAAAATATAGAGATGACTGATTTGATGGTTCTTTGAGTGTGAGATGGTTTTATTATCCTACTGCGCGACAACAAAGATAGGCTTATATTTATTATCTATATGTAAAAAAAAATACAACACATTAAGTTTGTCAGAGTTAAAAATGTAAATTACGAGCAGCGCACTATGTGGGGGCACCTCCGAGAGAACCTAAGAGAGCCTTGCCATAAATAAATCTTGTAAAAATCGTCGCAGGTACTTGTATTATACCTCAAACTGTTGCTAAGAAGTTAATCTACTCTATTACATATAAATTATGTATGTTGCTGGTACAAGTTTAAAGCAAAGAGCATGTAAATACGATGATTCAAAAATTATCACATGCATATTAATTTGTATATTTTTCAGGATTATTTTCTGGTGAGCTAGCAATGAAAACTATACAAGTATTATACCATTCCAGAAATTTTATAATATATTATTTCGTCTGATATGCTTAAATATGCTATATTAAAAAAAAAATATTTACAAAAAATATTTATCTCATGACAAATATTTTGCGTATCTGAAACTTTCAATTAGAGTTTTGACAGTTGCCAAAATTTGCCGAAGGTCTGTAAATGATGTTATTTGATAGGAAATTTAATATTATTATACAAGAAGAACAAAAAAGTTGCAATTTCATTGCACAACATATGTCTGTGTATCTATTATAACATGAAATAGTAAAAATTTCTTATAACTACGTCGGTGATACTATTTAATTTATTAGTTGACATAGGTTATACTTGCGATATTTTATTAATTGCAGTGTATGTTTAGATAAGGTATCGAATATTTCTCACCATATTGCATTTCACATTTCACACACAGTTAATTATCAATAAAACTTATCGGAAACCGCATAACTACATAATGATAATTAGTTCTTTCTATTAGTTTTTCCCAGATTGGTTGCTCCAATGACGGAAAATGTATCAATAATATTAGTTACGCGGATGATATGGTGTTATTGAGCCCATCGATCAGTGCGTTAAGAAGGCTCCTCCGAATCTGTGAAGACTATGCGGTGACTTATGGTCTCAGGTACAACTCAACCAAAAGTGAGCTCTTAGTGTTTAGGGCGCAAAATAAAATATATGACGTTGTTCCACCGGTTACCTTGGGCAGAGTGCCGCTGAAAAGAGTCACTCGTTTTAAATACCGATTTAGAGAGGGAACGTAGAGCTTTGGCTGTCAGGTGTAACATGCTGGCCGCAGGTTCGCACGGTGTACGCGACAGGTTAAAATAACACTGTAGCAGTAGGCCCTGCCTACTGTCAGTCGCTGTACACGTGCGCCCTGTGGGTCAGTTATACACAGGGTTTGTACAATGCTCTACGAGTCCAATATGATATCGCGTTCCGGGTTGCCGCGCTTCTGTAGCGTTTCGGGGATGTTGCGGACGCACGTGTTCCGGATTTCGGCTCGCTGTTGCGTCTGTGATCGTATCATAGACGCGTCGGGTGCGCGACAGCCCCAACAGCCTCGTGGCTACTGTAGCTGGCATGGTGGGTGGCTTAATAATATGTCAATGGCGGCACACAGACCGTTATTAAGATATGTGAGATAATAAATTTAAACGTGTTAATAAGTACCAATTCGTGTTCGTAATTTATGGATATATGGTCTAAAAATAAAGATTTATATTATTTTTTCCTTATTTCCTTATTTTTAAATATTACCTACAATAAAAATATATAAAAACATAAAAAAAAAAAAATTGTAGCCCACCGGTATCGGGAACAGGGTCCAAGCTACCGGCGGTCAGGGCTCCAGAGAGAGGAACCTCCTAACAATGCGAGCCGTGTCCAGGAGTACCGCTTTCTGAATCAAGCCCTTAATCCAGCTGTCTAACGAGAGCCGCCTTAGGTGGTCGAGGCTCTTGGTAATTAAGCCATTGGCTGATACGACTATCGGCACAATGATCGCTGAGTTCACATCCCACATGTCGACAACCTCGTGAGCCAAGTCAAGATACTTGATTTGTTTATCCTTCTCGGCTTTCACGAGGTTCCCGTCATGCGGGACCGTTATGTCAATAATCATTGCGCGCCGCTCAGCTCGATCCACCACCACTATATCAGGCTTATTGGCAACAATAGTCCTGTCAGTGATGATGGATCCCAGAACAATGTGATATTTCCATTTTCACACATTCACATACCTGTGGTACGGTACTTCCGATTCCACAAGGCTGTATTTCAGAACAAGTTGCTGATGGATAATCCTGGCTACAAGTTTGTGTCTATGCAAGTACTCTTCTTTAGCTAGACGTGAACACCAGGAGATAATGTGTCTGAATGATTCTCCCGGACGGTGGCATGCCCGACAGATGTCAACCGTCCCGTCTTTCACAATGAATCTCCGGTAGTTGTTCGTCATCATAACTTCGTCCATAATTGCACAGAAAAAACCTTTGGTTTCCCCAAAGAGGTCACCAAAATGCAGCAAGGCTACGAACGCTAGTAAATCTACATCGGGTCCATGTAGGGCCCGGAAGTAGCTTCCGTGAAGCTCCTTACTCTGCCATACCTCCCTGCGGTCGTTAGTGTCAAGCACTACAGGCTTGCGCCAGTTCTCTTTAGCCAAGGAGAGCGGGGTGAGACCCTTGTCCACCGATGTCCATTCAATGCACCCCACGTCGGCTTCTAGGAAATATTCCCTGAGACTGCACATCTGACTGCGATTGTGGAGTGTCTTCGCGTTTAAAAAGCCTCGACCTCCACACTTTCGCGGGATATACAGTCTCATTACCGATGACCGTGGGTGATGCATTCGATATGCAGTCAGCAGTGTACAGACCCTCCTATCCAGGGCGTCGAGTTCGGTGTGAGTCCAACTGAGTACGCCGAAAGAGTACATCAAAACCGGCATGACCCAATCGTTGAAGACTTTGTTTCCGCCTGATAGAAGACTATTAAATACTTTCTTCAGGCGGCCAAAGAAGCGCTCTTTCAACGATTGCTTCATGTCAGTAACATTGATGCCCAACGCTTCCGACATACCCAAATACTTGTAGGTTTCGGATGCGGAGAGGGCTCTAAGGTTTATGGAATTCGCGAGATGAGCTCCTACGGATTCCACAATCTCTCCTCGCTTTACACGCATTACCGCACATTTGTCCACACCAAATTCCATCCTGATGGCTCTACTGAAAGTTTCAATTACTTTCAGTAGCTCCATCAATTGTAAGTTGTTGGAGGCAAAGAGTTTTAGGTCATCCATGTAGAGGAGGTGAGATATAATCTGACCACCTCTCCTCAGCCGGTAGCCTAGGCCTCTATACTCCAGCAGTGTATTAAGAAGATTCAGGGCTAAGCAGAACCAGAGTGGACTTAAACTATCGCCCTGAAATATGCCTCGCTCGATCCTTATCGGTTCGCTATTCCTCTGGATGTTTCGACATCCTGGATAGCAAAGGACCATCCTCCATTGCCCCATACACGACATCAGGAAGGTGTGCAGAGTTGCATCTACTTTATACAACTCCAGCACCCTCAAGAGCCATGTATGTGGCACCGATTCATAGGCCTTCTTATAATCTATCCAACATGTCGATAGATCTTTTCGGGAACGGCGAACCTGTTGGCTGATGGCCATATCAATGAGGAGTAGCTCCTTAGTATCGCGGGATCCGTTCTTATATCCATTTTGAGAGGCAGACATGATGGAATTGGTGTCTATATGTTTGTTAATTTAAGCTCTTAAAACAGATGTAAGAACTATATAGACCGTCGGTAAACATGTGATCGGCCTATAATTTTTGGGTTCCGCGGTGCTACTAGATTTATGGAGCAGGTGGGTAACTCCTGTGTTAAGAACTGGGGTAGCGAACCAGACTCCAATGCAGTCTGGTACTGAGCCGCCAAGCGAGCGTGCGACCTTATAAACCATTTGATCCAGCAGTTGTGCAGCCCGTTCGGCCCTGGATACTTCCAGTTAGGCAACGGACGGACTGTACGAGCTACATCTTGGGGGCAGATGGTAATAGCCCCCATTTCTAGTATAAGATCGCAAGTTCGCTCGATTTCCCGAGTCCAATCACCTTCGGTGTGACCGACAGGCACCGATCAGATGCTGCGCCAGAAAGAGCACATGGCAACATCATCCAGCAGACGTGTGTCAGCCACACCTTGGTTCGGTCGCTCCCAACCCCTATAAACCCACATTTCATCGCTCTGGAAAGTGCGATTCCGAGTGTATCGCTCTATTCGCTGCTTATACCTACGAATACGGTTCGCCCATGCATACACTTTATGCTTCAGGAAGTCGATGCGCTCTGTGGCACGGGCAATATAGTCCTGAGGACTGATATCAGTCCCTAAGAACGCCCGCCTCACAAAGCGCAACACTCTAGGGCGAGTATTGACCTCCCTGAAGCAGATTAGTTTGCCGATGAGCGCTCTTGCCCTACCAATACGGCGCTCAATCTTGCACTGCCAAGCTGGTACCTGTGGTGGCACTATAACACTCTGCGACGGTGGAGCGATTACATGGCTACTCTGCATTTGACTACACAGGCGATCAAGTACATTGTTATCCAACATGTGATTACGCTGGATGACCCCACCTGATCCAATAATCGTTGTGCCGAAACGTTGACAGCTGGCTCAAGCACCTGAAAAAAAGAGAGCACCCGGACACGGGACGACGAGCAGTTGGTGGCGTAATGAGCGGGGAGAAATATTCGTCACTCGAGCTCGACGCAACTACCGCGGCCGGTGTCATCACAGCGCTCACGGTGGGGCCGGGCGAAGAGTCCGGAAGTTGGTGGGCGTGCTAAGCGTGCGGCCGATCTTGTCAACATCTTCATTTCCTATTTTCCGTTTATTGTTGTTTTACCGGAGGTGACATCTGTCATGCCACCTCCGATTCGGCAGTTTTAAATAAAATTCTATTTAATTTTGGTGAGTTGTTATCTTTTTATTGAACTTTATTATGGTTTTCCAGTTTCAGGTTTAGTAGGTATGTATGGAAATATCTTGTAAACATGCGTCTAAATTAATATAGTTGTTAAAATTACGTACAAGAGATGTTCTGTTGGAAGTATTTCGTTAAAAAATACCGTCCAAAACACACATCGTCGCGTTGTTTTGGCCCCTTCTGGGTAAAAACACAGTTTCGTGGTCCTCGGTGGATACTTATACAGTGCCAACGAAGCCGAAGGGGTATTGACCCAATCACACCCGCCGAGCCCCATCAAGGTGAGGCAGTCAATTGGACGGGTCCCAGTGTCCGGCCTTAGGAGGACTCCTAGTCGGCATTGGTTTTGCTTTCACAGCTATTCACCTAGTGTCAGTTGGGTGTGTCTACATCCTTCGCACAAGACTGGTTAGGACCCCGTTGCACAAAAAGATAGGCAACGGGCCAAAGCAAGCTTAGGGCTCAGCATTAGATACACAACCTCTCTGTCTACACCCGACAGTGAGGGTTTACACATTCCCGGCCAATCCGCCCGGGGAGATAGGTATAGGGAAAAGTAAGGAGATTTAGACATCATTCCCTCCCTAAATTAAATTCCCCCCAAGATCACTACCTTTGCCTAACGAAGTTCCTCGACTTCTTTCAGAGTGTCCTCGATGAGGAACCCCGGCTTCAAGCCAAATGGGGCGCTCGGTTTGCTGCTTTACAGCGAGCCCTCCTAGGTCCCTCTACAGCGCCTCTACAGCGTCGCTGAATGCAGTGACGCTATAGAATCATCCCTCCCAGCCGTCGAGATGGAAAGCCCGCTTGGCCCGTCACTCTGACGAACTCCGCTTCAAACCGCCCCACGTCCCCTTACTCACAATCAGATTTAGAGGCAAAGTTCTCTTCTTCCTCTTCCTCCCATTCTGACGACGATGGAATCGTCCCCGTCCAAGGAAAAGGGAAAAAAAATGAAGAACAAGACGCAGAGCTCCACCCAGGCCAACAAGATCGTTGCAGTGGAGGACTCTGAGTTGTCCCTACCGTCCCTAGCCCCACCCGCTACTTGCGGCCCAGTAGCTCCCCCCTCCCCCGCCCCCGCCCGATTGCGTCATCCTCCGCACAGGATGCTACCACCACTCCACCTACTTCCGGCCCAAAAAAGGTTAAAATTTTCCCTTGTCAGAACGTGGTAACGTGGAACGTGGTCACACGGGTGAACACGGGTGTGGCCAACCCGTGTTCGTTCAGGACAAGGGAAAGTGGACGGACATTTCAAACTGGTCTTGCGATCAAAAGATCGCATACACCAGCGTCCGTAATACCCGACAGGGTATTAAAGTCACTATCCCTACTTCCTGCGACTATAGGGAATTCAGACCTGACAGAGAGACGTGTGTCATTTCACACGTTCTCCCTCCCAGAAGAACGTGAGATCCAAAAAGTGATCAAAAGGATCCCCAAGGAAATCTTCCCCTCTGACATTCTAGCCGATTTTCAGTCGCATAACGTCCCAGTCGATGAGCCCCGACCCACCCAGCTGTGGCCTTTGTGGGCAAGTAGGTCACCCGACTAATTACCGTCGCTGCCTAAAAACCCCAAAATCTTCGTCTATCAAACTGGCCAAGCGTTTCAACGCCCGCCAGCAAAGAGAAGCTCCTTCCGGGTATAAAATACCCTCCTCTCAAATGCCCCAGCGGCTAAGCCCCCAGCGGCCTAGTCCGTGGAACTACCTCCACCACCAGCAGGTTTTCCCAGCGACATTCCTCTGCGACCATCAAATTGACATCTTCCTAGTCCTTTTTGAAACCTTGCAACCGCAACCCGTCAATTGCCAACTATCGCATAGTTCGCAACGACAGGTCGCGATGTCACAAGGGCGGCACCCTAATCTTTATAAAAAGGATCTATAATGCATCCCAATAGACCCTCCTCTCCTCTTACGATTAAAAGTCTCAAACTGCCGCTTAGGCATGTCCGGTCATCAGCCGATCTCGCTAGTAGCCTCTTTGGAGAACTTCAAACTCCTCTCAAACGACCTCTATCGCTATGATAGTCACTTATGCCGAATAGGCATGAGTGACTATCATAGCGGGCGATCAAAATGCCAAGCATCCCGCCTGGAATAGTTCCAGAACCTGCACCAGAGGGTGACACTTGTTCGACCTCTCTAATACTCTTAAGTTTGACGTCATCGCCCCGATGACCCCAACCCACTTTCCCCACGACCCTGACCATATCCCCGACGTCCTAGACGTGCGCCTTAAGAGCGTCAATCTAAGGTTATCATCGCTTTCGAGGACACTGAAAAGGCTGAATGCCAAGCAGACAGTCTCGAGGCTCAATGCTCCTCCAGCTCCCAACCAGTAAACCAAGCTCACCTCTTAGTGGTCGACGCTGAGGTCGAACGTAGAGCCTGTCTCCCTCCCGTCGAAGACCCTGATAGTTCTCTGCCTCCCCCGTCACTCCTGACGAAGTGCATGACATCATCAAAGATCTGAAAATGCGCAAAACCCCCTCTGATGGAATCACCACACAGGGTGATCCAGCTATTCCCTGACCCCTTGATAATACTATTGGCCACCATCTTAAATGGTGCCCTAAGCAATAACATGTTTCCACAAGCGTGGAAATAGGCCACTGTCATCGGCATCCCGAAGCCCGGCAAGCCAAAGACCGAGCCGTCGAGTTACCGCCGCGTCAGTCTGCTCAAAGGACTCGGCAATGTCTACGAGAGTCTTATATATAAGCGTCTCAGAGACTATGCCAAAACCAAGCGCCTCATTCCCAACGAACAGTTTGGGTTCCGAACCCAGCACTCTAGCGTGCATCAGGCCCACCGGATTATCGGACACATAAGCGCTGGCTTCCAACGCGGTTTGATAACCAGTGCAGTATTCTTCGATATAGCGAAAGCGTTCGACAAAGTCTGGCACAACGGTTTATTATATAAGCTCTACAAACTCGGTGTGCCAGAACGTCTCGTGCTCATCTTACGGGACTTTTTGTCAAACCACACTTTCCACTATCGTATCGAATGAGCGATACCCTCCCCCCGTCCTATCCACGCAGGAGTTCTTTAGGGCTCTGTGGTCTCCCCCCTAATCTTTAGGCTATTCACCAGCGATATCCTAAAGAGTTGGCTCTGTTCGCAGACAATACGCCATCTACTACAAGGGTTCCGGCTCTGACTCGATAGCCCACACTCTTCAAATGTCAGTCGACAAGCTCGGCGCCTGGTTTAGAAAGTGGACGCTTGAAGTTAACCCAGATAAAAGCCAAGACGGAAAAAGTCTTGGAAACCCCCCCTCCCCCGACCAATCACCATGTTCGGCAAGCCTATCCTCTGGGAGAAGCGAGCCAAATACTTAGGTTTTGGCCTTGACCAGTATCTCTCCTTCAGCACATAAAGCAGGCGCCCGCGAGCCGCTTTCGCTCTAGGTAGACTCCACTCTATCCTGAATGCACGTAGCAAATTGTCACTCAAGTGCAAATTGCGTGCGTACAAGGCGTGCATTCTTACCATCTTGACCTATGCGGGAGCCGTTTTTGCACAACCAAAGTCCCACCATATCCGTAGGATGCAAACGCTCCAAAATAGATTTCTCCGTAAAATCACCGGTGCCCCTGGTATGTCAGGAACGAGATCCTCCATCTCGACCTAAAGATCCCCACAATCAACCAATTTCTAAAACGCAATTCCAAGCGTTTCTTTGACTCCGCAGCCAAACATCACAACCCTCTGGTTGTCGAGGCCGCCAATAACTCGTATGTCCCTAGTAGAATTAGTCAGATCCGCCGCCCGAGGCAAATCCTTACCGACCCAGACGACCTTTTAACCCTCCTCCAGGAGAGCAATAGGGCCTCCAGTACAGTGCACAAACACAGACACCGACCCGCATTCCAACCTCGCCACCAAGGTCCTCCGCGATTGCGACCCTCCCGAATAAATAATACTCCCCCCCAACCTTTGCTCAACGATGCGTCAGCCTGCGCCGATGCTGAGCCAGTAGCCGTGCAGAGCCGATTAATAATGATCATGAAATATCCTTGACCCTTGATCCTTGATCTTGCTGTCCTCCCCCCAGCGACGCTTGAAGCCGAGGTTCGTACCCCACAGGGGGTGCCCTTAACGAGCGCTCGCCTAGTTTTTAATTAGAATAGTTTTTGCCCCTGGCTGGAGGCTTTGAGTATAGTAGCTTAAGGCAGCCACAGGAAAGCCCGGTTAAGTAGTCATGACCTCAAAGGTCAGCTACGAGACGACCGAGTAAAAAAAAAAAAAAAAATAATTACATACTGTTTTTCGTTTGTCATTGTCGTTACTAAAAGTGTACCTAACCTAGGTTAGGTTAGGTACACTTTTAGTAACGACCTTCTCGCATTGAGTGAATTCAACTGTACCAGACGCGACATATGTCTTGTTTTAATTGAAAGTGACGGGAATTATGTTGTGGCTTTAACATGTTATATACGGGATAATTTTATCAACTTTTCCGAGGCAAATATCGCTACGATTGTCGTAATTGTACAAAAAAATATTATAACTAACTTTCGTCAACGTTACACTAAATTTGACAGAAATAAGAAAAAAAAAATGTAATCACAATAGCGTGCGGTTGAACGTCATATTCACTCTAAATATGTAAGATCCTATTTGTGAATCTGAACTTTCGACATCGACGGGGAAGTGCGGACGCCCATCTAAATCGTACGAAGACAGTTCCAATAGAACAGAAAGACGAAAAAACAAGGAGTTGCTTGAAACATGTGGCCTTGATTTTATGCTGAATTCATATTTTCAGGGATTGGGATCTCAAGGGGAAACAGAAGAAGCATTGTCGAAATTTACGAGTATTGCCCATAGAAAAAAAACAGTGAAATACGTCAAAAAATTTAAATGAACCGGCACATTTAACAGCGTACTCTAAAGATGAAGCTCTCAATATTTTCATAGACTTGGACCTTAATATGGCACAGTATGAAATCATGAGGAATTGCTTAATCGCGAAGAATTGCTTATCATTTCCATCATATAAATCAATTCCGGAAGCTAAAGGAAAGTGCTACCCACCAAGATCAAGCATAGAAATTAATAATATTAAAGCAAAAGTAAAACTGCAAAATCTGCTGGATCACACTATTACATGAATTTTACAAATCGATGGTGTATACAAAGTTGGTAAAACACGTTTAATGCTGTATTGTAAATGGGGCTGTGATGGCTCCAGCGGACAAAGTGAATACAAGCAATTCTTAGCTGAAGAGAGTGAGTTAATTTTTGACACAAATTTATTTATATCTTCATTAGTGCCTCTGAAACTTGTAAATATTGATACAAATGAAACTGTGTGGGAAAACCCTGCTCCAACATCAGTAAGATTTTTTAGGCCCATTTTAATAGAATTTTCAAAAGAGACACCAGAGAAGACTACAAATGTCCACCAACTGCTACACTCTACTGTAACCAATCTTGATGAAGGTAGAAAGTGCATTACAGTGTTCCTTGACCTCGCGAAGGCATTTGATACAGTGTCTGTTCCGCACCTTTTAAACAAACTAAATCGTCTCGGAATAAGAGGAATTCCGTTTAAATTGTTGGAGGACTACCTTACTGGCAGAATACAACGGGTCAAAGTAAATAATAGTCTGAGTGACACACTACCTATTAATTATGGTGTTCCTCAGATTAGCATAATAGGCCCCACTATCTTTCTTGTGTACATCAATGACCTCTGCCAACTCTCTCTCCATAACGGTAAAATTATATCTTTTGCTGATGACACCGCCTTATTTTTCACTGGTGATAGTTGGGATGAGGCCTTTAACGCTGCACAATCGGGTTTAAACATTGTTTGTAATTGGCTCCAGAGCAACGTTTTGACGCTTAATGTTTCCAAAACCAAATATATAACATTTGCACATAGAAGCAATCTCTTGCCACCGCTCTCTTTCACCATTACAGCTCATACATGTGGTTCTGCCAATTCAGCCTCAGATTGTCAATGCCCTTCCCTCGAAAGAACTGACAGTATCAAATATCTTGGTATAAACATTGATCAACATTTGACATTTAAAATACATATAGATCTCCTAGTGACTAGACTTAGAAAACTAATGTACATATTTAAAAATCTCAAGCATGTGGCTGACCGTAGGACGATCAATATGGTTTACTATGCTTTATGTCACTCGCAAATTGAATACTGCATCACATCTTGGGGTGGTGCAGCAAAAACCCACCTATTGGTACTAGAACGAGCACAGCGTGCTATTCTTAAGGTTAGTGCCGGCCTACCCTACGATTACCCAACCGTAGAGCTTTATAAAAAGTGGGATGTTCTGATGGTCAGACAAAGTTTCATATTCCGCACGGTTCTTAAAAAACACTCCCAGATACCATACGACCCAAACGTACCCATTGGTAGCCGCCGCAGAGATAGAATATGTCCTACCTATCGATTGCATTCATCACTCTCCCACAAATTCTTCTGCTTTCTCGGACAACACTTATACAACAAAATAAATAAATCACTAAATATCTATCCTAAAACAAAATCTAGTTGCATTAAAGCCTTAAAAAATTATCTTAAATCGCTTGATTACCAAAAAACCGAGGACTTATTGATGGTACCCAAATAGGGTCAAGGCCCGAATTACCCTTCATAGCTGTTACCCACCCATATCTCGCAACACAGTCACACAAAACTGAACACTCCCCTATCACACATCTACACCCTCACTCACAATCATTCTCAATTCGCACAGTCATTATACACCTCATACGACCACATACATATCATTTTAATCAATACACTTGGATATTTCTGCTTATTTTTGCTCTTTGCACTATTTTTTATTTAATTTAGTAGTTGTTTTTGTTCTTTGTACTTTTTCGATTTATCTGTTATAGTTATCTCCTGGTCATTTCTACAAAAATCTTACCGAGGTGAGGGTCCTGGTGACCTGTAACACAGGTTTTTATTCCTAAAACCTACCTCAGGCACCAGTCTCTCACAAAGGTGGGAAAGTTTTACAGTTTTAAGTTTACACTATTTTTAAGACCACTTATTGTGAAGAGAGAATAAATGATATATTATAATGTAGTTAATTAAATAAAAGCTCAAAAAGACGCTCTTACGATTGACGGGAAAATGACTCAAGCTTTGTCAGAAACTTCATCAGGTTCTGTATGCAATATTTGTGGTGCAAGACCTACAGAGATGAACAATTTAGAAAAAGTACAGAAACCGACTGAATCTCCACATAGTGCGGCGTCAATCTTTCTCCTGTATTGTTACAATACCTGTATTGTTTTAAACTTTCAATGTTTCAGATGTTTTTAAAAGTAGCACGGTAACAAAATATTTCTACTTAGATAAGTTATCTCACACCTAAAACGTCTTTGTGAAAGAGTGAACTAAGCTGGTAAAAGTTTAGCAAATGTATAAAAGCTTCTAATATTGGGGGAGAAACTGTTTCTTGCCGATAAAAATGCTATAAATCTTTTTCCTTTCCCTTTGATTGAAAACAGATAACAGTTAGTAACGTGTCTACAAAAGTGTATCTTGTCGATAAAACCCTAACAGCTCACAAATCGAACACTCGCAGAGCCGCAGCCATTGATACTTAACCGCGCATAATATTTTCGTGAAATTTGCATCATCATTTTGCGTCAAATGTCGAATACGATTTCCCTTGTAGGCACGAACAGGTCTATTTCCATTTTCAAATGTCGGCCCGAAGCTAGAGGCTCAAGTGTTCCGTCAGAATATTTGAATATTTTAACATCGACGCGCGCGCCAAAATAAAATATGAATTTTTATTGTGTCGGTGAGCAACTCGATAAAAGATATCGTTATATGATTAGGCATGGTTGATTAACCTTTTTAGTTTTTCGATAAACTGCAAGCGGGCGATAAATTCTGTTACACGAGAAACAAAATAATTTGTGTCGGTTTCAGTTATAGTTTTACACACAAAGTAACAGAATCTAATCTAACTTTAGAATAAATTAAGTTTGTGTGAGGTTGCCATGTTAACTGTACCGTGTGAGTTTGTGGGATGAAAACAATTTGAACACCGCCAGGGCTCGACCACTTTTATAGTGACCTCCGTACGTGGACCGAATCCAAACCGCAGGGCATTAAAGCTGCAATAGGCATATTGCGCCAGCGCCCGCGGCATTACATGCTAAATTCACAAACTTGACAACTCCTGGCTGGGTGAATGTATGCCATGCGCTATTGTACCTACTGCTTGTTTAACAAAGTTCATTACTGCTTTATCATGAGCTAACATTGTGACAGTGGTAAAATGTAGTTTTATAAAATAGTTTGCTACTGTGATAGGTATGATAGGTCAGCCCGCGTGTGTTTCAATTTAACTTTGGCACATAGAAGTTTCATACGACTAAAATGGGATATGATTGGTCAAACAGTGTTATCAAATTATCTATAACGGTACAATAGAGCCGCATTTTTTGATGCGGAACTGACGGTCAATGTTTCGGTGAATTATAACCATTTGCATTCATAGTTATACAAAGCGGGATTTCAGTAAAACTGCACAAAATATATTATGTAGATAAATATATAAAATATACACGTCATACAAAATCAACGCTTATTTTCATAAAGTCGCACTCAATAAAATGTTTTGACAAAAAAATATTTTATTGAAATAGATAAAATAGCAAAATAAAATCTACCTACATTTTACGTTTAATGGTTTTTGATAGCACTTACTTACAAATATAGTGAATTTTTTCAATATTTAGAAGAATAATGGTTTCATCTCTTAAACTTTTATCTAATATTAGCTTCTGCCCGCGACTTGGTCCGTGTGAAATTTCGGAGTTACATAGCCTATAGAATTGAGCTATCTAAAAAAGAATTTTGCAAATCATGCTGTTAGTTCCGGATATTGACCCTCTGCATACAGACTTACAAACAAACAAACAAATTTAACCTCTTTATAATATTATATTATAATATTAGTATTAGTATAGATAAAAGCAGGAGAATCCTATGTACATTCAGCTCTAAAGAACAAAATCAATACCAACCTATCTATTTTGACATGAAGCTGGTCCTGATACTTCTTGTCAAAATAAGAAAATCACTTGCAACACCTGCAAAAAATATTACCTACATTGTTTGGCCAAGCATATATAGTGCCTGAGGTCTCGGGAATTCGGGTCACAATAGCCCAGCTCCGGTAGAATAATACCAGATCTGAGAAAACCGAACGAAGCGCATGGTCAATAAAAGGAAATTGGAAGCAGCTTACTATTTAGATTGTACCTATTTTCGTTACAAATTAAATGGTTTATCTTTAGATGTCTGCGGTAGAAAATATACTTACATAAACAAATAAACTCACGCTTTCTTCCCGTGGGGATAGGCAGAAACTACAGAACGCCATCTGCTACGATCCTTACATACTCCTTTTGCCTCGTTTACGTTCATACATTTGGTAATACACGCACGCCGGCTGCGAGTTCTACGCACCTGACCTTTCTGAAAAACATCACCAATTAGGTCACTTTATGTCCTCCTAAGGCGTCCTCGGCATTTCCACTCACATCTGCCTTGTAATACCTTTTGTTAGTCGCTTTTCATTCATCCTCTCAACATGACCAAACCTTCTAAGCATACTCTTTTCAATTTTTGTCAATACATCTTCTTTTAAACCGCACCGCAAAATATACTTAGTAAGACTGGAAATAAGTTTGGCCTTAAATAAGTCGGTGGTACTTAAATTATACATCCAGTTATAGTTATATAAATATATTATTTCAGAATAAATAAAATCAACGGGAACAAGACTATAATTTGATGTCAGAATAAAGAAAATTGTTTCACAAAGCTCTAAAAATGTTCAACCGAATAGAGAAATAAGTATGTTATTAGCCAACAAAAAGAAAATGTATTCATGTTTATTTTAAAACAAGCTGCCATTGAGGATATCTTTTAACATTTCAACTCGCAATCTTATTTAAAATCTTTCCAGTTGTTCAAACTGCGTTTTATTAGAGTAGTACGGAGACAAAAATAAACAAACGCGAAGCTAAACATTCAAGCGAAATAAAGCTAATTATTGTGTATTCCGGAGTTTCCAAAATTCACTAATTTAAAAAAGAGAGTGTCATAATTAGTTGAATCGTCCTTCGCCACACGAACGTGCAGGAAGCACTTAATTGCGATCCGAGCTTTGGAAGACCGATGTACAGCATGCATACTTGTGTACTTCTTATTGCCATGGAGTAAGGTTCAAATTGTGTCAAGTCTTTTACAAACGTATTCGAAGATGGAGCAGTGCAACGTTGCAGAGTTAAAATTGAACACATGGTGCCCATCGTGCGATGACGTGTTAGATGAAATATCAGTTTCTAGAAACTTGTGACGATGTGATTGTCACTTTTAAAGTTCAATACGTATTTCATAAATGTTTCAGCTATATATTTCAATTCCATTAATGGCTATCGTTTTTAAGACAACAACAGTTAGAATAATTTAATAAGATTAACAGGATTAAGCCGTTTATTTATGCTAATCTCGAAACGAAAAAAATGGAGACAAACGTGCCGGGCAAATTAGAGGAATTAAGTCAGGATTCCAGATTTATTAATGACGTTCTTACTAATATATGATCAACAAAAAATGTACCATATCATGTAGCTTTGAAAACATACATTTTCTAAGAATCTTTCCACGTTGCCCACCAAGCCGCCCCACTGATGGGGCAAAGTGGAATGCCTAACATTTTGCGGTGGAATCTACCCCACTAGTTCAACTTGGTGGGCAGATTCCACTGCAAAATTTTAGGCATTCTACAAGGTGGAATGATTCGTTTTCAAATATTCATTTATCACTATGGTGTAGGAAAATACAGAGAAAACCTGGACTCGCAATATGCAAGTGTGGTGATCAGTAGTCGTCCTTCTCGTAAATAAAGAGGCCTGTACTATAAAGTGGGACAATATTAGATTCCGATATTATTTTGAAGCTTAACATCAATAAAGATAACATTTTACCTAAAGATAACGCACAAGTACATCCTAAACATAACGACTCCGTCCTGGCCATTAAGAACGCCAATTATCCTCTCCCATGTAAGCTGCTTATTAATCATTTTAATGAATTACAGGTTTTAATCAAATATGTTAACAAATGACGGCGTTACGAGCGTACTCCTAAACTAAAAGTTATAACCGGCACATACTCGTAGGTCGCGATCGTAACGCGAAGGGTCGCCATTCAATGTCACCCTGCTTTGTTTATTAATGAGGAAGACCCGAGACACGGAGATTTAGTAGCATCACCTCATAAATAAAGATTGTTAATTGAACTTATATTGGTTAAAGGATTTTGGCTCAAGGTGGCTTGATTGATTTTCGTGATTTGGTTTCGCGTAAATTGGGAGTAGGTTTTTCATTTTGATCATTTCTTAGTCAGTAGGAAAAAATCCTGTAAAATAGGCACTGGTTAAGATCTTTAATAGAAGTTTGTAAAGTTATTATAATGAAAACGTTCACTTAATAATCGTAACACAGACATATTAAACTGATAAAGTCAAAGGGGTAAATGCCAGTTATAATACAAACGCAAAAAAAGCACTGCACTTTATCTTCTTAAAGTAAGTAGTCATTTGTTCACTATTCATGACACGGAATGTATGAAATTAGTACATTCTCCTCGGGTATGGACGAGGAACAAATATTGTAACGTAAAACAATACTATTTATTGATTATGAGTCGGTGAGATATAGCTAACGAGCCAAACAATCAACTACGATTTAATGCAACTAACGAGATGGTAAACAATAATTAATTGCTTCGTTCATATCGCATTATTTTCAAGATGAGGAAATTAATTAAGGCAGTCAGTAATAAACATGAAATGTTTGCTTTTGATTCCAAAACATAACGATCACGTTGGCATTCCTCGATGTAATTATATAAAATGACGTTTATGAGTCAAAAGTTAACATGTTATTGAAGACGGTATTGTAATGTTATTTGGTAAAATTCATTCGGGATTACAGCCTTTCTTTTTGCATAGGTACCGTAAGTGGCAATAGATGAGAAATAGGATGGCATCACCCAACAAAAAAACCATACATTATTAACATGACAAACCAGACACTCGATTGAATGTCTGTTAACAGCCCTTATTATGCCGTAACACTTTGTGTGAAGCACATTTAAATGCCTCAACAGCTGATGTAACAAAGGGCCTAACTTTAAGTAACATTCATGAAACGGAATCGCCCACACGCATTTTTAAGTACTTAGCTTATAAAATTATAATACAACGAAATCCGCTGCGCTCGCTTTGAACACTGTGATACGTTACGGGAAACTTCGGCACGGCGAATTTTTATGAGTGTCGCATCCACACGACCCACCAGGGACGCAGTGGCTTTTGAAACGACTGGTAGTCAAAGAGAAATGGAGATTTCCCAGTTACAAATGTGGAAGCAGTAGGTAGAGGCTGTATTTCTTCGCGGATTACTTTCTCGAAAGCACACTTGTAACGCGCGTGCCGGAATTTTTATTACTCGCGGTTCCCAGAGGTACAGTTTCACGACAGAGATACATTCGAATCATTATGTTTTGTAGCGACTGTACACGTAACTTTGGAATATGATTTTAAATAAAGGAACAGCTCCTTTGAACGCGCACAATGCTTTTGGCATAACAAATTTTATTACATGTTAATAAAATATTTAACGTCAGGACGTTTTGCTTTTGACTAGATTTGTAGCTACTTATTTGGGGTTAGGTAATTATATTAGGCGTGCCAATTGATTCTACAACGGTGGACAACATTAATCAATTAACTGATACCGCATCAATTAACATTGCAATGCATGGTTTATCGTTTGTAGATTGTTGAATAATAGAATCTCGCGAAGTAATAAAACCATAATTTAATAATTAATACACTCATTTCCTTTCATCATATTGTGCTCACATAACACATAAAAATTAAGCTTTAATATTTATAATGTTTCTTTGTGCAAACTTTGTAACAACATCGGAAATGCAATTCCAATCAACCGCGAGGCTCCGATAAAGGTTTCTTTTAAAAGGCATTCAGTTTTAATTTACCTCAGTAAAACTCTTCTATTTTTTTTTGCGCATAAATTTAATCATGTACCTGTTTATTTAACGTTTGTAGCGCAGTCTCAAATTGTAAAACATTTACATTTATATGCGAAAACGAGTCGAATATTGTATGTTAT
Source organism: Xanthia icteritia (assembly GCA_949128155.2). Lineage (NCBI taxonomy): Eukaryota > Metazoa > Arthropoda > Insecta > Lepidoptera > Noctuidae > Xanthia > Xanthia icteritia. Next base: position 11,045,321 of record OX421930.2, read on the forward strand.
GAGTAGGTACAGTCTTTCTTCAATCGCTAGGTAGCTATCTGTAAAGTGCCATAAGCTCCCAACCCGTGTTAAATCACACATAAAACATGGCTCCCGCCACTTACCTCGAACATAACGCTTACTGGGTCGTGTGTCGTGTGCCGGCGGGACGCTTCTCAGCCCGGCACTGCGGTGCTTTAGTCCCCAATATACTCTAATAAGTAAAATCGCCCCGAAGCGCCATTACGCCTAAATTTTACCATACAAAATTTCATAACAAGTAGGTGCAGTGCCCTTGTTACGTAGTTACTCCGACGCCCCGGCCCGCCTTTATTAAGGCCTGATGAAAACTTTACATCATCATATTTTCTGGATCGTTCACCTAAATTAAAGGTAATTTATATCCCAATGTACACAGGCGGTGCCCGTTCGAGCTTTATTAAACAAATAAAGTAATGAATTGGTGAGCTTTCATAAGCAAGCGTACAGAAATTTGAAACTTTATTATTTACTGACGGTAAAAGACACAATGCTAAAATAAATGAAGGGTTCAGTAATGGCTTCGTAAGGTTTGTTCGGCTTATTTACTATGGCTAGACTTTTGAAAGTTGGGATGTTTGTAGAGTTAGCAACATAATTTTGCTGGTATATTTTGCTAGAATAGGAGAAAGTTTTGCGTCAGCTAGATATAATATGAAATCATAATATAGAATTTGTTAATCAGATAATTTCAAAGTTTAATTAAACAAAACAAGAGCGTCTAAAGTTCGGCCGTATAGTTGGCACCACGAATGTGGCACATTGTATCGGTTGCGACTGGTTGCCGTCGAATGGCAGTCACAGTGCGGGTCTGAGTTCAATAGACTGTGATAGTGCCTGAGTGAGCGCAATGAAAGTTTGGCTGTGTACCAAAAATATTAACACAAATTTTAATATAATCCCTGTGTGCAGAGAAGCGTGAAATTAAAAATATAAATATTGTGAGACACCGCAGCTGGTATTAATCCGAGGCGAGATTACGTACAGCACGAAGAGTAATGACACACGCGCCCGCAACGGCTCATAATAACACTAACGATATTAGCCGCCGAGCACCGAAATATGTCGTTAAACAATAGCCGCATCTTACATTATTAATAATAACCAGATTCTGTTTCTCATTAGCATCTTATTCTTCGGTGTTTTGAGCTCTTCGTAAGTGATACTCGACAGATTATGGTTATTGGGATATTGTTTTATAGGCTTAGATACGAGAAATAAGACCAAAAAAACAGTACAGAGATGACGGTAGATAGAAAAGAATGTATGAAAGATGAAGTTATGGTTCGTGTTATGGTCGTATGATGATGATGTAATTTAAATCATATTATTTATTTATAAACACATACAACTATCATCACAGGCTTACCTAATACAATAGTGTAGTTATAATAGGTGGGATTATTCCAATTATAATATTAAATTTGAAGTTGTAACCGTTCTAAGTGTGAAAAAGCATTTGGAAAGTTTCCAAATACTATTTTTACATCTAAAACTAAATATTCGGTGTTACGATTTTAATTATTGCATTTCAATATTAATATTCTAGTTCGCTAGTTAGCCACATTTCTTATTTCCATACAGTAATATTGCCAAATTAATCAAAACAGGTAAATATTTGACAGATATTTGCGACGCTGCCAACTTTTAGGATAAACGCTCATAAGTGGTGTAGTCCCCTTATGAGCCTAACCGCCTAAGCTTTAGGATCTAAACGTGCCTAAACGCAAGTTTTATCACGCCTTATATGACCCACTGCACTAAACAAAATCAGAAAAACATATGATATTCTTCAGGATATATGCTAGTAACATAGGGTGTTGAAAACATAATACAACTAATTTGATACGATAGAAAAAAATCACGAAGATACCCCTAAACATTTCTTTTAACGATAAAAAATCATATTAATATAAATGCAATTATGATTTTTTGTCAGATTATTCTACAAGCAACATATTAGCGTAATAGTGTTTTATTTTTTAAGACCAATTAATAGAATTTTTGTTAATAGATTTATTGCTTCTTAGTTTGCAATAAATTACCTACGTTGTGTCCGTTGTGTCATCGCGCTTCTCTTTCTTTTCTATGCAGTCCGATAGTGACCGCGCTTTAGCTGTGTTGTTTTTTGTTTGTTATAAATTAGTATCATAATCATTATCAGCCTGTAATGTTCCCGCTGCTAGGATACAAGCTTCCTCTCGGTGGTATAGATATAGATTATGTATTTGCATGCGCCAGTCTAGCACCGCTGCTTTTCGAGTTGGGCTATTTACTTTACCAGGCGTAAACGTCAATTAGTTTACCACAGAATAATATCAAGCTGGATTTCTAGAAATAGGTTTGACTTTCAAATTAGCCGTCTTCAACGATATCCCTTTATCAGAATATTTAACTAATTTCCAATTATGATGAACGCCTTTGACGTTCGTAGTCTACATAGTTTAATTGGATACTGTTCTGCAAAAGAGAAGTATTATTAAAGTAGTTACCCACAGTTACTGATTACTTTATGTTATGCGTATGCTGAGTAGTCAAGTCTTTGACAAGATTTGTCTGACTGTTATTGCAAAAAAAGAGCGAGCCACAGTAGTTGCATATGATGTGTAACATCTGACATCTTGGCTGACGTATATATGATATAAACAATATTCTTCATCATCATCATCACCATCTGACGGCCAATTCTAGCATCACGCGCGCTCATTGGTCAAATCAAATAGCGCGCGGTTCCCTGGTAACAGGAATGTTACACACTTCCGTCCCTTTTCACGAAATCACTCCCACAGATTGCAAGAAAGCGAGAAGAAAGATGTTACACATAAAAAAATATGAAGCACCAAAATCACCTTGAGTGTTGCTTGTATAAAGTAGGTCGGTACGCCTGTGTTTGTCTTTCTTGTCTGCATTACAAACTCGTTGGTTGATTGTAAAGTCGGCCTCGTCATTACTTTACTAAATTTGTATGTCACTTGCACTTTATGATGTCAAGCTCTATGAAAAAGTCTTACGAGGTCGACTATACCTCAACACTGAATTTCTATTGTTCTTATATCTGTCGTGGCCAGATCTTAGAATTGACCATTTCATGAAATGGCCAGCTAACATTGGTCATATCGTTTAAACGTCAACGTTTAATGATATGTCAGTCGACGTTTGGCCATATCATTAATGTAGGGTATCCATGGTGTAAGGTGAAGTAAAAATAGTCAAATAACTGCGACCAACTTGGAAGTAGCACTCGCCGGCCGCTGCCGCGGCACCGCTCGCTGCGCTCGCTCGGCTCGCACGCGGTTGGTCACAGTTCTAACCTAACCTAACCCATTTGGTCGGGGTGCCACAAAAGCGGCGTAAATTTAAAACTTTTAGAAACTAATTTTAAGAGCTATGTTGCATGTTACGCCGTGGCAACGGCCGGCGAGCGCTACTTCCAAGTTGATCGCTTTCCATAATACCATATTTGGAAACCCAATAAAAGTCCATCGAATTTTTTTGCGTGGTCACCTTACTTTGTTTGATTTGTTGTATGCCGCCGCCATGATGCACAACAAAAACACAGCGACATTAACGCCTCTACCGGTGGATAATCTAACTATTTTACGATATGATCACTCATGTTTGGCCACATCATGAAGTAGTCGTGCGTTTAACTGTTCATACGAGTATCATTAAACGTTGAGTATTCAATGATCTGGTCAGGCCACATCATGATGTGACCAGTGGATGATGTTCATTTCATGAAATTATCAATTTTAAGATCTGGCCACGACATATCCATTTTTTATATGGTTTCAGGCGAGAATATACCATTTCGTAGTGCCTACCTATACCTGAATGGGCAGCGATATCCTCCTGCATGTTAAACACATGTCCACTAGTATACATAAATCAATCCTTCTGTCATGCGCGATGATTATTACAATACGCCATCTATGGGCGAGGGTCCATAATCAACTGATAATGGTGGCTGATATTATTGAATTGTTATTGTTTATGTAGTAACATGCACATAAATAAACAGCAGTGTATAGCGACGATGACGAGGATGGACTGTTAGTATGGATTGATTATTAATATTTTGTCTTCGTTATACTAAATAAATAAATTAGATAGATATGGTCAGCGACAAAACTCTATTAAAACTGATACGTTTTTTTTTACACAACAGCTAATTTGGCAATATATTATTTCGATAAATTTCATTTAATAGCGTAGAGTTAATTCTTTAATTTTACTTTTGTTCCGGTTTTAATTAAATATTTAGTTCAATAGTTTAGATTTAAAAAAATTAAGTGTACATCGAATTTTGTCGCTGACTGTAATAACATTAAACAAGCTAATCAAACAACAATAACTAAAACGCAAAAAAAATCTTGATCTCAACATTCTTCTATAAAAAATACCAACAACTTAATCAAGCGCATCATATCAAATTTTAACCACAGCGCGCTTTGCGGCTAATAAATGAAGTAATATATCACTATGTATTAAACGCTATGCTCAAGCGACACTGCAGGTGCGATTAAGTCCGCGTGCGATGTACAATCCTGGATCTTGATTTATACCGCTGGCTCTGAGCATAGATGAAGAAATAATACCTCGTATAGATACGATACTGTCTCTGAACGCTTTCTAAATGCCTACGTTTTGGGCATTCACAGGTTATTGCAGTCGGCGTGTGACTCCAGCAAGAAAATCTTTTCTAGAATAAATTGAGTTCAACGAATAATTAGAGCGTAATCAGCTGTACGAGTAAATTAAAAATTAGTGCATGCTGCCGTTTTGGAAAAAAACGGAAAAGCTAATCCTGCTGGAGTAACGTTGTTCCAACAGGAATATTTTAAACGAATGACCGGAGAGAGAAATATAGTACATGGGCGAATAGATTATATTTGTGCGTAAATGTGTGCCGAAACTGAAATTTGTGCGTCTAAAGGTTTTAGAGATGTTTCATTTCCTGCTGAAGTAACATTTTGCAGAATCTTGTTTCTCGGTAACCAATTATTGTGCGCCCGTAGAATAATCATCAACATCTGTAGCTCTTGATATTTGCGTATTTGTGCATTAATTAGATTTTCAAAAATATTAACCGTTTTAAAGTAATCAAAAATGTATAAAAGCCCTATCCTAGCACACAGTATTAATATGGACGGCTTATACATTTGTTCATTTAAGCGGTAGTTTTTTTGATTTGTTTTCATTAATTCATAAAAAATTCAAGAAAAATCTGTCCGTAGCATATTAAATCAATCAGTTTATACAGTCAAATTTTTGGGATGGGACAGAAACCGAAACTATAGATAATAAAGCAAAGTCAAAGGAATCATGATATAGATTTTGGTGGAAAATGAAACTGCATTATTTGTTTCTTTTGTTTTATTGCCTGAGTCCGGTTTAGTGCCAGGAACCGAACTCGTTTTTTTTTACATAAATTTATATCCTATAGTATTGCACTTACCGATAGTGTAGCTTGTTCCGTTTTTATTAATACCTAAAGGCCAGTACACACAGTCCCGGCGGCACGGGTCGCGGTTTTTGCCGAGCGGCACTTCTTTCTACGGTGGCCGCTTTGTGCGACAAGGCGGCCTGCCCGGCGGCAAGATGCCCAGTGCCGTTGGCACTGTGTGTAGAAGCCTCTGTCGTTATAAGTTTAGGTACCTAAACTAAAAGACTTACACAACTCAGGTCTATTTAGAAGCTAGTGCTGAGCGGCAGCTGATTATTTCGGTGGCAATGAACTATACACATACAGAATAAAGCACACGAGTTTCGGTTTTGCACGGTTTTATTATTCTATGGCCTGAGGCCCGCCGCTTCACCTTACTTAATTATGAATCACAATACACAATGCATGTGTCACTGAGCTTATCTTTCTATGTTTGGGAGGTGTTTGTGAACAGGATTAAGCTGGAGTTTGGTGATATTGCTGAAAACTAGCTGTGAGATGCTTAGACTATTCTATTAGTTTTGTTAACATTTTCTGATTAGACAGTGGTTTTGTTGTCTTAGAATATCTATACGTAAAATAATATAGTCACCTCTAAACCGACAATGGAATGTACAGGTATTCATATTCATATTTATTCATTGACGGGTAGGTATAAATAAAAAGCGTGTACCTACTAAATGTCTAGTTTATAAAATTTCCTCTTTATTTATAATCGTTGCTTAAAAGTGAAATAATGATTAGCCATCAGTGTAACCATACATTTTTTAACATTTCAGCTTTTCTTAACTTTACTTTAAATAATGTTTTTAAAACCTAATCCTAATCCTTTACTTAATATTATAAATGCGAAAGTTTGTTTATATTATTATTATTATTTATAACCATATTTGGTTTGTTTGTTACACTTTCACACTAAAACGGCTGAACAGATTTGGATGATATTTGGCACATGAGTATACCATAACCTGGATTAGGGCATAGAATGCTTTTATTCCGATATTCTTACGGGATCGAGATTTATGGGGTTGAAACCACAGGGCGCGGATAGTATTTAAATAACTTTATCGATGTTAACTCATAACGCAGTCATAAAGGAGACTTGCATAAAGAAAGTGCAGTCCAAACTAATTATTACTGCAGATTTATCAAACTATAAACCACGAAATATATGCCAAACGCGGATTCAAGCAGCGCTTGGCACTAATTGTGACTCTTCATTACCATTTATAATTATTTCATACAGAAACTACGAAAACTGCGTCCATAAAAATAAGGTCTTATTACTCCACCTCGGATAACGAGTTAGCTTTTCATGCCGCATATAATTTATATATTTCAAAAGTTGTCGTATTTTTTAATATTGCTTCTTCGAAATACCACAGCAACGAGCAAAAGAGCTTCAAGTTTTGAGAAGTCTCAGAGATTCACAATATCTTTGCGAAACTTTGCATCGTTTCCAAGATTTCCGCGGTTAAATTACCCACGCTTTCACATCTTTTTCTTGGTCCTTTTCGAGGTCTCGGTGGGTGGCTGCGGAACCCATACAATACGTTTTCCCGTCTCTCTATCAGAGGTAGTTTATATTCACATGAAACCTTTGGAAGTTTTTGAAATATTTACTTTCTTTTCTTCCATAGGTAAAGGTGTCGCACTTTCATATCGGGAATGCAAAACCATATTTACTTTGGATAAACAACTGTCTGTGCATTTATAAAAAAAAAAATTCTGACTGAAAAAAATATACTAATAGGCTAGGGCTAGTTCAACCGCCTTATTTCTACAGGTAATTTGTGCCCGAAACGAAGTTGTTTATACATTTGAATTTTGAGGAATAAAATACCGTGGTTCCAGCATTACAATTCCTGTGGTAATAGAAGGCGTTAGGAAATTGTAAAAAAGATGTGGCGATACAAATAAAAACATACCAAGTGCGTCGTTCGACACGCATTTGGTAGGTTTATATTTGTATGAAAATTTGCACGCACAATGAAGGGTTCCGCAGTTGGGATGAATTTATCCCTAGAACAAACTTAACATTGTAGTTGAAAAACATGTTCTCCGATACATTCCAATTGCAAATGTAAGTTTGTACGCATAATATTGGGAGATTTACTACGTTATTTTAAGACCTACGTTTTCCTGTAATTTATCACTTTAGAACAATTACGACATATGTTTTCTTGTAGTCTCTAAGTAAACAACAATTTTCTGTAGTATTTTTCAAAATTTTAGGCTCAGTAATTTCGGAGATGAGGATTATGGAGAATGGTAACTTTAAAATTATTAAAAAAATATAATTGAGACTCTCACAGTTAGTTCTTTCATTTGATATGTCATACGGTAGTGTGCAAAACTTTTATTTTTAATTTTCTTATTGGTCTGCCAAAAGTGATCCCATATTCAAAATTCATTTATTTACCTAACACGTTCGTGTTTGGGTCACAGAAATTGCTGTGTGTACCAATTTTGAACTTAATTAGTTCATTAGATTCGGAGCAAATTGCCTGTGACAGACGGACAGACAGACACACGAGTGAACCCAGAAAGGTTCCGTTTTTTCATTCGGACATACAGAATCCTAATAACAAAATATTTATTTATTGATATTGCGTTTTGTAAGTTCAAGACTAATAAAGCACGATGCTGTTGTTCAAGCATATGCACTACCCTTTTAAGTCATGCATCTTGCACGGTTGAACGATTCGTGGAAGGCATATTGTTTTGTATGTCTATCTATCAAAAACAACCTAAACCGATATTCATGTTTAGCATACAGACATTCGGTGACAACGTTAACTAAATAGTCGCCAAGGACACCTGGAGCTTTCGTCTTCCGGGCGGCGGCTTCACCGATGTTGTTACAATATTGTGGTCAGAACGTGGTCATGCGAGTGACGTAGGATCGAATAATGTCATCATGAAGTATGTTATTCCCGATTCCCTGCCACCGTAGGCGCGGGCTTGCGGACGGTGAGCAATGGGTAGCTAGCTGTCCGATAAGGACTGTCCGATAAGGTGTGTTGTGTTCCACGCGCGCCTCAAAGAGATGTCAGCAGAACTGAAGGGGTCTGATAGGACCGATGCCTGCCGGGGTTGCGGAAAAGTAAGAAAGGGATACCGTGGCCCCTGGCAACGTACAGGCAACTGAAGGAACATGGGTGGGTTTTAGTCAGTAAAAGTCTGACACGCCCTCCCGCTCCGCCCAGAGCGGGATAAGTTACTTGATAATTTCCCACACAAAAAAAATAAAATATGTTACTAAGGTATACTTTCAAGATAGATCATGTTACTCAGAAGTGGGATATTTACTGTGAGATGATGACGATAACAGTTTATGATATTTAATAAGGCAGATAAGGGATACTTTTTCCCTAGCGAGGTGACTAAAGCCGCGGGTTAATGCTATAAAATTACATTGCGCATGTAAGACAGAATCCACTTTAACTAATACACAATGTTCCGATCGACAGCTGACGTCAGTGCAATATGGCAGTGCTTTTTGCACGTTTTGTGATATTCAATTTTTTTAAATCAATCTTCTACAAGGTTTATCCTCAATCCACGTTTTTCACTGACTAGTGAAACTCTTGATAGCTCAAGAGCCAGAAATTTTCTTTCGTGGCTACTTCTTTAAGTTTTCTTTAAAAAAATATCCAAACCCATAACACGATTTCCAGTAACCGACCTCAGACGAAACTTTGATGATAAAAAATATTACAGTTTTTTTTTACCGAATTAATAATATGTACAGACCTATTACGTAAAATATATAAGAGATTGGGAGTGTGGGTAGCGATGAGCCTTGAATAAAATCACACTTTCCAACAAAAGTAATATAAGATTTCCCCAACTACAGAAAGTTACTAACTGCGATTAATCATTAATAAGACTAACTTTTGTAATAGGTTTCAATCTTACTAGATGTCTAAATAATTATAATCGCGAAACTGTTATATTATTGGAGTTTATTATTATTTATTTTATTATTATATACAATGTTTAATACAAACAGAAGCTAAGTTAAATTAAACTGTTCTTGTTGTGGTCAGTCTATGGATGACTGACTAGAGACAGGGAGACAAAGACAGAGCACACTATCGGACCAAACTCACAGCGTGAATCGCGAATATTCACTTGAACCATGAGTGAGATTATTTATCAGTAAGTAATTGAGTTGTGGAGGTCAATTTGGCAATTATTGTTTACAAATTTATTAATATTAATATAATTGTATACTCTTATATAAATGATTTTAATTGCTTCAAAACTCTTCGTTTTTCTGTTATTAATAGTTATACTAAAATATCATTAAAGTATTGCACAAGGTTCATAAAAATAATCATTATAAGTCCCAAAAAAACAACTATTGTTGAATATATGCCATACGAGCAACCATTACTCCATCAGAAGGCATTTCAGGCTGATGTAGAAAGGCAATAACTTAACAAAAAATATTCCGAATGAAATGGCAGAGAAAAGTAAGTTCCACAACATTTATTACAGTCAGTTAACCAGTAAGGCTTTCCTCCAAGTTATCCCATCGTTAATTGAATCAATACTCTCTGTATTATATCGATTAGAATTGTGTGACTTATCGTAACTCGACAAAACTTATCGAATACATTTTCGTCGCAGAAAATGGAGTTATCTTTTGTGTAGTGTAAATGGATTCGTGGGTATTTTCACGCTTGCGTGAGCTTGTGGGGGGGAGCAGAGATACTTTATTAGGTGTCAATCATAGTTGTGAGACTGACGCTCGATATGAGGCTTTAGTGAAGCCAATTGGCTCGGATTATTGGCAAAGTGGATTAGATCTCATTATACACCTACTCCTCCACCACTTTGTGAATTTGACAAAATCATTTTAAATTATAGAATCATTTTCAATTCTACGTTCTCATTCCATTTAGTAAAACCACATTTGCTCATATCTACAAAACGCTTTCAATAAATATCACTATTTTAAAATACAGTGCACAGGTTGCAAACGATAGCGTTGGCATTTACCCGATACGCTCGCCACACAATGTTGCTACGAAGATGCTACGCGTGTAGCGTCGTAGACAGCTGCTACGTGCTACGACATTCGGAAAATGAGCGTACTATGGCACCAATACGATACTTATTAACAATGACAGAGAAACCTTTACAACATTTTGAATGTAACTACTATATTTCTATTTTTTTTATTGCGCAGGTGGGCTGATTAGTCGTTTGGCATAAAGCGACTCAGTACTAACAATTATGTTTGCTGCAACTTGTAACACTAAACGCAAACGTACATTCTGCATCACTTTTCAATGTAAATAGTTGCTCTGTAATCATTCTGGCAGTTGTTAATTAGTACTTACTTTGGAAGGAGAGAATTTATGTTTATATAACAACGCAACGGTCGGAATAGCAAGATGAGAAACAAGAACAGTGTCTGTAATTAACATAGTAATTATAGGCTCCTAATTGGCTCACTGTTCATGCCTTGAGTATCAAACGGGCGTGACAGGACTAAAGAGTGGCGGGCTTCGGCGTCAGTATTATAGCTATGACATTTAATTAAGTAGATGCCGTGGCATCAATGCGTTGACGGCTACATGGGACGTGATTGCGCTTAGCGCCAAAATATTAATTAATGTAAGCCGGCGATAATATGACATCGAGATGATTTAATGAATTTTCGAGACACTTTCTTTTACAAAATTAATTTTCTTATTATTTTGATTCAACATCAAAATAATATACGGGTTTTCAATAAAGGATGTTGCTAAGCAAGTCGTTGATTAATTTATATCTTTAAAATATCTATTGCTTACATTATTTGAGTTGGTACTGATGGTAGTAATGACTATCGAATGATAAATATTTAAAGGAAATGCCTACCGACCTATCAATTTATACCACATGCAAGAACCAGTCACGTCTCCTTTTTCCATGTCTCCTAATGTAAAGTGTTCCAAGACGGGTGAGAATCGAACGTCATAAATTACAATCGACGGTTCATTCGCAGTTCAACTCTTCATTCGTTCACTTCGAAATTCAAACTTCCATTCATATTGCCTCAATCAAAAGTACGGACAGGGTTAAGCTCAATTTACATTGTCACAAAACGGAATGGAAGCGATTTTTTAAAACGTAATGAACTTTATTTCAATAGTGTAATTTACAAACTAGATACGAGCCAAATAACAGGCCGCGCGTTTTCTGGAGAATTCTCGCGCATTCTCGGTAATTCCCGCAGTTACAAGCTCATATCCAGTTTGTACGTTACACAGTGGGGAAGGCATCTGTCAAAACGGCGGTGGCGTAACTAATTCCCAACACAAGCTAATAATAAACTCAAACTCAAACTCAAAGCATTTATTTCAATTAAACCATTTACAGGCACTTTTGAATTGTCAAGAAGTCGGTCAGTCAGAAATATGAAGCTAGTTGCCCATTCCAAAGCGTAGTAGGTACCTATGGAGAAGAACGGGCAAGAAACTCCACGGACACTCAATTAAATATTTTTTTTTTTACAAAATATTGGTTACATCATTAACGTTGAAATTATACATGTGAGAACAATGTAGAAAGACGTGCACGTTAAAAGCGTCCGTAATAAAAATATAAAAAACAAAGAACAATTCAAAAATTAAAATAAGCCATGGCAGCTAAGAGATGACCAGTCTCTACTGACGGCGCCCGTTCACGAACATGACGCATGGATTAGCACCATTCAGCTCAACCATTTTGAAGGGAGCTAAATGATCCAACACACGCGCCACCGCCAGCGAGACATTAAAGTGAGCATGACATACTCTCAGCCGCCAGGGCACATTCAAGTCAATGAAAGACATACCCAGTACCTAAATGGTAGCTTTATAGTCGGTACATACAAGGTGTGATTGGTGGTTTTATATCATTTGTGTCGGTATGGATTGAGGAGCCATGTATCATATTTAAACGCTTGTACTATGAATATTTAGTAGTAAACTAGCTGCGCCCCGCGGTTTCTTTTGCATTTCCGACAAGCATGCGGGCGAAGCCGCTGACAAAAGCTAGAATCTTAACTTTTATATTATTATTATTATATATTATTATCCATACTTTATATGTTAATATTATAAATTCGAAAGTAAGTCTGTCTGTTTGTCTGCCTGTCTGTCTGTATGTTACCTTTTTACGGCTAAATCACTGAACGGATTTCGATAAAATCCTGGAGAAGGACGTAGGGTACTTTTGACTCAAACATTATCCTAAAGGGGGTGATATAGGGGATGAAAGGGTGTATGGGAAACCCAGCATTTCTTATGCTAGGGATATAAAAATTCAAATTTATGCTTTTGGTAAAAAAGAAATAAGAAATTACGCGTTTCAGCGTTTTTTAAAATAATCACCTATATACATCCCCTATTTTACCCCTAAGGGGTAAAATAGGGGATGCTGAAATTCATATGTAATATCGTTTTTTTTATGTCTTCTTTTCAAGAGATTTAAGGGATTTGAAATATACTCATAGTCCTTATCTTGAATGAACATTTAGTCTTTATTTCATTAAAATTGGCCCACTCTGTCAAAAGTTATAATAATATAGTCATAAACTAACCTTTCTAGTGTGTAGATATTATGTGTTCAATGGCGGCACTAGATTATGTATTACAAATGAATGTTAATAATAATACGAGTAGTTAAATGCATAATTAGATGCATATTATTAATGCATTATTATTTTAAGACATTTAGAATCATATAAACCTGTTTTATTTATTTTTTAAACCGGACGGACAAGTGTGAATAGGACTTGCGCCCTGAGGGTTCCGTCTCCAAACTGTGGTTGCTCGGCTGCCCGAATTTCCAAATCCGAACAAACTTAACTTTTCAATTGAAAATTAACTTTTCAAAAAAAAAAAAAAGTACCGATAAGAATAAAATACAGACTAAATGACAAGACTACATCAAAAAAATGAAAAATACATCGGCCGTTTCTTGAAGAAACGGCCGATGTATTTTTGTCTCAGATTGAAGAACAAATTTTACTTTGCAGTTCATATATTTAACAATAATTTACCAATTTACGAATTTTTCTGTTTACTTGACCTTGCTTCTCGCCAAACTTCATACTTGCTGGGCCAACGGGAAGTACCAAATAAGCTTTGGTTTATTTGCGAGTTTCAAAATATGCGGCATAAGAGGTCGTATTTGTTTATTGTGTTGACTTCGAAGTTTGTGTTTCACTTGGTTATGCCTGTGCAAGTACTCGCCGTTAGCCAGACGAGAACAACCAGAGATAATATGTCTGATGGACTCACCCGGACGGTGGCATGCCCGTCACACGTCAACCGCCCCGTCCTTCATAATATGTCTCTGGTAGTTATTCGTCAAGATAACTTCATCCATAATTGCACAGACGAAACCTTCAGTTTCCCCGAAAAGGTCACCAAAACGTAGCCAGGATACGGACGCTAGGAAATCTACACCGGGTTCATGAAGAACCCGATAGAATCACCCGTGAAGCTCCTTGTTTTGCCATACCTCCTTGCGGTCATCTGTAGTAAGTACCATAGGTTTGCACCAGTTCTCTTTAGTCATGGAGAGTGGGGTGAGCCCATTGTCACTGTGACCACATCACGGTGCATACCCACTTCGGCTTTTAAAAAATATTCCCTGAGGCTGCACACCTCGCGGTTATGGAGGGTCTTCGCATTTAAAAAGCCTCGACTCCCGCATTTCCACGGGATGTATAGTCTCATCACCGATGAACGTAGGTGATGCATCCGGTTTGCGGTCAGGAGTGTACGGACCCTCCTGTCCAGGGCGTCGAGTTCGATCTGAGTCCATTTGAGTATGCCGAAAGAGTACATCAAAACCGGCATGACCCAACCGTTGAAGGCGCGTACCTTGTTTCCGCCCGAAAGAAGACTAAATAATACCTTCTTCAGGCGACCAAAAAAGCGCTCCTTCAACGATTGCTTCATGTCAGCAACGTTGATGCCTAACGCTTCCGACATACCCAAATACTTATAGCTTTCGGCTGAGGACAGGAATCTAAGGTGTATGGAGTCCGTGAGTTGAGTTCCCTCCGATTCCATAATCTCCCCTCGCTTTACATGCATGACTGCACATTTGTCCACACCAAATTCCATCCTGATGGCGCTACTGAATGTTTCAGTTACCTTCAGTAGCTCCATCAGTCGCAATTTGTTGGGGACAAAGAGTTTCAAGTCATCCATGTAGAGGAGGTGAGATATGACCTGACCACCTCTCCTCAACCGATAGCCCAGTCCTAAATCCTCCAACAGTGTGCTTAGAGGATTCAGGGCTAAGCAGAACCAAAGTGGACTCAAACTCTCGCCCTGGAATATTCCCCGTTTAATCCATACAGGTTCATCATTCCCCTGGATCTGTCAACATCCTGAATAGCGAAGGAGCATCCTCCATTGCCCCATACACGACATCAGGAAGGAGTGCAGAGTTGCATCTATCTTCTCAACTCCAGCACCCTCATGAGCCATGTATGTGTCACCGAGTCGTAGGCCGTCTTATAGTCTATCCAGCATGTCGACAGACAGACCCTTGCGGGATCGACTAACCTGTTGGCTTATAGCAAAGTCGGTGAGGAGTAGCTCCTTAGTACCGCGGGACCCGTTCCTACATAAATTTTGAGAGGCAGACATAATTAAATGACTGTCATTGTGTCAATTTTCGCTCTCAAAATGGATGTAAGAAGTTTATAGACCGTTGACCAACATGGGATCGGTCTATAATTCTTGGGTTCCGCGGGACTACCTGTTTTATGGAGCAGGTGGGTAACGCCTGTTGTTATATAATATTGCGAATTATTCACTAGCAAAATGCTACGCTAGACGTGATAGAAACGGGGGGTCATACATTCTAATAAAAAACACACATAATTTATGAATATAAAAAAATGGGCGATACCTAATATGCAATGCAATTAAGCTTTCCTCTCACCCTATCGTAATTATTTGTATTTATAGACCGCCAAATAATAAAAAAGGATAAACTATCTGTTTTTTAATAATTTAGATATGATGATAAAAGAAATTTGCCTGAAACGTAATAATAAGATCATACTGTGTGGAGATTTTAATATAGATATTTGTAAAAATAGCAAACCCTCTTCCTCTTTTCAAAATATACTACGTAGCTATAATCTAATTTTGGGTACTCGATCACCAACACGTCTATGCGGTGGGACCTGCATCGACAACATTATTCACAATATCAGAGGCAGTAGATGTGAGGTTAAATAATTAGCCATATCTGACCATACAGCGGAACTACTAAAATGTCGTGTCAAGAAAACTTGCACGCTATCTCATTGGGTTATTCACAAACGCGACTTTAGTGATGACAATATGAAAAAATTCAAAGAATATCTTCAAAATTTAACGTTTCATGATGTATATATGTGTTCCGATCCCAATAATGCATTTAATGAATTCCATAACATTTATAAATTATTCTATGACTTGTGTTTTCCAATCAATAAAATAAAAGTTTTTGTAATTAAAAGAGCTAAATGGATATCAACGGGACTAAGAAAATGTTCTAAACGAAAAGTGATATGCTATGGGAATATCGAAAGTCATCTAATTCTGAAAACAAAAATAAACTTAAAACCTACACTAATAGATTGAAATACATAATTAAACAAACTCAAAAGGCCCAAAATGATCATACTATACACAATTCTGTAAACAAAAGTAAAGCTACGTGGAGTATAATAAATAACAAGACAATAAATCATCCAAAAGAAGGAATAGACCAGATAATGATCGACAATGAAGTTATTAACAGTCCAGAACAAATAGCGGGATCATTTAATTAATATTTTATAAATCAAATTCAATCTCAGAGTAACATTGACTATAATAATATGCTGACGTATGACACAATTTCTAATGCAATATTTATGATACCCACGGTACCAGCTGACATGATTGAAATAATAAATTCTCTGAAAAATACTAACAGCAAATCTGCCCCTATACTATAACAGAAATTACGTATACTTCTGAATATCGCAAATGCTTATTCGGGGTACCGCAAGGCGGTGTCCTAGTACCATTATTATTTATTATATATATTAATGACATGCCTAAAATTATTTCTAATCCAATGATCTTATTTGCGGACGATAGCACAATATTATTCAGAAGCAAAAATGATGAGACTTTCGAAAACGACATAAATAATGACTTAAATGACATAATAACCTGGTTTACCGAAAATAACCTAAAAATTAATACAGAAAAAACAACTTACATTTCATTTGAACAAAGAACACGCAATAAAAAATAAGATGTTAGATATGGTAACAAAAGTATTCGCGAAACTGATTATACTAAATTCTTAAGTATCTGGATCGATAAAAAGATGGACTGGAAAACACATATTGAAAATGTATGCTAAAAACTTAGCCAATGTTCCTATGCCCTTTATAACTTAAGGAAGATCTCAAATCGGCCAACATTATTAATGGCGTATCATGGATATGTGTCATCAACATTGCGATACGGACTTATGTTTTGGGGGAACTCGACTGATAGAGAAATGGCGTTAAAAGCGCAAAAGAAATGCATAAGGGCAATATGTGGCATTCAAAGCACAGACAGCTGTAAGCAGCATTTCCGAAAGCTTCAGCTACTTACACTTCCCTGTCTTTACATTTAAGAAGTAGCAAGCTATGGTAAAGCAAATATGCACCTATATAACCACCCAAAGAGTTTACGACACAAAAATAAAATATGCGCTACACCACATAACAAAGCTATTTTCTATGAAAATACTTTAGGTATGGCACCCAAAATTTACAATAAACTACCTAAACACATCATGCAAATTAAAGATAGATCTGTTTAAAACCAAAATACACGAATTTTTAGTTGCGAAATGAATAAACCTATCATGTTAGTGAATATTTAAATGAAATATGCTAGGCCTGCTACATCTGATTTATTTGTTAGGAAAAATTATTTGTTATTTATTATTTTGATATAATTAATATTGACTATTCAGAATTTAATTGTTAGATATGTATTATTTATTATTATTTATATTTGGTATTTTTAATTTACTTTTTATTGTTGTTAACATTTTGTTCAGGCCGCTCCCAAGCTCTATATACCCACCTCTCATCGCTATGGAACATGCGATTCTGCGTGTATCGATCAACCCGCCGCTTATACCGCCGAATACGGCTCGCCCATGCACAAACTTTCTGCTTCAGGAAGTCAATGTGCTCTATGACACGGGATATGTATTCTCGAGGGCTGATTCCAGTCCCCGAGAATGCCAGCCTTACAAAATGCATCACTCGTGATCGCGTATTGCCCTCCCTGAAGCAGTATAGTTTACTGATGAGTACCCTGGCCCCATCGATACGTCGCTAGATCCTGCACTGCCAGGCTGGTACGGTTGATTTTGGTCGAGTAGCTCCGTCACTGCTTGGAAACTTGACGTTCGCTAAACGACATGCTGCAGCAGCCGCGCAATACAGGATCGAGTGTGTATCAACGAGATCCTCGCGGCTCTCGAAAAAATTGCTAAGCTGCGAGTCCAAGGCACACACCAGCACCCTATTTTTTTAGTGCATAGGTAGATGTGGTAATCGGGGCCTAAGATCAGTCGGAGTGTACCTATACTCACAAAACGCATCCTCCACTGCGCTCCTCAGTCGGACGTTGCACTGGCTACTTACTGTGGGACCGCGGCGGGGATACATCAATAGGTGACGCTTGTGCTGCGGTTTGTGCCGGAGTTGAGACGATATGGTTGCTCAGAACCTCTGAGCGCAGCCTATCAAGCGCGGCATCGTCCAACCTATGATTGCGTTGGATGACCCGCACCTGACCCGACAGTCTTTGGGGCAAGACATTGAGGGTTGGCTCTAGTTACTGAAACGGAGACAGCATCCTAACACGGTACGCAGTGAGGTTAGTTCCTCCCTCTGTAGACCCGTAATATGCGCGCATGACGTTCTCGTTCATAGACTGAGTCCATCTCATGCGCTGCACACAACCATCGGCAGTAGGGACCCGGCTCGGGGCCGGTTGGCCCCTAAGTCCCAAGCTTCTTGGTGGCCGGCGTCTCCCCTGCCGACGTACAGGTGTTGGCAATGTCGGCGGGGAAAATTACTCGTCACTCGAGCTCGACGCAACTATGGCGGCCGGTGCTGTCACAGCGGTCCCGATGGGGCTGGGTACCGGCGGCGGCGAGGCGGACCTGAGCGACGAGTCCGGAGGTGGTGGACGTGCTTTACGTGCGGCTGATGCTGTCAACATTTCTCTTTATTTCATATTTTTCTCGTTTTATCGGAGGTGACATGACAGCTGATGTCACCTCTTGCTCAGCAGTTTTTCATTCATGTATAAATTGTGTAATTTGCTCTTTTTTGGAATAAAAAGGATTTCAGGCTTGTTTCCGGATTCTTTTTTACACATAAAAACTATTAAACTGCGTCGAAAGATATTAATACGACTAAATATGATGAAAATACTGAAAAATAAAGATGTTTTGTTGACGTTGGTGTTGCCATATTATTATTATTATCATCTTTATTCAATATGTATACATATATTTTACATTTTTAAATATTTTTATAAAAACAAAGAAAAACAAAAACATTTAAAAATATAAGAAATAGTGTTCCGCCGGTGTCGGGAGCAGGGTCCAAGCTACCGGTGGTTAGGGCTGCAGAGACAGGAACCTCCTCACAATGCGAGCCGTATCGAGGAGTACTGCCTTCTGAATTAGGCCCTTGATCCAACCGCCTAACGAGAGCCTCGAAAGATGTTGGTCGAGGCTTTCGGCCATCAGTCCATTGGCCGTTACGACAATCGGTACAATGATAGCCGAGCTCACATTCCACATGTCGACAACCTCGTGTGCTAAGTCGAGATATTTTATTTGTTTCTCTTTCTCAGCTTTCACGAGATTCTCGTCATGTGGAATGGTAACATCGACTATCATTGCTCGGCGCGCTGATCGATCTATCACCACTATATCAGGCTTATTGGCTACAATAGTCCTGTCAGTAATGATAGACCGATCCCAGTACAACGTGACATGGTCATTTTCAAGAACTGGGTCGGGCACATACTTATAATACGGTACCTCAGAGTCAACAAGTTTATATTTCAAAGCAAGTTGCTGGTGAATAATCCTGGCCACTTGGTTATGCCTGTGCAAGTACTCGCCGTTAGCCAGACGCGAACAACCAGAGATAATATGTCTGATGGACTCACCCGGACGATGGCATGCCCGACACACGTCAACCGTACCGTCCTTCATAATATGTCTCCGGTAGTTATTCGTCAAGATAACTTCATCCATAATTGCACAGACGAAACCTTCAGTTTCCCCAAAAAGGTCACCGAAACGTAGCCAGGATACGGACGCTAAGAAATCTACACCGGGCTCATGAAGAGCCCGATAGAAGCGCCCGTGAAGCTCCTTGCTTTGCCATACCTCCTTGCGGTCATCTGTAGTAAGTATTACAGGTTTGCGCCAGTTCTCTCTAGCCATGGAGAGCGGGGTGAGTCCCTTGTCCACTGCAACCACATCACGGTGCATACCCACTTCGGCTTTAAAAAAATATTCCCTGAGGCTGCACACCTCGCGGTTATGGAGGGTCTTCGCATTTAAAAAGCCTCGATCCCCGCACTTCCGCGGGATGTACAGTCTCATCACCGATGAACGTGGGTGATGCATCCGGTTTGCGGTCAGGAGTGTACGGACCCTCCTGTCCAGGGCGTCGAGTTCGGTTTGAGTCCATTTGAGTATGCCGAAAGAGTACATCAAAACCGGCATGACCCAACCATTGAAGGCGCGCACCTTGTTTCCGCCCGAAAGAAGACTAATTAATACCTTCTTCAGGCGACCAAAGAAGCGCTCCCTCAATGATTGCTTCATGTCAGCAATGTTGATGCCTAACGCTTCCGACATACCCAAATACTTATAGCTTTCGGCTGAGGAGAGGGATCTAAGGTGTATGGAGTCCGAGAGTTGAGTTCCCTCGGATTCCATAATCTCCCCTCGCTTTACATGCATGACTGCACATTTGTCCACACCAAATTCCATCTTGATGGATCTACTGAATGTTTCAGTTACATTCAGTAGCTCCATCAGTCGCAATTTGTTGGGGGAAAAGAGTTTCAAGTCATCCATGTAGAGGAGGTGAGATATGACCTGACCACCTCTCCTTAACCGATAGCCCAGACCTGAATCCTCCAGCAGTGTGCTTAGAGGATTCAGGGCTAAGCAGAACCAAAGTGGACTCAAACTGTCACCCTGGAATATCCCCCGTTTAATCCATACAGGCTCATCATTCCCCTGGATCTGTCGACATCCTGGATAGCGAAGGACCGTCCTCCATTGCCCCATACACGACATCAGGAAGGTGCGCAGAGTTGCATCTATCTTGTACAATTCCAGCACCCTCATGAGCCATGTATGTGGCACCGAGTCGTAGGCCTTCTTATAATCTATCCAGCATGTCGACAGATCCTTGCGGGATCGACGAACCTGTTGGCTTATGGCCATGTCGATGAGGAGTAGCTCCTTAGTACCGCGGGACCCGTTCCTACATCCATTTTGGGAGGCAGACATAATTGAATTACTATCAATGTGGGTGTTATGTTATTATTATTATTATTATCTAAGTTTTTGATATCTATTTCAAATTGATGCCTTCATGTGTTCCTTAGAAAAAGGGTCTTGACAGACAACGAAGTCATCCTTTAAGGGTTTAAATTTTTCGTTTTTGTGGTACGGAACTCTAAAACAGATTTATTATCTGCCTTGTTGTTGTTACCTTTTCATGCCATAATGGCTGAACGGATTTAGATGAATTGAATAATGCCATTGCAAATGGGTAGGCTATGACCTGGGTTAGCACAAAGATACTCTAGATCCCGGTAGTAGTAGTTCCTGTGGCATATTTTCCGACCCTTACGCGGGCGAAGCCACGGACAAAAGCTAGTAATATTACAAATGCGAAAGTGAGTTTGTTTGTTTGTTACGGTTTCACGAAAACGGCGAATTGAATGACGAATTTGGATGAAATTTGGCACATGGGTAGACAAAGGATACTTTTTATCCCAATATTTCCACAGAAACGAGATTTATGTGGGTGAAACCGCGTGGGCGCAGCTAGTTAACTATAAATGGACAATGTATTACGAAACATTAATGTACTTTATAATATCCTATGATATCAAAACCTTTCAGGTTGAAAAGACTTAGACCGTATTCCCAGTTTAAGTCTATATTTAAATTCAATATTGTAAAGTTGAATATTAATATATGTAGAATAACGGGTGCGGTTCAAGTGAATCAGTTTCTTCAAAAGTAGGTAAGGACTAATTGCTTGGGAAGGCGCATCGCTTTCAAATCCTTTAAGATCTTTACAATCCCAATATTTTTAAACAAAGTCTTTTTTTTATTTCTTTCCTAATGGGACCTACAAACATTAGAAAGTTCGATATCGTACTTTAAAATATTACGCCTTGAAATACATGTTCTTTTTCTTTTCCCGAGATAATCCTAGTATCACGTAGTTGAGCTGCGCTTTATCAACAACAATGTAGTGGATTTAAAAACCACAATAGTACAATGTCTGAGTTTGCTACTCTCTTCACATGTATTCTGTTTTATTATCTTGAAGATATTACAGTAAGACGTATTCCTATATTATATTATTATTATTATTGTATTATATTGCAAACGTGTATATCTTATTTAATAAGACCTATTGTTTGCCTTACCTGCCTTATTCTACTGCAGGGTAAATAATCTTCCTCTGCTTTAAATGTAATGAAATTATTTTATTCTTTGAACAGGATATCAAAATTCCTTTTTACGTGTTTAAAAAATAAAAGATAGTAGTAGTCAACATTTCCTATCAGACTACTGAGAAGAACTCAGGGGTCAAGGGTATTTTTTAAAGTCCACACTACACTCGCTTTTGTTATTATTAAGTGAACTAGAAATACGATGAAGCGGATGATGATGGCAAATACGTTCTAAAAAAAATGGCCTGTAAGAGGATCGCCATGTTAATTGGTAAGAGATTATCTAAGTATAAAACTTTCACAAAACTATGAGAATAATGCCTGATACATCATGGAGGAGCAGTGATGGCCCAGTGGTAACGGCCGCGTCTTACCGAGTTGAGGTGGTTCGAACCCTGACAGGCGCTTTACTTTGTGTAAATTATTTCATCACCACTGCTCTCAAAACGGTGGAGGAAAACATCGTGAGGAAGCCGTCATGTCCTAGAACCAAAAATTCGAAGACATGTGACATCTACCAACCCGCACTGGGCCCGCGCGGTAGATTACGGCCCACTCCTTCTCACAGAGGGGAGGCCTGTGTCCCAGTAGTGGGAAGGTTATAGGCTGATAATGCTGGGCAAAGACTTCTTCTCGTTCAGAGTGGGTATGAGCATTAATCACTTGGGAATCGCAGGCCGATTCCCGGCCACCGTAGGCGCGGGCTTGCGGACGGTGAGCAATGGGTAGCTCGCCGGCCGATAAGGACCAGGCCCGGGTCGACGGCGCGTTGTGTCCGATAGGACCGATGCCTGCCGGGGTTGCGGGAAAGTCCGAAAGGGATACCGTGGCCCCTGGCAACGTACAGGCAACGGAAGGAACACGGGTGGGTTTTAGTCTGTAAGAGTCTGACACGCCCTCCCGCTCCAGAGCACCAGAGCGGGGAAAAAAAAAAAAAAAAAAACAGCATTAATCACCGCTTACTCAAGGCGGATTGATGATTTCGGACTTATGTTAATTATAGATCCAGGTTTCCTCACGATGTTCTCATAGGGGTTAGCTAACATCATTAATCTAGCTTGTAAGTAAATAGATATTATTATTCGCCTTTTATACATGTGACGTAACCATAACTTGCGAAATATGGGTGTACTCTATGTACACCTCTGCCTCACCTTTCTTATTTTATTAGTAACAAACCATTAAGTAATGCGCCTCTACGTTCTCAATTCGACAACTATTAGCATAGTCAGCCTATAATGTTCCCACTGCTCAGACACATACTCCTCTCGGTGAGAGGGAGTGGGCCGTAATCCACCACGCGGGCCCTGTGAGGGTTGATCGACAACTATAACCTACCAACTATTATTACATAGCTGGCAATTAATTTCGTCCGCCATTGTGTTGTGTTCATTATGTAAGTACTGATTGGGAAAAAATGATTCATGTGCAAATAAAACTCTGTTTATGATCATAGTTTAAATTATTTATGGTCTCTCTATACACTAAATTGTTAAGGATTTTTTATATGATTGATATCTTGAAATACTGAATATACAATATCGTTAAAAAACTCGCTTCTTTTCCATTCCAAGGCAATGTAAATTGAGTCTACGACTTTTTACTTTTGTAATAGTTCCCTGTTTTTAGTAAATGCTCCACATTTAAACTTTAGATACTTCATCAGAGGAGTAACTAGGAGAAAAAGCGCTCGTCGGTAAGCAGTTGCATTGTTATGCTCGGTTTTATCTTAGAAAGTTTAATTTACCCATAGTAGACTTAGCAGTTACTGTAACGCTTTTCTGATCTTATCCACAAAAGCCAATTATATCCGCGTAAACTACATACAGTTGATAAAGTCTTTTACGATTAGCCATGACTCAGCACGTTTTGTAAATTGTCTAGGACCCTAATTGTTTAATACAAGACTAATCACTGTTTCATTTTGACAGTTCAACAACATTCATTGCGTTATTTACGTTGTTGAGCGGACAAATTTTTCGAACTTATGAAGCAATGGATTTGCAATATCCTTCAAAATGACTCAGATTGTGTGCGCAATTTAGGTTGCTGTTGTAGTTTTGACTTATGAAACAAGGTGTCTGCACTGAGTTCTCTGATAACCCTTATTGAGTACTAACTAGATTGAAACCTAGATCCTCTCTTTACTGTAAACCTTCAAAGAGTAGGTATCGTTTAAAATTACGAATCCTCTACAAAACAGTATTGAGTGATATGAAGATGAATAGGAGTCCATATTAAATTGGATCCCGTGGTTCATTGATTTTCAATTTGAATGGGGCGTGCAATGTTCGTTCGGGAGGACATTTGGGTCTCAAATAGGGAAATAAATCTATGTAGAACCTACTAGTGTTGCGAAACAAACCACTTTGCGAAACTATTAAGCCGGTATAGCTATTACACGATTTAACAATGGCGTAGATTGAGTTATAAATGGTTATTATGTTGAATGTTCTTGCAAAATAACTGCACAGAAATGGGAGGCCAAGTGTACCTTTATGGCGAGGTCAATTCACGGATGGGAGATGACTGTTCACACTAAACTTGAGTCTTGACCGAATATCTGTGCTTCGACAACCATGTTATAAAGTCGATCTTATGGAAGTGAAAACTTCTTTAGCGGCGTTGTGCACTTTTGTTGTGATGGGTATAAAAAATTAAACTCGCGTCAGGACACGTGACCTGATCGAAAATTCGTAAGATTGTCATGTTTGTGTACGATAGCGCAATAAATGAATATTGTATTTTACCACATAAATGATAGTACATTTATACTGATAATTAAAGCAATTCGTGCAAAATTATTCCCTAACCATTCCAAAATATCAAAAATGCACAACGTTATTATTCAAGATTTCACTTCTGCCGGCACTTGTTTTTCAAACCACGTGGTGCGTCAAGTCTCAACTTTAATGGCACGACATGTACCTTCATTTAAAGTAGAATGGCAGACTCCATGTAATCTTGGTGTCACATTTTGACTACGCGTGCATTCGTAAAGATACTCTCAAAAGATAAACACATCAAAAGTGTCTAGGGATCAAGTAGTCATACTTTTTTAACTATACAAATTTATACAATTAATATTTACCAAATCTAGTCTTCCAGACTGGCTTCTTACTTTAATTCCTATGTTTAAGTTAACAATTTATCCTTATATTTTGTAAAAATTAAGAAAAATTGAAATTTTTGCAAATTGTGGGAAATTAACTTAAGTTAATGAAGTCAATTAGATGGCAAAAAAAGGCAAAAATGAGGATTTCTTATATTTTTATTGAAAAGATAAAAAAAAAATGTGTTTCTACCATTGACGCGAATCACACAATCACAGGAATTTGGCATACTTAAAATCAGTGCATCAAATTGAGGAATGTTCGTTCACCATGTTCATTCTAACAAGTCAAAAAGTTGTTGAGGGGTATGCATCCATACTCGGCAGAGCTCTTCTTTGGAGCATATCCCATGCGTGCTCAATTGGGTTGAGGTCTAGCGATTGAGCAGGCCACGGCAGAACGTTGACGCGAGTATCGGCAAGAGTGCGTGTTACGATTCTAGCCGTGTACGTTCTGAAATGAAATTAAATAAAATTGTTTATTCTGTAAATAGGATATTGAAATCACATATACACGACATCTTAAAAAAAAAAAAAATAACTAGATGAGTTCGGCGTTTCCTATCTGACTACTCTGAGAAGAAAGGCCGAAACAAACTCAGAGGTCATAGTCTCTTTTAAAGTCCAGACATAATCTTGGTCGGGCCATATGAGGACCATGTAGATTAGTGTCTGAAATGGTCTTTTGAGAAAAGAACCACACAGATTTGAGTGGACCTGTCCTGTCAGTGCAAGTATTTGTCAGCAGTAATCGTGGAGCTCAACTCAGAACTTAAGGAGCTCAACTCGACGAACAATACCAAAGAAAGGACATTTGGGTAGGCCGCATAAACTACTCAAACTGCCAGACCATCATTAAAAATAAATCAGAAAGAAAAAAAAAAATATCCACATAGTCTTCACATTCACAAAATTTAAAAAAATATTATACTTTACAAAGTAATGATGTCATTTTGTATGTGATGTTTATATAATACTGGTATTGATTTTAATATTTTATCACAAGGCTTAGCAGAGCGAGCAGCTCAATCCCAAGCTTTTTTTTTCTGACGTGCATTGTCGTGCATTAGTCAAAACTAATCACCCAACCGGCTTCGCAAAGGGATGATCACGTCTGAAAACATCCACTCCGCATAAATCTGAGCATTGAGGTTGCGCCAGATCCAAATGAGATTGGTTCTTCCACCGATCCAAATACCGGCCCAAACCATTATTGTTCCTCCTTAAACTTCCTGACAAAATTTCAAACGTTCTTGACGTCCAGAGGTCCTCCAAGCTCAAGTACGTCTTGTATCCGGCCTCATACCGAAATGAGATTCATCGGAAAAGCAAACACAACGCAAGTCTTCTTCCTCCCAATTTCTGTGTTCGTGAGTCCATTGTAAACGGGCCTTTTTTTTTGGTTGAGAAATTATCAAATAACTTCTCCCGCTCCGCCCAGAGCGAGAGAGTCTAACACGCCCTGTGTTAGACTCTTACTGATGTGACTGTGTGTCATTTACTCTAAATTAATAACGAAATATTATATTTATTTTAAAATCGGCACATGATTTGGATGAGTCTATTTCTTTAAAATTGTCAAGCAATATCCTATCCTCTTAGAATCCCATTTCATTTATACTTTATGGGAACCGAAGCAGAGACTGTCAACATACGGATCTCAAAGTTTCAACATGAATATAATTAAAGTAAGGCTAACAAATATAAATCTAGAGTCGTGCTTGAAACTTAAAACAACAATTACTTATGAGCCATTCAAAAGGCATGCAAAGCCAATGCTCCCATTGATGTAACCATCTATTATCCTATAACTGTAGTTACGAGTGTACTATTGGATTTATTGTTTTATTGAATCTTCCGTCTCAAAAGGTTGATATTCCCTGGACCCAATGCAACGGACATTATTGCAGCCACCTCTGGTTGTCATAAATGCTCAGGCAATTTAAACGGACCCTTTTAAAACAATTGAGAAGTTGTACATAAAAACAGCCATAAACCTATTCGGTGAAACTGGGAAGTTGGGCCGTGGTGTTTTTAGGAATGGAGGAGACTGATATTGTAAGACAAGAAAGGGACTCCGTTTTAGACCACGGTAGGGTGCGGACGGCGGTAATATCCTAGGCGAGTTATTTTAGGAGACTTGGGGAATACCAAAAAGGCCATGTCCAGTGGCTGTCGTAAGATAGCTAGTATTATTTATTAAGTTAAATATAGTTGGGTTGAAGCCCGGATTAGACTAATGTAGTATAATGTAGTATGTGTGTGTGTGTTTGTTGGTGCGACTGGGAGAGTCTTGCATTATAATAATTATCCTAGGCTGGTGATGTAATTAAATTTCTTGTAACTAAACAGACAGAGACGTGTTGCTGGGGAGTTTGTTGCACCACTTCTTCTCTCCAGCTCAAATACTAGGAAGTGGTGAAGGGTGGGCGCTTTAGGGCTGTCTATAGGCCTTCAAGAGAGTTGATTCACAACTCTATTAATGAATTATTCTCGAATTATGATTATCTACTCTATTATCTAGTACCTAAATCTTGAATTTTGTATTCTTTGCCTCAGGCCAATAATAGGGCTTTAAGAGAGATTATCCAAAGCACTATTAAATAAATAATGATTCTTGAGTTACGATTCTCAACTCTATTAGCTAGTAATTCTTGAAAGTTGTATTCTTTATCTCAGACCAATAATTCGGTCAGACTGACATGAACACGTGTCTTGCAGATATGCTTGTTGTGCGAAGGGTAAACTTCCCGGGGTTTGGGTGACCACATTTATCTTATATTCAGTCCAAGGACTGATAGGGACATGATGCAGATGCAATACCGCTGGAACTAGCCGCTCCGTTGCTTGTACAAGGCCGGTCGCACGGTTACCGCAGGGAAAGCCGCTTCGTCACGTTTATCAGTTCGGAACCATGGTTCGAGGGACCATGTCTCCAAAAGAGCGTGATATCGGCGCAATGCCGCTGAGAAGCCGCTTGTGTCACTTAATGGAAGTGTTGCTCTGAGTAATCCGAGTGTGATGTGAGGTATCGTGTGAGAAGACTGACCAAATACCTGTTACTCATTTCATCCTTTCCTTGCCTTATTAATGGGACAAGGTATCGGACTTCTTATTTGGGAATTCATTTCTTATATCGGTGGGAGAGTGACCAGTCTGGAGATGAGCTCTACAGGGCCGTACGGGGTGGAGTGCGGCCCTTCCCCTTAAGGGGGAACCGACTCAAACACTAATGTTAACGTAATTAGGAAAAACTAAAATTTTATCAGCCTAGGGTAATTTAGGTACAGTCACACTGAATAAACTCACCCGTGTTCCTTCAGTTATTTGTACGTTGCCAGGGGCCACGGTATCCCGGACTTTCCCGTAACCCCGGCAGGCATCGGTCCTATCGGATCACTTCAGTTGTGCTAACATCTCTGTGGTCCTGATCGGACGGCAAGCTACCCATTGCTCACCGTCCGCAAGCCCGCGCCTACGGTGGCCGGGAATCGGCCTGCGATTCCCGACGACCAAGGCGTCTCCTGCGGCGGCTAGGGGCGTGAGGGCGCGAAGTTTGCCTCTCCCTCATGCATTCCGCCTCCTCTTTCGAGAGCATTACTGCTTTGCAGAAGGAGGTGACGGCCTCCCATGCCCTCTCGCTCCGTTCCATGGCCTGGACCAGGGATCTCCGCCACCGATTGCCTCCACGAGGGCACGACGATGCTCTGCCCAAGTCGGGCAGACCTCCACCGTATGCTCCACCGTGTCCTTCGGGCGATCCACGCAATGATGACACCCGGGCGTTTCCTCCCGCCTTACCCGGAACAGGAACCTCCCGAAACAACCGTGTCCGGTGAGGACCTGCGTCAGGCGGAAGGTAAGGACGTCGTGGCGCCTCTCTAGCCACTCCTCAAAGAGGGGACTTATCGCCGCAATTGTGGTGGGCCCAGCACTGGGTTGCGACAATCGCACTCCTCATGACGCCATGAGATCCCGTCGGAGCTCTGTCCGCTGTGCCGTGATTTGTAGTGGAGTTACGCCCCGGCGTCCTCGCGCCACTCCCAAATATTCTTGTGTACCAAGGGACAGTCTTCTTCTTCAAAATGTGTAGATTTGTTAGAATTTAACTAAGTTATAATTCACGTCTTGTCCTTTAATAGGTATTTACTCCTCTAAAAAAGAGGTAGTAAAAGTCTCATAATAGTTTAAAATACTTTCGTTTTGTTATTCAGATTTAATCAAATATTTGCTTCTTCTTTTTTTTCTTTGTGCAGCTTAATAAAAAAAAGTTAATGAAAGCAAAGTAAAGCCCTGATTGTTTCATGTAATACTTTCACTCATGAACGGTTCTGAAATAAAGAGACACCAGGTCTACCATTCTTCATTTAAATCTTGGAATGAAGTTCCTTATCGGACGTTAAACTCTGCACATTTGGCGAACGAGAGCTAGACAGAAAAAAAGTGTAATATTTTGACCGTTACGACACTTCATTCCTCCCATGACACCTCTCGACTGTTTTTAATATAGATAAAGGTGCCTATGTATTATTTTATACAAATACATTTTTATCAAATCGCTAAGAAAAATAGGTCATAATAATGCTTAAAATAAAAGATCACTTTAGTTATTAATCCTATCCTATCTATACTCCATACTATACAATAATATAATATAATATTATAAATTCGCAAGGAACTCTGCCTGTCTGTCTGTCTGTATGTTACCTTTTCACGGATAAACCGCTGAACGGATTTCGATAAAATTTGGCAAGTAGATAGATCGTGTCCTGGAGGACATAGGGTACTTTTTGCTTCGAAAATAATCCTTAAGGGGGATGAAACTTTGTATGGGAAATCCAGCATTTCTTAAGCCATATGAAATTTCTAATTATGCTTATGGTAAGAAATAAAAATTATACATTTCAGGGTTTTTGTAAAATCATCCCCCAAAGGGGTACAATAGGGGATGATTTTAAAATTCACATGTAATATTAATTTATTTGTGTCTTAATAAATAGAAAATAGAAATATAGTCTTAGTTCGTATATTGAATTAACGTTAGTCTTTATTTCATTATATTCTATTCTATTATAAAGTTATTATACTAACCTTTCTAACATGTAGATATTATGTGTTCAAAGGCGGCACTAGAGTAGGTATTACAAATTAATGGTGATAATAATAGGAAAATTTATCATTTGTATTTTAAGTATAAGGCATTTAGAATCATATAAACCATTATTTATTTTAAAAAACGGACACTGTGTTTAGGACTTGCGCCCTGAGGGTTCCGTCTCAAAACTGTGCTTGCTCGGGTGCCCGAATTTGCTAATCTGTATTGAAAAACGAAACTTAACTTTTAATAGAGTAATAATACAGACTAAATGTTACTTCAAGACTTTACTGTTACTTGTTTTTTTTATTCTAGATTAAAGAACAAACTACCAACAATTAAATGACCAATATTCGGTTTTCCTCTTTACTTGAACTTGCTTCTCGCCAAACTTCATACTGCTGGGCCAACGGGAAATACCAAATACACTGGTTTATTTGCGAGTGTCAAAATATGCGCCATAAATGGTCGTATTTTTTTATTGCGTTGACTTGGAAGTTCGATTTTCGTTACAGCTCCAAGAGCCCGTAGATCTAAGTTTTTAATACCTATTTCAACTTGATGGCTCCACGTGTTCCTGAAAAAAAAAGGGTTTTGACAGACAACGAAGTCATCCTTTAAGGGTTTCAATTTTTAATTTTGAGGTACGGAACTCGTAAACAGGTTTATTATCTGCCTGTTACCTTTTTATGCCGTAACGGTTCAACGGTTTTAGATGAAAGGCATATATACGGATAGGCCATGACACCCAGGTCATAGCCTATCCGTATGCCTTTCATCATTTCAGGACGTAGGACACTCTGAATCCCGGTAGCAAGTTCCTGTGGGATATTATCCGAATCTTGCGGACTCCTGCTCGCCTAGTAATCCTGGTCACTGACTACAACACAGAAAAATAGCTAAACAAATAAAATCTTTCTTACAGCTTTGTTGGCTTCTCACTTGTCTTATTGACAGTAAAATGAGAAGAACAGCTAGATTTTTAAAAGTACTCACAATTATCCCGTAAGTCAAAATAAGGGGAAACTAACATTGATGTAAATCAATCGATGGAAATTAATAGAATGCAGTCAAACACGAGCTTTATACTTCCAATATCTAGCGAAGCAGACCGAGGCCAATATACGTCGCATTAGCAATATCTTCCGGACTCCTGCTCGCCTAGTAATGGAAAAATGAGTTTCAAGCTGATATTGGATATACACTACAATCGTAGGATGATATTTCATTACTGAGAGCTTCATGGAATCGAATATTAGTATTCCCCGTATTGGTAGAGTTTTTATTAAATTAATATTACAAATATTTGTTTTTTCTGTATTTATATTGTATATTTCGTTTCGTAGAACCTTAATTTGAAGAAGTTGTGATGTTGTTTTTCCTTCATTTGATTGAAACTACTCTCACGGGGACCATCCATCAAGTAGTCTTATAAAAGAGGCATTAAAGTTACTCCATCAATTATGGCTTTCTTCATAATTTCAGGTTTAAACTTTATTATTATATTTTGAGAAATAAACGAAATATAAAAGCTAAAATTTTTTGAAGAAGTAATTTTATGTCTGGTAAGTACGAGTAATTTCAGTAGAAAATAATAAGTCAGTGTAGGTATAATGATATAATAGTATAATGAAATATACAGATAATTCAATTCACACGCTTACTACAAAAACCCACAATCAACCTCATCAGTAAAAAAGCTATTCGAAAATCTCACCCAGTAACCCATCGGTAGTCTACACGAAAAGTGTATTTGGTGCAGTGAGCGTGCATTGTCACCGCTCGCACGTACCGACTCATCGGTTCGCTAGCCGGCACTGCCCAGATGTATTGGTAACCTAACAGGATGTCTCGCAAATAGAATGCGGGTTGCATACTGAATACCAACATTGAACCAAACTGAACGCGGAATTACGTAGCTTAAACGGAACATTTTAATAATGGGATTCTGTTGCAGACTGTACCTTATTGAGCTTGGTAATGGAAATGGATAGCAATTCTGTTTATTTTATTTTAGCTAACTTTTGCCTGCGGCTTCGCCCGCATAAAGGTCGGAAAATATGCCACAGGAACTACTACTACCGGGATTTAGAGTATCTTTGTGCTAACCCAGGTCATGGCCTACCCATTTGCAATGGCATTTTTCAATTCATCTAAATCCGTTCAGCCATTATGGCATGAAAAGGTAACAAGGCAGATAATAAATCTGTTTTAGGGTTCCGTGCCATAAAATGAAAAATTTTAACCCTTAAAGGATGACTTTGTTGTCTGTCAAGACCCTCTTTTTCAGGAACACGTGGAGCCATCAAGTTGAAATAGATATCAAAAACTTAGATCTACGGTCCCTTGCATCTGTAACGAAAATCAAACTTCGAAGTCAACGCAATAAAAAAATACGGCGCATATTTTGACACTGACAAATAAACCAAAGCCTATTTGGTACTTTCCTTTGGCCCAGTAGTATGAAGTTTGGCGAGAAGCAAGGTCAAGTAAAGTGGAAAATCCGAAAATTTGTAAATTTTTGTTATATTATATGAGTTGCAAAAGTTAAATTAGTTCTTCAATCTGGGATCAAAAATTCATAGGCCGTATCTTGAAGTAACATTTAGTCTGTATTTCATTCAAATCGGTACTCTCCACTCTATTAAAAGTTCCTTTTCAATTGAAAAGTTAAGTTTGTCCTTCAACCCGGATTTGGAAATTCGGTCAGCCGAGCAAGCACAGCTTGGAGACGGAACCCTCAGAGCGTAAGTCCTACTCACACTTCATCGCCAACGCTGCAAAGGGGCGAACCTCATACAAACGGTCAAAAATTAGGTTAGTATAAAAAAAATCTCGAGCTCTATGTCGTCACAAAAGGACGAAGCTCTAAGACTAATAGACAAGAAAAAAGATTGACGGCGTATCTCAAAATCACAACTAGCGAAATTTACGAAAAGACGAAACTCGAAGTTTGCCTTTGAGCGGCGACATCTCGCGAGTAATGCAGAAAGCCCTAACTCAGATTGCGTAAACAAAAAAAAATGCGTATCTTCAGCTAAGGAATAGTCCTTACCTAAATATACGCATTTTTTTTGGTTGGAAAGTATCAAATAACTTCTCCCGCTCTGGGCGGAGCGAATTCGCGTGTCAGACTCTCACCGACTAAAACCCACCCGTTTTCCTTCAGTTGCCTGTGTGTTGCCAGGGGCCACGGTGACCCTTTCGGACATTTCCGCGACCCTGGCAGGCATCGGCCCTAGCGGATCTCGTCAGTTGTGCTGACATCTCTTTGAGGCACGCGTGCTATTATTATCTTTATGACTGTAGTTCTCATCGATCTCTTTAAAATATTAGTCTTAGTTTTTTTTTTTAATAACTAGAGATTATATTAACTGTTAATTACTACAGCACCAACTTATTCGCCTATTAAACTATTTAAGACTGTACCTAAGTATACATAAAGACTTGTTTATTCTGCAAAAGAGTTTACTTCAGTAGGTATAGCAGTGTTTTATTTTTGTTAAGTTATTATGAACATATTTCTGATAGTATTTATTACCTATTAACAATGTATATTAAGAAACATTGTTTTAAATGCCAAATTGTTTTTATTTGATGTTAACCATAATACACAGGTATATAATGACAAAGAATCCTAACTTACTAAGTAATTTAAAAAATATTCTTAAGTCAACAAGTTTGCGATCTCATTTAATAACTTAAAATAAATGTTATAATTGCGACAATCTAAGAAGCCCGATTTGATGATTATCATTATACATGCCGCGATAACTTTGCATGAACGTCTTCGTAAGAAATAAAAAAATCAAATTCATAATCCTAATTCATTATTATGTTATCCATACACTATAACAATGGGTATCATTCGTAAGCACCAAGTTTTACTTTATATTGGAAAAATCCACTCAAAAACATGAATTAATCATTGATTAATATTCCGACAGGACGTGATTACAATGTCATGTCTTTGTGTTCGCCACCGTAGTGATGCCCTGGTAACTCACGAACAAAATACGACCATGAACTTTTTATGAATATAGAGCCATACGCCAAGCCAAAAAAACTTTGGTCGATGCTGCCACTTTTTTACGTGCTTAATATGACGTAAATGATATTTACATAGGTATCCTAATTAATAAATAAAAATAACAATATAGTATCCTAACTTAACTAAAACTAATAACAAACTATAATATAAGTACAGTTGATACCGAATGTGAGCAACTTTGTGACCTGTATATAAATGTCGCAACACATTTTTTTTTTTTTGCCGGCGCGGTTTCATGCTCGAGCGCAAACTTGTAATTTTTGGTGTTTTAGTGTTATCTACGTCGAGTTGTTCCTAAATATATCAAGAAACACCAACATTCTATCATTGACTGTGGGAGTGGTTTTGTGAAAGTGTTTTTGTGACATACACATGTAGCTGCCCTCCATAAGGAGTTTGGACCATATAACGTGCAGTGTTGTTTTACATTTTACATAATGCCTGATAAATTTGCTGTGTTCCTGGGCGCTCAACCATCATTATAATTTTGGCAAGAGTTATTATAATTTTGTAAATGTATCTGATGAAACTGGCCGCATCTTCATACAGGCTCGAGAACAATAAAATAAAACGAAATGCAAGAAGCGAACGAGGCAAACTGGTGTAGAAATATTGTTTAATTATCAAATTTGTTATTAATAATAACAAATTTGTTTATGTATGTCTTTAGAGTATATTTCGTGTTTTATTTAATTATTTCATTTCCAGATTTTGATCTAGGAATTTTGTGTAGATAAGCTACTCTACTTTCAAAAATACTTTTTAAACAAAATTGAAACATACGTAGCTAGCTATGTATCTATATAACCTATCAATAGATAGCTACATCTATACCTACGTATATCTATAGATATTTCAGTTTCATGGTTTGTCATGGCGCCGTGCTAGTGTTCCTATTTTGTCAGACGTTGAGTTGCCAGTCTATCTCATATATATTATTAGTCTATGTCCGTAGTGCTGTGATAGTTTTAAGCCATATTCTGACCGAATAAAATCGATGTTTTGAAAAATCGATACTTTTACAAACATTACATTTAGAAAAAGAGAAACATATAATTACTGTATTATTAAATGTTAAAACATATAAAAACCAAATCTGATCACATATAGTATTAGCTTTATTTTAATATTTAATAGGTCAATATACCGCATTACCGTGTGCGTAAATGAGGTACTGGGGCGCGTCATTTCAGAGTGGACTAGCTTTAGCGGCTGGATGAGAGTCGCCGAGAATCGAGCTGAAAGGCGTGCAATTGGAGATGCCTATGTCCAGCAGTGGACTGCTGTAGGCTGATGATGATGACGTGTAATAAAACGATATGCCTCGAGAATCGGTTTCAAGCCATGTAAATAAATTGTCGATTAGAAACTCTAAGTATGATAATCGATATGTCTCGAGAATCGGTTTTTAAAGCAACCGATTTTTTTCCGTCACTGCATTATTGATACGTGTCAAATCAGGCTTCTTAGATTGACGCGAGATTAGTTTAGGTTTTTTTTAATGAAACAACGCATATTGTCATATGCATTGAGGCGTAAATCTAAGAGAATAGGAGACAAACGGTATGTCTTGTTGATAAAGTGGCGCGACGAAAAGGCGGAAAATGTTCACGGAAAACCCAGCAATGTAAAATGTTATATCTATATTAATTTTGTTGTCCTGTTTTCATAGTGCTCCTTCGCATTTGATTGTTTTCATTATTGTTATTTTTTTTATATGCTTGAAATAAGCGCGTCATCGGGAGAAGAAAAATGTTTATTGGCTCTCCTGTAACAAAAATCATTTAAGGCAAGTATCCGCCTACGCGGCAAATGGGCGAACCTTTGTCGCGTAGGCGGATACTTGTCGGGTTTAAAAAAAAACAGGTTTATATGATTCTAAATGTCTTAAAAAATTACTTATGCATTTTACCATTTTTATTACCATTCATTTGTTATTAGTTCTAGATAGAATCAAACGGGTTGCTAATTTAATTGTATAATATTATTTTTAATAACATTGATTTTCCATTCCGTGATTACTTGAACTCACACACTGACTTATTAGTATTACTTGTTAAAATGTTAGGAATATCGCATAATTTTACAATGATTGTAAATAGGTGAACGTCACATGATGCTCACCTATTTACAAACATACAAATCTATCACATAATTATTATTTCTGTCATTGCTTCATTTTTCATTATTTTTACCTATCGTGGTATAGTAATCTTATTCTAGGTGCATCGTCTTCACATATAATTATATAATTAATGTATACAAGATATTGTGAAAACATTTTAAAAGAGGTGTGTTTCTTGTCCATTCTTCTCCAAACGAAAACTACCTTTTGGAAGGGGCGACTAAAATCAATTCTGTTTTTTGTAAATTTTAACGTTCAAAAGTGCCTTTTATGTGCCTAATTGAAATAAATTATTTGATTTTGAATACATACTCTAGTGCCGCCATTGACCGAGTAATCCTACTTGCTAGAAATGTTAGTTTATGACTCTTAAATTATAATAACTTTGCTGTCAAAGTTATTATAATTTGCCATTTTTTTACGTATCATTTGCCCACTCTGTAGTGGGCCGATTTTAATTAAATAAATACTAAATGTTCATTCAAGATAAGGACTATGAGTATATTTCAATTCCCTTAAATCTCTTGAAAAGAACATACAAAAAGAATTCAATATTATGTACATAGGAATTTTACAATTATCCCTTATTTTACCCCTTGTTTTACGGTTTTGCGGGGCATATTTCATAACTTAAGATTTTTATAAACTTTGTTCATGATAAATAAATAAATAATAATTTGGGGGACGATTTTACGAAAACGCTGAAACGCATATTTCTTTATTTCTTACTAAAAGCATAAATTTTAATTTTCATATCCCTAACTAAAAAAATGCTGGGTTTCCCACACACTTTTATCCCCTATTTATTATTTTTGAGACAAAAAGTACCCTATGTCCGTACTCTCAACTATCTCCTTGCCAAATTTTATCGAAATCCGTTCAGTGGTTTAGCCGTGAAAAGGTAACATACAGACAGACAGACAGACAGATTTACTTTCGATTTATAATATTAGTATGGATGAAACGAAAATACCTTGTGTTTCTGGTAAATAAATGAACTTGAAGTTACTTGGAAAACATTCTTCAAGGATTTCTGGAATCACAAACTGTCAAAGTCAAAGTATTTTATTTGTTGAACATATTATGTAATATGGTACATGGTATAAAATTTGCGTTGTATCACTATGTTTTGCCTTGCAAGGCGTACAAATTAGGCGTAAAAAACTACAAACTAAATAAAACTGTTTCAAACAAGTAACGTCGTAAACAAGACAGAATAACAAGTGGATCGGACACTTTTTATTTTATGCTTCTATCATCTAAAAACTCATTGATTGAGTAGTAAGCTTTTTCAATCAAGAATTTTTTAAGTTGCGATTTAAAATGGTTTATGTTGGTCATGCTTTTTAAAGTTTTTGGTAGTTTATTGTAAATCTTTGGACCCATGCCGAGGCAGTTCTTTGAGAAAAGTGCAGTATCATCGTTGGAAATACAGAAAATAGTGATGGGCCTTACTTCATCCTTTTTGTGATGCGCAAACAAGACGTAAATGCCAAATTAATATTTTTTCCATCAACATTTTTGGTAGATTACAATTATTTTACAAACCATGTACAAAGTTCAGGTTTAGCGGCAATAGGCCTGTTAAGACAAGACAGCTTTCATAACCATTAAATCAGATGAAAAAGCGTCAATGAACGTACGTACGAACTTATCTACGTAATAGAGGAACAACCCCGTGCGTGATAAATTGAAAGTTACGCGGAATACCTGGAGAGAGCACGCATAGCTTCGCGTTAAACAAAGTTGTAAATAACATTTATTCACTTGCGCCGCGCTGAATTACCTGCATAATTCCTAATCACCGATATTACGTGCAGTTTGCGGATAAAGGAAAATGTTTGCGGCTTCGTTTAATGCATAAGCGGCAGATTCGCTGATGCTGATGATTCGAAATAATTTCGATAACATTACGGAATACGCTAGCTAGTGTTTTGACCCTAACAAAAACATCAATACACTTTAAAATGTTTCTCATGTTTTATTCTGACGGACAGCGTAAGGTCAACTTTTTAAGACCGAACATAGGTGAGAGCAGTCTTGGGCCGCGGTACCGCGACAAGCCGGCTCGTCCCCGGACGGTCATTTCGACCCAAGATCCGAAAATTGTCACCTCGCTCCCGTCTTCATTTGCAACAAATATAGAACCCGAGGCTGTGCAATAAATTGCTGAATTTACTTTGCCTCCTTTTCCTCAGACGTGCTATTTTTCAGGCTCTTTGTTACGTTACAAAAAAGGACACTTAGCATCAATAAAATTCTTTTCCCGGAATTGCGTTTATAGGGACGATGCAGAAGTAATAACGTAGATTACGTCTCCTCGAATTTCTTTACCTCCTGGTACGGGGATTTCAAAAGTCAAATAGGTATTAAAGCTTCCGATAATATAGTTGTTAAAATATGAAGTTTAATGAATCAGAAAGATTTTTTATGAGTAAAAATAAAATATGTCAACATGAAAGTGATCGCAAGGCAAGTCAGTCAAGTCGTGAAGATTGACGCGTGACATGCGCCTTAAGTGCTTTCGTATTATATCGTAATGTATATTTTATTTCTTCGCTATCAGTCATGTCTTGAATTAAACCTTTCATTCTTCCATACATTAAGTACAAAATAAAACATCTAGTGTATGAAAATAAGCACATTACGAGTCATAAAGTTTATAATATGTTCTTATCGCTATCGTAAAACTTTATGATAAAAAAGTCTTTCACAAATGAAGTTATTTATCGCGAAATAGGCTGTTATTTGCCTGCAAGCACTTAAACAATGGGTGAACCGGTGAAAGGACTTTTATCAAACCAAGGGTCGTACTAAATCGACGTGTCAGCGACAGAGTCCTTGTACTTGACAATAAAGGGGAATATACAGTCTCTTTGTTTTGGCCTACAGAAGGTTAATGTCACAGAAAAAGTTTTAATTGTAAAAAATATCGGTACGCTATACCAACTTAATATATGTACCTACTAAGGTACTGGAGAAATATATCATTATAGCTGACTATAAGGTAGGTATAGCTATATATATATAGCTTTTATTTTAATTCAACTTTTTGTGAACTAAGTACTGGGCAATCTGGACATAACAAAGATCAAAATTTATAGAACATTTCTAAATTACCTTCGTATTCAAACCGTGACGCGAAAAAATTAGAAAATAGGTCTTTAAATGAGGCTTTTCACAGAAAACCTAAATTAAATTCCCAGACAAAGGATCGCCAGCTATTGCTAATTAAAGGCTAGATACGTAAGTATAGCCCAACTCTGCTTTATAGACCCGAATAGCCGTAACTAAGAATTTAGAATTCAGATAACTGTAATAAATCAAGCCAATAAATTTCTGTCTTCAACACCGCCTATGTCGAAAATTTTTCAGAAAACACATCGTTTCCCTTAACAGCGGAAACCTAAAAACTGTAATAGTAGAATAATTTAAGTTGGATCGAGTTGGCACTGCTCCAATTGTTAAACTACCTATAATTATGTATGTTAATACGTGCGAGGTGGTTCAGATACCGTCTAACGACTTCCTTTGATAAAAATAAAGTTGCGTTGAAATTTTAGTTCCGTAGCTGCAAGTTTATTGCCGAATTGCGTGCAAAGTCTTGCAATCAAGGGTTTGCCATCGCCCTTTATATAGACATTGATTTAATTTACATAGGAATGTGATGGAGATGATAATAACGATCTAGATGTTGTCAGTTGTAATGGATACGTATCAATTTATTTGTTCTAGCGAGCAACTACTTGCGTTAGTAGAACATAATTATACTTATTTGATTAGCGGTTCAAAAAAAAAACAAAGTAGAGAGGTATTTTTTATTTTGTATAAATAAACATTAGCCTTATAACATTCAAAAGAGCAAACCACTATAGATGCCGTAAAAAATAATATGTACATTAATATTTTATACCGCTACTTCCATTTAAATATACCTATGAGAAAAATAATAAATAATGTTGTGATTGCCGAAAGCACTCACCAATCCCATATTATTGTTTTGTACCTAACTAGCTTTAACCTGCGAAATTTCACGGGTTTTTTTGGTTTTAAATTTATATTTTTTATGGCACCCCTTTAGGTCATGATCTATCCGAATATAAAAAAAAGTTTGGCCTAGGTGTTTGGGGGAGGCGTGAAAATTGATTTGCTGTTAAAATGTACAAAGTGAAAATACTTTCAATTAAGAAAAATACTTTAAACAAAAACCGGCGAGGAGGCCCAAAGCGATTACATTAAAACATTTCGATTGGGATTACGGAAGCTTGATTTCCTTTTACAAAATTTCGATTAATGCGCAAAGCTGTGTGTAAAAGGTGTTCTGGCCCTCTCGTGAATCGTTAACAAACATTTTGTGGTGTCGACCTCAGTTACACTGTTTCATATTTAATGTTGTTTACTCTTTTACAAGCAGACAATGTGGTAATTTGTTAAAGGATAATATTTGAGCTCGTTTATGAGAGCGTGATGCGGCCGTATTTGTTTGTTACTTTGCACCAACAATACGTGGTTGTCATCTGTCAAGCTCAACTGGCGACAATATGTACAAACGGACGACGAATAAATTGCCCATCATTTATATTGATGAGTGACGTCAGCGTTATTTTAATATATTGAATATAAATACAACAATGTAGCCAATATTCGGGCTTTTACTGTGGTTTTCACAATATCTACGCATTTTGTTAAAAGAGCTGTAAGCTCTTATATTGGAATACCAGGAACGCAGATAAAGCAAAAGCCAGTAAACGAGTGCACTTGACTCTGTGTGTGGACTTTCATGTTGATTGGACAATACAACGCAATGCAGTTTTTATATGGAATCTGGGAGAAGATAATTTTTTGTGAGGATTTCAATTGACTTTCATTATTTTTACGTATTCTTTCGGAATTCGGTTCGCCATATTCATAATTATCTTGTATTTGCAACAGTTTCGGGTGTAATTTTAGTAAACAAAGAAAGAGGATTGAACTTTTCGAGGTATCGTTAATTTTTGCACTTTTGTAAATTATTCCTCATTAATTCTTGGGATACGGAGGGAAAATTCTGAAGTTTTCCTCACGCGGGGCTTGCGAGTTTACTGCGATGCTAGTGAGACCTATTGCACACAATAATACAATATAGAACAGTAAGTAGCTATGTACCTACCTTTAATAATATTGTAATACCTTCCCACCATAAATAATTTTATACCAGGTAAATATTTATTCACAAGGTACAATAATAAAAATTGTGCTTATTGCAGTAAAGTTTATGTCTACTACAAACATAATTAAAATTGACATATTTATGATCTTGATCAAACACCCCTAGAAAGAGTGCGGGTGGTCAGTGGTCAGCCATTACGTCATACAGCAAATATGTAGCATTTAAGTGTAGGTATGTATTATACAGTTTCCTAACACTCAGATTTCGCTATTTAAACTTGTAATTAAAACTAAACTGCGACCACAAAACTTTTCATTAATGAGAACATCGCTATTCTATCCACCCCTCATTGTCATGTAGTGATAATGTCTGTCCTAAGTAATTATGAAACTTAGCGTTAACAGAAATCGTATGGCATTATTGCTTTGAAATTTAACTAATAATGGAACTTGTAAACAATAGGCTTGAATTTATTCGTGTTTAACGCATATTCCACTTGAGATCACGATTTGATATTGTAAGCGAGGACATGAATCCAGAACATTACGTTTACAACCAAAAATCGGTTGTGAGCAGTAATTAATATTTACATTAAATCCACGGCATACCTATTTGAAGTTTATCTTCTGTTTCATATTAAGATAATTTAATATACTTTTGCAAGCGCGCTCTGTACAACTCGCATCGTCTGTAAAAAACAAGCAAAGCTGATGTAGTTTTCATTAACTGAAAAGCCTTCAATCTCATTATGGTGGCTGCCAAACAAAGAATTTACGGAAATGCGCACCGCCATTTTTGCCCAAAGAGTGATGCTAAAAAGTATTTCGCTCTGATTAATTTAGAACAGCGAAAAATTCTAATGTTATCCGAAGACTTTCTTGTTTCGTCAAAAAGAAAAAATAAAGCGGATTAATCGTGGAACCCTTATTAACAAAGCAATTGTTACTGGGGCTTAATTTTGAAAACCAACAATGGAAAATAAAAATGGAGTGGAGTGCGCTGCGTTCTCTCGCCCTAATGAATGAGGAGTAATTTCAGTTTAAATAAAAGAGAGAACAATAAAATACCCATTTTGAAAACAGTACGATGAGCAAATTGCCGCGGCATCCAATTTATAGACAATGAGGGCGAACTGTTAACATTGCTATTCCTATTAAGAATAGCGAGCGCGGAACACTGTTACAGTTCGTGGCTCTGTTTTTTATTTTACTTATAAGAGCACACACTCAAACAAAGCAAATATGAGGCGTAGCCACGTGAAAATAAATGAACTGTATGTTCAAATTCAGACGTTTGACATAAAAATAATGATTTTGAATTAATTTAATCCATACATTTACATTAATTGATGCAAATGTATGGATGCACATTCAAAGATGATATGACACTGTCCAATGTCAGCAGAGGAACACGTCTCAGTGAAACAATTCCAGTACCCTCCGAGTCGTTATACATATATACATGAACATACTAAATGAAAAAAGGGGAGTTTTTTTTTCATTAAGTCCCTAGGAAATATTTCATTTCGATTGAATGATTGGCTCGGGCCCAACTGTGTGACTTGACGGATGCCGACAGACCTACGACGTTCACTATCAAATGTTCGAGGTATATGCTATTTTTCTCCGTAAGAATACAAATGTCTTGCCAAATTGTCTACCGCCAAACTAGTCCAATTTAGAAAGCAATTTCGCAACCAATTCGTTTTGTAAGCGGATCAAGAGGCCAACCTTAAATATGGCCATTAAATCGTTTGCGCCGAACCCACATTCGTCTTTTTAATGCGAACTTCCAACGCTAACAAATAAGAAACTCTTATCGGCGCTAACTTATCACGTCTCACCTACCTATCCTACTATTTTTATAAATAAGTAAGAAATGTCCAAGTAACTCCCACTTGCGGAAAACGTCCTAATTTATCTGGTGTTTTTCCTTATTATTTCTTTATGCTGTTGTCGAGTGTACAAATAGAACTTAATATTAAGTTTTTGTTGGCATTATATCTCTTCAGGACCGTTTGTTAAATTTTTTTTTATATGTCTTAATGAGGGATAGAGTTAGATTATGGAACTAAAAGCTAATAAGTACTTTGTTCAAATGGTCAGTATGGTTCGGATTTTATCACCACTGTGTCTTTGAAACATGTTACTTCTCCATTTTAAAGTCACAGCGAACACCACTACAGTAACGTATAAAATAAAACATAATTATGATAGCATACGTAGTAATTGAGCTTTTAATCTTAATTTCCTATTTTACGTAGGCGTCAGCCCACATTTAATAGATAGCCAAGAATACAGAAATAAACAAAAATAAATTCTATTTTTTTTTAAACGGCTAATGTGTATAATATCGATGTAAACTGTTGACAGTGCACTTTCAACTCGCCTCGACATGAAAGAGCTATGCGTGAAATGTTATGAATAGCATTTGTTGACGTGTATGTGGTCTAACGAGCGAAGTTCTGGCGTGATTGAAACCGTGGCCTTCCGATAGTCATCGCACCCTTTCATTCAACGCTGTCCCTCGGATTTTCCCTACACATCCTGTATCCCTCATATTTGATAAAATGGTTTAATTAAAACTTTGCATAGTTTCGGCCGGACGACGAATATAGTCTGGTTCTACCACAGCAGATAAGATCCTTTTAATTACGCAGGATTTGAGTTAATTAAGCCGAATGTGGTTTGGTATGATGTCGGTATAGGTTCATCTCTCGGTCCTGAATATGGAAACACATCTCATCCTTTTCATCGAGAACTTTTACATAGAGAACACAGCTCGGTTTCAACTTGGGGAACGCGTATGAATGATTGACGAACGTAACAATTTAAAAAGTTGCCCGTCTATT
Source organism: Xanthia icteritia (assembly GCA_949128155.2). Lineage (NCBI taxonomy): Eukaryota > Metazoa > Arthropoda > Insecta > Lepidoptera > Noctuidae > Xanthia > Xanthia icteritia. Next base: position 11,089,961 of record OX421930.2, read on the forward strand.
TTGCCGTACTTTCAAGTTATTAATTTCTTTAAGTGCATATGAGTTTTATTATCTTAACAATATGTGCATTTTTGACGTTATAAAAACACAGCACTGAAATCGGTTGCAAGTATACATACGTAGCATGGCCACAGTTTCCATCATGACGTGGCGTACGTAGTGTTGATATTTTTGCACAAAAAATAGACAACTTCTAAACCGAACTGAAAGCTGATTTTTTTTTTGATGGAACCTCCTCCCCACTCAATATCGGTTAAAATGTTTTGACAAAAATAAAGTTACGGTAAAAATATGTGTGAAATTTTGAAATTTAGTAGCCTTGTCTAAGATTCAATAAATCATGGAATGACTTTGAAATCCACTATGAACCAATTTCTCGGTAGGCAAGGAAGTTGTCCTTTTGACATTTATTTGTTATTAATCAAAAGATGTGTGGCAATGGTGCATTCACTTGTCTACTTGCTTCAAAAAGGCGAAAGAAAACTTCCTGAGGAAACCTTCATGCCTGAGAGATATTTCTCGACGGCATGTAAAGCCAAGTCATAGACCCATGGGCGACATAAAAACTCTGACACGAGGCTAGTCAGTAAATAAACGAAAAAAAAAAACTGGTCTGCTTTAATTTTAGTCCGACGGTATGCTAAATTTCAAATGAGGTCACTCATTTGAAATTTAGCATACCGTCGGACAAAATTCATGGACGCCAATCTAGAAACTGCAGCTTCCTGACTAAATCAATTATGTGTGCTTCCTACAATACCAACTCGACCATACTGAAGCAAACAAAATCGGGTATGCTAAACCGATGTTATAACTTCGCAGTACGCACGATTCCGTATTCGGCACATAGTTGACATTGTATGCTGAGAACGATCGAAGTTTGATTCGATCGTGGAAGCAAGCGAGCCGTGCAAGCAGTAAGGTAGCCATCGCACGTTGGCAAAGCAAACTCGCGGGACGTGAGGTACATAAACTTGTAGATCAAGCCAGAACCCTCCCAGGACATATTGGTCACGTATTTTCACCAACTGCTTTTATTATCTCTCCGTCGTCGCTTTTAATTTTCTGCCAAAGTTAATCGCCGCTAAGCCGACTAACTGCCGTATTCTTCGTAGTTGGTTTTATGTCTCGCTTAATGACTCGATGTCTCGAACTTCTGAACGTCAAACTTTATTAAAGGAATTATCAGGAATTCGTGAGTTACGCTTACTGCTGTTATATGTTCGTAATTGGAAAAAGTTACGGTCAAAGTTAACTCTTGGAATAAAAAAGGTACCTTCATTTGTTTTCGATTTCAGTAGCCTATTTCTTCGAATAATTAATACTGTGCTATCCATTGCCAAGTGAGCAAAATTTTTGTTATGAAAAATATGATGTACATCTAACAAACCATTTTCTATATGTAAATGTCCAGTTACTATGATTGTATACATAACATCAGTTACTATGATGTTATACTGTCATAATAACTACCTACAAGTTGCTGTCTATGTATATTTACTCCGTTTTTGCAAAGCCCATTATAACTTGTTGCCTTTGTTAATTCTCACCAAATTCAAGTAGCGAAGTAATAACGTAAAGGGTGTGTTAGGGCGGTTCCTTTGAGAATAACCGAAACTATTCCCACTTCCCGTCAGATGGCGCTGCTCTCAGAATAAATATTTAATTTCTAATACGGTGTTAAAATATGGGATTACATTTATTTAGAAAGTATGCTATGACTCTTAGTGAGCATATTATTGCCTGACTTGACTTGCGATCTGTTGTGTTTTGCCGTGTCACTCATATTAATTGAAAGGAGAAGTAAATGCCGTTCAATAATGTCTGTATTTAAAGAAATAAGCTTACTTGTCGAACAGGAAATATTTATTAGGGCTGACTGAAAATATTTTGCCAGCTTGTGTTACCTTTCGATGTTAAATTTAATTTTCATAACTAAAATAAATATCTGACTTCCAAAGTCGATAGTTGTCCAATCGAATATTACCGAAAAGTCGTGAACATAAATAAATCAGTCACAGGTACTTTTGAATTGTCAAGGAGTCGGTTAGTCAGAAAGATGGAGCTAGTTACGCATTCCAAAGCGTAGTAGGTACCTATGGAGAAGAACGGGCAAGAACCTCCACGGACACTCTTTTAAATCAAAATATGGTTACGATAACGATGCAGAACGTTCAAAGCATCCGCAATAAAAATAAAAATAAATAGGCTGTGGCAGCTAAGAGATGACCAGTCCCTACTGATGGCGCCCGTTCACGAACATGACACATGGATTAGTACCATTCAGCTCAACCATTTTTAAGGAAGCTAAATGATCCAACATACGCGCCACCATCAGAGAGACTATGGGCATATAGGTAGGTGTACCTATAGATTCTATTAAACTTATCATGATTTCACTTTCTTTTATCTTAACGTTAGTCCAGCAGAAAAATTACAAATAAAAAAACAACCCTACCCCGTCTACTTAGTTCCAAATAAACATGTTTTCGTCTACATTTCCACTCGTTATCCTAAGTTTGTGAGAGATAAAGATAAACGCTTATTTGTGAAAGTCGTTCGTCTTACTATCTACTTGGCTAGCCGCTTATCTACATTTTCTACTATAATTATAACTTTCAGAACAATGACGTATTACCATTATAATAATAAGATACCTAAGCTTTTCATAATAATATCGTTAACATTATTTTTCGTAAACAATATACGCAATACCTTCTTCGCAAAAGGTATAAATAGTACTAAATCTGAGATCAAAAATGGACAATGGGCCAGCCTATCTTATTATTAATGGCGATGTCTTCCAGACAACCTTTTGATGGACAAGACTTCGGCTTAGTAGGTACCTAAGTACTAACCCGAAATGTCAATACCCTAATTTCTAGAGACATATTTTTCATAAATCCAAACTGTACAGTACTTTATCAGTATGTATAAAATCCATATAATTCGTTACATACGAGTATTGTGTAAATATCATACTGTTTATTGGACCTACCAACGTGACCCTGAACTGGTAGACCATTTTTTTTTTTTTTTAATATGTTTTGGTGCAACCGAGTTCGTGGTGTTTCCGTGTCGTCATAAGCTATACGAAAATAAATAATTGGTTTGAACAGTAAAAACGTTTGGAATTTCATAGAAACATAAGTAGGTATGTCAAAATACAAACACGTATGTTTGACGAACGCTTTTATATGTAAAACGTAGCTGAGACTTAATACTTAAATATGTTTACCGTAAGAATTTATCAGGCTTGTCTTGATCGACAAAATGAGCTTATACACTGGATTATGTTCTAATAATATTCATACTTGAGCTGAAAAATCAATCCTCTTATTATTACGCTTTGGAGAACTTTATTTAATTTTAAATTATCGTTCTGCGTCAAAAACAATTACCAGCATAAAAACTTTTGATCAAACCACGAAGACAGTAACCTAATTACGAATAAACTGATAGTTAAACTCATTTTCAGCCTTTGTTTCCAAACTTAAAACATTTTAGGTTAAACTTTAATGTACTTGTTCTGAGTAATTTCAATGTTCTTCGAAAGCGTTATTAGACTCCAAATTAAGTAGGCGTCTACACCAGCATATGAACCTAACACCTAAGGTCGCACGACACCCGACTAATAAATTTAATGTAAAATATTCCCCACTGAGACATTATACACAGCCATTTGTGTCATACTTGTGTACGCGTGTGAATATAAATAGAAAAAACTCGTTTCACCTCGCAGCTTTGTCCCCTGTGAATAACCGGGATTAATAATTATTATTGTGACCGTCGAGTGCTTCGTCTCATAAGCAGAGTAATACAACTCCTTGCTTTTCCACTTGATTACTTTCGTACAATGGTCTGAACAAACAATAATATAACCTCGGGTACCATTGTTAAAAATAAATAATTTCAGTTACCAGCAGTCCCGTTGTCCGGAACTGTACGATGCCATTCGGATTTTTCCTTCCATTAACAGCATTTTTAATGCTTCGCTGAAAACAAGAAATGAATTCACTCGGTGTACCAATTCTTTGTACGTATTATAATTGCCTTATTCGATATCCGGAACGATGGCAACGCAAGCAGAAAAACATGAAATAAACAGTACTCTAGCTGTCATAAAATATATTTATCCTTTTCACAGCAACAGATAATGAACACCAAATCAACACCACTTGTAACAATCCAAGTGGTGCTGAATTGCGTATGCATATAGTATACTCATTAAAAATAAATAAACGCTACAACTACGTTTACACACGTGTTCGAACGAGACGACGTAAATGGCCATCGTAACATGTTCAGGGTTGTAAAATTGTACCATAAAATAAATTTAATATAAATCCAGAGTAGATGCGACACATAAAATTGGAGTAAATCACCTAAAGTCAGACGCTGGAGACGTTTACAGCCTCCGAGCCTGTTAGTTCAGGAAGTGTGCCGAGATCGCGGGTACCACTCAAAGCGCGCAATAACCAGATATTTATGTCGCGACTGTACTTAACGAGAATATCTTACTACTTTTGTATTTTAAACACGAGTGCTTAAGGTTAATAGTTTCGTTTTCAACATTGCATTGTGTTAATAGTAAAGTAGTTAAGCTAATTCCAAATGAGTAACCTTGCTATTTGCATTCGCTCGTGAAGCGTATAACTTTACAAACGGCTTAGCTCATATCTCTGTTTAATTGAATGGACTTCATCAGCCAGAAATCTCATTTTAATGACTGAATTTAATATCAAACGTTACATAGGTATTAAGTATTATTAGAAGGCAAAACCTTGTAATAAAACTGGTATTATTTTAAGTACCTGGGCGACCGAGCTCGGCTCGGATGAAAATAGAGAAAACAAATTTTCCCAGATATGAGACCTGCTAGATCGATTTTTTGCCCACGTAAACCCCCTATTGCATTTTCATCGAAATCGTTAGAGCAGTTTTTGAGAACGTGATTACAAATATATACAATTATTGCTCATTTAATAGTATATATAAAACTACAATAAAGTTTACTACTGCAAAGAGTGGCTGTATATTTTTCACCTAACTTTACACGCATAACTGATAAAAATACGAATTTTATCGAGTTTTATTTTTAATACAACGCGTGTGAAACTCGTTAATTATGCGACATGCGGTTTGCTTGTTTAAGTTTACTGAACGTTCATCGTATAATTTATTTCCCACGTGCATTTTGCAGCACAATCCGTCGGAAGGTGCTCATAGATCCGTGCTCATAAAGAAAGAACCTGAAAATCAGAGAGGGATTATGAGTTAAAAGAGATTAGATTTAATATCGAGTCTTAGTCAACGTAAGTAATGCGATGCAATTTAACCTACATAGACCTGAAAAAAAAAATCTGCCATCGGCCAACGGCCATCACAACGTTCGAAAAGTAGGTTCTATCCCACCAAAAACATGTTCAAATGTAAAATATTGTCATGTGCGAGCCATATGGCGAGACCATATGGCTCGCACAGTCAAAAAGTTATTAGATCTCATTTAGCGCTAAGCTTCTATCTCTACACGCCCTAACTCTACAAGCCCTAACTTCACTACTCTCTAGGCCTTAGTCAAAATATGTAGCTTGGCCGTTTCCGGCCCGATCGCCGTCGATTTATTGGTGGGGCGTGTAGAGTTAGAAGCTTGGCTCTACATGAGAAAGAATTAACTAAATGAATGAATAATTAACTTTTGTATAGGTAACAGAAAACTAATGAACAGTGAATAAATTTTTGTGACGATAGCGAAACGGCCAAGCAAAAGTATAATTAGAATATTTGTGCACCGTTGACGGCAAGACCTAGCGTTCATTTTTATTCATATTAACATCTGTACTTTTTTTGTTTACCTATGTTCTACAAATAAAAAATAGTTTTTTTATTTGAAAATTTGTACCCTAAAGGGGTTAAATACGGGGACGAAAGTTATTATGGAAGTTGGCTTTGCATAAATAAAAATACCAAAAACTCGCGATAATCACATGATGGCAGGAACAAACTTTGTTTACAGATAGTTAGATAATGTGTATGAGTAGTTGAGCATGCCTACCAACTAGTCTAGTGATCACTTTTTAAGAAAACCTCATTATAATAACAGCGTAACACATAAACGTGTACAAAACGTAAGAACTAATGCTAACGACAGACATTTCCGTAGTAGAACACTGTCACCTTCGCACAGTTTGAGCTCGAAGCAATATTGCCATTATTATTTGGGGCGTTTACACCGCTAAGCCAGAAATATGGGCCATTTGCCGACAGAATCGTGTGAACCGCCTCACGTTATTCATGGGCGACGCATTAATATCGTCCAAATGTGCACTTACGTCCAAAAATTAAAGTAATACCAATGTTTATTCGTACTTCCTACGATTCTAATGTTATATATTGCTATGTTTCTAGTCCGTACATATAGAAATTACAATGTCTATCTGTCATTTCGAATTTTGAAATAGTTATTATTTTAATTGGGAAAAGTTTTAGTAACTTTAAATGGAATTAGCTCTCATGTAGCGTCTGAAAGTTTAATACAGACCAACTAATTGTAAAATCCGACCTCGGAATAAAAGTCAGAATTTCAGTCTCATCAGTGTTATACCGTATTATATACGTCTGTACATAAAATGGATGTGATAGTATACATCTAGTCACTTAATATTGTAATCAATACTACTGATGAACACATCAATATTAACCAGCGATTAATAATGTCAGAAGTACTGTGATCGATAAATAAAACAGATTAATGAATATTTATTTGATTATTTCGAGATGATGTATTTTATTTTACTTTCTACTCCAATAAGATAAATAGAAGTGTATCCAAATGAAAAAGAATCGATAACATTTGTTGTTCAACTATACGGGTTACACGTGGAAATTGTTAGCTAAATAAGACTTGTTTCTTTGGCAGCAATATTCATTTCAAGAGATTTTATATCCATATCAACCATGCTTGTAGTACCTATTTAATTCTATAAAATTTCATAATTAATTCTGCTTTATAGTACGCCATACTATGCGTTACAACGCTACGCGGCTCAGGGGTGACGACGGTGGGACGATGTCCGTAGTTTCGACCTTAGTTACGGGCGTTTCCTACTCCCTAACACTTACAGACATACGATTAGTTCGAAGCCCGAACTAAGAATGAATGACGAGACGATTTGACAGTTGTCCCTACTCCCGATGTGTTTTTTCCCGTCCGAAAAGTTGAATTTGACACTTATTTTGACGGAGCATTATGTCAGTTGATACGACATCAAAATAGTTATCGTGCTGTTGACGAAAGTAAAATTTCACTACGGGCATTTATGATGACCCCAATAGACAATGCTGTCGAAGATTTTCCAGAAGGGAGATACAATTATAAGCGAAAACGTGCTCGCTTCACTATAGAGCATACATTTGGAATTTTAAAAGGCCGATGGAGATGCCTCTAGCAGCAAGAGAGCAGGTATAACTATGTTTTTTATAACGCGTCAACTCGTTACGTACTATTTTATTCATCGATTACAGAGTACATTTTAATTTTTTTCAGGTAAAATTGTCATTGCCTGCTGTGTTCTACACAATATGTGTAATCGGGCGGGCTTAAAAGCACCTTCCCTCACCGAGGAAGACATGCAATTAGAGCGCAATAGACAGTGAGATGACCATAATAATATATCTGCTGCTCATGAAGCTCTTCAGCAAGGGCAAAGAGCGAGAGACAGATTAGTGCAATTGCTGGAAAGAGATAGGTACCTAAGCAGTCTTACAATAAAACTTTCCTAATAAAACATGTAAACAAATGCATAGGGTAGGTATTTTATTTATATTGTTTTTCTTATTTTGCTTACAGGACAATGGGTGTTGGGACTGCTGGAAGATTGTGAAATAAAAAAGATTTCCACAATAAAGGCATTGTTTTTTATAACAAATGGTTTGTTATTTATTTAGCACCAATCAAATCTGAATAAAATTAACATTCAACTATTACAATTAAAACATAGATTTTCTTATATTTATCTATAGTAGTCTTAAATTATTGCCAGGAACTTAGTTTCTCTTACTTGTCTACTTCAGTCTCAAACCCTAATAATCTGAATAAAATTAACAATCAAACACATAGATTTTCTTTTGTACTAGACTAATTAAAAAAAAAACAAGAAAAAAACATAAATAAGGAAAATCAACACTATACAATCAACAGATATGTTTTGACCAATCAATACACATTCATTCGTTTTCATTCTGTAAATCATTGAGTTGAAAGACCAGAGTCTCTAAGCAGCAATAGAAATGAAGAGCTCGGGAAATAAATGTTGCAACATTATGAACCAAGTTGCAGCCATAGAGCATCGTTTGAACAAATTAAACACGTTACTGTTAGCCTGCGTCATCCCACTGCTGGACAAAGGCATCTCCCCATGACTTCTACAACTTAACTATTTCTAGTAAAGTGTTCCCTAACCAAGTTACAAAGGTCTATAATGGCAACCTTTATTTCACCGAGCACCTGATTTCTACTGGTTTCAACTAGCAGTCTTTGCTCTTCCAGCTCAATGATTCGGCTTCTTGCTGACGAGTCGGCAGGGAGGTATCGCCAAACACGTGGACGTGCACGATGAGGGTTTAATGCTGTAAACAAAAGAAATAATTTTTAGTCAGTTTTTCTGAAACATGATTTACGTAATGTCTTATCTACTGAACAATACGAGTAATACTAACTTCGCTGATTTTGCGTTGGCAACTCCAGCTCCAGTGCGTCAGTGGGCACACAGGGGACATTGTGGTTTCAGGTGTAGCAGATGTATGGGGGGGCGAGATGGCTGCTGGCTCTTGTGTTACAGGTGGACCCTATACAGCAAAAACTGAATATCATTGACGGATACAACTATATATCTATAATTTAAAACTACAAAAAAGTTGCGGCAGACTCCATGCAACATAATTTTAAATACAATATTGCTGTTTTTTTTTACCATTGAAACCAACTTACTATCATAAATTATAAATATAATTATTACCGATGGAAAAGCTGGCACTCTTGCCTCTGTTTGCGGCTCCCCAAAACCCTCTCCCATAATTGACAGAATCCTCAATTCCACTTGGGAGAGGGTTGGTGCCACCGATGGGCCTCCACCTTGTAGCACATGCTGACCGTCTGGCAGCTCCAGCAGCTTTTTTGGCCAAATGTTTTTTATCAGCCCATACCTAAATTTTTGGTTATTTGGTTAATTTTTATTGCTAAAAAAAATATAAAAACTAGTGTACTCGTAAGTCCTACAGATATGTATTTGGAGGATGACTGATCATTGTATCCACTTTACTGATGACAAGACCTTAAAATCATAATAATATTGTCAATGAATATTGAGTAATGTATTATACTCACCCTTTGCCACTGCTCCAAGGAGTTTGTGCAACTTCCCATCGAATTAAGAGAGTTGCACAGGCTTTCCCACAGCCTTTAGGACCGTATTCTTCCGTCGGCACCCCTCAATAGTTCGCGAGCCAACTCGTGATGTTCACTCATAAAATCGAGGAGTGCCTCAATTTGCGCTTGAGTTGCTGGTGGAGCGGTTGGGGCCATTTTACATTAATATTTTAAAGCAAAAATATTATTTAAGTTCTCGTAATTATGTACATAACAACTAACAAAAATAAGCATATTTGGCAATTCATTTGAAAATTACCGTCAAAAAGAAAAAGGCAAAGATCATCAACACGATAAAGCCGCAATCCGGACAAAAAAGACAAAAATAATTCAATTGTATAACTAAAGTCGTAATAAAAAGTTAATTGTTAACAATGTTGTCATTTTCTAACGATAACAATATTAATTTTTGTTTATTAAGCTTGTAAACCACAAAATAACTAAACTGGTAATCGACCGGTAAAATAGCGCAACTCTATCGTCATGTGTCATTCACTCACAAATATTGTCTATGATTCCGTTCAAAACTCATGAATCCGAAATCAATGGGGAGTAGGGTACACGCTGACGTTTCGGACTGCTTTCGGACGGGCCCGTATCATCGTTGACGGACTTAGGGAGTAGGCCCCCTGATACGCCGCGCGACTTAGCTACGCCACGCGACTTTGCTGTACCACACAACACGCCTCATTAAGCTACCTCAACGTTTTTTTAAGCAGTTTTAATTTATTTATTCTACTATACTACATCCCGCATCATAATGAACTTCCGCTTTCCCACGCATAGCTAGTTAGCCGCGTGGCACTGCTACGTCAAAAGGCACTAGACATTGCGAATCGCGATATTCGTCTATCCTGTGCATCATTGCTATGCTACACGCCTGTATTACGCCAAACACCTTGCTCTGCTTTGATATTCATTTCTACTAAGCCAACTACGATCATCATTGACAGTCTAATAATATATGAGACAACAGTAATAATACAAAATGTCATTATGTGCAATAACTTTAAATTGCCATAGAGCAAGTTAATTTCAGTTGCAAACTCATCATTTACGAGCGTCCTAGTTCGACCGACCTGCGTGTTGAAAGTAAGCAACTATTTCACGGTATTCAATTTATCTTTTTATAACATCTAAAGTCGTCATTAGGTTTCTAATCGAATTTGGCTGTTAATTGTAATCGTGGATCCACATAGCCCTGCCGGCACTGCCGGCGGCTTGACCACAAGCAAAACCGCCAAAAAAGGCGCCGGCAAGCGCCGCCGGCAGACGCAAGTGCGGCTGTGAATTCTCAGTTGTCTTGTGACTTTCGATGAAATTCCGCCGGGCTGTGTGGATCCTCCATTAGGTGACGAATTCAATACGCAGGTTGACTAAAGTATTAAGTTTTTTTAAAGATAGTTTTTCTCAGTTACATACATACACCTCTTTAACATTAGGTCCACCTTATTAACGATACACTGCATTATAGATTAAATTAATGCATATTCATGAATAATTAATAATATTAAATGGCGTTTATCGTAGCGGAGTGGCACGAGGTGTGAACCTCATTACATATTGACCTCGAGTATTCCCATAAGCGCCAGGCACATTATTTATTTTGATAGAAACATCGTAATTATGATAACATAGGTCTTACGTAATAGAAAGCTTATACGTAAATAATAATACAAAAGTTTTCAGTTTTACATGCATTACTCACTTAATATTAAAATCATCATGGATCCCAAACTAAGCGAGGTCTAGGTAGTAAATATTTTTGCCCATTCCCTCCGCTGCGAGGCAAACCGCAGGCAAAAGTTAGTAAGCTATAAATCATAAGAGCGTGGACCTCGGTACAATTTATGTATAAGGCCCATTGGGTGGCTTAGCACTGTTTGATTAATAGTGTGAAGAAGACCTTATGCGGGCAACTCGCATCCGTCACATAACGTACACGTGTAAGGTGTGTGGGAGTACACCTTACACGTGTACGTAGAGTCATTAGAACAATATCCAAATAAATAAAGTTAATTGTTAAGATACTGACGCACTACGAGAAACAACTGCTTCAACTGAGTGGAATGGGTAAAAAACAAATGACGCAAAGGTCAAAACTAGTCCGGAAAACTCGAAATAAATACGTGAGTAATAATTGTACAACATTAATCATCGCGTAGTAAGTCCGTGTGCGTAATTTGTAAACCTAGAAAAGTCACAAAATAAATCTGTATGTAAATCTACAATAGATCAAGTTTTGTATTTGTATCAAGCACCTACACTGTGCAGCACTATATTTTATGTAGCACAACATTTTCCCCTTCCTAATTTCAAAAGTATTGCCAAGTCACCCAGAACGGTTTCAAATAGTCACGGTATATCGAAAAAAAGAAAATATATTATCTGTACCTCCGAGGCCAAATAAGTTTGGTAGCGAGAATTTGGGGCTGCAGCTATTGAAATGCAACAGCTGCTACTCGATATCAATTTAAAAAGTCGTTAAACTTGTCAGTACAAAATTGAAAGCTTTATAGTATTGCAAAAAGTGCTATAAAATCGCCTAATTTTTGTTTGTGTTTGTTGTATGTTTTGGAGTGGGATGACATTTAATATTTAACTGTTTTATAAAAAAACAAATTCAAGCGCCATCCAAAATAATAATGAATGTTGACTTTCCTACGTTGAGGCAAAGTAATGTTTCATAGCTAATTCACGGCAAAGTTAGCCTTAAGAAACGTGAAGTATTCAAAATTTACTTAATCACAAAAAAAATCTAAGATTAAAAATGTGGAGCAAATACACAGATTTTTTGTTACGAAGTATGTTGCTTTCACTATATTCACAAACTCCAAAGCAACGAACTGGCCCTTGAAATATATCAAAACATTTTTCATCGAATTATAATTAACTCTTGCCTAAAGCTTTGTTTCTAATACTTTCATCCGTGTGTATCATGCTATAGGATTTCGCTCTCTGACCTTCATCGGCTGTCTTATTACGATATTAACAATGACATCACAACAAAGAGCTCGCAACCTAATACGACGTAAAAGGCATTTTATTTACCAGACACGATATTAAACAAAAGATAGATGATATTGCTTTGTCCGTGACTCAAAGTAAAGTGTTGTCATAGATTATGTATTAGAGTGATGAATACATATAGGCGACTAAACACGAGTGGTTCCGAATTCTGGGTATTCAGTAATGAAAAACCGGTCCCTCAGGTTCCTACATTCCATACAGATATCCGTTATTGTCCATAAAATCGATAGCCAAAAGAATTTCCATCAATAAAACACCACTTCGAGCGTGTATAGAAAAATCTTTTCACATAATTATCAATTCTCACGCCTTTCGTTTATCCAATGAATGAATCCGCGAGCTCGTTTAATTGATTTTTTCACTTTGACAGATATTGATCGTTGGCAGTTTCAATACCTTTCTGTTTTATTTCACAAATACTTAGAAGCAGTATAATAAATCTCTGAAAGTGAAAGCTGCTTTTTAAGCCTTTGAAAGTCTATAAATCATATAATAAATGAGGAGCCTCTGAACTATTCATATTTTTATTTTTATATATTGGAGAGAATTTTAGCGATCCCTTATTGAAACAGTGCAGTAAGCTGTAAAGCCGTTAAGTGACGGGTGATTTAGTTACAAAAGAAAAGTTGTGTCACTACATATTTTGCATTCAATATAGTAACACAACTTTACTTGTTTATCTAAAATGACGACATTTTTTTTTAAATTTGTTCCTTCTTTCAGCTTTCTGGATCAATTAATATTTACTGATACTGCTTTTTAAGAGTTTATTTTTGTAAATTCAGTTTTGTTGTTAGTTATAAATACTCACTGCATATCTAGATTACTTGACTATGTAGATATCATTTTTAGCACAATAAAGTTTTATATGTAGAGGAATTTAATCAATTTATACTTAACTAGCTTTTGCCCGCGGCTCCGCGTGGAGTTCGGAAATTATCCCACGGGCACGTACCTACTACCGGGATAAAAAGTATCCTATGTGTTAATCCAGGTTATAAACTATCTGTGTGGCAGATTTCATCCAAAACCTATTAGTATATAAATACTAAGGATTGAAATACTATCGTGAATTCATGCAAGCCTATGTAGTATTTTTTGTTAGGTTACTGCTCAGAAATTCTGCACAACGTGTCGTGAACAGAATTCCGTCTCGTATGCATGCAACGTACTACCGAGATAAAAAGTATCCTATTTCCTAATCCAGGTCCAGGTCATGGTCTACCCATGTGCTAAATCCGTTCAGCCGTTTTAGCGTGAAAACGTAGGTAACAAACAAACAAACTCAATTTTGCATTAATTATAATATTGGTTAGGATTAGCTTCATGCTAATAAACACGATCAAAGTCAAAATCAAATTCAAATAATTTATTTCAATTAAGCACAAAAAAGGCACTTTTGAACGTCAACATTTAAATAATAATTGATTCTAGTTGCCCCTTCCAAAAGGTAGTTTTCGTATGGAGAAGAATGGGCAAGAAACTCCACCGTTACTCTTTTAAAATGTTTTCATAATATCTTGTATACATCAATTATATAATTATATGTGAAGACGATGCACCTAGAATAAGATTACTATACCACGTTAGGTAAAAATAATGAAAAATTAAGGAATGACAGATAAATTAATCATGTGATAGATGCATGGTGCTCACATATTTACAAACATTGTAAAATTATACGATATTCCTAGCATTTTTACAAGTAATATAACTCAGTGTGTGAGTTCGAGTAATCACAGAATGTAAAACCAATATAAAAAAAAAATATATTATACAATTAAATTAGCAACCAGTTAGATTTTGTCTAGATTCTAAATTGTCCTATGGAGCAGGACCAGCATGTTTCCAAGCATTTTTATCTTGGATATAATCCTCTAATTTGTAATATGCTTGTTTGCAAAGTGTATTTTTTATATGAGTTTTAAATTTTCTTTCATTTAATTCTAATATATCACAAGGTATTCTGTTGTAACATTATATATCCTTAATTTTTAAGGTTAGATAGACGTGCTACAAATTTTGACGACGTAAACAACACCCTACTGCAGGTTCAAAATTGGTTCACTGCTAATAATTTAGTATTAAATGGAAATAAAAAGTGCTTCAAATTTTCTTTACCAAATGTCAAAAGTAGTAGGTAATTGTGAGATATTATTGAATCAAGAGAACCTAGAATTTGTCGATAAAACTGTTTTCCTGGGGACCGCACTCGACTCAAGGCTACAATGGGGTCCTCATTTAACGTCTCTTGCAGGACGGCTAAGTTCAGCAGCATATGCTGTCAGAAAAATCCGTCAATTTACTGATGTAGATACCGCGAGGCTAGTCTATTTCAGTTATTTTAATAGTATCGTGTCTTATGGTATTTTACTGTGGGGACGGGCTGCAGACATCGAGTCTATTTTTAATTCTGCAGAAAAGAGCGATCAGAGTCATATATTATCTCCGTAGGCGCGACTCTCTAAGGGAACTGTTTAAGGATATTAACATCATGACGGTACCTTGTTAATATATCTATGAAAACATCATGTACTCGTACGTAAAAAAAAAACATTTTTTTAGCAAAAGAGGTGATATACATAATTATATCACAAGAAATAGGGACCTATTAGTTCAACCAGGTTTTAGACTGACTAAAGTATATTCATCTTTCATGGCGTACTGTTTAAAATGTTACAATAAAATTTCTGCCAACATAGGTACTTCAACTGAATGAGAGGAAATTCAAATCTTGTATAAAACGCACACTATATAGGCAGGCATATAATAAGTTGGGGGATTACATCACTGATAAAAATGCTTGGCTCATTGCTGGTCCTGCTCCAAAACCACAACTAATTGATTAAAATTTTGAAAATACTGTTGGAGCTGCTGAAGATTGTAAGACCATCTTTGTATCGTATAAACTCAATGCCCTTTGTATAATATAATTGCATAGCACAGGTCTGAGTACTATGTACTAAAGAGCTACCATTTACCGGGTAATATATATTTCATTGCTTTGAATGTGCCCTGGCGGCTATGAGTATGTCATGCTCACTCAGATATCTCGCTGATGATGGCACGTGTGTCGGATCATTTAGCTCCCTTCAAAATGGTCATGTTCGTGAACGGGCGCCGTCAGTTGGGATTGACTGGTCAGCTCTTAGCTGCCATGGCTTATTTTAATTTATTTTAAATTTTTGAATGGTTCTTTGTTTTTTTATTTTTATTACGGACGCTTTTACAAACGTGCACGTCTTTCTATATTGTTCTCACATGCATAATTTCAACATGAATGATGTAACCAGTATTTTGTATCAAATTTTTGATTTAAATGAGTGACCGTGGAGTTTCTTGCCCGTTCTTCTCCATAACTACCTGGGGCAACTAGCTTCATATTTCTGACTGACTGACTTCCTGACAATTTAAAAGTGCCTGTAAATGGTTTAATTGAAATAAATGCTTTCAGTTTGAGTTTGAGCTTGATAGATTTCTGTAGCGTCTATTGATCAGGGTTCAATCACGGAGTCAAGCAAAGTGTGATTAGGGCTTTCTGCATGCCCGAGAGTACCCGAGATAGAAACTGCCGATAAATAGCGATAAGCTTGACTCTATAGCTTTGAACCTAATATGGCCTTTGCCGAACAAAGGCTGTTCAGAAGAGCATATTGTGTGCCTATACCCAGTTTGCTGAATAATACCTACATTGTCATCGATAGGCGTCTATATTATTTGAAACATTGTACGTGGTGCGAGTAGAGCTCAGAACGATTCAAAACTATGCATTATCAGCCTGCTATAATGCCTCGGTGAGAGGGAGTGGGCCGTAATCCATTATTACCACGCGGGCAAAAATAGGTTTTATTTTTATCTTTAATCATATTTTCTATATATGTTGCCTGTTTGAATAAATGACGTTTGAATTTTTAATTTTTAATCGAATTTTGCCATTAAAAACATTTATGAACGAAAGTACTTAGTACCTTACATTTTTTTCTTATCTGCTATTAGCAACAAAATATTATAGAATGGTTGTCGTGCTTTAGTTTGTCGAGCGAAAATTGTGTCGCGCTATCGTTCGTCGATCAAACGGCTCGTCGTCCAATCGTTTGTCGTGAAAACAGTAGCACTAACGTTTGCCGAGCTGATTTGCTGTCGCACCGCTGATGGTGAATGGTGGTTTTATATATTTCTATGTATATATATATTTATATGGATAAGTTTATGCATGTATGTATTTATTGTATACGTAAATGGTACACCACTGACCTGCAGTATTGTCTCTCCTATTACCTTTAATCCATCCAAAGGTTGTCTGTAAAAGATCGCTCTAAGCGATAAGACCGCCCATTGTGCCACCCTATGTACCATTTCAAAATTTATGTCTGTAATTTTAATGGTGTACAATAAAGAGTATTCTATCTATCTTTGGTCGACATATCGTACTGTCACCCTAGCATTTGTCGCGTATTTGATTATCGCAACTATGACATTGGTGGATTCGGTTCTAGGACACGCCGGTTTCCTCATGATGTTTTTCTTCACCGTTTTGTTGAGAGCAGCGGTGATGATATAATTTACACGAAGTAAAGCACCTGTCAGGGTTCTAATCTACGACCTAACTCGTAAGTCGTGGCCATTACCACTGGGCTACCACCGCTTACTAGAACTATGTATTGTACCTAAATAGGTGCACGTTTCTTAACCCTACAAACAATCGACCGAAAAAATGAATATCAAGTAAGTACACGTTTATTATGATTATTTAATGATAAGGTACACACACAATATTTTAATATTGCTGACGTCAAAATATTGCTAAATCTGAGCTGGGATTACTGTGGTTTTTATTTTATTGTAGTATCATTTAGAATATTGCAATCTCGTGATCGTAAGGACCGTGCGCACTATGCAGGAAATTGTTACAACTTTAGAGAATGCACTCTTATTTATCGATAGTTTGTTACGAATACCTGTAAATATGACTTTACCTGTATATGTATAGTGCGAGACAAAATTTTAAAGTGTGTGAATATTTCAAAACCACTTACTAGATAGTTTACAGTATTTAATACAGCAATTTAAAACAATGTTTAGGTAACTATTTCTATTGTAACTTTTGCGAAAAACGACAAAACAAAAGCCACGCGACGAGTCAATGAGTCAGCTTGTAATAGTGTGTATTCTCTTCAAGTTGGTACCCTTGTCACAGCTGGCCGGAACCACTCAAAATAATTACAATCTAACAAAAATGCCACAAGCTCGGCTTCGAACAACAAAGTGGAGCTGAATAAGTGATGAAGCGAACCAATGATATTTATGATTGATGACTGTTAGTCTAACATTGCGCAGCCGGCTGGGACGCGAATGTAAAAATGTTAATTAAATTATAAATGTTAATTTTGAATTAGATTGGTTTTTCACACAAGGAGTGGCGAATAATTAATTCGGGTGGGGGACGTGATTTTCCGCAAAATTTAATTAGATGAATAATGTTGCCATTGTTTCAGATGCAATTAAAAACTCGGCCAAGTGCGTGTCGGACCACGCACAATGAACGGTTCCGTAGCTAGGATGAATTTATTCCAAAAACAAACTTAACATTGTATTTGAAAACATGTTCTCCGATACATGGATATACGGCACGGTCAATTCTCCAACTGCAAGTGTAAGTTTGTATTCGTAATATAAAAAAAAATGTGATAAAACTACAAATTGACGATTTTCGGACTTTTTCATTTACTTGTGCTGTGAGACCTTGCTTCTTGCCAAATTTCATAATTCTAGTTCAACGAGAAGTCCTGTATAGGTTTTTATTTATTTGCGAGTATCATTGATAATTATTTCATCTTGATACATAAACGCGTTCCAGAGAAAAAGGGTCTTGACAGATAGACAGACAGACAGACGGACAACGAAGTGATCCTATATGGGTTTCGTCTTTTCCTTTTGTGGTACGGAACCCTAAAAATATGAAAGAAGTGGAAACTCAGGACGGAATTCGATTAATATGAAATCAATTTTTTTTTTAAATAAATTAAAATTCGAAGTGAAAATAGTAAAAGATTTAAAAAAACTTTTAAAAATCATGCATGTCTAGTCTAGTCTAGACATTTATTTTGATTTCAAATGTTATGTCCATAGAAAACAGTATATCTGAGTCCCGCTGAGCTCAACGTTAACCGAGTAGTCCTTATTCAGAGACACAACACTGTGCTTCAGTTTTGCGACTTCTACAATCTGCCTTAAAAACAACAACCAGGAATTTTCTGTTTCAACTTCACAACATCATCGTTATCTTCTAGAACGGCCTCCATTTTTAGAATCCGTACCTAATTATAAATTCCTGAGATGGCCCTTGATAAAATCAAGTTATAGAATTCTTCTTATAACTCCAACTTGTTTCAAGTAAATCACAAAGATTTATGAATAGGTAGGTAATGTACTCATGTCGAGTTCTCAAACTGGTGAAGTAAGAGCTGCCAAAGTCAAACTCTAAGAGTTTGGCTCAGTTTATTGTAACTGGGTAGCGGGTGTCGGTACCATACGTCACGTTCACAGCCCGCCAATTTGTCTGTCATTTGCCAAATCCGAACGCGCCTTGAATGTCGACCGAATATCTACTAAATATGTATTCAGTGTTGCCACATGCCTACTATAATTTCACATATATTAGAGTATCCCTCATGTCTACATAGGACTTTTTTAATACCTACCAATATCTTATATAAAAGTCCTACGTATGTCCTTTTGAGCAACATGTAAATCTACTGATTTGTATTCACACGTTGGTGTCACAGGAAATTGAGTTTTTTTTATAATGAAATAAGAAAAAAATCAAGATAAAGTCACGCACATGGGAGGCTTATTAAATCAAAATATGCATAATTTTTGTATTCATGTCAATATCAAAGGTGAGCTGAAAAAAATTTGCATATGTATCGAACAAAAACATGTCTCGTCCTATTGAAAGAAAACTTTCAATTTCTTACTGAATTTCAATATAATTTCAGACGCCATGTGAATGTTTTTATTAAAAAAGCAAATATTGTAAGAATTATGTCATCGTCATGTTATTGAAAAGGATTCGTTACTAAATTGTTCTCGAATATTTTTTTTTTTTTTTTGTAAAAACGTTGCCCCACACTAGGAATTTCTCCTGTACCGTGGGTGCGTTTACAAACATTTAAAGTCACATACACAAACAGCCAGACCCGGAACAGCTACTTGTAGGCCAAACAAATATTTGTTCCGTGTGGGAATCGAACCCGCGACACGCAGTGCAGCAGTCAATCGCTTAACCACTGCGCCAACCGTGCCGAATTAAGTCTACAAAATGGATAAGCAGTTACTAGGTAGTTGAATAATTCTATTCATATCTCAGTTGACTTCTTTTTCGGTTGGTTTTACAACGTGTTTGTTTAAGTACCACAAGTGAACGTCATCTTAACTATTAATCGTGAGTAAACTTTGAACCTAAAAGTTTACTTATAAAACCCTTGCTGATATTGATATAAATAGAACTATAATTAATGAAGGCTGCTAAATTGTTTTTTTGAAAAAAATACATCTAAAATGCTTAATTTATAAAAAATTCAACCGTATTTTTCGTTTACCTAAGTAAAATTTGTCGTTGGCAAAGTTAAGGACCACATTTAGACAAAGTTTTTGTTTAAAAAGGTTCAGTATTTTATAGTCTAATAAAAATAGCTTGTAGCTCCTCTGTAAGCACTTAGCATACCAAATAGGTAACAAATTTATAAACTTAACTAATTAGGGGCTTGCCGGACTGAGTTTCATGTTTGCTCTAAACATCGTAAACTTCTTCTAACTTCCTAATTTGGAACGGCTGTAATTATTGTTTATCTGAACCATTTACAAACTTTGAACCCCTTAAAGAAAAGTGGTAATTAAAAACGTGAAAATATGTGTTATGCCCCTTTTTATATGACCAATAAACAAGATTAAAGATATTTTACGGCTGTACTGGCAACATATTAAAATATTTTACTTCTTTTTTATTTGGCGTTTCAGTCGATAAAATGAAAGAGCGCTAACGTTAAACACTCTTCTACTGTAAGTATGCATAACTTAATTCTGTTTTCATGGTAATTTGATAACAAATAAAAACGTAACCTCAACGAAATATAAACTATTGTCTAACATTTACCAAGATACATAACATAACAACACCTGTAATCCCCTAAGGGCTGGACAGAGGTGTACCTATAGTACGCCCATATTTTGCCAGTTATGTTTAAGTCCCAAGTAACAGGGGGTGAGCCTATTGCCATCAACCGGGCATAAATCCTGACTCCGGGCTGCTACTGAGAAATTCCAGATGGAAAAACCCAATAAAACTTTGCTCAACCCGGAATTGAACCCAAGTTCTCATGATCAGA
This sequence comes from Xanthia icteritia, assembly GCA_949128155.2. Lineage (NCBI taxonomy): Eukaryota > Metazoa > Arthropoda > Insecta > Lepidoptera > Noctuidae > Xanthia > Xanthia icteritia. Next base: position 11,110,805 of record OX421930.2, read on the forward strand.
TTGCAGTAGCGCTTGCAACCACTAGATCAGCGAGGAGATATTCTATCGAAGTAGGTTCGGTGTAGCTTAAATGGTTCACATTTTACTGTAAAACGAACTATGAGAACCTTAAATTATAATAAATGGATCAACTAGACATAGGTCAGTTTTCATTATTCCGGGTACTAAAAGTAACTGACATAAATGTTAATAAGAATTCTTATTTCAACCTTCAATGAAAACTAAGAATAAATCTAAGAGCTAAGGTCTAAGAGAACAAAATAAAATAGTAAGAAATTCTATTGTTATTTCTTTATGTATCTCTGGACACATAGTCAGTGACCCTAAAGAACACTAACTGGGTACAATACAGTGCAAACCCACGCCTTTTCATCATTTATATATTTAGGTTTTTCTGTTTGTTGCGTCTGTTTATAGAGGTATGAGGAACAGGGTGTAAAGTTCACTCATCCTCCATAGAAAAGGGAGGATCCTCCGACCAGACGGGTGTTGTGTCTGATGGGCAACTGCCCGATGTTTGATGTCGGGACATTGTATATATTGCGCGATGCAGGATTTTTGGGTAACGTCAGTGTTATGTATAGTTCGCATGTAGCATTGTAGATGCCGCCACAAGTTTGTAACAAACCTGAAATTTATAGAATCTTTATTACGTGATAATATCTTAGGTACACCTGACCTAGTAAGCAATATGATAGCAGCTTGCACTCAAAAAGGATAAGATGCTTTCCAACGGGATCATGGTCATAATTATTCCAAAAACCGTTCACAACCAAATCAATCTACAAACGCAAATAGGTACACATACCTACGTCACGTCGCCTCAATTCGAGGTTATCTTCCTTTTATCCCAGAAATTATCAAAGCTAACCGTTTTCCATATAAAATATTAGCGGGGATGTTGTGCCCCAGTCACCCCAATGGCCGTTATTAGAGTGACACGTTATTTTTGTGAGATGCGTACATAGGTACGTAATAAAGGCCGGGTAGACGCGTCCGCTAGACAGACGCGAGCGAATTGATAAGGGTCACATCGGAACACTACCCCGACGGACAAGCTAAGCCTCCTTTTTTAGCTAAATTAGTTAAGCGAAACGTAACTCAATAATATTTTTTTCTGACTCCCCTCCGGAAGTTTCGTTATTAATTTTTTCCCAGGCAAACTTCTATAAATTTTTTTAAATACCTCCAGGGACTGTGTATCGAAATACCTACTGCCCTTTTTCATTATTTTTTATTTGTTCCACTGAAAATCCATCTTTCAGGATTAATTACGCGTTTATTTATTTTGCTAATGAATTCTGTGCGTACATAGCAATATTCAATCAATCATCATACTTTGATGGAGAAAATCAGAGCTCAATAAATATTCAGACAGGCTGCGTGGAAATGGAACCAAAATATTCCGAATGCATCTCTGAATAATTTACCAATATTTTTTCAGTCTGCTAAGCACTTTTGGTTCGAAGAAAGATAACTTCCAATCAAACTTAATGACTTTCTTCACGCTGATTGGCCGTGAGCAAAGTACTAACGAGGCTTGATTTCAACAAACTTCGCAAATTGTTTGCTTATTCAACGTAAGGTAATAACAGCTGGGACATACGGTCATAAATTTCAGCAAGCGAGGTATAAAACATTCAGGTTCGCACTATACCCGCTATCGATCTCTTTTGTAATTATTGTGCTCTACATATTTTACACTTTATGGGAGTTGGGTATCGAGTTGTGATTACAATCAACAATTTCTGTGTAATGTAGATTTATTTTTTAACGCGTGTGAAGTATGGCTGTAGTTTAATTTGTTCAATTTTAAATGTTCGTATGTACCTGTAAAACAGTTGTTTAAATTAGATTAATTCGATTTCCTATATTACCTATTTTATATCTATTGGTGTTGATACCTCCGTGCTTCGGAAAGCACGTTTTAAGCCGTTCGTCCTGGCTGTCATTAGTCAATCTTTTACAGTCGTTACGGGTCGTCTGAAGCCTGGAAGTCTGACAACCAGTCTTACCAAGGGATATCGTATTACCCAGTTGCTGGGTTGTGGAGGTCAGATAGGCAGTCGCTCCATGTAAAATATTGATACTTTTTTTTTTTTTTTGGGTGGGAAATTATCAAATAACTTCTCCCGCTCTGGGTGGAGCGGGAGGGCGTGTCAGACTCTTACTGACTAAAACCCACCCGTGTTCCTTCCGTTGCCTGTACGTTGCCAGGGGCCACGGTATCCCTTTTGGACTTTCCCGCAACCCCGGCAGGCATCGGTCCTATCGGACCCCTTCACTTGCTGACATCTCTTTGAGGCGCGCGTGGAACACAACGCGCCGTCGACCCGGGCCTGGTCCTTATCGGGGCGTGAGGGCGCGAAATTTGCCTCTCCCTCACGCGTTCTGCCTCCTCCTTCGCGAGCATTACTGCTTCGCAGAAGGAGGTGACGGCCTCGACTAGGGCCGGACGCGAGAGATCCCCGCCGCCGATCGCCTCCGCGAGGACACGGCGATGCTCTGCCCAAGCCGGACAGACCTCCACCGTATGCTCAACCGTGTCCTCCGGGCGATCCACGCAGTGATGACACCCGGGAAAATATTGATACTCAGCTGCATCCGGTTAGATTGGAAGCCGAGCCGAGCATAGTTGGAAAAAGGCTAGGCAGATAGATTGATATCTATTAGTGTTATTTATTTGCTCTTTTAAATATTGTTAAAATCAAGGTTTGTTTTTTTAAGTTAGGTATGCTCTTTGATTTTGGCGTTTACGACAGTTTCCAATAAAAAATGTGGGTGGTTTTTTGCTATTGAATATTTTCGTCGCGGAATAATCCTGTTGCCTATTTTTTGAAAAGGGGATCAAGTAGTTTGTATGTAGGTACTGTACCTATGTATAATAATGTAAGTTATGAACCTAACTCCATTGCGAAAAGCAAACAAGCCGCAAATTAGTACAAAGACATATCGTAAAGTTGCGTCTCCTATTTTTTATCATATCAAGAACCTACGTATTGTCCTAAAAAGCTAAGAAAGGCTTTGTTCAAATATTTGATTGCTAAAAAAAAATGCCATGTGTATTATCCAAGATATTGAACAGGAGTAATAAAGAATTTTTCTAAAGTTCAGTGAATGGCGATTACGGACCATTGTAATACGTCGAACTTGAAATGATTGGATCTTTGAATTTAGAAATGCTTTATCGACAGAATTAATAATGGCCGTTCCTTGCTGAACGTAATTCTAAGTAAAAAAAATATTTGTGTTTGCTGAAATAAAAATCGTTTTCAATTTTAATCAACAAAACGTTATCCCAAAGAAATTTGACAGAAATGATCTGAAAATAATTATTACGTCGTTCACTAGGGAGGTACTTATACTTAAAATGTAGAAGTGCGTTCCTTGCGAAGCATGTCTGGTGTAATTATGAATGATAGGCTAAGGAATGATCTGATAAGGCAACGGTTCGGTTTAAAAGAAGATGTAGCATCAAAAATTTTAAGAGTAGTTATGCTTAGATGGTTTAGTCATGTTAAGAAGATAAATAAAAGGCGACTAACAAATAGTATTTACAAGGCAGATGTGAGTGGAAACGTTGGAAGAGTCGCCCTAGAAAGACATACACGTTCATACATCCGGCCATACACAATATCCCTATGGTTTTCGCGAAAATTCGAATTAAAGTGACGTTGATGATGATTGATATTCTTCAAAAAGGTCAGGTGCGTAGTACTCGCAACCGGCGTGTGTATGTATGGATGTATGAACGTAAACGAAGCAAAAGAAGGTATATAAGGATGGGCACGCCACTATTGCGGCGATAAGTCCCCTCTTTGAGGAGTGGCTAGAGAGGCGCCACGGCGTCCTCGCATTCCGCCTAACGCAGGTCCTCACCGGACACGGTTGTTTCGGGAGGTTCCTGTTCCGTATCAGGCGGGAGGAAACGCCCGGGTGTCATCACTGCGTGGATCGCCCGGAGGACACGGTTGAGCATACGGTGGAGGTCTGTCCGGCTTGGGCAGAGCATCGCCGTGTCCTCGTGGAGGCGATCGGCGGCGGGGATCTCTCGCGTCCGGCCCTAGTCCAGGCCATGGTACGGAGCGAGAGGGCATGGGAGGCCGTCACCTCCTTCTGCGAAGCAGTAATGCTCGCGAAGGAGGAGGCAGAACGCGTGAGGGAGAGGCAAATTTCGCGCCCTCACGCCCCTAGCCGCCACAGGAGACGCCCTGGGCGTCGGGAATCGCAGGCCGATTCCCGGCCACCGTAGGCGCGGGCTTGCGGACGGTGAGCAATGGGTAGCTCGCCGTCCGATAAGGACCAGGCCCGGGTCGACGGCGCGTTGTGTTCCACGCGCGCCTCAAAAAGATGTCAGCACAACGGAAGGGGTCCGTTAGGACCGATGCCTGCCGGGGTTGCGGGAAAGTCCGAAAGGGATACCGTGGCCCCTGGCAACGTAAGGGCAACGGAAGGAACACGGGTGGGTTTTAGTCAGTAAGAGTCTGACACGCCCTCCCGCTCCACCCAGAGCGGGAGAAGATATTTGATAATTTCCCACCCAAAAAAAAAAAAAAAAAAAAAAAGGTATATAAGGATCGTAGCAGGCAGCGTTCTGCAGTTTCTGCTTAGTCCCATGGGAAGAAGGCGTGAGATTGTAAATGTATGGACTTATATTTAAGAATATAAGTATTTATTTGCACAAAATATAAATTTACTGGACGTTGAACGAAGAGTTAAACAAACATGGAATAATATTGGATCCTAAAGGAAGTATTCAAAAGCGATTCCCAGTAGAATTGAAGAAAAAGGTAATGGACTCAAACTTCCTCCAATGCTTATGCCAAACTTGGAAATTTAACTACTCTATCAAGAATAAATTACTACATGCCAAAGGGGAATGGAGCGCAGCATGCTTAACATTAAAAACAGCATAGAGTTCGTCACTCAAAAATTCGACATACATCAAAAGCAATCGACACCCTTACACACGCACTCAAACATAAGTGGAAATGAGCAGGCCATATTGCAAGACTGCATGACAATAGTTGGGCCAAAAAAATGACTTCTTTGAAGGGACTGCTTCATCGCACTGACAGCGATGCAGAGCCCCACAAGAACCGCCCAACCGCAGACTCAAGCCGGAAAGTGGTATCACCCAGCATAGTGCCTATGTTAGGTGAAGGTAGCGCCTGGAGTCAGAGGCCTGATTCCCACTCTCCCACAGCCAACAGGCGGGCACGCTCAGCAGTGTTGGTGGACATATTAGTGATGTTATTCCGCATCAACCTGCAGAGCGGCTCATCCCACTGTATCTGGGAAGACGAGTTCTCGGGCTGCTCCGTGTCCGGACAAACCACTTTCCAGGCGTTCACCGCATCAGTCAAACACGGCACTTCAGAGTCAACCTGAGAAGCGGTTAAGATTCTTGTGGTTAACTTTTCGGTGCTGTGGACTGAGGACAGGAACTAAAGCTTACACTAGGAATTTTGCGGACGCCGAGCTCACCAAAACGTAGTGTGGTTTGCAACCACCTACGCGCGGTCGTTCAATGCCACATTTATAATTGATGTTAATACTTCGAATGAATTGATCGATTTTGTCTAAAAGGTGTGGCTTCTTCCATAGTGGGGAAGAGCGGAGAAAATACAAAAAAATTGACCGAAACAGCAGTATCTAATATGGGTGAATGCCGAATGTAAGAATGGTGTTTCTGTATCATTGGTCTAGTCTCTGGTTTGTATAGCCGTGGCAGACCAAGTGCAAGCGCAAGCAAAATGGTAACATAAACAATAATAGTATGGTCCCCTATTGCAATTTGCTGGACTTACTGTATGAACTGAATGCCTACCATCATTGGCGAAATGGGGGAGTACCTACCCTTCTGCTTACTTTGGGGAGCACTAACAGGCGTGACGTGAATTCTATTTACAAAGGAATTGACCATTAAAAGTTAAACAACGAAATAATTCTCGACACACAACCTATTTATTTTCTTAAACAATTTATATGCTCAGACAGTTAAATGGATTTCATTAAGGCTCTCGCAGACAGGCGCAACGCGACAGCGTGACGCAACTCTAACAAAACTTCACGGTAGAACAATTACCGGTGTCGCGTTATCATCATCGTCGTGTAATCTTTATACAAATGAACACGTGTATCAAATATAAGAAGGTCATGTTTACTAAGGTATTTATGTTTACAAAAAAAACAAATCTGTTTACACCATCTGGTTGAGGATAGAAATGCCTAGAAATTAATATGAATAACAATCGGGTGAAAGGCGAACAAAAGTGTATACCTACCTCATGTAAAGCGAGAGTACCGTAAAGGAAATATTACCATCACTACGTCTGGCAGACGGATAAGTAACAGTAGTATGTTGTTTTTTTAAGCAGACAGGGCACCGGCACGCTGCTGCTTATTCTCGTGACTAATAAGCAGCAGCGTGCCGGTGCCCTGTTTTGAATGTCTTGGCCAACTATTCAACACCTGCGGATTTTGAGTGGCCTATGAATTGTAAAACATCCTACTACAAATTATTCTCCAAAGATAATAATAATATAATAATATTATTATATTTTATTTAATATAGAAGCTGGCAACACAAACGTCAACAAGTCATAAAAAATGTTTTCTAAGTTTTAATAGTTTGTGCATGGGCAGGCCGTATTCGGCGGTATAAGCGGCGAGTTGATCTACACACGCAGAATCGCATGTTCCAGAGCAATGAGAGGTGGGTATATAGAAAACTTGGGAGCGACCTGAACAAAATGTGACGGACGTATGCCGCCCGGATGATGCCGCCACGAGTGAATTCTGGCGCAGCATCTGGTCGGTGCCCGTCTGTCACGCTGAGGCTGGCTGGATGCAGGATGTCGAGCGAGTGTGTGAAACTATCCTAGAAACGGAAGCTGTGCTAATCATGCCATTAGACGTAGCCAGAGCATTCCGTCCGTTACAGAATTGGAAATCACCGGGACCGGACGGGCTGCACAACTTTTGGCTAAAATGGCTGATTAGATCGCACACTCACCTAGCATCCCAATTCCAGTCATCCCTGGAGTCTGGGTCGCTACCACAGTTTCTAACAACAGGCATTACCCACCTGCTCCATAAGTCAGGTAGTCCCGCGGAACCCAAGAATTATAGACCGATCACATGTTTGTCGACGGTCTATAAACTTCTTACATCCATTTTGAGAGCGAAAATTAGCATACACATTGATAGTAATTCAATTACATATGTCTGCCTCCCAAAATGGATGTAAGAACGGGTCCCGTGGTACTAAGGAGCAGGAGGTGTAGTTTTCTTAGCGTCCGTATCCTGGCTACGTTTCGGTGACCTTTTTGGGGAAACTGAAGGTTTCGTCTGTGCAATTATGAATGAAGTTATCTTGACGAATAACTACCGGAGACATATTATGAAGGGCGGTACGTTTAACGTGTGTCGGGCATGCCATCGTCCAGGTGAGTCCATCAGACATATTATAGGTTATTCGCGTCTGGCTAACGGCGAGTACTTGCACAGGCATAGCCAAGTGGCCAGGATTATTCACCAGCAACTTGCTTTGAAATATAAACTTGTTGAATCTGAGGTACCGTATTATAAGTATGTGCCCGACCCAGTTCTTGAAAATGACCATGTCACGTTGTACTGGGATCGGTCTATCATTACTGACAGGACTATTGTAGCCAATAAGCCTGATATAGTGGTGATAGATCGATCAGCGCGCCGAGCAATGATAGTCGATGTTACCATTCCACATGACGAGAACCTCGTGAAAGCTGAGAAAGAGAAACAAATAAAATATCTCGACTTAGCACACGAGGTTGTTCACATGTGGAATGTAAACTCGGCTATCATTGTACCGATTGTCGTAACGGCCAATGGACTGATGGCCGAAAGCCTCGACCAACATCCTCGCATTGCGAGGAGGTTCCTGTCTCTGCAGTCCTAACCACCGGTAGCTTGGACCCTGCTCCCGACACCGGCGGAACACTATTTTTAATATTTTAAATGTTTTTGTTTTTATAAAAATATTTAAAATGAAAATATATGTATACATATTGAATAAAGGTAATATAATATTAAGATCATAATATTCCCTTTAGAAATAATATAGCGTAGGGTTTAGGATAGGCCCGAAACCGAAAAAGCGGTAACATAAATTAATATCAAAATGTTCAAATAAATTGTTCCAAAATTAGAATTGGTATTATCGAATTCTGTTCGTGTCTATAAAATGACTACCCGTGCCAAACGAAGCCTGTCGGAATAAACTCATTTGCAGAAAGTTATCGGCGAGCCTGAATTCCTGTTACTAACGATTCCAATGGGATTCGGAGAATTCAGTGTATCTGCCTATTACTAACTACTAGCTCAATTAACACCTATGAAATTTTCATGGGTGTTAATTGAGCTGCGTTGAAACTGCGCTAGCATTTAGTTTATAATAATATGGCGCTTCCTGAAAGTATATTCAACCAGTTGGTGAATTTTCACAGCTAAACGTACATCATGTATCCGGTAGTACACAGACTGGTAATCACAGTGAAATATTATAGTGTACATTTTATGTATATTTTTTTCCTGAAACTTAATCACTTCGTTGAGCTTTATATAACTCTCATGGGAGAAGATGGGGCGTTATGTTCGTGACGTAAAGCATGAATGTTCCTTGCCAGTATAAACTGTAATTCCCAGCGATTAATAAACTTAAATTGTTTAACAGGATCTTCATTGTCTGGCTCAAAGCCGATACTCTTGAAACAATAAAATTTGCTTAGCCTGAACTAAGACTTCAAAGCTTACTAAGACTTGAAGCTATTATAACTTCGTTATTCTCAAAGTGGACTTTACACAAGTGCAATGAGTGACGTAAAAGTGTGCCGTATAAACTGGATACTGGATACTACTTAAATAATTATATTTGGGCTGGTTAGTGCAAATATAATTACTGACTTTGCATAATCCGTGTTATTGAGCGTAAAATCATCTCGCGTTATTAGAAAATCATTTGCTATTCGGAACGAGCGAGCGTATTAAATAAATAAACTGTTTGCTTTTGGTTCATGTTTGCGTAGGAGGACGATCGAGAGAGGCAACAAACACACGTACCGTGGAAGTGGCGTGGACGTGGTGTGACGCGGCAAGCGAGCCGTAGCGCTGGCTTGTGATCATACCTGAAATAAACAATAATTCTAGATAAGTATCAAGGTCGAATCGTATGAAATAATCATCCTAACTTTATGTAGAATAGAGCAAAGACAGTCTTTGTCTCTTTGTTAGTCCTTGAAATGTAAATCCATAGTCCTTTGAATAGAGTCTGACACAAAAAAAGTTTATTACCACCTAATTATTGATCTAAACATGTCTTATGTTAGCACATCCTGTCTAAAATCATGGATTAATTGGTTATGGAAATCACGATTGTTCGTTAACGCATCAGTGTGCATGTGGTATGTTAGATAATTTCTGGAACGTCATTTGCAGTTTCCATTTTGCGTTGCGAGGATGATGAATTATCGGGAATCCATTATAAAACTTAGCTTATGATGCACTAAACGTCGGTTTTAAGTCAATTTGATCGGATGTGCTCGAAATGGAATTCATTATCAGAAAACAAGCAATAATGTTTTGATGATATTTCGTCTGTGCAAAATGTTAGTTATATGCGGTTTACAAATAAACTTCAAAATCATCTTAACATTACGCTTGTATTTCCCGAAGGGTTCGGCAGAGGTGCACCTTTAGTACACTCACATTTCGCCAGTTATGTTTAAGCCCCATGTCACAGGGGGCGAGCCTATTTCCATCAACCGGGCAAACTTTAAGATGATGTATTATTTTACTGATGTTATTCATGTATGTCTGAGTACCCCAATTTTGTAAAAAAAGAGGTCAAACCAATCCAAAATGTGTGGCGGTCCTACGCTCTAAGGCATATTTTATTAAGTGTCGTTGTAGGCCTATGTGTTCTATATACAGTAACTATGTAAAATATTCGCAAAACCCACATAGCCACATCGACTGATAGCTGATAAATTGAAGCCTGTACGTGACCGTCCGCGGGTCTTTCACGAGATGGGATCATGCTGAGTCAGCGATGTTGCGAATTTGAACACCCACGCGTGGTTGGACACTACATGATATTTGATACTGAATAGATGTCTAACGGTCACTGGATAAATTACGCAAGAAAATGAAATATTTGACATGTGTGACTCACTCGAAGGGACGCAGTTTTGGCCATTTTGAATATTTATAGAATTTTGCAGAAGATAGAGTTATTTCGTTTTTGAGGGCGACATTTTTTGTGTAAGGTATCGTTGGACTTTCTTATTATTATATACAGACGATAGACAGCATATCTGACTTTTGGTGACAGATTTCAAGAACTCATTTTATTTTCTCGTTGCCTTTGCCAAATATTTGAAGAAAAATTTTACTTAGTAAAAAAGAAAAACATTATTATAATAACCTAATCTAAACACCTTCAAGGACTTCATGTCATACAACGAGAGAACAAGAATTTGAATGTTCATTAGCTGACAGTACCTACCGTGTTTCCTTAATTTCAGGAGTGACTGTTCCAAAAATATTGATGTTTTTAATTTCATCTTTGTTTGTTTTATTTTTATGTCTAACAAATGAGGCTGCTAAAAAAACTACCAGGAGGCGCCAAAAGAGCAATGAATTAAGTTTATCATTATTTATTTATAACATGGTTACCCTTTTAGTGTGACCCTGTTTAGTGTTTATTGCTAAAAAATATCGGAGGTCGAAAAACATCATTCGTACTTTTACAACTCAATCCATATAAAAATAAATTGAAACGGTGTTTGCGACCTTTGGCGAACAGGACTATTGGCTTTTGAGGATACAGTCATGCTTTTGCTTAGGTTACCGATAGTGACACGAAGTGTACTTAGGTTGAAACTGAATCATCACCATATCTGGAAAAAGTCGCCAACTCCTCGACATAGGCTTTCTCCAAACATCACCACAAAAACGAATCCTAAGTTTTTCGCATCGAACGGATTCTCACAACCGGAGCCTAAGCCCTCGGAGCACATTTTCAGAGATTTTGAAAAAAAAATGAATTCTTTGTATTCTGTAAAAAAAAGTGTAACTGAAAAGAACTGAAAACTTCATCCATATATAAATAGTCCGGCATTGTGGGATTTCGTCATCGTCCAAGTGCATTCTGATTGAATGTGAAGACCACCACGGATATTTTGCTTTGTATATTTTTTTTTGCTTTGGTCCTTTTTAAAGTTATTAACGAAGCTTTTGGTCTGCGTAAATTATATTTTTACCCAGTGGTCATTTGAGTGGCTCGTGGCTAAATAATAACAGCCGCACGGGTCGATCTTCAAGGTCACATCACGCTTGCCGAGGTCAGTCCATGGATGGGTGATCATCTATTACATAACGAGAACAACTCTTGAAAAGCACGTTAAGCCGTTGGTCCCAGCTTTTATTCGAAGATCTTTAACAGTCATTACGTCAGTCAGAATCCCGGAAGTCTGACAACCAGTCTTACCAAGGGGTACCGTGTTACCCATTAACTGGGTTTGTCGATAGGCAGTCGCTTCATGTAAAATACTGGTATGCAGTTGCATCTGGTTAGCCTGGAAGCCGAACACAACGTAGTTGGGAAAAGGCTAGGCAGATTGATTAACTCTTTTGAGTGAACCTACGTATATGATTTTATAAAATTACAATAAAAGCGAGTATCTGTTGTTAATTATTTAGTGCATTTTTTAATGCTAATTACTATTTGAGACAATCAGGTGTTTTTTTTTAAATATATTCCTAACTGTCCTGACTGCCCTGTTGGTCTGGTGGTCGCGTGGTCGCAAGCTGACCTGAGTGAGCATGAGGACCTAAGTTTGATTCCCGGGTCGAGCAAAGTGTTATTGGGTTTTGCATCTGGAATTTCTCAGTAGCAATCCGAAGCCTGCATTATGCCCGATTGATGGTAATAGGCTCGCCCCTTAATTAGCGAAATGTGGGTGTACTATTGGTACACCTCTGCTTTGCCCTTTGAGGGAGACAGGCGTGATGTTACGTTATGTTATTTATATTTTTTTTCTTGTTATTTAGGAGCTCAATATTTAACTTATTTTAGGCAAAGGTTGTTTCTTGTTATTCATATCTATCACAAAACTAACGTTCGATAGGCTATTATAAAATATGTAGGTTACAAAAGATTGTTCTTATACATATAACAGGTGAATTCAGAGTGGTATACCTCCTTATTGAAACATAAGTGAATAACGAAAATATAATTGGATGAAGTAGGTACGTAAGACTAGTGTATCAAACAAACTCAGGGGCTGGCACATAGTGGTATGATTTAGATAAGTCGCCCCGCTCTGCACGTTTAGACATTTTCCGTTTAAAACCTTTGAATTTAAAGAAAGTAAATTTTACTAACGACTATCTTGCTGACGCTAAACCAACAATTTGTAAAAAGTCAACCGATTGCAAAATATGCATGGTGAGTGATTACGTTATGTAATGTTTCGAATAAACCTTGATATTTATCTATGATTCGATTTGTCATCTGAGTCTAGAGCCTAGTTTTAAATGTAAATCATTTTCAGAAAAAGTTGATGAGAGCAATCGGTTAGTTAACAAATGTTTTGACTTGCGGTACCGGGATCCACAAAATTATAAGAAAAACAACAATAATACAAAAGCCTGAGACGCTCCGTGGGTAAATTTTTATTTTTGCAAGTTCCTACCACAGTCCTTAACTCCTAATTAAGTATTTATGACCTTTCTCTTAACAGCTAAATGGCAGAACCGGCGGGTCGTGTAGGGAGCACATCGGTCGCAGCCGCTCAGTTTCTGGTCGAACTAGTCCTCACACGGTGCATTACACTCGGCCACCGCATTTGAGAGCTATTTGCTGCCCGGGATCAGATTAATGTTGCCACTTTTCTACTTGTCGTAACCACCAAACTTTGCCCGACCGCCTTGCCCACTCTATTGGATGCCAAAGGGAATTATTTCTGTTGAGTAGCTTAGTACTTATCTCGCGGCATAAGGAAATAATCTGGCTCCGTACTCGTGATATAATAATATAGTGTACTATGACAACATTAAGTGTATTGTTCTACGTTTTTTAAAGAAAAAACTGAATGTAGCGTGTTAAGCAAAGCGATCGGCGCGCGTACACTCGGCTGTTGCGTTAATTTTGTTCGGCGAACTAGAACGTGAAGTCGTGATGTCACAGGACGCCTTCCGGTTTTTCGAAAAAATTAGTGACATAATATGAACATGACGATCACGTATTCGTGCGACCGATAGCTTTGGTTAGGACGCGGGTTAACACCTTTTTATATCTTTAAAGGTCTTGTACATTTATTCCTAGGTAGACAAACACCGGTCTAAGAATAAAAAAAATCAGAATAGCTCCTCTATACAAAGATAATAAGGTAATAAATTTTGTGAATACGAGCGAAAACATTAGCTTCATGTTTGTTTTTCTTTTTAGATTTTTCTTGGGATTAGTTGTGGAAAGCGAGGTTTTATTTACAAAGGACTTATCACTGCTTTACAAAAGTCTTAAATATTTTTAATGTGCTTCGTGAAACACATAAACGGATCTACATTCAGTGTGTCCTAGGTACTTCTTTTTACTTATATAACGGAGAAGGGTATGTGTCTCTTTCGTTATTATCAGGCATATTTTAACTACTGTGGGCGTATTATGGGTAGTGTTGGTTATTGCACAAAAGAAAAACCTTTTGCAGTTCAGATCCAATTATAATTTACGATCACATTAATCACACTAGCAATTCACATACTGTAGGTACACAATACAATTAATCGAAACGCGCGACAGTTTATAAACGAGTTCACCGCTTGACCACCACCAATGAACTCTGCTTAGCTCCAGCCGGTCCAAGCGTTGTTGTAGACTCTGTCGAGCGCCTCCAGGCGGCGCTGGCGTCCCGATTAGTCAACTCAGTAATGTATTTCTGACTCGGCCATCCTGCTTGCACACATTCTCGTGTGTTAACCTGCAACCAAAATTCAACAACAGTGCCTGTTCGACTCGGCCAATTCTGAACATGTATGACTTCCGACTTTTGACATCAGAAAACTGTAATCCTCAGTCAGGAAGCACATCACAAAATCAAAACAAACAAAACACAAAGCCTCAAGTTGGTGTTCGGTAATCGTTACGCTACATAAGATTTGTTCTGTGCTGAATACACGTGTTTGACCAACCAGTCAATGCAAAAATGTTATTAACTCGTTTGCCACTTAATTTGGCTGCACAACTCTCCTTCAATATCGAGCATTCAGCACCAGAATCGTAAACAAAACAATACAGCTCACCTTTATGTTCTAACGGGCCTGTGGCTAGTTGTACGTCGCAAACATCCACTCGCCGTTCACTGCTTGCAACACGTGCTCAGCCATATGATTGGCTGCCACTGTTCGTGCAGCGGGCTGCGATATGTCGAAGTTTCTCACACGTGAAGCACAAAAAGGACTTCGCTGACTGCAACGGGGCTGCTTGACTCGATACTGAAGACGTCATAGATCTTCCGCTGCTGTTAATCGGCATGGCTTGGTTGTCGCACATAAGCGCTTGCATGTTTGTATTTTATTGTTCAAACATGGCACACCAACGGTCACTTTCAACGTTAGCATTTTGCGCATGAAGCAAAATGTATCCCAATTCTGATAACGGAAAAGGTATGTGTCTCTTTCGTTATTTTTCAGGCATATTTTAAATACTGTGGGCGTACTATGGGTAGTGTTGGTTATTGCGCAATAGAAAAACCGTTTGCAGTTCAGATCAATTTATAATTTACGATCACATTAATCACACTAGCAATTCACACACTGTAGGTACCCAACACAACTATTCGAAACGCGCGACACTTTCTAAACTTGTTCACTGCTTGACCGCCTCGATGAACTCTGCTTAGCTCCAGCCAGTCCGAGCGTTATCTTGTAGACTCTGTCGAGCGCCACCAGGCGGCGCTGGCGTCCCGATTAGTCAACCTAGTAACGTATTCCCGACATATACATATTATGACAGCCGACCAATCGAACGATCTGCAACATCAATGAGACGACCCACCTACAATTACCTATTCACTGATAAAATACCGCACGTTTCTATTATGTTTTGACTTTTTTGGCTTCGTTTTTATAATTTTACTATAGAGATTGCTTGGAAACGTTGACACCATTCTGAAAATGAAATAAACCCTAGTGCGAAGTAACGTTTGAAAAATAAAAAATAAATATTTGAAACTGCCTCAGATTAGGCACACAATGAAACGAAAATAAGACCTCAAATAAACTGACTCCTTATCATACAAAACATATTATGCAAAATCCACTTAAAAGAGATATTCAGGAGTCCCTAATAATACATTCTAACGACGACAATAACCCGAAAACATTAAAATGAAAAATTTTATCAAATAAAATACAATTCAACCGTGCGTACGCCGCGTGGGGTAAAAATGCGGTCGGTAAGAGGTGGTAAAAGTAGATACATTCCCTTTACCTCTTGCTTCCGTTCACGCGCAGGTGAAAATATTACGTCGAGGTGTAAACGAGCCCCGGCAAGGCCGTTATTGCCGTCGTTAAGTTAAAATTTTCTCTCTTGAATAGCAAAGCGAATGTGAGACATAAACACAGACATTTATGTTATTTGCAAACAAAAATCGAGATGAATATTATGTAAAATATAAAGGTGTGTATACGGAAAATTAGATGCTGCTTTATAAGCAAATAAGCTCGATGTGTTTATCTTATTTTTTATTGGTGTGTCAGTTGAAGATTTTGTTTGCATCGATCGATGTTGTTTTGTGTCTCAAATAAAAGGTTAAATTGTTGGAAATCATAAAGAATTGTAGACAAGCGCAAGGAGCTCTTGTTGTAGGAATACTAAACACGTGTAGGTACCATTACATTATTTTCTCCTGAGACTTGTTATAAAACACGTTGTTAAGCGAGTTTGCATGCGGCGTTGAAAAAACTCTGGGAAAAATGTAGGTGAAGAACTATAAGGTGCACAAAACATGGTTTTCCGTAGATTTATTTTTATGTTTACCCCAAATATTTCATGCCACTGAAATAAAAAACAGAAACGACACAACTTAATCGTGTAGAAAAAATAGTCACTAAATTCCTTTTCACCGTCCAATCTGAGTCAACTCATATTAACGTTAAAGAATAATAAGTTGTTTCATTTGGTACATTCAGTTGGCCAACAGACGTCAGTTCAACAAAACAAGCTGGCAATAGCATAGATTTCCCTAAGGAGTGCTATATTACGACTTTTCATAGAGGAAATGTACGTAAGTGTTCTGAAAAAGCGGAGGCGGTAGTAATTTGATGGTCGAATTACTTTTATGACGAACTGCCACTTTTGTTTCAAAGTAATGGCCTTTGTCACTACTTTGTTGTGGGTGTCAAGTTAGTGGCGAACTGAAGATATGGAATAAATCAGGTTGTTTATTTCTTCGCAACCATTATAATTATGTAAGTATTTCTTTCTGTGAGTACGCGAAAATGGATACTAGATACGAGTAATTCTCTTTACTTTACTTGTTATTCACCTATTTTCGTTCGTTGTAGTATCGTTAATTACGCAACTTTTAATTCAAATGAAAACCCAGTCTGAAATATTTAGTTTCTTTTTTCAAATGGTTATTTAATGGTTCACAAAATATTTGTTTCATAATATTTTCATGAATTTTACACAGCTATTACATGCTGAAAACTTATGGTAGGTGATGTAATTAATTAAGGCTTGATAAAAACATTGACCTCGTGTCCGTAGATATCATATAACATCGAATGAACCTAAATAATCGTTAATTAACTTTATAGCACGGTACATTTTAGAACTTGAGTAATTAAGGGCTTAAAAAGCGGTCGTCTAACGCCTATCTATAGTGTTTCAAAGACACTTAATTACATGACATAAAACCTTTTGTGCAGACGAGGTCGAATATGATATCATGAATAAGTTTACTGTATCCTATTAATTAAATAATTTTAAGAGGACGGGCGAATTTACGTGTACTGCCAATAAAAGAGATGAATTTCAGGCAGCTAGCTTTAAATACTTTTTAGCAAATCCTGTGCCGCCTAAGTTTTTGATAGTGCCCACTATTGGGAGTTACTAGGGTTTATTCCCTGGAAATCCGATGTTCTCATTTCCGAGAAATTCAGGTCGAGAAAAGTCGAAAACTCGAGAAATCATTTGTCAAAGATTTCCTTAGCCTTTATTGATTTTCATAGCTCACAGAAATGAAAAGAGGATAATATTTAAGTGCTACGAAAATAATAAATACAACACTCCATGTAATTTGGGTGTCGCACTTAGACTTCGCGTACATTCGTAAAAATAGTCTCAAAAGATAGATCTCGGTCAAATTAAGATAAAAGGTAATCACAGCATATTTTTTTAATATTGGGTTTCGCCAGAAACACGTTGTTTAAAAAGCAAGTAGCCCCGTATAAACAGACCCCATGACAGTAATCCAAAAAGTTATTATGCAGTAAACCAACGAGTAAACAGTATATGACATTCGGCGGAAATGAATAGTTTAAGTAAATAATAACTACTCAAGGGAAAAGTGGCACTAGTACTTAAGTGGCGTAAACTTTCGACGTGACGTGGACTTTCCGTGGCGTAGACTTTGTATATTAAGCCCTCTACACATTGGACCTATAGAAGAGCGTATTATCCTATTGTACGTTATACACTTTTATGCAAAGCAAACAGACATAATTACGTTATTATAGACAAAATGTCTTTTATTATTACCACTAATGTGAACGTCCTCCTAACTACTATCATAAATGTGAAAGTGAGTATGTTTGTTTGTTACGTTTTCAAGCTAAAACGGCTGAACGGATTTGGATGGCACACAGATAAACCATGCCCTGGGTAAGGACATAGGCTATACTTTACATCCTGAATTGCAGACGAAGTTGCGGGTCATTGATAGTATAATATTAAGGCAAATCAATGAAATCAACGCTTTTGTATGAAAAAAACCAAAAATGTTACCTAGGGATACGTCCAAGAATAATATGAACGATGGTTGTCTTGCAACTGCAAACCAACGCGCTATCGCTTTGCGTCATGCATCGTACACCATAAACGGCCGGACAGGCTTCGACGCATAAAGCTTCCCACAACACGTGTTCCTAGATATGTCTGGCAATATCGAAAACGATGAAAAAGTTCTTGAGGCAAGATATCTAGAGACGTTGGATGGTTAACATCGCCCGACATTTCAAGTGACTGGTGGTGCCGCGGGACATTTGTCCAGTGAATTGGCTTTATCACTGACAATATTTGTCAGTGGGCTTAATTGGACAACTGTCAGTCGTGATGTCATTAACAAATATAAGGTCTTTACCTATGAAATTGCCGTTCTGCAGTACTGGCCATTTCAAATCAAAATAATTTTTGTTTGGCTAAGAATTCTAATTTCAAATTAATTTTATTTTAAAAACATGGTTTTTTTTTTCAAAAGTAGTCATTTGTTTATTGATTAGTGTTACATTTTCATCGCATTTCAATCTTTTTCGTCATCATGGATACGTTAAAAATTCGAGTAATTATGGATTATGAGTACCGTCGTGGCAGCAACGCGGCACAAGCGACACGCAACATCAACGACGTTTACGGAGCTAACACTACAAACCAACGCACCACCTGTTATTGGTTTGCTCGCTTCCGTTCTGGACATTTCGACCTGAAAAATGAACCTTGCGGTCGTCCGAAGACTTTGGTCGACAATGACGAATTAAAGGCGATTGTGGAATCGTTGTGACGTTAGCGTCAAAACAATATTGGTCCATTTGCGTCAAATCGGCAAGGTAAAAAAGCTTGACAAATGGGTGCCCCACGAACTCAATGATCGCCAGCGCGAAGTACGCGTCGAGACGTGCCTTGCACTGCTCAACAGACACACAAATGAAGGAATTTTGAACCGCATTGTTACCTGCGATGAAAAATGGATTCTGTTTGATAACCGCAAGCGCTCAGCAAGTTGGTTGGATCCTGGTTCAGCACCTAAACAATGCCCTAAACGAAAACTTACCCCTAGAAAAGTGATGGTCATTGTTTGGTGGTCTAGCGCCGGTGTGATTCATCACAGCTTCTTACCAAACGGGGTGAGCATTACTGCAGATGTGTACTGTGAAGAAATGAACACAATAATGGAGAAGCTGGCACATCTCCAACCAGCATTGGTCAATCGCTCGTCTCCGCTGCTCCTGCACGACAACGCGCGACCTCATACTGCACAGCAGACGGTCTCCAAGTTGCAAGAACTGGGGTTGGAAGCTCTCCGTCATCCACCCTACTCACCAGACCTTGCGCCTACAGACTACTACTTTTTCCAGAATTTGGATAACTTCTTGGTGGGAAAAAAATTAAATACCCGAGAGGCAGTACAAAATGCCTTTGAAGAATTTGTTGCCTCCCGTCCAGCTGATTTCTTTAAGAAGGGCATCAATAAACTGCCACTGCGTTGGCAAAGATACATTGATTGCATAGGTGATTACTTCGATTAATACAAATAAAAAAAACATGAAAAAAATCCGTTTAAATTTTTTCATACAAAACGGCAATTTCATAGGTAAAGACCTATTATTTTCAATAATATGTACTAGGCTAGGTATTTAAAAATGTCTTTGCTAATATCTAATATCTTATTACATTTATGCAACGGTTCAAAGATGAATGTAGAGTTTAAGACCTGTGAAGATATTCAGGCAGGGGGGGCCGCGCATCCCATCATATTGTATTACTATCTTGGTCGGCTTATTCCTACCAATATATAATTTATTTGCGACGGTGGGAAGAGGCCAGTCGGAATGACCATAATGCCTTGGAAGTTGGGTAGGCCCTTGGTGTGGGATGCAACCTGTGTCGACACCCTCGCGCCATCCCATCTTCCTAGCATGGTGAGCTGTGCTGGGGCGGCTGCTGCAGGTGCAGAAAACCTCAAACGGCGCAAATATTAGGTCTTTACCTATGAAATTGCCGTTCTGCAGTACTGGCCATTTCAAATCAAAATAATTTTTGTTTGGCTAAGAATTCTAATTTCAAATTAATTTTATTTTAAAAACATGGAGTTTTTTTTCCAAAAGTAGTCATTTGTTTATTGATTAGTGTTACATTTTCATCACATTTCAATCTTTTTCGTCATCATGGATACGTTAAAAATTCGAGTAATTATGGAATATGAGTACCGTCGTGGCAGCAACGCGGCACAAGCGGCACGCAACATCAACGACGTTTACGGAGCTAACATTACAAACCAACGCACCACCTGTTATTGGTTTGCTCGCTTCCGTTCTGGAAATTTTGACCTGAAAAATGAACCTTGCGGTCGTCCGAAGACTTTGGTCGACAATGACGAATTAAAGGCGATTGTGGAAGCTGATGATACACAATATACGGCTGAATTAGCAGCAGCTTTCGACGTTAGCGTCAAAACAATATTGGTCCATTTGCGTCAAATTGGCAAGGTAAAAAAGCTTGACAAATGGGTGCCCCACGAACTCAATGATCGCCAGCGCGAAGTACGCGTCGAGACGTGCCTTGCACTGCTCAACAGACACACAAATGAAGGAATTTTGAACCGCGTTGTTATCTGCGATGAAAAATGGATTTTGTTTGATAACCGCAAGCGCTCAGCAAGTTGGTTGGATCCTGGTTCAGCACCTAAACAATGCCCTAAACGAAAACTTACCCCTAGAAAAGTGATGGTCACTGTTTGGTGGTCTAGCGCCGGTGTGATTCATCACAGCTTCTTACCAAACGGGGTGAGTATTACTGCAGATGTGTACTGTGAAGAACTGAACACAATGATGGAGAAGCTGGCACATCTCCAACCAGCATTGGTCAATCGCTCGTCTCCGCTGCTCCTGCACGACAACGCGCGACCTCATACTGCACAGCAGATGGTCTCCAAGTTGCAAGAACTGGGGTTGGAAGCTCTCCGTCATCCGTCCTACTCACCAGACCTTGCGCCTACAGACTACCACTTTTTCCAGAATTTGGATAACTTCTTGGCGGGAAAAAAATTCAATACCCGAGAGGCAGTACAAAATGCCTTTGAAGAATTTGTTGCCTCCCGTCCAGCTGATTTCTTTAAGAAGGGCATCAATAAACTGCCACTGCGTTGGCAAAGATACATTGATTGCATGGGTGATTACTTCGATTAATACAAATAAAAAATACATGAAAAAAATTCGTTTAAATTTTTTCATACAAAACGGCAATTTCATAGGTAAAGACCTATTATAATAACCTTACTGGTAGCTATATTTTTGAGCCGTTTGGGGTTGAAACACTTGGGCCGTGGGGTCCGAGTGCTTATCGAGTATTTCGGGTCATCGCCAAGCGGTTAGTTGAATCTTCACGGGACCAGAGGGCTGCCCAATTTTTAGGTCAAAGAATCAGCATTGCCATCCAACGTGGCAATGCTGCCAGCCTTTTGGGCTCTTTTCCCACTGACAGCAATGCGGACGAATTTTTTGATGCCCAATGCTCTTCCTTTATTGTTATATGATCTTTTTTCCTCTCTATACTTGTACATAATTTATATATTTTAGTGTTAGATGTATATTATATTTAAGATGATAAATGAAATAAACGATACATTAAAAAACAACAGGCAAATAAATATTCCCTTTATTTGGTAATTGAATAAAGCATTTTTATTATATTATTACATTCTAATCTTAGAAGAACTTCTTCGAATAACTGAGTAGCCGGCGCGGTCGTCAGGCGACAAGCCAAACAATACTCTTGTGTTTCAAGAGACAGGAGTCTGCTTCTCCAAAATGTCTCAGATTTGATGGAACCGAATTGAGTCATCAATAATAATTACCGTATTTTCCAGTAACACTCTTCTAAAAAAAGAGGTAGTGAAAGGCTCTTAATAGTTTAAACGATGAAACCACTACCACCAAAATCCTGCTAATTAGCAATTATAGAAAAACCATATTCTGGTGAGTATGGTAACTCCATAGCTACCGTCCCAGGTTCTGCGTTTAGATATTGCAAATAATTGCATTTCGATTGTCAGATTTAATTAAATATTTGTTTATCCTTTTTCTGCTTTATGCGGCTTAATAAAAAAAAAGCTGATGCGTTAAAATAAAAGCCCTGTGACTGTTTCATATAATGTACATACTTTCATTCATGAACGCTTCTGAAATTATGCGACACCAAAACTGCCTTTATTCTTTCAGACGATAGATAGATAAAATACTCTTTACTGTACACCATAAAAATTACAGACATAAATTTAGAATTTTTACATAGGGTGACACAATGGGCGGTCTTATCGCTTAAAGCAATCTTTTACAGACAACCTTTGGATGGATTAAAGGTAACATGAGAGACAATACTGCAGGTAGTCAATCGTGTACCATTTACATATACAATAGATACATACATACTCGTAAAGCAAAAACTTATTCATATAAATATATATATATATATATATATATATACATATATACATATACTTATATAAAATCATAAACGTGAAACAAGAGCAAGGAACTATATGTAATGATGATGTTTAAGGAGAGAGGAAGTGTTTTTTTACCTGAATTTTATAAGTGGACAAAGATTGAACACGCCTTATCGACACGGGCAAAGCATTCTATAACCGTACTGCTGGAACTATAAAATACTTGTCATAAAAGCTGGTGGAATGCATTAGCATCTCTAGTCTCAAGTTTTCCGATGACCTCAGATATCTATTGTGTGTCATGAATTAAATTGAAACGTTCTTTAAGATAAGAGGGGGTTATAGGATTGAACAGAATACTGTAGAGCTGATATAAAGGCGGTATTAGCGCCAAGCCAACTAAACTTGCTGTGGAATCATTAAGTAGACAAAATGCCATTTTATAAACCGCAGAGGTTATAGTCGATGTGTTGCTGACAAAATTGGAAAGTATCAACGTGGCTTTGGCTCTCCAACTAGTAGATTTGCTTAGTAAAAAAAAAGGAGATGAAGATAGAGAAAATTTTATGTGATTACTACAAGCACAGGTTAAATTAACACACAATTGCCAAAAATAGTGCTGTGAGAGAATCTAGTTTGAGTTCCATTTTAGTTCATAAAAAGTTTTTATTTTTGATCTTAGTTTATCAGAGAGAAGAAAGTAGTTGAAGTTTATTAAAAAAATTGATTTCGATTATATTGTATGAAAAGAAGAATATAATCCCCTATCCTCCTCCTCACCTATTTGACATCGTTCGTCAAAAACTTTTACACGAAACGATAATATTTCTTGCTTAGCAAACTATTTCATTGGCTGTGTATACTATTTTGAAAGCTATCTAGTGGGTCAAAGGGTTCAGCCTAGCTCGAGACTAAATTATAGCGACTAAATAGTCCAAGCACTTATGGACGGCCAAGTTTGGAAATGGTATAACCGACGCTGACTTCTACTGATAAAACTATGTTGTTGAGTACGTCAGGAATGCGATGAGCGGCAGTGCTCCCTACCCCAAGGATAAAGTTATTTAAATATATTGTGCTATGTACTGTACATATTTATTGGGTAATATTGAGCACAATTTTGCTATTGTTTTGTCCTTAAGATATACCAGTTATAGTAATAGATGATGATGTAGTATTATAAGTACATGTGGTGGCATAGTAAATAGCAAAATTTAAAAGAATCATTTTCAAAATGTAATCGTAAATGATTCTACATAACCATTATAATTTACTTGCAAACAATATATTTCATTTTCTACGGATATTTTAAAAGGATACCATTTTGAATTACGTTAAGTGCATGATACATCTTTTGCACATGAATGTACACCAAAGGAAATACTTTAGGACGAAAAATTTAAAATTTTGTACTTGCTTCAGTGACATTTTTAAAGTAAAGGAATAGCGTTATATTCTTAGCTTTCACGTTAATGTGGGTAGAGCATATTGCTCCCGGGGGAATTGTAAAATGCATGCAAAGGTGATAACTTAGATACTCCTACAACATGTTTACATGTTTAAGAGTTCAGATTTGATTAAAAAGATTGAAGATATTTCTCTAGAGATTGTTGTTGCTTTCGTCGTCCGATGTCTTTTTTATTTAACTTTGCAAACAAGAAATGCAATTGGGTGGTTTATTTCCACTTGGGATCTCGTAGGAGAATTCATTATGTTGTAATATTGTTTCACAAAAACCTTGCAATTGAAATAAATTAAGAAGCCAGTAATGAACACTGTACTTTTGTTACCTTATTAACAAAACCCTACGTACAGAGTGACCAATGACTGTAGCCGATTGACCGATTAATTGAAAACATATTACGATCTCAGTTTGCGGCGGTGCGGTGGTTCATTACCAAGCTGTGGCTCACGCACGATCGCGGCGATCTTGTGCGCCGCTATGGTGACATAACATCACGCCTGTTTTCCTCAAAGGGTTAGGCAGAGGTGTACCTATAGTACACCAGCTATGTTTCGGATACTAGCCCTAGAAAGTCAAGACTAGACAAGTGGCAATCACTTTCAAAGAGTTTCGTATTTCTACAACAACTTTCAATAGGATTGACATAAGGTAGCTGATGTCAACCCAATACGTACCTACATTTTTTAATTTTTCATCATCGTTATCGCTGATAGAATGTCACTAGTCTACTTCCTAAGCTGGCAATAACAACTGTGATAAATAAACCCCTTTTCTACCTTATCAATTAGAGTACCTGGGCGAGCTGTGCTGGGGTGAAAATGGAGAAAACAATATTCCCAGATATGATACCTAGATCGGTTTATTGCTCCCGTAAACCGTTAGAGCCGTTTTTGAGAACATGATTAAATATATATATATACAAATATTGATCATTTAATAATAAAGAATATGTACCCAGTACATTGTTAATCCGTTGTTAACAAGCAACACAATAACCCTCCAATTAGTCAACTGTTCTAATTAACGTTGTATAACAAGCCATTGTATTGTACCCACAATCTATTTTTGTCTTATTTCCCTATAAAATTGTGAATATCTTACTTTATCTCTATAAATATCTAGCTTTACCAAAAACCCGATTTTGGAAGTCAAAAGTTATGAAAGCAAGCCCCTAAAACCCTACTTCTTAGTTTTTGAACTGGGAAGAAGTAGTGCAGTGAACTCCTTGGCCCCGCGTCGCTGCTAGAAGTAGCTAATGCTGATAATAGGTAGCATCGCCAAATAGTAAATAGGCATGGGCTGCTTCATTTCGCAGCCGCGCTTCCAAGACTACTATTAGGTACCAGTATCAAGCAAAAACCTCTAGCAAAATAGTGTTTGTAGTTACATTATTTACCGTTATCGTTTTGCCGTTTTGTTTCATAGGAATTGTAGGTAACAGCGTATTTGGATACGCTCCCGTGGTGCTTTTAACTACAAATATATGAACTTGACAAATCTTTCTGATTCGAAGAAAATCCTTTTGCCATTATACCTACGTATTGAGAATGACATTTACAAGAATTTCCGACAGACCAATGATTAAACAGCACCTTTACAGAACTCCTAAAGACATTAATTTAATACAAACAATACAATGTAATACGAACAACAGGTACAACAATTATCGAACATTTCATTTCCTTTTTAGGGTTCCTTAGCCAACAAAGAACCCTTATAGTTTCCGCCATGTCCACCTGTCTGTCTGTCCGCGGCTTAGCTTAGAGACTCTTAGTACTAGAAAGCTGTAATTTGGCATAGGTATACATATTAATCACTAAAAGTGGGGATGATTATTTTTTTCTCGGCTATCCCATGGTGGGGTGTTGTTGGAAAGGTTGTTCAAAAATATTGTGAGTGTGTGAAAACCATTCTTGGATTCAGGGATCCGTTTGCGAAATATTAAGCTTTAAAGTGCAATTTTTTGTTAGAGTCAAGCGACCCCCCCCCACCCTTCCAGCTACATGGTTGGTTTTGGGTATGTGAAAAAATTCACGGCAGTAGTATATATAACCAAAATAAAAGGAAAACTATCACAGCTAAGTAGGCTCTACAAGTTAACGAGTAATAATCAATCAAGTTAGATGCGCAGTTGCTAAAACATGTTCTTCCATACATTCCGTATGAGAGAACATGTTTTTCATTTACAATGTTAAGTTTGTTCTTGGGATAAATTCATGCCAACTACGGAACCATTCATTGTGCGTAGTCCGACACGAACTTGGGACTTTTTAATTCCGCAGTCTGTTCCGCGATGGATATTAACAACGTGGAACAATGGATGCGCAGATGAATAAGTCGATAGTGTACGTTTATTTTCCTGTTTCATTATTATTATAAATATTATAGAGAAACTAATGTTTGCTGTGCTGGAAAATGTATAGAGCTTATCGATTTTTAATCTAATTGATTAAAGATTTTACAGCAGTTTATCTATTGTGTTATAATTCAGATGTACCCAACCCGTAAGGACGGTAAATTGATTATTCAAATAATAGTGTTATAGTAGATTGTTTTGCCTAGGAAGCAAACAACAATTTTAAAGCCGAAAGTGTTTCTTTGAATCCAGAGCGGAGCAAAGGATTCTAAAGTAGAATACTGAGTGCAGCGAGGGATTCAAAGTACGTAAAAACTCGAGCTTAAGATAGTGTTGCTCCCGAGGTGGACACTAATTTTTATCACCCTCTATGGGAAAATAAGTAAGTGCAACTTATGAATAAGAATATAGTACCTACGTTTATTTATTTAATTCTCACTACTTGATGAAAACACAGTTTTATTTTACAAAACGTAAAATCAGAATTTGAGTAATCAATTACGAATGTAGGCGGAATGCATTTCGCGCATTTTTATTTTTTTTCACAATCGTTTTTTTTTATCATTTGGCTCGCTCGCGGTTTACTTTATCAGTCAGCCTGTTATTTGTTCATACAATGTTCGTAATTGATCTCTTTGGTGATTAGAACTTTTACTAACAATATGCACATTTCAAATTCAAATCACTTTTGGTCCCTAGGGATTAAAGAGCTATATTTTGGTCCGTGTTTATGAAGAATAAACTGTCTCTTTTTGAATAGATAGATGTGATAAAAATATATTAATAATAAAAGTTAGGTGAACTTTTATTATGAGACAGAGACTGAAAT
The DNA here is from genome assembly GCA_949128155.2 of Xanthia icteritia. Lineage (NCBI taxonomy): Eukaryota > Metazoa > Arthropoda > Insecta > Lepidoptera > Noctuidae > Xanthia > Xanthia icteritia. Next base: position 11,137,942 of record OX421930.2, read on the forward strand.
ATTATTTAAAAAACAAGAAGCTCTCATTTTTGATTCGGTAGGTCCAATAAAAATTCAAGTTGTAAATATTCATGTACAGTCACCATTTCAAATAGTTAACACTAATTTTGTAAAACCTCATAAAGCGTGTCAATTTTGAAGCCAGTTGATTAAAGGTTCTACCAATTTATTATGACACTTCAAATGTTTTCATTACACCCTGCAATGTGTTTGACATATCAAACCGTTATGTCTCACTTGTGTACACTTGAGTATCAAGTGGTAAAGGCTGTTAGGGGTGAATAAACTCGTTATAACATTCGAGGTTCGTACTACTCTAGGGTTAACTAATAGGTTTTTATTTCAGGGGGTTATGCGGTTGAAAGAAACAGTAAATAACTAATCATTCAAATTCAGATACAAATAATATATAAATGTGGGTAAGGAGTCAAATTAGGCTAAAAAATATTTTATATTATCTGATGGTTTGTTTGCTTGCCTGCGGTTTTCTTTATGTGATTGAGAACATAGGTTTATTTGTGAGCTTGGGACATTAAAATAGTTCCCTCTAAGCGCCTGTAAGTCCCTGTAAGCGCTCATTTCATCCATGCTTTTCTTATTTTCCTCTTTAATAGAAATATACCGATAAGAAACTACATGGTTATTCCATGCTTTTAAAACCATACGTCAAGTCTTACTAAATAAAAACCACTTACAAAGCAGTTTACTCAATCCAATATCAATGGACGCGCAACAGCCCCAAATAACATCATGATTTATCCCCAAATCGTATTTATAATAAAAATATAATAATTTATTTAGGACCTTACAGGTTTAGTAAATGAAGAAGTTTGAGTATTTAACGGTGATCAGTGGATAGTTATTTGTTAGGTTCCTTTAAACCCTGTAGACAGAAATAGGTGCGAAACCATCGATTTTTTTTAAATTTACCATTATAACATCTTTTATTTCTTTAGTTACCTTGACCTTCAAGACGTTTGACATTGACCCTGAATATGTGTCTCCTGTGAACTGGTGGGGATAACTTGCACTCTTCCTTTCCCCTTCTTTCCACATACCTCTACATTTTATTTTTAAGACTTTTTATGAGATTTGTCATATAAAACATCGTTTAATAAAATGTATCTCCAGCCTGGGGAGTGGGGGTATACTAACCTTGCCCCCCTCTCGTCCCTCCCCTATCGAGGCAGCACGTTTTCAAACGTCAACCCATTAATTTTAAAATGTTGTCCATTGCTAGACGAGAACAACTGTCGACAAACTGTTGTAAGTTATGTTGTGTAAGTTAAGTTATGTGTAAGTTATGTTATTATTAATACAGATTTTGAATAAATAAATAAATTTAAAAAATATTCACCGACACCTTTTCGTCAGCTAGTTACGCGTTTCGTTGATTGTCGGAACACACGTAGAAATACACCAAAGGCACGCATTCGCGGTTTCAATTCCTCGTTCCTATTCAAAGTTACCCGTAAAATACGACATGATTTTCAACCTTACGACAAATCACTAAATCAAAGCAGATCACTAAATCGAATATCAATTGATGTGCAACAGCCCCAAATAACATCATAATCTATCCCCAAATCGTATTTAACGGTTAACTGTCGATAGTTCCTATTTCACGGCGGATAGACGGACGCAATCATTCGCCGACACCTTATCGTCAGCTAGTTAAGCGTTTCGCTGATTGTCGGATTGAGTTATAAATCTCCGACGGCACGCGATCTATCCCTTGAAACGTGGTTTAGTGATACTGGAAATACCCCTTGTTTTGTGGAATTGATGTAGTGTGATGACTGATAGTAGCTTTGTCTATTTCGTCTTATAACTCGAAATATTGACATTTGAATTAAGTTTAATATAGTTTATTTCTCTCATAAAGGTACATTGTTACAGTAGTGTGTATATTCAATTAAAATGTTACATTTTGAATATGTTATGGATGTAGAACGCTATGTGTCGTGCTCAATTTAGTAAAATCTTATTTAAATGATAGACAACAGCAAGTTCAAATAAACGGTATCAATTCACCAGGTTTAAAAGTAAAAATAGGTGTGCCACAAGGCTCGATTTTGGGTCCATTCCTCTTTTTAGTGTATATTAACGATCTACTCCATTTATTAAAAAATCAACCACAAATGGTGTTATTTGCTGACGATACTTCCTTAATTTTTAAGGTAGATAGACGTGCTACAAATTTTGACGACGTAAATAACGCCCTACTGCAGGTCCAAAATTGGTTCACTGCTAATAATTTAGTATTAAATGGAAAAAAAACTAAGTGCATAAAATTTTCTTTACCAAATGTTAAAAGTAGTAATTGTGAGATAGTATTGAATCAAGAGAAACTAGAATTTGTCGATAAAACTGTTTTCCTGGGGATCACGCTCGACTCAAGGCTACAATGGGGTCCTCATTTAACATCTCTTGCAGGACGGCTAAGTTCAGCAGCATATGCTGTCAGAAAAATCCGTCAATTAACTGATGTAGATACCGCGAGGCTAGTCTATTTCAGTTATTTTCATAGTATCATGTCTTATGGTATTCTGCTGTGGGGACGGGCTGCAGACATCGAGTCTATTTTTATTCTGCAGAAAAGAGCTATCAGAGCCATATATTATCTCCGTAGGCGCGATTCTCTAAGGGAACTGTTTAAGGACATTAACATCATGACGGTACCTTGTCAATATATCTATGAAAACATCATGTACGTAAGAAAAAATTTACATCTTTTTAGTAAAAGAGGTGATAGACATAATTATTGTACAAGAAATAGGGATCTATTAGTTCAACCAGGTTTCAGACTGGCTAAAGTAGACTCATCTTTCATGGGGTACTGTTTAAAATGTTACAATAAAATTCCTCCCCACATACTTCAACTGAATGAGACGAAATTCAAATCTTGTATAAAACGCACACTATGTAGGCAGGCATATTATAAGTTGGGGGATTACATAATTGATAAAAATGCTTGGCTCACTGCTGGTCCTGCTCCACAAGCATAAACTAATTGATTAGCATTTGAAAATACCGTTGGAGCTGCTGAAGATTTTAAAAACTATCTTTGCATTGTATAAATTCAATGTCTTAGCATTGTACTCGTATAATTGCATAGCACATGTGTGAGTACTATGTACCGACTGTAAAGCTACCATTTAGGTACTGGGTATGTCTTTCATTGACTTGAATGTGCCCTGGCGGCTGAGAGTTTGTCATGCTCACTTTAATGTCTCGCTGGCGGTCGGTGGCGCGTGTGTTGGATCATTTAGCTCCCTTCAAAATGGTTGAGCTGAATGGTGCTAATCCATGCGTCATGTTCGTGAACGGGTGCCGTCAGTAGAGACTGGTCATCTCTTAGCTGCCATGGCTTATTTTAATTTTTGAATTGTTCTTTGTTTTTTATATTTTTATTACGGACGCTTTTAACGTGCACGTCTTTCTACATTGTTCTCACATGTATAATTTCAACGTTAATGATGTATATGCCAATATTTTGTAAAAAAAAAATTATTTAAAAGAGTGTCCGTGGAGTTTCTTGCCCGTTCTTCTCCATAGGTACCTACTACGCTTTGGAATGGGCAACTAGCTTCATATTTCTGACTGACCGACTTCTTGACAATTCAAAAGTGCCTGTAAATGGTTTAATTGAAATAAATGCTTTGAGTTTGAGTTTGAGTTTGACAGTCCTTACAACTACAACCTTACATGGGTCTAAGTTACTCACCTAAAAGCTTTGCATGTCTAAATACCTAATATATATTGTAGGAATATGTTGTAGGAAAACATCGTGAGGAAACCTTTGGAAGAATGTCTGAGAGATAGCCCTCGTCGGCATGTGACGCCAAGGCGGCATAAAAACAGACACCAGGTTGGTCACTATAACCACACGAAAAAGAAAGAAGAAATACGATTTAAAATAATTCACCTGTCTACTTTTATCTTGTCTACACTTTGCAATATTTTCAGATTGATTTTGCGAATGAAATAAAAATTGAAAGCTTCCGATGATCGCGTGTCGGTTGTTAAAGAAATGGATTACCTCGTAAGAAGTAATTTGTGTATAATGTATTGGTAGGGAATTCACTAGAGATTTCTGCCTATATTTTTTCGATACTTGAGCTTAATTTGAGATGGCATGACTTACGCTCATTTAGTGTAAACTGATCACGTTAAGCAAAGGAGATGAAGAATTAAATAAAAATAGGTATCTGTCAATGTCGATAGGTAGATATATTTATTTTTTTATGGCGGAGAGAGAAAGAGGTAGTAACCAATTTCATGGACATTCATTAGGTTCTCTATAGTAAAAAAAATCTCTTATATTTTATTAAAGACACTTAATTTAAAGCAAATCAAATAATTTGTGGAAGTATTATAAAACAAAATGCGTTCGTGTAGAACGAAACGTTCATATAATTCTATAGCTAGCACCCAAACTTCAGCACAAAACCATTTAAATATCGAACCTAAATATCTGTCTATCTAGATCGTATGTTAACGTCTATGTTCTGAATATTCTCCTTCTCGATAATATATTCATGACTACACCTCCTAGTGGGCATGTACTACATGTTCGTGATATCATAGTATTGGTTTCATTCGACCCTTACGTCAAACTGTCACTTTCAAAAAAAAAAAAAGTAGTATTGATATGTACTGGAGAATTAGGTATGATCAACCGCTCGTCAGTAGCAACACTTATAATACCACCTTAAAGGCCTATTCAAACCTGAGCGATATTCGCTGCCGCTGTGGGTAGAGGTACATACCGCGTGGGTTTCGCTCAGGTATTTAGTATCAAGTACCGCGGCTAGAGCGACCTGAGCGATATTCGCTGCCGCTGTGGGTATAGGTACATACTGCGTGGGTTTCGCTCAGGTATTTACCTCAACGTTATTGCTAAGCGTTCTTCAGGGCATATGGGTTCTCGATATTTAGTGAATGATTTGCTGATATTTTCCTTTATCATATTTAATATTTCATTGAAGTTCTCAGTCGTCATTCTGAATGCATTAAAAAACCGATCCTCATCCAATCTTAATCTTGGATATAAAGTGTGGAATTCCCCATGAATTCGGTGTTGTCTGTTGATGTCATGGATCCAAATTCTTTTCTTAACTGGTAAGTCAATTAAGGCTAATAAAAGTTAAACTTCCTCTTCATCACTATCCATCACTAAAATCAGATGCTCTGCAGAAATTATGTGACTTACGTGTATTATTCTTTGGCGACTCAGAAATGACTAACTGGCGAAAATTTCTTACCTCTCTGAGCGAAACTCGACTACCGCGCGTTATTCTACCCACAAGGATAGCGAAATCCGTTTTGGTGTGAACAGTAATATTACCGCATACCCACTGGGTTTTCTCTGCCGCAGACGGTAGCGAATACCGCTTAGGTCTGAACAGTAATATTACCGCATACCCACTGGGTTTTCTCTGCCGCAGACGGTAGCGAATACCGCTTAGGTCTGAACAGTAATATTACCGCATACCCACTGGGTTTTCTCTGCCGCAGACGGTAGCGAATACCGCTTAGGTCTGAACAGTAATATTACCGCATACCCACTGGGTTTTCTCTGCCGCAGACGGTAGCGAATACCGCTTAGGTCTGAATAGGCCTTAAGAGCGTTCATTCTAAAAGTTGGCAAGGTCGCAAATAGCTGTCAAATATTTACCTGTTTTGATTAATTTAGCAATATTACTGTACGGAAATTTGAGATTTTGTTAACTAGTGAACTAGAATATTATTAATAAATTGCAAATTATTTTGACTGATTTATGCGTAGTCTGTACAAAAAAAAAGAAGGTTTTGTGGGGCTGAATTTGAGATAGCTAAAATGCATTGATTTTTCATAAAATCCATAAATTTCGCCGCCCTGTTTCTCGGAAACTAATCAACCAATTACAACAGATTGTTAGTATAATTTAATAGCAAATGTGTTCTAATTTGTAGTATAAAAATAAGATGGAAAAATGATATAATTTTGCTAATACATACATTTTATGTATAAAGTATGTAGTTGATCAAATCGAATAACAATAGCACCAATATTGAGTAGAAATTTCTACTAAATATTGGCTTAATCCAACATCCTGCATATTCAGTATTTAAAAAGATAATATAATAAAATAAACATTCCTTAACAGTTTAGTGTGGTACGAGAGCCCACGACCAAAACCTTCTCACATTGTTTTACGGCCAAAACCGACTCGGTGAGAAGTACCGGTCAGAAACGTCCCAGTTTTACGGAACCCCATTTATTCTGCTTTGTCAAAAAAATAGGCAGATGGTTTCATCACAATATGTCTGATATTAAAAATGTACATAGGTCTCGTTATTCCCACCGAGTAGGGTTCAGAATCATCTAAACTAACGATTTTATACGGTTTTGACCGTAAAACGATGTCACATGGTTTTGGTCGTGGGCTCTCGTACTACACTAAATTGTTAAGGAATGTTTATTTTATTATACTAAAAACATCATGATAGAACTAAAAAACAGAAATGATTAACCTATTCTTTGTGAGTGTGAATATAATGTGAAGGAAAGTAATTGTTTATCAAATTGACACACTACCACAATTTGCTGTGTTAAAGCCATTTCATACAACTGTCAAAGATTCATTCATCATTTGAATATACGGACAATTTAAGGTGGTACTGAATTTGACAAATAATTAATTCCCCTGGCTTTACCTATATGTTTTAATTGCACTGATTCACAATAATTGTATATTAATTTAATATTGTAAATGTGTGCAATGAAAACATTACCATTTTAGGAACTTTAAAGTACATAGGTACGCTGATCCTTTTAATTGCTTCGCAAACGCTAAATATGATTGAAATGCAACACTGAGTCAAATGCAAAATAATGTATCCATAATTACCTATAACTTAATAAAATACATTATATTAAGCCATAATTATGGATAGGCATTATTTAATTATGGAGACATAATATTTTTGAAAACAATGATAATGAGGTTCCGTAGCCAAATGGCAACAACAAAACCCCCTATAATTTCGTCATGTCTGTCTGGCAGTCTGGATGTTACACAGCCATTTTACTCGGAGGCTATTTGCACAATATCGATGGAAATTTGAAAGAAGGGTAGCTTCCCCAATACCTGCAACTGAGGGATGCAAAGACACTTAAGCGTGTGGGGAATCGTTGAATCCCATAATTAAAAAGATTTTGTTGCCAAGTGACTTTTTTACGATTTTGTAAATATGTATTTTTGGTTACAACCGCAGTACTAACTTTTTATTTAATACTGTGCATGCGTAAATATTCATTGTTTATATTATTTGGTTTAATAGTTAATAATAAATGATTGTTTATTTTATTTTAAAGTTTACACAAATCTACTATTCCTAAGTGTGCATTTATTTAAAAAAATATATACACCGTGACATTTGAATCACAGTTTTGCTAGAACAAACGTTGTTTAGACCATGGTCTACTACCATTCTATAGCATCAAATATGTTATTAAAACAAACTAAACTAGGCGTTCTCAAATTAGTCGTATGTTGCTCAAACGTGTTCAAATGAGTACTTTGATGTTACGGTTAATCCGTAACATCAAAGTACTCATTGCGGTAGCGATATGGCATTCAAAACACTTATGAGGAGTCCACGTGGACTACAAATTTGTCCGGCCAATGCGGGCCGAAATACAAATAAATCATTAGCCAATTACATGCCATTGCATGCAATTGGCATTGCATGTACATCCGCGTAGTACCGCTCCGCCCATTTCTTTTGTTGACTGCCGCCCGAGCCGCCTGGACGGCAGCCAGTCTACCGAAATCTCTCGATCGACCGACGCGTATGCATCCGATGTACTTACGTCACAGGCACACATTGCGTGTTTTTTGTGAAAATGTGTTCTATCTATTCGGAGTAGAGTGGTTTTTACGCAGTTGCTGGTGATAATCTGGCAGTAGGTAGGTACTCTTGGAGTCAATGTTTTCTTGGTGCACACGGAGCTAACCCGAAATCCGCCTCTAAGGTGACCCACCACTGACCCGGTTGTGTTGTAAGTTTTGTTTTTGTCTGGTTCCTGTAATATCCCAATAAATAAATAATACCTAATAATGTTCCGATAAATACAATGGGTACCCGTACCTAGTACCTACAGGAAAGAATTAAAACCATACCTAATAGGACCTACCGTAAGTTCGCACCTAGAACGAAATGATATTGATAATATTAGAGGTCAGCCACCTAGCCGCGTCGTCGGTACGGTGCGTCGCGTCGTGCAATCGTACATCGAAAATACCTATCAAAGTTTGCCATAACAAGCCATAAAAATCTGGTTTAAAGTAGCCACTTATCAGTGATAAAATACCTACCGAAGTTAACTTTTAACTTTGGTATTTTCTAGTAAGACGTACAATAATAAGTGCTTACAAAATTTCGTTTATGGAGGTTCGTGCGTGAGCCGCGCGCCGCGCCGCAACTACTTTGAGGCGCGAGCACCGCAGTGTCTGTGTTGTAGGGAGTAACGATAATCCTGACGAATGGTAGTAGACCATGGTCTGCACAACGTTTGTTCTAGCAAAACTGTGATTCAAATGTCACCGTGTATATTTGCAGTGCGAAAAACAATAATCTATGATTAATCTACTAATATAATGAATGCAAAAGTAACTTTGTCTGCCTGTCTGTTATCTTTTCACGCCTAAACCTCAAAACTGATTGTTATAAGATTTGACAGATAGTTAGCCCAGGACCTCGAGAAGTAAAAGGCTTCATCCTGGATATTTGAACCAAAATATAGGTATACGAAGTCGCGGGCGACCACTACTATTGTATGTATCCAAGATTACCTCAGAAAATTCTGAATACAAATCCGAAGATTCCATAAATAGATTTAGAACCCACAACTTTAAGCTAGCTGGCTAGCCCTTAAACCTCTGGTATACCTACCTACCACGGCATATTTATACTATTATTTACTAGTTATTAAGCGACCGCGGCATGTTCATTAATTATTAATACTGTGGTTTTGTGTTGATAACATATATCACTAAAATACGCTGAAACAATTCCGACATTTATTATTGTTTTTGGTTATTCGTTTATGTATTTCGACAGCGAAGAATTTCCGAATAAATGGTAGCGGAAATCTCCATGGCAACTATCTGATAACAAGAGAAAATTTAAATTCATGTTTCCGTCAATAAACGGAGGAAAAAAACTTGAATCTTTAGCAAATTAATACAAAGCCGTTATCGATAAAGTTCAATTTTATATGAAGGAAAATCATAAAACGGTATGGAAATAACGCGAAGGAAACCAAGAGATAGTGATCTAAAAACTCCATTATGCACTCAGCATGCGCAGTGTTCGGTACTTATTCTTTCTCTGAAGAAGCACAGAACTAACAGTGAAAAAATCTTATTTTTTAATTTTATTATGGATTTTCACCTTATTAAGGGTTACACAACATATGCCTGAAGTGGATATCAAACAGCCATACAAATTAAATCAACCACCCATGACAACTTATTAAAGGACATGACCAGTAGGGCTACGGGCGCCTGCCTAAGTGTCAAATCAATGTGCAGCAAATATTGTTTTATTTTTGCAATTTTTGTTTCTATAGTTTACAGATAAAAAAGTTTCACGAATCTAAAAGGTCAGGAAACTGAGAAAAATAAAGAAAAGTTTTCACTAAATAACTCTGCTTTTTTTCTGCGATTTGAGATGGCGCTAGGCGTTGTGGTTATCGAGTTTAAGAATGATTTTCTACTATTCGACACGCCATCAAAGCGCTAGATTTTTTTTATACCATCAAGGGGGCAAACGTCTATCATATCCAGCCATGTGTAGGAATAAACATAACAGATTGAGTATTCATAGGCTTGGGGTCATGTGAACCACCAAATAAACCTGATTTGTTAAGTTTTGCTGGCTGTGTCAGACTTTATAGCTGTCTTGTTGCTAAATAGTATTATTTAATAATAGTATAGGTACATACCTGGTTGTTCAACCATTGGGCAAGTCTCGCTTGCAGTGGTGAGGGTAGTACATAATATAGTATGCCTTAGACCCCGCCTTACGGATATGCCACAGTTTAGGCACCTCATCATAATATTCATTTAACCAAATCGTAGAGCAGACGAATCCTTTATGAATAGCAATGGTAACCAGGTTTTGAAGATGTCAGTCCGTAGAAATTAACACAATAATCGTATAGTAAACAACGAACGCATAAACTCTATGTGGGTCGGGAACTGCAAAGAAACCTGACGTGAAACCAAGATCGGATGTGCAAGTAGGGATGGTGACTGGCTTTCTGAGATCGATAAAATTATAATTGTTTTTTCCTCGAACCTAACACACTTAAATCAAGATCATTTGACTGCCTCGTTGGTCTACTGGTCGCAACTTGTTATTGGATTTTCCATCTGGAATTTCTCAGCAGCCCGGAGTCCGGATTCGTGCCCGGTTGATGGCAATAGGCTCACCCCTTATTACATAGGACTTAAATATAACTGGCGAAATGAAGGTGTGCTATAGGCACACCTCTGCGTAACCCTTTGGGGATTACAGTTGTGATGTTATGTTACGTTATTATTAATCAAACACAGTTAAAAACGGTAAAGTAAAATATCAATTCAAATATCGATTTTTCATGCTTTGACTCGAATCGATTGAATTATCGATTTTATGAAAAAGATTGCTGCCACTTTGGTCCCAGGTGTCCACCACTAATGTCAGATGTATTGTCAAAAAATGACACTCCTTTATATGCAGTGATTATTTAAAAAATTATGGTGTTCGATCTTCACACGTGTCAATTAAAACCTAACCTAACCTGTTATGTAGGCGTATTGATAGATAGATAGAATACTCTTTATTGTACCTACACCATAAAAATTACAGACATAAATTTATAAATTTTACATACGGTGACACAATGGGCGGTCTTATCGCTTAAAGCGATCTTTTATAGACAACCTTAAACGTATAAAAAAACATGCATAATCCATGTCATTAAAATTCGCTAGATCGAAAATAATTCGTTCTTATTTTATTTTTCCCATCTTATGGTTACCGGATGAATATGGATACAATGGAACGTCAAAATCGGGAAGTGCATAGAAGAGAGAAGCGGAAGCAATAATAATTAATATACTGTTTTTTCAGATATTTTAACCTGGGCTTTAGTCGGAATAATATAACTATGATAAATTAGATCTTTATTATAAAATCTTAGTGTTAAAACTGTAATCCTGCTCATTCGAAACTTACCCATTAAACGATTTAAAAGCTGTATTAAAACCAAACTTTGTAAAAAAGGGTACTATAAAATTTTAGATTATTTAGATGATAAAAAAGCTTGGGATTGAGCTGCTCGCTCTGCTAAGCCTTGTGCTAAAATCATAAAATCAATACCAGTATTATATAAACATTACATACAAAATGACATTATTACTTTGTAAAGTATTTTTTTTATTTATTTTTAAATTTTTGTGAATGTGAGGACTATGTGGATTTTTCAATTATTATTATTTTTTCTTTCTTATTTAGTTTTAATGATGGTCTGGCAGTTTGAGTAATTTATGAGGCCTACCCAAATGTCCTTTCTTTGGTATTGTTCGTCGAGTTGAGCTCCTTAAGTTCTGGGTTGAGCTCCACGATTACTGACAAATGCTTGCACTGACAGGACAGGTCCACTCAAATCTGTGTGGTTCTTTTCTCAAAAGACCATTTCAGACACTAATTTACATGGTCCTCATATGGCCTGACCAAGATTATGTCTGGACTTTAAAAGAGACTGTGACCTCTGAGTTTGTTTCGGCCTTTCTTCTCAGAGTAGTCAGATACGAAACGCCGAACTCATCTAGCTAATTTTTAATTATTTTTTTAAGATGACGTGTAAAAGTGATTCCAATATCCTATTTACAGAATAAACAATTTCATTTCATTTCATTTCATTTTCCCGAATTTGAAGGCAGGAACTGGTCATGTCTTTTACCCTACTTTCCTTAGAAACTAGCTGCGGTAGTAATTTACGTATCACATTCACCACCATTGGCCACAGGAACCATAAAATAGTAATTGCAAAACAATTTCCTGAATCTATTTCAAGCAAGACGCTTCCTGTATTTTATGATCTTCGCTTCTTTCGAGTCAGTGCTTGTGCTAATAATCGAGATTGTTGACTAATTGCTTTATGAAGCGGCTACACGGTAGCGGCTACAATGTAAATGACGTATAATTAAAATGTGGTCAAACTACATAGTGGTTTTAATATCCGCCTATTTTCGTCCCACTGCAGGGCAAAGTTGTGGCCCAGCGGTAACGACCGTGACTTACGAGTTGTACCATGGGCAGTATCTAGTTATTTAATAAAAATATTTATAATCTTAATTTTTATGACACCCGTGGGTATGAAGGGATGGGGTCCTGATAACAACCCGAGAGTATAAAACGATAGCTGTTAAAAAAAACAATTTAGGTTTAATTTCACTAAAGTTTAGTAAAACAAAAACCTAGAGTTTTTTTGTTAGTAATATAGGTATTACTTACAAAGATATAATAGATTGATGGTTCGAACTCTAACAGACGCTTTAACTTGTGTTAATTATTTCTTCACCACTGCTCTCAAAACGGTGAAGGAAAACATCGTGGGGAAACCGGCATGTCCTAGAACCAAAAAATTGAAGACATATGACATCTACTAACCTGTACTGGGCCCACGTGGTGGATTATGGCTCACTCCCTCTTACAGAGAGGACCTCTGTCCCAGCAATGAGAAGATTATAGGCTGATTATGCTGGGCAAAGACTTCTTCTCTTTCAGAGTGGGTATGAGCCACCGCTTACTCAAGGCGGATTGATAATTTCGGACTTATGTTAATTATAGATCCAGGTTTCTTCACGATATTTTCATAGTCAGTGGCGGATTAGCCTCAAAGCCGACTAGGCCCAGGCCTAGGGCGGCCCATCTGCGCGATATGTGCTCGGTAACAGTGAGAACTGACTACTGAGTTACTGAGCAATACAGAGATCAGTTTTCTGCGTTAAAAGCTAGACGCGTTTTGTAACTACAACAGGGTTTCTTCCACAACTCTCCCGGCTGGGTTTCTTGCCCGTCCAAATGTGCGACAGTTTCACCAACGAAATATAAATTCATGTATCCTTGTATATGAATTGGGGCAAAAGTAATGTCATAATGTGGATATGCCATAATGTTTGCAATTGGCGTCATAATATCATTGTGATTTGACACTTATGTTGTAGAAAGATAGATAGAGAATTGATTGACAATGCAAATGTAATAGAGCTATACACACAGCTCAGGCAATGACGGAGATTTTAAAACACCAATTTCTGGGCCGTAAAATCTCTCGTTTTGGCGATTTGAACTGGCTGGCCAGATCCCAGTTCTGACGGCAGCAGACTTTTTCCTTTGGGGCTTTTTGAAATCTCACGTTTACCAAAATAAACCACAAACCTTGCAAGTATTGAAAGACAACATTGAACAATAAATCACCAAATAAGAGTCATGTTCATTCAAAATGCCGTAAAACGCGCAAAAATGCGCATGTCAACTCAGAAGGCGGTCATATTTTGGTTAGTCATGTCATCAATTTTACACCTTTAAATAATCTTTCCGTGAAAACAGGGCCCAATTTTATTACAGGGCCTATTCACATTCTGACATTACTTTTGCTCCAGCTTGTACGAGCACTTACTTAAACTCAGCTCAATAAATGTAAGTAAAGTTAATAACTCAATAGCAATCATTTTGCATAAGATAATATTATACTGAATGCAATTGTTATTTAATTTCACATTTCTACACCGCTAAATAAGTAGAAATTAAGGGGCGCCTGGTACTAAACGGCCTAAGGCGGCCAACACTGTTAATCCGCTTCTGTTCTTAGTGGTTAGCTAACATCATTGAACCAGCTTTTATGTAGGTAGATATTATTATTCCCCTTTTATACATGTGATGCTCTGCGCCTGGCATCGGTCGCGGACGGTCGTGCTGTGTGTTCGAGTTCTCCTGCTCCCAGCTTGTGGTATCCTGAGCTGCGTAACGTCGTGTTTTCGTCCACTATTAATTGCTGTCTTTTCAAGACACAATTAATAAAGTATTTCGATACCAGTTATCGTCAAAAACGTACGTCGTAGCGTCATTTGGGCAAAACCACAGTTTTGTGGTCCTCGGTGGATACCTATTCGGTGCCAACGAAGCCGAGGGGGTGTTGACCCAATCACACCCGCCGAGCCCCTTCAGGGTGAGGCAGTCAATTGGATGGGTCCCAGTGTCCGGCCTTGGGGGGACTTCTAGTCGGCATTGGTGACAGTCTTCCCTTCACAGCAAGTCGAGACTTCACCTAGTGTCGGTTGGGTGTGTCTACACTACACCCGGCGTACTAGACTGGTTAGGACTTCGTTGCACAATAAGATAGGCAACGGGCAAAAGCAAGCTTAGAGCTCACCTTAAGTACACAACCTCCCTGTCTATACCCGACAGGGAGGGTTTACACATCCCCGGTAGTCCTCCCGGGGAGATAGGTTTAGGATAAATAGGAGATTAAGCTCCCAATATTCCTTCCCTATTTTGAATAACCTCCTTAACATGGAGGCATAACTCAAGTAGCTTAGCGACAAATTAGATTCTTTAAAGAGTGACAATGAAGTCCTCTTAATTGTCCTTAATAGGATTCTCAAAGAGAGTCCTAAGCTAATTAACGAGTACGGTCACGAACTCGAAGTAATCGCTGCAAAGCAGCAGTCCACCGACCCCTCAGATCCCTCCATCGACTCTTTTAGCGATGCCCTCGATCCCTCCCTCCCCAGCCCTTTCAATCCTATGGACACAAGCGAAACGGCCGCTTCTTCAAAGCGGGCCCCTACCCCTTGTTCGTCTGAAACATAGACTCAGAGCTCTCATTCTTCCTCAGGCTCAGTCTGACGATGACGGCTTCACAGCCGTCACCGGCAAGGGGAACAAGAGGAAGAAGAAGAGACAGAGCTCCTCTCAGGCATCAAAGGAAGAAGTCGAGTCGAGGAAATTATCCTCTCCCCGACCCCCCTGACCTACATAAACCGGGACGCTCCCCCGGCTTCCCCCGTAGCGTCCCCCTCCCTCCCACCACGCCCCACCCGATGAAAGAAATAAATGGTGTGTCGATAAGATCGGCTACACCAACGCGCGCTCTACCCAACAGGGTATTAAAGTAACGCTCCCGACTTCCCGCGATTATAGGGAACTAACCAAACTCTTGAGAGAGAGAGGGGTGTCATTCCATACCTACTCCCTCCCTGAGGATAAACAGATCCGCGTGGTGATCAAGAAGATCCCAAAGGAAATCTCCCCGTCCGAGATAATGGCCGACCTTCAGTCAGATAATTTCCTCGAATTTCTTAATCTTCTTCCCCCCCCGCGCCACTCAAATGGCAAGGGATATACTAGCCGCTCGGGCATCCGGCGACCTTAAACGTATCCAGGACATATTCCATGCGTACCAGGATATCACCCAAGCCCTCCTCGAATTCTCAACCCCATAATGGATAACACACCATTATGTACATTTAAACCCAATCTAGGCGTCTTCAACGCAAACGGCATTAAGGGTCAACGCGATGAAATAGCGGAGTTCCTCCGTGATCATCAAATTGACCTATTCCTCTTACAGGAATCTTTTCTAAAACCGTGCGAACGTAACCCAATGATCGCGAACTATCGCATCATCCGGAATGTTAGGTCGCGTTGTCACAAGGGCGGCACCCTTATTTATTACAAAAAGAATCTGTACTGCATCCCTATAGACCCTCCCCCTCTATCACGATTAGAAGTTTCAATCTGCGGACTAGGTATGACTGGCCATCAGCCAATTACCTTAGTATCGCTCTACATTCCCCCCAAACCCCTGCAGAGAACTTTCAACAGATCTCTGACGACCTAGCCATCCTTCGGCATGAGTGACTCTGTTATTATAGCAGGCGATCTCAATGCCAAACATCCCTCCTGGAATAGTATTAATACTAATAATATAGGACGACACTTGTTCGACCTCTCCTCTCAAAACTTTGACGTCATCGCTCCGATGATTAACTCACTTTCTCCATGACCATAACAAAACTCCCGACATCCTTTACTTGGCGCTCCTTAAGAACGTCAATCTAAGATTAGAATCAATAGAAACGGTATATGAGCTTAACTCTGACTACCGTCCAATAGTCATAAGACTGGCATCCCGCATAGGTACCTCTGACTCCAAACAATCCCAATCCACCAAAAGGGTGACGGACTGGAGGAGAGTAAGAGATAAGCTAAAAACCAACATGTCCCCCCAATTGGACTCCATCCCCAACTTTTTTGACTCAATCGCTGACACGACGGCCGCGATCGACTCACTCACGGATCACGTGCAAACCGTCCTGAACGACTGTTCAAGAGAGGTTCCAGCAACGGACAACCGTTTCTTGAACCTGCCGGACGATGTGTGTGCTCTGTTGACTGAGAAGAACGCGGCCATCCGTGCGTACAGCAACTTCCCCTGTGCCACCAACAAAGCTCACATGCGCTATTTACAGAGATCTGTAAAGACACGTATAGCTGAGCTGCGTAAAGCGGGATGGGACAAGTTGCTGAGCGACCTAGAGCCAAATCATCTGGCCTTCTGGGAACTCCAGAGGAAACTCAGGTCCTAGCAGGTAGCGTCCATGCACCCCCTAGTACGCTCCGATAAGACCATAGCCTTCGTTGACATCGACAAGGCAGAGTGCTTAGCCGACAGTCTAGAAGCTCAAAGCTCAAACCAGTAGACCAAGCTCACCTCTCAGAGGTAAACGCTGAAATCGAACGTAGAGCTTCCCTCCCGCCCGTTGAAGACCCTAACAGTCCTCTGCCTCCCGTCACTCCAGACGAAGTGCATGACATCATCAAAGGTCTAAAAATTTGCAAAGCTTCCGGTTCAGATAGAATGACCAATAGGGGGATCCAACTCTTTCCCGCTCATCTGATCATGCTACTGACCACCATCTTCAATGGTGCTCTAAGCAATAACATCTTCCCCCTAGCGTGGAAAGAGGCCACAGTGATAGATATCACAAAGCCCGGCAAGCCCAAATCCTAGCCCTCTAGTTATCGCCCCATCAGTCTGCTCAAGGTCCTAGGCAAAATCTATGAGAGGCTTATTTATAAGCGTCTCAGAGACTACGCCGAGAACAAGGGCCTTATCCCCAACGAGCAGTTCGGCTTTCGAGCCTGGGCTGAGAGGGCTGACCCTCTAGCGTGCATTAGGTCCACTGTATCGAATACCGCGCCGGAGTCCCTCAGGGCTCCGTGCTTGCCCCACTCATGTTCACTCTGTTCACTAGCGACATCCCCAAGAGTAGTAAGGCGCAGTTGGCTCTGTTTGCAGACGATACGGTCATATACAACAGGGGTTATAGTCCAACCAACATGATCCAGTATCTACAACGGGCCGTCAATAACCTTGGCGTCTGGTTTAGAAAGTGGAGAATCGAAGTTAATCCCGACAAAAGTCAGGCGGTACTATTTAAGAAACCGCAAACTAGCCCCCCCCTTCCCCCCTCCCCGACAAATCACCATGTTCGGCAAGCCGATCCCTTGGGAGAAGCGAACCAAATGCCTTGGTGTTGTCCTAGATCACCATCTCTCCTTCGCAGAGCACATAAAGACGGTTCGCTCGCTCGCCGCTTTTGCTCTCAGTAGACTCTTCTTCGTCCTCAACGCACTGTGCGAAGCTTCGTCGCGATATACGTAGATGCGGCCGCAGCATAATAGAAAAACTGTACATTTTTAAAAACTTTAGTGAAATTAAACCTAAATTGCTTTTTTTAACGGCTTCGCGTTTTATACTCTCGGGTTGTTATCAGGACCACCCCATTCCTTTATACCCACGGGTTTCATAAAACTTGAGATTTTTATTAAGTTATTTTATTTATTTATTTATTTAATACTTCAAGCACACAAATGTACAGAGGCGGACTTAATGCCATAGGCATTTTCTACCAGTCAACCTTCGGGTGATGCAGAGACAAACAGTGGTAGGTGCAATAGCGAGAAAAGAAGATTTTTTACATTTAAATATAAAGATATACATATATACCTATTTAAAACTATAAATATAATAAATACACCTAATTATATATAAATATAAGCACAAATAAAACAAACAATGGGAAAACATTACCGTTGTGATGATACTGCCAGCTTCTTGCGAATATGCTCGCGAACTTTAATTCTAAAAGATAATCGGTTGGTCGCCATCCTGATTTCCTGAGGGAGCGCATTCCACAGAGAGATAGACTGAATGAAGAAGGAAGAGTGAATGAAGTCTGTGCGGTGAGTGGGACATTGAAGAAGACGATTGTGAGATGAACGTAGATTTCTATTGTGGTTGGCGCAAATGTACTGAAAGTGGGGGGCCAGATAACTAGGGGAAGAGGGAGAGTTAAGAAATGAAAACAAGGTGGTCAGCGCCCTTTGCTCTCTGCGCTGGCGTATGGGCAACCACCTTAGAAGCGACCGATGCGCAGAAACATGATCATATTTACGCAGATTGAAAACGAATCGAATGCAGTTATTGAGAAGACGGTCAAGTTTGTTGAGGAGATTTTATTAAATGATTGTTTTCTATATTATTAGTATAGAAAATAATCTGAGAAAAAAAATCAGGTCATCCATTCATAAAACGAACGCTCCTAAAAGCTGTAAATATTAAGTTCTACTGGCTGAAAACAAATAAAACGTAATAAAAACAAGACCGCAGTAATGAGATCCACGTGGAGGATTCTGTCAGGAGTATTCGTTTTTAACAAATGCTGCTCGCCGGCTAACTTCTGCGGTCAGTTTATAATTTATATAGCACTCTGATTAAAATCCTCGTAGGCAGCTGTTTCCGCTTCTTTTTTATCTGACTACGAAGCTAAAAAAGGAATCACAGGAAAAGAGGAATTTCAGGATGGGAAATTGTAAGTAACCTCAGACCTACTTCAAACTTGGTGTCGTCATCAGCCTATAAAGTATTAAAGTATTTTTTCGAGTATGACGTCACACGAAATTCAATACATGACGGATGAGATATGAATTCATAGTTACTGTGATTTACGTCACATACGCCATATTGAATTTACTAAAAAAAAAACGAACTGAAAACTGTTACACAATAATGTTTATAACATGGTGCATTCTGACATATTCACTTACGATATCATTTAGTTCAGCTATAAAATAAAGCCCACAGATTTAATTGGCGCGCTACATTTTAAATTTTGCTCACATTTTTATATGGAACAATGGAGTTACACTTTATTTTCAATAGGCTTACTTTATTGATGTGTTCGATGCAGTTGCAATATTTCACTGACGTAATACATGCCCTGTGTTACAGTAACGCGTTGTTGTGGCTCTATTCTGGGAATGACTGCAATATGCATTCGACTGTATGAACGGGGCACTGGGGAGCTTTCCATCTAGATTGGGAGCCCAATGGCTATGCGAATATCAATTGCTTTAAAAATGTATGTTGAAAGTCTGCCTCGGATTCCCGGCGAACTAGGACTTTTTCGTCGTTATTGACTTGGAACTCTTAACTTTGGAGCTGTTGTGTGTTGAAGAGAAATATAGTTTTCGATACTTTTAGAAAGTCTCGGAACTGAAATAAAAGGACTTTAGCAAGTTTGCTTTTTGAATCTGCTGATGGATATTGTGTAAGCGCGGCAGCGTAATAGACCAAATGTTGTTGCGCCCTTTCCTTCGAACAGTTTTTTCAGCTGACAAGTTATTCTGTTATTAATAAACAAGGCTTTTCTTTATAGAAGTAGTTTTACGACAAAATCTATCAAATCAGCATGTTCTTCTTCTTCTTTTCGTTCCAATGGTACACTTCTTCGTTGTATTTTTTTTAAATATTATGTTGTCAAGTTGATTGCAGCACCAGTGGCTTTCTTTAGATGTTTGTAGTCGGTATCCAGCTGATCTTTAGATGTTTGTAGTCGGTATGCTACAGATTGTCTCTATTGACAGCTTGTTTCAAACTCACTTCCCTTAAGTTTTCACAGTGAGATGTTTACAGAATAGACAGATGTGATCAAACGTGGTGTCCAGGTTACATTACCTACCTAGGTTTGAGAATCAAACTCAAACTCAAAGCATTTATTTCAAACTAGCTGCGACTCACGGTTTCATCCGCATCAGTCTCAATCCCGTAGGAATATCGGGACAAAAGGTATCTTATGTCCTTTTCTAGGTCATGGTCTACCCATGTGCCAAATGTCATCTAAATCCGTTCAGCCATTTAGCGTGAAAGCATAAGAAACAAACAAACTCACTTTTGCATTTATAATATTATTAGTATTACATGCAATTTTGAATTCAAAGTCAAAGTCAAATAATTTATTTCAATTAGGCACATAAAAGGCACTTTTGAACGTCAATCTTATTTATCATTCATCATCATCTTCATCTTTCTGACTGACTCGGTCCGTGAGAAAGATGAAGCTAGACGCCCATTCCTAAGCGTAGTAGGTATCTATGGAGAAGAACGGGCAAGACACTTCACGGACACTCTTTTAAATCAAAACATGGTTACTAAATATTGGTTACATCATTCATGTTGAAATTACACATGTGAGAACGACGCCGAACGTTAAAAGCGTCCGTAATAAAAAGATAAAAAAAAACAATTAAAACATAAAAAGATAAATTAAAACATTAATTAAAATAAGCTGTGGCAGCTAAAAGATGACCAGTCCTACTGACGGCGCCCGTTCACGAACCTGATTCATGGATGAGTCATGGATTGCCAACTCTGTTATTTGTAGCCATATTGAATAAACCACAAATTTTACCTTTTGGCTACGTCAATGCAAAGACATAGCTTTTAAATACCTGCAGAGTTTGTTGACCTAGTTCACATTTCAACTACGCCAAACAAACAGATCGGTATTCTATATCTAGCAAATTCTTAGAAAAGTAACTTATTTATTCTGCTGCAGGTTTGAGCTAATAATCTGCATCGTCTAAAGTTTAAGTACTTTTGAATATAGAGCAGTTTCGTTATAGAAATAAGTTCATTGGGGTTCTTATTAAAATGTACCGTTGCTGTATGGAAGACTTTATGGCGAGTGTGTATGTTTGCTGTTTATAATTGTACATTAAGTGATACATATAAAATTAAGGTAGTAGGTACATATACCTAGTGGCCTTATTGGTGATGTTCTTCAGAAAGCTCAGGTGCGTAGTAATCGCAACCAGCGTGCGTGTATGACCAGATGAATACCGTAAACGAAGCAAAAGGAATATGAAAAAAATCGTAGCAATTAGCGTTCTGTAGTTTCTACCTACCCCCATGGAAAGAAGGTATGAGTATATGTATGTAATAGTCCGCCAGACCGAATTTTAGATCAAACCGTCGGCAATGGCGACCTTAACGGAGACTAGCCTTCGGTACACAAGTGTGTGTGCAGAAACAGGTGCACTCTCTCTGCCCTCACTCTCATAGTTCGTCGTATGTATGTAATAGGTAAATGGGAATGAAAACTTTTATCTTCCAATAGATTACATACGGCCATATTCTTTTCAATCATGGGTATAGCAGTCTATTAGTTGGGCAATGCTGCGCAGACTCGAGACAGTCATGTAAGCATGCAAGATCCCTAATCTACATTCCACAATAGACCGGGCATTATGAATGAGAGCCACACACATCACTTGACATTCAGGGCGCAATGCAATATGTTTATACTCCAAATATACTTTTTATTCGCATTTATGATCTCTACGTGGAAGGCAACACAAGATCCCCACACCTAGAGCCCGATTATGTAACTTTAAATTTCGCTATTAGAATCTCAGGGCATTTGAACCATTCTTTGTCAGTGAAAAATATACTTTTAAAGTTTAAATTTTCTACTTGTACTGACAACTTAGATACAAAGGTTTTGATGGTAAAAGAAAAAAGAAAAGATATTAAATTGCATGCCTGATAATAACTTTTACTTCTGTTTCATACAGAGTTTGGCTTCCTTGTTTGTACCCTTATAAAGTTTGAAATGTTTTAAATTGCTTTATAGTATGGTGATGCCCACATGACATGACTCAAACATGCTTCATACATAAAAACTTTTACCTTGTTATTTTGTCACAATCATAACGCTTGGCAAAGTAGCTTGTGGCTAAGTAATAACTGTCGCACGGGTCGATCCATCAGGTTAAGCTACGCTTGCTGGGGTTGGTCTGTGGATGGGTGACCATTTTAAACACCGAGACTCCTCCGTGCCTCGGAAAGCACGTTAAGCCGTTGGTCCCGGCTATCATTCGTGGATCTTGTTACGGGTCGTCAGAAGCCCGAAAGTCTGACAACCAGTCTTACCAAGAGGTATCGTATTACCCAGTTACTGGGTTGTGGACGTCAGATAGGCAGTCGCTCCATGTAAAATACTTTTATTCAGGTGCATCTGGTTAGACTAGAAGCTGACCCCAATATAGTTGGGAAAAGGCTAGGCCGATTGAGATTGATAACGCATGGCAAAGGTATTTGAAATATTATAGTTCTCAACGAAAGATGCTGCTTTACATAAGCCCACGTGACAACTCCAATGGAAAAACGAAACGGCCTATCCTTCACCGGCTGTGTACTCTCAAACTTTAAGATAAGCTCAAAAGCAACTAAAGAAAGGAATTTCCTCTAAGCCACATAATTCCGCAGCGAATTTTCACTACCTATCGCCTTAAACATACGATCCTGGTCAATTGCCTGCCATTGACGTGCTCGCTCCCACAATATTCGATAGCATCGAGTGCATACTTTACCTGTATTGTCCCACAAGCTTATACATAATACCCTGACCATGAGCTGCTATAGAAAATAAGCCGTCACCCAGTAAAGGATGTCCTTAAGAGGTGCGATCGCCTTTTTGCGAAGACCCTACCCTAATAACTTTACATATTCCTCTTTAGAGATCGACTAAAATTCTTATAAAAGCATATTCAATGAATAGCCTGATTTGGCAGCGTGCCACGGGAACAGGTTCGGCTAATACATATCTAGAAGCGTTTTACCTCTTGTTTCCATTAATTTTACATATAGTTGCCAAGATCCTAACGGTATTTTCCGTCTGTTACTGCAAATAAGAAAATGTTCGACATGTTTGGGAAAGAATTCTACAGTTGATCATGACGGTTTTAACGTATTTTTCTATTTGGGTAATTGACGGAACTGGCAGGCAGCCCATCTGGTTTTCATTTGTTACTCCTGTCTTTTAAACTGCACTACCTCGCGGACCACGTCAGAACTGAGTTATACGCGTCGTTGCATTTCAGTTGTCACCTAGAGGCAAAGTTGAAAAGCCACATGTTCCGTTTCCACCTGAGTAGTAAAAACAAAAGTGATGCTTGGTAGTTGTGACGTTTAATAAATAAGTTATGCTATGGTGGGGGTTTCGTGGTAGAGGAAGTACGGGCCATTGGGCCGCGCTCGCAGTCTTGTCTGAGCGGCCATTGTATGCCTAACTCAGAAATATTGGAAACAGTGTTTTATTGTCAATTCCTAACCTAAACCACAGTAGCAAAAACAATTTGCGGTGTAAATATCTGACTTCTTCTTTTTTTTTTATTCCAATACTTTTACAAATAGGTAACCTTTTACTACGAATACGTAGGTACTGGTATTTACAATAAAACCACAAAAGAGTTCAATTTCTATTATGTTTGAATAATAGCTTGAAAATTAATTTAAGAACTAACTGGTTCCTATTGTGGTCGCATTACAATGCCGTTTAAAAATATCCTGCCTTTATACTCGTATATGTTAAAGGTTATTATTATTTGTATTTCAATGAACGAAGTGGTCTAATGGTTTCTGTGACGAACAATGCTAAGCTATTAAGGCGCTTTTCTATTGGCATTTGCTTGCATAAACATGTGACAATCTACTTAGCATTAATTGAACGAACTCGCAGTGAAACATTGTAAATATCTTTATTGAGTGTCCAAAATAATGACCCCGCGAAAATCAATTACAAACTCAAAACTCAAACTCAAAGCATTTATTTCAATTTTTTTTTTTTTTTTTTTTTTTTTTAAAACGTTGCCCCACACTAGGAATTTCTCCTGTGTCGTGGGTGCGTTTACAAACATATAAACTCACATACACAAACGGCCAGACCCGGAACAAGTAATTATAGGTCATACAAATATTTGTTCCGTGCGGGAATCGAACCCGCGACACGCAGCGCAGCAGTCAATCGCTTAACCACTGCGCCAACCGTGCCGTCAAATTAAACCATTTACAGGCACTTTTGTCAGTCAGTCAGAAATATGAAGCCCATTCCAAAGCGTAGGTTCCTATGGAGAAAAACGGGCAAGAAACTCCATGGACACTCTTTTAAATCATAATATTGTTACAAATGAAAACATGAGTGTCGCCGTAACTCATAAGTACCTTATAAACAAGGCATTAGAGACCACGCAATTCGTGAAAACATTTAATTCACTCATAATAATAATATGCATTTTAGTAAAACCTGTATGTTAAAATTCATCAAAGTAGATTCAACACGTCAATAGCTTGACAATTGTTTGACAATAGTTCGGGCACTCGTCCATTAAGGCCGTTATGGCTTGACAACGACAAGTTTAAGGCCGTAGCGCTTCGGACCCAATTGAATTCCGATATTGGCAGTGGTACAGTATGGTAAAGAGGCTTATACGTTTTATTGATTTTCATTGGCGCCAGTTGAAAGCGAGAGAAAACTATTTTGTTGCAAATATACTTCATTTTTTTTTAATTCATAAAAAAAAAAAAACATTAAGGTAAACGATTATATAACATAACGATATTTACTTAAATAAGGGGTTTATAAACGATGATTAAATTTAAGAGACGTTTAAACGTCAAAAATGTATGGTTAAACGTTTATGAACAAGGGGTAAATGTTTTATTGGTAGGTACCCAAGGGAACAAAAGGGAGGAGGCCTAACACTCAGCGATGGGTGGAACAAGGCTGCCAATGATGATGATTTATGATATGATTATTACAGGTAACCATAACTCATTTGCAGTGCTCACGAATTTGCTCACAAGTTATTGTGAAACGCTCCCACTCATGCAGATTTTCAGTTCCAAAAAACTAACTACGTGCTTAAAGGAAAACATAAGTTTATGTATGGAAAGATACATTTAATATATACTGAGAATGAAAATTGCATTTGACAACATTGTCAACATATAGCTACTTAACAAAGCAGGGGTACACAGCAAGCCCACGGCCAATAGGCTAATATAAAACTCGTTTCCGATACGTTTGTGATAAGGGTGCCCGTGTAAGCGGGTCTTCAATGGCGCGATAGGTGCTTTCACTTATCCGTAGCGACGATAGCGCCCCTGGCGCCAAACCCGACAAACGTTATGTAAGAGACAAAGGTGCCTGTTAGTCATAAGTGTCGTCGATTTTGATTAAGGGGAGATTTGATAAAGGGTCCAGATTAGATGTGACTGGTAGGAAATGTTGTGTGTGTTGAGTGGGTTATAATTAAATCATTTTGAAATTGTATGGAATATTGTTTATAAGCAGAAGATTTCTTCCATTACAGGACGCTCTGCTACACAAGTTAAATCGTATCAGGATTAATCGCATTTATATTATACTCGAAGTTTAGTATTTACTCGATACAGTATAAACACAATTTATATACTTTACCTGTGCTACCAAAAGTTTAATGAAAATGTCTAGTACAAACTTTGATATCTGAAATACGTATAATATTCATATTCAGGTCTGTTTACTGGCGCCCTGGATTGAAGTACACGGTGTTCTCAAAGGAGAATATTCAAGTTTGTTGCCAGCAAGACAATTTGTAGAACAATCCCAGACAATTTCACGATCGGACGTCATCAAAAGGTGGACGAACAAGAGAAAACACCATGTACAGCCAAGAACAGTGATTTGAGAAACAAATAAGGGTTCCGTGATAAGACTTTCAGTTAACATTCAAGTATTTTCATTGTTACGGAACAAAAGGGGCATCGTTGTTTGAAACCTGTTTTGTGTAAAATGGCTAACACTTTACCGGAACTAAGAGAGCTTATTCAAGAACAAAGTGACGGGTACACTCAAGTGTCAAAGAATTTGTTAGTAATTGCAATAACCCGTCCAGTTAACTTAGCATTTTAACGAGAACAACCATTCCACTTCGTTGTACTCTTGCTTAACTTATTTCATCAGAGTTAATGATAACTAAAGACAAAAAAATGTGTAAAATTCAGTGTACTGAATTTTACACATTTTGACAAAAAATGTGTAAAATTCAGTGTACTGAATTTTACACATTTTTTTGTCTTTAGTTCATTATTTAGCTTGTGAATTTCGAGTACGTTTGGCATGGTTGCGGCTCCAACGGTCCTTCACAGTTAGTTGGAGAGACCATGAAATACGATATAAGTGCTTTCTTAGATCCCAATTAGCCATTTATATTCCAGAATAGCCTATAATTAAAATGTAAGTTCAATGTTGGCGCTAATGGAAACGACTACCTACATAGTGTGAACATAAAATTAATACTATTGTGGAAGTGGATAGGCGGAGGGTAGTTGCGTCGTATAATCATCATTATCATTCTTATCAGCTCGTATACTTACTCACAGACACTGCAAGTATACTTCCTATATTTTTTAAGAAACGTCATAGAAGTTGTTATTTAGATAGGGATTGTTGTGTTGTTGTTGTACCGACTGTTCCCAATGGTGTGCTGGTTATGTATATGAAAGTGAATGCTGGGTATGGCAAAAGAAGTATGAAAGTAGAATCAATGCTGTGGTAATGCGTTCCTTGCGAAGCATGTTTGGTGTGACTATGAATGATAGGCTGAGGAATGATGTGATATGACAAAGGTGTGATTAAAAGAAGATGTAGTGACAAAAATTTAAAAGGGTGTGCTTAGAGGGTTTGGTCATGTTGAGAGGATGAATGAAAAGCGACTAACAAAATGTATTTACAAGGTAGATGTGAGTGGGTACGCCACAATTGTGGCGACAAGTCCCTTCTTTGAGGAGTGGCTAGAGAGGCGCGAGTCCTCACCTTCCGCCTGACTTAGGTCCTCACCGGACACGGTTGCTTCGAGAGGTCGTCGTGTCCTCGTGGAGGCGATCGGCGGCGTTGATCTCTCGCGTCCGGTCTGGTCCAGGCCATGGTACGGAGCGAGAGGGCATGAGAAGCCGTCACCGGAGACAGACCACGTGATAGAAGCAAACTTCGCACCCTCGCGCCCCTGGTCACCGTAGGAGACGCCCTAGGCGTCGGGAATCCAAGGCCGATTCCCGGCCACCGTAGGCGCGGGCTTGCGGACGGTGAGCAATGGGTTGTTCGCCGCCCGATAAGGACCAGGCGGTCTACCCCTAAGCGAAATCCGTAGTTTTAGCCAAAGTTACGGGCGCTTCGTTCACCGTCTCATTTACCGTAAGTGAGACAAATAGGTAATCGTCCGTAACTTCGGCCGAAACTACGGGTTTCGCGTTGCGAGTGGACCGCCTGGCACGGGTCGACGGCGCGTTGTGTTCCACGCGCGTTTCAAAGAGATGTCATCACAACTGACGGGGTCCGCTAGGGCCGATGCCTGCTAGGGTCGTGGGAAAGTCTGAAAGGGACACCGTGGCCACGACAACACACAAGCAACTGAAGGAACACGGGTGGGTTTTAGTCAGTAAGAGTCTGTCACGCCCTCTTGCTCCGCCCAGAGCGGCAGAAGTTATTTGATAATTTCCCACAAAAAAAAAGGCAGATGTGAGTGGGAACGCCGGGCCGGGACACCCTAGGAAGACATATACTGACCTTATTGGTGATGTTCTTCAGAAAGGTCAGTGCGTAGTAATCGCAACCAGCGTGCGTGTATGACCGGATGTATGAACTTAAACGAGACAAAAGCATAATAAAGTATGTAAGGTTCGTAGCAGGTGGCATTCTGTAGTTTCTGCCTACCCCCATGGGAAGAAGGTGTGAGTTTTTGTATGCATGTGTGTATGTTGTTGTTCTCAGAAAACGAAAAGCTGGCTAGCAACGCTTTTTCTCCTTCAGGTTGAAAGGAGCTGTAATCACATGATCCCCTTATATGTTGATCGAAAAACCAACTTCAATATAATAATGTATAGATTTTGTTTTGCTATGAAAGAGTTTTATCTACAGAATATACAGTACTAGCGTGAATTTCAGGGGTATGTTTATCAAACCTAAATTCTGTAATCCAAGCCCTCTTGCCTTTTATATTACGTGGCACGTGGAGCATCTTATAAAGCTATCTACCTTACCAAATAACCTTTTTAATAATTTTGTCTTTCTCTTCGAGTAGGTATTGTACGTACGGCAAAGAACGTCGAGTACGGATATATTGCGTCCTACAGCAAACTCATAAGCTTTACGATATCATCTTACTTAGATTTTATTACAAATCGTGAGGGATACCAGATGTAATAACGTGAACAAGTACTAAAATGATATAAAGGTGATTTCAAGAAGAACATTCATAGGTATAATTAAAATAAATTATACTCACGAAAGGAGGCACCCTTTTGTTAGTATAAATTATGAGCAGGTATCGTAAGCCTCAGGGATTAAAGTACTGCCGTTGTTTATTTTAAGATATCCAAAAATCTGGTTAAAGGCGAATTTTATGATGATATCAGATGGCAAACGGTTTTGTTTATTTATAAATCACTTACGTACGAGTATCACATACTCCATTAAAAAAATATTTATGAGAATGAATGCGCCAGACTGAACCAGGTGGAGAGAGGTGTAGTCGTCGCTCTCCTCAAGGTCATGGTCATGTTGTGTCCAATCGGATTAAACACAACATCGTGACCACGGCCACTCTGTCAAGCGTGAAGCGAAGATGAATAAGATGGGAAAGGCGAAGAAACCTAAGAATATATACGAGTACGTGCTATTCATTTTAATACTAGCTTTTGCCTAGCGATGGTTAACGAGATGTTTTAATAATCGAAAGTATCGGAGTCGTAAACTATCGAGTCAACCATCGACTCGCTGTTCTACAAAACAATCGAGATGTTTTTCGATTGATTCGAGTCAACGGAATCGACCGCTAGTTTTCGATTGTTCGAATCAGTCACTCACTCCACTCATTTATTCCCGTCGCGGTATTGATTATTTTCGATTGCTCTTGTTGAAAGAATTAGTTTCGATTCGCAATCACAACGCAAGTCAAGAACTCGCGAACCTCGAAACCATTGAGCAACAACTCGCGAATGAACGCGCCATGCGCCAGTCGCAATAACAGACCGAGTCGGACTCGAGTCCAAGTCGAAACAATCGAATAAAACCTCTCGCCATCGCCCATCACTACTTTTGCCCGCGGCTTCGCCCGCGTGGACGTCGGAAATTATCCCACAGGAACGTACTACTGGGATACAAAGTATTCCAACAAGTGAATACAAGTCAGGTGTCAATTTGGACATCTTATTGAATTTTAATTCTGAAAAAAATAATCTTTGAAATGTATTTTTATCTATTCAATCAAACGGCTATGAATTTGAGTGTCACATGTTTAAATTGAATATCAGTGAAAAATCTACTAGCGGGTGGTTTCTAAAACCGTGATAGAAATCTTAATAATTCTCAGAGAAAATGTCTCAGAGAATTATGAAAAATTTCTCTTATTTTTTGGATTTATGATTTTATAGATATGTAGTTTAATTTGTGATTAACATTTTATTATCTTATTGAAAAACAAGCAGTTTCTATTTTCTGTTTTATGTTAGACAAAATAGACGCCGATAATAATAAACCACATTATTTTCATAAAATTACATTAATTTTAAAACAAAACAACTTTGAACAGTCTAGTAGGTAAATAAATTATATGTAGGCCACTGTTTATCATGGCCAGATTTACTGAAAGCGTTGTCATAAATATACGGGGTGTCTTTGTTGTACTTTTGATACAAAAGAAACTTCAAAAGGGATTTCTGCCTAGATTCAAATAATGTAAGTTATTTTCCTGTAGTAACAGGTTGTCGCTTAGGAATATCCCAGCGTTTGTGCTAGGGCCTAAGTCACGTAAAACCCGAATTTTCATATTTGCCTGATTTAACTCTTAAACGTTTAAATACGTTAGCGTAACCTTTATTTTAATCCAAAGTTAAGAGCAAGTCTTTTCAACGTAATAATAATTTGACGGTTGAAATACCTCCCTATAACTAGCCAATATACATAGTCTAGTAGCATAGTTAGAGTATACTAAACAATCATTATATTATGTATACAATGGCTCTTATGCATCTATGCTAACTACTCATCGTTTGCTTGCAAAAGGGAAATCTGACAAATCTGACAAATCTAGCCATGAGTATGCTAGCATTAAAAATAATTAATGATGACCTACAACGATTAATATTAGGAACAAGAGTCGCAACCCACCCTTAATGACATATCAACAATGGTCGGCACTCATAATTTTATCCATTCCCTTTCACCTTAAACCTTCGATTTTGTTTCTATTTAAGGAACCTCAAAGGTTTTATAAGCAGCCCCTGTAAGTAGAAACATTTATTCCAAATTTGATCCACTTACGAAAGTACAGACCCATAGTCTATCCCTTGTAAATATGTAAATACATTTATTTACCTTTATTTAAAAAACCAACACAGAGCAGAGTTTACATTTAAGTATCTTAACCTGGTTTTAGCGATTTTGTATAGTTAGGTTTTCATAATTTAACATCAATAAAGAGTGAATTATTGTATACTCGTATTTCGGGAAAAAGCAAATATCTGTGAATAAGATCGTAGCTCTTTCATACAGGACTTGAAAACTTTCGTATCTTGAGATACGATGACCTATTATTATTATAATCATAAAAATGAATATTGATTATTGCTGATAAGCCTGCCCTAATTTTTTATTGAAACGACAAACTATCCCATGTAATATTTACCTAGCATTGTTTATCGCCTTAATGATTTCCAAAATTATTTTACAAACTAGTCAGAGTTTTAGTAATCATGTAAATTAAATGAAAAAGTGCTCGTTGCAATGGGCGGGAGATTCTGCGCCGTCGCAGCATGACTAATTTGCAGGAGCATTTAAACTACTTTACCGAGAATAGTTAAAGTATTTGTATAGTCACTGTTAATGTCCCACTTGTAATTTATACGTTATTAGCTTAACGGGGCATGTTGTGGTGGGGTAGTTTTATGAACATTTTACACACAAAAACAGTTCAAATGAAATGGCTTCTGATGACTTTTCTTACGCAAGTAAGCCTGCTAGTATTATATTATTCTTTAAATCATTCGTTCATAATTTAATAGTCTTTATCTCTTTTGCTAGGTTCTAGTTCTAGTCAGAGAATCGCGTAGTTTGTATACGCGAAGCATCATCGCAGGTATAATTTTTTTCAGGAATCTTTTTGTAAACCCTTTTTTTTTTTTGGGTGGGCTATTATCAAATAACTTCTCCCGCTCTGGGTGGAGTGGGAGGGCGTGTCAGACTCTTACTGACTAAAACCCATCCGTGTTCCTTCCGTTGCCTGTACGTTGCCAGGGGCCACGGTATCCCTTTCGGACTTTCCCGCAACCCCGGCAGGCATCGGTCCTATCGGACCCCTTCACTTGCTGACATCTCTTTGATTCCTTATCGGACGGCGAGCTACCCATTGCTCACCGTCCGCAAGCCCGCGCCTACGGTGGCCGGGAATCGGCCTGCGATTCCCGACGCCCAGGGCGTCTCCTGCGGCGGCTAGGGGCGTGAGGGCGCGAAATTAGTCTCTCCCTCACGCGTTCTGCCTCCTCCTTCGCGAGCATTACTGCTTCGCAGAAGGAGGTGACGGCTTCCCATGCCCTCTCGCTCCGTACCATAGCCTGGACTAGGGCCGGACGCGAGAGATCCCCGCCGCCAATCGCCTCCACGAGGACACGGCGATGCTCTGCCCAAGCCGGACAGACCTCCACTGTATGCTCAACCGTGTCCTCCGGGCGATCCACGCAGTGATGACACCCGGGCATTTCCTCCCGCCTGATACGTGACAGAAACCTCCCGAAACAACCATGTCCGCTGAAGACCTGCGTCAGGCGGAAGGTGAGGACGCCATGGCGCCTCTCTAGCCACTCCTCAAAGAGGGGACTTATCGCCGCAATAGTGGTGTGTAGTGTAGTGGTCTACCCTCAAGGTGGAATGCATTAGGCTACGGGTTAAGGTTCTTGAATAGGCCGCTATGAGCAGAACTGAAGAATGCTATAATAATAAAAATCTGTTATGATAGCAGTTACGTACGATTATTGCAAGAGTACGGTTCCACTTGAAGTCACACACAGACATCGTATATTATGTTTTCAAGATTCGCAGCACTACTTAGCGGTGACAGTCTGCTAAAATATCGCCTTTCACAATATGTTTGAGGCTTATGGAGTAACAACTAGGAATAATAATATTAGGTTTCACCAGAAACACCAACATGGAGTTTAGTTGCGATCTTCTAAATATTCATGTTCATGCAGTTGTTTTTACATTTGACGAAATACCTAGTAATTCCCAAAACATCATTCACAATTCTCGAATTTTCTAGCTAAATTTAGTAACCCTTTAGTCCGGAACTCTCCAGTGTTCCTAACGTTACCGCCACAAAGTGGCGTCATTCTCGTCCGATAGAATAATATTCTCTTCAAGGCAGAAGCTAGACCCATCTGTCTAATGATATTGTGCTGCTTTGCCTAGCTAGCTGTCTGACGTAGCTGGGACGAACATGCTTTTGAAAATCTAGTGGATATAATTAATCGATTTCTTGGAACCGCTTCCTTTAACTAAACATGACAGGGACAAAGTACTATCTACTTAAAAGTAAAATTCTTTTTCAGGTACAAACATGCAATGAAATCATAAAAATATCCTTTCGAATGAATACGTTTTTTGTTTTGAGATTCTTAATGATTCATGTCATGTTACAATATCGGCAGAAAATTTAATGTTCACAAAATATTATCGCCATTCTTTTATCCAAAACTTTCTGCTATCGAGCTCGAAACATGTTATTATCTTGAAAATTGTCCATAAATAAAAGGCGTCCTTCGTTTGCATATTAATATGACGAAAGTAGATTGAGTCTGCATGCTGTGGCTTCTGTTCTTTGCTACGGGCGATACGAAACGGGCGATTTTCAAAAAAAAAACAGTATTCTCTAATAATGGCCTGTAATCTATCGTAATAAAGCCAAACATTACATTCCATTAAAATAGTTAACTTGTTCATAATATATAAAATACCGCTACTAGAGTATAAGTGAGTAATTAATTAATTATCACGTCTCCAGCCGTAATCAAGTGTAATTATAACTTAATACGCCAATTGATTCAAGTGTGCATCACTATTAAGAACTTACTTACTTGTTGTTTACATCCGTGACTGATTTCCTCGCATAAACTTTGAGTGTAATACCTAAGGAAGTTATTCGGCTGAGCACGTTTGACACTGAAATATGATGGCAATTTTCAAGCTGCCGAATATACCCAGCGGGTTGGCGGGCGAAACTCAGTCAATCCTACTGTTTGTCGATCAACACGCCTCGTATCCGGTGAAATTGAAAATGTTATTTGATTCTGAGGTTAGAATTTATTGTAGTCATTTTTTGACGTCAATGACAGATGAAATTTTTGACTGCGAGTAATTATTCATGACTTTGAAAATACCTGCCTTAATTCAATAAAACCAAAATATGAAGGTATTTTTAAACATTGATCAATTATCAATGTTTTGGCACCTAGAAGATTTAATTTGTGTATTTATAAAAACAATTGAAAATTAACATATAAATAGAAAACAAGTGCAAAACAGAAGGACAATCGTAAAGAATAATATCGCAGCATTACCTAACCAAACGGGGCTGTACAATTAATTATACAGTCCAATTCGCAATATATACGATAGTTGTGTACCAATTGCATAAAATAATACCGAAGTCAAATGGATAGATACTCATAAGCAGGCTGTATAGAACGAGTATTTTACTGTGTTCCAGAATCAATTCTGCAAAATGATAATTTTATTCATAGAGTTCCCGCTAGAATCGTATCGCTTACTTTGTCCGTGATTCGGTTCAGAAATATTTTATGAAACAAACGTTCGCATACGCGTTGCTAATGTGCTGGTTCCCCGGTCGAGTGTTACCGAAGGGGTAATGAAGGCAATTATCAAGTTTTTGTCCGCGTCGGAGTTATGTAATTAATGACTGGTAGGGTGGCTATCCCGATGAGATCTATACATATAAACGCACACTATGAGTTACAGGAAAGTTTTAAATTTAGTTTAATTAATATCGTGCTTATGTCAATAAAGTCTATTTTAGTAAAACAACAGCTCTATTATTCTGCTTTTTCCATATTTCTGTTAGTTTTCTGTAGAAATATTCTTACTTAATAAAGCCATTTTGAAGTAACAACCTACATCAATAGCATCAACCTTACTCGGCGGCTTTTGTTAATTAACTATCAAACTTAAGGAACCATCACCCCGGTAGCTCACCTCCGCTGCGGAACCATAGCAGCGAAACCGCAGTAGTGAAATTCAATAGACTCGCATCATTTTCGCTACTCGCATCTGATTCGAGTAGCGGAACATGACGCGAGTTTATTGAATTGAACTACTGCTGTTTCGCTGCTATGGTTTCGCGACGGAGGTATGCTACTGGCGTCATAGTTTCACTGTTCAACTGTTACTATTCGTGTGAAAAGAAAGCTTTTGAATCTTGTACTACACCAGAAATCAACAATAACCTAACTGAAACATTTTCTTTAATTTAGGCATAAGAAAGTAGTTTCATTTGAAAAGAAGCTCTTCTTTTCAAATGAAACTACTTTCTTATGCTTATAAAATGTATGATTTTCATAGTTAATTGAAGGATTTTTCGAGTCAAGATTTGGAAGACGTTGATAAATGGTATCCTATTTCATTGGACCTTGTAAACAAGAACAGCTATCAGTCAAGCTGACCGCTTAAGGAATATAAACTAGGTATGTACATATATGGCATAAAACTGGCAACAGAAGTAAAGAATGTTCTCGAGGCACGCCCATGAGTAATGACAGGCATCGCTCTCCCGGTTCCTTATGAACTGCAGTAAATTTGTGTCGAACAAAATTTCACTCGTTGTTCTCAGGCTAATAGAAATTTAGGGAGACGCTCCGATATTGCTTGTAAGAAGTCTAATTTGTCTAGATGGCCGTATTATTAAACTTACGAATAATAATAGGGTACAGGTCACGTTTGTCTTACTTTAGATGTAGGCAGCTCGTTTAATAGTAGCATAATATTGTCATTTAATTTTGGGGTGCATTATAAGCCAGGATCTCGGTCCAGCTGCTAACCTTACTGTCTTGCATTTCACCACAGCGTGAGTTATTTTTAGTTTTCATAACATTTTCGTTTTCAGAGGAGATGCAGAAGCCATTGTTAACACTTTCTACGGCCAGGGGATTGATTAGGAGTACCCCACTAAACTGATGAGATTATTTAATAACGCAATTTGAAACCGGTAAACATCAAATTAATTGACTTATATACTTTTTTATCACATCATGGATCAAAAACCTTACTTCAAAGCTAAATAAACTTCTTTATTTCCTCGATGAATCCATCGAGAACCTTTAAACTTCCATCCCTTTGAAACATAACAAGTATAATGAAACCTCACGGCGCAGTTCGCACACTGATTAATTAACCAATTCTGTCAAAAAAGATGGCGGTAACAAGTGTCAAACGTCAAAAGTGCTAGTAGCATTGCTTTGTGCAGTGTTCGCGAGGAAGCCTTTTTTACTTTTTAACTTGTCAAATAGACTCATATTGCTCGTAGCGGAAAATATTGGGTTGTTTTTCACCGGCAAAGTTTGAGAGTTATTTCGGATGCAAGTTTTTGGTTGATTGATTGCATGAAATTGTAATGTACTTTTTCTCTTTTAATGATCTTTCTGCGTTGTTGTCTAACAAACGCCAAGTTTTCATGAATTTCACAGATATTTTGTAAATGATTTTGTCATTACCACCAATAAAAACATTCACTGCTGAAAACAGGGCTCTAATAAAACCTGCTACAATTAACGTCCAAAGACGCTATAAGTACTTAATCATCGCGCTTGGCAGACTAGTTGCTATTCGTAGTTTATTTGCTCTAAGTTTAGTAGCCTATACGCTGTTGGGAATCACACGGAAAAATGTCATCCCCTTTGGATGAGATGGCTCTGATATAAACCTAACATTACATTCCTACCCTATACATTAATTTTAATAGTAAGTATAAGAACGTAAACTAGGTAATGATTTTGATGTCACTTTGAGCACGTCCAATTAACAATATTGACCATTGCGCCACAAAATGCAGCAATAATCCACGAAATTGTGAATATTAATCAAACTGTTTCGTTAACATTACCGTATGATCACAATCACCGGTAATTTTTTATCAAATGTAGGGAACCAAACTCGAATCAAACTCGCTCGCAAATGATTGTTTAATCAGTCCCAAAAGGAATGCGGCGATGCGTCAGCCACTTAATTTGTTGTGCACTTCGATAATTATAGGTAACTGAACTGTGATTGAGTGCCTAGCTACTAATTTAGCTAGGATATCTGACTATTATATACGTCTTTATCTGCGTGGAGTGCTCGACCACTGTGAAATGACAAGACACAAGCTCTATAGACAGAAGACTCATTTGGGGCCTATTCAGTGTGTATTATCCTCTATCGGTTTTCACCGTGTTCACAGGAATGCCTGTTCACGGGTTTGTTCTCTATTGTGTGCGGTAGTTAGATCTCAAATAAGTGATATTATATTATCGCTCTATTGTCCTCGGCGTTAGATAAGGCTTGTGGAATCTGGACTGCTTAAATTATGTAATTTATTCAAGTTTAATTTACTAGAAACAAATTCTAAGAATTTGATTCAGCTGTAAGATTATCTCCAACAAATAAGCTATAGAAAGGCTTTTTAAAACCTTTAATAAATAATGAAGGACACAATAAAGTTGGATATTCTTAACATATAATCTTATTGTTTTCATCTTTATAACTTTTAATCTCATATATGAGCTATATATCTGGTACCTAGACACGAAATTTAATAGTTACGTCCAGTCGGAGAGAAAGGGAAACGGGTGGCCGCAGCCTCCCCAGAGGGCGAACATTTTGACCGTAATCAGGCTAATGGACAAACCCTGTGTCCGATCCGCACAAGAGGTTCTATTCAACTGACACTTTAACAACCTTATTTTGTTTATACACACTTACTTAGTACTTTAGTACGGTTAAATGATACTCAACTTCATTAATAAACCAAGTTATTGGCTAAAAGTGGCTATTGATGTACCTACTTGATCATTCTAGAGTTTGTCGTTCTCGAAAGTTTGCCTTATAACAATGCAATCGAACCGAATTCCATTATTTGATTCTCTTTTCATAAGGTTTACATTTAATAAAAAGATTGACCAATAAGTTAAGAATGGAAAAAGTAGTTTTGTTATAGTTTTCACAAAAGAATTCCACCCAATGTGACTATAGATGTCAAAGGTGACCTTCCTGTGCTTTACGGTTAAACACTTTTTAATGAATGGTCAGTTCCCTTTGACAAATAAACGGTCCCTAAAAAGTTTGAAAACTATATATAATGTGACTATACTTTATATAATGTGAAAATACAAAATTGTGCTAAAACCAAATGGAAAATACTCAAAGGTAGATTCGATAAGTACTATGTTTCATAATCTCATTCGCGATTATGTTCCCACGTTGCCGCTACACGTATAAATCTGAGTCCCATCTCTTTAAAACGAGACGTACCTATAGTCATAGTCATATTTGAATAAATTTTCTGTTGCCTTTGTGGATGGATATACGATTTTGTTCAAAAATCCACTTTCCTAAGTAGATAGATATGCTTTAAATAATTTAAAAGTATTTTGTATATTTCATACAAAATGTTTTATTTATGAGAAGGCCGTTCTAATTAAGTCGGGAGACATTGTTAAAAAAGAATTTCATAAAACAGAATTAAAAAAAATAATTAAAGAACCGTTCTTATTGCTCTATTGACTTTGTAATAAAAATTCGATATAAAAATGCGTAATAAACTGGCTATTTTGTTTATACTTTTTGTCCTTGCGGTCCTTTAATAATAATTTCGAACGTTAAATTCCACAGTTGAAATCCCGGGAGGTTTCCCACTAAAATATATTACGAACAGCGTCGCCACTTATCTTTTTTTAAGAGTTAAATATTACAAAGAGTTGGGTTGAAGTACCCGTACGTACCTTAGGTTAGTTTTGGAGGTGTTAGGTAAATTTTGACCTACAAACAGGCAGGTGTGCCGCGCTGTCCGTCAGGCAGTTTTATCGCGCGGTGTGTTTTTATTTGCTTTCCTTTGCCGGCCGCTTGTCACTTGCACGTCGCTTTCATGAGTTAGGATTTTTAGTTTGAATGTACAGTCACGCTGGTAACCACAGAGCACTGAAGACGAAGTACCACAGATAAACGCAGCAAAATTTTAATAAAAACATCTGTTTATTTATAAACTCAGTATATAACTGCTGTTCGGTTAGGTTAGGTTAATTAAAATTGACACAACACATAAGTGCTCACACATTATGATTCTAAATATGCAAGGCTTTGAAGTAAAACGGCCATGTACCTACATATCTACATTTTAATCCAAAAATCCTAGTAAAAATTAAAACTTAACAAAATAAACTTTAACAACAAAATAAAATATGCAACAGAATGGCTGTTTACTCAGAACGTTTGTACATTACATAAAAGTAGAAGTTTACAAGGGAAAAGAAGTAGTTTTGTTTGATAGAGTTGGTTTTCTAGTTACTCATTTTGTCGCGTGTGCCATTTGTTTGTCAACACGGGATGAAATAAAGAACTTTTGAGAAAGCGTTGTTGTTTAGTTGTGTTCTGAGAGGTGTAGGAATTAGTTAACTCACTTTTTCTTACTTCCTCAAACTTGGGCTCTTCTTCTTCTGGCATTGACACAAACCACACAGTTCATTCCGTGGTCAAATAATTTCATTCAGCCAGGTTAGAAGCAGAGTTGACTGCCCATGCTTGAGATATTAATTATTAAAAGTGATTTTCACTAAAATAGTGATTTGAATAAAATTTGTGAGTCTATCATCTTGGGAGATAGACTAGGTTGAACATTCTTCTCTAGTTCATAATTATCATGATGTTGTTTCACTACATGACTCAAAAATAATACATTTCTTAAGGACACCGCACGATCGTAGACCGCCAAGTATCATGCATACCTAATGTACTAGTTAGCTCCTCGAAGTCAAGAGGAACATTTCACGGAATTGAGTTCATCCTAACCGAGTTAGTCCAACGGAATCTAACATGAATATATGATTCTCTGATCGAGATTTTGGAAGCGATCGGCCGAATATTTGTCACGCTATCTAGCGGAACTCAAATTCTGACTGAAAATGCGCTATGTAAGTTATAAACTGTCGTACACACAAACAGGTTTAAAAAAAAACACAAAAAGTCGTATCTTTTTGTGTTTTTTTTTAAACCTGTTTCATGCCCTAGGTATCATAAACTGCTTATTTGGCAACTCTAAATTCAAGGGATAGTTTATGATTCCAGGGATTAAAAAAATAGCCAAGAAAAATTTGGCCAATTCCATTTTCAGTCTTACCAACCCTTACATTGTAAGTACGTCTTATATTGTATTTACGTCTGTGCTCAACCTTCAACGTTGACTTCGTACGACATCAGAATATCGTATAACTCTTCACTTAATATCAATTAAGTAAACATATACGTCTAGAAAGTCACTTACTCTCAACCCCCGAAAGACGACGTCACTTTGTTTATAGTTAACCGTGTGTTGCCTACACTAATGTCACCTCGAAATAATATCTCGACTATGCAGGTGGGCCGCCGTCCGCCGGTACAAACGAGGTGGTTGACGAGATAAGAGCTCGCTCACGTAAGTGCCACCATTGTTGTTTCGAACAATAACCCCACGTTGCCAGCATTATCTGTAACGCGCCGGTCGGAACGACCTAATGGATGCCCTCCGAATACTACCCCCGTAATTATTTTAATTTTCGTAAAGAAGATGTTTAAGTACTTTTTGATCCTTTTATCCTTGAAATTTAAGTAAATATCCAAATTAAGGAGTTGTTAGGAGTTTGAGTGCTGTTTTGTTAGAACATGCTTTCTGACTTTCTGGATAAAGGGGAATAACATTCTCTCGATTTTAATCAGTATCTACAGCCGTTTTGATGATTTCTACTTGAAAGTATAAATAAAAACCAAGGTAAAACACATAGTTCAAGTATTCATAACTATTATATCTGTGTTTAATTCCAGACAATGAGCTATAGAACAGAACAATGGCATGGGGTAAGCTAATACCTTCTTAGGTAGATACCACACGACTTGAAAGAGCGACAACCATTTTCAACGGCTAGGAAAAAATTATTTGTAACTTCATGTTTGCAATGTAAACAGAATACCCATAATTCTGAAAAAAAAGATTTTCTATCATATCTTTTGTCTTTCTTCCGACTACTGGTGTAAAAATACAAGTTTATTGTTTGATTATTTCATGACATGGTATGAGTCTATGTTAAATATAACTTAACTAGTTAACTAACTAAATTAACTAATTAAATTTTGTGTTGTTTTAAAATGTGCACATGTACGTCACACAAACATAGTTCCCGTTGTAAAACGCAACGTCATCGTGATAGTCAAAAAAATAAATCGTAAGTCAATATGCTTTGTATACCTTCGCCCGTTCATATCGCCCCTTTACTGTACTCATAGCCTTAGGGCGTTATTGCAATCTGTAAACGGAAAGCGCACATGTATGTATAATACTGATCTCGCGATGCGTGTGAAAGAAGTTTATTACACCCCTTCACAGAATGACTACGGCGTAGCAAGCGTCGTAGCTAGGTGCTACGACGTAGCACTAATTATATATAATATAAGTTATGACGTATTAATTCGTATCTATTTTTATTTTTGTAGAACATATTTCATTGAATAAATAATTAATGACTACATACTTATTCGGTTTTAAAATTATACTTAGATATATTTAATAAAATACACATTGTATATTTCCACGAATTTTAACCAAAATGCAGCATACGTTTTACGAAGAGTATTTTTCTACCCTGTCTTAAATAACAGTGGTTTTATAATTGAACAAAGTGGTCAACAATACTTTAATAAATTAATTATGGCCGTTCACCATTGTTATGGCCTGTTTCGTCATGTCCTTGGGGCTCTTTGCCCTTTTAACTTAATCCAATTTGATACGCGTTACTTTTATGAAAACAGGACCGGTCGGGAAAAAAAGGGTATGGCAACATGTCCAAACATTGAGTAGATTAATCACTTTAATTAATGTAAGTGAATTGTTAAAGTTCATGACATATAGTCATTTAGGTACTGAATTATAAGCTTAACTTATCGATTTATGTAAATAGATTAAGTAGATTTCATTATGTACACACAGCTACACATCAAGCTATACATTTCCAGTATAAGCTGACCTCGCTTTGTCCGGAAATCCTGTATAATGCGAGATCAGCTTAAGCTGGAAATGTATAGCTTGATGTGTAGCCGTGTGTACCTTAATCTTGTCCATTTTTGTTTACTTTCTAATTATATTATTTTTCAATGTTTCATACATGTGACGGCGCAGCAAGTGGCGCCGCCCCGTTTTGTTACGAAGTTACTGGAATCACCGAAAAAGTCGGATGACACACTGGCTGCTGACGGTCACTCGAGCAGAGCGCGTCACATCGATGTTTGTGTGGCGGCTGTCTTCTGATGATAAAAGATTATGTCAGGGGAGCCGCCATAGATTACGAATATGTAACAAGCTAGGAGCCGCTGTCGTACTACGTCCACGACGAACTTCTATATTCCGACACAGTCCTGATGATTGAAGCTGCTGAACCACTGATACGATGATCACTTCTGGTAAAGGTTATCCTGCGTTGTTACATTTTTGCAATCTTAATTAATACATCTAGTTAGTAACAGTTATATAGATAAATAGGTCATGAGAGCGGTTTTACGCAAAGATTTAAATCGTAGATCTGCCCTCACCGTACTAAGTCGCGCGAATAAGTGTCCATGCTGAGGAGAGTGAGCTCGCACAATAATAATGGCATTTCCATGACAATCAAGTCAAGTCTCTGCGACATTATGTCAGAGGTGTCAAAAGGAAACAGAAACGCGACCATCTTTTGACGCGGCAGGGCATTTAACGGCACGGTTGGCGCAGTGGTTAAGCGATTAACTGCTGCGCTGCGTGTCGCGGGTTCGATTCCCGCACGGAACAAATATTTGTATGACCTACAATTAGTTGTTCCGGGTCTGGCTGTTTGTGTATGTGAGTTTAAATGTTTGTAAACGCACCCACGACACAGGTGAAATTCCTAGTTTTTTTTTTAAAGAAAAAAAGAAAGATTTCTACGTTTGAAATGTTTGGTTTTACGTCAATAATTCCATGTCACAGATGAGTTTCGAACAAAAAATATCTTGATTTTCAGTCAGTTTTCCAAGCCGTACAGCTATTGACACAAAAAAGGTTGGCCGTTAAATAAAAAATAATTTGTGAATAATAATTTTATGTAGGCATTTATTTTCTCTTCTACTCTTACACACGTTGTCTAGATCTCGAACTACTTTCCTATCGCAGGTATGCTAGAAGAGATTTCTTTAGAAATAAGGATCAAATTTGTACGTATTTTTTTGTTCCTTTCTCCTTGTCTCTTTATATGTGTGTACATAAACTGTTAAATAAATAAAAAGGAATACCTACATGAAAAATACGAAGTAGGAGATGTTAAATCCATATAATATTAAACTATTCTGTATGTGTCCACGTAGGGTAGTTTCACAAAAATAAACAAATTTTTCACTACAGATCTGTCCAGTACAATTTATGCTGTGTAGTTACATAAATCACGCGCCTCAGGCACTCGCTAGCTAACTTTTACTCGCAGATAGGTTCATATCATATCACTTTAATAGCCTACTTTTAGTATTAAAAGGAGATATTTTGTGCAGTACGAAAAGTACGAAATGCACAGCTCTGACCTCTAACACCAATTTATTTTTTAACATTGTATTATGGGTGCGTTAACAAACATTTAAACTCACATACAAAAACCGACCCACCACTGCGTCAACCATGTCGTCTTATAAGCAATTGTTTATAGGCACTTTAGATGATCGTACTGTTGTATAAATAATTTATATGATTTTTCGGTTGCTTCTACATAATTATGTTCGAGTATATACAGATAGCAATAGATATTCTTTGGTGCTGATTCTAGTACCTAAGTAAATAAGTAAGTAAGAATCGTGATTCGTAATTTCGTATCACTTCAACTATTAAAGGATCATCATCTCTACGAGTATAGTACAGTAAGTATAGTCGCACGTTACTTGGCAAGGTTTTGGCGTATTGGGAGTAAGTTTGCGCATGTATGTACACTTAAAGCAACAAAAACAATCATACTTTTATTGCATTATTCTATTATTATTGCCATAATTTATCTTTGAACATGTCTGTTAAGAAAAGCAAGCGAAAATGAATTCTGCGCATCTACGATTCTTGCCAAGTTACGTGCCGGTGACTATACATAGGTCA
Source organism: Xanthia icteritia (assembly GCA_949128155.2). Taxonomy (NCBI): domain Eukaryota; kingdom Metazoa; phylum Arthropoda; class Insecta; order Lepidoptera; family Noctuidae; genus Xanthia; species Xanthia icteritia. The sequence goes on from OX421930.2 coordinate 11,181,637, forward strand.
TCCGTCCCCCTACCTTTTTTTTTTTTTTGTATGGGAAATTATCAAATAATTTCTCCCGCTCTGGGTGTAGCGGGAGGGCGTGTTAGACTTTTACTGACTAAAACCCACCCGTGTTCCTTCCATTGCCTGTACGTTGTCAGGGGCCACGGTATCACTTTCGGACTTTCCCGCAACCCCGGCAGGCATCGGTCTTCATTTGCTGACATCTCTTTGAGGCGCGCGTGGAACACAACGCGCCGTCGACCCGGGCCTGCTCCTTATCGGACGGCGAGCTACCCATTGCTCACCGTCCGCAAGCCAAACAAGTAAAAATAATAACCCTCAATTGCGGCGATACTCTAAAGTCTAAATCGTACTTGATCTTGACACTTTTGATGTGTGTAGCTTCATGCCGCTGTATGCAAATTGGCCAATCATTTTTGATGTCGGTGATGTCAATCGTTGCTGGAAATAAAACGCTATCAAACCAATATTGCGGCGGACGAATGGTTGAACCGATATCGCGTCATACGTTCCGTATTGACTGACTGCGAAATGTGAAAGCAGTTATGAATGGGGAGTGTGTTAATTGTTTGTTATCATTTACACACGCATGTAAAATTGAAGCTGTAGGCTTAATTTTCTCTCGATATAGGTCAGGGCAAGTCATCATTGATTGTCCTTATTGACATTCTGCTCATTGCTGTCCATGATAGGCCTTATTTCTTTAAATTACTTCATTTTAAAAGGGGATTGAACCTTATTGGCAAAACAAAGTGGAATATTTCGGCAACGTGAGACCTTTGGGCACCATATTTGTAAAGTTTAAGTATCCTCTACCCATCTATATCAGTTTTATATTGTGCCGCATAGCTACAGGTGGCTTTGACAGAAATGTCCATAGAATAATAGTCATATTTTGTAAATTCTCAAATAAAAACCGGTAGCCCTTCCGAGAAGTACTCACTTATACCGATGTAATTAAAAGTGATCCAATAAATATGTATCGAAGCGAGAAATTGTGTGATTTACGCATTGACACGTATGCGACCGTGGGCGTTGACGATCAGTCCTTTCTGCCCACGCTATGGGCTTATTAAGGCGAGCACACACTTTTACGCGATATTATTATAGCCGTATATTATATTCCTGACTTTTCAGTTTGCACCAAAGCGTGTTTACAACTTTAAAATTATAGATTCTGCTGTATTTTAATTCGCTGAGTTTAAAAAAAAAACATTTCTGAACAATTTTTTTTAGCATAGGGTAAAAGTGGGAGAGTTGTCCAATTTTTTTTTTTTTTTTTGTGTAAAATGAATTATTTTTAAACAGATTTTTCGATTTAATGGTACATTGGTCTATTGTAATATAAAAAAAGAAAAAGTACAGACTAGATCTGAGTATAGATGCCTATTATATGGGTTAGAGGCCCCGATGCAGTTATCACTATGACGATAGTTGCCCTTAGGCATAAAACAAAGCATATTTGTAATTATTAAGTTTTATTTTAATATTTAGCAATGGAACATTTTACACTTTGGTTTTAATTTTCATATTCTTACATTGATCAGATTCAGAAAAAAAATTACTTCTTCCCTTCAATTTTCATTTATTTTTATTTTTATTATGTATGGGCAAATCTTGCAAGCTGAATTAAAACCACTTGCTTTTATCTTACGGAGTTGAAATTTTACATATTGGTTCAGTTTCGAAGACAATGCATTTTAATAATGCATGACCTGATTCTATTCCCAGGATTGGCTCCAGACGGGGGAACTCCTCAACGGTCAACAGTACAGACAAGACATTTTATAAAGGCATTTAATTATGATAGTCTGTTCTAAAGTCCACCTTGACCTGGCTACTGCTGTTTTCTTCTTGTTTTGTTCTTGCAGTTTTCCTTATTTTTTCATTTTATCTTTTATTGTTTAGTATTTTGGTCATAAAACTTTATTACCTAATGTCTGTTTTTCAGTATTTTTAATTGCCTATCTTCTCCATAATATTCTCGATAGAATTCCATATCTACAATATTTCGTTGGTACCAAAAATGTCTTTCGAAATTTCATCCATTGCAGCTAATAATGCTTGTTGGTAATAGATATTTCTGAAAAAAAGAAATGGTAACTTGATTAAGCAAACATCAACTTAAGCCTTAAATGTGATGTATGTGATGCCCCTAAGGGGTATCTATGCTCACAAAATCCCGTTAAAAAAATTACAAAACTTTTTACTAACGGTAACATTCAAACAGCTAATAGCAATAAAATAATGTCACTTACCTGTGGAAATCAAAAGTTAAACCTGTTTGAAAAACTATTGAATTCGTAATCCTCGATCTTTGTAAGCGAGCCTGTCGAACTTTCTCCATGAACACTCGACACGTCGGATCAAAGCGGTTGCCGCTCGCACACTAGCAGGGTGGGGGGTGTTCTTTGCGTATAAGTATTAACTGCGATGATAGTAGTTTATAAGTCACAATTTGAATTTTGGGGCGTCTATCCTCGCAGGGCAAATATCCCACTTTTACCCTACCTGTTTATACACTAGTGTAGATTATTAGTTATATCATGGTGCACCGAAATTTGTAACTGTATTATTAGGATTGCATATTTCGAACACCCATGGCTGAACACCCTGTTTCGGCAGTCAGAATCAGCCATGGGTGCTAAAATTGTGTTGAACGATATGGAGGAATTTACAACAACTATATGGTATCCCCTCTTTGACGACTACCCCTACTACCCCTGGCAAATAATAATAGCTCCAACAATTCCCTATACCAAGACCACATTTGATTATTAGTAGCAGGCTAATTATTATTTTTGATTTGAGTCGAAGTGACTCATAATATACCTACTTTATCTTAGAGCATTTATTTGGTATGAAACAAAATCATACGATTTTCTCACTATAATCCACCTATAATAAGGACTGGGTCGTAATCTACCACGTGGGCCCAGTGCGGGTTGGTAGATGTCACAAGTCTTCAAATTTTTGGTTCTAGGACATGCCGGTTTCCTCACGATATTTTCCTTCACCGTCATGAGAGCAGTGGTGATGAAATTATTTACACAAAGTAAAGCGCCTGCCTGAGTTCGAACCCACAACCTACAACTCGTAAGTCGAGGCCGTTACCACTGGGCCACCTCTGCTCTCATTCGGTATGCACTTGTGATTTAAATATATTTGAAGGTACGAATAGATACGTGTTTATTTGAAAAAGGCTTAACGACTGGACAACCTAGATACGATACTTAGGATTTAACCGCAAATTTTAGGACGTTCAGACTATTTTCACGCATCAATTTCAATTCGTGACACACAGACGTATGTTCAAACCGACAAATGTCCCAACTTTTATGATAGAGCTGCTAGCATAATAATTTGAATATCCACTTTACCTTCTGATTACAAAAATGCAAAACAGTGAAATGATTTTCATTACTTTGCACAACCATAACTACTCAGTGATAGTTTGTTTTCTTCTCTCCCTTTGTTACAGACTAAGGTCGTAAGACTTATATTTGCAGTATTTGGAAACCGTAATATTAATTAATTTAGATTACCTATTGAAAAGAAACAAGCCATTATTTATTCTGCCATCCGGATGAAGATTGAAGAGGGCACTACTGTAGAAAAAAAACTCTCGTTTCCCAGAGTACTTGTAAAACAATTTCTTCTTACGCTCTGTAGCCACATGCTAAAAGGACAAGATGCACGTCAAACCGCCCGCCCATGTATCTTCGTCATTATGTTCATTCGACTAAAAGCACTCGATTTCGTAATGCGATAGGTACTCGTATTTGTTCGCATTTCTTACACTTAATTTAGTTTAAGTAGAGCGATCCTTTTAGTTATGTAAGCGTGAAAGATTATACTTTTACTACATTGAAATATTTGTGCTAATAAACTTCATGTTTGTTGAATTAGCTGAATTGGTTTGATAGCCATTAAAATAGGAGGAAAATAAACCTGTATGCCACAATATCTGGAAAAATGACTGCCTCGTTTGTCTAGTGATCGCAAGCGCTGAGCATGAGGTAATGGGTTCGATTCCCGGGTCGGGCAGTGTTAATGGGTTTTTTGTGCCAAAGTGATGACAATAGTCTTACCGCCTATTACATGGAACCAAAACATAACTGGTGAAATGTGGTCGTACTCTGCCTAAGCCTTCGAGGGATACAGCAGGCGTAGCATGACCACAATAGAAACGGGCTTGGTCGACGAAAGAATAGACAAAATGACAGATAAACAATCACAATCTGTCATTTTGTCTATTCTTCCGTCGACAAAACCCATTTCTAAGGTTGTCATGCTACGGGTGCTAGCGTGATGTTATGTTATGTTGTTATCTGTCAAAATTTTGGTCGAATTTTCTTCAACTATTTGAAATCTGACACGTAGATTCAATTTAATTTTGTATAGCCAAACAAAGCTAATCAATTACTAGAATTATTATCGCTCCAGTGAAAAGCTAATACCAATTATGAATAAGTAATTTTCTGTTAATTCTCGTTTGCATAAGGTAGGTATTTGATCACACGTGTATTGCAGTCATTACGCGGCAATTTTCAATACACAGGGTGTTACACGCCATCCATTCATGCAACACAATGTGTTCTATTTCATCCCTTCTAGAGACGACAGCCATTGTTCTCTGATAAGGCCCATTGCACAGTTTAGATGTTTAACCGAATAATTTATTCGTTTCAGCGCATGTAAAAAACGTAACTACTAAACATTTTAAAAGGTTTTAAAGTATCATCATATTTTTTTTTTATTATGTTGATTTACGAAAAAAGTTAAGAAATAAAACCTTTTACGCACTGCTAAAGTTAATATGTCACCGGTATAAAATAAAACAATAATATGACTAGGGTACATAAACAACATATCTACCTACCTAGTAGGAAATTAGAAACGCAAATTGTGTGTACAAAGCCCCTAGTTTTGTGTGATTTACGATGTTTACTCAAGCGACGGTGTGTTTAATAACCCACTGAAAGGTATGTACGTATGTAAATGTGAAGTAAGTACCCAATTTACATAGGCAGGTAGGTACATAGTTATGTTTTACTTTTGACTCGGTACTCCGCAATATTGATCCTAAATTAACACCGCATCTCTAATATCACCGTCCTATATCAAGCTCTTTTTCCAGGTGTGCCAGTTCTTCGGAATTTTTTCCCCTTTTATTGAATAAATATTTGTTTTCAGGCTATCGAAACGCCTCTTGTGTTTGGATCATTATTAAAAGTTGAGCTCACGAAACGAACGGAACGTACGACTCGTACGAATAAGTCTCATTGCTCGGTGATAGGTAGTTTAGCAACTAAAACTGCCTTTGAATCTGAAGAAAAAATGATCACAACAAGCGTGAAGTTATCGTTCGTAAAAAAATCACCAAAGTGATTTTTGCAGTGACCTCGGAACTTTGACTCTCGTAAGTTCATAGTAAAATATAATATGCTGAAAAAACTATCCGAAATCTGATGTGGGCCCCATCCATCATGTGAGGCGACAGGGACGGAGGCTTGTCGACCCTAATCGAACCCCATACACATAATATAACCGAGTATACCCTTGTATCTCGCCATATTTAGATACTTTCATTTGTAGCCCTTCGATACGACCCGAGCTATACATAATACATGAATGTTGCTCAGTAACAGAAGTGGAAATGTACCAATGGGCTTATTACGAAACCAATCTACGACTAATAAAGTGTAATTATAACTTGTCCTCGTTATAAAATCATGAATTTCTAAGTTCAAATAGACGTACAATATTGCTTTGATCGCACAAATTATGTGAAATAGAACTAATTAGGTAATTAATACACTGTTATCAGAGTGTAAAATAATAATATTTATGAATCTTGCTTGTCCCAAATTAATCGTCAGTAAATAAATAAGCCCATGTTATTAACTGACAATAAAAACAGATTTATTACGACCTCGGCTGTTAATCAAGAATAATTATGTCAGGTAATGAATTATTAAAATAAAATGGTGAAAAAATTATTGTTTGTACGGTGATGAATTGAAAAAATTAGAGGGATATTGTAACACTAATATCACTGAAAGCATTATAGCTATTATCATCGTCTCCGAACTAATTTCAACTGCCTATTCATTTGAGGAACTGTTTAAGTTTCACTACCCTCGAATTGGAATCCCCATTGCGCGGTTTGAAACTCCTGTTAAAACACTGTATTATGGACGTTCTGAACAAACACGGTATAAACTTACCTCAGATGGAACAAATCTGCTTCGTTTGTATGCAGCGACAACTTATCTGTGGGGTTGCCGTATGTTTTATCAATCTTCCGATTGCCCTGCCCGCTACAGGCGACTGGAGGGCACCGCCCGAGTACACGCGATTCCTCGACAAATAAACCAGGTAAATACACTGTATTGGAATTAAAGTCCATTACAACGCTTTCGAAGCAAGTGATTTATCTTTCAGATAAAAACAGTGTTTGTTTTTCTTACAGTTTGAAAGGTAAGTAAGGTAGGTATAAAATCTGTAATTTTAAATATTGATAGCAATGCAGCTGCAGTGTGAATTCCTTTATGGCCCCTTATGTTCTGGGCCGCCCATAGAAGACAATTTTCTCACCACAATTTTCCACCAGTGCAATTTTTATGTTTGTTTTTTTTTCAGTTGGTTTAATCTGTTGAAAAGCCAGGAATTTCAAATTGTTATATATATATAGTAGATTCCCTTTACCTCTGTAATGGGGTTTAACACCGCTATCGGAATTTTTTGGATTAACCAATATAACAAGCGTGGAATTTTCGTAGAACGCGGGAATTTTTTAATTATAAAACTACCTTGATAGGTACTACCTAACTTATATTCACAAAAGCTCTTAGTACACCAAAACATAGTAGACCTTCTAGTTTATTCACGTTTCATTTGCCACTTGGCAGCCATGACTTCAAACTAGGTACCTATGCCACCATTTAGCATTCTTCCCACGCAAAAAAGGTACAACATATTTTTAAAATTATAAATTTTGCTGTAGGCGTGCATGTTATTATGTAGCAATGTAAAAGCCGAAATGTATGTCATACTTATCTCTTTCAGGTAGGTATGTATCAATGCTGATACCGTTGTTGAAGCCAGTTTAAATGCTAGTGCTTAGACTTTATTAAATAATATATTTGTAACTGAGATGTGATAAAATGTGGTTTGTTAGGTGTCATTCGCGTTCTACCTAGGGTGCGTTATGAAAACTTCCATGAGCGGCGATGTTAAGGCATCTTCAATCTACAAATCAACTCAGCCTATCGCAGTCCACAGCTGGAAATAGGCCTCTCTCAGGCTGCATCACAACACCTTGTCCTCCGCCTTCAGCATCTTGTCTGTCCCAGCCACCTTAAGGTTTAGGTACTGACTGGATTTCTGTTTTTGTCAAAAATACCATAGTCTTCTTCTATCTATTTAGTATATAGAAGAAGACATTAACGACATCATCCGTCGAGCTCTTGTTACTGCCGGCGTACCAGCTATATTGGAACCCAATGGCTTGGCACGCGACGATGGCAAGAAACCAGATGGCATGTCTTTATTTCCATGGTAGGCCTTTAGTGTGGGATGCAACCTGTGTCGACACTTTTGCGCCATCCCATCTTCCTAGCTCGGCGTGCGGTGCTGGTGCTGCCGCTGCGGCTGCGGAAAACTTCAAGTGGCGTAAGTGTAATAACCTTACAGGTATATTTTTGAGCCGTTTGGGGTTGAAACCCTCGGGCCGTGGGGTCCGAGGGCTCACGGCCAAGAGGCCGTGAGATATTTCATTGAAGACAATGAAATATCAAAACGGCTATTTGAGACTTCCCGTGACCCATGGACTGGTTTTTACCTTGGCCAGAGGCTAAGCATTGCCATACACCGTTGCAATGCGGTCAGTCTCTTGGGTACATTACCAGTCGACAGCGATGCGGATGAATTTTTCGATGCTATATTTTAGTTTTTCAATAGTTTTAGTTCAGTTAGTATATAATTTTGCTATTTTTAAGATATTATATGTAAATAAAGAAATCACAGTCTTAGTATATACGTAAAGTCATATTTGCTGCAAATGACAGGGAAGACTCCCTTTTCTACATTGTAGGTATCTGTCGACCATTAAGTTAGATGGTTAGATGAAACTGTGGCCTACTGTGGCCTAATAACAACATTCTTTCATTTCCATAGTTAGTTTTGCTTTTGTCTCGAACTTTTTGGAGGTGGGCGTTAATGACTGCGACACAGTATTATACTAATGCAGTTGTTATCGAACACAGAATTTCCGTAAACAGTTTTTCGTGACAATAAAATTTTATATATTTATATTTATTCTGTTTTTTCCTATTATCGATTCTAGCTGTTAAATAATGAGACTGTTTAGCCGTATAATGTTATAAATTAACAGGTGGATGAGATTAATTTACCTTGTTAAACAGTTGTCCAGACATTTACTGAGACTTACACAAAAAATCACATATGCTACATTACTTTAGTTCACAATACTTCCCAAAAGCTCACAATAAACGACAATAAACTTTAGCAACCGTCAGTAAAGGCACAATTTATTGTGAAACTTTGAACAATGGTGGAAAAGGGAATAAGTGCTATTTGAATACAACGAGTATTCGACCACAAAGGCTTCAGTTGTAATTCTTGGCAGAACCGTGCTCCTGGGCTGGACATTAACTATCGGGTGAATGGAGCGACACGCCCCCTGGCACCACTACAATCGAAAATAAACGTTTTACTTCAAATCGTAGACTTTGAAATATGCGTGTGTTGGTTTTTTAAAATGGTTATTTATAAATATATACACCTTTGCCTAATACTTACTTACCGGTTTTTTTAACTGATTTTTTACTTGCACTGGAAGCTCAAGGCCCGTCTCGTCTTCGTGAATCTGAATTCATGAACCTTTAATTTTTAGAATAAGTTAAGATATTTTTTTAAATTGCGGTGATATTTTGTGTCTTTTAAAAGGATCTATTTACTTACGCACTTAAGTCATTTCCTACACTCCACTCCAAGTCGACTCCATCAGTAACACGTCAATTTTCCTTAGTACAAGTGAGGAATTATCTGCCAAATTCAAAGTACAAAACCTACCTTAACACATTCGAGACCACCCACTTTTCAGAGAGCTCATATACCATATGCCGCCGTATATGCCTACTGGCATTATTTTTGCGCTAAAGAGAACCCTCGAGGGCCAGGTTCAAAACTGTGTTGTAAAACACTGTAAAACTTACTCAAACACTTCAAACGGACTTAAAATATTGACCGAGGATTCAACTCTTTAGATTTGATTTGTATCCAATTTTTTTACATAAGAAGTGTTCATGATAATTATATTCGGTCCGATTAAGGGGCCTGCGGAGCATGCGTAGTTTATACAAACGTAATACCAAAATAATTTGTAAATCATACAAAATCTTAAGGTAGCGTGTATTTATTCCGATAGGATTACAGAACATCTAGGCTCCCAAATATGAAGACGAGATATGAAGAATTTCAAATTTCTATAGAAAACTTATTTTTCTCCTAATCGTCTTTAAATCAGTATCCATTCAAAATGTATATTTGGGAGCTAGATATTCTGTAATCCAATCGGAATAAATACACACTAAGTTTGATTTACAAATTATTTTGGTATTACGATTGTATGAACTACGCATGCTCCGCCGCGCGGTCCGTTAAGACTAATTTATTGACATCTCTGTTTTGAATAGGTGCAATTAGTTCAAATATTCTTGTAATTTTCGTGAAGAAAACTATTAGACTCATAACAAAATATTTATCTTGTACGTACCTATCTTCACGTGATTCAAGTTTCAATTAAATTTAAAATTAAAAAAAAAAAAGTTAATAAATGATAAGTACAAGTAGTTGAGGATTTTTATCTTGATGATATATTATGAGGTACGCAATAAAAAAAGAAGTTCTTACTGCTACTATCTTTATTATATGTACCTATATAATATATGTGATAAAAGGTTCATGAACCCTGAATTTGGAAACAAAACGTAAGTGGGTACATAGTTGGTTTAACAAACAGGCCCAAAACTGCCGCCATTCTAACTTTGGCTATTATAATTCTATAACAATAGCCATCTCCAATCCAAATGGCGGTCAATACCTTTAATAAATATTAAGGCTCCACGATTGGAACCTTTCTGTTCAAACTGAAAATGGAACTGTAATATCTAGAGAATTTAAAAGTACTTGTAAGCTCACCGCAGGCTTCGGTTGGTTTGTCTTTTTGACGTCACAATAAGTTGAAGTGCCTAAGTACCTAAGTACCTACCGAATAATGAAATCTAATATTTGGATCGTCAGCTATTTATTCAATTATTTTGACTTTAACTTTATACCTCTTCACGGGCATTATTATTTGATAATTAGCAGTATTTAAAATGTTATTGTAGAATTATCAATTAGTTTGTTCTTTTTTTTTTTTTTAATTTAAGAAGTGAAGGTAAGTATAGTAGTTTACCTTTATGTGAAAAAATGGCAGTAATATAAAAAAAAATATATATGTTATCTACAATACAAAAAAAAGGAGCTACGTCTGGCAACAAACTGCTTTGTAGTTTGGCAGAAGTAATAATGTTTTGGAAAAAATATTTCTGTGAATAAAGACTTTTTCATTTTTTTTTATAAAGTTCTTAATTTATGGCATAATACAATAGATAGTAAAACGATGTTAGTACCGACATATCACAAGCGAATTGTGTACCGGTCTCAATTTAACACTATTTTTTTGCACGAAAATATGTAAACATGTCTACCGAATTCAACAGCTCAGCTTGAACACAAAAGAAACCAAAACAACAACTGCAGAGAGCAGCTAAGCAAATGATATTTGCGTAATGGGTAATATCGTGGCCAGACACACTAGGAATTGGGATGCATCGAGCCGAGGGATGTGGGTATGTGCGCCACACTGTCATGTGTCAAACTGACTGTCCAATTGTTTAATGGATAGCCGGTGTCCGTTAAGTGAGACGATCCACCCGGCGGGACGTTGCTAAATCTACCCGCCAATGATACGACGTAATTGAGAGATTAAACTAGATACCCACACTTATGTAGGTAGGTACCTGCCACCCAAATATTACAATAGAGGAAGCTGTGACATATCTCCACCCCGCTTACAAGAAACTCGGCAAAGAGATTCACGCATGAAAGCACCTTATAATTACCAAACTACGTACACAACTATCAATTTAATTGTGGCTGAAGGTAACATCAAAATTAGCTTTGGCGTAATTACCGCAAACATTTGTATCAAAATACACGGGAAAATATGTACACAACACGTATTTCATATTATATCTGGCTATCAAATCAGCCGTTATCATTTCCAAAATCTGGAGCGTGTTCCAAAAATGAGCCCAGTTTATTACCCTACGTATCCGTATAATTTAGAGTTCCAATTAAGGGGGGAAAGAAAAAAAAAGATTTTCTTAATTACATGCCAAGGTGAAGATAACTCGCTAGGAGCCAAATCGTCAGCTCGTTGCGTGACTAACCGACGATTTATGACTTAATAGCCAAGTCCGCGCGTTAAGTAGGCCTTAGATAAGGCGCTTCTAAGTGATTGTCGGCGCTCACAACAATCGTAATTACTCCAAACTACTATCTTCCCTTAGCCACACGCGATCTCTTTCATCGCCCAACTTGAATTGTGCTAATTGCTTCCCAACACTATTTCAAAAATCATTGCCATTCGATTCCAAGTTTGCGCTTGTTAGAAAGTGCTTTGAAAACGATTATGATTGCTCGATATTAAATACAATGTAAAATTTTGTTAATGGAATAGCTTTAGTAATTTTGAGGCCCATATTGAAATTAACTTGATACGAAATCGATTGAAAAACAGACAATGAATGTCCCCGAATCCCTGAGTATTTTTGGGAAGCGTATTGTAATTAAATTTTACCATCGTCAAGTGGATGTTCGAAGTTAACAATAATAAAATAAGGTCTTTTGTAACGAAACGAATGTTGTTAATTAAGATGAATGAATTTCAGAAAAAACATAACTTACAAGAACCCAGGGAAATGGGCTGAAATAACTTGAATATACATTTAAATTATTTAAATTGGGTTATTTTTATAAAGCACATTTAACGAAAGGGTTTAAAGAAAACAATCAGTAAAATCGGTTTACTGCCGTCGGAGTTATTAAAATCGCAACGTAGGTATCTACTTACATGGAGGCAAAAGTCCATGCGCACATCTGGGAGTGGCGCGAGGAGGAGAAACGCCGGGGCGTAACTCCGTTTCCGCGAGAAATCGCGGCACAGCGGACAGAGCTCCGGCGGGATCTCATGGCGTCATGGAGAGTGCGATTGTCGCAACCCAGTGCTGGGCACGCCACTATTGCGGCGATAAGTCCCTCTTTGAGGAGTGGCTAGAGAGGCGCAACGGCGTCCTCACCTTCTGCCTGACGCAAAACGGGTTGTACGCAAACGGGTTGTTTCGGGAGGTTCCTGTTTTATATCAGGCGGGAGGAAACGCCCGGGTGTCATCACTGCGTGGATCGCCCGGAGGACACAGTGGAGCATACGGTGGAGGTCTGCCCGGCTTGGGCAGAGCATCGCCGTGTCCTCGTGGAAGCGATCGGTGGCGGGGATCGGTGGCGGGGATCTCTCGCGTCCGGGCCTTGTCCAGGCCATGATACGGAGCGAGAGGGCATGGGAGGCCGTCACCTCCTTCTGCGAAGCAGTAATGCTCGCGAAGGAGGAGGCAGAACGCGTGAGGGAGAGGCAAATTTCGCGCCCTCACGCCCCTAGCCGCCGCAGGACGCTGGGCGTCGGGAATCGCAGGCCGATTCCCGGCCACCGTAGGCGTGGACTTGCGGACGGTAAGCAATGGGTAGCTCGCCGTCCGATAAGGACCAGACCCGGGTCGACGGCACGTTGTGTTCCACGCGCGCCTCAAAGAGATGTCAGCAAATGAAGGGGTCCGATAGGACCATTGCCTGGCGGGGTTGCGGGAAAGTCCGAAAGGGATACCGTGGCCCCTGGCAACGTACAGGCAACTGAAGTCAGTAAGAGTCTGACACGCCCTCCCGCTCCAACCAGAGCGGGAGAAGTTATTTGATAATTTCCCATCCAAAGAAAAAAAAAAGGTACCTATCTACTTACATTTTTTTTTTTACTTTATTTCGCTTAGAGAATTTATTCCGGAAGGTTTATGTGTATAAAACGTTAATATGATGTAAAACTAAGAAATCTCGATGTTGTGTCAAATCGTAAAAACCGTGCCAAACAGGAGCGGGTCGCTAGTTTTATACCTATATATATATATATATTTTAATTCTGTAGTAGTAGAGATGACAAAGCTCCTATAGGTCTTTTATTTATACGAAATTATACAGAAATCGTAACAAAGTCCGCTTGACGATTCACGATTAACAAAGTCACTGAGAAAGTATCTGCATTTACATTTTCCATTCGACATGAAGTTATAACGAACATCCATTGTTACGACTGCTAGGAATATAATTTCGTGGGTCCAATTAGTGAGTTACATTGAGTCCCGGCTACATTTCTCCTTTCATTTCTATACTTTCAGTCCGGGATGAACAATTGTGTGCAAATTAGCAGTGACAACCCGCGGCGGGGGCCCGCGCCCCTGCCGCGGACACACGGCCGGCCGGATCCACTAACAACGAATAGGAATCAACTTCTGGTAAATACGTAAAAGAATGTAATATGAGAGAAATTTGAAGTAGGATTAAGATAAGATAATATTTATTTTGAAAAACATGAGTACAGTATGAAGTCTACTAATATATGGTGGTGTGTTGTGTGTGGTGTGTGGTGTGTGGTGGTGTGATGGTAGTTTTTGGGTAAAGTTAAAAGTTAGTTCTAAGCACTAGATTATCTTCATATCTGAATTTTACAATTAAAAGGTGAACAGTTTGTGTATTTAAGTCACTAATGTATCATAAAATGTTCTTGTTCCGGCAAGTTGTGCTGGCTGGCTTGGCTCGATGAATAGTTGGACAGGAATCGTTTGTCGGTGTGTAAAAAGGAATATTAATCGTCCTTGCAAATAGTTGAGACCTTTATAATGAAGTTCCATTTCACCCACCGCCGCTTTTCAATTTTAATTTTCTATACTTAATATTAATAGTTTGCAACGGCCCCGCATTGTTGCCCAAAATGGTGATAAATATTTAATATTAATGCCTTGTAGTTTGCGGCATAGTGTAGGTCATATCTTCATACTTTTTAATTAAAACGAAAACCTAATTACTTAAATATAAGCATATATATAAAAGTACTCAATAGCCAATTACTTAGTCATTTGCATTCTTCTTTTAAACTTCTACTAATTAATAGAAGATTTTTTACAAATAAAAAAATACTTTGTAGTTGTGTTGTGGATGTGCTATGTTATTTATATTTTTATTTATTTATTAAGTATTGTATTTTTTTTAATTAATACTCAACGTGGTCCTATCTACAAACGAGTTTACTGAAGAAGGCAAGTAAAGGATGCATCCTTCACCAAACTGTTTGATAAGCGTGGTGTCAATAACCACCATGACCTTTCATTTCAGTGGGAAGGTTATGGGTTAGTAATAAAAATTAGGCTTCAACACTGTTAATACTGAAAGCATATTTTATGACCCGCGGTAACGCAGCTGGTAAGTTCAATGTTTCTGTTCAACTACCAGATCAGTCTGGAAAATAGAGAAAAGTAAAAAACTTTTAAGAAATTAATCAAGAGAAGTGGCTAAAAGCAAAAAGTCTGCATGTTCAATAGATCCACTTTGACGATAAAAACGTCGCAAAATCGCGTTGCATTAATGTTAGCGAAGATCTTTACGAGCGTTCATAGTGATGAATTTAATCATCTACAAAAGAAGAACTGCTGCTGGAACGGTTCATAAGATTACTGCTATTAACTGCGGCTGCGTTGCCATAAAATTGAAAAGTTCAAACCGACCTTACCGATCCACAGCTATCTGAAAACTTAACAGACATAAAGAAATCCAAACTAATTTATTTTATCGCCGTAATAAAAATACGAATCTGAGCTATTTCTGAATACGATAATTTATATTTTACTGAATATAAATTGCTAGAATATCACCCTCGTATAAGTAATTCAATTTCCTTTTAGGGTGACCCCTTCTAGGCAATCTATCCTAAAATAACATAATGCGTAAAGATAGCGGCTTATGGTAATGGAAAGGAATGAATTTTACATTGTAAATCAATATAGCCGAGCGATTGACTTTTGTGTAACGTTCGGAAAATTCAGGAGCTTTAATATTAAAATAAAATAGCCTACGATTTGAAATATTGTCACTTCAAGACCATAGGCTGCAGTGTTCTCATATGACTACCAATGAGTGCTTTAAACAATACATTGAGGGTTTGTTTGACCGTAAATCTAAACAAATACTGAAAATGGTGACCCGAAGAAAATACAAGTTATCGATCGGTAGCTGGGTCAGGTTGGTTCCTTATTGTAATTAAGCTACCCCTTTTCTGAGAATTAACCGTAACAGTAATAGGGATCGCATTTTCTGTTATGTTTATCAACTGTAATTATATTTTGTGAACGGTATTCCCTACCTATATTTATAAATTATTGAGGGAAATTAACTATTTACAAAATAGTTATTTATGTAACTGTTGTATAATAAGGGGTATTAAAACACGAATGTGGATTTATCACACAAGGCGAAGCCGAGTGTGATAATAGTATCACATGAGTGTTTTAATACCTAACTATTTACAGTTGCATACAAGACTTTATCTACACCCATGATATGAATCCTCTATAAAAGGTTCTAAAACCATAGGGTGTTGTACAATGTTGTGAGAAATGTATGTAAATTCATCGAAAGTTTATTTGCTGAGTATCTAATACAAACAAACTATGTATAGGTTATATTATCATTATTTATTGTAATAATTATTTACATTTTGGATCGTACAATTATTGAAATGCACTTGTATATTTGCACCTTGTTGAATGTTGGCAGGTCCTGGTGTACTCGGAATATTTGTATTCACCACTTTATTATTTTTATTTTCTATCAAATTTGAAATTTGTTTCGATGAAATGTTCTTTTTTTGAAATTCATAAAGATACCACATTAATAAAATTGATGAGTAAGGAAGGGATCGAAAAAGCAAAGCAGTTGCATAATGAAATTTAGTACGACATAATAACACTCGTTTGGATGATATTATGGTTACTATGACAATGGTTTTTTTAATGTTGGCAATAAGTTAACTGAAACTTTTATAGAAGGTTTATAGCATGGGTGTAGATAAAATAATTTAAAGGTGGAGGGCGGTGGTGTGGTTCCCTCTTCAATCCTTCATCGTAAATTTCGTAGTAGCAGCCTGGAGGTTCGATTTGTGCCCGGTTGATGGCAATAGGCTCGCCTGGGACTTAAACATAACTGGCGAAATTTGGGTGTACTATAGGTACATCTCTGCCTAACCCTTCAGGGAATACAGGCGTGATGCTATGTTATGATAATGTATATTTAGCTAGTTTATTGTAAAAGGTAATTGTAATGTATCTCGTTGGTAAATCAAATTCTAACTTAATAATAATACCTATTATAAATGCGAAAGTGAGTGTTTGTTTGTTTATTCATTTGTTTGTTTGTTACGCTTTCACGATAAAACGGCTGAACAGATTTGCATGAAATTTGGCACAATAATGAGAAATGAATTTTTTGGGGAAATTTTTATCTCGATATTCTCACGGGATTGAGACTTATGCGGGTGAAATCGCTGGGCACAACTAGTAAATAAATAAAAATTATTTAAAGGTGGTCAGTTCAACCTAGTAAAATTGGCAAACTCAAATATATACAAATTGTTATTTTAGTTTATTCAAATTTTGTTTCCTAATTCTACGGCAGCCAACTGGTTAGTTTTGTAATTTAACTTTGTATGAAAACTAGCCGAAAATATAAGAAAAAACTTTTAAATTATATTTATTTTGGACTTGTTACATGTTAATATCGTACTACTAACCTATTAGCATATTGGACATCATCACTTCCAATCGTGCATAGTAATATCAGCTATGTTTATTAAGTTTGAAGTTTGTACTTTACTGCACAACTCTGAAGTTGTAGCGAATTGCATAACTGATCTGGGATTAAATATGCATTTGCAAAGCTTGCCACGAAGTTGGCAGGCGAACCAAACATCCAAGTTTGTTCATGAAAAAATATACACGAGTAATAAAATGTATTGAAAAGTATCTTTATCTTGAATACTAAAAGTGTCTCCGCACTAAAATAACTCACTGAATTCAGAATTCAGAAAAAATATTTTAGGATCAAACTGTTTTATGCCGTAAGAAAGTGTTATTGATCGAATCAAAACATACAGCCATCACTGCCAATCGATTCCAGTGAAATATACTTCTCGCTCGACATTCCTTTAAATATTTATTTCATTAAATAAGTTAAAACCTTTAAATAAACGCTTAACTGCGACAGGAGAGCCTCCTCTTAAATATTAATATTGCCGAAATAGCCATGTCACGGGTTGAGGTTCAAATTAACACTGACTCTTTGTAATGTGGCCTGTCCCTTAAATTCGAGTCCACTTTAAACAGCCAAAATGTGTTTTAAACGAGAAAACTAAACATAGTATTTTTATAACGAGCCAGTAGAGGAATTCTCATTAAAATTTCTCGTTTAAGTCGCTCACATGACGTGGCGAGATAGTAGCCCGCATTCTTTACGAGATCTTCCCCACTAATATGAAAATGAGATTTACGAAAAATAATACTAAACTTCATATGATATAGGCTGCCTTGTAAGGGAAGACTAAGGATTCTTCACACACATGAATTCAACTAAGTTAATCTTTTGACTGTATAGTGAGTAACAAGTTGGTAATTGCGTCAGATTAAGGTAAAGTACTCTGATTGAAATAAACAATGCGAAGATATCTCTAGATTAAAATAGTTGTAACATTAATCTTTTATCTACTTCTATGTAAAATAAAAATGATACAAAGTAACAAATAATTCATTACTGAGAATAGATGTTAGAAAATAGAACCATGAACTCGGTTCTTAACTCAAAGTAAAATTACAAAATAATATTACATAAATTGTATGTACTCGTATGAACGTAAACGAGGCAAAAGGAGTATTTAAGGATCGTAGTAGGTGTTCTGTAGTTTCTGCTTACCCCCATGGAAAGAACGCGTGAGTTTATGTATGCATGTATTATTAGTACTGTATATTTGTTGGCCATCATTATTCTGTTGAGTACCTGGTACTTGTTGAAAGACTTACACTGTCCTCCCATACCTAATAACACTGTTATTTGAAATTTTTTTTTAAAACAATTATTTTTAAAAGAGTAACCGTGGAGTTTCTTGCCGGCATTTCTCCATAGGAAACAACCAATTGGAACCGTGAACCAAACTTCTGACGTTTCATAAGTGCCCATGTAGGGCTCATGAATTTGAATTACGTAAGTTACTAAGAAATTGGTTTTTAACTTAGATTCATCCCGAAAAAAAAATGAATAATATTGCTTGTATAATGCCACCAGTTTTAAAAGTCAAGGGAATCAAACAATTGTGTTTGCCAAAGATAGCTTAGCCAGCTGCCACTTATCAATCAGATTAATGCGGATTATGTTTAGCCTTTTACAGTTCCTGGGATAAGGTAGTTGGGTATTGCTGATTATTCAACACTAGCGGCCCGCTCCTGCTTCGCACGGTTTTTACGACCTAACAAAATATCGAGATTTCTTAGGTAAACGTATCTTTAATATTAACGTATTATAAATACAAATTCTCTAAACGATGGTAACGATGAAAACCTCATCCAAATCTGTTGTGTGGTTTAGAAGAACAACGCGGATATACAGACAAACACGATTAGCGACTATGCTTTATTATATGTATAGATGTATGTATTCATTGTCGCCATCGCTTGCTAAACCTGGATGAAACTGGCACAGGAGCGTTGGCATTGGCACAAGAAAAGAGAGCCCAGCTGTGGGGAAGTCGGGCTGTGGCTGTGGATGGTGATGATGTATGTATCGAGTCTCGATCCCGTGGTAATATTGGGATAAAAATTATCCTATGTCCTAGTCCAAGTTACGGTCTACCTATTTGTCAAATTTCATTCAAATCTGTTCAGCCGTTTTAGCGTGAAAGCGTAACAAACAGACAAACATATAAACAAACTCACTTTCGGATTTATTATAAATTATATTATATAGTGAGGAAGGATTAGGATTATAGTTAGTATTAGGATTAGGATTATAGTTTCATTGGAAACTGATTTATTGTACAATACTAAACAAATCATATATTTATCTATTTACCTATTGAAATCCAATATCACTCATATAACTTTCCTTTTAAATATTCTTTAACGTTGTACCTCTGAAAAGCATACTTTTAATAATCTTTGATTGTTTTAGCATCCAAAACCTATTTTATACGATTAACTTAACTTTTTGTAAAAAAAATTAGAATATTTTATATTCTGACATTTTCATCATGTATGCTGTCAGCTGTCTAATTTTCTATTTTTCTAAACCATAGACATAACGCACCATGGACTTGGACAAGTACACTTTATATTCTTCTAGACCCCTTATATAAAAAGCTGGTGACTGTAACCTTCGCAATAAGGGCAAGTGTAGGATTTTCCCGTACACCGTTTTTATTAGTTCTGGCCATCAATAAATTCTGTTTGAAATGTTTAACATATGACACAGAACGATAAAAACGCCCTTAAATTTTTTCAGTCTTGTTTTGGATTTTGAAGAAGTCTCTGTTTTTTTGCCTTTTGTGTGTATTTTTTTAATACAGTTAACTACTCGAACTTTATTTCCATGTTCCAACTAGCTTGTGCACGCGTATGTAGCGTAATTATACGCGTAATCTTACTAAATGTGTAACCTAAACTGTCGATACTTAGTGGTCTCTGACAATAAACATTGAGTGCATTTAATACTGTGTATCATTTGTCCGACCCCCTTGCCTACCCCTGTAGGAGGCGTCTACTCGGATTACAAACGAACTTAAATCACGTGGCGTAAAACGCCACGAATACGCGCACACAAAAGAGGCCTTCAACGTCAAGCTGCGTAACGCCGGAAGACGTTACCTTCCGGGATAGGCCTGCGCCGTCAGGTGTAACGCTGACGTAGTCCTCCCGCTAGCGTAAGACGCCGCGAAGCGCCTCCGCTATATAAAAACTCTCATACCCTTCTTTGCGTTCGACAGGGTGGATAAAACTGTTCACACACGGACACGGAGCAGACGGGCAGGCAGGCAGTCAGTCAGCGTGGAGGACCACACTGACTGCCTGCCTGCCCATCTAACTGATCCTGCCTCCCGCCTATCCCAAGCATCCCATGTCCTGTGAAGTCGTCCCTTAACGTCCTAAACTTAATCTTTAATCATAAAAAAAAACTACGTTCCTCGGCTCTTCAATCTATATGACCTCATTGCCGAGCTCAGCAGCATGCGTGTTGGATGCAGGGTAAATGGTGTCAGTTGCAACAACGTCAGTTATGTGGATGACATGGTGCTGCTGGGCCCGTCGCCGGGAGCGATCCTGGAGCTGTTAAATGTGTGTGAGACCTACACTGCTGCACATGGTCTGATCTATAATGCAAAAAAAAGATGAATACATGGTCTTTGGGGTCGCCGGTAAGTGCCGGGAGAGTACACTCCAACTTGCCATAAACGGCACGCCAATACGCAGAGTGACTAAGTTCAAATATCTTGGGCATTTTCTTACCGACGACCTCAGTGACCATAGTGACATTGAGAGGGAGTGTAGGGCTATGGCGGTCAGGGGTGATATGTTGGCAAGAATATTTGCTCGGTGTACTGACCAAGTAAAGATTACGCTTTTTAAAGCTTATTGTCAGAGCTTTTACCCCGGGAATCTTTGGGTCAACTACTCGAAAAGGTCGCTGGATGTTCTACGCGTCCAATATAACAATGTTTTTAGGATGTTATTGCGACAGCCTCGTGGTTGCAGTGCCTCGGAAATGTTCGCGATAAGCCATACTGGTGGATTTCATGCCATCGTCCGCAATAAAACGGCCTCACTCCTGAGCAGAATAAGGGGCAGTCACAATAGTATCCTGAAGGCTGTGGCGGCAGATACCTCCTCGGCCATAATAAGGCAATTTGTGAGAAGAGTTATACCCTTTTTTTTGGGTTAGAAATTATCAAATAACTTCTCCCGCTCTGGCCGCGCGGGAGGGCGTGTCAGACTCTTACTGACTAAGACCCACCCGTGTTCCTTCCATTGCCTGTACGTTGCCAGGGGCGACGGTATCCCTTTCGGACTTTCCCGCAACCCCGGAGAAGAGTTATACCCTAGTTTCCATTTCACGTTGTCTAGTTGATGGGTGGTCTTCTCATTAATTCGTCTTTAGTTTAAGTTTCTAACAATAGTGTTTTAAGTGCAAACCTGTTACTAACAATTTATGGATCTCGTAGTTGTCCGAATTAAAATGATTTTATTTATTTAACTCCTCCACGGAGCTAAACGTAACATGACACTGGGTAACACGATTTCGCTTTGTAAGACTGTCTGGTAACGACTGTCAAAGATCTACAAATGCAAATAGGTCCAACGGCTTCATTCTGAAGCACGGAGGGATCTCGATATGCAATGTATGGTCAACCATCCACGGACTGACTTCGGCTAGAGTTGCTTAACCTTGAAAATCGATCCCTGCGGCTGTTATTAATTAGCCACGCGCCCCTCTGAAATGCCCCCTCAAAATCATGAGTTTATTTATCAAAATAACTGGTTCCATGTTTGAATAATCTGTATCAAAAGGCTATCGTTTACGGTATCCATGTAGATACATGTAAACGGGAACAAGGCCCCGCAAGTCGTTCGAAGCTTCATTACTTCGACCGAAGGATCAAAAAGCTTAGACAATCCCTGCTTAAATACCTACCTACCTCCTACGCCCGGTATTAAGAAGGCGCTTACAAAAACCAACGACGATCAACCATTGTGTCTTAATTAGGAAATCGTGGAAATTTTGGGCGTTTTCATGTTTCAGTTTTCTGGGAATCAGTTTGTGTGAACAAGGAATTGCTATTAATTTTGATACAATAAAGACTCTATGGAAAGAGTTAAATGTATGTAAAGTTAGGAAAATTTATTGAGTACCAACTTAAGTTCATTTATATAGAAAGTGGCTAACGTCGCAAAAAGCTGTCAAATATTTCGCTGTTTTGATTAATTCGGCAATATCACTGTATGGAAATATGAAATATGGCTAACTAGTAAACTAAAATATTGATTATTAAATGCAATAATTAATATCGTAACACCGAATATTTAGTTTTAGATGTAAAAAAAGTATTTGGAAACTATCCAAATGCCTTTTTTACACCTAAAATGGTTACAACATCAAATTCAGTGTTATACTCGTAATTGCAATTCAATGTATATTGCCAAATTAATCAAAACAGGTAAATATTTGACAGCTATTTGCGACGTAGCCAACTTTTTGGATGAACGCTCTTAAATTGTCCGTATATTCAAATCACAACTGTCATTGTATGAAATGGCTATAACACAGCAAATTGACGTATGGCGGCCATTTGCTTTACAATTAATTTCCCTACCTATGCATTGGAAAGTTGATTTACGCAAGTGACTGCCAAATTCATCATGCCTTTGGTAGTCCACTGCTGGGCAACATGGGTATATCCTAGATACTCAGTGCTGGAAGTGGATGAATGAGAGTAGTCAAGAATATCAAATGATGACAATATAACAGATTACCAACGACAGCCATGTAAACCGATGTCTTCCTAATCTTCGACACGTTGTGAGCAATAACAATATGTTTGCCTCCAAATTAAATAATGTAATTAAGTGATCTGTGCCTTTTTTATGTTAGATACGTATATTTGTTATGACTACATGTTTATGTCGTGGTCATATCTTAGAATTGACCATTTCATGAAATGGCCAGCTAAAATTGACCATATCGTTTAAACGTCCACGTTTAATGATATCTCAGTCGACGTTTCCATGGTGTAAGGTGTAGTAAAAATAGCTAAGGATCTGTGACAAACTTGGAAGTAGAGCTCGGCTCGCGCGTGGTTGATCACAGTTCTTACCTAACCTAACCCGGTCGGGGTGCCACAAAAGCAGCATATTTTTTTTCGTTTTTAAAAACAAATTTTATGTGCTGTGTTGTTGTTTTAGGTGCCGCGACGTGCGTATTGCACGGCCGGCGAGCGCTATTTCCAAATTGATCGCTTTCCATAATATCATATTTGGAAACCCAATAAAAGTCCATCGATTTTTTTGGCGTGGTCACTCTACTTTGTTTGATTTGTTTTATGCTGCCGCCAAGATGCACAACAAATACAAAGCGACATCAATGCCTAACTATAATCTAACTATTTTACGATATGATCACAAATTTTTGGCCACATCATGAAGTTGTCGTGGGTTTAATTAACTGTTCATATCGTCAAACGTAAAGTATTCAATGATCTGGCCAGAACACATCATGATGTGACCAACGGTAGATGTTCATTTCATGCAATGATCAATTCTAAGATCTGGGCATGACATAAATTATAACACGTTTTCCAGTATGTCTAACATAAGATTTCAAATCTTCTCCATACGGTTGTCGGTGATACACATTATTTTATGTAGGTATGTAAATCCATTTTACTTATTTTGTCGTTCTTTATCAAAGGGAGAGCAAAAACACCCAGCATGGCCCATAGTCTACAGAGCAAAAAAATCCCCGTCTCGGGTACGAAACTTTGCTAACGATATTTATTGAAATCGGATATTCGGTCGGTGTCGCGAGCTTTTGACCCACCAAAAGTATTGTATTACGAAAAACTCACTGACCCGTATTGTTGTTTATTTCTCTTTCTTTAAGATTAAAAATAAGGGATGAAACAACGTTTTATACTTTAAAAATATTCTCAACTTCGCTTTTTAGAATGCACAAGAATATACGCTAAAATTCAGGATATTCCGACAAATTTTCGAAAGCAAGGAGCTGCAATAATTTTCGTAGGTATTTAACACTTTCGACTCCACCCACTTTTCATAGAGTACATACGCCATGCCGCCATACATATTGGAAGTTAACCTTCGAGGGGTGGCACCGGCATTCGGTTTTAAACCGTGTTATAAAACACTGTAAAACGAAGTAAAATTGTATTTTCAAGGGGGTCTTTTCGGTATACTTAGTTTCTCTGGGGTTATTTTCAAGTACTAGATCTTGAAACAAACAACAAAAAAACTCGATTGTTAAACTTATCCTCGTGTTTAAAATTTTCAAAATAAATATTTTTTGTGAATATTTGTAACCGTGAAAATGGTTTCCAGTCCTGAAATACAGACTTTCTGATCCTCATATATTTTTTAAAATAAAAATTATTTTTGAAATAACTGATTTTATTTTCACACTTTATAATGCTGAATTCGCTAAGAAAAACTTACATTTCATGAGCCCTCCACAGGGGCTCCCGGCATCCCATATGGGACTTGAGTGAACCCTCCAGGCTCCCGGCACTGAACGTGTAAAAGCTGCTCGTTTGTAATTTGAAAACTCACTCTTGCAAATGAAAATCTTCTGAGGCCGATGTGAAACTTTACAACTACTTTGGTAATTGCTCCAAAAGTTGGGAAATGAAAAGACCCCGCGGCTGCCGAGTTGAAATGAGGGATTCAATACAGAATAAGAAGAGGAATGTATTCAAAACCTTAGCAGTTACTTACGAGCACTGCGTGTCATGAAACCCTAGGGCCCGAAAAAACTAAACAATGGAAATGGATACCTACACTAATATTTTTAGTAAAATTCGTGTATTTATTTCACTTCTTCCAATCCAGTCAAAGTTATCGAAATTTTTGTTTCCAATCGGTTGGAAAATGTTTACAACTACAAGTACAGGCCGTGTCCCACATCCCATCATATACATGTATAGTGAAAAACCTCGGGGGAAATTGATATAACCACCATGATTGGCAATCGAATCAGTTTACTAGAGCCTTTAATCCAAGCTTTTATCTTTAGATCTGCTAACTCATTTTATCGAACTTCTAGAAATTTTAAACGTTACTTCTTTATACCACAAGGCAGTTCCATTTCCATTGTTTCCTTCTAAAAGAGTTGCAATTTCGAGCTCACAACTGAAACAGCAGCAAAATATTACTTTCGAGGCGTCTATTTTTCATAGCAACTGCCATTCGATTTATTTACCTGTAGGTATTATTTATTACTTTCTGCAATATTGTTCCAAATATTATGCTTCGGGAAATTGATTTATATTTTCGGTTTTACGTGGATTGCTAGGCGTGGAAACAAAAGGCAGATTAGATTCTTTATGCTAGCCATTGTTTGAAAAAAAATACAGATCACTTTTTATTTACTTACTACTTACTATTTTTATGTCAGGAAGCGACACGCGCTTTACTTGTGGTAACCAAGTGTAAAAACACGCTGTGAATGTGTGTGTAAGCGCAGGAGCTCTTAGTACCGTCCGAGACAATGGCGAAGTCGGAAGCGCGTGTACGAGTGTGTGCGTGTGTGTGTTATACGAGTATGCTGACGCTACTCATCTTCAAATAAACATTCACAGCGTGTTTCTACACTTGGTTACCACAAGTAAAGCGCGCGTCGCTTCGTGAGATTATAATACGATATCTTTATGTATATCAGCACAGCATCAAGTCTGTTAATGATGATAATAATTCAAGCACTATTTTACAAAATTACAGCTTACAATTTATGCTATAATAACATTGTTCGGTTAATTGTCATATTTAACCGAACAATGTTGATTAATATAATTTTTACACAAATGTGACTTATTGTCCCAAATTGACCATAGTTGTCATTCACACATTAAACATCGCATGCATATTTATTTCATGTGGCGAATACATATTATGCAATTCTACATAAATGTGGACGCGCCTTTAATGCTCTTGGAGTTATATTTTCCGAACAGTTTTGTGAGATATCTACGTGGTGAAAAGTTTTACCTAAAACCTAGCTACCAAAGTCTTTGGAAAGATTTTAACTGGGAACTCCATTGTAGCAGAAGATTAAAATTAATCCCGGTGAGGCGTTAAGACCAACTGCAATACGCCGAGGCAAAGCGTTACGGCGAAGATTCTCGAGATACCGCAGTTCCTAGCAATTCAAATGCACATATAATTTTGCTGGTGAATAATTTAATTGTGTAACTGTGCTTGGAAATTGTTGGTGATACAATGTTGTAAGCACTATCATCAACGCCGTCATGATATACCTAAATAGGCATGTACTTAGATGCAAAACATTTCAAATAAGAAAATGCGTTACTTTATTGCCAACTTATAATTTCCTTTTAATTATCTAGGCACCTAATAAGTCTTTTCTAATTAAGTTGATGATCCCGGAAAGGTATGAAAAATTCTGATTTTGTAAAATCTCCATAATTGTGATTTAACATCATCTACGTATTAACTTATCCTATCAAAATAAATATCAACCACAACAAACTACAGCACACGTGTTTATGTGCTCAATATTATTATAGATTAGATGGGTTACTGAGTGTAACCCATCTAATCTATAATAATATTAAGGGAGTTCTCACCGAAGCAGCCAGCTTTTTGTGACAGCTTTTAATGAGCTTTGGGCTTTTGCGTCCCGCGGCAGCCTCGAACACCTACAGGCATATATACCTAACTTATTTGATCTGCCATAAATTAACTTAAGAGGTTTCCTAATTATGTCGTATGTCGAACTTTTGGGGTTTTACATTATTTATATGTACACTCCGCAGTACTGAAACTCGTTTAGAACATTTGACGTAAGTAATGCGCTTACTACGAGTATTACGTAATTGTCTACTTCACTCCGTAATTCCGTCTCGAGAGTTTAAGACTCGTAATTATTGGAATCTGCAAAATGTTTTCTTTAGAGGGTACTTATTATAATTGTATGTCGAGTAAACCTGTTTCATTTTCCACATAAAATTATAACTTCTTAACGATTTTTAAACGACTACAAACTATTATGCTCGAGCGTAAAGCCGATTTCATGTTCGCCTTTATTACGCGGCGTAATATGACTTTCACTAAATTAAAAAAGTTCACAATAAATTCTGAATAAATCAAATTAAAGTACGTCGCGAAGCTTAAAATGGCGGCGTGTGCTGGCAAAGTTTAGTGGAGCATAACCGAACTGAAGCGCACTCGGCGTACTGTACGCAGTGCAAACATTTTTTTGTGCATTCGCGTAACAACAAATGGGGTGGTACATTCGTCACCGTAAGTTCGGACAAAATTGCGATGCAGCAACTCGAGCAATTAAAATTTGTTGGGGACGTAGAAGTGAAATTATGCATGGACTGAGAGCAGTAGCCGTGGGTTTCCGCCCTCGACTATTAATATTAATGAACTGTGACGCGCCGTTCAACCGAGCCCGTGACGAGCTGGCGTGTTTCTTTTGATTGTAAATTCAGTTTTGTTGATGTACTTGTTGCATACTGAAGTTGTAGCTTTGTACTTCACAACATCGGCTTCCATAAAACTTTGAGACGTAAATTTGAGCTGGCGTTGTATCTCGCTGCTGATAATTATGTTTCACAGGGTCATGCTGCACAAGTTATTCCATTTTATCTTAGTTATGACCAAACACCTCTTCCTTGTATTCTCACCGCTATTGTGTCAATGTATTATTAAATAATATTTAAAATGCTTTGATGAAAACTAGTATAGTGGCCCAATGTGTAGGTACCGGAGTGGAATGAGTTGTTAGTGATTAAAACAAAAAAAGTTTCTTAGTTAGACATAAAATAGTTTTAATTAAGTATAAGTTTCGTAATTTAATTTTTTCTTTTAAGGGTTCTGTACCTCAAAAAGATAAAACGGGACTCTTATAGGACAGACTGACATCGAAGTGATCCCACTTCGTTGTCCTTCCATCAGTCTATCAATACCCATTTTCACAGGAACGCGTGGAGGTATCTAGTTGAAATTAACATGAAATACGATCTATGTTCCCTTGGAGCTCAAAAAAAATAAAACTTCTAAGGCAAGGTAATAAAAAACACGACCATTTATGTGACATATTTTGATACTCGCAAATAAATTAAAACCTACAGGGTACTTCCCGTTGACCTTGGATCATGAAATTTGGCAGGAAGCAAGATCTGAGATTACAAACTTACATTTGCAGTTGGGGAATTGACTGTGACGAATATCGATGTATGGGAGAACATGTTTCTCAACTACAAAGTTAAGTTTGTTTTTGGGATAAATTCATCGCAACTACGGAACCCTTCTTTGTGCGTGGTCCGACACGCACTTGTTTTCAAATTAAAAGGCAAGACCAAGCAAGGCAAATTATGGTTTAAGGAATACAAACCGACTACTAAACTTCAATAAATGATATCGATACCTAGCAGGTACGGATCAAGCAGTCAAGATACCAATCATTTGCATCGTTCTTTGGCGATCCGTAGCGTGTCAATTTCTACATATATCGGAGCAATCGACACTTTTGTCAGTTTAGAATGTTTAGTACTTACTATAAAACTTGGGTAGATACCCTGATACATAGGTAATTCAGTTTTTCCGAAAAATGGAAAAGCAACATTTTTCGACAGCATTACGGTCAATTGGTCATCAGTGTACAACGATTCTCCTGGAGCCTTGATTTGCATGCCATTATACCTAAATTGCGTACGTGCGGCCATATTTTTTATCTAAAATAATCACCTTTTGTAAACCTAGTCTAGACGACGGTAACAAAGGTCAGTCTATAACTAATTCTATTCCCAGAATTGTGACCAAGAGCCGCCGCTTGAAGTAGTGGCCACGGGTTGGTACTTATGTCGTGATACCCACACATGTACACGTCAACATTATCATATCGGCTGAAAGACGTCCTCCACGGGACAGTGGAGTATTAATTACCATAAAGAACGGTTCCGACCTGTCTACTCTATTGAATTCATTGCTTATACGCAAAGTAGTTGTTTATAAAGTAAAATACATTATATAGGCTGCCTGTAAGCGTTACGGGTGGTTCTACACGTCATTTTAAAACAAAATTTCACAAAAAAAACCAAATCCGATACAATAAGGATGTTGACTGGGAAAGACAAAACTATTTAGTCCGTCAGTCAGATAGTAAAAAAATATTAGACACGTATTTTTTGCTTTATCATAATAATAAAAAATGATTTAGATAAAACGCATTAAAGTTGGGGTACGGTCGGTACGATCTTATACCGACTTGTGAGTCGGTATCGGAGAGTGACGTCAAGCTGAAATGAAATGAAATTGTTTATTCTGTAAATAGGATATTGCAAAAACTTTTACGCGTCATATTAATAAAAAAAAAAAAAAAAAGAAGAAAATGCTAGATGAGTTCGGCGTTTCCTATCTGACTACTCTGAGAAGAAAGACCGAAACAAACTCAGAGGTCACAGTCTCTTTTAAAGTCCAGACATAATCTTGGTCAGGCCATATGAGGACCATGTAGATTAGTGTCTGAAATGGTCTTTTGAGGAAAGAACCACACAGATTTGAGTGGACCTGTCCAGTCAGTGCAAGCATTTGTCAGTAATCGTAGAGCTCAACTCAGAACTTAAGGAGCTCAACTCGACGAACAATACCAAAGAAAGAACATTTGGGTAGGTCGCATAAAGTACTCAAACTGCCAGACCATCATTTAAACTAACTGAGAAAGAAAAAATTAAAGAAAGAGGAAAAACAATAAAAATAAAATATCCACATAGTCCTCACATTCACAATAATGCTACATTTTACCTCAATGTATTGCCGTAATCTTTTCATTACGTAAAAAAATATAAAATACGGACGTATTTTATATTTTTCAAGGACAAAAAAAAAATTTTAGTCAACTTCCCTATTAAAAAAATATAGACAGACAATTTCATTGCATGTAGATATGAAACGTTGTTAGTTTGTTGTGTACTATATGAAACGCATAGTGTCCTAGATTTGATTCTCAGTTCGGGCAAGTTCTCAGCCTAGGTTTTCCGTCAGGAATTTCTCAGTAGCAGCCCGGAGTCTTAACTTATTCCTGATTAATTGCAACAGCCTTGCCCTCTATCATACATAATGTACCTACTCAAATTATATGACTTGTTAAATGCGGGAGTACCCCAACCGTGCATCGTAAAACGATGGGAATATCCTTAGGGGCAAAACCGACGTAATATAATTTAAGAAAGAAAGAAAATACGTTTATTTGCGGTAAACAAACACGAAAAAAAAGAACACAAAATTAAAAAAGAAACAAGTTTAGGGAAAATATGCTTCACATCCACGCAAAACGGCCATCGCTCAGCATAATGCTGCGACCTTATGCAAGACAGAGCCCCAGCGCTGGTTTTCAGCGACAGCCGGCGTTGACGTTAAGACGTCGACCGGTGCAGCATACAATGAAATATAATTATGATATAAAAATGAAATAAATATACAATAATTCATTCTACATAAATAAATAAAATATAATATTTAATTTATTTATGTAGAATTAATTTCATTTCATTTCATTTTTATTTCAATTTTTTTTTTCATGTTTTGTTGAAACTGGAACAACGCAAAACCTTAAAATAATATAGGTACCCAACACAATTGATTAAACATGCCTCGACTACATTATTTTCAGCCGCGCGCTGAAAAACGGGTAAAGGGCAAGGGTGAGTATATAATAGCGAGGTATTGTTTTTATGAGATTTATTTACAATCGGCTTATATGAATTGTATTGTAGGACTACACATACTTATACTGAAACTCAAGGAGTCAGTCAGTCAGAAATATGAAGCTTGTTGCCCATTCCAAAGCGTAGGTTCCTATGGAGAAGAACTGGCAAGAAACTCCACGGACATTCTTTTAAATCATAATATTGTTACAAAATATTGGTTACATCATTCATGTTGAAATTATACGTGAGAAAACAATGTAGAAAGACGTGCACGTAAAAAGCGTCCATAATAAAAACAATTCAAAAATTAAAATAAGCCGTGGCAGATAAGAGATGACCAGTCCCTACTGACGGCGCCCGTTCACGAACATGACGCAAGAATCAGCACCGTTTAGCTCAACCATTTTGAAGGGAACTTAACGATCCAACACACATACATACATAAACTCACTTCTTCCAATGAGGGTAGGCAGAAACTACAGAACGCCGAGCCTGCTACGATCCTTACTCCTTTTGCCACATTTACGTTCATACATCTGGTCATACACGCACGCCGGTAGCAAGTACTACGCACCTGACATCACCAAACTAGCGCTACTATTACTAAGACTAATATACCTAGATAAAATCCTACCTTCTCGCTGTTGATACTTCCTTATAGGTGTGGTTCGGGGCGATGGAATGAAAGTCTTCAGGTAGGTGTTGTAGCTATGATTCTCGCGTTTTAGAATTGCAATAGCGGTCACTAACCCACCTACATGTTCTAGAATGTTTATTCAAAAAAACGAATTGGGAATAAAATTTCTCAAAAAAATAAGGACAGTCTCCTAAGACCGTTTTTCTGTAACTACAACGGTTAATGTCCCTACCTTTATACCCCGTCTCAAAACTTCACCCTGTATAATCATTTTTGTTCTATCAATCAATATGTAACACCTTTTTTATCATACTTCTTTTGTGGCCCAACATTCTGATCCATCAGATATACTAAATGCTAGTTGATTTGATGGCAAACATTACAAATTCTAACTTCCCAACTTATATTATAAATGTGTATTGTTACGCTTTCACGCTAAAACGGCTGAACAGATTTGAATGAAATTTGGCACATGGGTAGAAATGACTTGGGTTAGGACATAGAATACTTTTATCCTAATATTTTTACAGGATCGAGACGTATGCGGGTGCTGCTATGTGCTGTACGTTATAGGCAGCTAGTTTCTTGATTATATAAAAATAAAACCTACCTACACCTACTTTTTGCCGATAATTGTATTACTTTCTATGTAAAAGGGACCAGCTTAATTCCAATTGTAGATTTCGAACTGGCATTGATAATTTTCTGATAGGAGTATCCAAAAACCAGAAATAAGCAGTACTCAAGCACTTGGAAATACTACAAAATGACAGTTTTATTATGAATTTATCTTAAGCAAAGTTCAAAATAAAATATATGTAGTTATAATTTTTTTTTGTTGTCAAAGATAAGAAGAATAATGAAAACAAATCACAGTATTATGACAATAGCTATCGTTTCTTCCCGTGGTTTCTATTACTGTTATAATAAAACTGAAAATGATACTTATACTTAATTAAAACGACTACTCGTTCGAGTATGATAAAAATATTAATAAAGAAACGTTAAGAAAACATCCATGAGCCATAATAATTTCTGTCTGTCTGCAATAATAGTTCAGTATTTTTCTTTTGAAAAAATTGCGAGATTTTCATTCTCATTAAAATATTCTCCTGACAAGTTGGAATTCTTAATTAAAAGCAACACCGCAATAATATAAGACCAAAAAATAAATATGGCTCGGCTCCCTTCATTTACCTAGCCGTAATAGGTAGGTATATACTAACTTTAGAAGGATCATTCGTTCGACCGTCTCGGTGAAAAGGTAATAGTACTAAGTTAGGTACTCATTATATAAACCTTACTTTTGACGTTCAACTTGGTATTATAGCGACTTACATAAATTCCTTAACATACATAAAGGCCTTTTGTAGAAGTTTTATAGAATACGAAAAAAACGCTAGAAAAGTTGGGCTATTAAAAAAAAAATAGGATCATATACACATGATCCTATTTTTAACCTAACATACTGTCTACAATATGTTAGGAAAAAAAACATGCGTTTTCCATAAGCAATCAATTTTGTTATTCTTTCTTCGATCATTTTTATTTGGCAGTTTAAGGCTTACAGATTGCATTTTTTGTTATAAGCAACATCACACTGTTAAGTATTAAGTCTTGTGTGCTTTGGCCAAGTCGTCACCCCATTTCGTCATCTTACATAATAAGCGACACACGTCTGGTGGGCAGTCTGCCAAACTCACCTGGACATTGATGACGTCATAACGCAAAAATGAAGCTTTCCCAGGTTTACGTACTAAAGGTGTAGATGCAGTTCAGAATGTGCCCAGTTAATAATTCACATTTATGATGATGAAAAGGTCATTTAAGATAAGTAGAAGGTATATCTTATTTTTGTGTACCAGATCAGATAAATAAAAAAAATGCAGCCTGACAACATTCTCCAAGGATACGTTGTTATGTAACACATCCGTAATAATATAAAAGAAAATACATCTCAATATCGAATCGAAATACAAAGTGTCAAAGCAAAATACAAAAGGAAACTGAAGATGAAGCGAATGGTAATGGCACTGGGGTGAGCGCGAAGCATGGAAAATAATGTCTTGGAGGGAAATTACTGCGAAGCTTAGGGGATGCTGTATCTCCACACAGGAAAGGCGTGAGTGTGAGGGCTAAGTGTCTTTTTTCCAAGTTATTTGACACGCCATTCCTCCAGTCATGTGCTCCAAACGAAAGTCGCAAAAAATTGCCGAGTGCAAACTCGGCTGTTGGCAAGAAATGTAATCACTTTCCACATTATCTTGTCCTAAAAGAGTTTATACGTTGTTTTTATTTTTGTATGCTTTATAAATGTACTGTGACTGCAATATATCACTTTTTATCGGGTGAGGCAAATGGAGCTAGAGCGAATTCAATATACGAATGGCTGCGTTCAAACTTAGATACTACGTTTTAGTATTAAATAGTTGGATTCCAATATACTGTCTTAGCAGTGACAAGTTCTTCGAGCAACGGAGTAGATAACTGATCACCATTAATTGACTTTTGCTACTTGCAAGTAGGATAAGTAACGACGTCTATTTATTTTAACTTTAATTCTAGTCTCAGTTAAATATTTGCTCAGTAACAGAAACTGAAATGTAGCATGTGAACTTTAAAGAGTCAAACATTTGTGGTTTGGCGTACTCGTGTAAACGGTCTGGCGTAATCACAAATAACAAATCCTTGCCAAGAAAAAAACAATTATCACTACACTAACCTTAAACTCTTCCATGCCCTGTATCTAATCAGACTTCCAAAGGCAGCTCATTCCCGCGTAGATAGATGTGATTTAAAATGATTATTCTTTATTTAAACTATTTCAAACTTTATAATTTCATTATTATTTTTCTGCTTTTTTTCAAGCTCTAATAGTCAGATCGTACTTTGAATTTATTCCTAACCAAGACCAATACCGTATTGTTATTATGAATTAATGACCACGTATTTAATCGAATTAGAGAAATGAAACATTACATAAAATATTGAAGCTTTTATTTACAAAATTACCAACATATAATATCACTTTGGGAATTTGCAGGTTTACTTGCATAACGCCATAAATATACATAACTATTTATTACTAATTAATAAAAACAATAGTGATTACAATTCCTCAATTGTTACTTATACTCGTAGTATGCCTACTATTATAGTAGGTGTAGAATGTTACGACAAAATGTTCATGTATCGATAATTGGAAGTACAATAATTGTAATATCTAATTACTAATATTATGAAAATTATATTTATGATATAAAAAGTGTTTTCCAGTACATTGGTGATCGAGTTAATGCGCCCACCGTTTATATTACAACAGATTTCATAATGATACCTAATTGTTACAAAATGTAATATACAACCTTTTTGTATTAAGTAAGATACACGGTAGCTTTTTAAATTTATATTTTCTATGAAGAATAATTATAAGAAGTATAATAATTGAAAGAGATTACGTAAAACTTTCTAACTACTAGCAAATGTACCTGCTTTTATTATGATGACTCGACTCAGAATTCTAAGATTTGATAGCTTTATGTTAAAAAAAAAGCGTTTTATGTTCAAGTTAGTAAACACGACACTAAATAAAATTATAGCTTATCTTTGCCTCGACAGTGAAATAAATTTCTTAGAAAATAGGCGAAAAGAAAATCTTAGAAATAAATACTTTATTCATAGAGTGGTAAATAAACAGGAACGCTCATTAGGAAATCGTTTCGAAGGTAAACTCTTAGTATAATTTATAAAACAGAAGTAAGTTTTATATACTTATTTTAAACAGTTTTGGTGGGCGCATAGAGTAGGAAGAAACATATCCATATTATTGTAATTCTATAAATTGTTACGTACACCATTCTGCAATAATTTATGCGCTGCATTTTAATAAATATTATTATAACGAATAATTACAAAAAATATTATTTTTTATCTACTTAACGCATAATTTTAATGTGATTGTATTTATAGAGACGAGGCTGGGATTTGCTGGGGTTAGCTGAAAGTTTTTATTTTATTTTTAACAATAATCAGTTTTCAAAATTCTAATTTTATCATTTTTAAATTATTAGGCCTGGTCTATACACACAATCACGCAACTCGTGAAAGATTTTTAGATCCCAATCAAATGAAAATATTTTAAAGGATTCTGCGAGGTAGGTAAGGACCTACCGATGCTTTTTGTGCAAGCTTCTGTGCAGTTATGCCTATATGTTATTGTTTGTTAAGAATATTATCTTTAGTACTTAGTTCTGTTATTATTAGCCTGTATCGTCCCACTGCTGAACAAAGTCCTCCCTCATAACGCTCAGTTATTTGCCCTACTATGTCCTTTAAAATATTTCATTAAATTTGAACCATCATAAGAATATAAATTCTGCTTAAAGAAACTGAAATCATTTTATTTGGCATTTATCTATGACTACAAAGCGTAATTTACATTTATTGTCACAGGTGTGAGAAGTAAAACGACAAAAAATAATAATTATAAATGTAAAAATCATTATCGTTATACGGTATTATGCGCCTTAAATATTTTTATTTACAACAATTTTTATTTCACATTTTTTTATAAGTAATAACAATTATGTCTGGTTGTATATCTATACAAACACGACATAGATATGTTTCAGACTTCGTAAAATAATTAATCGATCACAAATCTATCATTTCGGTACGATA
This sequence comes from Xanthia icteritia, assembly GCA_949128155.2. Lineage (NCBI taxonomy): Eukaryota > Metazoa > Arthropoda > Insecta > Lepidoptera > Noctuidae > Xanthia > Xanthia icteritia. The sequence goes on from OX421930.2 coordinate 11,217,684, forward strand.
AATTGCGGAAAATATACAGAATAATCAAAGTAACCTTTAGTCTTCTTTTTTTTGCAAATGCAAGAATTCCTAACATTTTTTTCTTTAGTTCAGGAAGTTAAAATCATACGTTATATTTCGTATTTTTTATAAATAACGTTTTTTTTTTTTAAAATAAATATTTAACGGTTTGTTTTTATTATTTCCTAGTGTCTTTCCCCCGGTTGTATTTTACGACATTTCGTCAGCGGTGTACTGATTTACAACATAACACCTAGTGTTGCAATTCCTATCACGTTCTAAATGCAAGCCATCAGTAACTTATGAATGTTACATGACAATTCAACTGAGAATTCGCGACGCGAATAATCTTTAGCAGCGCGACTGCAAGTAATGTGGCTCATATACGTTTGAGCGGCAGCAAGAGATTTTATTACCATTTTCTGAAACCACGTTCCTATATTATACCAACCGGTAACTGTTCACTATACGAAACGTAACTCGAAATTACTTTCAACATTGAAACGTAATCATGTATTAGAAACGTGTAATCATTTGCTTAAACGAAGAATTTTCCTACATAAGTAGGAAAATTCTTCGTTTTCAAATAATTTAAAAATAATTTTCCTATCTACGAAATTTTAATGTGTCAATTCCATTCTCGTTACCAGTCATAAATCAGTACACGCTTAAAGGGAACGCCACTTTACATGTCCATAATTGGTAGGACTATGTCGCCGACCTATAATTTATATGTTATACATAATAGAAGGGATTAAGGGGCAGGCAGGCCGTCCGAAGGCGATCGGTCCCCGTCGATGAATTGAAGCCGCAACACAATTAGAAGGTAAGACCATCGGCTTCCAGTATAACGTATTGGCTTTCGCCCCAGCATGAACAATCAGTTTCTCACAGTAAGCTTAGTACTGAAAGACGAACCCTGTTTAAAACCTAGCAATTGTCCATCAAAACAATAACTTTATATTATATGATACATAGTTAATACACTAGCCTTTCACTCGATAACAACGCATCCATTGTTTTAGCTCAGGCATTTCCCAAGGTACAGATATCGTTAAAATATAATGGAAGACGAAAAAAATAACAATAGAGAATTTTCCATTGAAATAATGGGAATTAACACTTTTTATAGATTTCACACGTATAAAATTGTTTATTTTAAAAGTCTATTTACAATAATTTCTAACTACTCCTATAACGTTGTTCTAAGACCCTTCAGTGTATTCGTTTGAAACCACAAGTATGCACGATTTAGAGTTTTGCATTAATTATAATAATAAAAAGAGGTAAATGAGTTTTTTGAGGAAATTACCGTACAGGCAGACAAAACACATATACTATCAAAATAAAATTGTTTTGTTTCAATTTTATATCATTAAAGCGGCGACGCTTTTCCCAATAATGAGACCATAAACAATATACATGTAAATTTTACCACTTTAGAATTCACCGTTGTGCTTGAAAACCTATAATTACGGATATAATTGAATAATTCAAGGTACTTATGTTCATTCATATTTTACGATAGTGATATACGGTTTAAATATTAATACTTAATGATTATCATGTTTGAAGGAAAACTTCATCAGTACGTCGATGAAGTGCAAAAATTCGATTTTATCAATTTACACTGCATTATGGCTAGAATCTGTACTCACTTACTTGCTATAATGATTCTTTGCTGTCAGGTAGGCAGTTACACTACCAAGATTTGGTCTTCATAACTTTACAAGCACAGGCAATAAGCCTAGTAGGTACGAGTAAATAAACATTTAGTGGCTTATATACAAACGCATAAAATAAATAATGTACTCAGTATTTAACAATACTTTTGGCAATTGACATCCTATTTCATCTATTTGATGTGTCGATTTATATGAGGCCTATGTTTCAATAGATTCTTTTCTGCGTTGTTTACTCATTAGTGCTCTGACTCTTTTAAGGTTGGTGATGGTAATGTCGTCGTTGGGCTGCAGTTGGAGCGCCCTCCGGTAGGACGTGGCTGCTGCAGCATACTTCCCATTGAGGTGTAGGATAGCGCCAAGATTGGAATGAAACTCGGCGTCCTGAAACCAAAGCGACATGCTATTCGAGGAACCTGTAGATGCCTGGGTCATTAATTACACTAAACGGAATGGTTTACCGGATCCAAAGCATTATGTCACGTTTAGCGGTAAACATTTGAGATTACTTTGAGTTGTTAAGCGATGTCAATAATCGATAAAAATTTGTATGTCGATGCTAAATAAAAATGTTAGTTTTTATTGTGTTGCACATTGCTGGCAACAGTTTTAGTAACTGAATTATTGACCAAAAAACGCTGAATGTTATAGACGTGTAGGTCAAACCTTTCACAATTTAGAAATATGGAGGTGATTAAATCCATGGCTTCGGTCACACAGCAATGAACAAAAAGGAATAACATGCTCAGCGCTCGTTCTTATTGATTCGTTTTTGTTTATATACCTGAGGTGGCCGTATTCTTATATATGTATTAGTTCTGTGGAATTCTAAAAGTGTTCAAAGGTTGCGGGTTTGGGATGTCTACTATTTATTTTATTTTGTAGATACCTTCCTCTACGTAGGTGTTTTCTGGGTAGTGAAAATGTTGATATTGAAAGTTGAATTCCTTACAAAACATCACTTAATTTTTTCTCTATATCTTTATCTGACCACCCTTGATTATTTCTACACATAAAACGATACTAGCAAAAACAAACACCTCACTCAAATAGTCCACAAACACCAAAAAGTGTCGTATTTCAAAAACCATAATTGGTACCACAGAGGTCAAAACGTCGGGAGAACAAAGAAAATAGCCGTCAGCAATACCATGATCTGACGATGTTTGACAAACAAACAGGAATGTTCACTTGAACCAATTCCCTACTCCTCATTCCCCTTTGTGCAGCCATACGTTTTAAATCTTTATTTAACGAATATCGTGGCCATACTAAATCAATTCAACGGACATACGTCAAATCGAATGCACGATTTTCATATGAATCTCGGCTAGATATTATTGGGGCAGTAAAAAATGCAACGCGGAAAACGTTTCAGGATTTAAAGGTAACTTGTTTTTTTTGGTTATGTCAAATATGTTCGACTGGATGATGGTTGAAACGGTTGGATGGTTTCAAATCCTTAGCTTTACCACACGGTTTCTAGCTGTTGGGGCTTAAGTGGGGATAGACCACTCAGCTAAGTATCCACAGGTATGCCTAGAAATCCATCATGGGGAGACGTATTCTTGGAGATTTACATACATGTAATCTAATGGATGGATCAGACAAAAGACGACGAAGTAATTCTATTCAATTTTGTACCGTCCACTTTTCTACCTTTAATAATACAAAAACAATTTTCACGCATAACCTCGGGGCAGCTGTAAATAATAACATTTTTTTAAATATTTCACATGAAACTTACATCAGGGTTCAACTGCACTGCGCGTGCATACCACCGCTCGGCGGAACGGCAACGTCGCGCGTCTCGAAGTGCGCGCGCAGCTGACGCGGCACGCGCACTGTCTGCAGGTGACAACTGAGCTGCTGCAACAAACTGCTCTGCTGACTCCCGGAGTCGGCGCTGTGATCTTAGGAACATACCTATTGTAGAATAACATTAAGTATTATTAATTTATCGATCTATTTCTCTATTTATGACAATATGCTAACAAATCTTGACAATAGAACAAATAAAGAAAATGGATCTGAAACGGAAAATAAAAGAGAATTTCTAAAATGTAACATCTGTTAATAAAATTATGTCTGGAAAATGTTAATTATGTTCTAACTTGAAAAATGCTAACTGACAATTAGGTTGTTTTTTCTCTAAAACAAATCTTTACGATATTCGTAGCGTCATAAAGGGTCTACGAATATGCTACGAAATCGCTACGAATCATCGTTCATAGTATTTATTTTGAATAATTTGTGACATAATCCACAAAGCCAATTCTCGAAAACATGTCAAACATGTCGGTAAATTGATTGTATTTTTGACAGAAGTTGAATGAGATTTGAATGTGAACGTTCTTAAAAATTACGGAAATTGCCCCTCAGATATTATAATTAGTAATTACATAGATAGTCATTGATCTTGTTTGCAAGAGTCATTGATTAATGGTTATCATTGGAAGTAATATAAAGTTTTCTCATAAAAAGTGTGGAACTTACCAAACTGATCTCTTACTGATGGGTCGTTAGGCGCTAAAGTTAGTGCTTTTTTAAACCACATTTCAGCTTCAATACTCCTACTAGCCTGTAACAAAATATATTAATAATGATACTTGGAAAAGTTTAATACTTTCGCAAAAAGACTCGTTTAGAAATATACTTCACTTGTAATTCTTGTAAGAGAATAATTAATCAATGCGGCGTAATAACGCAAGCCCTTCAGGAGTAATAATCTTAAGATACCGCAATCTTGCCGCAGTAGAGAGGAATTTTAGTCGTTGTTGTTATGTGGTGTTGTTGGTATCTATAATGTACCTTGGAAGCTGATGGAGAAATGTCGACTAAGGCTTGCATAGTAACTACCTTTAATATCACAGATCGTTTTAAGTACAACGAGATTCCTATGTTTGAAAATATAAATATACAACCAAAACGATTAAATACTTGGAATAGCTAATATACCTATATATTTTGAGGAAAACAATGTTAGTTGTGTGTATTGAATTTTGTATAGGAAAATCTGAAATCCATGGTAACAAAAGACTACACTTTTATAAACTCACTGTGGTTTATACGTTGATCGATACTAAGGAAAGTCAGTCAAACTGTCAGTTTCAGCTACCTTATATTCATAACTTTCAGTGTGAGTAGTCGAAAAAAGATAGACAACAGGTAAAACTTTTGTATGGGAAAGCACAATCCGTTGCGTTTTGTTGGAAACATCAACAAAAGGGATAAGTTACCAGCCAAGGCATATAGTATCTTTACCGCCATGGGATCTGGAGGCAAAAGTCCTCGCGCACATTTGGGAGTGGCGCGAGGAGGCGAAACGCCGGGGCGTAACTCCGCTGCCGCGAGAAATCGCGGCACAGCGGACAGAGCTCCGGCGGGATCTCATGGCGTCATGGAGAGTGCGATTGTCGCAACCCAGTGCTGGGCACGCTACTATTGCGGCGATAAGTCCCCTCTTTGAGGAGTGGCTAGAGAGGCGCCACGGCGTCCTCACCTTCCGCCTGACGCAGGTCCTCACCGGACATGGTTGTTTCGGGAGGTTCCTGTTTCGTATCAGGCGGGAGGAAACGCCCGGGTGTCATCACTGCGTGGATCGCCCGGAGGACACGGTTGAGCATACGGTGGAGGTCTGTCCGGCTTGGGCAGAGCATCGCCGTGTCCTCGTGGAGGCGATCGGCGGCGGGGATCTCTCGCGTCCGGCCCTAGTCCAGGCCATGGTACGGAGCGAGAGGGCATGGGAGGCCGTCACCTCCTTCTGCGAAGCAGTAATGCTCGCGAAGGAGGAGGCAGAACGCGTGAGGGAGAGGCAAAGTTCGCGTCCTCACGCCCCTAGCCGCCGCAGGAGACGCCCTGGGCGTCGGGAATCGCAGGCCGATTCCCGGCCACCGTAGGCGCGGGCTTGCGGACGGTGAGCAATGGGTAGCTCGCCGTCCGATAAGGACCAGGCCCGGGTCGACGGCGCGTTGTGTTCCACGCGCGCCTCAAAGAGATGTCAGCAAGTGAAGGGGTCCGATAGGACCAATGCCTGCCGGGGTTGCGGGAAAGTCCGAAAGGGATACCGTGGCCCCTGGCAATGTACAGGCAACGGAAGGAACACGGGTGGGTTTTAGTCAGTAAGAGTCTGACACGCCCTCCCGCTCCACCCAGAGCGGGAGAAGTTATTTGATAATTTCCCACCCAAAAAAAAAAAAAAAAAAAAAAAAGGCATATAGTATCTACATAATACAGACACTACATCATATACTTACACTATGCATTCATTAATATTATGTATTATACTCGTTTATTGATTTTGCATTATTATTTTGCGAATCGTTCTAAAACGATTAGTTTTCTTTAATTTTCATATTTTTCAATGTTATGACACTTACGTCAGGCTGTCAAGCTGTCATTATTTTTTCTTCTAATTTTCTCTCTAGTTTTCTTACTGGCTTAGTCCATGAAGGTTACTTTTGATTTATATAATTTAAATTATTTTTATCAATATTTTTAGCTCAAATATGGTATTTTATAGGCAATTATAATTGTTTACTGTAAAATATTTGTATCCTAACTTACATTTTATAATAATAATTGAAACGCTCTCAGAATTCATCAGAGGTTTTTTGGTACGATATAGTATCTACATACTACAGACACTATATCATATACTTACACTATGCATTCATGAATATTATGTATTATACTCGTTTAATGATTTTGCATTATTATTTTGCGAATCGTTCTAAAACGATTAGTTTTCTTTAATTTTCATATTTTTCAATGTTATGACACTTACGTCAGGCTGTCAAGCTGTGGGGGATCCCCCACAGCGCATACTTCCACGCAGTTTCCCCCGGGCAACGCCGTGTCTGACCACCGTAACGGAGTGGCAGACCGGCGGCTAAAGTGCGCTGTGATTCGCAGACCAAAAACGCGGTCGTCTGCGAATATGAAGAAAAACCAAAGTCGTGACGCCTCTGGGCGCTTTTATTCGGATCGCTCCTCACAGGGCGATTCAAACGGCCCTTCTCAGGGCCAACCCAAAGGCCCTTCTCAGGGCCAATCCAACGGCTCTTCTCAGGGCCAACCCAACGGCCCTTCTCAGGGCCAATCCAACGGCCCTTCTCAGGGCCACGCCGGCGGCGCTTTGGCGTCAGAAGCTGACCGCGCACCGTCCGCGGCCAGCTTCTTCAGCAGGCCGGACGAGTTGTCGGACGCCGACGAGTCCAATATGGACACGTCGGCGGCCGAAAACGACCGACCCAAGCGGAAGAGGGCCGATCTGAGGCTCGGGTCCGGGGGCTCCTCGGAGTCGGTCGGAAGCAGGGCGAAGAAGAAGTCAAAGTCTAAAAAGGCTTCGACTTCTGCATCGGCTTTTGCTCACGATGTGGGCTTGGTGGACGCCGAGCGCCAGCTAAACCTGGCAAAAAGGACGCAGCTCCAGGTAGACCTGGAGGAGAGGGTCGCTGCCAAGGAGCGGCAAGCGCAAGCCGCCAGGTCGAGGGCTGGATATGGTGCATCTACTGTGCTATACGCTGACCACTCCCTGGCGGAATTGGAGCGCATGGCGCAGGAGGACAAGGAGGAGGTCCTGGAGGTCGCCTCAAAGTCCTCCAATTTGAAGGGGACTTTCCAGAAGGCCCTCAAATGCCGGGCCGCCAGCATGCACGGCATTGTCGTGGAGCTGGTGAAGCGGACGGCCACGGACGAGACGCGGCAGCTGCAGGCGAAGGTGGATCGTCTGCAGGCGGAGGTCAGCCAGCTACACCAGAAGCTGGCTGAAGTCACGGCCCGGCCTGCCCAATCTGCCCCAGATGCGGTGGTGGGAGGCTCCTCCTCCCCTGCCTGCCTTGAGGCAATAATCCGCGGGGTTGTCATGGAGGAGAGAGCCTTCATCAGAGGCTGCTTTGCGGGTATTGAGGACCGGCTCTTGCCGGAAAGGCGGCTCCGCCCGCCGCTAGCGGCGGATATGAGTCCACCGCCAGCGGAGCCAGAACCTGCACCTCTGGGAGGTCCGGCATCGAGCAAACAGCCCCACGCCCCGAAGCCCTCCAAGGCCAAAGGCAAGGGCAAGAGGACCACGGTGGCCCCTCAAACACCCACCACGAGCGCGGAGGGAGCGTCTGCATCGTCTGCCACTCCAGCAGCCCCCCGGAACTCGGAGGGGGAAGACGCCCTTCTTCCCTCCACCACCCCGTCCAACCAATCGTGGACGGAAGTGGTCAGGGGGGGAAAAGGGAAAAAGTCGACCCCCAAGCCCGCTGCGACTGCTCCTGCAGCCAAAAAGGGTTCAGCCGGCGGGAGGAAGCTGGTTCCTCCCAAAACCGCGGCCGTCGTGGTGACCATCACCCCGGAGGCCGTGGAGCGGGGCGAGACTTATGAGTCCGTCCTAAGACGGGCTCGTACCAACGCGGATCCTTCCCGGCTGGGGATCGGCAACATCACGTGCCGCCGAACCCTAGCCGGGGCTCGAATTTTCGAGTTCTCGGGGGAGCAGCGTGGCGCAAACGCGGACCTCTTCGCAAAAATGTTGCAAGAGGTCATCGCGGATGCGGCAACGGTCGTCAGACCTGTAAAGACCGCAGCCTTGGAGGTGGCCGATCTGGATGATTCGGTCACCAAAGAGGACGTGGTGGCGGCCGTTGCGGTGGCTGGAGGCTGCGATGCTGGCGCGGTGAAGGGTGGAGCCATCAGGCTCGGCCGCCGCGGCATGGGCACCATCCGCATCGAGTGCCCAGTCGCTGCGGCTGGGGCCGTCCTTACTGCGACCAAAGGACGGCTGCTTGTGGGCTTCAGCTCGGCTGTGGTTCGGCCACTTGAAGACCAGCCTATGCGTTGCTTCAAGTGCTTCGCGTTCGGCCACACCCGAACCACGTGTCCCTCCAAGTTCGACTGGGGAGACTGTTGTTTCCGATGCGGGCAGGAGGGACACACGAGTGCCACTTGCCACGCCGCCACGCTTCGCTGCGCGGCGTGTGCCGCCAGTGGCCGCCCCGCGGACCACAAGATGACGGGCAGGAGCTGCAAGCCTCCCGCGAGGAAGGGCATAGTGCCGGCGCAGGTTCGTCCTGCCGCCACCACCGCCGCCGAAGTCGCCGCTGTAGTTGCAGCGGCGGTAGCCGAGGAGGGGTGTGCGATGTTGGAGTAATGGTTTCCGACTACCGCATCCTCCAGGCGAACATCAACCACTGCAGAGCGGCCCAGGACCTGGTGGTACAGGTCATGGCCGAGTGGTTGGTGAACGTAGCGGTGGTCGCCGAGCCCTACTCAATCCCCGGCAGCTGGCTGGGTGACGAGGACGGCTCGGTGGCACTAGCGGCGCGGTCTTCCACAGACTCCCCTCCCCTCTCGCTATTAGAGAAGGGACCGGGATACGTGGCCGCCGCGTGGGGAGAATTAGCCCTTGTGGGCGTCTATTTCTCCCCAAACCGCCCCCTACAGGACTTTGAGAACTATCTCGGAGTCCTGGCCGCCGTGGTCGGCAGGGCGGCGCTGCGTCAGGTCTCCGTACTGGGAGACCTGAATGCCAAGTCGGTGACCTGGGGCAACCGGGCCACCGACGCACGTGGGCGGGCAGTGGAGATGTGGGCAGCCTCCTCTGGACTCTCCCTCTTGAATAGAGGCAGCGTCCAGACATGCGTGCGGCGGCAGGGTGGCTCAATAGTTGACGTCACTTTCGCCACCCCTGCGTTGGCCGCGCGCGTGTTGAACTGGCGGGTGGACCTGGTGGAGACTATGTCGGACCACCGCTACGTACGGTTCGACATCTCCACCGGTGGCCCCGGAGAGACGCGGCCCCTCTCGTTGCGATCACCGTTCCCTCGGTGGGCTCTCACCCGCCTGGACAGGGAGGCAGCGGGGGAGGCGGCGTTCATCCGGGACTGGTTTTCACCACCTTCCGCCGGCCTGGATGTGGACACCGTGGCGGGGCACTTGAGGGAGTCTCTGACTGAGGTATGCAACTCTAGCATGCCTCGGTCTTGCCGACCGCCACCCAAACGCGCCGTGTACTGGTGGTCGGCGGAGCTGGCGGGGCTTCGAGCAGCGTGTGTGGAGGCAAGGAGGGCCTACACGCGAAGCCGGCGGCGGCGACGACGAGACCACGCCAATGAGGACCACCTCTATGAGGTATACATGGAGGCAAAAGTGGTCCTCGATAGGGCCATCGCCGCCGCCAGAGACTCGGCGAGAGCGGAGATGTTGGAGGGTCTCGACAACGACCCATACGGGAGACCATATAAGGCGGCGCGCAACAAACTGCGCCCCTTTGGTCCCCCGGTGGCCGAGACCCTGGAGCCCTCATTACTGGATGGGGTGGTTCAGTCCCTGTTCCCGTGCAGGGACAACTTCACCCCACCAGTGATGGATCCACCGCTGGGGATAGCTCCGCCAGCTGAGGAAGAAGAGGAGGCCCCTCCTGTCACGGAGTCGGAACTTGGCGCGGCGATTCTCCATATCCGCGCCAAGAAGACAGCTCCGGGCCCCGACGGCGTTCCGGCAAGAGTGGTGGCGATCGCTGCCACTCAAATGGAGGAGAGGTTTCGGGACCTCTTCAGCGCATGTCTTGCGTCTGGGAGGTTCCCGAAACCGTGGAAGGAGGGGCAGTTGTGCCTCCTTCGCAAGGAGGGCCGCCCAGCAGACTCCCCCTCGGCATACCGGCCCATCGTTCTGCTCGATGAGGTCGGAAAAATGTTCGAGGGGATAATCGCTGCCCGCCTAAAAAGCCATTTGCGGTGTATCGGGCCGGACTTGTCGGACGCTCAGTTCGGTTTTCGGGCTGAGCGTTCCACGGTGGACGCGCTGGCCCGCCTTAAGGGCCAGGTGAAGGGGGCGATGGAAGTGGGGGACGGATTGTTGGCTGTGTCATTCGACATAGCCAATGCCTTCAACTCCGTTCCCCACTCCACCATCCTAGAGGCGCTCCGATTCCACGGAGTGCCTCGATACATGCGTGATCTACTGGCCAGCTACCTAGAGGATCGGGCGATCATCCTGGTAAATAGGGCTGGCCAAGTCCGGCGATACGCCGTTGAGGCCGGCGTGCCGCAGGGGTCAGTCATAGGACCTCTCCTCTGGAACATCGCCTATGATTGGCTCTTGCGGGGAACTCTCCTCCGAGGCACGAGTGTCGTCTGCTATGCGGATGACACTCTCCTCACCGCCCGGGGGGGGAGTTTCAGGGAGGCGGCCAACTTGGCCTCGGCGGGCGGATCCTTGGTCGCGGGGAGGATCCGCCGCCTAGGTTTAACGGTGGCGCTGCACAAGACCGAGGCCGTGTTCTTCCACGGACCTCGGCAGCGCCCCCCACCTGACGCCCACATCTTCGTGGAGGGCGTCAGAATTGAGGTAAAGGCCCAGATGAAATATCTGGGCCTTATACTCGACAGCAGGTGGCGCTTCGGTCCGCATTTTAATGGGCTGTCGTCGCGCCTGCTGAAGGCCGCAGGTACGCTGTCGTGGCTGCTTCCCAACTTGGGGAGGCCCAGCGCGCGATGCCGGCAACTTTACGCCAGCATCTTGAGAAGTATGGCCCTTTACGGGGCTCCTATCTGGGAGGACTCCCTCCAGAGGAGAGAGAACGCCACCGCCTTGCGGGCGCCCCAAAGGGCCATAGCCCAGCGGGTAGCGCGGGCCTACCGCACGGTGGGCTTCGCGGCAGCATGTGCTCTGGCCAGCACCCCTCCTTGGGAACTCGAGGCGTGGGTGCTCGCCAGAGTGTATGAATGGACGGCAGGGCGGAGGGCGAGAGGAGAACGCCCAGCCCCGGAAGAGCGGGAGGCCGTCCGGCGGGAGGCGAGGGACGCCATCGTTGTCCATTGGACGGGGGAACTCGCCACCGCAGCCTTCGGCCGCCGAACCCTCGACGCGATTGGGCCTGTCCTGCGAGACTGGCTCGAGCGGTCGCACGGGTTCCTCTCCTTCCGTCTAGTGCAGGTGCTGTCCGGACACGGTTGCTTTGGATCGTACCTGCACCGAATCGGACGGGAGGAGACACCGTCGTGCCACGACTGTGGTGCGGTGGAGGACACGGCGCAGCACACCCTCGAGGTGTGCCCGTCGTGGACCGAGACGCGCCAAGGTCTTATCGCGGTGATGGGACCGGACCTCTCACTCCCCGGCGTGGTCAACGCCATGCTGGGGAATGAAAGGTCCTGGGCGGCAGTCGCCTCCTTCTGCGAACATGTCATGTCCCAGAAGGAGTCGGCAGAGCGCGCGCGAGAGGACGATCCTCACGCGGCGCCGCTCCGAAGGCGGAGGAGGGGTCGAAGAAGACGTCAATTTGATAGTCATCTCCGACTCCTCCCAGGTGGAGGCCAGCAGGCAACGGGTGCGGGGGCACCCTTGCCTGTATTGCACAGGCCTCCACCAGTGTCGGACGGGAATGGCCAGGTGTTCCCGGCCATTCCCGTAGCCCCCCAACCTGGGGGGCATGCGGCCAGCTAGGCGGGCATGCGCCGGGAGGGTTGTGGATGTAAAGGCTGAGCCGGTTTCCCATGGCCCTCCCATCACGGCGATGTGGGAACACCGCTGAGTTTTAGTGGGTATACTGTCATTCTGACAGGAGTCCCACATACCCCGTCTCGTCCCCCACGAGCGGCAATGCATAAAGCATTTCTCAGCGACAAAAAAAAAAAAAAAAAAAAAAAAAAAAAAAAAAAAAAAAAAAAAAAAAAAAAAAAAAGGCTGTCAAGCTGTCATTATTTTTTCTTCTAATTTTCTCTCTAGTTTTCTTACTGGCTTATCAATATGTTTAGCTCAAATATGGTATTTTATAGGCAATTATAATTGTTTACTGTAAAATATTTGTATCCTAACTTACATTTTATAATAATAATTGAAACGCTCTCAGAATTCATCAAAGAGGTTTTTTGGTACGAATATGTCTGGCCCTTTTCGATCTCTGAATTTGAAATTAAATTCTGTAAAGAACAAGAAAAAGATAATTTGAAAAATAAACGTCGGAGGGACTACGCACCCATGCGGCAGAGCTGATCTGGAAGCGCTCAAGGAAACATCTCCTCAAGAAAAGTCTTGCAAATTGGTCTACATACATTTCACCCTGAAATCATACTCTGTCTTCACGGTACTACGTTTCTTGCCAGGAGGACCTTCCACTACTAAGTCCTGTCTGGACTGTCTGAGAGACTGGGAAGCGGATCTTCAGGCCTCAGAGCTAACGAGGCCTGACGTCTTCTACATTGCCTGTGAATCAATCAAGATATCTGGGAAACGAATCTGGATGTTTCAGAACTGACGGACGTCTTGAACCTGAAAGCCGTAACATACTTCCTTTGTAAATATTTTCTTTTCTGAGAGCGCTAGGTAGGATAGGTTATTTTTTAATTATTTTTCTGTGTTATTTTTTTAATTTTATCTCAAATTATATATTTTTAACTTGTCTGCTTTCCTTTTTATTTTAATAAGTAGTAGATATGTTACAGGCATTACAACATCACTCCGGTATCCCCGGATGCCGACCTCTGTCGTGTGATTGAGGCCTATTTGACGGATAGGGCCGTCATCTACCCCGGTCACCAGGGAGAATGGAACCGGTGAGAGATGTCGTGCGGTGTCCCACAGGGATCGGTATTGGGGCCGCATCTGTGAGACGTCGGTTACGACTGGGTGCTGCGCGCCGACCTCCCTAGCGGTGTCAGCGTCGTTTGTTACGCTGACGACACGTTGGTCCTGGCGCAGGGGAGGTCGCACCAGGCGGCGGCTGAACTAGCGACACACGGGGGTCATGCGGTTCATGGCCCTTTACGGGGCACCGGTTTGGGCGCGTTCATTGAGGCGGCGGCCAGCACGCCGGTTGAACGCGTCCCAGAGGGTCATGGCCACCCGGCTGGTCCGGGGATACCGCACGATCTCCGGTGAGGCGGCGAGCCTCCTTGCTGGATTGCCGCCATGGGATCTGGAGGCAAAAGTCCTCGCGGGGCGTAACTCCGCTGCCGCGAGAAATCACGGCACAGCGGACAGAGCTCCGGCGGGATCTGATGGCGTCATGAAGAGTGCGATTGTCGCAACCCAGTGCTGGGCACGCCACTATTGCGGCGATAAGTCCCCTCTTTGAGGAGTGGCTAGAGAGGCGCCATGGCGTCCTCACCTTCTATCTGACGCAGGCCCTCACCAGAAACAGTTGTTTCGGGAGGTTCCTGTTTCGTATCAAGAGGGAGGAAACGCCCGAGTATCATCATTGCGTGGATCGCCCAGAGGACACGGTTGAGCATACGGTGGAGGTCTGCCTGGCTTGGGCAGAGCATCGCCGTGTCCTCGTAGAGGCGATCGGTGGCGGGGATCTCTCGCGTCCGGCCCTAGTCTAGGCCATGGCACGGAGCGAGGGGCCGTCACCTCCGTCTGCGAAGCAGTAATGCTCGCGAAGGAGGAAGCGGAACGCGTGAGGGAGAGGCAAACTTCGCGCCCTCACGCCCCTAGCAGCTGTAGGAGACGCCCTGGGCATCGGGAATCGCAGGCAGATTCCCGGCCACCGTAGGCGCAGGCTTGCGGACGGTGAGCAATGGGTAGCTCGCCGTCCGATAAGGACCAGGCTCGGATCGACAGCGCGTTGTGTTTTACGCGCGCCTCAAAGAGATGTCAGCAACTGAAGGGGTCTGATAGGACCGATGCCTGCCGGGGTTGCGGGAAAGTCCGAAAGGGATACCGTGGCCTCTGGCAACGTACAGGCAGCTGAAGGAACACGGATGGGTTTTATTCAGTAAGAGTCTGACAAGCCCTCCCGCTCCACCCAGAGCGGGAGAAGTTATTTGATAATTTACCACCAAAAAAAAAAAATGGCATTACAACATTTAAATACACTATGGCGGCAGCTGCCTGATTACCTACTTATCTTTTTAATTGCAGTTCTACATTATAACGTTTTCACAGAGTGTCTGTTTTAAGCTCACACTAAATACGGTAATATTTATTTTATTGTTTTTTTTTCCTATTGTGGTGCAATATTTGTTATTGGATGGATGTGGTTTTTTAAATTTGTGGTCCAGAACTCCGGAATAACCTAAAGAACTAAAGACTTTTAACTGGACGAATTATTCTAGAAGATTGTTTGGATGATATTCTTCATTTTTAATCTTATATTCAATGTTAATACTCACATTTCTGGCGAGTATTTGTGCTAATGTGACATGTGTACCGGCATGATGCGGCACGGCCGCTAGCGCCGACACTAAACTATGCTCGGCCAGCGGCCATTGTTGTAGCTGCACATAAATCTCCCCCACCATTGATAGGACACTCTGCAAACAACAAAACCGAAATTAGCCTAACGATATATCATTCTAGTTGCGTTGTGGAAGAGGGAAAGAATAGATCAGCTTCAGTTTTTACACTTGGTGTGAGACACCTTAATTCCGTTCATGCATAGCAATTTTTCATACACTTTGTCTAGGACAGGTCTGTATCGTGCTGTATAGTTTTCGTAGGTTTTTTTTTTCATCAATGCGAGTGGACCAGGCTTGGGTTGCAGCCAGTCAACTCTATACTTACAGAATCCATCGGCACGTGCCTAATGCCAACTTCATGAGACAACACTGTTGAACGCGTGTTAAAACCCGACTACTTACATGTCGCGTCCAGCCAACGATCGGCGTGTTTGTGTCTGGCAGTATTTGCAGCGCTTCTTTGTATGCTGAAAGTGCTTTATGCCAGTGCCCTCGTTGCGAGTGTAAAGCCGCTAGTTGTACGAGCGCTGACACTCGGGCAGCGTCGTGTTCCCTTCGGTCGCGCACGCGCACACCTTCGGTTCGGGATCCAGCGCGGAGTGCGCTTGCGGCTTCCGCAAGACGACCGTCCGCCATTAGTGAGGTTCCAAGATTCACGTATGCCACTAGAACAATTTCAACATTTAAATTTCTGAAGTACCTACACGTCAAAACAAAATAAAGGCAACCATAATAATTTCTAGTTTATAAACAAAATGTTATTGTTGGTTTAAACATAAAAAGAAAGTCCACTCAACATCTTAATAATTATTGTTCTCAAGTTCAATATTGAATTTAATCTCGATTGTATGGACAACAAATACCTACAACAGAAACCACAAAGATTATTTTGTGAACAAGCAAACAACTTTATAATGAAAGTCCCAGAAATAGATGGAAGTGTTAAATTCTACTTCTAAAACACGAACAGCTTAAGTCGAAATAATAATGGCTGAACCTATTTCTTCTAGTTTCAGTTCAACCGCAAAACTAATATACAACATAACATAACATACAACTACCAAACAGAAAACAAATCAACTACATAGTTCGAAGTGGATGCAAAATATTTTAAAATATTTATTTCCAACTGTACATAGCTTATTTTGTTCAAAACACTCCATTAAAACTTGTTCTTGTATTTACTTAACAATGAAAATATTATAAACTCCTTTATGTTCAAGACAATAACGAAATGAGAAGAGAATAGACTCGGCCAGCCCTCATCTAAAATAATTTGAAAGGACAATCAAATTATTAGTAAGGGCTATGAAGAAATACCAAAGAGGCTTTGTTTTTAATAATTAATTTATCTCAAGTACTTACGAGCCATTGAAGGTCTAAAGTAAATTGCTCTCTCGAAACTTTTGATAGCATTGCTGTAACGTCTTTGGTTCTGTAGTAGTATTCCCCTGAAACAAAGATAAACACTCATTTTAGGAACGGTTAAGTTTTTGAAATGTTCGCAGCTATTTATTAAGTCGATAATGTTTCATAATAATTAGACTTGGTTCGTTAAAATACTGCTAACTGCCTATTTCATTCACCGCAGCTACATTCGAATTTAAAATTACCCCAGCCAGTGTCTTGGAGGCTATTAAATTATTCTGTTATCAAATCTCTAGCTAAACGATTTTATTATCTGGTATACCTAGATTTGTATACAACTTACAAGAACAAACATGTGATTTTACAGTAAATTAACTCAAAGATCTAGAAGAAGAGAAGAGAAGGCTAAAAGGCACCCAAAGGGCAGTGGAGAGGGTTATTCTTGGAGTTCCCCTCCAAACCGATCGACGTGGTGGTACTAGACGAAGGCCTATATCCAGCAGTGGACATCTTTCGGCTGAAATGATGATGACGATGAACTCAAAGATCACATAGCACAAGCATAATCAGTCCATAATGTCCCCACTGATGGGACACAGCCCCAGTGCGGGTTGGTAGATATCACATATGTTTTCGAATTTTTGGTTCTAGGATATGCCGGTTTCCTCACGATGTTTTACTTCACCATTTTAATAGCACTGGTGTTGATATACACAGATACAAAGATCACATAAGCCTTTTAAATACATTTAACTGCCTATTAAATTTCTTGACAAATCAAATCAAACTTTAAAAAGGCTTATTTAAAATAAAATATTATTTATAGTACCATCGAGATTTATTAGAAACAAAAGTACATATATCTTTTTACATTTAAAAAACCGTCGTAGTATAAAAATACTCGTAGACACGTAGAAAGCCTACGGCGTAGCAAAAATGACGCCTCTTTATTACTACGCCGTAAACCATTTATTGTTTATTGTGAAAAGTTACCACAAAGTTTTGCTCAATAGGGTTTCACGTGAAGCCTTATTATAATTGTATTCAAACATTTCTTTATCGTCCACAGTTCTGTTTGAAGGCAATTTAATTATTGTTCAGTTCGCAAAGAATTATTTACGGTTGTCTTTTGTAAGTAAAAAAGGTAGGTAATAGAATTTATTGTAGTATACAGAGGCTTGTATGAATGTGCCCAGGCGGCTGAGAGTATGTCATGCTCACTCGAATGTCTCGCTGGTGGTGGCGTGTGTGTTGGATCGTTAAGTTCTCTTCAATATGGTTGAGCTAAACGGTGCTAATCCATGCGTCATATTCGTGAACGGGCGCCGTCAGTAGGGACTGGACATCTCTTAGCTGCCATGGCTTATTTTAATATACCTTAATTTTTTTATTGTTTTTATATTTTTATTACGGACGCTTTTTACGTGCACATCTTTCTACATTGGTCTCGCATGTATAATTTCAACATGAATGATGTAACCAATATTTTATAACAATATTATGATTTAAAAGAATGTCCGTGGAGTTTCTTGCCCATTCTTCTCCATCGGAACCTACGCTTTGGAATGGGCAACTAGCTTCATATTTCTGACTGACTGACCCCTGACAATTCAAAAGTGGTTTAAATGGTTTAATTGAAATACATGGTTTGAGTTTGAGTTCTTGTCCATGACAATCTCTGATAAGTATAGACTAATCTTATAAAGACCAGTATTTGAACAGTGCCTATTTGTCGTACATCCGTTCTATTCACACTATTCATCTTTCACAGTCACATCAGAGTCATATTTTATGACGTATTCATATGACGCATGAAATATTGAACCAGCCTTCGTGCAGAACTGAAGTTGGAGCTTGATGCCGCGGAGCTTGACGCTTTCATATTCCACATTAATATTGCGATCCTAGTTTCACATTTGGCGCTAATTAGTGATGAGCATTTGCTGCTCATAAATTCATAGCTCATCAAACGTTGTTTCGCGCTGTTCCACCAAAATCTCGTCACTATTTAGCTCCTGTATGCAGTATTTTGACTAATCAGAACGAAAATGGAATAGTGATCCTTTTAGAGTCTGGGCTCTGAATTTATTAGTTAACCAAAATGGTGCTTGAAATGTTTGTAGCTGGTTGAAAATGTATTAGAGATATCTACATATTATACTATCCTATGTCCACTACCTTTAGGTATCCAATAATTACTTCGCAACTAAAGTTTAGAAACGAATAATAATTGTATGAACTAGTTAATGTTATTATTGTTTTCATAGAAGTAATTTAAAAAATGTAAAACATTTTTAAAAGAAACCACTACTTCATCAAAAATTCCCTCCACATGCATTACTACGCAAATTATTATCCGGAATCATCTTTGACATGCTGCCATGAAGTACATTCAGAATCAAACAATCGGACGGCATTATTACACGCGAACAATGCAAAATGTCAGCCTTAATGAAACATCACTTGATGTAACCGTACAACGTTATAAAAGCTGTATAGATAGATGCGGCAGTGCAATATTGTCCGCATGAATAATGCAGGGCCACAACGAGGCAGCTTCTACGTGGGACCAACGTACACTAATGAGAACCATCCAGCTCGGGCGGGCTATTATACCCTCCTCTTCGCGAGCAATAATTTGTTACTAATTCCCTTCTAATTATTGTAACGTTGGTATTGTGAGTGGAATTGCTTTTGTGCGGTTGGTGCAGCCTTACCAAAACACGCTGTGTTGACATTCAGTCTCTCTGTTGGACGGTATTAAATTCGGTGAAATGTAAGTATTTAACTAATAATGTTGAATATGGTGAATAGTCGTACGTAGAATTAAGTTTTAAATTGTACATTATAAGTTTGTTAAGCTTATGAGCCTAACTAACGTTTGACTTTTGTTTCAACTTAGGGGTTAATAGAAAAAGCCAAGTAATCGCAAAATCACATAACTCAAATTTTTGATTCAGTTATAAACACTACAAAATACATATACTAGTAATTTATTTCTTCAACGTGTTAAAAATATTTTCAATAATGAATACTGCAAATAGCCGAGAAAATGCCCGTTTTCCCTTCTATAAAATTGGCTCTTTAATTCTAACCACTAACGAGCGAAATACTTAACTATCTTTGGAGCAGTATCTATATATTAGTAGCGTATCGCCGGTTGTATACTATCACAATTTTTATTACTTTCAACGGTTTCCGCAGCTCGTATAACGTTTTTTGTCTTTTTGAATGTTTTCCTTTTATATCTTTGCCCCTATGTGTGACTGCAATATATGCAATGTTATGTGTTTCTGCAATGTTTTTCGACACTTAAATATTGGTATTTATAAAGAGCTTAATTTGAAGTCACTTTAACATATATTTTCAGAGACTGAAAAAGGATTGAATATTGATTTTACATTGAAATTAACATTCAAACATTCATATATAATAAATTAGTAATGAGTATTTCAGTTAATTTAAGTGTTTCCTATTATCATTTATATGAAACCACATTCTTACAAAGTCTCTAAAAACAAACTCATGCATAATTTTCCACAAAAGTGGCACAACACAGTGCAGTTTTCCTCAAATTGTTGCACAACCACCAGTTTCCCATTGAATGTCAATGTTCCGTTGGAAAATATTGTGCACCAGTAAAATAGGCGTTCACACATTTTAGCAGCGACACTCGCAGCCAGTCGCCAGTCAGCTTTTAACACAACGTGTGATGAAAAGGTTTTTTCGCTCCCACTTCATAATGGGCGCGCGGTCCCTCAACGACCCGACTGCACAACTTTCGATTAATACGCCTTTTTACCCGACTATAAGGGTTGTAAGAGTTGGATAACAGTTCTTTACAGTTTTTGAACAGTGTTTTATTTTTTATGGCTGATGTATTAGACTGCCTCGTTGGTCTAGTGGTCGCAAGCGCTACTGCAGAGCATGGTCTTGGGTTCGATTCCCATGTTGCGAAAAGTGTTATTGGGTTTTCCATATGGAATGTCTCGGTAGTAACCCGGAGTCTGGATTTGTGCCCGTTGATGGCAATAGGCTGGCCCCCTATTACATGGGATTTTAACATACCTAGCGAAATGTGGGTGCACTATACGTACACCTCTGCCCAACCCTTCGGGGAAACAAAGCGTAATGTTGTGTTTATGTGTGCATTAGAGGGATCGTTTCTCTGCTTAGATAAATAGCGATGATAATAGAACACCTAGTAATAGTTATGAAATTAAATTCAGGTTTAAATGTGAATAGATATTTGATTTCGGTTTCAGAATATATATAATATTCAATTTCAAAATTATTCCTAATGTAACATTTCCACGAAGATAGATATTTATTCAAAAGATTTATATATTCATTATATTCTACGTAACGAGTACCAAAATGATTTAAAACCTATATAAATAAAGAATTAACATATTAATTTGAACGATTCTTATTAAGCCTTTTAAACTAGTAACAAAGATGTGATTACAATTCACAGCAAACCAATTTACAGATCGCTTCGATAAAATCATGGTAATAGGCAGTTTGCCATTGCAGTTAATTCCTAGATTACCGCCTGCATATAGATTCTAGGAAGACAATTATAACAGTTTATACAAAAACTGGAAAAATTATCAACTTCGTGTTACACGAAGTAGGTATTTAGTTAGGATACGTTCAAAGCTATTTTACCTTGATGTTATAAGGGTTCCGTATGTCCGAATGAAAATACGGAACCCATAAAGGATCACTCGTGTGTCTGTCTGTCCGTGTGTCACTACCAACTCGCGCCGAATCTAATGGACCGATTAAGTTGAAATTTGGTACACATCTCAATTTCTGTCACCCAAACACGGACGTGTTACGTAAATAAATGAATTTTGTATAGTGAGGTCAATTTTGGAAGACAAATAAGAAAATTATGTTTAGCACACTGTACCGTATTGCATATAAAATGATAGGGCTTACTATGAGGGACTCAAGTATATATTTGTATAATTTTAAAATAAATATTTTTGAATATATTTAAGAAAATATGAACATTCACCATTTCCTCACCCCTTATCTCAGGGGGTTTCTAAAAGGGGGTCAAAAATGTCATTATTCTTGCTCTAGGATGCACCGTTCTCGAGATAATTAGTTATTTCTTTTCTTCCTTTTACAATTTAGGTTTTTTTTTATATTGACGTTTCCCTATTTGGTGACGAGTTTATACGAGCCCTGAGACCCTATTTGGTACGAGATAGTCCTATAATTACACGATTACCAGAAAAATCTATAAGAAGTATTAATGGTCTTAAAATAACATGGTAAATCTTCCAATAGTGTGGGTACAAACTTACATTTGCAGTTGGAATGTATCGGAGAACATGTTTTTCAACTACAATGTTAGGTTTATTCTATGATAAGTTCATACCAACTACGGAATTCTTCTTTGTACGTGGTCCGATACGCACTTGGCCGGTTTAAATTACTGTTACGGGTCACAATACTAATAATTACTTTTTTAAATTATTGTCTGTGTACGATATTCATCAAATTAGAATCCATTACGGTGACACCGAAGTTCCCTTAGCATGTAAAGTAAATTAAACATGTGGAATTTCATTAGCTGTTGGCCACAAAAGTTTTTACTGTTATTATTTTTATGTTATTTTAGTTTTATAACGTTTTTTTTGTGTAGCAAAGTTGTAGTGATGATAAAACAGACATGAATTGTTGGTTAAAGTTCATAAGTGTGCGTGTATTTTAATATTTGTAGATAAATTAATCTTGTGGTTGTTTTATGCATTCTTGAAATACCTAGTGAGTATTTTGAAGCATCTCAGGCTGCAATATCAAGGTTTAAATGGTTACGGGGTAAGTGTGTTTTAAAATAAGTTATACAAGAAAACATAAAACTTACGGTGATACCCACTACAAGCTCATCAAATTTAAATTAAACCAACATTATTCGACAGCCTTCAATTTGCATCTTAAATTTAAACCCAAAATTCTTCACCACAAAAGGTAAAATTATTATTTCTCAACTCAAAATTCCATTACATCAAAGACTAAGAAATAGTATCAGGATTATGGCCGGCAGCATTCTCGTCGGCTAATAAGATCATACTGCAATCGCTTGGTAAGTAGGGTAATTACGACCATGCTCCCTTGAGTCGGCCTTGCCGGGTTATTTGAGAGAAGTGGATGTTTATGGGTTGATTTCAATATTAGGGTACACAGATCATAATGTTATGTTCTGATAATATAATACCCTGGAGTTCCTAACCTGATACTTATTTAATTTCGAAATATCTTGCAACTTGTGCCGAAATTATGTTGCGATATAATTATACGAGTACACAATGCGGACGAGAATTCACTTCGATCAATATGATACTGATCTAGCGTACCTACTGTGTCATTCTTAGAAGACGTTACCCGATACGATATTAGGAAACCCCTTCAAAGTGACAGCCCGTATATGAGCTTTGGCTTACATACCCTATACACATACACAGGAACAGAACAAACGATTTATAAGCGTCGGTCGTGGCGGGTGTAGCGCAGTCACACGCGTTTGTAGGTGCGATAAATTAAATAAAGATACGGTTTGTTAATGTTAACGTTGCATAAATTATGATGACGAAATGTTTGTTTAATTTGGCACATTTGAGCGGCGACGCAAACGTTGCTTGGATAAATTGTAGGTAATTTATGCAGTGAATGCTCACGGTTCTCACGACACCGGGCTGATGTCCCCGAGCCGGGTGCGTCGCACGCGATACCGACATTCCGCGATTTAACCAAGGTGACAAATTGTGAATTGAATTAATGTTTACCACCCCGCTTAAATTATAACTTACGCATTATAACACTATATTTATTGTTGCTACAACTCACAGCTCAACTCCCAACTCATTATACAAAGGGAACGATATTTTACTTCAAATTTATTTGAATAAGCAATTTGTCTGTTTCCATTAACTCGCCTTCCAAAATTACAGTTTGCCGAATCGTTGACCGTGGTTGTATAAATTCATTTTATCATAATTTGAAGTTTTATCAATGAATACCATAAATCTTAATATTTTAGAACTAACTCCGTGTCTACTCTTGGAGAAAGCTTTAGAATAATGTTTTCTTCAAATGATTCTTCCTTTAGAACAAAGCTGCTCAACCAATTTTGAAGATGGGCTGTGGATTTTGACCATCTTTTCTAAATAAAACTAGCCTACAGTTGTGGTAGACACCTAACCATTAAAATGAAACAAAACTTTTAGTTAGTTTATTAATAATATAATAAAAAACTTCAATGAGACCTTTGAAGAGGTTTTTGTGCTAACAATTTATCAATATTTGGCGATAAATCTCAGATCGATGGTATAACCAAGCCAGAAATATGTTTTGCATTGAAGTACGGTAGGTATTTGTTTTTCACAAAGCTGAAAGTTGAAAACAATTTTTCACAAAATAAAATGTAGAACTAAATCTGCTTAAAATCTGAAAAGAAAGTTGCAGGAAAGTCTTCTTTTAGCCCAATTTTCAAAAATTTTATGAAAATGTCTAAAGACTGAGTTGTGAACTGTTTGAGTAAAATCTGTTTCAGAGGAATGGTTTTGTATTTCTATTATTTTTAGCTGGATATTGAATTGAGATTGGGTTCTTAAAAGGCAAAATATTTTTCAATTTGGTTTGAAATCCTGTAATCTGTTGTAAAATAAAATCGGCCAAGTGCTAGTCAGACTCGTACACGAAGGGTTCCGTACTACCGTACATTATTTAGCAAATAATTGAAAATACTAAACGAAGAATATTATTACATTTCATCTTAATGAAAATCGCAAAGATTAATTTGTATTTCATAATTATACTATTAATTACAAAGTTATTTTTGCAGTTGCAGAAAATCACCCATATTTAAATAAATACCTTATGAATCTACGTTTTTAGTATTTGTTGATTATAAATAGTATATGGTACATAATATACAGAAGATTTAAATTCCTAACTTGTTCAGTTGTTGAGATAGAGCTCGTACAAAAATGGTCTACAACTGACAACATTCACGGCCCACTATTTCATCATTTTTGAAGATAAAAAAAATATAATTGTTGTCTACTCGATGAGCTCTAAACAAAGACACCCCACATGCCAGGCTAAGATTTTTTTTTTTCAAAATTTAATAAAAAAATAATTTATTTAATTTTGTTGTTTGTTTTTTTTGTTTTGTTTGTTTTTGTTGTAGCGAAAATAGAAATGCATAATCTGTGAAATATTCAACTGTCTACCTATTATTATTATTATTTTTACCTCTCTTGACATTTCTCGGGAACCTGGGGTCCCGGACCTTAAGAAGGCTTACGAGGGGCCGAAGCCAACTCGCAGAGGCCCGTTAGACGTTTCTAATGAAATGAGGCACCAACCGACGATTATCCCTGTATGTAGTGTGTAAGTGCACCCAAGAACAACCCCCGGTTGATGTAGGACAATTGCAGGATATGGAAACAAAGATAATGGACTATGGGTTTGGGTGGCTTAAGTTGACTGGTGACCTGGAACTATGGAAAGACTATGGCCCCTGCCTGATCAATGTTTTATATGTACACGGATAAAATGGCAGAGGGTGACTTGCACACTCAATATTGGGCCCCCGGAAACTGTCGCTAGGACATAGTGACGTAGCGACAAGGGAGCAACATGTCCTGAGGTGATTGAGGAGTGCAGAGCTATTCCACAGCTTTCAGAACAATCCCAGAGCCCAAAGATGGTCAAGATCCCTACGAGCACTAACTGGAATATTTCCTTCCTTCGAGCACGTTTGCTCTTGCAAATCTCCACTCAAGCCGGCCAATTAAGGCAAGAATGAGGTGGGAGCTCTGTTTCTCGTCAGTGTTCACTCCAGCCAGCCAATAAAGGCAAGCCAGAGATGAGGAACAAGATTCTCCCGGGAGATAGGGTCCTTGGGGTCTCTTGGTCTGGCTTCTCATCCTAGACCTGTTCCGCAAAGTAAACTCTACTGGCACAGATCTACATAGAACCTGGAGCGCGCAAGCCCCACCACGACGTCAACGTAGAGACACGGCTTATTATTATCGTTTATGTCAGGTACATCCATTCACCATCATTTACGCATAGCAATATTACAATGCATTGTTGTTAAATTATTACATCATAATAAATTAAATTACATTCGCTGCTCGCTGAGAGACAGACAGACGGACAGTGGAGGCTTAGTAGTAGAGTTCCGTTTGGCACTCTTCGGGTACGGAACCCTAAAAAAAGACCATCACTGACCAGTTGACCGCTGTTGGCGGGCAAATTCTAATACACTGGCGGGCTACTTTCTTGCCCGCGGGCCTGAGGTTGAGCAGCCTTTTTTTTTTCGATTTTAAATGATCAAATAACTTATCCCGCTCTGGACGGAGCGGGAGGGTGTGTCAGACTCTTACTGACTAAAACCCACCCGTGTTCCTTCAGTTGCCTGTACGTTGCCAGGGCTATCCCTTTCGGACTTTCCCGCAACCCCGGCAGGCTTCGGTCCTATCGGACCCCTTCAGTTGCTGACATCTCTTTGAGGCGTGCGTGGAACACAACGCGCCGTCCGTCGACCCGGGGCTGGTTCTTATCGGACGGTGAGCTACCCATTGCTCACCGTCCGCAAGCCCGCGCCTACGATGGCCTCCTGCGGCGGCTAGGGGCGTGAGGGCGCGAAGTTTGCCTCTCTCTCACGCGTTCCGCCTCCTCCTTTGCGAGCATTACTGCTTCGCAGAAGAAAGTGACGGCCTCCCATGCCCTCTCACTCCGTACCATGGCCTGCACCAGGGCCGGACGTGAGAGATCCCCGCCACCGATCGCCTCCATGAGGACACGGTGATGCTCTGCCCAAGCCGTCCACCGTATGCTCCACCGTGTCCTCCGGGCGATCCACGCAGTGATGACACCCGGGTGTTTCCTTCCGCTTTATCCGGAACAGGAACCTCCCGAAACAACCGTGTCCGGTGAGAACCTGCGTCAGGCGGAAGGTGAGGACGCCGTGGCGCCTCTCTAGCCACTCCTCAAAGAGGGGACTTATCGCCGCAATAGTGGCGTGGCCAGGGGTTGAGCAGCCTTGCTTTAGAATACTGTGAAATGAACTTATTTTATATTTCTTACTAGCTGATATCTCTATAAGTTATAGGCTATGTTACTCAATGATAATAAAGCATTTTACTGGCGAAAGAAATTTTAAAATCGGTCAGTCGTTTTTGAGTGTATTCATTACAAACAAACAAACATACAAAAAATCTAATCTTTTCTCTTTATAATATTATTATAGTTGAAGTAAATTTTATATTTCATTGCATGTAATATAACTCAACAGTTTTCAACACAACTATTTACTCTAGGTACTAAATTAAAAGACTAACTTTCTGTATAAATAAATACAAAAACAAAAGAACACTTACGCGTCGAAGTATTCGTCCGCATCGCTATCATTCGGAAACGTGCCCAGAAGACTGGCAGCATTGCCAGTTTAGATTTCAATAAAAATCAGGTTTTGAAAAACTACAAGACAATTAGTTGGTTTGGTTAATTTATAGAGATATTTAGGTATAAAGAATAACCTTTTTTGAACAACAAATAGCACAAAATTATACATATATTCATAAAGCAAAGCATCCTAGTTCGCGATTATAATGTCTCATGGTCCTAAATCGAAAACCAGGATGTTTTCAATAGATAACCTAATACAATTTTCCTACATAATCCCAAAATTCAAGCCCATTTCCTTTGAACCTAAAATGGTATTGTAACATTGATTCCCAGTTTCGGAAATACCAACATTGTGTCAGCGAAGTGTTGCTGATCCTCACACAGAGATTGCAAAATGGACCACTTATCTGCGTAACAGCATAATGTCCGCCACATACGTTGGAGTCGGGGGATTGGGACCGACATCCGTTGAGTGCAATTCGTGCAGCATTTATCAATCTGTATATCTCTATAGATGTTATTTTTATATGCAATGTATGATCGGAATGCCCCTTGTCTCATCAATAGCTAGCTATAAAGATAATCAGCGGTTTTTTAAAATATTTAATTGGCTGGTAAACTAGCGGCCCCTGGACAATAAATTGCTTAGACAAGCTCCTTCACAAAGAGCTTTACTTCAACTAAGGCCCTATCGCGAACGCGCGACGAAATCGGTTTTGGTGTTTGTTTAAATTGCTTATTATTATATTAATTTATTTGGTTTAATTTCGATTTTACGTGACGTGTTCTCCGCGCATTTGTACAAGGCCCAGTGAAGCCTTCCTATCTATCCAACTGTCGGCGCAGGCATTCTCTTTTGGTCGTCTTTTAGCTCGACCACTGTGCAGTCACGCTACAGAATGAGTCACACATAGGCTAATTTAATATAGGCCTAGTAGGTGATAATATAAAATTAGCTTTCTTAAACTTAACCTTCAACCCAACCAAGAAATTAATTGGTTAATATAATATAACGCTGTGCCTCGTGTAGTCTATTACAGTTTATTACCCCCCTAATCCCCATTTAAGCCATCTCATGAACCGATCAGGTGTACAGAATATCATCTCTCATACAGAATTATGAACCATATCTGTATACAAATCAGTAATCAGTTGCCATCTGAATTTATTGAAGCTCACATACAAAAGGATTACTGATAACCGAAATCAAAACTCCTTTAAATAGGTACTTTATATCCATCTATATACATACTAGCTGCACCTCGCGGTTTCACCCGTATACGTCCCGATCCCGTGGGAATATCTGGATAAAAAGTATCCTATGTGTACCCAGGTTATGGTCTACCCATGTGCCACATTTCATTCAAATCCGTTCAGCCGTTTTAGCGTGAAAGCGTAACAAACAAGCAAACTTACTTAAGCATTTATAATATTAATAGTTAGGATTATATATATATATATATATATATATATATATATATATATATATATATATATATATATAAATTAAAGTCGCTTTTCATGTGTGCCTGTGTGTCCGCGCTGTCCTTCTAAACTACCAAACGGTTTTTGATGCGATTTTGATTTTTTGACCATCATTTAGCAAATTTATTCCAGAAGGTGTGCACCTATAATAACTTGATACCTTACACGTAATAAAGAGATCTCGATGTATTGTCTTCATCTTCTTTCGTATTGTATCGCAAAAAATATATAAACGATGCGAATCTAGGGTGGGTCGCTAGTGTTTAATAAAACATACGGTTTTGTTGGTTATTTACGAATAAATCTTCTTTCTGTAACTTATGTACCTACAAAAATAAAAAACCTTTTTGTCATATGAAAATTTAATTCATAATTATTATTATCTGAGTTTTTTGTATCTTTTTTAACAAAAGAGGACTCCGATTATGATGAGATTATGAGAAATTAAAAATAAAGAAGGTTATTATTTACAAAAGAAAATTTTTTGAGACTTCCTAGTATTCCAATAAGTCTTTGTTCCGTTTTATAATTTAAATACAGAGAAATCTAATAAGGTTCTGATTTTTATTTCACTTTCCTTTGAAATGCTATTGAATCCCTGTCCGCATTGTAGTGTCAGCTAGCGTTAAATTAAAGGGGGTGACTATGCAGCTATTGTTTGAAGGAATATTTCATCAAGAAGCACTATTTATCATGGCTGAAAGGAGGATCACTGAAATAAAACAATATAACATGGCTCAAAAGGGAATAATTAAAAACCCGGGACTCCATCCGCGTGAATATTTATTATTTTTGCTCAACTCCTTAGAGTTGTAGCGTAATGTTAAATAGCCTATAACCTTCCTCAAGAGTTAGACTTTGACACAGTCATACACACACCCCCTCCCAAGCACACCTTCATTTATACCCACACACACACACACTCACACCCCCACACATAGACTCACCCACGCACATTACCCCACACACACACGCACACACACACACATCATACCACACACACACACGCACATCATTCCACGTTTTTCTCAATCATTCCCACTCTTTCCGTCTTTCACTTGTTGACAATACATACAAATGTTATGAAATGGGGGGCCTGGAGATCTATAGTACAGGCCTCGGCTTAGTTTAGACTCCAGATCTCCCACAAATGACTAATTTTTCGACAATTTATCTTGTCAACTTTATACCTTGATGTAATTTGTGGAGATGAAATAAACAGATTTTTATTATTTATTATTATTATAGACTATCAAATGTAAAAATAATATTTCAAATCCGACTAGTAGTTCCAGAGATTAACGCGGCCAAACAAAAAAACAAAGAAACTCTTCAGTTTTATCGTACCTATTAGTATAATCTAAGAGAATAATTCTCGAAATATGTAACATTAATTCAAACTTCGACCTCAATAACTAATGTACGTCACTATTGCTCTATACCACTCCATACTGTCAGAATTATTAAATATCTTTTCAATGATTCTCTGTGAAAACTCGCGGAAAAGTGGAAATAGCCAAGTTTTCCTCAAGAGCAATCCGCTTTTCTTTTGTGTTTCAATTTTACTGTTTGATTTATTATTGAAATGCATCGTGAAATAAAAGAAGTTTTTAATTAAACATGGCTGAGTTATTCTGACGCGGGTAATTAAGTTGCATTGCATAAAACGCGATGAAATTATTACGAAGTTCTTTGTAACATGAGTAGGGCTTTTATTCTTTTATCTAGTTACATGGGATTATGTTCAACATGTTTGCCTTACAGTTGAATAGATAATAAAACTTTGTATAATAATATTGTAGTATCTAAGTACTCCTGGGTTTGGCATTGTGGCTTTTAGTTTGCATAAATTCGCCACATCTAAACATAACAACTATAAACGAAAAACTTTTCGTCCAAGCTCCGAAGAAACAACATTAAAATCCGTAAAACTTTTAACATTAATTACATTTCCACCAGAAAAAGCCAGAAAAATCACAGTGAATGTACAATTACTCGTAGAAAGTGTTGTATGGTCTCGTATAAATTGCATTTGCATGTAAACGCGTCCAGATCTAGACCAAATCGTTTCACAAACAAGTATGCAAATACCAAGCAAGCGTTGTCGCGACACTAGATGGTGGGAATGTTAAATATGTGTGTGTGAGCAAACACCGGTTTAATCTACGCCTTATCGCCATTGGGACGTTGTAGTCCCGCCTCGCTTCGCTTTCTGTATAGCACTGATATTGCATAGGGTTGAGTTGCGCGATTTATATTTGCTTTTTGCTGTCAATGGCCAGGGAAATTACTTTAAATTACATTTTCCTTGTAGATGATATCTTTGCAACATTATCTGCTAATGGCGACATAAACGTCGTTTATATCTGTACGGAATGTTGCATGTATTGTAAGTAAATTAAGACGCATTTAATGTAAGTATTTTTACATCGGCCGTGGCTGTTGTTTAAATTGGTTTGCTGTTTCAAATGACTACTGTTTATAATAGAGAGTAACATCACCTGTTATTCAACCATGACTATTTGTATTAGGAATCATACTAAATTGCATACTCGTACATTACTAGGTTGTATAGGTAATATTACGTATATCTATTGATCAAACAGACCATGCTATTTAATTATTGGTGTATATAGTAACATTGATTTACTTATCCAAGGCTCAGAGAGGTCAAGTCTAGCGTAAGGTAAGGAGATTTGCTTTAGCCTAAGATGGAGTAACAATATTATTAATTTAATAGCTATGTGCACTGATGGACATCTGTTGCTTTGATGAACTGAGTATATTCACGGCTAATTCCTTACTTTATTAAATGTTAGCTTTACACCCTGTTCCCTCCCTCTTCTATAGAAGAAGATCCTCCGACCGGACGGGTGTCGTGTCTGGCGGGCAACTGCCCAATTGTTGATGACGCATAGTCTTATATATGTCGTTCGGGCAGTAAACTCTAATTGCGCGATGCAGGATTTCTGTGACGTCAGGATTTTGTGTGACGTCAGGACTTTGATGCGTTGTTCGCGTGTGGCGATATAGATACCGCCACGCAGCAATGCACCGTTCAACCAAATTATTTTAATTGAATGGCCTATAAACTTTTGAGGTTTGGTCAGCATTTGGTACTTTTATGTTTATATGATTCAATTTGATTGCCCCGTTCAAATTGAAAGTCATAAATTCATCTGTGTACTATCCATTAACACACCACTGTTTAAGACCGCGATATGAGATTCAGATACTTAGCAGCATTCGTTTTTTATACATTTCAAAAAGCTGCCTCAAAATTTTCAAAGATCACGGGTGGCGATGAGCAAGAGTCGCAAAAATTACTAGCCACTTCAAACACCACACACAACTCTACTTCAACAAGAAACTTGTATTTTTCTAACACTGTCAGCCCTATATGTACAATGTGACTTGTGTACGTCCATCACTACTGCAAATACCGTCAAGTGATTCGGGATTTGTTGCTTCAAATCCTCGTGCGAGTTTACAATACCCCGCTATTCATACTACGGTACTAGGTAGTCTCTCCTTTGTCAATTCATTTCACGAAGTTTATACCGAGATTAATATTAGGTTCGTTGGCCTTAGAAAATGACCTATATAGGGAGCTATTTTGGTGATCATTTGCGCTGTTTGTATGAGAAAGAACTTGTAGTAAATATTTAAAAAGAGCTTCCTCTTTCAAAGATGACAAAGATACAGTGGAAACAAATCTTTACAAATTATTATTATAAATTATAATATTGTAATAATGAAGTCTTTCAGTCGGATTGTTACATTTCAATTTCGGTCAAACTACCCGTATAATTTTGATAGAAAAAGTTCCTCTTAGCTGGATAGAACATAGTTAAGTTTTCATATTCATAATTAATATCATCAAGAATTTCTTGATCATGCATCACGAAATTCTTTAGATTTTACTATCAAATGCCTAAATACTGTACAGTTCTTCTCCATAGAATAGATTCTGTGCTATTTAGTCATTCAACATATGCTAGGTACATAACACAAGCCACACAAATTCTCAGGCCGCAAGCTATGCGTTCAAGTGATTTCTTGCAACCACAATTGGAATAATTTAATCTTTGCGAGAAATCGCTGCTCCGGGACCATTATGTCTACCTCCAAGTAATAATTCACCTAAATAAGATGACGTTTACCTTTTTACGTCGCCCGCACTTCATTTCTACTTGAAATAATTATTTTATAAAGAACAATCATTGTGAATTTCATTGTTTTCACGGTAATGAGGGGGCTATTCTTATCTCTGAGTACAGCCGACTAAGGGTGACTAACGAGTTAGGTGATTGAGTGCTAGAAACATTATTTTCTGAGCACTGGCGTTTTTAAACCCTTGACATTGTTTACAGTATTTACTACCTAATGGAATAATACGAACGATGCTCGTATCATCATAGACGTAGTAGGTCTGCAGTAGTCCAGTGTCTTCAAAGAATTAACATAGAGTTAATTTATTCTTATTCAAGAACATAAAAGTGATTTTCCTAGAGCTTACAGGTTTCCTTTCAGAATCCTTTCGGAGGATCGGTTGTGAATTACCCAATGCTACGATTGGTGAACAAAATTATCCATGATTAGAGATTATCAATTCATGCCTACCTACTAATGAAAATTGAAGGTAAAATGAGTTGCTTGCATAACAATGCTATTCGTTAGACCTATTTATTATATCCCATCAACAGTACAATTTGCAATGTAACAACTAACAAGGTGTTGTAACCTTTTTATTGTTTGTTGTGCGGAACAGATATTCATTCAATCAAAGAAACCAACCGGTCAGGGACTTTTTTTGCCCAACTTTATTTCACAGCTGCGTTACGCTTTATATCTATTTATGTCCGCCTTCTTAATACGCCTTTTGTGTGGCAGTTCTTTCGATTACAGCGCGTGGTATTAGAGATTATATCGGGCACGTGCGTAATATCGTATGACCTTAATAGAATATGGAGATGTGCTATGTTTGCCCATTCGGCTTACGCCTGAACACATGCTTGGCTATCATCACGTTCGGATAGCTACTTAAACATGGGACTCACTGCTGCTGGGGTGGTCACACTAAATTATTAGCTAATGGGAGGGAATCTGTGCTGGCAGTGATATCTGGTTTGGAACCGTGCATGAAGTTAGTATGGGCCATTTGAATGGGGAATGAACCCGCAAAAACAATTAATTCAAATTCAAAAATCATTTATTCAAACTAGGCTGAGGAGCAGCACTTTTCGAATGTCAAAATTACATAAGACAGTCCCCCAAAACGCCCACCCTTCACCACTTCCTAGTACTTTAGCTGGGAAGAAGAAGTGGCGCAATAAACTCCCCAGCAGCACAGCAGTCTGTTAAGAGCAATAAATCTGTGTTTAATACAAATTCTTATAACATATTAAAAACAACATTCTCATATAGTTTTAGCAAACATTTGAGCAAGAATAAACGGGTAAAGTAAATATTATTCCACGTCAAGACTGTCATTATAATCATAAAACAATTTTACGATGGGCTAGCTCGCTCCCAAGCACGACCGTATGTCCCACGCCTATTATATAAACATATTAACAAGGTTTTATTCAAACAAGCTAAGAAGCTGACGTACCAAAATGGAAGGCTAAACAATACCTATTATCTTCATAGGGGTTGAGATTGAAAGGATCTTGCTCGTAAACAGTCTGGTTTATGGCGAACATGTTTAGTGCAAAATAGAGACCAGCTCAACCGCCTATCAACCTACACGTGTTTACTTTGATTAACATTCTTAATTTCTTCCAAGTATTATGCGTAGCTCTCAAAGAATAAGTAGATTAAAACAAAACAAACACCAACATTTTCCTTTAGAATACTGATGAAAAGCTATACAATCTTCCTTAAGATTTATCTCAAAATTATGAAAACACCCCAAAATGAGACGGAACTTAACGTGAACTCGTTGGATTGAAATGTGAACCGTAGATTGAAGAACACTCACCACAAAGACCTTATCAAAGCGAGTATATAGTACCTGTCAGTCCTTTTGACCTTTTCGCGTAATTATATTATGATCGTGTGGCTTGACGTTAATTTGTGAAACTGCTCGGAAACCGAACGCTTAGGTGGCCAGGCAGAGAGCTCCGTACCCGATTAATTCAAGAAGTGGAATCCTCGGTGAATTAATGGAACGGCCCGTCGTTTTGTGCCTATTGATCGGGCGCCCTCTGGCTGGAGCGGGACCGGCAGACATATTGTTTTCGAATAAGCGTTTTAAAACATCAGGGTCTCTATATCCACATTATCGTATGTGCCCATTAATAAACTACCCATATGAAGGCTTCGTTACTGCTTTAATTGGATTGTAACG
The DNA here is from genome assembly GCA_949128155.2 of Xanthia icteritia. Classification (NCBI taxonomy): domain Eukaryota; kingdom Metazoa; phylum Arthropoda; class Insecta; order Lepidoptera; family Noctuidae; genus Xanthia; species Xanthia icteritia. The sequence goes on from OX421930.2 coordinate 11,252,177, forward strand.
AAAAGCAGGTAATAGGATAAATGCTAACGAAAATGACAACATAATTTACGACAGTCGAAACAACTTGTTTCACGAGGCATGATAAGTCGCAACCGTAAAATCGCTAACTCATCAAGTTATATATAAATTCACATCTATTATTTAATGTAATCCTCTTACCCGAAATAAGGAATAATAATGATAATTCAATGTAAAAGTACCCTTTAGATATTTTGTTGTTGACAAAAAAGAAGTTTTGTATTGGTTTTCCGTTGAAACTTCAAACAATGGCAGTTTTTGAAGCACGAGGAAGCAAATGCGGTATGGTCGCCATTTAATATATTTTATAATATTTTCTTTTCCCGATGTCCTTAATAGGGATCGGACCTTTTGCCTTTTTAGCCCCTTGGGGAAGACATGGCGAATATTATTTCAGCCCTCCGCTAAGGGTACTCTCAGGCCCTTTGAATGTATTATTCAACTTTTGTTGTTATCGAGATTACAACAATATAGGCATCGCATCAAATCTGTCTCTTTTGTTATTGCATATACATTCATCCGTATTTAGCTTTTGTTGGTAATATTTTACATTATTTCGTATCAGGGTGAATTGAAAAGTTTTTCATAGATAAATTCGTTATTATTTTTGTCATTAGACGGCATTGATAGCTATTAATAGGATTACACTGCCTTAGCGTGGTAGTTTAATATTTTTGTTCTTCTTTTAAATGTAAAATAATAGTTAAACGTAACGTTGGAAGGCCTCCCACAAGATGGACCGATGACCTTTAAAGGCCGCAGGAATCCGCTGGATGCGGGAGGCACAGAAATGGTCGAAGTGGCGGTGCTTGGGGGAGGCCTATGTCCAGCAGTGGGCGTCTTCCAGCTTAAATGATGATGATGATGAATAGTTTAAGTTTTTAGTTACTCATGACACTTATTTACGTAGACTTTTAGTGGTTTTAGGCTGCTCTAATGAGTGCTGTTATTGTATGCTAGGAAGGCTCTACGCAACCGCTCATATCTATCTGCTGCTCTAATATGTATAAAGTCTCACCGAAAAACCTTTGTTGGATGAGCTTGCAGTGGCCTGCTAAAAGAGTCAAGCCTAGCATCTGGTGGAATGACAGCTCATTTCAAGCTAACTTCGCCTAATTTATCACGGTGAGATTTTTACAGAATAGACCGACTGTATCGCCTGCGAGTCTGTTATAGAAAACCCTATGATCTACTTAATTAGCTGTATGCCAAAAATCAATCTACCTAGCCTTTTCCCAACTATTTGGGTCGGCTTCCAGTGTAACCGGATGCAGCTGAATACCAGTATTTTACCTGGGGCGACTGCCTACCTCCACAACCCAGTAACTGGGTAATACGATACCCCTTGGTGAGACTGGTTGTCAGTCTTTCGGGCTTCTGGTGACCCATAACGACTGTCAAAGATCCACGAATGACAGCCGGGATCAACGGCTTAAGGTGCTTTCCAAGGCACGAAGGAGTATCGGTATGTAAAGATCGTCACCCATCCACGGACCAACCCCGGCAAGCGTAGCTTAACCTGATGGATCGACCCGTGCGGCTGTTATTACTTAGCCACGAGTTCCTCAATTAGCTTTATGCCAATTACGTAGATAATAAGTTATTTTACCAAAAAAAAACTTAATACACAAAAATTCGGATATGAAAATTACTCACAAATTATAATGCACGTCGGCCATATTCGGTCGGTACTTGAGCGCTCTCTCAAAGGCTACTTCCGCTTCCGCGGTCCGGCCCTGTGTGGTCAGCACACTCCCCAAGTTGCCGTATGCTGTGAAAAACAAAGTTTTGTTAGTCCTGTGCCAGATTTCATTTATAATTTATAAAAGGTTAGATCATATAGAAGTAACACACAAAACGTGTTCCTGTGGGGGCATCCACATCGCCACATGCGATCTACGCTTCAAAAGGCCTGACGACACACAAAATCCTGCATCGCGCAAACAGAGTTTATCGCGCGATCAGCATATGTATAACTACCCCGACATCAATCGTTGGGCAGTTGCCACCCGTCTGGTCGGAGGATCCACCCATTTCCATAGAAGAACTTTACACTCTGTTCCTCGTGCCTCTAAATTCCTATAAAGTACTGAACGTTTTTAGTGTCTGCAGGTTAAAAATTGCCATTTGAATCGTTTACTAGGCATCATAGCCCCAACTATAGAATCGCGACAACCTACAATAAATTGCCAAATTACGTAAAAGATTGCGGGAATACCAATCTATGGCGTAATCTGATACAGGTAATCTAATCTGATTGGTTAATTACGACGAGTCAAATGTCTACATTATTTATTTCCATGATGAAGTCATAATCTATATACGTATACGTTTTATAACTTAAGTTTCTAGGTTAAGTGTGGAAAATCCTCAAAATATAAGAATAAATAGGTAAGCAATGCTACACAGAATACGGAATGCTAAGTTTTATATAGTATCATCTTACAATATTCTTACAAAAACTAGCTTCATCGTGATTGATTATAAAGAATCAAGTTACAGCCTACTTCCCGTTTTATACACTAACTTAATTAAGTATAAAGATTTAAAATAACCCACATGATCCATCATTTTAATCCACTAACGAAACAGACGACAAAATTTCATTAATTATTCATACTTATGAACAAGAGTAAGCTGATTCATTATATTATTTTAACACAAAACTGCTTCAAAGTTGGTTACTCGGCTTTATAACAATAATAAGAAAATGGTGATCGAATATTTGTTACCGTGGACCAAGCCACAGACGAGTCTAGTACTTACTTGTCTGCGGCTTGGTCCACGTGGACCCATTCTAATTTTCGGAGAAGAATAATAAATACCCTTTTGTCATCAAAATCATTCTACTCGTTTAGCCATAAAAATGTAATTATAATTTTAGTTGCATTGATTTTTATTCATATTTCAGCTTTTAATTAAATTACTCGTAGTTTGCATTAGATTCGTGGTGCCTTAAGTAGGTACGTACAGTAGGCCGCACGGTAGTGGAAACAAAACAAAATAAGCTGGCGTATCAAGGTCAAAGTGTCATCACAGATGTGCGGTATTTGCAAAAAAAAAAAAAAATGAGATATTGAGTGCATAACATGTTAAAAGAAAGACGAGCAGAAGGACAATATTGGAAGAACTTAAGACATTACACATAGAAGACGCGCGCGGGCGGCGAGGCGCCTTGCAGGCGATTCTTCGCCAGGGAACGGGCTCGCTTGAAGCGCGCGGTCGGCGCAACGAGCCCGCGAGCCATCTATTCTGTATTGTAATCGTAAAATTTACTTTAGAGTATTTGATTTAAAATCCTAGCTTAAATGACAAGTTATTTGCTGTGTTAGAGCGATGCTGATATAATGAGTGATGACCTTTAACACTGTCGAATGAGTGTACTTGAAAACTTAGTACGAGTATTCAAAATTGGTTATAATAAACAAACCACAGGGCGTTAGTGGCCATCAAATGTTTAATAGATACTTGTCAATCATAACCGTGGATTAATTAGATTTTCGGTACCAATCGGTTTTCAGAGGAGTTCATTTTGGCATAATGAATATTAATTTACATTTTAGGACTATAAATTTCAAGAGATGGTAGTTAATTATCCATTGTGTGTATTTAATTATCGTTATACAAGTAACGTTATATCATGCCTTTATCATGCCTGGAAAGGATTATGATACCGGTAGAAGGAAAACGCGCTCAAGGCAGAGCACCGGCAAGATGGTTAGAAACGATCAAGAAGGTTGTTGGAGGCAGCATTTACCGAGCGGTACACTGGCAACTGAAGAAGACCACATAGCTTGGAGACGCGTCGTTTGTGGTGGCGATCCTGAGTTTTGAGGGAACGATGAAGAATAAGAAGGAAAATACAAGTAGGTTACGTACTCCGTTGTTACTATCTTACATCAACTAGTACTATTTTTATGAGAACTTCATCGAAATCAGTTCAGCAGTTTGCAAGAAAACGCACCAAACTAACAGAAACTTACTGTCCCGTGACTTATGACTACTATGGTTAATAGGTAAAGCAAAGCAGGATCAGCGTCTTCATCTACACTACACAATTTTGTCTATAACTAGTCTACCAATCATAGCTAACATTGCCCTCAATCATTGTAGTGGTCTGTGGTGTTGGCCCACGTACTGAAACGTTTATGGTCTGTACTGTGGTATATTAATAACACCAATTAATTATCCTGACCTCAAGCTAAACCTACAATTTACTCGATAATTGGGTCAGGCATACCTTGAACTTATGGAAACAAGAACAAAACATCGAGTTGTTGATTAATATTCGGCGTGTCATCAAAAACTTGTCCTATCACTGTTCTAAAACTTAACACTTTAAAACTCTCAGTAAACTAAATAGCAAAACTGTTAAGTAGTTTGCAAAACGCTTTCACTTTGAAACTCAACTCCTGGTCAAACAATCCGACATGACTTGTTATTTTGCCACCATACAACGTATCGTCGCAAACACTCTACAGTCCAGATTGACGAAACCCAATACACGTTTTAAACGACGAGTTCTAAAATAGTTCTAAAATTTAAAACGTTTAAATTTTAGAACTATTTTAGAACTCGTCGTTTCACGTTGCTATGTTATATCTCATTCTATTAGACGGGTGTCATGTACGCGGAGGATTGCCACGCTATCACGGCGCGCCCCATCTCCGGTGCACTGCGATCCGCTTTTACCGAATAAACATTAGGCGGCTCTGCGGTCCTATGAACTCCTGGTACCCCGATTATTTGACGCAGGCATTTCAGAGTTATCTCGCTGTATAATCTATTGACAGACCCTTTTCAAAAACGCAGTAATGAGTATTTGGGTCTTTTTATTCGTCGTGTGTTTCGCTTTATGTAAAACTAGCTTTTGCTCGCGTGGTTATCGGAAAATATCCCACGAGATCGTACTACCAGGATTTCATACACAAATTTTATTGGATATAATATCGGTCAAAATAGCTTCGGAAGTAACAATGAAATTTTTATCAAATTCTGAAAGATAAAAATGGTTATTGTGGGTCATCCTTAGAAAGTAGACATATGCCATTTCGGACATTTTTGTTGAACTTTTTAAGATATACAACTATATACTGTAAAACATACATTTTATTTATCTCTTATGGCTTACGCGGCACACGCCAGTTAAGCTCCCGGTCGGCATGATTTTTTTCGACATCTTCAACAATAATCGTCATATTTCAGCCAATTTACACAAAACCTTAATGAACTATACACTAAAACCTTCTTCATACATCATTCGATTCAAAATCCGTTCGGTAGTTTTTGATGTTATCGCGTTCAGACAGACAGACAGACATACAGACAGACGCGGTGGAGAACTTTGTTTTATAATATATATGTAATATAAGGATAAAGGATTAGGAAGAGTCGTTTGGAGTAAATACTTTGCGTTAATGTCTGACACGGCCTTCGTGGAGATTAAGTTATGAAAATCTAGAATATTACTAGTAATTTTAAACAATTCAAAAAGTATTAAAATAAAGCAAAGTTATAAAGAGCATGCATGAGCCCCACTTCTGGGCACAGCTTTAACAATAAGGTAGCCTTATACTAACGGTATTTACCTATAATTTGCTTGGAGCTAATATTTTATGTTTCTGTATTGAATTTGATAAGCGTGTTTTTCCCAAATACGTAGTGTGACCAAGACAAAAAAAAAAACGGTATAAAAATTAAAGGTTGCTTCATGAGCTGAAACGTAGTCTAAATATCGAATAGACATAAGAACATTTATATTGTGTAGTAATCTACAGTTACACTTTATAATCTTCAAATCAACAGCTAAAACACAGGAATGCCAGCATTGCGACCGAGTACTTGTCCACACTGAATGTGAAAGCTTAGTCGATTAAATTCGATTCAAGGACTACTCGGGGCGTCCGTAGCCATGCCGGTAATGTACACATAAAATATTTTACTGAAAATATTCTATGAATTTTATAAGGGACTTTAAAGTATCAATATAAAATTAACTTAGTTACAGATCATCATCATTCACCGTCCTTATCCTAGTTTATTTGTGGTTGGCGCAACATGTCTTTTCTTCATACTTCTCTATTAGTCGTCATCTCGGTGCTCGGTATAGATACAGATAAGTTTTCTAACGTATAGGTAGGTATGCAAAAAGATTACCATCAAAGTTAATGCCTAGGTTTTAAAGACGCGATTTTTCGTTTTATTTTTACAAAGACCCTATGATTTTCATGCTGTTTTACTTCAATAATGTATGAAACTTAAGACACTTGCAATATTGGACCAACCGGGATTCGGGATATGGATCCTTAACCCCGTTAATACAGAGTTCAGTTTCCATTCCCCACATAACTGCTATACTTATGACATTTTGTACAGTTTTCATCACTCTAAAATTAACGTGATCGTGTGTTTTAGCCGCGATAACGCTTTGTAACTATAGATTATTACATTCGGTGTTGAAGGCTCGTAGTCACAGTATAATCCATTACTGCCTGTATATCATTCTTAGGTTTTTAATAAGAGGTGTTGCCAACTTGTTGATACTTTTAGCTTTGTTTTAGTTCCATACAGTAATATGATGTTGAAATCAAAACTTAAATCTTTTAAAGCACGCGGATGTGACATGTGACGCGGTAACAAAGAGAAGCTAATATTAAAAAGAAAACACAGCAATTCGTTTGACATACCCATCTATCTTAAAAGGGCTTTTAAAATATAAAAGTCACTTTAGACTCTCTCGCGTTTAGCAACGTTCAAAGCTGAGTGAAACCCCTACTATTATTGCTAATTTAATAGGTTCGGACAACAATAGATATCGGAGGGCGTCTTTATTTTTGGGGTTGATCCGGTTAAGAACCGACATAAAATGACCCAACATTAGAGGTTCGGTTTATTGAAAAGTAGAATAAGAAATGGAATCCCGCGGCCTATGAAGACTTATGCTAACAAAAGACATTATCAAACAGAGGCAATGGATTTCCGAGGGATTCTTTTATATTTATGACCGTGTGCGTAGCTGTTCGGCAAAAATCAACGCACTTTTACGAAAAATGTTCGAACAAAATAATTTTCACTGTTTCAAATACTCGAGAATTACCGGCGAATTTGGGCTGTTTGAAGAGCGAGATTGAATAGCAATAATCCTCGCTAATCTTAGGAGCCCTAACTCGTACTTTTAACAATTTCACGTGTGTTTACTGTGAGTGTTCATCCGTAAAGAGGCGATTACATAAAAGTGTAACTGGGTGCTTCCCTTAAATAGGGCACATCAAAAAGAAAATAAAAATCTTATCCCATTTACGATCGGCACCATTAGCTGTAAGAAAAACATAGAGCAAAAAATATAAAAGAGACACGGCGTTACTTAGTCGTTCCGCTGATTGGAATATCGGTCTGAAAGCTTTTTTATGTACCCACTTACACGGGTAATACGCGAAACATTGACGTTATACCCGTAGGTGTTTATGTATGCTTGCTTATTTATTGGGTCATATTTTTTCTTTTAAAGTACAGCCTGTACCTGGCTATATTTATTTACTCGACATTCGTGTACAATACAGCTACTTCCAACAAAGTTTATTGCTGCGTTATCAACGTAAACGAAATCGAACAAAGAACATTTTTAGAACACTATAACGGTCGGTCGTTTTTGTAAGGTACAATTATCGCGTCGATGGTTTAATTACTCTACTAACGAGTACATATAACTAGGAATAGTTTCTCTATTTCTGTGTAACCGACGGCTTTAAAAGAGAAAAATAAAACATTTCACGTGGTTCCGTGGGTGGCACAGGTGTCGGCTTATCAAGGATTACGGTGCTATTAAAATCTTGCTCTCTTATTTTTAGTATTGCTAAACGGAAACGACCGTATCTGTCAAAAATATTTACTTTTACAATGCCTTAGTTTTAAATTATTAAATCTAAAGTGAATTTTGCGATACCTATTCTATTATAGGTACCTAAATAAATAGCTACAAGAAACTTACACAAAGTAAAATATATTTTATGGGCACTAGACAAACTATCATTTTAATTTTTTTTTGACACTGATTCCTGTAACACAGGTTACAACCTAGCGCAGGAGTCAGGATTTCCACATATAATGTAACAACTTTTTATGTCAATAAATATTATATTATATTATATTAATACAGTGGTCTATCAAAAACTGAATGAAACCAGAATTTAGACAGCAACAAACCGAGTTATATTATAAACTATCTACTCAACCTACTCGAATAGTACTCCATTCTAATAAAAGTTAGTCGAATGATTTGTTTCGTGCGCCATAAATAGTCAGTCAGATTTGTTTCACAACTCGCGGGCATAGCGCGGCACCGACAAAGAATTGCGAACGCTTTTGCAAAAACATTATATTGTCATTTTTATTACCTTTAGCAGTTACCAACACAACCCTGTGTGGGTAATAAAAGCCTGTGCCGAAATGTTTCATTTAGCCTCAATACCTAACCATATCCAATGTTCCAGTTTCGCTTTTATTATGTAGAGGTCATCTATTGTTCATTTTCAAATCAAAACTCAATAAAACTGAGCCCCAGAGCCGTGTCTTTGTGTTACAAATTGAAAACATATTGTTATGCCGTTGATTAAGTTACGCCTTCGCTTAATGAATGGACATCTCTCACACAGGCTTTGTGTAGGCTGTGATTGTAATTATGGTTTCTTTAGAAAAGGGTTTAAAAGCTCTTTTTATTTTTACTAATATTATTATCAACCCCGTTATCAGAAAAATATTAAAAATGTCTGCTTATTGCCTCTTACTTCGTTAACATGAAAATAACAAGGAAAGGTAGGTAGTACCTACATATTTATAAAAGGTCTGTATCTAAGTGTCTTTAACGCCTGTAGCACATCTCCGCCGCGAAAACCACAACAATTATTAAAACACACAACAATTATTTAAATATTTATAGTTCAATTCAACTGACTCGAGTCATGTTCCGCTATTCGAAATTCGAATATTTACTGACTTTTCAAGTCGGCGCGTATACGTATTTTTTTTTTTTTTTTTTGTATGCAACGCATAGCTTTTTACTGAGTAGTCCGATTTGAACGATTCTTATTTTATTGGGGGGTTTATACTTCGAAATTGATCTCATGTAAAGATCAATTGAAAACTAAAATCCGGGGTGGATTTTAAGGGTAAAAAATTGGGGTCAATTGACTTATTTCATTCACTTTGATGAGAAGCTTAGACCTAGCTTGGGTATGACATTCATCGAGGTTCTGACGATGGAGACGGAAGGCTGTTGAGGGAATTCCTTACTTGAGGAAAACAATAAATTATAACTCAAAAACAAAAATAAAAATCCTTCTTACAAAAAATTAAACCGACGAAAAAAAACTGAAAAGCGAAAAATATAAAATAAAATTTTAGCGTAACTAAGCTCCTAAACTAATTTAAATAATAAATTTTAAGTCGGCGCCAAACAAACAAATTCATTACTTAAACCGTTAATGGTAGCTTGATGGCAACATAAACAAAAGTCTTGATACGGAAATCGTTAAGGGATCGTATCCTTCTTCTTATTAAACAAATTGTTATAATGATATCGGATCTCGACAGGACAACTGCGTAAGTAAGTTTGTGACACCTAAGTAGCCGTAAGACAAGTTCGAAAGAGATAATGGTGTTAATCTGTGTGAGTCGCCACTTGAACCAGTTGCTATCGGGGCAAAGATGGCGTCGATAAACCGTGGCTTAACCGATAACATCTGAAGGGACGGACGAGTGCTGTAAGAAATAGGCTCATAATGAATCGGCCTATAATCACCTCGGCCATGATAGTGCGATACAAGTGTAGTTGATGTAGCTGTCTGTTTGTATTCGTGTTTATCACAACTAAGTAATTGTTCTGAGTAGGGCTAAAATATAGTGTATTTGAATTATTTCGATTGTCATTATACACGTAGCATTTTGAGCATATTTTAAAGGGTTCCGTTCTTTCCAAAGGGTGCCAATAAAGTCAACGTGATCCTGTCTAAATCTCTGCCATCTGTCTGTCCGTCTGTCTGTTACAGGACTGTATTTCTCTAATGTAACATAGGCAAAACTACATATTTTCACAGAATACGTGTGTAAACCATAGACCAAACAATCGGTAGGTAGAGATTGTCTAAATAAGGTCGTAGCCAGATAAATTCTAAACCCGCATGACATCCACAATGATTGTGAAACAACTTTTGAGTTCGGTTGCATTTCACCGATTACACCCATATGAACTAGGAGGACGACTCGCATTTAGATTTGTTTGCAGCTTTCTAATTAGTGCAAAAACAAATTAAGGGATTAAAAATTCAACTGTTTGCGACCAGAATCGTAGGGGTGAAAAAACTTGTACGAAAATAACTATGAACGCCACATTTGCTTGCTTAAAATTTCCTTTAATTCACTGTGAATATTGATATGTTGACTTTGAGGTATGACCTTACATATAGTGATGTAGATATACGGCAACAAAGGTACCTACATACCTATTCTAACAAAAATAAATCCCAAATACTATACGTAAGAAAACTTTATTTATAATCTAACGAGCTTGTTAACATTATTCTCCGTTTTCTGAGAATTTATTTTATTCATCCCGTATTATAAGTTTATAACTTCATTATTAAAGAAAATGTTGCTCAGCGTATTTGTAGCTACTTATTTTAAAAAAGATACACAACAATAAACGTATTTCACAAAAAAGCTGCCTCATTAGGAGTTTTATTCGTAACATAGTAGAGTAAAAATAATAAATAAGATTTGACAAAGCCTTTGGAAGCAAGAAGGCGTATTATGTTTAAATAATCGGCCGTGACTGTACCTCACGTATTTCGAGATGGGAGCAAAGTGTTTTAGTAATGTTTTCTTGTGATACAACCGAGGAGACGTTAAGTAGGTACTTGTGTTACTATGTAGATTACCTAATTCAGATGTTGAAACGTGGGCACAGAAAGATTATGTACACTGCTTACTGCTCATGATAACAAGCTGGAGCTGTGACACAAACTAAGTCCAACCACTTAACCCGCCCTTTACGTCCAAAAAAATGCAGCCACAATAACCTTTACTCTGCCACTGACTATGCCGTAGAAGTGGCGAAGTGTTAGGCCAACTGTCGTGCTATTAACCCGAGGAAGAAGACGATCACAACAATATGTGAGAACAAAGCGCGATTCATTTTTGTCTAGTCATGCATACTCTAAAACCTCAAAATTGAGCTTCCTAAAGCCCATTGTTATAATAATAACTTCATGAATACTAACAACAACGCAATCACAATAATAGCATCATCTCACAAGCTCTGCACACTGGCATTGTAACAACGTAGCTTAGCACAAACAAGCATCAGATCAAGTTAATTGAATATTCTGCGTGATGGTCACAATGTTAATCCACTATACGAACAGTTCAATAGACCAGTTATCACGGAAAAAGGAGTATTGGATAAAGCCAGCTTTGGACCGATTACATCGCCTCACCGTCCTCTCTCCCAGTAAATTCGTGTAATAGGAGGCGCCTTGTGATTGGCCAGTTTCGAATACCCGCAAGCGACAAATTGGATCCAGTTAGCCTGTAAGGTCATGTTACTAAAAGATAAAAGGAGGAATAGAGGCCACTTCAAATTGGAGGAGATTCAACTATCGCCTCAATATAACAGAGTAAACTGTTGTTATTATTTTAAATTATACCCTAACGTTGTACCTGAACGTTAATTAGGTAAAGGGTTGTTTTAAGAGAATCCAGCTTTGAGAGCGACGACGAAATTAGTACTTGAGTAAGCAGAGCCTTTTCTGATGAGCACTTACCGAAAATGAGAGATACCTACTTTATGTAGCTGTTGTTGAAAGCACAAAGAAGAAAGAAGAAGAAGAAAATACGTTTATTTGCGGTAAACATGACGCAAAAAGAACACAAAATTATAAAATGGAAACAAGTTCAGGGAAAATATGCGTCACATTCACGCAAAACGGCCATCGCAAAGCTTCTCTATTTTATGACTGAAATGATTGCGAGTAATTTTGATAAAAAATCTTAGCTAAAATTGAGTTTAAGACCTGGATCAGTTCATGTGTGATCAAATTGAAGCACGTTTAAGCATATTTTATGCTAAAACCTAAAACATTTCCAATACTAAGTGACGTTTAATATCATCTTTAAGCAATGGCCAAACTGAGGTGAATCCCACGTGGGTAGCGGGGCGAAATATTCTCGCGCCTATAGGGACGTTGACTGAGGGAAAAAAAAACTATTTAGTCCATCAGTCAGATAATATAAAAATATTAGACACGTATTTTTTGCTTTCTCATATTAATAAAAAATGGTTTAGATAAAACGCATTAGAGTTGGGGAGTGGGGGCTCGCTACGTCACAAGTCAGTATAAAATCGACCGGGGAGTGACGTCATGCCACATTTTAACGTATTGTCTACTCAATATATTGCCGTAATCTTTTGATTACGTAAAAAAAAGAAAAATACGTGTCCAATATTTTTTTATAATCTACCTGACGGACAAAAAAAATGTTTAGTTATCATCCCTGTCAATTAACTTGTAGGTATGCGGGAGGTGTTCAAATGCCTTCTACTTCTTTTGTTCAAACAAAAGCCTAAGCGAGCAGCCCCGCGCGGGATCCTCAGTGTTGCCTGAGTTTTACTTTTAAATCAAATACTCTTTGATTAAACAACGACATTAATAAGGCCTGTTTTTTTTGTGTGTGAATACCCGTCAGTTCAGGAAAGACGGAGGGTTATGTTGGTCTTCTACTGACGCAAACCACAAGGTGGCCTTTCTCAGCCACTGACAGGTATAAACGGATCAAAGAACTATATGCCTGATCTGCGATGGAAGTATGAACTACGTTAGTGGTTGTAGCATGTAGCCGGTGTTGGAAATAATTATGTTATTCGGGAAGAACTTGGCTTATTAAACAAAAGATAAGAATCTCTCAACAAACTTCTTTGCTTATATACTCAAGCGGTAATAAATACAGGACCCATTTAAATTATATTTAGAGATTTTTAAAGCTCATAAAATTCCTTTCTTAGTTCACCTTTACAAACCTGCGGAACATCATTTCCAAAGATATTTCTATGTTTAGTAGTTAAAAACTGTGTTGTCTTTCAATCGGACACTATCCGACCGATTAATTGAATAATTGATTCACGATTTGTAGACACGATACCTACATACTAAACCTTGACTCGAACTTTGTGTGTGAATAAATGTTACCTAAATGTTCTTTAACTTTCTACGTCATTACGTTAGCCTTTTCTCTTATTTACATTAGGTTGTTTGTACACTGTGATTTGATCAATTTAATTCAAGGTAAAGAATCAACAAGGCCTATGAATTAAGATTACTTATTCAAATACATTTGACCTGTATGAAGTAATGTAATCATTTGAATTCGTTTATTAATGATATTTGTTACAATAATACTTCAGTGAATAAGTTCCTGCTATATTTATGTTTACATACATAAACTCGAAACTTTAATTGACAATCGGGTTGAAAATATCAATTCCCCTTACAAGTGTGAAATGAAAAGGCTGGTGAATATGTTTGTTACTAAATTATGCATAAATGACTCAACGGATTTAAATGAAAATTGGCACACTTATAGACCACGCCTTGAATAAACAAATAGGGCACCTATTTTATGTTCCCATAGAATTCAATTCATCACTCGTAAGTGAGACTGAAAGTTTTAAATAAAGATCAGAGCATCCCCTTTCATCTTACAAAATTCTTCAAAGTAAAATGTTATTAATTTTCTAACTGTACCAAACGAGGCATCTTTGTAGCGAGCTCAAAGTTAGCCGTGAATGTCCCACGAGGTATCCCAGGCTCGGCTGAAACAGACGTGCTTCAGTGACTGTGGCAGAGCTTTCAAATTTGCGTGCCGAGCGCATCATAAACAAAGCCGTGCTGCTGACATTTGTGGACACTGCTGACTGTACCTACTGATATAATACATTTACTGTAAACCGCGTTTATTGTAAACAAGGTGCATGTTGTGTGGAAATTTATTTGTGTGCTTATGAGGAGTTTTTGCTACGTAGTGGTAACATGCACGACGCAGATCTTTCAGCGCTGGTTTAAGCATAAATCAGGCTACAGATTTTGTTTGAAAAAGATACCAAACAAATGGTAAATTTTTCAGGGCGGGCCAGTTCTTAACAAAAGAACAAAGTTTTATTTATTTAAATAAGAATTATTATTTAAATAAAACTAAATCCACGGCATATTTTTTTTACGTGAGAGTTTTTCTTTAATATCACCTACAGCTTAACCTAGACGTCGAAGTTGTTACCTATATAAAAATAAAATTAAAACCACATTCCAACACGCCTTCAGTTTTATGTCTTAACCTCAACACACTCATGACCTTAGTTAGTACGGTAAGGTTACCAAGTTCCTTAACATAGGTTAGGTCAATGGCACCTAATACGACCTTAACTATTAACTTGTATTGGGTTCTAGGAATCGTCAACCTGAATGTTTGGTTGGTAGAGTAGCCAGTGCGTCTGACGGCACTGCAAACTGCCGATTCAATACCCACACGGAAAACATATTGTACATACATATAGAATTGACACACTACGTTAATTTGCTGTGTTATAGCTATTTCGTACAACTGACAAAGAATGTCAGTTGTGATTTGAATGTACGAACTTTACGAACGAACTTAACGAACTTATTTAATTTTACGAAGACGCACCCTACTCCGAGATTACTGTACTGCAAGCTGTATTTGGGTAAGGAGCGGAGCGAAGCGTGGCTTGGAGGATGGCACTATCTATAGGTATTCAATTTGATTGTGATAAACAATTAATTTCCTTGACTACATATGATCAAGGATATAATGAAATTGTAAAAAATGTAGACATATTATATCGTATACCTATCTTCGAAGCTCACAAATTACCCATAATATCTCTATTTCACAATTTCATGATATCTTTAATCAGAGACCTATGATCAATGATATGATAGTGTAATACCCCCTTAAACAGATCGTTTTTGTGCTATCACAAAAACCGTACAGACCCATGGCCCCAGCACTACGCCACAACGGGAGTCTTAGTGTGGGACAAGGTTTAGAAAACCTATGAGCATGTATCCTTTATTTGTATCGTCTATATAAGAAGTCTTTCAAAAGGCTTTGCTGCTCACCGAGTGGTAAACAAAACAATAGTAACCTAAATTACAACGTCGCAAAAAGAGAATAAAATAAGACTGCATTGTCGCAAATGTTGCAATTAGCATGGTCAAGCTGTACCTAAATTCTGCAAGAAATCCATTCATATATATTATAAATGCTGAAGTAACTCTGTTCGTCTGTCGGTATGTCTGTCTGTTACCTTTTCACGACTTAGCGGCTGAACGGGTTTCGATGAAACACACAGGCAGACCAAGACACGGGTTTAGAACATAGGCTACTTCTGTGGGATAATTTCCGATCTCCACGCGGGCGAAGCTGCGAGTAACAGCTAGTTTTCTATAAAGTTTCTTATAATCTATACCTATATAATGTGTACCTTTTAATAGTATGTACAGCTATTTATATTACCAACAAATACTACGTAACTATTATTTTTAGAAAAACTTGCTACGCCTCGGCAAGTCAAACAGCTGAAAATAAAGTTCAAATTGGTGAAAATAGAACAAGTCACTATTATTAATAATACGTTTCTATTAATAGCAGCACAAATAATGATTACCTCCGCACCATTTATATTTCTATAGTTAATACATACGGTGACTTGCACACAGTAATAGAAATTCTATGTAGGTCGAAAACCAGTAGGTAAATACTTCTGAAAACCAACTATTTACCGAAATGCATTGTAGGTACCTACTCATTATTACACAACTGTCCAAAAAGAAGTGTAATGTTTTCAGGGTTCATGTATTTATGTGAGTTTCTTTGTTCCACCATAACTTTTAAATGCCTGAACAGATTTGGATGTATGGGGTACATTTTGATTGAAAATGAGTGCTAGTAAATGAGTGACCTTTCGTTTTGTTACACAGATTAATTACTAATACAACTCTTATAGGAACCCTTTATGATCACTTTGTTGTTCGTCAGTCAGTCTGTCAAGACCCTTTTTCTCAAGAACGTGTGGAAGTATCAAGTTGAAATTAATATCAAGTACGTAAATCTATATTTTCTCAGAGCTTTAAAAAAATTAAGCTTCTAAGTCAACGCATTAAAAAATTAAGGCTATTTATGTGACATATTTTGAAACTTGCAAATAAGTCAAAACCTACAGGGTACTTCCTATTGACCCAGAATCATGAAATTTGGCAGGAAGCAAGGTCTCACAGCTCAAGTAAAGTAAAAAGTGAATAGATAATTTGTAGTTGTATCACATAAAAATATTTTTTTTTGCGATTAAAAGCTTACATTAAATTTGCAGTTGGAGAATTGACCGTTACGTATATCGATGTAGGTATGAGAGAACATGGTCCTCAACTACTAAGTTAAGTTTGTTCTTGGGATAAATTTATCCCAACTACGGAACCCTTCATTGTGCGTGGTCCGACACGCACTTGGCCGGCTTTTTTTTTTACTTCCAAATTCCCTTTTTTGGCAGGGCAGCCGTGTTTTTTTTTTTTTGTTATTGTACCTCTTTAGTTATGGATTTCTATGGGAAAGCCATTAATAACTAAGTTATTATACTTGCTTTTTACAAACCTTTACTTTTAAATATTTTTTTTTGTTTTTCATTAGCACTAGCATTAAATATTATCAAAGTTAATGCTAGACCCCGATCACGTCTTCTGCTACGCATGGGTTTTTCTACTTGATTTTAATAAATTGCTTGATTAACAACAGCCATAAAAAATATCTCATTATTAACATTAATTTCCTGCACCACCTTATACACTGCCCAATTGACAATTCACCACATTCACTTTTTTTTTAATATCCGCCTTTGTGGTCTAGTGCTTAGACAACCTGTCTCAGACCAAGGGGTCCCGGGTTCGATTACCAGTGGGGATTTTCTGCTCGGTTTGGTTGGTGGGCTTGTTCTAAGTACACCTGGCTAGCTACCTCCATCTTATCTAAGTCTGTCGCCATAATAACAATGTTAACAGCATTTTTCGGCAGTTAGAGGTAAGAAAGCCAGTTCCTCTGTGGTTTGAGTATTCCGGGTGAAGTTCGCTTCCACCTTC
Organism: Xanthia icteritia; assembly: GCA_949128155.2. NCBI lineage: Eukaryota > Metazoa > Arthropoda > Insecta > Lepidoptera > Noctuidae > Xanthia > Xanthia icteritia. The sequence goes on from OX421930.2 coordinate 11,269,390, forward strand.
GGCCTGATCATCAATTACCATCAGGTGAGATATAATTTCTAACGTAATGATATTATCGTGGACGTCCACGGCAGGGAAGTAAAATAAAAAAACGTTTTTTATTTTTTTAATACGCTTGGCAGTATTTATCAAAGACACAATTGTAAAAGGAAATACATAAATACGGTATTATGTGCAATGCATTGTACGTACATTCGCGGCCAGCACTGTTTAACAATGGCACTATGTCATTATTTATACGCGTATTGTACATTGGAGGAATTTTAAATGAGCAACGTATGCTGTATGTGCAGATACGAGGGTTTTAAAAATATAGTAGTATTTTATTTAACATCTGTGTGTTGATATATATTTCTTTCTTTATTGGCATACATATTTTTTAACAGAGATAATGAGGCCTGGACTCCTGCGCTAGGTATGGCACCCATGTTACAGGAGCCAGTGTCTTCTACCAATTACATGAGTCGATTTTTATGCAAAAAGAATTAATCGAAAACACATAAAAATAATACAAATTTAAATAAAAAGAAGAAACAAATATATAAACATGAAAAACATTACTTTCGTGGAGTAATTTATAAGAGTGTTTGGTGTATAGTGTATATGGTGTGTAGTGTTTTTGGTGTGTGAGTGTGTAATGTAGGTATGTGGTTTGTGATGTTTAGAAACGTCTGCTTGTGTGGGATGCGTGGATTTTTGTATTTGTACCTATTTTAGCAGGAGTACCTTACTTTTAGCTTCCTTCATTGTGAGTGGATTTATATTAAGCTCTTTATTTGTCTTATTATACAAAACATTGGACAAATACTTATGTTGCTTTCTAGCTGATGCAGTTCGACGTTTAATCAATGAACAGATGATTCGTACGGTACGATTTAAAAAAATACTTTAATTTAATAAAGTGCTGTTTGATGACAATTTCTAAAATATACATCTGCCGTACTGTTAATACTTAACATTTCTCATATAAAGTTATGGTGGGGAACCTGAATGGCCTGAATGTCATTACTTTAATGACAGATCTTTGAGCCCTTAAAAGGCGAATCATTTACGCCTTACAATCGCCACCTCAAACCCGAATACAGTGTGCGAGAGTTGATATAAGAGGATTGAAAGTATTTAAAATATTACAGAGCTGTATTAACTTCTTTGCTCTTTTTGACCGACTTCATAAAAAGGAGAAGGTACTCAGTTAATTGGATTTAAAAAAAAGTATGCTAGACTGATTTTGCAAATTATTTTTTTTTCTCGAAGGATATTACATATATTATTATTATTATAGGGTTATTATAAGGATATTACATATATTATATTTGTTCCGTGCGGGAATCGAACACGCGACTCGCAGTGCAGCAGTCAATTACTTAACCACTGCGCCAACCGTGCCGTCTATATATACTTCCCAGGTGTCCCATAAAATGTTATTAATTAACTTGGCTTGGGTAGTTTTTGAGTCATCTTCAATAATACATATTTTTCCCACGCTTACTATAAGTGGATTATGTTATAATAACGTCCTGTCACTATTATTTACATAGCAGGGATTCGAATTTATGTGGGTTAGTTACACCACATTCCGGCGAACCACATTCCCCCACACTTACAGGGTGGCCCGGTCCAACCTTCAGCTTATTGGTCGAGTTCCAAAACTCAAAAAAATTCTTAGACGCTTGGTGCGACGCTAATATGTCCATCTTAATCTGATCCTGGTGATTTTGGCACCATTTAAGCCTACCCCTAAAGATTCCCTGACTGTCGCATGTCTTCCCAAATTCTACCCGATTTTGGCTTATTATAGAACAGCCACATATGATATTTAGACCGAGCCTTGAACGTGTTTGTTCCAGCCTGCCACTTTTCTTACCTTTTGGGGTTGCTTGTCATCCCAGGCCCGCACAGCAGCCCCTAAGAAAGTATTTCCAATGATGCCATACATACGATCCAGCGCACGCCTATGTTCTACAATATGTCACATATTATCTCCACACTTCACAAACAACTCCGGATAGTGGATATTTCTCAAATCTTTGTTACATAGATCCCAATACCTATCTATTTCCACCTTATCGCGCTCCCGCCATAAAACTTTACCTTAGTTTCCTGCGCCAGTTTTGGCACAATTATATTTAAATCGCACTCAATTATTATGGGTAGATGATCTGACCAATAGGTATCGAGATCTACGATGACATTTGTTACAATGTCCCAAGCTGACTTCGTAACGATACAGTGATCCAGCCATCGCTGACTACCATTTATGTCACTGACATAATATGTCAGTTATTGACTCGGACGCTTTTACATATTATGTAAAAGCGTCCGAGTCAATACCAAATTTTTCTATATCAGCGCATATCCACTGACGATCTTGACAGTGGTTACAGAGCTCAGACCAAAACGGCTGATGTGGATCAGAATTAAAGTGTCCTAACATGAATATTGTTTGTCATTGTTTTCCACAATGGCACTGATTTCACCTAAACTAATAATAGCTTCCTGTCACTGTTATTTACATAGCAGGTTGTATTCGAATTTGTGTGGGCGTAGGTACCTTTAAAAAAAAAAAAACAACTACCAGCTTCCAAAAATAAGCGCAGCCATTTGATTTTTTTTTGAAAAATGTTTTCTATTGTAGGTAAATATATTGACACCAACTGTGCATATTTTTTCAAATTTTATATTTATGTATTAGTGCTGTTCTGTTTATTTTTATAATACTCGTATTATATTTGGGAATGAAAAAACAATTGGACTTATGTTAAAAACATATTTGGGACGACGTTGTGTATTGTTAACGTTATTCAAAAACTAGAAACATCTGACCAGTCAAAAGAATAATGTAACAGCTTCATAGCCACACAAAAGGTTCCCAAGCTGACCTTTTTGGAACGAAATGCAAGAAAGCGTAAAATCTGTAAACCTTTAACCTAGACAACACTACGATGCCTATAAAATACATGAATCATCGTAAAAATAATCAAAATCGAACATCTTTAGGTAACCTAATACCTATTATTTCGGGGAAATATAAATTTTTTACGTCAACACGAAATAAATTCATATCTATCTTTAAATGGGTCAGCACTAGTTTTTCTTGGAACTGTCTTTTTTAGTAGGTACCTTTTTAATTCCCACGACAACATATAAGTTAAGCCGCAGCGGCGGAGCGTCCTCAATAGTTCAAAAGTGATTCCGGATCTCGTAAAAATACAAGAACTTAGATATAAACTTTTAAAAAGCAACTCAGCCCTCTTATTTTTTTCTTACAGAACCATCCTGAACAAGTTGGATAGTTTTACAACGAAGACCCTTCGATAAAGTGTCATAATTTAGGTGAAATATTGTTTTTCTGGCGAGGGGAGCATATTTCGTTATCTTATTTGTGGTTTCTGAATAAGTTAGTTTTCTTTCCTTTCAATAGTATATATTTACCAAAGCGACTTCGGAGACCTGTTGATAATATTATTTATGAAGTTCTTCAAACGTATGGATGTATTTGCGTTATATTGTTTGTCTGTTTTATTTGTCAGGTAAATAATGTCGCAATTGGCAATTTCTGTTGTTTTCCCTTTTCACTAACTTTGCCCCATATTTTTGCATTAGTTACGCCAATTTTAAAGCTTAACTATTTTGTTGTGAAGTTTTTAAGACTGGTATAACGGTACCAACGAAATCGCAGGTTTTTTATAGACAACTAGCTGCACCCTGCGGTTTCACCCGCATAAGTCTCGATCCCGTGGAAATATCGGGATAAAAAGTATCCTATGTCCTAACCCAGGTCATGGTCTACCCATGTGCCAAATATCATTCAGCTTTGCCTGTGCCTTTCAGTCGTTTTAGCGTGAAAGCTTAATAAAGAAACAAACAAACAACCTCAATTTCGCATTTAAAAACCTAAACCTGACCTAACCTAAACCTAATGCTAATAATTAAATAATTAGCCTACCAATTACCGACACTTTCCGTACAAAACACAACTAATATAATATTCGAGATTGAGTCGAACATTCGTCGTATAAAAGGAGGCAAAATAAGAGCCATCAAATGAAACTTTTCTCTTTGCGCAAAAGTTTGTGATGTGAACAGAAACCCGGGGTGCGCGGGCGGCGCCCCTCGGGACGCACATGCATGTTTAATGGCGTCCTAGAAAGGTCAAGACTCTGAATGTGAGTGGAAGTAGTGAATACATTACCAGCTCCCGAGTGGCCAGGTAGTCACATCCAGGCAACCGCGTCGTGACAACCTCTTTTCTAACTTACACGCGGACAGGTAGTTTGTAGCTGTCTCTCAAACAAATTAATTGTGTCTTAGTTTTGAGCTGTAACGAGGGAGCAACTCAAACAAAGTTTTGAGAAAGGTACGCGATGGAAGTGTTGGTTCCCCTGCGCTAACATTATGCCGTGAACTCGCAAAATTTCGCCGCGACGTTGACGTTGACGTGGTTAGCACAACTGGCCTGCTTGGAATTGAAACTTTGTTGGACTTTAAATTACAAATGAAATAAGTACAATCATTCCGAGTTCTACATGTTGATTCAACTTAAAGTTTAAGAATATGCTGTGTAAGTGCTTAAGTAAAACTTTATGTAAGTCATATTGTTCGTGTAATAACCTCCACGATGCAGTGTAGGGTCGTACCTACCTGTGTAAATAAAGCTAGGGCCTAAATGCTAAATAAACTATGCATTTGTCAAATTATAATACGGAACACGAAAAAAAACACAGAATGTACCCGCTGACATCCTCCCGCTGCGTCGCAAGAAAAGGAAATAGGTCAGTATGACGCTCGTAAACGAGGCTTAGCAACTAGTCACAAGTCGCGACCTACGCACTGTTGCGATACAATGCGAACGTAGTTTCAAGTGGTATGAACACTTCACTCCCCTGTCAAACAGTGGGGGATACACATTTATAAAATATGTAGTCAGTAGGTGGAAGGAGTTTTTACTCACCTTTTGGTGGGTTGATATGCAATGCGCTTCTAAAGAGGCTTTCTTCATCACGCCAGTCTAAATTCCTCTTCATCGTGTAACCGCACATAGCGGACAAGGTCACAAGCAGGGCCAGCATGAACAGCCTGCTCCGCGTCTCGCTGCGATGCCAGTTCCTTGTAAACACGCCAGCCCCCAGGCCAAGCAACAAACAGAAACCCACACTCGGTATGTACAAAACACGCTCCGCCACTACGAAGCCAACGTAGAAAAGTAAATTAGTCGCAGGCACGAATGGCAGTACCATAAATGCCGTAAACATCAGCAATGAAACTTGGGGACTGCAATACATGCTCCACTGCGTACTGCTTGCCTTGGACTTCGCTAACGATATCGGACAGATGCAACTAGAGTTGTGCATCATTATGTTATTGTTGTTGCTCGCGCGACACACACTCGTGTGCTCATCACTGAGTGAATGTTTGCAGCCAGTGCACGGACACAATAGTTTTTTAGATGAAACATTCTCTTTGTGCGGCGCATGATAGCTTTTTCTTTCATAACAGTCTTGTGCTCTATTATATTGCTTGCTACTATAATTCCATTTGTGCTTAATTTTACAGTTTTGTTTTTTGTAGTACTTTGCATCCCGAAATAGGTTATCTTGATGCTTTTTGAATTCATTCGTAAGTGTTCGCCAGGTCACTTTTGAAATGACGGCGTAGAATATCGCAGTAGTGATGTTCCGGGCGTCGAACAGCGTCGTTATCCTTGGTATCGAGTCCATCGACCAATCGAAGCTCAGATGAAAAGGGTATAATAGGAGGAAGAAGTTGAAGACGGGGAGATAAGCAAAAGTATAGAGGCGCGTAAGAATTGAGGGGTCTCGCGACGCGGGGTTATCAGCCGCCGCAAAGGCGGTGGGCGCCCCGGCAAGTCGCAAGCGCCAGTACAAGAGTGCGAAACCTCCGGTGCCCAGCGCGAAAACGCTCCGCCATCGATGCTGAAACAATGAAAAAATATAATTTAATAAAAAAACGATAAACACAAGCGAAGCGTTCAAGTGAGAAGTGAGCAGTTGAATACGTCAAACTTTAAGAAAGGATCTAAAAGTATCAAGCTATTCCCAATTCATAAAATAAAGTTTATTCATAAACGCAAAGAGGAAAGTTAGGTATTTGAAGTTTTTATTTTTCTAAATATTGTTGGGAACTCCATGGTGATTGATTACCTCGGAGCAATATTTCATTAATATCTGTCGAAGAATTTGCCGCGATGTAATAGAATTATAGTAATTTTTTATAACCCGTCGGATGCGTGGTGAAAATGCGAAGAAAATGTCTTTTTTTTTTTATTAAAAGAACAATAAATAAAAAATCATTTAAACTAAATCAATACCTACAAAGGAACAAGCCAAATCCTTATAAACAAACAATTCGCTTCAGAACAATCAAATCGATTTCAGAGTCGAGAGATTAATGACCATTTTACCAAGTCGTCAACCGAGCAGGTTTTCTACACAGATTTATTTGTTCACGTTTGTTCGAGATTCAACCCTATGACAGGGGTATTTACGGCTTATATCTTAACGGCACGAGGACGGCGGTATTAAGAACTAATCCCCATCGCACCAGAACGTGTCGTAAGGTGACTAAAACTAGTGGGAAACTGCGGTACTGTGGCTCTTCGGCTCTGCCAGCGACGATATACATCTTGGGTCGCAGACGATATAAATCTGGATCGGACACTTTCATTTTTTTAAAGGAATTTTTCCCAACTAATATTTATTATAGAGATATTTTCCAACTAAACTTCAAGCCAAAACCAAAACCACAAAAAAGGTGGGTTCAAAGAGCACAGTTATTTTAATAAGTAAAACAAAATCTTGTGTTTACAACAATTTTGTTGATGGATGAAAACCTTAAACTCATTGTAACCTAGTCAAAACAAAACTTCTTGGAAATCGGAATGAAATCAAACAATTATATCTGTACGATGTTTTCCGAGAATAGTGGCATTACTAAGTGTATAGTCAAAGTGCCACACCCGAGTCTGCAGAACTAATAATTTTAAGCCACAGCGAAGGCACCCGATAAAACTGATTTATAAAGGAGCGAATCGCGGCGAGACATCCCTTAGATTATTAAATTACTACTAGCACGTACATAACGCCGACCCTCTTTCAGGCACTATATGATTAATTTGAATATACGATCAGTTAGGTATTTTAATCTACTTAAAGTGGTGTTATTATGAAAGTTTTCACGGTTATTTAGTGGCGGTGGGGTTCGATCCGCGCCGGCCGGAGTGCGCTGCCGGCTTGTTAGTTGCGGGAAGCTCGAGGAAAAGATTTATGAAGGTTACCGCGTCCCCTACCCGACCTGGCCCAGGGGAACCCCCCGCAGAACTAACGACGCCGTTTCAGATTTCTAGCACAATTTACACCACCGGGGGAGCAAATCGGAAATCTCGGCGAAACTTGGATGAAGTACAAATTAATCAATCCGAATGAGGGGCAAAAAGCTGAATAATACAACACACTTTTTGCACCTTTGTGATTTTCATCGCCTTTTACGAGAGTCTTTTACAAATGGTAAATAATGATGTAAGGGCAGTTACCTACGTATCATTTTGAATTCTGTATCGAGATAATAAATATGGAAATGTCAGACATTATGTAGACAAAACAAGGTTTTCTAGATTACATGATAACATTATTGTACGTTGTGTTCCACGCGCGCCTCAAAGAGATGTCAGCAAGTGAAGTGGTCCGATAGGACCGATGACAACGTACAGGCAACGGAAGGAACACGGGTGGGTTTTAGTCAGTAAGAGTCTGACACGCCCTCCCGCTCCACCCAGAGCGGGAGAAGTTATTTGATAATTTCCCACCCAAAAAAAAAAAAAAAAAAAGAAAAAAAGGGCAGTTACCTACGTATCATTTTGAATTCTGTATCGAGATAATAAATATGGAAATGTCAGACATTATGTAGACAAAACAAGGTTTTCTAGATTACATGATAACATTATTAAATCAGAAAGAATTTGTTAGCCGAATTTTATAAAATAATTTTAATACATTACAGTTATAAAGTACGTACATGCAGTACATATTTCCCGTAAATTGTCGACTTGTATTTCATCAGGCAAGTTGAAGTCAAAGCAAATAACTTAATGAAATAAGCGAGCGAGCTTGGCCTAGCCGTCAGAGCTGCGCTTATCTGGAAAATTTACTGCCTGGCTGACATTGCCATCGTCGCCTCGTAAATGCCGACTCATTTGCCAGTCCGTTTGAAAAACCCTAAGCAGTAACTAGTAACAAATCTTTATTCAAAATATATAATATTCATTTATTTATATCGGGATATAAATTGTATTAAGAAAGCTTGATTAAGATTAAAAATGCCGTTTTACAACTGCGAAGAAACGACCTTGCATAACAACAGGCACGGTTGGCAAAAAGTTCTTCCTTAATGTTTTCACTTATTCGTATTTCTCCGACTAAGAATAAAACGTTTCGACTAATTATGTCCCAATTTATGTTTTTTGGCACTAGATTGAGATAAAAAACGCGACGATTTAACACAGAACCTCAGTACCAACCAACTTATAGGTATGTATCAACGAAAGTTCTGGCAAGAAAAACCTCCTACATTTTTCTGAAAAAATAATCTTCTGAGAGGCTTCCAAAATGGAAATTATTTCTTACAAATAAAACGCTGCCACAGAAATACCCTGCCTATGAACTCATAAAATCGGCGAGGTAGACGTCGGTGCCGAGGGCTCCATTAACTTTAATACTCTCATAACTACATGAGGAAATTTCTACAACAGGAAAAAGCTCTTTTAATTCCAACCGCCAAGGTCTTCGACAGGGAACGACAATATTTTTATACCGCTACAATATAATGCGTATAAAGATAGGTTCACACGCCACCCTGCGCAGTGGTGTTATTCAGAACGAATTATTAGGTGAGGAGCATATAGTAGGACTCCACTAATAACAAACAACTACTAAAAATACATGACCTAATTCTTAACATTGCTTGTACCTTCATTTTTATAAGTCGGCGTGGCAGAAAGTAACTTCGTCCTTATTGAAAATTAACCCTGACAATGGTAAAAACTTAAATATTCACACTTAGCTCACTCCATCAATAATTGCCGTTTAAAAGCAGCCATTATTTGTTTAAATAGTCAACAAATAACTTTGCCTAATGTCTGACTTGGGTTATTCAAACATGCGCTCAGAAAGAAAAAGAAAGAAAGAAAAGAAAGAAAATACGTTTATTCTGCACAAACAAAACGCACATTTAACGCTCAATTTTTGTTTCGCGCTTTGTCTAAGTTCCGACAACAGACTGCACATGCATTCTGTATTGAAAGTTCCTGCACCTCGGAGTGAGCCCACTCACGTTTTCTCTGTGCTGGATTGAATATTACAAAATCTACGCGAACATATGAAGAAAATGGTGGTATTTTATTTTGGAATAGGTAACTTTTCCACAAACGTCTAAATATTTTAATGGTTTAAGTAGGTATGTTTGTAGGCTGCATTGGAAGAGACGATGCGAGAAATTTATGAGTGACAATGCTTAAAAGCATCTGACGTATTCTAGGTGGTCAGCCCTGCTACCATCCGCGACTAATCTTTTGACTATGAACTTTTATTATATTGCTCGTGTGAAAACAGATGAGAGACTGTGATGATTCATTGATGTACATGAATACAATTTTTTTATTCATAACAGTTGTTTTTCATTATTCTATAAAAACAAACTAAACCTGACGGCATCAGACAAGCATCAAATAAAGCAATGTTACAAACAGAGTACAATAATCTCATATTTCATAACTTGCATTGCAATTTCTAAGGTAAATAAGCAAGTTTCTTGTGGCGAACAAATTTCATATCGTCATAAGCAGGTAACTGGTGAAATTCGAGTCACGTAGTCACAGCAGCAAATAATATTATGAGAGAAATCGTGTCTGTTGGAAGTATAACTTTACCGGCATTCCGTCTCCACCATGGGCCGTGGGTGCCTGTTCTTGTTATTATTTGTACTAGCGCTTCGCCCGCCAGCTTCACTCGCAGATTTTTCTTTTGTTCGAATCATATTGTAAACTAAAGAAGCATAAACACGAGCAAGAAGTATTTTTCTATACTAATACTATAAAGAGGTAAAATTTGTTTTTAAGTTTGTATATAGGGGGTAATCTTCGGAACTACTGGTCGGATTTGAAAATTTTTTTTTGCATCGGATAACCCAATTCTTGAGATAGGTTTGCTTGAAGAGGCTTGCAGACGAAGTCACAGGCAGAAGCTAGTATTGAATATTTTCAAGACCTGTAGTTATCTGAAGAGGTTTGCATATGCGTGGGAGCTCCGACTCCGGTAAAGATCTTGAAAAATATTATAATATTGGTACTATAGTGATAATTTCAGACGGATGCTTCATCTTCATACTTCAATATTTGGTACTCTAAATATTCTGCTGGGGAGTTTATTGCGCCACTTCTTCTTCACAGCTAAAGCACTAGGAAATGGTGAAGGGTGGACGTTTTGGGGGCCTGTCTTATGTAACTTTGACGTTCGAAAAGTGCTGATTCTCAGCCTAGTTTGAATAAATGACTTTTGAATTTTGAATTTTGATTTCATCATTATGATTTGGAAAGTATTTCACAGAATTACTAAAAGGTCAAATGAGCCATATTTATTATTTACGTTTTAGTAATCGATCCATGACCTTATTTCTAATATGTAAATTAATAATTGAACAAAAAAATATTTTGTTTTACTTATATAAAATATTTTATTTTATTGGTAGGTAATATTTTTTGCTAAAATAATAAAGTAATTTGCTAATTAGAAGAAAATATGTTTTAATTTATTTTATTTGATTGACACATGCTAAGTCACAGTTGTGTCGACATGTATACATTTGTAGTAAACGAGTTCATGCGAGTAGCACGTTCGTTAAGAATAAGAATAATTTATTTGTCAGCCGTTCTTATCTATATATTACGTCAACAGACCTTCCCATTGTTCACGGTAACTAACGTCAAACAAATACAAAACTATCTGAGATTCTGACATCGCAGGAACGACTGCGGGCGCTAGGAAAAGGGATAGTTCCATTAAACTTGTCTAAAGACTAAAAGCGATAAAATGGAACCAACAGGTAGATTACTAGATTTTATAGATTGATGTAGCTACCCTAGCTACATCAATCTATAAAAACAAGTGAAAACAAACAGAAAATTAATACTTGTATCGGACAAAAACAATCACGTTGTCATAAATCTGCTAAAAACCCATAACTCACACACAAAGCGACTTTTGTTTCACAATATTTATGTTTTGGCTACAACATTGTTTTGACTAAAAGGCGCCTGACCTTCGGACTTAGCAACAAAAAAATAAAACTAATTTAGCACGTGCCAAGTTGTTTTTAGAAAGGAGCAAAGTTATCCGTGTTGGACTACGCCGTAGCTGCGCGACACGACAGCCGCTACGTGTGCTACGAGGCTACGGGTCTACGGCTACGACAATAAGCTATTTTATTATTGGGGGCGCTAAGCGAATCACAAGTTCGTGACGCCTAAAATAGTGCCAACCGTAAACTGGCAAAGTTTTCAATATCTAGAGAATGTATAGAATGTTTAATCTTTTTACTCGAAAATAGAACAGAGCCCGCATTATTTCAATTTCAGTGTGTCTGTTTCATGAAACAGACCGTAATTTTATAGTAACGTAAAAGCAAAATATTCACACGTTAACAAGCGGAACTTGAACTGATTCAACGTGCGATACTTCGAGTTTTAATTGGAGGTTAGACATGTTCTATACGCTATCGATTATAGTAACTGCAGCTGTTGGTTATAGTTCGATTCTTTCCGGTCGTGCGTATTTGCTCAGTAGTAGGTATTACGTCCGCTCGGTAAATAATGGTAAGCCGAGTATTTACCTTGACGGTATATGTCAACAGACTGTTCGCTTTGTACCGACTGTTGAGCAAACAAACGTAATCCTCAACCCTCCGTGGATGAGATAGTCTTGGATAAGGGGGAAGGGTGAACGCGAGCGATTGTTCGTTTTCAAATCGGTGAATTGGGTCCAGTTTATTTTTCAATTTGTCATTCGTATAACTGCGCCTATTGAACATATTAATATTAAAGGAATATAGATAGTTATTTATTATTTGATTTTGCTTTTATATAGATTCTTTTCTTTTAGATTTTGTGAATGTGAGAACGTTGTAGGCTTAACAGACTGTAGATCTGTCGACCATTTTCTATCTTGCTAAGTACCTGGTACTTGTTGATAGGCCTACACTGTCCTCTCATACCTATTAACTCTGCAATTTGAAAGCATTGTAAATACCATTTACTTTTAAAAGAGTAACCATGGAGTTTCTTGCCGGCTCTTCTCCATAGGAAACGACCAATTGGAACCGTGCATCTAGCTTCTGACGTTTCATAAGTGCCCTTATAGGTTTATGTGAAATAAAATATTTTGAATTTTGAATTTGAATTTGAGTTAAAATAATTACAGTAATCTGTAAAGTAAAGCGTAGGTCTGTTCGTAAATATTACTTTAGCATAGTTTCAATAACAATAAATATCAAGCTTCGAAACTGAAACGATTAACGTCAAATAATTTCAATGACTTACTTAAAAATACCCAGTATAAAGTTATTTTATTCTTTGAAACCGCCATATCAAATCTAAATAGATCTTGGAAATGTCCTAGATCTTCTGTACTTACACGGGGAGAATTGTACTCAAACTGAGTTTCAAAGACTCAAGAGATGCTCAAACACTTTACAGTAACAGTTAAATGCCGAATCATTTAAACTTGGATGCCAATAATGAAAACCTTCGAACTATTCGTCTGAATTGCATTCCTAAAGAAGTTACTTTGACTATTGTTAAATTAAAATAGAAAAAGCTAGACTTGAATGGGTGGGCATAGGAACTTTAACATATACATCAGCTTAAGTTTCATATCGTGTAAGAGGGGGCACTCTATGACATTTTAACACTTTGTCCAACCTGAGAATCGAACCGAGTGGGTAGCAGTCTCACTTGCAACCGAGGCAGACTTTACAAACATTGAGTAATTAAGGCCTTATTATTTTATTTGTTTATAAAAGAGACATAAAGTTAATAAAATTCAAAGTGGGTCAAACCTAATAAAAAATATTACGAGCTGTATATAACGCAGGAATGTTCTATGCTATACGTGTAGTTAACTAGGTCCAATATAACCACTTGAACTTTCGTGTATAACGCTCATAAAATTATCACGAACTGACTGGGAACTTAAAACAAGCTGTTAGTAAATTGATCCGATAACAGTGGCGAGTTTCAGTATTTTTTTTGTATTTACAATAGTATTATGAGAGGCGTAACTGCCTCGTTGGTCTAGTGGTCGCAAGCGCTCCTGCTGAGCATGACGTCTTGGATTTGACTTCGGGGTCGGGCAAAGTGTTATTGGGTTTTGGAACACTGGAATTCCTCAGTAGCACCCCGGAGTCAGTATTTGTGCCCGGTTGATGGCCAACCCTTCGGGGAAACAAGGCTTGGTGTAATATTATGAAAGGCGTTTTATTTACGTTAATACGTGATACTAAACTTAGTTGAATAGTTACAAGCTCGATTAAAGTTGACCTCGTCAATCGGAAAGAATCGTAGGCTACTTCGTCTCGACCGCTTACTTTTAATGTGCCTAAGAGATTACGTCAATAGAATCGGCAGCAACGTCTGTTTACCTGTTTATCAATGAGACGTTTACAAGCTGAAATAAAAAAAAATTAAATTGATAAGATTGAATATGAACGTAGAGATCCAAGCCGTTGCCCATGATTTCTGTTGTAGAAATGAAATGAAATGAAATGAAATTGTTTATTCTGTAAATAGGATATTGGAATCACTTTTACACGTCATCTTAAAAAAATAATTAAAAATTAGCTAGATGAGTTCGGCGTTTCCTATCTGACTACTCTGAGAAGAAAGGCCGAAACAAACTCAGAGGTCACAGTCTCTTTTAAAGTTCAGACAAACCTTAACCTTAATAACCCACACAAAGATTGAGTTTCGATAAATTACGAAGTCTAACTCCCGAGGTGTCTTTATATTTTTATTTAAACATGACTTTAAAATCGCATATATCTATATTCTAAGTCACACTTTGTATGCCTAGCTAAAGAAATAGATAATAATAAGCTTCTTCGTGAAGAGTGGTGGCCCAGTGGTAACGGCCGCGACTTACGAGTTGTAGGTCGGTTCAAACACTGACAGGCGTTTTACTTTGTGTAAATTATTTCATCACCACTGCTCTCAACACGGTGAAGGAAAACATCGTGAGGAAACCGGCACGTCCTAGAACCAAAAATTCGAAGACATGTGACATCTACCAACCCGCACTGGGCCCGCGTGGTAGATTACGGCCCGCTCTCTCTCTCAGCGAGGAGGCTTGTGTCCAAGCAATGGTACATTATAGGCTGATTATGCTAATAAGCTTCTATTTCAGAGACCTGCTTTCATAAACATGAAGGTAGCACACATTGACGCGTCCCCAGTCAACTGTTTTTATCTAAGTGATGGTGTATGGTCCTTATGATACATATTTATATGTATTGAAAATGACAGGACATATTCATAGTTGAATTTAGTCGTGTGGCTATGAATAATGAATGAGATCAATCGCCTTTTTAGGGTTCCGTACCTAAAAAGGAAAAGACGGAACCCTTATAGGATCACTCGTGTGTCTGGCTGGCTATCCGTTTGTCACAGCCAATTTGCTCCGATTCTACTGAACCAATTTAGCTGAAATTTGACACACATATGAATTACTGTGACCCAAACACGCACGTGTAACTGAAATAAATGAATTTTGAAGACCACCCAACCGTGATAAGGTTTCGGTGATAGGGGGGGGGGAGAGCTTATCACCGAAACTACTGAGCCTAAAATGTTGGAAAAAATACAGAGAATGGTTCTTTACTCATAAACTACAGGAAAACCTATAAAAAGTCAACGGTCTTAAAATCACATGGTACTCTTATACACGATGTCTACATGTCTTTATTTACTTTCCTATTGCAGGTATGCTGAAAGAGATTTCTTTAGAAATAAGCATCACCTTTGTACGTATTTTTCTGTTATAAATAGTTAAATAAATAAATAAAAATAAATGGTAAACCTATCAATATTATGCGCACAAACATTTCATTTGCAGTTGGAATGTATGGGAGAACATGTTTTGCAACTACAATATTAAGTTTGTTATTAGGACAAATTCATTCTAACTACGGAACCCTTCATTGTGCGTGCAAATTTTAATACAAATATAAACGTGAAAACAATGCGTGGACGCACTTGGCCGGTTTTATACTAAAAGATTCATGGTACAGTACCTAAGTGGAATTTATAAAAATACAAAATGTTAATGGTTAAAAAACGATTGCAGTTTTTAACTTTTGATAAAAAAAACAATCCTACAATGATAAGCGGGGTACACAAAGTATCAAGAGAATAATTGTATCGTCCGGCCAAAAAAAATTTTTTTTTTTAACCTCGACGGTGAGTTCTTTCGCTTCATATTATCTGATGGTAATTGATGATTGATTATCAGACCGAAAGCGTGCTTCACACGGAATCCTTAACCACAGAGGAACTGGCTATCTTACCTACCTCTAACTGCCGAAACACAACAATGTTGTTAACATTGATGTTACGGCGACAGACTTAGAAAAGATACCTAAGTTAGGTGTAATGATAGAAGTATGTAAACTTTAGAAACACGTAAAGTATTTTTTTTAATTAGATTTTTTAGCGATAAGCGACGCTCTTCTGGCCATGAAAGTGAATTGCGAATTTATTCTGA
Source organism: Xanthia icteritia (assembly GCA_949128155.2). Classification (NCBI taxonomy): domain Eukaryota; kingdom Metazoa; phylum Arthropoda; class Insecta; order Lepidoptera; family Noctuidae; genus Xanthia; species Xanthia icteritia. The sequence continues at coordinate 11,285,211 of OX421930.2, forward strand.
ACTATCCCTCAAAAAGGATTTCGGAAATTCGTTCAAGAAATGAAAAACTCAACTGCTGGCAATAAATACTGAAACTCGATCGAAACATGAGTTTAAGTATTAACACTCAACGAGCATAGTTTTCCTTACACTACAGAATATTATATTACCTTTTTTTTACAAACTTCCTTGTCATAATCTTTTCATTATTTGACATTAAACCTACAATATTCTATATTTTTTATTAACCGACGAAAAAAAAGGGAGGAGTTTCTCAAGTCGACGCATACAGACGTATATTTATTTATTTTATTTATGTATAACCACCACGCATAACTTGTTACTAGTTAGACCGATGTGAACGATTGTCTTGTTTTATTGTGGAGGGTATACTTCGAAGTTGGTCCCACGTAAATTTGAAAACTAAAATCCACCCCCAAGGGTAAAAAAAATTGGGTTGATTGATTTTTCACCTACTGAACTTTCAATTGCGAACCGATTCTGTTGTAATTTCGCACACATAATGAAGTTCTGATGACACATCGACATAATAAAGAACTGGAGATGATCTGATGATGGAAGACAGTCGCGAGAGCTCCTCAGCAATTACATCGTGTTTGGGCTTATTTCATTCACCTTGATGAGAACTTCAGACCTAGATGGGGTATGACTGTTATCGAGGGTCTAACGATGGAGACGAAAGGCTGTTGAGGAAATTCCTAACTAGAAAACAATAGAATTAAATGGTAATTCAAAAGCGAAACATAAAAATAATTGAACCGACAAAAAAATCAGAAAAGCGAAATATTAAAAATAACTAGTGTAACTAAGCTCCGAAAATAATTTATGTAAAAAAAAATGAGGTGGCGCCAAATAAACAAATTAATTACGTAAAATGGTAGCTAATTGGAGATCTGTGAAATGTGTGTTTGGCGCCGCCTCAAAATTAGTTACATAAATTTGTTACTATTAGATTTTACGAATGTTGTAGGCTTAACAGACTGTAGATCTGTCGACCATTTTCTATTTTGCTAAGTACCTGGTACTTGTTGATAGGCCTACACTCTCCTCTCAGACCTATTAACACAGTAATTTGAAAACATTGTAAAAACCATTTACATGTCATCTACTTGTAGGTTTATGTAAAATAAAATACTTTTTTTTTTTTAATACATATGTAGCTTGGTAGTACGAATACCAACGTCTAATAAATTGTAATACTCTCACTCACTTTTACACCACTCAGATCTCCAAAGGAATCCTTAGGGAACCAAACTTACCCTTATCACTAAGCGAATAAAACATTACCGTTTATTTTAACACTGAAACAGTAATTAAACTACTAATTATACCTTTGTGCGTTATATATTTTAAACTTCATAAGTACACCAAAATACTTGTGTACCTTTGACATTTATGTCCCTCTGGTTAATGTTGTCATAGGCTCCATGTTTCCATTGATTATATGCGACACCGTGAAAGCACGCCACGTGAGATGGGTAATTAAAGAAAAACAAGTGGAGTCCGGTCAGTTTCCACTTGGCAGTTGAAGTGGACGGTCGTAATTGCTTAATTCCCATTTACACTCAATATCCGCGAATGCTGTTCCGAGCACTCGGACAAATAATTAGGAGATCGTGACACGTGTTCCGTTCTACAACACAAGTGTCTGTGTATTATCTGTTTCTTTGTGTAACAGCTAACAATAGATATTAATTTTGTTCTTTTGTTTTCTGTTTCTGCGCTTGGTATTTTTCATTTGTGCATCAAAGAATGTATATGTATAGCAATGCTGTACATGTATTAGACAACGGGTGCTCGGTCTGGGGGTTTAGCGGTTAGTTATTAGCGATAGTTTTTCTATCGGAATATTTCGCACAGAGAGTTTTCGTCTAATTTGTTTTATATAAAGTCTAGAATAAAAAGATATCTCGTTTTGATTTTTCCTTGTTTTTTTTTCCGCGTTTTTTATTGTCACGTCTTCGAGGTATTTAACACATAAAGAAAGTATTATTAGTATTTAATAAAACACCAAATATCGTTATTTGTGTATTGACCTTAGTAGCTTCGAAATACAAGTGGGTAAATCATAAGAGTAGGGTAGGAACAATAATATGATAGACTTAGAACCTAATAAACACACAACTTATAAACTACGAAGTATTTAGGTACAACACAAAGACAAATTATTTATTGTTAACAAAAAAAAAAAAAAGGTTTATCAAATTTTTATTTTGTTAACATAATTACTCTTCCATAATTTACCTACTATATTTTCTTTAAATAGTACTGTCTATCCTTCGTATTCATACCTGAAATTACCTGAAGTTAGTCACCTATATTGAACTGACCTTTTTTTTTTATTTGGTTGGGAAATGATCAAATAACTTCTCCCGCTCTGGGTGGAGCGGGAGGGCGTGTCAGACTCTTACTGACTAAAACCCACCCGTGTTCCTTCCGTTGCCTGTACGTTGCCAGGGGCCACGGATATTGAACCGACCTCATAATTGGAAATCAGTTTTACAATATTTTCAGCAGCAACGTCTGACCGTTGTAAAACATACCCCAAGTGTGGATTGAGTTAAGTGTGGATTGATTGAAATGATCTAGTTCAACGTCCTACAATTTCCTTCAATATTAAATCTAGCCTTCTTAGTGAAGGTATTATACCACCTCATTTTTAGTCATGCTATGTCCGTAGGTTTGGTCGAATAATTATTTTTTATTAGTATGGTAATGCCGGTCACGGCAGGACTTAGACGGTTACAATGTGTTACAATTTCGGCTACAGTACTATTGTTTGACTATACGGGATGTATTGTGTGCTGCGTACAAGATTGTAAGGGTGACCAAAGACTTATCTGACCTTGAATCAGAACATCAAGTCATGTAGATTTAGCATTTAAGTGGAGGTGTTTATTTTAAGTAACTTCTTAGTTGATAATAAACATGAAATTTTTAACAATAATACAAGGCGAGCTATTCTGGGCACGCTCTAAATCACACTTTTCAGGTGTAACATTGGCAATCCAAACACGGAATATAAAATAGCCAACCTGTATTACAATTTATTTTATATGCTAAGCTCCGAATCCTAATTGCCTGAATATTGGCTAACACAGAATGGTGTTTACGTTGAGTTAGGTATAATTCGACTTTATCTAAAACAATCAAATAAATATATAGAAAATCTCCTGAGAATGAGGTCCTGGGTTCGATTCTCAGATCGGGCAAAACGGTAATGGGTCTTTTCATCAAGAATTTCATTAAATAAACTCGCCCCCTATTACATGGGACTATAACATAACTAGCGAAATGAGGGTGTAGGTGAGGTGGACCTCTGCCTAACACTTCGGGGTTACGTAATGTTAAATATAAAATCGCAACTTATTCACAACTAGTTTCTGCCCGTGATTTCGTCTGCTTGAAATTCCTTGTTTTAACATAAAATACATCCTTCGACTGCCCTCGGCCCCCGGACCCACCGCGTCGCATGACATCGCCCGCCCGCGCCTGACTTCGATATCGCTTAGCGTTATTTCTGTTTTTTTTCTTTTTCTACGGCACCTTGGCATCGTATCATAATGGAAATGGCCTATAATCCTCAAAAATAAGGCTATCGAATACAAAAATATTTTTTCAGTTCCGACTGGTGGTTCCAGAGATTAGCGCGTTCAAGCAAAAAAACAAACTCTTCAGGCTTATTATATTTTTAACTAGTGACTCGCTCCAGCTTCGCACGGCTTTTACGACTTGACAAAACACCGAGATTTCTTAGATAAACGTAACTTTAATATGAACGTATACCTTCAGGAATATATTCTCTAAACGATCGTGTAAACCTCATCATCAAAATATGTTGCGTGGTTTAGAAGAACAACGCGGACATATTTTGTTTAAATTAAATCAAACGTCAAATCTCTGCTATCCAAACTGCTATTTTCTATACAACAATTGCACAAATTTGCGATAGTAGAACCGCAATGCATGAGCACGGCAATGGCTCAGCAACGGTTTGTGTCACCTGTCACACACTGGTCCCCATTTACAAGGTGCGGGGCCACCACCAGGATTGACATTCGATTAAGTATCACTGGATACGCTGGGGAAATAAGCGTAATGATACGTTTTTAGCTGTTCCGCAATCTGATTCTGCTACCCTACCTCTGGGGAGAGTCTCAAATATTGTATTGGTATTTGATACGTAGGCAACTAACATTATTTACCGAAAAACGATGACCCTATTAGCAGTTCGGGCTGAATGCAATTGTAAAGCAGATCTCGCAGACACTTTCTGATAACGTATTATAATTACTATTACTGACTTTTTATTAAAACCAATATTAAATAAAACCTAAAAAACCACGTTGATTCAAGTGCTCAAAACCCCATATTTTAGCCAACAAATCAGTTTAAGGTTAATTTAAGACGACCATGTACGTCAATAGGTACCTACATATCCCTATTGATGATCTTACTAGCTACGCCCCGCGGTTTTCACGGATCCCGTAGAAAAAAAAAGTATTCTATGTCCTTCTCTAGGTCATGGTCTGTTCATGGGCCAAATTTCATACAAATTGGTTCAGCCATTTTAGCGTGAAAGCGTAACAAACAAACAAACTCACTTTCGCATTTATATAGTTACACACCTATATATAGTTTAGATTCTATTCTGCGTTCGAAGAACAGTTCGCCAGTTAATTGACTTGCATGATGACTGACGGCATGGTTGGCGCAGTGGTTAAGCGATTGACTGCTGCGCTGCGTGTCGCGGGTTCGATTCCCGCACGGAACAAATATTTGTATGACCTATAATTAGTTGTTCCGAGTCTGGCTGTTTGTGTATGTGAGTTTAAATGTTTGTTAACGCACCCACGATACAGGAGAAATTCCTAGTGTGGGGCAACGATTTTATAAAAAAATCTTAGACGTGGACGCATTTCGTGGAATTACGACGTGATTTAACGTTTATCGAGAGTGCGCTACTGGGTCAGGCCTAGAGAGACATTCTAATTTCGTCACTAAGCCAGGACTAACTTTTGGAACACAGAAGCGCGGAAGAAAAGCTTCCGCTCATATTAGAAAACGAGCATGACAACCAAGATTGCTCACTGCGTATTAAATTGGCTATTCAATTCAATATGCGTAAGATTTTATTTCTTTGTGGTGAAGTCATAGCCCACACTGTGTGCATATAACACAGATTCATAAATCCAAAAAGTTTGGTTAGAAAAAAGGTAGCTGCTGTCGACTCCTGAGGCAAAACTTAAGCGAGATGAAAAAACGGCGTGTGCATCAGGAACGAAGTTCCTTACGCGATAATCGCACGCACACAAAATCGCACGTACGCAAAAAGACAGAGAGAGAAAGTCGCATGGAGCATAACGTTTTTTCCTTACGTGACGATTTCTACACTCAACTCCTACCGCAAGCCGCGTGAAAGAATTTCATTCCAAAAAACATTCTGTTTTCTGTTACTCAGATCGAATAAGGAACCCAAGTTTTTTTGTCCAAACCGTGGACCCGATAAACACACATGGCGATTTTAAAATCTACTCTACAGGCTATCGAAGCGACAAACGTGACTGGCGCGATGCCACGCTGCCAATTTTCCGAACAAATATTTTTAAAGCGTTCGATATCGATATTCAAAAAATAAGACAATATGTTGTAGAAAAAATCTCATCTTACTTTATAACTAAACAATACAGTTTAAATAGAATGATTTTTACTTTTATTTTGGCATAAGCGGAAAATATTCCGCTAATAAAAGTAATGAGTCGCTTCGTCTCTTTTCGCTCTATCGGTTTCGGGTCTATATGGCTGTCTTTTCAAAGGAATAAACATTCACACTATCAATATTAATTAGACAAGACCTTACATTTGAAACGGTTCCTTTTTTGTCTTATTGGTAGAAATCGCAGAGACAAATCCATCGAAAATAGAAACAAGTCAGTTAGCAACTTAATGCTTCATACAGTTTTTTTTTATTTTCTAAGAACTTTCAGTGTGTCCCACATATTTAATTTATTTCTAGAAAATGTATTTACTTGACGCGAATTGGAAACGAAACAGGCACAATAAACAAAATCTTTAGAAGAAAGTTTTATTATCTCTCTATTTAACTAAATAGACAGTTGTTTCGTTTCCCAAGATAAATATTATTTTTGGATTTAGATATAGCCCACTACTAAATATTTTCCACCCCAGTTTAGTTACTATACAGAGAAGTAATACCAATATTACCACCTACGATTCGCGAGCATTACTGCTTCGCAGAAGGAGGTGACGGCCTCCCATGCCCTCTCGCTCCGTACCATGGCCTGGACCAGGGCCGGACGCGAGAGATCCCCGCCACCGATCGCCTCCACGAGGACACGGCGATGCTCTGCCCGAGCCAGGCAGACCTCCACCGTATGCTCCACCCGAAACAACCATGTCCGGTGAGGACCTGCGTCAGGCGGAAGGCGAGGTACTTTTAACCCTTACCCCGCACCGGTTGCTAAAATTCGAGAGATCCGAAAGTATTACAGTAAAGTGGGGACAGTGATAGGTCTGCATAAATAAATAATCTGTGAAAACTAACAATACTCACCTACTTTATTAAGCACCATTGTTACTAACACCTAAATACTAACAAATTAGCCTTAGCCTGAGATAAGGTTATATTTAATTCAATTTAAAGATACAGTAACACAACTGACATTCTTTGATAGTTCTATGAAATGTCACTAACACTACAAATTGACGTAAGGTGTCAAATTAATTTCCCCGACAGTACATTAGACTTTTTCAGAATGTAACTTAACAATTTCACCACAATAAATCCATTTAAATAACGTGCATCCTAACCGTTTGGAATCACGTTTCTAAAAAGAAAAAATATAAACTACGCCATTAAATAAAACATAATATCGAGAGCAAAACCTAATTTAGTATCCGAACGCCCGCAGCTTATGCAAATGGTAATCACACAGCGAAAAATTAAACAGTCTCGACGTGGCCGCAGTCGTGTGTCGACTCCCTTCTGACAACTTCGTTATATCACCAACTTCATTAAGATGTAAATTCGTTTTAGCCTCTACACATACACATTGGTTCACCATAAGCACTCATAAAAGTTCATAATTTCCTGTGGGTGTAAAGGATTTGAAAATAAAAACATTATTTAAGTTGATCGCAGATTGGTGTCATTTGTAAGTTAGGCTTGTGTTAAATAACACAACAGATTTAGCATATTACCAATGTAAACTTTTTCTGATCAATGTTTCTGAAAGGTATAGATAGACAGCAGAACTCTATAGTTAGCTACTATAGCATCAAACTAAGAGCAACTGAAATGCCTAAAAGCTTTTTCGACTTCAACATAATATATATTGTCACGCAATAAAGGCTATACCTACTCCTGTTATATTGAAACTTCGAATACGCAGCAAGTTCACGAGAATGTGTTCACAAAAAGTAATGTCACTGAAAGTTATGACCGAAATAATACTGTATATATCAGTCAGCCACAGAGATGGCGGCTAACGGCAGCAGAATGGAAGTGGCAGCGGGACGCGGCGTTACAAATGATCAACTAATCGTATGGAGATGAGCGGCACGCAGCGACATTTGCATTTCGTTTGCAAACCTACACTCTACACAGACCTAGCATTTCTTTATCAACTAACTCAACGGTCCTTCGCGTTTTCTCCTCTTTATTTTATTTTACCCCATTATGAGCCGGCTGCGGGCTGAAATAGAAACCGCAAAAGGTTATGTTGCCCAGTCATGATTACCACAGCGAGCGATCGGTGTCACAATTATGAAGCGGGTTTCCAATTAGCTAAACAAAGGAAGCGACCAATAGTTGGAATTTAATATACACAGGAAACGGAATATTACGACGTTAATTAGTCGTGCTGCGCTACATACATATGCTTACGTAGCATGTCAATTAAAATTGGTTTCATTCAAATTTGAACAATGTTGATCGGGTACGACGCGCACCAATTAATATCATAATTGTATAACTAGTTTTGCTAAACGTACTCGTAAGTATGTAAAGAAGCAATTTTGTTCATAAACAGGTGTTATGACTTCGCTAATTCGGGTAAACTTTTATAAAATTCATAGGAAATCATGAATTATCGAGACTATGTAAGTAACATAAAAAGCTGTTAATAACACTAATTGTGATAACCGTAATTCCATGGCTTTAACTCATTATTGAGTGGGAGTGAGTTTTTCTACGGTCACGAACCGTTCATTGTCTTTTTTCAAAGTCAAAGTCAAATCATTTATTTCAAGTAGGCCCGTATAAGGCACTTTTGAACGTCAAAAATTTACAAAAAAAATTAATTGATTCTAGTTGCCCCTTCCAAAAGGTAGTTTTCGTATGGAGAAGAATGGGCAAGAAACTCCACCGTTACTCTTTTAAAATGTTTTATAAATCAATTCCAATAGATTGTTTTCTTCTTTATGTAAGTAAATGAAAACCCTAATATGGACCAACAACACAGGTGTGAACGCTTCAGAACCGATGTGTAGGTACTATCGACGATGCCCCCGGGCAGTACGCGTCTGACGTGACAAGCTTACACATCGGCTCAATGAGAACAATTCACTGGCGGACACGTTAATAAATCAGTTTTAAATGTCTCTTGGACGAATGGCGAAAGACTATGTAGATGCATCAGCAAGCTTGCTACTCATGAATTATCGAATAATGCGTAAACACAAAATACAGAGGAAAAGGGGATAAATACTGGGAAGTATTGAAGAAGCCATGATGCGCCGAACACAAATAAATTAAATTCTTACAAGGCTACATTGATTTTTCATGATTAACTAGAACCTAAACCTGCCAAAAAAGAAGAACATTTTATTTGCATTGACCGCTACTTGAGATTCTGTATAGATAGCTCATAAAGTCATGGACTGAGCCTCTACTCCTCTAGCACGGAACGAATTGAGACAAGAAAGTTAAAAAGGGTAAACACACTTGCTCGGAATATATCCAATATTCCGAGCAAGTGTGTTTACCCTTTTTAACTTTTTTTTTTTGGGTGGAAAATTATCAAATAACTTCATCAATCAATAAACTCTCGCTCTAGGTGGAGCGGGAGGGCATGTACTTGCCAAAGGTTTCCCTTGCGAACTTTTCCGCGACCCCGGCAGGCCGCCAGTTGTGCTGACATATTTTTGAGGCGCGCGTCGAACACAACGCTCCGTCGATCCGGGCCTGGTCCTTATCGGACGGTGAGCTACCCATTGCTCACCACTCGCAAGCCCGCGCCTACAGTGGCCGGGAATCGGCCTGCGATTCAACGCAGCAACGCACGCATTGCGCAGTGTCGTCAACTCTTGCGATCACCGGTACACCTCGCGCGAGGCACGTCCGGGCTGGACCCAGGGCATTGCCACGTCACAAATTAGGACATAGCCTCCCGGGACCACTCCGCCTCGACGTTGTTGTCAGCAGGCCTTTCCGGTGATGACACCCAGGCCTGTACGATCGAGGCTTCCAGGAGGAGCTTCCGGTCCAGCTGCGGACCACTTGGGGCCTGTCAGACCGGCGCGCTTGAGGTCTGGGCGGAGACATCAGACCAGATGAACCGGTGATCGGAATAGGTCTCCACCCCCTCCATGACGCCCGAACGAGATGTCCACTACCGATTCACCCCGCATCCGCACACACTTGGGGACAGAACCCCGGTTTAGGATGATCGGGCCTGTTTCCAGAGCCCAGTCCTCCACCATCCTGCCCCATGTGTCCGTGTACCGGGAACCCCAAGCCACATTCTTGGCATTGGAGTCCCCGAGGACGAGCACGGGGAGGGAACAGAACCCGACGACGACGACGACGACTCTCAACTCCGCAAGGGAGTTGTGGAACTCGGCAAGAGTTCGACTCGGGGAGAAGTATACCCCTACCACGACAATCTCCCCGAACCGTGCTGCCACGCAATCCCGTCCTCTCTTAAAGGACCCTTTTTACCTCCCGTCGTAAAATTTGACATTTGAGAGTTGAGACGAGAGATACGCTCTCTTGTCTGAATTCTCAGCTCTAAAATGAAATGAAAGATTTGTCAGAAAAATGGGCAAAAGATGATCATACTACGCGTTTGATGTCAAATTATTTATTTCAATTTACCTAATTTTAATTTATTTTCAATTATTACGTTCCTATTTACTTTTATTTATATTCAATTATTTGTTTTCAGACATGAATTGATCTCCTCTTGACTAAAATAGTTTTAAAATAAAGTAATAGTACTAACAAAATTTAAAAAGTCTGAATTCAACGATTTCTTTATTTTTATTATTAAAACAAGTGTTCGATGGGAGAGGTGACAAGTTTAAAAGTACGTATTGTCTGCCTATCCGCCCAAAAGGTTCACTTCTTATGGTATCTGATTAACTACTTACTTCATTTATGTAAGCCCACAAAGGTAATGGCTATAGGCTAGCTAGAAAAATGTACAATAGAATATTGCTCTAATCTCATCAGTTTCGAAGCTGATTTCAGGTAAATTTATTCCTAAGATTTCATTCCTACAGAAAGATGCTGCTGTCCGTTCGCTTGTCTAAAGCTCTTGAGTACCATGGCATACTAACAGAAACCAAGTTTTGAGTAATTAATGAAAAAATATGAAAATTAAAACCAAAATATAACACAAAAATCATCAAATATAAACCAAGTAAATACAGAAACATTAAACATATCAATTTCTTAAAAAAAACAATTTTCTATCGTTTGCTGGTGAACAAATAAACTGTGTGGACACTGGAAATACGTTTGAAAAACACATAGCCCTGGTAGAAAGCGACGTTAATAGTCGAGTGATTAGTGACATCGGACAGAAGTAATTAGTACTGGGCGTGTACGAATGTTTTCCAACACGAGCATACTGCATCAAACTAATGACCAACGGCATATACAGAGATGTCAATTATCTTTAATGAAACTTAATCGTAGGTCAACAATATATTACACTGAACATCACGCATCTATTCCCTGAAGAGATAAGCACATCCGTATGTCGTAAGTTATTTTAAAGTCCCATTTAATAAAGGCCAGCCTATTGTCATAGACCAGGCACAAATCCATTCTACGGGCTTCTATTCCTAATGGAAGAACCCAATAGCACTTTGCCCGATCTAAGGATTTAACCCAATGTTCACTGTTCAACAGCCTCGCTTGCGACCACTTGCCCAAAAAGGCTGTCAAAAATATTTTGTATCTGAAAATAGTGTAGGACGTCCATAGATGGTTTAGAAATCTCTGTATATCAGGACCTCTTGAACATAAATAGAGCCTTGGACGTTGAAATGTTGCCAATGCCAAGGCGTATTGTTTACGGAAGCCATACAGAGCCACCTGTTACTTTGAAAACAGTCTGCAGAAATAGGTTTAATACCACGATTTTCAGATAATCATTTAAATGCTCATTCATTAAGTCGTTTAATGAATACCGCTTGCGTTATGCACCGTGTTTGTTAATCATAGTATCGTGTTATCGATAAACGATCGAGTGCTGAAGCGTGATTAAGGTTTTACTTTCACCAGGATCGATTCGAACAATCGTCACGAAGAAGTATTTAGGCATCTCTAGTGCTAACATTGTTTCATACTTACTTAACTACGTAATACTGTAAAGGAGCTGTCATCAAATGTAAATTGTGAGCAGGAAATTGCTATATTTTCTTCATAGTATTGCCAACTTGCTCTACACTATTTGAAGCTAACTTAAGATTCAAATAACTTGAGGTTTACAGAACTGCAGGGATTGCGATGTACGGTGTATAGCACTTCTTTACTGCAACGTATTTCGAAACAAAAATATGCCCCGACGTTTTGAGAAAATTGTACTATTTCTATATTTAATAATTATGAATAATTGAATATTATAAAGATCGCGATACGTCGGTGTACGCCTGTTTCCTTGATCTATCCAAGGCGTTCGATCTTGTATCTTAACATCGCTCTGGAGAAAGATGGGAGACAGGGGTAAACCCGTAAATATGTGGGCTGTTTTCAGTATTGGTATGGTAACCAAGCCAATCAGGTGAAATGGGATGATACAGTCTCAGAGCCGTATGGGTTGAAGTGCGGGGTGAGACATGCGGGGTCTGACGTCTCCCAGGCTCTTCAACCTTTACGTGGATGACCTGATAGTCACACTCAGCAGCATGCGTGTCGGATGCAGTATTGATGGGGTTAGAATTAACAACATCAGCTATGCAGATGTCATGGTGCTGCTGGGTCCGTCGGCGGGAGCAATGAGAGAGATGATAAAATCGTGTGAGACCTACTCTGCCGCACATGGATTAAAATATAATGTTAAGAAATGTGAATACATGGTCTTTGAGGTGAGCTGCAATCGCCGTGGAGAGGGACCCGAGTTGCTTATGAACGGGTCACCAATTAATAGGGTGTCAACTTTTAAATACCTGGGGCATTGTCTTGCCGCTGACCTCAGGGACGATGTAAGCTCTAGCGGTCCGGAGCAATATGTTGTCCCGTAGATTTGCGAGATGTGCAGACCAAGTAAAAGTAACACTTTTTAAAGCTTACTACCAAAGTTTGTACACGGGAAATCTATGGGTCAATTATACTAAGAGATCGCTGAATGTCCTGCGCGTCCAATATAACAATGCTTTCAGAATATTGTTGAGGCTGCCTCGGTACTGTAGTGCGTCGAATATGTTTGCGCAAGCCCGCACCGACGGCTTCTATGCAATTATACGCAAAAAAACTGCGTCGCTTCTGAGGAGAGTGAAGGGCAGTCAAAACAGCATCCTGAAAACTGTAGCCGAGAGCTTCGGCTCTCCGATTGTACAGCAGTTTGTGCGGAGGTTGATTGTTACTAACACTAGGCAATAAGTTATGTTTTGTATGTTACTAACACCATATGGATATTTGTGTGTCCGAAATAAAGAGATTCTATTCTATTCTATCTTTTATTCGCAGATTAAATTAGAAAGAGTAGGAAGAACAATAAGGCTCATGTCGCGGACTTGGGATTTCTAAGTAGAAATCTAAAGCGACTTCTTGCTTTGTATTGGACTATTGTTACTTACCTAAATCGTTTAAACTTATTCATTTTTCTTAAATTACAAAGCTTTATGAGAGTCAAGACAACATCACTTTTAATTAATTATTGTGAACGAAGCAGAAAAGGTAAGGGTTTGTTTAAGTAATATTATGCAATCGTCGGCAATTATACAAAAATCATCAAATACCAGTGTGTGATTTGGATAAATATTCAATACCAGTGTTTCTCGGCTTAAGCAATTGTTGGTGAAACATTTTTTTATGGAAAAGTAATTGTTTGCAAAATATGATTCTTAGTTTGTAATTTATCGTTTATAATTATAATTTTATTTATAATTCAATTTATTTATTTCCTAATTTATGTTTAATAGGTATTTTGTACTAACTTTTTTGTTTGTTTTTATTTCTAGTGTTTATCAGTGGAAACTTGTAAATGGCCTTCAATTTTATATTGTTTAAGAACACTATGTAAGTTAGCTCTAAGTTTCCCGAAAAATAATTAAAAAAAACTATAAACGCCATGCAATTTGCTTTTACTGCTCTCACAGTTGGTTTTAAGTTTCCTATTACCACCAACTATTTGCACGTAACGTTTTCAAGAGCAACATCACTGCATCCGACGTTCAAGTGAGATTCGTTGCTTGAAGCAGAGCGACTGCTGTCTGCCTTCGAACCCTACGACCTTTGGGAAATCTGAGCCATGTTAAAATTCTACATCCCATCTGAATTATAATCCCTTAATCTTGTAATATCCGTGGAAAGGAAAGGACTGACTTATTTGCAAATATTTTTGAATTTGGAGAATTTATAATACCTTTGTTATATGTCTAACTATGTAGAATAAATATTGCTGACTTTCACTAATAAGCTGAGCGAGGAAGAGACGGTGATAGTTTACAACTGTTAAACAAAATTACGTGATAAACTTCAGCTTGTTTTCAGGTGGCATGATCTGAGTCACGTCTTAAACTTGTATGGAAGTAGTTTTGGTTAAACTAATTTGATAGCCTTATTATTATTCCTACTCTTTCTAATTTAATCTGCGAATAAGAGATAGAAATAGTTTAATTTTCTCAAAACGTCGGGGCATATTTTTGTTTCGAAATACGTTGCAATAAAGAAGTGCTATACACCGTACATCGCAATCCCTGCAGTTCTGTAAACCTCAAGTTATTTGAATCTTAAGTTAGCTTCAAATAGTGTAGAGCAAGTTGGCAATACTATGAAGAAAATATAGCAATTTCCTGCTCACAATTTACATTTGATGCCAGCTCCTTTACAGTATTACGTAGTTAAGTAAGTATGAAACAATGTTAGCACTAGAGATGCCTAAATACTTCTTGGTATATTTTGTGAATGAATTCGCTTTTTACACGACTGCCCAAAATGGAATGTAATGTTTTTATTTATCTGTGATTAAAATTCAATTTTCATAAAATACGTATAGGATTAAAAGCATGGAGACTTTAATTGTCATTGAAATATTTGGTATTCGTTTCTGTGTGAGGGTAAAAGTAGTAGGTTAGTAATAAAACATTTATCGATGAAAAACATAATGTGAAGATCTTATCCAAAGCTGTTTTTCAGGACAGACAAAAATAAATCACAGCATTTATATCTACATGTAAAATATATAGAGCTTTGAATAATAGATTGGGTGGTAAAACTATTCAAAAAAATTAGTAAATCTACGATGATCTTTTAAATATCAGAGCGCTATTCTGAGTTTTCTCTGTTCCGTGTTTGAGCAATTCCGTCTGAAATACGAGGTCATTGTTGGTGGCACCGACGGCGTTGGAAACTGAAGGGTGGGGGAGGGGTGGGGGGCGGTACCAGTAACACCACTAGTGGGAAGAGGGAGCACCAAACCCATTACTGTAGTAGGCGAGAAAGAAATAGGACGCTTGTGTCGAGTTCTGTTTAAGTAATTGTGTTTCATCCATTCTTTTCTATTTCAAAGTGAAATAGTATTATAAGTGTAAATAATAATATCGCGCGTGGTTAATAGCACCGCACGCCGACGCTGTAATTTATAGCGGTCCTTTTATTCACACGATACTTTTACTCTTTGATCGCCATTCGTTATTATCGACTTCGTTAAAATATTTTTCAATGCGAAGCTGACCTATTTTATTTTAAATGCTCGTTCTGTAAGGCTCAATGAGAATAATTTTGTATTGGAAACTCTTTATGTAGCACCGCCTGGCTTTAACCAAAACAAATAACAAAAGCACGTGGTTCGTAGAAAACTAAAAGTTCTACGTCAAAGAAAACAAAAAAAAACAAAAGACATCACAATAATTATTAGTTTAGGAACGAGGACGCACCATGTCAGAATAATCCATCTATTTACTTATAGCAACACGAAGCAAAGCCAACTCTATCAAGCAATCTAAACTCTAATAATAATTTGTTAGCAAGTCAAGGAAAAATCGACTAAATAAGGACCGGCCTTAACTGTCATAGATACAAACTGACCCAGTTTGCTTTTCATTAAAGTGTCAACGTCATTCTTCTGAAATTATACTTTGAAGATTTTTTAAGGACTCAATGTTTAAATATTCATAATTTATTCTTAAATTTTCTTTGGAAAAGGTGGCGTTAATTAAAATTTTGGTAATTAAGAGCAATGGCTAATTGGGAAAATATTTTATTACTTTTGTATTTCTTGGGGCTTTGAGGCGCATTGCGTCTTTGTCAAGCACATGAATACAAACCACAACATGCTTTATACAAATTTGTCAGTGTAAAATAAAAACGATTGATGTTTCATTAAACCTTTGTCATTTAATATACGAACTTTAAATTGGCAAATTAACAGTAGGTTTTTTCAAACAACACACAGTGACTACCTGTTTGCCTAAATATTAAGTTTAGTAATTCGTAAGAAAAAAAAAAGAAAGAAAAAAAGGTTTATTTGTCACAGAGACACGTGCATACAAATAACAAAAATATAAACAACAGAAATATTCGGCAGCTGCACGTCATGACTGTGACAAGAAGGCTTCCACTCAGCATAATTCTGTGCTATGAGGGACCCACAGAACAGCGCTGATTTTCAGTGGTCACCCGAAAAATACGTACGGACATCAAGTCAGTAACTAGATATGAATGAAATAAGAAAAATTCCAAAATTTTGTGTAAATATTGATTCAATCAGTGTTCTGTCTCGCTCCCACCCTCACCGTCGCGTCGCCTGCGCGCGCGCTTGCTATTTAAAAAGTACAGCAGTTGCATTTCACTATTGCGTCTATGAGCGTGATGACGTACTGTGCTGTCTGTGAGCCATCGAGTGGCGTCGCGCGCGGCGCCGCCTGGCCGCGGTGCAGCGGCGCGTACGGATCACGAGACCTGCGAGGTCACGCGACTCGTGTTACTACCGCCAAAAAACACACTGTCAGTGGGCAACCGGCTTGCGCTTGCGTCTTAATTGACACTTGATCAAACGCGACCAACGTGAGATGCTTAGAGATACTAAGTACTTAGTCAATGCACCACGAGGGAAGATGACAACGCGTCCCACGCATCGCTATCCATGCCGCCTCGAGCCACTTGGATGTTGATATACCTTGCCCATAGATGATAAACTTTATGTGAGTATTATTTATAAAATATTTGCTGGTCATACTTTTGTTTTTCTAATAGATCTTTTTTCAGATGTAACTTAAAACTTTGTTTCGTTTTCAGGGATCTTATGGGAGGTGGTAAATCATTCCAGCAGCGAGAAACGGCATACTTGAAACATCCTCTAAAGGCGGTGGTCCTATGTCGAGGCATCGATATCGGGTTGGACGTGGAACGAGCAGAGTAGCTGTAGTGCTCGTGCCTCCGACTAATTTTTTTTTAACAGGTTTTCTGTTTTTATGATACCGAACATTAAAACGGCTAAATGTAGTTTCCGTCGTGCAGCCATTTTTAATATATTGTGTTCATTTAAATACGGTGTGATATGATGCCTCCGGGGTATGCCAAAGCAATAACGAGCACATGCATTTTGTACGCGCTGTATTAGACGTTCTGTACGGGCAAGGAGACACGGCCCATATACAGCGTCACAATAATTAAGTTTGGATAATACTAGGCTATCCACCAATCTCTTCCTCATTACGGTACTAAGAAAGTCCCTCACCCTGTACAGAACCTTTAATCTATAAAAGCAGTTTTTTACTACATCATTAATGTGCTCCTCAAAACGAAGTTCCGGATCAGTGATTAGACCGAGATTACGTGCGACTTCTACTCTTTGTATACTTTCTCCCATGATTTTAACGTCCGGTTTCGCTGATACAATTGATTTAATTTGATTTCTGCTCCCCATTACCATAAACTTAGACTTTTGAGGGTTTAGTACTAGTGAGTTGCCCATAGACCACGAGGCAATTCTATCAAGTTCCTCATTTAGGGTACATACAGCGGGTGCTGTGTTGCTGGCGTTAAAAGAGATATACAACTGAGTATCATCCGCGTATACATGATATTTGAAGTTCTTTATGCACGTGGTTATGTCGGCACTGTACAGTATATAGAGAAGCGGGCCGAGCAGCGATCCCTGAGGAACTCCCCTTGTTATTAATTGTGGGGAGGAAGATAATGTGGAACCGTGTTTCATGCATATCTCCACCCGCTGCGTTCTGCTCTATAGGTAACTCTCAAACCAGTCTGTTGTCCGGCTATCAAAACCGTAGTACGCCAGTTTGGACAACAATAAAGAAATATTAATTGAATCGAAAGCCCGCGAATAGTCGAGCAGTACCAGAATAGATCCCTCACCACGGTCCCGTGCTTCAAGGATATTACCCAAGACGTCTGCCAAGGCAGTTGTGGTTCCACGTCCCTTTCTGAAACCTGACTGCAGTTCGGGCAACATACCATGTGCTTCGAGAAAATCAGAAACCTGCATATACACCACTCTTTCCAAGACCTTGGACAAGCACGGCAATATGCTTATGGGACGAAGATCTTTGTAACTTAGTGGGTTATTATTTTTTGGAATCGGCCGCACAATTGCATTACGCCACAGATCAGGAAATACCTTGGAGGTGATGGATCTATTTACTATCTCCGTTATTGTTGTTAATGATTGCGGGAGTGTAAGACTGAGCATCTCCATCGATATACTGTCAATACCTTGCGCATTTGTTGAAATGGTTTTTAAAATATTTAAAACTGTTTTCGGGTCTGTTGGCGTCATTGTAAAATTTGCGGTCCCGTACCGGTTTGATTCAAAGAAAGTTTTTTGGTAAGTGTTCACATTCGGGTCACCCGGGACATCGAGGAACGCTGAT
The DNA here is from genome assembly GCA_949128155.2 of Xanthia icteritia. Lineage (NCBI taxonomy): Eukaryota > Metazoa > Arthropoda > Insecta > Lepidoptera > Noctuidae > Xanthia > Xanthia icteritia. The sequence continues at coordinate 11,303,517 of OX421930.2, forward strand.
TTTATACTGTCTGGGTCGTTAAATTGCTCTAAGAGCACACCGTCGTCCTTACTCACTGGAAGCACATGCTTTTTTATATTGAGCCATAATGATTTTGAGTCGCAAATATTGTCATTTATATACTTAGTAAAGAATGCTTTTTTTTCATTTAATAAGCTAACTATTGCTTGGTGCTTAAGGTCTAAGTAGTAGTGTTTGTGTGCTTCCAGTTTGGTTTGACGATATCGATAGCGGGCATCGTTTCTCAATTTAAACATTAATTTAATAATGTCTGTTATCATCCAAGGTGTAGGTTGCGTTCTGAAAACTCTAGTTTTTAACGGTGCGTGGGCATCGAAAAGCTTGACAACATGAGAATTAAAGGAATACACCATGTCATTTACATCCTGTAGGTCACAGATTAAGTCCCACGGGATTGCCTCCAAATCTCCTCGGAAATCATCAGCTGATATGTCTCTAAACGGACGATATGTTACCTTTTTACGTACCGGTTCCTCTTTTCTAAAAACGATTTCGCATGAGACGAACGAGTGATGGCTGAGTTCTGGTATATGGGCAACAACAACGTCCCGATACCGTGCATCAGTACATATCACGTCGATCAGAGTAGCACTGTCTCCTACGAAGTGCGTAGGCGTGAGTACAATCTGATCCATGTTGCAGTATTTAAGGAATTCCGTGAGTTTTCTTGTTTAAGAATTGCCCATGTCGAGCATATTGACATTGAAATCGCCCAATAAAATAATATTATCACACGGAGCCACTGATCGCGTCTAGATATATGTCTAAATCTAACCAGGGGGGCCGGTATGCTGTTCCTATAAGCAATTTTTTTTTTTTTGCGGTTATATTCAGCCACAATTGCTCCACCTGCGGATGATGCGGGTGAGCTCTTATTCGAGCGCTGGTTCCTGTTTTAATATAAAAAGCTCCCTGCCCACCCCTCCCCCGCGCCCCCCACGGATTGTCTCCGGTCTATGACGCTATTGATATCCTGGGACCACTGGCGCTCGGCCCTCCTCCCCCTCCCGCAGCCACGTCTCATTTATTGCCAAGACATCGATGGAATGATGGTTCATAGCAATAATAAACTCATCATGATTTGTTGATAGTGAGCCCGCGTTCAGAAGTCCGAACTTAATATGTTTATTGCGTGGCATTTGTGCATGAAATACGGTTAGGTACAGTCTGAACTACGGTTGAGCGAGACAAAACTACAACATGCAGCAATGAAAGATACGGGCAATAATAGTACATAACATGAATAAAGAATAGAGTAAAAAAGATGTACAGTGACGTAATACAACAGTGAATTGATACTAAAGAAGGCATAAAAAAAATCTAATAATATTATAGTGATAGTATCTGTACGCTATACTAACAAAAAATACATAGCCGTTCCTCCCACAGCCAATACACGCAGTGCCAAATATTGTAACTTTTAAAATAATGATGACAAACTGACTTGAAAACATTAATATCAAAATAACAAAATTTAACATAAAAACGAAACTAAACTTAATATTAACTGAACTAGTTTTGAGGGAGTTTATCAGCGTCTGGTCCAAAGACTTCCAGTAGGTCTGTCTCATTGCGTATAAGCTTAGGTTACTCTCCGGGCTTACGCCGCGCAAGAATACGGCCATGCTTCGTCCACACAAATTGCCAGCCGAGATGTTGACCCGCCTCTCGTGTTCGCCGAAATAACTGACGGTTCGTTTTGGTTAGCCGTTTATTTAGGTAGTACCTACTTGGTGGCCCAGACATCTCGAGATCCGCGGTGTTCGCACCGCGTCTCACTCGCGCGGCGCGCAACAGCTCGTCACGCAGGTCGCGGCGCACGAGACGCACGACCACAGTACGCGGGCGGGTCTCCACTGGGCCCACAGTGCTCGCAGCATTCACTTGCCTGCCGCCCATGTGGTCCTCTTCCATGTCGCGATCTTCAATTTTTGTACCTATTAGTTTCACTGTATGTGTGAGATTTTCTGTAATGCTTTCCGGTAAATTCGAGATTTGCAAATCATTGGATAGCAGTTGTTGGTCCCGGTCATTTAATTCACGCTTTAATTGAGCAATTTCTTCGATCGCTCCCGAACCATTAAAGGCAATTATTTTCTGCTCAAGACCATCCATTCTGCTATCCATGCCATCCATTCTCCTCTCATACTGCTCAATTGACCCTTTCATATGATCTCTGTCCGCTTGGAGCTGAGCTAGATCTGTGTGAAGACTCTGAAATTCGCATTGGAATTGCTTCTGCATCACCTGTAATTCTGCTCGCATCTCTTCTTTAAACATTAGGCGCAGTTCAGCCTGCAGCTCCTCTTTAAAACTGCATAAAATGGTAGATAAACCTGGGGCAATATCTAGGGTATCACCCAGTGTGCTACAGCTTAGTCCGCTGGTATCCATAGACTCCTCAGTCCCCCGTGCCTCCGCTGGTGCAGCAGCCGACTTGCCCTTCGCCGATGTATTTATACAACTAGGGCAGACCCATGTGGGATTAATAAAACCCGTCAATGATAATATATCCATAATGATAAGTGCACGCTCGATGAAAGAGAGCGTTGCAAGTGCTACACCTAGCGGCCTCTAGTGGCGATATAAATTTTGCGCAACCACCACACTTCGCTGCTGGCATGTTGCTGCGTACCGCGATTAGGTAGCTGCGCACTTACCAGCGGTCGATCTTGCTGACTTAGTACCTCGGAGCGTCAATAGATGACACTGTACCAGAAAATTATGTATCGATTAAAATGTATGGGAAGTCCAATGGTGTGACAACACCATATAAAGCTGCACTGCTTCGAACACAACACACAAACCGGATGCACTCCGACGGCCGGGTTTTTTCAATATTTGTAAATGCTCGTATATAATGTTCAATTTTTGTATTTAGTAGGTACTTTAATGCACTTTAGTTTTTAAGCTTATTGTTTTGCACTTTTCCTGCCTCCATATACCACTGTTTCACTATATAACAGACGATATTGCTTATGACTGTTTATGTAAGACTTTAGACAATAAAAACTTGCAATGAACTACTTATTTTATTTTAAAATACAAAGATAAACAGACTCAGGTAACACCAGCTTGACGTCCGTACCGTCTTTTTTTCGTACCGTGTCCTCACCATGGGCGAATGAGATCCACGATTGAATGGATTCCCATGGCGGGAAATTGTCATAATGAGTAAGCTTCACTATTGGGTGGTGGTCCTTGCCTGCAGGTTGATCCCCCAGTTGCTTGGTGTAATCCTTTAAACCCAACTGAGGGTGTAGGCTTTATTACCAAGGAAATATGGCGGCAGTCGTCCAGTCACAGAGCGGCAGGCCGCGTTCGGCAGCCGCGCATGATTGCCGCTCAATGTTTGAACTCATCTTAATGACATTTTTCCATATGACAAGTTAGTTCTAGTAGGTACATATTTCAATTGATTTGTCAGCCAAATGGCCGCAAAGAGGCTAGCATGGTTAAATTATCTGTTATTGTAAGGTATTTGTGTTAAAAAGTAGCTGAAGGTTAAAGGTTGCCTCTATTACGTGAGACTTCATACCGTAACTAGTAAACCGTGGATTACATCAATCCACCTCAGCTTACACCGACACGAGAAAATCTATTGTTCAAACAAAATAATAGGCTATCAGTCTCCGGATTCCTTCGTACAAAGACGTATACGCACTAGCCGTCACGACACACAGTAGGCCCCATTCATTACCGGGAACCACAAGCACAGTCGGCCGCGCCGCCACCGTCGGAAAATACCACAGTTAGTTATTTCCTTCATTTGAATGGCATGGCTTTGTACACTATTGGCCAGGCTGGCTCGGCCCTCTCAGCGCTCCAAAGGCCTAGCAAGATCATTCAATAGTTTTGTTTGCTTGAATGGACTAGTTGTAAACTTAGAGTTTAGCAACTCGTATGAATTTGGAATGTATTGACTTTTAAGTTATTATAATTTTAAAATGGCTTCTCAAGAGGGCGTCTAGCCAAATAAAGAGCCACCCCTCATCTCCTCCCATAGGTTTCGTAAAAAATTAGGAATTTATTAAAAAGGTTAAACAGACATTCCGTAATTGTAAATTAAAAATAACAAGCGCGGTGATTTTGACAGTTTTGCCTCAAAGCACAATCTGATTTTAGCATTTACAGGTTGTTGTGTACGTTTCAAAGGCTTCAAAAGATTTGATATAAACAATTTCCTTTTGTATTTTAACTTGTACAGGACAAAGCAGTTTCTAATATAATTACAGAGTCCGTCAAAAGAAAAATAGAAGATTTTAACTTTTTAACTCGACTCGAATTGTTTGTTTTTAATTGCCGCGTGGTCACCCTTTTGACCTCGCGGCAATTAAAAACAAACAATTTTTATTATGTAAATAGTACAAACACAGAGTTGAAACACGAAGGTCGCGATTACAATTCATTAATGTTTAAAAAAAAAAACTAAATAAACATAACAAAAAAAAACTCATGCATAGGATTGGTAGAGATGTACTATCTGATCGATTGTAAGTGTCGCCGAATGTCGCTGAAAACCAGCGTTGGGGCTCCGTCTCGCATAGGGTCGCAGCATTATGCTGAGCGATGGCCGTTTTGCGTGGATGTGACGCATATTTTCTCTTTTTTGTTTTGTGTTCCTTCTTTGCGTCATGTTTACCGCAAATAAACGTATTTCCTTTCTTTTCTTTCTAATGATGTTCTTGTTTATCTAGAGTATTTCTGGCACCTACATTACATCATCATTATATGAACATATCTTTGTATATAAACGTCTCTTTGTCCATTAAAGCATTATTATATTCTATCTAACGCACTACGGAGGATCGATTTAATTGTAAGTTTACCTTCATAATAAACGAATAAAATTATATTGTATTATAACTATGTATAATCAACTACAAATTCCATCCTTTTAGCACACTATGATAAGCTTCTGTCTATCTAACCTGCCAACTAACATATAGGACATATAGTGACCGTATTGGCGATGTTCTTCAGAAAGGTCAGGTGCGTAGTACTTGCAATTGGCGTGCTTGTATGACCAGATGAATGAACGTAACTTTCGGTTCGGTAACCATCGTAAGGATCGTCGCAGGTGTTTCTGTTCGTTCTGTAGTTTCTGGCTACCAACATGGGAACAAGGCATGAGTTTATGTATTTACCTATGTGTGTACGGTTGATCAAATATGTAGCTGCCACTTAAGCTATCTCTATCTATAGTTCTATACTAATATTATAAAGAGGTAAAAGGAGAAGGCTCGCTTTCGGTTTTAAGAGCGCTTATCCTAAAAGTTGGCAACGTCGCAAATAGCTGTCGAATATTTACCTGTTTTGATTAACTTGGAAATATTACTGTTTGGAAATATGAAATGTGGCTAACTAACTAACCAAAATATTGATTATGAAATGTAATCAAAACAGCGAAATATTTGAAATCTATTTGTGACGTTGTCCACTTTCAGAATAAATGCTCTTAATCCTTACTGGTTCTAAAACTAAAATCTGCAGATTTTACTAAATTATATAGTACCACCTCTGAACTAATCATTTTTTTCGTATATAATAGATCTTTACCTATAAAATTGCCGTTTTGTATGAAAAAATTTAAACGAATTTTTTTTATGTATTTTTTATTTGTATTAATCGAAGTAATCACCCATGCAATCAATGCATCTTTGCCAACGCAGTGGCAGTTTATTGATGCCCTTCTTAAAGAAATCAGCTGGACGGGAGGCAACAAATTCTTCAAAGGCATTTTGTACTGCCTCTCGGGTATTGAATTTTTTTCCCGCCAAGAAGTTATCCAAATTCTGGAAAAAGTAGTAGTCTGTAGGCGCAAGGTCTGGTGAGTAGGGCGGATGACGGAGAGCTTCCAACCCCAGTTTTTGCAACTTGGAGACCGTCTGCTGTGCAGTATGAGGTCGCGCGTTGTCGTGCAGGAGCAACGGAGACGAGCGATTGACCATTGCTGGTTGGAGATGTGCCAGCTTATCCATCATTGTGTTCAGTTCTTCACAGTACACATCTGCAGTAATGCTCACCCCGTTTGGTAAGAAGCTGTGATGAATCACACCGGCGCTAGACCATCAAACAGTGACCATCACTTTTCTAGGTGTACGTTTTCGTTTAGGTGCTGAACCAGGATCCAACCAACTTGCTGAGCACTTGCGGTTATCAAACAGAATCCATTTTTCATCGCAGGTAACAATGCGGTTCAAAATTCCTTCATTTGTGTGTCTGTTGAGCAGTGCAAGGCACGTCTCGACGCTTACTTCGCGCTGGCGATCATTGAGTTCGTGGGGCACCCATTTGTCAAGCTTTTTTACCTTGCTAATTTGACGCAAATAGACCAATATTGTTTTGACGCTAACGTCGAAAGCTGCTGCTAATTCAGCCGTAGATTGTGTATCATCAGCTTCCACAATCGCCTTTAATTCGTCATTGTCGACCAAAGTCTTCGGACGACCGCGAGATTCATTTTTCAGGTCGAAATTTCCAGAACGGAAGCGAGCAAATCAATAACAGGTGGTGCTTTGGTTTGTAGTATTAGCTCCTTAAACGTCGTTGATGTTGCGTGCCGCTTGTGCCGCGTTGCTGCCACGACGGTACTCATATTCCATAATTACTCGAATTTTTAACGTATCCATGATGACGAAAAAGATTGAAATGCGATGAAAATGTAACACTAATCAATAAACAAATGACTACTTTGGAAAAAAAAATCCATGTTTTTAAAATAAAATTAATTAGAATTCTTAGCCAAACAAAAATTATTTTGATTTGAAATGGCCAGTACTGCAGAACGGCAATTTCATAGTCAGTAATGATTAAAACCTGAAGTGCGATTTTTGAGATCACTTTGCTGTCAGACGTGGGGTAAGTTTCTATGGAAGATGAGACTTCTTCTTTATTTGGTTGTTTGTAAGTTTGTATGTAGGGGGTTATCTCCGGAACTACCAGTCGGATTTGAAAAATTCTTTTCGCATTGAATAGCTCATTTTTTGAGGAAGTTTATAGGCTCGCGGACAAAGTCGAGGGCAGAAGCTAGTTCTAAAATAAAAATAAAAATTGATTCATCTTGAAATATACCACATTATTTAAATATATCTATTATAGTAATTCCATATGCTGTAGTGACATCTGACATCAAGCTTAACTGAGACTCTTTTAGCGTAAGTATTTTTTAATACATTTTTCATGTTCTCTGTTGCATATAAGCCAATAAACTCATTTTCTTTTACTTTTCTTGCTTAGCAATTAAGTGATGTCAAATTTCACTTCAAACGATAGGTTTATCCAACGTAAGTCTGTTTATTAAAGTCCTATTCACGTTTTTTCCCTTATCATCCACCATCCCTATCAGGAGGAAGCGCCTGCCATAACAAACGGTCTTAGGGGGCGCTTTATTTTTTACGCTTTCACGCTAAAACGGCCTAACGTATTTGGATGAAATTTGGCACATGGGTAGACCATGACCTGGAAAAGTACATAAACTACTTTTCTTCCTGGATCGCAGACGAAGTTGCGGGCAACAACTAGTTAATAATAAGATAAAGAAGAGTTTTAAGTTTTGATGAATCACAGGAATTTCTGACGGTCACTTCAGGTTGGTTAGTCAATTTCGCGTTTATACCTAGACTCATCTACGCGAAATTAAAACGAAGTGAGTCTGTGACCTACTCATGAAATCAAAATAATGTACATTTGCACGTGAAAAACAGATATACATGACCTACCCACTTCAACTTTCCTATGACTACACCGAGAGTAAAAGTCACCTGAAAGCCGATAGGTTTATAACCTCAGAACAATAATAATTATAAATATTAAGATGAATCATCTCTCAAGAAATTTCAAAGCTGTAAAAGTTTACTCAGACAAGCTGCGAACGTTAAAAGGAAACAATTCAGAAGATGTTTAAAACTTTCAAAGAATTAATTCAGCTCAAATCCTGTATGCAGATTCTTTGAGATAAGACGAGTGGAACTTGGCTTCGGTTTACAACGAAACGGATTAAACACCATGAACAAAATATATGTTTTATTGAAAAATATACGCTTCTTGGGTGCCTCACTTAAAGCGCTTTTAGTGGCACATGACAACACACCTGTAATGACCTGTATTCCCCGAAGAGGTAAACGGGTACCTTTAGTACACCCACATTTCGCCAATTATTTTTAAGTCATCTTCGTCATCGATTTTTGCCATCAACCGGGCAAAAATCTAAACGGGTTGCTACTGAAAAAGTCCTGATGAAATAACCCATTAATACTTTGGCCGACCTGGGTGGGAATTGAACCCAGGTCCTCATAGTAACGCGTGGGACCACTACACCAACGAGGTAGTTTTTTTTCAGTTCCTTCATAGTTCATGAAAGGACTTAACAAATCATGGGTCCTCCTATGTAGGTTAGTTTTACAATTTTATGCAATATAATTTTTATTTTTTTAAATTTATACTAAACAATCCTCGAACGAACCACAAAAAGAATTTGATTCTAAGCTACATCTAATTAAAGCATCTCCAGTTGCATTATTATGAATATTTACAAAAGACTCAGTAGTCCGTTTACATCGACATCTGAACTCTGCACTAGCGTGGATTAAGTTACTGGAGCTCTTTGCTCGCTCCATAGTATATAAAACAAAAGACTGTTGAAAGAAATATGATTCTTGAAGCAAATCATACTATTGTGCAAAACAACGAGTAGCTAAGCTTCGGGGCGAGCTGTAGTAAAACAACGTAGGTACTTAGGTACAGTTTAGAATAGAATATTCCAAACAATGTATTATTCAGAGAAGTTGTGAAAGTTTATTTGAGTACTCTCGTGTAAACTATTTTCGTATTCTGGCCTAATCATTGTGACGCAATAGGAAGTATTGTTGGTCAATAATAGCGCACTTTTCCATCCTATCAAATTAGTTAATCTATCTGCCTAGCCTTTTCCCAACTATGTTAGAGTCGGCTTCCAGTCTAACCGGATGCAGCTGAATAACAGTATTTTACATGGAACGACTGCCTATCTGACGTCCACAACCCAATTATTAGGTAACACGAAACCTGAGGTCAGACTGGTTGTCAGACTATTGGGGTTCTAACTGGGTAACTAACGTCAAAAATCTATGAATGGCCATAGTATTTCAGTATTCTGACACAAAGACACAACATACAAACTCAGATCAACTGTTTTCATAGTTTCATAAACAAAATCGAGCAACCTTCTAACAACAATTTAGAGTGATGATTTGAATTAATGAATGTGTGTTACGACGACCTAATTACTGAATAAACAATATTCTATTCACGTGATAATTTTTCATGTCATATTTTGTCGATGGACATAATTATCTTTTTTTTTCATGTATATTTAAAAGAGTGTGATCATAATAGAAATCGTTATTTAAAAATAATAAATGTAAATTTTACTGACTGTAAACTTACGTTTTTAACCCGAGAACATTTTTGGATTTATACAATATATTAAAAAAAACCCTGTCCGATCCGAAAGGGGCATATAGGTACTGCAATAAAATTACCAAAAAGTAATAATAAAAATTATTATTATTGAAAATAAAAAAGTTATTGCTATTTTAAAAACGCATTTTTTGTACCAAAATTACCCTCATTCCATTAAAAATTAACAAATTTTCAACAGGGGTCATAAGTTATGACTTTTAGGCACCCGCTAAATGGCGGCCGTCCGCGCCCAAAGTAATATGCGGATTGTTTTTTTCCTTTTTCCTATAAATATACTCTCAGTAACAACACCTAACAACACCCTTACGGATCGGACAGAGTTTTTTTTACATGTTGTATACTCATCAATATCGACCAGTCTTCAATTGCTAGCTAATTAATTCCTCAAGTTTCTGAATAAATATAAATCATTGCTGAAAACCAATATGACTGCAGAAAGGGGGTATCGACGGAAAACGCTGTATTGACTCTACTGGACAACAAAATTGACTGTAAACACAAATGTGTTCGAATATTCTTAGATCTCTCTAAGGCCTTCAACAATGTCTCGGTACCTATTTTACTCGGAAAACTAGAACAGATTGGAATACGCGGCACAGCTCTCAAATTGCTTAAGGATTTTCTATCGGACCAGACCTAGTGCGTTAAAATAGGCGAGTACATCGGCAGTGAACAACTACTAGATTTCGGTGTGCCACAAGGAAGTTTGCTCAGTCCCGTCCTCTTCCAAATCTTTGTTAACGAACTCTGTCTACTTACTCTCCTTTCTACTCACATTATAGCGTACGCCGACGTTACTGTCTTGCTGTCCGGCGGACACGACTGGGAAACGGCTAGGGAGGCCGCTGAAAGGTCCTTGACTCAAGTTATGATGTGTTTGGGCAAAAATTACTTAACCTTGAACGTCAGCGAAACTAATTTTATAACCTTTGGTTCCAGATCCTCTACCCTTCCATCTGACCTCTCTGTGCAAATCAAATCGAAGCCCACGTTTGTGACGAGCGTGACAGCAACAACCTCTGTTCATGCCAGACAGTGACGAGAGCCTCCTACGTTAAGTATCTTGGCCTTTACCTTGATTCCAGTCTAATCTGGAAAACCCATATTGAATCTCTATCTGCCCTCACTAGAAAACTCATTTACGTGTTTAAAAAGTTAAGAACTTCTGCCCATAAAGATATCCTAAAAATGGTATACAGCGCACTATGTGAATCAAAACTAAGTTACTGCATCATTGCGTGCAGCCAAAACAATCAAATACCAGCTGGAAAAGCCCAACGTGCAATTATCATAGTCCTGTTGAGCAAACCCTTTAGGTATCCCACTCAGCAAGTCTATTCGGATTTTAAGGTACAGTCCGAAAGAGGTATATGCTTCGTGCGATCACACATACACATAAAATTACCCCTCCCAATAGATGTAAAAGCCTTACGCTCAGAAGAAGACCCAAACCCGTTTGTCCCAAAGTTTGTACAAATACCACCTTTGCACGACGGCATAACCGTTATTTAAGCACATTACTATACAATAAACTCCACAACACATTAAACATACATTATTTAAACAAATTCCAATGCAAACAAAAAATAAAGCAATATCTGCTCACCCTAAATTATGACGACACGGAAGAATTACTTAAACCATAAATAAATCAAACCTTAAACAAATCAATTCAACCCACTCACACATACATACCTACACTCACTCATACATACATATCTACACATACACACCTACACTGACACAAACAACAAACACCCGGCACATAAATAGAAACTACCTTTTCCTTGTTATTAATTAATTTAAACCCGTTTTTCTTTCATCAACCCGTTTCTTATCCTTAAAATCAATTAGTATTAGTCTAGTTTATTTGTTTATTTTTATTTTTGCACTGTACTAAAGTGTAAGTAACTATTAGAACATCCATAATGGACGGATGGATGACCTTTGTAACACAGGTTTTTCCTAGCATAGGGTGATTGATCAATATTTTGTAACAGGCTATCTCCACGTTTAATTAAGTGTCACTCTGTATGTGTACTTTTTACGTCAAATAAATATATTATTATTATTAGGTTTACTGAACTGATAAATCTGAAGTAGATAACAAAAAACCATCTTAACATAATAGAAAACAAGAAAATAAAGGACAAGGCCAGAAAAAACCAAATTCCGTCAAAACCTTCCTGTGTTCAGTCGAATAATAATGTAACATTAACATCAAATTATTCACAAATTAGTCCTTGTTAATGTTGTTTGAATATTCAACGCGATACGAAACAGAAATAAAGGAATGTCTGGCTGTGTTCCTTCCGCTTCAATGAAAAACGCAGAATGGAACACTACGTAACGTTGCGCTCTTTGTGCTCGACCAGATAGAGAAATCTATCGATGTTCACTTTGTTTAGGATTTGATAGTGAACGGTTAAGTTTGCGTGTGTACACAACATGGCAAAACAAATCGGGCTGTTTGTATGAAAGTACAGTATTAAAAAGAAAAAATTGTACCTACCTAATCATAAAGAATACATACTTAGAAAAGAATAGTACGGGTTCCGTTTGCTTTTTTTTTTCGAATTATTTAAAAAACCATTTAGCGATTTTGAAAATAATTCGAAAAAAAAAGAAAAGAAACATGAATTCTAACTGAAATCTTCATACTGTTTTCTTTCTTGGTTTAGCTCTTTGTTGGCAATCTCATAGCCAAATATTGACATCCCTTATTCATCATTATATTTCAGAATTATTCATGTATAACTGTGTAGAATTTTAACACAATCACTATTGTTTTTATAAATGCAGTGACCCTGTACATCGATCACTCGGCTGTTGTTGACACTTTGACACTTTTGTGTTAATTCTGCCACTATACCAGTCGTTCTCTCTGTGTGTGACATTCAGTAAATGGAACAATGGTCCTTTTTCATCGAACAGGTTATTTCTTAAACCAGTAAACAATATTGACCTACTTTTCTGGTTTTCATTTTAGTTAGGTTGGAATTAAAGAACACCATTTTGTTTAAAGTGTAGTAGACTAAATATGACACCAAAATGGGCAGCAGTTCTCAATTTTATAGTTTTATTTAGCAAACTCTACAATTTGACGACTTCTTACCAGAATTCATGCTAGATAGTACCACGAGAACCAGTCATTCTTGTTATAAAGTTATTGTTTTTACATAATTAGTATTTTACACTGCAGCCAATTTAAAGCAAAACAATCTGAAAACATTTCTTGGAAAGTGGCGTCAAGAGTTAACAGGTTCTTAGAAGTGGTGTAATTTAGTTTTCATAAGAAGATTCATCATTATTATCACCGCGAGACTAATGAGACGAGCTATCTAATTACGTAATACATTTTCGTAAACGATTACGATAAATTTGTTTCATTTTGACAGTTCAACAACATTCATTGCGTTATTTACGTTGTTGAGCAGATTTTTTTTTCGAACTTATGAAGCAGGTGATTAGCAACTTATGTATTAGCAACTTGTGTGACAATATAAAATTCCAATTAACGATTTATTTACACTGAAACAATACAATTCAAAAGGCTTTTAAAGCCTCCCTTCAAATAATTTGAGGAAAATCATTTTCCGTGTACCTATCATGCTGTAAAATAGCGTCACGTGCTACCAGGCGCCCAGTTCTATAGAGTGATGTAATTTTCTCGCTCCATTCAACCGACGTACGAGGCGCACCTGACCATATCTATTCGGTTTGTATCCCTCTTTAAACATTCACGTACGGAGCTTTCTCTAGATCTCCCACATTTAAGTAGAATCTGACTAGCGTTTAAATTGCTATTTAAATTAAATATAGCTGGCGTTTGAGTTTAGACAGTATTATTTTTGATTAAGGCTCTGGAAGGATTTGAGGAAGGACTTTGACTGATCAAAGTCCTTACATTGTTCCACTGCTGACAGTGGAACAATGTAAGCTAACAAAAAAAGGGCAATATTCTAAAATTAATTAAAATAAAACCATTATGCCACTAAGATTTCCGCAAAAAGTAAAACAATGCATTATTAAAAATGTCTGGCATTTTATTGTTTTAAAATATGAAACCTATATCCGGCAAATATCGGCATCCATTTAAACGTAAATAAATATCAGAGATAGTCAATCGGTCGGGATGTTATTTTTATAGAAACGTTAACGTGCTGCGGCTATAATAAAAGAATATTTCAGGAAAACTGTTACCACTAGGAAACTCGGTCTTACATACGTCGGATCAAACTTACGCTCCATAAAAGACCGAATTTTGTCGTCCCACAGAAAACTTTACGAGTTACGAGATTATTTTTCACATACTTATAGATATGAAGTTTTCGTATAAAGGTTTCGATTTATCTCATTTGGGTGCAACGCGACCGCTCCGAACTAGCGACTGTATCAACGGAGCGTATCTTTTACGCAGGTGTTGAACGGAAGGTCCGAATTTCTTCGATTCCCAACTTAAGGTACTATTCACAACTTTGTACGGCGTCGTTTCTATCGATTTTAGATTAAGGAACTTCGAAAACCAGTAAAAACATTCAGTAATAAATTTCCGTACTTTACGTAGGTAGCAACTTACCAGAGCAGGGCATTTCGAACTTGTTGTAAAAGTTTTCAATAATGATTATGACGTCGGTGGCTATATTGTACCTATATTCTGTCCGACCTGACTTGACTTTGCGAACTGTTCGCATCTCCGTAGCCGGAACACCGATCAATTGTATCGTCGTCGGTGGGAAACGTATAATTTCACCAATTACACGATGAATTATATTATTTTGATATTCCCACATAATTTAACACTTAACTCTAGTGACAAGTCTAACGTAGGTATTTTATTTTAAATGGATATGAACAATGTTAAAATAACAATGACGTTAAAATAATTGCAAGTAACATATTGGTACAAAGTATAAAATAAAGTACGTACTTCAAAAATAAAATTTAATTTCACACGTTTGGTGAGGCCGAACAAAGGAAAATGTACTGAAAAAATTTATACCGTATTTTGTCTGGGATCGTGTAAAAGACATGAAACAAAGTACCAATTTTTTTTGTTTTATAAATAGTATAATCCCAGTCCATTGTTAAGTTTACAGCACGAAGCCGACGTGAATTTATGCATAGACTTTACTAATAAACTTGTATACCTGAGAAATAAAAATACTTGCCTTTTTATTTTAAAGAACAATACCGACCTGAAAGTGGTACGGGAGTGCGGCGGGGAATCAATGACGATCAAAATGTAAAAAGGAAAAAACTTCAGAAATGTTTAAGATGAAATCGGAAATTTCTTGATTTATTTTTTAATAGAGATTTAATATGAGAGCAAAGCACTAGACTCTTACGATACTCGATCGCTTATTTCTTTTGTTCGCTTCGCACCATTTTCGTCAAAGTTTGCATAACAGTCATAATAAAATTCCGTGCTCTAAATGAAAAAAAACAAGAGCCCATCGGCGGCCCGGCGCGACACAACATTCGTACAACATATATTAATGACAGTGTTTCTTCGCTACTCGTTTCCGTTCTTTTGTGATTGCTCACGCCAGTTTCTCTCCGCTTTTTGAATGGGCACATACGTGAGCAAACAATTGTCCCAGGTATTAAGGTGTTTTTGTGGTAGTTGGATTTACAAAGGGCGTGTTAGTTTGATTAGAATTAAGTTAAAACAATTCTCGTTCCACGCAATCTAAGCGTACTCTACGGACACGCAACGAGAGGGTAAACATATCGCTAACCAAGTCGTCTGATTATACTATTCATAGCCTCAATCAAATTAATCAAACCAATCGCCATGTAATTCCCTTCCTGAATTCGCCATTTAGTCGCAATATTCCAATATCAAGAATTTCTATTATTTACATGCGAGACAAGATCAAAATAATTTATTGTGTCGTAGAACACGGAGACTTTTTCCCACATATGTTATGTGAGGCCAATTCCAGGCTTCCAGCTCCGCATAAAGATGAGAATATGACATGAAAGTCGATAAATTTGGTCAATAGCCATTATACGACGTTGTCGGGGTGCGAAAATATGGAAGTGTGGGGGGACTTCACGGCTCTTTGATTTAGGGCCGTCGGGCCGCACGCAGTTACTGTGGAATGGAAGAGGCTCGGACAACACGCGTGAGACTTAATTGTTTGGAATGTCGGCGGTGAGTGCTACATGGTTCGTGGTGTGTCCTGTCGTTATATGCCAATTTGAATGCGAAACGACGTCACGGCCAAACAAACGCAGCGGGATTCGCAACGCATAAATTAAATAAACGGCTATACGTACGTGTGCATTAATTGCTTGGATATTATGGCACTTATTGAAGTGAACATGTTCAGAGAAGACTAGAACGATAATACCTATCTCGCAGAGTTTGCAATCTTCCTTGCAAGTCTGCGGCAAGATACATAGCGTACACTCAAGATGTCTTACAGTCTGAAAAAGTAAATAAAACATAATAGAATAAAATATTTCTCTATATCCAGAAAGTCTTCGTGAGCGTCCGTTTAAAATTTATTACTTTGGCAGTTCTGCTTTCTCCCTAGAGCTAAAAATGTAGTAGTGCAGGTCTCCTCCAGCTGCGTAGTAAGTTTACATCTTTGGGACGGGAGGGACACTAGAACTGGATGCGGAGCGCCGCAGCTGGCAGCCATCCGAGCGGACATAAGTATATCTAGTACAACCTAACGAAATAGAAAATACCATTATTCTTCTTTCAAGACAAGGAGGCGTTCAACCAATGTTATTTACAACCTGGTTTGTTTATTGCTTTACATAAAAATAGTGATGTATAGCGTCGAAGTCGCAATTTGCACGACAAAGAACTTGGCTCGGTTTGTGTCAGCAGTCATTAGGGAAATACCCATTATTTGGAACTTATTGGAAAATATTTGTGACACAATAACACGAAATGCACGTTCGTGCGGCCACGCCACAAATATTTTCCTCGCTAATTTTATTGCGACCTATTGTATTACAAAAACATTAATATCACTACTAATCCGTTTTTTATACAGAAATAAGAATTAGAATCACATTTGCAGTCACATTTATAGGTGAAAATAAACGTGATATTTACTCAAGAAAGAATTGTTTATCACTGTTTTCACAGCGGAATGGTCATTATTTACTCATTATCGTTACTAGCTGGAGTCACGTAATTCAACACAAATACACACCTAAATAATAATGAATTAAACATTCACAAATTTGTGAACGTTGACGCCTTCTTTTACTATCAATTCATTTAAAATTCACAAAGAAAATTAACAATTTATTCCTTTATTATTTTCCATTTTAAACTTTCTAAAATGATAATACGGTAAAGAATACAAACAATAATTACAGCCTAAGTGAACTTTCCGAAGTTTAAACTCGTTTAACGTTGGGGGTCCTTTCAATTACAGAGTAAGCAGATTTCCGAGAACAAATAACAAAAAGTTCTTATAGCTCGTGGCTATGTAATTACGTTAAGTTTCAAGGAAGACATGACAGTAATATTAACCTATTGTCAATTTAATTATATGCAATTTTGGCACTAAACTAAAACACTGAATTAGTCAATTTCCATCGAGAGAGTAAACACATTAGCGACGGATCAGCGAGAAAAATAAAGCATTCAGCGTTATGAAAAAGCACACAAACCGAAAATACATTCTACAACGCTAGCCGACTATAACATCCCTTTCAATCTTCTATCTGTCAACCTTCCAATATGAGGAATATTGGTATGTACCTACGCAGTATAATAAAATGAAGCAATCATCGGGTGTCCAATTTGTTGGAAGCACAAAATGAATAAGAATTTATAAGTGAGATATTTCATGTGCAGGCTCATTTTACTGGGCCGCAGCAATCTTGGGGCATTGGCATTCAAATTGATGGTGAGGGTACGTTTCACCATTAGAGGGGACTTATTAATTCCCCTTTCGACAGGCCGACCGAGGAGGCAATAAATTCACCTCAACCAAAGGGATGACCAATTTCAGAACATTTACGAGCCACAAATTACGCGACCGCTGAAATATACTGAGCTTGGGACGGGAGGACCGGCCACGCGGACCAAGAAAAAGCCCAAATGTTAATTTAATGTTGAGAGCTACACAAAATTGCTTCAATCCTCAACATGAGAGAAATATTGGGCCTGCCCGTGGAAAGGTCCAAATACTAATTTTATGCAGGGCCAATGAGCCGAGGGCAGGGCGTTGAATCGATATTCATTTGGCTAAGCGTACCGTTAATTTTTCCTGGCGAACGATATCATGAATATTACGTACCTACTTAGTTTTATAAGCGGCCTTTCATTATTACTGAAATTATTTTGTTCGCCACAATGTACCTACTGTGCAGAGTTCACAGCCACTTTGTGTTTATATAGTTTATATAGGTACTATTTACAAAGTGTACTATTGTGTCGATGTTAAGTACATGGGTTATTGAAACAATTTATTTTATCAATTTGCACATTAAGGGGCGTGATTGCGATACCGGTATAAATTGATGTGTAATGAGTAAGATAATTAATGGTTTGATTAATTATCTGAACGCGATACCAAGCTGTGAATAATCTACCATTCGTTATTACGTACTCGTCTAAATTCAAACAAAAACAAAACATAATCCTATTTTTTGTTTAAAAAATTAAGAATACCCATGTACAAAGTAAGAGGTACCTACAAAGCTATAACTTCAAGTATTATTCTAACATTAGCGTACATGATGAGAAATATTATCGCTATATCCATAATGCGAAGGTTCGTAGGAGTTATGACGAAAAAAACAAAACAAGATATTCGGCAAGTTTGCGCTTTTAATGCCAGTTTTATTTGCTCGTCGATATATCTGAGCCAGCTCGAGGCGCTGTGCTCGCTAACTGTTTTATCACTTTATTGCATGAGATGGCATAAACTTGTGAAGAAGATAACAATAAAACATAGCTGTAGGGAAAATAGACGATTGTTTTACTCATATCTCGATACGTAGATAAATATATACTTGAAACACCGAATCGAAAATCAGAAGGGTCATGTCAAACACGGAGGGAAGGTCGGGTTGAGAATGCCAACTATGCCAGAGATATGCAAGCAAATATCAAACTCCTTGCTTTGCATTCTATTAGGTATATCTTCAAATGTATTGAAGTATTTTTAATCAGAAAATCTACATACAAATGAATCATGTCAGCAATTTCTTTCGTGAACCGTGCCTATAAAGTCAACTAATTACTCCGCTTGAATTTGTATGCCGGTCTAACAATAGAAGGAAGGTCACCTATCTTTTTATGAGAGTTTTAACGAACGTTGAGGTTTATAAGGAAAGATATTTTAAACGAAAACTTAAGTAATCTGAGTTGAATATGATAATGTTTAGTTTCACTATTATATTATGCAACTGTTTAGGAAATACAGTTTGCAACTAGAACATAACTTGCTTTAAAGTACACGTTTGCGTAGCGTTTGCATGCTACGCTGCGTGGAGCTTTCAACTCCCTTAGGTTTGCTTGTTTTATTTTATTTTTACGCTTCTACCACAGAATACATACATAGCATACCTCATAATTTTGCTAAGTGGAATATTATCACAATCCAGAGAGCAGAGAATACCTACTCTAAACTTAACGGTCAAAATACGTTATCTTGAAAAACAGCAACTTGTTTATTTGGGATAACAGCTATTTACTAAAATAATAAATACAGTTTAGTGCGGCCTATTTGGGGCCTTATAAAAGCAATGAAAAATAATGTTCAGCCTGTTAGGAAACTACCTAAATTGTTATAAGTGTAGTTTTCGTATGATTAACAAAAAATAATATAAAAATGTGCATAGTCTATGTGGTGCCGGTGCTTCTAAAGGACTTACTAGAGAATGGGCAGCAGCGTTCTCAATGCATTTTTAACACCACAACGTACTGCGATCGCCAACCAGCCTGCCAAGCGTGGCGATTATGGCATACCCCCCAAAAATGACAAACGACAAGCATTTTGAATTACTCGCAAAATTGTGATTCGATTAATATAAACGGTGACAGATATAAAATTATTTCCTGATCAGTACGTTACTGATTAGTAGATATTGTAGCGTTGTGAGCGGTCTCAACGATGAATAGTCGAGTGAAGCTAAAATATCACTATTAGTAAGTTCCTAACAACATCACTAGAAACGTGGTACATCACTATTTTTCTACAGATACTCTGTCAATTTATCTGATACGTAGTATGTGGCGACCAGCTATCCTAGCAGACAATCGTAATTATACTATGTGCCCCGAATCTAGGGGTTCTTCGTTACGGGCTGAGGGCAGGACCCCTTACCCAATCCTGCACGCTACCTACTGCTGATGCGTAGCTATGCTGCACGCTACCTACGTATGCTAGCGAGGCCTTACAAAGGCCTGACCTACCTGCGGCCTACCGCCGCAAGCTACCTCCACGTGCAACCGCCGCGAGCCTGTGCTGACGCCTGCCAAGTGCTACCAAGGACGGTACCCTACCTTTCCTCAAGTGTGCGAGTGCTCAGAACAGTGACTCACTGTTTAGGACCTTACCCGCGACCTAGCCTTGTTACTAAATATATGTATTAACTTTTCAAACTGTTTTTTTTTTCTAACCTATCTACCTACCTGTCCGTTAACGGCTTGCGCAGCCTACCCTGCGCAGCCCTAGCCGTTACATAATATATACGGAGAAATAATCATAACATAACATAACGCCTGTGTTTCCCATAGGGCTAGGCAGAGGTGTACCTATAGTACACCTACATTTCGCCAGTTATGTTTAAGTCCCATGTAATAGGGGGCGAGCCTATTATCAACCGGGCACAAATCCACTCCGGGCTGCTACTGAAAAATGTTTAGATGGAAAAACCCAATAACACTTTACCCGACCTTGGAATCGAACCCAGAACCTCATGCTCAACAGTTAAGTAGCGCTTGTGACCACTAGACTAACGAGGCTGTCGAAGAAATAAAGAACCTCAATAATGATTCTTTGTTCAAACTCAAGAAAGAATAGACAAATCGAATCGATACGAGTTTTCCTCTCATAGCTACATAGCTATTAGATCAATTCTAATATTTTAATCAAATAAAGTGAAAGTAATTCACAATCAATCTAAAACGCACAGACAAAAGGACACAACGACAACAACCAATCATAGACAATCAATACCAATGAAAACGCACGGACACATCCGCCAAAAGATAGCGCAGAGATTATAAACTCAGTTAAATCATAATAGGATGATCACAATACAGTCTTGTTCAGCCAGTATTTCTACATAAAATGGTCCTGGGAGTCGGACCGGCCCCGCAATATCTCTGTCATGGCTGCCCGCATTCGAAAATTGAATTTAATTAGCCCGCAGTATAAAACCGACCGCCTCCGGCACGCGTGTGTTAAACGGTTACCCTCTACGCCTGCACGGATCTAATCCTACCCTGTATATGTATATACATACTTAATTTGAAGCTTTATATCTGTCTTTCTATTTGCGGTTGTATTTGTTTTGCCGCTGAGTTATTTAAGCGAATACACAATACACTTGGTTACATCATTTTTGGTTAGAGTTATTTTGTATTTTGATCCTTTCATATGTAGAAGGTTGCTGTATTATTACGCTTTATGTGCCTAATGGTAGTAAAACTATGAAGGTACCGGAATTTTAAATAAAAACCATAAATCTCTAATGTTGATTGGTTTACGTGGAAGTGTAAAATATTAATCACTCCCTCACACACCCCAACAAAACCACACATAGCACACAAGCCACAAACACCATAAACACCCCTCGCACACCTCATTTACACTCCCCTACACACCCATTCACCCTACACTCACCTATTAACTCAACGTCAAAATACATCCCAAATCGATCATATGTACAGACGCCAGCAGGTCAACCTACCCGAACCTGTCAAATTTTTCCAATCAACTTTGAACCTTATTCTTTAGAATTAAAGTTGAAAATCGATTAAAGAAATTTGACAGATTGTAGTAGGGTGATGTGCTGGCGTCTGTACTGTACTGTTTATTTTCATATTATTTATTGTTTTTATTATTAATTAACTAAATCTAAATTTAACTAAATTAACGAATTACCTATTAAGCACTTTTTGCGTGGAACTTCATTCTTTTCTGTATCTGGGGAAGGGCGTTGTTAGCTGCGCTACAGTTTATACTTTTGCAGCTATCATCGTTTTACTTGTTGTGTAGTCTTGTGTTATTGTTCCGAAATAAACTTTTTATTATTATTATATTGTCATGTAGGTACGGTAAAATAAAAAACGTCTATCTCCTCCACTAGCTCAAACTGGATTATGCCAGTGCCATCCCCTCATAAATTGACTCAAAGTGATTTGTAATAATCTGGACGCTAAAAGCTATCGAAGAGCTCTCTCGATACTAAAATATTTTTGTCAAGCACAAATAAAATCTATTTCGTTATAACAATATGTTTATACTACACATATTATTACAGTTGGAAAAATAGCCAATCTCTTACATGACAGTGTCACCCCAGTTTTTAAGACTATTCAGTGAACTATTTTTGATACAATCGCTTCGAATACAGGTGTGCCCACAATAGCTCTTACAATCTACTCGGAGTAGATACTAAAAATATTTTTGTTATATATGTCATAATATTGTTATGATAGGTCTTTACTTCAGAAAATACGACCCGTCTAGTAACGAGTAGATATTAAGATAAATTATCAGTACCTAGTTATTAATGGGCTAAGAGAACCACTGATTAGGTCCCGCTAAACGCACGACGACATCGCGGCAGGCCGAGACGAAGATGACGGGACGAGCTTGCCGCAGGTGACGTCTTGGGCGTCACCTGCGGCAAGCTCGTTGGAATCGCAGGCCGATTCCCGGCCACCGTAGGCGCGGGCTTGCGGACGATGAGCAATGGGTAGACGGCGCGTTGTGTTCCACGCGCGCCTCAAAGAGATGTCAGCACAAGAAGAACACGGGTGGATTTTAGTCAGTAAGAGTCAGACTCGCCTTCCCGCTCCGCCCAGAGCGGGGGAAGTTATGTGACAATTCCAAACCAAAAAAAAAACCGGACGAGCTTGAGTCCTACCGAAAGGACTGGCTGGACTAGCAAAAGACAGAATCGTGTGAAAAAGGAAGAGGATTGCCTTTGCCCTCCAGAGGGACAATACAGGCTAGTAAGATAGATTAGATAGTTATTAATGACTAGAAAAGAAGAGGACAGTTCAAATTTTTGGAGAAGTTTTCCTCTTCCTATGAATACTAATTTATAATACGTTATTATGGGCTATCTGTCTTCTGATCTAAAGTCAATATTCAAACCGTCAATAAGAGAATGATAAAATCGTCATAAAATTAAACAAATAATCGGATCATACTTTTTCATTTCGATCGTCAGATATTTAACGACCTTTATTTAGCATTGAATAGAGTGTCAGCCTAGTTCTCCAAAATACCACATTTTTTTATTTCAAACAACAAAATGGTGTTACCATTACTAAATAAATCAAGATAGTAATAAATCAAAATAGATCAAGTGAATTTAAGATTTTATTGAAACTCAAAACTCAACGCATTTATTTCAAATAAACTAATTACAGGTACTTTTGAATTTTCAAGAGGTCGGTCAGTCAGAAAGATGAAACTAGTTGCCCATTCTAAAACAGTAGAGTAGGTTCCTATGGAGAAGAACGGGCAAGAAACTCCACGGACACTCTTTTAAATCAGAATATTGTTTACATCATTCATGTTGAAATTATACATGTGAGAACAATGTAGAAAAACGTACACGTTAAAAGCGTCCGTAATAAAAATATAAAAACAAAAAGAAGGCAAATAACAAAGAAAGAAAGAAAGAATGAAAATACGTTTATTTGCGGTAAACATGACGCAAAAAAAGAACATAAAATTAAAATAAAAATTAAAAAAGTTTAGGGAAAATATGCGTCACATTCACGCAAAACGGCCATCACTCAGCATGATGCTGCGACCCTATACAAGACAGAGCCCCAGCGCTGGTTTTCACCCTTGTCCGATGAAACGCCAGCCCGCGCCGCAGCTGAGCGTGTAGCTTTAAATTCCCCGTCTAATAATAATGATCTATCCTTGATCCAGCCTGTCCCTGAACTTGCTGTCCTCCCCTCAGCGAATGCCCTAAGCCGAGGTTCGTACCCCACAGGGGGTGCCCTTAGCGAGCATTCGCTTAATTTTAATTTAGAATAGTTTTTATGCCCCTGGCTGGAGGCCCTTAGTGTAGTAGCTATTGGCAGCCACAGGACAGTCCGGTTAAGCAGCCACGACCTTAGTGGTCACCTGCAAGATGCCCTAGATCAAAAAAAAAAAAAAAAAAACGCTGGTTTTCAGCGACAGCCGACGTTGACGTTATGACGTCGACCGGTACAGCATACCATGAAATATAATTAAGATATAAAAATAAAATAAATATACAATAATTAATTCTACATAAATAAAAAAAGTATAATATTTAAGAATGTTAATATTCCGTTAAGTCGGTAATCGACATACGTAGTATCTCTATGTAGTCTGTGGTAATCGATTCGCGCGCCGTCGGCTTAGAGTAGTCTGTGCGCGCAGCTGTCAGAAAACTATTTGTGTGACGTTTTGACATCTGGTTACACAACAATTAGCATGACGCATTCGCATAATTACGCAATGAATGTTATGTTTATGATGGAATATGGAATTGTGTAATAACAAAGGATGTAGGTATTGGGTGATTGCGAACAGTGTCTGTGAAATGTGTTAGATGGTGTATGACAAACATAAAAACAAAAGGCTTTATGTTCTTTTGCAACTTTTAAGCTGATTAATGTAGTTAGAAAAGCTGTCTATAAAAGAATACCCTGGATTTTAGCATCGCATTTCAAACCCTAGAACTGATTCCTATTTCATAACTACAAAGCCCTCATAAACCCACTTCCGTGAACATCCTATGACCTACGCTCTGCAGAAAGTTGGTAAACACATCTGTCTCCTCATTAACGGTGGGCAATCACTGTGAGCTGTGTTTCCGCCTTCCGCTCCACATATAAAAATAAGGACACAAAACTAAATATAACAATAAAGATGGTGTTATAGAACATTGTTCGAAGAATATGTGGGTATGTATGCAGGGCGTGGAAGTATGATTTTTATGTGGCTTAGAAATAATGTTACGGTATTGGTAATGTACGGTACGATAATTCAAATTTTATGACGGTATTAAAGCTTCGTTTTGTGAGGTTCTCTAATAATCGTAATGTGAACTTATAACTGCAAGAGTTATGTCAAGTAGGATAATTTAAAAATAATATATTGCTGCAAATCTACGCTTTATAAGATATTTAAATACATTTTTGGTACAAATAACAAACTTATTATTTCTCGATAACAAACACCATAATACACAAATTCTCAACTGAGACTACCTACATATAACCAACTAGCGACCCGCTCCTGCTTCGCACGGTTTTTATGACTTGACACAACATCGAGATTTCTTAGATTTACGTAACTTTAATATTACGCATAAACTTTCCGGAACACGACCGTGAAAACCTCATCAAAATCTGTTACATGGAAAAACAACGCGGACATACAAACATACACGAAAAGTGACTTTTATTTATAATATATATAGAAGCTACGCAGGCTAAAGATGTATAAGTCTACATTTTAAAATTCTAGATTAAAATAAAAAGCAATATATAGAGCTTCGAGATTAATTTCATTAATCTCGAGAACCGCTTTTAAACTCGGTGCCCGGAATAATTTTCCCATGCTCGGCAGCGCGTGGATATTAACTCTAAGCAAAGACTACCGTAGATACGTGGACATCCCTATTTAATTTTAAATGTACATAAAAAAGTACTTTTAATATTTTACACGAGGCAAGATAAAATAAATTGATTAATCTAACTTATTCTTGGATAACTTGATATTTTGCAACAGCGCTTTCATTACTTGTTTTACATGCGATTTTTTTTTAATATATATAATTTATTTAGAACGATTACAATTTAGGTTGTAATCGTTCATTTAGGAGGCTATGTTCAGCAATTAATACACAGGCTCATTCGAAAAAGTGTTAAAAAGGTGAGTATCGTGGTAGTAATGTTATTAACTCGAAACACGAAAGTTATAACCGCTTTTCAGACTCAAAAGTACCGCAACATCATTATCGCTCGCGAGATACAATTATCTCTGGTTGGTTATATTTCCCAGGTGTGTGAATGCATTCAGTGGAAAATTAAAAGGCAAGCTTTTCCGAAACACTGTTGTATTTGCCCAGTCCCGTAAATCTAACAGTAAATTCTTTAACATATTTCGAGTGTTCAATGGAGATAAGTTTTGCGACTATATAGGATGAGATGCTGCTTATAGATTTTCTATTTAATGTGATTTTGTATGTTTAAGCAATTGTAAAACCAGCTAAGTGCGAGTCGGGCTCGCATAAGAAGGGTTCCGTACCACCGTACAATATTTTGCACAAAACGCCGAAAAAAAACACGTTTCATGTATGCGGACCCCTTTTAATTTTTTAAATTTATTTTTTGTTGTTATAGCGGCTATTATGTGTAT
Organism: Xanthia icteritia; assembly: GCA_949128155.2. Classification (NCBI taxonomy): domain Eukaryota; kingdom Metazoa; phylum Arthropoda; class Insecta; order Lepidoptera; family Noctuidae; genus Xanthia; species Xanthia icteritia. The sequence continues at coordinate 11,329,574 of OX421930.2, forward strand.
ATTTGTGAAAATTTCAACTGTCTACCTATTACGGTTCACGAAATACAGCCCGCTGATAGACAGACGGACGGACGGTCAGCGGAAGCTTAGTCATAGTGTTCCGTTTGGCACCCTACGGGTACGGAACCCTAAATAGTACATAAAGGTACATGAAGTATTTTTGTAAAGCTCATTACATTTAAGAAAGAGACAAAAGCCATGTATTTGTGGCAAAGACAACGCTCTACAAAGCCGATCTTTTTTTCAAACTTGAGCAAAACACGGGATAAACAATAAGCGCAAATCTCAACAAAACGTCCATATAAGCTGCATGGGATCAATCTGAAAATTAGGAATGTACCTGGCTATATATATAATGTACCTCAAATATAGCTACTCTGCATTCCTTCTTAATACGTAGGTACCTACATAAGCTAAGTGTGAATTACGCAGACTCGTCAATGAACCTTAGCTGCTACAACCTCGCTAATTAATCAATTGCTAATCCTATTTACATGCCATTACGCACTAAGTAAACAGAAAGTCAAGAGAAGGAGATGGCTAAATACATATTTTATAAGACAATTAACGCAGTAAACATTTCAATGTAGATTCATGTGTACTGCACACACATTTGATTCGGCAGTATTTGTTGAACAAAAAAGTCGAGGCAATTACTACACATATTCGGCTTTCATTCGGTTCGTGCCCATCGGAAAACTGCGTTCGGCATTTACCCTCGGGTCGGCCCGACACAATTCGTGATAAGCCGAGCGGCTTTTTCCGAACATACTTCTACATAGATGAATACGATTTTGCCGCCCGGATGTGCCGAATTATGCCGACCCGAATAAGTGTGTAACATCCTTTACGGCTTTTATTTACTATTCATTAGTAATCTATATAATTATATGCTATTAGCCCGATGGAAATGTCAAACATTACCAATAGAGATTTGTATTAATTACTCGTATTTAAACAGTAGCCGCAATTAATATATTTATTTGAAATTGGGATTACATTTGTGTGACAATTTTGATTTGTATGACAACTTATTACATAGGTTATTTATTATTTCACATTTTACGTAATAACTTTGACTGCATTCCTCTATCAAATAGTCTGCATTATATAGTACCTAGATCTGTCATGCTTCGTGGGGTACGTGTGCCTCGACTATTTCACACAAATTCGTGCAGGACTAACGCCGGGGTGCGCGTGCCTCTTCGTCGCCTCGTTGATGTATACAACACTCACTTTATGGAGCTTGACATATTTATTCTTTCTAAACATAGTTTCAGGGCGAGAGCATTAGAATTACTAAAATCTTAAGTATATATACATATATATATTTTTTTTGTTTCTTTCTTCTTCTTAATAGTATTTTATGATGCACACTGTAGGTACTGTACGTCTGTTTTCTTTTAACTTTTTTTTTTGTGAATTCGTGGACAATGGTGTGGGTTACGTGTGTAGTAACATAAATATGGAATAGATTATATTTAGATGTATTTCTAAGTACTTTGCTAATTTAAGAATCTTTAGTTAAGCTTGGCATGTAACTGTTTTTTGTCCCTAACAAATAAAATTAAAATTAAAATAAAACTTCATTGATTCAGGTTTAATTCTGGTTTTGCTGTAAATTTTTAGTAGCAGCTTTGTACCAGGTAAACGACAATAGGCTCGCACCCTAACAACTTACCTTCCCTTTACGGAAAAAAGCGTGATGTAAATTGTCTATTTTATTCTGCCATTTTTTGCGTATCAATTTTTTTTTTTTGACAGCCACTTGTTTTTTGATTTGTCAACTTATTTGTATTTCAAATTATAGTTAATTTCATCATGTCAACCTATTGTGCTAGCTGACATAAGGCAAATTATTTAACGCAATGTTAATTTATTTGCATACCTACTATTGTATAGAATCAAATTTTTCTAACTGGCCGAACAGCTGTGCTGCTGGGGACTTTGTTGCGCCACTTGTTCTTCCCAGCTAAAGCACTAGAAAGTGGTGGAGGGCGTTTTGGAAGACTGTCTTATGTAATTTTGACGTTCGATAAGTGCTGATTTTCAGCCTAGTTTGAATAAATGACTTTTGAATTTGAATTTATGAGATTGTTTTCGATGTTTTTGAGATGAAAAGGATTCTATTCAGCCGAGAGTTATTCTCATACCGATCCGCTAATAAAAGCCTAATTTTAATAAATGACTTTTGATTTTAATTTTGATTTATTGATCCGCAAATGAAATTATTCAGCTGCATCCGATTAGACTGGAAGCTAACCCCAAAATGGTTGGGCAAAGGCTAGGCAGATTAATTGATTGATAATGATCTCGCAAATGCACCAAAAGAAATTCTGTTAAGTCTGTCTGTCGATCACTCAATTCATATGAAAGAAGCCATCAAAGTGCAATAATCGACCAATAGACTTGAAGAGTAGTCAACAATCGTTACTGTTTCCTAGAATCGTGAATAAGAATGATAACTATTCTTGCACTTTGTGGCTCTATTTTGGTATCTAGAAAGTTCTATTCATGTTCACAAAAGCCCTTCTATTCAAAAAAACATCTTTACTAAAACATGTACAGACATTTATGTATACTACAATAAAGATTTAAAAATAGAATTCGGCATAATAATTTTCGTACACACAAATTATATGTCACTTCCAAAAACTCATACAATTAGATTTAAAGGTACCATAATGAGAGACAAGCCAACATAAGTAGCGAATTTGTATAATACAATAATGAGGCATAGAAATGTAACCAAAGAGCGAATAATAATAACAGTCTGCCGAACCTATTGTTATACTCGACTTGTTACTCTAAGTTTTAAGTTTCACGAATGTAGAATGGTCTTTTAAAGATGAACAGCAGGTATTTTGTATTTATTAAAAATAAGTTTATCTGATCTACGTGTTTAATCCTAACTAATATAAATGCGAAAGTGAATTTATTTGTGTTTGTTTTTTTGTTACTTTTAAACGGCTGAACGCATCCAAATGCGTTCAGCCGTTATACTTTCTATTTCAATTTTCCTACGGGATTAACACTTACGCGGGTAAAACCGCGGGGCGCAGCTAGTCCTAAGTAATATAAAATATAATTATATAATTTAACATATAATCCTAACTAATATTATGAATGTGAAAGTGAGTTTTTTTGGTTATTTGTTTGTTTCACGCTAATACGGCTGAACAGATTTGGATGATACTTGGCACATGGGTAGACCATGACCTAGTTAGGATTCCTTTTCCCCCGATAGTACGTTTCCGTGGGATACTTTCCACGCTGAAGCTCGTAACAAGATAAAAACCCTAAAAACCAAAGCCGGCCGTGATGATTAAAGCAATATTACGATGTAAAATAAAAAGCAAGCAAGCACAGTATAAATATTATCACAATATAATCATAATTATGTTCCAAGACCTGCCAATCCTGTTCCTAAAAAGCTTAGTAGTATTGATTTCCAAGAACTAAGAAAATCAAGAAATAACCTACGGTTGTCACATTACGTTGACATTTTAGTCGTCTCACAAAGAGGGTTCCGACATAAAATACCTCTAATAGCAATAAAAAAAATTGTTACCATTAATTAAGAAAATAGGTACAAAAAAAAAATGCATTAGAATTATGAAAAATACGCTGCTTACGTATCAAACGGTAGAACATACCTACCCAGATCATTCATCATTCCAACTCCATTTTCTGAGACAAAATATTGTAAGCTATTCTAGCATACTTAGTCCAAGTGGACTTTCATCCAATGAGATGCTCTAACGCTATCCTTTGAGCAGTGCGGCGCAACCCAAGCCCCGCCTCGTGTGAATAAACTCTGTTAATGATGTCGCCGCTCCATTATTCCTCAAATCCGCGCTGCCCTTGAACGCAAGGATCGGATCGCGCTCGCAACAGGGTGTTTTAAACTACGTCATGCGTCATAATAATGAATATTATTTTATTTTTTTAAATTATTCATATGTTCATATATATATATATATTTTATGAATGTATAGTTTAGTCATTGGATACATGAAATGGGCTGCTTTTTTAAGACGATTAAAATGCCACGATCTATAAGTAATAGAAATTAAATGCTGTTCGTTATGAAGTGCGTCACTTGAGGGCGGTTGGAACGATTTGGTGGAGAAATTAGAACTGTGACCCGATACTTTAAGTACGTAAAAAAAGTTTAAAAGTCACTATGTTATTTATATCGCGACGCGAAACTGTTGTGTATAACTTGTGTATTACTAATTACAGTAGTGCGTCCAAAGTTTTCTCTCGTCTATCGAACATTCAGATCACGACTTGGAAACAATCAAGATGTTCACGGGATACCAATTGGATTAGTACTGACTTTAGTTTCAAAGACACATCATTGTAGTGCCTTATTTCCGCTGTGTGTTTATTTATTTGCCGTATTCTTATGAGTATTAGTAACAGTGATTTTCAACGTATCGGTAGTTTAAGACAGGAACAGTGAATATCAAAAGATAATATTATTTTGGTATCCCTAAGTATTAGTAGTAAAGCCAACGAAACGAGACGTCGCTTAAAAATGATTAGCGAGGTGGTGAGTCGTGAGTTCAAAATCCACCCGTTGCCACTATTGTTCTTCTGATATAGACCCAATCCTGGTACTAGCTTTTTATTCTGGTCAGTAGAAAGGCATAAAGGCTCTTTCTAAAACATTGCTTACATGGTTTTCACCCAAAGATATATTATATTGCGTTAGATTTATTGGGACAGTACAAAATCTGACCCAAAAGTATCCTTTCCGGATTTCGTTAAATCTTTCACATAATTTGAAAAGATAAATAGCTTCCACAATGTATCTATATCTTTTTATTAGCGAATCGGTATGAGAATAACCCTCGGCTTTATTTTAAAATCAGTCTCTACGAGGTAATATCAATTACCCGACATTCATTAGCTGAAAAGAACCCTTTCCATCTCAAAAACATCGAAAACAATCTCATACCTTTCCGATACCTTACAAAAAGAAAACCAAAGCCTTTTGCAATTTAAACGTATTAACGTCAAAAAATTGTATTCCTTACCTTATAGTACGGTTCCTCGTAGCGAGTGCCCTTAAGAAAGTCATAGAATATGCAAAGAGGTAGAACCATTATGGCCGGCTCTTTGCACAGAGTGGCGGCCGCGGCGAACGTAAGTGTCCCCGCCAGCGTCAGCCACTGCAACAGTTCACCTGGGTCCTCACTGACACCACCACTAAACTGACACTTTAGTCTCACTGCGCCATTAACTTCGCAAGCGTCCAACATCTTCAGAGGCCCCGCTTTACTCGCCTTCAACAGTTTACGAACATTCATCATGATGTGTTGCACCAAACTGTGACAACTCAGCCTAAACGGCGAATCGTTAGATGTTATTTGTCGTCGCATTCGATGGTCTTTCACTATATGCCGACATTGTTTCTTGTGTCTTTCCTCACGTAATCGAATGTGTTCGCTGTATAGCAGGAAACTCAATAAAAACAAGTTGCATGCGGCGAGATCAGCCCGGCCGACCACGCCCGCCACCGCCTCAGTGTGTATCGGATGCGCAGCGAAGGCGATACCGGTGACTGCAGTGCCCACTCTCATACAATACGCTGGCAGCAGGCGACGAGCAGTCACCACCACTAAAGCCGTCGCTGTACAGTGGAATATAACGTTGAGGAGGTGGTAGCTCCACGGCTTAAATCCACTAAAGGCGTAGTTGAATCGATATGTAGCGACACACAGCGGTCGGTAGGAGCCGTGTGAACCGGGGTCTGTGAGCGGTGTTCCCCAGAAATCATTTTCAAATAATGCGTTGATAGGTGTGTGGCCGATGACATCCGGATTGGAGAGAATCGCTCGCCTGCGAAATAAATAAAAAAACACGTTAACGTATATCATTTTCATAAAAAAATCCACGAATTTATTAAAATGGTAATGAAAGAATTGGTATTTAAAATGGAGATGCCTAGCATGTTCAGTATGCAATGAAAACTACATGAATAAATAGTCTCTTCACAAATCTGTGAGTGGCCGCCATAATGTGATTTTCGAACTGGAGCGCAGATTATTGTTAATGCTTGCACTATTACGCACGCTTCACAGATTTCGTATAATCAATCAAATTAATAATAGGCAAATAACATAGCATCACGCCTGTATTCCCCGAAGGATTAGGCAGAGGTGTACCTATAGTACACCCACATTTCGCCAGTTATATTTAAGTCTCATGTCATAGGCGGCAAGCTTATTGCCATCAAATTCAGACTCCGGGCTGTTACTGAGAAATTCCAGATGGAAAAACTCGTTAACACTTTACACGACCCGGGAATCGAACCAGGGCCTCATTAATAATAAAATGACTACTATTAATGATATCAGTATACTTTATTAACGTAGCCATGTTAAACCTACGTTACTCCAAAAAACAAATTGTTTACAATTTCCTGAGATTTAATAAAAACACTTTTTAAATCCACTGAAATTCTTTAAGGGCAATTTGTAGATTGTCACGGAGGTAAACAGTACCAAGTAATAAGTAGGTATCTTGACGACCAGCGCCTTCGTATCGTATATTTTTCATCAGCTTTGATTAAAAAACTTTGCTAACGTAACTTTTTCCCAGCACGGCTACCTTTTAATGAAATATAAAAGATCAATACCTAACACATTTTTTGTAACCTGTGTCAACCTGCGAACATTTTTTTGCAAGCGTTTTTTCGAAGTTATAACAGTTAGAAAAAGATTTTTGGCGAAAAATCTGCTATTTCGTTAACAGGTAAGTTAGGTTTAGTTTAGTTTATTTATTTCCAAAAACTTAGTACTACTTTACAATGGCAATGTGGCAGCAATTTCAATTAAAGTAAAGAGATTAGCATCTGTAGCCGAACTAGGCATAGCCTGTATTTCGGCTATCAGCACCTTTTCCCTCGAGTATTATAATACAAGTATAAGTGCCAAGCAATAGAGGCATATAAAAGGCATATAAAAGGTACTTACTAGATTAGTACTTTTTCTATGATATCTAAATCTCAGTTTTAAATAGGTACCTAGATTTAAAAACATTAAAATAGCAATAGATATAACTGTTTTATATTGCGTGGGCAGCTGAAATGCTGAAATAAATAACAGTAGGTACTACGTAAACAATTTCCACGATATTTATGAGAAAATGTAATAAATTTAAACATTGCATTTTTTGCTGGAAGGGCTTGTGGCTAAGTAATAACAGCCGCAAGAGTCGATCGATCAGGTTAAGCTACGCTTGCCGCGGATCCGTGAATGGGTGACCATCTTTACATACCAAGACCCTTCCGTGCCTTGGAAAGTACGTTAAGCTGGCTAGGCTGTCATTTGTAGATCTTTGACAGTTGTTACGGGTCGTCAGAAGCCCGAAAGTCTGACATCCAGTCTTACCAAGGGGTATAGTGTTACCCAGTAACTGGATGGTGGAGGTCAAAATACTGGTATTCCGTTGCATCCACCTAGACATTGCTAGGTAGATGATGCAATATTTGCTGTAAAGTTCTCAGTATTTCACATAAAGCTGCAAAAAAAAAATACTGATCGAGGTTTACCGTTTGTCCTTTTACTAATAATTCTACATACGCCACAGATCCTGTGGCTATCCTTGCAGGAAAGGATAGTCACCACCAACCTATCTTGGTGAACATTTTATTAAGTTTTAAGCCATCGTTTAAAGAAGAACCAGCTTATTACAACAACAGGTTGAGGCACTTGATCAATAACCTAAACACAATAGTAACCTGAGTTTAGTGTATCCCCCAAGCAATACAAAATTAAATTATAAGCGAAGAATTCCGGTAACTTGACATTATAACGTATCAAAAGATTCTAGATTGTTGCCTCAAAGACATTGTAACGACAAAGTAAGGTAACTTCTATAAAGACAACATGTTTACAATAAAGCTCGTAATTCAACATCCCCAATCGGTAAGTGCTTGCTATTAATTTATACAAAGTTAATTCAATAAGAAATTCCAACTTTTATTTACGCTACACATCAAAATTTAATAACGAAAAACAAATTCAAACAGCCGTCCCTAACTGCTTAATTTAAATAAAATATTACCATCTTACCTGGGCGAGCAGTCGCTCATAGCCGCCGAATCCGTTCGATGTTTTCTCGAACGATTGGCCCCGTGCCCTCGGCCGTTCCCTCCGTAGGGTGCCTCAATACCGACTTAATAATGGACATGTTTTAACGTACCGATTTCTCCTCTCAAATTGATTTTGTGAACCGTGTTTTGACGTTTTCCAGTTGATGTGTGGAGCAATCTGGTTGAATGCCTGACGGGTGACGGAATAAGCTTACTGACCTGTGCTGCGATTTGAACTCAGAGGAATTATTTGGTTTCTTAATTTGCGTGGCATGCGATAACAGAACAGTAAAGGAAAATGTTAGCAAATTGAACGTCGGAAACTCTATCGGATGGCATTGGAATTGCCGGGCATGTTTAGCGGACACATTTTACATGTAGAGGAAATTAAAAGTCACCGATCGTCTTTCCCATCTTACTCTAAACCAACCACATAATTTTGTCGCTCCTAAGGGATTTTTTTTCTACCGGAATTATTACGAATACTAACTATGAAATTAAACATTAATTGAAGTTACTTTCCAATATTAAGCTTGACTATACAGTTCGTAAAATTGATTCTCCTGAACATAAATGGTTTCGCGATACAACAACCGAACCGGTGAAAGTTTTTAGTCTTCCGATTTCTCATATTTTGGGATACATTTCAACCACACAGCTTTTTTACAATAGTCAGATGGTCCTCAATTATAAGAGGAAAGATTGATTGTATGAGGACATCGACCACCTACACCTACGCAAGATACGTACTTATTCCTTTATCTATTGAACCCTCATACATTTTATTCGTTCATTTTAGATTTGGAAGGAAGAGCCGGTGAAATAGCCGATTGAATAATATATTTATATGGGACCAAAACCGTGCTTACTATGCGAAGAAGGAAAAATCATCTCTAACAGTCGGCCATTGTATTGCAAATTGTGAGTAAGACGGCTTTTCCCTCAGTTATTTACATAAAAAGTTCTCCGAGTATTTTGTTCGTGAATGACTTTCGTTTTGCACTTCCTCATTTCAGTTTTTGCAGAAATATATTTATACCAATTGAGGGAAACACGAATATATTTTTTTTTAGTTTACGCGTATTCTGTCAAATACGTTATCTTACTAACGTTGTAAATATGAAAGTTTCGATGTTTTGTTCAATCACCCAATAACAGCTGAACGATTATTGATAAATCTTCTACGAAAATAGAACGTAGTTTAACTTGTATATAGAAAATTCTAATAATCTCAGACATTTAAGGAGCTGAACACTAGTGTTCTATAAAAACTTGGAACTACTCCATTTCAAATATGTTACAATCGTGGTCCTATTTAATATAACTGACAATGCGATATTTGCAAAAAAATATATTTTCACGACAAGTGCTGTTCATTAAAGCAGAAAACTAAGAAAAATCTTACAAAATTGTCAGATCATCGTATTGTCGCCTGCCGGATATAGGACCCTGGTAAAGTAAATGATTTCTCGAAATTTCATTCCAAGAGGAACGCACTCGAGAGTATCTATATTATTTTATCATGTTCAAGATTATCCGGGAAAATTCATGGTTGGAAATAATTCTTCCCTTTTCTGCAAGTCACACAAAGGACGGGCCCACAGTAATTCTTTCCAAGTTCACATTCCGAACACTTTCCTTACATGCTTACGTTCGTGCGTTCAACGCCAACACCGGTACAACACCCCATAATAAAAATAGAAATATCGAATACCTCAGTAGGCTCCAGTTATGGGCGCTTTCACTTTATGAGACCAGCGATTTCGTAATCGGTACTGCCTCGTTCTCACATCAGCACGAGAATGATACCTATACATATACATGCTATATACGCGAAACCATAACAACAGCTTTTCCTCAATTAGTTAAATATAACCGTTCGATCGAAAATTAAGCATTTTCCCTTATGGTATTGATTTACTTTACGTGTAAGTAGAATGTGTGTACAGTTTACACTCCGTTCATTTATCAAAGTCTCGTGTAGGTTGGTACTATTAATCGTCTGAGTGAAGACAATAATGTCCATAATAACAGGGCTAGCTGCACGGGTCGATCTAAGGTTAAGCTACGCTTGCCGCGGTCGGTTCGTAGATGGGTGACCATTCTAAACATATCGAGACCCCTCCGTGCCTCGGAAAGCACGTTAAGCTCTTGGTCCTGGCTGTCATTCGTAAATCTTTGACAGTCGTAACGGGTATTTACGTAAGCCCAAAAGTCTGACAACCAGTCTTGCCAAGGGGTATCGTATTACCCAGTAACTGGGTGGTGGAGACCAGATAGGCAGTTGCTCCATGTAAAAATACTGGTATTCAGCTGCATCTGCTTAGACTGGAAGCCGACCCCAATATAGTTGGTAAAAGGCTAGGCAGATAGAAAATCTAACGTTATTAAATAATAACGTTCGATTTTCCTTTTGTTATAAATAAATCCTATTCCAATATCAAAGCAAAGCATTTTACGTCTTTTCAATATCTCATATAAGAAGAATATCAATCTATGTACACGCATCAAATACGGCTGAAATAGCAAAATATGTAATCCCTTACATTTTATATCAAAGCCTATCCTGTAAGAATATTGGCCTATATTGGTTTTCATAACCATATCGATAAAAAAGTGGTCGCGTCCCTAGTAGAATCGAAACTAAGATTGAGATAAAGTTGGGATAGTGCGGAACTTTTTGTTGGGAGAGTTGCGGGCAGCTGTGCGCAGTCGTCACGTAAGCCCTCAATTACGAAACATTGGAGCGGTTTTCGACGAGCTCTGATCCAGAACAAAGTTCATCGATTCTATCACGATTATCGGTTTGGAACGTTTCCACTGAGAAAATTAGCGCTGTCCTCCAAATGTACTTCTCTAGCTTTGTGTTGTAGTGTTAGTTAATACCGCACTTGACACGTGACATAAGTATAAGTGCTTTTAGACAGGTAGCTTTTTGTTTTCTTGGTACTGTTATTACGAACACAAACGTCAGGGGAATCATTCAGTTTGAAACTTATCCATTTAAGCACATTATAACTTTTAACTTAATATCTAAAATCATGAAAAAATTAAGTAAAGTTCTGAGCACACTAATATTGTTTCGAGCCGCCTAACCGCTCAAAGAAGTCAAAAGAAGTATAAAATATAAATCAAACACAATAATGTGGCTGCCCTTATACCCTCAGGACAATGGGATCAAAGGAAAATCTAAATTATTCAACATGCCCAAGTCTGGGCGTTCGCCAAATAGCGGGTTACCTTTTTACAGCTCCTTCAATTCCCCAGGGAGCCTTATTTAGGTGTTAATTGGTGGCATTCCTCAAGAGATTCTGACCGTAGTTCTTTTTTATGTACAAAGTCGAATGATATAAGCTTAATGTTTTATCAGAATATTTTAACTGAAGGAAAACTTGGATACTATTTAAATTTTTGTTTAGAAATTCAGTTTTCGGACTATTATAAATAAGAGTAAATATTTTTCAGCAATTTCATGCAACATATCAATCCATCATTATCAATTTTATTGTTTACGTTTTTATTGCCATTTCATCGACGAGGACCGGGGTACTTGCATGTTTCCTGGACTTGTCAAAAGCATTTGATCTGGTTGCATATGACGTACTGTGGGACAAGTTGAGGGACGCGGGTGTGTCAGCGGAGTACACCTCCCTTAGCAAATATTGGTACCCTAACCAAAAGATGGTGGGATGGCGGACTAGTACAGGCTGGAATGTGGAGTCAGACAGGGGGGGTTAAGCTCGCCTCTACTATTGAACCTCTGTCTATATCAACCGGCTCATCGAGCGACTGAGCGGTACACATGTCGGCTACCACATTGATGGAACGTGTGTCAACAATATAAGCTATGCTAGCTATGATATGGTGCTTCTCTGTCCCTCGATGGGTGGGTTGAAGAAGTTGTTATCGACCTGCGAAGCCTATGCGGAGGAGCATGGCTTAAAATAAAACTCGAAGAAGAGTGAGCTTTTCGTATTTAAAGCACATTTAATTACTCAGACACTGAAAAATTGCTAGAAGTAATGCAATAAGTTTATTAATGTTAAGTCAATTTTTATTTTAAAATATAATTATTATGTATCAATGCTAGCTCTATGTTCAGTAACATAATAGTCCACTACAGCATTCAGCAATGTTAAGTGATGGCCTGAAACACAGGTTTGTATAAACCTACATCAGGCAGGTCGCTATTGAATTCAGAAGGCTTTTAACCGATATATGTAAGTTATACACTAGACTTATTTTAGGCATAGTTTAATATTTTCCTCCTAATATTAATATGTAACTTTGTAATGATGTAACTTCTATGTAATTTATACTTATGTGAACTTATGAATAAAATAAATAAATAAATAAAAATCAAAATTGTCACGAGTGACCTAAGAGATGACGTAGACACAGAGAGGGAGCGCAGGGCGTTGTCTGTGAGGAGCAAAATGCTTGCCCGCAGGTTCACTCGTTGTACTTCAGACGTCAAAGTTACCCTTTATAAGGCGTTCTGTCAATCCTTTTACACGAGTGGCCTGTGGTTGTCATACACACCCCGAGCCTACAACGTCCTGGGTGTTTAATTTTATAATGCTTTTAGGATGCTGTTGGGACTACCATGGCATTGTACCGCTTCGGGAAAGTTCGCGGAAGCTCGCACAGATGGTTTCCATACCATCATGCGAAAGAAAGCGGCCTACTTACAATGCATTCTAAAAATGACCGATGCCAGAACGGTCTGTCCCTTTCAGGGACACTGGCTGGAGACAGTCATAGGTCTACGTAAATAAATAAGTTGTAAAAAGTAACAATACTAACCTACTTATTTAAACACCATTGTTACTAACACCAAAATCCTAACAAAATTATGGCGGCAGTCTATAATAAATTTTTATTTAATTTATCTATTTTCTATTTGACCACTAATAAACGCTTTCAACCCATTTTTCCTTTACGTATAAAAATGGTTTAAAAGCGTTTGCGTACTTTTTTAGGGTTGCGTACGTCCGAATGAAACGGAACCCTTATAGGATCACTCGTGTGTCTGTCTGTCCATCTGTCACAGTAAAATTTCTCCAAATCTAATGGACCGATCAAGTTGAAATTTGGTACACATATGAATTTCTGTGACCCACGGACATGTAACGTAAACAAATGAATTTTGAATATGGGGGTCAGTTTTGGAAGGCAAATAAGAAAATAAAAAAAGATTTTCTTACTGTATCGTGTGACATCTATCTATACATAATTATAATAAAATAGAATCAGGTGTCTCTCTGTTTGTTTGTTCGCACACATCTCCGGAACTACTAAACGGATTTTCATGTAGTTTTCACAGATAGACAGAGATTAATTTGGAAGAGAATATATGTTTCATTAAAATCGGATGCTGCATAAAAAAGTTATTGTCATACAAGACGGTATTCTGTTCACGACACGTTGTGCACAATTTCTGAGAGCAATCTTACAAAAAGTACAAGGCTTGCATGAATTCAAGATAGTATTACAATCTTTAGTATCATCCTACTAATCGAATTTGGATGCTATCTTTAAATAAAAATCTATTCCCGCGCATCAAATAAAAGGACTAGGCCCATGGGCGGCTTTAAAACTCTGACACCAGATTAGTCACTAACCACACGAAAAGATGAAGAATAAAAGGACTTACGAGTGTCTCAAGCGTATTTTTTATAATTTTAAAATAAATAGTTTTATACTTATTTATGAAAATAAATGAAAATTTACCATTCCCCCCTTATCTTCGAAAATAATAAATACAAAATATAGTTCTATACTTATTTATACATTACAGGAAAACCTGTACGAAGTCAACTTACATTTGTTGTTGGAATGTATCGGAGAACATGTTTTTCAACTACAATGTCAAGTTTGCTCTTGTTTTTCATCCCAACTACGGAACTCTTGATCGTGCGTGGTCCGACACGCACTTAGCCGGTTTTTCTCATATAAAACAGGCAGCTATTTCCAAATATTTCGAATACCTACACAAAGCAAAAATATTTTTTGCATGAAAAAATCAGAACGCAACCGTATTCCCTAAAAAATCTACTGAACTAAAATAAAACCATAGGTATTGTTATTTTTACCTGACACAATGATTAACGGACCTTTCATTATGTAACAGATAACAAAAAATACTTCATAACACATATTTAATTTACTTTCCCTATTCATTACTTAAAATAACACAAAAATTGATGTCTTCAACCAAAGATCATCAGACATACATTTTTGTATTATTTGCGTAATGTTTGCGTCTCACAAAATAAATAAGAAGCAATTATTTTACAAATCTTCCGTTTTCCATTTATGAAGGGACTTTGTAGCAAGATCTCTCAAACGAAAATTAGATAAATTAAATAAAAATATTTTCAATATTTCATATTTATTCAAAGTTACCAGATTTTTCTCATTGAACCACAGAAAATGAAATTCAAATGCTTGGCATCTACATTATCGTGAATATTTATTAAGTAAGACACACAAACGACATTTGTTATTACAAGGATAGTAACAATAGGTAATCACGAGTCTTCAATACAGTGTGAATACATCAACTATAAGGAATGCACAAAATTCTTATTAAAAGGTGAACAATTATTCGCCAAACTTTTAAATCATTAAAATCCATAATAAAATTACGAAATAAGATTAGATTATAAAGTAAAAATTAATCCATTTCGTAACATTACATGAGAACAAACAACAATATAAAATCACAATAAAATATTCGCACATAAGGTAACAAAACTAAATATGGAATAAAATAAATAAGGTACCTAAGTATTTAAATGAATTTTAACGTTAAAAGATAAAATTTGAAACATATATCGTTAGTCTAATTAAACTAAATCCAAATGAAATGAAATTATTATTAAATTTGATTACAATGATTATCAATAATTGTATCAAAAATTGTAATCAAATTTAAAATTACATGATTAAATTAGAATAACTGTAAGTAGGCACTTTTAAAGAAAATATCTGAACAAGCTCTGTTGTAAAAAGTCAACATTCTGTTTTTAGAGGAGCATGCTGGCCCAGGTTTGTTCGCCACGGATTAGTTCCAAAAGTCCTAGCAATACGCTTGGACCGGAGGTGAGAATGACGAGGTACGTCTAGGTTAATTTTGTTAAGGAGATCTGGAGTTGATGTTATCTCGTTTACAATTTTATAAAGTGTTGACAGATCATTTAGAACCCTTCGTCGCTTCAATGAGTCTAATTTGAAGTAGTTTAGCCGTTCTGCGTCATTGGTTCTATATGGACATTTGTGGTATTTGAACCGCAAGCACCTCATCACTTTTTTTGAACGCGATCAATACGTTCTATATGAATGTCATAAGTGGGACTCCAGACGGGAAATGCATATTCTACGAGGCTGCGCACAAAGGTGCTATAGAGCACTTTCAATGCCAAGATTCCCTTAATTTTTTTGCCAATTCTGTTGCTAAACCCAACCGTTGCTTTTTTAATGATGTTATTGATGTATGTAGTAAATGAGAGATCGCTGCTAAGCACTCCACCTAGATCTCTTATGTTTTACTTGTTGCAGTGACGTCCCGCTGAGCGAGTAAATTGATGGTATGGGATGCTTTTTCCACGTAAATGTTATGTGATAATGATAACATTTGCTGGCATTCAAAACCATCCCATTCACCACACACTAGCTCTGTATCGAGTTCAGATCAGTTTGGAGTAGAACACTGTCTTCTTGAGTTTTTACTTGACGATAGATTTTAAGGTCATCGGCAAATAAGGAACATTGGCTATGTTTGATGCAATTTACTACGTCATTAATGTATATAACAAAGAGAATTGGCCCGGTATGAGATCCTTGGGGCACACTGGAGGTTGCGATACACTTGATAGCCGTTTACCACCACTCTTTGTGTTCACCGGCATAGATACAACCTGAACCACTCTAGCAAGGGCCCGTGTATGCCAAGACCATGTAATTTCTTAAATACTTATCAAAAGCACTACTGAAGTCGGTATACAGAGCGTCGATCTGTTGATCAGAGTCAATGCACATACAGATTGATTTCGTCAAGATATGATACCAAATTGGTGATAGTGGATTTGTTGCTGCAGAAACCATGCTGTTCAGGGTAAAGTTGTATTTTAACATGGGATGTTAATATAGGGTAGATCAATGATTCAAAAACTTTTGAGAATATGGACACAATAGAGATTGGTCGGTAATTTTTAGCATCGGCGCAATCACCTTTTTTGAATATTTAAACCACGTTAGATTTTATTCTATTCTGTGGGAAAATGTAGATGGTTCGAGTAATTTATTAGAAATGAAGAGAGGCGGCAACCCATCCGGACCAGCACCCTTGGTAACATCAAATCTGTTTAGTGCTTTATAAACTTCCCTCTCAGTAAAAGCTATTTTATTGAGTACAAATTGAGAAAATGATAGGAAATTTGTTGCTGCTCTAGTATTTCTGCTAGCGAAGATGAGAAATGAGTTTAAAAAAGTTTGCATATTTCATCGCCCGTCGTAGCTTCGTAGCTATTGATTCGTTTAAGATAATTTTGGAATATCGAATTGGAACTCTTAACTCCAACCGCAGTTATAGAGAATTTTGAAATAAGAACAAACAAATTCTAAACTTGCAAAATTAAGAATTGTGTGGTCATAATCACTTGGCGGAATAACTATTTTAGTATCAAAATCAAAAGACATGAACAACAACAACAACTTTTGAGCTGTTTGGCTAAACAGAATCCTGTATGACTGTCTAGTTCTTCTAACTGTCAAAAATTCGCTCCAGCTGTCTCAAAGTCAAAGTCAAATAATTTATTTCAATTAGGCACAAAAAGGCACTTTTGAACGTCAACATTTAAATAATAATTGATTCTAGTTGCCCCTTCCAAAAGGTAGTTTTCGTATGGAGAAGAATGGGCAAGAAACTCCACCGTTACTCTTTTAAAATGTTTTCACAATATCTTGTATACATCAATTAGGTATATCATTATATGTGAAGACGATGCACCTAGAATAAGATTACTATACCACGTTAGGTAAAAATAATGAAAAATTAAGGAATGACAGATAAATTAATCATGTGATAGATGCATGGTGCTCACATATTTACAAACATTGTAAAATTATACGATATTCCTAGCATTTTTACAAGTAATATAACTCAGTGTGTGAGTTCGAGTAATCACAGAATGTAAAACCAACATAAAAAAATAAAAAAAATATATATATATTATACAATTAAATTAGCAACCAGTTAGATTTTGTCTAGATTCTAAATTGTCCTATGGAGCAGGACCAGCATGTTTCCAAGCATTTTTATCTTGGATATAATCCTCTAATTTGTAATATGCTTGTTTGCAAAGTGTATTTTTTATATGAGTTTTAAATTTTCTTTCATTTAATTCTAATATATCACAAGGTATTCTGTTGTAACATTTAACACAGTACCCCATAAAAGATGTATGTACTTTAGATAGTCTGAAAAATGGTTGATTTAATTTATCTTTATTTCTAGTATTAAAATTATGTCTATCACTTATTTTGTTAAAAAGATGTAGATTTTTTCTCACATACATAATATTTTCATAAATGAATTGGCAAGGTACCGTCATAATATTAATCTTTTTAAATAGTTCCCTGAGAGATTCGCGACGACGTAGATTATAAATGGCTCTGACAGCTCTTTTTTGTAAAATAAAGATAGATTCAATGTCAGCAGCCCGACCCCACAGTAAAATGCCATACGACATAATACTGTGGAAGTAACTAAAATAGACCAAACGCGCGGTTTCTACATCTGTTAACTGTCTTATCTTTCTAACAGCATAAGCGGCTGAACTTAGCCGCCCCGCGAGAGATGTTATATGGGGTCCCCATTGTAACTTCTCGTCTAGCGTGATTCCTAGGAAAACTGTTTGATTAATAAATTCCAGTTTTTCTCCATTCAATATGATGTCACATTCGCTACTTCTAACATTTGGTAATTTAAATCTAATGCATTTGGTTTTTTTTTTATTTAGTACCAGGTTATTTACCGTAAACCAATCTTGGACCTGAACAATAAAGCTATTCACGTCGTCAAGATTTTGTGACCGTCGGTTTATTTTAAAGATCAATGATGTGTCATCAGCAAATAACACCATCTTCGGTTGATTTTGAAATAATTGGGGTAAATCATTAATATAAACTAAAAAGAGGAATGGACCCAATATCGAACCTTGAGGAACGCCCATTACCATTTCAGACCCTAATGAGTTTGTGCCGTTGACTTGAACTTTAACCTTTCTATCTTTCAGGTATGATCTAAGCAAATCAAGAGCTGTATTTCTAATCCCATAATGCTCCAGTTTCAGCAGAAGTGTCTCATGGTCTACGCAATCGAACGCCTTCGAGAGGTCGCAAAAGATTCCAATGGCATCTTGTGCTTCTTCCCAGGCGTTAAAAATGTTCTTTATTAGGGTGACACCGGCGTCAGTGGTACAACGCCCTTTGGTGAAACCGTACTGATGATCTCGTGACGGTACCTAAACCTTTGTCTCTATGTCTGAAGGACAGTGAATGGACAAACGGCATTTTCGGAACAGTACAACATCAGACTAAAATTTTCAATGTTAGATAACCCACTTTCTATGCAGATTTAGACGAAAAAAACAATTCCAAGTATTCAACCCTGCTCGTACTTCATTATTATGATTTTTTTATAAAAAAGACAAACTATGTGCCTGATGATGGTCGATGGATAAAAAATTACAAACAGCCATACAAACTTTTATCCCTTTCAAGGTGACACGAAGGACGGATTTTAAATTCCCTTCGAATTTAAAATCCGTCCTTCGTGTCACCTTGATTATAAAAGGAACACTTGTGCAAAATTTCATGTTTCACAAGTGTTGATGACAGACACAGCCTCAAGGTACCATTCCGTACCCGACCTCAGGAGGGAACTGCAGGTGACGTGTCGTGGCGCCATGCCGCGGCGACACGTCGCGGCGTCATGTCGCTGCAGTCGTGATTCCGAACCCGACCTCAGGCGGCAGCAGCCCGTATTCCCATCGGTAGACAGTCGGGTACGGAATGGTACCTTTAGTCTGTGCGTGAATGAATAAATTTAAGATTTTTATCAAGTAGATATTAAATTACCTGTCATCGTAAACAAATCCTGCGTCCAAGGTGTTATAGTACAGCAGGAAGGCCAGCAGCGAGCTGGCTGCCGTCACCCAGTGCTCCATCCTCGGCGCTATGATGTCTACATCAGATTTGCTCCCCCCCTCTGAAACAAACATACATTTTTATAATGTGTCTATATTAGGTAGAGGCCCTCCTTTGCTTTGCATGGGAGCAATATAATATTGTGGCGAAACGTGAAAACATCGAGATTTCAGTGCTTTATCTAAGTTCAAAAAGATCGTATTAAACATAAAACCTTCCGAAATAAATTCTCTAAATGAGGGTAAAGATGGCATCAAAATACATTGTGCAGTTAAGAAGAACTAAGCGGTCACACACACTGTCACGAAAGCGAGTGTGTTTTATACTATGCACAGATATAGATGTCACAGGCTTTCAAACGAATATGGCCCCGCCTTCTTTGGCAATGCAACGAGTAATAGGTATTTAGACTGGATATAATGGAAAAGCCTTCTTGAGCGACCATACTACTTTTGACTACACTTACAAAAGGAATCAATAAATTGTATTGAAGTATTCTTATTACGAACCCAGTATTTTTTGGTACTCTGTCATTCTTCAAATGAAATGAAAATTTTCATTTTCATTTCATATTCATTTCATTTTCATTTCAGTTACATTTTACTTAGAAATACATTTCTTTCTTTTCCAAACAAATATAAAATACGAGCATACCTACCTACACAAATTCTAAGGTTCCAACCCTAGTGGGGAAGAATCCAAGCTATGGGGCAGAATGCATTTGATTGACTTGGTGGGGCAAATGGTGGTTTAGAAAACATGGTATAAACTTATCTAGGTAATAATAAAGATGGAATCATACATTTTTCAAAACTGACTTGAAAGTGTAGAAAAGGCGTAAATTATTTTTTTTGCATCTCAATGACATCTATTGGCCCAAAATGGTACTAATGAATACATTTTTCTACATACAATTTAACAGAAATATATATTTTTTTATTTAACAACTGTCCTATTAAAATTGTAAATAGAATATAATCACGATGTAACATTTAGTTTTTGTTTCATTGTAATCGTCTCATCTAATAAAAAGATATGCTAATTTAAAGTTTTCAAAGTGATACCCATACCACCAATAAGCACTACGTTCCAGGCGGCAAGGAGTTACAGAGATGTGGAACGTATGCTGCCTATAATATTAAGCTGGGCGGTCACAGTCCATAATTTATAGGCCGTCGAAAGAGCTGTGATCGACCTTGGTAAAAAAACTTTGCAAAAGGGCAAAAATACGTCGCGCTTAGTCGTGTCAGAAGTTTGGAAGGCATAGTTTTATCAGATTTGGACGCCAACAAATTATTAAAGTGACCACACGGCGACAGATCATTGACGGAAATAACGAGGCTACAAAATCTGTTTTCTGACAATCAAGGCCACACATAACATACGACTCAAGTAGCGCAATTTGATGCCGGGATATTACCATTAAAATAATTTATAGCCAGAGTACATCTTATGGCAATTCCAATAAGCCCAAACACGGCACCGGAACTCCGGCATAAAACAATGTATCCAAACATTGTTTTGTGCTGGAGTTTCGTTGCTGTCCTTCCGGCTTCGTCTTCAGATCAGTTCGATGGTCATCAGAATTATTTATTTAAATGTGCTTCATAGTCGCTTAACTATCTTAATCGAGATATATTATCGCCACCCGTGAAATACTTATCATTGAGTAGTCTTCTTTATCAGTTTAATTTCACCAAATGATACTTTCTGAATGCAAATGCTTAATTTGTTGCTGAAAATACCTAAATCACTATGTATATGCCTATAATATTTGAGAAGTTCCCTCAATTTGTCATGAAGTCCATCATCAGAACTAAATTTTGATAAAACTGGGACCAATTGAAAAGTATATCGTTTCAAAAAAAAAAAGAATTTTCAAAATCGGTTCATGACGAAGTTATGAGGTAACATACATTAAAAAAAAAAGACAACCGAATTGATAACCTCCTCCTTTTCAGGAAGTCAGTTAGTGAAATGAAATCTTTTAATGTTCAGATATCCACATACAACTTTCAATAAATTTACACATATTTTCATACATTTTCTGCGACTTGTCCAAGGCCTTCGATTGTGTACATCATGATGCACTCAGGAAACTGTACCACTATGGTATGAGGGACAGGGCTCTCGACCTTCTGACTTCTTATCTGAACAACAGAATTCAGAAGGTCGATGTTAATGGCAAGAGATTTTCAGGATCGGCGGTTACCATGGGCGTTCAGCAGGGTTCAATTCTAGGTCCTTTCTTGTTTTTAATTTATATAAATTACTTACCTTACCACCATAAGGGATAATCACAAGATCGTATTATTCGCAGATTACACTTCCCTTATTTTTAAAATCAGTTCAGTTAGTCAACTTTGAACATATGAACGATGCGCTCTCTAAAGTTGTGCATTTGTTTAATGTAAATAATCTTCTCTTGAATGAAAAAAAGACATCAGAGTCGTCATCATTATCAGCCCTATTCGGCACATTTTCTGGCATGGGCTTGATACTATGAGCGCCACGGGCACTCGCGATGACGGGTGATGGTCACATACGTGAGTACATCATCTGGTTGTGGTCAAGGCTTATGTAGGCAGGGCAATACTTTTCTCAAATAATGCGCGGAAATTCAAACAAATTAAATTAATTATTAATTCCAGAATCAATGACGAACAAGAATAATTTTGCACGTGGCATTATGTTCATCTTCTTTACTTTAAACAGCTCTATTTGCAAACCAAATCGAAATTTAAAATAAAATCTTTGATAAGTTACCTCCTTGGTTGTCATGCGTTGAAGTAAAAAGTTCGTTCCATTTTTAAATAACAACAGATATTTAATAATAATTGATTTGGCCAGTAAACATTGCCGGCCGGGCGCTCGCATGTATTCGGCCAGTACAGTAATTTCGATTTATCTCGAAGAAGGTTGTCAAAATAATGCTCGAATTTTCAAGCATGTTTGAGAAAACATATTTACATTACACACACGTTATCAATTACATAAGTAATCGGCGTGTGGTAGGACTGCCACCTTTTATAACACAGCCCACATAAAAATTATTGTTTCTTTTATTTTTTCTTTCTTTATATGAATGGCTGTGGTTTCATTCTCGCACCGCGGCCACCAAAGAATTGGCCGAAGGCAGAAAAGTATAAATGAGAAAGTATATAGTTTATAAATGGAAAATCCAGTAATCAAAGTTTCCAAGAATTAACAATCTCACACTAACCGTTTGTTGGAAACGGTTACTTGATTCCTAACCTGAATTAAAAAAAAACACATTTTTGCCCATTTTCACTAATACTGAGCGACACCTAAATGTCATGTCTTAATATTATTACACAGTTGTATTTTTAACCGACTTCAAAAAAAGGAGGTTATATGTTCGACTGTATGTATTTTTTTTTTTTTTTATGTATGTTCACCGATTTCTCCGCCAATTGTCAACCGATTTTGAAAATTCTTTTTTTATTCGTAAGGGTATACTCCTGAGGTGGTCCCATATTAATTTTGTGAAGATTTGATGTATACTTTGGGAGATAAACGAAGGAACTCCTCAAAAACAAACAGTACACGTAATGTGATTTGGATATTGTACTAAAGATCAAAAATAATTGCTGGTTCTATCTATCCATCCGTGGTGAACTAATTATAGTCTTCGAAATTCCAATCATTCCACTTTGCCCCATCAAGTCGCCACTGGTGGGGCAAATGCATTCTGCCCCATGGCATGGATTCTTCCCCACAAGGGTTGGCACCTTAGAATTTGTGTAAGTAGGTATGCTCGTATTTAATATTTGATTGGAAAAGAAAGAAATTTATATGTAAGTAAAATGTAACTAGGACTTGTATTCATTTAGATTTTATTTTATTTGTAACAAATCGTGTAATTAACGTATGATTTACAACCCGATTCCTTCCAGAAACAACTAGTAAATAAAAATTAATAATAAAATAATAATACCAGCCTATTACTGTCCCACTGCAGGGCAAAGGCCTCGTCTAATACAGAGAAGGAACGAGCACTGATCAACACGCTTGCCCAAAATGGGTTGGTGATTTCAGACTAATATTAACTATAAGTCCATGTTTCCTCACGATGTTTTCCTTCACTGATGTCAATAATGTCCAAGATAAACTCAGAAAGTTCATATGAATTGAAAAAGTCACATTAGAACCTCATGCATGAGAGGCGAGGCCTTAACCTCTGGGCCATCATAACATATAAAATTACCAAAAAATATATATTTTACTTAACTATACATTTCTTTCTTTTCCAAACAAATATAAAATACGAGCATACCTACCTACACATTTCTAAGGTGCCAACCCTAGTGGGGCAGAATCCATAAAGATTTTAGACTAGTGGAATCTGCCCCACCAAGTCGAACTAGTGGGGCATATTCCACTGAAAATTTTTTGGCATTCCTATTTGCCCCACCAGCGGGGCGCTCGGAATGTTTCGTTAATTTTTGAGAAATCTTTTGTTATGTTTCCATTATTCGACTGGTATACGAATTTGTGCGGGGTAGGTATAAACACAACTAAAAAGTGAAAAATAAAAACTTTTTTACAAAAAAAAACAACCGACTTCCAAAAAAAACACTTAAAAGAGAAAAATAACTTGAATTTCGGAAGTCGGTGGCAAAAACAATAGTATTTTATTAGATACATATATAGTAAAATATACCTACCGTAATATATATGAAAGCAATTCATAACTATTTCCCTAGGGATATAACTATATCACGGCTTCAACTATGCGAACTGCGAACCATCTTAAAATATAACTATATGGATCTGTATTTTCGTTTTTGCCACCGACTTCCGAAATTCAAGTTATTTTTCTCTTTTAAGTGTTTTTTTTGGAAGTCGGTTGTTTTTTTCAATACTCGACTCAGCGAGAGTGCGCTTTCATTTAGACACATTTAGGAGTCTCCTAGTATTAGTGAAAACGGGCATAAGCGTGTTCTCTATTTAGCGGGAAACGTATTCATGTCACGTCATCGCGTTTAGGTAACGTCCCATTCTAACTAGGTGCTTTACAGACTTTTAATTATTAAATGAATATTTAAAAAGTTTTGAAATTCGTTCGCATTTGTACAAAAAATACTGGGTTTCAGTTAAGCTTAGTACTGCTCGTGTGAAGTTTGTTACAAAAAGAGAAATAAATATTTTAAGTACAACATAGCGATAACACCGCCTACATACAGTCTCAATGTATATTATGTCCTGTTTTTCGTCCTATCAGCTTACAACCACCGCGCCGTAATATTGCAAGTATGTAGATAATTTCCAACTTTTTACACCAAAACTCTGCCTCCACCTGATCTAAAATTTCCTCATGCCTAATCCACAACAATTTAGTTTTGAAATGAGTGCACGGCGCGAACATTTTCATTGGACATAGCTCATGTCCCCGGCTGTCATCCGTTTCCGGACGTCGCCGCGCCGCCGGCTAACAACAAAAGTTACTATTTAGTTTACCAAATGTATATTTCAAAAATTTCAACTGTAATTAGTTTTTCATTTTTGGTTAGTTGAAAATGTCGTGAGGATATTTTGAGTATCAATGTGAATGGCTATAACTAACATAGTTTTTAAGTCTTTGTTACTAATACTATACGGATTGTATGTACTTACTGTTTAATGTGTGATCCGAAATAAATATAATATAAGAGTAGGGGAACACCAAAGCAACGATGGATAGACTGTGTAAAAAATAATAGTACTAAAAGGGGGGGGGGGGGGCTGACTAATGAGATGACGACTAATAATGAAGAATGGAAAAAGATTATGTTGTATGATTATGTGTACGCTGATCACCGATAAATTGGACAGGTAAGAGCAAGAGAATAACTTTAAAGAAAATGAATGATTGATAGTGATGTTTTTTTTTAATGAGGCTTTTAATAGTTGGTAACGCCGCGCCCGTCTGATTTCGTAGTCAGTTATTCCTACACATTGCATTGAACAACACTAATTAACAATTAAATAAACAAAGTTCTTAAAAAACTTCAAAGAAAGGATCAATCCCGGAAGAGAAGCCATTCTATAGGCAATCTCGAATCCGCCTCGTGCGGTTTTGAAAATGACACACGCCTAATTCGCAATCAAAAAGGCCTACTTAAGTATTTACTGGGTGAAACGAAATTAATTTTGTAATCATACCTACAACATAGCCTCTTAAAAAAAAATCCTGTAGAAGATGTATATTAAATATTATTGTAATTTATTATAAACTAGCTAATGCATGCGTTGCAATGCTTTTTTTTAACATTTGCCCTATCTTTATTCGTTAAAAAGTGTAAAGGGATACATCTGTAGTTGAATAACAGCCCAATGCTAATACTCCGTCCGTATCTGCCCTTTATGTATCCTAAAAGCGCTGCCGCATGCAAACGCAGCGGCTTACACGTAGAAGACGTCGCGTAGGCCCAGCCGACGGCTCCCGACGACCGACGACCGTTCGTAAACAATACATCACTGGGTTGCTTTATTACAGTTGCCAAGCGCTACAACGTTGTCCATTTTATCTCTGGGACATGTCGACGAGCTGTTTAGCTGTTCGTAGTGTTTGTACTTCTGCTAATTGAGCTACAACGCCTTTCCTGTTTATTATCGTTTTGTGTTGAGAGGTGTTGCGGTATGCAAGAGATTGTGGTTTTGAAGTTGAGAGTCTAGAAATTTCATTTAATTTCGTAAAATATTATTACTTTGCAGAACAACGAATCATATTTTTACGTCCATGTCTTACATAGGCGTATATTTACATTTTATAGCGATTATTTTTTTCAATTTCCCATCCATTCAAATAAGATTTTCCTCAAAGACGCATTTCGTGTAAAGGTAGCGTCAAATCAAATCGTAAAAGACGGGAATTTTTCCTCACCGCGGAATGTCCTTGAATAGCTCTTTAAAGTGAAACAAACATATCGTGGACAACTTTTCTTTATATTGATGCTTTGATTGCGAATAATAGGCCCCCAAAGTCGTTTGCATTGTACATTTCCCGCCCCGACATTTTCCAACCAATGGACATTATCATAATAGCACTTTCTATGAAAATTAATACAAACGACTTAGGACGATATTTTGGCATATAACGACGACATTTTTTGTTATAACTACCATACAGCTTTTTGAAGAACAGACATTAACTCTTCATACTTACATTTTTTATCACGTGTCGGCATACCTACTTCCATTTTTACCTACCAATATGTTTTTCTACAAATAAATACAAGAAAATTTAAACATACCGTATCATCTAACGCAAAAGATTTGTTTTGCGAAGAAAGTAATCCGGAAAACTAGTAATAACTTTGTTTCATTTGTTATGTCGGAATGAAGCAGCCAATCGTGCAGAGCAAATAAAGCGAACTTTGTGGAGCAAAAATAGACAAAGGATCTGATACAGGTAAATAACTATGCATGACTTGGGCAGAGAAAGCAGTTCCAGCGTTCCATTCAGGGCTCCCACGTACCAAATTAACCCTCAACGTGTTCGCAATAATTTACTTATTGCCAAATAAAAATGCAAATTGCCGAAGCGGGGCTCCCTTTTTAAATATATCAATCGGAAAGTGATAAATTACTTTCTTAAACAAATTTTCCGCCTCGCTTTCCCGTTGCGATACGTCGACACATGCGGTGCGGTTGAAAAAATATGTCATCGATTAAAAATCAGAAGTCGAGACTCAGGATTTATGGTCCATTATAGAAGGTCTTACTTGGTTAAACAATGAGTGGGTAACACGAAGATCGCAAGTATTCGCATCTCGCCATTACGTCGCGTCTTTCACACAAGATTAACGCTCAATTCAAAGGTGAACGCCGTTTCAAAAGCTATAAATTTCTCCCCGTGGCTCGTTTCACCCGCGAGAACGCACAAATTTATCGGAAATTAGTATCTACTAGAAACTTCGCCGGGATGAATAGACATAACGTTTACGAAGCTCAGCTCAATTTATTGTTACCTACTAGCTCGGGGTTGGGAGTAAACGAAAAACAAATTCTGAAGCCGACTTACTGACTCAGCAATCCAAAATACAACATACATTATTTAAGTATGATATTTTGGTACTTTTGCGGCCTACTGCTCACTGGTACGGGTGCAGTAGCCGACCAGTCCTAATTCGGTCGGCTAGTAATTAAAACTTGCCTACATTTCAGTGAACCTGAGCTCATTTAAATGTGCCATATGACTTGCGTGGGATGCGGGAAAATTGAAATGTAGATACTCAGTAAGTTTTCAGTGCCGATACCGAAACAAAACAGTGACAAGTGAAGACTCGGAATTCAAAACTAAAATACGAGCTTTCTAAGAGAATAAGACAGAAATAGAACACAAAGCGAATGACGGCGACACAAATTACCTTTCGTAAATAGCTACCTAATAATACCTTAGTAATCTCTTACACTATTAGTGAGATCACCAATCTTACGCTTATGTAATTAGCCAAGAAGGCGCATTACTTTCGGACGGTTATTGCGTTATTTCATTTAATAATTTTCTATTTAGTGCGAAAGGCAAATTCATGGTAAAAGTTTACCCCGAATAAAGAAGTGTCTCTGTTATAATTAATTGATTGATTGCCGTTAATTACTTTTTGTTAGCGACTAAGAAAATAGGCCAAAAAATTTAATTGAAGTACGCTTGCAATCAACGATAGTTTGAAAATATTCAATTTTGAAGTTATATCGCGTGCGCTTGCTATTCCGTCAATATACGGTGTAGCGCAGTCGGTTAGCCAAACGAACTAAACTATTGGTAGAATAAAAATCATACGGGAACTATTATTCCTTGGACCTATGCTGACACAACCGGAGTAAAACCATCGATTTCCACCTCTATATTGTTTTTATAAAATACCAATATCGAGGTAGGTAATTGCGAATGTCCCTCATTTTAATTTGTCTTTTTGGTACGTTTTTGGAACTGAAGTTGTTAAACTTACTCTGAGAGAGAGAGAGTTATCTTGGTATCTGGAAAAAGGATTTTTCGTCCTTTAAACCTGGTCGCAATACGTGGCTATAGAATTCTCTTTATATATATAAACAGATTTTCTTCCCCCATCGTCTCCTGGTCACCCTATCAGAATTTCCTGCTGTCCACAAGAAATAACATTTTTATGATTCTGTAAAGTAAACCGCCCGGGTTATGTCTTATAAATTTGACCACGACGCGACGCTCAACCTTCCCGGGAAATGGTTGTCCGAGAATATTCCCGGATAATCAAAATATAAGACTATCGTAAAGACACAACAAAGGAATATTGCTGTATTCATCAACTTTTAATAACAGTAATAAATGAGATTTGAAAAAATGCTTGATGTTTCTTCTTTTCTTTCGCTTATATGCAAGTACCTATTCAGTAGCTAAGACAATGAGATCTTGAAATAAAGCTACCTACACATTGATACATTTCATTTCATTTCATTTCATACCATTTTCCACCTTCTATATGGTGGGGCTACATTGGCACGTTATCGCCAACTATACTCTGCGCGCTCTCTGTTGCTCAGCGAGACGTCGAGCTGTGTGCGAGACTATCATCTCATAACCGTTTACATATCGTCTTCGTGACGTTAATGTATATTTTCAATAATTTAAGATGAAAAGCTAACGTCACAGAATAAGGAAATTGAAACAAAGGATAATTCTTTGATCTGCTACGAAATAAAAATATGTAAGTACAAAAGTAAATATGACTAAAAACCTACATTGCAAGTAGTAGCGTGCCTACTGTTTCATTTATACAAGTAATCTCGTTAACTCAACAATGTAATGAATGTGCGAGGTCGTTGACAATTGAAATTCGACGGAATTTCGTCAATATGACGAATGGAGGGTAGGCAAGCTGTGAATTTTATTTCCACGTATAAAAAATAAAACGACTCTAACAGTCCGTGCAAAGTGGTGCGAGCATATTAATTACATTAGCCGCTGAGCTGTACCGTTTAATTGAAAAATGACAAAAGTGTAATTCATCACATATATTCTGTTCGGAACAAAAACTGTTTTGTGAACCGAGAACTAGGTTCGAATGTTTGCGAACAAAGTATTGTCCACATTTTGAGCCCTAAATAATCCCTTTGAAATCTTCTACCTAATACCTTCTCCTTCTACATAACAGCTATACGTTGAGTCATTTGATTATGCTTTATGATAAATTATTTTATTGTAATTATTGAACCTCTTCTCTATAATGCAGCGAATTCTTTTCATCGCAGTGCATGGTGGTCCTGGGTTCGATATAGAAAAAAGGAAGGTAATGTGAAACAAAGGATAAAACAAGCAAGTAAACCCGGTTTTTTGCCCAGAATATAAATGTCAGTCAATTTTTTATTTTATTTTTATTCCCATGTGTAGAGTACATTTAACTTAAAACTCGGATCCATCACTCGTCATTTTCATGCTATATCTGTTTGTTCACAGATTTTTTTGTTTCATGAGAAATGCAATTTATAAAAAAAGTGTTGTGCGGACGCTGATATAATCCCTTAGCCGTTAACCATCCCCTTTACGGAATAAAAGCAGGGTGGCGAAATATAAGGCCAGGATCACTCTTAGTAATAATTGGTATTAAGTCTTACTTCCTTCTTATGATTTCCTGGCTTTCTCGATATTTCGGTAACAGAAAATGTGACCAACATTGTGAGTATTTGAAACAGAAAACAACTAGGTATTTTATCAAATCGAAAAACATATGATAATACTTATGTTAGTACATAGTACTTAAACCTACTACAAACGAATAAAAATCTGGGAATCAGTGAGCCTATCGCTTACGGAAACCATGTTGATTTCCCTCTGTTGACTGTTAAAACTTCCGCGGGAAGCTAGTCAACAAATACGCCATGTTTCTGTTTCATTCCGAACCCGTCAAGGAAACAACGGAAAAAAATACTATTTTGTCCCGAGATAAAAAGATACAGGTATAGACGAGATCCTTCGTATCTATTGGTCGTATAACCGTGCATAAGGTACGTTGGTTTCTATCTAATTTAGCTCGGTAGGCCAGATAATCCAAGAAGCAATAGCTGGCATAAAGACGAGAGGAATGGAATACCAGCCGCCGGGAAGGTATGCAGGTACCTATTGTAATTTCTCTCCGGCCTCGCTCGACCCTCGCGTAGGAATGTCTGTTGTTTATACAACCTACATAACCTACTATTGATAAAAACCTGATGAATTATGGAAAGAACTATGTTTTTATTTATTAAATTCGTGTTGTTTGTAGACTTACGGAAGTTTTCCGGGAAATATACGAATATGCTAAAAGTTTTCGGGATATTTATGATTACATATTTCTTTTAATAATGAGATTCGCCGAAAGTTACACCTACTTAGCTAGTCCCAAAACGCTTCTAGAGATATATTCAGATTTTGATGATCTGGCGCCCATCAGATCCGAATTTGTGGTTATTTTGTATGCCCATAAAAATATTTTAAAAGCAATATACAACTTTCAATAAAAAGTTTACATTTTGAGCAACTGATACATTATCAAACGTTTTTCTAGTCCTTGCAATTCACATTTTATTTAAATGTGAAGTTATCTTTTTAGGGGATTTTTCGACTTTTTTCAAAAAAATCCTGCACAATTCACATTTTTCACCAATTTTACAAAAATAGTAGCAGCAGTGAAATTATGTATATTTATTTACCAAAAAATAAAAATAAGTAATACATTCGTATTTCCTTTATCCTTATCTTTCCTTTATGTATAAATTGGCAATACCTTACCTAACCGTATTAATAGGAAACATGATGGAAAAAATCCTTGATATCAACAGAAAACAACTTTTTTCATAGTTAAGATTTTACCAGTCGTTTACTCTTCTCATATTCTTAAACCCTTACGTTCTCAAAAGGCGATCTAGTCTAACCAGAAATACAGAACAGCAATAATAAGCACGAATATCAAAACATAAACAACATGATACCATTCCGCGCACATGACAACAAACATTTAAATCTATTCTCGATAGCCATTTCGTTCACTGGCGCTCTAATCTCAGTCCACGTGAGACGTTAAAATAAAGCTCCATATCATTCGGGCACTAAAGAGGTTATGAGATACCGGATGAGGTGACGACCGTCCCCCAAACCCACCCTAAAGGTCTCAATAAGACAGGTATGCCAAATCTATATCTTAAACGTTTATGTTATCATCCGCTACGCCCGTCTACGAAAGTGCTACGAATTGGCTACGATGGCTACGAATGTGTTCGTAATTCGCACTTGTGATGTTCGCTTTCTAACTTATCTGAAGGATTTTGTGAATTATTAAAAATGTAAACATGCGCAGTTTTATTTGAACATGTGGTAAACGTAATTAGGAACATAAAAAGTAAATGATTTATGGCTGAATTTTTTATTTTACTTTATATCCGTCTCGTTTTATTTTAATACTCATGAAAATAACAATCTCATAACATGTTAAAATATAATAGTATGATAAAATAATAGTTAACCTTATCAATCAAGCAATAACCAGGGAGGCGTGCCGCTACGCTTACTAGAAATGAGAACAGCCCAAAAAGCTAGAAGTTAAATGAAAGCATTTTTGTTTTTTGCGAAATAAATTAGAATGAATGAAGCCAAAATCTCATAACAGAAAACATAAAACTACTAATCGTTAGGAGCTCAGCTCGTGTTTGTTTCTATTATCATCGGCACGATTATTCATTCATTCAAAAACTCCAAATAAGAATGTTTAAATGACAAATACATTTTAATTATTACCTTTCCAGTTACAATCCTTTCTTTGTTCACTTCATAATTCAATTTGAGCACTAATCGAGTGTCCGCTCCTATATTAAACTTAACGTTTTAGGCCGTTTTCGTAAGTTGAAGTAGTTTTTAAAAGTTTATCTAATAATTACGTCCGACAATAATTAACGTTACATCTCACTTGCGTACAGAATGTGTGATCCTGATCACATTCGACCGCGAACCGTTTATACCGGCCGACCGTTACAGTCACTACAAAGGACAGCGTGTATTTGGAACCGGCTCACAGGAGCCATGATCGAGGGCTCCGGCCGCCTGCCGCTAGCCGACTGACGTTGGTATACACGACACATCTGCATTTAAGAAGCCGCTATCGTTATGCGACTAATCGATTGGTCGAAGCGAGTGCCACTGTCACCCATCCCTCTCCCACAATTCTCTCGCTCGGACTTCGCGCAGGCGCACTCAACAATCATTCTCTTTAAAAAGTAGCGAAAAGTAAATAAACTCATACGAACTGTTTACTAAGAGAACTGAAGACGCCGTTGAAATCAAACATTTGAATTGAGACCATGGACAAGTACATATTGGAAGTTATTATTTTGGAGGTGATCTATTTTTCACGGTTTGAGAGAATTTATTGGGTAATACTATATTATAAGGAAAAGCTATTTCGCCTTAGGTGGTGGCTAGCGACGAAACGTCACTTGTTGCACGGCGACTTTGTTCCGGTGATGAAAGCCACGCACGCCATTGCACGCCATTCCTTTCCCTCTTGTCGTTCTAGTGGTAATTAATTGGAACGTATTATGCTTTACAAACAGGCCAATCATCGCTCTGTAATGATTATTGTTGGCGACAATAAACAGTGTTTGAGCAGAAATCTGATAGAATGTGGTGTTTGTGATGAGATTAACACAACAACAGACTGTTTTATGGGTAGCTGCAGACTACCATCTTTTTTCTTCGAGAAGGAACGACCTATAAGTATAATCGCGTACACATGCTTCACCAAATGTTCCCGATTTTGGATTATAATGTGTATATTTATAGAGATAGGTACCACGTCTGTGGTGAGAGATGTGTCTAGAGTAGCTAACCGTGAGACTTTATAAGAAATGAAATGGTCACCTGAGTAGGTAATAGGTATACTACTAAGGTGACTAAGCCAAAGTTCACCAATGCTTTTGAACGCGGTTTAGAAGTGCTGATTACGTTCAGTTTCATTGATGAAATCCGCATATGTGTTCGGTTTACTCACAACCTTATTTGTTTGCGCACGTAATATTTGTGTTTAATACAAACGGCACACGTAACTTTAAATTCTATAAATATTGAGGAAATTAGAATAACTCCTTAAAAAATGCGTTTCATATGTGCCTTAGGAAGTACAAAGCGCGCACGGCGTGCTCGAGCGTACGCGCCCTAACCCAAAACTCTAAAACTAGTTTCAACCAACCAAATTAACTGTTTAATTAATACCGGCCCAAGATTCCGGATGCTAATTTTATGAAGTATATTATTAATTTTTACAAAATTTTATTACTTGGGGTAGAAGGTGTTATATAAAAAACAATGCGTTAAATTAACACGCCTTTTTTTTTATTCGCTCACGATAAGGAAGAGCGTGTCATCGGAAAATTTGAATCATCTTCATACAATCTATAGATACTTAATATTATAAAGATGTAAAATTTGTTTGTTTGTAAGTTTGTATGTAGAGGGTAATCTCCGGAACTACCAGGTGGATTTAAAAAATCTTTTTGGATTGGATAGCTCAATTCTCGAAGAAGATTATAGGCTCGCGGACGAAGTCGCAGGCAGAAACTAGTATGGTATAAATAAATAAGCTAATTAGTGCCAATATATGCTGTGGTGGCAACGTTGTCATGTTACAAAACACATATTAAAAAATAAACACTATTTATTTACATATTTTACTAGAAATAAAATATTTTATATAAATACTCTGATATTTATTCGTATTCAAGTCAATAAGCACTGTATAGAATCTCTATCTCTTCTCTTCTTTTCTCTAAACTCTAATCTCTATCTCTCTGCGAGTATTATAAATAAAGTCGCTTTCCGCGTTTGTCTGTACGTCCGTTGTTGTTCCAAAATACGCAACAGATTTTGATGAGGTTTTCAACATCATTTAGAGAATGTATTCCGAAAGGTTTATATATATCATTCTTTTAAATTAAACGTAAACGTAGTACTGAAACATGACGTTTTGTCAAGTCGTGAAAAAGGCACTTTTTTGAGCGCTTACATGGCTTGCGGTATATCTTAACAAAATCAACAAAAAAGTCCGTGATAGCATTTATGTCTATCTTCTAAGAATGAACCACATTAACCATTTTTATCTTTCAGAATTTCATTAAAAAAATATTGTTATTTCCGAAGCTATTTTGACCAGTACTTAATTAATCCTTATCCTATAAAATATGTTATTTAAATTGTTCATTTAATTAAGATTAAAATATTCCCGGGCATCACATCATTTAAATGAAAACAATAAAAGATATCTCACAGATTTAAAATTACGCGCAGCAAAATAATTATGGCTGACGGCGTGGCGCCATGACTGACAGGGGTCAGTGACCTTTCCTCGGCTAGTAAGGAACTGTGATTATTGAAATTAATTTATGAATTGAATTAATAAAGTTTGATGACAGTTTGGTTGAGGTTGAAAAACATAAATAATTAAGTATTTTGAGTTTTTTTCATATATCACCATAGAAAAATAGACCAATTTTGTTTTTTTATTGTAAGGCACGTTCACACGGCGATGATCAGAACGGTATTTTGTCTGTATCATTTTGGGATTATCCGGCAGTTTCTTTGCATTTTATTTTTAACCTTGTGAACATGTTGACGTGTGATTCTAACTTTTTA
Organism: Xanthia icteritia; assembly: GCA_949128155.2. Lineage (NCBI taxonomy): Eukaryota > Metazoa > Arthropoda > Insecta > Lepidoptera > Noctuidae > Xanthia > Xanthia icteritia. The sequence goes on from OX421930.2 coordinate 11,364,529, forward strand.
CCGTAAATAATCATAATCACAGCGTCGCGTCCGCCAATGATATGCGAAAGCAGATATATCATTTGATTACGTTTTGCACGACTCATAATGCGAATTTTTTATCTTCGATCAACTGTAATGAAAGAACATCAGACATATTTCCCCGCATGGCAGACCGGTTTCCTAGAAATAGCCGTGGTAACAGTCAACTCTGTCAACATAGGTCTCGGACTGCACTCATGCGCAGGAGCATTTTTTTTATATGTCATTATTCTAAGGTGTCATTATTCTTGTTCGACTTTGTTAAACTTTGAGCGACCAAGCTCTGATCGGGTGAAAATATGGATAAAACAAATTTTCCCAGATATGAGACCTAGCTAGATATTTTTTTTGCCCCCGTAAAACCCATATTGCAACTTTCATCGACATCGCTAAAGCCGTTTTCGAGAACGTGATTACAAATATATATATATATAGAAATATTGTTTTTATTTTTGATAATTGAATATTTGACAATTTTGTATATAACTCCTATCTATTTTTATATGAATTAATTATGTAATCAATCAATTTAATTTAATTTATTTACTTATATCAGCATTGTCAATGTTAATTAAAGTAGTTATTATTATTTTGTCATTCTAAGCATATACATATTAATATTTGCACACCATGACAATATGGTAAACATGTTAGCACAACTCCATGTACTTATAATACCTTGCATGCATTGTATTGTATGTACACACATGTTTGAGCAAATAAAGTTATCTGAATCTGAGCATCAATTAAAACAAGCATTCATTATTATTCAGGTAATAATAATTATGTTAATATTGTGACATACACTTTTTAAGTGTAAATTACAAAATGATTTGTCGGACATACTATATATTATTGAGTTACCTGCTACACCATACGTTCGATGTACAAAAATATTTTAATTTTTGCTGGAAAATAAATATTGTGTTTTATTTTTATTTTATAAAGATGAGATACAGAATACAGAACGCCCAGTATATCAGAGATAGGCGTAGCCAGAATTAGTTTGGGGGATTGAATGTTATGTAAAAAAAAACACAATATTAATAAATAATAATTAAATATTATTAATAATTAATTAATTCTTACTAAAGTTCGTTTTTTAATCCCAGATAGTAATTTGACAGGTGCAAATGACGAACTCCAAATTGATAAAACAAACAACAAAGATTTGAAAATTAAATGTTAAATTACTATGTGAGATTAAAAAACGAACTTTAGCTACGTAAGAATTTGTGCACACGACGCGTTGCGGCACCGCACCGCAAAAATTTCGCGCCGCACAGCGCGTAAATTGTCATTTGTCAAACATCTGTGTTTTGACAACGCAAAAACAACTGAGCGGTGCCACTCCGGTGTCGCAACGCGTACACACCTCGCCGTGTCTCGCGACCGACGCCGGAACGCACCGTGTGGCATACCATGGATATTTGAAGTATGTAGGACGCCGCATTGACACCGCTCCGACGCCGCGCCGCCGCCGCAACGCATGGTGCACAGGCTCTTAGACTGACTGAGCGGTATGTATTTTCCCCTATCACAATATTTATTTTTTGCAAAACTTTTAAAGTAATTCTATAAACAAATATTATATTGTTATTAATATTTTTTTTATTTCCTGCCAGTTGGAAAAAACGTAAGAAAATTTGAATTTTTTTAGACTATGTTAGCGTATCCTATTCTACTCATATTAAAAATTAAAGTCGCTTTTCTGTCTGTGTAACCGCGTTGTTCTTCTAAACTACGCCATTTAGAGAATTTATTCCGGAAGGTTTCTATGTATAGGTAATACACACTACTGTTTCTGTACACAGAAACAGTAGTATGTATTAACTATACACAGTCAAATAGAATCAATGAAATATATCACAGAAATCTCGACGTTTCGCGAAGCAGGGGCGGGTCACCAATAAAAAAAAAACGTAGATAGGTTGGTACAGTTTTATATAGGTACCTACGCTTGTTCTCACAAAAACAGAACCTTTATTTTCGAATGCTGCGATAATTCGGTGTTGTATAAGTTAATACATTAAACAAAATAAAACATGAAACGAAACCACAAACCGCTGATATTTGTCATATTTTAATAATCTTCTTCAGTATAAAAGTAAACAATCCGTTTTCAAACGTTAAACCTTTTAAAAACTCCAATAATGTCCTTCTAAGAAAAAGGTAAATATGAATGAGCATAATGAAATTTTACCTCAATTTGCTTCAGTGACCTTAACAAAGTTTTATCCTGAAATATTTATGATTCGAAGGGAAAAGAAATTTCAATACAAATAATAAAAAAGCAATCATTTGATTTGCGAAACGTACATACTTAGGTACCTACATAATAATACACGAATACTTTCAACGCGCTTTTGAATTATTAAAAGCGTCCATTATTAAAAATAAAACGTTTCCATTATACAGTATAACCCAACCGTTCTATGGTAAATTATTCTCTTTGCTTTTGACGAGTCTGACTCGGGTTTGATACCCTACACAATTATTTACCGAAGATGTTTGAAGGTCTGCCTTAATGTAGGTAATGATTCCGTATCTACCATTACAAACAATTTCTATGTTTTCTCAGATTAATATATAAAGGAAAACAGTCATTCAATACAAACTTAATCGCATTCAAGTACCTTATCAGATAGAATTCTGCGGAACACAGCTATCTAATATCCCTATTCATAAATAAAGTAGAAGAATTTAATTAATAGAAACAGTGCATTAGTCTAGTGTTACACACGCACATTTGAAAAAGGATATTTTTTCCTGAGATTTTTCCTCCGATATGTTCGTAAACTTTTTAATAAAACATGATTGTGCGTCGTGCGTGAACATTATAACTTCAGGGTTCAACTCTCGCAACAAACATAAATAACTGTGTAACAGAAGTTTCGTACAAATTCAACATTATGCGTGGTTCAAATAGCGTTAAATTGTAATTGAATTAGTTGGATGCTTAGGCCATCGTTAGCGGTTCTTTTTTATAAATGAGCCGTGTTCTCGAGAGGCGGGTATCGGCGTTCACCGGGCGCTCGGTCAGTGGGTCCCCACAGAGCGGTCGCCGTAGGTACGTAAATACATAGCGAACTCTTAACATTTAGCCGGGAGCCGTATGAAACGATGCGGAAATTCCCACTTACTCTCTGATTGCCACACTAGGGGGGTTAATGTCATTGTTGATTTGGAATGCCGAATGCGCTTACTGGGATAACGGCTTTAACGTTTTTGCGCCTTGCGATCAATTTAAGCTGAACTTTAGATGATATTAAGCGCTTTTTATGAACCGGAACTGCTATTCGGTTCTAATGCGCTTTGAGGTTTGTATGATGACAATTAGAACTGTGATTTAGGTTGTAGCAAATTTAAAAACTCCTATTTTAACTATCTAAGAAACCTATACTTTTTATTAGTAGAAATAATAGACCAACGAACGGTTGAATATGCGTGGGTGGCTTGTTATTATTTTATTGTGTTATTGATTACGTTTCAGGAAATACAATCAGGCAGCTCAGTAGAACTGTCTCATTGAAACTTAGTAAAGTTTACCTAAAGAAGCTATTGGTAGTACGAGTACCTACGAGTAGATACATAGATTCTATCAACAAAGAGATACTTCCGAAACTAATCAAGATCAAATTATTTGGGTATTAATCAACACGTGTAATTACAATCCATTCCGAATTCCTAATATAGCGCAGCAAACTTTATGATTACAATCATGTAAACATTAAACAATGAAGGCAGTAGGCAGTGAGCCGAGACAAGTTACCGCAAACGATTGTTTACAGTACGTCGTAAACTAAACACTACTTAAGCTGACAGTTCGTTGTCATCCAGATGCTTAAACTTGATTAATAGACGATTTGGGAGCGGCCTGATTAATACACGCGCGACGATCCATTCAAAAGCCGTAACAACTTAATCATGATCAAACAAAGCGGTACATGGCTGCATGATGGATCTTATGGCACTCATTGTACCTATGTCTTGTCAATACATAACCGGGTACCAAGTATAACGCCTTGAGAGAAGTCATTTCCACATCGGTTTCACCGTCCTTGGATTGGATAACATCGTACCATTTCTATTGGACGATTTAATTATAATTACAGTAATTATTAGGAGGAACTCGTGGCTAAGTAATAACAGCCGGACACGGGTCGATCCATCAGGTTAAGCTACGCTTGCCGGGGTTGGTTCGTGGATGGGATCTTAACTTATCGAGACTCCTTCGTGCCTTGGAAAGCACGTTAAGCCATTGGTCCAGCCTGGCATTCTTGGATCTTTGGCAGTCAGAACGGGTTGTCAGAAGCCCGAAAGTCTGACAACCAGTCTTACCAAGTGGTATCGTATTAACCAGTAACTGGGTTGTGAAGATAGGCAGTCGCTCCATGTAAAATACTGGTATTAGACAGACTGGAAGTAAACTCCAACATAGTTGGGAAAAGGCTAGGCAGATTGATTAGTCGTAATTAATTGCCATTGTTGTGTCAGTCATTGAGAAACAAGTCATCTGGTTTCTATAATCGACCAGTGAAAAGCAGATGCAAGTAAATCAGAAAACGTCACATCAATAAGAACAAATATCAGGCTTTTATTAAAGAGTAGGTTTAATGTAAGAGACAGTACAATCAATTTAGAATATTGATGATAGTTTTCTAGTAAAGTAATTGTATTAAAGCTAACCATGTAGTAAATGTTACTGACGTAAAACTTATGTTACAATAATAATGCTACAAATTACAATAAGTTACTGCTTCGCTACCAAGCAAAAGTCTGAGACAAAAAATACGTTCGGTGCTTTTTTCTTGAAGATGAATGTTCAAAGGACACTGATATTTACTCTGACTAAACCTTTTATCGATGACAGTGATGTAAATTACTAATCTATGAACTTCTTTATCTTGTTTTCTTACCTTTCTTCATTGGTTTGGCTAACTTGGGAGGTGATAGGTTCACTCAGTGGGGCAGTATCTGCATGATTACATAGAGCTGTGACTATGGGTGACAAGAAGACGCAAAACAAAATGGAATATTGACAAGCTTACACACACACTAAAGAACGCTACTTAGGTGGTTGGTTTCAATTATTTGTGTGCGTAAGGTAGGCAGATCTAAAGCCATACTGACATACCGAGGCATGCGCCGTGAATAGTTAGCCACGTATGCCTCGCAATGTCCGTAAAAGGCACGAAAATATTATAATTGGTGAATCAACCCCAAGGTCACCCACTGTTTATACACAACAGTCATCCGACCAATTATCACATACGGCTCACTGGTCTGGTGGCCCAGGACAGACCGGTGCACAGCCCAAAAAGATTTCGAAAAACTACAGCGGTTTGCTTGCGTCGCAATCTCTGGTAGTATGAGAACTGCACCCACCACCGCCCTACAGGCAATGCTGGGACTGCCACCTCTGCATCTCATTGTGCGGGAGGAGGCGACCCTGGCTACCTTTAGACTCCATTTATCAGGAACCCTATGCAACGACTCCAGAGTTAAGCACACACGCATAAAGGAGAATGCAATCAAACGAAAGCCAATGCATCACCCTGCGACAAAGCCCCGAAAACACCACTTTCAAAGGTACAACATAATACTTACAGAAGAACAGTGTGACTACTCAGGCCCATAAGAGATGAGGGTATACACCGACGGATCAAAGACGGACTCCGGTACCGGAGTCGGAATTTTCTCACACGACCTCAACATAAATATATCCAGACCGCTGGGAATGTTCAACACCGTCTATCAGGCGGAGTGTGTGGGTATCATAAGCGGTCCACGCTCTAGAAACCAGGAGGGTTACGGACACCCACATACGTATACTCTCCGACATCGCCTCAGTTCTCCAATCCTTACAGAAAAAAAGTACAACCTCGAAGCTAACACTAGAATGTCACAATGCACTAGAACAAATAACGGTATCTTGCCGCAACACGGTGACACTGCAATGGATAAAAGGACACAGCGGATCGCTAGGTAACGACGTAGCTGACGAACTTGCTTGACGTGAATCCAGCACGGCACACCAGGTTGCAGGCAGTCAAAGGAGGCTATGCCATCCTTGGACAGCCGGCTGACCAGGCGGTTATTGCGCCTGGACAGGAACAGTCTGCGCCTGGTGACGGGGACCATCATGGGACACTGCTCGCTAAACAAACACTTCCACACAATAGGCATAACGGACAGTCCTCTGTGCAGGGCGTGCATGGAGGCTGAGGAGACCGTTGCGCACGTGCTCTTTGAATGCACGAGCGTCACCCAGATTAGAACAGAAACGCTCGGGTCACCCAGATCATACACAGATGTTTTAAACAGACCAGGAGACTTCATAAACTTCTGGAGGGAGGTGGGCTGGTTGGTGGAATAACCACCAAACGGCACAATGGTCCACCTGACGAACTAAGTGCGGAAACCAAATCCCTTAACATAGAACATAGATGTTCTCGGGCACGAATCGCTTTTCTTCATTACTATGATGTTCTTCGAAAATGAAAACGACTTTGCACAAAGTTATTCGAGATAGATTAGTTAGATTAAGGGCTTAGAAGTAATTTAACGATCTGTATGCTCTGGAATGTTTTTATTACCACGGTACGCAAGTTTGAGATTACCAGCGACGCCTCCCATAAGCCGGCCTATTGACTCCGATTTTATATGGGCCATGAGTTTGTAATGGCTATTAACTAAGCTTGCACTTGATTTACGGGAATTGGTACTATGCATTGGTAGTGGCTAGTTGGGAGAATGATGGGCTTTATATTGTAGACATTAAGGTTTAATTAATTAGTAAACTCAAACAAAATCTTAAGAATGTGTTACAAATGACTTTCAGTACACTGGAGCCTTTGAATAAGTTTATCGTTATTACGAAAAAAAAAAATCTAAAATTACATTTTAGTAGGCACTCTTTCCGTAAAACTAACAGCTGTGGGATCATCGAAGAAAAATCTTTCTTAAACAATAAGCAATAGACTCGCTTTGAATACTAAGTAAAAAAATAATACAATAAGCAGTCACTACACACAGTTATCCCTTTATTCGTTGTAATAAAAATCAATAACGCAAATTAATTAATCCATACGTACACGCAATAAACAGAAGCAGAACAATATCGAAGAGGGAGGAGGCACTAATGAAATGTAGCGAGCGGGCGACGCCGGCAAATGTAGCGAAACAAACGCACCAACTTCCATCCCGCCCCACCGAATATCAATGGTAGAAATACAAAGATGTTTGTCTCTGTATTGAACGAAAATCTTTTTCATTATACACATATCTTTCTTTATACATTTAATCCCCAGGATATATAGACTGTTCTTTCTTTCTTAACAACAAAGAAAATCACTGGCACTAGTTTTGCAATAGCTTCGTTTGCATTGCTACATTGTTCAAACATTATAATTGACAGGTGCTGCTGCACTAACACCAATATTTACCTCTAAACACGGCGCACCGACGTAATGAGACGTTACCGAGGAACCAAATATACCTACATACACGTGCCTATATAAAGTACTCGTAAACCAACTTAAAATAATCCGGGATGCTCGTGCCGATAAGAAATTTTAATTAGCTTTCAAATCCATACAATACCGTCAAAGAAGCCTTATTCAAATCTTATAATCCAATTAACAGACTAAAATATTCAACGAACAAAAACAGAGATGGTTGAAAGAGCTGCAAGCTATAATAGCTAACAATTCAAACGTGAGATAGGACAAAGATTTAAGTAACAGTGGTGTACAAAGGAATCGACTGGGAGACAGGGACAGGGAGCTTCCACTCGACAATAATCAAACAGGAAGCGCAAACTTCCTCCTTGCTTACTTTTAAAAGACTTTTTTTAAATAGTTTGCAACTGAAATCTAGGGTTTTCAGACAATCTTGTGTAATTTATATAATTACCGTTCTTAAACTTTAATAGGCTTATAAAGCTTAGACATAAGTAGTTTGCGCCATTATCTTTGTAAGAAGAGTTTGTTTAGGAGCGCAACTAAAATACGGTGTGGAACAGTGAAGCGTCACAAAATCCCGTAACAGACGAACTCAAGTACTCAGTGAGTTGAACTATAAGTTCAACACTGCGATTCGTTATTTACTGTGTTCATTTTCTTCTAACATTGAGATTTATGAATAAGAAAGGCAGGTTCTTTTTGACTTTACTAGTGATCAGGACAAGTATGTAAAGATCCATCGAAAAATCTTTAGCTTTATAAGAAACTTTCACATCATATTAATTAGGTACTAACCTACGTTAATGAATTGAGAAATCTATCAAAACAGGACATTTAATAGTCGGGAAAGGCTCAACATGTGCAGACAAATTTATTTAAACATTGATATAAAGGGTTTTTTAATTAAAATGGACGGGTCGAAGTTGACAGTCTATGGCGGCCAAGTTGTTTTGGCGGGATCTCATTTGTCAAATCTGTTGTTTATTATTCAGTCACTGATGCCAAATCATCATGGCAAGTTACACGAATGAGCAGCACGTCGTAATGATAACACTTTATTATCAAAACGAGTGTTCGTTAGTCCAAACGAACGCCACATTGGACATTCTGCATGAACGATTTCGAGGGTATGGTAATCTCTCACAGAAGTGACATGAATTGGCCACCATAAAGTCTTGCGACTTTAGTAGACCCCATAGGAAAAAGTAAGGGTCAAATCGCACGATCTTGGTGGCCAATTCATGTCACTTCTGCGCCAATAAGTCGCAATCGACTCTCAAAGTGAACATAACCTGGCCATCGCTCAAATTCGGCCAGATCTATGCGGCAGAGAAATTTTGACCTCTCAGATCCGTGCCACCGTGTGCAGACATTTGAATGATGTCATATTCCATAAATAATGGCCTTTCAAATAAAAAAAGAATTTCGTTAATACCTCACTCACACACAGTTTGTTTTATACCTTTTCAACATCGACCCGCCCTTATTGAAAAACCCTTTACAGTGTTTTATTTCCAGCTTCCGGCTCATGTGTCAGCCGGTGAATGAAAATCGCGCTTTACATTTTATACAACGTGTAACGTTAAATGCGCGAAACCTGAAAATAATTTGACCAGAATAACGAGTAGAATCAATTGAACCACTTTTTAATATAGGTCACATTATTCAATAAATCTTCATTAAAAACGTTGCCGTGTCTATTTATTAATAGGTCAATCCATCACATGCGCAAACCCGCCAAAATAAGTAAATAAAAAAAATTGTCGTCGACCAATTTAAATTTTCTCATACGCGGGATAATAATAGCTTTTATTTCAATGTGAATTTTCCCTACAGTACCATGAATAAGACAAGAGCGTCGTCGCAGACGCAAGAAACGATCATAATTGCCAGTAAAACTAAAACAGCACATAAAACCTTTACAATTTGTTTAATGATTTTTTTTCTTTCTGAAATAGGTCAGTTGAATTAAAATCTGTTGGGGTGTTTGAGGTTTTGCGCATTTAACGTTACCCGTTGTATACAGACACCCGCATAAGTCTTGATCCCGTAGGAATATCATCATCTGCTTAGCCTTTTTCCCAACTATGTGGGGGTCGGCTTCCAGTCTAACCGAATGCAGCTGAATACCAGTATTTTACAGGTAATATCAGGGTAAAAAGTATAATATGTCCTTATCCAGGTCATGGTCTATCCATGTGCCAAATTTTATCCAAATCTGTTCAGCCGTTTTACCGTAACAAACAAACAAACTCACTTTCGAATTTATAATATTTTGTATTATATAATATAATATAGATAGTACACGAACTATAAGTACTTATATATCTAATGTAGTCAGTTTCATTTTATATTACTTTTAAGTACGTCCCATATCGAAGAATCTGACGACTAAATTGACACTACAAATTGTGGGTTCGCTAGTTTATAAGCCATAAGAATATGAAAAGATATTGTCATCACTAGTTATTGAAATCATAATTTTGCGCACATGACACAAAATTAAATTCATAAGATTCAAATACGAGTACCTCACGCAGTAATAACACAGAATTTAATATAAAATATCTCCGCCATCAGCAGTAAAACTCAAACGTAAGACGCAATTACTACAAATGAAGTAAGTACCAAAAACAATTGAACTTGCATACTAATATTATTTTAACGGTACGGCTGGAGCTGGTATAAGAACCTCGCCGTATAAACGTGACGTAACTCTCTCTGATGAGTAGGGATGTATTTTGCCAAAGAGGAATTGCGCACACTTGTGCTCTGCTCAAAGTTTCCATTGTAACATCTTAACTTATGCAATATAGCGTCTGCTTCTTTAATACTTTCCACGACGCTCGATTACGTTTAACGACGCAGTTCGAATGAATTTTCTTATTTACAGTAAGCTGGCAGAAAATCGGATGGTATTCTTAGACGGCAGGGTTTCAGAGACGTGCTTCATACGAGAAGTTTTGCGTGCTGTTTCATTTTGCATTCAAATAGACTCAGTGAATCTCGATTCATATGGCTGGCTTGTTGGTTCGGTTTCTGTATGTATACAACAATGTTTTAACAAATATATGGATTTATCTGTGATTCGATATTTTTGCATATTCTCTGATAACTTATTTTTCTTGAAAAATCAACCTTTATCACTGTTGTTTCTGGTTTTATTGTATTTTTCGGGATTGCACGATTTGAGTTTCGGATTGAAACGAAACCTATATTCCCTGATCACTCAACAAATTATAAACCAATCAATCTGCCTAGCCTTTTCCCAACTATGTTGGGGTCGGCTTCCAGTCTAACCGGACGCAGCTGAATACCAGTATTTTACATGGAGCGACTGCTTATCTGACCTCCACAACCCAGTAACTGGGTAATACGATACCCTGTAAGACTGGTTGTCAGACTTTCGGGCTTCTGACGACCCGTAGCGACTGTCAAAGATCCACGAATGACAGCCGGGACCAACAGCTGAACGTGCTTTTCGAGGCACGGAGGCACCCATCCACAGACCAACCCCAGCAAGCGTAACTTAACCTGATGGATGCGGCAGTTATTACTTAGCCGCGAGCTCCTCTAACAAATTATAAGCCGCGGCAGCAATAAAAATCGTTTGAATAATACCACACATACATAAATAAACGGGGGTCGGCAGAAACTACAAAACAACACCTGCTACGATCCTTACCTCTTGCTTCTTCCTTTTGCTTCGTTTCAAAGTCAAAGTCAAATCATTTATTTCAAATAGGCCCGTATAAGGCACTTTTGAACGTCAAAAATGTACAAAAAAAAATAATTGATTCTAGTTGCCCCTTCCAAAAGGTAGTTTTCGTATGGAGAAGAATGGGCAAGAAACTCCACCGTTACTTTTTTTAAATGTTTTACAATATTTTGTATAAGTAAATTAGTTATATAATTATATGTGAGGACCATGCACCTAGAATAAAATTATTATACCACAATAGGTAAAAAGAATTAAGAATTAAAAATGAAGCAATAACAGATAAACTAATTATGTGATAGATACATGGTGCTCACATATTTACAAACATTGTAAAAGTAGACGATCCTCCTAAGATTCCACAATTAACAAGTCAGTGTGCGAGGAATTGGTCATAGAATGTAAAATCAATGTCATATAATAAAAAATAATAATAAAATATACACTTCAATTTGCAACCAGTTTGATTTTGTCTTGATTCTAAATTATCCTATGGAGCAGGACCAGCGTGTTTCCAAGCATTCTCATCTTGGATATAATCCTCTAATTTGTAATATGCTTGTTTACAAAGTGTACTTTAATATGAGCTTTAAATTTTCTTTCATTTAATTGCAAAATATCACAATGTATTTTGTTGTAACATTTAACACAGTACCCCATAAAAGATGTATGTACTTTAGATAATCTGAAAAATGGTTTACGTTGAGAGGTAAATCTGGTCATAAACAAAATCATAAAAGTTTATATTTCAATGAAAATGTCACTTTACCCGAAGGGTGCCAAACAGAACCCTATTACTAAGCCTCCGCTGTCCTTTTGTCTGTCTGTCTTTCTGTCAGCGAGCAATATCTCATGAACCGTAATAGGTGAACAATTGAAAATTTCACTGATTAAGTATTTCTATTGCCGCTTTAACAACAAATAATAAAAATTAAATAAAGTTAAAAATGTAAGGTGTCTTCTCGATTGTTGAAAAAAAAAATCTAAAACTGGCATGTCTATTGTCTAGAACTCATCGAGTAGAGAACATTTTTTTTTTCTCTACGTAAATGAAGAAATTGGTGGCGTGGCAAAGTTGTCAGTTTTAGATCATTTTTGTACGAGCTCTTTCTCAACAATTAAATAAGTTAGGAATTTGAAACTGCTTTATACCATCAAAAACTACTGAAAACGCCGATTTATGAGGTATTTTATTTAAATATGGGTGTGTATGATTTTCTGATGAAATACAAATTTATCGCAAATATAAATTAATTGTGATTTAAAAATTTCACATGAAAAATAATACATTTCTTTGTTTAGTATTTTCATTTATGTGCTAAATATGTGTATGGTGGTACGAAACCCTTCACACACGACACATGGCCGGTTTTTTCTACAATGAAAAAACAACACAACCTTATGATACTTTATTCACTATAATTTATGGTAAAAAGCTCACATGCCAAGATTCTCCTGAAATTCAATATCCATCATGTATTGTAATAGCTAAAAGCTTTATCTGCGTGGTCACACACGCATGCTGGTGGGCCGTTATTGATGACGTCACTATCGACGCGCCCATTTCGATCCGATATCAATAACCTATCGACAAAAAGCCTCTTCGATACGATATAGGTAATTTTAATTTGAGTATATAAGCGGTACTAGGGTGTGGTCAAAGCGGGAGCCCTATTCTGAAACTCGCTTGCGCTATGAAAAGTTACGTCAATGTACTTTATTCCGGTTTTTGTATGATAAAAACTTTAAAAATTAAACGTTTAAAAATATGGAGCCAAAATTAGATTCTATTTAAATAATAATAATTATGTATCATTACACAAATAAATACACACAGATTAACGATAAGGAAGACACGTTTACGTAACTTGCGTACATAAACAATATGAATAGATCAAATTCTAAAACTGGCGTTTAATTAATATATCGCACCAAACGAGCACACAATATGACAAACATATGGGCAATATGACGAAATCGTAACCTGTAGTCTTAAGGGCGAAGCGCTAATATATAGCCCGCGAAATTCAAAATTTCTTCGCGAATCATACATAGATCAACATACAACATGATACTGACCTGCAAATTGCAAAAAACGTAAGAAAAATTTAAATTCGCGGGCTGCTCTGACGCTTTCGCCTTAAATTCATTCATTTACTGACAGACAACGCACAGCCTAAATCCCTGGGACTACAAGCACAAGAGTTCCTTACATAACTGATTTTGAAAATTCATCCCTTGAAGGGGTTAAATAGGAGATGAAAGTTTGTATGGAAATTCGTAATTTTTTCCGATGGGTAAACCCATCGGAAAAAATACAAATAAAACAGGGCTTTACAACAAAAGACGCAAAAACAAATCGCATTGACAAACATGACCAATAATACCAAATACATACTAGCGAAGTCCACTATGAAGCCACGAGCCATAAGCGTACCGATACGGAATAGAGGCCTAAAATCTCAAAATAGGCCAAACCACTCAGCTTATATTGTTCCGTGAACTCTAATTATTATTAATGATAGCGCACGCTTATGAAAATTCCGACGCGAAGAAAGGTTCTCCGTATTAAAGCGACGTATATCCAGTATTAATCAGCAAGGTGACGACATGGTTTGTGATTCGTCATCTTTAGGGTTTGGGCCGATATTTATTTAGTTCTGCTTTGACCTAAGCATGTTCCCGTCTGTATCTTACGCTTGTAAATGCTTAACCAAAGTAGGTGCTAAGTAATGTTTATAGATCTCGGCCTTAGACACACTATCGACTTTTCGTCAAACAACAGCCAGCTTAAGATGGAATCAATTTGCAAGTATTTGTACCCGCAATTATTTACTTTACCAAAAATAAGAAAAATCTAAAAAGTAAAATCTTAGCCAGAGTTAACGCAATTCGTGATCTAGGAGTACTGCTCGATAACAAACTGCACTTAGACGCACATATTGATAAAATCATGAGTCAGGCTTATCGTATATATGGATTCGTGATAAGATCGGCCACGGAATTCATCCACCCGAGCACGTATTTACATTTGTATCGATCATGAATCCGGTCTCAACTAGAAAATGCAGTTCCGGTGTGGAGTCCCTATTATAATAAATATACTGACCGTTAAATACAGAAAGTTGGGTTTAATTTTATGACAAAAATGTTTTACTCCGAAAGATTTCGTTTTAGTGTCGTGATAACACAAGACAACGAATTAAAGAAAGAGTCTTTTTTTATTTATATTCGCCCATAAATCCTAGATTAAAGATTAAATTAAATCCTCCTACAAAATGTAAATATAATAAGCTTTTTCGAAAACACCCCACATTTTATTTTACAAATGATGAGATTATCGGTTTACATTCTCAGCATCAATATTTTACACGAAAAAATCTAACCATCCGAGCCCTATTAACTAAGGATCATACCGACTTCCAAAGGTGAAACCGGTGTCAGATTTTCGGGCTTCCGACCGCGGTAGGTACAACTTTCGTTGCTATGACAACCGGGTCGGACTGACTAACGTGTCGTCCGAGACAATGAGATGCTTCGATATAAACACAAGCGCATCTTCATCCCTTTTAATATGCTTTCCCGACTCCACCCACTGCTGGGCATAAGCCTCACTTTTCTTGAGCCAATCCCCACGCTCCTGTGCCAGCGTCATCCAGGTTCGACCCGCGATGGTAACAATGTCGTACGCTTGTACGCCCGCCTCGCCGCCGGACGACCGACACTTCTTCTTCCAGTCCTTGGACACCACTTGGTCACTGCCTTACTCCACCTGTTATCACTGCATCTTGCCAGCACGCGTAGTATGATCACAATAGAAACGCACCAACTGTCAACCTTAAGAATAGACAAAATGATAAATAAACAATCACAATCTGTCATTTTGTATATTCTTCTGTCGACAAAACTCATATAAAACCCGTTTCTATGGTTGTCATGCTACGCGTGCAGGTATCTTGCCCAACTCTATTTGATATAATTCGTTTAACGATATCGAAGTTCGTACGTCTTAGGATTCCGACGTTTGTGGCTCTCTGCGCAACTCCTATCCTGCAAACAGCCTCCTGCGTCCACGCCACAGCACCGTACATCATGGAGGGCAGAACACACTGGTTTTCGAGTCTTTCAGACATAGTGGAATTTTTGCTAAATGCGACTATAGTAATTATTAATTATTGAAAAAATCGAGCTTAGAACTTATAATACCAATTAGCATTTGGGACAAATTAATACTTAGTAATCGCTTTATTGCTAACAAGTAAATTAATCCGATCTACTGTCAAACTAATTGGCATCTTATTACCCATTCTACTGGAGATTAAAACAAAGTACAGTCAACAACAAAAGCCGGTCAATATTTCTAAATATTGAAAAGACTTTTAATTGAAGCTATAAAATAAAGCATAGTGTTCATAATTCCCCCAAATAAATTCACATTCTTTGTCTTTAGAACAGGTAGTATATAGGTAATCTTAAGGAAATAAAACTACACAGCACAGGAATAGAATAATATTCATATTAAGACTGTATTTTCTGTAGACTAAAGTGCTTTTGCACCCTAACATTTAGCCGATACACGTGTTCAATTTAGAAGCGAGCCTTTTATCATATATCGGGAACAAATCTACTAACGAGAATCTGACTAATACCTTTCCAATACCCTTTGAACATTCGTTTTTGGGCTAAAAAAATATTTTTTTAAACCATATTTTCACAACTTTATAGTAATATTTTTTATAGTTTATAACAATAGTGGGCGCCCTACACTGGACTGAAACAAAACTGGCGAAACGTGGGTGAAGGTACTATACACTGCCTGCTCTTCCGGAGAATATGGGCGCGATATTATGTTATCCTTTGTTGTTTCAGGTGGCATGCTGCTCTCTTATAAGTCCCTAAGCCTTCTTTCGTTCAGAATATGTATAGGGTTTGAAATATGCTTATAAAACAACCCACTTTTCTCGACATTCTTATCGAAGCATTTTCCAACGGTTTTATACAGCTATGTAGCTTATATACAACGTGTTCGTTTTGATCTCCCATAACCGTAGGGTGCTAATGAGACCATGTTAAAGAGTCAACTGGTATATCAATTATTTTTCATTTTGTTTTTGTTTTTATGATAACATAACACTAGACTCTCGATGTGTGTATCTAAGTTTCATTGATAAGTAAATCATTAATGTAAATCATTTTCATTCAAACCAAACATTCATATTTAAAGCTAAGAAAATGCGACGCGTTGTCATATTTTTTTTATGAACCTTATTAGTCTAAATTAAATGTTTTTATATTTATTTATATTTCATGTAAGGATGTTTTACATAAATAATCGTGACTATGTCGAATTACTTTGAATGAAAAACGAAAAAAAATAAAAAAGTGAAAAATAATTTAAACCAGTTGATTCTTTGACATGGTCTCATTAATACCCTAGAGCTATGGGATATATACCTTCTACGTTTTTCTCCGTTATATAGATTATAGGGGTCAGCAATACTCAGTTGACTACGAGCACCGCTGCAAACGGTACCACTTCCTTCCTCTGGAGATGAAACGTTATATTGGAGACATGAGTTTACTATTGGGTATTGCAAATAGCCACATTGACTGTCCCGAACTCGTTGCTAATCTGTCATTACGCGTGAATCTGATGGGATTACGTCAACGGCCAATATTAAATGTACCTTTCGCAATGACTAATTACAGGCGGAATGTTTTCTCAATAAGAAGTGCATTAAGTTTCAATAGGCTTCCTAGGAACCTTAATGTCGACTTGTTCTGTACCAGTATGGCGACCTTAAGACGGTTTTTGGCACGGTCATTATTCAAGGATAGTTACTTATCTACTACTCTCTTACTAATTATATTAACTTTATGTACTTTCTTTTTATCGACTTTTTCTTAAACTATATGTGGAGGCTTATTATTAGCAATTTTTTTAATATTATATTCTTTATATCATTGTTGGTTTGTTAGTCTGTAAGCCTTCTTTAAAATAAATAAATATCAAAAGGATCACGTTGTATATACAAAAGCGTCAAATTTACTTCGTCATGTCCAGCATGTAATAGGTAATAGGTAATACGGGCTGGTTTCCGCAACTCCACGTCAAAGCGCGTATTTTGCGTACGGGTGGGAAAAATCTGTTATTCGATCCACCCCAGTTCCTCAAAGAAGGCCAGCAATGCCTTGGTGTTACTGGCAATCTCGCGTAGGGTACCTGGGTTACCGAAGTACTTTGCCCTGTAAGTGGCGACCACCGGGCAGTTTAACAGCACGTGAGCTGCTGTCTCGTCGTCGTCCATGCAAGCTCTGCAGTGCGGACTGTCTGTGACTCCTATGACAAAGAGGTTTATTAAATGACCCATGGCTAGTTATAGCTGCTGTAACCGTACGCAGCTGCTGTTTAGTTAATCGGAGAACCTGTTTCGTAAGGCGGCCATCGATTGAAGGCAGTGCCTCCTTAGCCTGCCTGCACTCACCTTGGTCCGACCATAGTTGTGATGCTGATCCCTAGTTCGTTTCCTTACCAGAGTGCGTAGGTAACCGAAGGGGAGTGGTACAATGGGTTCGGGCCCCACTGGTGCCATGTTCGACCCCCTTCTAGCAAGTTCGTCGGCTGCATCGTTCCCCAGCGAACCGCTGTGTCCTTTGATCCATTGAATGGTTATATTATTGAGGTCACCCACCTGGTTAAGGTTCTGGTGGCACTCGTATATTAGCCCAGAGTCCACAGTGTGACTGTTCAGCGCTTGCAGAACAGCCATGCTGTCTGAGACTTCCCTAGCCAGAATTGCTGAAGCGGCAAAAGAAATACCCAAGCATTCGGCCTGGAACACTGTGTTATGGACTCCCAATGTGGATGTTGAAGTCCTCCGAGAAGACTCCAGCACCTGTACCACTACCTGTTTTGGATCCATCCGTGAAGATGCGCAGCTCTGTTGGGCGCAAACCCTCACATCGGCGATCCTCGTGAAGTTGGATTCTGTATTTTTTATCGAAGATAAATTGTTTGGGTACCCGGTCATTAATGGCTTTCGTAATGGGGAACTCCTTGCTGAGTCCCTCAAGCAGCGCGGTGTGTTGTGTGTTTCTTTACCCCAGAGATTTACTGCATTTAGACGCACTTCCGCCATCGTCGCTTCCTGCTGTATAAACAGGTGCAGCGGTGGCAATCCCAGCAAGGCTTCCATAGCTGCAGTCGGAGTAGTTCTCATGCAGCCCGTGGTCGCCATGCAGGCCAGTCTTTGCATGCGTTGTAGTTTGCTGGAGGCTGTAACCAGCTGGGTGCGGGGCCACCAGACCACGCCCGCGTAGGCTATCATGGGGCGGATCACTGCGGTGTACAGCCATAGTATTATTTTGGGGGATAGGCCCCACTTCATACCTATCATTTTCCTGCACTGCCAGAAGGTGATGCAGGCCCTGTTTAACTTATTGTCTAAATGACTACTCCAGTTTAACTTACTGTCTAGAGTGACCCCGAGGTACTTGACTGCGTTGGGTAACTGAAGCTCTGTATCGAACAGTTTGGACAGGCGGAAAGGGCCCAAAGCTCGTTTATGGGTAAACATGACTAGTTCGGTTTTAGAGGGGTTCACCGATAGATCAAATTCCCTGCACCAATTTTCTACGATGCGTAGTGCTTGCTGAGTGAGGTTGCAGATCGTTCCCGTCACCTTCCCCGAGACCAGGATTCCGAGGTCGTCTGCATACCCTATTGTGTAAAACCGATTGGCGTTGAGTTTGGTGATGAGATCGTTAATCACCAGATTCCATAGAAGGGGGGACAGCACCCCTCCCTGGGGACAGCCCCTGGCTATCATGGCCAGCTGTTGCTCGTCCTCAACTACCTACCCCACAGCTAGTGGTGTGCATTTGCGTCGGCCCCGATGACGACCTCAAATCCACACCTCTCGCAATGGCTCACGAGACGGGCGAGATCATGGGGAGGCGGCGCCTCCGCCTCGGGCATATAGGCCGAGACGAAAACGATCACCACCTCCGTGGCATCGTCACGCTGTATAAGCAGCTTAGCTGCAGAGACATCTCTGCAACAGAAGTCAGTTAAGAGCTGTGTTTAAAGGTTACCTGTGACATAGATGCACGATCTAGGGTGATCGTGATCTGCGGTAAATAGGAGCTTACCGCCAAGATTGGAGAGTCCTTGTATGCGGCCTGCCCTAATCCACGGCTCCTGGATTAAGGCTATGGCCGTATGTTGTGCCTCCAGCCACTTGCGAACCTGAGCCGTCGCGGTCTGACTGTGGTGGAGGTTCACCTGGAGGACTCTACAGGCCGACGAAAGGGACGCCATCACTGGTCGAACCCTCTTCGTCCCCCCCAAGTCTGAGCCCGGCAAATAGGTCGCCCTCGTCAAAGCCGTCCTCACCCGGGCCCGAAGCTGGGGACAGGATCATGTCGTCCAGCTCCTCGCCCGATGAGGGGACGACCCCCACGGTGGCGGCAGCAGGGGCGGCCGACTCTGCAGGAACAGGTTCAGCCACGGATGCCTCCGGGATGTGTGAAGGGGGAGTGGACTCCCCTGCAGATACCTGCGGCAGCTGTTCCAGCGCCTCGCAGACGGTTCCCGTGGCGGGGTCCCAGCCCTGCGGAACTTCGGTGAACTTACCGTTCCGACCCTGCAACTTTACGTACACTGCCCCTAAACCAATAGAGAGGCGGCGTCCGGCCTCCATCAGAGTCGGGATTTGGTCCACAAGGACACCGACAACCACTAACCACGCCGAGACTTGTTTGTCCGCGTGCAGCAGTACCCACCTCTTGATGTCCACCCAAGGGTTTTGGTAGCTGAGAGTACGGCCAATCTGCTCATCCGGGACCACGATGCCACACCGTGCACGTTTTTGGATCTCCGACTGGCTCACGACGACTAACGAGGTGCTAGTTGTGAGAGCCAGGCCGGAGACTGTCTTCCTTAGCCAGGCTAAGGTGTGGTCGTTACCGCACCACAATTTAATAACCCCCCCGGTGAACAGCGGCTTGGCGTTGAAGGTTGGCCCTGGAGTGTCTTGTCTGGGGGAGCAGGCCTCAAGAATGATCTGCTTCTGGATAGCAGCGAGTACCTGGTCCGATACGTCCTTGCTGAGGATCTCCGTACGGTCACAGGTGATCGCGACGTCTAGGGTTGCGCTGGCAGCTTCGCTTGTCAACCCTATTGGATTGATCAAGACGCGGCCGCTTATGTTCTCCACGAGGTGTTAAGGTCTCGTTGAGAGCTCGCTTAGCCGCGGCCTGATCCTTCCAATCGGGTCGCTGTGTCTTGGTACCTGCAGCTGGGCTCTCCGGAGCGCTGGTTGGCGGTTGACAGGGCGCTGGTTGACTGGTCTCTGCCTGTGACCGCTTTCCAGCGAAGAAGTTCAACTGGCCGCCCGTCGGTTTAGCCGAGCTAGCGGCAGTGGCCTGTGTCTTGCGGGAGCCTTTACCTGTCTTCCGCAGTGCTTGACGGCGCTCCTTCCTCGTCAATCTTTCCCTCTGTTTCCCCTGTAACGGGGCAGCAGTTGAACCTGAAGGCTCGGTGCAAGGGCAAAGGGCTTGTTGAGTGCGTTTACCCTTGCCCTTGCGTTTCAGCACAAATTGCGAGGTGCGCGAGAACGCGTCCTCGGTACAGCTGACCGTCTCCGTTTGACCGGTGACGACCTTCTGGTGAGGGGAGGCTGGAGGAGCCACAGGAGGAGGAGGCTGTTTGACAGGGAGCCCTGTGCCAATGAGTGTTACCCGGCAACGGGGTCTGTGTGGAGAGGATCAGACCAGCTGTGGTTCTCGCCACAGCCGGACCGGTGCCCACGCTGGTACTCGCAGCGTTAGCTGCAAGGCCACCAGGGGCAAGGGAAGTGCAAGCACCTCCGTTGGGAGTCTCATTGGCTTTCACCTCCACTCCGGTTGTCGAATTTTTAACAGGCCTTGAATTCTCCATGTTAAGTATTTGTTAAAAATTCATCTCTCTGGCTCCCATCCTCCATGGAGCCCGCTCCTGGGAACGTCTTGCTATTAAAAGAGCAAGATCGTTAGGACTACCAGAGAGATATAGGGTCGCAAGGCTGGTTTACAGTGCGACATCGTGTGCTTGATCGGGCTGGCGTAGGGGGTCGAAAGGCCCACCCCCAACGAACTGATCAACCCTCACTTACACCGTTAGCATGACCTTTACCTACCGCTTTGACCGTCCGAGGACGACCTCCGCGGACCTCACGCACCTCGCCTGTGGCCCTCTGACGGGACACTGTGGCCATTTCCCTACTCCTGGCTATTGGGTAGGGCCACCGTTTCGCTTGAAATCGGGACCAAAGGGGACGTGTTGCCTTACGGGTACATTACAGCCAGAGCCGCTCGGCTCAACCCCCCAGGACTCCTTCATCACCGCTCACGGCGCTCAACTGCGCAGGTCCTAGCGCAGGTAACTGTTCTCTCCTACTCGCCATCAGCTCATTTTATTGATGGCCGAGCCTGCCACCACCCAGTCACAGGGGGTCACGGTTAGGAGTGGAAATGGATGAGCGGAATTAGGAGAAGTAAGTTTAAGGATGTGTGGGGAGTGGGGAGGGTTTATGAGATTTGGGGTAGGATGGGGAAGAAAAGAAAGGGATGCGATGGCGCCTGGTGGTTTTAATTATAAGCTTAAACGCTTAGTAAGCTTTTAGAAATAATAAACCAAATGGAGCCAATAAGTAAATTTTCGATAATTTTTCATGAATATTCAGAAAAATACGGGCGGTCACATGCCCATGGGCGGCATTGTATAATGGTAATTAATTGTTAAGAAAATTGAGACCCTACGTCAATTTACCAAGAATGACAGTTGTGATTTAAATATACGGACAATTTAAGTTGGTAGTTAATTTGCTTAACAATAAACACTGACTTTACCTTTTGACGTATTTACTTAAAATAATAGTAATTAATTACCTTTTTGCGTAAAAGTAATTTAAATTGAAACGACTTACTCAACCAATTATGATCATCAAGTAAAAGAATCAAAATATCAATTCAATTCAAATTCAAAATATTTTATTTCACATAAACCTACAAGGGCACTTATGAAACGTCAGAAGCTAGGTGCACGGTTCCAATTGGTCGTTTCCTATGGAGAAGAACCGGCAAGAAACTCCATGGTTACTCTTTTGAAAGTAAATGGTATTTACAATGTTTTCAAATTACAGAGTTAATAGGTATGAGAGGACAGTGTAGGCCTATCAACAAGTACCAGGTACTTAGCAAGATAGAAAATGGTCGACAGATCTGCAGTCTGTTAAGCCTACAACGTTCTCACATTCACAAAATCTAAAAGAAAAGAATCTATATAAAAGCAAAATCAAATAATAAAAATAAAAAGCTATCAACGGCTATTACTATATTATTGCAGAGACTACCCGCAATCCGCAAAAAAAGAAAAGCAGTGTAAATCCGACTTCCGGGCCTGCTGCCAACTCGACTCTCATTGCAGAAAGATGAGCTATAAGATTGTAATGGAACAAGATATAGAAATGAACTGAAAAGTGAACATGCCTCGTTCTTTGGCCTGCCACATGTCATGAACAGTGATATAGTGTTTTGCAGGCTTTTGGCGTACTATTTCAAACAATTTTTTGTTCTGGTTTGTTTTACAGCGCATTTACCTTTTATTGGGTGGCTGGTAGCAGCTGGATGAGAGTTTCTGAAAATAGTGTTGAATAGCGTGCAATAGGTAAGCTCTATGGGCATAGAGCCTTCAGCCATCCACTGCTGGGCAGCAGTGGATGGCTGAAGGCTCATGATGATACTATTGTTAAAAAAATAAAAGTTTTAAAAACTAAAACTCAACTACGACAAAAACGCCAACTAAAAAGGTATAAACAAGACATCACAGTCTGACAAATCTAAAATCCGCAGTCACACATCGTGTTAGGGCGTACGTCGAACAGATTACGTGTGACTCAACAGTTACGTTTTTATTAGGCTTTTAAATGTATTGTGTCTGTATGTGATAATTTTATTTAATATGTAATGTCCAATGTTATTTTTTAATGAATAAATTAATTTAATTTAATTAAATGACTCCGGATTTTTTACTTGTCTTCCCTTTCATTTGGTACACAACACGGCATCACATTTTTTAATTCATGACTTTATGTCCTTAGAGGAGCTTGTGCCTAAGTAATAACACCCGCACGGTTCGATCGATCAGGTTAAGCTACGCTTGCCTGGGTTGGTCCGAGGATGGGTGACCATCGTTACATATCGAGATTCCTCCGTGCTTTCAGGAAGCACGTTAACCCGTTGGTGCCGGCTGTCATTCTTGGATCTTTGACAGTCGTTACGGGTAGTCAGAATCCCGAAAGTCTGACAACCAGTCTTACCAAGGGGTATCGTAATACCCAGTCCCTCCATGTAAAATACTGGTATTCAGCTGCATCTGGTTACACTGAAATCCGACCCCAACATAGTTGGGAAAAGGCTAGGCAGATTGATTTTTTGACTTTATGTCCTCTAGAGAGCGCCATATTCAGTTTAATGTGACGTCACATAGCCTATAACCAGCGGACGATTAAGACGCTTCTAACGATACCTCATTTTCAAATTATGATTAGTAGTTTACAAGTTATGAGAGAACAAATGAACATACATATGTACATACTGGTCAAAATCATAACCCTCCTTTTTGCTTTGCCGTAGTTGGGTAAAAGCAGTGTTGGTAGCGCTTACAACATGCAGAATTATGTGAAATATTTCTCCATACATGTAAATATTCTTTTCTTTACAGGGCAAGTTTTGGAAATTGGACTACAAAGTAAAGAAGCTATGAAAAATATATAAAACTGGTCATAGCAGTTATGAACTTGTTTTCGAGCAAATCTTAAAGATATTCAGTTTTCTCCAACATCAGGCTTGGACCTATTCCTTTGACCATCTCATTTTATAAGCTTTTAAAAACATCTTGAAATAAACAGAAAACAAAATAAGCAAGCATATCACATTCTAACTAGTGGCTAATTACTTGTTCCTAGAATTTAAAATCATTTACCTACATTCATATTTTATATGTCCTCATTATCATAATTACCCCCTTTGATACCAATCTGTTAGGTGTTACCTTACGTATAAGCACATCATTATTTTTTTCTTGAATTCTAACTATATTATATATTCTGAACGTTCACCTTTTAGAGGGCTTTTGCAGCCGCCATGAAAGTAACCAAAGTACGTCTATATATTGTCATAGAAATTGTTAATTAGTGTTTTGCTAGAATCTTTGTTTTTTCAGTGCAATTACTGAACCATAATATCTGTACTTCAGAGAGACCATGACCTCTGAGTTTATTTCGAAGTTCCTTCTCAAATATCGAAGTAGGCAGTAATCCTATACCAAACGAGCAATATTTGTATATATATATTTGTAATCACGTTCTCAAAAACGACTCTAACGATTTCTATGAAAGTTGCAATGTAGGGGTTTACGGGGACGACGATCGATCTAGCTAGGTCTCATATCTGGGAAAATTTGTTTTCTCCGTATTTTCACCCGAGCAGAGCTCGGTCGCCAACAGTTTAGAACAAGATGGAATTAGTAAGTGCCTACTACCACGGCAGCATGGAATTAGTAAGTGCCTACTATCATGGCAGCATGGAATTAGTAAGTACCTACTATCATGGCAGCATGGAATTAGTAAGTGCCTACTATCATGGCAGCATGGAATTAGTAAATACCTACTATCATGGCAGCATGGAATTAGTAAGTGCCTACTATCATGGCAGCATGGAATTAGTAAGTACCTACTATCATGGCAGCATGGAATTAGTATGAACTATCCTATACTATTAAATGAGCATTCTTTATTTTCACCCGAGCGGAGCTCGGTCGACTTTACACTGGAATGAGCATCTACGTATATTTGTGGCATGTTCTTCAACGATGAAAGTAGAGACATCGCGATAATACATTGTTTTCTGTAATTATCACCAGATGACAATAACGATCGACAAAGTAAATTTGTATTCAACGAACAACTTTTGATGAGCATCAAAACGCAGCCTGACAAGTGAAAAAAACAATCCACAAACTCGAGAAAATTCTTAAGAATTTTAACAAGCGTGAACACTTAACTCCAATGATAATTTCTTATTCAATAAAACAACTCTGAGAAATTGAACCAATTAAGTATTATAATATTTTCCACGTAACATTGTTTGACAGATGAATTATAATTAGAGGCGAAAACCTTCTGCGAATGTCCTTAGGAATTTTCAAATTACATCATACAACTTTACCTTAGAGTCGACTGACTAAATCAATAAGTTTAATTTCTGTTTATATTCTTCAATTTGTGAATGACAGTGAGGCCCCGATTCTATCTCCCTTTATCAACTTCTCAAACGTGACCAGTTTACAAGGTTACATAGTTAGTATGACAAAATTAGACGTTACGATAATAATATGGCTTCCTCAATATCACACAAATGACTTTCTAAAAATGTTCCACGCGAACATTGTTCGTGATTAATGTTTTCAAGGTAAAGACAGCTTCAAAAATATGAAATGAGATTAAGATAATTTAATTTGTCTACAATCTTTTTTACCCGACTGCCAAGGAAAGGTTATGTTTTTTCAAAATATTGTATCAATTTATGGCTACAATTAAGTACTGCATGTTATATGTTTTGTTGCTAAACATTAATCAATATTTATTATTTTATGGAATTATACTTTGTTCGCAATATTAATCTTTTTGGGGCTGACCGTACCAATGTGTCCTTTAAACTTTTTAAATTAGTTATAGTTATTGATGCTTTTTAGAGTTCCGTAGTCAACAAGGAACCCTTATAGTTTAGCCATGTCCGTCTGTCTGTCTGTCCGCGGCTCAGCTCAGAGACTCTTAGTACTAGAAAGCTGTAATTTGGCATGGGTATACAATATACATATTAACCACGCCGAATGGTAAAATAAAATCTTGAATAAAACAAATTGTAGGGTACCTCCCTTGCACGTAAAGTAGGGACGAAATTTTTTTTCTCGTCTATCCCATGATGTGGAGCATCGTTGGATCTGGCGTTGGATAGGCTTGTCCAAAAATTGCGGGTCTGAGAAAACCATTTTTCGATTCAGGGATCCGTAATAATAATTATAATCGAAGGAGATGAAGGGAGCACGTTCGCTCGCTTTGCCTAACCTGTCCGAGTCGGGGTGCCCCAAGTCTCGAGCTCGTTTTGCTCACTCTTGAATCCTAAGTTCTTGTAGCCTTTTTACTTAGTCGAGATGTATCAGGACTTGAGGCACCCCGACTAACACAGGTTAGGTTCGAAGGGTATGGCGGGGTGTTTGTTCGCTCGCTTGGCTCAAAATACGGCAGATGTAACCCAACCTTTTTTTTTTTGGCGCTGAGAAATGCTTTATTAATAATAATAAAAATCTTTATTGCAGACCACATGGTCCATAAAAAAAAACACATAAAAATAAAATAATAGAATCAAAATAACAATTAAAAATAATATTAAAATCAACATTAAAAATCAAATTTAAAATTAATAATCTTACTTAAAAATGAAAAACATTTACGCGGCTATTTGCAGCCACCGTTTGTAGGTCTCGGTAGCATACATCCTATCAGCAAGGTCCTTAACTATACTGTTTCTACACGTACCAACCCTGGACATGAATGATGCAATTGAATATTACTCGAATTAAATATAACTCGAATGTAATTAATCTAAATCATAATTTTACTTTATACTTGAATAAATTTTATTTTATTTTTATTTTTTTAATTCTTCTTCTCTGAATGGCATTGAACGCGTTCACCCTCGCCTCCGCGAACATTCCAGAGGCACTACAGTATCGCTTCAACCCCATTAGGTGTCTGTAGATGTTATTGTACTGAACACGTATGCCATTCCAAGACTTCCTTGTATATTCAGTCCAGAGCTGGCACGTATAGAAAATTTGACAGTACGTTCTGAATAGGT
Organism: Xanthia icteritia; assembly: GCA_949128155.2. Taxonomy (NCBI): domain Eukaryota; kingdom Metazoa; phylum Arthropoda; class Insecta; order Lepidoptera; family Noctuidae; genus Xanthia; species Xanthia icteritia. The sequence goes on from OX421930.2 coordinate 11,391,694, forward strand.
GCACTTTAGACTGTACGTTAGCCTTAAAAAATCTTCTGGCAAGCATATTTCCCACAACCTATAGGGCACGACGCTGGCGATCGATATCAGCATCGTCTTTCATGTCCGATGTCAGTATGTGACCAAGGTACCTGAACCTCTCCACGACCTTCACCGTTTGCCCCCCAATGCATACTGGCGGAACATTTTGAGGCCCCTTTCCCGACCTGAATATCATCAGTTCTGATTTCCTAGCATTGTAAACTAAGTCATGGTTTTTAGCATACTGATCACAAATATCCAGCAACTTTCTTAACACCTTAATTGAGGGGCTGAGCAGAACCATATCATCCGCATAACTCAGGTTATTCACAAAACGATCGCCCAACCTGAGCCCTACCAGTGCCCTGCTCAACTCCTCAATCAAGTCATTCACGTACAGATTAAACAGGTTGGGAGAAGTCAAACCCTCCTGCCTAACACCACACGATAGCTTATAGTCTTCGGACACAGAACAACCCCATCTGATATTGTGCATTGCCGCTCGTGGGGGACGAGACAGGGTATGTGGGACTCCTGTCGGAATGACAGTATACCCACTAAAACTCAGCGGTGTTCCCACATCGCCGTGATGGGAGGGCCATGGGAAACCGGCTCAGCCTTTACATCCACAACCCTCCCGGCGCATGCCCGCCTGGCTGGTGGGCCCCCCAGGCTAGAGGGCTACGGAAATGGCCGGGAACACCTCCCCATTCCCTTCCAACACTGGTGGAGGCCTGTGCAATACAGGCAAGGGTGCCCCCGCACCCGTTGCCTGCTGGCCTCCATCTGGGAGGAGTCGGAGATGACTATAAACCTGACGTCTTCTTCGACCCCTCCTCCGCCTTCGGAGCGGCGCCGCGTGAGGATCATCCTCCCGCGCGCGCTCCGCCGACTCCTTCTGGGACATGACGTGTTTGCAGAAGGAGGCGACTGCCGCCCAGGACCTCTCACCGGTCCTCGGTCCGATCACCGCGATGAGACTGTGGCGCGTCTCAGACCACGACGGGCACACCTCGACGGTGTGCTGCGCCGTGTCCTCCACCGCGCCACAGTCGTGTCGTGGCAAGACGGCCTCCCGTTCGATTCGGTGCAGGTACGATCCGAAGCAACCGTGTCCGGACAGCACCTGCACCAGACGGAAGGAGAGGAACCCATGCGACCGCTCGAGCCAGTCTCGCAGGACTGGCCCAATCGCGTCGAGAGTTCGGCGGCCGAAGGCTGCGGTGGCGAGTTCCCCCGTCTAATGGACGACGATGGCGTCCCTCGCTGGGCTATGGCTCTTTGGAGCGCAGATGTAACCTAACCTAACATAACCTGTCCGAACCGGGGTGCCCCAAGTCTCAAGCTCGCTAAGCTCGGTCTTGCATCCGTAAATAAGTTTTTTTTTAAATCTAATTTTATTTTACGTTTTCTTTAATGCGTTACCGAAAAAAAAAAATTGTTATGGAGGGTTCAGGAGACCCTCTAGAACCCCCAAATAACCTCACATTCTTTCTAGCGAGGTGGCACCATAAACCCAATCCTCCAAGACAAACTTAATATACTTACATACATGGCATAGTGAGAAAATCTAAGTTACAACCCGCGAATAAACTCACAGTCGTCTGCAGTTATCTAAAGTTGTTTGGTGAGAACATAACTGTAGTGCGAAGTTGCACAAACTATACGTGGCACAGACTATACGTGGCATAGACTACATGGCATAGAATACTGCAGATGTGAGTGCGACCAAGTTGATGCGGCGACGACGCCAACCTCAGCAGGGTTGCGCTTGCTAATTAAATACGGGGTATAACCCAATGTTTGTTGTGTAAGGCTGTTTGATAGTAAAGTTGTGCATTCTAGAATATTAGTAAGTTAGACTAAAATAAGATATAGAACGCCATATGCAGTGGCACGTGGCGTCATAGAATCCTGCGTGGGTTGTGGGTTGTACCCTGCTCAGTCCATTGCCTACAACTTTAAGTTTAAGTTATGCTATAACTTCGATCATACAATACATATAAGTAGATATTTATGATTTAACAATCGAGATATATCCTGTAAAATCAACTAATTATGAATAGAACCAGTATTTACCTACTAAAAAAACTTTCAAGTGGAATCATATAAAAAATTATCACCAACAGCATTTCAAAAGCCAAATTACCCATGTTACAGGAACAAAGGTGGCTGAATATTTAACAAAATCTGTACATATACCAACAATATGCGAGATTGTGGAATTGTATCTGGATGAGTGGAAGCGTGGCTTAAACTTATTAACACAGTTGATTGCCGTGGCAAATTGGACGGGGACTTGCATACGCACCGCCAATGTTCAGGCCTCATAGCTAATAATAGTCTCGTGAAAGTCATGTGTGCTTTGCATAATATGGGACTTTGTACATGATGAAACAATAATTACATTGTTTGTTATGTCCAATAGGTCAGTTTTGAATAAATTAATGAATTTGATTCCATTAAAAGCGCAATGAGCTGTTGCATATTAATGTGGCATTGTTTTACGGTGTGTTTTGTTTGTCGTTAAAGGCCATTCTCCGGGGTGACGGCAACCCAACCTTAACTGGTTGGCAACGGGCATTGCCAACTGCGATGCAACTGGTATTCTCACATGGCGGAACTCAAGTCGAATCAATTTTAGTCATTTCATAATTCATTCAGACAGTACGGTATCTGAATGAATTATTAAATGACTAAAATTTTATGAAAAATTGCGTTCAGCGACGACCAAGCATCCTGCACTGCGAGTGACTGGTTGCGTCGTCGTTGAAAACTAGTTTTCAACAAGTTGCGTCGTGTGAAACCCGCCATAGAATGTATGTACTAACGCGATTGGTTGCGTCAGCGTTGAAAACTGGTTTTAATTTGGTCACCTCGTGTGAGAATGGCCTAAGTGTACTTGGTGCAGGCTTTTTGAGTATTATGTTTAATGCCTCTTATTGCCTCGTGTGCGTGCCTCGGAAAGCACGTTAAGTCGTTGGTTCCAGCTGTCTTTTGTGGATCTTTGACAGTAGTTACGAGTAGCCAGAAGCCCGAAAGTCTGACAACCAGTCTTACCAAGGGATATCGTGTTACCCAGTAACTGGGTTGTGGACGTCAGATAAGCAGTCGCTCCAAGTAGAATACTGGTATTCAGCTGCATCCGGTTAGACTGGAAGCCGACCCTAATATAATTGGCAAAAGGTTAGGCAAATAGATTGACATATTTGTAACTAGTAGGTGAGAAATATACGTATACAAATAAGAACAGCCTACTATAACTAGAGTTTAAAATTAGTAATAGGTTGGTATCAAAATAGCACCGGTTCTAACGTTCAATTCCAAACCGTCGTTCGACACAATTATGTTGGTAGCCCACCGTATCCGTGCAATCGCATATGTAGGTAATAGTATTCACTAGTACTACGTTAGCAAACGTACACAATTTCAATCAAGACAGCCGCAAATCGATGATTTGGTAGGACTGCGGCAACCGTAGATAATTTAGCTTGAATCGAAACTATTGGTTTTCCACTTCAATTACGAAAATAAATACCGAATAGAATCCTGAACATTCGCTTAGAATTTTCCGGCATTATGATTAACAATAATTCCTCAAAAGATTTCATCTACATTAATTCCACTTTACTTCAAATCAGAATGTAAGAACAAAATATCATTTGTCAAATCCCTTCCCAACTTACCTTCAGTTACTTCTTATAAATCTGAAATATGTTTTCCATATAACATAAATTATCTCCTTAAGCGTAAAATGAAAGAAGGTAGAGCATAAAATATGTCGTAAAACATGATTCACATGTATTATGTTGGTACTTATTACCGGAGCAGATATTATGTTGAATTTTACGAGGCGTAAAATGAACTGTTACAAAAGTACGAGTATTAACACGTTAACGTGGGACGTCGCCTTATTATAATGCGAACTTTTATAAAGCTGGAATGACAAAATGTTAAGACATTTTTTGAATAATATCTAGTCACAATAGATTTCGTCCTCTGCTAAACATGGATCATGAACCCATACAAAGTACCTATGAATTTGGTGCTTTTCAAATGAAAGTTCATAATATTGTCATAATTTACAACGCTTTGCAGGTGAGGGACTGGTAGGTACCTATTCACAGTATTCAGAGTGTGTTGTAATTAGAAGACGCTGTTGCCTATCCACTTGGAATAATCTCTTAGACGCTTTTTACGACATTCACAAGAAAGCCCCCGAGCCTCGTACAGTCTTTGGCAAATGCTTTTCGTCCAATCTTTCTAATTTGACACGTCCGACCTAATACGTAAGGGGACATTGACTTACCTCGCCATTGTGAGTTGTGAGTACAAAGGATATGCAAACACTCACAATATTGTCACAATTACCACGCTTAGCAGTTGAGGGACTGGTAAGACAGGAGGACACTGTAACCTATCCACTTGAAATAATCTCCTAGTCACCTTTTACAATATCCTTAATTTAAGCCGGCGCGAAGCACACGTCCACTCTTTCTAATATTCAAAGTCCAAGTTAATCCCTCCCATTGACCTACCTCGCGAAAATACGAAAAGAACAAAGCAAGGGCATTTTTGACAAAGCAATAATTAGCAGCGATCCGTCACTACATGTTCGCGTGTAGCATGTAATGGGTTAACTGGCTATTACAAACGTCATCACTAACAAAGGGTTAACGGAGTCAATTAGCCATCGAAAACACCGCCCCGTGACATTTAGAGGCGCTGGGTGGGACTCTATTTGTCATTAATTTAGGGAATGAGGTGACAGAAACAGGGGCGCGGTTTGCGAACAAATTAATATTAGGTTCTGTTATGGCGACGGGCTCACAATAATCTACCTATACGCATAATGAAGGTAACCGCTAAATTAGCTTTAAATTACAACAAGAGTTAGGTACTAATGCTAAGAACTAAGTAATAGCATCTAAATATTCAGCCGAAAAAAGTACCTGACGTCATATTTTGTCCAACACCCTTAAAATAATTATTTTGAGTGATATTCTATGCACGAGTTACATACGTCTACCAAACAAAGCTATTGCTGCTATATTAAAAAATTCTATGCGTTCCAAGTGTCCAAACATGACGGAAACAAACCACAATAGGTAACAAATATGTGTGAAAATGGCCGCTCGATGTTTCACGGTATGTCAAACTGGGTTATCTATGTAACAAAATTGCATTTTGAACAGAGCATGACTTTTTGTTTATTTTTATCATAACCTATAAAAAGTTATCAAAAACACGTAACGAATTTATCTAAATTTCATTCCAGAGCCACTACAGTATTGCGATAAAACCGTATATTCAATAAAACGAAATATCTAAAACGTGAACAGTGAACTCCACGTAACATAAACACTGATAGAACACTACGTTTGTATTGTGGAAATAACTCTCAAACATTAATTAGCAAATTGAACTGAAATCAGTTGACAATTGATCATGCGGAATTTCAGACCACAATTGCAATTGCATCCGGGTAGCAAGTAAATAAAAGTCCACGGCTTGCGCCACGAAAACTGCACACAGAGGGATGCGTTTTGGCACAAATTTTGCATAATAACCTTTGCGATGTTGGCTGCAGGGCGTGAAACTGCGAAATGCCGACGAATACTGCAACATACGAGTATTTTTAATGTTATTTTATACCTTAGCAACGATTTTTCTCTCTGTATTCCGTTTTTTGCACTTTTCAAGCAATCAGCCGTTGCTATTAAAAACAATTCAATCTGCATGTTGTTGGACAAAACGAGATCTATACTAAGTTCATAAAATTGTGATTTTTGGGTGTAAATTCCAGACAGTTTGTGGGCGCAAACTGTACAGCAATAAATAGATGTTTGTTTGCATGTCTAACATGAGATACCAGTTTGTCGTTGTAAGCGATGTGTTAGTATTTACTTACTATTATGCGGGCCTTTATAAACACCGATGATTATTTTGTACACCAATAATTCCTTTAACGTATTCCCAATCAAATAGAATCCTAAATACTTCGTAGTGGGCCACCTTCATACATGTATTGTAATTTTACTTTTCGTTACCAGTCCGTACCGGTAAACATAATCTTTTGGGCTTATTCTTTAACATATTTATCGTAATATTACACATTAATTTATGGGAAAGGTTTATATCACAACATCTGCAGCAATGAACATAAAATAAATGGAGCGAACGGAAACTTTTACACTAAATCTGGGCGCTACCTACCCGCGAATCCCACTCCAAAACAATTTTAAAGATTTAATCTCGCCATAGCCACTCAAAAATGAGAAATTAGATTCACCTAAGCCTTAATCCTAGCTAACCCTGGGCAATTTATTAAAACTTCTTTATTTAATCTTGCAAGTTATAATTTTTGTGTAAAACTTCACTAAAACTTGAAGATAAAAACAAAACAGCGGAAAGCTTTTTCAGACTGTTATCAAAGGCCATTATCTCTTGACCTGAAAAGTGGAATTATATTTTGTTCTTCTTATAAGGAGTAAATAAGTTAGCGGGAGCGGAGACGTAATTTGAAAGTTACCTTCAAGTGGTCTTCCTTCCCAAGGCTCACTTATTAAGTGGCTACCTAAACAAGATTTAACAACGGGGAAAAAGTGCAAGTATCTTGTTTGATGACAGGAAGTCGTTTACGTGGAAATGTTGATTAGTGGCCGCGGGGCCATTTTTCACCTTTCGTGGCTATATTTATTGCGTCATAACTTCATTTATTTGTACGTTCCCGGATGGAAGTACGTCACCACATCCATCAGTGAGAAAGTCGCCTAAGATATTAGATCAGGTGGATAAGCATTGAGCTACGACATCTGCCTGTTACACTAACGCAATGTAACCCATAGCTGTTTCCCTAATGGTTGCGCAGGTCAGTGGCCACAAAGCCTCACTGTTCCGTACTTACCTAACTTGGCAATAGGCCGGGACAGCGCTGGTATTTAAAAGAGGAACTACATTTTCATGCTAATCGAGAAATATAAAAAAGGCGTTCTCTGCTTTTACAGTTACAGCAGACTACTTAGATAGCGTTTACCTAGAAAGCTTTAGCTCGTAAAGACTGTTTTATGTACTATTATATATAGTTGTAGATATTTTATTAAAAAATAAAGCAAATTTGACTACAGCAAAGCTGTGTCAAAAGAATCAGGAAAATGCGACGCAATGCGAAGTTTAGGCGACAATGACGACGACATTTTGCGCAGCGATATGACAAAGGTTGGAAATTTTCTATACAGCTACAACAGCAAACTCGTTAGTAGTAGACATACATTATGTAATTTTCACAGGTGTCAACACACATTATGACTAATGTTTAAACATTTTTAATATCCCGAAAGCTTTAATTAACAAAGAGTAACTGAACAAGGGGCACATTATTAATATCACGTATTTACATGACAACGGAATTAAAAACCAGCTCTCATTTCCTTTCCGTCCATTTGCTTAATGGACTTATGTGGCACGGGGGACTTTCGCAACAACTTTCATCACACTAAAAGCAACGTACGGAAAATTCCCTTAGATTAATATACCTCATAACATTTTCTCTTGACTGTAAAAGTACGCGAAATTCACATATTAACTAGCAAATGAATACGAGCTTCAGGTTTTTATGAAATTAAAAACAGCTACGTGTCTGTTATTGAATCTGGCTCGATGTGAAATGTACTTACGTGTCCATAGAACATAGGTATGGTCGGTTCCAAGAGTATCTGATGAAAATATAAACAAATGGATCAGAAAACGTACCTGTGGCGCCAATTTGTAGTGCCACTCACAAATTGAGTACTTTGATTTGATTATTTAAATAAACTCGAAATTCTATTTTGTCGAAATAGAGTTAAGAAAAAGGTTAACTTAGAAAGAGGTTAATTTTATGACCTCAATTTTCGTCGATGATTTGTCACGTACAATTTAATAATATTATTAAAACAATAATTGTTGGAAAAGTGGTGATATATTATAAAGTTGAAACCTTCTAAATACAGATTAATGAAAATGCCTAAGAAGTTAACCTGAACCGGGTTTATTTACACTTTCATCTGATACTTTTGAACCAGACAATAGTTATTATAACTGAGTGCAGTTGGAAGGTAAAAGTACCTACAATTAAACGGGACTAAATAGTACATTTACTAATGAAAATGCGAGATTGTCGCAAAAACGGTAAGAATTTGAAAATTATTTCCATTTACAATACATGACTTTCATTCTAGTGTAGATCCTAAAGTATAAAAACAATACAACAAAAAGGTAATTAGCTCGATTTTAGAAGATATAACTACCTAACTACCTACATTACATTATTAACATCTCGTTAATTCATTGATGAACATAAAGTTCGTTAAGAGACTAAATTGATTGTTGTTCGTTTTTCAATTTGTAGTTTAACATTTGCACCTGTCAAATTAGTACGAACTGTAGTAGTTATAATTGTTGTGCCAATCACATGTTAAGCCAATCAAGTGTAACATTTTCCAGCGGCTACGTAATTAATTTCGTATAACAATTACTATCGTACAAAATAAATTATGCATAGCAAACTTACCCATATTAATCTTTTTAGGTAAAATGGTGCATCCCTTTAGGAATTATTTACTTAAGCATATTGGAACGGGAATTAAAACTTTCATAATAAATTCACAATGTAGGCTAGACTTTAATAACTGTAACGTAGGCATAAATATCGTGAAAATATTTATTTATGAGTGAGCTTATAACATGGTTACGAGGGAAAATTAACTACAGAAGACTTAGCGGAAGTGTTGTGTTGTAGAAATAACGAGGTTTTATAAAAGTGGAGCGCGTTGGTAGTGTGTGGTAACATTGTTAGGTGCGGATATTGGAGATAGTGTGTATGTTCACATCCTGTGAAATGTTTAATGTTGGTTAAATGTTTGCCGGGTAAAGGAATTAAAAAATGCTTGCCGTAGGATCAAAAACTGTCAAGTAGGTATTATACTGTTATTTCTTTACCCATTTTAAATCTTATTATTATTATTACTTATTACTTCAAGCACAGGAATGTATAGAGGCGGACTTAATGTTATAGGCATTTCCCACTTGTCAACCTTTGGGTGATACGGAGACAAACAGTGACGAGAAATTGAGGATAAAAAAAGTAAATATCACAAACTATAAAAAATATAATATATATGCCTAATTATATATATAGCACAAATAAATATACATAAATACACGAATATACTGGAACAAATAAGACAAACAGTGGGAAAACATTAACGTTGTGATGATACTGCCAGTTAATCTTATATTTCGTTTTAGTAAATCTATAATGACTTTCAAGAAAGTCTTGAAACATATATCGCACGTTGGTTATTCTTGAAATCAAATTTATTAATGGTGAATATAACTATCGCAGCAAATTATTAGGTACATAGTCCTCTTCAAAGAGAAACTACAGCCATGTACCTACCTGGCATTTATAGATAGCACATCGGTCATCTTCTTGTGAATTCTCGAAGGGGACTTCAGAATGAAAATCGTAGCTGCTCTATCATAAATGGAGCAAGGTTGTCACAGAGATTAATTTTATAAACACGGTTTCGGAGACAATAGAATATATTATTTTCGACCGGCGAACGCGCACGAGTATGACCTGTATGAACGTAGACGAAGCAAAAGGAGTATGTAAGGTTCGTAGCAGGTGGTTTCTGTAGTTTCTGCCTACCCCCATAAGAAGAAGGTGAGAAGGTGTAAGTTGATGTGTGTGTGTGCAATATTCGCTTTTATAAATAGCTCTTATTTAAAAAAAAAAACATCCTTTACGTACACAGCAATAGTGCACCAACACCTAAGATAAGAAAAAAATATTTAAAAAATATGTCCAAAAACATAAAAATATCATGACTACCACAAACAAAGTACCTACATACATAATGGTACGTAGACTTATGTACGTAGGAAATGTTGTTGTTGAATCTCTTGAATCGTAAATAACAAATGGGAGAAAATAAAACTTTTCCGCCACATCATCCTGTTTATATCGGTATTGTAAGGTGAGATAGGTACTCTGTATAATGAATGTACAGTTAAAAAAGAAATAACTAAGTATGCAGGCTACAAAGTTCCAACTTTTTATAATTTTTTAATAATTTTGTGAGTGTGCTCAGTCAAGCACATACATCATACTTTTTAGTGCGACTTTAGTTGAAATAAAGTTATTTACATAGTGTAGTGGAAAGATGAATATTTTTGTTGGTTTTGCTGACTGTACTTACCTACTTATAGAGGCTACAGGTACTCTCTAGGGGCTTCTGTTTCTTAACTGAACTGTCATTGTGAGCAGTTAAAATTGAAGTTTCCCAAAAGAGATTAGATCAAGTTAGAGCTCGTTTGCAGCCACGTGCCTGTCTACCTTGAAGGGTGCTTCTCATCAAAGCGGAATGAATAACGAACTTACTAATTAAGTTACACTACTTTCTGTTATTTGCGTTGATGAGGGAAGGAGTTCCTATGCGAAAATAGTGGTAATCACAGGTGCACAGCGCTTGCGCCGTGGCTGGCGGGAAGGCGTGAACGCGGTAATTAGGAAAACTAAGTAATAGTTTTATATTAAAAGCTTTTTATGTGACCACGTCATTCTTTTTATTTTTTGTTATAATATTTTATAGGGACGTATTTTTGTCTTGTTTGTATGTATTAATTAATAAAAATATGTATAAAAAATATAGTGTCTATCTGTCTGGTACACTATTAGTGTATAAATTCCGCTAAAAGTAGATAATATTGTTTCTTTAAAACTGAAATTAAAAATGTCACACCTATTACCCCTCTTATTTATGATTGAGAAACCATTGTAACTTGAAGGCTACTAAGTATATATACAATTTGAATGTTATAACGTCGTTAACCAAAACTTTATTAAACACTGAGACCCGTCAATTTATCAGAGTTACGATGGCGGTTATGGGCACTATGCATTATCATATTCGTAATTTCTTGAATATTTTGTTGTTATATTTGTACATTTCTGCCTAACCCTTCGTACAAGCGTGGTGTTATATTTATTAATATTACTAGCTATTGCCCGCGGCCTCGCACGCGAGGGGGTTGAAAATTATCCCACTGGAACATAACTACCGGGAGAAAAAGTATCCTGTATGTTAATCAAGGGTTCCCTCTATCTGGCAGAATGTTGATGCTCCGAAATTTATTTGGCATAACACATTTGGCATAATCTTCTTTAAACGAATATATATATGGCATAAAAATCATTTAATTATTATGGATATGAAATTTATGCCTAAAGATGATTCTGACTTACAAAATTATGCGTTTTTAATGTATTATAAATGAGTGTATGCCAAACGATTTTCTGCGAAATGAAGTTTATGCTATGCGCTGTTATGCAAAATAATATTATGACATAAAAAGTTCTGCTATAAAGGGTAGACCCGTTAATCAAGATTATATATCATCTGTGTGCCAAATTTCATCTAAACCCGTTTAGCCGTTTTTCTGTGATAGAGTAACAAACATCCAAACATCTAAATACAAACTTTAACATTTACAATATTACTAGCTGCGTCCCGTGGTTCCACCCGTATAAGTCTTGATCCCGTTGGATATCGGGATGATAGGTATCCTATGTCCTTCTCTAGGTCAAGGTCTACCCATATACCAAATTTCATTCAAATCCGTTCAGCCGTTTTAGCGTCAAAGCGTAACAAAACAAACAAACTTACTTTCACATTTATAATATTATATTATATAATTATATAGTATAGTAAGGATTATATAAATCTATATATATAAAAATGAATCCCTATTTCCCTTGGTCACGGTATTACGCGTGAACGGCTGGACCGATTTCACTAATTATTTTTTTGTTGTGTTCGTTATTCTCAGGACAAGGTTCTTAGTAGGTAGGGTAGGTAGGTAGGGTAAGTAGGTAGGTAGGTGTGCCATAGATAAGTACTTAGTGCTCCCGTGCAAAGCCAGGGCGGGCAGTTAGTATAATATAATATATAATGTAATTTATATATACAATTAGTAGGATTTTAAAGTCAGTATCGCGCTCTTGTAGTTTTAAAACTACGATTTCTATAACGAACAAAAAATAATAATCTTGAACACAAAGATTTCTTATACAATCTTCCCACATACCTGAAAACAACGGAAAAGCTCCCGAGAGAGAGTGCAATAAAAAATTCACAGATGTTTGTCACGTAAAGTTAATTTTTGAACACACTCCAGCATCTCTTGACTTCACTCCAGGTTGCTTTTATATTATTTCGCTATGCCACTTGAATATCATACCTTGAACGTCGAGGAGTCCAATTTGGCTCGATTTCCAGTATTCTTTACTCGTACGAACTTTATTTTAGTGGTTACATTACAAATGTATGAGTTTTTAGTACAAACGAACGACATATATGCTCGCGAAATGCATCGTAAATATCTTTAACATTATTAAACTTAGCCTAGCTAATGACCTGCCGCCTGAGTTAATGGGTTTAACAAAGTTGAATTAAAAAATTAATGTATTCAACCTGGCCTAGAAAAGAATAAAGCTAGGCGTAGTTTTCTTTTCGTACTTAAGAGTTATAAGAGTACCTACTAGTACTTAAGACTTCGGATGGATGGTCTTAACCTCCTGCTAAAGCAGAAAAATAAGACAAGTTTTGGTTTTTAAAAACTGTATTCAGTCTAAGAGATGTCTTGTCTTTTTAACAATTACATAAGTATATTATATTCTTTATTTCATTTAAAACTTATATATATATATATATATATATTTTTTAATATCTGTATTAATTAATATGGTACCTAATAAATACTTATTTAAATATGACGCAAAAGCATGCAGCAGCATACAACGAACAAAGAAAACACCAAAGCAATTTGGCAAGATTATCAGGCGATTCATTAAATTTAATCATAACAAGGATGCTTCCTCCTCCGCCGTCATTGTGACGTAATATTAATCTGCAATCTTCAAGCAGCCCGGGCCTGGCTGTAATGGCCTCGTGACCACATCTAACAGTAATCCTTTCAAGTATTAAACTCCCACTTTAATATAACTCGAACAATGCGGCGACCCATGGCTCAGCAGTAACAATAGCAAAGTTTTCATTCTAAGACTCCGTTTTATATCTGCGCGGACCCTTTTGTTGTTCCTCACGACGGGGTGTAGCGGGTAAACGCGGAAACCCTTGTTATTATGACAACGTTACTAATTCTAGTGAAACACAATCGTTTTCTAGTGAACACAGTACACCTCAAGTTATAACGATGGTTCTACGCTAATTAAAAGGTGAAATTCTACTCCGTCTATTCTAACTAATTTTCTCCCAGTCCCTCGTTTCGTGTAACTGTGTAGGTGTGCGGTCGGCGTACCATTAAAGTATTTTATGGAACAAAATTGGATGCTCCAGTACCTATTTAAAATGTGAAATCTAACTCCAATTAAAAACAATATACGCCATGAACACTACGCTTTAGTGTATAGTCGGAACACGTACATTCAAATACACAGGTACGTGACCTAAATGCCGTGGACCATAAGTCCTCCATGAGGCCATAAGTTTAGTACGTAGGATTAAATTTCATCGAGAATTAAATTATAACTATGCTACAAACTACTATTTTGTTCCACGCGACGTGTAAACGAAGGATCCGCATCTGTAAACTCATCCTTATACGAGAGCTATCTCGGTAAGGGCATCATTAAAATACCCCTGTAAGATTAAAACCACGATCGCTCCTAAGCTTCATCGTCGAATAGTTTCAAAACCAAACTAATTGCTTTACCGACCCTACAATATAATGACAAACACGATCAACAACCCGTGTTTTTAGTTTCATTAGTAAATCGGTATTTAAATGTAGTTACTGATTGACGTTGAATGCGTCATGTAACTTCCACATGGGCCATTCGCGATTACCAATTGTGATCAGCAATAGCCACTTTTCATATATTTCACGGCGAGCCGAAACAGAATGTATGAAAAGTGACTGTCGAAACCTAGAGGCGGTCACCAGCATTCCGAGTGCGTAAGACCTCTACGGGACGATGATGTTCAATCCGTACTTCCACTCTATACAGGGTGTTAGGCAGACAGTTGAAGATACGAAAATGACGGATCCGTGGGACCATCTGCTACTTGTCTAGGGCCAATAACAAGACTCAGACCACACGGATTTTTTTAAAGGACTATTTTAATTTTTATTCGAAATTCGTCGTTGCTGGAACTTCAAACGTCAATAATTTCATTTAAATATAACAAAACCGGCATTTTTATTATTGTAGAACCTAAAAGGAAAAAAATTTGCTTGTATGTATGGATGTGAATTTCACTTTTCACAAATGTAGAGTTACGGTGAAAAAAGGCCCAGGCAGTTAACATTGGCGAATTGTTCAAGTTGTTTTAAAAGGAATTAATTGTCCATATTGCATACCGTTATATGAACCAAAGATGTTTTCCTAAAATTAAAACTGCTTTATCACTGTTAGTTTTTTTTTTAACTCAGTTCAAAGTCGGGTTTTCGGTATTTATTTTTAATTTGTTTGTAGTTTTAGGGCTCGAATTTAATTTTCTTTCAATAATCTGCGTCAAATACATAATTTTATAAGATTTTACAGTTTCTCTAGATGAAAAGTAAAAAAATTGTTGCCAGTTTTATTATTTTTAAATGAAATTATTGATGTTTGAAGTTTTAGCAACAACGAATTACGTTTTTTTTTATTTTTAAACATTTAAAAAAATCCTTGTGGCCTGGGTCTTTTTATTGGACCCGTAGCAGATGGCCCCACGAATCCGCCATTTTCGTATGTTCAACAGTCTGCCAAACCCCCTGTATATACTATATATATTATATATTTATATATCCATAGTACTCCACACTATACTATACTAATATTATAAATTCAATGTTACCTTTTCACGGCTAAACCACAGAACGGATTTCGATAAAATTTCGCTAGAAGGTGGCCATCCTAAGGCAAGACATAGGCTTCTTTTTGTCTTTAATATAATCCTATAGGATATAGGAGATGAAAGTTGGTATGGAAAATCCAGCATTTGTTAAGTTAAGCATATGAAAATTCAAATGTTTGCTTTTGGTAAGAAACAAGGACTTACGACTTACAGCGTTTTGTTATAATCATCCCCCAAAGGGGTAAAATAGGGGATAATTTCAATATTCATGTGATTGGAAATATAGTCATAGTCCGTATACGGTATCCGTCAAAAGTGGTTTTATTATGTATCTATCTGTTACCATTTCACTCCATAACAGCTGAACGGATTTGTATGAAAATCATACGGATAGGCCATAATTAGGGTTAGGACTTAGGATACTTTTATCCCGGTAGCGTGTTCCCGTGGGATGATATCCGACGCCCATACGGGCGAAGCTGCGGGCGAAATCTAGTACTCAATAATACCTTTGAGAGATTTGTCACACTCGGATAACAGGGATTTTCAGCGAAATGTATTTTTGAACAATGTGTGTGGACACAATATAGGTAGTGTATTTTAAACTGGGATTGTCCGCAGCTGTACGCTTGCGATTATTGTTTGCTTTTTTATTTTACGCCATATTTTTATTTTTATTTTTTTATTTTTTTTAGGAGTTACTCGAGAAAATGAAGTAATTAATAGTAGTGTTCTATTATATTCTATTCTATAAAAGGAAACATAGAAGTTATCGTGTATTCGTCAAGCGTTTTCAATAATAAACATATTATTATTGGTAACATGTCACTAAAATCAACACTTAGCAACACAAATCAAATTAGTATAGCTAGTGCATAAAAGGCAGTTAGTAGACATGCGTCTTAGACTAAAGCGGAGATTACGTGGATCGGGCCTCATTGTCTATGGCACGGCTGAGATACGGCTATGGTGCCATACCGAGCTAGTTTGATGCCTTTGTGAGCATTGTCTACTTGGTGGGACATATTCGTACCTGCATCTGCAGTGCCACTTATGTGCTAGTAGAAATTAGCTGCTCGTTTGAATAAATCGTTGTTTATTAGAATGATACCGTAGCGTGACTTGAAATATAGTAAGAATAATAATACTACACTAAAATTTTGCTATAGTTTTGTTAGTCTATGCTACTCAAGCATGAAGCATGAAAGAAGACTCAAGACCTTGCGTCCACCAAGAAACAAAAAACCAAATGTTTTTCAAATCCTGAATTAACTTTAAAAGCATCCATGATTATGTAAATACCATCGAAGCAAACATTAATAAACAGAGTTCAAAACGAACCGCAAGTTCTACTTACACACACTAATGTTACCTACATAAACTTATACATGATATACGGACGACCGGTTCGTAATTAATTAGTTTTATTCGATGTATTGGAAATATGAAAGGCTTCGTATTCATTCCCAACACGCTTAGTTTTATAAAAACGGGCACAGCGAGCTGTTAATTAAATTTTACATGCATATTTTACAGCACTGTTTTTTTATATATTTTTATCCCAGCATGAATCATATTGTGGGCGTACTGGGTAATAGCTCTTAATGGATTTAGCTGTATAAAATGTAGGCTCAACTACGTGTTACTTACGTCTTATTACTTGCATAATATTTTATGTTATGCCGCAATTTTGTAAAGCCAACAATCAATTAAAATAATTTTAATCAATCAACATATATTAAGTTCACTTGACATGGACTTTTTACTAAAACATTTTTATGGACTTTTACAAAAACATGCATAAAAATTAAATTAACATAAAAGAAGATGCGAATTTTTATCTTATACACACTAATATTACACTAGAATAATAATAAGACGCAGTTGTAATAACCACAGTTATTGAACTCTCCACGCGCTGAAAAAGGCAATAACAATACAGCTCATAATGATATACGAAACTTATGAAAAATAATAAAATCACAGCCATAATGTCTTCGTAAAAAAGACGAATGTACCTACCTAAAAGAATTCGCGAATAAAGAACAAAGAATACAATAATAACTCTTACTAACTTGCCGTAAAAGAAAGTTTTAAGAATTTTCGTCTACGAAACTCGGTCCAATCCAATTTCGGTAAAGCTTCAGATTATAATTCTCGCTATCCCAAATTAAAAACTGTTGGCTGCGTACTAACTAGACTCTGTTTTGTTTAAAATTATTTGAACTGAGTTTTAAAAGTTCATTTAATCATTCATATTAATTTTGGCCTGTTTGAATATTCCAATTGGAATCAACCGCCTGAATGAAAACCATTGTATATTATACATCATATTGTCATATTCCGTGTCATATTATAATACATTATAAGTACTACCCGAATAAATTGAATAATTTCGAAACTAATAACTTATTAAAATTATAATACCATTGTTGTTACATGATCCCTTTTCAATCAGGTTTTCGCTCGGGACACAGTAACCGCGCTTTTGAAAGTAACTGACGACATCCGCTGGGCAATAGAGAATAAGTCCCTCACTGTTCTTGTATTATGAGCTTTGTAGGTCTTTCTCCGTCTACTTTGCGCCCGTGTTTCAAAATTATTTAATTCTTCTAGTTCGTTCTGAAATCCCGTAAAAGAATGTCGAAATCCATATTTACTAATGCACATCTTGATAATTGGAACAAAATTACCTCGAAGCACACATTATTCGCATTGAATCGATCAGCTGATTCAAATAAAATCCGCCATCTTGCCTCTTAGCATCCTCTTAACAGTGGACCGGTGGTGTTTAATTTTGACAGCTACTAAACAATTGCTTAGCGACCTCTTAGCGCTAAATAGCGTTTATGAATAAAACTTTTGCTAATCAATTGCTTGGCAATCGATTAAAATTTAAGAGGCGTTTATAAATAAAACTGTTAAGCTCTATGTACGTATTTATTTAAGTATATGTTAATTTATTACGTTATACGTCTATTTCAATATTTTAGTTTAAGACTTCGCATATTTATATTTTTCTCTTCTTGTTCTCACACACTATTGTCTACAATTCTTTCTCATTTCTTCTATCGCAGGTCTGCTGGAAGAAATTTCTTAAGAAATAAGCAGTACCTTTGTACTCATAATTATGATTATGTCTTATCCGTATATATTTTTCTGTGTGTACATAAATAATAAAATAAATAAAAATAAATAAATGATCGCACCACAATGCAGATTATGAGTGCTGTTTCGTTAATTATACCCAATTTTAATTACTACAATCCTACCAACACTTGTTTCATTAAATTGCAATAAACTGATCCCCTTTATATAATTTTACAATACTGATCATGAAAGTTTAATAAATGTCAGATCAGTAAAATTTGTTTCCGCGGTTTCACCCGCATAAGTCTCGATCCCGTGGGAATATCGCGATAAAAAGTATCCTATGTCCTAATCCCAGTTATGTTCTATCCATTTGCCAAATTTCATCTAAATCCGTTCAGCCATTTTAGCGTGAAAGCGTAACAAAGAAACAAACTCACTTTCGCATTTATAATATTATTAGTTAGGATCGAATCTCAGGCTCGTCTGGGCTATTTTGAATCAAATAGTTGAAAAGTAGTTTTCTCTGTCAGTCTACTTTCAACTATTTAAACAGTCAACCTTATATAACCGTCAACAGGTCAACCAAATACCCTTTCGGTGTAGGCAGTGCAATAACGTAACATTTATCTACAATATTTAAATTTTATTTCAAGTTGCACTACATTTTTACAAACAGATTTTTTGTGTTCGGATTTATATTTTTCAAATTCCAATGAAAATCGGAATGCTCACCAAACATTTTAAGTGTAAACAAACTATTCACTCATTTTCTGGTACCTACTGTGCAAATATTTATAAAATTGACATAAAAGGTTCTGACCAATCTTTCACACGTCCATTTAACACAATAAAATGGCACCTGCAACTGAGTTTCCCGAATCCCAAATTCCTGAAATATCGATAAAACGTGTATTGTACGTTTTACCGATATTTCGGAAATTTGGGACTATATACTGATATTGAAAAGTTTATTTCCGGACAGATACTAGTATAACCCGGCGGTATTTACGATAAATGTATAGTGGGAATGAAATTGATGCATGGAGGCTAACCATTGACTGGGTGAATTTTTATAGGTTTTATTTTTTATAAAAATGGGTTGCCAGTTCGGTATCAGCCTAGCGAACAAAACTGTTGACCAAGATTTCATGAGATTGACCCCTTTGTGTGGGACTATTGACGTGAAATTACTTCTTTTACCATAGATGGTAGGTGTTTATTAAAATCATCGTACCTAATGTGCACTTTGCACGGCTAAAACTTTACCTTTTGCATGCCCCAATTAGTTAGGATTGACAGCAAGCTCTCACGGCACGTTTGGCGCAGTGCTTAACCTATTGACTGCTGCACTGCGTGTCGCGGGTTTGATTCCTGCACGGAACAAATATTTGTATGACCTATAAGTAGTTGTTCCGGGTCTAGCTGTTTGTGTATGTGAGTTTAAATGTTTGTAAGCGCTCCCAAAATACAGGAGAAATTCCTAGTGTGGGGCAAAACACTAGGAATTTCTCCTGTATTTCTCGTTTAAAAAAAAACATAAACCGCAAATAATTAGACTTGATAATTTTTTGTGGGGTCCTCGACCGCAGTTATTGTAGTCACTTGAAATATCAGTTTAATAAATCTGTTTTCTTTGTAATCTTTTTAGACATGATAGGAATTGATATCTAAACACAATAAAACATAAGAAAACAGTTTTTCTCAACTCATACCTTAAGTAAAAACACTATCAGTGGTGGTTGACCTCACAATTTTTTTTTTTTTTTTTGTTATACCCATCGCGTCTGCGGAGTTTGACTAGCCAATTTAAAATAACCCTGTAGTGTAGTCCCCGTGAGAGATACCGCCTGAATAAACCGACAAACGCCCAACTTTGGCCAATTTTGACTAATTAGTCGCTAAACAAACAGAACGCCGACATTGGGTGACTAGAAGAGACTAGCACGTAGAGCTATCTATTGATTTTATTATAGTCCAGCTATATTGTATATAGTCTGTTATTGTTAGCGTCTGAGCAGTGATAGCCTAATGGTGTGACCGTCGTACTGCCAAGTCATAGGTCTCGGGTTCGAACCAGGCACGCACCTCTGACTTTTCGGATTCATGTGCGTATTGTAGAATATCACTTGCTTCTAAACGGTGAAGGAAAACATCGTCAAGAAACTTAAAAAAAAAATGCCTGGGAGATATTTCTCGACGGTATGTGAGGCCAAGTCAGAGGCCCATGGGCGGCATGAAAACTCTGACACCAGGTTAATCACTAACCACACGAAAAAAATAAGAAGATTATTAGCCATGTATGAGGTCAATGGATAAATGGAGAATGGCCCCCTAATTCAAAAAGTGACTACCTATTTAAATCGACGTCTGAAGGCTGTAAATAAAATATATTATTTATCTAGTTGCAATCTCATCTCATCTCTCAACCAATGTCAAAAACTTGTTTCAACAAAATTTAGGGAAATATTAACATTAGAGGTATAAATTAATATATTAATATTAACATTAGAGGTATAAATTAATATAATAGGTTGGGGAAAAAGTTTCTTCGTATTTTTTAAGAAAATTCAAAACATTTTTTAACATAGTATGTTTACATTTAACTAAAGTATGTAGGTACCATTTTGTTCGATAACTTTTTGCCATCTTGTAGGTAGGGACATGATCCCATTGCTATAGAAATTTTGGGACTTCTGATCAAAATACCGCGACAAGTGGTTTTGGCAGTCCTCCCGTGATGTTAACCTGACACTGCCTAAAGAATTCTGAAGAGACCGAAACAGGTGGAAATCTGAAGGTGCAAGGTCAGGACTATACGGCGGATGCATTAACACCTCCCAGCCAAACTCTCTTAATTTTTGCTGAGTGGCTAAAGATGTGTGAGGTCTAGCGTTATCATGATGAAAAACCACACCCCTTCTGTTGATTAATTCCGGCCGCTTTCTCTCAACTTCTTGCTTTAATCTCATCAGTTGTTCGCAGTAGAGTTCAGAATCGATGGTCCTGCCTGGTGGTAACAGCTCATAATGAATAATGCCCTTCCAATCCCACCACACACACAGCATCACCTTGTTGCGAGTTAACCCGGGTTTTGCCACAGTCTGTGAAGCCTGACCGGCCTTTGACCACGACCTTTTTCGCACGTTCTTGTCGTACGTGATCCACTTTTCATCACCAGTTATCAGCTTCTTCAAAAATGGTTCGGTTTCATTACGTCGTAATAAAGAATCACAAATGAGTACACGGTTCATTAGGTTTCTTTCAGTGAGCTCGTGAGGTACCCAAATATCGAGCTTTTTTGTGTACCCAGTTTTTTTCAAATGCGCCAAAACTGTTTTGTGGTCAATTCCCAGTTCTTCAGCTACGTCGTAACTACTAATATGCCGATCTTGCTCCACTTTTTCAAAAATGGCATCCATTTTATCCGTAATAGGGCGACCAGAGCGACGTGCATCTTTGACATCAAAATTTCCGGATTGAAAACGCTTAAACCAAATTTGTGCTACTCTCACAGACACTGCACTAGGTCCATAAACATCGCAAATTTTTTTCGCGGCTTGCGTTGCATTTTTACCTTTTTTGTAGTAAAATTTTAAAATGTATCGAATTTCTTCATTAGATTCACTCATCTTGACAGTACGAAAAACAAATAAAAATCACACATTTTCCTAATTTGAATTTGGAATTATGTTCTTTAAAATTTAAACTTTCAATGATACCAAAACCAGCCAGATACACATAGTATAGCCAAAGAGATTTTATTACAAGTTCATACATACTATAATGCGAAAAGACTTTTTCCCCAACCTAATATTAATATTAACGAGGTATATAATAATATATTAATATTAGAGGTATTTTAACAGATTGAGACTGAGGTTTTTGTAGAATGCGAACGTTCTTAAAATAAGGGGATCTCTTCAGTTACTTGTAGTGGAATTAAACAAAATAATGTACCTACTATTCGAAAATGATGCAATAGTACCCATTTTTTTTCAATGATGGCCGTGTATTCGTTTGAAATATTGAAACGTACGTAAAAGTTTACATAACCGAGATAACTATGTGTTCTGCCTATGAAAGCTATTTTCATAAACATATTTATTGGGATGGGAAAATATTTCGTGATAACATTTCATATTTCTGGCATATAATAATATTCTAATTCCTACATATTTTGATCGACTGCGGCCTAAATTTCGGAGAATTCTTGTGTAAGGCAGTATACCTATATGAGACAATAGCGTAAGCTCATGTAATATTATAACCGTTATCACAATATTGTATGTATGTGTAGTAAACAATTATTGTGTACATTAATATCAGGTCACAGAAATCCCTATTACATTTAAAATAAATAGGACCTTCTCTACCTTCTCCAACTTCAAACACAGACACAGAACAAAACATCTATAAAAATAATACTTATTTCTCGCTGCTTTAATAAGAAGCTAAAATACGTCATTAAAAAAAACGAATAAACTGATGTGAGAGCTCTATTTCAACATCATCTCCACATTTCCTACTCGAAGTTCGAGCTATTTCTGTGAACTATCCAACTGGAAACCAATATTGCGTTGGGATTGAGAAACTTCCGTATGGACGGTGTTTAATAATATTTGCCATTAAAATTAAAGTTTATACTTTAATCCAAGATCAACAGGTTGACCTACCAGATGCTCAATTATTCAAGATCAGATCATAATCTTTCGGGATAAAAGGTATAATAATAAAAAAAGCTGATTTCTGTACCGCCCACTATAATATCTGACATTTTTCAAACCATTAATTAACAAAAGAATAGCCATAATTACGTAGAACAAAATCTTAAAGCGAACGGCTTAGCGGTCGTAGCAATCGGCTACGTCGTAGCCCACGTAGCAATCTGCTACGTCGTAGCACTCGTAGCAACTACGTAGATCCTGGTATTCTGTTGACTGTTAACGATTGAATTCCTTACGCATTTTCTTCCAACTCCTAGATATTATGTCAAAGGCTGGGTTTCCTTTTTATCTACTCTGTAGATCTGTGGACAATAATTCCTACATATACCTACAGCAAGCAAAATGAACACATTCTATTTTGTGCAAGCAAATGAGACCACGGTTACAACGAAATGACACCATGGCATATGTTGATTCAATCCCGTACACGGTACGCAGGAAAACGAAACCTTCTAAACGAAGCCTAATTGTCTACGAAATTATAATAATTTTGACAAGTACACTTCACCTTCGTTTTCTTCGTTTGGAACTCATTCAATTATAGATAAAAGTTATTGACATGGTTTCTAAATAGATGTCTGCAAGTTTCTAGGTACAGAATTTTAACATAACATAATATCACGCCTGATTTTACCGAACGTGAAGGCAGAGGTGTCTGTACATCCAAATTTCGACAGTTTTGTTATATTCCCATGTAATTTAAAGTATTTATGCACAGTTAATGGCTTCTATAATTAACTGGGCTCAAATCCAGACTATGTTTTATTAACTTCTACTTTGTACCAGCTTTTAGCACGTACTACCGGGATTAAAAATACCTTACGTGTTAACCAGGTTATGAACGATCTGTATGCCAAATTGTAGTATTATTAGTTAGTAAGCAAAACCATCACTAGGATTTTTTTTTTTTTTTTTTTTTTTTTTTATTAGAAATTGGATTAGAAAATAAGAAACGGACAACACTAGTGAAGCAGGAAGACATGGCGTCGAATAGGGATCTAATAACTTGTTGGTTACTAATCTCAATAAAGCGATTGTGCAATAGTGTTCAATACATGTTTTATTAATAACATAATACATGGCGCAGCCGTAATTGTTTTTATAACGTACGTACCATCTTTTGCGATAATCGCTGTACAGTTTGTAACTGTGTGCAAACATGGCCGCAGCGTCATACAACATGCCCGAAATTGTGTCGTGGAGGGGATTTGCCAAGCAATTGGAAAAGATTTAAACAACAGCTAAGTATATATCTTATTGCCTCTGGGCTTGATGTTGAAAAAGAACAAAGAAAAATTGCGATTTTGCTAAATGTCATTGGCGAGGAAGGAGTACAAATCTATAATAATGTTGGTTTCGACAAGCTTATTGATGCTAACGGAAAAAAAAGGTGGCGACATTTGATGACGTATTGAAGTCGTTCGATGAATATTGCGAAGCGAAGAAGAATATATTGTTTTCAAGATTTTTATTTTACAAGCGCTCTCAGCGACAGGGTAAGCCGTTTGATGTATATTTCACAGACTTGAAAAGTCTGGTTAGAAATTGTGAGTTCACAAATGAAAATGAAGCCATCCGAGATCGAGTTATTTTTGGCACTACCAATAAATCCGAACAGTAGAATTTGTTGAGCATGGGAGATGTGAACCTAGAAAAAACTGTAAAGAGGCTACGTCTCTCAGAGGTGACAAAGTCACAGGTTAAAGAAGTGCAATGTGACTCAGCAGAAGTTGGGGACGTTCACAAGGTGCAGGTAAAAAATTCCACTATACAGTGCAAATGGTGTGGTGGCCAACATGAACGGGACATCAACAAATGCCTTGCAAGGGGAACTAAATTTGGAAAATATAACCACTTTGCAAAAGTGTGCCGCACCAAAAAACTGCAAGTTGTATCTGAGGAGAAAAATAACAAAGAGGAACTTTATTGTGAATCTGTAGGTCAAATACATAATGCTAACTGTTGGGAGCAGAAACTAATAATTGAAAATGTCATAAATTGTACCTTCAAACTGGATACCGGTTCTGATGTTAACCTAATACCTATCTCATTGCTAGAGGATATTCAAAATAAAATTTCAAAAAATAAACTTAATGATATTAAACTTAGTAAATCAAAAGTCACGTTACAGGCATACAACAGATCAAAAATAAAAACTTATGGTACTGTTTTATTAGAAACAAAGTTGAAGTCAAAAGTTTATTTATTGGATTTTATTGTTACTAGTTCTGGATATCAGCCAACATTAGGGAAGGATTCATGTTTGTTATTAGGCATTGTTGAAAGAAAGTTTATAAACAGTATTCAAAATAATCAATCAAATGAACAGATACTGATGGATAGGTTTAAAGATGTTTTCTCAGGCACAGGTCAATTTCCTAAAAAATATAGAATTTTATTAAAAGATAACTCTATTCCAGTGTCCAAACCTCCACATAGAGTTCCTTTAAAATTAAAAGATAAATTAAAAGATGAGCTGGAAAGACTTTGTAAACTAAATGTGATATCCAAAGTCGAGAAGGCTACAGAATGGGTGAATAGAATTGTTATTATGGAAAAAATGATGGTTCTATCCGTTTATGTTTAGACCCCAAAGCTCTCAATGAGTGCATTCTTAAAAAATATTATGAAATTCCAACTATCAATGATTTAAAGTCACAAATAGGTCATTCAAAATTCTTCTCTGTTTTAGATCTGAAATAATCATTCTGGCAGATTCGATTGATTGATGATAGTAAGAAGTACTTACTGTACATTCTCTACGATATATGAATCTTATTGTTTTAATGTCTTACCATTTGGACTTGGAATCTCAGCTGAAGTTTTTAATTTTTTTAAGAAAACTGTCGAAATTGCTTTAGTGACATTGAAGGTTTGTTTATCTACATCGATGATTTCTTAATCCATGCTGAATCAAAAGAAAAACATGATGAGATACTCGAAAAAGTCCTCAACAGAGCATGTGAGTTGAATATCAAGTTTAACCCAAAGAAAATTCAATACTTACCTGATGTAGTTAAATATTTTGGACATGAAATTGTAGATGGAAATTTAGTACCAGACAAAGATAAGATTAGGGCTATTTTAGAATATGACATGCCAAGTGATAAGCAAAGTCTTCAGAGATTTCTAGGTTTTGTTAATTATTATAGAAAATACATCTCTAATATGTCTGAAATAACCTGTCCACTTAGGCAATTGTTAAAAAAAAATATAGAATTTGTTTGGAATATTGGTTATACAACATGTGTCAATAATATTAAGAATCTTTTAATAAGTTCACCAATGCTTGTAAATTTTGATCCCAAAAAACAAATTGTAATTCAGACTGACAGTTCTAAGGATGCGATTGGTTGTGTTCTAATGCAAAATGTTCATCCAATTCATCCAATTTCATATGCCTCAAAAAGTTTATCTACTTGTGAATCTGAATTTGACAAGGAATTCTTGGCAATACTTTTTGCCTGCAAAAAGTTTCACTACTATACATATACTATATGGAAGGCATGTAATAATGCAAACTGATCATCAACCATTGGTGGCGGTTATGAGAAAGGAAATTAATTCCATTGGTTCTCAACGTTTAAGAAAAATAAAAATAAAATTAAACATTTATGATTTGGATGTTCAATACACTCCAGGTTCTAAGATGCACGTAGCTGATGCCTTAAGTCGTGCTTCAAGCAAGGCTGACAATGTAGAATTGGATAGTTCTCTTACTAAAACTGTACACACTATCAATGTCAGTGAAGAAGTACAAAGTCTCATTATGTCAGAAACTGAAAATGATTCAGTCCTTCAGCAATTAATATTATACTATAAAAATGGATGGCCTAAATGCAAAAATAAAGTAGCTGACACTGTGAAGTTTTATTATAATTGTAAAGATAACATTACATTTATGAAAATGGAATTGTTTATTTAGATTATAAGATTATAGTGCCATTAGTATTAAGAAATAGAGTAAATAAAAAAGTTCATTTTGGGATAAATAAGACAATTGCTAGAGCAAAATCTTTATTTTATTGGCCGAATCTTGAGACTGATTTTATTAATATTATATCAAAATGTGAGACATGTGACAAATATAGTGCGAAAAAATCAAAAGAACCTATGTTGCTTGATGAGATACCATCATTACCATTTCAAAAAATTGCTTGTGATTTTCTACAGTGGAATAGCAAAACTTATTTAATTGTAACTGACTATTACTCTAAGTGGTTTGACTTAATCCATGTAAATTCATTAACTGCATCTACTGTGATTAATCTATTGAAACATATTTTTTCAATTCATGGTATACCAAGGATCTTAAGAGCTGATAATATGCCATTCAACTCTTTTGAATTCCAGAATTTTGCAAGACTTTGGAATATAAAAATAATTACTTCAAGCCCAAAATATCCTAGGTCCAATGGTTTTGTTGAAAGATTTGTTGGAATTGCTAAAAAATTGCTAAATAAATCAACTGAAAGTGGGGTTGACTTTCAAGAATTATTGCTAGAGTATCGAAATACTCCAGTAATAAATAAATACTCCACAATACACACCATCACAGTTACTATTTAGCAGATTGACAAGAACCAAACTACCTATTCATGAAGTACTTTTAAAACCAAAGTTGGTAACAAATTTTAATGAAACTCAAAACAAAGTAAATATGTATAACAAAATAAACTTTGATAAGACTGCCAAATGTAACAAACACACTTTTTATTCTGGCCAAGACGTAGTTTACTTAAGAGATAATATTTGGGTTCCAGCAAACGTTATAAATATGCACTCATCTCCGAGGTCTCTGATTTTAAAAGATGTTAATGGGCAAATAATTAGAAGGAATACATTGCATGTGAAACCTTCATTTCATAAAGATGTAAATGTTCAACAAAAACATAATTTGGATTTGTCAAACAATGATGAACAATTACAATCAGAAGAAAATGTATCAATGGAAGGAAGGATTAGTGATGGTCAAGAAATAGTTGTAGTGGAAGATGCTCAAGAGCAAATACCAGATTTTCAGTTGAGACCTAAGAGAAACATAGTTCCTCCAAAACATTTAGCAGATTATGTTTGTTGAAATTTGTTATAATTATAAGGGAAAGATGTAGTATTATTAGTTAGTAAGCAGGAACATCACTAGGATTAGAAAATAAGAAACGGACAACACTAGTGAAGCAGGAAGACATGGCGTCGGATAGGGATCTAATAACTTGTTGGTTACTAATCTCAACAAAGCGATTGTGCAATAGTGTTCAATTCATGTTTTATTAATAACATAATACACAAATTTCATTCAAATCTTTTTTACTTTTTGGACGGCACGGTTGGCGCAGTGGTTAAGCGATTGACTGCTGCACTGCGCGTCGCGGGTTCGATTCCCGCACGGAACAAATATTTGTATGACCTACAAGTAGTGATTCCGGTTCTGTTTGTTTGTGTATGTGAGTTTGATTTGATTTTTGATTTTTAAAGGTCTTTATTAACAGAAAATGGTTAATACAAGTTAACAAAAAGATCTTATTCTAAATGTAAACTAACATAATCCGAACGATGTTAAATAGGCCAAATCACCTCTCTTAACATACAACATGTATGATTGTGGGTGTGACTACTAATTTAATATAATAGATAGGTAATATAAGATTGTGCTGTTATGTAGGGTTTGCAGACCCACATTTTTAAATTTAACTTACCTAGGGGTTGTAAGTTATTAAATTCTTACATTATTAAGTAAGAATTGAACATTATCGTAAATTATTGTAAGGCAAAATAAAAGCATATTTAAAACATAATGTAATGTACATAACACTGAGTTAAGTTACAGCAATCACGCTGGACAGGTGGTAAGTGAGCTAATGTTAATCTACCAGGAAATGGTGATGCGGTAGTTTGTACTTGTCATAAGTCCTGGCATAAGATAATCGGGTTAATCTACTCTTACCAATGTGTGAAACCAGAGTACTGCGATGACGTGGATTATTAAAGAGGTAGAATTTTCGGGATACCTTCAGAACGAAATCCTTTAGAGTTGGAAACTTGATGTCATTATGAAGTTGTTTAAGGTTTGTGTAGAGAGGTGTGTTGAATGCTATTTTGAGTGCTTTGTTTTGAACGACCTGGAGTCTTTTGTAGTTAGTGTCACTAATACTACTCCAGACAGGGGATGCGTATGTCATACAGGGACGAACCAGTGTGGAATAAATGCGTAATTTGGTTTGAGGGCTCAAATTAGATTTGCGATTAAGTATTGGTTTTAAGCTGTTAAGGGACTTGACTCCTTTTAAACGAAGTTCTTCCCTATTTTTCAACCAGCTTACTTTATCGTCTAACGTAGTTCCTAAATACTTGACTGATTTCTTCCATGGAACGTCATAGCCTTCAATTTTAACAAGGCGGGTGGGAAGTGATCGTTTTCTAGAGAACATAATAATCTCCGTTTTAGTGGAATTCACTTTAAGCTTCCATTTAGTGAAGTAGTCTAGGAGAAGATCAAGTGAAAGTTGAAGTTGCTGAATGATTAGGTCTAGGTCGTCAGACGAGGTGTAAGTTGCAGTGTCATCGGCGTACACAGCGAGATGCGTTAGCCTTTGTTTCGGAATATCATTGAGATACAAAATAAAGAGGTACGGGCCTAATATCGATCCTTGTGGTACTCCGGCGGAAAGTTGTCTCTGTATGGATGTTAGGTTACCAATAGCCACAGAAAAGGTTCGTTCATCCAAATATGACTGGAGAAGCTTAACAAGGGATAAAGGGATGTGGTTGATAATTAATTTGTGAATTAAGCCCGCGTGCCAAACTGTATCGAAAGCCTTTTCGATGTCTAACAGCACCATACCTGTGGATTTGTTATGGTTGAGGTTGTCAACAATGTGCTCAGTGACTCTAGCTAGCTGTTGGACTGTGGAGTGGGATTTGCGGAATCCAAATTGTTCTGGGATAAGGAGATGCTTAGTATGTTTGTAGAGGCGGATCAAAATCAGGGACTCAAAAAGTTTAGCCAGGCTTGGGAGGAGGCTTATGGGCCGATAGCTACTGGGAATTGTTTCATCTTTGCCAGGTTTCTTAATAGCAATAACTTTAGCTAGTTTCCAAGAGGAAGGAAAGTAGCCAAGTTGAAAACAGCCATTAAACAGTTTGGTGAGAAGGTCTACAGATTTTTGTGATAAGTTTTTCAGCAAAGAGTTGTCTATCCCGTCCATACCTGGAGCCTTGCGAGTTTTCAAGGCTTTCAACAGTTTGTGAATTTCTTTGGGTCTCACTGGTAATCTTAAATCATTTATTTTGTACCTGTTCAGTATATCGGCAGATTCTCTAACAGCTGCATCAGTTTCTGGGTCACTATTCCAATCACTAGTTAACATAGCATTTTCCAGAAATGTGTTTGCTAATGTTTCGCATTGCTCCTGAACGGATGACGTTAGGGCATCATTTGACGTCTTAAGTGGAGGAATTACTGTAGGTTTAAAGTTGAGTGATTTGACTATACGCCATAAATCCGAGGCCGGGTTATCCACTTTGGAAAGTTTCTTATTCCAAATATCATTGTTGTGATTAAGTAATAAATGTTTGATGTTTTTATTAAGTATATTGACTTTCCCCGAGATAATCTTTTTCTCCATAGGGTGTTTTTCTTTAAGAGCAAGCCTACGCCACATATTTTTAGTTTTTATCATAGTTTTAATGCGTCTGGGAAGATTTGTTTTATTTCCCCTCTTTAATGTGGGGACACTTATTTTGCGAGCATCAACGATAGTCTTAGTTAGATTTTGAATAGCGTTATCTATTTCAGATATTTCCTTAAAAGTTGCTGAACTTAAGGTAATTTGCTGATCTATAAAGGATCTATACTTTGCCCAGTCCACATCTTTATAGTTAAAAAACGTTTCGCTTACACGCAAAAATTTACGACCAATAGTGAATATTACAGGAAGATGATTAGAAGACAAACAGGTTAGTGCCTCGAGTTCACTAGATACTTTGACATTGTTAACTAAGACTACATCAGGTGTTGAAGGTATGTGGGAGGTGTCATAATGAACTAATGTAGGAGTAGTAGGGGCAAGGATTTCATAGTCATTAGTGGTGTGTATGTGAGTTTAAATGTTTGTAAACGCACCCACAATACAGGAGATATTCGAAGTGTGGGGCAATGTTAAAAAAAAAACTTATAGTTACTATTTAATTTTTAGACAAAAATTCTAAGTTACTATTTTATTGTATGATATTAAATTATTTACGGAAGGAATTAAAAGTAGTCTACTTCCTCTCCAGTAAACTATGCAAAATTTCATCTTTATGCGAAATTGCTCCCTTAGCACCCGATGGTGTAACGCCTTTATAATATTAATTAATTAATTAAAAGTTAAATTAAGCTGTTCCCCCTAGAGGGGTTAGTAGCGATGGATTGTTATGTACGCTTTGATTATTACTGGATAAATCTGAAAGGTTGACGACTATCTAAAATAAACAAATTCAACGATAATATTAGGCCTTTACCTATGAAATTGCCGTTCTGCAGTACTGGCCATTTCAAATCAAAATAATTTTTATTAGGCTAAGAATTCAAATTTCAAATTAATTTTATTTTAAAAACATGGTTTTTTTTTCCAAAAGTAGTCATTTGTTTATTGATTAGTGTTACATTTTCATCGCATTTCAATCTTTTTCGTCATCATGGATACGTTAAAAATTCGAGTAATTATGGAATATGAGTACCGTCGTGGCAGCAACGCGGCACAAGCGGCACGCAACATCAACGACGTTTACGGAGCTAACACCACAAACCAACGCACCACCTATTATTGGTTTGCTCGCTTCCGTTCTGGAAATTTTGACCTGAAAAATGAACCTCGCGGTCGTCCGAAGACTTTGGTCGACAATGACGAATTAAAGGCGATTGTGGAAGCTGATGATATACAATCTACGGCCGAATTAGCAGCAGCTTTCGACGTTAGCGTCAAAACAATATTGGTCTATTTGCGTCAAATTAGCAAGGTAAAAAAGCTTACACAAACAGATTACTACTTTTTCCAGAATTTGGATAACTTCTTGGCGGGAAAAAAATTCAATACCCGAGAGGCAGTACAAAATGCCTTTGAAGAATTTGTTGCCTCCCGTCCAGCTGATTTCTTTAAGAAGGGCATCAATAAACTGCCACTGCGTTGGCAAAGATGCATTGATTGCATGGGTGATTACTTCGATTAATAGGTACAAATAAAAAATACATGAAAAAAATTCGTTTAAATTTTTTCATACAAAACGGCAATTTCATAGGTAAAGACCTATTATTATAGGTATACTAATAGAATATACCTACACACAGATATATTTTTAAGGCTTTTAACAAATACACTTTGGCACCAAGCACCGACATACTCGTACATACAGCATAACCAGCCTATAATGTTCCCACTGCTGGGACACCGGCCTCCTCTCTGCGAGAGGGAGTGGGCCGTAATTTACCACGTGGGCCCAGTGCGGGTTTTCAGTTCTTGGACATGCCGGTTTCCTCGCGATGTTTTCCTTCACCATTTTGAGAGCAATGGAGATTAATAATAGTGCCTGCCTGGGCTCAAACCTACGACTCACTGCTCAAGCACTTAAAAGCAATCCTGGTAATCTGTTCGATATCAATATTTTTGTCCTTTCTGCCGTCTATTTTCACTTCTAATTTGTTCAATACAATTTAAATAATCTAATTAGTCCACAGACTCATAAACTCTGCCAACATGAACTCATTTAATTTTATAACGCCAACTTTTTTCCACTAAAGTGCTCGTGAACGCTGCCACCGTGTGTACGAACACTTCTATGAAAAGTTCGTAGTTTGTTTTGATCTTAATTCAGTTCGCCAAACAAGGCGCCCGTATGTCCGCCACCTTATCACTGATAATGTTGGGAACTCTGCTGTTTTAGGTGATACTTTATCTCACTTTGCAGAAGTTTCGTCAGCCAACAAGATTAAATGCAAAGTTTAAATTAATTCTAGGTTCCCGGAATAAATTTTTGATCTAAAGCTTTGATGAGTAACCTTTTCAGTTAGTTAAATTCCATAATAATATGAATACGTAGTAACTACTGTTTATTTAACGCTACTCTTCATTTATTGTCTGCATTACTGCCTCCATGGTCTAGTGATCGCAAGCGCTGCGAATCCCAGGTCGCGCAGTGTTAGGGGGCGTTCATAAAATACGTGAGATGTTTAAGGGGGGGAGGGGGTCGAGTCAAATCTCATCTAATCTTACGTTGGAGAGAGGGGGGGTCTCGGCAAATATCACGCAATTTTTTTTCTGATTGAAACAAAAAAAAATAATACTATTTTGGTCCATTTAATCCAGATTGTACATGCTTAAGATTTAATCTTAAGCGTTATCGTAATACGATTAAGATCATTCACTAATTCGTTCGAAAGAAAATAATTTCATTCATACTTCGACGTTATACATCTACTGACTGTCAAACCACCATATTTGTTTTATACCAAATAGCTCAATTTAATCTGAATTTACGGTACAGTGTAGCCCGTCCTTTGTTTTCGCGCCACTGTCAGCAATTTTTTTTTTTTTTTTTACAATAACAATCCAACGCGTTTACGTAAGAAACCCACATTTTGAAAAATCTCATGTGAGATTGGGGGATGGGGGAGGGGAGATTTTATTCAACCCCCTCCGGTTGAATAAAATCTCACAACATCTCACCAGGGGGGGAGGGAGGGACAGAAAATTAAAAAAAACACCTCACGTAATTTATGGACGCCCCCTTAATGGGTTTTTCCATCTAAAATTTCTCGTAGTTGATAGTAATAGGCTCGCCCCCTGTTACATGTGACTTAAACATAACTGGCGAAATGTAGGTGTACTAGGTACATCTCTGCCTAACCCTTCGGGTATTACAAGCGTGATGTTATGTTGTTGAAGGTACTGATGGAATCTGCTTAGCTTACTCTGCATGCATAAAATCAAAAATAACCTCATTTACCGTGCTAACCAAGCTAGTAAAACACATAGCGCGCAAATTGTTTATTTTGCCGAGTGATTTAAGATTGTGAGTTACCATTACGATATCTATCGCTAATAATATGGCAGGATTGTGGCGCCAACCAATTGAAAAGCAGCCCTAAATCTGTTATCAGTGGCGCGCACGCCTGCTCTGCTCCCAGCTGCTGAATTTCCATATACTTATTGACGCCACACTTTATTGGAAGCTCAATTGCAAGAACATAAATATTTATGAATTCATGCTAAAATAATGTTGTGGAAGTTTGATAAACACTGCCAGCTTTAATTGAAAATGTATGTTTGCTGAAAGAAAGTCTCACACATGCCGCCTAAAAAAATTAATAACCACGAAGATCAAACGGATCGCTTGATCTCAAAACCAAATTAAAAAATGAGGAGCACAGAGACAGAAGACGTGATTATCAGGAATCCATTAATCACTGTAGCGCCCCCTAGAGCACTCTGCAGGCGATATAAACTAAACATTCATTATTAAAATGGCTTAAAACAAATTCGTTTGCAACGGAACAAAACAGCCGTAACGAAAACATAATAAAAACAAGTCCTGAAATTGTTTCAGTGTAGTTACTGTGCGCTAATTGAGCACAGTAATGGTTGAATAAATTTGTTTGGACAATAAAGACGCTTAAACTGAACTATGTCCTATTGTTGGGGGTCCAAATTGCTAATTTGACCGCGTAGATTTAATTATGCATGCCGTCCACCGAGGGGGGTCATAAAGGAGGGGTGTCACAGGCAGACTTGTTTATAATGTAGCAAGTAATGCGCAATCCAACCCGCCCCTCTTGCGCCAAGTATTAACTTTTTATTACACTGAACGAACTTTCGCGGTTTATGGCCACGCTGGGGAAGGCACGAACGTGTCAAAAATTTAAGCGCCTGTTATTTTAAAAGCAGCATACGTTCATTTTCGGGCCTGTCAGCAATATAGGCCACTGCATTTTATTAATAAAGGATAATAGGCTCTTAGTACACGTTACGACCTACTTTTTGTGATGCAGGATACAATTTTTCGAAATGGCAACTGCAACTAAAACCAAATTAATTGTCGAATAAACTCAAATAGCAACAAAATAGGTACGAAAACAAAAATGACTACAAAGTTACAGAAATAACGATTTAGTTAAGAGTGACGTTGTTCACTTTGATTCCCCTTGTTGTGATGCAGGATACAATTTTTCGAAATGGCAACTGCAAGTAAAACCAAATTAATTGTCGAATAAACTCAAATAGCAACAAAATAGGTACGAAAACAAAAATGGCTATAAAGTTACAGAAATAACTATTTAATTAAGAGTGAAGTTGTTCACTTTGATTCCCCTTGGTATGCATCGGCTGTCCAATAAAACGTTGACAATTAACGAAATTTATCGTCAGATTGACACAGGCCGCAGTCCATTGAGATGAGATAGTGTTTGGCAAATTTTAGTCTCTAATTGGCAATCTGAGCACTGGGAATCGGGATTGGCACCACGTCTATATATATTTTGGGTGAATATGCAGTTCCGTGCTCTTTTCGGTGCAGATCCTACTTCTTACTATGTGAAACTTGTTACTATGTTTTGATGTTTGTTACTTAATCAGGCGAAGGTCAACGGTGGAACGGATTTGGATGAAATTTGGCATACAGATATTTTATAACCTGGTTTAACACATAGCGATACTTTTATCCCGGTAGTTGTATGTTCCCGTCGAATAATTTTCGACCTCCACGCGAGCGAAGCCGTGGACAAAAGCTAGTAGGTAAGGAATAAGAGGGGAAATAACTGTACAGATTTTGTGGTGATTTTTTAATTTCCTATTCAAGTTAGGTCAACCAATATAATCCACTATTACGTAATAATAATATAACATTCCTTGTTATTTTCTCCAACCCCGAGCGTCGTTTTTGAGTGGACGTAATTACTACCAAGAACAACTTAAAAACAAAACAAGGTCCTAAATCATATTCAATCAAAATTTGAATTCAAGTGACCATTAAAACGTTATATTTTTTGATTACCGACCACAAATCTGTACCTTCAGTGAAAAGTGATATAAGTGAAAAATCATAGTTTTGAGTAATTTAAGGTTAAAGATTTAAAAAAATCTCGTTATTTTTCTAACGTTCTAAAATAAAAAACGATATGTGGTACGTGTAGATAATATTATAAAGATTATAAAGAACTTGGATTGAATATATTATTTTGCACGGAATTTAAGTAATTAGTAAAAATAGCCAGTTATATCACCGTACACTATAGTTTTCTTTACTTATTTTTGTGTATTTAAATCTATAATGAAATGAATTATTTTACACATTTAGTTACCGTTTTGTGTGAAATGTTATAAGGTTTGTATTTTGGCATGTTTTGCCTGCAAATAGTTGTTGTGAGAAAAAGTCGTAAAACTAATATGATCATTTTGATTATCAGCAACCTTTTTTCATTGTTTTATTTAAAATTCCTACGTAAATATTCAATTGTACCCCTAAACACCAATGTATTTTTCAAACTAGTAAGTGATTAATGCTACAAGCTAGAGTTTATTGTGATACA
Source organism: Xanthia icteritia (assembly GCA_949128155.2). Lineage (NCBI taxonomy): Eukaryota > Metazoa > Arthropoda > Insecta > Lepidoptera > Noctuidae > Xanthia > Xanthia icteritia. The sequence continues at coordinate 11,427,999 of OX421930.2, forward strand.
TTTTGTTTACATCGAAGTGTTTATTGATACAAGTAATAAGTATTTTCAAACGTTTTTGTCACAGAAAGGGTAAAACTATGTTAATAATATCATAATAACTAAATAAAAAAAGCGTTTATTTAATAAAGAATTCTTGAATAATCACTTTGTTATGAATTACAAGTAGTAGCAAAACAATAAAACATTTTTATAAATCAAACTTAAAACATAACTTTTAGACCTTAGTAGGTATTTATCGTTAATCTGATTATCAGAGTAGGTATCGTTAGTCTTTAAACATATTAAAACAGGCTCAATAAATCAAACAACAGATTTGTTGTAGCACTTCAACTATTCGCTATTTATAACAATATAATTTTATTAACATCCTTATAAAAAAACATAACTTTTAAACCTCTTTATTATTAATCTTGAACAGTCTTAAAGCGTATTTAATCAGTCTCAAAAAATCAAATAACAGATGTGTTGTACATGTAGCACTTCAACTATTCGCTATACAATACAATAATAACATCCTTTTAAAAAAACACAACTTTTAAACCTACTTATCGTTAATCTTGAACAGAGATCGAATTAGTCTTAAAATAATCGTACGTAATCAGTCTCCAAAAATCAAACAACAGATAACAATATAATTTTCTTATAAAAAACATAACTTTTCATCCTTTTTATCATTAATCTTGAACAGTCTTAAATTGTATTAAATCAGTCTCCAAAAATTGAACAACAGATATGTTGTAGCACTGCAACTATTCATTATCCGAAACAATATTATCAGGATCTACGTCACGCAAATTTGAGTTTGTTATCAAATTATGATAAAAATCGTGAACACTTGGATCAATGTATTCTAACAGTGATATTAAATCCCTTTTCTTTAAAACACTTATAGGAATCGGTCCATTGTAACATTTTGGAACAGCATTAATACTAACTAAACTGTAGTCTTTATTCCTTTTGTCGTAAGACATCACATAATAATCATCACCTACGTAGCTTTCTTTATATTCAAAAACCGGAAATTTTTCTTTACTAAATTTAATAACTCTTACATTCAACCATATAAACTTTTCACCCGTAGAATTAGTTTTTTTAACTGTAAAATTATTTTTAGCAAACATGGCAAAATCGTAAAAATCTTTCCCCGCCATTTCAATTACTGAAAATTTATTAGTTCTAGTTGATGCACTCCTTACCAATTGACACCAATCGCGTGGGTGGTGAATATTCATTGATGTTCGTTTTTTTGCTTTTTCAATGAGCGCATGGTCACTATCAACTTCCATATGTGTATGGCCGGGTACGAGAAATTTATGTTCTATGTTCAAAAGTTGAGGCGAGTCTTTTAGTGCAAATAATAAAGCTGTGCAAATAATAGAATTTTTGTTTTGTCCCGAACATGAATCTGAATACATGATTAAGGTTTTAGCATTTGGGTGAAGCAACGGAAGTCTCACAGTGATAAATTCGTACAAGCACGAAGCTATTTGATTGGCGCCCCTACCACCACTACATTCTGGCCACATGTAGCAATATGCGTAATCAGTCGTAAAATCGTGGATTGTCAGATTAAAGACCCAAAGTTGTCTTTTATAAAATGCTGATTGAGTATTCAGCATAGGAGTAGGTAGACATTGTTGTAAATCGAATGCAATAACACAAATATCCGAGTTAGTTTTAGCCAAAGCCTTATCTTTGCGTTTTTCAGTGTAAGCACTTTCGTAGCTTTCCTGATGTAGTCTCAGTTGCTCCCGTACTTGTACAATTTGTTCAGCATCTTGTAAATATTGGAGTTTATTTTGTAACAAGTTACATTTATTGCATGTATCTATACTAGGTTTCTTAAATGATAAGTTCATATCTTTAAAAACTTTGCCATATACAGTTTTGCAGACGGGGTTACTATTTTCTTTACAATAAAGCTGATACATAGTATTGAGGGAAAGGTCAGAGCTAAGGTACTTTTTAGCAGTCTTGGATCGAGAGTAATGGCTTTCGTACGCCGGGAATTTATTGATATGCTGTTCTACCTCTTTCAGTCGCTCGTTAGAAATTTTTTTGTAGCTAGCAGCACGCCCCCTTTCGCTTTTAGTTACACGACCATACTTTTTTATTTTTTCACACACGGTCTGAAGAAAGCGATTACTCTCACCAAGAGTTTTCAACAGACAACTTTTACATATTTTGTAATCCTCAGTAAAATAAACTATTTTATATGAATTGCTGTATTCTCGTTTTCCTTTGCCTCCGATTGTATGTGTTTTTTTATTATTAATTTTAATAAAGCGTTCAGTATATTTAGCTCTCTCATCGTACGAACCCAAAGCCCAGTACTCCTTAAAAATAAATTCTCTTATGTCATGGGATATACGATTATTGCATTTCATGCGACAGTCCGTTAGTGGGCCCAAATTTCTTCCAGGTTTCATTTTACCCAGTTTAGTAACATAACTCTTGCCTGCATTGCGTAACATTATTCTAGAATCTCTATCTGCCCTTCTTTCCTTTAATGATTTTCGTTGTTTTTTATTTGAATGCGAGCATCCAGGTTCTGGTCCTGTGGTCGTGCTATCTGAGTCATCAGAGCTTTCAGGAATTATCAGTTTTTTGGTATATCTTTTCTTTGGTTTACCAGTCGACGTGCTTGTTTCAGTTGAGTCGGTTTCACTGTTTGGTATATAATCATCACTGCTACCCGAGCTGAAATCTAAAATTCTAGGTGATAGTCCAGTTTCCTTACCCTCTGATCCACTGCTAATATTTTCTCCATATTGATCGTCTTTTTCATGTGTGGTTTCTTCTATCTCCTCTTCACATTGATCCACTTCTTCTAAGGCCGTCTTTTTACAGGATTCTATTTCTATTGCCTCTCCGGGCTGATTAGATTTTTTTTCATTTATTATTTCTTCATGTACCATATTTTCTTCATCCCTCTGTAGCTGAACGCCTTCCATAATCTTATCTATTCGTTTTTTCATTATAGACTGTAAAAATAACAGTTCAAATTAATAACGAAGCGTCACATTAAAACCATTCAAGGTAGAATTTCTAGCAGAGCGTCAGCGTCAGTGTGACATGAAAATGCATGGACGGTGGCACTCGGCGGCTGACGTGGCGTCAGCCGAGCCATCAAGAGTAGATAGAACCAGAGCTCGGAAACCGGTTTCTTAATCGGTTTCGGTCATAGACCCCAAACCGAAATCGATTTACGTTAAAAGTTGCTTTACCGGTTTTTACCGGTTTATGCGGTATACCGGTTTTTCATGAATTTTGGTTTTGGTAGTGAAATTTAACCGGTTAAAAGCACATTTAATAGGGTCCCCGGCCCCTACCACCCTTGCTCGCACAGTTTGAAGAACAAATTGATAAAATGAAGCCAGGAAAAAAGTTAGGCCCACTAGCTGATTTTTGTTTTTGAGATACACCGAAACTGCTATACTGATTTTTTATAAAACCTCGCAAATATAGTATACATGCAATTATTAATGTAATTCATTACAAAATTTTTATAAGACGTACAAGCATACGTGCAATGAAACTACACCAGGAAAGAGCAAAGATACCTATCTTTTGATTAAAAGTATTGTTGACATTTGATTAACAACAACGTCTGCCTATCCCTATTATAGCTACTGAATACTCAGTTAGCATTTAATAAATAAGAATTAAAATACATTGTTAGGCTACCTATATTATTAAAATATTATCATAATAGTCTGTTTTACGATTAGTAAGTTCGAAAATTAGGTATTCTTTTTATAAATTAATTAATATTGTTTTAAAATAGGTATTTATAAAATACTTTATAATACGACAATATTATTGAATTCTTAATAAATCAATATAAAATACATGTTCTTTGTAAACATTTAAAAAACAAAATTGTTACATAATTCGTGTAAAATGATACAAGTCTTACCTTACGCATCGTAGTTGCGTGCTGTAACGCACGACGCACCTGTCCTGACGCACGCCCGTGTCTAAGAATCCCGCGTCGCCTGCGCTCTTTCCATGCGTCCCGCGGAGAAGTAGGGAGTGGGGTGCGTAAGAGCTGCGCGACTTGTATCACTGTGTACTACGTATTTTTTTGCTAATTTAGTTCTAAAACGCAATGCAGTTTTGATTCTACTATATTAGTATCATTATTCACGTAATCATATGTCCTATTTCCCTTATGTTCTTACTAATAGAATTAATATTAAATTTGTAATCACATCAAAAATTGGCTACATAAATTACGTGTAAATTGTTTGATTAGCAGTTGTATCATTAGTCACATATTTTTATGAAAATAAATTTGTGTTTGTATGGTTCATGTACAAATGTAACACTTTTCACTAGAATGTATTGTTTCAATTTTTTAAAGTTTTGTGATAGGATTTCATTTGTATCACTTTGGATTAATTGAAGTAAAAGCTTTCGGTTCGCGTAAGATGTGGTAACTCAAGTCGTATTAAAATACATTTTAGAAATATAAAGATCGGTTCGGAGCACTTTGGTATGAATCAAAAAGCATTATTTTACACAATAATTTCAATAAAAAATTGCTTACTTATATCAATGTACACAAAAAAATCTCAGTCATTTTTAATCTTATAACAACGGGGATAAGATAGAAAATTAAGTAATTTTTTTTTTAATAAGTTTAATCAGAGAATATAAAAACCGATCTGGGTCGACATGTATCACTTTTCACTGAAGGTACAGAAATTATACATGATTATCGGGTTCAATAAATCTGGGTCAAAGAGCAAGATAAAATCGTCGATATTTTGAGATACTCGTACAGTATCGTATTACCATTATAACGTTATAAGTAGGTATAGAAAGTAGGTTAATAGCTGCTTTCATGTTTGATATACTCGTAAGTGGTAACACACGCACTCTTCACCACAAAGTACAGGGAATTAAGTCCTTTATTTCTGCATTCATACGTATAGGTATCCATATTTCCATATAATATATATTATAAATGCGAACGTAACTATGGCTGTCTGCCTGTCTATCCGGTACCTTTTTCACGCCTAAACCAATAAACCCATAGTTATGTTTGACAGCCTGGATAATATTTAATGTTTACTAAATACATGCAGACGCTGACGCATACAACTAGTACAAAATACTCGTATATACTTACTTTTGTCAACCGTACTTCAGTACTTCTGTACTTAAATATGTACACACGTGAGATATGTCTTATAAATTAAGCTTGTTTTGTCTACTCGCGCGTCTGCGGGAATTACAAAATGATCCTATCAAAAACTTTACACAATTTAATACCTCTCGTAATTATTTGAGACGAAAGCTTTTTGCGGTAGGAGTTATATCTGTCTGTGCGTATATTATGTTATGTGTCTACAATTTAATTATTTCTGAGTATAATATACTTTGCTTTCGGCAGCGAATATTTTAATTATAAATCATTGTTATTATACACATTACAGGAATCATCTATTAAAATATTATCATCCTGCGTTCAATTATCCAATTACAGAGCGGAATTTGTAAACCCTTCGTGGAATTCGATAAGGGGGGGCTCAATTTGTTAATAATTATCACCTGTTTGTGTACGTTGAGTTGTGTAGTGTTGAGGGCGGCGACTTGTGAATAAAATCGTTTCCGACGTCATCCCTATTGTATTGGCCACAGAAGTCTATTATTTTTAATAAGTAATGATTTTCTTACTTTCTTCATGTAAATAAAGTTGCTTGGCAGTAAATAGTAAACCAAAATAGATGTTAAGAAGCGTAGCGCATATTTATTACAAAAAATATATCGCTTTATTTGTATGGTGGAATATGTGCAACATAACCGCATGGTGCACTACCTATCTCTTTTGACGACAGGAAAGTCTTTATTCGACGCTTGCAATGTTGCCGCGCTTTGTGCACACTGTGGCTCTTATGATTATTATTTTGAAAGAAACTAATTTCACACGTTCAAAAGTGCCTTAAACGGGCCTATTTGAAATAAATGATTTGACTTTGACTTTGACCATATACTATGGTCAAATTGTACAAATAGAATTTTTAATCGACACTGGGTTTATTTTTTGTAACATTCTCCTTTTCTTAATAAAATAATCCAAAATGTGCAAAAACGTTCCTCCGCATCTAGAGCCTATCTATCTACGTTCTACTGTCTCCATACTGTGTGAAACCTCTTACAATTCTGTTTGTTAAAGTTCTGGACAACGGGACCCGCAGAAGATTGATCAAAACAAACATTTACTCAGCGATTCCACACCGTCCTGTACCTAACTGACACCATTTACTTATACTGAGGTGTGAATAAAATGCTACACAAACGTATCTCAAGAAGCTTAGCGTCACCTGCAACGCTCCACACTCGCCACACCACCGCACGTACAGACAAACACTTTAAGCTGATTATAACGGATACGTCCCTCAGTAACTCACAGATAGGTATACTTATGCAAGGTTACCACGCAATGCGAACTTAAATTACATCCATGTACTTAAAATCGGGAGCTTTTTTAGGGTGACCGCCACCGCCCTTTATTCACCTCTGGCTACGTAGAGGTCTTATTGATTCATGTTGCTGGATAGTAATATCCTTAACAACATAGGTACCTATAGCGGTCACCCATCCTCTGTTAAGCATTATGATTCTGACAATAAGCCTTAGGATAGTTCATTGTATAGACAGTATAGTAAATAAAGTACATGCAGCTTACAGTACAGTACGTCGTGGACGACACTATCTGTACCTGTCGATGTATTCCTTATGTCCGGAAGTTCGAACTATTATGCGTAATTTTTTTTAATGATAATGTTACCCAGCATAAGAAGTTTTAGTAAGCATAGTCGGTTGATCGAAAATGTGGCTTCTGAGCATTAAGTTCTAAATTTGGTTCCCAGATCAGAGGATTACTCGATTGTTTTATCTGGAAAATGGTGCCTTCTTCCTAGATCACCTTTGCTTACCCCTGGCGGTTTAATTACACAAACTTCTATTATTACATTCAGTAACGAATATTATACCTATTACCACATTCGGCTCACATAATATTGTAATTTAAGGGTTGTCAATTTGCATGCAACGGTAGCGAAAGGCCCGTCTAGTCTTGTTTACGAACGGTATTGTCCTACCAACTACCTACCCGTCGCGTACGTCCCTAACAAGTTAATTTAAACTTCTAACGCTTAGCCGACTTAGGTTGATGGAGCTTAATAGTAATATTGTAAACAAAATTTAAATTAAGTTGGACCAAAATCTTTGATTAAGAATAGATATGAACTGTTGCTAGGCTTAATAAATGAAACGAGGTGTTCACGGTACGAAGTATAATCTTGGGACTGACCCACGGATATCTAAATATGCAGATACCGATATTACAAGATAGTAATCTAAGGTCTCATTGATTTTGACAAACAGAACCTACTAGTACTTTCAGAATACTTTCTAGAATCTTGACTGATTTTCGAGTTTTAGAACCACGATATGGTTTTAAAACTCGAAAATCAGTCAAGATTATCGAAAACAAAAAAAAAGGGTATATCTGATCTCATTAAGAATGTTTTATGAAAAGCTTTGTTCATAAAAGGAAAAACACAGACATCTTTTTTTTAAATAGCAGTAAATAAAAAAACTACACTGATCTTATTAGTCGATCTTTTTTTTACTTCAAATAGATATTTTCCAAATCACTTAATGTACCTTTGCAGTCCGAGCGATAACGAAACGGTATATATATAAGTACAAAACCAAAAATTGCCAAAATACCACAACCTGTCAAGTAATCGAAAAGCCAAACGTATTTATTCATAAATTCTTCTTTGAAAGAAAGGTGTGTGAGAATTGGGGTTGTCCTACCCAAAATATCGTATGCCTGTGATGCGGCGACTTAATAATAAATTCCTTTGTGCAAAAGGAACACAAAATTAAAATTCTTTTCGTGTCCCAGGGCCTTCTCCGGCGCAGTTTTGTCATTTTGTTTGGAGGGATCTTGCGTGACATACGCAAATCCCTCTGCTGAATATATGTATATAATATATACTACTACGAATACCTAAGTGAGCAATATTAGACACGTTTTCTCATAAATCTTACCATATTCATGGTATGAATGCTCGAGATATGTAGTATTTTTTAACACAATATATCATAGTTTAATTTCGCATAGGTACCTACCTATATACATTACATATACAGGGTGGATTTTTGAGATGGGGCAGTAAGGTCTCAAACCTCAGTTTGTCCAATAGAGTTTTTTGTTCCTTATAAGAAACAGGCGATCCTGTTTCTTATACAGGAAACACATTTAACACAAATTGCAGTTTCAAAAAAAAGTTTTTGTGAAAACTGCAAATTTTCTTGGTAACTGTATTTTTTTTAATCTGTGAATATAGATCAAAATATCTCAAAAAGTTAAGGCCGGTCTCCTGAGACCGTTTTCCTTTAGCTACAACGATTAAAGTAGCTACCCTTACTGCCCCATCTCAAAAATCCACCTGCATAGTGCCCTGACGAAACGAAATCTATTTCTGTTAAAAATTAGACCTCATAATTTTCGTCTGAAAATATAAATTTGTTGTATAAGTACAAATTGAACCTTCTATTTATACGTAGGTAGACTCATGGAAAATCACGGCTTTAACAAAGCTAGCCAATAGGTTACAAGAAAAGACGTCTTTTTTTACAACTTTAATTTTGAAAAAAAGGTATTAATTTTACTACGATTAATAATTTTGCTAGTGACAGTTCAAGCTAGCCAACGCTATCAAAAATATTTTAATATGCCGTAACATTCAGTGTAACATTTACGTATGCTTGCAATGTTTTCTTAACGCCAGTAGCACACCTCGGCCGCGAAACCGCAGTAGTTCAGTTCAACTGGCTCCGCTCTATGTTCCGCTTTTCGAATTTCGAATAACGAAACATGACACGAATCAGTTGAATTGAACTACTGCGGTTTCGCGACGGAGATGTGCTGACGGCGTAAGAAACGCTTTTTAAATGAAAAGTGTACCGAGCCTCGCGAGCGGAACGAACTACGTTCGGCATTTGCTGCAATACGTTCATTGGCCCTCGTTGACTAAGTGAGTACCCATCATAAATAGATCACACATACCTGCTTGTTATAATTCAGAAAAAAAATAAGTTAATAAATCTAAAAAGACTAAGTGTAAATGATAATAGGGAAACTATATTAAAAATTAGGTAGTGGAAAAAATAAAAATCTATAAACTTAGATAAATAACAACGATTCGTAATATGGTTTTCATAGATATAAGCCCTACTTTGAAAGCATGGTAAAGTAAACAAATGAATGCTACTATGCGAACGTAACCTACAAAATTACTTGGTGGAACCGCACGTATGTCATTACTGCGAATGGCGATGGTGGTAGGGAAACGCCTGCCACGGGGTGTTTGCAGAAGATGGGCAAAGACTTGCTCTCTTTCTTCAGAACTCCATTTGTTTACTCGTCCTTGTTTTAAAGCTTCCAAATCACTCCTCAAAGAAGTAATATCGGACGTGTTTGGAAGAGGGGTCGAAGAACTCATCGTGTGGGAGGTCGAGGGCTGAGAGCACTGTGCCGAAGTAATGCCTGGTGAAGTGCAAGGTGTCTTGCGGCCGGAGCAGCAGGATCGCTTGGAGATAATCCCGCACAGTGCCCGTGAGGGTTCCACTTTCCGTGACGTAGCGGCCTCCTTCGGATACACGGGTACTCTGTAGACAGTATTAGATAAATTCTACAAAATTGTATAAACAATCAGGGTAAAATAAACAGAGTACGTAAAACAAGGTCGGAAAATCGAGTACGTATTAAATGTTGTAATCATTTGGCTGACGTGATTTGTAATTACATTAATCGACTGAAGGCAGCTCAGGCAGCAGCATTCACTCGACAGTGAGTATTAATTTTGATAATGTTGGTGATCACGCAAATCTAACAAACATAACAAATATAGATAGATTAACTCTTATCGTCGAGACAATATGTGTCAAGCCCTTGCAAAATGCACTCCACTCCGCTCAACTCAGGAAATTTTCTCAAAACAAAAAGTGCATTCTTCTGCAAGTTGAAATCCTAAATGTTATTTTGTTAATTTTTTTCACCTGGCATATGATGCGCAGGAATGAGGAACAAGTTGTGAGACAAGTTGAATGTATGAATGTGGATGTTCTCTGATTGTTATAGGAGTAGAGGATACCAAAAGGAACGACGTCGGATGGATTGTGTAAGGGATAATTATGGCTATAAAGGGAGGTGATGTTTCATTTCAGTAGATGCCAGCTCGCATGCCAGGTAAAATCGATTTCGTGGGAGAAGGAATGTTGTGCTGGCGCTTAATAAATTGAGATATAGGCAGGAGGATGACAATGACCTTGAAATCCAGAAAATCGGACATTAGTTGAAGATCATTGCGCCACGTGTCACGCAACGGCTCATGTTTTTCTATCTCGTCTCTTTCAGGAACAACGCGCAGGAGTGGGTTCACATGGAAAATGTAGCAGTTGTCTGCCCACTCGTGACTTATAGTATAACCTTGAAAACAGACAAAACGCTATTAAGAAAAAAAAAAAAACAACAATGAAAACTAATCTAATATGTAACATAGTGGAACAGTTTTCATAAAGTCAAGGTGTCTTCATCATTATTTATTCAAACAATAAACAGTGTTCCCAAAAAGTTCTTAATAGAAAATCGAAGTAGATATAGGTTGTACCTCTGAGACTAAGCACCGTCAATGTTTGATGAACATATCCTGAAGGTTCGATAATATGCCGCTCAATCTTGACCACGAAAAACGGAGTGCCATTCACGATTCCTTGACTTACACCTTTACAAACCTAGGGGCAAACGTTTGATAGTCATTCAACTATTATGATACCTATTCAAAAATAGGTTTGACGATTTAAGTTTTATTGCAGCCCTGTCCGAAGTAAGACACAAGAGACAGTTCATGTATCTGAAACATTTTTGTTTCATTTCTGATGCTTAGCAACACATTTTCAAAATTGAATTTTGTAAGCAGATTTTTTTAGGAAACCACGTGCGCAACTTAGTTAAGGCTATCACAAACTCATCTAGGTAGGTACAATAGGGTATTCTACTGAAAAATAAAAATATTATTATTTTAAAGACGTTACAGAAATTATCAAAATTTGTGCAAAAAAAAAATCTGCAAATATGGAGAAGCTACACGCTTTAGAAGTTGTTCTGTCCTTGTCACGCGAAACGGCCATTGAATGCCGCGAAGTTACGGTGGCGTTTGAGTAATGACGTCAGATGTAGTCGCCTAGTTCTGACTGTCTAGCTTATAACTTAAAAAGCGTTAGAAGCTTGCCATTTTTTTGAGCTATTTACACATTTTTTTTCTAAGTGCCTATCTTTTTGCTAGCAGTTTCCCCTATTACATGTGACTTAAACATAACTGGCGAAATGTGGGTGTACTATAGGTATACCTTTACCCAACCCTTTGAGGAAACAAAGCGTGATGTTATGTTATGTGTTTCCAGAGAACTCATTGATTTTTTACCGATTTTCTACCATGAGTACCAAGGAAATTCTCAAAGATTTTTTCTACAAAGTATAGTACATTACTGCCGCGGACTGTAAAGGGGGCATTGATGGATGAACGAGAAAAAAATGTACGTACATACGCTTGTATAGTACTTTTCTCAAATAATGCGCGGAAATTCAAACTAAATAAATAAATTATAAATTCCACAAAAACGATAATTTTTCACGCGGCAGTATGTTTATTTGTTTCTTTTTTATTTTAAACAGCTCTATTTGCAAGCCAAATCGAAATATAAATAAAATCATTGATAAGTTACTTCCTTGGTTGCCATGTGTCGAAGTAAAAAGTTAATTCCATTTTTAAATAACACGACAGAAATAAATTTTCACAATATTTTTTTATTCAGCCGCTAATCACGACAGATATGCATTTTCATAGTAACATTGCCCACCGCTTACTTGCATTTATTTGACCAGTACAGCATTTTCGATTTGTCTCGAAGAAAATTGTCAAAACAATGTTTAAATTTCCAAGCGTATTTGAGAAAACATTTTAATGTCCACAATTTCTTTTGAAATCCTCAATTTCTTAAATACGATAATAGTTGCAAAATACTACCCCCGTTTAAAAGCAATATCACCAATTCATTCCTCAATATACCTTACAAAATAGTCATAAATCAACAATTTAATCAAATCGATTAATAATGCAGGTAGATTACCGGTCTAACAAGAAATATTCATTAGTCAACGCGAACCGCTAAAACTAACATACCACGCTCGATAGTTCCTGAATTAGTTATAGTTCCCTAGTCCCTACCTATCAGATGATATCTGTTTCATAATTATTGGTCCTGTCGTTTCATTAGTCTAGGTATAGCATTATTCTGTATCAGTGTAGTGTATGTGTGTAACATTAATTTTAAATAGTTGGTAAAGTAATAGTGCGACTCGAAACTTGCGCATAATTTTTGTTGCAACCGATCTGTTGCAACAAAAATTATGCGAACACTGCACTTCCTTCATAATAAAGAGTTTGAATTTGCCTGAAAATCATAACAAGTACCTAATCCTACTGAATCCCAACTAATATTATAAGTGCGAAAAGTTTTTGCCACCGACTTCCGAAATTCAAGTTATTTTTCACTCATCTCACTCGTTAATATAAGTCTGAAATCACCAACCAACCTGTCTTGAGCAAGCGTGATGATCAGTGCTCGTGCCTTCTCTGTATGAGAAGAGGCCTTTGCCCTGCAGTGGGACAGTAATAGGCTGGCATTAATATATTTAAAAAAAATGTTTATATTTTCAATTTTTTAAAGCAACAGCCCAGTAAGTAATTAATAATACTTGTGTTGAGGTTGTCTCGCTCCTTCCCTTGATGTTACAATATTGAGCCTTATGAAAACTAAAATTAAGAACTTTAAAAAAAAACAAAAAGAAACAATGACTTAAAAAATAATTTATCAGCTCTGTGTAATATGTGTGTATGTGTGAAATAATATTCTGTAAATGTGGGATTGTGTGTCTATTTGTGTGTTTAAGTTCATGTGCGTGTGTGTGCGTTAGGAAGTATTTAAGTTTGAGTTTACGTGTTTTCTGATAGTGCCGTTATAATCTAAGTTAAAGATATTATTACAAATTTTTATTATTGATTTTTATATACTAGTTGTTTCTGGAAGGGATCGGGTTGTAATTCACAGATTAATTACACGATTTGTTACAAATAAAATAAAACCTAAGTAAATATAAGTCCTAGTTACATTTTACTTAGATATACATTTCTTTCTTTTCCAAATAAATATTAAATATGAGCATACCTACTCACACAAAATCTAAGGTGCCAACCCTAGTGGGGAAGAATCCATGCCATGAGGCAGAATGCATTTACCCCACCAGTGGGGCGACTTGGTGGGGCAAAGTGGAATGATTTAAATTAACCCCTTTGTGGGTGAAAAGGGGGGTTTGTATGAAAGATCTTATTCATTTGGTTTAGAAAACGTGGTATGAACTTATCTAGGTAATAATAAAGATGGATTCATACATTTTTCAAAACTTGGCTTGAAAGTGAAAGGACGTTAAAAAATGTTTGCATCTCAATGACATCTATTGGCCCAAAATAGTACTAATGAATACATTTTTCTACATACAATTTAACAGAAATAACATCTTTGAAATCTAATTACAGTCCTATTTAAATTGTAAATAGAATATAATCACGATGTAACATTTAGTTTTGGTTTCATTGCAATCGTCTCATCCAATAAACAGATATGCTAATCTAAAGTTTTCAAAGTGATACCCATACCACCAACAAGTACTACGTTCCAGGCGGCAAGGGGTTACGTAGATGTGGAGCATTATATGCTGCCTCTAATATTAAGTTGGGCGGTCACAGTCCATAAATTACAGGGTAACCCCTTTATTTTTATTTTTTTTCTCGGTGTTAAATTATCAAATAACTTCTCCCGCTTTGGGCGGAGCGGGAGGGCGTGTCAGACTCTTACTGACTAAAACCCACCCGTGTTCCTTCAGTTGCCTGTACATTGCTAGGGGCCACAGTATCCCTTTCGGACTTTCCCGCAACCCCGGCAGGCATCGGTCCTATCGGACCACTTCAGTTGTACTGACATCTATTAGAGGCGCGCGTGGCACACTACGCGCCGTCGACCCGGGCCTGGTCTTTATCGAACGGCGAGCTACCCATTGCTCAACGTCCGCAAGCCCGAGCCTTCGGTGGCCGGGAATCGGCCTGTGATTCCCGACGCCCAGGTTGTCTCCTGCGCCGGCTACGGGCGTGAGGGCGCGCCTCTCCCGAACGCGTTCCGCCTCCTCCTTCACGAGCATTACTGCTTCACAGAAGAAGGTGACGGCCTCCCATGCCCTCTCGCTCCGTACCATGACCTGGACCAGGGCTGGACGCGAGAGATCCCCGCCACTGATCGCCTCGACGAGGATCAGATTTGGACGCCAACAAATTATTAAAGTAACCACACGGCGATAGATCATTGACGGAAATAACGAGGCTACAAAATCTGTCTTCTGACAATCAAGGCGACAAATAACATACGACCCAAGTAGCGCAATTTGATGCTGGGATATTACCATTAAATCATTTATAGCCAGAGTACATCTCATAGCAATTCCAATAAGCCCAAACACGGCTAGGATACATTGTTTTATGACGGAGTTCCGGTGCCGTCCTTCCGGCTTCATATTCAGATCAGTTCTATGGTCATCAGAAATATGTATTTAAATGTGCTTGATAGTCGCTTAACTATATTAATCGAGATATCTTATCGACACCCGTGAAATATTTATCATTGAGTAGTTTCGGTGGCCTTCTGTGGTCTTCTTCATCAGTTCCATTTCACCAAATGATACTTTCTCAATGATTTGCATTGCTTAACTTGTTGCTGAAAATACCTAAATCGCTATGTGTATGCCTATAATATTTGAGGAGTTCTCTCAATTATCCATTTTTATCAAAATTTAGTTCTGATGATGGAATAAAATGGGACCAATCGGGAAGTACATCCTTTAAAAAAAAAAAGAATTTTCCAATCGGTTCATAAATGACGGAGATAACAGGCAACATACACTAAAAAAAAAAAAAAATACAACTGAATTGATAACCTCCACCTATTTGGGAAGTCGGTTAAAAATATTGTGAGTGTGTGAAAACCATTTTTGGATTCAGATATTAAGCTTTAAACTGCAAATTTTTGTTAGAGTCAAGTGTGTGTGTGTGTGAAACAATTCACGGCATTAGTAACGAAGTTAAAAGGAAATCTATCACAGCTAATAATCGACCAACTTACATTTGCAGTTGGAATGTATGGGAGAACATGTTTTTCAACTACAATGTTAAGTTGGTTCTTGGGATAAATTCATCCCAACTACGGAACCCGTCATTGTGCGTGGTCCGACACGCACTTAACCGTTTTGTTTTACCATTAAATATGCAAGCTGTGAATAGTTATGTCAACTTTTAATTTCTCGAACTGTTGATATAAGCGCCTGAGCAAAAATACATAACCAAAATGTATATAAGCGTTGTTGTTAAAACACTCCGGCCTGTTTTTGATTTGACCGTATTATAAACTTATAAATGGAAAAACAGGTGATGGGGTTGCTGGGGAGCATGACGAGGATTTGGATGAAATCGGGCACACAGATAGTTTATAACCTGGATTAACACATAGAATACTTTTAATCCCGGTAGTACGTGCCCGTGGGATAATTTCCAAAATTTACGCGGACGAAGCCGCTGGCTAAAGCTGGTATTATATAAACATAATTTACTCGTATTATTACAGTGCTAGATACTAGTCTTTATAATAGAACTCACATAAATACTCCGACAGATAGTCCCATCCATCATGACAGTCTCAGTCTGAACGATACCTTTGTGGCGTCGAAGAGCGAGATAGCGCAGAAACACAATATTTGATCCTTCAAGTAAAAAGTTGTGAGCCTTTTCGAAAGAGTGGTAGAATCGCTTAACAACATGCTTGTCTCCGCAAACGCGAGTCACTTTGTTATAATAGCCGCTCTCGCAGATAGCTGTGTAACTCCGTCGCTCTTTGGTTAAGTCTTTCTTTGTTATATGTCTGTGATTATAAAACAAAAGATATCAGTACCTATTATTTACTAAGAAATCAAACAATTTCTTTGTAATAATCGCTATTGGAAACGACTTTCACTTTAATCTTGACTTGGCTCTGTGTCACTCTTGGACAAAGACCTCCTTTCAGTCCTTCCAATTTCCGCGATACAGCGCTCTCGCCTTCCTGTTGTTTACGGAATCTATCCAATTCATCCCGCCATCTCCTTCGTAGCCTGCCGTGTCTCTAACTGTCTCGGGGCACCAGGTCTGTGATATCTGGACCCACAGTTCACACATGACATGTTGCCCGGTCCCACTTAAGTTGGGAAAACTTTTGAGCCCCGTCACCTATCTTTGTTGTTAGTGTTTCGAAGACGATCTGATTACAAGAACCGTCTACAACAGTACCTAGACAGATAATGGCCACAAGACTGACTAACTATAAGAAATATCAGTAGGTAAAAATATCTTACTCGATTCTATTCTCCTCCATTGTGTGTAAGTTACAATCCAAGATGCTAATAAGCTTTGAGCCTGTTTTTGCACCTTCCTTTGACGAATATGAAACCACTTGCACGAGAAATTTATCTTTGTCCTCGCCTAAACTTTCAACACAAATGCTGATGCCTGTTCATAAAAAGCTTCTATTAACAAAATGCTCTGTATAATGATATATTTCATATCAACTCGTCATTGCTCACTCGTAAGCATTAACTTGCTCTACAGAAAAGTAACTTGATTAGAATTTATTTTAGGTAATTGTTTGCCAAACCTTGTCATCTAATAATTTGTATTAACTAGGTGAGGTAATATTTAACAGTGGTCCTGAAAGGGCAAATGGTATTCCTAGTAAGTTCTAGGATATAAATAGTTATAAGATAATGTGAAATGAGTTATTCATACAAGCATTACGTAATGTGGTTTTGAGAAAGTGGACCAGATTCTTAAAAAAAAAAAGTAGTTACTAAAAGAGAGAAATGTCTCCAGCCTTTGGAAAAAGATCACTACGACCGAACATTTTTTTTTTCTCGGTTCTCTTGCCTACGTAAGGCTTGTACAATTGTTACAAAAAAATAATAAAATAGTGATTTTAAAAGGAATTAAATATACCCCCAACAGCACTGCAACAATCTAAAGATGGTTTTCTTATTTTTTTTTTGTATTGAGGTACCCTCGGACCATGAACAGGACATGCATCAAGTTCATCAGGTTTATCGTGAAAGCCTTGAATCTGGAAATTTTCCACCTTTGGCTCTTCATGTCTGATTTTGTCATGTTTACCATAGGCATAATCAAAATACGTATGCTGTGGATCAACTTCGTGACACCATCGATACCCGTCTTTACCAGCACGAACTTTTTTCTGTTTTTGGGTTGATTCCTGTATGCACGAACAAGTAGTGGCGAAATCTGATTCTCCCGTTGGTTTTAAACATATACATTCTTCTGTTTTAACTGGAAAAGTGTCACAAATGCATGGATTTGTACAATCGCAAGTAGTGAAGCACTTGCAATTTTCTGGATCTCCACACGAACAAACTTGTACCGGGAAACACTTGCAAACGGCACCAGCATTTTCATTTTCGCAAGTGCAGACTTTAGGGTCATCGCAACTACAAGTCGATTTGTTTTCGTCATGTTTACAAGGGCGTTGTTCACCACAAATACATTTGGTCAAGCATGCACAATCTTTGCCTTTAAGACAGTAGCACAATTTTTTAGGTTCTGGCTTTTGGCAAATGCATGGTTCCTCTTCAATTACTGTTTTACCTGCTTCCTCAGACCCCCCCTGAACTTTGCCTTTGCGGAGGATAGATTCTTCTTCAACTTCATACCCTTCTTCTATAACTTCTTCAGTTTTAAATAGACTTAAAAATTTGGGCTTATATTTACATTTGCATACAGGACTAGGAAATTTATCTGGGTGGCAAATACATGGTTTTTCTATTTTGTCACAGGTGCATTTAGTTAATATTTGACCATCAGAGTCACAAACACATACATTAGCATGTTCACATTTACAAACGGTTCGAGCATATCCTGAACCACAAACGCATATTTCTTTTAGTTCAGAACAATTACAATCAGCAATCGTTTTGGCTCCACATTTGCAAGGTACTTTCATATAACATGGACATTCCTTTGTTTTGTTTTTTTTACAAGTACAAAATTGTTGTCCCTTTGCAGTTGGATTTAGTTTTGGCAAACCATCAACAACGATAAAGCTTGTTTTGCTATTTTGCGGTGGAGGAGGTTTATTGCAATCGGGAAAAAAATAAAAACAAAAATCATCATCTTCTTCTTCCTCTTCGTGTGCAGATTCCTCCGCCACATAATCCTTTACTTCATACATTTGAGGGCCATTATCGTCTTCCTCCACTGTTGGTTCGGTAGACTCTGCACATGACCACTCTGATTCTGACTTTTCTTCTTCAAGTCCATCATCATCCAGGTCACCCTCATAATGCCCACAACTAATAATCAATGTTTCTCCAAAACAAATTTCTTCCTTTATACTTTGGTCTGTAAGGAGGATCAAGGATCATTATTGGATGGGGTTCTGAACTTTTTTAAATTAAAATCTCGATACGAGAAACGAATAATAAAATTAAGCACCTATTTATAAAAATCAATTAAACACAATACGTAATAAATCATTTTTGGTAGGTCGTCATACGTAGGTACCTAATTTAAAACAATGTCGCAGTTTCATGCAACGAGAACATGGAAACCGTGTAGTTTCTCCATTTTACTTACTTATGCCTAAGTAGGTATATATTTTACAAGCGAATTCTGTTATTAATGATTCTACTTTAATCAACTCTCAATATAGCTGTGCTAGGATCTTATGGCTCGTGGCCAAAATTGGAACTAACACCGCCATCTTGTTTTTCAATACATTCCATAAAACAATTTCCCAAATGTTTACCTTCTGCGCCTCCTTGACAACGTCATTCGACCGCCAAAAGCTCATGGAAGCCATAGTCTGGTTCACACCCTAATACCTTTTATCTATTTATTTATGAACTTAAGATCTTAACACCTTATGACCTCATGACCTAACTCTCAATATCGCACATGGATAGGGCTTGGGAAACGATCGCTAACGAATGTAGGTTCCTATAAGGTACCTAACACAATTCACAAATTATCAATTTACTTACAGCTTTAGGTTTCAGAGCCGAAGAATAGATACACCATCCGTATGCCTACCTAATTACTTTATGGAAAAAGAGACCATCGCTGTATGAACTAAGAACATAGTATTATTTGCTGAGAACCTGCAAGCTGGATAATTTTTGGATGGCGAACAAGCCGACGGCCCACCGAAAAATGTTAAGTGGACAGTGGACACCACTGCCAATGTAAATCTGCAAAGCAGAGCCATCACAGATATGCGTTGCCATCTTAGAGACAAATCTGAAAATATGTGTCCTGTAAATACATTAGTACCCATAGGTACTTCTTCAAACTGGAACGCAGTACAACAGCTGCGCGCAGAAATAGGTAGGTATGATGGTAGTATCTATTTCCACGAGCAAGCTCTCTTGTATAGAGCTCTAATACTTACTGCTTCCAAGATTCAAGCACCCATAGCAGACCAATAGTAGCCACATGCATGCCAGTGTTACACAGATTGATCCATTTCAGTGACGTTGCTATCTGTCACCAGATGAAGGCCTACGCTTATTTTCAAGCTATTTAAAAATTATTACGTTATCACTTACCTATTTCAAATGGTAATTGTTTTGATAAATCAATAAGTGACACGTGATCTTGTAGATCCATTATGAAATCTTTTTGCAATACGGAATTTATTTGGGAATGGATTCTTTGACATTTAAGTCATTTTTTTATTTTAGTTTTATTCTGTCTAATGGCAGCATTCCTCTTAGTACTAACCTGCCAGGCAGTACTAAAACGTTCCAATAAAATGCACCAAAAAGGCTTTAACTTTTCCTATATTACCGAAGGAAGGGTTTTAATAACAAATTCATTTATTTCTGATAAATAACACCCATTGCCAAACATTAATTAATGAATAAAACCAAATAAAATCAAATAAAACTAAATAAAACTTGAACAAATAAATCAAATCAAATGTAACGTGTTGCTCATTACTACGATAAGATGTATAGGTACATAACAACTTATAACGAATTAATTAATACAAATTAAATTAAATTAAAATAAATAACGCCTTAAAACAATAAAATTAATACCTTCTTTCCGACACTGTTACAGCAACATGTCTGCTGGAACAATCCCCGATGAAGGGGCAGTCCAGCCTTCCCACATAATCATCGTTAGTACGATCTTGGTGCTAACCCGTACCCCTCGCACCAAGGACGTGGCGCGCTTGCGCATGGTCGCGTGAAAGCAGTCGGTGCGCGCCTCTGCGAACATACCCGAAGCGTTGCAGTATCAGGGTAGCCCCATCACCGCCCTAGAGTTGTGAGCCCACAGACTGCATGAGTACAGCGATGTACAGTACGCTCCAAATCTACAGGCGATCATATTCGTTCTGACTGGCAATGTCCTACGTTCCCGTTCCATGTCTGCGTGATCTTTGAGGTCGGCAGTCAAAACATGCCCCAAGTATTTAAACTGGTCACGTGGGTCAATCCCTTTCCAAAGGAACCCCATGGAGTCTGACAAGAGGTATGCTCCCGGAACATTTTGCACTGGCAGAGAAATAGGCCTGTGTACTCTTATTAGTAAGGTCACCAGTTTTATTCTTCACTACAGGCACTACAACTGTATTCATAAAGTCGGCTGGCATGTAGGAATGGCTCACGAACAGCGAGTAAATTATAGCTAAGACCCTAGCAATGTGTGGTCCGGCGTGCTGTAGGTGCTCAATGCTGAACCCATCATGAACGTCATTCGTCCGAAAAGTAGTCCCCGCCCCCCCGACTGTTTACGTCAGCATTCAGCACCTTCGTCGCTACAATGGAGACTTCACCGAAAAATGGTTCTTAAAAAAAGATACCTACTACTTTACCGGGTAGAACCCCATCTCTTGTGTACACACGTACACACACGGTAAATTCTCGGGTAAATTCAAATTTTAGTAAATACCGGGTATTTTCCCGGGTTAATTCCCGAAGTAGGCGAACTTTGACACTTGACTGTTCAGACAGACCTCTATGCATGAAAAAGTAAAAATTTATGTGTTAAATTATTATTATAAACCTGATAAAAGTGGATAAACATAAAAGATTATAAAAAAAATAAAAATTTCGTACTTATGACAAGTGTGACAACAGCAATCTTAAAAAATATATGAATACGGAATTGAAAATGAAGATGACAACACCATAACCATAGTAGTATCTCTATGTAGTCTGTGACCATAACAACGCCCGAGACGTGGTGAATAGAGGTGCGGGGTGGTTCTGTTTTTCAAAAAAGGTGACAAACCCTTGCTGAAGAACTATAGATCCATCTCACTTCTAAGCCACATTTGTCGAAGTCGTCACGAACCGTCTCGACAAGAGACTTGACGAGTTCCAGCAACCAGTGCAAGCCGGATTTCGACAAAGGCTTCAGTGTTAAAGTTAATGCATGCAACCTGTTCTAAAATCTGAGTATGCAAACTTCTTTGAGTGCAATGTGTGATATTATGTGTATAGATATTAGAAACCATTTCATGGATAAGAAAAGGAAAGCCCGTAGCTGAGGGCGGTGATGCTGATGCTGCGTCCGCAGTGGCTTTGACGGAGTATAACAAAAAAATATCTGAGTATATTAGGCTGTAAAGTACTGCCTTACTGCTGGTTACGGACAACATATCAGATGACATTTTAGAAAAGGTGATTCGATTCTCTCATCTACGTACGAGGACGTATGGGATGAACTGCATAGAATATATGACGGTGTCAATGAAGACATACGTTATATGAAGTATGGAGTTCTTTAAATTTCAAAAGGATACTGCTGTTAACATTTCAACTCATGTATCGAAATTAAAAAATATGTGGCACAAACTGAATAGGGAATTATTAAAAGTTGATGAAAGTAAAAAATTACCAGAACTACTTTTAAACTGTAAGATTTTAGATACACTACCAGAGAGCTATTTTTCATTTAAAGAGAGTTGGATGTTGATCTCCAATCACCAGCTAACTATGTGCGCATGAAAAAGCGCTGATAGGAAGCTAGGAAGGCACGTCTAGTGAATAACTTCTCAGAAAGACAAGTAAGGTTTCGAGAAACAGAAGGAACAGACATCAGGGAATAAAAAAGTTACCAAGTTCAGATGTCATATCTGTAAAGAGGTTGCTCACTTTAGGAAAGATTGTCCAAATAAAAGTAATAAAGAAGATAGAAGGAATAGTGGTGACAGCACCAATATGATGATACTACTGAATCTGACTGAATGCATCCAAGATCGTGAAAGACGGTTTGTTGATAACTAGCTCCGTAAACGTTGTTGATGTTGCGTGCCGCTTGTGCCGCGTTGCTGCCACGACGGTACTCATATTCCATAATTACTCGAATTTTTAACGTATCCATGATGACGAAAAAGATTGAACTGCGATGAAAATGTAACACTAATCAATAAACAAATGTATACTTTTGGAAAAAAAAAATCCATGTTTTTAAAATAAAATAAATTTGAAATTAGAATTCTTAGCCAAACAAAAATTATTTTGATTTGAAATGGCCAGTACTGCAGAACGGCAATTTCATAGGTAAAGACCTAATATATATGTCGTGGATTGATGGCGCCATAGTGCAACCGACAGCGCCACCTATTTGTTCGTTCTAGAACTAAATAAATGTTTACCAGAAACGCAAGCGCGCCCTACCGCTTGGACACGATCGTCTGAGTGTCTAGAGTTTAGAGTATGAGTGTACAAGCCATTCTTAATCAGATTTGGTCTCACTACCACTGTCATCTACTATGACATCTAATTCTCGAGGAACTTGGTGATCGGGTATCTTCCTCACACGATCATGGGGGTATTTAAATCTCTGATCTAAAATCTTACGCCCAATTAAAATATAATGAAATGAGATCTCTAAACGTTGATTGTTAATCATAATCTCTGATAAAAATAGTGTGTAGTGTGCACACTACCATAACCGATCCTCGTTAAGTTTACAACTATTGTCTGCACGCTTGCCAATAAACTTTATCGCAACACAATCTTTGATGAATGAGCATTCGACGACAGCATCGTAATAAAATGGACATGACTCACCCAGTATTCATCTGCTCGGTTTACTGACATAGCAATCTTAAACGCGTCGCTCGCTATTCGCCACTGCCGCAGGCACTGGCCCGGAATAGCCTGTTGTGCTAGCACCTCCGTCATTGCTTCATGGACATCTGCCGGACCCTTGATAGCTTCTATTAGGGACATCATATTCTGATTTTGAGCAGCCAGTAGCGTACGAAGTAAATTCTCGTCGCACCGTGACGTCATCGCTCCATTCTTCGTGTTTTCTTCAGCTCGAGTGAATCCCAGTTCTGATGTCGCATCATGGGTGGCCGAGATGCGAAGCATCGGTTCTTCTTCGTGATCCGACATAGTTTTACTTCGATGTGGGCACTGTTGTGGGTACTCGAGCGAAACAGAATTTAAATCAAAATAACTTTATTTAAAACACTTAACGATTTACGAGACACAAACACGTGCGTTGGTACTACTGAGCGTCTGCCTAGACTGTCGGAGTTCAAGTGACCGAACACTCCTTCCTTTCCCCAGTCCTCGCTGCATCCCCTCTACCGACGATCGTGTCCAAGCGGTATGGCGCGCTTGCGTTTCCGGTAAACATTTATTTAGTTCTATAACGAACAAATAGGTGGCGCTGTCGGTTGCACTATGGTGCCATCAATCCACGACATATATATTAGGTCTTTACCTATGAAATTGCCGTTCTGCAGTACTGGCCATTTCAAATCAAAATAATTTTTGTTTGGCTAAGAATTCTAATTTCAAATTTATTTTATTTTAAAAACATGTTTTTTTTTTCCAAAAGTAGTCATTTGTTTATTGATTAGTGTTACATTTTCATCGCATTTCAATCTTTTTCGTCATCATGGATACGTTAAAAATTCGAGTAATTATGGAATATGAGTACCGTCGTGGCAGCAACGCGGCACAAGCGGCACGCAACATCAACGACGTTTACGGAGCTAACACTACAAACCAACGCACCACCTGTTATTGATTTGCTCGCTTCCGTTCTGGAAATTTCGACCTGAAAAATGAACCTCGCGGTCGTCCGAAGACTGGTCGACAATGACGAATTAAAGGCGATTGTGGAAGCTGATGATACACAATCTACGGCTGAATTAGCAGCAGCTTTCGACGTTAGCGTCAAAACAATATTGGTCCATTTGCGTCAAATTGGCAAGGTAAAAAAGCTTGACAAATAGGTGCTCCACGAACTCAATGATCGCCAGCGCGAAGTACGCGTCGAGACGTGCCTTGCACTGCTCAACAGACACACAAATGAAGGAATTTTGAACCGCATTGTTACCTGCGATGAAAAATGGATTCGCTCAGCAAGTTGGTTGGATCCTGGTTCAGCACCTAAACAATGTCCTAAACGAAAACTTACCCCTAGAAAAGTGATGGTCACTGTTTGGTGGTCTAGCGCCGGTGTGATTCATCACAGCTTCTTACCAAACGGGGTGAGCATTACTGCAGATGTGTACTGTGAAGAACTGAACACAATGATGGAGAAGCTGGCACATCTCCAACCAGCATTGGTCAATCGCTCGTCTCCGCTGCTCCTGCACGACAACGCGCGACCTCATACTGCACAGCAGACGGTCTCCAAGTTGCAAGAACTGGGGTTGGAAGCTCTCTGTCATCCGCCCTACTCACCAGACCTTGCGCCTACAGACTACTACTTTTTCCAGAATTTGGATAACTTCTTGGCGGGAAAAAAATTCAATACCCGAGAGGCAGTACAAAATGCCTTTGAAGAATTTGTTGCCTCCAGTCCAGCTGATTTCTTTAAGAAGGGCATCAATAAACTGCCACTGCGTTGGCAAAGATGCATTGATTGCATGGGTGATTACTTCGATTAATACAAATAAAAAATACATGAAAAAAATTCGTTTAATTTTTTTCATACAAAACGTCTATTTCATAGGTAAAGACCTCAATCAAAGATATGCAAATAACAAATAGGTAAAACCTTTCTATTCACTAAACATTAATTTACGTTTAATAAAATATTGTTGAAATGGAACGTTTCCCTACGTCAATGTCATGACAGCTGACGTTCATACTGTGATAGATTGTTGTAAACAATCAATAATGTGATCAATACAATTATAATATTCTTTAAAATTATGAATAATCTCACACATGCAACCCGTTCTAAAATTTGAGTATGCAAACTTCTCTGAGTGCAATGAGTTTCACCATAGATATTAGAAACGATTTCATATTTATGAAAAGGAAATGATGTCTTGTCAAAATAAATGGAAAAGAAAAAGTCACTGAATTTTGGAATCGCGTTTTCATCTTACTAAACAAAACTAAAATCCAGACTAAACAACTCGTAACATTCAGTACCGTAGACCACATCCATATAGTCCGTGAAATATTGTACAAAAGACCGAAGTGTACGACCAGCCGTTGTAGCAGTGTGTTATGGCATTTGTGGACTACGAGTTCTCTTAGTCCACAATGCTAAAATTTCACAATTAGTATGTTCGTAACAACATCACTAAAAACGTGGTACATCAAAATTTTTCTACAGATACTAATGCCAGACATTAGTATCTCCATGGAGCCTTTGCTGGCATTTTATCTGCGACCAGCAATCCTAGCAGACAATTTATTTATTTATTTAATTATGGCACTCCAACGACTTATTCACTAATACATTTTTGGGGTAATGTAACATTTAAACTTAAAATCTATAGCGAATTTGTCACTTACAGGTGTGCACAGCACTTACATATTTCAAGTTTTAAAATATTATATTGAGTACAGACGCCAGCACATCAACCTACTACAATCTGTCAAATTTCTTTAATAGATTTTCAACCTTATCTTAAAAAGATAAGGTTCAAAGTCGATTGACAGTTTCAGGTAAGTTGACCTGCTGGCGTCTGTACATAAAGACTAAAAAAAAAAACACAAAATTACACGAAAACAAAATTGCAAATGCGTTCAGATCTGGGTGAACTATGGCGAGGGGTGACAATCGTAATTATACTATGTGCCCCGAATCTAGGGGTTCTTTGGACGGGCTGAGGGCAGGACAGCCTACCCCTCCTCTAAGTGTGCACGCTACCGAGGCCTTACAAAGGTCTGACCTACCTGCGGCCTACCGCCGCAAGCTACCTCCACGTGCTACCTCCGCGAGCCTGTGCTGTCAGGTCTCCGCTACCGCCGCGAGCCTGTGCTGACAGGTCTCCACGTGCTACCGCCGCGAGTCTGTGCTGACGGGTATCCACGTGCTACAGCCGCGAGCCTGTGCTGACAGGTCTCCACGTGCTACCGCCGCAAGCCTGTGCTGACGGGGGCCTACACGTGCTACCGCCACGACCCTGTGCTGACAGGCCCCCACGTCTGCCAAGTGCTACCAAGGACGGTACCCTACCTTTCCTCTAAGTCTGCGACTGCTCGGAACCTAGTGTTTAGGTCCTTACCCGCGACCTAGCCGAGTGTTCTACTACCTACCTAAATATATGTATTAACTTTTCAAACTGTTTCTATTTTCTAACCTAATTACCTACCTATCCTTTAACGGCCTGCGCAGCCTACCCTGCGCAGCCCTAGCCGTTACAACGCCTTCGACTACATCGAACTATGGGCAGTTCTGGCCTCTCTGCAACGATGTCAAATTGACTGGCGCTACTTTGAAGTGTTGAGATGTTTGTATGACGCTGCCACGATGACTGTCCAGATCCAGTTTAAGAAAACCAGCCCCAACCAACTGCTCAGAGGGGTGAGACATGGGGATATGATATCCCCGAAACTGTGTCACCAATGTGTTGGAGGACTTCTTTAAGACGCTGGACTGCACTGGACAGAGTATCAACGTGAACGGCGAATACTCGTACATCTTACACCTTTGCTTTTCCGATGACATCGTCATAATGGCAGAAACGCTGGAACAGTTAGACCAGATGCTGCACAATCTAAATGGAGCCTCTCTTGGCCTCGTCATGAATTTGGACAAGACGAAAGTCATGTACAATTCACACGTCTTGCCGAGTCCAATCCACATCGAAGAGTCACTTCTCGAAGTTATGAACGAGTATGTCTACCGTGGGGCAATTCATCCTGCTCGGTAGACATAACTTTGAGAAAGAAGCCGACGGAAGGGTCCAGTTGGGTTGGGCAGCGTTTGGAAAACTTCGTCAAGTCTTCTCGTCTTGACAGCGTTGTGGCGCAGCGTGGGAGAGACCTATGTACAGCAGTCGACTGCGATAGGCTGAGTTGATGAATGTTATTCATCAGCATCACCTATTATTATAATTTCAAATCGTGCGCCCGATGATATTTCCCATCGGCAAAATGTCGAACTTCCATTTTATTTAACCCTTTTAGGGGAACAATTTTCAAAAATCTTTCTTTAGCGCTCACTTTCGTATAATTATATTATAAAGTACTCTTGAGCAGTTTCATACGGGCAGACCAAGGAGTTTAGGCTGTGCGTTGTCGTTAAAGAATTTAAGATTTTTATTAAGTAGACAAGCATGTGCTTGATGGGATCTACCATCGGCTAAAATGATGAACTTCCATACACTTTCATTCCTTATTCAATCACTTTAGGGGATGAATTTTCTAAAATCTTTTTCTAGTGCACAATCTAGTCATAAAAAGAACTCTTGGGAAAAAAATCATGATTCTATGCTTTGTCTGTCAGTGAATTTAAGATTTTTATTGTAGATACCATACAATTTAAAAAAAATCACTAATATAAAATCAATTTAATAAAGACAAAGTTCGAGGAATAGAAGTACGCAGTCAGTCTGTACTTGGCAGTTGCGGTTGCGGTAACGGTGCAGCGTCAAGCGAGACTTAAATCTCAAAGGAGGAAAACTGTCGTCACTGCCGCTCAGTTGTCAGTTAATTGAACAAAAGCAAATGATCTAATATAATCTAATATCAGAAATAAAAGAAAAGATTTTTTTCATGCCTTGTTATATGAGGTTTCCGAATATTTTTACGTTCCATTCAATGGGTATTACATATAGTGGCATTTTAATAAAAACTATTTATTTAATTCAATATTTAATAACTTAAGTTAACCATATGATATATAAAATGATGTGTTAAGAATTAAATCTATATTTTTATATCTTTATCATAATATACAAATGAATTCATGGTTGAGTTGGATTAATTTTCCTGCGTTA
Organism: Xanthia icteritia; assembly: GCA_949128155.2. Classification (NCBI taxonomy): domain Eukaryota; kingdom Metazoa; phylum Arthropoda; class Insecta; order Lepidoptera; family Noctuidae; genus Xanthia; species Xanthia icteritia. Next base: position 11,456,448 of record OX421930.2, read on the forward strand.
CACTGAACGACCGAACGATCGACTTGACAGATGATGTGGCCTAACGTCTAGCGAATTTTTTAAGAAATTAATTTTAATTATTAGAATGCGAAAATGATTGTGTTAAAACTTATTTTATTGACGTTATTTATCTCTGTGTCACAATGCAGGATTCCTGACAAAGTATATTGTGCTAACCAAGAATGTAATGGTAAGATACCTGAATGCATTACAATGTCAGTTTTCATGTGATAACTTTCTAACATCGTATTATTCGTATCTCTTCCAGGACCTATTTCTAAAGCGAAAACTTTGCTGAGTTATACTAGTGTTGATTCGGACATACTATCTTTTCGTGGAAATAGCGATGCAATCGTTTATATGAAATCAGCTGGTACCAATTCAGACTTGTGGTTCGTGAGCATTAGTGGAAAGACTGGCTTTGTTAGCAGTAAGTTTTTAAGAGAAACTAAAATAATAGAAAAGAATCTACAGGTTGTTCCTTTTGAGGCTGAGAAGGAGGATAATGTTAAGCCTGATAAGGTTCAGCATGCTCATGAAGTGTTTGAAGGCACAACAATATACACCACCGAAGCAGCTGTTAATGATGGACAGCAGGATTCTTCTACTGAATCCCCCTTAACCTCTTCCAATGAAGATCTTACTCCATCGCTGAATAGTGCAGTGGAAACACCAAATCAAACTGTAGATGATAATGTTTCAAATCAAGCTAATGATAAAGTAAAGGTGATTAATGAAAATCTGTCAGATGAAAATGTAAATTCAGAGGCACAAAACAATGAGGAGCCTTCTACATCAACTGCAACACCACCTGAAATTGCTGCACAAATAAAATCTTCAGCTGCTACCAGTGATGTGGATGAAAGTGTGGAACCAAATTCAGAAACAATACCTGAGATGACTGAACAGGAAGCCAACAATGACTCTGAACAGAATGAGCCATTACAAGCACAACAAAATAATGAAGAAATTCCCAAAGAAATGCTACCAGAGACCAGAATACCTCCACAGACATTATTACCTACTGTTAATCATGGTTCATTAAATAGTGATTCTATAATAGAAGTGCCTGAGAAAGAAGATTACTTGCAAAACACTTTAACTGAACCAGAACAGACTGACAGCAAAGAGCAAAATACATCTTTGCTTAATGATAACGTTGAGAATTTAAAAGCACTTGAAGAAGCTTCTACAGAATCTAACAATGTGCCCAATGGTAATTCTCTAAATGATCTTATAAACCCAATTGAAGATATTATAGAAAGTCCCACAATTGAACCTGATGTAATCCCTACTACTGAACCAGCAGTCACTACCACAACCGAGACTGTAGTGAATCCCACTAATGAACCAGCAGTTGCTACTACAACAGAGACTGTAGTGAATCCTACTAATGAACCAGCAGTTGCTACTACAACAGAGACTGTAGTGAATCCTACTAATGAACCAGCAGTTGCTACTACAACAGAGACTTCGGTGAATCCTACTAATGAACCTGTAGTACCTCCAGTAAATAACCCAATAGCAAGCCAAATAAATCAAGTTATACCACCAATTTATACTAACATGAACATAGAAAACCAATATAATAGTCTGCCTCCTGTTAAGAGTTTAGAATCTAATGAAAATACTGCCCCAACAGAGGATCATACAGCCTCGGCAACTATAGAAATTCCACAAACAATTGAAGCAGTGCCAGCACCATTTACTGAAACATTATTACCCGTGTCAACTGAAGCACTACCAACCACAACAGAGACTTCACTTCCAGTGTACTCTGAAGAAACTCAGAATGTGCCAACTCTAGAAACAATCCCTCCTATCATGAGCATGGAAGCTCCACCTACAACTGAAAGCCCACCACAAGAACTACCACCATATACAGATATAACCACTCCTGTACCATACAAAACCGATGAAGTATTAGACCCTGCTCCTACTGAAGATACTCCTTCATACCCTCAAGAACCTGTTGAAGACATTATCGCTGCCTTGCCTGACTCCACAGAAGATATCAATAGTTCACCAACAGAAGCTACAGTACAAGACGAAAACACAGATGGTTTCTTTTCAAATATTTACACAACTGTAGTGGACATCTGGCCATCTTCAACTGAATCACCAGAATCTTTATACAACACAGAGTATCCCACTTATGAGAGTGAAAAGGCTGATGGAAATGAAGGATTTTCTTTTGTAAAATATTTTATGTCTACTTATTATTCAATTATGGGGACTAGTGAAGAGTCTAAAGCTTTGTTTGCTTCAGTGGGTAAGTTAATCATCCCTTTAATAAAATGGACTAAACTATAATAATAATATAAAGAGAAAAGATTAGATTTTTTGTATGTTTGATTGTTTGTTTGTAATGAATAAACTCAAAAACTACTGGACCAATTTGATAAATTCTTTCACCAGTAGAATGCTACATTATCACTGAGTAACATAGGCTATAATTTATAAAGGTATCACGCGGGCAAAGCCGCTTGCGGATGCTAGTATTTTATTTATTTTTAAAAAACATCCATTTTATACATTCTCTGTTCCACACTGTGTGCCATTATTTCAACAGCCAAGAGTATTCCTCAGTCAATAGAATTTTCTTATATTGTCATTTTCTCTGTTAGTATGCCAACGCTAATGCCATGTTAAATAACAGTGTGGGTGATAATAAAAATGCAATCAATATTACGGAGAACCATTCACTGTTATAATGATTTCATTTTAAAAACACTTAATTTGTTAACATAACATTGGCGTTAACTTTAATAAACTTCTGTACAGCTACTTTTCAAAATACTATTACTATTTATTATCTATGTTTACAATCAACATCTGATAAGTATTTCATCCAATAACTACATGATTTTGGATATAGAAGTCTGAAGTAGTTTTATCTTAATCTTTCTCAATATCAATAGTTTATCTTATTCATAATTCTGCATGAGAGCTCTATCTTATAGGCGACTTGCACCATTCATATTACAAAACATATTACTGTTTGATATTTCAAATTATTTTTATAGGTATCAATTCCTTTTTATTAATTTTTACATTAATTATCCATTATACTAATTAAAAACGATTTAACCTAAATGACTATTATGTAGTTTTTTATTAGTAGACTATGATATAGGTATATACTTCTTAGTCATATAAACTTAATACAAGTCATCAAAAAAATAATTTTGTATCCCTTTGATGTTTCCTGTTTTTACAGTTCCGTAACTCAAAAGCAATAAACGGATCCCTTATAGGATCACTTGTGTGTTTGTCTGTCCATCTGTCACAGCTAATTTGCTCCAAATCTAATGGACTGATTAAGTTGAAATTTGGTACTAATATGTATTTCTGTGACCCAAACACAGATATGTAAATATATGAATTTTGAATATAGGGGTCACTTTTGGGGGCAAACAAGAAAATGAAAATAAAAAGTTTAGCAAACTATACTGTGTGACATATAAAAAGAAAATGGCTAATTGTAAGGATAACATAAACACATTTAAAGATATAAGAAATTATATGAAAATTGGCCATCCCTTATCTCCGAAACGACCGAGCCTACAATTTTGAAAAAAATATAGAGAGTGGTTCTTTACTTATAAATTATAGGAAAACCTATAAGAAGTCTATGGTCTTAAAATAACATGGTAAATCTCTCAATATTGTGTGTACAAACTTGCATTTGCAGTTGGAATGTATGGGAGAAAATGTTTTTCAACAACAATGTTGAGTTTGTATTTGGAATAAATTCATCCCAACTACGGAACCCTTCATTGTGCGTGGTCCGACACGTACTTGGCCGGTTTTTTAAATTAAAGTCATTGATTGCAGGACAAACATGCTTCACTGATGAGTACTGCGACGGTACCTCAAACGATGGCAATAATCGCTTGCTGACTTTCCTTCTGACCACAGCCAGTTCCGTCCTCCTGTTTACATTAGGATACTACTACATAGATAATAGGAGACAAGATGGAAGACTCATTGGCACAATCAATTCATTACAACGGGATTTACTTTTCACAACTAAGGTAAGATATTTTAACTTGAATTTAATAAATAAAGTTAATATTGCTATAAATGTTCTTCTTGTGTTCGCTACTGAGTGCAACATCTTCCCTCATTCCCTGTAAAGAAAACTATAAGGGTTCATTTTTTCCTTTTGAGGTACGGAACCCCATATTTTTTTAAAGTATCTATGTATTATTATTATAGCAGTAGATTTTTGGCAATGTACTGCTATTATGGTAAAAAAGTGTTAGGGCTCAATATTTACACAAATTATCATTTTCCAGGAGTGTGAGATCCTCAAAGAGGAACTTACAACTACTAAGAATAAGTTAGCCGGTATAGAAGACAGCTCATTTGGAATGGATGACATGGTACTGTCCCTGAAAGAAGAAATCAATGAGTTAAAAGCCACAAACGATAGGCTACGGAATTCCTTAGATGATAATGAAAAGTTGCTCAGGGTATCAGAGAATACTGCAGGAGAGTTGCAGAATACCTTGGGTGAGGTGGAAAATACTCTTAGTGAGCTCTTGGCTGAGAGAGCTAATTCTGAAGAGCAAATAGTGGAACTGAATGGTGAGTTCCTATTATTTTTATTGGGTACTATTTGTTGCTAGCCGCCACATAGCTATTTGATGATTTAGCAAAAACCTAAATACACAAATAAAACATCGCAAATTATGCTCAAAACTGATAACCAAGCATTGTATTGGATTGTATTTCAAAATACCTGTAACTTCCCTAGAGTTGCAAAATTTTGTGATCAGTTTTATTTCTGTAGATTTTATTTTATATATGCAGAATACACCTACACAGTAAACAGGTCAATGTATAAAAATATGCATAACGATCAGCATGACAACGCAAAACAATTGTGATATAAAATGTTTTGTAGTATCATTCCAAGTCGTTTAAGTTGATTTTATTAGATTTTCTTTGTTTTCTCTATAGTATTAATGTACGAATATACATACACATACATAAACTCAGACCATTTTCTTATGGGGGTAGTCAGAAATTACAGAACTCCACCTGCTAAAATCCTTACATACGAATGTACGATGTAGGTAATTCATGTATTTGGTCTATATTTTGAGTGATCAATCGCGGGTTCAAATCCCGCACAGAACAAAACAATTAGTGTTTTTATAAGATTCAAATAGTATCTGAAAACGAATTCATGATGAAGCAGAATAGTATTTATTCCGTACGTATTTATAAAACCTGAATTTTTCTGTTTCCAGAAAAGATGCAGGCATTCGAGGAGGAATTCATATCAGTTAGCCGCGAAAGAGATAACTTCCAACTCAAGTATGTATCAGCTGAAAGTGCATTAGAAGAATTCAAGAAACAAAAGAAACAATTTGATGAAATCAACCAGTTGTTAGCAGAAGCTAAAAACACTGTTGAGTTACAAAAACACGAGATTGAAGCCCTAAAAGTAAGTCTCTGTAATATTATTCGACTAGAATTATGTTAGACCAAACCGTGTGATATAATTATGCAATGTTACATACAGCAACTGAAATGGCCTCTAAGACCTAGGTTTTATGTTTTTTTTTTTTTAAGAAGACTCGGCTAAATATCTAAACTAATATTCTAAAGAGTAAAGATTCGATTTTTTGTCTGTTTGTTTGTTTGTACGCTTTCACGCTAAAACCGCTGAACGGATTTGGATGAAATTTGGCACATGTGTAGACCGTGACCTGGGTTAGCACATAGGATACTTTTTATCCCAATATTCCCACGGGACCGAGACTTATACGGGTGAAACCGCGGGGTGCAGCTAGTCAGTTATATAATCTAATATAAATAATAAATATATCTAATTTAACAGATTTTCAAACGGTTTTCTATTGGTGAAAATAATAATACAGACAGACGCGGCGGGAGACTTTGTTTTATAATATGTAAAGATAAAAATAAAAATATATTGTATTGTAATTGATTTGGTGCCCATTTATGACAGGTCATTGCATGAAGTGTGATTATTACAATGTTAATCTGTCTTCAGATCCATGAGGTCTGATCAAGATTGACGCCGCAAATAGAAATATCTGTATATTTTGTGTCAATGATCAATGTAGTATGAAACGTAACACAGTTTGGACTGATATAAAAATTAACTGTCTATTAGTCACCAAGCAATGTTCCCTTTTATATGAATTTAACCAATAACCAACCATTTTATATTTTCAGGAAGCTATCAAAGAATTAAAGACTGGTATGTCAGCAGACGTAGATGTTACATCCTTTATAGACCACACAGAAATAAAAGCTAAACTGTCTAAAGCACTGAAAGAGAAGAACTCATTTGAAAGCAAGTTTGAGGTAAGGTTTAAATTATGATTAAGAGCGTGCATTCTGAAAGTGAGCAATGTCGCAAATAGATGTCAAATATTTCCCTGTTTTGATTAATTTGGCAATATTACTGTATGGAAATATCAAATATGGCTAACTAGTGAACTAAAATATAGATTTAGAAATGCAATAATTAATATCGTAACACCGAAACACCTAAAACGGTCACAACATCAAATTTTGTGTTATAATTGCAATTCATTATTAATATTCTCGTTCATTAGTTAGCAATATACAGGTGGATAATCAAAACAGGTGACAGCTATTTGTGACGTTGCTAACTTTTAGAATAAACGCTCAAACTACAAACTGGTTGCTACTGTCATCAATAAAAATAATAAAAAAGTATATTCAGGTAAAAAGGTAAAACACTAAATACAAATTTGCTTAAATCTACGAAAAATTAAATTATGTTATGTGCCTGAACTAGGTCATCCTGTGTTTCAGGCGAGGCAAGGTATAATATTTGTAAATAATCACATTAATAAAAATCAAGTCATCTAATAGGTATGTAAAAAGGTGTAAAAAGTACAATAAATCTAAAACTACTTGCTAAAATCTTAGTACCTATCCTAACTTAGCTAAACTTAATTAGTACAAATACAACTTTTATTTAAGTACAACTAATAATTTCTCTGTATCTTCATAGGACATACTTTGAAGAGCTTCCTTGACGGTTATGGTCTTCAAATGGTCTCAAAGCATAGTTGCTATTGTATACTCGATAATATTAAGTGTATTGAAATAAGCAGTAAAACGATAGGATCTTTAGATTAACAATAGACGTATTAATGTGCTACATTGAATAACTTGTAATCGCATTCGTAACTATTTTGTTATATCCATGATACATTATGACCCAAGTCCCACTTTAGTTTCCCTACATTTTAGAGCTGGAATCTTGATAATATAACATGATAATGTTTATTATTTGCCAGTCTCATCACGTCTTACATTGTTTTTACAGACAGAATACAATGAAAGAACACGTCTTGCTGAAGAACTGAAGATTACTCAAGAAACTTTAACGAATACAAGTCAAAGTGCTACAGAAGCGCTGACTAGGCTAGAGGTCTTAGGGAAATACTTCCAGGAAAGAGAGGGTGAACTTCTAAAGTAAGTAGACCATTTATAAACTGGGTTCACAATTTTATGTCATTTAAGATTCTGTTGCAGCTTTGAAAATGAAAACGTCACTAAGATATTATTAATCAAGTTAATTTTGCACAAAATTAAAGTAGATATTTGTTTATATTAATGTATTGAAACAAAGATATTTTATGTTATTTATTTTCAGAGAACTTAGCGCCAAAGAATCGTTGTGGCTGAGCAAGCAAGGCGAATCAGCTAGCACAGTGGAAAAAATTGAAATTTTCCAACAAGAAGTACAGAGATACAAGTGAGTAATTTTGATATTTTCTTTGTATAATCAGTTACACAATAATACCGATAAATAAAGTGAAGGAGCGAAAACATAAAATTGTGCTATGCACAGAACAACCAAAATGTTACGACAAGCGTTTGTTGTGTCCGCGCATCGCAATAATCTCAGAGCGAATGGCTTTTTGTAATAGTATTTTTACGTTGCTAATTTATATTTCATGCTGTCTCACTCTTGTTTTCGCCATCACATTTCAATTTATCAAACAATGTTAAAGGGAGAAATGCGACGCGCTAACACTAGAGCTAGCAGAACAAGAGTCATCGCGTCGCAGCGCACTCAGCGAAGTAGAATCCCGAGCGCACGCCGCATGGTTAGAAGCGCGCGCGGCTAAACGTGACGCCGACGCAGCGCGCGACGACGCCGCGGCGTTACGACGCAAGCTGGCGTCGCTCAGTGCCGACGGAGCCGTCTCACCTCATCACAGTACGTACACCTTCAATTACGTTATTGATAAACCCCGCGTGGAGAAGCGCGAGCGGCTAAACACTGGCGTAGCGCGGGACGGGACTATATAGTGCCGCCGACGGTGCCGTCTCACCTCGTAAACGTTTAAAACCTCTACAAAATCAAAATAAACAAATAACTGTTTTTCTAATTATGGCGATTCTGGTTGAGCTCGCGAAATCAGTGATACTCACGCGGCAACGATGACATTAAATCCTAACGTCCGTGGCAGGCGCGGTCTTAATAAGCGTCAGCGAGAAACCAAAAATCTGAAAATCTCGTACTAAATTTATTATTTACTAGCTTTTGCCCACGACTTCGTCAGCGTTTCCGTCGTTTTTCGTAAAAAAAGTACCATATGTCCTTCCTCACGGTTCAGTGGTTTTGATGTAACAGACAGATTAACTTTCGTATTTTAGTAGGGAAATATAATATGTCAATCCACAATACTGTTGAAAAATATCGCAATAAGGAACCGCAGAATATTATTATTAATAGCTGTGCCCGCGACTCCGTCAGCGTGTGACTCCTTGTATGTTATTAAGTTAATGTATTGGTAATATTGTTTAGATCACTTTCACATGAGGCTTAAGAACCTATAGAACGAAAATACTTCAGCGCAAAGCTTCCGGGTAAACTCTGTTGAAAGTTGACCCGTCCGGCACGTGAACATAAAGATTTCTAGAACTGCTAACCCGGGAAAGAGCGACATATAACTGACCATGCGAGAAACAACTGACACCGAGATCTACTCCAGCAACACGAAAAGTCTGCCCTTGAGCCTTATTAATTGTCATTGCATAACACACCGATACTGCGAATTGCGTTCTTTTAAATTGGAATGGAAAATTATTTGGTATTATGGGAATTCTGGGAATAAAGACGGTCTCTCCTGCACCGCAGCCTGTTAAAATTTGAGCCTCGATTACATTTTGTTGCAACTGGGTTACTTTTAGCCGAGTTGATACTTCTCCAAAAATGTTATCTTTGGTAAGTAGATCTATCATTGATTTTAATTTTAATTGAAAAACTCTTGCGATAATATCATGGCGGTCATGCGGTGCTTGACCCTCAAGAAGCTCCCGAGTGATTTCATCCCACTTGGGATTGGTAGTTACAGTAATAAATAAGTCGGGACGTCCATATTTTCTTACGTAAAAAGCGTCTTGAGTACGTTCGTGCATGTAGCGTGGACCACCAGTAAAAGAAGAGGGTAAAATAACTAAACGGCCCATATTCACAGTATCATTATCTTGCTGCATGGCGTCGCGAAGGTGCACGTATTCTTCAGCGCGCAGCTGCCTTTGATTAGATCGTATATAAACTAATCTTTCGGTTTCAATTTTTGCGTACATGTCAACAATAAACTGATTAAATATGCCACGAAAACGTTGAAAGTATACAAATCTATTCCGTCTCACTTGCAAGTGGTAACAATAAAATTGAAGGTATGACACCTTTTTATTATAATTAGGTGCGCCTGTACGCGGATCAGTTTGGTATACAGCGAAATTATAACCATCTTCCCCTCGACAGTATATCAAAGGATATTGCAAACTGTCGTAAGCCCTGTGGGATTCGAAAATACGTTGCAAACGATTGTCTCTGGAACGGATAACGATATCACGCCTATCACATTCCTGGTCGACCAATACTACAACAACTTCATTCGTGAATGGAACGGTATAACGCCCAGGGTGTTCCTGAGTTGGACGCCTATCGGCATTTATAACAATTTTATAATTGTTATCACCATCTTGAGGAAGAGCTTCTAATGCCGATTTAAAACTGCATACATACGAATTAACCTGATGCAACATGTTCTGAAGTTGTGAAATGAGTTCAGTATTTAAATTCGGGAAATATTGATTTCTTATATTCGACTGTTCGTTGTAGTCGGATACAAAATATATTTGAAGAAATTTAGGTTGGTCTTCAGGCAAAAGGGACCCTATCAAATGGTAAACCTGACCTTGTATCTTAAAAGTAGGTATGAAAGGACCTTCTGAGATTTGTTGAGCACCAAAGGATGTCATTTGAAATGCACTATTATAAGTTCGAATATTGTCTAAGAACTGTTTAGATTGCACATGTTCCCCTAAAAGTAGTGATTTCAAAGGTTCCGGTGGGTCTTCGAACAAAGGCAAATTTATTTTACCTCCAGAACAACAGAAACCAGCAGACTCCTTACTCCACTTTGAAGCATTACAAAAAGAACATACTACGTTCATATCGCCTATTACAGAAGATGATCTGTAATCAATTGAGAGGTTATAAGCAAACCCACTTTTATATTTGTCGGACCACGCCACCGAATTTGTAGATTGATCTTCTATGTGTACATCTAAGTCATTATAACTATGTCGAAATCTGTCTGCAGTAAGACGGGCCTCTCGCTGATCGTCTGTTTCAAGAGACCGAATATTTTCAATTCTTAATCTTTCATTAGACAAAGTTATTAATCGTTCTTGTCTCAAAGAATTGTAATAATCGCGTCCCGACTCTAGTCGTTGTTCATGCTCATGTTCGTCTTCAAGAGATCGAGTAATATTATGGTGCACCCTATCATTTGTCAAACGGTCTTGATATTTAGTAAAAGTTTCAGATTCTCGAGATAATGTATGCCGTTCGAGGTCAGCTGTGAGACGTAATTCCCTCTCAGTGTAAGTTTCAGACTCGCGAGATAATGTATGCCGTTCGCGTGTGCGTACGCGCAGCGGAATGTTGTTGAATTTAAAGATTTTAATTATGCAGATATTTAGTGTATGACGTCGTATAATTGTGTATGGTAAAAAAAAAATTGTGCACGCAACCATTGTGGAGAAATTCACCAAAAACTGATTCCGCTGGGCGAACGTTGTCCTGGCGGAACTTTTTTTAATCCATAGACTTTAGAAGAAAAGAGATGTGTCCAAAAATTAGTGTGTATTTGTGTGTAATTGTGTATGTATTAATAAAACTAGTGCATGCATAAACTTCGGAGAAATTCAAGTTTCCGCTACGCGAACCTTTGGCCATTAGCTAGTTTTCATATAAAGCGCTTACATAGAGAGCTGTAGATTTTTACATACGTTGTTTTGAATTTGTTTATATTTGTTTAAAAAACAGATTTAGAAAAAATCGTAGGGCTTAAAAGATAAAAATATAAACGTAAAATACGCTTATTAGGTCTTAGTTCTTAAAGTATGCACTTTGGGGTCTAGATTTTCACGTTTATACAAACCTTGTAAGTGTCTGCAACATGTTGCCAAGTATCAATGATGTTCCGTTAGTAACTAAAGAGTTATAGGACAAATTTACCATGAACAGATCACTGTTTACAAAGCAGTCAAATATCACGCCGTTCTGAAGGAATTGCATGGTAATATGTATTTCAATAATTAGTGTATTCATTCAACTATTCTTATGCAAAATTTCATGTCATTAAATTCAGTAATTAAAGAAAAACAATTATAATACTGACGAAGCATCGAAAACCTACATAACCCGACCAAGTTCGGATGGCTACAAAAAAGCGGCCGTGCAATATATTTAGGTAACATCCCAAAATTTACAGTATAATACCGGTATTGAATTGGTATAGGTGATAACACAATTGTTGTTTCGATATAATTTATAGGTCATTTATTTTTGTACACCTACTTTTTTAAATGTATTTGACTATGACAGAAAGTAGGTACTATTTGCGTAGGTACTTTATTTAAGTATGCGCTTGAGACTTGAGATATAATCTAAATATATTATTTAAGACAAATAAAATTCATACAGCTAATTTCTATTGAAGATTTCACGGATCAGGATTCTAACTATAGACCCCTTAGGGAAATTAAATATTTACCACATGTAAGTATGTACTACTGTTTAGGTAAATATTTATCATATTGTAGCTTATTACACTATTTAACCAATAGACTAGGCATGCACGAGCGTTCCCCTTTGCAACTTTAGTGGATCAAACAATCTAATAACTTAAAAAAAACTACTTCTTGAATCGATTTTTTTTTCTTATGTATGTGAGCGTGTTCCCCCGCACCCCACCAAAATATGCAGAATTATTTTGTTCGAAGTTCGGTACGCTTAATCCTTTAGTTAAATTGTCTAAGTATTGTAGTTATGAATTGATCAAAAATATTCTTGTGTGAAAAAAATTAAAAATATTTTTGTACGCGGATATTTAAATAGAGAAGTACTTGTTAATTGAAGATTTGTTTTTATCGTAGATAGTGGCGTTATTATTAAAAAAATATTTTTCATTCAAGAAATGCAATTGTTTTATTTTTTCCTAACGCTTGTGTACGCAACTGTACCATATTAATAAATACTATATTGGAAGGTTAAGAACGTTTCTTAGATATATGGCACGGCCGCTTTTTTGTAGCCATCCGAACTTGGTCGGGTTATGTAGGTTTTCGATGCTTCGTCAGTATTATAATTGTTTTTCTTTAATTACTGAATTTAATGACATGAAATTTTGCATGTGAATAGTTGAATGAATACACTAATTATTGGCATACATTTTACCATGCAATTCATTTAGAACGTCGTGATATTTGACTGCTTTGTAAACAGTGATCTATTCATGGTAAATTTGTCCTATAACTCTTTAGTTACTAACGGAACATCATTGATACTTGGCAACATGTTGCAGACACTTACAAGGTTTGTATAAACGTGAAAATCTAGACCCCAAAGTGCATACTTTAAGAACTAAGACCTAATAAGCGTATTTTACGTTTATATTTTTATCTTTTAAGCCCTACGATTTTTTCTAAATCTGTTTTTTAAACAAATATAAACAAATTCAAAACAACGTATGTAAAAATCTACAGTTCTCTATGTAAGCGCTTTATATGAAAACTAGCTAATGGCCAAACGTTCGCGTAGCGGAAACTTGAATGTCTCCGAAGTTTATGCATGCACTAGTTTTATTCATACATACACAATTACACACAAATACACACTAATTTTTGGACACATCTCTTTTCTTCTTAAGTCTATGGATTAAAAAAAGTTCCGCCAGGACAACGTTCGCCCAGCGGAATCAGTTTTTGGTGAATTTCTCCACAATGATTGCGTGCACAAATTTTTTTTTACCATACACAATTATACGACGTCATACACTAAATATCTGCATAATTAAAATCTTTAAATTCAACAACATTCCGCTGCGCGTACGCACACCCGTTCGCGGTCAGCTGTGAGACGTAATTCCCTCTCAGTGTAAGTTTCAGACTCGCGAGATAATGTATGCCGTTCGCGGTCAGCTGTGAGACGTAATTCCCTCTCAGTGTAAGTTTCAGACTCGCGAGATAAAGTATGCTGTTCGTGGTCAGCTGTGAGACGTAATTCCCTCTCAGTGAAGGTTTCGGACTCGCGAGATAATGTATGCCGTTCGCGGTCAGCTGTAAGCCGTAATTCTCGTTGTGAAGCAGTTTCAGCTCCTCGGGATAACGCATGTTGTTCTCGGTCAATGGTACGCCTTAGCTCTCGTTGAGAAGAGCTTTGAGACGCCCGTGATGTAGCTCGTCTCGCTCTGTCAGCTGCTAATCGCATCTCTCTCTCTGGAGAGCTTTCATTGGCTCGAGAAGTTGAGGCACTAACTCTCATAGAGTTGAACCGCTCTTTCCTCTGCCGATTCTTGAGAACGCGTAATTCTCATTCTCTTAGCTTTACTCGAAGTTCGAGATAAAGATAATCGTTTTTTAGGTGGCATTGTGTATTTTATTTTTAATCGACGGTAACGGAAAGCCTGTCAGTTACCTAACAAAATAACCTACGTTAGACGTCCTAACTATAGCTACCTTACACTTAAAATCTAAGTGCCTATTTAAACTAAAATATTCTAATAGAAATATGTACAACTTACAACAAAAAAAGAAATAAAAATAAAGCTGAAACGCCTGTGCAATACTATCTACCTATGCCTACTTCACTTAAAAATAAATACCTATAACTACTATAATTAATAAAAGTATCTACGCTTTTACCTACTTAATACAAAAATAAAATTGAACATAAATTAGCCAAAACTTACCTATTGGTGTCTAAAAATCTATGCGTACTACTTCTACTTCTACTTCACCTAAAAATAAATAAAATGCAAACTATTAATAATTTGTAATTTGAACGAATATTTAAACACTACCAAAACAACTAATACCTATTTTATAAAATAACAACAAAAGAAATTCAAATAAACTATAAGACTAAAAGTCGCTGATAAGCACGGTTTGTTAATATCAATTATTGTCTGTCAATAAGGTCGAACGCTCTGAACGCATGAACGCATCAACAGCCAAATATTGATTGAAGCTCGCGCTCTTTTTTTTTTTTTCTTTTTTTTTTAACTTTGGCCTATTGCAGGTGACCACTAAGGTCGTGGCTGCTTAACCGGACTTTCCTGTGGTTGCCTTTAGTTTCTACACTAAGAGCCTCCAGCCAGGAGCATAAATGCAAACTATTCTAGGTTACAAACTAAACGAACGCTCGCTAAGGGCACCCCCTGTGGGGTACGAACCTCGGCTTAGGGCGTTCGCTGAGGGGGGGACAGCAAGTACTGGGACAGGCTGGATCAAGGAGTGATCATTATTATTATATATATTATAGGGGAATTTAAAACTACACGCTCAGCTGCGGCACGGGCTGGCGTTTCATCGGACAAGAAGCTCGCGCTCGGACCTCCCGCCTTTTTATACCCTACCGCCACGACCCGCGTCGAGCGCGGCAACCGTTACACATTTCATTTTCATTTATCTTTATTTAACATCGATACATGAACATGCACTTATCCTAAGACACACTAACTCACTATAATTAAGACACTTTATGAGGCTAGCGATTCACCTTACAAAACTTTTAAAGGATATTTTTATAACTGTTAACAACATAAACATAACACAATAATCATGGGTACATGATGGCAGTTGCGCAAATTATTTAGCTAGTTATAATTTACTGATTGCATGTAGGTATGACAAGAAAAAATAATTTTAAGTTAATTTGCTGATCGCACGGTGCTACGTATGTAATACTAGCAACCGTGAGACCAGGCAATGATCAGTGGGCAGAGCCTCCCTGCCGCCCGCGCTCCAGCGTATCTGCCGCCGGGACCGGGGCGGCAGTAAGCCTCTTAGGTTTCAAGCTGCTGGTCGTTCGGACCTCGGGTGGTGGGAACAAAAGGTAGTGATGCGGTAGGCGGTAAATGCCGTATCTATCGATATATGGTAATTTGTCTAGGGTTGACGAGCATAGATTCGAAATTAGTGGGTTGGTAGTATTAATTTTATTTTTATTATAAAATCTTCATGTTATTTTAATTACGTGATTAAATAATAAGGGAAGTTGAATTTTTTCATGTAATTTCTTAACGTTTGTTTTATATTTGGTTTTATAGGATATTTTGACTGCTTTATTTTGGACAACTTGCAGAAGTTGGTGGTTAGAAATACATGTGCTACTCCAGACAGGGCAGGCGTACGTTATACACGGACGGACAAGGGTGGTATAAATTCTTAGTTTAGTACTGCTACTTAATTTGCTTTTACGATTCATTATTGGGTTTAAAGCACCACGGGCTTGGACGCTCTTCGAACGCAAGTCAGCAATATGATTGGACCAATTTAGACGACTATCCATTTTGATCCCAAGATAGGGCACATAGTTTTTCCAAGGAACTGTATGCCCTGCTATTTTTAAAGTTCTTGAAGGGGGTTGCCTAGCACGGGAGAAAAATATTGCTTCCGTCTTATCCTCATTTATTTTGAGTTTCCATTTCTTAAAGTAGTCCAGAAGCAAATCTATAGAAAATTGTAGGCGACCTATAATTAAATCGGTATCACCCGAAGAGGTATAAGAGGCAGTATCATCAGCAAAGCAAGCCAAATTGGTTCGAAGTTGAATGGGAATATCATTTACGAACAGGAGAAATAAATAGGGTCCAACAATTGAGCCCTGAGGAACACCAGCTGGGACATTTTGAGGTAATGAAGTGGTATTTCCGATGTAAACCTGGAATTTACGATCCGCAAGGTACGATTGAACGAGTTTGATGAGAAGCATAGGCACATCAAGAGTGAGCAACTTGTGGAGCAGGCCTTCGTGCCACACGGTATCAAATGCTTTTTCGATATCGAGCAGAAACATACCTGTGGACTGTTTAAGATTTAGATGATGGGCTATGTGCTCTGTCACCCTGGCTAACTGTTGGGTAGTTGAATGAGTGGCACGAAAACCAAACTGCTCTTTGATCAGACACTGCCCAGTCAGACTCAAAAACTTTACCAGCAGAAGATAGCAGACTTATGGGGCGGTAACTTAAGGGTAAAGTGCTATCTTTTCCAGGTTTTTTAAGAGGTATTGTTTTAGCATTTTTCCAGATGTTTGGGAAATAGCCCAGACCAAAACAGCCACTGAAAATTTTAGTAACGTAGACTATCGCTTTCTGTGGCAAGTTCTTTTAAAAGTAAGTTATGGATCCCATCATGACTTATAGATTTACGGGATTTGAGCCTAGTCAAGATTTTACGAATCTCAAATAGCCTCACCGGCTTTATAAAATCAGAAGCGAGATTATAACTATTAATGACAGACATAGAGTTCGATACCTCATCCTTGAGATAGGAGTCACAAGCCCAGCTAGTGGTAAGGCTCATGTTGTCACAAAAGGCATTTGCCAAAGCGTTACATTGTTCAGACGTGCCAGTTGTCAGGGACCCATCCGAAAGTTTAAGGGGAGGAATGTTCGCGGATCTAGGCTTGAGAGATTTTGTCACACGCCAGATATATTGACTGGGGTTATCAACTTTTGCCAGTTTAGCATTCCAAACATTATCGAGGTAATTTCGGATATTTGTGTTTATATGTGTTTGTAAAATGTTTATATGGCTGCGATTGAGCCTTCTAAGGTAACCACTGGGCAGTTTCTGTTCAATACGACGCAAATCGTTTTTGTAGCGGATTAAACTTTTAACGTACTGAGGAAGTTTGGTAGGGGTATCGCTAAACACAGCAGCCGAGGATGGTATGGAGGAGTCTCTAGCATCGATAATAGTTTGCTGCAAATGAACAATGGCAGTATCAATGTCTTTTTCGGTTTTAAACGTCTTAGAACTAAGCATAATGTTTTTATTGAGGTGAGAACGATATTCAGTCCAGTTTGCGCAGTTAAATTTAAAGAACCGAGCTTTAGCCTTGCGACACAGTGAACCTCCGATGGTAAAGAATATGGGGTAGTGGTTAGAAGACAATGCTGTTACCGTGTCGACATCACTAATGCAGCTTACATTTAAGGACAGCACCAAGTCCGGGCTAGTTGGTTTGCGATTGAGACAATAGTTTACTTGAGTAGGTAAGCTAGGACTATCTATGACATACTCGGATTCAAGCATGTGGTTGAAAAGAGTCCTGCCTCGCGTATTAGTGTAGCTACTGAGCCACTGTGAGTGGTTGGCATTAAAGTCTCCCATGATAACAACATGGGAGCAAAAGCCAAACAATAACTCGAGGTCGCTGCGAAGCATTGGCAGATTGGGTGACTGGTAAATGGATAAAACAATGTGATCTATTCCTGATATTTTGATAGTTTTACCGATAACCTCAATATTTATAGTGTTAGGAACTGCTAAAGCCGAAAGATCAAGGTCATTTCTTACAAGAATAGCAACCCCTTGCCCACGGCCAGTGTGATGTTTATCTTCGCGATAACAAGTAAAGCCAGGTGTGACTAAAGTTGAGTTTGGGGTTAGCCTAGTTTCACAAACACCAATAATATCAACAGACAAAACCCTTACCGCCAAATCAAGAAGTTCGTGAATTTTTAAACGTACTCCACTAGAGTTCCAGGATAACAGGCGGAGTTCCACAGAATCAAACATATTTGGCAAGATGAGAGAGTACGAGCATGACCTTGTCCAACCAAGACGTGCAAGCAGCAAATTGGGATTTTATTTTTCTTAATTCTAGAAGAATTTCAAACATCTCCTTTGTAGCCTCGTCATTGGGGCCAGGCGTAGGGTGATCAATGGGAATCCGATTTTTCATCGATGCCAGGTCGCTGGTTCCTACAGAAGGCCAGGATCTGTAATTTGAAGTCGGTGTTGGTTGAGACATCGGATGCATCATTTTTGGTGGAATCGCCGAAGATATTGATTTCGGAGGCATCATTGAAGGTACGGGTTTACGCTCTAAGGCTTTCTTTTTCTCGATGCTGTCCAGATATGCCATTCGGACACTACACTTCCTGTAGTTCGCCGTGTGAGCTTCATTGCAATTACAGCAATGAGCAGGCTCAGTGCGGTCAGACTTGGTACACGAGGCAATTGCGTGAGGAGAAACACACTTCACGCAGCGAGGGGGCTTGTTGCAATTGAGAGGTGCGTGGCCAAACTCGTGACAGCGAAAGCATTGAGCGCCATGAGCTCGGTTTGGCTTGAATTTGCTGATGGTAACCACACAACTACACAGGTACCTTATTTGCCGGAATTTTGTGATATCAGCTCCTGCTGGTAGCTGCACCAAAAAGGGAGGACAAGGATTGTCCGGGTTGGACTGACTGCGAGTCTTAAAGGGTTTTACTGAGGCTCCGGCGAAGCCAAGTTTCTCCAGCTCCTCTGGTAGTTCTTCTTCAACATATGACGGAAGTCCGCGAATCACTGATTTGGGCACCTTTTCGTCCTTCCGAGTGAAAGTAACAAAGGAGGCATTTTGAAGACGAAGACCATCCTTATTGCCTGGTGGCCGTCAGCTGTGTGACATATAATCGCAACTTTGCCTCCATTTCTATATTGAAGGTGGTAAAGTTTAGTAAACTGAGCAATTTTATTCTTTAAGTCCTCATGGGTCCAGTCGGTGTTCATATCCAGGATAATAGGAGGAATGTGACCGGTCTTCTTGACTTTGACGGTCGCTTTGATGTAGAATTCATTACCAGAAGTTTTGGTGACATCATCTACCGGAAGGTCTTGAAAATTGTTGTGGGTTGGAATGTCTCGGGCACTATCGAATTCTGCGCGTTTTGCGACAGCTGGCCGTTTTGGCGTACGCCAATCGTCCACATTTTCGGTTGCTGGTCTCTTGGAGTTGAGACTACCGCTTGAGTCCGATCGATGCAGGTATCTTTTCATTAGTACCAAGGGTTGTTACACATTTTATCGATAACGATTTGTCGAATCTTGAAATCACTATTCTGAGTTGAGTAAGAACGAGAGCTAATTATTACGAGCGTGCACACGAGACACGTGCGAGACGCTGACTCGAACCGTTACACAAAAATAATCCTTATGGCATGATTTAGTATTCACGCGCGACGGCGCGATGGTTTATTAGCGTATCTCATGTATAAGTTTGGTGTTTCTATACCGATTACTATGATTCTTTTTTTATTGAATAGGTAATAATATTAACTTCTTTTAATTAGGGATGAGTGAGAGTATTATAAACGTAAGAGTAAACAAATATAATCAGAAAGCTCCGAACTGCTAAGCTATCGGGAGTTACACGTGTTATTGTGAGTCAACCACAAAAGATAGACATTATGCTGTTGTGGGATATTTTTTAGATAATTTTATGTAGAACATTTCCGTCATAAATGATTTCTATGTAGCTTTAACCATTAAGGCTGCACACGAGACGGAAGCTTAAAAAATGGAGCAACTTCTCCCGTTTTCCCAACATTTCTCTTCACTGCTCTGCTCCTATTGATTGTAGCGTGATGAAAAGTATACTACAACCTCCCCAGGAGTATGAAGAATAATTGTACCAAGTTTCGTTAAAATCCGTCGAGTAGTTTTTGTTTCTATAAGGAACATACAGACAGACAGACAAAAAATTTACTGATTGCATTTTTGGTATCAGTATCGATCACTAATTACCCCCTGATAGTTATTTTGAAAATATATATCATGTACAGAATTGACCTCTCTACAGATTTATTATAAGTATAGATGACCGCGACCTACTAATGATATTCTCTGCCAGACAATTTTCGCACTTAGAGCTTAAGACTCTAAGCACATCTCTCAATGCTAACGCTCATATATTTGTCCCAGAAGTGTGTTCCCCGCTGGAGCCCGTGGAGCCGGGCCTGCCGCCGCCGCTGCCGCCGATGTTCCTGCCGCCGCCGCTGCTGCCGCCGCTGCCGCGCCCGCCGCCGCTGGGCAGGCTGCCCTCGCCGCACCCGCCGAGGTATGTCTGCTACAAAAGTATCTGATGCAAATATTAACAAACTAGCTACGCCCCGTGGTTTCACCCGCGTAAGTCTCGATCCCGTGGGAATATCGGGATAAAAAGTATCCTATGTCCTAATCCAGGGCATGGTCTACCCATGTGCCAAATTTCATCCAAATCTGTTCAGCCGTTTTACCGTGAAAGCGTAATAAACAAACAAACTCACTTTCGCATTTATAATATACAGGGTTACAGGGAAAGTCGTACTGAATATTAAAGGATGTTATTATTCAGGTCATTTCCGATGAATTTCATTCTGAAATAAAATGTCCGAAACTTAACCGTTATGGAGATATTAAATTTTAAAGATTATTTTTAAAAATCCTTTATTTTTTGGCTTTTAGTCGTTTTCTTTGGGATTAGAGCTCCTAGAGTCGGTTTTTTTGATGTATCTAGTTAGAGGACATGTCCATTAATAAAAATGATCAACAGAAACTGAACCTACTACTAACAGCTTAAAAAACTGCTCGACAACGGTTAGTATTATGAATTTTCTAATAGTGTTCTTAACTTTAACAGGCTTTTAATAAAAAAAATTGTATGGAACTTATTCTGCAAATAATTTTATAAAGTTCTACGTCTCTTTAGCTATTCAAAAAGGTATATCATCTACTAGGTTTGTTCATAAAATCTTAAAATAATGTTATTAGAATAGGCCCATCTGGTAGTACAACATAACAGAATTTCGATACAAAAGAATCCGGCTTACTACCTGGCACTTTTAAACAATGAAAAAAGGTTTGGGTAGACATTGTTTGTGCCCGGGAGACGTGCGGTGACAGGTATTTATGTCATTTTAAATGTCTGAATTGTCAAATCGTGGATCGTGGTGTTTGTTTAGTCTGCTCATGCGAATCTTCCATGGTAGATGTGTTATCCGTGCCTGTGTTTTGGCTTGGATTTTTGGACTGTTTCATCTTCTAACTGTGTGACGTGGCTTGTAACTGGACTTTGATTTGTGTTGTGAACATGGCAACATTTACCAACGAGGAATATGCTGACATCCTAATGTGTTATGGATTTTGCGAAGGAGTGTCGTTGCGTGCACGCAATGAATACATGCTAAGGTATCCTACTCGCCGAGTACCTGATATTGGCGTATTTGACAGAGTTTATCGAAGACTACGAGAAACTGGTTCTGTGCTAGTATCTCCATAACGGTTAGTTAATATCTCCATAACGGTTAAGTTTCGGACATTTTATTTCAGAATCAAAATCATCAGAAATTACCTGAATAATAACCTCCTTTAATATTCAGTACGACTTTCCCTGTAACCCTGTATATAGTTAGGATTGATTAGAATTCAGAAAGCATACCTGTGGATTCCAATTTGCAGTTCCACTTCCAAATTGAGTGCTTTGATTTGATTATTTGAATACTTAAACCCGAAATTCTGATTTTAAATCACCTTAAAGATCTTTTTCATTTGAAAATGAGGTTATTTTTATAACCTCAATTGTCATCTATGATTTTTCAATTACAATTTAATAATGTTATTCTAACAACAATAATTGGAAAGGGGTCGTCAATAAATCACATGAGACTCGAAAAAATTACAGAATATATTTAATTAGAAAGAACGAGAACCCCTCCCGGGTTTTGAAAAAAACACGCAATATCACAAGAGGCGCATTTCTAAACCGAAAAGCGGCCCCCAAACAAAATACTTTTCTTTCTATTTAAAGATATTCTGTAATTTTTTGAGATACTTTGAACCAAAAAAATACACGTGACACCTCACCACGTATCACCAGAAGGGCTTAAAAAGTTGCTAAAAAAGATCACGTGATTAATGGACGACACCAAAAGTGGTGACATAAAGTTGAAACTTTCTAAATACAGATGTATGTTACTGATGTCCTATAGTGTAGGATTGCGTAAGAATTTAACCTGAACAGAGTATGTTAACTAGCACTTTCATCAGATACTTTCGGAACAGAGTTGTCTGATATTTCTGAAAAACGATGCCTAGGCATGCCTATCGTTTCTGACCGGCATTTTTTAACTACAAATTGCCATCGTTCACAGATACGGCGAAAGGCGCTATTCCCCCGACAGTCGGTATTCGCCCGAGAGTCGATACTCGCCGGATAGTCGGTATTCGCCCGAGACTGTGCGGTATTCGCCCGACAGTCGATACTCGCCGCGTTCCAGGCGGTCGCCTTACTCGCCGAGGTCGAGGCGACGATCGAGATCGAGGGAAAGGTAAAAATTTAAAGTTCATTTTAGATCTATAATTCTGAAGAAGCCCGAAAGTCTGACAACCAGTCTTACGATGAAGGTTGGTGTTGCCCAGTAACTGGGTTGTGGAGGTCAGATAATCAGTTGCTCCTTATAAAATACTGGTATTCAGCTGCAGCTGAAGATTTCTTTGAAATGGGTATCCATTCTGCAGGACGGGACATGCTTTTCTGAGCAACACTTAATTTTGAAGTCAGTCGGCTATTTTATTTGACACTAGCGGCTGCCCCTAATTAGTTTTTCTAAAATCAAGAAGCCTAAGTTACTCCTTATAGCATCAGGTATCTGCCAGTGAAAGTCCCGTTAAAATCGGTCCAGCCGTTTCGGAGATTAGCCGAACAAACAGACAATAATTTAAAAAATGTTGTATGTACCTTATATACTTCCGCATTTAGTAATAAAAAGCTGTTATTTTGACGTTACAAACAGACAGTTAAATTTGATTTGAAAGAAAGTAAGAAAGAAAGAAAGAAAATATGTTTATTTGCGGTAAATATGACGCAAAGAAAAAAAAACACGAGAATAACGAATTTGTAAGTATAGATTGGAGATCGTTTAAAGTTGTGTCGCGTAACAAGTTGATTAAAATGTCAAAGGTCTGGATACAACAATCAATATCAATGGCAATGAACTACTGAGAGTAGTTCTAAATTAGTATGATAAATAACATTTATCGTGATATTTTCATGCCATATGTTTCTAAAACAACGAAGCTAATTATAAAATAAAATTTCAAATCATGTCACATTGTTTAATAAGCAAAGGCAAAAATAACAAACTTCCATTCAAACTTTTATCCTCTAATTAACCCCACCTGGGGCTGAATTTTCAAAAATCCTTCTTAGTTGCTCACTTTCAATATTAAGGAACTCTTGCGCAAAATTTCATACTCCTAGACCCAGCGGTTAAGGCTGTATGTTGTTTGTCAGTAAATGAATTTAAGATTTTACATATTATCGAGGAACTTCACATATCTAAGCAGTTTGAAAACAAAATCCCGTGAACATGATGACCACATCTGTTACCGCCCCGGTTCTATAGCCGCCGATCGCTGCAAGCAGAAATAGTCCTTACGATGTACAGATATGAAGTTCTTCGATAGTACATACAAAACTTCAAGCGTTCTATTCGTTGGGGTAGGCAGAAACTACAGAACGCCACCTGCTACGATCCTTACATACTCGTTTTGTCTCGTTTACGTTCATACGTCTGGTCATACACACACGCCGGTTGCGAGTACTACCTAACCTTTCTAAGTAAAAAATATAATTTATCAGGTACGAAGAACCTCGTGTGACACGGTCGCGGAATGGCCCAGCGCCTCCGCCCATAGACACGGAAACTGAATACAACTCAGACAGCCCGTCACGGCAGCCGCGCAGGCGTGGAAGATACTCAAGACATTCAGGTAATATGATCATTACACCCATTTTACACGATGCAAAAGTCTTTCCTGCGGCATACAATAAAATTGAAGCAACAAATGACTTGCATCATTTAAACACTATTTAGACGATGCAACTTGTATTGTTACTTTAAGTATGCCACTAGCAATTAAATCGCACTTTCTTGATCAGGCTTTACATCTTATTTAGTTCACCCTTTGGTTATCCCTGGAACCATATGTTTCCGGCGATTATTGAACCATTGAGTCTATTTCGAGGACAGTTAATTTATTAATTACGTTCAGTAGCATTCCGTAACTAATTCAGTAAGACCACAGATGGTTCACTCCGCAAAAGCATTTAAATAAAAAGCGACTCTTCCTACCACAAATAAAGTGCAATTCAGGTCGCACAGCGCTAATTACCTACAGTTATTGTAATTTGACGTATTCCTTCTAGGACGTGATAGTGTGACCTATTTGCAACAATTAAGCACCCCATAAACCCCAGGCAAAAATTGATGGGATTCGAGAAAACCTAATTTTTATGTATCACCTAGAAGTTGCCTCTCTTTCTTTCGCGTAACTCTTAGATCTTCTGACTACTTTACACTCACTGAACTGACCCAGCAAGTCCAGCCAGCCGCGTACTTTTAGCTTCATACCTAAAATGCGGAGTGAACCATCTGTATTTATCTTTTGCAAGACCTATATCTGGCAGTTCACTGTGTAGCTTTTCATGTTTTTGATGTCACTTTAAAACGTATTGTACAGCAATTTTGCCATTTTATCATCCTTAATAACATGAAACCTTGACGTTACAACTCTAACCCCAACATACTTTATCCGCCTTCCATATAAATTAGACGAAAATAATATTTATTTCATTTTTCAATAACAGCTGTACAGCAACACAGGTAAACATTTTCGATACTAACAGCACATTATAAGTTTTCAATATTCCCTTTTAATTTATTATTTGTTTTATTTATTTCGATAGATGTAACTCAAATTATTATCCATTATTTATATTGTTTGTTTCAGGTCCTAGCTCAGGTTCAGGTTGTTCAACAGAATCCGATAAATGAGATGGTCTCAATAGGTTACCAAAACCAAGATCTATTTGTATATAATAATGTTGAGATGATGCCAAAATTGGTTACGGTGGTTCACGAATGTATTTATTAGTTGTGAAAAATAAACATTTTATAGCTTATGACGTGCGTTAAAATCTACAGCTCAAGGGTAGGTTTCATTTGGGTTTTATTCGGTTCTGTACCGCTATTTTTTCCTTAACCATTTTGTGGTATACGAAATGTAAACGGTTAACAAATGACAGAAAAGATTTCAATTTATTCCAAATTTATATGTGATTGATGCTTATGAATTATTCAGAGAGTAATAAATAAAACAGCCTCGTTGCTCTAGTGGTCGCAAGCGCTACTGCTGACCCTGGGTTTGATTCCGAGGTCGGGTGAAGTGTTATCGGGTTTTTCCGCCTGGAATTTCTCAGTAGCAGCGCGGAGTCTGTGCCTGGTTTATGGCAATAGGCTCGCACCCTATTACAAGGGACTTAAACATAACTAGCGAAATACACACACCGTGGTACACCTCTGCCTGACCCTTCGTGGATTACAGGCGTGATGTTATGTTATGTAATAAATAAAAATATTTCTTACTCAACAATCCTCAAACAGGTCCAGGATAACGGCATTGCAGTCCTAATGTTAGTCATTATTCGTTTTAACTACATATAGCAAGTATTTTAATAAATGTTCGAGTATTTTCCTGTATATTTGCACAGCAACATGTTACTTTATTAACTAGGGTTTAAAGTAACCGAGAATGGAATTGGTGCAGTTAGATCACGTCAAATCTTTCCGAACGCATCACTCAGTAGAATTGTTCTACTAATATTTAAACTTTTGAGCCATACATCGTATACCCGGAAAGACTGCTATTATTCTATTAGGCAAAATAATAATAATAATTTGAATCACAATAAACCTTCCGTATCCGCGAATCTAGAATGAAATCATCATCAATGTTGCCTGCATTCAGTAAATTGAAATTCCTAAGTTGCAATTTAAAATGCAAATCGGTTCGGAGGTCCTACTGCAGTCACATTAATGGTATAGTAATGTAAATACAATATTCGAACCATGCAAAAAAGGTACTTTATATTTTTTGAAAAATAATGGACAATAAACATCTGTTTCGTTATTTTTGATTACTTACTTTTTTCTGGTGCTGTTTCATTTTATATTCTTTGTTCAGCTGACATACAAAACTATAGAATGTATTAATTTAGCCATTTCATTATGCATTTAAAAATCTCTGAACCAAAGGGTTTAACTCTTATTTCTGTCGTTGTACCTGATTTTCTTTCACATTGGTTAATTATTTTTGTAACTAAATAATTGTATGTTCCTAAAGTGTAAAAATTAACAGCACATCTTTGTTTTATTTCTTATTGAATTCGAATGTACTTACAGTTCACATTGTATGCCTTTCACTGTTAACTAATGATAGTTGCCACCTAAGGAATTAGCAATAAAGTGTTTACATCTTTAATTTATTGAACATTTGTTGTTTTATTAGTCAGTTAAATGTATTATAATTATTAGATACAATTTTAAAATAAATAATTTTATGATTACATAGTTTTTGTTGTTATGAAAATCCGAAACCCCTCAGTTCAAGCAACAAGCTGTATACTGGTATTATATAAAAAAATGTTTTACAGAAATAACGGGAAAATAAAAATAATCAAAAGGTAAAATAAAAACTTATATTGTTTGCATAATGAACTGTTCATTACAAAATATTAAATTTAATTAAAACAAAATAAATAGAAAATAAAAAAAACAAACCAATTTAAATAACACTGGAAACAGCAACTGTGAATGAAGAAACATTAGCTCCTTAAATGACTTCGTGCATTAAACACATATTACGTATGTACACATTGAAAGTATATTACATATCAGTATAATGAGATGTTAAACAATTATTTCACAACCTCTAATATTTGGCTTGTGGTGTAGATAGACTAAGAGATGGTCTAAGGAACGACATTCCATGGAACGAAGGTGCCCGATTCTGGTACATCGAGCTGAAACATAAAATTGTAAGTGTTATTATTGTATTCTAATACCAGCGACCAGTTCCTGCTTCGCACGTTTTGACGATTTGACAAAATATCGAGATTTACTCATATACCTTCCGAAATTAATTATCTTAAAACCTAAATGATGGCGCAAACACTGAAGACCGCATCAAAATCCGTTGCGTGGCTTAGAAGAAGAACGCGATCACACAGACACGAAAAGCAACTTTAATTTAAAATATGAATAGATATATATTACCTTTTGTTTACCAAGTAGTTTCACTAATTATCTACTTAGATTCAAAAAGGGCAATTTATTTAAAAAAAAAACGATATACTGAACGAACTCAGAAGCCTTAAACTTTATTTACATCATGTCATTATTAAATTAACTCTCATCCACTTCAATTTTGAAAAACATATTTACCTTCTTGGTAATGTGATCCTCACATGCCATACGAATACGTGCAGAAGTCGCGGGCGCATCCAAGCGGAATTCTACAGACACCCCAGCATCGGCGCGCGCTGCTTTGATTGCTTCCTTTATCGCGAAGAATGCAGATGACGCCAGGAATAGTGGAGGCTCACCCACAGCCTGGAAAACACAAAAATCAAATAAAATTAAATTTTGTAGCTACCACATTTTTTTTGCTAGGTAATGTATGCTCCAACAGTTGCTCACCTTTGAAGAATATACCGCTCTTGGGTTGGGAGCTCCTTTGAGCAGAGATACATTAAATTCCTGAGGAATGTCTCCGAATCCAGGGATTTTATAAGCGCCAGGTCCTCTTGAAAACAATGTACCATTTGGAGAATAAATGAGTTCCTCCATTGTGAACAAGCCATAACCTTGGATAAAACCACCTTCGATTTGACCAATATCAATAGCTGGGTTCAAACTTTCACCCAGATCCATCACGATGTCACATCTAATGACTTGATGATCGCCGCTGAGGCAGTCGATCTCGACCTCAGTGCATGCAGCACCAAACGTGAAGTAGTTAAAAGCTATTCCTTTATTATCCTTCATGTTGTAGCCAATGTCAGGTGTGGCATGGAACCCTGTAGCAGACAAGCTGACTCTGTCGATCCAAGCTTGTAAAACCCAGTCTTCCCATTTACCATTAGGATTCTTCTCTTTGAAGGGTTGTAGTCGTTGTGAAAGTGTCTCACAAGCTTGCAGGACAGCCATACCATTCAGATCTGATCCGGCACTGGCTGCTGTGGCGGAGGTATTGGGAACTTTATCTGTCGAAGTTTCACTGATGTGAATCTTAGACACATCAATTCCAAGTGCACGAGAAGCAACCTGGATCATTTTGGTGTGAAGACCTTGGCCCATTTCAGTACCACCGTGAGACAGAAGAACTGATCCATCCATATAAATTAGTACTAAAGCACCCGCTTGGTTGAGCAATTTTTCCGTGAAAGCAATTCCAAATTTTGTTGGGATAATCGCAATTCCGCGCTTTCTCCATCTATGTTCCCTGAAAATCAAACAAAATAATATATTGCAATTTTTTTGGGAGCTGATTTGTAGAAATGTCTTGGCAAAGTTACCATTCCCTAATTGTCTCAAGTGTCCCCTTTTTTTTTTTTTTTTTTTGGGTGGGAAATTATCAAATAACTTCTCCCGCTCTGGGTGGAGCGGGAGGGCGTGTCAGACTCTTACTGACTAAAACCCACCCGTGTTCCTTCCGTTGCCTTTACGTTGCCAGGGGCCACGGTATCCCTTTCGGACTTTCCCGCAACCCCGGCAGGCATCGGTCCTATCGGACCCCTTCCGTTGTGCTGACATCTCTTTGAGGCGCGCGTGGAACACAACGCGCCGTCGACCCGGGCCTGGTCCTTATCGGACGGCGAGCTACCCATTGCTCACCGTCCGCAAGCCCGCGCCTACGGTGGCCGGGAATCGGCCTGCGATTCCCGACGCCCAGGGCGTCTCCTGCGGCGGCTAGGGGCGTGAGGGCGCGAAATTTGCCTCTCCCTCACGCGTTCTGCCTCCTCCTTCGCGAGCATTACTGCTTCGCAGAAGGAGGTGACGGCCTCCCATTCTCAAGTGTCCCCTCATAACCAATTTCTTTTTTTTTTACTGATTTTATGAATAATTGTTAAATATAAAATAACTCACTTGTTAAACTTTTCGACAAGCAATCTCCTTTCAGCTAATTTACTTTTTTGGATACATTCGTCCCAACATCTCTGTAGAGTGCAGTTCTCCAAAGTTTGGCCATAGTGCGTTATTGCGTTTTCTCTGTACAGGTTCAGCCTGCGAATCTCATCAGAGCTCTTTCCTAGTTTAAATGCAATATCTTCAATTATATTCTCGGCACCAAACATACCCTGTGGTCCACCGAATCCTCGGAATGCAGTGTTTGATGGTAAATTGGTTTTACAAACGTGTCCCGTTACTTCTGCGTTGGGAATATGATAAGCATTCTCGTAGTGGAACATGGCTCTTTCAACAACCTGGAAAAACCATAGTCAAAATAAATAAAGTATTTAGTAAAAACATTGTATAATATCAAGTCCCGCGGCAGCGGATCAGTATTTTTTTTAACTTACAGGTCCTGATAAATCTATAGAGTAGCCTCCATTATTGTAAATGTTAACTTGAGCTCCCATTAATTTGCCTTCTTCAGTTACAGCCACTTTATATTTGATCAGGAATGGATGTCTAGTGCCAGTCATCATCATGTCTTCGTCTCGATCAAGCATGCATCGCACTGGCTTCTGAAGCTTATGAGCTGCAAACGCAACAGGTAATGCCACAAGCATGCCACGAGATTCTTTGCCACCAAATCCTCCTCCCATACGTTTCACACGAGCCACAATCCTATTCATGGGAACGTGCAAAATATGGCTGATTAATTTCTGAAACAGATTAATAGGAGTATGACAAACATGCACAGTTGAGGTCTGTTTTTAATTTCAAATATAGCACAAATCAATTGGTATATTTACGGCTATTTCTGAAGGATGTTGACTTGAACAAAATATTTCTAATTCGTCGTCTTCTTTTTTTGGAATTGCAAATGAAGCGTGAGTTTCTAAATAAAAGTGTTCTTGTCCGCCCATCCGACATTGACCTTCTATTATAAGATTGTTCTTATCGGCAAAAGTGCTTTGAACGTCTCCTCTACTTATTGTTTTAGGAAATTGTGGGTAAAATGAATTCTTCTCAATAGCGTCTTCCATCGTTACGATAATTGGATGTATATCTTCGTATTTGATTTCCACCATTCTAGCTGCTTCTTGAGCTGTCGCTTGATCTTGTGCTACAATAACACCAATAGTCTGCCCGTGACTTATAACTTTCTCACTAACAAATAATTCCTCGTCGTGGAAAATAGGTCCAATAGCATTCTGTTCAGGGGTTAAATCCTTTGCAGAAAAGAATGCGACGACTCCTGGTTTAGCTAGAGCTTTTTGGGCGTCAACTGAAACTAATTTAGCGTGCGCTCTCGTACTTAGAACAAAAGCCAAGTAAAGCTCACCTTCTGCGGTTGGCATATCATCGCAATATATTGCTTCACCAGTTGTCTGCTTGTATGCTGACATATGCGTTAGTGGTCTTCCAACAGCATCGCTTTTGATCTGTTCATCTCCAACCAGTTCGAAATATTGAGCACTTTTGGGTATATCACCATGAAATTGTTCAGCACCACTACTATGATATGGCAAAATAAGGTCTGCGTGGATGTAATCCTTGGTCATTTGCTTAGCAATTGCCAAGTAAGTTTTAAGGAACAAACTCATGGTTAAAGTTCTTCGGAATTGTATATTGCCACCCGGCGCTGAAGGACTTAGTGGAAACTCCTCTATTAAAGACGAAAATGCTTTGTCTAGCATCATTTCGTTCCATTTTTCTCCTTTTAGTGTTTCACTTGTTTTGGTAGCTAGCTTAGTTACTGGAGCCATACCACCAAAACCCACGTTGATGTACTTTATTACATTAGTGTTATCTTCAAACTCGACGTTGATTGCAGCAGTGACGATCGAGATATCATCTTCTCTTCTTTTAGCTTGTTTAAACGCGGTCACATATTGGTATTTATTAGAATAAGGAATTTCTATGGACAGCAAAATTTCGTTTGCCTTCACTACGTTTTTTCTGTAACCAGTGAAAAATGTTTCATCCATCGGAACAGAACGATGACCTCCGTCTTCGCTCATCAGATTTAGCTTAACTTTCAAGGCCATTAAAATTGGATTCAAGTCTGATATAGGACTGCCTGTCATTATGTTACCGCCTATAGCTGCAACGTTTCTTATTTGTTTGCCTGCAAACCAGTTTAGCATTTTTACAATTGTTACAAAAGATCGAGTTTTATGTTTGGCCAAATCCTTTATGTACTTTCTTAAAGTATTTTCTATCTCCATAAGAGTAACAGCAGCTCCTATTGTTAACCCGGTATCATTTTCGGTGATAGCATTTAATTCTGGCACGCAGTTCGGCATTATTATAGCCGGATAAACACAGTGTTTGAATTTAACTTCAACTCCGACCTCAGTATTTCCCACGACGATTTTCGCATCAGGATATTTGTTTTTCAGTTTCAAAATCGAGCTTAAATCCTTCGGTCTAAACCATGAAGCTTTTGGCCCTTTAAATAGTAAATAATCATCATCGTAAACGGAAGATAACTTAAGCTCTGGAGGAAATATGGGCTCTTGAGTGTTATCATATGGCAAAAATGATGATCTATCGAAAATATGTTCTGTTTCACTCTTCTCTTCCTCTTTATCAGTCTTGTTTTTACAACAGTCTTTCCCCATAGCACAAACGCGGTTTTGTCCATTTTGTGCACCATTGGTTCCATTAACTGTGCTATTAGCAACACGTTGTGTCTCCCAATCTTCTATGAACGTCTTATAACCTTCTATGATGGCCCTGTATCCTGTACATCTACAAAGGTTTCCTTGAAAAGCGACTTCCATATCGTTGTATGTTATAGTGCTATTGGTCCTCAGTAAAGTGTACATGGACATGACAATGCCTGGAGTGCAGAATCCGCATTGTGAGCCGTGTGCCTTAGCTATACGTTCTTGTACTGGATGTAATCTGGTTTTGGTTGACCCAATTCCTTCCACTGTAGTGACAGCCAAGCCGTGCATAGCGCACACTGGCGCTAGACAAGCATTAACTGCGAGGTGGCTGAATATTAAAGTTAGGGAACATTATGACATTGTTCTAAACTGAAAACGAATGTTTATTTTGCTTATGCAATACCTATTTTATCCATGAATAATGTTAGTATTTTATGATAACACTATTACATAGATATGATAGATATCAGATTTTATTGCGTACTGCTTCCAATAAACGTCTCAAACACTTCACATGCAACAATATCGCAATGTTGGTGATAATGTTATCTCAAAAAAGAAGTCACTTCAAAATTATTGATCAACAAACATATTGTAACTTACGCAAATGACCATCAAAAGTTATTTATGCTTCTTTACAAATTAACATCAATAACAAAATAAATCTCAGATCATGCTAGTAGTAACTAACGACTGAACCGAGAAGTATCAATAAAATACATTGCTCAATAGTAAAATAAAGTAGGTGGGTATATACCTACGTTCCATTTTTAAGGTTCCATAGTCAACAAGGAACCCTTATAGTTTCGCCATGTCCGTCTGTCTGTCTGTCTGTCTGCCTGTCCACGGCTGTAGTTTGGCAAATCATGAAAATAAAAATTCCGTATGGGAGAACATGTTTTTCAACTACAATGTTAAGTTTGTTCTTGGGATAAATTCATCCCAACTACGGAACCCTTCATTGTGCGGCACTGGGGCAGTTTTAAAAGGATACTTAACTTTCTTCTCTTTTCGGTTATATTTAGAGATCATGACAGTGCAAGCTCCGCATCCTCCCTCGGCACATCCCAGCTTGGTACCGGTCAGACGAAGCTTCTTTCGAAGATACCAGAGCAGAGTCCATTCTGGATCAGGATTGGGTTCTACCACCTGAAATTGTTAAAAATACGAGGTAAGAAGGTAAAAC
Organism: Xanthia icteritia; assembly: GCA_949128155.2. Lineage (NCBI taxonomy): Eukaryota > Metazoa > Arthropoda > Insecta > Lepidoptera > Noctuidae > Xanthia > Xanthia icteritia. The sequence continues at coordinate 11,489,687 of OX421930.2, forward strand.
AAAACATAACAGGTAAGTTATAATTTTATATTTTTCGATGATGCGGATAGAATGCAAGTTTTAAATATTGCACGATGAATAAAACCGACTCTATTAGAATATTGTGCCAACAACCGTCATTGTGTACCTAATCGCATTACCTGTGCCTACTAAACGGTTATCTTTGAGTTACAGTTGTTCAAATAAAAACCTTTGATAATAATTATCATAAACAGCACAATAGATCTGTTAACGTATCTTCCAAAGGAGACGAGCACTTGGGGGAGTAATTTCATTCAAACAGATATATATGACACAGATATGTGATAAATTAAACCATCGATTTAATTAGTCTCTCGACACATGCAACCCATTACTTATGTAGGATTTCCTCGAACCACTTTCCTTGTTTTGTAAATTGATACTTATCAATAAAAAATATAGGTAGATAGATTCTTAGTATCTCAATACAGAGCCAGGCACGCATTCTATTAAATGCGTCATTTATTTCCTGTCTAAGAACTGTAACTAGATACTCCTAGATAATAAGCAGTAGTAAATAACATATTTTAAAAATAGGTACACAATTTCTGCATACCTAGCTAAAGGTAAAATAACTTATTAACAAAATTTTCTCTCTCTTCTTTATTTATGTAAGTAACAATATTATTGTTACTTATATATATTATATGATATCGTTAATGTTTGCGTCATAAAAGATGTCATCATTTATGTCGCAAACATGAACGACATAAATCTTAGTCAATGTCGTAAATTGATAATATTCTAAATGCAATTAGGTATTGTTCCTTGCTGTATCGGTAATCGGTTTAAGATAAAAATAACGTTTATCAACTTATGTTGTTAAACTAGTGTTGTAACGGTCTAAAGTAGAGTGAGACTGATGCGATGCGATCGTGTGGCTATGATACCAACATTACCAACAGACAGACACTTCTACCTCACTAATCTCGATTATTAAACCAAGGCTGTCCATGATCCGGCATGGGATCTGGAGGCAAAAGTCCTCGCGCACATTTGGGAGTGGCGCGAGGAGGCGAAACGCCTGGGCGTAACTCCGCTGCCGCGAGAAAGTGCAACACAGCGGACAGAGCTCCGGCGGGATCTCATGGCGTCATGGAGAGTGCGATTGTCGCAACCCAGTGCTGGGCACGCCATAATTGCGGCGATAAGTCCCCTCTTTGAGGAGTGGCTAGAGAGGCGCCACAGCTTCCTCACCTTCCGCCTGACGCAGGTCCTCACCGGACATGGTTGTTTCGAGACGTTCCTGTTCCGGATAAGGCGCGAGGAAACGCTTGGGTGTCATCATTGCGTGGATCGCCCGGAGGACACGGTGGAGCATACGGTGGAGGTCTGCCCGGCTTGGGCAGAGCATCGCCGTGTCCCCGTGGAGGCGATCGGTAGCGGTGATCTCTCGCGTCTGGCCCTGGTCCAGGCCATGGTATGGAGCGAGACGGCATGGGAGGCCGTCAGCTCCTTCTGCGAAGCAGTAATGCTCGCAGAAGGAGCTGACGGCCCAGTATACGTTGGTGGTTACACGTTGGCCGAGCGACGGGCTCGCCCAACGTGTACTTGAGGCTTTAAGCTTACACCTAAAACAAGTACAGCAACAGACTGGACGCAGCTCCAGGATCTACACGTTCAATTGTGAAAAAAATTCATTCATCACATTAAATAGTTACTTTGTATTATTTGTACAATAAATCAGCGGCGAAGTCCTTAACCGAATTTAACACTATCTATCGTCAAGTAGCAGAACCAAAAACACGCATAACATAACTCAATTTTTTACAGAAATAAACTCAACTATATATGCTACTGGTGCCGATTCTCTTGTCACAAATGCCTCGATAAAAAATCACCAAAATTTTGTTTATTCCTGTCAAACGACGATTTCCCATTCTGAAATAGACTACAAGTGACACAACTTAACTATATTTTAGTTTGACAGCACTGAGTTATTAATTTAGTGAAAATGGCAATTTTGCTATTCTGAATTTGACGTTTTCACCTAAAATTTTGATTGTTTAACTAAATCTGACTAAGATTTATAATCGCGGTTTAAAAAGGTATGTTATAAAATAAGTTGTCATGAACTAAAATTCACACCAACACCTTCAGGTGTAAAAATAGTAGCTTACTGTATCTTTTTTTTTTCTATTGCTTAGGTATATGTCGAAAATTTTGTGTGCTATCCCAAAAATAATTATCATGTTCACCCCCTTTATGAAACGCATAAACCCCTAAATCTCAACATGTAGGTAATAATTTTTTATATTTTCCATACAAAAAGTGAAAAATTCCATATAACAACACGCAGAGGCTGCGCGCCTCCAGCTCTAAAAAAAATCACGGGGTAGGTCAAACAAGTACCAAGTCGCCGGAGTCGTGATTGTCAAATTCGATTTTAGTTGTGTCAAAATTAATTTTAAATTTAGAGATTTATTTTAGTAGAATAGCTTTAGAATAGTTCGGTGTACAAGAGAATCGGCAACATTATCATTCTAAAATTATTAAAGGAATATAAAGAATCGAATAAAATACACTTGAACAGATGAAAACTAAATAAAATGTGCAATATTCTTCCATCTCGTTCTCGCTGACGCGTTTTTTCTATATCTGTCTCTATCGTAACCCGTTGGACACCGGCTTGCTCTCGACCTTATTATGACGTTTTGGCGCCGGGTTATTTTAGGACATTTTTTGTTTTTGTTGTAATTCAAAGCTAGAAATGACGTTTTTGTTGTTTGGATGTTATGGTGAATGAAACATCCAAAGTGTAACTATATTTTCTGGCAATAGTAGACACTATTGACTGTGCCATTTTTCAATACCTAGCTGTAGACTTGCTGATGCGAAGCTCAGAAGGGAAGCCGGTAGGAGTCGTGTTCTATGGTGCTTTCGCCATTGCAATAAATTATTATAAGTAGGTACCTATTATTATTTTTCATTCATAATTTGTTCTTTCTTTTCAAGTCAAACACTTGTTATTATCAAAATGGGGATCCGCCTAAAAAATATGATCAATAAGTGTTCCGTGGCCAAAAACAAATTGGGAACCGCTGCTATAGAGTACACCTCTGCCCAACCCTTTGGGGAAACACGGCGTGATGTTACGTTATGTAGATATAAATGTTAGAATTTTGATCCATCATACATTGATGCATTTTTATTTTCATTCACAATTACAAGCAGAGGGTAGGTTATCGGTTTGCTATGGAAAGCATCGCAAGCTCGTTATGTATAGGTAGGTACTGCACAGCAATATTTGTTATAGGTAGTTTGTATCATGCATACTCGCGTCACATACACAAGATAAGTACGAGTATATGTCGCTATAAACGAACAAACAATATAATAATATTAAGTACTGAATACGGGTCATCATTATTATTATGATTATTGGCAAGAGGGCGTTACAGGTCAGTATTATCAGGGCCATTCTGCCTTCGAACCCCCTCCTCTTAAACATACTTAATAATTATTCTGGGCAAATAAAAACAGTCTCACATGATGACATGAGTTGACATGACGCAATATTATTATAAGACGTATTTAATACTTCTTGACGTTTATTTTTAGGGTTCCGTACCCAAAGGGTGCCAACGGGGCCCTATTAGTAAGACTCCGTTGTCCATCCGTCCGTCACAGGGCTGTATATTTTGAATCGTAATAGTTACACACTTGAAGTTTTAGGTACTTACTATTAGGTACGCTATAAAAACAAATAATATATCCCTATAATTTTCCAATTTATTTTATTTACAACATTGGCTTACAAGAAACCTATTAAAGAATATAATATAGTGTTAAATATTGGACGGTGGTACGGAACCCTTCGTGTGCGAGCCCGACTCGCTCTTGTTATTATTATTACCTCGATCTGCCTATAGGAAATCTCTGGTAGACCCCCATCTGACCTACTATTGGAAAGAGGAGACAAACAGACAACATGATATCAGAAAACATGTGTCTTCTGTCCCATTGTTCATTCATTAATATGAATGAACAATAATAATTTAATAAAAACAAGAATAACACGTGGAATGACGCATTTATTATAAACTTGTAGTTTGCAGATTTAATTAAAACAGAAATATTACACAACTCACGATTCATCATGATTGGATTATGCTGGAATGTTATTTTGAACATCTGCATTAAATTATTTTTAAGTTTAAGATAGTAAAACTGTAGGTATGACTCAATCAAGCGAAAAAGTCGAAGAAGGTAACTCTTATGATTCAACCTTTTTTTGGTGAGCATTCTGTAACTGCAGAGGATGATTTTCTACGTTTATAGTATTGGAATTCAAGAGATTACAATCCCCAAGGGTTGAAACTTGAAATATACTAGACTAGACACTTACTAGACACTTGTCTTATTTAATATTCCCCTTTGTTGCTTGTAAGTAAGTACATCATGCACTTAGGTGCTTACTAAGCTTCTTATAATCCAATCGGCTTTAAAACCGGCACCTATAGTCATTAGTTAAAGCTGTTAGCTTTACAGCCTAATATTTCAATTAATATATCTACCTACCATCTGTTAACTAAATATTGTAGCTTACCAATATCGATAGATACTTAGATACCTAGAAGATTGTTTTTGATCATAATTCGAGTACCTACTTAACATAAATATTTTTTAAAGCAGATAAGTATTATGTATTTACCATATCTTATCTAAGTAGGTATAGCGATGGAACCCAACTTTAAAATAATGAAATACAGTCTTAACAACTACATAATTATTTGAGGGTACTGCTACGTCTTCCTTGCAGTTAACAAAGTTATACTCGTACTTTATCACCCGGCGCGTCTAATTAATAAATTGTTCCGCAAACAGTACTTACAACTAATTTTTATATTATCACGTCACATGCTAAAGCACATCACTCACCTTCTTTCCATTCACAAAGAAAACCAACTCCGAACAAATATCACCGGTTTCCTCTTCTATATTCAACAAACCCATATTGTCATAGGAACTTTATTATTTTATCAAACAAAAGCGTACGTAGTTAAGAGATGAACACGTCTCACTATGTGACGGTATAGAATACAACTGACGAATGACGATGTATGATCGCCGGTTGCGTGGTCGTCTGCTTGCCTCTTGTTATCCGGTGCGCGGGCGCAGTACATCCACATGGTCGGACAACCAATAAACAACTTATTATCTGCTCCTTAGTTACGTATTATTGAAGTTCTATAAAGATCAACTTGTGAAATCTTCGGCTGTTACCAGTCATTTGAAATTAACTTGATACAGTGAGGTCGTTAAGAACTCGTTAACATCTCGAACAAAATCAAAACCTGTAGAATTGTGAAATTAACATATTTATGAGAATGTTGTTTAGGTATTTTTATATACTTAAGTAATATATCGTAGTAATATAAACGTATGTATGAATTATACGTGCGTTTATACCGATTAGGTTGAAATTTGGTACAAATATGTATTTCTGTGACTCAAACACGGACGTGTAACGTAAATAAATGAAATTTAAATATCGTAGTCATTTTTGGGGGCAAATAAGTTTTTTTTTACAAACTTACATTTGTAGTTGGAATGTTACATACATTAGAACATGTTTTTCTACTACTTAAAATGTTAAGTTTGTTCTTGGGTTCTCCCTTCATTGTGCGTGGTCTGACAGGCACTTGGCCGGTTTTTTTGTATGGCCTACATTTGGTAGGACGTGTGCGTTGAATCCCATAGTGCTCCAGTTTCAGCAGAAGTGTCTCATGGTCTACGCAATCGAACGCCTTCGAGAGGTCGCAAAAGATACCAATGGCATCGTGTGCTTCTTCCCAGGCATTAAAAATGTTCTTTATTAGGGTGACACCGGCGTCAGTGGTACAACGCCCTTTGGTGAAACCGTACTGATGTTCATGAAAGATGGAATTTTTATTAAAGTGACGTAACATTTGATTGAGCATCAACCTTTCAAACACCTTACTGAGAACTGGTAGAATTGATACAGGCCTATAATTGTTGGGTTCTTTACTATCACCGGATTTGAACAATGGAACTACTTTACTGTGTTTCATGAGATCCGGAAAGACTCCTTGGTCTACACTGGTGTTAAATATGAAAGCTAAATAGGGCGCAATGGTTTCGATAATAGATCTACAGACTTTTACAGACATTCCCCAGAGATCTTCTGTTGATTTAATTTTAAGATCTTTAAAAGCTTTTATAACAGCCTGGTGGTTTTTATGCTGAAACCTGAACTCCAAAGAGCATGCCTTCACATTCTGTCTAAGTAAGGCAGCAGAAAGCGCTGGTGAGGAATTTAAAGCTTCAGTAGTTTTAAGGGGAATATTAGCAAAAAAGTTTTCAAATTCCTGAGCTATTTCTACATCTGAGTTGATAGTGCCATGTGCAGTCTCTAAATTAAATTCAGTATTTCGCTGTTTTTTCCTACCTGTTTCATTATTTATTATTTGCCAGGTAATTTTTATTTTATCATCAGCTGATTTTATTTTATTGCTAATATAAAGAGCTTTGGCTATTTTGCACACACTTTTAAAAGTTTTTGAATATTTTGCAACATACTTATGAAAGCTTGTATTATTCGTATGTTGCTTTAGGCCATAAAGTTCAAATAGTTTTTCCCTGCTTTTACGAATACCTGCAGTCGCCCAATCACTAAATAAGAACTTTGTGTAAATATTTTTAGTCTTTAGTGGAAAAGAGTCATTAAATTGCGTGTTTAATAGTGAAAAGAACTCGGCGTAGAACTCATTTGGGTCACCTATATTATTAAAACTCTGAACAGATAATCTACTGGCCAAAGAATTATTCAATTTCTCTAAACTTTTACATGTAATTGCCCTAAACCTTATTTGAATTTTTTGTAAAGGTATGTAGGAGCAAAATGTTATTGTTTGTCCACTGTGATCTGATGGCAACTTGTTTACAATTTGTTTGTGTAAGTAATCACTACATAATGTTGTGTTCAACAGACAGTTCGATGATGTCTTTTCTTTCTTTCGATTTAATAGAATTTTTAATTAATATTAATGACCCTCCATGTATCATACGTTTTCGGCTGAAATGGCTGACTGCACAATAATTTTCATAATTAATTGACATCACTTGATGATCTTTTAACCAATGTTCTGTTAAACAAATGATATCAAACTTGGTATTTTCCAAAAACAATTCTATTTCGAGTAATTTGGAAGAGCAACCTTGGATGTTTTGATTAAATAGTTTTAAAGTATGTTGCACTCCCTTTGATTTAATATTATGAGTTATATTGCCAGAAGATACCTTTTTATTATTCTCTAATAATAATTGGTTAATTGAAGGGGTAACTTCTGTTGTCTTACTGCCTAGTTTAAAGAGTTATACGGAGCAACATCCACAACTACAAGCGAAGAGTCTAAAGTGCCCATATGAGTTCCAGCAGGAAGAAAATACCCTGTCTGACTGGTAGAGGCCTCCAAGTATGTTGGCATTGTAGGTGGATCCTCCTTCGTACAACATGTCACATCACTCACTATGTTGTTTGTAAAACCAGACAACATAGACTCGTCACTAATACTACACTTTGTTATATTAGCTATAACCTCATTAATATTATATGCTATCAACATAGCAATCAGATGTCTACATTCCCAAGACAGAGATAAAGTTCTCTGAGTTAACTTAAAACCACTAACAAACTTTTTAGTGTCAAAATACAATAATTTGTCACTATGACAACATGTCAGCCTGTGAATAGCATTATTCAACTTAAAAATATTGTTATTTTCATCATAAGATAAAGTATCAGAATAAGGAAAAGCACACAACATCAACTTTCCTATATTTAATTTTAATAAGGTGTCCACACCATCCATTATGTCCTTTCTGGTAATACCAGTACTATTACCTAATAATAAAACCATAGTAGAATAATTGTTTAGGTTTGTGTTTTCAATTCTTTTAATCATTTGTTTAAAACTTATGTTATGATAGCTATGATTGGTAAAACTATGGCTAAGGTAATTGAGTAAAATTTTCCCAAAGCCTGAACCTAATTCGTCACAAAGAAATATATTGCTTTATTTTTCTGTGTATTAACACAGGTCTCTGCTGGAAGAGCCAACACCGGAGGGGGCAAGTTAGGCTGAGACTGAGGAGGTAGTGGTCGGTTGGCGCAACTGCATGAGACGTTATTAGCAAGAGACTCATACATCTCAGCATTGCACTTCACCAAGTCAAGTAGTTCCCCAGCCTCAAGCAAGCGGTCACTTAGTAGGCAGGGCGACACTGCCGCGAGGCAGGGCGACACTGTCGCGCATCAGTGCCGTCGCAGCATTGCTGCCGTGCTTGGAATATAATCTCATATAAACCTATAGAAAATGTATGCGGACCAGTAGTGACGCGGCAGCAGGTCCGCGTGCAGCGTTGAGCGGAATACAGTAGGTCTCTACAAATTTTCCATTGTCACGTTTAAAGGAGGATATTATAAAGTAATTATATATTATATGATATTTCGTAGAAATTGAATTTAATAGAACACAGTAGTAGGTACCTACAAGTCTTGGTATTGACAAGTACGCATATACTACCTACCTACTAGCCCATTGATTAAATTATAACCCACTTCCGTCAATTGACTATTAGTAGCCACCGGTCAATGTCCATAGTTATCGTACCTGACCTTTGTTGCCACCTACGGTCGACAGCCTAGAGCTGGCGTTCTTGTATCGATAAAGACGAGATATGGAAAACAGTCTGGCTCATAAAGAATAATCAAAGAAGCAACGCAGAAACTAAATTGCACGTGCCAAAAGAGATAGTAAATTAGAGGTCTATCCACACATATCAGGGCCGTGCCCAGAACCTAACTCTTGTCAAGCTCAAATGATCGGTCGGCCTTTTCTCGTTCAGAGTAGGGTTTACGATACAACAAACGTCAAAATGAAGTTCGGTCGAAACCGAACCAACCGAACGATATAAAATGAAGTTCGTAGTAGGAAACGTCCGAACGTTCGGCCCGATAGTTCGGAATTGTCACTTCGGAGTAGACCCCCTGGACGGACAGTGTTTCGTCAGCAGGCGCGGATCCACCCTTCAAAAAAAGTTTTGGTCACAGCCACCCGAAAATCGTCCAAGTGCGAGTCGGAGTATAAACTCGGTTATGATCGATATATTGCATTCCTACAAAGAAGATGTTTACAAAATATATGTATGACGCCCTGACCAAGATTTTGTACAGACGCCAGCAGGTCAGCCTACCCGAAACTGTCAAATTTTCCCAATCAATCTTGAACGTTATACTTTGAAAATAAAGTTGAAAATCTATTAAAGAAATTTGACAGATTGTAGTAGGTTGATGTGCTGGCGTCTGTACAGTGGTGCCGATTCTCTTGTACAGACGCCAGGTCAACCTACCCGAAACTGTCAAATTTTCCCAATCATCTTTGAACCTTATGCTTTAGTGATAAAGTTGAAAATGTATTAAAGACATTTGACATATTGTAGTAGGTTGATGTGCTGGCGTCTGTACACCGAACTAATTTTATTTCACGCCTTTTTAATCGCGAATAAAAATAGTCAGATTTGACCAATGAAATTGAACGCGTTCAGAACATCTAAACGCGTTCAAGAGCTGTCAGTGTGCAATATTCCATAACAATTTTGACATTCTTGACAGCTCTTGAACGCGTTTTAGAAATGCTGATCGCGTTCAGTTTCATTGGTGAAATCAGCCGAATAGTTAGACAATCAAAATTTTAAGTACCTACAAAACGTTAAATTCAGAATATCAAAATTGCCATTTTCGCTAAATTGATAACTCAGTGCCATCTTAGTGCTGTCAAACTAAAATATAGTTATCTAAATCGTCGTTTGACAGGAATAAACTAAATTTTGGTGTTTTTTTTTTTCTAGTTTAGATGCATTTTGTGACAAGAGAATCGGCCCCGGTGTATAGGCCACGTGGGCAAAACCGTGGGGCGAACACTAATGAATTAAATAAACCTGTAAAATGTTAATTTGTTCGTTCACGAAAATTACAAAGTAAATGTGTTTGTTTGCACATCACAGTGTTACATTTACTCTTAAACTACTGAACTGATTTTGATGAAATTATTCGATTTCATCAAAACGATTCAAGTTAGGTTACCTATGTTTACAAACAGTATAAACTACTAACGACAGCACCACGCCACGCCACCAAAGGAAGGCAGCTCGGAAGTTTTGGCGGCAATTTATATGTTGTAGCCAGATTAATCATTTCATGAAATGATTGAACCGTTGAACAGTTCATAAAACGATCAATTCTAAGATCTGGCCACGACATAAATGCACATACTCGTATGTTACTTGACTAAGTACGTATGACTAAGTACTTCGCTACGTTCCGAATCACGCACGATTCATTGATTTATTTTATTTTATTAAGGCAGTGGATATAATATCATCAGCCTATCGACCTCAATAGACCGTGAAAGGGTGATGTCACAAGTCTATTAGGGTTGTGGGCATGCCCATCATGCTCACAAAGGTGGATCCGCGCTGGTTCGTCAGGGGCTCTGAAAAATATCAAATTCAAATGTCATTTATTCAACTAGGCTGAGAATCAGCACATTTCGAACGTCAAAATTACATAAGACAGTCCCCCAAAACGCCCACCCTTCACCCTGCCAACTTATCGTTGTACTAAGTTACCTGTAAGGCCTAATCAGGGTGTCTACTTTTTAAGCGATATCCGTAGTATCGGCCGAAGTTACGGCCGTTTCCTTCCCCGTCTAACTTCGACCGATACTACGGATTTCGCTTAGGGAGTAGACCCCCAGATACAAGCGATATCGCTGTCGCGCTCGGTAGCGATACTTACTGGTCCGCGTTCTGGATAAACAGTTTGGACTTTCGCTTATTGTATAGGCCTTTAACTAAGGTTATTGCTGTTTTCAAAATCGCATTTTATGGAAATTATGAATACATAAGAGTCGGTTTTCATAGATACTCGTAAAAACCAAGAATCAATAACAACATCCGAACACATAAACTTGTTCCTGCGGTTTGTATCAATTCTCTAATCAAATTATTTTGTAATACATACGTACGTAACTTATCTGCTATAAAAAAACTATTTTAACGACGTATTTAACTAAAAATAAACATACGTACAGCGTGGTCAGAATGTGGTTTCATATCAGTTTCAATTAAATAAATCATTATCAGTATTAATTTATCACGTTTCACACTTTGTAGAATAGGTGGCGCTAAGAACTGCATCGTCTCATCGCTCTAGGGCAGCTAGGTTAGGGCCATAATTAACATGGCATTTACCAATGTTAGATGAAAACCTGCCTTCTTAAAGGCTCCAGCTGACAGGGGCGACACGAACGGCGCGACTCTACTCTGGTGAAATAATTTCTATGAAAACTTCACGGAAATTGTTCTACCGGTGTCGCGTCGCGTTAACTCTTACTTAACCAGCACTCTAATTGCGCAATAAAAAACAAATCGGTAAGTAGGTTAAGGTTAGGTACCTATATAATGTTTATCTATGTGTTAATCGGTCACCGGCCAATATGTTACCACCTACCTACCTACTTATCTTAATAAACAAGTTATCTTTTGAAAACGACGCGCGACGTTTTTTGGCGTAACAGCTAACCTAATGCCCATTTCACTAACACTAGAGAACGCCTTAATAAACGCACACCTGGTTCGATTTTCAACGCTCGGCTCTGTGCCTAAAGTTGAAATTTTCAAAACTATTTAGAGAATATTTGCTTTGGCACCTTTGGTTTTTCGAGCTATACCTTGCGAAGTTGCGACAATCAAGAGGGGATGAGTAGCCACTGTATGTATAGGTACAGCTTTTTTAGGGCTCCGTCGTCGAACAAGGAACCCTTATACTTTCACCATGTCCGTTTAAGTGTACGCGGCTTACCTGAGAGACTGTTAGTACTAGAAAGCTGTAATTTGGCATGGGTATACATATTAATCACGCCGACAATAGTAAAATAAAATTATGAAAAACATTTTTTTTCACCGTACACGTAAAGTGGGGATGTTTTTTTTTTCTTATCTATCCCATGGTGTGGGGTGTCGTTGGAAAGGTCGTTCAAAAATATTAAGAGTTTGTGAAACAAGTAATAATCGACCAACTTACATTAGCAGTTGAAAAAACGTGTTCTCCCATACATTCCGTAGAGAACGTTTTTCAACTACAATGTTAAGTATGTTCTTAGGATAAACTCAACCCATCTACGGAACCCTTTATTGTGCGTGTTCCGACACGACCGACCGGTTTTTTTTAAATAACCAACCATTGCAGTATCTAAGTAGGTACCTACCCACCTAATGCTGACGATACAACGGAAGTCAAGTTAATCGATAAGTGCGCATGTGTTATTTATCGACCAATAAATCTGGAAAATTAAATTAAATTATTATCGGTAATAAGTTATTTCCAATTTGTATTCAGCTACCAATTATCAGCAAGATACCTAAAACTTAATTACTTACATTTGAAGACCAAAGATGCAATTTTTCCTCTTTACCGCTATTATTATCAGGTCTCTATACTTACTTCCATGCAAAGGTCAGTAAGGTAGGAACCATATTTAGAAATAAACATTACTTAAATGATGAGGAAATAAAAATTAAGTAGGTACATGTAAAAAAAATTAAACGTGTATTGTAATAATATCTTTACATTTTCAACAAAGTTGCATACTTATACATACTGTGAACTCTTAATAAAAATGAATATTTAGGTTTAAGTTTAAATACTTTACGTTAAGTACCTAATTTTCTTATATGACATAATTATCAAATTATCAGACTTTGTCAACAGATAATGCGATATGAAATGCTAATATAGTGTATATTAGCATTTCATATCGCATTATAAAGCTCTAAACATACATCGTTAGCAAAACAATAGTAATATAAAACATAGGTAAGCAGAATTATGTAATTTATATTACCTAATTTACTTTTGATTCAACGTTTAGGTAGGTACTTTTACGTGAATTTGAGGTAATATTTTATTCCAGCATTATGCTACAACATTCCATGGTTTCCCGTTGCCCTTAATCGTGGGTTTTACCTGAAACAATTAAAAATGTATTTTTTTTTATTAACCACAACGTGTAAACTTTTGGCCTTCATCTCACCTGATGGTAAGTGATGATCAGGCCGAAGGTGGAAGCGAGCTTCACCCGGCATCTTCAACCACAGAGCAACTGGCTATCTTATCTTTTAAAATTAGGTATAATAAGGTACCGCTCACACCATCTAAACAACCGTCATCATAATTAATTCTACGGACTTTATTCATCTTAAAATAGGTCGTTGAGGACTTTTTGAACCTTATTTGATACGATAAAGTTATGGTATAGGTACGCTACCCTGTTATAGGTACCTACAAAAATATATGTAATACGATTACCTGCCTTCTTCATGCTAAAATAGCAAAATTAAGTGATTCTTGCAAATCAAATATTTGCAAGAACCACTTAATTTTGCTATTTTGCCACCTTGCATTCTTGGACAAAGTACCTAGGTCTAAAATAATCATGTAGGTACCTGTTTGGTAATCAGATCTTCGCAAGCCATCCTGATCCGCGCGCAAGTCGCTGGTATATCCAACACAAAGTCTGGAGACACTCCACCGTCCAGCCGAGCTGCTTTTATAGCTTCTTTTATTGCGAAAAATACTGATGCAGCTAAAAATAGAGGTGGTTCTCCCACAGCCTGGAATCATAGATTTTTTTGTTAAGTCGTCTGCTCATGTCGCCTACTTATCTCAAAATGTTGGGATGACCTGTTTTTAGATGGTACCACGTCCGTTTTACAATGTTTATGTTTATAACATGCAGTAGAATTCTGCACTGCTGGTCATAATATAACTCTGTCAAAACTCAAAACTCAAAGTATTTATTTCAATTAAACCATTTACAGGCACTTTTAAATTGCCAAGGGGTCAGTCAGTCAGAAATATGAAGGTAGTTGCCCATTCCAAAGCATAGGTTCCTATGAAGAAGAACGGGCAAGAAACTCCACGGACACTCTTAAAAATCATAATGCTGTTAAAAATATTTGGTTACATCATTCATGTTGAAATTAACATGTGAGAACAATGTAGAAAGACGTGCACGTAAAAAGCGTCCGTAATAAAAAGATAAAAACAATTAATAAATTAAAATAAGCCGTGGCAGATAAGAGATGACCAGTCCCTACTGACGGCGCCCGTTCACGAACATGACGCATGGATCAGCACCGTTTAGCTCAACCATTTTGAAGGGAACTTAACGATCCAACACACACGCCACCACCTACCGTGAGTGAGCATGACTCTCAGCCGCCAGGGCACATTCAAGTCAAAGAACGTACCCAGTAAATGGTAGCTTTATAGAAGGTACATGGTCACAGTGCTCACACGTGCTATGCAATTATACAATACTAAGAGATTGAATTTATACAATTCAAAGATAGTTTTTGCAATCTTCAGCAGCTCCAACAATATTTTCGAATGCTAATCAAATTAGTTTATGCGCCCTTGTGGAGCTGGACCAGCGTTGAGCCAAGCCTTTTTTTTAGCGATATAATCCCCCAGCTTATAATATGCTTGGCAGCATAGTGTGCGTTTTATACAAGATTTAAATTTCGTCTCATTAAGTTGTTACGAAAAGCAAAAATATTACCTTGGATGAATAAACTGCACGTGGGTTTGGAGCACCTTTCAGTAACGATACATTAAAAACTTTCGGTATGTCAGCAAAGCCAGGTATCTTATATGCTCCAGGTCCTCGCGAAAGTGCTTCTCCATCAGCTGAGAATATCATTTCCTCCAATGTGTAAAAACCGTAGCCTTGCATAAAGGCACCTTCTATCTGTCCTATGTCTATAGCAGGGTTTAAACTTTCTCCGACATCCATCACTATGTCTGTTTGCAGGACTTGATGATCACCGGTCAAACAATCAATGATAACCTCAGAACATGCTACTCCATAAGTAAAATATTCAAAAAGATTTCCAGAATTTGTCTCCGGATTATATTCTATCTTCGGCGCAGCATAAAATCCTGTGGCCGATAACTGTACCCTGTTCACAAAAGCGTCTATGACCCAGTCTTCCCATTTCCCAGTTGGATTTTTAGCTTTGAATGGCTCCAGTCGTGCTTTTAGCACTTTACATGCTTCTACAACAGCCATCCCATACAAATCAGAACTTATGCTTGCAGCTGTTGGTGAGCTGTTAGGAACTTTGTCGGTCGACATTTCACTGATGTGAATTTTCGTGTAATCAATTTCTAGAGCCCTTGACGCCACTTGTATCATTTTAGTGAAGAGTCCTTGGCCCATTTCTATTCCTCCAATAGAAAGTAGGACTGATCCATCTTTATACACTAACAAAAGTGCACCTGCCTGCATTAGGACATCGACTTGGAAAGATATTCCATATTTTGTAGGAACTAGGGTGATGCCTTTCTTCTTCCATCTGTTTTGTCTGAAAAAGTATATGAAGATTTTATTAAAACCTCGCCAATGATTATATCTTAGGTATTATTGATATGATTTAAGAATTTGATCAAAACATTAACCTATTAAATTCCTCAACGGCTTTCTTCCTCTTCCAATAGTTAGAAGTTTCTATACATTCATTCCAACATCTTGGCAAAGTACAATACGTCAGCGTCTGGTTGAAATGTGTCAATGAGCCTTCCTGATAAAGGTTTATTTCAACTATCTGCTCATAGGTTTTTCCTATTGTCTCGGCTATATGATGCATCATAATTTCGGCAGCCATCATTGATTGTGGAGCCCCGAAACCTCTGAATGCTGTGTTCGAAGGCATATTGGTTTTGCAAAGATATCCATGCACTTCGACGTTCGGTATGAAGTAGCAATTATCCACGTGCACTAACGCTCTTTCCATCATCTGTAATTTATAAAAAGATAATTCTTTAAGATGACTAATAAATTAATTAATCTTTTAAAACGAGACCAAAACCGATAAACCAGTGTGTTAGAAAACCAAATTCTATAATGACTGGCTAAACTACTGTATGTGATTTTATTAACATCTATATACTTACCGCGCAAGAAATATCCATGGAGTTTCCTGCGTTTCCATATATCTCAAATGTTGCACCAGTTATTATTCCTTCTTCAGTAAATCCTACTTTATATTTGATCAAACAAGGATGCCTGTAGCCGGAAACTTGCATATCTTCATCTCTGTCTAACACAGCTCTAACAGCTGTCTTGAGTTTATAAGCAGCTACTGCGACAGGTATAGCTAATATGGTAGCTCTAGTTTCTTTGCCGCCAAAACCGCCTCCAATTCTCTTTACTTTAGCAACAACTTTATGGTTTGGTATTCGAAGTGCTTCTGAGGCTATGTGCTGAAACAACGAACAGATTATTTATACAAGACATTACTATTGCATTGACTTCACATTTGACCGTGTAAATATCGTTAGAACTTACTGCTATTTCTTCTGGATTTTGTGTAGTTGCTACAATTTTCAGTTCATCCTCTTTTCTAATGGCGTAAGCAGATATGGTTTCAAGATAAAAATGTTCTTGGGCACCATTTCTTACATATCCTTCTTTTACGTAACTGGAATTATTGAATGCCTCATTCACGTCGCCCTTGCGGAGAACGCGAGGATACCCAGAAAAAAATGATCTGTGTGAAATTGCGTCTTCCAGCGTTACAATTACGGGTTCTATACGCTCGTAAGTAACAACCACCAAGTCTTTTCCTTTCTTTGCTACACTCTCTGACGTAGCTACTATAGCTCCTATGACACAAGCCCGGCTAGTTACAATTTCACTACAAAATATTTCTTCATCTTTTATAATGGGGCCCATCTTATTGCATTCTTCATCTAAATCTGCAGCTGATAGAAATGCCTTCACTCCCGGTAGCAACAAAGCTTTACTAGCATCTATAGATTTTATTTTTGCATGTGCTTCTTTGCTAAAAACAAGTTTTAAATACAGCTCTCCCGCTACGGGAGGAGTATCATCACAATATATAGCTTCACCGGTGGCTTGCTTTAGAGCTGACGTATGAGTTATCGGCCTGCCAACAGCGTCTGAAACTATTTGTTTCTCGTTTCTTATTTCGAAGCACTGAGAGCTGTTTGGTTGATCTATTGGTATTTCCTCGACACCACTTAAGTCTTTATCATTTCCTTTATTAACACCATTAGGTCTGCTTAATTGTAATATATATAAATAAAACCTAAAAAATAAACTCAAACATAGTGATTTGCGGTAATCGGCCATTCCTCCGGGAACTGAGACATCGAGCTGTAACTCATTTGTTAATGATTCAAATGCTAAATTTAACATTTCTTGATCCCATCGATGTCCAAGAATTAACTCTGAAGTTGCTTTTGCATAAATTGTAGTGGGTCCCATACCACCATAACACAATCTTGCATCAAATACCGTATTGGTAACTGGATCAAATATAACATTAAAGGCAGACGTTACTATAGAAATATCGTCTTCTTTTCGTCGAGCTTGTTTATACGCTTTAAAATACTGCATACTTTCAGAGAACGGAATTTCGACAGAAACAACGATTTCAAAATCTTCAAGAACGGTCTTTCTGTATCCTTTAAAAAATGTTTCATCGATAACAACTTTTCTTTCTCCCTTGTTTTTGCTATAAATATTCAAAACAGCTGAACACGCCATTAAAATGGGATTTAAATCGGATATTGGACTAGCTGTTATAATATTTCCAACGAGTGATGCTACATTCCGAATTTGATCCCCAGCAAACCAATGCAGCATTTCATTTATAGTTTGATACACTTTAGATTTCCCGGGATCTGCGTCAATTTGATCTTGAAGGAAACTCGATAATTCACTTAGGGTGGTAGTAGCGCCTATGATGATGCCTTCAGTTGAGACTTTGCAGAAGTTCATTTCTGTTATTATTGACGGATACAGCAACACTGGATAGACTTTATTTTTAAATTTAACTTCCACCCCTATTTCGCTATTGCCAGCAATTATTTTAGAAGATAGACAGTTGGATTTTAAAAGAAGTAGATCGTTAAGTGTTTGTGGCCGAACCCATGTAACATTTTCTCCGGGAAAAAATAAATAGTCCTCTGCATAATGACTATCTAACTTCAACTCTGGTGGGAAAATTGGTTCTTGTGTTGGATCGTATGGTTTGAACAACGATTTATTAAACAATTCATCGCTGTTATCATTTAGTTTCTTATTTCGACAACAATCTTCACCCATTGAACAGGAATTCTTTTCACCTTCACGGCTATAATTTCTTTCCCATCCTTCTATAAAAGTTTTAAACCCCTCAATGATGGGTCTGTAACCAGTACATCTGCAAAGGTTTCCCTGTAATGCCGTTTCTATGTCGGTATAGTTTATTTTTGGTTTATTTCTTAGTAATGCATACATGGACATTACTATGCCAGGTGTACAGAAGCCACACTGTGACCCATGAGCCTTCGCTATCCTTTCTTGCACCGGGTGTAGGCGTTCTTGCGTGGAGCCAATTCCTTCAACGGTCGTGACTGCTAAGCCGTGCATGGCACAAACAGGCGTCAGACATGCATTTACTGCAATGTGTCTATTACAAAAATACAAAGTTATGGATATTATTAGTAAAGTAGGTACCAACCTAAATTGATTTTTAAGGTTCTATACCTCAAAAGAAAAAAACGGAACCCTTATAGGATCAATCGTGTGTCTGTCTGTCTGGCTGGCTGTCCGTCTTTCACAGCCAATTTGCTCCGAATCTACTGGACCAATTGAGTAAAATTTGGTACACATCAATTTCTGTGACCCAAACACGGACGTGTAACGTAAATAAATTAATTTTGAATAAGGGGGTCACTTTTCAGGCGCAAATTGGAAACTTTAAAAAAAGTTTTGCGAACTGTACCTACCATGTGACATATCAAATGAAAGGGCTTGTTGTGAGGATCTCATTTTTAGGGTTCCTTAGTAAACAAGGAACCCTTATAGTTTCGCCATGTCCGTCTCTCTGTCTGTCTGTCCGTCCGTCTGTCTGCGGCTTAGTTTAGAGACTCTTTGTACTAGAAAGCTGTAATTTGGCATGGGTAATTGACATATTAATCACGTCGACAAAGTGGTAAAATAAAATTATGAAAAACATTTATTTTTAGGGTACCTCCCCTACACGTAAAGTGGGGATGTGTTTTTTTCTCATCTATCACATGGTGTGGTGTCGTTGGAAAGGACGTTCAAAAATATTGTGAGTTTGTCGAAACCATTCTTGCATTCAGGGATCCGTTTGCGAAATATTAAGCTTTAAAGTGCAAATTTTTGTTAGAGTCAAGTGCCAACTAAATGGTTGCTTTACGATATGTGAAAAAATTCACGGCATTAGTATATACAACGAAATTAAAAGGAAAACTATGACAGCTAAGAAGGCTTTAAAAGTTAATGAGTAATAATCGACCAACTTACATTTGCGGTTGCAAAAACATGTTCTCCCAAAAATTCCGTATGGGAGAACATGTTTTTCAACTACAATGTGAAGTTTGTTCTTGGGATAAATTCATCCCAACTACGGAATCCTTCATTGTGCGTGGTCCGACACGCACTTGTTTTTAAAATGCCATGCCATGAAACGGAACCTTTTGTAGGCTACACAGTTTCGGTGCTAGGTGGACAGTGAGTGTGGACACCATATACAGCCAGACAAAGGTTTTAAACTGAAAGCAAGTAGGTAATTTTACGCTGGGGTTGTAGATAATAAAACTTCACGAACCACCAGCATCCACTAGGCATCTCTATTTATTTTAAAAAGTAAATCAGAATAATAAGAAAATACGTTATCTATCATAAATACTTCTTCTAACATAAATTAATTATACTTGTTTTAATTACAAAAAAGCCGCAACAACTAAAATAATACGGACGAATAATAGAAAATATGCCAGTAGCAAAAAGATGCGCCCAACGTGGGGCTCGAACCCACGACCCTGAGATTAAGAGTCTCATGCTCTACCGACTGAGCTAGCCGGGCTATTATAACAACGTTATAAATTACCATCTAATCATGAATATTATGAAAAGGATACTTTATACGATCTTCAGTCTTCAAATATTGGGAGATCATGACCGTGCAAGCACCGCAGCCACCTTCTCCACATCCATATTTGGTGCCGGTAAGCAAAAGTTTCTTGCGGAGGTAAAAAAGAAGTGTCCATTCTGGGTCTGGATTTTTCTCGATGACCTGAAACATTATTTTAAGTACTTATATTATAAGTATGTGTTAAGTAATGTATAATATACGGTTTTCTTTTTTCGCTTTTAGATGAAGACATAGGTACAGAACAATACACTACATATACCTACCTACCTAAAGCCCTAAAAATGATGTAGGTAGATAGATACCTAGTTACTAACTAAGTAGGTTATGTGATGGTACATGATATTATTAGGCATTCTACATGCCTAGGTAAGTCAGTAGGTAAGTATCTAGTATACATACAAGACTTACTACCCATAAGAGTGAAAGGGGTTAGTAGGCACACTGCTATGCTATTCGATCTGGACTGCAACTTGATATAATTGCGTTAGGTATTTGTTCAGACAGAGTTGTCACCAAGTAAATATTTTGTATCGATCAAAATTCCATTTTATACAGTGTTATAACTACAATAAGGTAGGGTCCTATGAAAAACCCGTCAAATTTTTATTGAAATTTAAGAGGGCTTATCCGAAAAGTTGGCAACGTCGCAAATAGCTGTCAAATATTTACCTGTTTTGATTAATTTGGCAATAATACTGTAGGTATGAAATGTGGCTAACTAACGAACTAGAATATATGCAATAATTAATATCGTAACACCGAGTAAATAATTTTAGATGTAAAAAAGTAGGTATTTGGAAACATTCGAAATGCCTTTTTTTACACCTAAAACGGTTACAATATCAAATTCAGTGTTATAATTGCAATTTCTTTCCATAGTTACATAGTCAGCGAAAAAAGTCAGTAGGTACTTAAGTAATGTCTGTCACACTGTCCAAATAGAAAAGATTTCAAGATAAAATTAGGTAAGTAAGTAAAAATGGTAACCTATTATTATTACGTACCCACTAAGAAGACTAGAGTATCTAGTAGGTGACAAGGTAGGTACTTGTACATTGTAATGTTGCGGGGACCTTTTTTATACGTCTATGGTCGCGGGTTATCACGACGCAGCCGCGGCATTTCAATCGTATTAGGGTGAGATAGGTTACCGACCCCGAAATTATTTTGTAACAGTTGCTGAAGGGTTATCGTTATTTTGTTAAGTACATAACTAAAACTCAACAAGACCGCTTGCACAAGTCTTCTACGTATTATTCCATACAGCCACGGAACACACCGTGCATACAGTTCTAAGAAAAATGATGTAAGTTGAATTACTAGGTACCTACCTAAACAATCTACACACAGGAAATATTGCCAATGGTTAGTAGACTGTAGGTAGTGAAAGAATACCTAACCTACCTAGTAGGTTACATTCAATACAATTCTATGACTGCATACCTACTGCATATATGTAGGTAGGTAACGCACGCTTTTATATGAAGTCATTCTAGTAATCATTTCACGATTGGTTACATCCAGCACTCCAGTTGCGTAACACACGATCAATCATAATTATCTGAATCATTTAGAAGGATACCTATTGCTAATCCTATGTTCGAAAAAATTGTCTGCTCAACAACGTAATTTGTTGAATTTTGTTGAACTGTCAAAATGAAACGGATTGTGATTGATTATGTGTTAGAAAGAAAAGAAAGAAAATACGTTTATTTGCGGTAAACATGACGCAACATAAAAAAACAATATAAAAAAAGATACAAGTTTAGAGAAAATATGCGTCACATCAGCAGGATAATGCTGCGACCATAGACGTATAAAAAAGCTGCGACCCTATGCAAGACAGACCCCCAGCGCTGGTTTTGAGCGACAGCCGGCGTTGACGTTATCACGTCGACCGGTGCAGCATACAATGAAATATAAATATGATATAAAAATAAAATAATTAATTCTACATAAATAAATAAAGTATAATATTTAAAAATGGCAACATTCTGTTAAGTCTGCAATCGACTCGGAATTAAGGTTACCAGCTGGGTGTTGCATCTAGGGTTGTCAACCCTACTTTATAATATAGTTTCCTGCTATATTAGAGGCCGAAATACTATATTTTTAAAAAACAATATAGTAGTCGAAACTACTAAGTATACCTATTTTCATGTCAATACAAAATGGCGAAATGAGCGCAATATGGCCAAAATTCATCTCATAAAAAAGTTCAAAAAAATTCAAAATATTTTATTTCACATAAACCTACAAGGGCACTTATGAAACGTCAGAAACTAAGTGCACGGTTCCAATTGGTCGTTTCCTATGGAGAAGAGCCGGCAAGAAACTCCACGGATACTCTTTTAAAAGTAAATGGTATTTACAATGTTTTCAAATTACAGTGTTAATTAGTATGAGAGGACAGAGTAGGCCTATCAACAAGTAAAAGCTGAACTAATGGTATTTTGTAACCTTAATGTAGTGTAATTACATTTAATTTTATGGACATTAAAAAACACTTGTTAACATTAAAGGCTCAAAGTAGCAAAAAATATGCATTTATAAATTAAAATACTTTTGAGACATAGGTACCTACCTACTATATTTTTTCGCTATCTATATATTTTTACAGGCAATGGTTTCAAAAATACTACCTATATGTAATATAAAAAAGTTGGCAACTCTAGTCGTATCTTATACTCCTATCCTGTAGGTACCTACTTAGGTAAAGTAGGCACAGGATAGGATGCGACATCCAAACTACCTCTCCGTAGGTACTTTACTTTTCATTTGCATGAAGGTACTTCAGAACACGTTAGGTACTTACCTATGTTAAGGAAAGATCAAGTAAGTAGGTACCTACGTATCTATCCACCCAGTGTTACAGTTAAAATTAGTGAAGGAATGCAATAAGACATGATAAACATGTTGGCCAGAAAGCAGACTGCAATGCAAATTCTTGTTACCTAACTACAAACGTATTTTAAAATGACTTATGGGTGTATAAATAAGTAGGTACCATAAGCCTAGGTAGGTTTAAGATATAATAATATTGTAGGTTTACCTACCTTATCACAGGTCTGTTTAAAATACCTAGGTACCTACAATCTACATTCCAATAAACAATTGCCGAGAATATATAAATTAAAAAGTTAAACAGCATTTCATGGCTAACGAGAACGGACCTAGACGCACAATATGACACGGAGGAACTTACCTACTCGATAATAAAAAAAGTATTCACACCGGCAAGCAACAAATTAAAACAACACAGATAACTTACCTTTTTGCCATTAACGAAGAAAACCAACGTTTTTTGCGCCTCTTCAGGTATCAAGCTGTTTATCGAATCCATTAGTATGATTTTGAATTGATTTGATTAGAAATACATAAACCGGTTTCTTATTTATTACTGACGAACTGCGTCCGATAGAACGCGTCTCTCTCGTATCACTGCCGCCGATGTCGCGTCTATACCTACTGAAGCGAATCTACTAAAATACAAAACTACAGTTCATGCATTGTATTTTGTTGATTACCTAGCTAATTAATTGTTCAAGTATAAGAATAATAAGCACAGATTTTTTATGGGCTGCTACTGAGAAATTCCTGATGGAATAACCCAAATAACGAGTAGTTGTGTTGGTATTTATTTACTTTAGTATGTATGTGTGTGTATGTGTTTCGATTTTATGTATTTTACTTTCTCTCTACTCTTACGCACTGTGTCTACATCTCTTTTTACCCTCTGTCCTATCACAGGTATGCTGGAAGAGATTTCTTTAGAAATAAGCATTACCTTTGTACTTATTTTTCTGATCTTTTCTTCTTGTCTGTTTATATATGTGTGTACATATATAGTTAAATAAATAACATTATGCCCAACCCGGGCATCGAACCCAAGACCTCATATTACCTCATACTGTACCTATTTCTTAAAACAAGTGCACACTAGAAACCAGTTATTTTGTTATTACTTTATTTATAAGTACCTACTTTCCTAAACAATTTTTTTTTTACTTTTCGCGCTTGTTAGGTATGTGCACGGAATAAGCAGACATGTTCTATGAGGATTTGTAAGACGAGAGAAATGAGAAGGAACTGAAGGAAGCACGCATTTTAAGATTATTAAACCATTTACCCATCAGGTGTAGGCAAAACTGACCACCGCTGATTCTTGAATTCTTTTGCTTTGCATTTGCAAATAACATTCAGCAATGAAAATCCACTTATTCACATTTACACATATCTACATATAATTAAAATTGAGACAAAATGATTCGATAAACTGCTTTTCAGCATTTGATATTGACAAGAGTCATTATACTTCAGGCTTCGTTCTCGATATAACATTTACAATGCAGCTTCCTCACGCCAGTCGGCAACCAAACGCATATTTAGAGCTGAAAGCAAAAACTAAACGCACAAGTGTAGCTATGCCGCTCTATACGTCATCTGTCATTCTTTACGTTTGCGCGGCAACCAGTACGTTGTAAATAGTTGTAATTCCTAGAGAATATTAATTAAAGTGTTTAAAACTAGTTTAAAGTGTGTTTAAAGTTGGCGTAAGTTATCATGCCGAAACGAAAACATGGAAACGAATATTATCTTCAAAAAATCCGAAGATTACATGAAACGACATCGGTACAACACCGATTCATCAGTTGCACATTTTTTCTTCACGAGATAAAACAATTGTTTAAACGTTTCATACAGTAAAACGTGTTTCACATGGCTTCGGTACGATATATATTGTAACACGCGGGTAATGTACGAGATGCATTGACGCGAACAAATAATTCGGGGCGTTTACGAGATGAACGCACGAGTTTTAAAAGTTTTACACAGTAAAACGTATCTTACATGGCTTATATACGATATTTATTGTAATTTGTACCTCGCGGGTAATGCACGAGATGCATTGACGCGAACAAATAATTCGGGGCGTTTACGAGATGAACGCACGAGTTTTAAAAGTTTTACACAGTAAAACGTATCTTACATGGCTTATATACGATATTTATTGTAATTTGTACCTCGCGGGTAATGCACGAGATGCATTGACGCGAACAAATAATTCGGGGCGTTTACGAGATAAACGCACGAGTTTTAAAAGTTTTACTCAGTAAAACGTATCTTACATGGCTTATATACGATATTTATTGTACCTCGCGGGTAATGCACGAGATGCATTGACACGAACAAATAATTCGGGGCGTTTAAGAGATAAACGCACGAGTTTTATCATTTACCTATTTTAATGATGTAGTCCGAGAGGCTACGCTAAGGTATGTATATAATATGGTACAATGTTGGGGTCAATTCTATCTTTTTTCAGATAACTAGGTACTTTATGACTGTGTCGAACCACCGGTTCCATTTGACACAAATCCAGATAACACTAATACAGCCATGACTGTAACTGACGCTCTACCTGAGCCTGGCCCAGCACATGGAAGTGCTGCAAGCATTATGGGATTTGATGCTTTAATATGCATATAAAAGAGCAATAAACAATGACTAACCTAACCCGTATTTGGAATACCATTTTGAAGAAATGTCCTGGCCAAAAAATGCTTAAATATTGTCAAAGAATTAGAAACAGAAAATCACCTTTATTATAACAACACTTGTATCTTACCTTTATGGTAACAACCTATTTAAAAAGATCAAGAGTCTTACATGCTTGCCAAAGAACAGGCCAATCTGTAAACAAGCTAACTACTTTTACCACAACCCGTCAGGGAAAATTGAGTGGTTCACTTCGTTACAAACTTGCTACCAACAGAGGAAAAAAAAAAAAATTGAAGCCGGGACACAAGAAACCACAGTTCTCATATCAAGCAAGGAAATATAATAAAAAACAAAAACAATACAACCAGTACCAACCACAGCATGTTGTGAGAAAGCCCAAAGCCCCACCACCACAGGACAAGACTCGTGCTCAATACCAGAGGTTAGTCATGCTGGAAGATTAAATAATTTTTTAGCTTGTTGGCAAAGCATCTGTGATGATGTTTTAATATTGAAACATTTCAATGGATACTCAATACGTTTTATTGACACACCTTATCAGTCACAATCTCAAAAGTCATTATAAAATGATATTTTAAATGATCCTGATATGCATACCATTAATAATTTGCTGGCATTAGGTGCAATTTCTCCTGCCACACTATGTAAAGACCTATAATATCTTAAGTGTTTTGTTTCCAAAACTGAATGGTAGCAAAAGATTTATTCTGAAACTTAAGCCTCCTAACAAATTTGTTAACACATGCCATTTTAAAAATGGAAGATACACAGAACTCTTAATTTCTCCAGGAGAATTTATTGATTTAAAAGTTATATTTATTGGTAAATATTAATCCAGTTCACAGGAACTATTGATGCTTTGAGTATGATAAATATACAAATTTAAGGCATTCCCATATGTCTTGTGTTCTGTACCTTATGTGTTCTCTAAGATTATGAGAGCGGTGGTTACATAATTTAAAAATCTATAAGTCACAAATCAGTAAAATACTTTGAAGACCTCTTTCTTGTGCATTGATTCTGATTATAAAACATGTTTGAAAAATGTTAATGAAACAATTGCTATTTCCAAAATTCCAGATTTGATATAAATTATGTAAATAGTACTTATAATTAGACCATCATAGTCCTGTCACATTATTCTTAGGTATTGTATTAAAAATTGAGTCACATGCCTGGCAAGTACATACCGAGTATGTTTGGCTTTACACAAAACTATTAGAACATTAAATAAGTACACCATAATAATCTTAAATTGATATTTAGATAATTTATAATTAACTTAAAAGTAAACCATGATTGTTTACTTTAATTAAAGTAAAGGCAATTATGATAAAAAGATTATCATTCACCCAGATATTAAACTAGATCTGCAGCGGTGGGCTGATAATATCAATAGTTTACACATAAAAAATATAGCATACAAAAAATATAATTCGGAAATATTTACAGATGCGTCAAAAAGTGGGTGGGGGGCCGTTTGTAATGATAATAGGGTTCATGGATTATGGAAAGAGACTGAAAAATTATAAGTATCACATAAATTATTTGGCATACTCGCCATATTTTTTGCCTTAAAAAATGTTTGTTAAAAATAAACAATATTCACATATATTGTTACATGTTGATAACATATTAATACTGCCATATCATATATTAACCAAATGGGAGGTATTCACTTATTCAGTACCCACATTTAAATAACTTTGCCGGAAGCATATTGGCAATGGTGTGAAGATAGACTTTGGCTATTTGCTCCTTACATGAAGCAATTTGGCTATTTACTTCTTAAATACAGCCAATCCCGACATAAAGTAGGAAATGAATACCTACACATTCCAGTAAAATTTCTGACTCAGTGAATCAGTTTGGTCAACCGGAGAGGTATTGACTTTTACTTTAAGAATTAATCGAAACGTGAATCTTACATTTCCTGAAAACTGGCCCTGATGCATCGAATATAGTTTATGCTTTTACTGTCTTGGTCGAACTACATTTGCTTTTTTAAGCGTTTTTATTATTCTATTATTAAGATATTTACAAAAAAAAAAAAATAAGAATGAAAAAGTGACAGGCATTATGGATATAACATACTGGCCCTCATAAGCCTAATAGAATCACCCTCTACATCTCCACCGGGATATTATCAGGAAGGCAGAGCTAAGACTAGCTATCCCCCATCAGCAATAGATGCTAAGTTCACTTTCAAATAATACCTTCAATTTCATCTATACATTATGGTGGGCTCTTTGTCAAAAACAAAGTACTTATAGATCCATCTATCTATACCAATCATTATTATGTATTTTTTTTTTTTAACCAAGCATTACAAGTTAAGGGCCTTTTATGGAGTCTTTAAATTTACATAAGTCAACTCTTGCTGTAACAATAGACTCAACATGGGGGTGACGACCGCATCAAGAGACTACTTAAAGGTTTCTATAAGATCAAACCACCTGGGGCCAAGTATGAAACTAGCTGGGACCCCAAGTAAAATGTTTTAAAAACTGACTCTTTTAAAATGATTATTAAAATACCTAACTACACAGTAAATCATGCAGGTGTACACATGTCTATTACAGAAGCTATTAAAACATCTGTTCCTGGTCGCAAGAGGGAAATAAGCCAATTGAACCTCTTTTTACCTTTCTTTGAAAAGTCCGATAGTCCAGCTAGTACATTACGTAATTAAATTTACTATACTCAAGGCATTAGAGGGAAAAAATACTCACTTAATACCTTCATGTATAAACTCAAACTAGTTTCTGCCTCTACCATCTTTATCATTTAGTTTCTATAATATAGGTAAATATACCACTCTTTGTTTGCATCATATATATTAGTATTTTTTCAGAACAGTACTAGATATACCTCGACATCCACTACTAACAGTAAGGGAATGTCATTAGATGTAATAAGACAAACATCAGACTGGACAAATAGCTCTTTCACCTTTCGCTAGACTTTATAATAGAGCAATTGTTAATAATTCAAACGAATTTACTCATGCTGTGCTTAATGCTGAACAAAATACTTGATTAAGTATTATGAATGTTACATACATATAATTATTACAGACCTTAAAAAGTATAAAACTAAATAATTAGACAAGAAGTTAAATATTAATATGAATAATTTGATTGTTTATCTATAATGGTAATTTGATTAAAACTTGTTTATAAGTTGGACAATAAGTTCATTATTAAGATGAATGACACTGTTTATCTATTATTGCCATTTTATTATGTTATTTGTATCTAAAAACTAAAAGATTTTAATTTGTTATTGAAACACTATTTATTTATAATTTCATATTTGGAATCTCAATTTTCCTCATAAACTCTTAACATCTGCATTGTAAATGTTATATCGAGAACGAAGCCTGAAGTATAATAAGTGATCAAACGAACTTACCTGTTGTGAAGTTCGATCATTATTATACGAAGGGCTTCGTTCGAAGATATAAGGAACCCTCCCTACCCTACCCTAGAAAAATTGAGATTCTCTTCTTACTCTAAAATAATGACAGATGACGTATAGAGCGGCATAGCTACACTTGTGCGTTTAGTTTTTGCTTTCAGCTCTAAATATGCGTTTGGTTGCCGACTGGCGTGAGGAAGCTGCATTGTAAATGTTATATCTTCGAACGAAGCCCTTCGTATAATAATGATCGAACTTCACAACAGGTAAGTTCGTTTGATCACTTAATATTCTTTCAATTGAACTTGTACCTACTATTTTGCTTAATAATTTAGTAAAATTAGTGTTAATCGATTTTTTAATTGCTGACCGTACCTACTTACTTGACCTATTTCAAGGATATCTAAACTAATCATAGTTATAAAGAGAAAAGATTTGTTTTTTTGTATGTTATATTTGTTTGTAATGGATAAACTCAAAAAATACTTAACCAATAAAAAAAATACTACGCGAAAACGAAGTAACAGCGCAGGCCGACAATGCGAAGGAACACGAAATTTCACACTCGGACGAAGTCATCTGTATCATTGGTTTAATTGTCCGCCTAGGAGTCTAGGATGTGGGGTCCGTGAATGTGTTTCTTGAATATAATAAAAGGTTCAGGTAAGAATAAAAACATTAGGGACATGTAATAACAACATTTTATTCTCTACACTAATATCTAAAATATAAATTTCAATACTTGTACATAATTTACACATAAGCCATAACATAATAAATATTAATGACATAAGCACATCTGCTTCTTTAGTTCATGTTATCATGAAGACAACTGAGTAGCATGATTACAGTACAGTTTCATACCAAGTTCAAACTTATCTTAAAGACAGCCTACTTAATTATTTAAAACATGCTATTTTACAGAGCTTTCATTATTTAATCAATATTCTTACTTCCATAAATTATTTGAATTATGTGACAGATTTTTATCTTATTTCTAGGATGTAAAAACTTGTATTCTATATATATTTAAGTTTTAGCAGCTTTGACTTTATGATTAAATCCTTATGATACAAAGATACATGATACAATCCTTTGGTATACAAAGTCAAAGGTGCTAATGTCCTAATATAATATAAGAACTTTCTTAATGGTTCTGTTTTGGTTCTCTGTGTGTTTTTTCAGTAAAATATTTAATCTATTGTTGTTTTTTATTGATGTCTCTTGAAAAAATCATTAAAAGTATATACAAAAAGAGAAATAAATTGTGAGAATTTGGGATATATTGCTAGACAATTTCCCAAATGCAATTTTAATGAGTGCAGCAAAACCTGTTTCTTATAATGTGAAATGAAAATATTTATGGATTCTTATTTACTCTTATGCCGATTTCAACACACCTTTCTGTTCAAGTTCTTTCTCTACCATAGTACCTTCATAAAGAATTTTATCTTTCAACGCATCTTGTAGAAGTTGTGCATCAAATCGTTGTCTAGACCATGCATATCTACAATAACACCAATATACCATTGTAGTCATTGAAAACGTTCCAACGCCTATGTGCTGAGATAACATGGGACGAGATGTTTTTATGAATGCAGCTAAACCAACACCCACTCCGGTTGCAATTCCATATAGAAAACTTTCTCTGAAGCACGGCATTTTGGATACATCCCTACCAAATATTACGAATCCCTGCAATTAGAGAAAAAGTGGATTGATCATTTACACAAAATTATTATAGGAATTATTACGTATTACCTATTAGGTTGGGGAAAAAGTCTTTTCGCATTATAGTATGTATGAACTTGTAATAAAATCTCTTTGGCTATACTATGTGTATCTGGCTGGTTTTGGTATCATTGAAAGTTTAAATTTTAAAGAACATAATTCCAAATTCAAATTAGGAAAATGTGTGATTTTTATTTGTTTTTCGTACTGTCAAGATGAGTGAATCTAATGAAGAAATTCGATACATTTTAAAATTTTACTACAAAAAAGGTAAAAATGCAACGCAAGCCGCGAAAAAAATTTGCGATGTTTATGGACCTAGTGCAGTGTCTGTGAGAGTAGCACAAATTTGGTTTAAGCGTTTTCAATCCGGAAATTTTGATGTCAAAGATGCACGTCGCTCTGGTCGCCCTATTACGGATAAAATGGATGCCATTTTTGAAAAAGTGGAGCAAGATCGGCATATTAGTAGTTACGACGTAGCTGAAGAACTGGGAATTGACCACAAAACAGTTTTGGCGCATTTGAAAAAAACTGGGTACACAAAAAAGCTCGATATTTGGGTACCTCACGAGCTCACTGAAAGAAACCTAATGAACCGTGTACTCATTTGTGATTCTTTATTACGACGTAATGAAACCGAACCATTTTTGAAGAAGCTGATAACTGGTGATGAAAAGTGGATCACGTACGACAAGAACGTGCGAAAAAGGTCGTGGTCAAAGGCCGGTCAGGCTTCAGACTGTGGCAAAACCCGGGTTAACTCGCAACAAGGTGATGCTGTGTGTGTGGTGGGATTGGAAGGGCATTATTCATTATGAGCTGTTACCACCAGGCAGGACCATCGATTCTGAACTCTACTGCGAACAACTGATGAGATTAAAGCAAGAAGTTGAGAGAAAGCGGCCGGAATTAATCAACAGAAGGGGTGTGGTTTTTCATCATGATAACGCTAGACCTCACACATCTTTAGCCACTCAGCAAAAATTAAGAGAGTTTGGCTGGGAGGTGTTAATGCATCCGCCGTATAGTCCTGACCTTGCACCTTCAGATTTCCACCTGTTTCGGTCTCTTCAGAATTCTTTAGGCAGTGTCAGGTTAACATCACGGGAGGACTGCCAAAACCACTTGTCGCGGTATTTTGATCAGAAGTCCCAAAATTTCTATAGCAATGGGATCATGTCCCTACCTACAAGATGGCAAAAAGTTATCGAACAAAATGGTACCTACATACTTTAGTTAAATGTAAACATACTATGTTAAAAAATGTTTTGAATTTTCTTAAAAAATGCGAAGAAACTTTTTCCCCAACCTATTATATAGTAATGAAGTTTTTCAACTGCGCAATATTTAACATTCTTTAAAAAAAAAGAATTTTGAATAAAAGAGTTACTTATTTGTTATTTGAAAACGAAACTAAAAACAAAAGTTTTTTTCTTTTTATTACAAATATCCACCTTTTTTTCTTCATCTGCTTCCTCATCAAGCAAATTTTTGACTACTGTGTCCATAGTGCAAGGGTTTATTGTCTTCAATTCAGAATTATGGAAACTGAAAATCTGAAGTAAATTCGTAAGAGAACAGACAGGACAACAATAAAATAACCTCAAACTGCATTTGACATTTTGACATAATCATTTTTAAAATGATAATTGATAATTTGAACCAAAGTCTTTTAAGCCAATTCTCCGGGTAGCCAAAGAGGACTACAGGGTATCTAGTAGAAGGAGCAATAAAAATATTTGAGGGGTTTTTGAGGTCATTGGCTATTTATTACCGCTTTAATCCCCATCACAACTGTCCCGGTAATGGAGATATGTTTTGTACGGTGACCATCGCCGCTGCCGCACAGTGGTCTGAAAATCAAGCTCCATACTCATAGAAACTTAGTCAGAAATTAAAAAACCAATAATTATGATAGAAGGCCGTATTAAGGGGTAGGGGTAAGCCTACTGTCATCAATCGGGCACAATCCTAACTCCAGGTTGCTTCTGAGAAGTTCCTGATGGAAAAACCCAATAAGATTTCATTTATCGTTTTTTTTATAAACATTGATTTTACAAAACTGTGTTATTCGTGCTTGCCTACTTTATTTTGTATCATTATAATGTCAATTTGACTGGAAGATTGACGTCACTAGGATTCATTCCATACGAATCATGTCATATTTGTAACATGAACTATTTCTATCTCGTTTACTCTCATAGTTTTTGTGACATTCTATCCTGTTGTCATTTTAGAAAGAATATAATATAAAATAATTTCATTTAGCTCGGCTGAAATCGAGAAAGGGCTGTTGGTTGGTTGGCTGACATCTCTTAAAATTCAGTCAAGCCTTTTTAGATCCAAAAAAACCTGTCATTCAAAAGCTGAATACGTCTCGGATTAGTTTTTATAGTAAAATCAGTTCTGTTCCTCACAGTGAAATACCTATCTATATCTAAACGTGAGTGATAAGTTTTAGATATTTTAGAAAGCTTATCGCTAGCCTAGTGTTTTCATAAGAAAGAAGGCTTACAAAAAATATTTGTACCTTAGATTAAAGACGAAATCATAAATAATGCGCCAGCTGTGAAGGATACACCACAGTCTACATTTTATGATAGGTAAGTAGAACCCATAAGTACATATCAATAGTAACGAGCTATCATGTCTATCAAGATCTCCGCTTGTAGCGCGCTGTATCAATTACAGGTCACAATTTAGTGCTGTTTATTGCAACCATGATTTATTGAATTCTTTAATTGATTAAAACAGTAATTATTATGGATAACATATGTGCAGGGGGAATCTAATTGGATTCTTGTTGGTCTTTATTTGCCTATCAAAACTATTTTCTTTTTAAATTTGAGTTGAAGTAACAATCATTATTTTATAAACAAATGTATTATTTTTTATGACAATTTTTGTAAATATTCATTCATTAAATCATTCAGCATTAAAGGTTAACAATTTAACTGTTCCATAGCAACAATAAACAGTGATAACTTTATCTGTAATCTCTGATATTGTGGGCTTTAATGCTATTATGTTTTATTGAATTAATTTTTATTTATTATTGTGTAGTTAGAAGCAAAATTTTATTTAAGTATATTATACAACATTATATGCTGCAGAAAATTGAATTTAATATTGTTTCTAAGAGTAATAATGATTGCTAAAAAAAGAATTCAGGCAGACACCTCAGTTATTTGTTCAATATCTTTCCTTGTCAAAACTATTGTCAGCCTAACTAGTATTTTAAATGTGAAAATGAGTTTGTTTGTTTGTTTATTATGTTTACAAGCTAAAATGGCTGAACAGATTTGGATGAAATTTGACACATGGGTAGACTATGATCTGGAAAAGGACATAGGCTACTTTTCATTCTAGGTTGCAGACAAAGTCGCAGGCAACAGCTAGTTTTAAAATATATTACTAGGTATGATCTAAACAAATATAAGCAGAGGAAAATGATTACTGAATAGATACATAAATACGAAACTAACTATAAACTTCTACTTTGAGGTTTTGTACCTTTTTGCTGATCCATACTATTGTCAACAACATAACAATAATGTTATGTTAGGGGGTTTGGTTTCCGCACTTAGTCCGTCAGGTGGACCATTGTGCGTGGGCCATAGCGGCCGTTTGGTGGTTATTCCAACCAGCCCACCTCCCTCCAGAAGCTGATTAGGTCTCCTGGTCTGTTTAGAACGTCTGTGTATGATCTGGGTGACCCGAGGGTTTCTGTTCTAATCTGGGTGACGCCCGTACATTCGAAGAGCACGTGCGCAACGGTCTCCTCAGCCTCCATGCACGCCCTGCACAGAGGACTGTCCGTTATGCCTATTGTGTGGAAGTGCTTGTTTAGCGAACAGTGTCCCGTGATGGTCCCCGTCACCAGGCGCAGGCCGTTCCTGTCCAGGCGTAGCAAACGCCTGGTCAGCCTGCTGTCCAAAGATGGCATAGCCTCCTTTGACTGCCTGCAACCTGGTGTCGAGGTCCACCAGCGTTCCGCTTGTGTGTGGGTGAACTTCTGCAGCCACCTGCGTATTTGGTTGAAGGGGATGGGTACGATAGGCTCGGGTCCGCAGACTGCCGTGCTGGATCCACGTCTAGCAAGTTCGTCAGCCGCGTCGTTACCTAGCGATCCGCTGTGTCCTTTTATCCATTGCAGTGTCACTGTGTTGCGGCTAGATACCGTTATTTGTTCTAGTGCATCGTGACATTCTAGTGTTAGCTTCGAGGTAGTATATTTCTTCCGTAAGGATTGGAGAACTGAGGCGCTGTCGGAGAGTATGCGTATGTGGGTGTCCGTAACCCTCCTGGCTTCTAGGGCGTGGACCGCTTGTATGATGCCCACACACTCCGCCTGATAGACGGTGTTGAACATTCCCAGCGGTCTGGATATATTTATGTTGAGGTCATGTGAGAAAACTCCGACTCCGGTACCTGAGCCGGTCTTTGATCCGTCGGTGTAAACTCTCATCTCTTTTGGGCCTGAGTAGTCACACTGTTCTTCTGTAAGTGTTATATTGTAGTGCCTTTGAAAGTGGTGTGTTTTCGGGGCTTTGTCGCAGGGTGATGCCATCATTGGCTCACGTTTGATCGCATCCTCCTTAATGCGTATGTGCTTAACTCTGGAGTCGTTACATAGGGTTCCTGTTAAATGGAGCCTAAAGGTGGCCAGGGCCGCTTCCTCCCGCACGATGAGGTGCAGAGGTGGCAGTCCCAGCATTGCCTGTAGGGCGGCGGTGGGTGCAGTTCTCATACTACCAGTGATTGCGACGCAAGCAAACCGCTGTAGTTTTTCGAGATCTTTTTGGGCTGTGCACCGGTCTGTCCTGGGCCACCAGACCAGTGAGCCGTATGTGATAATCGGTCGGATGACTGTGGTGTATAACCAGTGGGTGACCTTGGGGCTGATTCCCCAATTCCGGCCAAGCAGTCGTTTGCACTGCCACAGGGATATGCTGGCTTTTGTAGTGATATAGTTCGTGTGTTTTGCCCAGTTCAGTTGTTTGTCCAGATAGATGCCCAGGTATTTGGTTTCAGTTGAGAGGCTTAGGGTTGTTCCGAAGAATCGTGGCAGTTGTAGTGTTGTCAGTTTCCTCTTCTTCGTAAAGAGAACCAGTTCAGTTTTTGTAGGGTTTACTGAGAGTTGGTGCTTGTTGCACCATTCCTCTACTATTTTCAGGGCATGACGCATGAGGTTGCATAGTGTGTTTTCGTGGGTCCCGTTAATTATTATGGTTATGTCGTCAGCGTAGCCTACGGTGAAATAACCTTTGTCGTTGAGTGTTTTGATGAGGCTGTCTACTACCAGGTTCCATAGGAGAGGCGAGAGGACTCCCCCTTGCGGGCATCCCTTCGCAACGATGGCTCTCGTAGTGTCATTTACTGTGACTTGTACAGCCCTTAGTTTGAGCATGTTGGTGATCCAGCCACTCAGTGTCGAGTCTATGCTGTGTCTGTCGAGGGCCGTGTTTATACTGTTGAACGTGGTTTTGTCAAAGGCGCCCTCGATGTCAATGAAGGCAGCCAGTGCCGAGCACTTGTGATCCACTGCACATTCAATTTTGGAAACCACGCTGTGGAGCGCTGATTCCGTTGATTTGCCTGTGGAGTACGCATGCTGTTGTTTGTGTAGTGGGTTTACCCGAAGAGGTCCGTCTCGGATGTGCCTGTCACAGAGTCTCTCAAGGGTTTTCAGTAGGAAGGATGTGAGGCTTATGGGCCTATAAGCCTTGGGTTGCGTGTAGTCGGTTTTGCCAGGTTTGGGTATAAAAATGACCTTCACCTCGCGCCATGCGACAGGTACGAGCCTGAGTGCTATGCAGGCTCGAAATATCTCCACCAGCCATGGTGTGAGATAGTCCACCCCCCACTGCAGCAGGGCTGGGAAGATGCCATCCAGCCCTGCCGACTTGTATGGCTGAAAGGTGTTAATAGCCCACTTTACTCGGTCATCTGTTATCATGTTGCGGGCTCGTGACCAGTCTTGATCCGTTGGGGTCCATTCTGGCTCAGCCTCCCACGTCCTGTCGTCCAGGACTGCACAGTCTGGGAAGTGGGTTTCGAGAAGGACCTTACAGGTTTCACGGTCAGTCAATGTGTATGAGTTGTCGGGTTTTTTGAGCGCGCCGAGGGTTCGGTCCTGATCGGTTGACAGGATCTTCCTTACCCTTGCGGCTTCATTGTTTGTCTCGATGGATTCGCAGAACTTACGCCATGCTGTTCTTCTGGCGGTTCTAATCTGCTTTTTGTATATGTATTGGGTTTCTTTGTATATCTCCCAGTCGTCCGGAAGTCTAGTATTTTTGGCTCTGTTAAATTGCTTACGTAGCGCATCTCTGAGTTTACCAAGTTCAGCGTTCCACCAGGGGTTTCTCTCCTTCCCGGTCTGTGGCGCTCTTAGTTTACAGCATGCGTGGTATGCTTCGGTTATATATTCAGATAGTTTTGTTACGGTGTATTCTAATTGTGTTCGGTCTCTTATGGTAAATTGCGTTAGGTGTTTAGCCAATAGGGAGGCCAGGAGGCGTTTGTACCCGGGAACATTGGTGCGCCTTGGGTTTCGCCTCGGATCGGGTTTTCTAGTGTTGGTAGTTAGTGAGAAGCGGATCCTTCTGTGATCAGAACAGGAAGGTTCGTCCGATACGTGCCAGTTTGTAATAAGGTTCGTCGCGTTTTCCGTAGCAAGTGTTAGGTCTATAATCGTTTGTCCACGGACTGTGACCCAAGTGGGTTCTGAGCCGCGGTTTATAATATTAAGGTTAGTAGAGAATAAATAGGTGGATAGTACCTCTCCTCTGGAGTTCGGTGCGTCGCTGCCCCAGAGTGGGTGGTGGGCGTTCGAGTCGGTGCCGATGATCAGGTCTAGTTCGGCGCGTTCACAGTGTTGCACTAGGTCGGCCATCTCTTTAGGCGGGCAGTCCAAGTCCTCGCCTGGCATGTATACCGAGGTCAGTACAACATCTGGAACGCTACCTTCGGTCTGGAGCCTGACAGCTGTCAGATCTCTGGAACAGAATTGGGTGAGTGGTGCGATAGGAATGTCTTTGGGTATGTAGATGCAAGTTCTCGGCTTATCTGAGCTGTGTGTGTTGAGAATCAGCTTACCTCCGATGTTACCGAGGCCACATATTCTATTGTTCCTGATCCACGGCTCTTGGATCAGTGCGATGGTTCGGGGCTTGACCTCCAGTGCCCTGCGTAGGTTAGCCGTGGCAGTCTGGCTGTGCTGGAGGTTGGTCTGGATGATGTTGATGGGTGTTGACGGCGATGGAGAGGAGTTAGTCGGAGGTGGATCCATCGGACAGCCTCTCCCCTACCTCCTCTCTGTATTTGTCGTGTTCTAACCCCGGCGACGAGGCGAGTAGACGCTCGCTCCAGCCAGGTGATTCGGGCGGATTGGTGTCGGCGTCATCAGCCATGACCGCTCGGGCCATGACCTCCTCCAGCTGGTCAATCTCTGGGTCGTCAGTCTGTGTCAGCGTCGGTTGTGCGGTCTTAGAGTCGCTGTCGGTCTGGACGTCAGAGGGTTCGGCCGTGGGCCAGAAGCGTACGTATATCGACCCGAGCAGGTATGATATACGTCGCTCCCTGGCCCGGACCTTTACGGCTTCCTCCGGTGGCACACCCAGGGTCAAATAAGTCCCGTAGTTGTCGCCACCGACGGTAGTCGCCCTGTACAGTGACCACCTGGCGATGTCGTACCAGGTATTCTGACGGATCAGAATACCTTGGAGTCTGGCTACGTCACCTCTGTAACGAGGGACAAATAGCGAGACTCGGACACGGGTGGGCACGTCAGTCTGTCTCAGTACCGTGAGTGTCAGGTCTGTAGCTGGGAGTCGGATTTTGGGCACGTTCTGGGTCAACCAAGTCAGGGCACAGTCATCCTCGCACCACATCTGCACGGTACCTTCCGCTACCCTTGGGTATCCGCGGAAAGCAGGTAGTGGCGCCGTAGGGTCCGTGTCCATAACCAGGTTTTCCAGTCGAGTCTTAATGAGCTCGGCCTCGTCCTTTGTCAGGTCTCTGGAGGGGGGGGGAAGGCAGATTGCTACGGCCAGCCGCGCAGGGATGTCCTTCGTGGCTCGCGCGTAGGTCCTCTGCTCCCTTTGAGCAGAGTGGATTCTCACCCGTTTGGCGTCCCCCTGGATCGCGCTCGGTGAGGCCGTGTCATCAGGGCGTCCCCTCTTCGCCGGTCCTGTACCGCTCGGTCCAGGTCGCGGCTTGGAGGTGCCAGGCTGGGTGTTTTTTGCCGGCGACGTCTGGTGTGAGGCACCACCCCGCTTGCCCCTGTTGTGTTTTGGTCGGTCGTGGAATCCGTCTTTGTCTTGGGGTCGGCTGTCGGTTCCGGCGGACTCGGTCGCCTGCAGAGGCTTTTCGCGCTGGGTTGCCCCTTCGCAAGCACGCCCCTGCAGGCGTGGTTCCGCGTCCGGTCGCTTTGCGCGCTGGGTTTCCCCTTCGCGCTCTCGCGGCTGGTCGCGTGCATCCGGCCCCTTTTCGCGCTGGGTTTCCCCTTCGCGGACTTGGGGCCGGACGCGCACCTCCCCTTCGACGTCCGATCGCGCTTCGCGCTGGCTAATGCCTTCGCGGATTTTGCGCTTTCGTTCGCCGATTCTCTTCTTCCGGGCCTGGATTTTTTCGCGCTTAGTCAGCAGGCGTACTTCACCACAGGCAGCCGGAAGAGTGTTGGGGTTGCCAGATCCAGCATCTTCCCCCGTCTCTGTCTGTCTGTGTTGGTCTGGGTCTTTGTCCGGGTTTGTTTTGCTATTCCGCACGGTGCTCTGTTGCCAGAGGCCCGTGGGAGGCACAACCCGTGTCATGGGTATTGGCGCGTTGGTCGCAGCCGAGGTTGGGTGTGTGGGCGCGTTTATCGCAGCCTGTGTAGTGGGCGCTAAGTCAGCAGCCGGCCGCGCTAAGAAGCGCGGCAACAATCTTTCAATTGGGCAGTTTGATGCCCCCCCCAGAATACGATGGGGGCTGACCGCCGAAGCGGTGTGGGATTCCCCGGCTTGGCCGGGACCCACCTGGGTAGTATTTTGTTCATCCTGCTGCATTGTTACGGGTGGTGGGCTTTTTTGGAATCGAGGTTACCCTACCTCTGGGACCGACGGGATAAAGGGGAAGGAGGGACGGCGATTGTTGGATGGAGGGTGTGGGTTATTGGGGGTCACCCTAGGCTTGGGATTTGGCCCAGGGGTTTAGGATCGACGGGATATGTATGAATAGGGAGGGATGGATCGGTTTGTTGGTGGGTAGCATAGGAAGAGGTATAAAGGTTACCCTAAGCCTGGGATTTGACTTTCGAGAACTTCTCTTGTCCGGGATCTTTTTTTTAAGAGAGATGCTCCGAGTGCAGGATCGCCCACTAACGGTCCAATATAACCGTCAGTGGTCGGTCCCGCAGCCGAAGTTGGGCTATCCGCAACCTGCCCACCCGCTCGGTTGCATGAGAAGAAGTGCCTGGCAGTCTGGGTCGCCCCACCACGGATGTACGTATACATTTGCGTTGGAGCGATCCAGCCTTCCCCGAGTAACAATAATGTTTGCAAAAATGGATGGCAGCCAATGCATAAGTTTATGAACAACGGCCCAGCCTGGCAATATGCCTAAATATCCCATGTTATGTAAAAAACTGTAACAATATATAGGTATGATCTATATGTTTCTCAAGTAGTAATGTGTTAAAGCAATGCTACATTTTGATTGTGTTTGCCAATGTCTACTCTACAAAACATTGAATTTATGGATAATGTAAATTATTCATTCCCACACCAAGAATAAATGAAGAAAAAATATTAAAACTATGTACTAATACATATTTTAAATATTATGCACTGATCAAGATAAATAAGAAATTGGTCATACTATTGAACATTTTGCATGCTAATGAAGGAATTAGAGGAATCAAGTATTTTTTTAATAAGCAATACTATTTTCCTATTTTTTATAAGTAAGTATTTATTCAGTATTCCATGTCAGACAAAAACTGGAATATTACAAGTAATTATTTATCCAATTCAGTGCACAATTATATATTTCATCTAGAGTTTTCTGACATAATCACATAACATATATGGGATGAAAATTCTCTTAACTAGTGGGACTCCCATTGTTTAATTCATTACATGCATCTGCAATAAATAGGAAACTATCAATTAGTGCTTTAATATCCGCTCTCTCGCCGTTTTACAGACAGAATATACAAACTCTAGAGTAAGTAGGTACGCGTGTGTTATGTACTAACGCCAAATATAGGTACCCACTCATTGATCTTTATGTAGGCGAGTCGTCCTGTCGCTTGAACTGGAACGTTACTAGAACCCTAATACGTCATTGACTAGACTAGAACAGAACGTATTGAGCGGGAGACGTAAAATACTCATCAGTCCCAGAAATAAATAATAAATATGGTTGTTAGGTTAGGTTATTAAATAGCAATATTTTCTATTGCTCTCATATTTAAGAATATATTTCTATTTATAGATATCAAATCAACCTATAACTGATTGAAAATCCTTTGGCACAACTTTAAAATGTATCACGAAAGCAGCCAATATTCTCTGACATAGGCGTCAACGCCTATGTCAGAGTCAAGGACTTCACTGGCTCCAATGCTGACTTGTACTAAAAAGTAACTCTATGTCGGTACCTACGTGTAATTCATTGGACTACTCTAGCATGAATATGTAGGATTGTGACTGCTTACTTGACTCCATGTACTAATTAGATCAGTTTATTATTACTACGCAAAGTGGTAACGCCGTAGATAACAGGAAATATCGAGGTCTGAAGGGCAACGATCAGTATTGTAAAAGTCGGTATGTCACCTTCAATTTAAAAATATCAAACACTCCGTGAAACTAATTCATTTCCACAACAACTAGGTCTTACCTAATCGTAACGGACGACTCGACAAAAACTCAATAAATAACGAGCACTAAAATATTTACGCTGAAACGAGGACTGAATACGAAGAATTATCAACAGTATGTGATACCTATACCTACAGAACAATCTATACTAGTTTCGATTCGTAACAATGTTTCCTCTGCAATTTAACAGAATAATCTATATTGATGAGGAGCACATCTCTCAACAAAAGGGATCTGCGCGAATCGATCTGTCTCTAAGGGCACAAATACATTGCCGCAGTTATACATTCTTGGACCAACAATTCTTCCATAGTTCGCAGAATATGCTAAGCCGTCTATGAATAGTACCTAAGACACTCGTCAAAGGCATTCCTAAATATTCAGAAATATTCATGCCATGTCTTTTACGTATACGTATTCAGAAGACATATTAAGTAGTGATACCAGCGTCTCCACTTGATTAAATACGAAGTCGCAAATGGGAAGATGCCATATATGACATTTTCTTCGTTTAATATGATCATATTCAACCCCAACTTGTCTGACTGCAAGCCAACATTTAACAGGTAATAACTTAATAAGC
Source organism: Xanthia icteritia (assembly GCA_949128155.2). Taxonomy (NCBI): domain Eukaryota; kingdom Metazoa; phylum Arthropoda; class Insecta; order Lepidoptera; family Noctuidae; genus Xanthia; species Xanthia icteritia. The sequence continues at coordinate 11,531,897 of OX421930.2, forward strand.
TATCTGAAACAGCAAAAGTATTAAACTCCGCAAACAATGGTACCTATACCGTCAGCAATAACACAGTATTATGTATTTCATAACCTACCGACGTAACGTGAAAATAATCGCGCAATGGGTACAAGCCGTCAAAGAAAAATGTATGTGTAAAAAACATAAAACAGTTGAATATCACCTTGAGTAACGATCGGTGGCGCCTCGGAACGATCGCCCACCCGCTGCAAATAGATTTTACAATCAACCTATTGACACAAATAAGTGTCCTCTCCAGTTCATACGAACTGAGATAATTACCTATTTTCAATCAATTAAAAGTAATAATTTTTCAATTAAATGTGTAGATAAAACACAACAGAAACATGCATTGAAAAGATCTAACGCCATAACACGTCTTCGCCGGCTAACTACATAGATACTCGTAATATACAAGACGTAGATATTGTTATGTTTAGCAAACAACTGAGAATAAATTTAAAAGTTCTTGGCGCATTAACGTTTGTTATTCAGCCCTTCGAGAATTTAAATAATTATCAAGGACGGGCACTATAGTAAAATCCGACTTGTTAGCGGTCTGGCTTCAGGCAGATGGTAATGTAGAGATTTTATTCATCAAAATGATCAAAACGTAAGATGTTGTGCAACTAGACTACCTACTTGAATACACATGGATGAATAAGTGGTTAGTCATAGCAATAGTCTGCATATATAAAAGTGAAGGGATTCAGCACAGGTAATTTTGCAATCAATGTGTAGGTGAACGATAAATTCGTTAATCAAAGAAAGTGTAATAATTACATAAATTTCATGCACAAACATTTTCACAAATTAACATATTTGCTGTTTCTGATATCAGTTTGTTTGTTGAGAAGATAACTGTTGATATCATGACGTACGTTATTCTTTATGATTCGCAGAATTCACCGAACTTGATTCAGATTTTATAATTATTATAAATTTTACATTATTTTCAAATCAACAAATGTTTTGACCATTTGCCATTTTCTCTTTCAATTTCGTTTGCCACATCATCGCGCATTAATTCCGCTCATGACTAAAGAATATTTGGGTTTATTACTTAACAAAAGCATAATAAGCGAACCAGCAGTTGATGAACCAGCGAACCTGCTAATTAATCGGGGTTATAAGATCTTTCATTCATATTATATTTTAAGGTCACGGTCAATTTACAACATTAAGGACTTTTTTTTACAACGTCCGGAATTCCGGATAGATTAAGGAACTGGCGATACTTAAACGAAATAATATGTATGATACGTTTGGTGCACCACAGGCAGTCAAGCCTGCAACCACCTTGCTGACGGACTGTTTCGTTACGAAAGAAGAGAAGGCCAAAATTTTCCAAATGTACTTCTAAATTCTCATATTTAGGAGATTCTAACAGTAGGTAAACATTGAACTAACAAAGTAACAAACCGCCAACAGCTGTGCCACCGCCACCCACGCTTAGGTACATCGAAATCAAACCAACAACAGTTTGTCTTAGGTTTTAACTTTTAACTTTAAAACTATTTGGGCCCCTGAATACATTATCCTGAACCAACGCAGGCCGTACAATTTGTTTAATGTTTGTAATTTATTCAAGACAGTAATGAATGGGTTTCTCAGCCGACAGACACCCATGTTTATCGGATAGATTCGCGACCTTCGGCAATTTCTGTGGTGTTGAAGTGTTGAAAGTTTCAGCCACATTTAGTCAGTGGCGTCGTTCGCTATGAATCAGTCTACTAGAGTGTTCACGTGCCCGCTCGCCTGAAATAGTGCAGTGTAGTAATTAGTGCAGAGCTGGTGTTACGTTTCGGAACTTGGCACCTCAATATATAATTATTAATGTTAGTTTGGTCTTCAACTCACAAGTGTGAACCGCCAACGTTGTTGGAAGGCGGTAAATGTACATACTACGCTAGACTTTTTGTGTACCTACATCGTTACAACTTCTTGCTTTCAACTTTTTTTTGTGTTTCTCTCTGTGACAAAGTCGAGAGTTCAGTTTCGTTCAGTTCTCCCAAGTGTTTTGATGTGTGCCTGTTATATATTAAGCGATTCTCATCTTTAAGATCTTCAGTTTTGATCGTAAGTACCCAATTACGAGTAATATTATATTTAGCTTTTGCGTTTGTTTACGAAATCAGAATAACACCAAGTGACTGTTCACGTTTATCTGAAGTACCTACCTAATAATATTGTTAATTATTTGATTACATTCAATTGAAAGAACAATTTATGTTCAAAATTCTTTACTTTATTACACCTTACATACACCTAATTATTTTTTTAGACAGACGTCTATTATTGTTAATTAATTCACACGATATTACTTAATGAGATCGTTACGCTCTGATAATCTTAGCGAAATAATAAAATTATTTAGTTTACGTTCTCTTTCAAGGACAATTTTATACATCGTATGTCTTATACTAAACCCTTAACCCAGTGAAAACTATAAGTTATAATTATGTCAACCCCAACCGGTAGACGAACATAGGCTTCCTCGAAATCCCTAACAGACTTAGGAAATATTTCCGCAGTTAGGTCCGAGGGCTCTAAAGCATCCTCCTGAACATTAATCATAACTACTACCCAACCTCATGACAAAAAATAATCTTTAGTCTAGCTTTTGACTGCACCATAGGAAGACAGAACAGGAAACACCTATTGGTTTTTGCCGCGGGTCAGGCGGCTTATATCATTCCATAAATTATAAAACAGCTGTGGTTCTATTTAAATATTTCTTGTAAACATATTACAAACAAAACAATAATACGTAAACCTATTAGAGCGTTAAGACTTATTTACATAATGTAAAATGTTATTCGATCATAAAGAGGACCATTACAAATAACAAACGTCAAACATGACATGCTAGTTAATACAGATATGATTTTAAAATTGTTTTTTTTAGCATAATGTAATTCAATCGTAACCGGCAACTGTTCTGTTTAATGATCTGCATAAGCGCAAACAATCACGACGTTCTTATTCACAAATGTCAAATATACATCGTTGTTTAACTTCTTTTAGGTATTAGCTTTCCATTGAACCGACTAGGAGAAAAATACAGTATAGCAGAATATTCATCTGCTGTACTGTATTTTGAGAGAGACCAACAAAGCTAGTCTACAGTCATCTGTAAACTAGCTTTGTTGATAAATAATAACGAGAGAGACTCCAAAGATGCGAAATTCACATGAAAAAAGTAGGTTAATTACTTGCAATGCAACACGTAGTCAGTTTCTAATTAAACAGAAATATTTCTATAAAGCGGATGGTTCATTTCGTTGATGTAGCAATAACGTCTTTGTTCACATATCGCATGATATTTAAATTCCAATTAATTAGTATATCTTTCATTTTCTGTATTTATCTCTTACAATTTCAGCGACTATGTCTCTGGGTATCATAGTCGCGCTTGCAGTCTTGGTAAGCGCCGCTTTGGCACTCCTCCCGGGGCGTCTGCTAAAGTACACATAAACGTTGTACACCAGCTGCCTGGTATCTGCTGGCAGCTCTATACGACTCTCTTCCCCACAGTCTGCCACCTTGCCGTTGTATAATCTTCGCCAACTAAACATTGTCCATGCGGTCATTGCCTCGTCTCCGTATTGCGCCGTTTTGACAGTCAATTTCTAATTCGCTCCACAAATACACTAGACAATGTTGGTTTCACTAGATTCCACTTGCAAGAACGGAAAATAAAAAGCTTTATAGTGACGTTTGATATAGTAATACTTTGATTGTCCACCACTAGGTACGAATGATTCCGGAGAATTAAACAATGATCAAATATTTAACGTTGCTTGAACAGAATTAATAGCTGGTTATCACGAAAATATCCGTTCAATCGCAAAGACGCTCACACACTGTTTGCTACAAAGCCTCAGAAGACCACATTTGCAAACAAGTCACATGGTCGTGACATCCGCTGTGTTACAAACGTGATCACAATGCTATAGGAATTGAAGATACAGCGCAAGTAGACCAAGATGACCCGACTTTGTATGCGAGGTAGCATTTCTATTCACAACCTTGGCCAGAGATAGCATTATGTCCGTTATATTTAAAAAAAAAATGCTTCTTACAAATATGTACATCGCCAGTTTCAAATACACCGTTGTTTAATATTTGGGTATGAAAGAAGCGTTCCTAATTCGTATTTAGTGTTTAGAAACAGTTTTTGTTTATGTGCATACGTTGATGATATTCTTTAACGTCTGGTTAAAGAGTAAAATACCAGAGTACCTAATAGTCCATGTTTTAATTTTGTTAGTCAAAATCTTGTCCATAGCGGCTTCAAAGTTGCTCGTCAAACCCGATCCAATATGGCTCACCTTGAAGTTATAAACGTCCAAGTCTTTTTTTGTTTTTTAAATTAAAAAAATATTTAATGTCGCTCGCTATAGCTATAGTTGCTATGTTAATAGTGCGTTGCTAGTATGATATGTACCTACTTCGTTTCAGATTCGCTGTTTTTCATGTCTAGATGTCTTCTGTTATTTTATTGAAATGTCAAAGGGGCGAAGGAAAATCCCCATGGTTAATTTGTGAACATTGTGGTAATTTAGGGTTTTTCGTCCGGTTTTTAGTGGTTAGTAGGTGCATTTTCAGTTGGAGGGTGTTTTAGCTAATATTGACCTCCTTTCTTTCCTCCTTTTTAAAGAGTCCCCTAAGGGCTAAATTTTTCTCACAGATCTTATTATTATGCGTCCAGTTGCCCCGGATTTGTCCCTTTTTTCGGGACATATGGGAAAAGTCTTTCTGGGATTTTATACATCCTGGGCCCCCCTGGCTCCTGGGTAACTTTCGAATATGAACATATAATTTCCCTTGACAAATTGCCTAAAAACAAACTGTTTTCAACAGTGTTTAGGATACCAAATGAGCCTGTAACAAAATGTTGCAAATGAATTTGGGGCCTTTATGATTAGTTATTTGCCTGGTTTATTAACCGAGCAAACATATATTTTTCCCGGCATTGAAGAAGGCGTACCACAGGGATCTGTTTTAGGACCAATGTTGTAATATTGCGCTGACCTCCCAGTATCACTGGTATTATAGAAATTTACTACAAGCAACATGTGGATATTGTGCATCAACCGATATTAAATATGTTGAAACGTATCAAATACCCCTACCAAGGACTGAATATATACCGTAAATCTCTAGAATTATTGAAAATAATTCAGAGAAATCCACGGATTGTTCCATAGTATTGGATACATTACTTTATTTCCCGCTGAAGGAACCACTCCATAGAAGTATTAGAAATCTAATCGAACGGAAAGTTTTCACAAACCTACTCCAACCAATCGAACAGATTTTTTTATTAAACAATCTTCTAGATTTCTAGAACTTCTGTGTAATGTATAGTGCAGATAATAATTCTAAGGTCTTTGGCTATACTAAGTGCCGGCCCGCAATGTAATGCATGCTGATGAATGATGATGACTTCGTGGACTCCTGTACGTGTCATTAAGATGCAGCGATTGCTAAAATATCAATTTATGTCTTCAGTAGGTATCATTGTTGTTTTTGCACATAAAAAACTAGAAGTAGTAGTTTATAGGCACTGATTGTTCATTGTGCGCTATTAACGTCAATTCTTATTTATTTGTTTGCGTCGTGTAAGTACTTTGCAGGAGTATTTAAACTGGCGCAAAATAGATTACATCAAACGCTACGCACTAACACAGCAATCTCAATATATTATGTAGAATAGCTGTTCAAATTGTTGCAAAGTTCAACCTCTCCCAAAATTAAGGTTATTGTGTTGTGAACTATATTGAAGTAGATACCTAAGTGTCAAGTAACGGTACTCAGATTGAATAGGACGGTACTGTTGGCGGAAATTATTGCCGAATAGACAATGATCGTGCTGGTAATTTTACGGTTGCTGGTGCCGGAACAATGTCAGTGTCCTCTGCACTGCTTTTTACAGGTTCCAAGTTACGACAGGCGTTTAGTAGTTTAGTACTGTTTGCTTTTTCAATTCGCACATTAACAGATATGATTTATCATACAAATTCGTATTTATTTGTACAATAAACGGTATTGATTTGTTACTTGGCTCGAGGTATGTCCTCTTCAAAGCATATGGCGCTAACAAGTTGGTCATAGATACCTATGTTATGTAACACAGTCATTGCATCAAAGTAGGTAAACAACTACAAATAGGGTTAGTAGGGTTTCCTCTAGAATGTCTAGAGTTGAATGACACATAAATATGATGTGTAACTCTTTGAATATATGATAATATAAACCTACGTTTGATATGGATGTTTCTATTGAACAGAGGCATGATTTGACTGCATTGTAGTGTTTTCATGGTAGAGTTTCGATAATTTGATAGATTTTATGACGAGGTGCTGCGAATTTCTTCGTTCCATGTAACGTTGTATAACCGTAAACAATCAAAAATCGTCTGCAAAATGACTTGGCTTAAATTTTCCTTGTTCTTATTCCAATTCTATTCACTTCCTAGTTTTTATTGTTGTCTTTTTTTGGTTACTTTGTTCTACTGCTTGCCGGCTTTGATTGGAACATGATTATAGTTTTGCGTATCTTGAGAAAGTATCCATCTCGTAACTTACCCGCTAATTCAATGTTTAAACAGTAGTGAAAGCTATGCAAAATGTCAACATTGGCGGTTGCTTTTAAAACGCTAGCGGCAGATTTGGTAAAATTAATTTTAAAATTTGAACTTGAAGCCACCAAAGAGTAAAAATAGATACCTATCGATCCTCCAAAGCAAGGCTGTATCAGGTGTGTAATTTCCCGCGCAGGTTTTCTGGGTCTACAGACTGAAGCTCTTAGGACAAATTACATTAGTAGGTAAGTACCTATTCTGTATAGATTTAAATTGTCAAAAATTCTGCTGTAGCGCCTGATATTACCTTAGTTTTAACTAATCATATTTGAGTCAACGTTCAAATCAAATACATCGTTACTATGGAGCTGGAGCTGAATAGATATACGATATAGTTTTCCTGTTGCCTATGTTTGGAATTGAAATACCTATCGCTAACGTTTTTGACCTAACCGTAAAATACACTTTAGGGAAAATGCATAAATAGAATATATCTGATTATAATTTTGTATCTTTTATTTATATTTATATACGCATATCAATAAATTACGTTACTAATTTACCTGCATTAAAAATAGCCTATCAAGGTTTGTTGTTCATTTATTGTTTTCTAACAATAAGTATCATATTATGTGACCGCATTGAACACTCAGACGCTGAACCATGATTTTCTCGCTGATAATGATTATCATAACGGGTGTAATCTGAAACCTCAGTCTCGTGCCTCGGATCCGTGCAGTCATTGGCATGCAGTGACTCAGCGTGTGAGTCAGGAAGGATAACACTTTTTACTTCCAATCACCTGAGAGGTTGCATCATATCCTTATCCTCTGTTCAAAAATTTTAATATTTGTGCAGTTTTGATATTTATTACATATTACAATTTTTAAATCTAACTATCGTAACCGTAATGGATCCTTGGAGATTTGTCGGTACTGCCGTTGTATCAAAGTCAGTTCACGAAATCCAGTTTACCTACTATCTTTTAAATAGTGTCAGATTTCGCAATAGCCTTATCTACATTGCTCCCAACAAACGTACCTATATTTGTACTTTTCCTATTTTTGATATGTTGCCGAACTTTTCGGCAACAATGCTTACACACTACTATTTCACAAGAATACGTGTGCGATGTGTCCTAATTTACGAAATGTAAACAAATCTGTTCCAAATAAAACACATAATATAAAACAACGAGCACATTGTTGCAGATGCTTGATCAGCTATAAATAAATGGTGCAGACGGCAGACGCATGCAGCTCTCAAATGTTTCGACGTTCAAAAGCCATATGTTCCAACTTTGAACGCTTACAATGAGCTCGCTAGCTTCGCACCTGCGTCCGTCCCAGTCCCACTCGCACGTGCTTATTCCAGCTGTTGTTACAAACGCTCCCGACACCAAGATGAGTCCAAGATTTGCATTATTTCATTCAATTGTAACACATTTAAAATCCACTTGCCAAAATTTAGCATGACATATAAACTTTATAGATTCGACAAGGCTACGATCTTGAAACTTGATGATTTTATTGACCTGATGGAACGAATTACGGAATTATCGAATACGGATTAAAGACTGGCTATTCGTGATGATCTCACCGGTCTTCAATCTTGACAATGCAAAGGACCGGTCGTCTGCGGGGCGAGGTATGGGATGGGACGGGGACTCCGCTGCAGGGTTTTGTGCGATTCACGGCGCACGCGGTACGACCCACAGTCACTCGTCAGTGCGACAGTTGGTCGCTCAATGCGCGGCGCGCGCGCCTCTTTTCTAAATTCCTTCTACATTCCTAAATTATTTGCTAGTCAAAATGAAGTTCAGTGTTTATGTTTATAAACGGAGGTGTTTGTGCAAATTCAGAAAAAGTGGATTAGTTCTCTAATCGTTACTCGCTACGGTCCAAAGAACAATGCTGTGGGAAAAAATAACGTTCAGCTGGCATCGGCAGTCGTTCCCAGCTACCTACCTTACCTCTCTCCCCGCGCCGACCGGGTACCGGGTTCAATGCGCCTCTCTGCGTTTATTCATCGTTTGTGGGAAAAGTTGACCCCCGTTTTTAAAAATTATTGTTAACGAATTCACACGACTCGTATTGTAGTCACTACCGCATCTTAGATGATCGAATTGAAAGATCACAACATGCGAAATTATAAATGCAACAGGTATTTAATTAATACCTACTTAAATAACAAATTTTGTGTAAAGTGATTAATGAGGCTCCAGCGTAAATACCGAATGTTTTTATGCGCCAAGCGACAAGGTTGCAGCATTCCGCAGACCTAAACTATTTATTCTGGGCTTTGCCATGTTTGTTGAGTTACAACTTCGTCGAAATTATTATCTTATTGTGCTGCGGATAGAACATTTATCAGAGGAGGACAATACTCTTACATTAGGCAACGTGTGTAATGTTAGCGAATGAAATGTTGAAATAGCCGTTAAATATTAGTTTGCGGATACGCTCGCCGTAATGTGAATAGTGACGACATCAAGTGATGTGGATGTAATATTATCTAGTGAATTGTGTTCCGTAAGTGAAGTTCGTTTTGAAGATTATAGCTCTGTGGGAACTTGCCGTGCGATGGGGAACCAAGGATCTTCAGCACACGAGCCGTTCGACCGGGCGGCTCAGGCGGCTGCCAATGCCGACCTCAAAATGGTACTCATTTGATTAAGCTTCATTTACAATTCATTATTCAACTTGAGTCATTGAATACATACTAAACTATATTATAGTCGGTTGTGCTATGACTATGACCAACGTTTATTGTTCTGCAGTTTCTACCGCACGTACCTACATTATACACACCAGATAATAACGAGTTACCTGCGTGCTTACCTTGCGTAGCTTTAAGTCTTTGTACTTTGCTATCTAAGTACACCTTAGTTCGCTGGCTCTGTATGTCTGTCTGTTGGTCACACCAAACGTTAACGTCATCCTCGTAAAGGTATAAATAGGTGTAAGATATTCATAATTTATACCTATACCTAACATTATTCATACCTACCTACCACGTCAGCGTTTTTTGTTCATAAAATACCTACGAGCTCTCAGTTTTTTTAACTGGGGGGTTAATAGATAAACACTATGTTTTTTTACATTATGCTTTTCTGTATTTAATTAGTTATATCTAACATTTTAACGTTTGTTACCTGCTTAAATAGTGCTTATCTAATCAAAAAATGTGTCGTGCAAGAATCCTCTATTATTATTATCTATATCTAGGTACTTAGTTGGTTTTATTTGGGACAGAAAAAAAACGATGAAAAAATATTTTTAACCTCTATTGACGGGCTACCCAAAATTAGGTTGGTCGTCCCAGGTTTTCAAAATAAGTACCTATCCTCTGCTTTTTAATGAATGTGTTGCAAACAAGAACAAGTTAGAATTGGCAAGTTTTCATTCATAAATCTCTTCTACAACTGTAGATAGGGTAACCTACTTTTGTCGCCGACTGTACATAATGTCCATTACTAGAATTTCAAAAATATACAATTAATGTACACAAAGAACGATGCTACTATAGGTGCATATTTTTTTAAACCAAATGACTCAAATCACTTGCCATACAATTTTGAACTTTATTTCAAAAGTTCAAAGTTCAAAATATCTTAAATCAATCACATTAAGTCCAGATGACAGATTGACGAGTGTTAGTGGGTTTTAAGCACATAGGTACTTATTATAATGAATATAATGGATTCATTATTGAGTGCACATCTGGCTTAATAAGTGTGTCATTAGTAAATATGTCTGGGAATTATACAATCTTCAATGAGCATTATGCTAAAGCGTGTTTGTTTTGTTAAATATTTTTTTTGTATGTCTAATCAATTATTTGACAAAAGAAAAAAAAATACGTTAAAATAAAAAAAAAAACAACCAAAAAAGGTTGTTTTTAATATTAAGTAACAATTACAATGCAAAATTTAAGTGCATAACTAATGTTTTTTATATAAACTTCACAATTTGTTTATTTTGTCACCTGTTTAGGAACATTTGTAGAAACATAAACAACGTAGAGAAAACAATGAATAACTAGGAAAAAAAAAAAAAATGGTTGACCAGTTTGTGTTGTCCCCAGAGAAGGGAAAAGTAACAACCTATGTGTTTTTAAGGTTTTGCAGCGTAACCTTAATTGTATCTCATTTGTGTTGCACAAACCATAGATAATATTTTAATAGCAAAATGTATTTTTCCCTAAATCATTACCTTCAAAATTTGCAGTAGGTACCTAGATTTGTACTATCAGCAGAAGTATGAAGCTTTTAATTCAATATGTATATTTTTAGCCAGCCAACATAATTATAAAATAGATTAGTATTCATAATAATTTTGATTTTGATATTACGGTAAATAATCTCAATTTTCATTTAATTTCATTTTTGCCGCTATTTGTGTGTGTCTGTCTGTGGCACCGTAGCTCTTAAACGGGTGAACCGATTTGTTTATACTTAGTAAAACGCTAAAATGTCACTAAGGCTAACCTGTATTAATTAGTTTCTGATTGAAGCATATTTAAATACAAGGGAAAACCATTGACTCACTGATTAGCATAAATTAAATTATAATACATGGAATTTATACAAATTTTGCTGTCATTCTCATTCTCGCTGTAAAACATGTGACAGTAGCATATTAGGGGGAGGATATTTTCGTTAAAGCCCTCCCACGCAAAATTGTCACAAGTTCTTATCTACAAATTAGGCAAAACTGGTAAAAACCCCCAAGCCCAAATCATGTCCTATTTGGACGATAAAAATAACAATATAGGTATATGAGATGACCGGTTATTGTGGCGATGTTTGAGAGTGGCCCAGTCATGGTTGCCATTTCGAAATTTGAATAGTCAAAAAACTGCGGATATTATAATTTTAAATCTTTCTTTTTCAGCCCTCATTATCTGTCTTCTATTTATATAAAAATGAAATCTTGTTCATTGATCCGTGCATTACTAGAGAACGGCTGGACCGATTTGGCTATTAAAATGTTCGTAATAGTCCGAACTAGGTTTTTATGTATAGGAAAATTGAAAAAGTTTGCAGGAAAATTTTCAAACTCGCCGAAAAACTGAACGTGCTTTTTTAACTTCAACAGTCGGTCCTCAATACGACTTTTGTGACGTGATTACTCCGCCAATTATGAATTAATCTTGATGTTTTTTTTTTGTTTGGTACATACTTCAGAGGTGGTCCCGTATACAGTTTATTAACTATGCTGGAGTAGTTTTTGAGTTAGCTTCAATAATACATATTTTTCCCACTTAGTCTATGTGGATGATGTTATAATTTCCTGTCACTGTTATTTATATAGGTATAGGGCACGCCCTTTATGCCTGGAGGCTTTTATTTAGATATTGTTTTCGTTAAGTTATTTTTATTTCTGCTTGAGTTATTTTAGTTCTCGATGTTTTTGGTTGGTATATTGGCGTATGCTAGCTGTCATATCGCTATTAATTCTATAATTTAAATTATGTTTTGTGTTGCGTAATGTAAATATCATTTTGCATACTATTATATAGAATCATTTTTTTCTAACTGAACAGACAGCTGTGCTGCTGGGGAGTTTGTTGCGCCACTTCTTCTTCCCAGCTAAAGCACTAGGAAGTGGTGAAGGGTGGGCGTTTTGGGGGACTGTCTTATGTAATTTTGACGTTCGAAAAGTGCTGATTTTCAGCCTAGTTTGAATAAATGACTTTTGAATTTTGAATTTTTGAATTTACATAGCAGGTAATGGTAAAAAAAACCAATCGACTTCTCCAAAAAAACAACAAAGTGAAAAATAACTTCAATAATCTTTATTTTGCCTCCGACTTCCACTTTGTAGTATTTTTGTTACTAATAACTATTTAAATTTGTATAGGACAACGTCTGTTGACTCAGCTAGTTTTCTATTAAAAAACCCTCAAGTATAAAAATCCGGACAAATGACAAGGCCGGATAAAGTCTAGACTGGAGACCAAAAATCCGGACAAATCCGGGCGGATGGTAACTCTAGGTCCATGACATGTTCAATAAAGTAAATGCCTTTCGGCTGATATGATCATAATGATAATAGTTTATTTTTCAAATATAGTTACCTATTTAATTGAATGACACAATTTTGTCACCAACATATACGGCTGTTAGTTCTCTTTACGTTACTTTTAATTCTTATCAATTACCGAATGTGTTGATATTGTTATATCTTCTGATTTGATATCTTTGCTCGACTTACATCACGCGGCCGGTCTAATTTGTTGGAACCTTGGAGCACGTGCTGATGAATGCACGTTGTTTTATTTATAACTACATAGATATTATAAAACGTTTTTGCCGCTTCTATTATTACAGGATTTCCTTAGTTATTATTAATTCATAACAGCGTGTAATTCATTGTAACCATTGTTTCTTCAATACAAATAATGACTGAATAGTTGAATGCCTTGTCACAAACAGAACTTACTGAAGACTGACTATTTCAATTAGAAGCCATTTCCTGCTATGCTGTCTGTACAAAGCAAGCTTTTCTATTTACCATTTCTTATTTATTCAGTTCTAGCATCTCAGTAAGTATTTGGCTAAGTCAGACTAAACGCTTACTTTTCCACTTGTTGTCGTCCGTAGACCTGTGACTAAGCATAGCCAGTTTATGAATAACACCTCTTTAATATATTTAGTTGAAAATTATCCTTATAGCCAAAATTAAACAGAAACAATATTATTAGCACGATTTCTTAAATACCAATTGTCCGTCAGGCATCTACTTATTCATTGTAAATTTGTTATTGTAAGTACGGATTTTACCATTGAATTTGTGGAAATGACAACGATGGTCATTGTTACCGGTACAGTTGATGTGTCATGGCGTGTACTGTTACCGTTACCTGGGACCCTACCGTCAACATTTTGAATCATGGAATTAAACGCAGTTTAGTTTTAGTGCTTGTGATTAGGGATGTAAGGAGGAAGTGCATATTTACTTGTGCCATAACGTAACCTTACACCACACGCAATGCTCTCGGCCATGTGGAGGCGAAAATCAAGATCCAAAACCAAAAATAAACTTTCCTGCCCGCTCTTCTTACTTTTATTAGGATATTGCCCATTATGCCCAACAGCTAGCTACCCCGTCAAGTTTACAACTCGCAGAAGATGTATAAAAAATAATCAATCTTTGTCCATTTTTTAAATTAAAAGATTTAAAAAACACTATCTCTCTCCTTGAACATCACTTTTATGTTCTGCGACGCACGGTGGGCTGAAAATCGGCTTTCATAGACTTAGGGATTTCAATTTGCAGGTGCCGGATATCGCTTCTATTAGTTATTACTATATTCAAAAATGACACTCGAGTTAATTCTGCACTAAAACGAATGATTTATAATTTTTTTACGAAAAATTAGTATGAAGATAATACGAAAAAGCTAATTATCTCTTAAACGGCAAGGAAAACCGTAATATCCTTACAGGTGGTTATAGTACTAATTATTTATGATTTTTTGACATACGTCACATAACGGTTATCCTGCGATTTTTTTTAAATCATCAAAATATTTTTATTTACATATGAAACGGCTCCTTTTAGTGTTTATGTTGAGGAACACAGACTTTTAACAACACGTAACATAAAATAGCATCACCCCTATATTCCCGAAGGAGTAGTCAGAGGTTTTTAGTACATCCACACTTACTTATTTATCAATACAAAATGAGTTTTAAAACTTTAAATACAACCAAAATACCAAATAACAAACTGTTTAGTCTTTTAGTGAGTCTGAAAATAAGTGATTAAGTAATTACAATGATTTAGTCTTCTAATAAGTCTGAATAGGTGATTAAATGATTGTTAATGATTTCTGATTAGTAAGCTAATTTGTTGTTTAGTTGTGTAATGAGTTCTAAGAAATGTTTTTGACGATTATAAATTTTCATTAGCACATCTTTTAAAACTCTAATGCGGGTAGTTAACTAATAATCGATGTTTTGCAATAAAAGGGCTAAAATTTTGCTTTATAATTTAGATTGTTCACAACTGTGTAACTGCTAACACAACATTTTTGCTCTGCGACTATAAAATCTTAAAATGGAAAGTTTAATCACCAATTTAGACTTGTTTGTTCTTCTAAAAAGTGAGAGTACTTCATTTAATCATGAAGTATTATTTGGTGCAATTGTATCCCGCATAGGCGATTGCCTTTCTGCCGAAGATCGAGTAACTCTCAAAGATTTTTTTCGGAAATTCACGCGAGCTGCTTTACAGAGGTGGCAGAAATCCAACCGATTCCTTGATCGCTTTAGAAGACTGTACGGAAATTGGCTGCAAGCAAATATTGATTGGCCAAATTGTGTGCAAACTTTAGTTAATCAAGAACCAACTGTTGATGAGATACCAAGAGCACAATCAGACTCTCAAGAACCGTCGACATCATCGTCCGACGTTGGAACAATGACAAAAAGGTCCCGAAAACCATTCGAAGATCTGGGAAGTAAACAGAATAAGAGAAGATCTGATGATCATACAGACTCCAGTGAATTGGCATATACAGCTGCAGCGCGTTTAAAAGAAGAAGGGCATGAGAATATCGCATCTGTGATCGAATACATGATGAAAAATCCTGAAGCAGCCGTTAAAATTAATGAAACGCTTAAGAAACCAGTGAAAACAGTCATATTTACACCAGAGAAAGCGCTTGGATTACTTCTTTCCCAAACCCGTTTGTCCCAAAGTTTGTACAAATACCACCTTTGCACAACGGCATAACCGTCATTTAAGGACACTACTATACAATAAACTCCACAATACATTAAACATACATTGTTTAAACAAATTCCAATGCAAACAAAAAGTAAAGGAATATCTGCTCACCCTAAATTATGACGACACGGAAGAATTACTTAAACCATAACTTAAACAATTCAGGCACCCACTCACTAATCCTACCTACACTCACTCTTACACATCTACACTCACACATATACACCTTTCACTCACTCAAACAACTCACACCCGACACATAAATAGATACTAACTTTCCTTGTTTTTAATTAATTTAAACCCGTTTTTCTTTCATCCCCCCGGTTCCTATCCTCAAATCTATTGTATTAGTCTAGTTTATTTGATTATTTTTTACAAAAGTGCACTTTACTAAATTGTAATTAACTACACACATCAACACGGTCTAGGGATATTTCATACTCAATCAAATAACTCGAAAAGTACTGGCCGCATTGTAATCTTTCATACACCGATTTGTTTGTAATTTATCTCAGATAATTCCAAATTCAAATTTTTGAAAATTCTTTTGTTTTGGTGGCATAAAAATGTCTTGATGTGTAGGAGAGGGAATTTTCATTTGTGCGAAATTTAGAAAACAATACGAATTACGTTTAGTTACAGTTTTTTTTCATTTTTAAACGAAAGATAAAGTTAAAATTGAGGTATTGTAGCCATGCAACGCCAACATTTGACGAGGGCGGAGATGTTACGAGCTGTGGGAATGCTGGAAGCTGGGTTTGTTCAGCGTAATGTTGCTGAGGCCATAGGGACCCACCAAAATTTAATTTCAAGATTGTGGACACGCTATCGTGCCACAGGTGAAGTAGCGGAGAGGCACCGGGGGCCAAGTCGCATCACTACCCCCAGACAAGATCGATTTTTGCAAATTACTGCGCGAGCTCAACCAAATGCAACGGCGACTCAATTGGTCCAAAGGCTGCGAGTGGAACACCAAGTGCTTGTGATTGACCAAACTGTAAGAAGGCGACTGCATGAAAGCAATCTACGCTCTCGTAGACCACTCCGGGTCCCACCTTTACGGAGAGGCAATCGTGGACGACGATTAGAATGGGTTCGGAACCACGTGGACTGGGGCCGTGAGCAATGGTCCAATGTGCTGTTCACGGATGAATCCAGGTTCGGCTTCCATCCAGATTCACGAAGGACGCGTGTTTGGCGAGTTCCTGGACGATGGAGCCGTCTTCAGAACCCTCAGGAAGTTCACCCATACCAAGGAGGAACAATTATGGTTTGGGCAGGAATTCGTCTTGGAGGACGGACGGATCTCGTTTGGGTGCGGGGCAATATGACGGCAGAACGATACGTCCAACAGGTGCTGGGGCCCGTAATCTTGCCCCACAGAACACAAATGGGGCAAGATTTCCTGCTCATGCACGACAATGCCCGGGCACACACGGCGAGAACGGTAGCAGCTTGGTTACATACACACAATGTTAGGGCCTTAGACTGGCCTGCTCAATCGCCAGATCTAAATCCCATTGAGCATGCGTGGGATATGCTGCAAAGAAGAGCTCTGAAGGAAGTTCCTGAAAATCTGGCTACAGAAGATCAACTTTTTGCGCACCTCAGAAGGACATGGGACAATATTCCGCAGCAAGACATTGACAACCTTGTTCTGAGCATGCCGAATCGTTGCCGATGTGTTATGAACATCATGGGCGCTTTCTCAGACTACTAACTTCAAGTTTATAAACACAAATTAAATGATTTTTCTATTTTTTTCTGTTTTTACTCATAAATTAAAAGTTAATTCATATACGGTTTCCGTCTATGCTTCATTTTTTTTCCATAAAATCCTGAAATTTTAATCGAAGTACCTTAACCATTATTAAAAAATGGTAGAATATTAAATAACGTATCTTTTAAATATATACATGTCATATAAATAATTAACACATTGATAGTAATTCGCTTTTTTAAAAATATCCCTAGACCGTGTTGATGTGTGTATTGTAACATCCATAATGGACGGATGGATGACCCCTGTAACACAGGTTTTTCCTAGCATAGGGGTCATTGATCAATATTTTTGTACCAGGCTATTTCCATGTTTAAATTAAGTGTCACCCTGTATGTGTACTTTTTACGTCAAATAAATATTATTATTATTTTTTTTTTTTTTCATTGAAACTTTCAAAGTGGCAATATATTACTTTGCGAGAGGCTGCCATTCGGGAAGGTGCTAAGGATATTTATCCATCGTACTATAAAGTGCAACAAACTAAGCTTGATTGCTACCCTCCGAAGCAATTAGTATCAGTTACGGATTCCTCGGCTAGGATTACACTTCAAGCTTTACTTAACATCACGGTTACGAGGATTCTTCAAAGTCTTTCTGACTATGCCGATGTGCAAAATAAGCAGCTAAAGCTAAGATATCCAAGTGGAGATTTGATGGTGCTTCCAACCAAAGCCGATACAAGCAGAAAATGGAGGGTGAGCAAGATGATTCAAGCATTTTCATGACCTCCTTGGTGCCACTAAAACTGACAGATGGAGATAATACTGTATGGACGAACCCAAAACCATGCTCAGCTTTGTATTGTCGTCCAGTTCAGTTTACTTTTGTAAAGGAGAGCAAAGCAGTTGTCATTGGTCTCAAAAGACAAATCTATGATGAAATTCAGGCCCTTATCCCCACAGAGTGCAGTAATAGTAACAGGGTGACTCATCAACTAATGATGACAATGATCGACGCCAAAGTCTGCACGTACCTTTCTGAGACCAGATCAAATGCATCTTGTGCTTAGCAAAACTTACGGAAATTAACCGCTTAAATGTTGTAACATCAAAGACTGTGTGTGCTGACATATAGGTACGAATTTGGCTTGTCATCCCTACACGCACGTATAAATTGTATGGAATGTCTGTTACACATTGCGTACAGGCTGGACTTCAAACGGTGGGCAGCGAGAAGTAATGAGCACAAAGAAATGTTGCAGAACAGAAAAAAGAAATTCAAAGATCAGCTCAATCTGTTGATTGATATTGTGAAACAAGGCTCGGGAACTACCAATGACGGGAATACCGCAAGAAAGTTTTTCGAGTTTCCCAATAAAACTGCAGCTAGACGTTGGACGAAGATCTTATTAAAAGATTTGCGGTGATTTTGCAAGCGATAACATCTGGTGAGAAGATCGACGTAATCAAATTTAAACATTTTGCCCGCAAAACAGCAGAAAAGTACGTGGAATTGTACGACTGGTACTACATGTCGTCAACCGTACATAAATTATTAATACACGGGGCTGACATAATCGAGAAAAATGAT
This sequence comes from Xanthia icteritia, assembly GCA_949128155.2. Lineage (NCBI taxonomy): Eukaryota > Metazoa > Arthropoda > Insecta > Lepidoptera > Noctuidae > Xanthia > Xanthia icteritia. Next base: position 11,550,549 of record OX421930.2, read on the forward strand.
ATTGTGCCGATTGGGACTCTCTCGGAAGAAGCCTCAGAGTCACGAAACAAAGATTTTAGGAGGTTCCGGGAACATCATTCGCGGAAAAGAAGCAGGCAAGATTCTAATCAAGATATCTTAAATATGCTTGTTGTTTCTTCGGATCCTTTCCTAAGTGCACATAGGCCTAAGTTAGATGCCAAGAGAAAGCAGAGCTTTTTTGCTGAAACTCTCGACTTAATTCAGTTTCAGGAAAGTGAGTTCGAGTTTTTAGATATATCCAATCTGGATTCTGACTCAGAATTGGAGTCCGACAACGACAGTGATAAGGAAAATGTTTAATATTTGATATTAAACATTTCCCTTATCCTTATTTTTTATATTTTATTAAAATATTTTTTTTTGTTTTATGTATTCTTTATATTTGGATCAATAACATTCTTCATAATTATCGATGTTCTTAATTTAGACACTAAAGGAACCGTTTCATATGTAAAAATTAATAAAAATATTTTGACGATTAAAAAAAAAATGCAGCGATAACCGTTATGTGACGTATGTCAAAAAATCATAAATAATTAATACTATAACCACCTGTAAGGATATTACGGGTTTCCTTGCCGTTTAAGAGCTTTTTCATACTAGCTTCATACAAATTTTTAGTAAAAAAAATATAATTCCTTCGTTTGTGTGCAGAATTAACTCTGGTGTCATTTTTTAATATAACTAATAGAAGCGATATCCGGCAAAAATCCGGCACTTGCATATTGAAATCCCTAAGTCTATGAAAGCCGATTTTCAGCCCACCGTGCGACGTCGTTAAAACATGCCCATCTATAGATAAATATCACCTGTCTCTGCACTAGTCCATTGCCTACTAGAATGCATATCCGGTACGGCTCGCAAATCCTTCCATATCCTAAGGGCACGTCTTTCCTACCATTACCGCGGCCCCCAGTCTACTCCTTGGTATGCAATGGTCAATGGTGTCCGAAACACCATGAAACATGAGGCTCCAGGGGCTAGTGCAAATTTTTAGGTTCATTCTATTAATCGAATCTGGTTAAACCACGCTGGGGTCGGTGCATTTCATACAACATTCGCTCTTGTTTCATGATTATTATTGTGTAGGTATATTTATATTTAAATAAATAAGTAGGTATATGTTTTATGTATTTTTTGTTTTATGTGTAAATGGTACGCCGCAGACTACCTGCACTCTGCAGTATTCTCTCGTTCTTCCTTAATCTACCCAGTTTGTTTTTAAAAGATCGCACATTGTGTCGCCCTATGTATAATTTATAAATTTATGTATGTAATTTTTATGGTGTACAAAATAAAGAGTATTCTATCAATGCATTTCGTTAGGACAAGGTACACCTCACTTAGTTTCCTCGAAGATCTCTGCACGGAGTGCAATCTGTCACAATTGATTATAGCTTAACTTTTTGGAACGAATCTTTTTCTAATGTATCATATTATGGTTTACAGAAGTCGTCAGTGCGTGCGTCGTTGCGGCGTGCGCGCGCGGGCGCGGCGCTGTCACCGCCGCGCGCCGGCATGGAGCGGCTGCGACGTTCATTCCGGGAGTCTTTCCGGCGACGCAAGGGCTCTCCGCCGGAGTCGGCCCGGCCGCACCAATGGCACGCCGACGAGGCCGCCGTGCGCGCCGGCACGTGCACCTTCCCTGTCAAGTACCTCGGATGCGTCGAGGTCTTCGAGTCGAGAGGCATGCAAGTCTGCGAGGAAGCGCTAAAGGTGCTTAGGGTGAGTTTTAACCTTTTTATCGCTGGGCCTCGCGTATCCGATTTTACTCTGAGCGCCAGCTAAAAGAAACCAAATTTTTTCGACCTTATGGGTGGATGAATATTTTATTTAATGTCGGTGATGGGCGCTGTCGGCTATTGTCGACTGGCGGTGAAAAGGTTAAATAGCATTCGTAACATAGGAAATTGTAGAATGTGATCACTTATCAGTGAAGTTTGGTTGCATGCGTTTACCTAACAGTTTTTAGTGAACTAATTCCTTAGACTTGCGAAAACGGTAATTTGCATTTTACGCGCATAATAAATGTATGAAACATAATGCTGCGTATTGCACTTGCTTTATAAATAGTGTCGTCTCTGAGATGATTTCGCAACGTAGTATAAACGGTAGATATTCTTCCGACCTTGTACAACCATCTGTGAAGTTGTGTACGTCGCGAACGGATCGATGCGATGCTACAATCTCGCACCTTCCTCTGAGTACTAGTAAGTTTAGACGTTGTTTGACACATCTTGGAATGTTTATGTTCCATTCGATTCGATGATTGCATCACTATTTCCAAACTGTAGCTATACGATGACAAAGATCAAAGATCACCTAGTAACATTGAACTGTGTCAATACGTATAATTATGGACCTAACTCACATATAACTAATACAATCTTAGCCATTCATACTTCTAGTGTTTTCTTGAGTGTTGGAGTTTCTTTAGTTATAACACTAAAATGCTCTAATTACTGGTTTAGAACTCAACTAATACCTGCTTCATCATTATCACTTGTAACTGGCTGAATATCAGTATTTTATACATACATAAGTACATAAACTGACGCTTTTTTCCTACTAGGCGCCTACATGAGGTTAGGCAGAAACTACAGAATGGGATTTTATATAAACTGTAATTTAAAAAATAATCCTAATGATATCCTAAGGCAAGAACGGTTGTCAAAATTTCTGGTTCTGGTAACCTAACGCATCATTTATTCATTTACTACGGCTAGACCGATTACATTTACTACGGATAGACCGATTACATTTACTACGGATAGACCGATTACATTTACTACGGATAGGCCGATTACATTTGCAATGGATAGACCGATTACATTTGCAATGGATAGACCGATTACATTTGCAATGGATATACCGATTACATTTACTATGAATAGACCGATTGCAGTAAATACAAAAAAAAACTTTCTTATAAAAACCGCATTGAAATTGGACAATGCCGAAAGATTTAGATAAGATGGCGGTAGCTAGCCAGGCGGACCCTACCACACCCTACCACAGAGAGCCCTACCACCAACCAAAATACCAAAAACCTACAATGCCAAAGACAGACGACACACTCCTAAATACACAGAACGATATAGCCATAAAACTTACAACACCCCACTTAATACGTCGAGGGTTAAAAATCCAACGCCCTAACAACAAACTTTTCACCCATCAGACTTGATTGCGGCATGTTGCTTGTCTTCTTAGGGCGAATTTCACCAATTAAATCAAATTAAACGAGATCAGTACATTTAAACCGCGTTCAAGAGCTGTCAGTGTCAATATTCCACGACAATGATGGCACTGACAGCTCCTGAACGTGGTTTAGATAGTGTTGATCCGTTCTGTTTAATTTATGAAGTTCGCCCCTAATTGCTTAGCAAGCTTTCCTAGCGATAGCAGTACTGACCCGTAATATTTCAGAACTCGCGTCGGCGGCCAGTTCGGGCCGTGTTGCACGTTAGCGGCGACGGGCTGCGAGTCGTTGAAGAAGAAACCAAAGGACTCATCGTAGACCAGACCATCGAGAAGGTCTCTTTCTGCGCGCCTGATAGGAACCATGAAAGGGGATTCAGGTAATTATGCAACTCTAGATAAATCTCCTGTGGTTGTTGGCCTCGGCTCTTGGCCTGCATAGAAAACGTACGACACCCGTTTTCAGATAGAACTAGATAAAATAAATTTATTTTCAAATTCAAATAGACATTAATGCACCAACCATACACCATCTGCTTTTTCCCAACTATTTTGGGGTCGGCTTCCAGTCTGACCGGATGCAGCTGTACCAGTATTTTACATGAAGCGACTGCCTATTTGACCTCTACACCCAGTTACTGGATAATACGATACCTCTTGGTAAGACTGGTTGTCTGACTTTCAGGCTTCTGATCCACTAATAACAGACCGTCCACGGACCAACCGCGGGAAGCGTAGCTTAATCTGATCGATCGACTTGTGCGGCTGTTATTACTTAGTCACAAGACCCCCACCAACCATACACGAGTGTGTAAAGCTATGATCTGTTCCTTAAGCATATGATGCAAATTTAAAATAAAAAAAAGCTTTTATTTGTTGTGAAAGCCTAATTCAAACACAAGCTACCCCAAGCCCTGTTCAGGTTATATTCCTACACAATAACTCACTAAAGGAAATTAGTAACACATGCATCTGTATTATATCTCACCACTTTTTTCAACAATTATTGTTTGAATAACATTATTAAATTTTAATTGAAAAATCATCGACGAAAATTGAGGTTATAAAATTTACCTCAACTATTTTCTCAAATGAAAACACCAGATATACATTTCCACCACCATATTACGCAACACATTTTCGTAAACGATTACGAATTTTTTTTCATTTTGACAGTTCAACAACATTCATAGCGTTATTTACGTTGTTGAACAGATCAACGGATTCGCAATTTGTTTCAAAACGATTCAAATTCCAATTGATCGTGTATTACGTAATTAAGGTACAGGTGACAAAAAAATTGAATTTCGGGTTTAAGTATTCTAATAATCAAATCAAAGCACTAAATTTGTAAGTGACACTATAAATAAATTAGCACCCACAGGTTCATTTTCTGATCCATTTGTTTACATTTTAATGATATACTAGTGGAACAGACTATACTATATTTGCAATAGTTTTTCATTTCGTAGTTCCCTTGAAGTTCGAACCCTGATAGGTACCTATTGACCTTACAGTCAATCGATACAGCTAATTACAGTTAACTGCCAGAAACTACAATTGCTTACTGTAGTTACAGTTTATCTCTCACTTACTTGTCATAATCTCAGATAATTTACATTCCATCGCCTCTTACTCAAATATCTATATTAACGTTTTATATTTTAAGGGCTGATTTCACCAATAAAACTGAATGCGATCAGCACATCTAAACTGCTTTCAAGAGCTGTCAGTGTCAAAATTCCCCAACAATGATGACACTGACAGCTCTTGAACGCGGTTTAGAAGTACTAATCGCGTTCAGTTTCATTGGTGAAATCGGCACAAAGTTGATTTCCCATTGAGTTGGTTGGTTGGTTGAGCAACCATTTGTAATAAAAAGCCCTAAATGTTTTTGGCTGCAATGGAGTTTGAATTTTGCCAATTACAGCACTGAGTTTGTTGTTCCTGTTGAACTTGATGTTTTTTTATTCAGATTTTGAATTCAAATATACCTACATCACAAAGCACTGTCTCGTTAATTCCACAGTTACATATGCCGTGATGGCACGACCCGTCGTTGGATGTGCCACGGCTTCCTCGCGTCTCGAGACAGCGGCGAGCGACTGTCGCATGCGGTTGGATGCGCCTTCGCGGCGTGTCTAGAACGGAAACAGCGCAGAGATAAGGAGTGCGCCGTGTCTATGAGCATCGATGCTGCGAGCCACGCGTTTACTAGGCAGGGATCATTCCGCAAGTCAGGTTAGTATTTTCTTTGGGACAGTAAACTGTCCTGTGACTGTAGATAAATACTTTTCACTCGCTTCCTTATATATGAAGAAAACGCAAACTGCCTATTTTTTGTTTTTCACATCAAATAGATAAAAACTTGCCTTTGGGTGCTCCCGGCAATGTTCAGCAACTAGAGGTTATCTCACTACAATCAATCGGACATGCAAAATTTAAATTTTACTGGAGTAAGTATTTTGTAGTTAAATTCCTTATGATATCTTTCCAGGCATAACACCTCGCCGCGCATCAGAAGCGGACGCCAACAACAGCAACGGCGGCAACGGCGGCGTCGTCGTGCCGGTGGGCTCGCTCGGCGGCGTCGGCAACCCCGCCGCCACCACCGGCAACCTCGGCCACGGCGGCCACTCCGGGCCCTTCGGCCACGTGGGCGTCACCAACTCCGGCCACGTCGTGGTAGCGCCCGCCGCGTCTCGGCCCACGCCGCACAACCCCTTCGCTGTGGAGCGACCGCATGCTGCGCCGCATCTGCTCGAGAGGCAGGGATCCTTCCGCGGGTTTGCGCATCTTAATAACAGGTGAGATGTAGTGAGGAGGTTGAGTCGTCCTCCGAGCTAATAATACAGAGGTATCGTAGAGGTAGAACATAGCGACCCACACACTGGCCAAATAACACGCGTAAGATCTAATAAAGCGAAAATAACAATGTCAATACCATAAGGCAGCGTTTTGGGATGCTTGTTATTTCTAGTTTATATTAATGACCTACCTAAAGAAATTGACGCTCAAAGTATTTTATTTGCTGACGTTATTTCTATCATTTTTCCTTACACCAATAAAGTAAACCTAAACTTAAGTTAAGACGATAAGCTCTCCAAAAGAATAGCATGGTTAAAAGATCATAACTTAAGAGTTAAATTTTGACAAAACAAAGCTAATGCAATATAGACCATACCAAAAACGCAAATTAGATATAGATTACTCATACCTTCTTGTCACAGTCATGACGTGCAGCTGCCAAATATTTATGTTGTTTATATTTTTGTTATTTATATGCACGTGTCTCTGTGACAAATAAACCTTTTTTTCTTTCTTTCATACAACAACATAAAGCTGCAATGCATAAACGAGTTTAAATTGTTAGGTTTTACTATAGATACCAATATAAACTGGAAAGCCCATATAGATGCGTTGGCAAACAAACTAGCCAGCTTTATATACGCTTTGGAGGAGCTTAAAAGAGCTACCGATTTTAAAACTGCTCTAACAGCATACTATGCCTACGCATACTCCTGGCTAAATCATAGAATTGTGGTGTGGGGAAATGGTGTAGACAAAGACAGACTTTTTATTCTACAAAAGAAATGTATACGAATTCTTGCCAATACAGATAACACAGCAAGCTGCAAGCCATTCTTTGGAAAATACAAAGTCCTTACACTAACTGGTATCTACACTATTCCCACTCACTAAGGACCTTCGCCCGTAACATCGCAGTGTTAGACGCCAAAACAAAAATGAATTAGCCTTACCAAGCTCAAAACTAACTTGTTCCATTCAGGACCTTTAGTCATGTGCTTGAAAATATATATAATAAGCTTAAAATTCAATTACGAATGTAGAGTACGAAAATAAATTTAAAAACACTCCTAAAATACCTTATATTAAAATCGTATTACATTCTAAAGGAATTCTTTGACGATAAGTAAATCTTGACATTGAAATTCATACCTGTACACAATACACACAGCACCTACAATTTTGACTTACTACCTACCTATGTTATGGTTTGTTTCATGATTATTATTGTTATTTGCTTTAATTAATATTTTTATCTTATTTTAATTTATGAATGGAAATGACCAATTAATTGTTCTTACCCTATCCTATATTATATAATGACAGTTATTTATTTAAATAAAAAAATTATGGACATCTGATAAACATGTTAAAATTAGTATTTTTGTTCAAGCGCAGTGGTTTTTAATATTGTGACACTGTAGCGCATTAAACTATTGCTGTGCCCTAGCAGGGTTCATGTATGAAACCTATATACTTGTAAGAACTTGTAAACTACATGAATGCAATAAATGATGATTATTATTAATAATTCCTATTATATTAGTGAAATAATGATTAATAATAATTGTATCCTTGACGATTCAAAACTGTGATTCAGCAGCATATTTAGAAAAATCCGTCAATTTATTTATCTATACTGCGGGGGAGGCTTGTCTATTTAGTAGGTAACTAATATTTTGTAACAATATCATTTAAAAGAGTGTTCATGGAGCGTCTCGCCCGTTCTACTGCATTGGAACCTACTATGCTTTGAAATTGGCAACTAGCTTCATCTTTCTGAATGACCGACTCCTGTGACAATTCAAAAGTGCCTGTAAATGGTTTAATTGAAATTAATTCAGATTAATAACAGCAATTTCTAACAAAAGTTTTGAATATTTTCCAGTTCTCCATTCAAGCGCCAGATGTCGCTTCGTATCAGCGAGTTACCGTCGAACTTAGAGCGTCAGCGCGCCGGGCTGGGCTCTCCCACGCGAGTCATGCCGGCGCCTGCTGCTCCTGCGTCGGTCGCCGAGCCGAGGCCTGAAGCGCCGCCTCCACAGGTACTAACTTGTTAACCGTTGTTTTTTTTATATGACTTATTGAAAACTTAGTTGAATGTCACTGGTGATATCACACAAAAAAAACATAAAAAGTTTAATAAATAACAATCATTTGATTATTGTTTGGCTAGAAGTTAATCGAAAAATAATTTCCTTGTTTATTATTATTCCTGTGAAAGATGATTTGGCTAGAAAGGGGGTGACTACCGAGATTAATAGAGAAATATGTAAGAAAAAACCATGTTGCGCCGACCCCAAATAAACTGGGATTAGAGCAAGAGAATGATAATTATTATAATTATGATGATTCTTTTCGTGACCTAAGTTGAATAATTATCAAGGAACACCAGAGTAGCTCACATCAACTGTTCATTTTAAATACAGGAGATAACGTCAGCGGACCCAGTGGCAGCGATGTGTCAGCAACTGTCAGCAGGTCTGCGCGCACTGGTCGAGGAGCCAGTAGCGACCGCCGAGCCTGTGGCGGTGCCCGCGCCCGGCCTGCCGCACCCGGACGCGTGGCTGGGCCGCGTGGCCCGCGTGCCGGGCATGGCCCAGGCTGGCCTGGCCCACGCCGGCCGAGCCCCCGGCCTGGGCCAGGCTGGCCGCGCCCAGTCGTACGCCGGCCGCGCGGCCTCCACCAACCCGTTCCTGTCGCCGCCCGACGCCGCTCCTGCGCTCTAGGCCTCGCTCCGCGCCGCTCCGCACGCACAAGAGGCCGTTCTACTAATATTCGATTAGAAGACCCACGCCTCGGACTGGACCCTTCTCCACCGTTACGGTGGACGTTACGACAAATATTTTCGGCTTTCAGTCGTGATTTAAAGGAGACAAGTTAACATTCTCCAGTCCAAAGATAAGTCGTGTAGCGCGCGCGTTATAAAACTTCGATCCTTCTGTAACCATTGATGGTCCTCATATGTACCACTTTTTATTATCAGTGTCTATGTAGGACTTATAATGAATAACCATGCCAGACGGCCAAGTATTTAAATGTATATGATGCGATGCCATACTGGAAATTACAGTACTTACTACATTAATCGATTGATGTTGTCTTAGAATATCAAAATAAAATTGAAATGGTACTTACTTATACTTGTTTTGTAGACAAGACGAGCCTACTACTGATGTTATTTTTATAATGATATTTATGAAAACTATAAAATGCGGTGAAGGTGTATCCTCAAATACGATTCTGACTAATGTTCCTTTTAGTAAATTGAGTAGAGATACAACTTCGTGTCGATGTTGAGAATAAAATTGATATTGAACTATCGAAATTGTTAGGTATTGAACTTGCTGTAATAATAAACTAGGCCCTGAATCGATGTGAATAAGAACACTCGGGCCCGGTTTAACTTATCCTATTTTATTATTCAATGTCTATATAAACGTGATAAAGTGCTACAAGAATGTATTATAGTGATGCAGTATTTAATGCAACTTATAAACTTGCTATCGTGTTGTAGCGTTCGTAAATGTTAAAATAAAATTATAACCATCTATAAAATATTCAAATTTCAAAGCATCGAACACTGTAGTTTGTATAGTTCGTTCTTAACTTAGAATTGGGAGCTGTTTTTGTCTAAACTTAATGTATGCGCATGAACGAATAAAAAAACGTGAACAACAAGCATTGACGTAGATAATATAACAGCTCAAAAGATCGACATTTGTGTTATACTCAATTCTTATTTATACGTAAGTAAACATAACATACAACACGTATCTCGGCTTGTGTTGCCGAAACGACTAGCACTAAAATAGTGCTTGTACATTCATGTTACGAAGAGGTTTAATTGATTTGATGCAAATATAAATAGAACAAGAGATATCCCAGAATGACTGTTATTTTTGTATCAATGTTACCCGGTGCCAGAAATTGACGGATTTTGATAAATAAATGAAAACTATGTTTGTGTGATGATTAGCTAATTTAATGAATATTGTACTTAACTCTATAGTAAATCGCACCGTGCTTTTGCGCCACACAATACTACTGTTGAGTAAGTGTTTGTGTTTAAATACATACGTAAGTTATATGATTAATTCCATAATATTCGTCCATGCAGTATTAGTCGAGCCGAACGGATTATTACAAAACAATACAACAACAAACAAACGATCAATGCAGTATTTTAATATTAAATCATTTTATTTAATATAAGATTTTGGATATATTTTTCCTTTTTGTATATACTTGTAAAGTTGTAAGGTATTTATCTCTTCACCGTTCGTGGATCTGTTTTTTATACTTTTTTATTACAATTTTTTCTATGCTGCTATAATTAGTAGGTGTTTGGATCGAACAAATGGTAAATATCATTTTCATGTTAGTCATTTTAAAATTCACGTACTTACTTTTACAATTTTAATAATAATTTAGTTACTAATTTACTTTTATGATGTTATAGTTTTCTGTTACGTTGAGCCAGCTATCTTAAGTATAGATTACATGGTTAAATCAATTTTATCTTTGATGTAAATAATTTTGTCACTTCTTAAAAGGCCCTCTCGATTTTGTGTTAGTTGCAATTGATATCCACAAAAAGAAGCATGTTTGGTTTACATAATTAACATTTAGCAAATTTTAACTCAATTACTGCTGCAATATGTTGCATCACTACATTCCAGTTTTGTTTTTTGAATAATCCATGATGTAATTGATAATTTTAGTAGATATAATGCATATCACTGGCTAGCCTTGCATAAATTAAACGCACTTATGTACTTACGAATTGCAAAACTTTAAAATATAGTACTTAAAAGTAAAAAAAAAAACTTATTGAAACTTGTCTAAGATATTAAACTTATAACTGAAAATTAATGTTGTTTTATGTAAAGCAGCTTTAAAGGCACCTATTTGGATAATTTTAAGCATGTTCTAAATGTCCTATAATAGATTTAAATGTGTCTATGAAAAAAATCAAACTTCATAAAATGAATTGCAGTATGTTTCAGAAAATTTTGTAGTTCTTTAACTTAATGTAAAAATGATGTTGAAATTAAGACAAAACTTTTATGAAACTGTAAAGTTAGCATTTCACCATGTCTCTATGTGCACATTATGTATACCTTGAATAGCACCAAAAAGCGAATTTGAAATTAAATCGCTTTTATACAAAGTACATTAGATTTGTAGGATTATAAATTAGTAGGTCATTCCGGAGTATATTTTCGTGTGCTTATATAAAAATATACTATTGGAAAAATATGAAAATCACGTTGTTTCGGACTTATTTGTTGGGTGTTATATTTGTATATTATACAATGATTTTATCCTTGTCTAAAGCATGTAAATATTGGCGTATATATGTAGATATTTTAGATAATGAGAGTTCAAATATTATAAAAAATAATAAATTATGTTTAGTTGACAATCTAATCTTTTAATTTATATGTGAAATAACCTTTTAACTCACACGATATCCTGGATATTGACTACAATAGAAAAACAAAAAATGGTATAAACTTTATTATGTCCAACAAAACCAAATACTTTTCAAACACGAGTATCATCAGCAACCTAAATTTTACCTTAACACCAACTATCAAATGATCCGAGCTACACTGATGACAATCCCGTCCAAAAAACCAAGACCAAGAGGAAACATGGAAAATCTAAAGCCTAGTAAACATCAAATAGACCAAATAGTAAGTTCTCTTATGACCAAACTCACAGCATCTAATAAGGAGACAACAAATATGGATGTACAGGAAAAATATAACTGGTTAGAAACAACGATTAATAATGCCACCAATAACAAAGAACAGACCAACAAATGGATGACAACCAAAACCACCAGCCTCCTTAATCAAAGAGTCGTCCTAATCAATGAAAGAAATACCAACGAAAAAAGGTAACAACTTAGAAGATATGCAAAGAAATAAAGTGGAATCACGAAGGCGTGTAAATAATCAACTAACAAAGGACTGGATTGTAAGATGAAAAATAAAAGTTGACTAAAAAGCTCGGAGACAAGAAATTTTAGAAATTGCCACATCATACTACACAAAACTATGCTCGATTACTGCAACTGAGAAGGAAATAGACCTGCACTCAACCATACCCAACATCGTGCATGACGAAATTGAAACAGAAATAGAACGACACCTAAAATAAAAACAAAGGTCCAGAACCAGATGGCATAAATAATGAAATCCTAAAACAAACTAAGTCAAAGAAATTCTCACATAAATTTTCAATGATGTCATCAACACGTGAGACTATTCCACAACAATGGACGGAATCTAATATAATTCTTCTGATTAAAAAAGGGGACCAATCTTCTACTATATAAAAATAAGTCGGGTTTTCCTTCCTGACGCTATAACTCCAGAACGCACGAACCGATTTCCACGGTTTTGCATTCGTTGGAAAGGTCTCGGGCTCCGTGAGGTTTATAGTAGGTAGGGTAGGTAAGGTAGGTAGGGTAGGTACGGTAGGTAGGGTAGAGTAGGTAGAGTAGTTTGGTAGGGTAGGTATAAGTACTTAGTGCTACCCGTGCGAAGCCGGGCCGGGTAAAGCTAGTACGATATATGAAACTATCGGCCAGTCAAACCTTTATAAAATATTTGCAATGATTCTGCTCAAAATAGAAAGAAAATTGGACGAGCAACAGCCAACAGAACAAGCAGGCTTCCGTAAGGACTACTCAGTGCTTGACCACGTCGACAGACAAATTAAAGAGAAGCTAGCGACCCGCTCCTTTGCTTCACACGGTTTTTACGACTCGACAAAATATCAAGATTTCTTAGGTAAACGTAATTTTAATACTAACGTATTATACACAGAAACCTTCCGGAATCAAATATCTAAACGATGGTGAAAACCTCGTCAAAATTTGTTGCGTGGTTAAGAAGGAAAATCAAGTCATTAGTTTCATTATATGTTTTCAAAATAGTGTCCATTTACATCAATAGATCGCTGCATCCGATGGAACCACTGAGAAAAGCACTTTGTCCAGTCGTCCTTAGGGGTCTCTTCGACGCCATTTTGAAATGCAGCCACTGCTTTCTCGGCGTACATAAAACGTTTTCCTTGAAGTTTTTCTTTTATTTTCGGAAATAAATAAAAATCACATGGTGCGAGGTCAGGGCTATAGGGCGGTTGACCCAGTAATTCCACGTTTGACGTCGCCAAGTAGTCGATTGTTTGCTTGGCGGTGTGCGACGAGGCGTTGTCGTGGTGAAGGAGGATCCTACTGCGAGGTCGTTTCTCCCGAACTTTTTCCAAGACAAGTGGCAAACAATTGTTAGTGTAACACTATGCAGTAATTGATTTTCGGTCCTCTAAAACATTTGTTGCGTAATCTAATGTCCTTCCGAAGAACGAGGCCACCATCTTTTTTCCCACGTTTCGACCTCTTTTCACTTTAGTTGGCAACTCCTCGGAAGGAAACACCCAGACAGCAGACTATCTCTTAGTTTCAGGATCATAACAATAAATCCAGCTTTTGTCACCCGTAAGTATGTCGAACACAGCATTTAAGTCACCTCCGTTAAATCTTTGAACCATTTCACGACACCAATCAACACGACGGAGTTTTTGGGCCTCTGTCAAACTATGAGGTATCCACCGGGCACTAAGCTTCCTGACCGCTAAATGTTCATGGAGGATTTTGTGCACTTGACTCATACCGATGCCTAAGCTTGTCCGAATCTGCTGAAAGTCACTCTTTTGTCAGTCTCTATTATACGCCGCACAACACTGATGTTATTTTCAGTCGTCGCCGTAGAAGGCCGTCCCTCACGCGGATCATCGGTGAGATTAGTGCGACCACGTTAAAACTCATTAAACCAGTTGTAAACAGTGGCACGAGATGGGGCTTCATCGTGAAAGGCCAATCGAAGTCTATCATCACTTTCTTGTTGACTTAAATGACATCGAAAGTCATAGAAAATCATTGTACGAAAATTTTGCTAACGTGACACAAACAATTTTCAATTTGCCGCCAAATCGTCAACAAATGACAAATGAATAAAATACATACACAATAATATTGGCAGTTCCATTTTCAAAATTTGAACTTATTTTTTTATTATATCGTTTACAAGTGGCCAGTTCTAAAAACTCAGTGTCGCCTTCGTATAGCATTAATTGATTACAGCAAAGCATTTGACATACGAAGATCTGGGAAGCACTAAAAGAACAGGAAATCGAACATTAGAAATGTTATTAGAAATATTAATATTACCAACAGCTCAGCATGCATTCAGCTAGAAAGGAAAAGAGAACTATTTAACATACAAAAAGGAGTAAGACAAGGGGATCCCCCTTTCAACACAACTGTTCTTGGCTGTGTTGCAAATGATCTTCAAAAACCTTGAATGGGAAAATCTAGGACTGAATATCGACGGCCGCACATTAACACACTTAAGATTCGCTGAAATACATTGTGTTGTTTGGAACAACGGCAGAAGACATAAACTGGATAAATATGAAATAACGACAGAAAGTGCTAAGGTCGGACTAAAACTGAATCCTGATAAAACAAAAATAATGACCAACGATGAAAAACATACCAATAACATAGGCGAAACACAAATAAATTGTGTGGAAGAATACATATATCTGGTATAGGTGATGGCACCAAAAGACACCATAAATAAAGAAATTGAGAGATTAATAGCAAACAGCTGGCTGAGATACCGGGGCCTGAGAGGTGATGAAAGACGAAAACCACCATATGTCAAAAAAAGTAAACTTTTTAACACCCTGAGGCCCTAGTGTGAGTTTCTTTTAACCATCTCGACTTTACGCATCGACTGCGTTCGGCACTCCGATTGGCAGCAGGCCGGCTATCACCAGTGAAGGCACCAAAATAATCCTTTTAACTCACAAGGCTACGTTCACACGGCGTAATTTTTTCAAGTATATCAGATAGAACTGAAAAGCCGTATTAAAAACTAGTAGTCCTGTAGAGTATTTTTATCTCACGAAGCGACGCGCGCTTTACTAGTGGTAACTAAGTGTACAAACACGCTGTGAATGTGTGTGTAAGCACAGGAACAAAAATAAAATAAAAATCATCTCCGCGCGATCTCTCCACGATGGCTGCATTGCATTCAATCTCGTTCGAGATCTCGCCCGGCAATCGGACGAGATCGTAAATCTTGAATAAATGATCTACTCTTCTTGAATGGCAATTCTCGGCATCAGACTTACCACGCGAGATCTTGAGTTGCCAATCTCGACTCGATATTGTATTCCCCAGTACCGTGCTACAAAACCGTAGTGATTTCAAACAACTGGGGTGCCTCTAATAGAACACTGAAATGGAAATTATACGAATGAACAAACAACCAATTGGTTTGCTGCACCACTTTATTCATTTATGGGTACATGAATACATTAGTCAACGGCATAAACTTCAGTGCCTACGTACTACCTAAACAACGTATTATATTGTCTGTAAATTATTTTTCTATACATGACAGATCAGGTGACTAAGAAACATCCACTTACATTACTAATTGTTATAGTTATAACCTTGCTACAGACACTAAACGACCCAATAAATTACGTAACTTACAGTATTCAAAGCAAGATTATAGTATTTCAAACTTCATAATAATCTTTTCATTTTTTCAAGATAATCTTTTTCTATTTTATTCTTTTGAATTTATAAAATATAGAAAATTGCGAATGCATATTTTATACAATATTTAGTTACTTGGCAAGATTTGTGAAGGTGTTATTTCTTGAACAGATACAACTTTTTAATCTTAAAAATATTAATCTATGGACATACATTTATATTAATTCTTGTCGCTAAGCGGAAAAGGTATTTATTTTTATTTTTGATAGTGAACTATGCCTAAATGTATGTGACTTAACGTTAACACAAAATATCATAACATCACGCCTTGTTTCCCCGAAGTGTTGGGCAGAAGTGTACCTATATAGTACACCCACTAGTGTCTGTGTTGTTGTTGTGTGTCATGTGACTTGTAATATAATATCTCCCAAGCTTAACAGCAAATCGTATCATTTACTCTGGTACTGCACCCGGTACAATTTTAAATTCAAATTATAGAGATCATGTTAAAAGAATTTAGCACCGAAATGCGTGATCAACAAAAACCCATATAATTGAGTTAATGTTCAAAAATCTCCGTTTATATAGACCTAATCTGTGTAAAACTGTTTTATATTTTTATTTGTAATAAACCTGTCTGTTTTAATTATTAGTGTAATTAGTAGAAAACTTGTTCCATCTCCATGTATTGCAGTAAGTAGCACATACATGCATTGAAATGACTTATTTTGTTAGTAAAGAAACGTTCAAAGTTCCCTGTTTTTATATAAACAGTGAAAAGTATGAAAGCATTATTTTTATATTGCATAAATTGGGATTTGGTTAATCGTAAGAGTAACTGTATTTTTTTTATTAATTAAAAACCTAAAATAGCTCCAGCACAGTAGACAATTATTATGATTTAAAACATTCAGATGACAGCTATATTATTTACGCAGACTTGTACGTTTGCGACTAGGAATGTTGCATATAAATGCGCAAGCCGGGACCTACCGCTACATACACAAGATCCAAAATAACTCAAATTCATAATTCAATGACAATAATACACATCATTATTTCTTGTTTCATTAAATTTCAATGCGAGGAGGAATAACGCTCACAGATAAATAAAATATAGGTACAAAAATATGACTAGCACTAATTTATATTCACATGAAATTCCATCACAATACTGGAAAGTGGAATGAATTTTATACATTGATGATGTAGCTAATGCTTTATCAAACTAAATATCATTTATCACAATTTTAAAAGTAATATTTTTCTAATTTGACTTTAACATTTAATTTGATTTAATACAAATATGATCAACTGAATAATAAAAATTTATTAAATATTTTAGGAAATACAAACTAATAAACTTCGAGATTTCTGAGATCTATCTTAAATAATATTAAAAACAATAATTGTACAATTACCTAATCGTATTAATACTGTTTTAATAATAATAATATAAAATAAGCAGCACCGTAAATAAAATATTTTATAAATATGTTGTTTATAAAGTACAATAAAAATATAAAAAGCAAACTAGAAACAGAAGCTTATAAAGTTTCATAGAAAATAACTTTGGCGGTAAATACAACGCTAAATAAGCAAAATTTTGGTATTTGTTAAGAAAAGTTAAAATTATTTGCCAGTTATATAATTTTAGATTTTTATCCAAGAAGCCGATTTCGCTTCAAAAATGATATATTATATTTAAAATACCGCAGGCTAGGGAATATATTCATAGTCTGAGGTATAATGTTAGAACACTAGTGCATCATTATGATGATGTTAATAATATTTCATAAGTTGGGAGGAACCTTACATAATATTCCATTAGATTCCACTAATTTGTCATCCTAAGATGTCATTGCCATCATAATACAAATAGGGACACCACAACGTAGCGGCCTGCACTTCTGATAAATTATGTACACATTGGGAAGCGTACCTGCAGGCCTGATAAAATGGTCAAGATCGGTCGAAACTACAAACCGACGACACTATCAGGCTGCCCTGACAAGTGGTTTGCTTACTAACTGAATCCTAGTAAAATCACAGAGCATATCGAGAGTATAAGCAATAGACAAGTCACAAAATAGTAATAAAAATGAGACAAGGACACTTATTAGCAGTGATCGGAGTAGGTAGATTGATTTTTGGTACTTGTATCATAAATGCACACAGAAATAATAACATGGATAAGCTATTTTTCCGGAAAGCAATTCCGGTATTTCCGGATTCAATTAAATATTGTTAATGTTGATAGTGATATTATTTTCACAACACAGTAACATACAAAGCAGCGCACTCTACGAACCGAAGTAAACGAGTGAGCTACCTGGCATGTCGTCGGCGGGCGTACGCATTGTTTTTATAACCGGTAAGTGCACCCATGATCCTTTGTTCTGATTGGTCGTTGGGTTGTGTCAAATCGTGACTGTGTGCCGTTAAAAATATTATGAAGAATGCAATATTGCTCATTTTAATACAATTCCTGCTTAAGTTCCGGTTTTTTTTTAAATAATCAACAAATTCCGGAGGAATGTCCATATTAATATATACGTTTCGGATCAATGACCCCAATTCAATCTACCTACTCCGATCACTGCTTATTAGATACAGTAGTAAGAGGAAACGAGACAGAAATATATTTTCTCTGTCTCCTTCGCGTCTGAAAATTTTTTATCTGGTCTCAGACTAACAAAGTCAAAATCTGAAGCCCAACTATGGCCATAAACATCGACTACCACCGATCTATTTGTAAAGTATTACAAGACTACATTAGATAGTACCAATTTACAAAGTGTCTGTCCAAGACTATCGCTATCTCATACAATGACATACGGCATACGCTGACAGTTAGTCTATGCAATACTCTATCTACGGAACCTACTAAGATTTTCATTTAATTTTCATAGGCACTACAGATAAATCAATAGGCTTCGACGTCATTGACAATGTTACCATTGTCATGACTAGAATCAACCTTGTTTTATTTTATTCACTGTCCGCCCCAACTGAGCAGCAAAATAAATGCTCGACAAATTAATCTTCAATTATAATGAACTAAATCAACACTAGCATAAAGTTGATATTAGCGTGCAAGAGATAATTCACATTGGAGTGTGTTCGCGTATTGCTGTTTTCAATTCTTCAGTTATGATTTAGCTCATTATTCTTTCGAAGAAAATTGCTTGAATATTTTGCTGGTCACCTTTAGTGACCAGGATTCAGGAAGTAAGCTAACAAGTTTAACTGCGGGCACGGACGTATCGTCCGTTTGTCAGATTACATATCCGTCACTTAGCGCGCAGTAATGCTGTCGTGGCAGCGCTGGCACACGCGCACGGGCCGCAGCGCGCGCAGGCGGCGCACGGGCGCCTCGTAGCGCGAGCAGCGGCCGCAGAACACGGCGCCGCACTCGCGGCAGTGGTGGCGCCGCTCCAGCGCCGTGAAGCGGACCTGGCCAACGCAAGGGGGATACAGTCCTGTCCTCGGGAAATGTGGCCGACAGTTGTAGCCATTGTTTCCGTGGGTTTTGCGGAGTCCAAAACCAAGATTGCGGCGATAAAAATACCAGTGTTTGGTCATCGGGATTATTTACATAATTTTTGAGGATCTTACTACTAAGTACAGACGCCAGCACATCAACCTACTACAACCTGTCAAATTCCTTTAAGGACGCGTTTACAAATTTGATAGGTATAGAATCGAACTACTACATTGACAAAGGTCACACACACAAGTGTACGCACCGTTAGTTGCGGGAATAGTAGTCAAGTGAACTAATTTTGGTACTTTGAAAGTTTTTTTTTCTCTATATTCTTTATAATACATAGGCATCTACAAAAAATATTTCGTATTGTGGTTTGTATTTTTACTAAATAATACTTAGATACAAAAACCTACTTCAGTGACTGCTAGGAGGCACTGGAAGCCCTCTTCTAGTAGAAAGATGTGGGTTGTGGACTTTGGGCTAGTTTTACTAGTTATGATGAGACTTTACCTCCGGACTTAATGGAGTGACCTGAATGTGTACTTCGGTGACTGCTACGGGTACTCCTCGACGAGTAGAACTAAGTGTGCCGAGTTGAGGCTCGTTTTGTTAGTTATGATGAGACCTTACCTCCGGACTTGGTGGAGTGACCTGAAGGTGTACTTTGGTGACTGCTACTGGTACTCTACGACGAGAAGAACTAGGTGTGCCGAGTTTGGGCTCGTTTTGTGAGGTATGATGAGACCTTTTAGTTCGTATGTATTATCATATATTTTTTTAATAATAGTTTTCTCTTTGTTCCTCTCAAATAGAGCACCTACCATCTAATCTCTTCACCACCCTTGGTTGACTGGTAGAGAATGCCTAAGGCATTAAGTCCGCCATTGTACCTCTTTGAGTGCGAGAAGTTTTAATAAATAAATAAATAAATAAATAAAACGAGCCCAAACTCGGCAGACCTAGTTCTACTCGTCGTAGAGTACCAGTAGCAGTCACCAAGGTACACCTTCAGGTCACTCCATCAAGTCCGGAGGTAAGGTCTCATCATAACTAACAAAACGAGCCTCAACTCGGCACACTTAGTTCTACTCGTCGTAGAGTACCAGTAGCAGTCACCAAAGTACACCTTCAGGTCACTCCATTGAGTTCGGTGGTGAGGTCTCATCATAACTAACAAAACGAGCTCAAACTCGGCAGACCTAGTTCCACTCGTTGAGGAGTTCAAGTAACAGTCACCGAAGTACACCTTCAGGTCACTCCATCAAGTCCCAGATGAATAGGCATTTATAAACCTTACTTACATTTACCGAAATAAAAATGTGTGATTATAAAATTATCTTCCCACAATATCAAGTATCAAATTTGGTTTATAGAATATTTTGTGTTTGTACAGCGATCTTTTTCCACACGAACCGCAGTACAAACAAGCAATACAGGGTCCACTCACGACAGCGGCCGAGCGCGGACTGAGGTTTCTTTCGAAATGTTTGTGCAATAAATCAAAACAAGAACCAAAAATAAAATAACCCTTAATGCAATCCACTAAGATTCATCCGTAATAGCAAAATATGTGAAAAAGTTAGTTTTGGTTTTTATTTTTTTTGCGACTATTTGTGACATTTTGAAACATTTTTTTGACTAATTTTTAGAAATGAGTATGTTTGCCTACTTATAGTATTTTTAGAAATCTCAAAATATGTTGATAATAGAATAAAAACTGTACTGAAACTCAACCCAGTATCGTTAATTTTTGGAAAATGGCAACGGAAGATCGTTTTTACAATATAAAAAACTATAATTTTGAACACAAAAGTTCCAATAATTTGAAGATGAAGAACCAATCTATATGTGGTAGTTATTAGTTATATAAAATTCGGTTTAGTGTTGTCACAAAATGAACCGAAAAACAGCTGAATTTTGTCGGATTTGCAAACGCGCCCTTAATAGATTTTCAACTTTATCACTAAAGTATAAAGTTCAAAGTTGATTGGGATAATTTGACAGTTTCGGGTAGGTTGACCTGCTGGCGTCTGTACTAATGTCAAAAATTGTGTATACTGAATGCGAATAAATTATTATAGGAATCGTTTTAAAGGCTGTTGAGGGATTTACGCAGAAAATGACCTAAGCTCGCGACTTACCGGTCGTATTAGTTTTCATAAAAAATATTACGCATCTTTATCTAGCTTGGTTTATACCTGCTTTCTCACAAGCTTACCAAACAATAAAAGAATATTATTTCAATTAAATAAACCACTCTCAGTTTACCTGGCATTGTGTACAGTAAGGTGCAGTGTCGTCTCGTATCCAATGATCGGCCGGGCCACCCTTAGCTCCAGCCGCGCTTGACATATCGGGGGCCGACCAGCGGAAAATCTAGAACCAATAAAATATGGTTGGTAAGATCGCATTGGCGATTGAGTTTTCAGCGAGGCGATTTGAGAACCTGTAGCATGATCACAATTCGTGTTTACTGCGTTTTACAATAATGTATACTCGCTCTAGTCACTACTCGCACGTTTACCGATCGCTTCGATGGAAACACGCCCACAAATTCCCAGTGTGAAAAAACCGCGAAACCTTGTCAACTAAATGTGTGGCCGTTGGGACAGTCACGAGCACTAATAATATATGTACACGTAGAACAGCCCGATTCAAACTTAATGGCGGATCGGAACATGAGGCGAGTCGCTGCGCAGTAACAAATTAATGGGTCAGCGGGGGTGTGGTACTGCGCAGCGAGCAGCTAACTTCCGAGCCACCATTAACTTTGAATCGAACTTTTACAAGCTGCTCCTAGTTCATTGATCGTGCTATTTTGGAACCCGTACTATTATGAAATAGGAATAATTTCAAATTTGCAATCTGTTATTGCGTGCACAATGTATGTTAAATCGCAACACTAATAGATGAGTCCCGGGCAGCGCTCACCCGGCCGCGCGCGTCGCCCACGGCCAGGCCGCGGCCGCTGCGCGCGGCGCCCACGCACGTCACGGACGCGGGGCACGCGTTGTCGCGCCGCTCGTACGCCGTGTGCATGGTCAGCTTGCCGCGCAGGACCAGGCGACGGATCCACTTTATACCGGATTCTGATGTTTTGGATGGAAAAAGATTTAACGATTAATTTAAATGATGTAAAACTATTATTAAGTCATTGCAATGAAACTATTACCTCGGTAAGATAAGGTATAAATTAAAAACAAAAAAAAACCAATACAAGTTTGATTTTGTCAGAAGTGGCCATCGCTTCGCCACCATCACTATCATTTCAACCGAAAGACTTCCACAGCTGGACATAAGAATTTCTCCTGAACTTTTATCATAGACTAGAATGGTATTGGTAGGTCAAATACATTTAAATTGTACGACACTTGCACAAAAATAATAAAAAATTTAAAATGCAGCAATTTACCAAAAAATATGTAACCTACATGGTAAAGCTTACCTATATCCACCGTAGCAGGTTGTATCTTAGCAGGCGGTCTATGCTTGGCTGCGGGCGAAGCGGGCGCGGACACGACAACAAACGAGTCGGTAAGGCTAGTGTCTGACTTGCTGGCGCGCAGGCCACTCTCTTGACTGGCATCTACTGACGCGACGCCTGATGCTTCCATTGAACAGGACTCGCTTGAGTCGCCGATGCTGCCACCGCCTGTAGTAATCGATTTAAGTTAGGACTCTCTAGAAAAATTTACGGTTGTGTAATACCAGCAGGATAATACCTAGTGGTGTGACCGTTCGGACCGCCAAGTCATAGGTCTCGAGTTCGAATTTAAGGTACGCACCTCTGAATTTTCGGATTCATGTGCGTATTGTATAATTATCACTTGCTCCAAAAACGGTGAAGGAAAACTTCAATTTCTCGACGGCATGTGAAGCCAAGTCAGAGGCCCATGAGCGGCTTTAAAACTCTGACCCCAGGTTAGTCACTACTTATACGAAAAAGAAAGAAAGTCCGGAAGACAAAGGGCCGAACTCGCGAGAGCTCGTAGAGCGTAGAGCGGTCATAAAAAGTGCGAGAGCATCGGTAATTAATTCGTGTCGTCTTGCTCCTACATTTTATGACATCGCCTGCCACAAACCTTGTCGTGTAGTATTATCTAGAACAGAAGTCCGCAAACTGTTTTATGTTGTCGACCACTTGACATGTTTATCGGTTTTACGTTGACCCCCTACTCCTGCTTACCTAATATTGAATTTTTGAAAATTCGTCAACTTCAAATGTGTTGTTGACAGCTGGTATAGAGCTACTCACTTTGAAAGATTAAAATTTCTAACTGTAGTGAGGAGTAGTTAACATTTTTTCAAGATAAAAGTTAGGTAACCCAAAAGCAGCTCAAGAATATTTATACTACAGCTAAGATATTTTTTTTTTTGTGCACTTTAGTATCCCTATTTCGCCAGGTACTAATATTGTAATTGCAAAAATAACTTCGTATACATAACACCGTAGTAGTAAGGTAGGTCTGTATGATACGTTTTCACAAAACACTAAGCAACAATCTCCGTGACCTTTTGCACATATAAAGTTGGAAGTCTAGCCAACTAAAAAGTTGGCACAATTTACCGCGGAAAAATATTTTTTATAAAGTAAAAACTTACGCGCAGGGAAAAATCTGTACCTATTATCTGTGTATAAATATGGATTATTCCACTCAATGAAAGCCAAAATTAAAGTCACAACATGATTAAATGAGATCCACTATCGTGGACCCTTATTTATAACCCATGGGTTATAAACATGGGACCCCCATTTTTTTTTCCCGCTGACTTGTACCCCTTGCAGGTCATCGTCGACCCCTGTGGGTCTATATAGACCACTTTGGGAATCACTGATCTCGAAGCTTCACTAAGGTGTTTTTATCAGGATCAATGTGTAACACTCCGTCCTATAGTTTTGCGAAATATCAAGCTAAACTTAAAGTAGGTATGATGAATAAAAAAATACATTTTCCCTCAGTTTGATTATTAAAAAATATTGTACATATATTTTTTGTTAAAATGTACCATGACGTTACGAGTATGTAGATTTTATACTTACTTGTGACGTAACGACCCCCACTCCCCAACTTTAACGCGTTTTATCTAAGTATTTTTTTATTAATATGATAAAGCAAAAAATAAGTGTCTAATATTTTTACGATATCTGACTGACGGACTAAATAGGATTTGAGTCTTGACCTAGTTTTTATTAACAAGGAGAAAGGGACTACAGCACACACACACTTTAAAATGCTCTACAAAACGTATCTGCACTTACTTTTACGATATAATGGATTCCCCTTCGACTTCCTTCTAAGCATGACATGTCCTTGTTTATGCAGTTTACTTCTATTCGTCAAGTCTTTTTCAATGTCCAAGTCTTTTTCATTGTCATACTCCTGCTTGGCTTCGTCACAGGAGTCGATTGGTTCTTCCTTCGGTTCGACGTATTGTGGAGTTTCCTCGTTATCACTGCACGTGTCTTTTTCGTCGTGTCTTCGTGCAGATTCTTTGGCGCTTGTAGTTTCATAGGCGTCTGATAACGAACTTTCTGAACCTGATTTTGTTATTGTACCTGTAGAGAAAGATTTATATTAGTATCTATTTGAACTTTTTAGCTTGCGTAGTATATATAAATTATAAATGTAGTGCTAATCAAACATGAGATATAAAGAAGATTGCAGATGACGGTTTCTGTTGAAAGTTTTCAGAAGCAGCTTTTATCCACGTCGAACTTGCGACGTACCTCGCGGGGGGTTCCCAACCTTTTAACATCCGCGCCCCTTAACTTTCTTTTAAAATCACTACGCCCCTGAGTTAATTTGTCGACATAAGCAGAAAAGCATAAGAATGTAAAGCGAGCGAAAGAGAGGCCGAAAATGTTTGCACCCCCTTGGATAGGTTTTCTTTTGATCATTCAAACAGAAATAGAAGATACGTTGTCAATTTGTGCAAAAAAGTTGAAGAATCAAGAGAATATAGAATGGAAGAGCGAACGAAGCTAGCTCAAAAATCGTAGCAAGCAGACTCGGATAGGTTCAGTTTTCTTTAGACCATTCATACAGAAATAGAAAAACTTATTTAGTCGGTTTATGCAGAAAAGCTGAATCTCGTTTTACAGCACTTATGAAACGTTTGGGTTTTGGAAATTAGGGCTCCACTGTACTTTAGGGACCGCGAAGCGAAGCTTCATATTTTTTTTGGGTATAGATTATTTTGTGTAGAACACTTTTACAAAATGACACATCTAGCAAACGCCTAGTTTCCGAGAAAAAAAATTACGTGATCAATCGGGACCTTGAAAATGCCCCGTAGTGTAACCTGAGAGTTTGTTACAAGGTAATATTCAGTTTTTATTTTATTTTTGTTACACCTTGACTTTTGGGCTCGACCTTGACTTTTGGAGTCTTGACCTTGAAGATGTCATTGACATCATTATTGCCCGGAACCTAATTTAAATCCGCCACGTAAACTTCCCCGCTTTTAATACTCCCATTATCCCACCAATCCCGAAAGAAGCTTTTGGCGATTTTTTCTCAGCACCTACGGTTTTGCTAGATTTGCAGTTTTCAAAATTACACTAGAAAGGATGTACTCTACCAAAAAAAATACCTACTATAAAAATCGCCGGTCCCTAAAGTACAGTGCTTCCGAAATTAGGCTCAACCTTTTCTAATAACAAGAAAATAAAATTTAATAAGTCCCCGGTCGGCCTTAATCGTAAGTATTTTCTCTTCTCCATATAAATCCAATGTCAAATACTATACATAAACACAAACCTTCTTTCTCCTGCGAGAGGCTCATCTGTTTGACCAGCTCTTCAACCCTCTTGATGGCCGCCTCCCTATCATGTGGCTGCTGTGGTTTCTCAGATATTTCTTCAGTCTTAGTCTCGCTCTCCGATTTCACTTCGCATTCGGACTTTATCTCTTCGCTGTCCTGTACTGTCAGTTTTTGTTCTTCTTTTTCTTTGTCAATTTCTACAGAACTTGAGACGGGGTCTGCACTGCCGCCTTCTATGCTGTCGCTTTGTTCTTCTGTTGTTTCTGCTAAGTAGTCTATGGACCACATCTGAGGAGCAGTCGTAAAGTTGTTACAAGGTAATTTATTCAGATAGGACAGTAGGGTGAAATGTTAAAACTCTTAGACCTAGGGAGATCTGGTTCAAGGTAGGCTGCAATTACAGAATTATGAAAAACTGTTTTAATTTTCAATAAATATTTTTTTCTTTGAGAATCTTATTCCGAGTAAGTATGAGTTTTTGAATTTTTTTTAGAGCATATTTTGTCAATTTCCTTAAAGTAATTGTGAGTTATTTTATAGCAGTCATTAAAAGTCTCAATTAAAGGAATAAATAATAGGGATAAAATAAAATAAAAAAAACAACTTTCGGTTCTAAAATACAATCTCTAAAGCTAGTTTTAAAATAACTTGTCAGTATTCAACTCACCCTAACAACGCCATCAGTAGAGCCAGTAATGATAACATTAAGCGGGTCCCACTCCCTGGTCTGACTGAAAGACACACATAGAACCTGCTGCGTTCGCTCGCGGCCCCCGATCGTATCCACTGCGCCTAACAGCTCGCCGTTTATCGACCACGCGTATAGCCAGCTGCCACTGCAGGTTGCGATGTCACCCTAGAACAAGAACGTCTCATTGTAAGTAGTAGTTATTGACTGCCTGGTTGCTCTAGTGGTCGCAAGCACTACTGCTGAGCGAGGTCCTGGGTTTGAGTCCCAGGTTGGGTAAACTGTTATTGGTTTCTACTTTTCTTTATCGGTAGCAGCCCGGAGTCTGGATTTGTGCCCAGTTGACTGCAATAGGCTCGCCCTCTATTACACGGGGACTTAAAAACATAACTAGCAAAATGTGGGTGTACTATATATACACCTCTGCCCAACCCTTCGGGGAAACAAGGCGTGATGTTATGTTAATGCCTCACGGATTTTTATGGGTAAAACAAGCTCTTGTAGCTTTGTAAATATCATGTGTAATTATTTTGCACTGGAAGTTTGTGAAGAATGCAAGGGGAAGACCGTCACACCATTTCAAAATCTCACCGTGAATACTAAGGTTAAGTGAACTTGACGAGAGCTGTCATTCCACCTAATGCTAGGGATTCGTCTAAGTTTTCACAGTGAGATTGTGGCGGCATCTACGTCACATGCGAACTACGCATCAAAGACCTGACGTCACACAGATCCTGCATCGCGCAAGCAGAGTTTACCGCGCGACGAGTATACAACGTTCCGACTTCAGTCGTCGGGCAGATTCGATTCGTCCTCGATTCCGAGGGTTAAGAGAACAACTCCTCGGGCAAAAGGCCAAAAAGCCCCAAAACTGATTCCTCGAGACGACCGCACACAGTCGTGGGGCAGTTGCCTACTAGCCACAACGACACCCGTCTGGACGAAGGATACTTCCATTTCTATAGTAGAGGATGAGTGAACTTTACACCCTGTTCTAATACCTCTATAACATTTTACAAAATAGATTGGCTGGTCTATGTTTGAATACTCACAGTAAGATCATCAATCGCAAGCGCCGATACAGGCGGAGGAGGTCCATAACAATGCGGCGGCTGTAGCTGTCGTATGAACGTGCCTCGCTCCACATCCCACACGATGGCCTGCCCGTCGCGACTGCCGCTGACTACGAGGTTGTAAGCCGGGCTTGCCGCTAAACAAGTGACTGCTTCTTCGTGGCCGTAGAGACAGACTTTGACGGCTAAACGACGGCGCCGGGCCCAGTATTGCCAGACTGTTACCACCTAAAGACAAAATAAAATTTGTTATGAGTTTTAAAGAAAAAGCGCAACGAACCTCTCTAGAGTTTAAAAAAATATGATGTTATCCAATGGTTAAAGTTTTATGAGATTTGAGTGCTCACTCAGTAAATAAATCGAAATAACGACTCTTTTTCCGCTATAGTTTGACCGATACCGCTGTACCACGCCTTAGGAATGAGCGGCGAGAAGAGGGCTTGACGCCATGAGCGTGAGCTGCCTTTGTCACGCCGCGCACATACCTAAGGCGCGTCACAGCGGTTTCGGTCAAACTATAACTATAGGACAGTGGAGAGCAGATGTTTCGTAAACAACCAATAGGTTATTGTGTGCTGTTGTAGCTAAGCGGAGGGATGTGAAAATACTGCAGCTATATGTTGTTCGAGACATCTCTGCTTTGGTGGAAGCGGGCCTAAGGTACCTGGGCTTCGTAAACCCGCATCAAACGTTTCAGTTACACTCAAATTCATGAACGAGATTTTCATTTATTCAAATCAAACTCAAAGCATTTATTTCAATTAAACCATTTACAGGCACTTGTGAATTGTCAAAGAGTCTGTTAGTTAGTCAGAAAGTTAAAGCTAGTTGCCCATTCCAAAACGTAGATCTCTATGGAGAAGATTGGGCAAGAAACTCCAAGGACACTGTTTTAAATATAGAAATTACAAAATCTTGGGTACATGAAGTCTTGTTGCTTCTATATGTGAGAACAGTGTAAAAAAAATAAAATAATCAAAAACGATTAAAAATATAAGATTGAAAATAAGCCCTGGCAGATAAAATATTAGTACAATTTCAACTCACCGTGCTAGTCCCCGCAGTAACAATAGTCTTATCAGAAGGACACACGCACGTCACAATTTCCCCACACGCCTGCGCCACAGTCTCGCACACAAACAAGGCCTTATCGTTGTCATAGTTGCCGATACGCAGCGAATGGTCTGCGAAACCCCATGCCACGTACTTGTTGTATGTAGGAGGCATTAGGACCTTGTTCTGTTCTACTGCTAATATTGCCTTGTCTGTGTACAGGATTTGACCAACTGGGCCTTTTACTTCTGCAAATGAAGATAGAATGATTTAGTTTAGATAATGAAGACGAATATTTTTTTATTTAATGTTATTCGATGGTAAATAAGCTGACGGCCCACATGATGGTAAGTGGTCGCAACCACCTATGGAAATTTGATATAACAGAGGCCTTTCAGATGCCTTGCCATGCCCGAGACAATGCTGAAATTTCCCATGCGCCTGTAATAACATTGGTACCCACTCCCTCAAACCGAATCATTTCAATGGTGATATAGTAATCAGGAATGATTAGACCATTTAGTATTTGATGAATAACATACCTTTGACAGGTTGTAATGAAGGCCTCAAGTTTTCTAGATTGTGGAAGAACAGTTTCTCCGGTGGTGTGATACCCTGAGATGGTATTATATTGTTCGGGTCTAATATAGTTGAACTTCGCTGAGACATCTTCTTGCTAGGATGCGCTTTCTTGAACAGTTGCTTTGGTATCTGGCCAAAGTTGTTTATGAAGCCGATTGTTGCGTTTTTCTTTAGAGGGTCGTCGATACTGGAACAAATTAGCATGTTGCAAATCCGGTAACTTTAATACTAGTTTGTTAGAAAGCCTTATTGGTATTTTAATTAATATTTTAGGTCACTAGTTAGCCATATTTAATATTTCCATACATATATATTGGCAAATTAATCAAAACAGCGAAATATTTCACAGCTATTTGCGAGGTTGCCCACTTCCAGAATGCACGCTCTTAATGAATAGGTATAGCTCGTAGTCAAATTATAGGCCGACTCCATTTAGATTGCCATCAACAAGCTAAGAATGAATTGAATAGGTAATTAAAATCAATTTGATTCGTCTCGTATTTATTTAGGCGATAGTATAGTCGATTATTATAATAATAATAATTGCTTTATTTTCAGGCAACTAAGGGCCACAGACAAAATACACAAAATAATCTTCTGTAATAATAAACTAATACATAATAAAAATAAAAATAAACATCACTACAAAATCTAGTTAGTACGTCGGGTCGACGACGTATTGTGCTGAGTCGTGGTGTCATGTAGCCTTCCGCGAAAATTGATTCAGTAATTTTATTGATTATTGATTTAGTAATTTAATTTATCGTCGCCTCGCAATGAGTATACGAACTTGTATATATCGACGTTGCCCTCGTAGAACAGATGGTGGAACACGTTGGCGGAGTCGACGGCGGGCGCGCCCTGCTGCTTGTAGCCGAACACGAGGTCGATCCAGTGGTGCAGGCGGTGCGACACGTAGTCGCACTCCAGCGCGGCGCGGTGCGCGCGGATGAACTCGCGCGCCGAGCCGCGCGCCCAGCCCGGCAGCACCACGCCGCCCAGCGCCACGCCCGACTGCTTGCTACCTGCGGGCGGCACGGCAGGGCTAGTCGCCGACGGCGGCGGGTGGTACAAGGGACACCACTAAACTAATTGTGTACAGGTTTTCATTAACTTTAGTGAAGAAAGTAGCCGTGGCCCGAAGGTCCTTCAAATAATGAAGGTTCAAAAATATATCGTAGTAGTAGCTGCAATAATCGTAAACAGGATAATTTCAAGATAACTTTAATTGGGGATCGCGACATCTGCTTACCCAAATCGAAGTTGTTGGAGTTCACCAGGAACTCTGGTAAGTAAAAGAATTCCGGTATTAACTCTTTTACATCAGCCATGTTATGTCGCGACGCCGAATTCCACGCTTCTTTTATTGAATGGAACATTCTGAAATAAAACAATCATTTTACCACTCTTTTCAAAATGTTCAATTTTCATCCTGTTTAAAAATTTTACATTTAGATTATTTAGTCACCTGCATAACTTTATGTAATGAATCTTCTCATTCTGAACAACTTTCTATATGAAACCCAAATAAGGTTCGAGAAAAATGTTTTTTTTTTACAATGCTGTCTGTCTACTCTACTTCTACTACAGTATCAACCTGTATAGAAGTATTAGATTACCTGTCAGCCAAATCAAAATGTCCGCCCTGTAGCTTGAGGAAGTGTTGAGTAAAGGGCTCCATCCTGACTAGATACGAGCACACGATCATAGCAGACGAGTAATGTGTGCCGTAGTGGTATGGAGGAGTTTCACCGTGAGGGTCGTCCCATTCCTACAAATAAAAGAGAGCCTTTACAAGTTTCAAAGAGTTCTAAGAGCTTTTCAAATTGCTTCTTGCAATAAGGTTTAGTTTGCATTGGAAACTGTCGCTTTTGCACGACCGAGTATTATGAGTGGCAAAAATACAAATTGAAAATCCATTGAATATCATCTATGTTGTTTGAAATACCACATTGTTGAATCCTAACTAATATTATAAATGCGAAATAGAGTTTATTTTACGTAAGATACTTTTTATACCAATATTCCCACGGGATCGAGACTTATGCAGGTGAAACCGCGGGGCGCAGCTTCTATGTTTATAGTGTAAAAAAACCTATCGAGAATGTCAGCAGTGATTATTGTCTGTGGTAAGAAAAACACTCTGACACTACTAGCTGTATGCGTTTGTTTGTTTTTAGCTAGTTTATTAGTCCATGTAAGTTATCTTATGTGAGAATAATTCTGTTGTTCTTCTAACGATCCGCATATTATTTCCTCAAAGAGCAGTGGAGCGCAGCATTCTGGGCGTAAAACGAACCGTCAGAAATAGTCAGAATACGACTCACCACGTTGCGTCAAAAAGGCTAAAAATGGTATTGGGCGGGTCACGTCAGGCGCATGCTTCGTGACCGCTGGGCAACGGACGGCGCCCGGCCCGGACACGCAGGGGCGGGGCGACCTACACGCGTAGCGCAAGGGTTCGATCGAGGTGGCCTTGGAAGGATTTGAGGGAGGAATTAGGGGAGGCTTCTTCCCAGCTAAAGCACTAGGAAGTGGTGAAGGGTGGGCGTTTTGGGGGACTGTCTTATGTAATTTTGACGTTCGAAAAGTGCTGATTCTCAGCCTAGTTTGAATAAATGACTTTTGAATTTTGAATTTTGCTTTTGCTCAGCAGTGGGACAGTGTAGGGTAAAATAAAAATAAAGTACTATATTCTTATTACTTATATATAAATCCCACCTTATATCGTTTCCTAAACTGCTCCAATCTGTCGGGACTCTGTGCGCCCATAGGTTTAGTGAGATCACGGAAGGTAGCCGGGTCGTTGAGGTCCAGTTCCAACGAGTCATAGTCAGCTAAGATCCACGGGAACACTGGGTACTGCATCAGATCGTTATATGAACGACCGGCAAGAGTGTTTAGATGCATGAGGTATTGGAAGTTGGATATTTCGCCTCTCTGAAATAAAACGTGATAATTAGGAAAGTTATAAATGTTTGTCTTGTCAGAAGATTACGTAGACGATAAAGTTTTTCCAATCTTTATTTTTCGTGTTGTTACCTGGTGTAAGAGGTTTTATTACTGACTTGGCTTCACATGCCGTCGAGAAATATCTCAGGCATGCCGTTTCCTTTTTTTTTTGAAGTTTTTAAAGCAAGACAGTACGCACATGAATCCGAAAAGTCAGAGGCCTTGGGTTCGAAATCAAGATCTAATGACTCGAGTTCTTCTAATTGTAATTGCACTTTTATCTGATTGTTCGAAAATACTAAACTTATGTATGTTCGTATATTTTTTTCTAGTCACTTACCTGCTAACCTAAAACATTGTTTCGTAGACATAACTAATCCATGTACAAAACGTGTCTACGTCTAAAATTTAAAGAGATCGCATTTCTATGTGATTATGAGAAGTTCCTATACGTTTGGGTACATACCAGCCACCGCTGCGTGACGGAGGTGTCTCCTATGAGCGTGGCGAGCAGGCCGCCCGGCTGCTCCACGGCCACGCCGCGCTTTTGCCCCGCTACTGAACCAGCTGCGCTATCCGCCATGCCTGTGGCTAGCGCTGTGAAACGGCTGTATACCTAGGGAAATAATTATGTGCCATTAAACATTGTAATCATCCATAATGCGTTGAAAATTTTGCAGAAACATAGTCTTGCAGCTACTGAATTCACATATCAGGAAAAGAAAAGAAAAAATACGCACAACGGCAATACGGAGGATGCTAGAAGTTGATAAAAGAAATAATATTGTCAGCGGTTTAACTTTATCCGATGACAAAGCATTTAGGAGGCAGAATTTTGCGCCAGTTGAATATTATCAGGGTAAGTTACAGATAGTAAGTAAGAAATAACTAATATGCCTACCTTGTTTCGCACTTTTCTTGGAAAAGCAAGCAAGTAGTTTCTGCCGTCACTTGAAAACACTTCCAAAGCTATCGGTTGTAATAGATACCTCCTTTTGTGTACCTCCCTACAACACAACAACACAAAATATAGTACCTACATACCACAGAGTAACAAAATCATGACAAATGTAGACAAAACTTTGATTCACATACCGAATATCTTCATACAAAAACTTGGAGCACTGCCTTTGGTTGCTCCTCTGTATGCCTTGGGCCGGTAGGATAGGTTCATAGTCATCAGGACAGCTGTCCAAATCCCGTATTTCTCTGTTCTTTAGTAACGTGAACCCGTCGATCACGTAACAGTGTTCCCGACCGAATAGTAATAGACCTTCAGTTGTGTCTAAACCTTGAATTCTTGCGCAACGGAACATGTGCGAGATCTGAAAGGAATAATAATATTGAACTTGCTGAAGCTTGCTCAGGGCAAACTAAAAGGAGTTTAGGAAAGGCAAGAAACAGAACATTATGTGCCTGACGATGAATTTAAGTTGTCAGCCTTTCGGCAGATTATGTCATGCTGCACGACGAGATATGGATGATCGTTTGCTGTGGATTGGTAAGTAGTGCAAATGGCGAAGTTGCCTTGGCAGACTATTATGCATTTTTTTTTGGTTCGTAAATGATCAAATAACTTCTCCCGCTCTGGGCGGAGCGGGAGGGCGTGTCAGACTCTTACTGGCTAAAACCCACCCGTGTTCCTTCCGTTGCCAGGGGCCACGGTATCCCTTTCGGACTTTCCCGCAACCCCGGCAGGCATCGGTCCTATCGGACCCCTTCCGTGACTATGATGCATTAGACAGTACCTTTTCATGATGTTCAAGAAGCCGTAAAAGAGTTTGATTATCAGGTGGAGGAGTTGGTTGTTCATCTTCATCCTCATTGTCAGGCCCATCTTCATTACCTGAACAAATTAAATGATTTACACATCAACACGGTCTAGGGATATTTCATACTCAATTAAATAACTCGAAAAGTACTGGCCGCATTGTAATCTTTCATACACCGATTTGTTTGTAATTTATCTCAGACTAATTCCAAATTCAAATTTTTAAATTCTTTTGTTTCGGTGGCATAAAAATGTCTTGATGTGTAGGAGAGGGAATTTTCATTTGTGCGAAATTTAGAAAACAATACGAATTACGTTTAGTTACAGTTTTTTTTCATTTTTAAACGAAAGATAAAGTTACAATTGAGGTATTGTAGCCATGCAACGCCAACATTTGACGAGGGCGGAGATGTTACGAGCTGTGGGAATGCTGGAAGCTGGGTCTGTTCAGCGTAATGTTGCTGAGGCCATAGGGACCCACCAAAATGTAATTTCAAGATTGTGGACACGCTATCGTGCCACAGGTGAAGTAGCGGAGAGGCACCGGGGGCCAAGTCGCATCACTACCCCCAGACAAGATCGATTTTTGCAAATTACTGCGCGAGCTCAACCAAATGCAACGGCGACTCAATTGGTCCAAAGGCTGCGAGTGGAACACCAAGTGCTTGTGAGTGACCAAACTGTAAGAAGGCGACTGCATGAAAGCAATCTACGCTCTCGTAGACCACTCCGGGTCCCACCTTTACGGTGAGGCAATCGTGGACGACGATTAGAATGGGTTCGGAACCACGTGGACTGGGGCCGTGAGCAATGGTCCAATGTGCTGTTCACGGATGAATCCAGGTTCGGTTTCCATCCAGATTCACGAAGGACGCTTGTTTGGCGAGTTCCTGGACGATGGAGCCGTCTTCAGAACCCTCAGGAAGTTCACCCATACCAAGGAGGAACAATTATGGTTTGGGCAGGAATTCGTCTTGGAGGACGGACGGATCTCGTTTGGGTGCGGGGCAATATGACGGCAGAACGATACGTCCAACAGGTGCTGGGGCCCGTAATCTTGCCCCACAGAACACAAATGGGGCAAGATTTCCTGCTCATGCACGACAATGCCCGGGCACACACGGCGAGAACGGTGGCAGCTTGGTTACATACACACAATGTTAGGGCCTTAGACTGGCCTGCTCAATCGCCAGATCTAAATCCCATTGAGCATGCGTGGGATATGCTGCAAAGAAGAGCTCTGAAGGAAGTTCCTGAAAATCTGGCTACAGAAGATCAACTTTTTGCGCACCTCAGAAGGACATGGGACAATATTCCGCAGCAAGACATTGACAACCTTGTTCTGAGCATGCCGAATCGTTGCCGATGTGTTATGAACATCATGGGCGCTTTCTCAGACTACTAACTTCAAGTTTATAAACACAAATTAAATGATTTTTCTATTTTTTTCAGTTTTTACTCATAAATTAAAAGTTAATTCATATACGGTTTCCGTCTATGCTTCATTTTTTTTCCATAATATCCTGAAATTTTAATTGAAGTACCTTAACCATTATTAAAAAATGGTAGAATATTAAATAACGTATCTTTTAAATATATACATGTCATATAAATAATTAACACATTGATAGTAATTCGCTTTTTTAAAAATATCCCTAGACCGTGTTGATGTGTGTATTTCAAATAAGCACACTTGATGCGTAATCATTTATAGTTGTTGCATTTCACAAGCGCGCGTCAATCATTGCAATTTAAGCCTTATGTTAAAGTCACATGACGCGCGCTCGTGATTTATAAGTGCAATGACGATATCTATGTATATTACTGACTAACTGCTGTCCGCGAATTCGTTCGCGTGGAAGTCGTAAGACAGCACAGTGTACTAAAATAACAGCCACATTTTTATAAAACTTCCCTGTATACTACGTTTGTAGTTTTGGTCTCAGCAGCCAAAATATATAGAGTCAGGACTCGTGACGCAGGAGCAAGCAACGTACCAAAGCATGTTTTTCCTTTAGGAATTCCTTAGTAACAGCCCGGAGCTTGGAAGTCGGCACCGAGCCCCGCGCGCCGGCGTCCCTGACGACTGGCGGTGAGGGCAGGGAGTGCAGCTGCGTCTGCGCACGCGCGCCTGCACGACACTATCTCCCGCGCCGAAGGATAGTCTCCGTTGAGATTGGCCGCCATGGCCGAAATACGGTCCGGAGGACTATATTATATGTATAGATCGTTTTTATTGACTTACCTTCGACGGACGATTGATTAGTACCGCGACTAACAACGCCGCTACTGACGAGGTCTGAAGGTGAACCGTCGCCGTTGGCCACATCGATTGATGTATCTCCACTTCTGCGAAGCGAGTTAAACGTATTATTTCTAAACGTTGCTTAAAGTTAAGTAATGACTAGTGACTGTATAACCATACATTTTTGACGTTTAAACGTCTTTTAACTTTAATCAACATTTATAAATAACCACCACTGTCACTTATTATACTTTATGCATCTAAACGCATCAAAGGCCTGTGATCTGTTCGAATATTAATACAAAAGAAAGCTCCACAGGTCAATCTAACATAAATATAATTTAAATAAGAAGTTAAGAACATTGAGAACCGGATGTTCTTAATTGTGCGGCAATCGGAGCCAGAAATCAATGTCAATCAATAAATTCCGAGCCATAGAATTAAGACCACAGATAACTAATTGAAAGTTATAGTAGTTAGAGATGGCTTACGTGGTAGGCTCGTCGGTAGTTTCAGGTATTTCTGTAGGCTCAGCGCCCTCGACCTCGCCGAGGTTACTCGCCGCCCGCCATTGTTGATACACGCGGTAGTATTCTTTGCTGTCCAAACTTTGGGCCACTTTGTATTTTAGTTGTTTCTAAAACAGGCGAGTGGAGAGTAAAATATGTATTCGAATAAGCAACGGTGGGTAAAACAAGCGCTTTATAACATTTTTGTATTGGTATTTAATACTCAATACTTTTTTGCATTTATTTTGTATGTATTTATATGGATAACCCAACTCCAAATATCACCTTCAGCAAGGCGGAATTTGAGTTTATTTTCACGGAAGCAGCAATTGATATCTAACCCTCTTTGATACTATTATATTGCAAGGATTTTTTTTTAGGAATGTTTCACAAAATACTCCGAGATGCTGTCCAAAAACAAGTTAGATAATAACTCTAACTTACATTATCCGGATCATCGAGGTCAGGCCGATAAGGATAATGCATATAGAAGCAGTGGTTCCGCTTCAGCAACTTGCGCATGCGCGCGGGCCCCTCGGTACAGTCCAGGGCCCACTTTGCTAGGGCCTGGCTTCGCGTCGGGCCCCAGAGCGCTCGCTCGCGGGTCAGTTCGCGCCACGCTCCCGCCCACTCTGCTTGTACGTAACGCATCGTGTGGAGGCGTGTGTTCGATGCGCCTTGCACTACTGCGCACCACGCTTGCCTAAATTATAAATGATACATTTTATTGCTTACTCATGAAACTTAAATTAGGGATTTCGATCCCGTAGAGTTCCATTCGCAAAGTAACGATTTACGTTTATCCTGACGGACAATACTTAGCAGTCAAATATTATTCTCTATCGCCCATCAAGTAAGAGGTCGTCATGTGGAATTTACAATATAGTTTCCAGAATCTGTTAGATAAACAAGAACGAGTTTTGGAAAATGTTTGTGACCCATCTGAGTGTGTAGCACACTGCCCGAGTTGCCCGTCGTAAACCTAACAGAAGCTATAAATCACGATAAATGTATGTAGTCAAGGGCGTTTACACATTACTGCGCAGCGGCAGCGTTTTTCGCCGCCGCGGTATCTAGATTCTTCAAGACTCGCCGCCTCCGCGGTGGCGCCTTATGTAAGGCCTCTGCCTCGAATTTTGCGGGCAGCGGGGCGGCAGCGGCGGCGGCGCGAGAGCGGCAGGATCTTATGCGTAAAATCAAATGGACCGGTTCTCGAAAACAGCGGCGTGGCAGCGGCGCGGGGGCGGGCAACGAGCGGTGCACTCCAGTCAAGCGGTGACCGCCCGCATTGCGCATTTGCATTGTAGTATAGTGTTGTACATTTTTTTTTGTGACGTATCAAAATGTCCTCGGACGTGCAAGAGCAAATTAGCCGTTTTTCAGACATTTCGTTCGCGAATAAAAACAAATATCTCGACAACACAACCACGAACACAACACTACACCGCTATAGTGCCGCGCGATCTGCCCGCTGGTTTGGAGAACAGGTATGCGTTGCCCGCCCCGCTCCCGCGCCGCCGCCGCCGCCGCCCCGCTGCCCGCAAAATTCGAGGCAGAGGCCTAAGGGTCCATACAACTCCAAGGGTGACTACTAACACAGCGGCACCGCAGCGGTAGCGGCGCCGTGTGTATACGGCCTAAGACAGACAGTGTAAAAAGACGCTCAACGAAGCCAAGAGTTACTTGTACTCCCCGACATTGTTTTTTTTTTGTACTGGACCATACCTGGGTACCTTGTGAGATATTGGAGGTCAAAGTCCCAACTATTTTTACGAGAGCAAAATTTTAAATGTTATAACATACTATAACAACTTCTGCACCCATAAGCATAATGTTTTGCATGCTTTACATTGCGCGCTGCCGTAAAGTAATTTTTTCATACCAAACATAAGTCGTTTTGAAGCAATAATATTTGCTCAATGTTACTTAGTTTGATGAGGAGCCCCTGGGCTAAGTAATAACAGCCGCACGGGTGGATCCATCAGTTTAAGCTATGCATGCCGGGGCTGGTCCGTGGATGGCGACTATATTTACATACTGAGACTTCTCCGTGCCTCGGAAAGCACGCTAAGCCGTTTGTCCTGGCTGTCAATCGTGAATCTTTGACAGTCGTTAAGGGTCGTCCCAGTAACCAGTCTTACCAAGGGGTATCTTGTTACCCAGTTACTGGGTTGTGGACGTCAGATAGGCAGTCATTCCATGTAAATTACTGGGTATTCAGCTGCATCCGGTTAGACTAGAAGCCGATCCCAACATAGTTGGGAAAAGACTATGTGATTGATCTACCCCTGTATAATATCTTAAAGTTACCTAACAAGTTGCACATGATCCTGCATGTATGCCAGTGCGTGATCTCGCGGTGGGTTCGACCGTTGCTTCGCGGAGTCTTCCTTCTTCACTTTAGTTCTAGATGCGAGACGTGTGAGGCCGCCTGTCACTTTCTGTATCTTTGACTGGATTTGATTGTGAAGCTCCCATGGTACGCGGTAGATAGCCTATGACGAAATAAATACATCATTATTTATAATTCCTTGCAATCTAAACTCATTCAACTATCTTCTTTAACGTTATGTATTTTAAGTTTATTTTTTAGTGACTATTTGTAATAAGAAGTCGGTTAACAAGGTCTCTCAATGGAATTTGAACTTTGTCATGAATGACGTTGAATTTGTTGTTCCAAAACTTGATAATTATCTCAGCTGCTGAACTCAAATACAGCATATTCTAAGCAAATCAAACAAACCGCGACCGAGTGGAAGAATTTGATAGTTAAAACTTCACAATATAGGAAGAGGGCATTCTTATCCATAATCAAGATAAGAATTTCGATCATAATTATTATAACATTATGGCTTATATCTAAATCCTAGCTTATCCTAAATCAATCAAAATCGTGAGTAATGTTATCTTACTTGTTTTATATATAAATTGAATACCCTACCTTCCTTTCAATATCAATATAGTTCATCCACAGCTTATGTGCGTTTTCACTGAGTTGTTCCCTCACAGGAGTAAGGTCGGGTGCGCGTGCGTTTCCGACGGGCGGTATTAATGTTATCTTGAACACTTCCTCTATAGCAGGCTTCTTGCATACATACAGCTCTTCCCAAACTCGCCGCGCGGCACCGGCCATTAGGTTACGTCCTGTTAGGAGTTAATATATGAAGTAGAAAATTATTTTGTCATCTAGAACGTTAAGGTGGAAAGCCAAAGATGTGGTGATCAATTGATAAACGTCTGTTTTATTTTATTTTAAACTTTGTTTTTATCTCTACGGACCCCGCTTCCAGGTCGAAAAATCTGACGCCCGCATTTGAAGAATCACATACAACCGATCACTTTAATATTCCGAAAGCGCGCGTTAGATTTTTTGTCACGTGAAAGAAGTCATTTCATTACTTATTAAATAGTAATGCAGAAATCTGTAATTTAGAAACATATATCAATGAAATACCTTGATGTGTTGTCAGTTTATCGTCCCGTGATTCTAAGTCACCACTAGGATTGACATGCCAAGTAGTTCGCATATGCGAGTCGAGCGCAATCTTCATGTTAGAACTCAACTGCAGCAGACAATAGGTAAGGCAGCCGATGAATTCCAACTCATGATTGCCCGCGCCGAAAATCAGTAACCTAAACAAAAATAGATGGATAGTTCGATCTTGAATATTCTGCCACATTTACTGAAAATGTAACGTTATTCTAATCCTAACTCTCACTCAGACTTACAATTAACAATAATTCGTACAAATAGGGATTACACGCTCGAATAGGGCAAGAAGAATGATATCCATTTGCGATTCCGCATGGCTCATACCTGTTAGTTGTCAGTTTGTGTAAAGCCTCCAAAACCGACATTTGGTCCGCTATAGAATCGGTAGATCGAGACAAAAGGAACAGAATAGTTCTGTTCAGACAATGGTGTAATCCCTCCAGAGAAATCACTGACGACTTCTTTTTGGCTTGCATGATTAGCTTTACTATAAAATCGAACACCTGTAATCACAAAAACAATAAAATAAAATTCCCAAAAAGTAAAACATAGTTTAATCTAAATGAATAGTGTATATACGTAACATATAATAAGTAAACATGCGCACGGGTATCGGAGTTTCCGATAATGTTACGTTTTGTATTTAGTTTTTTAAAGTGTCTTGTCATTACTAAAATTAGTTCCTTATAAGCATTTCTGTGTTACTAACAACTGTATGGATATAATGATGAATATAATCTGTTTCACATACCTCGTGAGGATCTCTTGAAAGTTGTCCCTGCCATAGCTTATCAACCAGTCTGGCAGCTAAATAACAAACGTTTGATATATTGGACTCCGTCCCAAACAGTTCCGTGTTCAATAAATTCTCCATCAGTGTGGTTAGAACCTCCGTTTGATACTCTATCTGTTGCTGGCTGGTTGAGTTAGGCGGTGAAGCATCCAACACCAGATCGATTACCTGAAATAAGTCATGGAAGTTACAAAGTTGGTAATCCCACAGTCTTTTTGAAGACAGTCGGTATGACCAGTGGTACAAGAAATTAATAACAGACTTAGCGTGAAGCACTTAGAACACAGCACATTGACTCAGGCTTACATAATGTGTATCATAACATCCGAGTGCAAGTAAGCTCTGAGGTCGTTATCATTGTCTATCGATGCGTTGGCGGAAGCAGAAGTGTTACATAATGTGGGTGTACTACATAACGAACAAGCGTGCGACAGGCGCGAGATATGCGTACGTTAAACTAGTTTAGTTCTCAAGTTACTATCGCAGAGGAAATTATATACGAAGGTACTCATATGCATTGAGGTCGGTTAATATTGCAGCGTTAGTTGTTATATTAGGTTGGGGAAAAAGTCTTTTCGCATTATAGTATGTATGAACTTGTAATAAAATCTCTTTGGCTATACTATGTGTATCTGGCTGGTTTTGGTATCATTGAAAGTTTAAATTTTAAAGAACATAATTCCAAATTCAAATTAGGAAAATGTGTGATTTTTATTTGTTTTTCGTACTGTCAAGATGAGTGAATCTAATGAAGAAATTCGATACATTTTAAAATTTTACTACAAAAAAGGTAAAAATGCAACGCAAGCCGCGAAAAAAATTTGCGATGTTTATGGACCTAGTGCAGTGTCTGTGAGAGTAGCACAAATTTGGTTTAAGCGTTTTCAATCCGGAAATTTTGATGTCAAAGATGCACGTCGCTCTGGTCGCCCTATTACGGATAAAATGGATGCCATTTTTGAAAAAGTGGAGCAAGATCGGCATATTAGTAGTTACGACGTAGCTGAAGAACTGGGAATTGACCACAAAACAGTTTTGGCGCATTTGAAAAAAACTGGGTACACAAAAAAGCTCGATATTTGGGTACCTCACGAGCTCACTGAAAGAAACCTAATGAACCGTGTACTCATTTGTGATTCTTTATTACGACGTAATGAAACCGAACCATTTTTGAAGAAGCTGATAACTGGTGATGAAAAGTGGATCACGTACGACAAGAACGTGCGAAAAAGGTCGTGGTCAAAGGCCGGTCAGGCTTCACAGACTGTGGCAAAACCCGGGTTAACTCGCAACAAGGTGATGCTGTGTGTGTGGTGGGATTGGAAGGGCATTATTCATTATGAGCTGTTACCACCAGGCAGGACCATCGATTCTGAACTCTACTGCGAACAACTGATGAGATTAAAGCAAGAAGTTGAGAGAAAGCGGCCGGAATTAATCAACAGAAGGGGTGTGGTTTTTCATCATGATAACGCTAGACCTCACACATCTTTAGCCACTCAGCAAAAATTAAGAGAGTTTGGCTGGGAGGTGTTAATGCATCCGCCGTATAGTCCTGACCTTGCACCTTCAGATTTCCACCTGTTTCGGTCTCTTCAGAATTCTTTAGGCAGTGTCAGGTTAACATCACGGGAGGACTGCCAAAACCACTTGTCGCGGTATTTTGATCAGAAGTCCCAAAATTTCTATAGCAATGGGATCATGTCCCTACCTACAAGATGGCAAAAAGTTATCGAACAAAATGGTACCTACATACTTTAGTTAAATGTAAACATACTATGTTAAAAAATGTTTTGAATTTTCTTAAAAAATGCGAAGAAACTTTTTCCCCAACCTATTATTAGTGAAGTTAAGTTTTTATAAT
Organism: Xanthia icteritia; assembly: GCA_949128155.2. Classification (NCBI taxonomy): domain Eukaryota; kingdom Metazoa; phylum Arthropoda; class Insecta; order Lepidoptera; family Noctuidae; genus Xanthia; species Xanthia icteritia. The sequence continues at coordinate 11,593,446 of OX421930.2, forward strand.
AATAAAATTCCCCATATTTACGCTATAAAAGTAGGATATCCCTGGACCGGAGCTACATGGAGTACAAAACATTGACGATGGCACTGAGTCAGTGGCGCTTTCGGCGCTCTAGAACCAATAGTGAAGCTGATACTCAGAACTAGTACTCTTAGATAGCTACCAATTTATTATGGCATTATTCATTAGACGTTAATTGGCGCCAATGTGCAACATGCGACATTGTTTAAAACTTACTCTAGGTACACACAACATACATAATTAAAACAAAATGGGTAGGCTTGGCAAAAAAAACTACATAAACATTTAGCCAGACAACAAAACATAGCAGCCAAATATTGTATGTATTGGTGCAACAGGCAGGTTCGATGAAGTAATTCTGTCGATAGTGCTGTAAAAGCGCTGATCAGCTTTTACAACACTATCGACAGAATTATTTTCAGCTAAGATAAAGTTAGTTAAATCTAACTGTATCTTGAGATATTAGTACCCCTTTGTTAATAATCGAACTCAAAGGATGGTCAGAGCCGATTTCACATTATAGCAAGATTGAATAATCTTACATCTCAACGGTCACTAACCCGTGGGCACAGAGTGGTGACTATGGGTTAATACTTTTATTTTGAGAATTTGTAGCGTGCTATAAGGCCTGAATTCCTATGACATTCACGTCGGTGTCGCTTTTCAGCGATACACAACCGACGTTGGCATAATTTAGGTCTGAGAAACATAGTGCTATAGGAATCATTTGGCGTTTTAATGATATTGACGACCGAATGATATTTATCAACAAAGCCTCCTGCGTTGTTGATAAACATTTGTGAAATAAGTTCGCAAAATTGTATTGAAAAAACATCTATTGGCGCATTTAGAATATCGGAACTAACCAAGTTACGATTTTGGAAATGCGCCAAAAGATCCTTGTACCACTTTAAATGCAACATCAATTCAATGTCATAGTGTGACATACCGGTGCAGTCTTGCCGGTAACGTTGAGCGGCAACGAATCAAGTACGATGACACGCAAGAAGTCCATGACGCCCTGCCGTACGCCGTGCTGCGTCAGCGCGCCCGCTACTCCGGGAACTACTACCTCCTTCTCTGAGCCTGGTGTTGACGCCCCAGAACTCTCGCCGCTCTCACATATTGCTGATAAAAGATAATTAACAACTTTTTATAGATATACTCGTATTTTTGTATAACATCTTTCCTCTCGCTTTCCTGCAACCTGTGGGAGTGATTTCGTGACAAGCGACGGAAGTATGTTACAGGAAGCCGGGGAAGCGCGCGGTATTTGATTTGACCAATGAGCGCACGCGGTGCTAGAGTAGGCTGTCAGAAACGACCTTGACGAGGCCCCGCCTCTTTAATGTTGCTTATTACCAAGGTGAGACACCATATGCGACTACTGTAAGGCTCGCTTGTTTTAATTTGCGTTTTCATTCTCACTTTGGAATGGAGTTATTCCGTACTAGTAGTACCCGGCCCGGGTGTAAATAAATATGACATATCGAGCTTTCAAAGTCAAATAATTTATTTCAATTAGGCACAAAAAAGGCACTTTTGAACGTCAACATTTACAGAAAAATAATAATTGATTCTAGTCGCCCCTTCCAAAAGGTAGTTTTGGAGAAGAATGGGCAAGAAACTCCACCGTTACTCTTTTAAAATGTTTTCACAATATCTTGTATACATCAATTATATAATTATATGTGAAGACGATGCACCTAGAATAAGATTACTATACCACGTTAGGTAAAAATAATGAAAGATTAAGGAATGACAGATAAATTAATCATGTAATAGATGCATGGTGCTCACATATTTACAAACATTGTAAAATTATACGATATTCCTAACATTTTTACAAGTAATAGGTACTAATAATTTAGTATGGAACACCGGTATGAGTGGCAGACGCGACGCATTACAAACCCATGGTTTCAGAAAGCCTTTTCAATGTAATCTGCCGTCGTTATTTCCACTTATCCATAACACTAACATGATATTGAACAACATATTTACCAATCAAAGCTCAAAAGACAAGAACGGGTGACAGTTTATATTATATTAAAGAAAAACTTACGCATGTGAATATCGTCTGTAGAGTTTGGTGGGAAGAGTATCGCTGCTAGAGCCGTTAAAACTTCCGCCATCATCATAACAGGAACAAAATCTGGCAGTGTGTTGTACAGCGAAAACAGGACCTATAATTTTACAACCAATATTATCTAAAGTCCTAAGCATCGTTCTCTATCGAATCTAGACCAAGAAGTTTCTGTTGAAGTCAAAGTAAATGTAGCTCCATATCCTGAAATACTTTGTTGCACCCTTGGGTAACTTACCACGTGAATCTAGTATCATTACTTTACTAAATGGTTGGTCATCACAAGATTGACTTATCCAAAGAAGCAGCCTGAATCGCAGCCGATGCTTGGGGGGAGGGGGAGGGCGGGGTGGAGGGGGAGGGCGGGGTGGAGGGGGAGGACGGTAGGGGGGGGGGCTATCTTTATCTATATTTATGCAGACTACAATGGTCAATGGTGGCAAAATGGTGTTAGTAACAAAATGGCTTAGCCTATGTTAGTGCTTAATAACTAAAACAGAACGGGTCCGGTTTGCAAGCGCTCACACAAGCGGGCTGTCTGCCCGGGCGGCTATTGATTACAAGATAGTGTTGGGACTGCCACCTTGCCTGCGGAGTAGTGACGCAGATTTCTTACGCCACAGTGCATCAAAGCCGTCAGTGCGTGCGTCTGCAAACATTGCCGAGACACGACAAAAGCGCGGCAATCGCAACAATACCCTGAATGCGTTATTGTATTGGATACGCAGAGCATTGTAAACCTTTTGGGTACATGTGAACCACAGGGCTCCTGAGTACAGGGATGTGCAGAATGCCTTAAAAAGGGTTATTTTAATTGCGTCTGTACATCGAGAAAATCTGCGGGCCAGCATTTCACCCTAACTGACAATGCTCTGAGCTGGGATTTCTAGATGAATCTCATCTTTCAGGTCCTCAGTAACCAGATGGCCCAGGTATTTAAATTTATATACCCTGTTAATCGGGTGACCTTTCATTAGGTGAGGAGAGACACTAGTGGGATACATAGTGCCAGACCTGAAGACCATGAATTCTGTCTTAGCCCATGTGCGCACGGACGTTATAAAATCGCAGCGATTTTTTTTAGTACACAGGATATTCAACGCTCTTTTTAGCGCCAAGAGTTGAAAATCCAGTGCGCGATAAAATCCCGCCGCGATATTTTTAAGTCCGTGCGAACGTGGGCTTACTGCTATTATAAATTAATTATATTATAAATTAACCCATGAGTCGCAGCGTACGACTCACACACATTAAGTAGCTTTCGGAGAGCACCGATCGAGGGAGCCAGCAGCACCATGTCGTCTGCGACACGTGTGCTGCTGAGTCGCTCAATCAGAGCATTAACATACAGACCGAAAAGCAAAGGTGAGGACTGGCCCCTCGGCCTCACCCCGCACTTCGGCCGGCATGGCTACGACAGCTCCGCCCTCCGCACCTTTTTCTCTTGGTTCAGGTATCAGTGCTTGAGGAGTAATAAGAACTCTGGCGGCAGCGGTCTCTTCTAGCTTTTGCCAGAGAACATCATATGGAACAAGGTGAACGGCCCTTGACAAATCAAGGAAAACCGCAACAATAGCAGTGTCCTTTCCTATGTCTTATGGACGTCTCTTGGTTGACATGGTTAAGATGAATACGACATACCTGCACAATAGCCACAGGATGATCAGCCAGCCAATCAGGCTCATTGATCTTATCATTATGCACGAGCGCGCGCACGGCAGCCAATAGCACGACGACAGCATCGGGGCACAACGTGATGCGAGCTGCCAGCGCCGCGGGAGACTGCCGCGCCGGCGCCGCCGCGCCCCACGCCGCGCCCCACACGCGCTCCACCGACACCACGCGCTCTGCGCACGCGCCGCGCACGGGCTGGCCGAGCGCGAGCCCGAACAGGAGGTAGTATAGCTCTGGGATATGGAGGTGGGCTGGTACCAACCTGAGAAGAAATGGTTTCGATTAATTTGACGAATCTCTGAAGGAGATTTAAAATGTTTCATAAATCGTTTAGCATATTGGTGTAAACTGGTTACCACCTCCAGTAAAAACATGTAACACCACTTTACTATCACCAAGCTTAGAGACAACATTTTAATATCTCAATAGTATTTTGTCTGTCAGTTTATCCGCAGCCTATACTTACAAACTAAATCACAGAAAAACTCTTTCATGACCCAAATAGACAAGGTGCAATTATTTCTCCGTACAAACTACAAGTTCACAAAGACTTTAACTGAAAGTGATATAATGTATTTCTGGGAATAATATGTTCTTACCATGCGAGCAACGTAAATCCGGGAGTATGTAGTAAAGATGTGTGTAGATGCGAGTTCGAATGCACAGTGGTAGCCATTACCACGCCGGCTTGTTGAGGTTGAGCTAAATTCTCTGTGTTGCGCAACCAACCTCCATTACCAACGCCTTCTCTAAACCTGTACGAAGTTACAAGGATGCCTTTAAATTGGATCGCAAATCGATTTACAGATTTTATAGCTACATGTGATTTATGCAGGTTGGCACGCTAAGTGACCAGCACAGCTATTCAAAAAGCGTTCGATTCGCCACCGATTCGACGTTTACAAAGTAAGTTTATTCGAAACAAGAAAAAATTATATTATATGTTATTTTATATAAGTACCACTGGTTTCCTTTTTTATTTAATCACTCCATGTATATTTTATAGTTGCATTTTCGTTATATTTCGAACTAATCCCAAAAAATATTATAAATGCAAAAGCGAATTTGTTTGTTACGCTTTCACTTTAAAAGAGCTAAACTGATTTGGATGAAATTTAGTACATGAGTAGGCTATGACCTGGGTAAGGACAGGATACTTTTTATTCCGATAGTATGTTCCCGTGGGATAATTTCCGACCTCCACACGGGCGAAGCCGTAGACAAAAGTACCCAATAATAATTATTTATTTATTACTTAAATATTTTCTACCATAAAAGTTACCATTTTGTAGCGTTCTCCCTAAACGAACCTTAACAATCGAATTCGATAGCGAATGAAACGGTTGTGAACAGCTGTGCTGAATGTATGTGACATTCAGCACAGCTGTTCACAACCGTTTCCCCGAGCTACTAGCTAGAAATAGTTCAGCTCGGTACGTAAGCACTTTCAAATTCCTTACGAAACCGCTCACGTGGACTGAGCGACAGCAGACTAAGACTGCATTAAGTTAAAGTCGAAGAGGTAAGAAAACAAATACAAACCTTTGCATTATAGCAGATTGCTGTCCCTGACCCGAACACAGAACGACCATTATTCTCAATGCCCACAAAACCGTGGATGGATGAACATTCTCCAACATAAAACTGACCAGCCAATCAACGCCTAGAACTCGTGATATCTCTTCGCAGACAATCGTGTTCACTAGATTCCTCGCCGTGAATAGTAGACTATGTATAACATTGAAGCATTTGTTTCTTAAAATAATTTGTTCTCCCTCGCTCTCGCAGTCACTTTCTTTAGGGTTTATTCCCCTCTCTGTCTGCGACGGTAGTGGCAAAGTGAACGCCATGAATTGCCCTAAACAGAGTAAATCGCTCGGTCTTGGTTGTCCTCCTAGTAAGGCAGCTAGTAACTGGATGAGAACATTCCTTGTGGTCACGATTTTTACGTCGTTTATTATGTAAAGGAGCTTGGAGACTAGTTGCAGCTCCCTCATTGTGCGTAGGTTGTGCGTTCTGTGAGCTGTCTCGGTTGCCAGTTCTAGTAAGTGTTCTAAGAGGGATTTGATCAGCCCACCTGGGGCGCCGAGCCAAACTTCTAGCTCGCATATTAAATCCTAAAAATAAACGAATAGTTTTAGAAAATATAGTTTCAGATCAGTTAATAAAAAACAAATTTAATGTTATTATAGGTACTTACTTGAAAGGCAGTTAGGTTAGGAATAGAAGAAGTTTCTTTTTGACTATCAACAGTTCCGACTAGACCAAAAATGAGATGCAGTATATGTGAGTTGAGCAATTGTTTTTTCCTTTTCAGCAGCATTGCTAAGGTTTGGTATCCTTTCCGCCTGTCCATTTCTGCCTGTGCGGCCTTATTCGACCGTACGACGCAAACCAGCGCTTTCACGCTTGCGTATAAACATTCAACGTCTTGAGCCATTGCTATTAATCCTAATAATACTGAGCAGCCACCAACTGTATCAATCTACAAGGAAACACAGCATCTATACATATAATAAATCTGTAGAAAAGTCATTTTTGTACATTGAAGAAATTGAAACAAAAAATAGCCAGCGTGTGAAAAGATAAGTAACAGAAGCCATTTCCATCATTTTTGAAATTTTTGTCTGTTTGTCTGTTTGTTTGTGCGTACATCACGTAAAATCTACGAATTCAATGCTGACAATGTTTATACACAAAAATTATACGCAACTTGAGGTTTAACTTAGTTTTTGTTTCATCGAAATCGGTTCACTCTATCAAAAGATATGATTAATTTAGTGAGTTCAAGAAGTAAAATATTACGTTACGCAATTCAGTATAGTACTTGCAACGACATCTTAAGACTAAAAATAGAACTAATGTTGATAGTTGAAATCCAAATCCGATAGATGGCGTTGTGCAAATGACGTCATTTTCTGAATCGCGGTGCTAAGATTTTCCGCGCGAGAATGACGTCTACCGTGTTTACTAGGCAAATTGGGTTACGTTAGGTGTCTTAAAAATTCTTGCGTGTGTCGTAAAAGTTCTTTGGTTGCTTGGTTTATCGATTTTCTAAATTGGTCGAAAAAAAAGTATTGGCTTATCTTATTGGTTTTAGGGATGGGTCGTACTTGCAAAATCAAGTACCAGGGCTTCCAAGTAGGGATGGGTCGTACTTGCAAAATCAAGTACCAGGGCTTCCAAGTACGTCCACCTTTAAACACCAGGGCCAAAAACCAGGGCTCGAAATACTTTCAAGTATTTTCTTTCTGCATCGATAATAGATCCGTAAATTCATACAAATAAGGAGTACGATCGCGTATGCAAAAAAAAATACTTCCAGATTCCAAGCCTCGGTGGAAGAAAAATACTTGCACATTGGTCCATAACTTTATACAAATAAATACCACAATAGTGTTTACAAAAAAAAAAAAACTTCCAAAACCTTTAAAGTAAAAATACTTGCATAGAACATTGATCCGTAATTATATATAAATAAGGAGCAGAATCGCGTCGAGCGTCGAAGAATCGAGTAGCCGAATAAAATACTTTGAAGTCTTGCGTGTATTTCGGGTCGGCACTTGGTCGCCTTGGTGGAACAAAAATACTTGCATAGAACATTGATCCGTAACTTTATATAAATAAAGAGCACCATAGCGCTAACAAAAAAAAACTTCCCAAACATTTAAAGTAAAAATACTTGCATAGAACATTGATCCGTAAAGTAATATTAATAAGGAGCACAATCGCGTCGAGTGTCGAAGGAGCGAGTAGCCGAATAAAATACTTGCGTTAGTCTTGCGAGTATTTCGGGTCAGCACTTGGTCGGCGTACTTGCAAGTAAATACCTGGTGTAAAAACCTGGTTGCGTAAATACGCACCTTCCCTAATTGGTTTCGTTTGGTCAACTTTGGTCATTGGTTTGAAGTACGAAGTAAAGATTGTATTTTATTTACTTCGTAGTTTGAATCCAATAGTGCCAATCGTTATACAGTAAGTTAGTGTTGCCAATTCGTTGAGTCACGACCACGAACAGACGATACGTTGTCACACTAGACTGTTCGACGCACCGTTCTTTTAAGTTTGTAGGCTATTCAGTCATAAGTGTTGTTGGTTTTGTTTATTGCTTTAATTTTCCTTGATAATGCCTCAAAGAAAAAAAACTAACCTTTCGCTGCGTAGCCGAAATGCGAAAAGGATGAGACTTTGTAGGTCTCAGGAATCAGAAGAAGATCGTGAAGCACGGTTATCTGCTAACCGAGAGCACATCGCTCTTTCACGTGAATCGGAAACGTTCACCGAAAGGGAGTCACGTTTAAGTTCACAAAGAACACGGACCGCGACTTTGCGGTCTCAAGAGAGTATCCAGGAACGCGAAGTTCGGCTGTCTGCTGATCGGGAGCGCCAGTCTCTCTCACGCGAGTCAGAGACTTTCACAGAAAGGGAGTCGCGCTTAAGTTCGCAAAGAACTCGGACCGCGACTTTGCGTTCTCAAGAGAGTATCGAAGAACGCGAAGTTCGGCTGTCTGCTGATCGGGAGCGCCAGTCTCTCTCACGCGAGTCAGAGACTTTCACAGAAAGGGAGTCGCGCTTAAGTTCGCAAAGAACTCGGACCGCGACTTTGCGTTCTCAAGAGTGTATCGAGGAACGCCAAGCACGTCTGTCATCTGACCGAGAGCGACACGCTCTCTCGCGCGAGTCTGAATCTCTCTCCCAAAGAGAAGAACGATTACAAATAGCTAGACATAACTATGTAGGTGTACAAAGAAACAATGAAAGTTATCTTGCATCTGAAAGGGAAAGAATAGATGAACTAAGACGAGCAGAAACAGCAGAACAACGTCAATCTCGCCTAGAAATAGAACGAGCTCGATACCATATGAATAGAGAAACAAATAGCGGAGCTGATGAGTCCATGGAAAATGACGATGCAAATATTTTATTACCTTGGGACAATAGGGAAAAATCAGGGTTCACATATTCGTCTAGAATTAATTATGCTGGCTTTACTTCCGTGGGTGATATGAGAGAAATTTGTAATTTTTGTCATGCTTTGAAATGGAGGAAAGAGACAGACGGAATGTGCTGCTCAAATGGAAAAATTGTTCTTCCAAATTTCCAAGATCCACCACACTTACTTAAAAGTCTCCTGAATGGCGATCATCCCCAGTCGAAACATTTTTTGGATAATATTCGTTTATATAACAGTGCTTTCCAAATGACTTCCTTTGGGGCAAAACAAATAACGGAAGGACCGTTCATGCCAACCTTCAAAGTACAAGGTCAAGTTTATCACCTTATTGGATCTTTGCTGCCAGAAAATGAACCTCAACTATACCAAAGTCAGGACTCTTATCTATATCATCAAAAAGGTGATATACTCTTATGTAAACGACGTTGTTTTGTTCTCGACAACCACGCGAACGAAGTCGCGGGCACAGCTAGTTGTAAATATTTTTCAACATTTTTAAATATTATTTTTTATTAATTTTAATTTGTTGACTTACCATGATGGCAGCAGGTTTTGGGCAAAATACTCTGACGCCTAAATAACCAACGACAGTCCCGCCCAAACATCTCGCCGGGCCCATGAGGTGTCCAGCAGAATTATGCAATATCCTTATCGGCGTCGCATTTTCATGTGAAGACATGCCAAGCATTTTGGCTATAGCTTTGTTATCATTTTTACTGTAAACTTTACGAATCTTAGCAAGGGTTAGTTGGGACATCGCTCGAGCGTTTATGCCAAATACGACCTTTTCTTCGGCGACTAAAGGAGCGAGTGGCTCTTGGTACTGTCCGGGCGGTAAAGGTGCCTGTAGCGTGCCTACGTAGTGCGGGCCTAGTTGGTAGACTATGGATACGGTCTGGGCCGGCAGTACCTAGAATAGATGTTTGAAAATTAAAAAACATTCCGGTGCAAGTCATTCCTGAAAAGGTTTTAAATTGTATAAGGTTTTAGTCAATTTCACTAGATCAATGTGGTAACAGTTTTCTCCATTCAACAACTCGGTGTGAGTGAACTCCTCAAGAGTGTGTATTCTAAAACTTAGCAACGTCGCAATTAGCTGTCGAATATTACATGTTTTTATGAATACGTCATGTTCGTGAACGGGCGCCGTCAGTAGAGACTGGTCATCTCTTAGCTGCCATGGCTTATTTTAATTTTTGAATTGTTCTTTGTTTTTTATATTTTTATTACGGACGCTTTTAACGTGCACGTCTTTCTACATTGTTCTCACATGTATAATTTCAACGTTAATGATGTAACCAATATTCTGTAAAAAAAAAATTGATTTAAAAGAGTGTCCTTGGAGTTTCTTGCCCGTTCTTCTCCATAGGTACCTACTACGCTTTGGAATGGGCAACTAGCTTCATATTTCTGACTGACCGACTTCTTGACAATTCAAAAGTGCCTGTAAATGGTTTAATTGAAATAAATGCTTTGAGTTTGAGTACGAAATACCGCTGGCTGTAGTACTTACATCTTCCAGCAACAGCGCGGGCCCCTGGCGCCACACGAGCTTGGAGTAGCGCCTCCAGTGCGGCGGCGTGCCCAGCACGCAGTACACGCTGGACGCGCCCGACAGCGTGGCCGCGCCGCCGCCCGGGTTCGCGCTCACGTAGTGCAACTTGCCCGAGTGCATGTGGGTACCTGCGAAACACAATATTTTTAAGTATGCTCGGCCATTATTTTACAAAGCTCAGCACGTCGCGTCATCAGGTACCTTCATACAATTCCAAAAGCCAGGCAATTAATTATATGTCATAATAAAAATTAATAGTTTAAAAAAACTAGAAAAACACGCTTTTATAAATGCACGTAAAAATTACGTGTCCTTTCTCACAAGTGCAAACACGACTATGATACGATATACCATCATGGAATGCCAGTGCCTATCTTCCGGCTTCATCATCAGACCTTGAAACCTAATTGTGGTCAAAGTTCATTACAAGACTTTTCTAAGAAATCCAAAACAGCTATGATACGATTTTCCATCATGAAGTTCCAGTTCATATCTTCCGGCTCCATCATCAGATCAGTTCGACAGTACCATATTATTGTATTGTCATCAGAACTACATACAGCTGCCAATTTTCATTACGCTACGACCCTTGGAAGATGGTTAAATTAGTTACCTTAGATTCCATTACATAATTAGTTGCATACAGGTCGACCTAATAAAAGCGTGTTAATAAAATGTACATAAATATCTAAGTCGCACATACCGTCCAAATACAAGGAGAAGGATGAGTTCTTAAGCACAGCGCGGTTGAGCACCAACACTAGATGGTGCCATTGTCCCTCGTGCTGTAGATCGGGACACCACACACGAGCCCCGCATTCTCCTGAACCTTCGGGCTCCCATTCTCCCACGTCTGTGGAAAGTGGCACTATTTTATTTCACTAGTAAAAGTAGCATCGACCCTTCTACTTACACTCCACAATGAATGATTTTGGACTAAAACAACACATTACAATTTAACACACACATAGATACATTCGATTGAGAATAACTTACTGTGCGGCACTAAAGTCTCCTGCGTTGAAACAATGATTGCTTTATCCCGCGCTGATAAAACCATAGTGAGACAAACTAGATGTTCATCACGACTGTTGTTTATGTTGCGCACAAGAGTCAACAAGCGGACACAGTGCGGATCCGAACGTGGGTCCGAGTACTTCTCAACACATATCCATGTAGAGTAGGTAAGACCAGTTTGCGGCGGAAACACCCGATCACCTAGAACAAAACGTTTTCGTCACCATAAAATCGAGTCTAACAAAATAAATTTTGAAAATAAAACTCACTGGGCCGCCAACTACCTGAACCAATTCCACCTAAAGTGGCAGTATCTTGTGTTCCAAGAGCGTTTAAATTGGCAGATTGTGGCGCAATACTTGGCAAGTAAAGACACCCAAAGCCTTCGGCAGACATGTCGAATTCGACAAATGGAGGCAGAGTGCAAGAGTTTTGAGATCTGGAGGAAATAGAAACAACATAAGTTATTTATAAAGTCTTTAGATTGTAGATAGAAGGAGGACAAAGTAGAAAGTGAGAAGATACCTGTAATCTCTTGGAGTCGTCATTGATACTAATGTCTTGATCCTTGTAAGTGGTACTGGTCCTCCAGGTTTACAAACCTGTCCCGGTTCTGGCGCCAAGCAGTTTAACGGATTACCCATTCGTAGAAATTCCCTAGAAACATTATAATTCATATTTTATGTGGTGGATATTTGAATTGTAAGAAAGTTAATATAGATCCATAAAAGACCGCACTGTCGCATTAGATACATAAACCTGTAATGATACTTGTAAGGACGATTTCAATAAATAAATAAATTCATTAATTATATTATGGATTGAATCATGATCTGAAATAAATACTATTATTATTATAAACGGTTATCCTAACATGTTTATTTCGGGTTTCCCCAATTAGTTTCGATTTTGAACAGAGATCTTATTCAAAAGCTACTCATCAAAGTCTAAAAACGTCTGTAAACATTAAGACTCTGACAAGAGCTAAAGCCCGGTCACTGTCGGACTGCATAGAAAATAAAGAGAATGTGCGATGACACAACGCTTTAATTTATTGCAAAATAGGAAGCAATAATCTATTTACTCAAAAATGAGTTGAATAATCGAAAATAAAAAACCAACGTACCAACGTACGATATTTAATACAGATATTGTGGATTGGAACTCAAGGTAAAAGGTTAGTGTACCGTTAATTTGTATCGAGATTGTTTTTCAAAACGTGTTTTGGTAAAACCAAGTTCTGAGAAATATGTTCAAAATTAACATAATATTTTTTCCGCTACCAGAAACTATTTTTTTTTTTGGAATGGCAATTTTTTTAAGACAAGCCTACTTATTACCTTTGCCTCTTGTCAGCGCCTTAATAAATAAAGGGAAGGAAGTCTTCAGCTGTTTTCATTGCAACAGGGAAAATAATATCGTGATGAATTCTATTTAGATATGGTATTTACGAATGTATGTATAAAGGAGTGTTGTTGAACAATAAGAACATACCATTCATTGTTATTAGGAATTGCTTATATTATATACGCGCGTGTATAATTCAATTAGCACTGTAGCTATAATCTACTCTATTCAGTTGACTGGTAATGTATTAAATTAACACCTGACTTCGAAGTGCACGTTTAGAATTCAGCTGATCGCTAAGCACAACGTTAAATGTTATAGCCCAAAAATATAAAGGATAAGAGCCTAAAATTGTTGTTATGTAGGTACATCAAAGATTTTCTTGAAACATGTTTTTAATCATTCAAAGGTTCTATGTAAAGGGATTGGTTTAAAAAAAATCGTAAAAAAAGTACCTACATAATTTTAAAAAACCGGATTATATCATTTAGCAATCTCATTGAAGCAAGGGGGCTGGCTCACCCTGCGGTCATGTATCCATGCAACATGATTACTTTTGTTTATTGGAGGCCTATATTCATCAGCAGATGTTCTCCAGCAGTTGAGTTTGTTGATAAGCTCATATTTACCTGAGTTCGGATGGTCTAAGCGCGTGCGCAGCCAGTCTCTCTAGCATATACATGGCGGGCGCGTGTAACGGATGTCGTTCAGCACGCAGGGCCGCACCGCATACACGTAGCACTACGCCGGCTAGGCCTGCGCCACACATCACTTGCTGGTTGCGTTCGCTGGTTGGAGGAACACCAAAGATTGCAATATTTCGTTTTGAAATCACAGGGTACTGTACAAATGGAGTGCTAATATGAATATTTGTTTTATGAAATTGTATTTATTTACCTCTCGACAGAGATAAATAAATAAATTCGGACACGCATCGGCGACGGACGCTTTGGCTAGTTAATTTTTCGTCAGATGTTGAGCACTCCATTTGTTTAACATTTCGTATAAAAATAATAGAAGAGACAAAATATCAAAGAGTTTCCTCGATTAAAAAGTATTCATACCTTCTAACAAGACTTTTAAGAACATGGGCCAAATAGTCCCGTATGGCTCTGGCATGCGCCTCATGTTCAGGAGGCCGGGGCAAAGCGGGCAACAGTTTTGCGAGCACTATGACCACGCCTGAGTGTATCACCCACGCCTCTCCATTGTTACTGCCCGTTGATAGGTTGAGTGGCGCAGTACGTCCTGCCGGCTTTGACTAGAAAAAATATATTTTATCAACTTGATTGTTTACTACCCAAGTATGGTATGGTTATATTAGTGCATGCACTAATATAACCATACCAATTTGGGGCTAAAATATTGAGTAAGAACGAACCAAAAAAGATCATTTAACGAACAAAAGGAGAATTAATTAACTAGCTAAACTCACCTCATTAATTGCAGAGCTCTGTCGCGTCAAACTAGGAGATTTGACATTGAGCGATCCGCAGAAAGTTGGCTTATCAAAAGAGTCCAATGCGACATCGTACAAAAGTCGCAGAATGATGCACGCATGCACAAACACTACTGGTACTTTCTCAGGAAAACTGTAGGAAAAGATAAAGATAATGTAAAGCCTCGTATTCATCAGGAAACAAAGTTGCACAACATTGCTTGAGCAACATGTTTTTGTGCTGCACGTAACATATTGCTGGCAACATAGAATGTTACAGTATTGCATACAATATGCTAATGTTACGTTTTCACGATAAACAAAAGAAGCGCAACGTTATCGCCAGCAACAGTCGATGTCGTGGGCTAAAATAATGCGCAACTTTTTCTCAACTTTGTTTCAATTGAATATGCAGCTTAAATAAATGCCATGCTATCAAGTAAAAGGAATCGAAAAGCAAAAGACACTTACGTCATTTCTAATATGTTGCTTGTAAATACTTCGTGAAATACTTCATAGAGCTCTGCATCACCGGGTTCTGTATCATTTTGTAGTTCCGTTTCGTTTATAAAACAGCCCAAAAGCCGTATCGTCTCGCACAGAGTTGTCATACATATCTGTAAAAATATAACCTTAAGTACGTTAAGGTTTTGGGTATTTATCGGCAATTCTTTTAATGTTTCGGTACTGACCTCGTGATGAAAAAATTTCGCATTAGCTGGCTCGAACCTCATAGCCGTACTGATGGTGTAGAATACAATATGTATTAGCTGTAGCATATCTTTGTCCATCGGCTCATTGCCTTTCAGTTTCCCTTCGAGAGAAACTAGAACACTTGTTACGTATACGAAACCGCTAACCTGTGGGAATGTGTGAATGGAAGTTACTTTCTCTATAATTATAATTGAAGTTATTATATTCCATTCGATTTTTTTAAACACAATTAATGCTAAAAAGCATATGAGAACAAATACAGTACAATTAATTAGGGAGGAACTGATTACTGGATGTCTGTTAGTGATGTATCAAAAATGATACAAGATAGGTAAATTAAAATGGAATTTACATCATGTACATAAAGATTAGTTTAGCTTAACAGACGTTTGCCTTCAAATTAGCACTCCATTTGTGTGTTTCAACAATACAAAATTACCTTTCTAAATATAGTTCTAGTACGATGCGAGTCTCGTAAGCAAGCTAGCAGTGCCTTCAGTATGTGCAGCTTAAGAAGCAACGCATCGTTAGGGGCGGCGTGCATGCCACACAGTAACGCAGACATATCCTCTTCACCTGACCCACTCACTATCAGTTCTCTTACTACACCTAAAAGAAAACAAACATTGGTATAATAATGTCCGTGGTAGTCGGTTGGAACCTTTGACTAAGAGAGGGATAAGCGATGTTGAGTTTTAATGGCTGAAGGGGCAGAAAACCAAAGAAAAGATGGATGGACTGAGTGAGGGTTGATAATAATGACGGCTCATCATCAGCTGCAGCAGTCCACTGCTGGACATAATACCTCTAATTGCACGCATTAATGACGGCTAAAGGGGAAGAATAGAAGATAAACAACATGAGTCCAGTGTAATAAAAATATAATAATCCTATATGGATACTTTCTACTCTTGAATCATATTATTGGAGACTTACCTAAAGCTTTACTTCTACAAGATTCATGAACAACCATCCCATGCACACATTTAGCGCCGCCGCAGTCTCTAAACACGTTGCAGTTATTAGAGTTTGCATTCAACAAAGCTGTCAAGCCTTCCATTACTAATGATCCCAATTCCTCTTCTTCTTCATCTAAATTAGGGTCTCTAATCAAAGAATCGTGGCGAGTCGACTGTCTTTTCTTCCTTTCAGGAGCCTTCGGGGACTCATTCGGAGTTTTGTCATGCGAAGGCGAGTCTGATGAGTCTCTTTTGCTTTTTTCATCATCAAGAATTTGTTTGTCTTTGAGAAACACAGCATAGCGAGACAGGCAAGTGACGAATACTTCCAACATACCTACTTCTCGGTAAACGTCTTTGAAAATTGCGTTATGTCTGTAATACAATCGTATACAATGAGTACCCAAGTATCTTAATTTAATACTATAACGAACACGCAAAATACGCGAGACTTACTTTAAAATATTCAAAAGTGTTTTCATACACAGTGTGCTACACAATCTTGATCGATTCGCCTTCAATAATAACGACAAAGATATCAGCTCTTTGCACGGCACAAAATTCAGCTGAAAAACAATAAACTCTAGCAACTCGAAGAATTTTTCTTGTATTTCAGCATTCTTAATGTATATTCTTTCGGAGAATTGACTGAGCGTGTTCTGATTTTCAAGGATGAAATAGTTGGCATTGTCAGCGTGATACACGCTTGATATAGCGTCTAATATCGTGCAGCACAACGCTGGAGAGTTGGACTTCATAAATACTGATTGTAGGACCTGCAAATTAGATTAATAAAATTGAAGTATGAAATAAAAAGTAACATCTCAGTATAGTCTATTCAAATCCTTGTTTCCAATTGACGTTATTCCCACGAAAACAAATAAAATTAATTAAGCTGATTTTAGAATGACTAATACTATTAAAAATTGCAAAAAAGGTTATTCAGACTAAATTATGAATGGATTTTAGTCGTTTTTCACTATATTTTCTATGCATACCTGGAAAGCTTGTACATTTCTCACAGCTTGTCCCGGAGTGGAAGGCTGCGGTAACACGAACCCCTGAAGTTGAAATAGTTCAGTGTTGGCGCGCGTTGGTCGTAACTCTGAGAAGCCGCACGCACATAGCGACGATATCATCAACACGAGGTTCCGAAGAGCAGCTCTTGCTTCTGTGCCACTCACGCGTTCTTCTTCTAACCTTTATTTAAAGAGTTCGGGTAAGAAAGAAGGATATCGGAGATATGAAAAAGCCATTTATGAAAAAAAAGTGGAGTACATTTATAAAAAAAGTTGAATATACACTATAAAAGCACGGTCGTGGAACACGGAAGAGTTTCGCTCACACTGATGCGATGAGTAAGCAGGACGACAATAATGTTACTGCGCGTGAGCTACAGAAACAAGTAGTGATAGGTCAGTTATTCGTGTTCCACAACCATGCCATGATTACCAAAATAATAAGCTACAGTGAAGTGCTTACCCTGATGTCAAATAATCGGGTACACCTTGTCTCTCATGTCTGTGATAAACAAAACAGATCAAAGGTAAAAAATAAAAACAAAATAAAATAGTGCAGTCACATGCTAACCACGAAAAATATCTAGATACCGAACATGCTCGTGCTGAATAATAAGAATAATATTAATACCCATATTCATTAGAAACTTACTTTAGAAGAAATTCAGATAGAAAAAGGTAGCCTTGGCAAGTACGGAAATCATCCAGTAATAATTGACTAACTTCACTTGAATCCTTTAGGAAACAGAATACTGCTACGAACATTTCAACCACCTGAAAAAAAAAGTATCACGATAATCAGATGAGATTCAAATCTTCAAATAGGTGAACAGGTAAGTGAACAGTGAGTGGTACAAATGTACAGTTAAACCAGAAAAGTTATGCGCTTCGGTAATCTTCGTGTTCGCAGTTAGCATGAACGTCGCGCCACAGAGTAACCTTGGGGGGGTTACTAAAGGAAAAGCTTCTATGTTTTGTACTGCCGCACTTTCTAGTGCATCTATCATTGCTCGTTGTATGAAGTTTCTCTCTGACGGTTACTCTGGTTGCAGCACGTCATCTATCACTCAACTTTTGAAAAGCTTTTTTGGAATTGCATACAGTTGATAATCTATAATTTTGTAATTATAGTAATACAATATAGGCCAGTACTTTTATGTTTGTAACAGCTCTATAGACGATGATCGCCGAAGCGCGTACTTTCCTGGGAAATTTATAGGTTTAGTATGTTACACTTCATAATTACCTCTAAAGGTGTCAATTCTGGTATCCTTTGCATGTTTTCTATGCAAAGCGCAACACATCCCTTATCTGCAATAACAGTAATTAAATAACAGACATACACATTGACCTATTTACTAATTAATGGCTTTGTTTGCTAAACAAAGCAAGTACGTAAGTAGATTAGACTGGATGATAACAACATTTCTATCAACAGATAGTTATGTAATTCAAATTGACCGTTATGTGTATACTGTATGCACTTACTGTGTATATATTGAACTACAGATTGTGTCAATCCATGTCTAGATAGTGTCATCAGCACTTCAGCCGCTGATTTCCTCCACATAATGTTATGGGGGGCACACCATGAAGTAATGGCCGAAAATAATAAGCTGAGATCATCTTTTCTTGCTAGTTCTTCACATGGGAATGGATGACTGCATAGTCTTACAAGTACCTAAAATGGGTATTGAGATGTTTTAATTATTGTTGGGTGATTTAATAAAAAAACACTATCCTTAAATGAGTACTGCCATAAGGATCTGCACACACGGGGCGCGGTGCGTGCGGCGCGTTCAGCAGTTTGCAGCGTCTCATTCATTCGACATCGAAGCTATGGTCATTAAAGTCAAAAGTACGCAGCACCGGGACGAGTCGCGCCGCTGCACGACCTTTGTGAATTATTTCTGTCTACTTTTGTTTAAAAGAAATGTGGGACAGCAGAGTTCCATTAACCATACGAATCCATACATACATACCATACTTCCATAGTAATATTATAAATGCGAAACTCTGTGTATCTGACATTGTTTTTCTGTTATCTTTTCACAACAGCTGAAAGGATTTCGATGAGATTTAGCATATAGGTAGGCTATGACCTGGGTTAGGACATACACACGGGTTTGCGTTACCGTGGGTTAACTTCCGACCTCCATGCGGGCAAAGCCGCGCGCAAAACCTAGTCCAGAATAGTTCAGAGTAAGCCTACGTAGCACGGACATAATAAAATCGCGGCGATTTTTTTTCATGCACTGGATTTTCAACGCTCTTCTCGCCGAGAGTTGAAAGTGTTATTCAACGCGCTGGGACGAGAGTGCCTCCCAACGCGTTAGATTCTCAACGCTCGGCTCAACACCGAGAGTTGAAAATCCAGTGCGCGATAAAATCCCGCCGCGATATTTTTACGTCCGTGCGAATGTTAGCTTAGTATAAAAGGAGTAAGAGTTTTAAATGTTTCACATTTAATGACTCACTTCATGTAAACAATTCCCCCTTATTTATAAACGCTGCTTATAGTTAAGTAATGATTAGCGCCTGTTTGCCTGTTTAACCATAAATTTTTACGTTTAAACATCACTTAACTTTAAGCAACATTTATGAATAAGAGGGTTCATGTTTACTTAGCTGTTTTAAATATTTACCTGAACCATCACTTGAAGCAATATTGAAATGCGTAACATTGGCTTTTAATAAAATTAGAAAAAGATTTTAGTAATGGTTCTGTTAATTTGTTTGTACTACTTGCAAATATTGTGACATAACACAACAGTATATAAAATAACAATACCTATAGGACTTCCGCATATGAGACACAAATACACAATCATATACATATCTGCATGATGAAGATAAAACATTAAAAAAAAAATAAGGAAATCCTGTCAATAGAACACGCAGTAGGTATATTTTGTAAAATTTAATTACCTGCACAAATATTTTCTGTAACAATATTCGCCTTTCTCGAGGCGTAAAGTCACTGTTTCCGTCTTGAACATCTGCTTCAGACTCAGGTATTTCGGGTAGATCAAAAAACAGGTATAAACATTTGACTAATGTTGACGGTATTGATGCAGTAGTCATGACCTAGAAATTAAATTCAAGCTAATCATTCAAACAATGATAAGAATAAGACTACTTTAGATAGGGCCTTGAACTGACATTAATACATTGAAGTTGCACAAAAAAACAAAAGGTCAGAATAGAAAATACTTTATTTCTTTTTCTAAACTGCTATAAAATGGTGGTCTGAGCAAGGCAGTTACAATTTGTTAGCACAGAGCAGGATACATTTTTGAAGTGAATTAAAAATACTAGAATTTATTAACAAAACCTTGGAATATTAACTTGATTGACGAAACAACTTCAACAAATTATGAACAAAAGATTTTAGTCAAGTAAAGCAATCTCTCTTACATAGAGGACAGTGCATTTATTATAGGCTGATCATGCTATGCTAACTAAAGTGTTACACAAATACCTGTATTAAAGACTGATCACCAGCGGCCAAAAGGTTTAGCGTTGACAGTAACATCCAGCCATTGCTTGATTCCTCAGAATTTTCAATTTCTAGGAACTTAGCAATAGCACAACTAGCTGCTTCAGTGCTTTGGTTGCTGGCTCTCTTCCTAATCTCTGACACCATGAGCTTTGAAACTTGCTGGCAGAATGATAGAATATCCCAGAACTTTTCATTCATCTCACTTGATGGACTAGTGCCAAATACCTATTGAAAATAAATATTGTTATGATCTTTGGTGGTGAGAAAGAAAGTTAATACAACATTATTTATGTAAGATTTGTTTTAATCTATATGATAAAAACAAAATAATGTTTGTTGGTAAGCACATAACTTAAGAACAGCAGGACCAATTTGGCTATTTTTTGTTTTAAAATGTTTGTAATAGTCCAGATTTGGTTTTAACGACAGGAAAAATTGGAAGTTTCTCAGAAATTTTTCAAATTCGGGAACAACTGAACATCCTATTTCCAATTGGTCAAATTTCTTTAAATTTGGACAGGACGTCTGTTAGATCAGCTTGTAGACAATAAAACCTAGTGTAATAAACTGTAGTGTAAAGGTCTGCCTTCCTCCCTCCAGGTCCTCAAGGTCAATCCTTAAGGTTTTAGTAAATAGATTCCTACAAGATTGCTTTAAATTTATTTTCAAACATTTGACTGATTCATTCACAAATAGTGAAAAAGCCAAATAGTACCCAACAGTTCTTGTCTTGTTTTTTTTGTTTTATAATTATTATTACACACAATTTTATAATTATTTATACTAAGATCATGATAACATCAATGTCTTTCAAGAATGAATAAGTGGAATCATTATAGTGTATGCTGCAGTAAAATTACAGAAGATTAATATTTGGTTTGAGATAAAATAATAGCATCAATATTTTCAGTAATACTGACGCTGACCAGGTAAATAAAAAACTTGTTTGAATAAATAAAATACATAATGATGTTCATCAAAATAATGAATCATTCAAGATAAACACGCTCAGCCCACTCATGTCTATCAGAAGGCCAGTCAATAACATAACGCATCAATAGATTATGGATTAACCAATTAGTTGATGGCAAAATGAACACAATTACATTACTAATTGTATTATAAGCTGCAAAAAGAATAATAAATACAAATCTTTTGATTGTTACTGGAGAGAAATAGTAAAATTTATTTACCTTACAAAAAAGAGGTAGCATATTGTACAGTTTATCATCTTTTTCTGCGTCTGTAAGTGCTTGTGGTGGATGTGTGTACTCCGCGAAGAGTTTCTTGAGGTGCATGAGGCCAAGTTGGACATGAGACGACGAACTGGAACCTTCGGCACTCTCAGGAGATGCCGAAGTAGTCGCCCCACGTAATTTGCGCATTAGATTCATTTTATTTTAGAAACCTAAATCGATACGGTTACACTTTTAAGCACATCTTTGTTTCTTTGATTTATTTAGAAATAAACATTTTAATTAAATAATAATAAACATTGATTTTTCATTTAATTTTAATGTAGTGGTACCACCATTTTGCAGTTATTGGGTAAATAAAACGTATATAAAATACATAACTTAATAAGGGTAAACTAAAAATATTATGTAAATGACGATATTTTCTCGGTTTTTCTTCTGTAAATTGATTGATTATTTTCTGATACTTTCGTCCGCCCACACTGCAAAGTGTTTGCCATAGATAATAAATAATATTTTCATTTTCAGTCCCTATCCTGAAAAGAAAAGGATTGGATGCTCACCAGTCTTACCGACCAATAGTGAGTACACAGAGTACATTTTATATAGGGAGTGAGTAGCAAGATATGGTTTCGTAGTTACATAAACTACGATTTTAAGTCATAAGTCATTTAATCATTTGTTAACACAGGTACAATAAAAAGTTGGTATAAAATAAAATTGCAGGCGCGCTGTGATATACCCGAAGGTGTACAAATATTTATAAAAGTCATTAATATTGAAATTGATAATAGAATAATTCAAAATAGAAACAATATAAAAAAAAAAAAAAAATGTAAAAAATTTCAAAAGAAAAATATAAAATAATGTCCAAATAAAATACAATATAAAAAGCGACAAAATAATAAAATAATAATTAAAATAATACAAAATGTCACGTGAAATGTCAAATGGAATTGAACTATAACATACTAACTAAAAAAAAAACAGTAATTACAATTTGTCTGTGAAAAATTCCGAAATGTCGTAATATGCTTTATTCAACAGCAAAGATTTAAGCCTTTTCTTAAATAAGCATACGTTTAATTCTTTAATTGAATTTGGTATCTGGTTGTAAATGATTGGCGCCATACAAAAAACACTTTTGCGCATTAATGCTGTATGGGACCTTCTTACACACAAGTTATTATTCTGAGGTCGAGGTCGTGAGTTATAAAATGATAATTTGGTAAACAGGTCTGGATTGGTCTTAACAAATACAGCTACCTCGAAAATATATAAGCACGGAAATGTCAATATTTTGTATTTGATAAAGAATGGCTTACATGAATCTAAATTGTGGAGTCTAAACATTGACCTAATGCACCTTTTTTGTGCTTTAAAAACTATTTCTCTGTTGGTTGAGTTACCCCAGAAAATGATACCATACCTCAATACTGAACTCACCAAACCATGATATGCAGTGATTAAAGCATCGACGTTAATCACTGGGGTCAGTTTAAATAGGGCATAGGCTGATTTGCTAATACGTTTTGTTAGCTCCTCCGTGTGTACTTTCCAGTCTAATTTTTTGTCAATCGTTAAACCTAGAAATTTTGATGTGTCTGCTTGTGTTATAGCTTTATTGTTATAATATACTGTCATATTGGGATTCGCACGTTGGCTAAACATCATTAAATTCGTCTTATCAATATTTATTTTAAGATTATTATTATCTAACCATGTCACTATGGAAGTTATTGTCTGAGTGACAACGTCGTCGTGGTTGCGATCATCAGTACTCGAAATGGTCACAGTGCTGTCATCAGCAAACAGTGACATAGGGTGACTTGTTGCTTTCGGCAGATCATTTATGTATAGTATAAATATACATAAATGATCATGATCATGATATCATAAATGAATATAATTTGTTTCGCTTGTGTGTGGTGTGAGCTTGCAAGCACTTGCTGGTGATCCAATGAGCAGGGTGCTCAATCTTAGTTAATGATACAAAATCACGAAGTATATGTAGTCCCTGTACAAAATAAGTTCAAATATGTATGTTTTAATTTTGTTGGATTATAATCGTAGAAGTTTTCACCAATGCTCTGTGGTTTTCACCGACTAAAGATTAGAGATGGCAGTTCTGAACCAATGTTCACTATAATTATTCGCCTTGGTGGTTTTCGTAAAAATAAACAGTCGGTGCTCCGATTGGCCAGTGATGGCCAGTGAAGAACCAATCGGAGCGCCGAACGCGGTCGATGCGTGGAATAGAATAGAATATATTTATTTGCTTTAAAACATGGTACAAACGCCACCACATCAACCTACTACAAACTGTCAAATTTCTTTAATAGATTTTCAACTTTATAACTATAGCTTAAGGTTCAAAGTTGATTGGGAAAATTTGACAGTTTCGGGTAGGTTGACCTGCTGGCGTCTGTACATTAAGGTCTTTTAAATAGTTATGATCTTACATGTTTCACCATGGCCAGTCCATGGTGAAACATGTAAGATCATAACTATTTATACATGTAAAATGTATAAATTGTATGACAATACATTTTTTACTTTTTCACTTGTCTAATGACTATGGGTACAAGGGTTTCGCATCTATTTACACTTAACAATAATAAATAGGTACAGAAAGTATAAAACTCATTACCTTATCTTATATTTATCTGTTACTTTTTTATCAAAAAATTATTTTACACTATCAAAACAATTTCCAATAAGCCATATGTGTAGTATAGCTTTAAAGTATTTTAGAGGGAGTTCCCTTATTTCTTTTGGAATATTATTGAAGATTTTAATTGCTGTACGACGGCGCGACGCGACTCTAACAATACAATTTCTAAGAAAACTTCATGGTTAATAATAATCAATAACCGATGTCGTGTCGCGCTGTCACGTCGCGCTAGTTTGTACGAAGCTTTAAGTTGAGATAGGATTCTTTTAGTTAATTACTTTGGTACATAGTAATAAAAAGATGATTATTAAATTGTATTTCATTTATCAATCCTTGAAATGAACACCCATACTACCGCCATATCTATACACATCCTATACATAGTTATAGCTAACCATTGTGCGTTTGTAGTTTGCGACTTTGCGGCAAGTGCCAAGTGTGTGCGTCGACATGCCTTTCCTATCTCACTGTGCGTTTGCACTGGCCAGTGGCCACAGAGCCTGGCGAAACATCACAACAAAATATTAGGTTGGGGAAAAAGTCTTTTCGCATTATAGTATGTATGAACTTGTAATAAAATCTCTTTGGCTATACTATGTGTATCTGGCTGGTTTTGGTATCATTGAAAGTTTAAATTTTAAAGAACATAATTCCAAATTCAAATTAGGAAAATGTGTGATTTTTATTTGTTTTTCGTACTGTCAAGATGAGTGAATCTAATGAAGAAATTCGATACATTTTAAAATTTTACTACAAAAAAGGTAAAAATGCAACGCAAGCCGCGAAAAAAATTTGCGATGTTTATGGACCTAGTGCAGTGTCTGTGAGAGTAGCACAAATTTGGTTTAAGCGTTTTCAATCCGGAAATTTTGATGTCAAAGATGCACGTCGCTCTGGTCGCCCTATTACGGATAAAATGGATGCCATTTTTGAAAAAGTGGAGCAAGATCGGCATATTAGTAGTTACGACGTAGCTGAAGAACTGGGAATTGACCACAAAACAGTTTTGGCGCATTTGAAAAAAACTGGGTACACAAAAAAGCTCGATATTTGGGTACCTCACGAGCTCACTGAAAGAAACCTAATGAACCGTGTACTCATTTGTGATTCTTTATTACGACGTAATGAAACCGAACCATTTTTGAAGAAGCTGATAACTGGTGATGAAAAGTGGATCACGTACGACAAGAACGTGCGAAAAAGGTCGTGGTCAAAGGCCGGTCAGGCTTCACAGACTGTGGCAAAACCCGGGTTAACTCGCAACAAGGTGATGCTGTGTGTGTGGTGGGATTGGAAGGGCATTATTCATTATGAGCTGTTACCACCAGGCAGGACCATCGATTCTGAACTCTACTGCGAACAACTGATGAGATTAAAGCAAGAAGTTGAGAGAAAGCGGCCGGAATTAATCAACAGAAGGGGTGTGGTTTTTCATCATGATAACGCTAGACCTCACACATCTTTAGCCACTCAGCAAAAATTAAGAGAGTTTGGCTGGGAGGTGTTAATGCATCCGCCGTATAGTCCTGACCTTGCACCTTCAGATTTCCACCTGTTTCGGTCTCTTCAGAATTCTTTAGGCAGTGTCAGGTTAACATCACGGGAGGACTGCCAAAACCACTTGTCGCGGTATTTTGATCAGAAGTCCCAAAATTTCTATAGCAATGGGATCATGTCCCTACCTACAAGATGGCAAAAAGTTATCGAACAAAATGGTACCTACATACTTTAGTTAAATGTAAACATACTATGTTAAAAAATGTTTTGAATTTTCTTAAAAAATGCGAAGAAACTTTTTCCCCAACCTATTATGTTGAAATCTCTAGTTCCTGTCAAACATTGTATCTGTTGTACCATAAAGGTTATAATGCACTATGTATTTAAAAGTAAAGTCTTCTTTTGTTGTTGCCTAGCAACTGTTATGGTTCTGTTCTGTCATCCTATGTTTTTCAGATGAAGTTAATTTTTGTTATAATAAAATGTAAATTAAGTACTTTATTAAAACCACTGTTACAATGATATCTTATTTTCATTGAAAGCAAGCTCAGCCAACAGTATGGAACATTTACAGAAAATAGAGATTTCAACATGTTTTTTGTGAATGTTTCGCCAGTGCAAACGCACAGTCTGCATCACAGAGCTGGTCTGCATCACAGACTACATAGAGATACTACGCATCAGACGACCCACTCCAAAGGAGAAAAATGGTAAGTAGAGGTTGTCAAAAGTTGGAAGAATAGAACATGACAGTTAGTTTTTTTTTTAAATTTAGGTGTTGAGTTTTTGGCAAAGGCTCACACAGAAAGCCTCAATTACCCCGCTGTACCGTAGGTATTCACAAAATACCACTTTTTTTTTGCTATCACCGCAAAATATCAATGAGTTCTTTTAGAGCTCATTGTTAACATAATAACTACAAAGAACTACTGAGAAACATGTAAATGAAACACAACAAATACTTATTCAAATTTTTATTTTTTAATTTTGTTTTATATTTATCATAAGCTTTGTGTTGCATTCTCGGAAGAGATTTTTCTATTATTCGGGATATGTCTGTGCCTTTCATTATTTTATTTATTATACAACACCAGTTAAAAATTACTAGTTTTACCCCATGGTCAAGGAAGGCCTTTTCAATTTCTTTTTTATGTATTTCACAAGAAAGGAAGTCAAATGAGTACTTAGACATAATTTGGATTTTTATTATTTTCGAAATGTTATTTTTTGCTGGAGAATGTTCTAAGTACTCATTTGCTTCCTCTGTGACTACTCCGAATGCTCTCACTGCATTTTCAGAAGGGTAGGTCAATTTCATTTTCTTTATTGTTTTATATTCTTTTTTTTGCACCCAATTATGTATCGCACTAACCTCGCGCGTTGTCAAATCGGCAACGCAATCGGCACATTTTATTTTTGAGAAAATTTTTCTAGTGACCCACCCTGCTGTATATGCTCTTGCATGTACATTGAGGCGTTCCTGAGCAGCAGATCGCGGCACCGTTCCTGACGTATGGGGTTCTACATTAATTTCACCCAGATACTGCTCATCATCTTTTTGGCATGGTAAAAATAGTTGTTTCAATTTAACCAGCTGGTCTGCTGGATCATCTTCACAATTAAAAGTATCTGAGTGAAATTTAATAAATCTCGTTATTAATAATGATCTGAAGGTGTTGACGAAAGTGTGGCAATTCGGGTTATTATTTCTGAAATTATACGCCCGCACTTGTCCAAAAAAGTTTTCCATTGGATCTGAGGTGAAATAGCGCGGGCGCATTATTTTTACGTTTTTCTTTTGGAAGAATTGCCACAGCCTTAAATAACTTTGAAGAGTTACAATCCAATTTTTTAATGAAGGCACAGTTGTCTCCCTACCTTTCACATCCACAAAACGTATATCTTTTAATTTTTGTATAGCTTCTTGCCAGAATCGTTGGTGTGGTGAACCTGATGTACAGGCCGCGCGTAAGGGTTTCCCTCTCGACGTCTTGCTGTTTAAACTCGCACCATTCACCGAGTCGAACAGATCGTCAAAAAATGATACTGTTTCAGCAGTATTTTCGAGGGTAGAGCTAACTCCTCTCCCATCAGCATATTGAGCTGGAATAATAAATGACACTGAACTTAAGCTTGGTATACTATGGTAAGTTAATAGAAATAAATTGACTTTGAGTTAAAGTTGGAGATTCAGAAAAAATAAAATTCACGATGATGAGATTAATGATTGGTATAAATAAAAATAATAAAATAGCTTGATTTTATTACAACTGGTTCAAATGCTAGTGATGTAATGTCACATGACAAAATTTTGAATAAATCTATTATAATCACAGAAACACTTACAAAATTGAGCTGTGTAAGTCAGAGTAGCTGCAACCGTTTTGCTGAATACTCGAGCACAATTCTTCACCTATAAAGAAATTCAGCAATGATAAATAAAAATTACAATGCAATACTTTTTCTAAAACCCTATTAAGTCGCAACGGAAATACATGAGTATTCGAGGGTACGTGCCATATTAAAGGCCGCGTACTGCACCTATATACTATGAGGAAGATTGTTAATTCATCATATCTAACTTACTTTCATCTTTTTAATTTTTTCTGGTATAACCAGTTGGTCATTAAGTTTGGGCATCAGTCTCATTTGGGCATGACTGCAGTCCGTTTTATAAATTTCGACAATGTCGCTCCACTTTGAAATTTTTCCTTGAAATTTTATATTTTTTGTCAAAAAATTGTTTCTTAACCCTTTAATTAAATGTGGCGGATCATAAACGACACTTATTTTGTTCCCTTGAACTTCAATGACACCATCTAAAACAGAAATAAAATTCCACCATTATATTACGTATCTAACATCCTTCTTGTTTTTCGTATGGTTAATGACTATAATATAATAACATTAATAATCATATAAAAAAGGATCAGTAATTTGGTATATTGAATATTTAAAAAAAAAAATGATAGTTTTGATTTTTTTTAACTTATTGGCAGAACCCTCGTTAATACAATGGAGCCATTAAGCAAAGTGTAGAATTCAGTATGCCTACCTGTATTTTCATCAGCCAGTAATTGATCTCTCCTTGTTTCTTCAAGAAGACTTTTTATGGCGGACTGAAAAGATGAGCCCTGGTCACTGACTAGAGCCAGAGGCAAAAGACCAGCATCAATGCATGCAGCAATGACAGTTTTTAATATTGTTTTTAGTTGGAGGGATGACGTTGTGCCCTTGCAGAAGTAAAAAACAATAGGCTGCTGCCATTTGTAAATGGCTCCTCTAAGCATAAATGCTAGAGCATGGTCTGCGAAGTCATCAGTCTTCCCATTTAAATCTACGAAGCCATGGATTATGTCTCCGTGTTTATCATAAGTGAGGCCCGGTTCTAGGGCCATCTCATCAAACAATATTGAGCAATATTTTTTGTTCTCACACCAAGCACTAACCTGAAATCAAGAAATATATTTTTGTATAAATTCAAATTAAATTAAAATTTCATAAATATGAATCATCTTAAATATTATAAACCCTAAATGTATCATCTTACCTCTTGCTTTATTGCTTCAAATATTTGAGGATTAATACCAGTGCCAATATTTAAACCCGAAATCATTTTATTTAATGTGGTTTTAGAGGGGAGAATAAATATTTTCTGTAAAAACTTGTAACATCTCGGGCTCTGTTTTAAAATTGAGAGACCAATTAACTTTTCTTCGTCAGTAAATCGGCGACCTTTGGAGCCCTTTGTGCACTGCTTCAATTGCATCCACATTATTTGTTTTGCCAAAGGATTCATATTTTGAGTCAGCTTTTCAAAAGATTTCTCTTTTGAAAATTTAAGAGCCCTCTTGGCCCTCCGACTAAAATTGAGTTGTCTCTTTGACCGTACATACTCCTTGTAGAGTTTCCTACATTTAGGACTAAGATTTTTTGTTGTTTTAAAAAGTCTTCCTGCCCTCAATTTTGTGGGAGTCGTAAATCTTGGCTCAGCTATAGGACTTGAACCTGTGTAATAAAACATAATTTAAAAAATATTAAAGGAAAATGCCAACCAAGGAAACATTGATTTTTAATATTATATGATGAAAATCAATGTTTCCTTTCCAAATCAATTTCTGAATAGATGTTTTAAGCATCATAGCAAGTTTTCACCTATTTATTGACATACTACTACATATATATAAAGTAAAATGTTAAAACAGGCAAAATAATGCTGTAACTTGTACTGTGTAGTAGTGTTCAAGACAGTATGCATAAAAGGAATATAAATATTTTATTTTGATACATACCAATATTACTCAATAAATTTTCTTCATTTGCTGTACCAGAAACACATGATATAACATCATCATTATACCTTAACATCTTCGATGTTGAAGGCATTGATAATGACTGATCTGTAAATATTTTACATAAGCAATTTTAATAACTATAGAACTATACACAACTTTCCATAGCAAATTTAAAACCAACTACCATAAGTAAGTACAGACCTGTTACATGTCCATCATGAATAGTTGGTTTTTCTGATAACAAAGGCACTGCGAGAGATGTATCTAAAATAAAGTTCTTTTTTATTTTTTTGGATGGCAAAATCAACAAAAAACGTCTACTTGTTTTATAATAATAATTAGCAGGTTCACATGAATATATTTTATACTTTAAATAGTTAGTTAAAATATCAGTCTTACCAGGCAGACGGGCATAAGTATGGTCATAATGTTTCCTTTTCCGAGAATAGTTGTGATCATGATTCTGATAAACAACTGAAAAAAGAAATGTATACATTAGTATTGTATAAACTATGTGGAAAGGCTCATTTAACATCATAGAGCGGTGATCAATTCTGTTTGCAGATGTGCACTTTTTCTAATTTCTAACAGGGCAATATTATTGTGAACATCCACATCTACATCACGGCATCACAATAACACAGGGAAATAAGAAATACATGAAAACGCTTATAAATTATGTTATTAGTTGCAATATTATTTACATACATTTTATGGATGTGGATGTGGTGTCAGTGGGTCTTATTAGGGGTGGGTGGACGTGGACGCTATTATTGTCACATTAGAAATTATAAAAGCGCACATTCGTTTTGCGGGTTGCAGTCAGCCTAATTCAATTTGCAATATGTAACCTCATACCTAGTAAAGTTGGACAGACTGTTAGAAGCTCATATAAAAAGCAATGTTGGCTACGGAAACTTGAGTTGTAATGGATGTACTCATTTTACAAGATTTTCAGATATTAATTAATTACGTACGAACCTTCTTCAACTTTGGTGGGTATTCCAGAGGTAATTTCAAAGGCCGAAAATAATGACGGGTAAGCATCCACTTTGAGCCGATACTTCTCAGTGATGAACCTTTGTTCGAAGTGTTTCTGGCACACACATAGTTTTTGAAGATTTTGGGCACTTAAGCTGCGCAAATAATCACTGTTAATGCTCAGAAGCCACTTTTTGAGTTTTATCTCACTAACAGGAAACGGGTGCATTTTAACGTCCTTTCGTTTAGTACCACAATGTTCAATACAACACTTGTTGTACATCTTGCACTACGAATACAAAATATTACAGCTTAAAATCACTGAGAGGATAAGTACGGAAATTAATCAACGCAGACTTCACTCGACCAGCGTTAAACGAATGGCGCCTAAATTTGACATGAAAACCGCTTGATATTTTTAAATTGTCTATGCTTTTGGCACCGGGCGAAAGAGGGGTGAAGAATGATAGAAGGGGGCGGGAGACCTGACATGTTCTAAACTTCCAACCATAGAGTATATGGTTGAATTTTTTTGTTCTAAGTTTGCGTGCCGTGGTCTGCATCTGCATAACATTCTGTATATTGCTCTAATGTATTATTATACTCTCTGGTATGGTATTATCTATGGCTATTACTTTTGAGACGCTGCAACACTTTACTGGCACTGCAGTAAAGCTATTAGTAATCTGTGCACTGCAGTCGCAGACAGTCAACTAAAAAGGGGTGGGTCGTTCCGTGATTTTCGCGAAACGTAACGTAACTAGTGACTTCGAAGGCGTCCCCTGTTTTGAAAACTAGTGATTTTAGTAACTAGTTATTTTTTCAAATTCTATTCGGTGATTCTATCGAAGTATTACAGTTATTTGCGAAAAGAAAATATAGATTACTTATGAAATACGTTGCATAATTATCACAAGCTTTAAGTTTTTGGAAAGAATAAGTTTTTGTATGCAGTTACATCATTAACGTAATACTGACACAAATAAACTTCCCTAAGTACTTTATTCAGGCTTTGGACGGTTATTTTGTAAGTAGTTACATTTCGATGCGGTATCGTAATTGTAACTACTTCAAAATAACGTGTTTACTGTTTGACTCGAAACTAGCTATTCAGCTACTTGCCCCGTAGTTAGTTAACTAGTGACGAAATAACGCCCGTTAACTAACTCAAACGTCAAATTGATTATCGATGTTGGCTGTCACTCATTACGTGCTACAAAAATAGTTTCTTGATTTTTTAGTCACCAATTCCTTGCACGTTGTCTTGACGCTAAGATTCACGTTTCTTGAATTAAAATGCCAGAAAACCAGAACCTTGTGCAGTGTTATAACCGTGGTTGTGGCCAACTCTTTGACCTCAACCACAACGATAAAGGTACGCGAATTTTCTAGATTTTTCTATATCCAGAGCTTTTCCTGATCCAGAGCCATGCCAGGAGGATTACCGTAGTAACTACTTATTTCCAGTGAATACTGGTTAGAAACTCAAAATTATACACAAAATTATAGGTTCTTAAACAGTGATAAAAACAAACATTCACAAGCTGAATGAGAGGAGGGCAGCCTTTGCCCAGTATTGGGGCAGTATAGCCCCTTATACTTAATATGATAATGTACCGTATCTGCGTGCTGTGTCTTGGCTCAGAATAATACTAATATTTAAGCTATCTTAAATTACTCTCATGTTGAATGTGTGTCTTCTGTAAACTTACAGATGAATGCCGTCATCATCCTGGCACTCCAGTGTTCCATGATGCCTACAAGGGCTGGTCATGCTGTAATAAGAAGAGTGTTGACTTTACTGAATTCCTAAATATCAAGGGATGTGCTTTGGCAAAGCATTCAAACGAGGTTTGTATTCACGCCTTAACCAATTTTCTGTGAATGAACTAATATTTATTTATAGGTACCTTATATTAATATTTGTAGTTTACTGTCTTCCTAGAAACCTCCAGAACCTGAGAAAAAGGCTTTGGATAAGGATTTGGATAAAAAGGAAGTAATTGAAGTGAGAGCACCAGTAGTTGGTCCACAGCTGCAAAGACCTCCATTCGAGACACCTATGACCTCAGTTAAACCTACTATAGCTGAGGCTTTGAAACAAGCTGTACAAAATACATCACAACCAACAGTTTCCACTGATGATGGGTATGTAAATGAATAAAATGTTGATCAACATTATTTATTACTTATCACTATTGCTATGGCAAACAATCCAATTTCAAAACCATTGGCCAACATACACTTTGCATTATGGCCCAGTCACTCCCACAAAGAAAAGACCTTTCATATACCCATAGGATTCATCTCTACCATAATGTTGATATTATTCAACTTTATTGTTGACTCGCTCCATTAACTTCTAAATAACTTACTGATGTTGTTGATAAAAATCTCTGCAATGAATGTCAGTTTAGACTGTCATTGAGCGCAATATTTAAAAAAAAATCTTTTACAGAAGCATAGCAGTTGGTACAACATGCAAGAATGGAGGCTGTGGTGTCACCTATGAAGGTCCACATACAAATGACACCATGTGCACCTATCATCCGGGCTGTCCTATCTTCCATGAAGGTCTTAAATTCTGGTCCTGCTGCCAAAAGAGAACTACAGACTTTAACACTTTCCTTAGCCAACCTGGATGCACAACTGGGACCCATAAATGGACTAAAGAGGTAAATACCATATCTCCACAAATAAGAAACTATTTATCTTATCAAAGGTCACGCATTGCCTAGCTAGATATAAACAGGAAATAGTGAATAAAATTCAATATTCAGAAGAGCTTCCATCTAGAAAAAAATACATCCCTACAATGGAATGCATGTACAATGGAATGTATGCATGTTCACAGACTATGGAAATGTTACGCTGACCCTAATGTGTATTTTGCCTTTAGTAGTATTCAATCTGAGCTAAAAGAACGTATTGATTGTGCATACAAAACTTACACGGCATCAATCGAAAATCGCATTAGAAGTAACCCACTTCAGTTCTGGCAGTACATCAAAAGTATTCGGTCTAAAGGTGGCTTTGAGCCCACACTGAGTTTCAAAAACAAAACCTTCACCGGCAGTGACGCAGCCAATGCCTTTGTGGAGTATTTTTCTAGTGTATTTTTGCCACAGAACCCTAAGTTGGATGTTGATAATATATTACCTGTTGTAGCTACAACTGACAGGGGCTACATACACATTGAAAATTTCACCATATCTCAGGTTAAGGACGGAATTCGTAAACTAAAACCGCATAGCTCACTTGGCCCAGACAAAGTTCCACTATGTATTTTAATAGCCTGTAGGGATTTTCTTGCTCTTCCACTCACCTATATAATGAACGTAGCACTTCGAAGTAGCAAATATCCCGACAATGGAAGGTGTCTCGAGTTACGCCGATACCGAAAACCAATAATAAGTCCTCGGTTTAGGAACATCGTCCTATTGCCGTTTTGTCGTGTCCGGCCAAGGTGTTTGAAACAATTGCGCATAGGGAAATTTATCACCAATTAAAATCCCACTTATGTGATGAACAACATGGCTTCCGACCAGGGCGCTCAGTCGAAACAAATTTACTGTCGCTCGTCGATTGCGTCTCGAGAGGTCTGGATGGGGGGCATGAAGTGGATGTTCTCTATTTTGATTTCAGAAAGGCATTCGATGCAGTGGACAATGACATTTTACTGAGCAAATTACAAGCCATGAGATTCACACCAAAGCTTCTGCGTTTTTTCGCTAACTATCTCTTGAACCGGAAACAATTTGTCGCTCATGGGTGCTTTCATTCGGGTTCTGATGATTCTGAGGATGTGATCATTTCATGAAATGAACATCATCCACTGGTCACATCATGATGTGGCCTGGCCAGATCATTGAATACTCAAAGTTTAATGATATGAACAGTTAAACGCACGACTACTTCATGATGTGGC
This sequence comes from Xanthia icteritia, assembly GCA_949128155.2. Lineage (NCBI taxonomy): Eukaryota > Metazoa > Arthropoda > Insecta > Lepidoptera > Noctuidae > Xanthia > Xanthia icteritia. The sequence goes on from OX421930.2 coordinate 11,628,300, forward strand.
CAAACATTAGTGATCATATCGTAAAATAGTTAGATTATCCACCGGTAGAGGCGTTGATGTCGCTGTGTTTTTGTTGTGCATCATGGCGGCGGCATACAACAAATCAAACAAAGTAGGGTGACCACGCAAAAAACGTTGATGGACTTTTATTGGGTTTCCAAATATGATATTATGGAAAGCGATCAACTTGGAAGTAGCACTCGTCGGCCGCTGCCGCGGTGTAACATGCAACATAGCACTTAAAATTAGTTTCTAAACATTTAAAATTTACGCCGCTTATGTGGCTCCTCGACCAAATGGGTTAGGTTAGGTTAGAACTGTGACCAACCGCGCACGAGCCGAGCGAGCGTAGCGAGCGGTGCCGCGGCAGCGGCCGGCGAGTGCTACTTCCAAGTTGGTCGCAGTTACTTGACTATTTTTACTTCACCTTACACCATTGATACCCTACATTAATGATATGGCCAAAAGTCGACTGACATATCATTTAACGTTGACGTTTAAACGATATGGCCAATGTTAGCTGGCCATTTCATGAAATGGCCAATTCTAAGATCTGGCCACGACATACACATTGGGTGATACAGTCGTAACTCGCGTATTCAACATCCGTGATCTTGCTGTGACATTTAATCGTCACCTGACATTTCACGAGCACATCTCCTTAGTGGCCGCCGAGTCATACAGACGACTGGGCTTTGCCTTGCGTAATGCACGAGACTTCCATAACCCTAGAATCATCAAAATATTGTATAATTCCCTTGTTAGAAGTAAATTAGAATTTGCAGCTTGTGTTTGGAGTCCATATGAATCAACAAAAGGCCTTCTTACGCTACTTGTATAAGAGAAACCACGGGTACTATCCATTTCTGTACCCCACGGACTTTTTACTAGGTATTCTAGGATCTCCTTAGCTGTCCGGCGGTCTCGAACGCAGATCATCACTGCTCTGAAAATTATACGGAATGTAATTGACTCCCCAGAATTGCACAACAGTCTATGCACATTTTATGTCCCTGACAATTACCTACGTCACCGGTCTATCCGCCGGCACAGACTATTCGCGACTGCACAGTGCCGCACGGTGTCCCGTGCGCATTCCCCGCTGTGTCGCATGAGCAGCGCAATCAATGCCCTTATTTTTAACCTACCCGATTGTGACGTGTTGACCGACGTATTCAACCAAGTCATGTTATTGTGCCCGAGATTTTGTGAAAAACATTGTATATAAATAATTGCATGTCCTAATAATTGGAAACCTAACGAAATGTATTTTTTAATTTTATTTTATATTAAAGCTGTACCTACCTATCCAGATGAAATTGTAAATATAATAGTTATGAAGTTAATTAATTACTGTTACTGGTGTATAACCGTTGTAATAAATAAATAAATAAATGTAAGAGACCAAGAGATTCAGACATTTATTTGTACTTCATTTTATGTTAAAATTTCTACACCTTTTTCAGGGTGCACCAGCTGGTACAGTGAAATGTCGTTGGGACTGGCATCAAACACCCGATTACGTTATTGTAAGCGTTTATGCCAAGAAATATGACCCAGTACTAAGTTTTGTGAAGTTGAACCCTATTCGCCTAAATACAAAACTGGTATTCCGAGAGCAAGGGGATGCAGCATTTGAACTGGATCTTGAACTTAGAGGTGTAAGTTCAAGACCACACAATACATAAAACTGTTGAAGGTACTGATTTTTAATAGATAATTTATTGACCCAATTGTAAACTATTGCAGGTAATAAGTGTAGAAAGCAGTACTGCATCAATGCTGTCAACAAAAATTGAAATAAAACTAAAAAAAGGTGAACCAGGTTCATGGAGCAAATTGGACTTCCCTCGATCACAGCCAAAGAAAGAGGAAGCAAAGCCACAGGACGACGCCAGGCCCTCAGACGACGACTACGAAGACCTTTCCACCGTAGAAGCTGTACAATCTATGGGAAAAGTTAATGTAACTGATTGTTAAACTAATTTTTAATAAAGAATTTCTAGTTTATTACTTTTTATAAGAAGCACAATGTTGTGCTCAGTGACAAGTAAGTGTAATTTTATGCTCTAATGCTAGATGTGCATTTATTCAGTGAAAATAAAATGTGCTTTACTATTATGAATTCAAATGTTGAATTATTGTTTAATTCGTTTTCTTCTTGTTTAATGTTTCTTTCTTGAAATAAAACCACACATTGAATGTAAAGTCCTTGATCAAATCAAAACATATACTTTATATACAAGTAAAAATACATACATGCTATAGTTTCTTTCTTTACAATATTTCCTTAAAACATTTTTGAAATCATGACTAGATCATGGCGAATATAATTTAAATACAGCTTAACTAAGAATATTTTATTACATTAATAATAACATTTACAAAATGTATACAACGTGACTAGGTTGACTAGATAGATAAGATTCACAAAGGTACATTTTTCATCCTAATGTTAAAACTTTTTTAAAATTAATAATTCAGATACTCTCATACCTATACAATTTTACATTATTTATACAAATCTATTTAGAGATTCTATCGAAATCGAATTATTGGTTTGTGATTTCTACTTAACAGTATTGCATCTACAAACTCGAATTTAAAATGCATAGAATTCTTTTTGAAAAACGACTTCGCAACCCTACATTATTAAGTTTGAATACAGGCTGGTCTAGAGGTTAAAACACTTCGTGATAAATCCGCACTGTCCAGACATAATAAATAACGCCGAATGCGTTCTGAAATTCTGAACTCTGCCTGCTAGTGTTGCCGTCATCTTATTCATGTTTATAGAGGCTGTTGTTTTTGTCACCACCAGTAGTCAAGGGGTGAGTCTAACAATGCGAATCGGATACCTACCTATTATAAAAAGCTTCAGAGGAATAGTTAGGGTATGACCTGTTGAATCGCCCTATGAACCCATTAGGTTTCTATTATTTCAGCTGACTAAAACCCGATTTCTGATTTGAGAAATCGATGTTGTAAAAAAAAAAGTAAAATTTCTTACGTTTTTTGCAAAGTTAAATAGTAGACACCTAAATTTTGCGGGCTATCTAAAGTAGAATTTAACAAGTTCTCAACTTTAAATTCACAAATAAATCAAAAACCGAGTGTATATTCACAGTCTGTAAGACGGTAGCTTTACGGCGACGAGCAGTGTTCGCTGGTAGGTGGCGCAGGCGCGTGGAAGGCCGGCGTGGGCGCAGGTTGCATGCGGTACATGTCGTGTAGCAGTGTGGCTACTGACACGTCGCCGACCGTGTCGCGAAACAATAGAAGTTCGATGGAGCGCGCGCGCACCGCTCGCAGTGATGGTAGCAGGAGAAGCAGGCGACCGAATCTGAAGACAATCAATGTGTGACCGAATCTAATGAAATGAGGCAACATCGTTGGCTGCAGGCAGAATGAAAAGTAGTAAAGAGATAAATATGGTAACATGACATATTAGAGATGTACTAAGTAGGTACACAATTCCAGGATGGGGTTTCTGTTTAAAAAGATGAGACAAAATAAGATAGGTAGGCCAATATAAAAGAAGTTAGCTATGACAGTTATTGAAGTAGCTTATCTAGTAGGCATGTGATTGTCAGAAATTAAACGTGGTTTTACCTTGTAGGTTGCCTGGTATATCTAGTCCGCACATAGTCAGCAAGTATGCACTGAGCTTGATCTTGTAACATCTCCACCGGCTGAGTTTCACTTAGGCCAGGAGTATCTACACAAAAATTTAAATATAAGTACCTACCTACTTAAATAATAGTTAGAGTGAGTGGGGGGAAGATCGAACGGTTTTTTGACGAGATGAGCAGTGTTGATTTTGAAGTCTTGTAGAACAGTACATCTTAGATAAGTCTTTATTTGCTTTTAAACATGGTATAAAGTTAATCATAATCATAAATCTTTATTTATCTCAACATCATATTTATTACAGGCACTGGTTAATAAAAAGCACTGTAATCTTAAATAGAGAAAGGTGTCTGAGGTAGTGACAATGACAGTGACAGTGTTTTGATTATAATGTGCACATGTTTAGCTATACAGAATATTGTATCAATTGCATGCAAAATAAATAATAACGAGTTAAAGGTGAACTATAGAATGTCGCAGATTAATTGGTAATAAAATAATACTCATTCAGATCATACATCCCAAACATTTTCATTAATACCTGTACATACAATTTTTTTATTTTCAAGTTAAAGAAATCATTAATGTCATAAAAATCATGTCCATTCTGCCATTTATATAGTTTGTTTTTAAATGAGTTATAATTATTTAATAATTTTAGTTCTTTTGGTATTTTATTGAATATCCGTACATACTTAACTAGCACGTTAGCTATGCTTAAATGATATTTGTAGTGAGTAAAGAGCAAAGCGTATATTTTTCTGTCATACCTACTGATAACATCCTGCTAAATCTGCCCCAAAGCATTAAAAAAATGTTTTTATCACGAGAATGAAACAGGGGGAAGACGAAAGGGGGATGGGGAAAGATCGAAATAGTTTCTAAAATCGTTCAAATGAATATTAGCCGTTGTTGATAGTCACTAGTCTACAGTTTGAACTGCCATTTAAACTCAACTGTCTGTAGTGTCACATTTAGTAACAAATATAAAAGGAGAAATTAGCTTAAACTGACAAAAAAACATCACTATCAATCAAATCTCTTTAGGCTTTACTTTATCCTAATATCGAGATATTACAAAACAAAATTTTGCATCTTTTTTTCATCTCAGTCTTTTATATGTTTATCTTACCTCGTCAAATATTGATGGGTAAGGACGGAAAATTGTAAAAAATTCTAAAATACGTAAATTTGCCATATTTAGATGTAATAACACAACTAAGAATTACAAATAATGAGTAGATTTTCCAATAAAGCACTCGTACCTACCACATAAGTAAAGTTACAGGACACGGGGTAAGATTATAATACTCGATTAACTTGCGTAAAACTCGCTGCGCAGAAATTTGCATTTTTTACACAAACCACTCATGGGGGTGTGCGTGTGTGTAACTGAGGTGTGCGATGTAACAAAATAGCGGTCTTCAATGTTGCCATCACTGCATAAACTGCACTGAATCTGGCGATATGGATGACTTTGTGTTACTACGTTTTTCACCTTCCCCCTACTCACCCTATCTACTTATAACTATTATTACTTGTTTGTTGTACATAAGTGAACGATCTATAAATATGCTATTGTTATAGGAAAATAAAACCTAACCTGGTGAAAACAGAACGATAGCTTTCATACACCCACACTCGCTACCGTCGGGAGCTATTTGCCGAAATCGACACAGAATCTCCTGAAACAAAATAGAGATTCATTAAAAAGTTCTTCAAAAAAATTCTTAGTGTTTAAAATAAGCGAGCTTGAATAACCCATTGGTAGATATCCTCTCCCAAAACTACGCTGCCAGTCCATAGCAAAGGTTTTTACTAACCTGTAAAGTATTCAACTCTAAATCTGCTAATGGGTCAGGTGGTAGTCGTGCCCTGGCTGCCGGCGCTGCCAGCAAAGGCGCCAGGTCCCAGGGCGCCGACCACTGTGCCAGGTGCAGAAGGAACAGGTCCTTCCAGGCCGCTCTTAGTAGTACCAGCTGATCGGAAGCCGCGAGAGCCTGGAACGGCGCTAAGCATCGCACCCAGCGCACTGCCATGAAGAGGAGACGGGCACTCGTCTCCTGATATCGAGAAATGGAATATTTTAAATAATACATAATTATTAGGTGGGTATATAGAAATCCCTATGGAGGAATAAGTGGAGGGTAAAAGAGGAGGCCAATGTCGCAAGACAGTCTGACCTGCCTGGTAGCTAATAATGGCTGGTGGGGTTAACGACCAGAAGACATAGCCTTTCTCAAGAATTAGGCTATCAAAATAAAGAAGATTTTTTCAAATTCGAGTCGTTGAGATTAGACCGTTCAAACAAAACAAACAAACTCTTCAGCTTTATTAAATAAGTATTATATTTTTTCTCTTCTAATTAAATCTCGCGGTAAACTGTTCAGGAATACGGCCGTAATGCAATATTGCTAATTCTCCATAGCAAATCATCATCATCATCATTTCAGCCGAAAGACGTCCACTGCTGGACATAGGCCTCCCCCAAGCACCGCCACTTCGACCGATTCTGTGCTTCCCGCATCCAGTGATTTCCTGCGGTCCATCTTGTGGGAGGCTTTCCAACGCTACGTCTTCCGGTACGCGGTTGCCACTCCAGAACCTTTCGGCCACATCGGCCATCTGTTCTGCGAGCAATGTGCCCTGCCCATTACTACTCAAGTTTGGCAATTCTTCGGGCTATGACGTTACCTTGGTTCTCCTACAGATCTATTCATTTCTGATTCGATTAGAAATATCCTCATACATACTCTCCACCTCATCATTGGGGTGTGACGAGGTCGGGGCGTAAACCTGTACGACCTTCAGCAAATACCTTGCGGATAATCTGAGTATGAGGTACGCCACCCTGGTCAACACACTCTCGATCTTCACCACGTTGTTCACAAGGGACTTATGGACGATAAACCCGACACCACCTTCTGACTGCTGGTCGCCATCCCGAAAATAGAGCAAGTTCCTGGATTTGAGGATTATCGAGTCCTCGCCCTCTCTTCGGACTTCAGATAGCCCTACTATACCCCATCGTAACCTGCTCAATTCTTCATCGAGTTCGATGATCTTCTCGTCGGTCCGGAGTGTACGTGTGTTGTAGGTTGCCAGGCCCAGTTTCCGGTGATTGTGGTTGCCGGATCTCTTCCGGGGCTTCTTCGCATCCCTTGCCTCACCGTGGCCTTGACCGCTATCGTAGCCAAAGATAAGTGGGCCGCCGGGCACTAGGGGCCATTTCTTTTTGGTGCTTGTTATTTTTGGGGGGGGGGGGGCGGGGTATACCATAATCCCCACGCTTGGCAAGCGGGTTGGCGATCGCAGTATGGTGTTAAAAATGCAATGCTGCTGCCCATTCTCTAGTAAGTCCCTTAGTCCCCTTTTACGACACCCATGGGAAGAAATAGGGTAGTACTATTCTTTGAGTTTGACACCACACGGCACTATAGCGTGATAATAATGTAGCCTATTTGATTACCAGACCTATAAGGAATTTTTGGACATAATCTATTCAGTAGTTTTTAACAGACTTCCATAAAGGAGAAGGGAGGTTCCATGTTCCTCTGTATGTTTTTTTTTATGTACCTATGTCCATCGATATTTTCGTCAATTGTGGACTGATTTTGAAATATGTTTTTTCGTTTGGTAGAGGAAGCTTTCGCGGTGGTCCCATATTTTTTTTATTAAATTAACTTGGGGAAGTTTTGAGTTAGCTTTATACTTATGTATTTTTCCCATTTAGCCTATGTGGATGATGTTATAATAACTTCCTGACACTGTTATATACATAGCAGGTTGTGGTAGGTATTCGAATTTGTGTGGGGTACGTACCACAACTAAAAAGTAGAACATACATTATTCTAACAAAAAAAAAAACTAAGTAGGTAATATATAAAACCGAAGACTTGCGAAATTAAACTTATTTTTCACTTTGTAGTGTTTTTCTCGTTTGTTTTGCGCTAATACGTAACATACATACAGACAAACAGACAAACGGACAAAAATTCTAAAAACGATCTTTTCGTCATCAGAATCGTTCTCATAGCAGTTACTTTTTCTCCCAAAAATATTCATTGTACCTACCCAGAGTTTCGAGTGTTCGATTTCGGCTGTTCCTTTGGGTTATTCCTAATATTCCTTTTTCCTAAACCGCCCCAGTAATGAGGCGAATAAAACAAAAAAAACAATATTCAAATCGGTCGAGCAACTTTAGTCTTTGCGAGACATGTAGGTACTTATAGATGTATAGAATTCCTGGTATCTATATACATTAGACTAGTGACTACTTAGAGCTAATTATCAGCTGCTGCGTATTAATTAGCCTACTCTGCGCCGAGCCGTTGAGAAATTGAAAATGAAAAGTGGTCTGTCTATTTTCGTAGCTACTTATGTCATGTATATAGGGTACTTATATAATGTAAACTACATTAGATAGGTACCTATATACATGAAGTATCTGCCTATCTGGTAAATAGCATACAATTATATCGAAGTACCAATGCGGTGCTCTCAACATGCACACTGAGACGAACTTATTAACGCAACACAAGTCAAGCTACGATGACTCCAGTGTCGTAGCGCGTAGAGGGCGATGGGCGGGGAAAGTCAACTGAAGGCGATAAGTCACCCCGCGACCGCCCAATCGCGGCTCGCGCCCGCCCCTTTAGTCAAAAAGCCACCTATCAAATGTTAATGTTTACACCCCTTGAAGGAGACTTAAGTCGCTGCGCAATATGGAACGAAGAGGATGAAGTTTTAAATGCTTACGAGAAGATTATATTGAAAGTTTCATATTGATAGGTACTGTTCTAAAGCTTCCCTAATTATAATTGCTAGTGTTAGGCCAAAAATTCTAAAACCTCGGTCACACTATGTCAGGACCCCGAAATTCTTGATACCAAGACCCAAGACCTTGCTTGTTTCAAGACTGTGCTCAAAAGCAAAACCTTTGGCCGAAAGGTAATTGTAGGTATTCTAGTGAAGACAAGTCTTAAGTTTACGTCAACTATGCAGTTTCTAACTGTGTTTAAGTTACCTATGCTGGATGAAAGGATCTTATTATACCTGCAAAAGTTCCCATGTAGGCGCCAGGGGTGCTCCAAAAGCACTTGGTGGAGGTCGCAGCAGTGTTGGATCACCTTGTAACTGAAGCTGTTTTGCACTCCACATCAATTCCTAAAGAAAGTACAAATTATTAAAATTATGGTTAGGTACTATAACTGCCTAAGTGCCTACCTACCTACGATAATTATGTATGAATTGTTTGAGAATGAAAGGGGTTTGAAAGAATGTTTGGACCACACAATTTAAAGACTCAAGAAGAAGTAATTACCTAAACCGAGTAGCGTGCTATGGATAGGTACCTGCCGCATTGCTTATTGAGTAGGTATCTACAGGTTTAAGATATTTTTACCTTGATGTATGATCTTACCTGGCATTTATCAGATGACATGAGTATGTGCAGAAAGCCAGGAGGAGGTGGCGCTAAGAACGGCTCAGGCACAAGCGGCAACGGACTGGGAGCGCCCGCACCGCCGCCGGCGCCGCTCGATCCTGCTGATGATGCCGTGCTGAGGGGCGCTGGCTCACTCATGCCGCTGATACTGAACTGTTTGATGTGGAAACGTTACGTAGGTAAGTCAAGTATGGTAACTGGGAAAACTTTTCTTTAAAAGCTTTTAACTTTTCTTTAATTCTCTACGCTGGAAAGAGGCATTTTACCCCAATATTTTATCGACAGTATTTTCGTGCTCATCTGTCAAAATGTTTTTAGGGGGATTGAAAAGAAGAGGATTACCTATGGTTTTTAAAGATATTGAAGAAACCATTGTTCCACCATCTATGTTTTGAAATAATATGCCTAAATATGTTAGTAAAGTATCTGTGCTAGCTAGCTTAAAATGAGAAAATATGAATTAATATAATTAACGTGGGAGTATTACCTGAAAGTTGAAGGGTTGTGGCAGCGGCGCATACGGCGAGGGTGGCGAGAGCTTGAGCGCATGCGGCTTGTGTGCGTGACCGAGCTGCGGCGGTCCGAGTGCGCCCATTGCACCCGCTTGCAGCTTCGGCTTGCGGGGACCTCGCTCGTGCTGCACCGCTAGGGGAGATATGGCTATGTGAACAATGAGTCTAGAAGTCTTCGTATAAACTACAGAATTTTCTGAAATAATCGCACTCCTGATATGATATGTTGAACCTAATACTAAAAGTCCTGTTGGCTATTCCGTGGTACATATAGGATAAAAAATGGCCATGTTTACAAATGAGTGTGTAAAGCATTTTCTTGGATATGTTATTTGGTAGACATTTAGACATAGATCATCTACTCATAAGATCATTCGAAAGTCTATCTAGGCTAAGTAAGTATTACTATTTTAGTTAATAAGTATCGTCATGTATTTAATTAACCAAACCCTCAGAGATAACCTCAGTCGGCCTTCCTGGGCGCTCGGCGTCATGGCGGTAGTACGACGTCACAACGAAATTCCAGTGAACCATTCCATGAGAAGGCGCAGAATCCCCGTAGGTAATATTTTTTCAATATGTGTTCGGGTTCGGCGAATCGTCGCCAATTCGTGTCAACCGAGTTTAGGTAACCGGTTAATGGAGCTATCACGTAAAAAATCGTGTGTAATTTAACGGTTGGAACTCAGATTTCTTCATTTTCAAAGAATAGGTACTAAGAAGCCGCTAACTTTTTTGTTGCCAAAATGATTATTTTCGCGCCCAATTTGAAAAAGAACGGCTTTCTAAGGAGTTACTAGTATGAAACAAAAAAAAAAAAAAAAATATTAAAAAGTTTTTATTCAACCTTAAAGTCATGGACTTATAATACAAACGGCCCTCGTACCGAACGCTATTACCATAGTTTTCTCTGGCGGTAGCCCGTACTTAATCCCTTTCTGATAGTATCGTACATTCAATACAATCATCTGAATCATCCGATTCGTAAAATAGATAACAAATATCTACTTTTATCTTTTCCCTTTAGGTTTCTAACAAATATAGGTAGGTATCTATCCGTAATAAACTCAATTCCGTTTCACCACTTTTCTGATGATACAAAAAGCATTGATATAATATATTTTCCATTCAGGATAGAAAACGTGTGCGATCAATAAAAGTATTTGACTACACGTAACTTTGTAGTACACAGAGGATTATAGAGCCATGAACCGCTTATTCGCTGGCGATCCCTCGGTAAGCCGGGATCGTCGGCGCATCGCCTGCCTTCGTACAAGTACCTAATGTTCATCCGTGAACCGAGCTCATACGTAACGCGCCCTTTGACCGATCAGCAGTGCTATTCTGTAACCATCTCACCGTGAAAACTTAGGTGAAGTGAGCACGGAGTGAGCTGTCATTCCACCTGCTACTAGGGACTGACAGCAGGCTCACTCCGTGCTCATTTCACCTAAGTTCTCACGGTGAGATGGTTTCAGAATAGCACTGCAGGTGGCGATTATTCTGTTTTAAATACTTTTGGGACTGATTTCTTTGTAAATCATTGGTGGAAATTTGTTTATTTATAAAAGTACCTATAAGGATCTTTTGAAGTTAGTTTATGAGTATCAGTGACTACATTAAAGAGATCAGCTAGGTACCTATCTAATCACGCAATACATTTTCGTAAACGATTACGACAAATTTGTTTCATTTTGACAGTTAACATATCGTTTTATCAATAGGTAATAGCCTAATACCTACCGTACGAGCCTATTTGCAGGGCATTTTTTAACATAGATTGAAGTAGGTACCTTACTAATACAATAAATTAGATTATATTATCCATCTAAATAAGTAGATTTACGTGACATTGGTGCCGATTCTCTTGTCACAAATGCCTCTAAACTAGACTAAAAATCACCAAAATTTATAACTACCTATATTTTAGTTTGACAACACTAAGACGGCACTGAGATTTTAATTTAGTAAAAATTACAATTTCTGCTATGCTCTTATGCTATTCTGAATTTCTTATTGGGACTTATATGTTTGAGCGGTTTGGGGTTGAAACACTAGGGCCATGGGGTCTGAGTGCCCACTTAGTTTTTCAAGACATCGCCAAGCGGCTGGTCGACTCTTCACGTGATCAGAGGGCTGGCCTATTCTTTGGCCAAAGAATCAGCATTGCCATTCAACGTGGCAATGCTGCCAGACTTTTGGGTACTTTTTCTGTTGACAGCGATGCGGACGAATTTTTTGATGCCCATTTCTTATATACTTGTACCTACATATTATTATTATTATAATTTTAAGTCTGTTAGTTTTTAAATCATGTAAATACGTTTGTGTGAATAAAAAACAATGTCAACATTTTGATTGTCTAACTAAATCTGACAAAAAATGGTGTGGAATAGGTACTTATTATTAGTTGTCGTGAACTTCACACCAACACCTCGACTTCAGGTGCAAAAACAGTAGGTACTGTATATTTTTTCTTTTCTTTTGCTTATCTCGAAAATGGTGAGTCCTATTGCAAAAATAATGAAAATTTCGACCCCCTTTATAAAACCCCTAATACTCAACACGTAGGTAATATTTTTTCATATTTTCCATACAAAAGGTGAAAAATTCCATATAAAACACGTCGGGGCTGCCGCACCTGCGCGCCTCCGGCTCTAAAAAAATTCACGGGGTAGGGCAAACAAGTATGGAAAATATAATATAAAATATATAAAATATAATAATCTCTAAATTTAAAATATATAAATAAATATTTTAAATTTAGAGATTTTTTATTGCAGAATAGCGTTAAGATTCTCATAGCCAAAAGTAAGGAATTTTAGTGATAGTTTAGTTCGGTGTACTTACAAGAGAATCTGCACCATTGACCAACATTTATCAATGACACCGACTTGCGAATTATAATTTTGATAAGAGAATAAACTACTCAATACTAGAGAATGGTGACCATTTCGTCAAGCAAACATCAAACGTCATAAAACAAAGCTTTTCTTTCAAACTTAAAGCGAATTGTTTTTATTGCACATCCAATGTGCACGGGGCTTGTGCAGGGATGACGTCACGCAATCAGCTTAACGAGACTGAGTCCATGAGAATGCGGCTATTGTGCCCGCACATGTCGGCGCATACGCTGCGTTCCCGCGCCGCCACCACTAGCTAGGGCCAATGACAAAGTTATACAGAAGAACGACTCTGAATAATGACGAATAAGTTTATCTAGGACATCACTGACTCCTGTGAAGGAAAACATCGTGAGGAAACCTGGATTTATTTATTTATTTAAACTTCTCGCACACAATAAGGTACAAAGATTAGCATTCAAAATTTGGATCGGAGAGGCAACCGGATGGCTAGTGGTTATCTGGGTCTTGAAGTGATCCCGAACCCCCCGTACCAACCGAATGGATCCCTTTTACAACATGTAGGGGTACCAATAAATAAGCTCACCAATTTTGGAGCGGTTGTCTCATAACTTTTTTTTTTCTAAATTCGCCAGTGCGAAAACAGCCCGCGTGTTTCGAATACCAAAAAAATTGTATTACATAAATAGGGTATAAACATCAAAGCAACCTCATTTTCATCCGGTTGCCTCGTCAAAATTTTTTATGTAAATAATTTATTTGGCCTAGATATGCAGGCATTTGGATTGACCGCAATCTGAAGCAGTCAATTAAAATCCTGCACATCTGCTACGACTGATATAACTACAGTGTAACACGCGTTTTTCCAATACCTTGACCAATTAGAACAGTGACCAGAGCAAGTACATGATTAGATAATTAAAATAATCCTACACTATTGCAGCTGCTTGTAGTTCAATTGTGTTTTACATACAACCTAGCACAAAGGAATGTCCACCCTTTTGTTTTTCTTGGTCAATTTGATGAACCTTCTTCGTCCAACTATTGGGTGGCGCTGTCTATGCGGCTTAGCAGGCAATACAAATGCTGACGGACACACTATTCGAATAGCTGACAGCCTCTACGTACGTAAGTTGGGGCCTTTAAATATTAAATGACGACTCTAGAATGGCTTATTAGAGAATTAGTAACTGTAACGCGTTCTGTTAGCACCTCTCTAAGCTCGGACAAAGTTTTATAAATATTTTATTTCTTACAGACCTAGTCAATAGGTTTACATTTTTTAGGGTTCCGTAGTAAATAAGGAACTCTTATAGTTTCGCCTTCTCCGTCTGTCCGCGGCTTAGCAGAGACTGTTAGTATTAATTTTTTTTTACAGCTTTCTAGTAAGCTGTAAAAAAAAATTTTGGGTAGGTACCTCCCCTACACGTAAAGTGTTTTTTTTTGTCGTCTATCCCATGGTGTGTCGTTGGAAAGATCGTTCAAAAACATTGTGAGTGTGTGAAAACTATTTTTCAATTCAGGGATCCATTTGCGAAATATTAAGCTTTAAAGTGATTTGTTAGAGTCATGTGCCCTGCCAGCTTAATGGTTATACTTGGATTTGTGGAGAAATTGACAGCAGTAGTATATATAACGAAGTTAAAAGGACAAAAAAGGACAGGAAAGGGTTATCACAGCTAACTAGGCTTTACAGGTGAAAGAGACCAACTTAATTTTGCAGTTTGAAAAACATGTTCTCCCATACGGAATGTATGTATGTTTTTCAACTACTCAGAGATAGAAACATAACATTTAAGTCCTTCAGTTAGAAAAAATTAAACTGCAATAAATATACTCCCGTGTTTCATAAAACACATCGCGTGTATTGCAGTGTCAAAGAGAGCAACTGATGCAATGCTAACCTTTTGTTTATGGGGCGCATGTAATCCCAAATACAACACGTGCTTTTTTTCACGACGTCATCGACTTCCCTCACTATCCCCCACCAACCCAAAACCGACTTTATGACCACACACTAAGTTATACATTTACTAATCGTAGATGTTTAGGGGCGGTTAAGCCAAGGGGCTCAGTTTCCAGTGCGACGCGGATAAGCGAGATTTTAATTAAATGAAGGCGAAATGTGTAACAAGTTTTTTATTATCTGATGACTTTAGCGTTATTATAGTTTGCGGTTCAAAAAGTGTTATTTAGGTTTTTTTTTTAATTATCAAAATTTAATAACTACTTCCAGGTCCTTCAAGGTTCAAGGTCGAATGCTACGGTTGCGGCTACGCCTACGCAGCGTAGCAGTCGTAGCGGTTTGCTGCGTTGCTACGCGCCCGTCGGCTAAGCTCAAAGCACTTTTGCAATACCATTTACTTTATTGTATTTATTGTTTTGACCGTTACTATGCTGTTGCTGTTTAAAAAAAAAAGCGAGAGCCAACTGTTATTCTTTATCGGCAGAATAACTGTATGATTATTATAGTTTTATTATTTACATTTTGTAGGATCATGTATGGTACAATAGCGAATCGCCATCTATTCATAATCCAATCAATAAAACTCAATATACTTATCGCGAAATTATCATTCATACATAAGATATCATAAGTGTAAATATCGTTTATAAAAAGTTAAAGATATAAAGCTCAAAAAGAAGTTAAGTCTCCGTCGCTTTATAAGCTCGTATAAAAGGCGCACAGTGAATCACATTGGCAGCGTTTAAAAGGGAGATTTAACTTCAAACATGTATCATCGACAAACCCCTCGCGAACCGAATTGAAAGCAAACAAAACATGTTTTTCAAAAAGGTAGTTGATACAAAAAGTATTTGTTATTTATTACCCGCAGGCATTGGTTGAACGTCAATTACTTTCACTACATTTTAATTTTGCAGTTTGTAAAATGGTTATTGATAAAATAGTTGAAATTGTTTAAAAACACAAACGTACCTAAATGAAACTCTGTTTTACAAGTTCTAGTACCTATTGGCCTACTGGATTACGTATGGTTTACAAAACAGAAAATATTTTCAATCAATCAATCAATCAATCTTTATTTGTGAACATAGGTATACATAGAAGGTCTTAAATATACATATTATTGTAAGTAGTCAAGCTCTATGTTCTACCAATTAAATTGGTGTACAAATAGTAATTTGTGTATTAAAAAAAAATCGAGATTAAACAGTAAAAAAGCAAGTTAAGTAAAATAAATGTCAATAAAATGAAGAAATGTCAATTCAATTTAATTTTACTTGCATGTCAAAGGAAGATAATATTATAAGAATTGTATCATAATATGTCATTTAAAAATCTTCAATAGAGTTTTGAATTTCTAAGTTTCTTGTTGAAGCTTTCTTGAAGTAATCACTAAATTAAATCAAAGTAAACCTTTTTGTAAACCAAACCAAAGTCCGCACACGTCCTGTATTTGAAGTGTTGCGATCTATATTATATATGACCTACATCTATGCAGCCAGCACCTTTCTATACACTTTAGCCGTGCACCTGAAAGGTGTAAAAGCATTTGTTGCGAGCAACCCATACCAATATTGTTGGGTGGTAGGTAGCGGGTAGGTCACCTATAATGTACTTACAGCACGACGTTACTGCCCGTGTAAATGGAGTCCTGCGGTCGATATCATAGTGATGTACTGCATCTCGATGTGGTTGCCTATATGAAATTGAGCACCAGTTTCTGTTACACGTAAATTATATGCGGAGTCGTGATTCCTTTTTCAATGCTACAGATTTGTTGGCATTGAAGCTCACCAGGATAGAGTGTTGACGCAGTTTTGTAGTTTAAATTTGAATAAAAATTTAATCTGGTCCTTCCTGTTTATAATTACCAATTTTTTACCCGTCTACGGCGAAGCCAAAGGATGGTTATGATTTTAACAGGATATGTATGTATGATCATCTGTGGGCTCATAACTCCTAAACTAATTGACCTGTTTTGATGAACTTATTTTGATGACTACGGTTAGGTATACGAAAACCGATGTTATTTTTTTACGATGTCTCGTTTACACCATTTTAGTTTTTCTCGTAGTTGGGTTGGAATTATAACTTTATTTTTATTTTTTTTCTTACTTACTATCAATACGCATAAAAGATGAAAATTATATTCTTTCGAAGCTTTTATTAATTCCAAAGAAATTATTAATACTTAAATATTTGTAAATATACAAAAAATCGCTTAAATGCGAGTCGGACTCGCATACGAAGGGTTCCGTACCACCGTGCAATATTTGGCAAAAAAACCCCGAAAAAAACACGTTTCTTGTATGGGGACTCTTTTTTATTATTATTTGTTGTTAAAGCAGCAATAGAAATACTCAATCTGAAAAACATTTCAACGGTCTACCGACTACGGTTCATGAGATACAGCCCGGTGACAGACAGACGGACAGCGGAGGCATAGTGATAGGGTTCCGTTTGGCACCATTCGGGTACGGAACCCTAAAAGTAGTGTTTAACTAACTTTGAAACCTAATCAGGCGTGCTAGCACTTCCCAAAGTTTTTCTTTGTTGCCAAGAAAAACCAAGGCATTTATCGATAAGTGTGGGCACTACTCTGGTCGGGCAGACACGTACCTTGAGGAGGTAGCGTGGTGTGGGGCGTGATTAATGACCCAATAATCCCGGCCGCCCGCCCGCCTCATGAAAGCTTCACGAAGCCGAATTGGTGAGCGGTCAAAAGGTTTATTGACTGAACAGACATAACCAAGACGCACTTACATAACTAACAAGTGTGTTAACTAAGTCATTAAATGCGAGGAACCAGGGTTAACTGAGGTTACCTAATGAACCTTCGGATATTTGTAGACTTTCTTACAAGGATACCTACCGGGACTAATTTGGTCTTGTGTTCTTATTTAAATGTTGGCAGTTATTCTTTGGATACATTATTAGACAATGCAGAACATGAAATTGATCCTCGAAGTCTCCCGAATTCTCGAGAACATTATTGGATGTGTTTGAACCACTCATGTTAAAATTAATCTTTTTAGCAGCATCATCATTATCATAGTGATATAATGATATTGATGATGAATATACTGGCTTGGACCTATCTCTGCTACTCTGCTTGAGCAGTGTAGTGTAGACGTAGTGGCGAAGATTTCAAACTTCACTGGATAGGGCACATTGCTCGCAGAACAGATGGCCGATGGGGCCGAAAGGTTCTGGAGCAACGACCGCGTACCGGGAGACGTAGCTTTGGAAGGCCTCCCATAAGATGGACCGATGACCTTGTGAAGGCCGCAGGAATCCACTAGATGCGGGAAGCACCAAACCGGTCGAAGTGGCGGAGCTTGGAGGAGGCCTATGTCCAACAGTGGACGTCTTTCGGCTGAATTAATGAATAAGTAGACGTAGGAGTACAGGTCTATTCTGTAAAAATCTTACCTTAAAAGCTTACGTGAACTGAGCTTGAAGTGAACTGTCATCCCATCTAGGGATTGACAGATCACTTCAAGCTACTCACCAATGTTTTCAGGGTGAGAATTTTAAAGAATAGCTCTATAGTTATCCACTTCTACTTTAAGTATCACTGAAATGAAATCTTCATTCTCAGAAACTCCTAATGAGATGTTCACCTCAAGTGTTTGCTTTCCAGGCAACGTGATTCATTCAAGGAGCATGACTGTGCAGAAGTTGCCGACTTGCCGCCAACAGGCAAGCCCTCTGCCAGGATAATACCAACGCGGATCAAGATGTTAAACAACCTGTTTTTTGCACCGTAGGTTTTACAAAATAGATTTATTAAGGAAAATGGGGCAAAGGCAATGGTATTAGAGGATTACTTTTTATTTTATAAAAGCCTTTAAACGTTTTTTGCACGACAACAATCGAATACGTAGAATAGTCTTATAACATACGTAAACTAAACCTATTTGCGTATTTCTTAAGTCCCAAATGTGTATCAGTTCTTAGAAGGTTAGTCAGATGTTTGTAATTCAAAAGGACGTAAAGCTTAAATTATATTAAGTAGGTATATTATTAATATTATTATTACTTTATGTTTATGTGAACGTAAACGAGGCAAAAGGAGTATGTAAGGCTCATAGTAGGTGTCGTGGCGTGAGTAGGTATATGTATTTATATTATCTACTCTACCTACTTAGTGTTTATTTTCCACAAACATTAATAGCGCTTCATAGCTGCACATCAAAATCATCGCGTGGAAAATATCCTGCGAGAGAGCGACCCCGTGTCCCGACATTCGTTCCGACGTTAATTCCAGCCGCATTTGTTCCATTACATTTCCGACACAAAGTAGATACGCGTTTGCCGAATTGACTAGGTGGATGCGACCAGGCGAACAGCGCACGAAGAGGATGGGGTGAGCGAGGCCAGCGGCCAGACAGGGACAGAGTATCAAAAGTGAGAAAGATGTATTCAGAAGTGAAATAGTCTGCTGGCTGAGCACATCATCATTAACGAGCCAGAGAGGGCGGAGGGCAGCGAAGAGGCAGAGGGGGCGCGCCAGGTGGGCGATGTCCCACGCTCCGGCACACCTGCGCGCGAAATTGTTCCTTACCGCAACCGCCTCAGAGAACTTATCTCTTTAAAGCCAGCTAGCTCAAGTACCGACCTCAGGGAATATTTTCGAGTGCACCGACATAAATATGAGAAATATCCAGGTTTTTATTCACCTTCCACCCTGCGGGGTCCGCCCGGGTCCCGGACAAACATCTCATATAATAGAATATGTCCAACAATGTCGAGATGACAACGGTTTTGCTCCTATACACCTACTTTTGCTTTTATTTCTACAATGACACCTGTCAATACGTATATTGTAGAGGGATAATAATAATACTATGGACGATAGATTTTCTCTACAAGAAAGTGAAATGCTTTAAGTAGGTAACTACTTATTAAGAGAGTACAACACAGTCTATGCAATGTAGGTCAAATTTTGATTTTAACCTAGTTAGATAAAATTCAAGATCCTCCATTTTAAACTCCTTCGACGCACAGCTTGAACCAACAGCATAACTTTATTGGAGTAATACGGCAAGTATAATTACGTACAAAATCTATTAAAATATATATGTATTGATAGAACATAAAGAGAGCAACAAAACAGTATCTCTTCATAAAGTTGACGCAAAGTTACCGCTCTGCGGTTGCAGAACGTCGAGCCTGTTTCAGAACTGAACAAGTTGGGAGTGCAGCGCATCGCTTTATTTCACCACTATAAATAACTTTGTTTAGTACAGCATAAAGTTTACAGATGAACTCAGTCTTTCCATTTTATAAAAGCTCACGGCTGAAAACGCGATCGAGATAGGTAGCGTTCATTTTCAGATATTGTTTTCATAAAATTGCACACGTGTTAGGATTTTCAATCATGTAAATTACCA
Organism: Xanthia icteritia; assembly: GCA_949128155.2. NCBI lineage: Eukaryota > Metazoa > Arthropoda > Insecta > Lepidoptera > Noctuidae > Xanthia > Xanthia icteritia. The sequence goes on from OX421930.2 coordinate 11,648,114, forward strand.
TTATAATCTAATAATTTGGGATAAACCAAACTTAATTTAACTACAAAAACAATCATCAATAAACCTCGACTAATCCATTCGTGTGTAATGCAATTAACCTACCCACCGTACAGCGCGAAAATTAATTAAAAATCACGTAAACTTGAACAAAAAATACCCCTAAACCAGATGCAACAGATTATCCCATTAAACATTTTAGTTTTATTCGCTATGACAGTGCAATAATTTGTTCACGCACAACATTAAAATGAAATTAGACGGGTGAGATTCACCCCGGGGGCGAGGGTTGAATCACTTGATCTGTCAAAATATAGGCAATATTTTAGTTTGTCGGGACGACAGCAGACAAACACGGAATCGGTGAATAAATCACTTAATCGGATCGAAACCTTTATTCTGCCCAACCTTTGTCGAATAGTGAATTAAATAGGTAGCCGGAAGAACACGTCACGATTCATAATAGGCATATAAATGTGAATAATTGCGCATTGTAGGTAAGTATATTTCCCAGGAACTGAATGTAATGCTTCAATCAGTGGACCATTTCCACTGATTGAGGCGTTACATTCAGTTTATGAACTATTAAATTCGGGAAAGAACAATTATATAATTATTATTTTGATAAAACATTTAATTGCACTTTTTCATCGAAGACCATGATTTCAATCAGTGTTCTTGATAAGTAAGTAATAAGCATCTCAATTTAATTTTATTCCGTATATGTAACATTTTGAAATATTAAATTCATAATACTGTCTTTTTGTTCAAAGTATTGAACAGGATGATAGTTATTTAATTTGACAAGAACATAAGCAAACTCCAAAAGAACGATACAAAAGTGTATAAAAACTAACTTAGAATGTAATTAAAGATAATAAATATCCGCAAACACAAGTGAAATAGCTATTATAGTACAATTGGCGTCCCTTTGTTTGGTCTCCCCTCGGGTGTGGTCACGCTGCACGCTGCAGTGGCGCGAACACGTGTTACTGATCCTTAACACTACTCCAAAAGCACCGATCTACTCCATTTGATACGCTCCCGATGCCCCCACACGCAACATACGGTTTCATACACCGATAAATATTCATTTGGAGTGGAATATTAAGCACGCAATAAAGCTAGACTATTACCTGATCATTGATGATGTAGTGTGTGAGCATACAATACTTTTTATTAATAAGAAGGGGCCGTAACAAAAATAATATATATGTTAGGTGCCTATAAACACTCAGTAGTAGCAAAGATTTTGTAAAATTAATTGAATCCATCATTTGCTTAATGTTTTATAAACTGGCCCTTGTTTTAACATTTGCAGAAAATACACGTAGCAAAGGTTCGTTCCAATTCGTTACCATTTAAATTCTCTTTTGAACACAAAAGGACTTCAAAAAGGTAAGCTCGTTGTAGAATCAAAATCTAGCGCGCGAACCGTTAAATTAAAAATAAATATTGCGAAACGTCAGCATGTTACGGGTCGGGTTCTGGAATATATCCAGGGAAAAATCGAAAAACGTTGGGATGGCCGATGTCGGTTCACAGGGGTGGCTTGGGGTAAGGTGAATCTTTTTGTGAAGTGGAGAGAATTAATTTAACCCGCTGCGGGGTAACACGACATGGCGGTAATTGAAAAGTTTGCCCCTTGTAGCAGCCGCCGCCGAAGGCGACGCGTCTTCGCGACACTCAGGTTTTATAACAGGCTTTTATGGTAATTAATATTTAAAAATGATTATAAAAATTAAAAATGTTCTTCAGCTCTCTGTTATGGTGCTTGTAGAAGACATTTATCACAAAGCAACGTGTGAAGATACCAGAATAAATGGTTTAATTTAATTTCATTTGAATTAAGAACAACAAGCACAATGTTGCAACATTACGATGGAACATTACCGTTTTTTCTAAAATAGGTATTCATAAGAAACTCGAGAAAAAGCAAGTAGAGAAAAAGTCCATTGAAGCTAGTTATTTGAAATTTCAAATTGACGACAACTGATTAACTTCGTGAAAGGCTATCGATGAAAAAGCTTTTAGATATCAACCCTTTAACTTTTTCAACGAATATTAAAAAGTATTCGTAACTTTGAGAAGCGAACGCCTGGCTTGCTCGTCCCCTAATCGATTTTAAATTAATTTTATGAAGTTAAATTGGGGATTATGTTTATTTGATCACTTGAAAGAGATTGAAAAAGACGCTACTTTGATATTGAAATTTGTTTATGAAGAACCTAAGTAAATTATTATTGTAAAAAGGATTAAAATTAAAATGTTCGCTGCTGTCTATATTTGTGACCGGTTGATGGCAATAGGCTCGCATCCTGTTACATAGGACTTGAGCATAACTGGCGAAGTGAGTGCACCTCTGCCTAACCCTTCGGGGTATACAGGCGTGATGTTATGTTATGTTTCATGACGTCAAAAGAAATAAACAAATTTTAACAAAGATTTTACATACTTAATAGTATGTAAAATCTTTGTTAAAATTTGTTTATTTCTTTTTAAAACATAATTGAATATAATATAACATATTTTTTTTTGAAACATAATTGTTTCTTGATAAAACTAAAAAAGCATTTGGGACTACCAAAATACATACAACGTACGAGTAAGTATTTAATGATTTCACACCCATATCACATTGGGTTTGCGTATACACATGTCCAGTTAGGGACACAAAGGTACCGGCTGTGTTGACGCATTGGCTAACATCGATTCGGTCTGTTTGCCAACGATATTGAAGTTAGCTGATTGGCTCCCTGGCTGCAGGACTTGCCAAACTTAATGATTTACTTCCACAGGAACGTGACCTTTTTATGTTAGCTCTTCTGAAAATTTTGATGGATTTATCTGTATTCGTGTGAAGTATTTTATGAACATGAATCGTGTTTTAATACAAAATCATTTTTATGTTCTAACAACCATCAATTACTTTTATAAAGTTTTTAGAAATCTTCGTGATGTTTCTGGTTTCTAGATATGTACAGAATATTTTTGTTCCAGATCGTCGATTTTAGAGAATTGGTTTAATTAATCTTCGGTACTATATTTTCTTATATCTTCTTTCATAGTACTTGAACAATATTGTTTGCGTCATTATGTAATTTTTTGTTGATATAGGCCAGAGCTTGGAAAACCATACTTGTAAGCTAACGCTATATTCTCATCATTTAAATAAAACCTTTATTTTCTTATACATTTAACATGAAACAAAGTAACTGTTCAACAAATTGTGTGAGCTGCGAACTGAAAGCCACGCAGGCAGGCTGCTTCTGACTGATTAATGGAATTACTTCATTATTCTGCGGTTGCGGCCGGGAAGCGAACAGTCGAACTCAGGACGAATGAATTGGTAATGCCGCTGTCTGCGATTGCTCACGGTTTCAAGTCGGTATTTGCATTTTTGAGAAAAGAAAATGTAAATTTAAATCAGGCGTTTGTTTCAGCAACGTGACTAACACAGGTTTACTTTACTTAATTTATTTAGTGAAGGCGGTTTGAAATGGTGGCGTTCAGATTCTATACCTATACTGTATTCATTTCTGATTGCAAGTTCGACTTGAGTCATGAAATCATCCCTCGAAGGCTACAAGAGTTGAAGAGGAAGACTTACTTGCTACGACTTGTAACATATTATAATGCTAAGGGTCTTGGCAAGTACTCACTCTCTTCAATAATTCCGGTTTCCACATTAATGATGATGGTAGGTATTAGATGAAACCCTATGAAATACTTAATCATGGGCATTGCCTTAAATAATATATACCTTAACCACTATATAACTTATCTACTTCCACTTATAACGTTTATTTAAGTTGATATCATGGTAGATTCGTGTGATACCATGGCAATTCTATATTGAAAAGGCTTTAAGAATCTTTCAATAATTATTTAGCTACTCAGATTTGAACAAAAGTTAAACGTATCTACCTATAATCGTTTTGGTGATGTAGACCTCCTGGTAGGTGAGACCAGGAGTCACCAAATCGTCCGGATTGGGATCTATATTGGTTTTCAAGCATATACTCCACACCTTCATTTACAAACGCGTAAATATTTGTCTAACTGATTCCCAACACGGTTTTCGGCCGGGTCACTCTGTTAATTCGAATCTACTGATTCATATAGACTACATATTCAGTGGCTTGGACATCGGTACGCAGGTTAACACTCTGTATTCCGATTTCCGGAAAGCATTCGATATAGTTGACAACGATGTCCTCTTGACAAAGCTGGGGGCCATCGGTTTCTCGTCCTGTCTTCTTTACTTCTTTTCCGACTACATGCGGGATCGCAAGCAGTTTGTCAGACATGGCTGCTTCCAGTCCACGCTCGGGGGTGAGTCTGGGATCAGTGTTAGGGCCGCCTCTGTTCTTGATCATGACCAATGATCTCATAGCATATGTTAAGTTTGCCAAATGCCTTCTGTATGCCGACGACCTAAAGCTTGTCACACAAATCAGAACAGACGAAGATTGCAAACTCTTACAAAGAGATATTGACGCTGTCTTTGAGTGGAGCATTGTGAATAAACTATTTTTCAATACTAACAAGTGCTACGTCATAATACTCATGACGTACGGTAGAGGGTTGCGACCAATCCATTATAACTATAATTTGGGTGGTGAAGTAATTACTCGTGTCACCAACATAAAGGACTTGGGAGTGACTTTCGACCGCTGTCTAACTTTTAGAGATCATGTTTCTACCCTTGCGAAGGTCTTTCAGGCGCCTGGGATTTGTTTTGCGTATGCTCGTCACTTCCGCTTACCAAATGTTGTTAGGCTCTCTACACCACTCTGGTTCGAAGCAAACTCGAGTCCAGTGCCTGTATTTGGCACCTCTATACCGCGATACAAACACTGATGCTTGAAAAGGTCCAGAAAACCTAAAATGCCTCTTCCAAAGGTTATATTTTTTTTTCCTAATATGTACCCTACCAACTATATTTTAGGTAGAGATGCGCCCCTCACTCACGAGTTGCCTCATTTGAGGGCCTCATTTTCGCAAATTGAAAGAGTTACTCGAATTTCAACATTGAACCACCTCATCACCTCATTCGTTCACTCGTCTTCCTTCAGTGACATTTAATTTTGCTTGAGTGAGTTTTGATTTGACAAAATTATGAAATCGTACCGCGACTCGATCCGTCGCAACTCGAATAATCACGAACTCGCGAGCTATTGAAATTTGAAAGGAGCGAGTGAGGGACTGAATTGTTTGAAAGTTTTTATAGCCTGTAGTTAGTAGTAGTGAATGAAGTGAGGATTGTTTAGGATTTTTGCCATTCTTTCGTTATTTTGGCGGCATAATATTTATGAGCGAAATAAAATGATGTGTGAGAGAGATGTAAATTTTCGCGGTCGTCGTTAATTCGTTATTTACTCGTGTGTACTCGTAAGTCAATCGCGCCCGCTCGGCTCGCTCACTCAAACAGTCGGCTGAGTTCGGCACTAATGCGCTCGCTCTGAACGAAAATCCCCACCTTAAATGAGGGGTACCTCACGAGTACCTCGCGAGGTAAAATGAGGGACTCCCTCATCCTCATTTGAAATTGATGAGTTACCCATCACAAATTTTAGGGATGTTGGGCTTTAACTCGTTTGAGGTGGGGAGAGGCCTTGATCAGCTCACGGTAGCCTGTAAAACTTTACGGGGACGTATAGACTACCCAGAGCTCTATGGACTTTTCTGCCGACTATTTGTGCCATACAAATACATCGGACACCGTCCGAGCCGCCCCGGCACAATCTGTTTACGCAACCGTCATCTAAAACTATCGCCAGATCTGAACCCCCAGTGTGTCGTACTTTGAAGATGCTCAACGCCCTTCTAACTGAACTTCTAATGGATGAATGGAGTAAAATTATGTGTATATATCTAGTGTTCTGTGAGAGAAAGTATGCAAGGGAGTCCACAGTTACATGTTATTTTTAATTAAATTATATAAAAAAACTGTCAATATTAATATTTTTTATGTTTCTATGTTAACTAATGTAATTGGTGTTGTACCGTTTTAATTAACTATAATAAATAATTAAATACATTGTGCGGACCTTAAGAAAAAAATCAATTTATAACTAAAACTTAATCAAAATATTTGAGTAATTTAATTTATCCCGCGCTTTGTCTTTTCTGCCGATTTAATGGCAATAGCTTGCACCAACTTTGCTCCAAGCTTCAAACAGATAGTAAGTTAAAAAAAAAAACATTTTTCACATTAACATTAATTAGGTAAGCACTTACTTTGATATTTTTGTTCATTACATAATATTTGTTTACAACTTATTTTTTTTTTTAATCTTTGTGCTTGAGGCACCTACCTAATCGTCTACCAAATGGATAACGATAGTCATATTATTTTTAAAAATGAACCCCCAATGAAACTAATTGGTGATCCTTGGTATAAACTAATTCATAACTAGATGTGAAACACAAAGTTGTTAATATGCAGTAGCTACCTATAGCACAGCATCAGGTAGGTATGTCCTCAATATACGGCAGCGGGTGGAATGGAACTCGCGTCGGTGGGTAAGTTTCGTGAGGGCGTATAATTACGCGAGCGAGTAAACATATAAAGGTAATCCGGGCCGCGGCAGCACAAAGTGATGCTCGTGAATAAATTAGCGACGGAGCACCTGCGGTACCACCGCAGTGCTGCTGCTACCTCCCACAGGGTTACTACGTACTACATTGTGTGTACTAATGATTAGTGATTTGTAACCTAACAACTTTTGGTTCGGTTAAGAAGTTGAGGACAAATAGCGACCTGAAAACTGATTGGTGTACTTCCATACAGAACTTGCCAGTTTATAAAGACCATGTGTAACTTTATGCCTTTTTGTTACTCAACAAAAATCTCTAGCTAGGTGTATGATTTACAAATTAACAATAATTTTATTCTGTGCATCTATTTATAGCCAGTAAAGATAATAGTTATGTTAGCCTAATAGTATTTTGATGTATCAGAGTCATCAATCATTTTTCATTTCCGTCGCGGAAAATCATCAATATCTATTTTTGTTTTTAATCCGCCTGATTTTCCGGTGGGTGTAATATTCCAGCTAATCGAACAGCTTTGACAACCCTGGAGGAGATAAGACGCATCTATCTGTATATAGAGTAGATACTAAAAGGCTTCGTCACATGGTGAGCGGAGCCCGACTTGCGGGCGACATGGGACTCTATGAATATTCAATTATTCACAAGATTTTACTTAGAGAGAATTTAGATTTAGATCGAGTCATGTATTATACCGAGGAGAAATACACTCGCATGGGATTGGAAATTGAAATTGTATCTCTGTTACAGGCGATACAGTTCAGTGCAGTACCTGTAGCTAAATCACTCCTTCGGGTTTGAAAAAGGGAAAGACTGATTTCAGATTAAAGAATTGGCAACGAGCAAATTGACTTGAAGTAAAAAAAGACTTACATTACATTGCGTTTATGTTGTAGTTAAAGATTGCGTGTTAAAGACTGAGAAAATGCATTGAGAACGCAATTTGATGTATAGTGAACTAACCTAAGCTATGCTAGATTAGGCTCAACGTAACATCATTTGTAAAGTATAAACAATATTGCACCTGTATTTGGTACATAGAGGTGTAAAATAACAATATTCCATTCACAATCGCTATAAATAAAGCGGACAAAGGCTGACATCGCAACACCCAACACAATATTGGGTACATCTAGATGACGTAATGACAGATAGGATCGGAAACTATTGTGGAAATTGAACTGGCCGCCGGCAAACGCTATATTTCACTCAATATTTGAGAGAATGGACAGTGGATAGAGGACAGTGGACAAAACAACCTGCTGCGAACGTGATGGACGTTATGTGTCGTTGATAGCACATGTATACTACAAATAAGACCGGCTATTGTCACGATACCCATTGTTACGAATACATGTGTGTTTTAAATTTGGTTATGGTGTGGGTTCGACGTTTATTACCTACTCCAGGTATACTTAGACGACGGTACTTATGTTTAGTCTTGCCTTTGTCATAGGTATAGAAAACCATTTTTCACAGCTTTCAACCGTGAATCAGACATACCGATTGTAATGGGTCTATTTTTAAATTCTTGTAGACCAGGCGACGTACTCAGAGCCTACGACAAAAAGTTTGAAACCAAACAATTACACAATACAATTTTTTTTTTTTTGTTTTTTTGAAAAAAGAGAAAAGAAATAAAAAAAGTTTATTTACATGTCCTCCTAGGGCGTCCCCTCCCGGTAATTCCACTCACATGTGCCTTGTAAATACCTTTTGTTAGTCACCTTTCATTCATCCTATCAACATGACCAAACCGCTAAGCATACTATTTTCAATTTTTCACATTACATCTACCGTACCGTTGCCTCATCAAATCATTTTTCAACCCATCATTCATAGTCACGCCACACATGTTGCCACGTAGGCACCAGAACACCATTGTGAACAGTAAGTTCGATCCTTTTCTCTAGAATTGTTCTCTGAGCGCTTCAAGCTAACGCCACCATTTTGTTTTATCAATACATTTCACAAAACAATTGCACGAATGTTGACACCAGAGCCTCCCTGCCAACGTCATTCGAGTGCCAAAAGATCTTCAGTGGATATGGAACTCCACTTACCATCTTTGTTCATATTGGCCTGGAAGCACTTAGCGAGGCGGCAGGCACGGCACTGGTTCCTGTGGGTCTTGTCCACAGGGCAGCGGCCCTTCAGCTCGCCGCCTGCCTTACAGGTGTACACGCGGTTGCGATGGATCGATCGCTTGAAGAAACCGGAACAACCTACAATCATCAAGTTATGTTATGTTTCTTTATTTATAAAAAGTTTAAAACAGTCTGTTACTTTAAACTAGTTAAACTACGCCCCGCAAAACCGTTTTCACGGTTGTTTGTGGGAATAGACATATAAAATAAGGAGGAGACGTTTGGGGTTGAAAACTAGGGCCATGGGGTCCAAGTGCCCAATTAGTTTTTCGAGACGTCGCCAAGCGGTTGGTCGACTCTTCCGTGATCAGAGGGCTTGCCTATTTTTAGGCTAAAGAATCAGCATTGCCATACGACATGGCAATGCTGCCAGCCTTTTGGGCACTCTTCTCATTGACAGAGATGCTGACGAATTTTTTTATGCCCTGTGATTCTTTACCCTCCTTTTTTGTATACTTGCACATATTATTATTTTGAGATTGTTAGCCTATAAAATAAAGTGTTATCATAGTTTTATAATAATGTAGTGCAGATACTTAAATGATTACGAGTACCTATCCTTCTTATATATTAGTTACTACTTCTGTCCGCGACTTCGTTCGCGTGGAAGTCATAAGACACCACAATATTCTAAAATAACAGACTAATTTTTATAACAGTTCCCTGTATACTAGGTACGCCTGTAGTTTTGGTCTTGGCAGCCAAAGTATACAGAGAGTCAGGACTGGTGACGCGGGAGCAAGTGACGTACAGTTGTCCGTGTGAGAAGCAGCTCGTCCTGAGGTCGTCACCTGCAGTCTTCAGTACTACAGCCTAGGGGTCATCCATAAAGTACATCACACGTAAAGGGGGGGGGGGGAGGGGGTCGAAAAAGTGTGACATGGTGTGACAAGGGGTGGGAGGGGTCCTAAGTTTCGTGACATCACATTTCAAAATCTGATATAATGTTGATTTCATAAAAAAGTACTTAATTTAAATGGAAATAAAACTAATTTCGGAACTGCTGTTTTAATTTAATAATTTTTCGATGTGAAATTTGCCAAACATGTGATGTCACACTAGGGAGGGGGGGGGTCTCATAAATGTGACCACCTGTGACAAGGACGGGGGGGGGGGCTAAAAAAATCATGAAATTCGTGTGACGTACTTTATGGATGACCCCCTATTGCTTACGAAGTTTTTCGTTTTTAGTGAAATAATGAACGCCTGCGTTCCTGCATATACTACCTAATGGCACAACACTGATACACTGACTGATGCATTCGTACAGATTATTCCGGACCAATATCACTAAAATAATATAACAGTACATTGTGAACACACGGGATTTCTCATTCACCTAACAGTCCGTTGCCACTTATCGGGTGTCGGAAAATCGGCTGCTCTAGTGGCAGAACATTTTATATGATGCTGTTCACACTAATCCGAAACCGTTTTTTCGTCGGCGCCGACAAGAAATGTCTGATGTTTTGCCAGCCCAAAAAATACACTACTCTCATATGCTACGGTTTTCTAAAAGAGCGGCGTCCGCCACTAAAGCTACAGATTCCTTTCGGTAGCTTATCAGGTAGTATATGCAGGTTAGCCGCTGTGACGGCTGTCATGAAAATGATGGCAGCAGCAAACATTTTAATCGTTAGATTCGCCCTACCGCGTCAAAAGATGGTCGCATTTCTGATTTATTTTGACACCTCTGATACACAATGACGCAGTGACTACACTTGATTGCCATGGAAACGCTATTTAACAATGTCTGTACTCACTCTTCTCAGTATGGACACTTTTTCGCATGACTAAGTACGGTGTAAGCAAATCTAGCGATTTAAATCTTTGGGGAGCGGGGTTTGACTTTACGGTGTCAAAAACGCTTTCTAAGAAAACACACGCAACTTGCTTTCATAAACAACGTTTCAGTGACGTCATTCGCCGGTAAATTGCGGTCGCTACGGGTCATGTTTTTCTGGGTACGTCCTACGAACTATAATATTATAATGTGAAACAAAATGGGAGAAAAAAAAACACAAAAAATACAACGTTTGCAAAGCCGTCGACGAACCGCTAAGCTATTTGCTTTGTTCACAGTTCGATGCACTGTCCCCCAACTCTCTAGTACTACTACCCACAGACGAAGTGGAGGTCTCCAATCTTATTATTGGGCTACGTGCAGATGCTGCAGTGGGTTGGGACGGCATATCATCGAGACTGTTAAAATCATGTCTGCCCGCGCTTGTCCCTGCCATTACTCATATCTGCAACATTTCTATTTCGACGGCTTGTTTTCCCAGAATTTTCAAATTTCACCCAGTCTTCAAGAGTGGGGACAGACACAGTGTAGATAATTACAGACCGATATCAGTTCTGCCAGCCCTCTCTAAAATCCTAGAAAAAATCCTTAATAAAAGACTAGTAAACTTTCTTGAGTCACACAAATTATTAAGTGATAATCAGTATGGTTTTAGAGGTGGCAGGTCGACTGAAAATGCTGTTGCTGCCTTGGTAGATCACGTGGTATCTAGGATAGACAGTAAAATGAAATGTTTGGCTATTTTCTTAGATCTTGCCAAGGCATTTGACACTGTGTCTGTTTCACACCTTTTAGATAAGCTAGAAGCTACGGGCATCCGCGGACATACCCTAAAAATCTTCCAGGATTACTTAAGTGATAGAACTCAGTGCGTTAAAATTAATAATGTCATCAGTGACACTAAATCACTGAGCTTTGGCGTACCTCAGGGCTCGATCTTAGGACCTACCTTATTTCTTATTTATATTAATAACTTGTGTAAAATGTCGCTAACGAACTGCTCGATTGTTACTTACGCAGATGATACGGCTCTTCTTCTTCATGGTAGTGACTGGCCAGAAACTATCAAATACGCGGAACACGCATTGAACTCAGTGATGAAGTGGTTGTCAGACAACATCTTAACCTTGAATGTAAAAAAAACAGTGTACTTACCTTTCTCCCTACTGCCTTCCAAAGTCCTTCCACCTGATTCAATGGGTTCCCTATCCATTTGCATAAAATTTTAAGACCTAATATAACTTAGCATAATTTTGTTTGGCATAATTATATTTTCGCATAATATAATTACGCATAACAGCTTACGCATAATTTTTTTAAGCATAATTTCTCTAACCATAATAATGATTAAGCATAATATTCTAAAGCATACATTTATTAAGCATAAAGTTAAAGCATAAATTTATTAAGCATAAAGTTAAAGCATGCAAGCAAGCATGCAGGATGCAAGCAAGCATGCAGCATGCAGCATTCAAGCGAGCATGCAACATGCAGCAGGCAGGGTTTCTGTCACGGCTCCGGCGCTGCGGGCCTCCGGCGGACCCACGCGTGCTAATCGTCGCAGACGGCTCTCGCTTACCACCGCAGCTTCGGCTTGTTGGCCGGCTTCGCCGGCCAGCCTCAGCCGCGGCGGCTCGCTCGCAGCCGCCTGCTCCTCAGCCCGCGGGCCGCCTCGCTCCTACGCGCCTACGCGATTTTAAATTACACTCTAGGGGTAGGACAAACAAGACTACGTGGAGTCGGTTTTGCAGCAATTCGGTTCTTAGGCCTACTAACGTTATGCGAATCAAATTTATGCCAAAACAAATTAGTCTTTAAGATGATTATGCCAACATAAAACGTATGCCTAAAAAAATTATGCCGAAGTATTATTATGCCAAAACAAATTGTGCCAAAATTGTTATGCCAAAGTATATTAGGGCAAAGAACATTATGCGAAAAGAAGGTATCCCGATTCAATGATACTTAGAGCTCATACTTGCTCACTTGCGTCTGTTTTCTTCACAATGCGATTGTCCTCGACTTGTGAGATCTGAGTCTGTTAAATATCTCGGAGTCTATGTAGATAGCTCATTGAGCTGGAAACCTCAGATCAGCACTCTTTTATCACGAGTCCGCAAATGTATATTTATATTTAAAAAATTAAGGCACTCTGCGGATATGAAGACAATGACAACGGTTTATTATGCCTTATGTCAAAGCATAATAAACTATTGCATCACTGTTTGGGGTGGAACCACCAAGACAACCCTTCTCCCTCTAGAGCGAGCACAGAGAGCTGTCTTAAAGGTTATGACATCGAAGCCGTTTAGGTATCCCACCACGGCACTTTACACCGAATGTCAGGTCCTCACTGTGAGGCAGCTCTTTGTCCTCGCCACAATTCTACGTAAGCATCCCTCCTTAGTGTATGAGTCGAATGCTACCAAAAAGCGTAGATATTATGAGGTATGCTCAACTCATGGCTGTAGAACGACCTTTGCTCAGCGCCATTATAATGTGCTGTCGAACCACCTCTACAATAAAATAAATAAGGTCTGTACCATAGCACCCACTTGCCTACGCAAATGTAAGACCAAGGTTGTACAGTGGCTGTTAACTTTAAATTATAATAAGACTGAAGAATTATTAAACATTTCGACCGCATAGTCTAAATAAGTTAATTATTACATTGTAATATTATATTTTGTTTATAATTACGCAAGCGCACACTGACACTCACATAGTAGTATAGATAGATATATACACTACACATACTATAAATACACACGCTATACATATACTCACTACGCATACGCACACATCGATGCATGCATAGGTACTTAATTAGTAATTAGCACACATATAAATTGTTTAGTTTATAAGTATTTGTTACTTTATGTTTAAATGACAGGCGAGGACGCTGGCACCCTAAACACAAGTTAAATCTTAAATTGGGTGCCAGAGTTCATTGAAAACACCGACGTGTGATGAAATACTTTATGTCTAAAGTAAGTGCTTATGTACAAACTTAAGGTAATAAATAACTTTTTTTTTTTTTTTTTTAGTTGACTAAAATAGCCGTTCTTTCATGATTGGCTGCTTAGCTCCATAAAGGTATAGCGTGATGATAATCATTTAAAAGGTTAAATCGGTAACTATAGGTAGATAGAATACTCTTTATTGTACACCATATAAATTACAGACATAAATTTAAAAATCTACAATACCTACTACCTACCTCAACAACAACAATAACTACTATCTGCAATATTCTAACATTTTGAATCGTACTTTTACAATTTGGGTAAAATGTGGAAGAATACAAATAAATAGTAATAATTAGATACGTAATAATTCTGAAAAAACAGAAACTGTACTGGCCGTTAAAGGTAATTTTTTTTAATGACATCATCATTTGTTTTCAATTTAGGCTTTCCTTTTAATTAAACGGCTTTACTTTTTTTTTATATTTAAGCCTTTTTGGCCAGTACTTTTTATTGTTTTATATTTTTATAATAGCACCTAACTATTCTTAAAGTATTTGTAAATAGAAATAGAGTAGAAAAAATACCTTCTAATTACCGGCTCATCAATATCATCTGCCTAGCTTTTTCCTAACTGTACGGGGTCCGCTTCCAGTACAACTGGATGTAGCTGTTACCAGTATTTTACATGGAACGACTGCCTATCTGACCTCCACTACCCATTTACTGGGTAAACGCCCCAATACCCCTTCGTAAGACTGGGTGTCAGACGTTCAGGCTACGGTACGGATGGCAATCCGTACTTAATTAACTCTGTCAAAGATCTACGAATGCCAGCCGGGACTAACAGCTAAAAGTGCTTTCTTAACCACGGATGAGTCTCGAAATGTAATGGATGGTCACCATCCATGGACCAATCACAGCAAGCGTAGTTTAGTTTAACTTTCGATGGTTTCGTGCAGGTAATATTAATTAGCCACGAGCTCCACCTTCTCCTAATTTTTACCGACTGTAGTCGTTTTATCACATTTATGAATAAATTTCACGATTATAATTTATTTATTTTACATCGCCGCGACAACCCACTTCCCCAGCATTATTTTGTTGTACAGGCGCCAGCAGGTCAACCTCAAAATTTCAAAATTTTCAAATGTCAAAATTTTAGTTTCGGGTAAACTGTAAAATTTTCCCAATCAACTTTGAACCTTAAGCTTTAGTGATAAAGTTGAAAATCTATTAAAGAAATTTGACAGATTGTAGTAGGTTGATGTGCTGGCGTCTGTACAAGCGAAACCATGTAGCCATTTGACAATTTTTCTCTGTAAATGTGAAACAAGTGTGCTAGCTAAGCAAGGTAACACTATATTAGCCTATTTATCTATGTTAACATATCATAATCCTCATTTGCGGCGATACTCTAAAACGTACTTGATCCCTAGACACTTTTTTTTTGTGATTTTAAACGTAAAGGCATTGACAACACAGGTTTCATTCATTTCATTTAAAAAACAATGGCCGCTTTAAGCAAAAGAAAAGTCTTACGCCGTATAACACACTGAAGAGTTGAATGGCTTTACATTTTATTTTGAAAGCCAGCTTCAATTTTTATAAGAAGTATGTAGGAAAAGTTTTCTTCCTTTATCGGTGATTAATTATAAAATGAAGGTACCATTCCGTACCCGACCGCAGGCGGGGGAACTGCAGGCGACGCGTCGCGGCATGTCGCGTATTCCAGTCGGTAGATAGAAGAAGATAGAAAAACGTGTTACCGCTCGAGCGTTGGCGGCACTACTGGTCTGCGGTCGGGCTGCACGTGTCTCCTGTCACTCGCCCGTAGCTGCTAACGACGTGTCGCTAGCTAAGGAAGGTATTTAATAGAAATTCATAGAAACCTGTCGTGTCACGGCGACACGTCGCGTCGCCTGCAGTTGGCTCCTGCGGTCGGTTACGGAATGGTACCTAATTATGATTTAAGTGCTATGTAGGACTAGTAGGATAGAAAACGGCGACCTTTAGTGTTTGTAAAAACCTACTTATTAAAATAAATATAATTTATCATAATTTACCTGGTCACTCACACTAATATTTGTGGATGTGACATGTAAATTCAGATAGATAGTAAGTAGGTATTCTTACCGTCGCAACTGTAGATGCCATAATGTTTGCCGGAACTCCTGTCCCCGCACACATTGCAGGGGATGTCGAGAAGACGATCACCTGTAACCAATATTAGTTTTTCAATACTCTTTGTATTTTTTTATATATTTATATATACTTTATTGTACACCAGAAAATATATAGCAAAAAATAAATTTAACACTACAAAACATACAATGGGCAAAACAAACAATTTCTTCCAGGCAACCTTGCAATGGACAGTGATTGCGTAATCATAGATTCAAATCGTTTGGGCCAGAGAGGTTGACTCAATCCTATTCAAGGAAGTTTAATTCAATCAACAACAAGTATGTGTTGCAAGTGAAATTAAACGAAAAAGATGCGACTTTCAATGTAGATGTTTTATACAGCGATATCCACGCTGTAGCCACCGCCTACGGCGGAGAATGTGCGTCTACAGATTTATGAAATGTCTCACAACCTGATTACCCGCGAAATTTCGCGGAATTTTGCATAACTTTTTAATTCGTCGAGATTTTTAATTCATACTCTTTATGGCACCACTTTCACTAATCAATGGAGAGGGTTTTGCTTGGAGTTTCCCTAAGTGATCGAATTAGAAATGAAGAGATCTGCAGGAGAACCAAAGTAACTGACATAGCCCGAAGAATTGCCAAACTTAAGTGGCAATGGGCAGGGCACAATACTGGCGGTGCTTGGGGGAGGCCTTTGTCCAGCAGTGGACGTCTTTCGGCTGAATGAAGCTGATGATGACACTTTAGGTCATGAAAAAATATTTGGCCTAGCTCTTAAGGGGGGAAGCGAGAAAACTGATTCGCAGTTACAATGTTTAATAGATAGTAGTGTAAAATATTTTAGGGGTGATACTCATCAACATGAACAAGTTTTGCTATTAGTATAAAAATACAGAAATACCAAAGAAAAAAATCAGCTATCATAACTCTCCTCCTAACTTATCCATACTAACATCTCGCTGATGGTGGCGAGTGTGTTGGATCATTCGGTTCCCTACAAAATGGTTGAGCTGGATGGTGCTGATCCACGCGTCATGTTCGTGAACGGGCGCCGTCGGTTGAGACTGGTCATCTCTTATCTGCCATTGCTTATTTTTAATCGTTTTTGATTATTATTTTATTTTACATTGTTCTCACATATAGAAGCAACAAAAGTATTGTACCCAGGATTTTGTAATTTCTATATTTAAAAGAGTGTCCTTGGAGTTTCTTGCCCGTTCTTCTCCATAGAGATCTACGTTTTGGAATGGGCAACTAGCTTCAACTTTCTGACTAACTGACCGACTCTTTGACAGTTCAAAAGTGCCTGTAAATGGTTTAATTGAAATAAATGCTTTGAGTTTGAGTTTGAATATTATAAATTCGAAAGTAACTCTGTCTGTCTGCCTGTCTGTCTGTATGTTACCTTTTCAAGGTTAAACCACTGAACGGAGATAGATGGCATCCTGGAGAAGGACATAGGGTACTTTTTGTCTCAAAAATAATCCTAAAGGGGGTGATATAGGGGATGAAAGTTTGTATGGGAAATCCAGTATTTCTTAAGTTAGGGATATGAAAATTCAAATTTATGCGTTTGTTAAGAAATAAAAAATTACACATTTTAGCTTATTTGTAAAATCATCCCCCAAAGGGGTAAAATAGGGGATGATTTTAAAATTCACATGGTAATTAAGCTTTTTGTGTCTTCTTTTCAAGAGATTTAAGGGATTGGAAATATAGTCATAGTCGGTATCTTGAATTAACATTTAGTCTTTATTTCATTAAAATCGGCCCACTCTGTCAATAGTTATTACAATTTAAAGTCATAAACTAACTTTTCTAACATGTAGGTATTATACGAGTATATTCAATGGCTGCACTAGAGTAGGTATTACAAATTAATGGTGATAATATTAGTAAAATGAATAATTTGTATTTTAAGTAAGGCATTTAGAATGATATAAAACTATTTTATTTATTTAAAAAAATCGGACAATTGTGAGTAGGACTTGCGCCCTGAGGGTTTCGTCTCAAAGCTGAGCTTGCTCGGCTGCCCGGAATTCCAAATCTGAATTGAAGAACCAACTTAACTTCACAATTGAAAAATAACTTTTAGGTAATAGAGTAATAAAATACAGACTAAATGTTACTTCAAGACACGGCCTATGAACTTTTGATCCCAGATTGAACGACAAACTTAACTTTGCTGTTCATGTATAACTTTATGGATTTTCCTCTTTACTTGACCTTGCTTCTCGCCAAACTTCATGCTGCTGGGCCAACGGGAAGTACCAAATAGGCTGGTTTATTTGCGAGTGTCAAAATATGCGGCATAAATGGCCGTATTTTTTCATTGCGTTGACTTGGTAGTTTGATGTTCGTTATAGCTCCAAGAGACCGTAGATTTAAGTTTTTAATATCTATTTCAAATTGATATCTCCACGCGTTCATGAGAAGAAGGTTCTTGATGAACGTTCCTGTGGAATATTTTCCGACATGCACGCGAGCGAAGCCGCGAGCAAAAGCTAGTAATATTATAAATGCGAAAGTGAGTTTGTTACTCTTTTACGCTAAAACGGCTGAACAGATTTGTATAAAATTTGGCACTTAGGTAGACCATGACCTGAATTAGGACATAGTATACTTTTTACCCCGATATTCCCACGGGATTGAAACTTATGCGGGAAACGGCGGGGCGCAGCGTGTTTCATATAAAATAGGTAACCCAATCAAAAAACTATAGCAGACTTTTTTTTTTGCCATCGCAACTCAGCTGACAAGTGTCCAGAAAATTCCTTTTCACGTTTTCTTTATCTATGTAAGCTACACTGGTAGAAGTGTTTATTCATGAACTGATACTTCTCGGCACCTCAGAGCTCCCCTCACCCAAAATAGATTAGTCAGATTACACCAATCTCGCTAATAACGTTGGTGTTTTTGTTCCGTTTACCGAAGCCTTCCTCTTCGCCCCCTTTTCCTTAACGCGCTGCAAAGCCTACTGTCACACCGAATACAAGCAACTATTTTTGATGTTTTGTCTGAAATGCCGGTAGATTTCTTATTATGCCGCCGATTCTCTTGTCACAAATGCCTCTAAACTAGACTAAAAATAACTAAAATTTAGTTTATTCCTGTCAAACGATGATTTCCCATTCTGAAATAGACTAAAGTGACACAACTTAACTATATTTTAGTTTGACAGCACTAAGATGGCACTGAGATTTTAATTTAGTGAAAATGACAATTTTGCAATTCTGAATTTGACGTTTTTCACCTAAAATTTTAATTGTCTACCTAAATCTGACCATTTTTAATCGCGATAAAATATGGTGTGGACTACTATTAGTTGTCATGAACTAAAATTCATACGAACACCTCGACTTCAGATGCAAAAACAGTACTGTATATATATTTTTTTCTTTTCTTTTGCTTATAACTCGAAAATGGTGTGTAAAATAATGAAAATTTCGACCCCCTTTATGAAACCCTTATACCACTAATTATCAACACGTAGGTAATATTATTTTTTATTTTCCATGCAAAACGTGAAAAATTCCATATAAAACACGTCGAGGCTGCCCCCCCTGCGTACCTCCGCCTCTAAAAAATTCACGGGGTAGGGCAAACAAGTGTGTACCACGTGGAGTCGCGATTGTCAAATTCGATTTAGTTGTGTCAAAATAATTTTTAAGTTTAGAGACTTTTTATTGCAGAATAGCGTTAAGATTCTCATAGTAAAAAGTAAGGAATTTTAGTGATAGTTTAGTTAGTTTAGTTCGGTGTACAAGAGAATCGGCACCACTATCTGATTTATTTATTTATTTATTTAGTACATGGAGGACTTACAGCTAATAAAAACATACAAAAAAGGAAACTACAGTCACCAGAGAGCCAATTACAAATCCTCACGTATAGCCTTATAGTAATAATTTATGGTGTGAGCACATAAACATTAAAAAAAAAGACATATCGCCTAAATTAGAGTAAGAGCAGTTTTATGACTAAAGTACAAGATTCGCCTTTCGTTCCTGAAAATATAATTCCTAGGTAAAACAGGTATCTTCCTACCTATGTATTTCTACATAACAGTATTTTAAACCTTTAGTCTCATTTAAACTTTGCAATCCTATCCAAATATTAACAGTACCTATTGAAAGATTTCGCTGAAATTCTTTATTTATAATTCCGACTGAAATGTCTACTCCCTACTTCATGTAAATTGTAATTCTATTGAATTGTTCCTTTCAAATAATTCATTCGGTGTTACAAGCGGCCTTCGTCTTAATGCCGCGAATCCTTTTCAAGGAAGGATCTTTTATTTTTTCGTTAAAACGGACTTAGACGACTTTACTTCGTCTTTCGAGCGTCTAAGGAAAGCCGCGAAGTGTCGTAATTATCCCCTTTTTTTGCGCACTTTGAAAAGATTTTTATGGAAAGAAAATGATGGGATTCAGCATCATAATAGACAGCTGATATTTATCCTTACATATTATTAAACAACGTCCCCCGTCGCGCGCCGTCTGACTGTCTGCCTGTCTGAGCGCGATAGACTCAAAAACTACGGATTTTCAAACGGTTTTCACGAATGGACAGGGTGATTTATGCGAAAGGTTTTGGTGTATAATTCATTAAGGTTTTGTGCAATTGGCTGAAATATGACGATTATTGTTGAAGATGTCGGAAAAAATCATGCCGACTGAGAGCTTTACTGGCGTGTGCCGCGTAAATCGTAAAAGATATACATAAAAAATAAAATCTACAGAATGGTTCATTTTAAAGATTTCAACAAAAAAGTCCGCGACGGCATAATTAGGTCTATCTTCTAAGGATGACCCATAGTAACCATTATTATCTTTCAGAATTTGATAAAAATGTCATTGTTATTTAGCTATTTTGACCGATATTACATTAATCCATCCAAAGGTTGTCTGTAAAAGATCGTGATCAGATTGTGTCACCCTATGTAAAATTTCTAAATTTAAGTCTATAATTTTTATGGTGTACAGACAGCCAGCATATCAACCTACTACAATCTGTCAAAATTCTTTAATAGATTTTCAACTTTAAGGCTAAAGTATAAGATTCAAAGTTGATTGGGAAAACTTGACAGTTTCGGGTAGGTTGACCTGCTAGCGTCTGTACAATAAAAAGTATTCTATCTATCTATTTATCTATTAATCCTTATCCAATAAAATATGTTATTTAAATTGGGAATTCAATTTAGATTAAAATATGCCTTAAATCATTTCATTTAAATGAATAGTTCTAAAGATATCACAGATTCAAAATTACGAGTAACTAAATAATTATGGTTGACGGCTACGCGGGCGCAGCGGTAGGAGTCAATGACCTTTTCCACGGCTATTAGGTATGTAATCCCGGTAGTACGTTCCCGTTAGATATTTTGCGACATCCCCACAGGCGAAGCCACGGTAAAAGCTAGTACAGATATAATAACACTTAAATATTTACTTTTATGTAGTGGTTGAATACCTACACAGTGGTGCCGATTCTCTTGTCACAAATGCCTCTAAACTAGACTAAAAATCACCAAAATTTAGTTTATTCCTGTCAAACGATGATTTCCCATTCTGAAATAGACTAAAGTGACACAACTTAACTATATTTTAGTTTGACAGCACTAAGATGGCACTGAGATTTTAATTTAGTGAAAATGACAATTTTGCTATTCTGAATTTTACGTTTTTCACCTAAAATTTTAATTGTCTAACTAAATCTGACCATTTTTAATCGTGATCAAAAATGGTGTGGAATACTATTAGTTGTCATGGACAAAAATTCACACGAACACCTCGACTTCAGGTGCAAAAACACTACTGTATATATATTTTTTTCTTTTCTTTTGCTTATATCTCAAAAATGGTGTGGTCCTATCGCAAAAATAATGAAAATTTCGACCTATGAAACCCTTATAGGTACCCCTAATAATTAACACGTAGGTAATAAATTTTCTTATTTTCCATGCAAAACGTGAAAAATTCCATATAAAACACGTCGATGCTGCCCCCACTGCGCGCCTCCGGCTCTAAAAAAATTCACGGGGTAGGGCAAACAAGTATGTGGAGTGTGTGGTGGAGTTGCGATTGTCAAATTCGATTTAGTTGTGACAAAATAATTTTTAAATTTAGAGACTTTTTATTGCAGAATAGCGTTAATATTCTCATAGTCAAAAGTAAGGAATTTTAGTGATAGTTTAGTTCGGTGTACAAGAGAATCGGCACCATTGTCTCAATCTGTAGTTACTTGGATTGGAGTTTCTTGCTAGCTCTTCTCCATAGGAAACGACCAATTGGAACCCTGCACCTAGCTTCTGACATGTGCCCATGTAGGTTTACATGGGCACTTATGAAACGTCATCGTATGTGAAATCATTTTTATTTTTTTTATTTTACAATCCTTTAGATCCATAATTCGGCAATAATTTCCCCAAACCAATAAAATTTTGTTTATGACACTGGATCATAAGTTTCTTAAATTCTATCTTAGTAGTTTGTCAGTTCATCTTCAGAATTCCATCCACAATTAGTTCTAGTATCCTAGAAGAAGCCTCCTACTTTTGGAACTGCGACGACTGTTGGTTTAACACCGCTGTTTCATCCCCTATGGGGGTTAAATAGGGGGTAAAATTTTGCATGGAATGTTCGTCATTTTTGCTGATGGGAAATCCCATCGGGGACACGGCTGGTTTTCTTAATAAATTGAGTGATTGGTTTGCATTTGTTTCCTTAAATAATTTTGGAAAGATTAGAGAACGCTTTAACACTTTTGACTCCACCCATTTTCTCATACGCCACGCCGCCATACATTTTGCAAGGCACCGGCATTACGTTTGCGCTAAAGTTAACCCTCGAGGAGTGTCATCGGCATGAGGATTGAAATCTTGTTAAAATATACAACTGATTTTATTTTCACAGTTTATAATGCTGAATTCACTACGAAAAACATACATTTAAAATGAGCCCTCCGCAAGGGCTCCCGGCATCCTATATGTGACTTGAGTAAACCCTACAGGAGGGTTTCCTGGCACTGAACGTGTTAAGTTTTTTTTTTTACAAAATTCCTGTTCTTGTAAAATATAAGCTGCTCTCGTTTGCATTTGCGAATTAAAAATGAAGAAACCACGGAACACTTCGCTACTTGCTTTTCGGTTTCTTCAAGAAAACTGAAAAAAAATAACTAAGGGCTCTACAGATAACCCGTAAATATAGCCCACTGCTAATGAAAAGCTGCACATTCACCTACCTATTCGTGTGTGCCTACTGATGCGTGCGGTTCCGTGCACTGAACTCTAAATAACGCGCGACAAATTACGATAGTCGTGTGAAGCGCCACACTTGCTAATGCCGATCAAATGAATATACTTACTTAATCGTTGCCCTCGTGATGTTTACGCGGATATAAGTAGATTATATTAATATGATTGATGCTTTCTTTCTTTTTAGCACGTTTTTAGTTTTGAAAACTTAAATGAGTGGAGGATTTAATGTGTTTTGTTTCGCTAAATCAATGTTATCGTTACGTTTAAGATACACAGATGGATAAAATATTTATTTAACGACTTCCTTTGTTAAAAACAAGGTTTTTTGGAATAACTATAAGTACCTACACTTGAATAAATTTATTTATCTATATAAAAAGCAAGCGAACTTGTCCGTCGGAAAACTTGATGACTAAAAATAAAATCTAAGAAAATGGGTACCCCTGGTACTTCATGAAGTCATGAACCCATTTCTTCTACATAAAGTCATTAAATTTATTTTTTATTTATTTTATTTAACACTTTAAGCACACAAATGTACAGAGGCGGACCTAATGCCATGTGCATTTTCTACCAGTCAACCTTTGGGTGATGCAGAGACAAACAGTGGTAGGTGCAACTACGAGAAACTGAGGAATATTTAAAGAAAAAGTAAATATAAAGATACATATATATTACAAATTATAAATGTAAAATATATATGCCTAATTATATATAAATATACATAAATACACGAATATACTAGAACCAATAAGATAAACAATGGGAAAACATTAACGTTGTGATGATACTGCCAGCTTCTTACGAATGTGCTCGCTTTAAAGGATAATCGGTTGATTGCCATTCTGATTTTAAAATGATTTTAAAATACATAAAGAGAAACGATCATTTATCTTCTACTTAATAGAAATATTGAATCCACTGTCAGACAGCGTACAGCCTACACCGCTGGATCTAGACGCAACATATTTTGCACAATTTAAGTTCCTTAAATAATGAAAATGAGCACTAAAGAACGATTTTTGAAAATTCGTCCCTTAAAGGGGTCAAATAGGGGATGAAAGTTTGTATGGAAGCTCGTCATTTTTGCCGATGAAAAATCCGATCAGCACATGGCATGTAATTTAAACCAACACGGTTGTTTTTTTAGAATTTCTACTTTTCTATCACAATTGTCTACATCATTAATTAATAAACAACTAGGTAGCTGCGCCCCGCTCCGCCCCCGCGCATCCGTGGGAATATCAGGATAAAAAGTATTCTATGTCTTAATCCAGGTTATAAACTGTCTATGTGCTACTTTTCATCAAAATCCGTTCAGCAGTTTTTGCGTGAAAGAGTAACAAACATCCATCCATGTATCCTCCAGGCTTTCGCGCTTATAATATTACTAGCAGCGCCCCGCGCTTTCACCCGCATAAGTCTCGATCCCGTGGTAATATCGGGATGAAAAGTATTCTATGTGTTAATCCAGGTTATAAACTATCTGTGTGCCAAATTTCATCCAAATCCGTTCAGTAGTTTTTGCGTGAAAGAGTAACAAACATCCATCCATCCTCACAAACTTTCGCGTTTATAATATTAGTAGGATTACTAGCTTCCGCCCGCGTGATATGCTTATAAATTATAGCCTATGTTAGGTACTCAAAGTCAAAAAGTCAAAGTCAAATAATTTATTTCAATTAGGCACAAAAAAGGCACTTTTGAACTTCAACATTTAAATAATAATTGATTCTAGTTGCCCCTTCCCTACTCAGTGATAATATAGTATACCTATTAATACTGGTGAAAGAATTTTTTAAATTGGTCCTGGTGTTTTTTAGTTTATTCATTACAAACAAACATACAAAAAATCCATTTTTTTCTCTTTATAATATTAGTTTAGATTAAAGTAGGATAACTAATGACAGACGTTACAGAAATCTGTGCTTACGTTGTGAGATTGACGATACAAATCGCAACGTGAAATCTTAATTATTTACTTTTTGACAAAGACTTGATAAACTCAAGTAAAATACTTAATTAAACTCAAACAACGGTAATAAGTTAGGCGTTAAGTGATTAGATTAAGTTACATGCACCCTTTGTACAAGATTCGGGTGGGGGAGCGCGGTCCAAGTTTTGGGTTCGTCCCTAAGTTACATTTGTAAGGACGCGGGTTTCACCCGATTCACTGATCTCCTAAGATCTTATTTGTGTGCTAAATACGAACAATGGGCTAAACATACGATGTGTTTGTGTCTATATATTGTATTGTATAATGTTAAGCTTATTATTGCCAGGAGTTTGATACAGTCTTGTTTGAATAGTGAAATGGTTTTGGTTTTGCACAAAGTATCTAAGAAATATTAGTCTTTTTATCAAAGTATTTTTTGACGTTCAAAAGAGCTCTTTATGTTGTTATTAGAAAAAAACTATTTGACTTTTGACTAGTCGTTGACTTTAGTACCTAAGATTTTTTAGAAGCTTAACTAGGCTTCTAAGAAATTCAGCTTGGGTTACCTATTCAATATTTCTTTGTACTACTCTTTTTTATTTTTTTGAGAACAATAATGCAGGTAGGTACATATTAGTGTGCTTATCATTTAACATCAAGTATTTTTAAGAGATTACTAAGAACCAAGAAGAAGGTGGAAATATTTCTTTAACCGATTAAGTAACATCATCATCATCATCATTTCAGCCGAAAGACGTCCACTGCTGGATATAGGTCTCCCCCAAGCACCGCCACTTCGACCGATTCTGTGCCTCCCGCATCCAGCGGATTCCTGCGGCTTTTGCAAGGTCATTGGTACATCTTCTGGGAGGCCTTCGAACGCTACGTCTTCCGGTGCGCGGTCGCCACTCCAGAACCTTTCAGCCCCATCGGCTATCTGTTCTACGAGCAATGTGCCCTGCCCATTGCCACTTAAGTTTGGCAATTCTTCGGGCTATGTCGGTTACCTTGGTTCTCCTGCGGATCTCTTCATTTCTGATTCGATCACGTAGGGAAACTCCAAGCATAGACCTCTCCATTGACCTTTGTGTGACTTTTAGCCTTCAGATAAGGTCCATTGTGAGCGACCACGTTTCAGTGCCATAGGTTCATATAGGATACTGCGGTATGTCGGACGAGAAGATATTGTTGTCAGACTTTCGGGCTTTTGACGACCCGTAACGACTGTCAAATATCCACGAATGACAGCCGGGACCAACGGCTTAAGGTGTTTTCCGAGGCACGGAGGAATCTCGGTATGTAAAGTTGGTCACCCATCCACAGCCCAACCCCGGAAAGCGTAGCTTAACCTGATGGATCGACCCGTGCGACAGTTATTACTTAGCCACGAGCTCCTCCGTGCCGTGTACGAATCAGTTGCCGTGTGTTAGTCTGGCAAAAACACGAACATGGCCGACCGATTTGTTCATTTTTTTATACAAGCGTGGTTTAGCAAAAAACCCAAAAGAACAGCCGAAAATTCGAAAAAGTCGTAATTTTGTCTCACATGGTGTGGAATTCACCGAGTCGGTCATCTAGCAATACAATCCATGTCATCTCGTAGTACTTACAATAAATGTTATTGAAAATGCTGTCGAATTAAAGTACTTAGCTTGTTATGCTATTGATTTAAATCAAGAAAGTCTATTGAGGTGCGTGATATTTTCAATTAAGCACTTGTTTGCCATGCAAAATTATGTTAGGGCACAGAAAAAGTTCAAGAGAGTAGGTTAAGAACAGAATGAGTAAGAAATAGGTAAATCTAATGTTCTTTATTTAGATTTGTAAACTTTTAAGCATCATCTATTTGGTATTAGGTGAGATTCTTATGTATTTTCCATGGGGTGAATGATATCGACTCGGTCATCCTTCATCGACCATCATATAAGGCTTGAAATTATTTATTCTTTAATTTTTTTAAACCACCTACTTTTCTTTGAAATTGATCGTTCAGTTGTTAAGCTCCTTAAGTTCTGAGTTGAGCTACCCGATTCACGAACATTTACGTGCACTGACTGGACAAGTCCACTCAAGTCTGTATGGTCGTTTGAGGACTACCTCATATGGCCTAACCAATATTATGTCTGGACTTTAAAAGAGACTGTGACCTCTGAGTTTGTTTCGGTCGTTCATCTCAGAGTAGTCAGTTACGGAAACCCGAACTCATCACTCTCAGTTTTAAAAACATATTTTAATTTTGACGTGCAAAAAGTTTTTATTTTACCAATTTACAGAAATAAATTTAATTTTTCATTAAATATACAGATATTATTGGAAACTTATTAACTTTCAAATAGTTCCTGTAGGGAATAACAAAACGACTTACATGGAATGAATGAATTTATAGATTCCAAATAAAAGGCAACTTGTAGGATCCTGGTAACTACACTTATTCATTCAAAAATACGGATAAGGTACTGATATAAATAACAACAACAGACAATGACAGTAGACTGACAAAAAGAATAAACAGATCAGCTGACCTGTTCCCATCCTCCGGACTGGTCGCTCCCAGAAGGCAGACAGCTCGACAGTTGTGTCACAGGCTCAATTTAAACTAACACCACTGCTTTTAGCTAAATACATTTTCTCTTATTTTTACTTAAAACTTTTTATTTATAATAAATGTTTTTTTAAATACACAGTCAGAATTTTAATAGTCCTCTCCTACAGGAATTCATGAGTGTTGGTAGAGTACATATGTACGAAACTTTTAATGACTTATCTGGGTGACTTCACCACCCAGTCGCGGCTTTCGGCAGACTGCTCCGATAATTGTGATCTTTGAAGCCGCTGCGGAGATCGCGAGTCACGTCATCCCCTGATTACATTGAGTCCCACCCCTTGAGCAGGACAACAGCATGCAGGCAGGGCGCGTGCGAGCGAGATGGGTGTGATCCCATCTTGTGTCCCGGTCCACAGGCTACATTGTCAGGGCAGCGGTCGCTACGTATCTGACTGAATTACGTACGAGCATAATGGATGCATTACGTGATAAAGTAAAGCGTTGTTTGCCGACGAGTTCAGTTCTAAAAATTAATGTTTTCTGCTCATTTAAAACGATATGCTCTTAATGATTTGCTAAAAATGGGATTTATAATCCTGTACAAAAACATTTTAATAAAAACATCATTCAATTTGTAGATTTGCTCTGTAACTTCTAATAAGTTATTCAAATATGAATATGCATCACATCATATATTTCTGGAAAACATCAATCTATAAAACAATAACGACAAACATGACAAAAGACGCCAAAGTCCAAGAAACAAAAGGAACACAAACAATTTTCTTTCACGAACTATCAGTACAGTAAACATTAAAATGTCAAGTTAGATCACGGGGTGAGCGAGCCAGCTTAATTGCCTGGGCGGCAGCGTCGACCAATCAGAGCGCGGCTGGCGCGCGGAGGGCGGGCCGTGCAGCTTTTGATGTGAACCGAGCTACGAAGCGAAGTCGCCACGTGAACTTTTGAATAGGACAAGGATGGTTGTCTAATGAACGATGCTAACATCTAAGATACACGTCTGCGACACGTACGGCGTTTTATTTGATCGCACACTGTCTATTTGTAGTGGCACACTCCTTGCTCATAAGTTTAGGGGAGCTTTCGTTTCGATATTTTTAGGCTATGGCTTGATGTTTACCCACACCGTTTACTTGAGTATGTCACGAAATCTTTATTTTTTGTTGGAAGAGAGGCATTTTTATAGAAGAGTCAATCAATCTGCCTAGCTTTTTCCCAACTATGTTGGGGTCGCCTTCCAGCCTAACTGAATGCAGCTGAATACCAGTATTTTACATAGAGCGACTGCCTATCTGACCTCCACAACCCAATTACTCGGTAACACGATACCCCTTGGTAAGATTGGTTGTCAGACTTTCGGGCTTCTAACGACCCGTAACGCCTGTCAAAGATCCACGAATGACAGCCGGGACCAACGGTTAAGTTCTTTTCCGAGGCACGGAGGAGTCTCGGTATGTAAAAATGGTCCCATCCACGGACCAACCCAACCGGCAAGCGTATCTTAACCTGATGGATCGACCTATGCGGCTGTTAGTAATAACAGCCGCATGGGTCGAGTGAGAGTTTTTGAAAGAAAGTACCTGTTACTAAACTCCTCTCATACCTATTAACTCTGTAATTTGGAAGCATTGTAAATACCATTTACTTTTAAAAGAGTAACCATGTAGTTTCTTGCCGGCTCTTCTCCATGGGAAACGACCAATTGGAACCGTGCATCTAGCTTCTGACGTTTCATAAGTGCCCTTATAGGTTTATGTGAAATAAAATATTTTGAATTTTTTGAATTTTAAAGGTTGCTTTCATTGGCTGGAATTTTCCAACGAATTGAATTGACATACTAACTACTTAAAAATTAATCTTAATATTGTGACTTCGTAAAAAAACAAAATTTCGTTTGAACGACTTTTGTAAATACAAAGGTGAACAAAGATTTTAAGATGTTCAGAAAAAATTGTGGAATTAAAAATGCTTTATTATGACAACACTGCTCAACTTGAAACTAACCATCTAACCGAAATCTCTTCTAAAAACAATAACGCAATAAAAACACTCCAATCCACTTATTCTCATTATTAGCTGCACAGTACCATACTCGTACAAACACAGAAACCCCCTATATCTTGTAGGACTATATCCCAGCGATTATGTGGAGCATGTTGTTTTAGCGCGGCCGTCGGCGTAATCCCGGCGACCGGCGACTGGCGACGCGCGACCCGTGGCAGCACGCGATCGTACTAAACACTCGCACTTCGCACTCAAGTACCAGTAATCCAGGGATATGCAACCGTCACTTATGACAGTGTTTTTTTTTAATTCTGTGTTTTCTAGTTTCTTCCTATAGTTCATTATTTACCGGTTCATTTTGTTTAAAAGGTTTGATGCGTACAATTTTAGCAAATAATAATATAATATTAATAAATAAAATGACGATGACGATAGGTGCACAATGAACAGAGAAAGTAAATAAAACAGCCTATATAAGTAATTAAACCGAAATTTATTTTTGACCAACGATATTCATAAAATTAGATCCGATAATGCAAGCAACTAGGTAGTAGGTATGCAATATGAAATATATATTTTTTATCAATCTAATCAGAAAATTCTCACGGAAAGTCTCCCATGAAACTCCCAGAGTGATTCATATTTAATAAGCAATTAAAATATTTTTTATTTCATAAACACTTGAGGTTCAGAAGTACTTAATTCCTTTGTGGTTTTTATTATGACGATTGTTCATTTTAGAATAGAAAACATATGCATCCGTGACAGAAAGTATATGAAAGGGGTGACGGACTCCGTGCGGTATGAAAAGTACCTACTTGAAAAGTTTAAAACTGCATAATGTGCGCGTGACCATTCCTTTGTTAAACGTTGCCCCTTTTAAATTCGATCAACAGTGCAAACTGATTAAATGTTTGTCATTTTGTTATTTATTCTTTATTATTTTTTTTAAGTTTTAAAAAGTCTTTGATTGTCGACTAAATACATAGTAGTTTCAAGTTGTGTGTCAGAAATACTTAATACATCAATTTTATATTCAATCTTATATCGCTGTATTTCATTGGTATGGTGATGAAGTTACATATGTATATCGCTATTATGTTACAATAAGTTATTTTACAGAAGTCTGTAGGTACCTATACACATATGATCAATCTCTTTAAGTGGGTAATCAGTCACACATTACCCACTGCGATGACACCGTGTTCGACGCGAGTTGATTACCGAATCCTCGCACTCCACTCGCCATTATGTCGCGTTCTGTCGCATTCTGTAGGCGCTAAACGTAGATGATCTGTCAGTTGTAAAACGACAACTCATTCGACATCACATTCAAGACACTCTCACACTTCACTGAGCGTCATTAAGGGTGCGGTAGATCCACGAAGGTAATGCAGTTTGGATAAGAAATCAAAGTCCATAGACAACACTAACACTGAAATACTTAAGTATAAAATATTTCAAGACAATACACACCTATTTTATACCTGATTTGTGACCAAATTATTAATTAATAAATTTTTAAATATTAGATGTTTTTTATTAATTCCATTTTGTAAAACTTTATTATTCTCTAATTTATATCCACTATCTAAGCATTCCATTATAAACATTAAGGGGTTTATTTAAAAACGTTGCTTAAAGTTAAGTAATAATTAGCGACTGTTTAACCATACATTTTTGACGTTTGAACGTCACTTATTTTTAAGCAACGTTTATAATATATTTATAAACCCCTTAATACTAAGGAATTAATTAAATAAGTTTTTAAAATCCAACCAGGCACTTATTGTGTCCAATTTTACTTGAGTTTTTCCAATTAAGCATCCTTTACTTTTCTGATTCCAGACAAAATTAAATAAACACACAACAATATGTATTTAAAAAATCACAAAAATGGTCGAACTGTACCTAAGACAAGAATATCTGTTTGATATCTCCACCAAGATGCCCACTCCATAAATTATGTTGTGTGTGTATTACGCGTCTGTGTGGTGCTTTTAGCGGTGCGATGGTGCGCACCTGTGTTGGGTGCCACCGGTGCCACCGTGCCACTAATGCCAGTAGGTGGTGGTGACAAATGAGCACTACCAGTAAAAATCGCGCCTGTTCAAGCGTTCGCCGCATTTGGCTGAATTAATTCGTCTCACGATGTCTCTTAGTGCTTCGTGCTCTAATGACGACCTCAGAAGAAATAGACTTGCCCATTTGACCCTATTTTATTATTTTTAAAAGGGTTACTAGAAATGAGAGTGAAACAAAACACGTTGGTCTCGAATGTTTTTTTTTTTAATAATATAAAAAGACGATTTTTATACTTTTAATATCTACTTATTATAATAAAATGTTCGTAAAAGTACTCAAGCATAACAAGATTAAAATTGTACTGTTAAATAAAAAAATCTACTATAAATAAAACTTGAACCGCGTAGTCCGCTTCGCGCCGTGTCTATGGGTTGCTACGGCGTAGCGCTCGTAGCAGGCACTTAGCTGGTGGCCCGAGGCGCTCTGATTTATGTGCCCGATGTGCCGGCTACATCCAGTCGCGACAATTCATTTCAATTAACGCTACTGCGCCCCCAGCGGTCCGCCCTCATATAACATTCATAATTATAAAGCGTTACACCTCTATTTGATAATAATATTCTGAACCGCAGTAATTATGAATCTTATTATATCGCGATACATCAGTGGTGTAATGATTAATTTGAATATGCTGATAAATAAACACTTATGTCCTTCTAATATACCAAACAATGTAATTTGTTGCAAGTATCGTTACATATATCGTGGTTTGCATCCAACTAAAGCTATAACTTTTTCATTCCCTCCCTTCGCGGGAAAAACATTACGAAAAAATAAAGAAACAAAATCATCAATCGTGGGCTAAATGGTTTACACAGCGAATCCCGATCATTGGTGAGAATTCATTTGTTCGCTAAAAGCGTGACAACTGCGAAATCCGTGGCAGAGCAGCGACGCGCGCTGGTGCGCAAACACAAAACGGCGGCGGCTCGCGAAAAAGTCCTTTTAAAAATGTTGCGG
This sequence comes from Xanthia icteritia, assembly GCA_949128155.2. Classification (NCBI taxonomy): domain Eukaryota; kingdom Metazoa; phylum Arthropoda; class Insecta; order Lepidoptera; family Noctuidae; genus Xanthia; species Xanthia icteritia. The sequence continues at coordinate 11,680,548 of OX421930.2, forward strand.
CACGTACGGGTGGGAAGGCACCCATTACTGTGAAGTGGCGATTGTTGGTTTAAAGATTTAGCTGTAAACGAGGAAACAGGACTGTGCTGGATGTACCTATGACGAGTTATAACACTGGAACGGAACATTACTGAGCTTTGTATAATAAAATGTTATAAAATACGAGTGTAAACGTCTAAGTACCTATTTAGATATTTAATAGAGATAGATTTAAAATTTTAAATAAATCATCAAATTAAGAGATCTAATGACTTTGTTGATTTAATGAATACGGTCGCAATAGCACTTGTTTCAGTGTTGCGCTGCACATTGGTTGATTGGCGCAATATTTTTTTATTTTTTTCTATAGTCGAAAGTGGGATTAGATACAGAAAAAAAATTTGTTTTTTCTGAGTTGAAAAGATATGTCTTATTAGCTAAAATATAAGGTTAACATTTTAACGGTACCTTTTCCAGGTAAAGTGATCTATGTGCCGCCTTTGTACCTAATTGCTCACTCACAATCTCTCATAACGCCGCATTTGCAGGCAACTGTGGCGAGGTGAACGTGCCAAGCCCAAAAATGTCTGAACATATTAATTTTGGTTAACTACATGAAATCGCTAATTATCCTAGCAGTATTTTGACATTATTGTTCACACAATCTCAAACTCAAACTCAAAGCAATAGGGATTATGCCAGGGTCAAAAAAATAAATTCTATTTAGTCCGTCAGTTAGATAATAAAAAAAATATTAGACCCGTATTTTTTGCTTTATCATATTAATAAAAAATTACTCAGATAAAAACGCATTAAAGTTGGGGAGTGGGGGTTGATACGTCACAAGTAAGTATAAAATTTACATACTCTAATTTAACCCAATGTATCGCCGATGTATAATACATGATAATGTATTAGGTTCTCATTACCAAATGTACCTCAAGTGGGTCTAAATCTAAAACTTGATGGCAAAAAATTAGATGCAATAACGGAAACTATATTTTTAGGTATTACTTTAGATTCAAAATTGCAATGGGGCGCCCACATTAGAACTCTTTCAGGTAGATTAAGTTCAGCTGCATATGCAGTAAGAAAAATAAGGCAGTTGACTGATATAGCCACAGCTAGGTTAGTTTACTTTGCTTATTTCCACAGTATTATGTCTTATGGCGTTCTGCTGTGGGGATCGGCAGCTGACGTAGATTCAATTTTTATTTTACAAAAGAGGGCAATTCGCGCTATCTATAAAATGGGTCCCCGCGAGTCCCTTAGAAATAAATTCAAAGAAATTGATATACTAACGCAGCCTTCTCTTTATATTTTAGAAAGTATTTTGTATATTCGCAAAAACTTGGCACTTTTCAAAATAAGAAGCGATTTTCATAATATAAATACACGTAATAGACATGAAATTGTGATACCCAAATTTAGATTAACTAAAACAAGCAAGTCATTTCTTATAAACAGTATCCGCTTTTATAACAAGTTGCCTAAGTCGGTTACAGAACTTAGCGATGGGAAGTTCAAAACCCACATCAAACGCGTCCTTATTAAGAAAGCATATTATAAAATCAAAGACTATGTTGAAGACAAGGAAGCTTGGCAATAATTCCTTCTGCACATGTGGCTTCCCTGGTACCTGATTAACGGCAAATTATATAAGAATCTATTAACTGCTCCCAAATTACCATGTATACATTATTTTATTTTTTTCCATTCTTCCTTGACCCTATTATTTGACATTATATACCTACCTAAAATTTAATTTCAACTCTTTGTTAGTGGCTTTTGTGGACATGATAATTATTGAGATTTGATACAGCTGTAATAGCAATCACGTCATTTAGTTTAAAATACGTTTTTATTTTTATTAATTTATTTATCTTTATATAGATTCTTTTCAATTTTGTGAATGTGAGAACGCTGTAGGCCTAGTGGACTGTAGATTTGTTGACCATCATTATTCTGTTAAGTACCTGGTACTTGTTGAAAGACATACACTGTTATTTGAAAATATTGTAAAAGCCCATTATTTTTTAAAGAGTAACCGTTTCTTGCCGGCTCTTCTCCATAGGAAACAACCAATTGGAACCGTGCACCTAGCTTCTGACGTTTCATAAGTGCCCATGTAGGTTTATTTGAAATAAAAATATTTTGAATTGAATTTGAATGTACGTATTTCTTTTTAAATCTACAAGACGGACAAAAAAAAAAAATTGTCATCATCTCATTACTACTTATTACAGGCACTTTTGAATTGTCAAAGGAATCGGTCAGTCAGAAAGATGAAGCTACTCGTAGTTGCCCATTCCAAAGCGTAGTAGGTTCATATGAAGAAGAACGGGGAAGAAACTCCATGGGCACTCTTTCAAATTATATTGTTACAAAACAATTGGTTAGGTACATCATGAATGTTAAATTTATACATATATGTGAGATAGATGTAAAAAGACGATAATAAATGAATGATATAATTATTTAACTGATGTAATGACTGATAGGCTAAAGTCGAAAACCAATTTATTCAAAGGTCCATTTATTGTTCAAGTTTGTTAATAGCTTTAGTTAGGTTAGGTTATTATATTAGTTTGATTGGATTAAATACATAACAGATGGTGTAAAAATCATTAATTCCAATTTAAAAGTATATATATGTTTAATAAAATAACTTAATAATACGCAGAATGTTAGTGTAATGTTAGAGTTATCACAAGAATGTTAGCAGTACTAACTATACTTTTTTTGTATTCATTAATTATCACTCAGTAAAAAAAACAAAATTTTTGATGATGACGCACAGCGTCGGCGCAAACGTTTCAAATGAATTTAAATGATCTAGTGTTCAACTATTCGTGCAGGTTCACTTATTTAGCAGTGGTATAAAGATACACACTGGTATCTTGGGCGGTTTTAGGTCCAGGAATGTTAGCGAGGTTGTCTATGATCTTCTCGTAGAGTTTGATGCCGTCCATGAAGGTGGAGACGGCAACGTGTTCGTTCACTGAATGGAGGAGCATCTCTGTACTCGGCATTGGGGAGATGCCGAAAGCCGGATAGCCGGCGTTGCGGACGTGTCGGGCATCCGTAGATCCGGGCGGCAGCGTCGCCATTATTTGTATGTCACTGTGATACATAAAATTAAGTCGTCAATAAAAGTAGTGGAGGCACAAGCCCTTTGCTGTACCCAAAAGCGATAAAACTAAAAGCTGGTCAATCGCTATTTTGGCTGGTACTTTAGGCTTCCAAGGAATACTAGACATTTTTCGAAGTAAACTAAAAGACATCAGGGTGGTAGCGGGACTACCGAGGGTGTATCCGTCCCCGTCGGAAAAGTACTAAAAATAACGCACAGTTCTTCTGCTGCACTGGCGATGGCATTCCAGTAAGGGTTGGTGGAGTTGGCGATGGTAGCAGGAGATTGCTGGTTCTTCGATATGTACGTCAGAGTTATGTTCTCACCAGCCTCGGCGATCCATTGATGAATCTATCAACAAAGAGATTAATAAAATCAACCAATCAAGGTATAATACATGGCGAGATCAATCTGAACTGACGAATCTGTCGATCTCTGTGATGCGACATGGGCTTATTAATTTTTTTCATGTTGATGTCCAGCTCCGGATCTAGAATTTTTTCGAGGTGGGGCAAAGCCTGTAGCCTGCCGCCCCCCGCCAATCCTTTTTATTATAAAAAAAATAATAAGCCCATGTCGCGGGCTTATTAATTTTTTTCATGTTGATGTCCAGCTCCGGATCTAGAATTTTTTCGAGGTGGGGCAAAGCCTGTAGCCTGCCGCCCCCCGCCAATCCTTTTTATTTCTTTAAGCCGGTCTTTTTGTTTCTTTAAGCCGGTAATTTTTGGACACTGCCTGAGACTTTATTTTGCGATTTAAGAATTAGAAAAGTTTTAAGAATTTGGAGTTACTAGGCTGCAAGAGCGAGCGTAGCTAACTCGAAAATTTTGGTATATAAACATATTAATCAAATTGTAACGATCGAAAATGCGCCAATTCAACAGGGGCGCCAAAACTGTGGTAATAATTAAAGAAAATCGTGTCACCTTTGCACATACAGGCGTCGGCAAGTTCGGTATACCCGGAACTCAGCTATGCAAAGTAAAACTTAAAAATAGACCACAGAGGCGCTCATCGAGTTCCAAGTCGAATTCAACTGCGCCCGCTCACAACCCGCGCACACCGTTTGACGACCTACACCTACGCTAGTCAGTGATTTCCTCAGTGCACCACCCGCAGAGAAAGATTATAAGTGCTGCGCGTCTCATTTATTGCAAAGTTGCGGTGCGCTGGGTGGCGCACTTGTCTGCCACGCTTGAATTTGTTGCTCCCTGACGTTGGGGCGCCAGGGCGTCTATTTTAGTCAGATCAGAGTGATCTGAAGGTAAACCTGACCATGTTGCCTTTAAAACCCAGCGACGGACGGTTGGGGAGATGGTATAAAAAACCTACCTACACAGAAACTCCTCTAACACTGTATGCTAATGGCAGATCTTACCAGCGTCGTCGTACGATCTACTCAACTAATAAAAAAAAAAAACATTAATTCACTGAGAGACAACGCACAGCTTAAACCGCTGCATAAAATTTTACACTAATGTTCCTTAATTAACGAAAGTGAGCAGTAAGGAAGGATTTTTGAAAATACATCCCTTAAAGGGGTCAAATAGGGGGTGGAAGTTTGTATGGAAATTCGTTGTTTTTGCCGATGGGAAATCTCAACGGGCACATGGCTTAATTGATCCTACTTATCTGGTGTTTGACCACAGTTACCCTTTCGTGATACTCTTGCTCGTTAACACTGGTGCCCAAGCGCATGTCGAATATGAGGCTAACGAGGCTCGGGATGACATTGTTGGCTGTTCCACCCTGTAAATATATGGACACTTAAAATCACAACTTTAAAAAAGAACTATTCATTTTATTTATTTCAATTAAAAAGTTCATTTTGAGCTTTGCAACAATCCATTCAAACTCATGTTTGTACGTTGCCATAAAAACTTACGCTAATTCTGTTGAGGTTGACTGAGGTGTATTCGCCGGCATCGGTCAGAAGCGCCTTACTTGCTATTTCATATTGTTCGTCTCTGAACGTGAAAAATTTGTCGATTACGTTGCGGCACTAGAAATAAACAGTAGTTTATTAAATGTATCTATAACGGGATGGGAGAGTGGGGAACGGGTGGATGGAAGCAGTGGTGGCTCAGTAGTAACGGCCGGGACTTACGAGTTGTACTTTGTGTAAATAATTTAATCACCACTGCTCTCAAAACGGTGAAGGAAAACATCGTGAGGAAACCGGCATGTCCTAGAACTAAGAATTCAAAGACATGTGACATCTACCAACCCGCTCTGGCCCCCCGTGGTGAATTACGGCCCTCTCCCTCTCATCGAGAGGAGGCCTGTGTTCCACCAGTGGTAACATCATAAGCTGATTGATATAACGGGATGCGCGGTAAAAAAGGTTTTTTTTTTTTTTTTTTAAACGTTGCCCCACACTAGGAATTTCTCCTGTGTCGTGGGTGCGTTTACAAACATTTAAACTCACATACACAAACAGCCAGACCCTGAACAACTAATTGTAGGTCATACAAATATTTGTTCCGTGCGGGAATCGAACCCGCGACACGCAGCGCAGCAGTCAATCGATTAACCACTGCGCCAACCGTGCCGTCGTATATTGTATAGTTGTTTTTATGTTTGTATTCAAGTATACCTTGCCAGTAGCGGTGTCGTCCGTCTCAGGGAAACTGGACCCATGGGCAGATACACCGTGACAATCAACTTGTATTTCTGAAATAGAAAAATTTTATTTGCATATAATGTAGGTACCATACACATGAGGTGTTACAAGATAATGTTCAGTTCCTTCCAAGTACATTCTACCACTTAGCATGCAATTTTTTTTAGGTTATTGGTGACTCGACGTCTACAACGAATTTAATGAATGAATAATATTTTATTTTCTAAGTAGGTAATGTAAATGAATCTGAAAATGAATGAATGGTAAGGTAAATCGAAAATCAAAACTTAACAAAACAGCTGTTGCAATAAAGCCGAGTACTTAATACATTAATGATACACGTGTCACGAATTTTGTCACGCTAGTGATATCTACTAGACCGGAAAACAAACATTTAACTACAAAGTACCTGGGCGACCGAGCTCTGCTCTGGTGAAAATAGAGAATGCTCATTTAATAGTATAGGAAAGTTCATACTAATTCCATGCTGCCATGATAGTACATATTAATTTCATGCTACCATGATAGTAGGTACTTATTAATTCCATGCTGTCATGATAGTTGGTACTTACTAATTCTATGCTGTCATGTTAAGGTAGCAATCTTGTTCTAAACTTTTGGCTACCCAGCTCTGCTCAGGTGAAAATACGGAGAAAACGTTTTTCCCAGATATGAGACCTAGCTAGACCGGTTTTTCGCCCCTGTATAATATAGGTTATATTGCAACTTTCATCGAAATCGTTAAGACGAGGTGGGCCCAAATTATAGTTTTTTAAAACAATCTGAGACAAAAACTACAGTGTTTTAAATAAAAAAAAAAAAAAATGTTTTAGTTAAGGATCTTATCTAGTCAAAATCGCATTCAGTTGCAAGACTTGATGAACTTCACTCGATAGAAAAAAATCGCAAAGTTACCCCTTTTTAAAACGTTTTTTCAATATTATGACTATATTACTGTTTTTTTACATTTAATTTTTGTACTATAATAAAGAAACTAATTAGTTACAGACAAATTCGCAGAGTTTGAATTGATAAAATGATTTTCTTAATTACTATGTTTTAATAAGAATTAAAAGCGGTCGCGGCGGCTCAGACAGGTCCGTTCAGTCGCGTGCTGGCGCTTGTCGACGACGGACCTGTGTCAGTTTCTTCAGCGACAACTACGCGCATCAAATCATCTCTTTTTGAGAATTTGTTGCTTTTCAATTATAAATTATAATGGGTAATAAACAACGCAGGCGAAAAAAGTCGCGTAAAGTGATAAAAGACACAAACAGAAAGAATGCACTCCAAAGATATGTGAAGAAGTAAGTACCTACCTACATAAATATTTTATTTGTATTGCAATGTAATTTGGTCACAAAATTAAATTTTATTTTATTCAGTCTCTGATTGGTAAATGTAAAACTTACGATTATTGTACTATAGTTTATGAATATTAGTACCGAGGATCGCTACGATTTTGGATAATTAATTCATATTTTGTCTTTTCGTTCGGTGTCCTGCCTGGCGAATGTCGAGCCACTGTACAAAAATATCAGAACTACTACAGAACGATAAGATTTTTGATAAAATTATATCACATTTTGTCTATTTCGATATCTCAACCTGGCGTTTGCTAACGAACAGTAATTACTATATCTAGGTACCTATCAATTTCATCTGTGAAATAGGTACTCCATTTCATTTTTGTTATAGGTCAGTTGGGCAGCCTGAAGAAACTAATATGAACACTGCCGCAGCAACAAATCTGATACTTGAGGATTCAAACGAAAATAGGTATATCTTTTTTTTCTCGGGTGGTAAAATCATCAAATGAGTCCTGCCGCTCTGAATGGAGCAGAAGGGACTTTCAAACTTGTACTGACTTAAATCCGCCCTGTTCCTTCGGTTGCCCTTAAGATAAATAATTTGGAAATTATTTAAGAAAATGTCGAAAATTTTGAAAAAAAAAACATTTTATGTTTTTACCGCATTTTACATACAATGCTTAATTACTCGGATGTGTAAGACAAACTTGTAAGACTTACCATATTTATGTTCTCTTTTTTAGAAAAACTGAAGACACAGAAGACTCCCTCATCGTAGAAAAAGTACTCAAAGATGAATTTCAACCTATTTCGGGACGGCGAATTATCGATATAAATTATGTTTTACAGGAGTTACAAGAAAAAGCTCGTCATAACGGTTTATTTAACTGCACATTAGGTAACTTCCGTTTAATTAGTGAAAAACGACGAGGACTTTTATCAGTATTTCGTTTTGAATGCAATATTTGCAAACAAATTTGCTTGATTAATTCGGAAGACCAAAACGACAAAGAACAAGTGAATATAAACATAGCCGCCACTACTGGGATTGTGGCTTCCGGTATCGGTTTTTCCCAATTTGAGGAACTTTGCTCAGCTATGAACATTCCAGTTTTCTGTTCAAAATACTATTCGAAATTGGAGGAAGAAGTGTTTGAAAAATGGTATAAGACGGCAAGTGCTACCATGGAAGCTGCAGCTCAAATGGAGAAAGAGATCGCTATCGCAGAAGGTCGAATTAAGAACGGCTACCCTATGATTGATGTTTGCGTTGACGGCTCATGGTGTGCTAGATCTTATGGCACTAATTATAAAGCGTCATCAGGCACAGCAGTCATAATCGGCAGAAAAACAGGTCAAGTTCTTTATATTGGAATAAAAAATAAATATTGCTTGGTATGCGCTCGAGCTGAACACAAAAATATCTCACCAAAGCAACACAAATGTTTTAAAAATTATGAAGGTTCTTCAAGCTCCATGGAGACGGAAATAATTGTAGAAGGTTTCAAATCGTCGATCACAATGTATGGCATCATATATGAGCGAATGATAGGCGATGGAGATGCATCTACTTATGCTGCAGTCCTCAAAGCCAGACCATATGAGACCGAAAATGTGACCGTCGAAAAAATTGAATGTCGGAACCACGTACTAAGAAACTTCTGTAAAAAACTACGTAATCTGATTACAGACACAAAATATGTTTTAGTGCACCGTAAAATGCTCAATAATGTCAAAATTTTGACTATGCGGAAATCGATAGTACAATGTATTAGATATCACAAAACCTCTGAAGGTCCTCGCAATGTAGCAATATCAAATCTTCATAGGGATATTATTAACTGTGTAGCACATGCTTTCGGCGACCATAGAATGTGCCAAGAATATTATTGCAATAAAGACAGAAATGACAACGAAGAGCTCAAAAAGATCCAGAATTCCACATTCATTTTCCGAATAAACGCGATTGTTTCAAGCGTTGCTGCAAAATCACGCAGCTTAATCGAAGACGTTGACACAAACACTGTTGAGTGTTTTAATAGTGTCATCGCTAAATTCATTGGTGGAAAACGAATCAATTTTTCATTAAAAGGAGGTTATCAAGGGAGGTGCTCAGCAGCTGTTCTTTCGTTTAACAGCCAATCGGGACTTTCAGCCGTCCAAAAAGCTTTTTTAAACAAAAGTCCTAAAGGCAGGGTCAAAATTATTGAAAGACGGAGAGCTCAAAAACGAAAGCTAAACTTCGAGCATCCCGTAAAAAAAGTACGGAAATTAAAAGACGGCAATCAGAAGCAACATGACTATGGTCCAGCGAGCACAGCACCAGATATGTCTCCACATGAATTAAAGAAAGCTGAAGAAGAGTTCTTAAATAATTTAAGAATGCTTACTTCTGATAGGCAGGCTATCGAACGGGCTACAGTTTTGCAACGAGATAGCAGTGAATGGTTGGAAATACGGAAAAACCTAATCACCGCATCAAATTTTGGGCAAATTTGTAAAAGAAAAATTAGTATAAATACTGCTCCTTTGGTGAAAAACATATTATACCAAAAAAATTTGACATGTGTAACTGCTGTTGCACACGGAATAGAGCACGAAAGGCAAGCACTTCAACAGCTTGAAAAGCAAGAACATATAAGTATTATGCCTTGCGGTTTGTTCATTGATAGGACTTATCCATTTATTGGAGCCACTCCTGACGGATTAGTAGGCGATGATATGCTAATTGAAATCAAGTGTCCTTTAACTGCTGTAAAAAAAGGTCTAACCAGCGCAGTACAGCAAAACAAGATACAAATTTTAAAATACGACAAAAAGACTTGCACCAGCACAATAAATAAAAAATCGAACTGGTTTTATCAAATACAAGGACAGCTTCACGTTACTGAAAGACGATTCTGTCTGCTCGGCATCTGGGGTGGAGAAAATGAACCCTTGCTTACAGAACATATCGAAAGGGACGATAATTTCTGGAAGACACAAATGGAGTCAAAGCTGGTCAAATTTTACATGAAGTGTTTATTACCGGAAATTGTGGACAGTAGACATGCACGTGGAATGCCAATAAGGATGTTAACCTTACAAGATGACAAGGAAAATGAAAATTTTAATTATGTGGACTCTCCAACAATGCCATCACCTGCGCAACAAATCGGCAATTCTGTACAGTCCATAGCCCTGTCATCTTCTGAGACACAATCAGAATTGCAACCGGCCACCAGTTCAAGAGAAATAAATTTTGAAGAATTTTAAGATGATTAATGTAGTACATGAATAATAATTTTGACACATTTGATGATTACCATTATGCTTGAGATACAGAGTTGATAATATTAGCGTTGTTGTATTAAAAAATATACGAATTTAGAATGAGGTCTCCATTTAAATATCGAGTTCAATTTTTCGTATTTCTTCTTTTAGCGGCAACAGAGATACACATTCGCTATTACTACAAATTATAATAAAAAGAGTTTTAAATGAATCAAATCTCTTATTTTATTTTTAAAATAAATCAATAACGCCCGCTTGCATAAGCCCGGCGACTAACTCTGAGTTTAAAGGATAACTCGGGTTTGTGCAAGTGGGCGTCAGAGAAGTTGACCTACTGCCTGCTTATCTGTAATGTGACACTCCCCGCGACGTTAGCGCACGGCTCGCTTTGCGGTAATCGCGGGCAACTCTTGGTAGCGTTTAATACCTATTTCGCTTGGCCTACACGCCCTTAAGAGTCTTTTTCGAGAACGTGATTTTACAAATTGTTCTCTTTCTTGTAAGTTGGAGTTACACATTTTAATTTTTCTTTTCGTGTAATTTCTATAAATATTTTTCGAATTCAGTTAACAAGAAAAGCCGTTGGTGATGGAACTTTGACGCTCAAATTTACATTGTTTCATTCAATTCTAATTAAAGCTAAAATTACTAAAAGATTGAATGTTTTACTTTTTTATTGGAGTTCTAGAATTTCTTTAAATTTCGAGAATTTCGTAAAGAAAAGCATTAAATGTCTTGATTCAGCGTCCATTATATTCCAAATAAACACAATTTTATCAAATAAACTAATATGATATAAAACTTATATCTGAGTAGGTACAATGAATACGTTTCATTCGTTCGTTTCTCAATATAATAAGACTAAATTACAATCAATAAAATTAAAGTAGGTACTGTATATTCCGCGTCAATTCAGCAAATTACACAATAAGAATGTGTAACTCCGACGTACAAGAAAGATAATGGCACTATCGTTACTATAATCAAATAATTAAAATATCTTACTGCTGCTGAAAATTACAGCGTCAGAAATCAAGCATTTCTGTAAAAAAAAAAAGGACTCTTGGTTCTATATCTCCGTACACATTGCGTTTGTGAAGGAATAGCTTTGCTTGATAACTTTATTGAATAAATAGGTACTCAGAGTTGATCTGAGATTTAAAAAAACTGGGCATCATTTTATGGAGTCTACAGTCGTCGCACAGTTCTCTCTGTTGAAAAAATATGAAACAGTTGACAAAAATAGGTATCTGTAAAATACAATAGACGACGTATTTCCACAAAATCACGCCTGAGTCAATTAACTGAGTATCTGTAAATCACTTACGCCACACAACCTTGTCTTGATAGAAGACTGGTATTCCAGGCAGTGGGAATGAAGCGCCTTCATCTAGTTCTATCCCTACGTTCATAGCTGCAAACTCTTGTGTCTTTAAGAATGGAATCATACCGTTTTCCGCTCCAACCTCCTCATCTAAAGAAAAACCATTCGTTTTTAGGGTTGTCAGACAGTCCTAAAATTGCAAGCATTTGCGTTATTAATTGGATAGATATTTGTTTAGGTGGCCATGAGCACATAATAGTGACATGATATTGCGTACGCAGGTACATAGCCCTTAAAACAGTTGTTGCACAGCAATTAGAGTTTAGTAAAAGATTGATGTATAATTTACATAGAATCTATTCAGAAAAATGTGGTATAATGCACAAATATGGTCACTCACCAGGCATAAGGGTCATGTACACGTCTCTGAGAAATGTAACATTGTTTTCCTTCAATCTGCGCAGCGCTTCATAATACTGTATTGATACAGACTTCATGTCTTGCGTCCCTCGGCCGTAAATGACGCCGTTGTCATCTATATGGCCAGCGAAGGGGCCGTATGCCCAGCCCTCCTGTGACAAAACCAGAATCGTCACGTTCTCACGGAAGATAATAGCAGTGGCAATGAACTGATTATTGTATTTTATTTGGAGAAGCCTCCGAGATGGACCATTTTAGATCTGAATTATCTACCTATGTTTCTGTTACCGAAGGGAAATCATATCATAATGTCGAAGTGTCTTAGGATAACGAAAAGAATTTTACAAAAAATATAGTAAAATTGATTTGTCATTATTTAACGACACTCGTATAAATATCACAAGATATTCAAACTCAAACTCAAACTCAAACTCAAAGCATTTATTTCAAATAAACCAATTACAGGCACTTTTGAATAGTCAAGGGGTCGGTCAGTCAGAAATATGAAGCTAGTCGCCCATTCCAAAGCGTAGTAGGTACCTATGGAGAAGAACGGGCAAGAAACTCCATGGACACTCTTTTAAATAAAATAAGATGGTTACATAATATTGGTTACATCATTCAAGTTGAAGTTATACATGTGAGAACGATGCAAAACATTAAAAGCGTCCGTTAGAAATAAAAATATAAATTAAATTAAAATCGCCGTGGCAGCTAAGAGATGACCAGTCCCTACTGACGGCGCCCGTTCACGAACATGACGCATGGATTAGCACCATTCAGCTCAACCATTTTGAAGGGAGCTAAATGATCCAACACACGCGCCACCGCCAGCGAGACATTAGAGTGTTATTCAGTTAACGACTATTATATAAATGTCTATCAACCGTCACAGCCATAGGTATGGTTATTGTACCAACGCAAAGATAATTGAGCTAACGACAAAATTGCTTTTGTCAGTTTTACAATATTATAATAGTAAAACTCAGCCATAAAACTGATAACTTCGTACAGTGAGCCAGCTGTAATTACGCGGATAAATAACAAGATAAAACACGAAGAATTACTGTTTAACAAAGACGATTTAATCTTTGTCATACGGAAGCAGGCCTTCTAGCACAGGTGACTTTTTGGTCTAATATTAGGTAAGCTACCAAACTTGGCCAACAGATTGCATGTGATTATAGTAGGGTGGCGATTTAGTGACCTGCATCCGTCAAGGCGGTGATTCTACCTGTCATACTAAACAACTTACGCTATGAAACATTTACATGTATAAGATTTGTAAAAAAAAAACATATGTACGTGTATTGTAATAGTCTGTCTACTGTTTTATAGGAATTTGATTATTTTTAACGAATCGGATATGAATTTCATGGTGAAAGTTGTTTGATCTAAATCGCCACCTGTATCAAACTCAAACTCAAAGCATTTATTTCAATTAAACCATTTACAGGCACTTTTGAATTGTCAAGGGGTCAGTCAGTCAGAAATATGAAGAAGTTGCCCATTCCAAAGCGTAGGTTCCTATGGAGAAGAACGGGCAAGAAACTCCACGGACACTCTTTTAAATCATAATATTGTTACAAAATATTGGTTACATCATTCATGTTAAAATTATACATGTGAGAACAATGTAGAAAGACGTGCACGTATAAAGCGTCCGTAATAAAAAGATAAAAACAATTCAAAAATTAAAATAAGCCGTGGCAGATAAGAGATGACCAGTCCCTACTGACGGCGCCCGTTCACGAACATGACGCATGGATCAGCACCGTTTAGCTCAACCATTTTGAGAGGAACTTAACGATCCAACACACACGCCACCACCAGCGAGACATTTGAGTGACATTGAGAGAGAGCATGACATACTCTCAGCCGCCAGGGCACATTCAAGTCAATGAAAGACGTATCCAGTAAATGGTAGCTTTATAGAAGGTACATGGTCACAGTGCTCAAACATGTGCTACGCAATTATACAATACTACGAATCCCCAGCTTATAATACGCTTGGCAGCATAGTGTGTGTTTTATACAAGATTTAAATTTAGTTTAATTTAGTTGTAGTATGTGGGGAGATATTTTATTGTAACATTTTAAACAGTACCCCATGAAAGATGAGTCTACTTTAGCCTGTCTGAAACCGGTTGAACTAATTGATCCCTAATTCTAGTACTATAATTGTGTCTGTCACCTCTTTTACTGAAAAGATTAAGATTTTGACATGATGTTTTCATATATATATTGACAACGTACCGTCATGATGTTAATGTTTTTAAACAGTTCCCTTAGAGAATCGCGCCTGCGGAGGCAATATATTGCTCTAATGGCTCTTTTCTGCAGAATAAAAATAGAGTCGATATCTGCAGCCAGTCCCCATAGTAACATACCGTAAGACATGATACCATGAAAGTAACTGAAATAGACTAGCCTTGCGGTATCTATATCAGTAAATTGACGGATTTATCTTACAGCATATGCTGCTGAACTTAGCCGTCCTGCAAGAGATGTTAAATGCGGACCCCATTGCAGCCTTGAGTCGAGCGTGATCCCCAGGAAAACAGTTTTATCAACGAATTCTAGTTTCTCCCTATTCAATACTATATCACAATCATTACTTTTAACATTCGGTAAAGCAAATCTTATGCATTTCATTCTTTTCCCATTTAACACTAAATTATTTGCAGTAAACCAATTTTGGACCTGCAGTAGGGCGTTATTTACGTCGTCAAGATTTGATGCACGTCTATTTATCTTGAAAATTAGGGAAGTATCGTCAGCAAATAACACCATTTGTGGTTGGTTTTTTAATAAATGGGGTAGATCATTAATATAAACTAAAAAGAGGAAAGGACCCAAAATCGAGCTTTGTGGAACACCCATTTTCACTTTTAGACACAGTGAATTGACGCCATTAATTTGGACTTGCTGTTGTCTATCATTTAAATAAGATTTTACTAAACTGAGCGCATGTTTATAATCTGGAATCATCGATGCGACGAAAAAGAAGAGAAGGAAGATGCTTATCTCTCTATTCTTCCTAAGAAGTACGTGAAGAAAGTAGATGATACAAATATTAAGCCATAAATCGGAATAAAATTTTACGAAAACATAGACACTAATTTTTGGCGGTATTCATTAGTACCTAACAATAACAAGAGTTATTTTGTTTATAAAATTTACCTCTATATCAGCAGGGACCACGTCCATGTGTGAGTTCAGCATAATGCTGTGTTGACTGCTATCGGTTCCTGCCCACTTCAGTACCACTATGGGGTACCCCGGTACAATCTCGTACACGTTGACCGGTACATCAGCTGCTTTAGCTAATGCTTTCCAGAATTCAACAGCCTCCGCTGTAAGGTGAAATTATTTAATAAGTTGGTGATAAATACAGAAAAACAGGCTTATTTCTGATCTTTAAAATAATAAGGAAATTCTATTTTCTTGTCTGATAGTTAAAAAAATGAATCACACCCATCAGTCTAAAATATAAAAAAAACAATTACAAACTACTGTAAATAATATTATTATTTTAAAAACATAAGAGAGTCGCGTTGGTTTCTCCTATCCCTATTTAAAAAATAACTAAAGCTTTTCTTACTCAAATCGTTATGAGTAGTGGTGTTAATCTTGAGGTATGCCTGGAACAATTCCACTGGGGTACTGTTGGCATAGTCGGTATCACAGGCAGCAAAGCTGACTTGCAGCTGTACCACTGCCAGGACTATAGAAAATAAGCCGAACATTTTTACGCTCTGTAAAAAAAGTAACACGTTAGAATCTTATATCAAGTTTTATGTCCTAGCAACTTTAAACCTTATCCTACACGAGACCTACATACTTCTCTTCCCGTGCCACTTTTTCTTTAACAAAGACAAGTTCTTTCACTGTAAATGTAAAATAAACCGCTAACCAGGTAGGTACCTACTGGTGCCGATTCTCTTGTCACAAATGCCTCTAAACTAGAATAAAAATCACCAAAATTTAGTTTATTCCTGTCAAACGATGATTTCCCATTCTGAAATAGACTAAAGTGACACAACTTAACTATATTTTAGTTTGACAGCACTAAGATGGCACTGAGATTTTAATTTAGTGAAAATGACAATTTTACTATTCTGAATTTGTAAATTTTCACCTAAAATTTTAATTTTCTAACTAAATCTGACCATTTTTAATCGCGGTTAAAAATGGTGTATTCAAATGTGGAATACTATTAGTTGTCATGAACTAAAATTCACACGAACACCTCTACTTCGGGTGCAAAAACAGTACTGTATATATATTTTTTTCTTTTCTTTTGCTTATATCTCGAAAATGGTGTGTCCTATCGCAAAAATAATAAAAATCGACCCCTTTTATGAAATCCTTATTTATACCCCTAATAATCAACACGTAGGTAATAATTTTTCTTATTTTCCATGCAAAACGTGAAAAATTCCATATAAAACACGTCGAGGCTGCCCCCCATGCGCGCCTCCGGCTCTAAAAAAAGTCACTGGGTAGGGCAAACAAGTATGTACCACGTGGCGTCACGATTGTCAAATTCGATTTAAGTAGTTGTGCCAAAATAAATTTTTAAATTTAGAGACTTTTTATTGCAGAATAGCGTTAAGATTCTCATAGTCAAAAGTAAGGATTTTTAGTGATCGTTTAGTTAGTTTAGTTCGGTGTACAAGAGAATCGGCCTTAATGGAAATTAATTTTAGAAAGACTTAATTAAATACACGACAAAAAATATTTTTCCTTGATTTTGGATTGTTTGCAAAATGACTTTTATACATCTATTTCTATACACTTTTTACTAAAGTAAAATATTACGGTTTCAGCCAAAATGGGACATTACATTATCAATTAATTAAAAAGTATCAACCGAACATTTTTATTTAAGTTAATACTTACCCAGTTGACAGAGGACTGTTGTCGAATTCATGATCACATTGGTATTTATTGCGAATTTGGCGAATCGCTACTAACAGGCAGGGACCAACTCGACTACGAACGAATCTATTCATTAGAAGATAAACAGGAGATAAGAAACTGACGATTTATTACATAATACTCAAAATTAAATAGGATTTGCCAAAGACAGTGCGTCTAATTATTATAAATCTTCCATTAGTTTAATTATTCCGGTCCGTTCCGCTCCAAAGAAGCCATTGATAACACATGAGAAGGTCATGGTAGGCTGTCGCCTATGGGCGGCGTAGGCCACATTTCTATTGGATATTTTACAATCACTTTACTCTGATCATTTTAGTATTTTAATGGACATAGATCCCAACATGGTTGGGAAAAGCCTAGGCGGATGATAATGAGACTTCTCCCAAGAACCAATGACCACCCTTGATCAATGTTTCTTTTTCGTTTTTAGCCAATCCAAGCTACTTTTTTAGTATTTTGGCATATTGAATGAGTGGCTAGCCTGCATTTCCTGGTTCGTGTTCAGGCTCAGCAGATTGATTAAAGTGTTTCACGAACAATGAAATTATCCAAATTCGGTACAAGTTGTTGTTATTAAATTGGTTTCATACATTAATGTTATAAAGATTGACAGATTACGTACTTGTCATAATGCCAAGTTCATGATATTTTATATTACTTTTTGGTATGTCACAATATATGTATGTACACAAGTACCTACTTAACCGACTTTTTTAAAATTTTCATGAAGTAGAAATATTTCTTTTGAGTCATTACAGATAAACAGGAATGCATAATTGTTGCCATTGTTATTTGCACAGAAATGTATTAAATTTATTTCTGAAACAATTCACTGGTTTAGGCTTGTTATAAATGTCTACTTCTTATATATAACTACAAAGCCAGTTAATATTGACGTATGCGCAAATTCAAGACAAGCAGAATCACTCTTGTACTGTTGCTTTGTTTAATATTCAATTATTCAGGTATCCTATACTGAAAGTTCTATTTCAATCAGAGGCGACAATTTCGCACTAGTCCATAAAAAAACTATATTTATAGTCAATATATATTTTGTTTATTCAATACAATTGGTGATTTTGTAAACTACGTTCATTTCACATTCTACAGTTTATATAATAATACAACTTTATAACACAATAAAAAATCATAAATTGTTTTATTATACCTTAACTCTATTGTATGTTTACGGCAAGCAGTATAAAATTATTGTAGATATAAAAAAACACGCATGTCGTTCAATTTCGAAGAACGTTTGTTACGACCTAGTAGATGGTCGACGTTGGTCTACCTAAATATCTATATTAGCACTTATTATTGATACTAACGTAAGCTTATCACACCATGATAGTGTATTTTTTATACGTTTTATGCTCAAAAACGTACTTAATAGGAAATAAAAACTTACATGGAACATCTGTAACCGCCCCCCCTGAGTGCACAATAAAAACTAAGAGTAAACAAAACATTAACAATAACTTTATTTGAAGGTATTTTATTCAGTCTTTCGCAGTGGTTCCCTACGTTAGGTATCATCTTTCAGCATTCCACATTATCAAGGCAGCGGATGAGAAATGTCAAATTCATCATCATTATCTTGGACATCTGATAGTTTATCAACTGTGACGTTTCCATTGCCATTTTATCAGTTTATGTATTTACATAATATGTATAGATACTTAGGCTGAGTAATTAGAAAAAAAATGTACTTGGTGGTGATCTGATAATACCTATACTCCTTTTTTGTGGAGTCTGAATTCATACCTGAAATTCATCAAACTATACAGACATAGCTATTTTTTTATATAATTTCTTTGTTAATCCGCTCTATCTGTCACCTGTTTAAATATCTTACGCCAGTAAGTAGCACACCTCCGCCGCGAAACCATAGCAGCGAAACCGCAGTAGTTCAATTCAACTGACTCGCGTCATGTTCCGCTACTGGGATCCGATTCGACTAGCGGGCGAGTTGAATTGAACTACTGCGATTTCGCTGCTATGGTTTCGCGGCGGAAGTGTGCTAGCGGCGTAACGCACACATAGTTAGCGAAATGTGGGTGTACTTAGGTACACCTCTGCCTAACCTTCGGAAAATTCAGGCGTGTATTATGTATGTTTCGATTAATATAGGCGACGAGGCTCTGTCATGTTTCTTAAAATTATGCTTCAAATATTGTCAATAAATAATGTCTTAATTAATACCAATGTTTTTTAATCCCAATCAACACTTCATTGTTTCAATAGAATCATTACTTTCAAACAAGTTTCTCTACTTAAACTAGTTCTGTGTAGTGCTCAATGTTAAAACTAGTTTTAACTAAAATTAAAACATGAATATCAGTAAATTGTATATAACTAGGAAATTCTAGTATTTACAAAGGCATCCTGTAAGAACTAGTTGTAACTAGTGAAAATGCGTTCTAATTAAAAACGGGTTTTAACTGTAACCTACTTATATACATAAATTACGAAGAAGCACATTTTTAAATAAACAAAAAAAAAAACTGCAGGTGAACAAATATAGTTTAATCTGAGTGAAACGTGTACTTGGGGTATATAAATATTGAATTACATCCAATTTTTATTTGCCATACCAGAAGGTCTGTATTCCACGAAAACTAAGAAAAGGTCTACAGAACATCAATTTAACCAGTTATGTTGAGTACAGTTAGCGACGCGCTCATGACTTTTAGATTCCTAGATAGTAAGATATGTATAACTAATTAAGTAGAGATGTATGGGCCGCTAGACCCCCACCCAACACGCCGGAAGTTCAGTCTGTGCGAGCACCGCAAGCGGGTGCGCTTGTATGTGTTTAACTCGTTTGTTAAAATTATCCGTGTCTTTTCAAATATAAGTTGTCTAAGCCATCTTCTCGTTTCACTTCGCCGATTACCACCTACTACCATCTACAAAGTGGTCAATCGAACCGGATCAAGTAAAACTAATGTTGTCACGCCACCAGTGAAAAGAAAATGGTGGGCACGCGAAGTACGGTGCGGCGCGAGCGCGCACAACGCGAACTTTTCGAACAACACAAGGTTGCTCAAGACTCAGATACTGAAGAGCTTAAGTGTTCAACTAGTGCAGCAGCCAAAGCTAATGGCATTCAAAACACCCGCGGCATCGCCGAAGCGTCAAAACAGAAAACACTAAACACTACATGTGCTATGGGCAGCAGTTATGTTGAGGGACTCGTGGCTAAGTAGGTAATAACAGCCGCACGGGTCGATTCATCAGGTTAAGCTACGCTTGCCGGGGTTGGTCCGTGGATAGGTGACCATCTTTACATACCGAGACTCCTCCGTGCCTCGGAGCACGTTAAGCAGTTGGTCCCGGCTGTCATTCGTGGATCTTTGATAGTCGTTACGGGTCGTCAGAAGCCTGAAAGTCTGACAACCAGTCTTACCAAGGGGTATTGTTTTACCCAGTTACTGGGTTGTGGAGGTCAGATAGGCAGTCGCGTAAAATACTGGTATTCAGCTGCATCTGGTTAGACTGGAAGCCGACCCCAATATATTTGGTAAAAGGTTAAGCAGATTGATGTTGAGCCCCATGTAATAGGCGGCCAGCCTAACACTAACTGAAAGAAACTCACACTTTTGAACCCCAGGCTCAGCAGTCGGGCTTGTGGCTTTCTGTTGTCTATGATTCTGTTCAATTTTCAAATAGAGAACTCGTTTTACTATTTCTAGAAATGAATTGTTTGTCTAAACACAAAACTGTTTAGAGGTAACTTACCACTGAAATAAATTACATCGCTGTTTTTGTCCCCTATGCAAATACTTAATTTGCGTTTGTCTACTTCAATATTAGAACGTAAAATTTACATTATAGGTACAAAACATTCAAGTTTACTCTTAGGGCATTAAATGTTCACAAACGATGTATTTCAACTTCACGGTTCACTGTGTGTTAACTACAGTATGGTATGGTTCTATAATTTTAAGTTGGTATTGCTACTAGATTACATAGGTACCTGCCATACTGACAACTCCTTGCTGGTGAAGGGCCAGTCAATCTATGTATGGTGTCAACAAAAGTATTTAGTATAGATACAGAAAGGCCCAACCCAACTGATGAAATCATCAAATCAAACCGTTTTTGGATCCATAGTTCTGAATTTAACGAGATATAATGCTCGCGTGATTTTCTAAACATCTCATTACGCTGAAGTATATGAAACTGTCGATACAAGTATATACCAAGTTCGTGCCAATATAATACCTAGTGCAGCAGTGCCAAACTAGCATAACTGAGGTGGTAAATACAGAAAAAAAATCCATCCAAATTCTACGCCAATTTATACCTACACAATTACGTAGATATTTAGTCATGCCAAACAAATCCAATGGAATTCTTTAAGCTTTTCCTTGTGTCTAAGGTGTTACATAAGTTTCTGATTAGTTCTAAGTACCTTTACTTTTTAGGATTTCTATGTTCTATGTTAAGGGGTTTGGTTTCCGCACTTAGTCCGTCAGGTGGACCATTGTGCGCGGGCCATAGCGGCCGTTTGGTGGATATTCCAACCAACCAGCCCACCTCCCTCCAGAAGTTAATTAAGTCTCCTGGTCTGTTTAGAACATCTGTGGTGTGTTTTCGGGGCTTTGTCGCAGGGTGATGCCATCATTAGCTTTCGTTTGATCACATCCTCCTTGCGTGTGTGCTTAACTCTGGAGTCGTTGCATAGGGTTCCTGATAGATGGAGCCTAAAGGTAGCCAGGGCCGCCTTATCCTGCACGATGAGATGCAGAGGTGGCAGTCCCAGTATTGCCTGTAGGGCGGCGGTGGGTGCAGTTCTCATACTACCAGTGATTGCGACGCAAGCAAACCGCTGTAGTTTTTCGAGATCTTTTTGGGCTGTGCACCGGTCTGTCCTGGGCCACCAGACCAGTGAGCCGTATGTGATAATCGGTCGGATGACTGTGGTGTATAACCAGTGGGTGACCTTGGAGCTGATTCCCCAATTCTGGCCAAGCAGTCGTTTGCACTGCCACAGGGATATGCTGGCTTTTGTAATGATATAGTTGGTATGTTTTGCCCAGTTCAGTTGTTTGTCCAAATAGATGCCCAGGTATTTGGTTTCAGTTGAGAGGCTTAGGGGCCAAGGAATCGTGGTAATTGTAGTGTTGTCAGTTTCCTCTTCTTTGTGAAGAGAATCAGTTCGGTTTTTGTAGGGTTCACTGAGAGTTGGTGCTTGTTGCGCTATTCCTCTACTATTTTCAGGGCTTGACGCATGAGTTTGCATATAGTGTTTTCGTGGGTCCCGTTAATTATTATGGTTATGTCATCGGCGTAGCCTACGGTGAAATAACCCTTGTCGTGTGTTCGAGTGTTTTGACGAAGCTGTCTACTACCAGGTTCCATAGGAGAGGCGAGAGGACTCCCCCTTGCGGGCAGCCCTTCGCAACGATGGCTCTCATAGTGTCATTTACTGTGACTTGTACAGCCCTGTTTGAGCATTTTGGTGATCCAGCCGCTCAGTGTCGAGTCTATGCTGTGTCTGTCGAGGGCCATGTTTATGCTGTTGAACGTGGTTTTGTCAAAGTCGCTCTCGATGTCGATAAAGGCATCCAGTGCGGAGCATTTGTGGTCCACTGCACGTTCAATTTTAGAAACCACGCTGTGGAGCGCTGATTCTGTTGATTTGCCTGTGGAGTACGCATGCTGATGTTTGTGTAGTGGTTTTACCCGGAGAGGTCGGATGTTCCTGTCACAGAGTCTCTCATGGATTTTCAGTAGGAACGATGTGAGGCTTATAAGCCTATAAGCCTTGGGTTGTGTGTAGTCGGTTTTGCTAGGTTTGGGTATAAAAATGACTTTCACCTCGCGCCATGCGAGAGGTACGAGCCCGAGTGCTGTGCAGGCTCGATATATCTCCACCAGCCATTGTGTCAGATAGTCCACCCCCTACTGCAGTAGGGCTGGGAAGATGCCATCCAGCCCTGCCAACTTGTATGGCTGAAAGGTGTTAATAGCCCACTTTACTCGGTCTTTTGTTATCATAAGAACAGACCAGTCTTGATCTGTTGGGGTCCATTCTGGCTCAGCCTCCCACGTCCACGTCCTGTCCTCCAGGACTCTACAGTCTGGATAGTGGGTTTCGAGAAGGACCTTACTGGTTTCATGGTCAGTCAGTGTGTTTGAGTTGTCTAGTTTTTTAAGCGCGCCGAGGGTTCGGTCCTGATCGGTTGACAGGATCTTCCTTACCCTTGCGGCTTCATTGTTTGTCTGGAAAGATTCACAGAATTTACGCCATGCTGTCCTTCTGGCGGTTCTGATCTGCTTTTTTTATGTATATTGGGTTTCTTGGTATATCTCCCAGTCGTCCGGAAGTCTAGTATTTTTGGTTCTGTTAAATTGCTTACGTAGCGCATCTCTGAGTTTACTAAGTTCAGCGTTGCACCAGGGGTTTCTCTCCTTGGTTTGTGGCGCTCTTAGTTTACAGCATGCGTGGTATGCTTCAGTTATGTATTCAGATAGTTTTATTACGGTGTATTCTAATTGTGTTCGGTGTCTTATGGTAACTTGTGTTAGGTGTTTAGTCAGTAGGGAAGCCAGGAGGCGTTTGTACCCCGGGACATTGGTGCGCCTCCGGATTTAGGATTTCATTTAATTTATTTATTCATTAACTATTACCTAACATGTGTTGTGTTGAACATTACATATTAAATAAAATTATCACATGCAGAAACAATACATTTAAAGGCCTAATTAAATTATTTTTACTTATTGTGGTAAGTATAGTAATTTTATTCTAGGTGTATCGTCTTCACATATAATTATATAACTAATGTACCCATACAAAACATTTTAAAAGAGTAACGGTGGCGTTTCTTGCCTATTCTTCTCCATGCGAAAACTACTACCTTTTAAAAGGGGCGACTAGAATCAATATTTTTTTTTTTGTAAATTTTGTCTTTCAAAAGTGCGTTATATATAAGCAGTGATCGGATAATCGGATAATCGCTTATATACCTAAACTTCACTTTTATTCCCACGAGAATAATACGGACATGCCTCTTAGAATCCCGGATCCCGGAATCGTTTGAAATTCCTGAGACTGCTAAAAATGTTACCTGCATACAAAATATAGTTAGAACACATTGTGAAAATGAAAAATTTTCATTGAATAATGCTTACATACTTACTCGTACTATCAAGACGGCTGTTCCATAATATAAATACACGTACATAGTAGACATGAAATTGTGATACACAAATTTAGATTAACTAAAACAAGTAAGACATTTCTTATAAACATTATCCGCTTTTATAACAAGTTGCCTAAGTCGGTTACAGAACTTAGCGATGGGAAGTTGAAAACCCACATCAAACGCGTCCTTATTAAGAAAGCATTTATAAAATTGAAGACTACGATGTGGCTTCCCTGGTACCTCATTAACGGCAAATTATGTAAGAGTCTATTAAATTAACTGCTCCCAAATTACCATGTTTAATTTTTTTACATTCTTCCTTGACATAATCACCCTATTATTTGACATTATATACCTACAATTTAATTTCAACTCTTTATTATTGACTTTTGTGGACATGATAATTATTCAGATTTGATACAGCTGTAATAGCAATCACGTCATTTCGTTTAAAATAAGTTTTTATTTTTATTATTTGATTTTGCTTTTAAATAGATTCTTTTCTTTTAGATTTTGTGATTGTGAGAACGTTGTAGGCTTAACAGACTGTAGATTTGTCGACCATTTTCTATCTTGCTAAGTACCTGGTACTTGTTGATAGGCCTACACTGTCCTCTCATACCTATTAACTCTGTAATTTGAAAACATTGTAAATACCATTTATTTTTAAAAGAGTAACCATGGAGTTTCTTGCCGGCTCATCTTCATAGGAAACAACCAATTGGAACCGTGCACCTAGCTTCTGACGTTGCATAAGTGCCCATGTAGGTTTATATGAAATAAAATATTTAGTTTTTTTTTTTAAACTCATTGTAATTTTTTTAGACTTAAAAAGTCGATTCTAATGGAACTTTTAATTTACAATGAAAGTTTTTATGAGATCTGGTTTAGTAGTAGGCCAGCAGCCTACTTACGAAATTGAAACAATTAAGTATAAATTTATGTGTAGCAGTTTATTTTCGTAGAAAAGCAAATTATTGTTATAAAATCTTTCACAAAATTTATTGAAAATAAAAATATTCTTCAAAAATAATACTACACAGGGTGTAAGGGACGGCTATCCTTTAACTTCGCCAGTGTACTAGAACACTATTCTGACTTCAGAACAAGTGGAATTTCCGGTCGGAAAATTTTGAAATTTTTCACTTTTTTGGGGAGTTCAAGTTATATAAATTAGTTCGCTGCTTTTTAAAGCGTCCCCTATGGCAACAACAAGCTAAAACAAGAGCAAAAAAAAATGTTAGAGCTCGTCTACTTTGAAATGACGTGCCCCTCCACTTTATTTATACGCATGTATTAGTGGATTTATATATTTTAACGGTATTTCACTCTAGTTAAATAAGAATAACGTTAAAAAAATTAAATTACTTCATAGCTTGTCTAGACTAAAATACCGCGCCCCACTATCATACAATCCTGTGATAAGGTATGTTATTCAATAAGGGTGTGTCATTTCAAACAAGACGGTCTCTACCAGCCGCTAAGAATGATACAAAAAGTATAAGAGCATTTCACTTAGCGGAAATGTTTTAAAAAACCTCCATATCTTTTTACCTATCGATTTTCGATAAAAAAATCTTGTTGTCTGAGATAATCAGAAGGGTGGTCTGACACCAGGCACCGCAGGCTCCGTATTCGTCCACCGGATACGGAAGCCATTCAGGCGGAGCTGTACGAGGGGTACAGAGCGGCGAAGACCGCCCTCCAAGCGGAGATCCTGCGGGCCAGGGGAGTGGCCCGCGAGGAGTCGCTGGAGACTCTGAACAGGGACCCGTGGGGACGCCCATACAAGATGGTGCGGGAGAAACTCCGCCCATGGGCTCCCCCGCTGACGCAGAGTCTCCGGCCGCAGCTTGTGGGGGACGTGGTGAGCGCTCTGTTCCCTTCGAGAGGGGAACATGCCTCCCCGCCCATGGCTCCGCCTACTGCGGTGCCCGATGCGGATCACACCGCCGACGACGACGACGATGCTCCGGAGGTGACCGAGGTAGAAATGAGAGTGGCGGTACGTAGGCTGAATGCCAAAAATACCGCCCCAGGACCCGACGGCTTACCTGGGAAAGCCTGGGTCCTGGCCTTGGAGGCTCTCGGGCCTCGACTAAGAGGGCTCCTAAGCGCATGCTTGGAGAGGGGCCAGTTCCCACTTCGCTGGAAGACGGGGAAACTGGTCCTCATCAAGAAGCCGGGGCGCCCTGCGGACTCTCCGTCCGCTTACCGGCCCATCGTGCTGCTCGATGAGGTGGGCAAGCTCTTTGAAAGAGTCATTGCAGACCGCCTCGTCGGGCGGCTGGTGCGGGTGGGGCCGGATTTGGCGGAGAGCCAGTTTGGTTTCCGCAGGGGGCGCTCTACGGTGGACGCCATCATGCGCGTGCGAGCCCTCACGACGGGGGACGCTGTGGCCCGGGGTGGGGTCGTCTTGGCGGTGTCTCTAGACATCGCCAATGCCTTCAATACCCTGCCCTGGAGTTGCATCAGGGAGGCACTCCGGTATCACCGGATGCCGACCTACCTCTGTCGTTTGGTCGAGGCCTATTTGACGGACAGGGCCGTCATCTACCCCGGTCACCGGGGAGAATGGAACCGGCGAGAGATGTCGTGCGGTGTCCCACAGGGATCGGTCCTGGGGCCGCATCTGTGGGACATCGGATACGACTGGGTGCTGCGCGCTGACCTCCCTAGCGGCGTCAGCGTCGTTTGCTACGCTGACGACACGTTGGTCCTGGCGCAGGGGAGGTCGCACCAGGCGGCGGCCGAACTAGCGACACACGGGGTTGCGACAATCGTGGGCAGAATCCGGCAATTGGGACTCGAGGTGGCCCTGCACAAGTCCGAGGCCATGTGTTTTCATGGTCCTCGGAACGCGCCACCGTTGGGGTCCCAAATAACGGTAGGAGGAGTTCACATCGGCGTCGAGTCGACGATGAAGTATCTAGGACTCGTTCTCGACAGCCGGTGGAACTTCGTGGAGCACTTCCGACGTTTGGCTCCCAGACTGGAGCGGGCCGGGGCTGCTTTGAAGCGGCTCCTGCCCAATCTAGGGGGTCCAAACGCCTCCTGCCGGAGGCTATACGCGGGGGTCGTGCGGTCCATGGCCCTTTACGGGGCACCGGTTTGGGCGCGTTCATTGAGGCGGCGGCCAGCCCGCCGGTTGAACGCGTCCCAGAGGGTCATGGCCACCCGGCTGGTCCGGGGATACCGCACGGTCTCCGGTGAGGCGGCGAGCCTCCTTGCCGGATTACCGCCATGGGATCTGGAGGCAAAAGTCCTCGCGCATATCTGGGAGTGGCGCGAGGAGTCGAAACGCCGGGGCGTAACTCCGTTTCCGCGAGAAATCGCGGCACAGCGGACAGAGCTCCGGCGGGATCTCATGGCGTCATGGAGAGTGCGATTGTCGCAACCCAGTGCTGGGCACGCCACTATTGCGGCGATAAGTCCCCTCTTTGAGGAGTGGCTAGAGAGGCGCCACGGCGTCCTCACCTTCCGCCTGACGCAGGTTCTCACCGGACATGGTTGTTTCGGGAGGTTCCTGTTTCGCATCAGGCGGGAGGAAACGCCCGGGTGTCATCACTGCGTGGATCGCCCGGAGGACACGGTTGAGCATACGGTGGAGGTCTGTCCGGCTTGGGCAGAGCATCGCCGTGTCCTCGTGGAGGCGATCGGTGGCGGGGATCTCTCGCGTCCGGCCCTAGTCCAGGCCATGGTACGGAGCGAGAGGGCATGGGAGGCCGTCACCTCCTTCTGCGAAGCAATAATGCTCGCGAAGGAGGAGGCAGAACGCGTGAGGGAGAGGCAAATTTCGCGCCCTCACGCCCCTAGCCGCCGCAGGAGACGCCCCGGGCGTCGGCCACCGTAGGCGCGGGCTTGCGGACGGTGAGCAATGGGTAGCTCGCCGTCCGATAAGGACCAGGCCCGGGTCGACGGCGCGTTGTGTTCCACGCGCGCCTCAAAGAGATGTCAGCACAACGGAAGGGGTCCGTTAGGACCGATGCCTGCCGGGGTTGCGGGAAAGTCCGAAAGGGATACCGTGGCCCCTGGCAACGTAAAGGCAACGGAAGGAACACGGGTGGGTTTTAGTCAGTAAGAGTCTGACACGCCCTCCCGCTCCACCCAGAGCGGGAGAAGTTATTTGATAATTTCCCATCCAAAAAAAAAAAAAAAAAAAAGGGTGGTCTGAATTCATTTTAAGGATAGCTGTTCCTTACACCTTTTATAATTAATTTGATCGTACGTTTCACGAAGTTAGCGTTTCTGTGTCAGGCTGTTATGAACATGAGGCAGAACCGTTAACGTCGTCATCGTCAGATTCTAATCACTTTGAAGTACTCCTACTAAGGACATTCACTGAGTTAAATAAAGATACTAAATCAAAATAACCATTGCTATAATTTAATTAAGTTTGTTATAATTGTTTTTACAAAATTGTTCTATCCCGGGATCCCGGGATTACTTATTTATTCAGAAAGGAATGTCCATATTATTCTTTCGTGGGAAGACGTTTAGGTATATAAGCGCCCGATTATCCGATTACCGCTTATAATTTGAAATAAATGATTTGACTTTGACTTAGAAATGAAATGTTTAGTTGAAGAGACAAATAATTTAAAATAATGTCATCAAATAAATACCTACAATGTCGAAATAATGCATTTTATTTAAGCTTATTCACTGCTATATTTAATTTTATTATAAGTGACTATTTTTATCATTTGACATAAATTCTTATACCGAGTTTAAACATTTTTCCAACAAGAAGGCTTTTAATTTAGTTTTAAATGAGTGTGAGATACAAATTTAAACCAGTCGGTAACTTATTAAATAACTCCACTGCTTGGTATCTGGAACAATGCTTAGCTATGTTTGGTGCCATTTTATGTTTAAGTTTCTTCCTTCTTATGCTTTCTCTTATCTTACGTTCCTCTTGTGATTCATACTCGTGAATATAGGTACTTAGCAAAGTGATTTAGGATTACTATTATTGTAAGTATATAAACTTGGTACTATTAAAATGGCTGATTTGTTAAAGTGCTCTCTAGATGAGTCTCTTTGTGAGATCCTTACTATAGTCACAGTATATTGTAGTACAGTTATAACTATAGCTGTTACCCCAAAGCATTATGCTGTATCTTAATCTAGATTCTACCAGCGCCTAATACATACTTTTTTTTTAATAACTTCTCCCGCTCTGGGTGGACCGGGAGGGCGTGTCAGACTCTTACTGACTAAAACCCACCCGTGTTCCTTCCGTTGCCTGTACGTTGCCAGGGGCCACGGTATCCCTTTCGGACTTTCCCGCAAATCCAGCAGGCATCGGTCCTATCGGACCCCTTCACTTGCTGACATCTCTTTCAGGCGCGCGTGGAACACAACGCGCCTTCGACCCGGGCCTTGTCCTTATCGGACGGCGAGCTACCCATTGCTCACCGTCCCCGCCTAATATATACCTTTAGTTGCTTTAGATCCAACATAATTATCTCTAAGGGTCCTAAGTGCATAGCATGCTGATGAAATTGAAGAGTCAATAGCAGCTAGCTCCTGTTTCAAAAAAAATTAATGTTGTTAATCCCAAAAAATTTGACTTTGTCCACTAATTTAATCTTGTCTCCTTTGATTTGTATAATTATCTAAATTGTCATTATGGCATGAATTCCGTACATCCAAATGAAAAAAACGGAACCCATAAAGAATCACTCGTGTGTCTGTCTGTCCGTCTGTTCACAGCCAATTTGGTCCGAATCTAATGGAGCGATTAAATTGAATGGTGTGTATGTAAACTTCTGTGACCCAAACACGGACGTGTAATGTAAATAAATGAATTTTGAATATGGGGGTCACTTTTGGGGGGCAAAATAGAAAATTTAAAATAATGGTTACGTAACATATCAAATGAAAGGGCTGCTTATTGTGAGGGTCAAATATTTTTTTAAATTATTTTAAAACAAATAGTTTCAAAGTTGTTTAAGAAAATAGATGAAAATTAACCATTATATTATTAGAAAATACTTATATACTTATAAATTACAGGAAAATCTATAAGAAATCGTGTTTAGTTTGTATGCATAATGCATACAAACTTACATTTACAGTTGGAATTTATGGAAGAACAGTTTTTTCAACTACAAAGAACAAACAGTATTTTACATATTCATCGTACGGAACCCTCTCCACGCGAGTTCAACTCGCACTTATCCCGTTTTTTTTTTTAATTTATCCCGTTAAATAGAGAAAAAACTCAGGGCATAAAAAATAAAGACACAAATATCTAGTAGGTATCTAGTTTATTTTTTTTTTAAAAGTGTGTAATTCAAGGCATCAAAACAACTGAATGTCAGTTATTACTATCACAGTCTTCTAAATTCTGACTCAAAGATTGTAGGTTGCCTAAATTCTTTATAATTTCCTGGTAAATATCGATTCCCTTCATGAACGTTTCCACGTTCTGGTATTCGTCCTTGGCGTGTAATCTTGAGATCGTCTTCGCTTTGGTGGAGAAGCCAAGAGCTGGTATACCAAGGTTACGTAGGACGAGCATGTCGGAGGTCGCGGGGCACACCACGGGCGTAATCTTGATACCCCTGAAATGACATTGAATTACATCAATTTTATCTCGTGTAGAGATAGCGATAAAAAAAAATGTTTCAATTTAAAGGCTTGTCCTCAGTAGGGCACACCGCAGTAGTCGCGTAGTGAGTGATGTGACTTATGCTTTAGTGTGAACCAAGCTTTAGAAAATTAGAAATAAATGTCCCCTTACTAAATCACCCATTTCTATGTATTATTAGGGTTCCGTACCTCAAAAGGAAAAAACGGAACCCTTATAGGATCACTCGTGTGTTTGGCTGGCTGTGTGTCACATCCAATTTGCTTTGAATCTACTGGACCAATTAAGTTGAAATTTGGTACACACATGAATTTCTGTGACCCAAACACGGATGTGTAACGTAAATAAATAAATTTTGAATATGGGGGTCACTTATCGGGGGCAAATTGCAAAATTTAAAAAAAGTTACAAAACCGTGTGATATGTGATATATCACACGGTTTTGTAATGAATAATAAAAGTGTTTGTTGTGAGGATCTAAAATGTATTTTGTTATAATTTAAATAAAAATAGTTTTAAAGATATTGAAGAAAAAAGATGAAAATTGAGCATTCCCCCTTATCTCCAAAATTACTGAGCCTATAAATTTGAAAAAAATTAAGAAAATGGCGCTTTACTCATAGATTACAGGAAACTATAAGAAGTCTATGGTTTAAAAAAAAACATGGTAAATCTCTCAATATTGTGCAATTACAAGTACAATTTACATTTGCAGTTGGAATGTATGGGAGAACATGTTTTTCAACTACAATCTGAAATGTTTTCTTAGGATAAATTCATCCCAACTACGTACCTTCATTGTGCGTGGACCGACACGCACTTCACTGGTTTTTTAGGGTTTCGTAGTCAACAAGAAGCCATTATAGTTTCGCCATGTCCGCCTGTCTGTCTGTCTGTCCGCGGCTGAGCTCAGAGACTCTTAGTACTAGAAAGCTGTAATTTGGTATGGGTATACTAAATACTTGTCGTAGCCAGATCTTAAAATTGATCATTACATGAAATGAACATCAACCGCTGGTCGTTGAATACTCAACGTTTAACGATATGAATAGTTAAACGCACAACTACTTCATGATGTGGCAAAACATTAGTGATCATATCGTAAAATAGTTAGATTAACCACCGGTAGAGGCGTTGATGTCGCTTTGTTTTTGTTGTGTATCATGGCGGTGGCCACCAAATCAATCAAAGTACCACGCAAAAAAGTCGATTTACTTTTATTGGGTTTCCAAATATGATAATACTAGCTTTACCCGGCCCGGCTTCGCACGGGTAGCACTAAGTACCTACCCTACCAAACTACTCTACCGTATCTATCCTACCTACCCTACCTACCCTACCTACCCTACCTACCCTACATACCCTACCTACCCTACCTACCCTACCTACCCTACCTACCCTACCTACCCTACCTACCCTACCTACCCTACCTACCCTACCTACCCTACCTACCCTACCTACCCTACCTACCCTACCTACCCTACCTACCCTACCTACCCTACCTACCCTACCTACCCTACCTACCCTACCTACCCTACCTACCCTACCTACCCTACCTACCCTACCTACCCTACCTACCCTACCTACCCTACCTACCCTACCTACCCTACCTACCCTACCTACCCTACCTACCCTACCTACCCTACCTACCCTACCTACCCTACCTACCCTACCTACCCTACCTACCCTACCTACCCTACCTACCCTACCTACCCTACCTACCCTATCTACCCTACCTACCCTACCTACCCTACCTACCCTACCTACCCTACCTACCCTACCTACCCTACCTACCCTACCTACCCTACCTACCCTACCTACCCTACCTACTATAAACCTCACGGAGCCCGAGACCTTTCCAACGAATGCAAAACCGTGGAAATCGGTTCGTGCGTTCTGGATTTATAGCGTCAGGAAGGAAAACCCGACTTATTTTTATATAGTAGATGGAAAGCGATCAAGTTGGAAGTAGCGCTCGCTAGAGGCTGCCGCGGCGTGAAATGCAACATAGCACTTAAAATTAGTTTAAAAAAAATTAAAATGTACGCCGCTTATGTGGCATTCATGAAATGATCAATTCGAAGATCTGGCCACGACATACATATTTATTTATTTATTTATTTATTTATTTATTTATTTATTTATTTATTTATTAACTATGGACGACTTACAGCTAAAAAAAACAGAATAAAAAATAGTATGTGAGACTGACAGCCAATTAAAAGTCTTCACTTCTAAGAACAGATTGGAAGGAAAGAGTGTGAACAGCACAACACTGCTGCCAAAAAAAAATAGAGGAAAGAAAAAAAAAATTGTATAACATTCAAGCTTAAACCAAATTAATATACCATATTCAATACAAGAATAAAAACCTGAACATACAAATTATTTATTAAAAAAGCCAAGGCTCAGACACTTTCTGGCCGAGGACACACCTGTTATGAAAGGATCTAAATCATGCTGTTTGCACATGCTATTAAAGTTGCTACTTGCACGCACTATAAATGAATTTTGCCTGTAGTTCGTAGATGTAAATGGAACACGCAACGGTGCGTTCCATCGCTTTGACCTTCGGGGAACGTTAAAATAAAATTTCGATAGAATATCGGAGTTATTAATAGAATTATTGAAAATTTTTAATAATGTAATACAGTCAGAAATTGCTCGCCGATTAGTTAGGGGTAATATATGGTACTTTTTACAGAGGTTAAGGTAATCTTCAGACCGGTAGGGCACTTTCTGATGATAACATAAATACTTGATGAATCTTTTCTGGATGCTCTCTATACGATCGATGTACTTGTGATAACATGGATTCCAGATTTCAGACGCGTATTCCAAGTGGCTTCTTACAAAAGTACAGTAAAGAATTTTTAAAGTTTTGGCTTGAGTGAAGCACCTGGACAGCCGCATTATGAAACCTAATGCTTTAGATGCTTTAGCGACTATGGCATCAACATGAAATTCAAACGTAAGCTTAGAATCGTGATATACCCCCAGATCTCGGATGCAATTCGTTCTTGGTAGTACTTGATCACCTAAGATATACGATGAAGATATAATTGCGCGCTTACGAGAATATGTTAGAACTGAACATTTAGCAGGGTTAAGATCAAGCTTACTCCCACGACAATAAGTTTCCAGACGACGTAAATCATCCTGAAGTGCAATCGCGTCCACATGTGATGAAATTGTGGCATAGATTTTCATATCGTCAGCAAAACACAGCAACCCGGACGAAATTAAGCAAGAGTTGATGTCGTTTATATAGATAATGAAAAGTAATGGGCCGAGCAATGAACCCTGGGGGACTCCACTGGGGACAGGCACCCAACCAGACATATAATTGCTTAATACTACTGCTTGGGACCTGTTCTCCAGATAAGAAGAAAACCATCTGAGTAAATCACCTCGTATTCCCATACCATATAACTTTGATAGTAAGATCTCATGGTCAATCCGATCAAAAGCTTTACTATAATCAGTATAAACGACATCAACCTGCTTGCCGTTATCCATGGCGTCAGTAATAAAATCATTGAGCAGAATTAAGTTGGTGACGGTAGACCTTCCTTTCAAAAAACCATGTTGAAAGGAACTTAAGTTGGTGACGGTAGACCTTCCTTTCAAAAAACCATGTTGAAAGGAACTGAACGATTTTTTAAGAGCACCATACACCTGGTTATAAATGATCCTTTCGAAGATTTTTGCCACAATGCAGAGCTTGGATATCGGCCTATAGTTCACAATTTCGGTTTTGACTCCTTTTTTGTGAATAGGCGTTATGAAAGCCGATTTCCAAAGTTGAGGTACAATACAAGTATCCAAGGATTTCCTGAAGAGAATCGAGACAGGTTGGGCAATCGAAGTCGAACATCGTACAAGAAATTTGGATGAAATATTATCTGGGCCAGCCGCTTTAGAAGTATCCAACTTGCGAAGCAAGTTAGAAACTTCCTCAACGTTCACTACAATGCTACATATATCAGATAGGCTGAAAGTTTCAGTAAAAAGAGGAGGTGAAGAAATTCCATGACTAGGCCCGCTAGTATCCAGAAATGTAGAGTGAAAGTAAGTAGAAAACGCTTCGCATATTGTTTCTCCGGTACGCAACGCTTCACTATTATAGTTTAAAGTGCTCGGAACTGCATTTGAGTTG
Source organism: Xanthia icteritia (assembly GCA_949128155.2). Classification (NCBI taxonomy): domain Eukaryota; kingdom Metazoa; phylum Arthropoda; class Insecta; order Lepidoptera; family Noctuidae; genus Xanthia; species Xanthia icteritia. The sequence continues at coordinate 11,715,471 of OX421930.2, forward strand.
TGACGTTTTTTAACGAAGGTCCAAAAATATTTAGGATTTTCTTTAATAGATTTTTCGGTTAAATTCAAGTAGTTTTCATAACATTGCGACTCTAATACCTTTACCCTTTCACGAAGAAGCTTAAATGTTGATTCATCCGCTATATTGCCGTACGTCTTAAATTTTTTAAAATATTTGTATTTTTCTTTAATTGTTTTAATTAATGCCGAATTGTACCAAGTTGGATATGTTTTGCTACGATGTATTTTTTGTGGAATGTATTTTGTGTGTAAATTGAGAATAAATTGATTGAAAAAGTTTAATGATTCATCAATTGATCGAGTCGCAAACTCGGATTCCCAATCAGTCGTGGAAATGTCATTGTTGATAGATTCATAGTCACCTTTGTCGAACAGATATTGCGTCCGTGATGCGCATTCTAATAGAGGAGCTTCAACGAAATCCATACTAGTAAGTAGTGCTGGATGGTAGGGGTCGATGGGAACCAGCGGACTTGAACATTCAACCAGAGTAACCAATTGGTTAGAAAGTACCAAATCTAAAATTTTACCATACTTATTAAGTACACCATTGTATTGAGCAAAATCTAGGGTACATAATTCGTCACCAAGTAAAACTTCGTCAGGGCCATTCGTGTTCATTGGGACGAGCGATAGATTGTCAGATAGGACCCAGTTAATACCGCTCATGTTAAAATCACCAATGATGAGAAAGGTATCAGAAGAGTTACTCATAACTATTTGGTTCAATTTTGTGAGGTAATTGCGAAGTTGTAAAGAAAAAGAAAGGCCTAAGTTTTGCTGACATAAATAAACAACACAAATATGTAGGGTAATATATTTGCGTGTATTAGAATTTTTTAGTCGTATGCTGAGCCATAAATCCTCTGCTGTAGAATAGAAGGTAGGTTGGCATACAACTGAAAGTTCCCTACGTGTAGCAATAAGCACACCCCCACCACGCGACTGCCCGGTCAAAACATAATCTCGATCACGACGCCATACAATGTATCGTTCATCAAAGAATTCGGAATTTAATACTCCATCTAATAGCCATGTCTCTATAAGAATAATAATATCGTACGAGTTTAGCAACATTTGACGATAGAAGGTATCACTTTTAGTTCTAAGCCCGCGAACGTTTTGATAATATATATTTAACTTAGGAGCCATTGAAAGCCAAAACTAATAATTGTGTATAAATCTGCATAATCAATTAAAATAAAGCATTTCATTAAATAACATTGTAGAATAAGGTATAATATAATTAAATAAGTACAATGAAGGTAAAAGTCAAAATTTGCGCGAGCGCAAGAATCATACGATATTTTGTAGTAAACAGCCGTGCGAAAAAGCAAGCAATAGTGCGTGGTGCGTGCAAGTGCGAGAGAGTAAAACATATTATAGTGCGGTAAAGCTTTAAAGCAAACAGCGCGATAACGAACACAAAGCATAAAAGTAACTAAACAAAAGAGTGGTGTCGAACTCATTAGTACGTCAGAGGTGTTAAACATTTTGCAAAAAGTTATTGTGACCCAAGTGGTATTAAGTATTTTGACCCACTGAAGTAAAATATTATAGCAAAATAGGAAAGTAAGTGTAACAATTAAGAAGCTCATTAGACAATCTTGTTTAAATCTGACTCCTTCCTTATAATAAAAACTTTCGAATGATTGTTTTTAAGTATATGAATTTTACCATGCTTAACCCATACGTACTCATAATGTTTATCCTTGGCAATGATTTTAACTTTGGTTAAAAGTTTTTTGTACTCCACACTCAGATGATCGTTAACAAAAACACGCTGAGATGAGCCTTGAAACCCGATGTCACAAGTGGATAGGTCCTTCTTGGCGCGTGCCGCCGCAATGAAATCTTCCTTTACATACCGGTTTAAAAAACTCACTATTATCAGCTTTTCATTTGAACCAAAAATAGGGACCCTTGAAATATAGTTCACCTGGGTTTTAGGACAGTTGTAGTTAACTTTACGGCCGATAGCATCGATAATTGAGTACAAATTCTCATCCTTCTTTATAGGAACCCCCTTAATTTCAACGTTGTTTAGCTTGGATCTCTGTTCATAAGTCGAGAGTAGATACTTCGTACTCGCCAAGTCAGTCTGTAAACATTTCACTGATTCCTGAAGCTTATCAAATTCAGACACTTTTGCTTCAACTTCCACGAGCCTTGTGTCAAAATTATCGAGTCTTCCACCAGTGCCCTCACATGTCAACTTAAGCTCAGCCAATTCATCCTTGATCACGCGAATATCATCTACCAAGGTCGGCAAGTTAAGTAGCTGCCGCTTCATGTCACGTATCTCGCTTAATATGGTATCCAGCGACGCAGGTTCAGGGGTAGGCACAACTGGTGATGAGGTTCTGCAAGTGGGGCATTTCCATTGTGCCATCCTATTGACGCCCAGCTTTCTCCATCCGATTTCCGAGATGTTTGCACATCCAAAATCCAGGTGTTTCTTGCAACTGCCACACTGGACACTATCGTTGAACTGCACGTTACAAACTGCGCACGATTTCATTTTCAAAACTCTATAATTTGACCTGAACTAAAAACGTAAAAAGGTTGGCGATCTATTTCTTTTGAGTGGCGCGTACTGTGCGTATGAGTGTCCACACACGGAGATTAAACCCCCAAATTGTCTTTAGGGTAAGTACCTCCCCTGCACCTCCAGTGGAGATGTTTTTTTCTCGTCTAAGATATGGGGGGTGTCGTTGGAAAGGTCGTTCAAAAATAGAGTAAGTGAAATCATTTTTAGATTCACGGATTCGTTTGCAAAATATTAAGCTTTAATGTGCAAAATTTTGTTAGAGTCAAGTGCCACCCTACCTGCCCTGCCACCTAAATGGTTGGTTTTGGATATGAGAAAAATTCACGGCAGTGGTATATATAACAAAATTAAAAGGAAAACTATCACAGCTAAGTAGGCTTTACAGGTTAACGAGTAATAATCGATCAACTTACATTTTCATTTACAATGTTAAGTTTATTCTTGGGATAAATTCATCCCTAATACGGAACCTTTCTTTGTGCGTGGTCCAACACGGACTTGGCCTGTTTATATAGATATAGATACACTTTCGGCTGCCAATAAAAGTTGGGCTACAATGGAAACATGAATTGACTCATACCTACTTCGTGTGTGCCTCGAATTATTCCAAAACCTTGATGAATCAAGAAACCAGTCATTAATATCAAGTGCGACACGTTACCACTTACATATTGTTCAAAGTATTCTTCAAGGTAACCCAGTAAGTGTTGGAGTCATCTACAGCAGTGACTCCCGACTCTTTTTCTTGTCGGACGTACGATATTTCCGTTTTGTTACCAGCTTCTTGCATCCAAGAGTCCACCTGAAAAGCAAAGATAATTTATTATTAAAAAAACATGGTGAATAGATGCTATTTGGGCAAAAACCGACTTTCTTTATGCGCCTGTCGACACTATTACATTTTGTATATTTTAGAATGGTACTACTACCGCCATCTAACAGATATGTAAAGTACTACTCCATAAGGTTTCCTCACAGTTTCAGTAACCCCGCAAAAGATTTTCTCGGAACTGAGGAAGCGCCTCTAGTGGCTTACAGCGCCAACTGAAAATGTGACAGCGAGCGTCACGTTGCAGTAAGTTTTCAGTACACGAGTACCAAGCATCCGATCCAAGCACATTACCTATGTCGTGAGCTTAAGCAAAACAAAGCACTTACTAAAGACTGCATCTCATCGGCATTTGCGTCTGTGGATAATCTCATATCGACGGCCAGCGTCATTTTAGAAGGTATTATATTAATATATGGAGCCAAACCAGCCTGTAACATAAAAATTAGAAAATAATCAATGACGCATCGCATAATATTTAACACTAGCTGCGCCTCGTGATTTCACCCGCATACGTCTCGATCCCGTGAGAATATCGGGATTAAAGGTCTACCTATCTCCTTCTTTAGGTCATGGTCTACCCATGTGACAAATTTCATAAAAATCTGTTCAGCCGTTTTAGCGTGAAAGCGTAACAAACAAACAAACTCACTTTCGCATTTATAATATTAGTTTTTTAAAGTTAACCTGAAGGTACCTTATCTGATTCATTGTAATTTTTGCGGGAAAATATGATCATCGAAAAGCCCATTGTGTGACAGGATAAACGATTCAAGTATGTTAAATATAGGTCAAAGAATATATATGGATGTCAGGCAGTAGCCCTGCACTTTCGCAATTATTTCTATGGCCTTGGCAATGAAAAGCTAATATTTTATCGTGACCCAGTTACGTTCGGAACGCTGAAGAAATAAATTACAGATTAATTGATTATACATAAAACTGTTCATATTGTAGGTATCATTTACAGAATATAATAGTCTGTAGATGATGCTCTTGGACCTGAAAAAACATCACCTTTAGGTAAATTAAGTTAGTGTAGTGGAAGAGTGTACCACGCTCTACTATCTACACTCAACGCGTTTTTTGGTAACAACATCTTTAGTAAGACGTGTATTATAGGGTTTGGTTTATTTATTATTATAATTAATAAAACTTCCAACAATCATATACTTACTTCAATGATGTTAATGTTCACACTGGTGTATCCGGTATAATCAGAACCATTCTTAGTTTTCATGATTTGTTTTTGTGTGTCCCTGTACGCCATGACAGTGTTTATAAATTGATGAGCCTGTAAAAAAGAATACACAATATGGTGCCGATTCTCTTGTACAGCGAACTAAACTATCACTAAAATTCCTTACTTCAAAACAAATTCCCTACTGCAAAAAAAAAGTGTCTAAATTTAAAAATAATTTTGACACAACAAAAATCTAATTTGACAATCGCGACTCCACGTTCGCGACGCACAATTTTTATTACAGTCGCAGGCACGCTCGGGGGGTAGCCTTGATGTGTTTTATATGGAATTTTTCACTTTTTGTATGGAAAATATGAAAATTATTGCCTTCATGTTGAGTTTTATGTATTTCGTATAGGGTGTCGAAATTTTCATTATTTTTGCGATAGGACACATCATTTTCGAGATATAAGCAAAAGAAAAGAAAAAAGAGATACAGTACTGTTTTTGCACCTAAAGTTGAGGTGTTGATCTGAATTTTAGTTCATGACAACTAATTGTATTCCACACCATGACTACTAAATCTGACTATTTTTAATCGCGATTGAAAATCAAATGACTATTAGTTAGACAATCAAAATTTTAGGTGAAAAACATCAAATTCAGAATAGCAAAATTGCCTTTTTCACTAAATTAATAACTCAGTGCAATCTTAGTGCTGTCAAACTAAAACATCCATATTCTCATTTTGGTCGAATACATTTTGAATAGAATAAAAACTCCTTCGGAAGCTAGATACCTAGCTTCCGAAGGAGTTTTTATTCTATTCAAAAAGATAGGTAGCTACAACTTCGTTACCAATCGTAGGTGGTTAAAACTACGACGCGTAGTCTCCCGTAGCGTTGCGTAACCCTTCTATGTAGCATAGAACAGATTACGATGTATATATGAATGGTAACAGATATTCGTCGTACCTTTTCCATTGCACTCCCATCTGGCATTGTAAAACCATGACCTCCTTCACCGTAGACTGTGAACTGCATGTCTGAAAATGTGTCAAATAATCATGTAATCTAGAAAGATGTGTAGGTATACACTACGGATGTACTATGCCATATTGAATGCCGAATCATCGAATATCAATTGATCGACCAATGTTAATCGAATGGCTAATTAATCGAACGTTTATTTTATCGAATGGTTAATAAATTGAACCCTCTTTAAATCGTACACTCGTAATACATCGAGTGCTTAAAATATCGACTGTTTATCGAGCATACGCTCGATTAAACAAACTCTAAAATACTTACTCTACGCTATATTATTACTTATTCTACAGCTACCATTTACTGGGTACGTCTTTCATTGACTTGAATGTGCCCTGGCGATTGAGAGTATGTCATGCTCACTCAAATATTTCGCTGGTGGTGGCGTGTGTGTTGGATCGTTAAGTTCCCTTCAAAATGGTTGAGATAAACGGTGCGGTAGTCCCTTTCTTCTCCTAAAATTGTTTGTCCGAAAATCTTCTAGAAAAGAAAACTTCAGTAACCATAATGTTCAAAAATTCGAAATTTTGTTTTACATAAGTAATTATCTTTACTTCTAAAACCATTCTGTCATAATATCGAGTACTATAATAATTGAATCTCCTAATTTTGCAAGAAATAAAGTCATATGTCCTAAGTATTGTAATATATAATGTGTATTATTCCGAATGTTCATTTATAATAAAATTGTTAGTCCTAAAATATTTGCTAAAACTTAGGTTTTAGAGACAGAAACGAATCGCTGTAAATTCGACTCCACGCCGTCTTGTCTGCCCTACCTCTAGAGTGTAATTTAGAATCGCGTAGGCGCGGAGGGGCGAGGCGGCCCGCGAGCAGGGGGTCTACCACAATCTGCCTACCACAGTGGTTGTAACGCTCGCCGCCGCGGCTGAGGCTGGCCGGCGCACCGCGCCAGCCAGCAAGACGAAGCTGCGGCAGTGAGCGTTAAACCATCTGCGACGACAAGCTAGCGTGGGACCGCCGTAGCCTCGCAGGGCTGGAGCCGTGACAGAAAGCATGCCTGCTGCGTGCTCGCTTGCATGCTGCATGCTTGCTGCATGCAAGCACAACATGTGAACTATCTATAACCTAACCTAACTCGTATCTACGTAACGCCTGAGGGAAGGTCATAGCAAAAGCTTTGTAAAACAAATTTGTTTAAAACATTATTAGGATAAATAAACATTAAATCATTTGAATTTAGGACTTGATATCTTTTATTGAAAACGGTTTTAAATCTTTTGTACATATATGTATTATTGATTGTAATATTTATAACAAACAGATTTAGGGATTCCAATTGCATGGCATGTTATATTATGTGACATTAAGTTTGGGCAAGTTATCATTTGGACATATGATTATTAGGACAAAAAAAAATGGCACTAGATTATGGATAAAAAAGTTAGGGAACACAATAGAGAACCGAACGGTGCTGATCCGTCAGTAGGGACTGGTCGTCTCTTAGCTGCCACGGCTTATTTTAATTTTTGAATTGTTTCTATATTTTTATTACGGACGCTTTTTTACGTGCACGTCTTTCTACATTGTTCTCACATGTATAACTTCAACGTGAATAATGTAACCAATATTTTGTAACAATATTATGATTTAAAAGAGTGTCCGTGGAGTTTCTTACCCGTTCGTCTCCATAGGAACATACTACCCTTTTTAATGGGCAACTAGTTTCATATTTCTGACTGACTGACCCCTTGACAATTCAAAAGTTCCTGTAAATGGTTTAATTGAAATAAATGTTTTGAGTTTGAGATTGAGTATAAGGCGAGACTACAACGACAAAGCTACGACAGAGCTACGATGCTGCTACGACAACGCTATGACAAAGTAATGACGCTGGTATGACAAAATTACGAAGTTGCTACGACAAAGGTACGAAAATGCTACGACAACGTACGACAGCTACGAAGTTATTTCGACAACGTACGACAAAGCTACTACAAAGCTACAAAGTTGCTACGACAACGTACGACAAAGCTACGACGCAGCTACGCGGCTTATTTTAGTATACAAAGATGCAGTATGCAAGAAAAACGCAGACGTGACTACAAAATCACGTTTCAATTTTTAAGTATCTTTAATACCCTAATATAGCCTATGTCCTTCTCCCCAGGTTACCTATCTGTCAAAAATAACCATCCGTTCAGCCGTTTTAGCGTGAAAGCGTAACAAGCAAACAATTCAGTTTCGCATTTATAATATTAGTTAGGATTATATACATATATGTCGCCGCAGAGATTATTCGGCCATTAATTCAGTTGATTTTGTGATTAGAAGTTAACAATAGTACCTATCAATATTTAGAGAAGTTTTATGTTCGTTAATTAATTTTAAAGCTCAGATCAATTTATAAAGCTCAGATTTGGTTTGTAATGATTTTGACTTAAGTTAATGTCAAGATCATGACGAATTAAATCTGGTAATGCTAGTAAAATCACAATCAGATTATTTTTAAATAACTTGTTATTTTGGAACATTGTTTTGTAAATAGTACTACCTAAAATTTACTTACTTTTTCAAATGTAACGGTTAAACGTCATCTGTTTATTGGCGGTAAAGTACTATGTGATTGACATTTGTCTCCGGTCAACTCCGGTGGGGCAAACGAGTTAATAAAAGGCGCGGCTCCAGCGCGGAGCTCACTTTTGCTACCGATTTTGAAGACGAAACATTGTGAGTAAAATCTATGTCTGTTTGATTAAAATTATTTCATTAAGTACCTAGTTTACTTGATTTTATTTTTCTGAAATCCTTGTGTTTGCCTGATAGATCAAACATAAAATCCATTGTTGCTATAGCAGAACCGAAGACCAGAACAAGGTCAGCGGTTCTGCGTATTTTTTAAAATAACTACCCTATCTCAACTTCGACATACATATTACATATACACACATCAACACGGTCTAGGGATATTTTTAAAAAAGCGAATTACTATCAATGTGTTAATTATTTATGTGACATGTATATATTTAAAAGATACGTTATTTAATATTCTACCATTTTTTAATAATGGTTAAGGTACTTCGATTAAAATTTCAGGATTTTATGGAAAAAAAATGAAGCATAGACGGAAACCGTATATGAATTAACTTTTAATTTATGAGTAAAAACTGAAAAAAATAGAAAAATCATTTAATTTGTGTTTATAAACTTGAAGTTAGTAGTCTGAGAAAGCGCCCATGATGTTCATAACACATCGGCAACGATTCGGCATGCTCAGAACAAGGTTGTCAATGTCTTGCTGCGGAATATTGTCCCATGTCCTTCTGAGGTGCGCAAAAAGTTGATCTTCTGTAGCCAGATTTTCAGGAACTTCCTTCAGAGCTCTTCTTTGCAGCATATACCACGCATGCTCAATGGAATTTAGATCTGGCGATTGAGCAGGCCAGTCTAAGGCCCTAACATTGTGTGTATGTAACCAAGCTGCTACCGTTCTCGCCGTGTGTGCCCGGGCATTGTCGTGCATGATCAGGAAATCTTGCCCCATTTGTGTTCTGTGGGGCAAGATTACGGGCCCCAGCACCTGTTGGACGTATCGTTCTGCCGTCATATTGTCCCGCACCCAAACGAGATCCGTCCGTCCTCCAAGACGAATTCCTGCCCAAACCATAATTGTTCCTCCTTGGTATGGGTGAACTTCCTGAGGGTTCTGAAGACGGCTCCATCGTCCAGGAACTCGCCAAACACGCGTCCTTCGTGAATCTGGATGGAAGCCGAATCTGGATTCATCCGTGAACCATTGCTCACGGCCCCAGTCCACGTGGTTCCGAACCCATTCTAATCGTCGTCCACGATTGCCTCTGCGTAAAGGTGGGACCCGGAGTGGTCTACGAGAGCGTAGATTGCTTTCATGCAGTCGCCTTCTTACAGTTTGGTCACTCACAAGCACTTGGTGTTCCACTCGCAGCCTTTGGACCAATTGAGTCGCCGTTGCATTTGGTTGAGCTCGCGCAGTAATTTGCAAAAATCGATCTTGTCTGGGGGTAGTGATGCGACTTGGCCCCCGGTGCCTCTCCGCTACTTCACCTGTGGCACGATAGCGTTTCCACAATCTTGAAATTACATTTTGGTGGGTCCCTATGGCCTCAGCAACATTACGCTGAACAGACCCAGCTTCCAGCATTCCCACAGCTCGTAACATCTCCGCCCTCGTCAAATGTTGGCGTTGCATGGCTACAATACCTCAATTTTAACTTTATCTTTCGTTTAAAAATGAAAAAAAACTGTAACTAAACGTAATTCGTATTGTTTTCTAAATTTCGCACAAATGAAAATTCCCTCTCCTACACATCAAGACATTTTTATGCCACCGAAACAAAAGAATTTTCAAAAATTTGAATTTGGAATTAGTCTGAGATAAATTACAAACAAATCGGTGTATGAAAGATTACAATGCGGCCAGTACTTTTCGAGTTATTTAATTGAGTATGAAATATCCCTAGACCGTGTTGATGTGTGTATTATATATTTTATTTTTACAATTTAAGAAAGCTTACATACTAATACACGTAAATAGCAACGAAATAGTTAACAACTGACAATTGCTAATTACAAGCTTCCACATATAAATTACAAAGTTGTAATACAAGATTAAAATATATATTATAACCGACTGTAAGTTGATAATTCGATACAATGAATATGCGATGCGTTGAAACAAATATTCGATATTTTGAACACTCGATGTATCGAGTGTACCAACGATTTAATAAGTGTTCGATTTATTAATCATTTGATAAACTAAACGTTCGACTATTTAGACATTCGAGTAATAGTGGTCGATCAATTGATATTCGATGATTTTGTATTCGATATGGCATAGTACACCCTAGCCAGTACTTCGCCGATGGGCTGTATAAGTATTAAGATCAAGGCTGGAGCCATTTCTCATTTTATATTTTAAATCTAACGGTGTAAGAATAATAAGGTAAAGTAAGTAGCTTCTTACGCCAAGGTCTCCTGTCCACAAATGTCGCGAAAAGAGACTCATCCCTCGATGATAATCCTTCATCTAAAGCGAATCCAACGTTCATTGATTTGAACTCTTTCGTTTTGACAAAAGCTTTTATTCCGTTTGCACCTCCAATTTCTTCATCTGTAACCAAGTGTTTTGTTATTTAAAATATACCGTTTTACTCAGTTTTAGTCGTTTAAAGCGAGAGAGAGAGTTCTATATCTAAAGTATTTATAGCTTAAACTACTCTGACTGCTCATATACATTGTTAATATTAGTGATCTGTGTTGCGTTTAACATTAACGCGAACATTTTCTCTAGATGCACTCCCAACCATGGCTTCGACCTGCTGTTTTTGCTTAACATTGTAAAGTGGTACGGAACCTTTCGCTATTCCGACTCGCACTTAGCCAGTTTTTTAGTACCTTGGTAGGTAAGTAGTTATAACATTTGTGCAACAATGGGTACCAAAGGTACCAAAGGTCAAAAGTTCATTTCCGTAAATATGTACTTATACCAATATTACCGGCTACCTATTTTAATCGTTATCTGCATTATTCTTATTTGTGAAACTTTGTGTTGTAAACTTTAACATTTGTATGACGAAAAATGTGAGGACATTTGTCGTCATACAAATGTGAGGACATTTGTCGTCATACAAATGTGAGGACATTTGTCGACATACAAATGTGAGGACATTGTCGTCATACAAATGTGAGGACATTTGTCGTCATACAAATGTGAGGACATTTGTCGACATACAAATGTGAGGACATATTTTGTCGACATACAAATGTGAGGACATTTGTCGTCATACAAATGTGAGGACATTTGTCGTCATACAAATGTTAAAGTAAAATACAATGTATTCAAGTTTTATAACTAGCTTTCGTCCGCGTGAAATTTCTTGTTTGAACATAAAATATATTTTATGACATTCGGCAATACTATAGCTTCCATTAGTCAAATAATTTTCGGAATCGGATCTGTAGTTCCGAAGATTACGCCCTACATACAAAGTCACAAATCTTTATATAAGGTGAAGGAGATAGTTAACAAATGTAATTTATTTTACAAACCTGGCATTACTGTAACATATAAAGTGCGTGCTAAAGTAACATTGTCTTTTTTGAGTCGTCTAATAGCCTCTATGTATTGTATGCCAATGTCTTTGGTATCCTGTGTGCCGCGCCCGAATATGTCTCCGTTTGAGTCCATGTGCGCTGCAAAAGGTGGATAGGCCCATTCACTCTGTAACGAAAATGAATGGTAAAACGTACAGAAGAACAAAGAAAATACGTTTATTTGCGGTAAACATGACGCAAAGAAAGAACACCAAAAAGAACAAGCTGTGGGAAAATATGCATCACAATTCACATCCACGCAAAACGGCCATCGCTCAGCATAATGCTGGGACCCTACGCGAGACAGAGCCCCAGCGCTGGTTTTCGGCGACAGCTGACGTTGACGTGATGACGTCGACCGATGCAGCATACAATGAGATATAAAAAATTAAATAAATAAATATACAATACAGTCAACCGAACGTCGGTTCTTCGGTAGTAGGTAACACTTTGACCTTGAGCTGGCCTGGCGAAGTACGGAGTTTCAGTAGAATAGGAAGTCGTGCTTATAATGTTTTGCGGCCTACTGTAGGTACTATAGTACCTATAGTAAAGCGTTATAGGAAGCCCTTGTTGTTGGTATCGAAAATGATAGTCAAGGAGTTTTGCAGGTCCTTATAATATGAGCGTCAACAACAACTGCATATTCTTAGTCAAATATGAACGGCAGTGATTTAGTTTAAAATAAACTTTAATTACGATATTTACAGTAATTAGAAGGTGTGCTCGGTTGGAGCGATACAGACAGAATGGCTTACGAACTATTTGTAAATATTTTATTTAAAAAATGTAACTTAATCTAAAAAAAACAATATTTCTGGAATGGACCACCAGGCCACTTCAGATAAACGTTAACTTAAGTGTTAGAAAAAGGTGTCGTGTCGAAAAAGATGCACGAGTATAATAAATAACTGCAATCGGTGACATGGCTATTAACTAAATAATTAATACAAGGGGTGAGAAACAGGTTAGGGTGTCGACTGATTCACTTCATGTAAACTAATGCCTGGTATGCATAATTACCTAGCGATGAACAATCCAACTAATACTAACAATGAACAACCCAACTAATATGAACAATGAACTATTATCGTGGTGTACAATCTAAACGAACCGTTTAAAAATGAAATGTAAGTAATACAGGTAGGTATGCCGGGTTAAGTAGTCTGTGTATGAATCAAATTAAACCAAATTCTGATTCCAAAGTAAATAATTAAGTAAAGTGGGGAGTAGGTCACTGAAACAACGATAAGAAACGCGGTCATCTTCCACTATTAGCATTATAATTATAATTAATTAACGTTTTGCTCCGTAGCAAAACGTTAATTATAATGATCCTCCTATCATCACCTGCCGAATCAGCTAATTTCATTAATAAATATTTCGCAAATATTGGTAACCAACTGGCAAATGACATTCAACAAACCGTAACCCAGAATGACCTGAATCTATATCTACGTGCCTTACCTAGTCTCTCTAAATTTTTTGTTCTGCTGGATACAGATGACAATGAAATAAATAGTATAATAAACTCTCTAAAATCAGACAGTGCCCCAAGATGGGATAATATCTCCACCAGGTATCTCAAACATGTTAAACATGAAATAATTCCAATTATAACGCATCTAAGCTTTGTTTTAAACAAGGCACCTTCCCTAATTCTTTAAAGAAATCAATAATAACCCCCACATACAAGGATGGACAGGTGGGTGATGTGAACAACTATAGACCAATTTCTGTTATTCCTGTTACAGCAAAAATATTAGAAAAACTTTTAAATTCCAAATTATTAAGCTATCTTCAAACCAACAACATTTTATCCCCATCTCAATTTGGCTTCAGACGCGGTATTTCTACGGAAGACGTTATCACGTCTTTAACTACAGTACTAACAAAATAACTCGATAAAGTTACTAGGTTCTTATCGATTTTTATAGATCTAAAAAAGGCTTTCGACACGGTCTTTATTCACATCCTTGCCCGAAAATTAGAAAAAAATGGTATTAGAGATACACAACTATCTATTTTTACTTATTACTTGACAAATATAATACAGAAGGTTAAGCTAGATAGTTTTGTCAGTGAGGACGTTGACGTAACATGCGGCGTAGCTCAGGGTAGCGTTTTGGGTCCTATGCTATTTTTAATATATTTAAACGACTTATGTAATATGACAATCAATAAAGCAAAAATATTTTCGCATGCCGACGACACCGCAATGGTCTTCACCGACTCAACCTGGGTTGAAACCAAAACCAACACAGAAAAAGGTATGTTAAAAGTGGCTTCATGGCTAAAAACAAATCTCCTTACGTTAAACACGAGCAAAACCAATTATATCTGCTTCTCAATATATAAAAATGTCCAACCAGAACCTAATTTCAACATTAAAATACATGAGTGTAGGAGGAGGAGGAGTGATTGCGACTACAATTGTCCAACCATCAGTAAAGTAAACCACGTCAAATACTTAGGTATAATGTTAGACCAAAGCCTGTCCTGGTATTCCCAGACTGAACAAATTACTGCGAGAATACGAAAATTTATTTGGATTTTTAAAACTTTACGTCACTTATTCTCAAGGAGTGGCTTAGCAAAAAAAAATCTTATAAATGAAGTGTATATCTCGCTAGTTCAATCTGTAATAATATATTGCATTTCCATTTGGGGGGGCGCGCGTAAAACACGTTTCCTTGATGTTGAAAGAGCGCAACAGACATTGACAAAAGTAATGTACTTCAAAAAAAGGACCTTTTCCACCTATGAGCTATACCAATTAAGTAATTTATTATCAGTCAGAAAATTTATTGTATTAAAAAAAATATAAAACCCCTCCCCTTAGATCCTTATGTAAAATTTTCTCTCAGCAAATCATCTTTGGACTTGAAGAAAGAAATACAATATTGCTTACGCCCCTTTTGTAAAAACAGAATTTGCAAATATTCAGTACGATAAACGCTCGTCTTTCTTATATAATAAAATAAATAAACAAATAGATAAACATACTAAACCGTATAAAGAATGCAAATCGTTGCTGTGGATAGATAAGTTCTGCTATGATGAAGTAGAGAATCTTCTATTAAATATAAGGTCAAACCGTTCCCGCATAAAATAACTACACACACATATTATGCGTGTGGGTATGAGAGTGTGTGAATGTGTGTAGTTATTTTATTTGTGCGTGTGTGTGTATGTACACAACATGCACAAATACACATGCATGCACACGCACGCACGCCTACACACGCACGCATACACACGCATGCACGCTTAAATTTACACACACATATACCAACAGACTAATGATAATATCTAAGAATAATTCATTGATAAAGCTTTGTTTCGTAAGATGTTTACACTAATTGCAAGATATAAAAGAGCGGCGCCTCCTGGCACAGGCATTTTTACGCTTAAAAGGAGACGCTACCGACTGTATAACGTACAACGTGTAAAATAATGTTTTTTTTTTTTTAATTTTCATTTTCATGTATGTATGTGTAGGTCGTATTTTACCTCATCAGCTTTAACGACGTCCATGTGTGAGTTGAGCATAATACTGGGCAGTGAGGGGTTGGAGCCTTCCAGCGTGGCCACGAATATCGGTTTCCCAGCTGGCGTGTGCACTGCATAGGGGATTCCCAATTCCGTCGCCTGACGGACCCAGAACTCCACTGCATATTCTGATAAGTATGTATTAAAGGTTGATTAGTAATTTAGCTGCTTCTAGTCCATTTGAAAATAGGATTACACAATTAAGAAAAGCTACATAACTCGATGTCTGAAGATAAAACAGTTTAGCTAACCAACAGAACTTCCCTGTCGGCTACAGTCTCCATTATCTTAAACCGGGCAAAGCCTTTGGAAGCTGACTATGCCTAAAGGATAGATACGTTCTACCACGGCGTACCTCTTTAAAACAGGGTAACAAAGATGCCCAAGCACGACTAGGAGAACTCTACTCGCACACTGACTTATTAATTGTGGAATCTTAGGAGGATCGTCTACTTTTACAATGTTTGTAAATATGTGAGCACCATGTATCTATCACATAATTAGTTTATCTGTTGTTGCATCATTTTTAATTCTTAATTCTTTTTATCTATTGTGGTATAATAATTTTATTCTAGGTGCATCGTCCTCACATATAATTATATAACTAATGTACTTATACAAAATATTATAAAACATTTTAAAAGAGTAACGGTGGAGTTTCTTGCCCATTCTTCTCCATGCGAAAACTACCTTTTGGAAGGGGCGACTAGAATCAATTATTTTTGTAAATTTTTGACGTTCAAAAGTGCTTTATATGGGCCTATTTGAAATAAAAGATTTGACTTTTACTTCTACGTAGGCTTTGATAGAGCTATATACCTACGGCTATGTAGCTACACAAACAAACCTACCAGACTCTAGTTCTAAAGAACCAATAATTTACCGGTAAAAAAATGCTTGCATATGGTCACACAAACACAAATTGTTGTATACCTGTTATTTTCGGCTGTTCACTTGACAAACGAAGCACTAAGTTTGTCAAGTGAACCGCTGAATATATTATGTTATAGGATTTTATTTTCTAGTCCCACATAGGTATGAAACAGAAGCAGTTACGCCACGCATCTTTATCTCTTTAAACTGAAAATAAAACCAGTAATTTATACGCATCGTCATTTTAACAGCAAAATGATTATGGTTGTGAGGTAAAAATAATAGGTAATTAATTAATATGTATCTGTCAAAGCTGACTCATTCAGAGTCAGTGCAAAACAAAACCTATAGAAATAAAAAATAATTGCTACTTGGAAATATTATAATATAATATAATAAAACTTATAATATTAAAGCTGAAGAGTTTATTTGTTTGTTTGAACTCGCTTATCTCCGGAACTTCCAGTTAGTGGTACTGTAGTGGGTACTGTAGTGGTGTGGTGGAACTATAGGCCCATCACAGTTCTGAGCCATGTCTACAAGCTGTTTTCAAGAGTCATCACGAACCGTCTCGCACGCAGGTTTGACGACTTGCAGCCTCCCGAACAAGCCAGATTCCGTAAAGGCTTTAACACCGTAGACCACATACATACGCTGCGGCAGGTTATACAGAAAGCCGATGAGTATAACCTGCCTCTCTACTTAGCGTTTGTGGATTATGAGAAAGCCTTCGATTCGATCGAGACATGGGCTGTACTGCAGTCTCTTCAACGGTGCCAGATCGACTTTCAGTACATCGATGTGCTACAGTGTCTGTACGAAAACGCCACTATGTCAGTCCGACTCCACGAACAACCTGTCCTTCTGCAGCGAGGTGTGAGACAAGGAGACGTTATCTTTCCGAAACTGTTCACCGCTGCACTGGAGGAGGATGTCTTCAAGGTTCTGGACTGGAAAGGGCTAGGCATCAACATCAATGGCGAGTATATCACTAACCTTCGGTTTGCCGACGACTTAGTTATCATGGCTGAGACCAAGGAGGACCTCAGTACAATGCTCGATGACCTCAGGAGAGCCTCCGAAAGAATGGGTCTTAAAATGAACATGGACAAGACAAAGGTCATGTCAAATGCCCATGTAACACCCACTCTCATGAAGATCGGAGACGCTACTCTCGAAGTTGTGAACGAGTATGTTTACTTAGGACAAACTGACCAGCTAGGTAGGTCTAACTTCGAGAAAGAGGTCAATCGTCGAATCCGACTCGGCTGGGCAGTGTTCGGAAGCAATGGACGTCTTTCGGCTGAAATTATGATGATGATGATTTGATAGCCCAATTCTTTAGGAAGGTATAGGCTATTGGAGGTTAGGATCAAAACCAAACATATCCACTTTTTTCAATAAGTAAGAAATTTCAAAAAACTTAACTTGTGAACACATTTTTTTTTTGTTTTAGTGAATGCCGTTTATGTAAGTGATAAATAGGTCCATTATACAGTTTTTTATTATTTAATTGCTTGCACCGTTATCAGTAACTCTGGAGAAGTTATTATGGATAAGTGCAGTATTGTGAAAAAAAAAAACAGGTTAAGTGCTGTTTTGTTCCAACTTCATGGGATAAGTATGGTTTTGAGCGTTTTGCCTATCATCATTTTCCATATCAAAATGCGTGAGATTTTACTGTTTTATTTAAATAAAATCAGAAGAAAACACACAACCGCCAACGGTTTTCCTAGGAATCACACTAGATTTACTTAATTGTATAACTTATATTTTTTTATTATAACTTTATTTACACACACTAAGTGGGCACTCTGTTTCAACCCCAAACGGTTCAAACATATAAGTCCCAATAAGATTGGAGTATTTGCGCCGTTTGAGGTACGTTTACCTCCAGCAGCAGCCCCAGCACAGCCCGCCGTGCTAGGAAGATGGGATGGCGCAAGGGTGTTGACACACGTTGCATCCCACACCAAAGGCCTACCTACCTTCCAAGGCATTATAGTCTCTTCCCATCGTCGCGTGCCAAGCCATTGGGTTCTAAAACAGCTGGCACTCCGGCGGTGACAAGAGCACGACGGATGATGTCATTTATGCTGGCGTGCCGTGCTATCCGGCCTGCGCTCTTACTGCAGGATAGGCCATGGTGTCCGAGACAGTCGACACCTTCACCGCATTAGCAGCGATGCGGAGCCACACAAGGAGCGCCCAGACGCAGACAGGTAGCGAGCCAGAAGGTGGTATCACCCAGCATAGTGCCTATGTTGGGTGACGGTAGCGTCTGAAGCCAGAGACCCAACTCCCACTCACCCACAGCTAGCAGGCGTGCACGCTCAGCAGTATTGGTGGACGTATGAATAAGATTATTCTGTACCAACCTGCAGAGCGGCTCATCCCACTGCCCCTGTGAAGATGGGTTCACGGGCCTATCTGTATTCGGGCAAGCCGCTTTTCAGGCGTTGACAATTAATGCTTCTACTGAAGGCACCGTTGATGAGACTTAATAAATTATCTCAAACATAAAAATATAGAGCAGTAAGGTCAGGTGACGTATGTCATACTATTAGAGCCTGTACGTGTGCTGTATGTTTAAATACACGCTAACTACGCGACGACTGAACAGTGACCAGCGAGTAGACCGTGAGTCAAGTTAAAAACTCAAAAGCCAATCCACGACTTGCGACCTGATCATGACGACCTGAGTGCCTAGCGTGTGATGGATTGCTGAGAGGTGAGAAAGTAGTGGCATGGCACAAAACAAGTTAATTAATACGATTATCACAATTTTTTTCAATATTTCATATATTTCCAAATTCTACCTTTGCCAGCATTATTGACATTTTCGTCGGCATCTCTAAATATTTTTTAAACTTTTGTACCTCGTTGTGAAGATGCCTTCCCCGTATTTGTACGCTTATTGGCAAAGTAAAATTTTGAGATAACTCGTGTCAAAGTTTAAGTACCTACGTAGATTATTTATGAAAATAGTTAATAAACTTCATCCTTTATTTTTTTTACTGTTTGATGTTTTAGAAAATTTGGTTACATCAAAGTTTGGTTTATTAAAGTATTAGGTACCCAATGGAATCGCAATGAAGGCCATTCAATTTGAGAGTTTAGAGAAAAGTGTTATTTTGTAACGATTTCTGAGAAATTTTCAAAAATACATAAAATTTGGGTTTTCTCGAATCCCATAAATTTTTGCCTAGGGTTTATGCGGTGCTTAATTACATAATAGTTGCAAATGGGTCACACTATCACGTCCTAGAAAGAATACGTCAAATTACAAGTCACCCATTATAACTAATGTACCTATACAAAATATTGTAAAACATTTTAAAAGAGTAAGTGGAGTTTCTTGCCTATTCTTCTCCATACGAAAACTACCTTTTGGAAGGGGCGACTAGAATCAATTAATTTTTTTTTGTCAAGTACATTTTGAAGTTCGAAAGTGACATTTATGGGCCTATTTGAAATAAATGCTTTGACTTTGACTTTATGGTCTAGTGGTTATGTGGTTTAGAACCAATTTCAAAACTAATATTTTTTTATCAGGATATGTTGAGGTTTTGAAGTAGGTAAACGTTAATATTAGACATCATTTTACAAGGGAGAATATGCTGTTTTTAAACTAAACTGTATTTGCATAAGGTAGATTTTATAATGTTGTGCAGAAATCGCTAAAATCGCAACTGCCAAAAGTAGATAAGTTACCCCCTCTTAACGTTACACTACAACCCTTAGTAGGCGAGCAAAAAGAAAAAAAACAGTAAGAACGCTAAGCGAAAACGAAGTAATAGCGCGGCCGGGCGAAGCGACGCGACGCGATTGGTGGGGGGACCAAGAACTGACACGCGGGCGGAGTCGCAGGCAGAAGTTAGTCTGCATCCTGATAATAATACCTACATGTCATGATAATAATTCTACATGTCTGTTATCAGTTGTGGGATGTTTAGTACCTAACCTACTACGAAAGATAGCAAAGGGTCGGGAAGCATAGAAATAATAGTTAGGTCAAAGAGCATAAACCCGGTTACTACACCTTACCTTCATACAACCTACATATACCTAACTTACAAGTTTGACACTAGTTTTGTTTTACATATCGTCACAAGGTCACAATCGTATTACCTACCCATCTTTTATTACTGCTATCCAATGAGAGCGTTTATCCTAAAAGTTGGCAACGTCGCAAATAGCTGTCAAATATTTACCTGTTTTTTTTTATTAATTTGTCAATATTACTGTATGGAAATAAGAAATTTGGCTAACTAGCGAACTAAAATATTGAGAAATGCAATAATAAATATCGTAATCCGAATATTTAGTTTAAGATGTAAAAAAAGTATTTGGAAACTTTCCAAATGCCTCTTTTACACCTAAAACGGTTACAACATCAAATTCAATGTTATAATTGTAATTCATTAATATTCTAGTTCGCTAGTTAGCCACATTTCTTATTTCCATACATTTATTTACAACGTTGCCCACTTTCAGAATAAACGCCCGTATCCTTATTTGAAATTCTACCTACCTCTCAAGGTTTTACGAGTAGGTAAAGTTTATTTTAATTGTTTTGTTGCGCAACAAAAAAGTAAAAATAAGGATATGAGCGTTTATTCTGAAAATCGCAACATCGCAAATAGATGTCAAATATTTCGCTGGTTTGATTAATTTGCAAAATGATGTATGGAAATAAGAAATGTGGTTAACTAGCGAATTAGAATATTAATAATATACTAATAAATAATGAAGTATAATAATTATTAGGAACCTGGTTGACCTTTAGATACACTTCGTCATTTTGTCAGAAATAAATTACCAAAAAATAAACTAGTGGTTTTAAATTCGTTATGAATGTATTTATATATCCTAGCACATGTAAAACCGAAGGTATCTACGAGTACTTACTAATATTTTCTTCGTTGCTCGTATCTATACGGATGTATTCCCGAAATCTCTTAACTGCGCCTAGTTCTAGATATTTGCTGTAGTTGTTCCGCAATGGCCCAGCATTACACTTGAGTAATAATGACAGAACACACAGTAGAATAAGTGACTTTAACATCTTTGTTGCTAGCCTGAAACAAAATAATGTTTAATCAAGACTTCTTGTTTAAACATTATTCAAAATGTGTGAAGCGTGATGTGTGAACAAGTGTTCACACATCACGCTTCACACATTTTTGGAACAATAAATTCTGAAAAAGGAGATATTCAGCGGATAGGTTTTAATACAGTAGATACATGTCACAACCTTGCGTTTGCTTTTCTGACTGCAAAAAACAGCTGGTCAAGACATAGGTACGTATAATTTTATTCTAAGCTGTTCGTCACCTGTAGATTTCAGAATTACGTGAAACTATGTGTCCCTATCCCTCTCGCAGAGAGGAGACTACAGTCTCCCAGCAGCAGTGAGAAAATTATAGACTGCTATGCTATGCGACTAGCAAGCAAAATAACAATATAACTTTCACATTAATAAATAATCATAGTACCCTAATTTATGTAATAATATTTAAAATTAATTACTTTATATATAACATTATTTTTTGTTAGGTAAATAAATAATTAAACGCTGGAGATTGTATGATAAGGCTCAAGAACAGTGACTGTAGGTATTAGTCAATATTACTTGTAACAACAAGAAAGAAACGATGAGTAATAACTAATAAATTAGCTACAAAGGTCCTCATTTCCTCAAGGTTTGCAATGATATTTAAAACCTATAGGTAGCAAAGATATTTTTTTAATAAAATAAATAATTTATTTTTTAAATGTATTAAATAATAATATACCTAATTATGACCTATCTACAGTGAAACAACAGTTTAACATTTCTGAAAACGTGTTGTACCTAAAAAGTAAAAAAAGTGCCTAATAATAAATAAGTGATAGTGTTTACTCACCTGCCTGCTCGTGCCGATATCCTTCAGTTAATGAACGTTATTTTACTTGCACTGCACAGTTTTCTCTCTCTCACCGATACTTATATGTCGCACAAACCCGCCAATCGCGACAAGATTACATGATTATAATATGAAGTTGTTTAATTCGACCAAAAATATTCACATTCACGACCACTCACCCGGATAGCCAGATTCCAAAATGTTAGCATACTCGTACATTGAAATATATTTTTTGTTCAATAGGTCTCTACTTGGTATAGAAAACCCGAGACATGATTAATGTTAAAATAAAGAGTTATCAGATTTCAAAGTTGTTATCATATCACCCTAATTCGTTTGCAACGTGGAACAAAAAAAAAAAGCAATTGTATTAAAATACACTCAAAACTTGCACTCAGTGAAACATCCGCTTGAATACTGACTCATGTATTTACATTGGTTAGGTACACACCTACTCAGATCACAGTTATTAACACTGTCAGAAGGGACCCTTAGATAATTTCTATTGAGTATCGAGTCTTACAAAACAATAAATTGAGTTTTACCAGGCAATAAATTAAAATATTTAAATTCTACGCAGTTCAACAGCATTAATTTTTGAAATAATTATAAATTGAAATAATACGCGATTTCAAATCACTATTAAAGTAGGGGAGGTAGGGGAAGCCACAAATCTGCTCCTCTTTATATAATTAACTCTCACATCAAAAGCTCTACCTCTATAGCAACCAGATCCTTCACAGGTCTTTTTTTCTTTTTTTTTTTTTTTTTTAAAAAAGTTGCCTCACACTAGGAATTTCTCCTGTGTCGTGCGTGGGTGCGTTTACAAACATATAAACTCACATACACAAACGGCCAAATGGCGGCGGTCTATTAAACTTGATTAGACAAAAACAAGGTAATGTACTATTCTAGTAATCCTAGGTGACTTTAACGCCCATATTGGTAGCAGTGTTCACTTGTCGCTTAGTTTGCGTGTATTGAAACTATTTGAAACATACAACGCCCGCACTGTATACTGTAATAGTTTGACAAACGTCGCCTGTCTTTACTCCTCTAGATTTTTATGTATAGGATCATGTGACATGCCTTATATACTCGACACCGGTACCTTCAGTAGAAGTACCTACTCAGGTAACGAGTAATACATGCAGCGGAACAAATAAGGGCCACAGCAGACTAGCTAGTTTTAGCATCGGCGATTGGCGATTTAGCCGCTTTTTAGAAGCTAAATGCATCGATATAGTCGCAAAATCGCCGATGCTATAAGTAGCTAGTCTGCTGTGGCCCTTCACTTTAAAAGTTACCAAGATAGAAGTTAGAAGAAGAGTAAGGGCTTGTATAAGCCACAGAGGTGCCCATTTCGAACAAAACCTAACCAATAGCAATGAACTCCACTGCGTATTCTATGAAACAACAACAGATATGACCTGTATGTAAGCGGTAAGATTCGGGTAGGGTAGGTACTCGGTGTGGGCCACCGACCGAAACAAGCTGAAACTGGTGTTTTATTTTAATTTTAGCCGTGCATACCCTGTCTGAAATCCCGGTGCACGCCACTGCGTGCGGTAAGAGTCGGGTAGGGTAGGTAGTTGGTGGGCCACCGACCGAAACAAGCTGAAACTGGTTAGTTTATTTTAATTTTAGCCGTGCATACCTTCTCTGTAATCTCTGTGCACGCCACTGGTGAGCGGTGAGACGGGGGAGGTAGACAAAGGCTAGGCTAAGTCTGCCAATTATTTCAATGGCGCCCTCCGCCGTCTCACCGCTCACATACTCGTACCTACTTCAGGCGGTGACTAGCAGTCGTGCGCGGACTATATTACCTACTTATATTTCTGTGTAGGTACCTACACATATGCAAACCAATAGTTTATTTTGTTGCAGCCTCGCATGATCACGTGGTTGTTAATCATAAATGTTAATTATACCAACCAAACCCGTTAATTAGATTAACCTTTTATAACGGGTTTGGTAACAAATGACATAACATAATAACATATTATTTTATTTTTACCCGACTTTTATTTATTTATTTATTAAAATTTTATGCACAAGTAAAAAAAATACTGTACAAAGGCGGACTTAATGCCTGAGGCATTTTCTACCAGTCAACCTTAGGGTGGAGCAGAGACAAAACATGGCAGGTGCAACATAAGTAATAGATAACTTGAAAATGAATACTTACTAATACATACATACATACATATAAACCGAATAAACTTTGTCAGGAGAAATAACGATAGGTAGAGGAGAAAACAAATCCAGCAAATCAGCACTGCAGATTCTGCCAACTTTTCACGAATATGTTCACGTGCCTTCAGTTTGAAAGATAACCGACTGGTTGCCATCCTGATGTTCCGAGGAAGCGCATTCCAAAGAAATACCGCCTGGACAAAGAAAAAAGAGTGAATAAAACCAGAGCGGTGAGAAGGACATCGTAGAAGACGATTGTTGGTAGAACGAAGATTTTTACTATGAGCAGAGCATAGGTATTGAACATGGGAAATCAGGTAAGAAGGAGTATGTAGTGGGTTTGTCGAGTATAGAATACAACATAGACAGAGCCCTCAACTCTCTACGCTGACGTATGGGTAACCATTTTAAAAGCAATCGATGCGCAGATACATGATCATACTTTCGAAGATTGAATACGAATCGAATGCAGTTATTTAGAAGGCGGTCAAGTTTATTGAGGAGATCTGCATTCAGGTCATAGTAACACACATCACCATAGTCTATTATGGGAAAGATTAGGGACTGTACAAGCATTGCCTTTATGTGTGATGGGAGGTTTTTCAACCGATAGAGCGACCGCAGCGTTCCGGTGACTTTTTTATTTACAGTCGTGACCTGCTTACGCCAGTCAAGACATGTGTCAACATGCAGACCAAGATCCTTAACATCGGAGCTAAACGGGACGACTGAATTGTCAAACATTATAGGTGGCACAGTTAAGCCATTCAGCTTCCTCATACTGTGGGCGCTCCCTACAATGACAGCCTGACACTTGGTAGGATTAACCGCCAATCTAAAACGATCAGACCAGTTTTTAACCACACCTAAATGCCGGTTTAGCTCCTCAATCGCATCGGATATGTTCTCCACACTTGCCTGGCAGTAAAGCTGCAAATCGTCAGCATAAAGATGATACGCAGTTCGAAGTTCAGTGGTGATGAGATTAATAAAAATTGAGAACAAAAGAGGAGATAATATACCGCCCTGAGGGACGCCAGCTGCAAGTTCACACCACCCAGACGAAGAGTCTCCAGCACAAACAGACTGCTGACGCCCTTGAAGATAAGAGGAAAACCATTCCAATGCCTCCCGAGAGACCATAAGATAGGAAAGGATGGATAAAAGGACTTCGTGACTGACGGTATTAAAAGCGTTGGAGAAGTCAATTAACACTAAGACTGTACTTTAGTGTCTTCCATTCCCCGCCTTATATCGTCAGTCACTTTAAGGAGAGCTGAAACGGTACTGTGCCCAGGCCTGAAACCGGATTGAAATGGACTGATGAGGGAGTTGCGGTGAATAAAGTGGGAGAATTGCTTATGAACACTGGCCTCGAGCACTTTAGATAGAAAGGGAAGGATGGAAATTGGGCGAAAGTGACTAGGAAGAGAGGGATTGGGTATCTTAGGTAGAGGCCGAACAAGGGCTTTACGCCAGCTGGAAGGGAAAACACCGGTGTAAAGGGAAAAGTTTATGATGTGGGAGATTGCAGGAAGGAGTTGATCAAGAGCCGCTACGATCATATGGCGGCTGATATTATCGCAGCCCATAGCTTTGGATTTAATAGAAAGGATTATCTTTTTGATATTTCCCGGGTCGACATGGGTGAAGACAAAGGGGTTAATATTGGGACGCGTCAGACCAGCAAGGTAGTCTAGGGTTCGACATTTGGTTAGACTATCTAGATTGGGAACAGTGGAGAAATGGCGATTTAGATCATCCAAACCAATCAACTTTTCAAGCAGTATGATGCAGTTGGTGTATTTTAGTTACAGAATATACGTACGAGGCTACTAGATAGTCGTTAACGGCGGCTTCCGAGTCTGTCGATCCGTTTTTGAAGTGAAAACTTCTGCGCACTTTCTGAACAGTGAATGAAACTGAACGCTGTAAAATTGAAATGCGTGTACCTACTCGGCGCTGAATCGCGTATACTCGGCTCCAGTCGAGTTTTCACTTCTATCTTATGGGTCGCACTATAGATAGCGTTTTAATAATACATCTATGGGTGGCACACACGCTACGCTAAATTGCACCGACAATCGAAACATGTGTGTCATAAAAACTGTCGTAAGTTTTTACGATTTTTTAAAATTGTTTCGTCAGACGGAGTACTATGAAAATTTCAATATATAAAACTGAATCGGAGGAACCTGTGCTGATAATCGTAATGTATGCCGAGCGCTCAGTTTTCGCATGAATCGCGCCCTTTAGGGTATATTATTATCTGTGGGATCAAGGAGTAAAAGTTTTTATTTTTTGCCAGCATTAGCCAATCTTTACACCAGTTCCCCCCATTTTTTTTTCCGCGTCCTGATTTTTTCTGCCTGTTGATTTTTTATCAACATTAATGCAACAATAGCACAGATAAAACTGAAAGTGTATGGCGCCAGTATGGTTATAAGCACACAACCTCTTTTTTACCCGACTACGGCGAAGCAAAATGGAGAAAGAAAAGAAAAACATTCTTAGCATAACAGAAATGACTGACAGACAAAAAAGGGAACAAAGGAGAAGATGGCGAAAAAACTCAAGACAATATTTGAATAAGCTACAAGAACAAAAGAAAGTACAAAGTATTTTACTGGAGAATTTGCCACCGACCAGCGAAACTGCAGATTCTGAAGTATGCGACCCTTTGATGGTAATAGAAGAATCACCAAAATCTACACCCAAGTTAATAAAAAGCCAAAGACAGACGAAATGTTCTTCAAGTGCTTTGAGGCAGTTATGATATAGATCAACGAAAGTGATTTCTAATTTGCAGAAAGAAGTAGGTAAACTTAGGAAAGAGAAGGATATGCTAAGAAAACAAATACATAAAGAGCGAATGTTACAGAAAGTAAGAAAGTCTATTGAAGATACCTACTATCGAAAAAAAAGTAGATCAAGTAATTAATTATATAAAAGCTGATAAAATACAGGAAGTTAAGAAAAAGCTACTGTTCAATGAAACGCTCAATCACAGAGTGTCTAGCAAATACAAAAGTCTTCCTAAAAAAGACAAAAGAGGTTTTGTTGAAGATTCGAGGCTCAAAAAGTATGGAGTGCTGTCAAAAGTAAATTTTAGTATAAAAAAGAAGTAATAGAAAAAAAAGTGTGAGAAAAGAAAATAGCGGAGATAAAACGACGTGTGGAAAATTTTCTTCAAGAAGACGTTAACAGTCAGGTAGCTCCTGGGAAACATGAATTTATCAAAACCGGTGGTGTAAAAAAACAAAAGCGGTACTTAATTGACAACATCAAAAATGTACACGTGCAATATTGTGAGGAATGGGGTCGCATTTCCTATTCGTCGTTTTGCAAATATAAACCGAGATGGATAGTTCATCCTTCAAGTAAAAGAGATACTTGCCAGTGCAAGCTACACGCTAATGTTAAGCTGCTCACAAAGTCCTAATATTATGAAAAAGTTATATATTACTAAAAAGCTAATATTATGAAAGAAAGTTCGACTACCGAAGTTTTACAAAATGTTTGTTGTAACATATATAACAGAAAATGTTTGGAAAGAAAATGCCAGAGCTGCGAAAACAAAGTAACGACATATCAGGAATTCGATAACAGTAAAAATATTGTTTACCATGAATGGATTTTTGAGAAGCAAGAGTACAAAGGAAAAGAGTAGAAAAGATAAAAGAGTAACATTAAAGAAAAAAGTAGATACACCACGTAATATAATTCCTAAGTTCGAAACATTACTGATAAACTTTTTCAAACATATCTTAAATATCACAATACTCAGCGATAAAACAACTAAAAGAAAATATATCTGTGAATGAGGTGCTATGCCATGTAGATTTCAGTGAAAACTATTTATTTAAATACAATGAAGAAATCCAAAGTTTTCACTTCGGCGGTAGTAGACAGCAAATCTCTCAGGACACTGGGATTATTGTATTATATAGACAGTCAAAGTAAAGAAAAAGCCTGCAAATCTTTCTGCACGATGTCTAAAGATATCAAACACGATGCTTCAGCTATATGGGCACACCTTGAGCCAATTTTGACCATGGCTCAGGAGTTACTGCCACTTCTCACAACGATTATTTTTTTATCTGATTCGCCCTCGAGTCAGTACCGCAACCGATTTATTTTTTACATGATGACGAAATAGAACGAGCAATTACCAAACCTCAAGCTAATATCGTGGAATTACCATGAGGCAGGGCACGGAAAGGGAGCCCCGGATGGCATCGGTGCCGTTGTTAAAAGGACAGCCGACAACCACGTAAAATACGGTGGTGACGTGGCAACGTTCGAAGACTTCGTCGAAGTCGTTCAGAAAAATATAAATAATGTTGAGCTTATCGTTAAAGAAGAAGAAGCGATATCTAAAAAAAAAGGTACGATCAGAGTCCATCAAGCTGTTTAGTCTTCATCGTTGCGCTTTGATGTTGTGTTAAGAAGCCTCAGTGGTTTTGCTTGCCGTGACAGTTATGTACCATGCATACATGCGAATCATCTTGGAGTGCTAAATGTGGGACTTTGCCAAGAAGCAACTGCACCATCAACATCTGGTAATACTGACGATGACGTTGTGATGAGGTCAACAGATTCCTTAACTGTTGGACCTACTGAAATTGCTTACGAGCCTCTTGATGACAGCAGTTTAGTTCTCATCGATTCACCAACTATATTTAACAATATTGGAGACTTGGGACAATCGAAGAATTACCAATTGAATCAAATTTTGGTCATCATGGGGATACATATAATAGCATGGATTGCCACAGTGAGGCCGATAGAGAAAACGTAGAAGTAATTGATTAAAAATATGACATAGAGACGATTGGGTAGTGGTTGAGTATAAAATGAAAAACAGTTCCATCTCAGTATTTTATTGGTAAAATGACGGATAAGATGTGCAATACACTGGAATATAAAATATATTTTTAAGAAAAGGGCAGGGAAGTTCAGTTAAATTTAGCTGGCCAGTGATTAGTGACAATGATATAGTTGCTGAATCTCGTTCTTCAGCGTTTGGACGAGCCAGAAGAAACTAGAACAACTTGGTTTTTTTTTTTAAATAAATTGACCAATTTATTTAAAAAAAAAAACCAAATATTAGTTTTAGGTAAATAGCTAGGTAAGGCTCTAGCATGTAGTCAGCCTTCTTCCTCAGACTGATTAGATTTAACGTGATTAAAAGTCATTAGTTTGTTTAATTTTACGCAATGTTCCTACTTATTGTTATAGGTATATTAACAAAATGTGAGACAATTATTTTATGATGCTATATTTTATTTGATTTTTATGAAAACAAAGTTATCGTTCTTTGATTAATTAGACGTTTTGAGAAACTGGTACAAACTTAGAACTTAAACATGGATAAATAGTGATACTCAGTTGTTGTATTTTGTATCTTAACTACATAGATGTTCCATGGTATGCTGTTTATTTTTATAATAAAGATTTTTTAAATTTTAATAGGAGTTATTTTATTTCACCCATAAACTTTTCACTACCTTCCTTACTAAATCATTACACTCATCATATTTAATTACCCACCAAACTTAATCATTACACTCTCACCGTATTTCATTACCTTCTACAACATCATTACACTCCATCGATTTTCTTGAAAAGGAAATCATTTTCATGAACGCCTTTCACAATAACCCACATCTAGAAGGTATACGAATAATTTAATTGATTAATTTTGCGAAATCATAAATTAAAAATACATTCCACGAAATTACTTCGATTTGGACGAAACGGCGGAATCACTCAAATAATAACCCCAAAATAATTTAAATAAAAAGTAAGTTCAAAAACTAAAACCCGACTACTCAAAAATGGTCAAGGTAAAGCCGTGGTCACAATACTCGCAATGCCATTATAATTTTGTAGGTGTACGTACAATCATGCGACCACGACCTTACCTTGACCATTTTTGTACCTATGTCTTGATTTCTGTCTGAACTTGTTTCATACTTTTTTGGGCGTGATTTTTCAGTAGTCGGGTTTTAGTTTTTGAACTTATTTTTATCCCCACTTAAGATTGTAGGTATTTGTAATTTTGTATAACACCAAGGAGTATTTAAATAAAAAGCTTTACCTATTCTTATATTTATTTATTATATTCATACAATCAATCTTTAATAGACGAATCAATTTTGTCATCGCCAAATTCTTCGAGCGACAATATGTTTGCTTGTCCTTCTAACGGCAAATCTTTGTAGCCCTCGACCTCGTCTATGGCGGAGTAAACTGCTTTCTTTTCGATCTTCGCTAGAATCTTCTTGTCGTGAAATGAGTGGTTGTGAAGGTTCGCTCTGGTGACAAAGGAAGTTGTTAGGTTTTATAGATTTTGAAGCAGTCCAAGGCCCGCTTGCACCACAAATCACTAGGCTACACATATTTAAAAAATAATTCTGCCTCATCTTCAAATGATTGACAGACACAAAGCGATGTTTTAAAGACGTTTAGCGGTAAATGGATTTAGCTATTTGTGGTGCAAGCGGACCTTATAGCTAGATTCCCAGACCCATTTTGACTTTGCATAGCTAAGTAAGCAATTCATACGAATATGAACCTTATTCCTATGCAGTTAATGTTCATAAGTCATAGTAATGTTAATATCGCATAAGCAAATGTGAGCAGAGCAAACGTTTCATAAAAATGGGTTTATAGGTTCTAATTCAAGATTTTGAAGAGATTTTGGGAACAGATTTTTCTTTTTGAATAGGTTACTCGTATATTGTTTTTTATCCAATAATTTCTACGTCATGTATTCAGTTTAAGGTATAAAAATGGCTAACATAGACATATTAGCTTATCTAAACAAATAATAAAAAGAGAAAAGATTAGATTTTGTGTATGTTTGTTTGTTACGCTTTCACGCTAAAACGGCTGATCGGATTTGGATGAAATTTAGGACATAGGAAACCTTTTATCCCGATATTCCCACGGGATCGAGACTTATGCGGGTAAACATTTTAATAGGAATAGGTAGTTCCTTAACAGCCTTCTAAGTTAAAAAGTTGTTAAAATGTTTTTTAAATCATTTAAATCGGATTTAGCTCTAATAAGCTTCCTTATTTTATCATAAATTCTGACCGGCCTAGAAAACTTATTGTATAAACTGCTGTAATGTGTACTGGCGCAAATCTCTTAGATGCAACGTTTCGACTAGTGTCTCAAATAAGTATAAGTTTGATTTTACGAACACTGCTGACTCATAAATAATAGGTCTTTACCTATGAAATTGCCGTTTTGTATGAAAAAATTTAAACGAATTTTTTTCGTGTATTTTTTATTTGTATTAATCGAAGTAATCACCCATGCAATCAATGCATCTTTGCCAACGCAGTGGCAGTTTATTGATGCCCTTCTTAAAGAAATCAGCTGGACGGGAGCCATCAAATTCTTCAAAGTCATTTTGTACTACCTCTCGGGTATTGAATTTTTTTCCCGCCAAGAAGTTATCCAAATTCTGGAAAAAGTAGTAGTCTGTAGGCGCAAGGTCTGGTGAGTAGGGCGGATGACGGAGAGCTTCCAACCCCAGTTCTTGCAACTTGGAGTCCGTCTGCTGTGCAGTATGAGGTCGCGCGTTGTCGTGCAGGAGCAGCGGAGACGAGCGATTGACCAATGCTGGTTGGAGATGTTCCAGCTTCTCCATCATTGTGTTCAGTTTTTCACAGTACACATCTGCAGTAATGCTCACCCCGTTTGGTAAGAAGCTGTGATGAATCACACCGGCGCTAGACCACCAAACAGTGACCATCACTTTTCTAGGGGTAAGTTTTCGTTTAAGGCATTGTTTAGGTGCTGAACCAGGATCCAACCAACTTGCTGAGCGCTTGCGGTTATCAAACAGAATCCATTTTTCATCGCAGGTAACAATGCGGTTCAAAATTCCTTCATTTGTGTGTCTGTTGAGCAGTGCAAGGCACGTCTCGACGCGTACTTCGCGCTGGCGATCATTGAGTTCGTGGGGCACCCATTTGTCAAGCTTTTTTACCTTGCCAATTTGACGCAAATGGACCAATATTGTTTTGACGCTAACGTCGAAAGCTGCTGCTAATTCAGCCGTAGATTGTGTATCATCAGCTTCCACAATCGCCTTTAATTCGTCATTGTCGACCAGTCTTCGGACGACCGCGAGGTTCATTTTTCAGGTCGAAATTTCCAGAACGGAAGCGAGCAAACCAATAACAGGTGGTGCGTTGGTTTGTAGTGTTAGCTCCGTAAACGTCGTTGATGTTGCGTGCCGCTTGTGCCCCGTTGCTGCCACGACGGTACTCATATCCCATAATTACTCGAATTTTTAACGTATCCATGATGGCGAAAAAGATTGAAATGCGGTGAAAATGTAACACTAATCAATAAACAAATGACTACTTTTGGAAAAAAAAAAACATGTTTTTAAAATAAAATTAATTTGAAATTAGAATTCTTAGCCAAACAAAAATTATTTTGATTTGAAATGGCCAGTACTGCAGAACGGCAATTTCATAGGTAAAGACCTAATATAATTACATGTAAGTACATACCTACTTAGCACTTAGCAACATAAACTTTTTGAAAAATGCCAAGTAATTGTCAGTTGATTTTGCCTTGACAGATCGAAAAAAAATCTTGTTATTAATGTTATAAAAATAAAGTTCATATTCGTAAGAGACGCTTACCTACTTAGCAAAGTAAAATCGAAGTGCAGTCTATGAATCTTGCCCTAAGACCTTCACCCCTCGACCTCCGACTTATTGCCACGGGACAACAATGAAAGATTTTATAAGTACTGGCACATTTCACCCGGTTTACGTATAAGTACATCAGCCAACGAGTAGGCGGAGTAGGATATTTCATTACAGGCAGGAACTCGAACCACAGCTATCTCAATTATGGTTAGGGTTAACAAGAAACCTGGGTGCAAGAAAAATGGATCGAAATGGTCCTTTGTGCGGGAATCTAACCTGCGATACGCGGCAGTAGGTCAGCAGGCAATCTTTCATCTACTGCCATCAAAAAAAAAATGCTGATTTTTTTAATATTATATTACGCGTTTGACTCACCTATTGAGTACGACGTTCCCTTTAGTAACCAAGAAAGCTGTACACTTATTGTTTCTGTAGTCGACACAGCGCCACCTGCGCAGTCTGGCGCGGGAGGTCGTCGAATGCAGGTTGTATATGTATCTGTTTAATATCACTTGCAACGAGCCTCGTATTGACACCGTGAATTGTAGGTTGGATGATGAAGCTGTGAACAAATAAAATTGTGTGAGAAGAATAGCAAAATTACAATATTCTCTCTTTAAGCATAACAAACTAACTTCTATTATAATGTATGTAATTTATTTTATGATGTTGCTGTTAACTTTCCAGAATGTTTGTCCTCTTACATCAAAATAATTATATTATTTTCTCATTTATGAAAGTGAGGTTGCTAAGTAATAACAGACGCGCGGGTCGATCGATCAGGTTAAGCTACGCTTGCCGCGGTTGGTCTATAGATGGGTGAGCATCTTTACATACCAAGACCCCTGCATCGGAAAGCAAATTAAGCCGTTGGTCCCAGCTATCATTCGTGGATCTTTGACAGTCAATACGGGTCGTCAGAAGCCCGAAAGTCTGAAAACCAGTCTTAACAATGGGTATCGTATTACCCAATACCTGGGGGGTTGTGGAGGTCAGATAATTAGTCTCTCTATGTAATATACAGGTGTTCAACTACATCTGGTTAGACTGGAAGCCAACCCCAACATTGTTGGGAAAAGGCTACGCAGTTGATGAGGCTGTATCAGAAAAGCCCCAACAAGTTCAGAAAACTTCTTTTCAGCTGAAACACTTGCTGAAACAAGTGGTGAAGGGCGGGCGGCGTTTGGTGGACTGCCTTGCCTTATGCAATTTTTTCGTTCAATAAGTGCTGATTTTCAGCCTAATTTGAATAAATCATTATATCATTATATATAATAATCTTAAGTAACTATAAATATTATATCCAGAGCGCCTCTTGGGCAAGCAATAATTTCCGCTGCATTGCAACTCGATTTTCACCATTTATTAAGGAGTTTTAACAAAACAAGCGAAGTAGAAAAAAAAAATATATACCACATCGGTCATGCTCTTGGCCTGCATCTCAGATGATAAGTGATGATCAGGCCGAAGGTGAAAGCGAGCTTCACCCGGAATCCTCAACCACAGAGGAACTGTCTATCTTAACTCTAACTGCCGAAACATAACAATACTTTTAACATTGTTGTTATGGCGACAGACTTAAATAGGATGGTGGTAGCTAGCCAGGCGGACTTAAAATAAGCCCTACCACCAACCAAACCGAGCAGAAAATTTTGCCCCTTCTGGGAATCGAACCCGGAACCTTTGGGTCTAAGACAGGTTGTCTAACAACAAGACCACAGAGGCGGCTACATATTGAGAATTAATAAAACCGGCCAAGTGCGTGTCGGACCACGCACATTGAAGGGTTTATCCCAATAACAAACTTAACATTGTAGTTGAAAAACATGTTCTGAAGTGTGGAGTTTTTTTTTTCAGACTGCAAATTTAATTTGGTCGATTATTACTCGTTAACTTGGAAAGCCTACTTAGCTGTGAGAGTTTTCCTTCTAACTTCGTTATATTATATACTACTGCTGTGATTTTTTTCACAAATCCAAGTACAACCATTTAGCTGGCAGGGGGCTGCAGCTTAATATTTCGCAAACGGACCTCTGAATTGAAAAACGGTTTTCACACACCCACAATATTTTTGAACAACCTTTCCAACGACACCACACCATGGGATAGACGAGAAAAAAAAAACATCCCCAGTTTACGTGTAGGGGAGATGTACCCTCAAAAAAAATTGTTAATCTTGATTTTATTTTACCACTTTGTCAGCGTGATTAATTTGTATACCCATGCCAAACTACTTTATTAGTACTAACCGTCTCTAAGCTAAGCCGCGGACAGACAGACAGACAGACAGACAGACGGACATGGCGAAACTATAAGGATTCCTTGTTTACCACGGAACCTTAAAAAAGCCTTACTTTTATCTTTATTATCTTGAACAAAGTTATGTTTAGTGTCAACTATTTTGAAGTCCATATCGTCGTTGTCATCCTGAGCGCCAGATTCGTCCATTAGATCACTGAAGTCCTGGTGGTGGTCATCTTGATGCGTACTGACTGGCGCGCTCACGCTCAGAGGTAAGTTTATAGAAGAGATTGATGGTAGCTTACTTGGCCTGTTTAAAAGTTTACAATGTTAGTAAATTTGAATGTGACTGTACATTAATTAAGTAAATAACTATCAACTTACGTTGAATGGTCTTGTTTTATAAAAACCTTTCTTGCTGATGTAGGTAAACTGACCTGCACAAATAAATAACAAATAAAAATAGGGATTATTACTATTAGAACGGAAACAAACTTTTAACATGCCAAGACAAGCGATGTCAATGAAACATGCATAAATTGGCAATATTTCATTTCTTTTTGAAGCCATGGAACGTCATTGATCAATGAACACGCGTGAGGTGGCGCCGGGTGTTACAAGTATGCTGACTTTATTCTGCTACTAATTCAATTACTCATTTTAGAAAAATTTGTCTTTTGAGTTTTGCTTTAAATGATTTGTGTACCTGTGGTATAATAGGTTGGGGTACCTGTGTTCCCATCTTGTCTGTAGAAGGCGTACCCATTCTCTTCATGCCACTGACATGGCATATTTCACTGTCATCCAACTGTGGCATGTTTCCAGACAGTCTAACTGGCAGACTTTGTTGCGGTGTTCCCTGCAACAAGTAGATTTATGTAGATTATCAAGCATTAATTGTAAGATAAATAGAATATAGCATTGGAAATTTAATCTTCCTAGCCTTTTCCCAACTATATTGGCGTCGGCTTCCAGTCTAACCGGATGCTGCTGAATAACAGTATTTTACGCGACTGCCTATCTGACCTCCACAACCCAGTAACTGGGTAATACAATACCCCTTGGTAGGACTGGTTGTCAGACTTTCGGGCTTCTGACGACCCGTGACGACTGTCAAAGATCCACAAATGACAAAATTCAAAATTCCAGTTATTTATTCAAACTAAGCTGAGAATCAGCACTTTTAGAACGTCGAAATTACATAAGACAGTCCCAAAAAACGCCCACTCTTCACTAGGTACTTCCTAGTGCTTTAGCTGGGAAGAAGTGGCACAACAAACTCCCCAGCAGCACAGCTGTCTGTTCAGTTAGAAAAAAAATATTCTATATAATAGTATGTAAATTAATTTACATTACGCAACATAATTTAAATTATAAACTAATAACAATAAAACAGCTAGCACACGACAATATACCAACCAAAAACATCGAGAACTATACTCAGGCAAAAATAAAAATAACTAAACGTAAACAATATCTAAATAAAAGCCTCCAGGCATAAAGGGCGTGCTCGCTTACATATAGCTGTAACTAGAAGTTATAATTGATAAACTAGGACTATCTCAAGGTAAAATAAATAATTGTCGAGATTGCTAGCTAACCACATATTGCAATACAACTCATAAAAAAACATTGTAATGAGTAGATTATGTCAACAATACATTAAAATGTATTAACTTATAAAGTAAAATTATAAACAATTATATAAACTCATATAACCTGTCACTAGGTAAGTTAATTCTGGAGAAAGAACATTTAAACATTGTCTTGAGTTAATCACAGCTACCAACTATTCAGCATTGGAAATTATAAATAAGTATTTTACAGAAAAAAGGAATATTACTGTTTTGATGACCATGGATATTCCAAATACATAACACTGATGTACCTATCACTTTTAAACATCAATCAACAGAATTTACCAGTTATTGCAGAATTCTGGATAAAAAGCATTTATTTGTCACAAAAACCAATGAATAGCATATTCATTGGTTTTTGTCGTTACAAAAACTTTTGATTGATTGTTCTGCTTGCTAGATTCAATTATACAGTTAAAGAATACTTACAATATTCTCAAGTCCTCTGATGTGTAGTGACTTAGCTGTTTCTGCAAAGGATGAAAGGCAATCAGCTGGTACTACTACTTCACCTGTATAAATGTATTCTAGTAGCAAACACAGTGTGCGATGCGCAACATTCTGAAAAATACATATAGCACTCTTATTAGACCAGACTATGTACCATCATAACGATGTTTTGTGTGTTAAAATATACAACCATATCAATAACTGGGGGTCAAGAACTCTTACACACTTCACAGCAAATAAACTATATCACAATATTTAACTACATTAGAGGCCCATGGGCGGCTTTTAATTCTCACATCTGGTTAGTCACTCACAATGTGGCTACACATGAAAAGAAGAAGAAGAACTATAACTATATCATAAACTACTTGTTAACACTAACCAACATTAATTAAATCAAACTTCAGTCATAAAATTAGCATTAATAGACACAAAATAACTTTGAGAGCTGTACTTGATTGCAAACTACACACATAATGACAAGTTTAGAGAAAAGTTTATAATCTCAAACTCAAATTCAAACTCAAAGCATTTATTTCAAATAAACCAATTACAGTCACTTTTGAATTGTCAAGGGGTCGGTCAGTCAGAAATATGAAGCTAGTCGCCCATTCCAAAGCGTAGTAGGTACCTATGAAGAAGAATAATGTTAACTATATTCAATAAAGTCATCTTTTGTCACTTACATTTAGGAAGATAACTGGATGTTGACAAGGTGCGGAAGTAACAAGGTCCTTTAGATAAGGGCTAGCTAGCGCCACTAACACTTGGTGAACTTTCACAAAGTGTCCATCAGCTGCTATGGTCATGTCTACGAACTCTCCATTCTGAAATATTTAAGAACACAAATTATTCCAAGTAACTCTAATAGTATACAGGCCATTTAATAATCTAAATAATACAAGATATAGACCACATAAACACTTTAAATAAATATATTTATAGATAAACACTTCTTGTAATTGAACATTTTATTACAAGTTGCCTAATATTGTGGTATTCAGCTACGATAAACTTAACACGTTAAGATTATATTAAAACGTTCAAATGCAAGTTGAGCTAAACAGACTATTTTACCTGTTGCAAAGCACTAAATCCACTGCAAATGCTGGACTTGTAAGAATCCCAGGACAGCGAGAACTGTGACTGAACCATCTTATTTGGAGTAACAATAGAAGTCTACTATACTTATTACTAATGAGAAATGAACTACACAAGTCAATTAATAAATAATATTAATATTGTTTTATTATTAATTGTTTCTATCAAAATAATCGCGTTCATTTACTCGAAGAATGCACACAGATGAAAAATAAATAAAACAACTGTCACTGTCAGGGTAATCAGTGTAAATGTTGCCATTTTCCTATTTCTTTATTTCATAAGTTTCAGAAACACAGTTCATATTGTTACCTCTATGGTTAGTAGGGTTGTTAGTACACACGAAAATAAAAAGGTGTTAGTAGTTTGTTAGTAAACAAGACAAGCTACATTGGTATTTTGTAACCTTCATTTAGAGCGAAAAAAACGGATTCATAGTAGCTAAAAATATGCATTTATTTGCATGCATTTTATGCCCAATATATTTAGTACCCCTTTGAAAGACTGGTTGTCAGACTTTCCAAGGGGTAAAAATTGTATCGTATTACAGACAGTGCATAGTATATATTATAATACTATTATATTTGATGTAAAAAAGTTGGAAACCCTATCCGCAAGCAACCCAGTTACTACTGGGTACCTATAGATAGTGCCATCCACGAAGCCGCGCCCCGCTCCGCTCCGTAATAAAATACAGCTAGTGCAGTAATCAAGGAGTGGGGCATCAAATATTTTAGTATTTTCGATGCCATTGTCTGCAAAAAAATTGTAGACTAGCTTCTGCCCGCAAATTGGGCTATCCAAAGCAAAAATATTTTTTCAAATCCGACTGGAAGTTCCGGAAATTACCCCCTACATACAAACAAACAAATAAACATACAACAAACAAATTTTAGCTCTGTACATTAGTTTAAACGTGGGAAAAATTAAAAATATATTCCTTCCTAGTACGTATGATTCGAAAACATTTTTATTCTTTAGATGCATATTTTCTGTTACTATAAACCGTTTTTTATTACCTGACCATTGCACTTCGTTTATTTGAAAACACATAATCTACTTATAATTTATGTCACGTCACAGATTAATACAGATAGGACTCTTCGCAAAATCATTTAAATAAAAAGCGACTCTTGTTACGACACAATACCCACCTAAAGTTATTATATATTCACCTAGAAGTTGCCTCTCTTTTTATCATGTGACTCTTAGATCTTCTGACTAAGTTACCCACTGAATTGGCCCAGCAAGACGGGCCCGCCACGTACTTGTAGCTTCATACCTAAATCGTAAAATAAATCTGTGGTTTATGTAACCCTTAAATTAGCAAAGGATTTTATGTCTAAAACTGTGTTGTTTTTATATGCATTTCCCGGTTTACTATGATCCCAGGAGACAGAAAAAAACATATATTTTACAGTTTTCGCGAAAACGTATGTACAGACGCCAGCACATCAACCTACTACAATCTGTCAAATTTCTTTAATAGATTTTCAACTTATTACTAAAGTATAAGGTTCAAAGTTGATTGGGAAAATTTGACAGTTTTGGGTAGGTTGACCTGTGGGCGTCTGTACTACAGATAAACAATAACAATCTGTTATTTTGTCTATTCTTCCGTCGACAAAACCCGTTTCTACGGTGGTCATGCTACGCGTGCTGGAATACGGTGCCAAGATACCAATAAAACAGATCTTAGTACAGAAAAGTTTATTACGCATAATTCTTATAAAAATAATATTATTCAGTGAAAGCACGCTCTTAATAATGTGAATGCTTTGCAAATACTTACCTACGTACATAGACGTATATTTTTTATACGTCTATGCCTACGTACAATTATAACTGAACACTTATGAGTATTCTGAAAGTGGGCAACGTCGCAAATAGATGTCAAATATTTCGCTGTTTTGATTAATTTGGCAATATTACTGTATGAAAATATGAAATGTGGCTAACTAGCAAACTATTTAGAATATTAATAATGAATTGCAATAATAACACTCAATTTAAAGTACCTAACTGTTTTAGGTGTAAAACAGGCATTTGTAAAAATTCCAAATACTTTTTTTACATCTAAAACTAAAAATTCGGTGTTACGATATTAATTATTGCATTTCACAAGCAATATTTTAGTTCACTAGTTAGCCACATTTCATACTTCCATACAGTAAAACAGGTAAATATTTGACAGCTATCTGCGACGTTGCCAACTTTAAGGATAAGCGCTCATAGGACAGGTTTGCAACAACTAAACAGATACAAGGTAAGTACATAGGTGGATAGTCTCTTCATTCACTGGCTACTTTCAAAGTCTTGAAATAAAACGTGTGATAATTAAATATTGAATATTTATTCAAAATATGAACATATTACAGAATGCACATCATTCTCAGAGCAGCGGTGAGAAGTTTCCGCCCAATCCCTCTCATTGAGGAGTCTTTTATAGGCTGATTATGTTTATGTATTCTAACGTACCTACGTAAGGTACGTTTCCTTTACGTACTCGTAGATGCAATATGGATCATGCACAAGGTGT
The DNA here is from genome assembly GCA_949128155.2 of Xanthia icteritia. Classification (NCBI taxonomy): domain Eukaryota; kingdom Metazoa; phylum Arthropoda; class Insecta; order Lepidoptera; family Noctuidae; genus Xanthia; species Xanthia icteritia. Next base: position 11,756,378 of record OX421930.2, read on the forward strand.
TGATTTGGCAGTCTTTTGAATCCCACTTTTTCTTCTCCTAACTTTAGGTTTTTCTGTACTTTTGTCTTCAGCTTGTGTTAATGAAGTAAATACTTTCTTCGATTTAAATTTCCTCAGTATTTTGGTGTCGTGGTTGGAGTGACTGTGACCTTCCGACCTGTAAACGATAAATATGAATAAATTCGTTTCTATCCTGTCAAGTGTCTTGACTAATAAGCAGTGATCGGAGTAGGTAGAGCTATTTTGGTTCAATGACCGCAAACGTTGATGTTAATATGGACATTCCCCGGGATTCTTACTGAAACTCCGGGATTCGAAAAAATATTAACTGATTTTTTTATTAACAAGGATAAAAGAAAGCTTGTCTTATATATTGGCAGTGAGCGCACGACGTTGTCAAACTAACATCAGCGAATCGTTGCTAATTTCCAATGCACACACGCGCGATGTTGCCGCTCAGGTGTAACGCGGTTTATACAAAATTGTTAAAGAAAATTAAAAAAAAATACATTTAAAAAATAAAGTTTTTAATTTCATTAACCTGAAACCTGTCCGTCTTATACCTACCCGTCGGAGGGGAGGAGGGATATGTATCCATAATTCCTTAAGACGTGAATAGCTTTTTACAAAGTAGTTTCTAACTTATTTAATAATATATATTTCAAATCCCGGGATTCCGGGAGTGTCCATATTAAGACAACGTATTGCAAGTACAAAAAATAGCTCTGCCTACTCCGATCACTGCTAATAAGACACGTCCAAACATAGATAGATTAATGCATTAAATATGTCTTAATCTTAATATGTGAAAAAATTAAGGCGATAGGCATAAAAAAACGAAAGAATGTATGTACAGGCACAGATTAATACAGATGGTTCACTCCGCAAAATCATTTCAATAAACCGCCTCTTGCTAAGACACAAAAAAGTGCAATTCAGGTCGCACAGCGCTAATTACCTACAAAAAACAAAAAAACTAAAAACTTTGTTTTATATTCCTTTTTTATGTCGAGTAATAATGGCGAGTATCCGACTATTCGCCATAACAATTATTCGCGGCATCTCTAGTCAAAATGTATGGAACAGCAGATTTTATTTTAAATAACCGACGATAAATTTCAATGAAGGGGTGTTCAGAATCATGTACTGAATCCATGGTAAAACTTTTCGTGTCGATGTCCCCTGCCACTCTGTATGACGGACCGATGCCCGCACATCTTCTATACATATAATAAAACAGTAGAATCCGGTATCTGCCTGTCTGTCTGATTGTTTGTTCGCGCACATCTCCGGAACTACAGAATGGGTTTTGATGTAGTTTCGACAGGTAAACAGAGATTAATTTGGAGCAGGCTTTGTTTAATTAAAATCGGATGTTGTAAAAAAAAGTTATCGTCAAATAACTTTACCGCTCTGAAGTTATGTTGCGCACGCGTGCTGGTATGCGCGCTATACTGTTTTATAACGAAGATTGACTACTGCGCAGTCATTTGTAGTCTACTTCAGAGCGGCAAAGTTATTTGATGCGAACTGTACAAGACGGTTTTCTGTTCACGACACGCTGTGCACAATTTCTGAGAGTAACCTAAAAAAAGGACTAGACTTGCAGTATCCCACTACTAGGATTTGGGAATATCACACAAATAGTTTATAACTAACAAAAAGTACTAGGCTTGCATGAATTCTCGTTTAGTTTATTTTGAGTACATAATTAAAGTCTATTGCCGCAAGTATGAAAGATCACCACCAGAGAATGGCTCGACCGATTTGGCTGATTCTTTTTTTGTTGTATTCGAAATTGTCTAGAAAAGTTTGCATGAAACAAAAATTTGGAAAATCCATCGGAAAAGTCGGAAATACAACCGGGTGACGTCGGGCACGAACAGCTAGTATATATAAAACATATAAAAAAAACATATATAAAAAATATATACATATATACAGTGGACCAACAAAAAACGTCATAAAAAATAATTAGATTCCTCATGTATGTACAGTATGAGCATACATGGGGTATTCAAAAACACCCCATGTATGCTCAGCGATTTTTTGTCGCGGAACATACATGGAATATAATGGTATAATAGAACGTTAAGTACTAACTTATTTTAATGTTTTGGGTAGCTTAGGGACCTGCATAGTTTTTATAGTCAGCTAGAATCTATGGAACCTCATTTTTGACTTTTAAATTGAAGTTGAAACAGTCTTACCACTAAAAACTTAAATGCCTGCTGTCATCGATACTTTTTGAGTAACTTGCAGGAATTTTAGGAAGTTTATAATTTTACGTATGAAAGTAACATTCAAAACGATAATATCGCACAAAAAAGAACTGAAAAATACCCACTACAAAAAATATATTAATTTTTGAAGCTCCACTGGCAAAAAACTCAAAAAAAAAAAAATACAAATAATCTCGAAAACTACAAAAACTGATAACCTCCTCCTTTTGGAAGAAAAACATTACACTTCTTTTGAGCAGTTGTAAAAAGACATGAATTCAGTGAATGTCACGAAGTGATAACTTGAATCACTGTGTTCCCACAAACATTTATGTTCGTAAACCAATTTAATACATTTTTCTACATCCATTTTTAATTTTCAACGCACGAGTGTTTTAAAATCCCAACAAGTTCGGATAGTGTTCGGACGTCGGAACTAAACGTACGTATACGTACGACTAACTCGCACTCAGTCTGAGCGCTCCCTTAGTAGTTGGACGTTCGTGCGTATTCTTATGTGTTCGCACGAGTAAAATTCGTACGAAAACGCGTCAAAAGTGAGTGCGGCCAGCTAACGGCCACGGCTGCTATTATATATAAACTCTTTTGAAGATGAATTTAAAAAAAATATTAGATTACCTGTTGAAGATATTTTCATTATCCGTATCAATATAAGCCGGACATCGCAGTTTTCTATAGTCTACGCATCGCCAACGCCGCTTGCGACCTCCACATGAATGATGATGGCAGTAGTACATGAACCGGTTCAATAATAATTGCAAGGAACCGCGGTTAGAAAGTGAGTAATACTGTCCTTTGTCTGTAACAAATGTTGCTATTTGACAAACTAGAATGCAAATTAATGCGTTACATAAAACAAAACTCGCATTAAGGTAGTCTTGTAGTCTATAATTCATGTGGCTATTATTTAAGTAGGAACGAAACCTTTGCCAAAACAGTGCTTTAAATGAATAAAACTGACACCAAATTTTTGCTCTGAAAAGCACCAGGTGGCCGCTGCAAGTGAACAAAATACAATAGAACCAGATATACTCAGGAACCTATTCCGCTAGACTATTCCTAAAGAGACATAAAAAACCTTGTAAGATATCGACATCGCGCTGATAACGACCCGAGCCGAAGTGGACCGAAGTGGACCAAGCAGTATATAAGTAGGTTTGTCGGGCGGTGCGGTATGGCTCACTCCATAGATAATACACTAAATAGCTCACTCTGCATCCGGCGCTCGGCGTGACAACACGTCGTGTTCAGGTTCGCGACAAGTCAATCGTCATCCAGAAGATGCCTTGTTGAGAGGTGAAACACGTGTCTATTTTTTATAACTCTTTAGGAATACTAAATCAATCATTTATTTTGTTACACATAGTATGGTTACAGATAGTATAATAGAATATAATAAATAGAATATTGTCTAAAATATGTGCACTATGTTCTGCCTTTAAATGGCGTACAAAATTAACATAAACAAGCAATTACAATAAAAAAATACAATTTAAAATATGTCAGTTAGGTAAACAGGTCGTTACAATTTTAGATAAATAAACACATTCATACTTAATCAATAAATAAAATCATAAGTCGGAATCGTCATACCTCTGTTTATCAGTAGTAAACTCAGTGATGGAGTAGTAGCATCTATCTAAAAGGAATCTAAACAAGGACCTCTTAAAGGATCCCATACTCTTTATTTCTAATAGCTGCTGGTATACTATTATATATTTTGGGGCCATACCTAGCACACATTTGCCGAAAAATGCGGTTTTATGAGAGGTAACATGAATGGTATTCTGATAACGGCGAGAGCGCAGTTTTTCAAATAAATGCAGGTTACAGCGGACAAACACTCCCATTTCATATATGTACATGACGGTAGAGTGAGAAAACTAAGTTCCTTAAATAATGGTTTACAACTAACAATCAATTGTAATTGTGTAAACGATCGCAAGCATTTTTTCTGAGCTTTAAAAGCAATGTCTCTGTCAGCGGAGTTGCCCCAGAAAATAATTCCGTACCTAATGCCAGAAGCCACATAAGTATTGTAAGCTATTTGTACTGTAATGCGGTTAACCGTTTTTGATAATTTGTACAGAGCATACGCAAATTGACTAAACTTCTTTGACAAAGCGTCGATATGATGTTTCCAAGTCAGATGACTATCTATTTAAAGTCCCAGAAATTTTGTGATGTCACTTTCAGAGATTGCTACGTTACCATATTTTATATTCAGTTTCGGGTTTATTTGTTCTTTGATTAAATGTCATTATTTTAGTTTTGTTAAGATTTATTTTTAGATTATTATTTACTAACCAATTTATAATATTTTTAAGATCGTCATTTATGTCATTTTCAAGAGTATTAATGTCATTACTAGAGAATAGAATAGTGCTATCATCAGCAAATAAGACCATCTTGTGCTTACTGACCTTTGGCATACCATTTATGTAAATGTTAAATAATGGGAGACCATTATAATAGTTGGTGGGCCACCATAAGTAGTTTTTCTAGGACGTGACATGTATGTTCTTTCAACTTTCGAGCTTGCACATAGCCTATCAAGCGTTGTGATTTGAGTGCGCTAAAGAGATAAGATTGTAATAAGTTTAATGCAGTTCCTCTAATCCCATAACGCTCTAATTTGTTTAGCAGTATACCATGATCTACATGGTCGAATCGGAAAGAAGCGGAAAAGGTTACTAAATATATACGTCTATAGTATTTTATAATGGATTTCCGCAAGGTCACGCCTGAATCAATTAACTAACAAAATAGTAGAAATGGACATAAAGCATTAAGAAAAAAAAATACGAGCAAGCCTTACAGTAGTCGCATATGATGTGTAACATCTGACAACTTGGCTGACGTATATATGATATAATCAATATTCATCATCATCTGGTCAAATCAAATACCGCGCGCTTCCCTGGCTTCCTGTTACACACTTCCGTCGCTTTTCAAGAGATCACTTCCACATATTTGATTAATAGGTTGGGGAAAAAGTTTCTTCGCATTTTTTAAGAAAATTCAAAACATTTTTTAACATAGTATGTTTACATTTAACTAAAGTATGTAGGTACCATTTTGTTCGATAACTTTTTGCCATCTTGTAGGTAGGGACATGATCCCATTGCTATAGAAATTTTGGGACTTCTGATCAAAATACCGCGACAAGTGGTTTTGGCAGTCCTCCCGTGATGTTAACCTGACACTGCCTAAAGAATTCTGAAGAGACCGAAACAGGTGGAAATCTGAAGGTGCAAGGTCAGGACTATACGGCGGATGCATTAACACCTCCCAGCCAAATTCTCTTAATTTTTGCTGAGTGGCTAAAGATGTGTGAGGTCTAGCGTTATCATGATGAAAAACCACACCCCTTCTGTTGATTAATTCCGGCCGCTTTCTCTCAACTTCTTGCTTTAATCTCATCAGTTGTTCGCAGTAGAGTTCAGAATCGATGGTCCTGCCTGGTGGTAACAGCTCATAATGAATAATGCCCTTCCAATCCCACCACACACACAGCATCACCTTGTTGCGAGTTAACCCGGGTTTTGCCACAGTCTGTGAAGCCTGACCGGCCTTTGACCACGACCTTTTTCGCACGTTCTTGTCGTACGTGATCCACTTTTCATCACCAGTTATCAGCTTCTTCAAAAATGGTTCGGTTTCATTACGTCGTAATAAAGAATCACAAATGAGTACACGGTTCATTAGGTTTCTTTCAGTGAGCTCGTGAGGTACTCAAATATCGAGCTTTTTTGTGTACCCAGTTTTTTTCAAATGCGCCAAAACTGTTTTGTGGTCAATTCCCAGTTCTTCAGCTACGTCGTAACTACTAATATGCCGATCTTGCTCCACTTTTTCAAAAATGGCATCCATTTTATCCGTAATAGGGCGACCAGAGCGACGTGCATCTTTGACATCAAAATTTCCGGATTGAAAACGCTTAAACCAAATTTGTGCTACTCTCACAGACACTGCACTAGGTCCATAAACATCGCAAATTTTTTTCGCGGCTTGCGTTGCATTTTTACCTTTTTTGTAGTAAAATTTTAAAATGTATCGAATTTCTTCATTAGATTCACTCATCTTGACAGTACGAAAAACAAATAAAAATCACACATTTTCCTAATTTGAATTTGGAATTATGTTCTTTAAAATTTAAACTTTCAATGATACCAAAACCAGCCAGATACACATAGTATAGCCAAAGAGATTTTATTACAAGTTCATACATACTATAATGCGAAAAGACTTTTTCCCCAACCTTATATTTAGATTTTGATTGCAGGATAGCAAGAGGAAAGATGTTACACATCAAAAAGTTCCAGTGGCTAATTACCGTACTCAAGATATTATTTACCAAGTACATACCTCTATCGCCTATGCTGGGTGGTATGGCTTTATCAGTGGAATGTACGTTTGGAGGAATTTCTTGTATATTCCTATTCATAGTTAAGTTTTGCCAAATTTGATCACTGTTTATCAAAGTTTTACTTTGACTTTCTTCTCTTTCACGTAGTGGACTACTTGGATGTTCACAATCAAACAGAGGTCGAAAAGATTCTTGTTCAAAGTTATTTTCATTTTCTACAACATCTGCATCAGTTAGGACTTGATAATTCATTAAATCCTTGTCAAAAGGAATAAGAGGCTGTGTCTGAAGGAGTGTGGTGTTATTTTCGTTAGGTATAACTTCCACATTAAAGTTGTCACTGTTAATTGTAATATGTGCTGCAAAATTATTATCAGGTGGCAGGAGTGGTCCTGGAATTCTGGAAACATACATATAAAATAAAATGTAGGTATGTATACCTATTATCACATAAAATGGTTGTTTGTTCATTATTAGCATCTACCAAAAAAAAAACTGAAGTTTATTTGTATTGTTCTACTATATTGGCAAGCCAGTAGCCAAGTCTGAAAAGGAAGGAATTTTTTTATGTGCAATTCAAAATGCATGTATTATTATCTTGCTTTAAAAAGCATATACATACATATTATAAATAGTATGCATAACATTTATTTACATAATTATACATACAGAATATGAACATGGGCTGGCTTTTACCTTAGCATGAGGCTGAGTATTGCCATACGCAACATAGCAATGCCCCCACTTTCTTGGGTACATTACCAGTTGGCAGCGATGCGGATGAATTTTTCGACGGCATATTTTAGTTTATTAATAGTTTTGGTTAAGTTAGAATAAGATATAGTTATTTTTATTAGTTAATTACGTATAAGTTGTTATTTATATACACTTAATTTTAATTTAGTAATTAATAAGAAAACATACATACATAAGGTAACACATACATGCTTTTAAAAGCGAGGCTTGTACCTTTCAACTGATTCATCCAGTTTTGTTGGTTGTGACTCGGTTCCCGGTTTCTGAAAAGTTAATGAATTTGTTTGCGCATGTTAACACCTAAGTAAATACCTACGTATATACTACCTACCCAATTTCATATAATGTATAAATTAAAAACATACCTTTGGCAAATGTAAATGTTCAACCCCATTAATGTACAGGGCTTTGCAGGCTTCAATAAAAGCTGGTGTTGAATGTGTTGGTATATTCACTTCTCCAGTATAAATATATTCCAATATGAAACCAAGCATTTCTTGAGTTATGTTCTAGAATGAAAGAAAATAAAGATAAAACGAATAAATAAAAATCTCTCTCACTCATTAATTACTGATGAGATTCTTGTGTGTGTACCATACAGCAGAATAAAAAAAAAACAAAAGTCATTTATTCAAACTAGGCTGAGAATCAGCACTTTTCAAATGTCAAAGTTACATAAGACTCCCCAAAATGCCCACCCTTCACCACTTCCTAGTGCTTTAGCTGGGAAGAAGAAGTGGGGCAACAAACTTCCCAGCAGCACAGCTGTCTGTTCAGTAGAGTAGAATAGAATAGAATAAAATTTATTTGCATAAAAACATGGTATAGAAGATGGTACAAGACTTACAGAGCATACATGTTTTTGCTTAACATTCTAAGTGTAACAATTTTTTTCGTGCATACAATGAAATTATTTACATTTTTTGTCAAAAAACTCTTTTACACTATAAAAACTATTAGTGGACAGCCAATCGTACAATTTACGTTTAAATAATCTGGTATTTAGAATTTTTAGGTCACTCGGTATCTTATTAAATATTTCTACACACATATACAAACAGCTTTTATTACATTTAGCTAGACTTGGAGTGAAATCCAGTACGAGCCTGTGAGGGTCGCGCCGGTTTCGAGGATGTAAATCGTCTGCTTTTGTAAATAATTCCTTATGCTTCCTTAAAGCTTCCACCGTCTCTTTATATATTATGAGATATGTATGTTTACATATCTCATATATATAAAGAGACGGTAGCGGTAACAAACCAAGTTTTTGAAATACAGGCCGACAAGAATCGTCGGATTGAAGCCCGTATATTGCTCGAATATTTTTTTTTTGTGCAACAAGTGCTCTATTTTGGTCAATCCATAGCGTAACACCGATTCAACATGCATGATATGATGTTATTGCCGTTTGGATGTTTGTGATATTCCTAATTTTTTTTAGCGCATATACAAACTTATTTATTCGTTTTGAGACAGTATCGACAGTATTTTCCAGTTCATGTCTTGATCCAAAGTAACGCCTAGAAACTTAGTCTGCGTTACTTCACCAATTTTATTTATATTAAATTTGTTATTATATTTAGAATTGTTTGATCGGTTAAATTGTATATAAACAGACTTTTCAAAATTTAATGTTAAATTATTTTTATTTAGCCCTTCAATGATTATGTCAATTGTGTTATTAATGTCAGTTTCATGATCGTCAATTGCATTATTCTTTTTATCAGATGTCACAATTATGGAAATGTCATCAGCAAATAATATGCATCTATGATTAGTTATATTAGTAATAGAATTAATATACAGTAGGAATAAAATAGGGCCTAACACACTTCCTTGTGGGACGCCATATTTGTTGCATTTGAGTTCAGGAGAGTGTGGTGTCATGTCGTTAGATCTATTCACTCTTGTAATTATAACACGCTGTTATATGTCGATATCCATTGAAGTGCAATGCCTCTAACGCCAGTTGCCTGCAATTTCTGTAGTAACAGGTCGTGAGATACTAGGTCAAGAGCTTTAGATAATTCAAAAAACAATCCTGTAGTAAAGTAGTTTCGGTTAATATTAGTCAATATGGTTTTTATAAGAGTGAAGATAGCTAGTGTTGTGGATTTGGAAGCCAAATTGCTCTTTTTTAATAATGTTAAATTTATCACAGAAGTCAATCAATCTCTTACACATACACTTTTCGAAAATTCTCGATATTAATGTTATTGAGCGATAATTAATAATATCAGAGTTTTCACCTTTTTTTAAGTGGCTTCAATTGACTCTCAATGATTCCGGAAAAATGCCAAGTGTAAATGATAGATTTATTAAATATGTCATAATAATAATAAGTTGTTTATTTCTCTGAATTTTTCTCGAAGGGAATCTCTTGGACCTAGGTTGTAAATGGCTCGAACTGCCCTTTTCTGTAGAACAAAGATAGTATCAATGTCCGCACAGGTTCCCCAGAGAAGAATCCCATTACACATAAGGCTATGAAAATAAACAATTCTAGCTGTATCTACGTCAGTTATCTGTCTAATTTATTTAACAGCATAGGCGGCCAAGCTAAGCCTTCCTGACAATTTTTCTGTGTGGGCCCCATTGTAATTTACAGACACAGTCAATAGTCATTCCAAGAAAAACTGTTGACTCAACAGGGTCCAACTCTATTCCATTAACTTGAACATTGGTAGTTAGCTGCCTGACATTTGGAGTTGAGTATCTAAGGAGTTTAGTCTTCTTTTCGTTCAGGAGAAGATTATTTACATTAAACCAATGCACAACTTTAGAGAGTGCATCGTTAACTTGTTCAAAGTTGACTAACTGAATGTTTGGTTTTAGTGTATAAGTAAAAGTAAGTAAGTCCTCTTTTGTACCTTATTTGAGTGCAACAAGTTTAAATAAATAAATAATATTAAATAAAATAACATAAATATTTAATATGATGGTAATCAACATAATAACATGTATTGTATAGTCATTTTTAAAATATTTTTAATAAATCAAAATAGTTTCCACTGATATTAGCACTCAAAAGTGGTTCCAATCGATCAATTGTTTTGAATGACAAAATATACTACATAAATCTTTACATTATTATAAAGGCTGAATTTTCAAGTGGGCAGGTGGTGAAATCAGTCTATAAGAAATAGTGAAAAATATTCAAAGGAGTGACAGCACCAGTTACCAATTTTAATGCTAGGATACTTAAAGTGCATCATTATAATATAATGATGCACTTTATGTTTATATTAAAATTGTATATAATGTAAATTGTATAGAAAAAATACAGTGTGTTGTACACACTGTATTTTTTCAATAGTATATAGGTTTTCTAGTAATGTAAGGATCAAATTTTGTGAGTAATGTCAAACAGCAATCTAAAGGTAAGGGTAATTTTTAATGATTAAAGTACTTACCAATAACGTCAATATGAGAACAAGTTCCCTGTAGAGGTAGCCTAGTATTACTTTTACAAACAATTTAATTAATTCATATTTATGGTATTCCTACTTACATTTAGAAATACAACTGGATGCTGACATGGAGTAGACTGTATCAATGCTTTAAGGTATGGACTGGCTAGTGCCACAATATTTTGATGGACTTTTACTAAGTGGCCTTCAGCGGCTAGAGTCATATCAACGAATTCACCATTCTGCAATTTAATAAAAAGAAGTTGGGTCAGTTACGAGTTAAAAAGGAAGCCCATGTTCACCAGCAGGAAAGCATTATCGAGGTGATACGACGACGGTTAAGATTATGGCGCTACAAATATTAATTTTAAACCATTAAAACTTCTTCAAAACCATTAATAATAACAATACTAAATGATTAGGTATTACCTGTTGAAAGCGCGAAAATCCTTTTGAAATACAATTTCTATACGACTCCCAACTAATACAGAATTTTGCTGCACTAGACATTGAGATTTGTGAGGAAAACATTTAAATGTAAAAGATAGGTATTAACATTAACTCCAGAAAAAAAAAGAGTTCATCAAACAAAACAATAAATGGACTCGCAAGTCGCAACTCCAGTAGTTTACCTTGGCCGCTTTCCGAATTAGAACATAATCGCACACAGCGCTGAAATCAATAATTTGCGTTCCGAATAAGATATCACGATAATGACAGCTGAGGGCTGTCAACATTTCGGAACGCTCGTGAACGCGCTCACAGTACTCGCTCAACGTCAAAACTTGCATATCATATTTCTTTGTGTTTATTTATATCACAATTTTTTTCTGCTTTGGTTAGGTGGCGAACGGTAGCCAGAAGCACAATTTCGAAAATGCCACGTTAGTCATTTTTGGCAGCGCCCACGGTGATATTAGTAAAAGACATGGTCGGCGTTATCGCAATATGGCGCATGTCATGACGTCATCTATGACGATGATTCAAGAGACATCGTTATCGCACCCACGTTAATTCGGTACGGGAGTTATCACGCTCAAATCGATTACAGTGTAACTCGGAATGCACCCCTTTTTGTTTGACAACTTGAAATGATAGCTTGATCTCTGCGACATATGTCAAACTGACATTCCTAGGGTTGTCAGGATATAAAAAATTGACGATAGAAATTATCGACGTTTCTCACTGTTATCGATGCTAATGTAACAATATAATTGGGTTTATTTTAATTACAAACGTTACTAAATTAATTGAATATTTTAATATAAAATACATTTATAATCTTAAAGGAGTACACCCCAAATCCATATCTGAATCAATTTCTGAATCGCTAGAACAATCTTGGTTTATTATAAACTCTTGTTCGCAAATATTATCAAATCGGACGTCCCGCTCCTAATCTTCTTCCATTCGTTTCCTGCATTTGGTTACCACCTTCTTCCAGTCTTCTGCAGACACATTGTCGACCGCACTTTTTAATAATTGCACCATTTTATTTGCCGTGAAAGGCGGTGTTGTGTTGTGTCTGGCAGCGTAACCTTAAAAAAAACATATTTTTTACTTAGATTAATTATACAGTAGTTGATACTTAAAGTACCTATCTAACTGAAATTCAAGCAAACAAACCTTTGACTTGGGCCCAGATAAGCTCGATACGGGGGCAGTCTTATGACGGTATGACCCTTTTCGTGGGCTATATCATCTAAGACATACGTTGGAGTACTAGGTTTGTGCAGACCAACGAGTCTTAATAATTCATTTTTGAGTATAGTTTCATTGGCCTCTATTCCTTTTTCTTGAAGCCATGCAATAATTTCTAATTTTCTGTTTGCCGACGTTGGTGGTTTGTGCTTTTGGACTGAGTGATATTTAATTTATTTATTTACTATTACCACTTACATTTGTTTTTACAGGTAGGAACCCAATACAACAATGTAGTCACATATGGGGCGTTATCCATAATATTAATAATGCAATGTGGCTCCTTTAAATTATCTAACAATTTTAAAAACCACTCCTTAAATTTTTGATAATTCATTTCCTCGTGGTATTTCGTAGTTTTAATTGGTTTGAATGCCAATAGGCAATTTGGCACAAAACCAGATGACCTGGATTAATAAATAAATAAAACAGGCACGAAAATCGGCTCTTTGTTTTCGAAGATGATTCCGTTCATCTTGATAATGAACGTTTTCATCATTTTTCATGCGAAAAATTACATGCTGTAATGATTAAATACAATTTACCACAAAATTACACGCAAATAATATGAACGTAACAGCTTATACAACATTGTCACACACCAAGTGAGTAACTTTACTACAAAGTTTACGTTTACAAAACGCTTGGACATCGCTTAGAGACGTCAAATTGTAAGTCGCAATCACCCGCAAAATGTTCTCCGAAACGCTACTATAAACGTATAAGCTGACCTTGCATTGAACAGAAATCCTATACAATGCGAGATCAGCATAAGCAGTTCTATCTGAAGCATACAGCTTGGAGTGTGGGGTGAGATAGGGGGGTTCCCTCTATCTGGCAGAATTTTGATGCTCCGAAATTTATTTGGCATAACACACTTGGCATAATCTTCTTTAAACGAATATATATATGGCATAAAAATCATTTAATATAATTATTGTTTGGCCGAATGTTTATATGTCCGAATTTACAAAGGCATACTTTTAAGATGGCAGAATTTTATTTGGCACTAGCTTTTGCCCGCGACTTCGTCCGCGTTTCCGTCGTTTTTCGTAAAAAAGTACCATATGTCCTTCCTCACGGTTCAGTGGTTTTGATGTAACAGACAGATTAACTTTCGTATTTTAGTTGGGAAATATAATATGTCAATCCACAATTGAACCACTGTTGAAAAATATCGCAATAAGGAACCGCAGAATATTATTATTAATAGCTGTGCCCGCGACTCCGTCAGCGTGTAACTCCTTGTATGTTATAAAGTTAATGTATTGGTAATATTGTTTAGATCACTTTCACATGAGGCTTAAGTACCTATAGAACGAACATACTTCAGCGCAAAGCTTCCGGGTAAACTATGGTGAAAGAAAATTGAACATAAATTAGCCAAAACTTACCTATCGGTATCTAAAAATCTATGCGTACTACTTCTACTACTACTTCACCCAAAAAGAAATAAAATGCAAACTAAGTATTAATAATTTGTAATTTGAACGAATATTTAAACACTACCAAAACAACTAATACCTATTTTATAAAATAACAACAAAAGAAATTCAAATAAACTATTTAAATACTAAAAGTCGCGCTGATAAGCACGGTTTGTTAATATCAATATTATTGTCTGTCAATAGCTCGGACCTCCCGCCTTTTTATACCCTACCGCCACGACCCGCGTCGAGCGCGGCAACCGTTACACAAAAATAATCCTTATGGCATGATTCAGTATTCACGCGCGACGGCGCGATGGCTTATTAGCGTATTTCATGTATAAGTTTGGTGTTTCTATACCGATTACTATGATTCTTTTTTTATTGAATAGGTAATAATATTAACTTCTTTTAATTAGGGATGAGTGAGAGTATTATAAACGTAAGAGTAAACAAATATAATCAGAAAGCTCCGAACTGCTAAGCTATCGGGAGTTACACGTGTTATTGTGAGTCAACCATAAAAGATAGACATATGCTGTTGTGGGATATTTTTTAGATAATTTTATGTAGAACATTTCCGTCATAAATGATTTCTATGTAGCTTTAACCATTATGGCTGCACACACGACGGAAGCTTAAAAAATGGAGCAACTTCTCCCGTTTTCCCAACATTTCCCTTCACTGCACTGCTCCTATTGATTGTAGCGTGATGAAAAGTATACTATAACCTCCCCAGAAGTATGAAGAATAATTGTACCAAGTTTCGTTAAAATCCGTCGAGTAGTTTTTGTTTCTATAAGGAACATACAGACAGACAGACAGACAGACAAAAATTTTACTGATTGCATTTTTGGCATCAGTATCGATCACTAATTACCCCCTGATAGTTATTTAGAAAATATATATCATGTACAGAATTGACCTCTCTACAGATTTATTATAAGTATAGATAATTACTTTTGGCAAAGCTTAATTTCGCATAATTTCGTTTCACATAACGTTTATTTAGAGCGACGATTATTTGGAATAATTTCACTTGGCATATTAAGAAGATGGCAGAATTTCATTTGGAATAATTTTATTAGGCATAATTATTGTCATTTCTATAAAATGTAATCATATTCTTAACCTTAAATTAAAATTAAAATATTGTCTTAAAAAGTCAATATGTTGTACAGACGCCAGCACATCAACCTACTACAATCTGTCAAATTTCTTTAATAGATTTTCAACTTTATCACTTAAGTTTAAGGTTCAAAGTTGATTGGGAAAATTTGACAGTTTCGGGTAGGTTGACCTGCTGGCGTCTGTACTACAAAAGTTAGTGAAGTGACAGAACCGAATCGCTGCAAAACCGACTGCACGTAGTCTTGTCTGCCCTAGAGAGGCGCGGAGGGGCGAGGCGGCCCGCGAGCTGAGGAGCAGGTGGTTTTAACGCTCGCCACCGCGGCTGAGGCTGGCCGGCGAAGCCGGCCAGCAAGCCGAAGCCGCTGCGGTGAGCGTTACAACCATCTGCGACGAGAAGCTTGCGTGGGACCGCCGGAGCCCCGCAGCGCCGGAGCCGTGACAGAAACCATGCCTGCTGCATGTTGCATGCTTGCTTGCATGCTGCATGTTTGCTTGCATGCTGCATGCTTGCTTGCATGCTGCATGCATGGTGTGTGCTTTTTTGCATGTTTGCATTCTACATGCTTGATGGATATGAAAAGTATGCCAAAAGATGATTCTAACTGTAAACTTTCTGAGATATGATAGTTCTACCTTTTAATGATTATCGATATGAAATGTATGTATGCCAAAAGACGATTCTGACAGTGAACTTTCTGCAATATGATGGTTCTACTTTTTAATTATTATGGATATGAAATTTATGCCAAAAGACGATTCTGACAGTGAACTTTCTGCAATATGATAGTTCTACCTTTTAATGATTATCGATATGAAATGTATGTATGCCAAAAGACGATTCTGACAGTGAACTTTCTGCAATATGATGGTTCTACTTTTTAATTATTATGGATATGAAATTTATGCCTAAAGATGATTCTGACTTACAAAATTATGCGTTTTTAATGTATTATAAATGAGTGTATGCCAAACGATTTTCTGCGAAATGAAGTTTATGCTATGCGCTGTTATGCAAAATAATATTATGACATAAAAAGTTCTGCTATAAAGGGTAGGACCCGAGATAGGGAGGGGTTGACCTCACCTAAGCTCTTCAACCTGTATGTAAATGAGCTGATCGTTGAACTCAGCAGCAGATCAGTTGGGTGCAAAATAGATGGTGCTGGCGTCAATAATTTGAGTTACGCTGATGACATGGTGCTGCTGGTTCCAACGGCTGGCTCAATCAGGGAGATGCTGAACGTCTGTGAAAGATATGCGGCAGCCCACGGCCTGTTATATAATGTGATTAAAAGTGAGTACCTGATCTTTGCTGTCCCCGGGAAACATCTAAATTATGAGAATAACCCTAAGGGCGCGTTCTCACTATGTCGTGACGATTAATTTATCGTTGCAAAATTGTAGACAAAAGTCGTGGACGACAGTTAATCGTATCGCCTATATGTGAACACCTCCATTTAAATACACAAGCCACGACGCTTTAAATGACACGATAATCTGTCGTCACGACATAGTGGGAACGGGGCCTAAATGGACGAGCACTTAAAACGGTCACCCAATTAAAATACTCGGGACATTATGTCACCGAGAACCTCAAGGATCAGGTAGATATGGATCATGAGCGCAGGGCGCTAGCAGCCAGATGCAACATGTTGGCTCACAGATTCGCTCGTTGTAGTAACGAGGCTAAAATAACTCTGTTTAAAGCTTATTGTCAAGGGTTCTACACGGGCAGTTTGTGGGTAGGTAAACGGTACGCGGAGGGCTCTAGATGCTCTGCGCTGCGTGTGCAATATAATAATGGCTTCAGGGTGCTGTTGAGGTTGCCCCGGTTCTGCAGCGCGTCTGGCATGTTTGCTGTAGCGCGAACTGACGACTTTTATGCCATTATGAGGAAGAAGGCCGCATCGTTAATAAACAGAATGAGGGCTAGCAGCAACAGCATCTTGAAAACCCTAGCTGAACAGCACGATACACCACTGCTAAGACACTCTGTCCGGTTGCTCGTTGCGGCTGGGATGAGAATTAATGATTAATAATGAAATAATAATAATAATGAATAATGATGTGTAATTAGTTAATAAATACTAACCCTTAGTTGATAAGTTTGTTGTTGTACTAACCAGTGGACCAATGCTGTCAAATTAAATAAATATATTATAATAAGCTGGAAATGTATAGCTTGATGTGCGTTTACGTCCCGTATAAAATACCGAGCTATTCTAGTACAGACGCCAGCAGGTCAACCTACTCGAAACTGTCAAGTTTTCCCAATCAACTTTGAACCTTATGTTAAAGTTTAAAATCTATTAAAGAAATTTGACAGATTGTAGTAGGTTGATGTGCTGGCGTCTGTACCGTAAAAAATCTTACACTTGCTGTTTCGGTTTACAATATTTTCCGCCAGGGGCGCTTTTGACGTTTTCATTACAGAATGTGGTAGTAGCGTTTTATTACAAGCTTTTATTTAACTTGCAATGTATGTATGTTTGTCCGGGTGGAATCTTGCAACTGAATTTTAAATCAGTTATTTATGATAAAACTCACACTCGAGTACACCGAGCGAAAAGACGTTTTCACGTCAAAAAAACAAAAGCTGCTCGCCCAGAAAGAGAAGTCCGTACCATAGATTTTTTTTTATCGATATCGGTATTCCGTCGCAATTTTGCTTGATCCATGAAATAAAACAGCTGTTGTATAAAATACATAGTTCAATTTTAATAAGAGAAAATAACTACAATTAAATAAAAGTAACTAAATTTGTAATAAACTCAATAATAAAATAGGATAAGTTAAAAAAATAAATTATAAAACCAATTCAATGGACATATAAAACGTTGAACGATAAAAAAATAAATTAAACAATCAAAAGAAAATTCTTATAAAGAAATTATCGACATGTCAATTTTGGTTTTAAACATGACCTCAACCCTACGGTAGTCTCTCTATCATTTTTACTAAAGGCTCGTACAGACCAGCGCGACGCGACAGCGCGACGCGACTCGAACAATACAATTTCTAAAAAAACTTCACGGTATAACAATAACCGGTGTCGCGTCGCGCTGTCGCGTCGCGCTAGTCTGCACGAAGCTTAAAGGACATAATCGCATGTCATATTTCGCTGTTTTGACGCATATTTTCGTAATGCAAAAGAAAAATATTTTGATCTATACGCCCAAAAAAACGAGATGTAGCGAGACTCGGTTACTTCACAGAAGCAATGTGAGGAAAATACTCGATTCATGCCATATTTTATGTTGAATCATGGTTGAATCGAATGAAAATCAAAATGTATTATGTATGAGGTTAGGATTTTGAATCTCAATAAAAGCATGACTAAATATTATAAAAAAATATTAACATAATATATTATCGTCACTGGAAAGGCAAAATTACTTAACCGCCAAATTGGTAACCTGGCGGTTAAGTAATTTAGCCTTTCCAGTGATAATATGGAAGGTTATTCAGTTTTTTATGTAAGTTTGAAGTATTTGAACGCTTTTTACAGAATTTTACAGCACAGCTAGGCATTTTCACGGAGTTCCGCGCGCCTTGAAAACGATTTACTAAGTGCGTTAAAATCGATTTGAAAGTAGTTTTTATGAACGTACAGACGCCAGCACATCAACCTACTACAAACTGTCACTAGTACTGCTGGCGTCTGTACTAGAACATTATTTTGTTCTTGTACTTTTACGGAGGGGAATTGTTTGTAAGGCTTCTCCAGTGTTATATACTCTAAGTTTGTGGTGCAAGTGGGCCTAAGTTTACAATTATTGTTGTACCTAATAATAGGGAATATGCATGTATTTTTTTCCACTTTATCAAAAGATAAACTCCAAGACCATAAACCAAAGTATTTAAAGTCAAATTAAACTACTGCTTGTCGCTAAAAAAAATATTAAACTCGCAACAATTTTCTACTACAGTTCAAACGTCCGTTATTGTCGTGGCCATGTGACGACATTATCCAGAATATCTACTGCTTTGTTTACATCTCTTTTTTAGCCCCAAATCATAACAATTACTTAAATACTTTTTTGGGTTTTATTCAAGCAGAAATCGCACTCGATTTCAAGCAGTTCGCTAAGAATAAATGTTTATCCACTGTTGTCGAAGACAACGCGTTTCAAGATTGCGTTCCGTAGTCCATTCCACCAAAAAAAAAAACTCAGCAGAAAATAATGGATTTGAAAATAAGTAATGCATTGAAAATTTTAGAAAAAATAGCATTTGGTTTCTTGACTCCTATACAATGTATACTTAAATAATGAACAAGTTTTGAATTAGGTATTTGCATATTCCCTATGGATGCGGGTTGCAGACTAACAGCTAAACTAAGTTAGTTTAGCATAGCTCGCATCGTAACTTCTCATACTTGTGTGCAAACCGCAAAGTATGAACTCAAGTACCTATGAGAAATGACCTTAGCTATGCAAGCTATACTAAACTAACTTAGCTTAGCTCTTGGTCTGCAGCCGGCTTGAGTGTAAAAAAAACTATTGGTAATAGTTATCCCACCAAAAACATTTTCATGTAAAATGTTGCCATATGATCCGGAGCTCGTTGCCGCCGGTAACAAGCCAAGGACAGGCCGATGAAGAAGGCTTCATTCGCGTGGAGACGAAGAACAAGAAGAAGAAGCTTGCTTTTCGCAATCAGTGCGGTACCGCAATGACTGGTCCCGACATGTTGCTGCGTCCCGCTATTCCAACGACGCGCTGTACGTGTCACGTCTACATCACACCACGAAGGTAGAGGAGGTCGTGGAGTACATCAGGATGAAGACCAAGTTCACCTTGGGAGTCGAGAAGTTGGAGCCGCGCGATAAGATTAACTTCAAATCTTTTGTGGTGCGAGTTCCGACTCATCAGTTCATCACCGACTTTCACGAAGGAGCAATTTTGGCCGACGGGTGTCGTGTATCGGCGTTTTCGCGGAAGGCTACATGACTCCTCGGCTCTACATGAGATCTGATAACTTTTTGACAGTGCGATCCATATGATATCGTCTTGGCAACATTTTACATGAAAATTATTTTGGTGGGATTTCACTTCTTTTTGTAAGTTGCTTATTTTCATTATTTCTTTCCTTTTTTGAGGTGTATTTCTTGCATATCAGAGGTGCCTTTTTCATAGCCCACTCTCTATCTTTGCCTTTTTTCAGATCTCTAGCATGAAATTAAGTTTGTATGGGAAAACCCAAACAAACAACTACACAAAATACTGAAATATGTATTTTATTATTTATAACAAGGAGTCCCTATATCAATTTTCAGACCTCTAGCATCAAAATTTGTGGATGTCGCCAGCCCCGGATCTAGGTGGGGGCAAACCGGGGCCCAAGTCCCGGGCGCCCACTTCAGGAGGGCGACAAACTCAAGCGTAGCAGACAAGTGCTCCATCCAGCGCACCGCAACTTTGCAATAAATGAGATGCGCAGCACTTAGATAAAATCTTTCACTGCGGGTAATCACAGGTAATCAGGTATACTCGTCAAACGGTGTGAGTGGATTGCGAGCGGGCGCATTTGAATTCTGGAACTCAATGATAAAAAATAAATCTCTGTGGTAAAAAAATAAAGTAAATAATCCTTTATTTTTGAAGTTTTACTTCGCACTTCTGAAATCTGTACGTGCAAAGGAGACACGATTTCCTTTAATTTTTAGCATAGTTTTGGCGCCCCTGTTGGATTGGCGTTTTATCAACGCTTGCTCTTAGTTTTGTAACTCCTTATTATTAATTTATTAATAATTCTTAAATCGCAAAAGAAAATCGAACTTTTCTCAGGCAGACTGCAAAATTTTTCGAGCGTTCTAGATTGTTTTCATTGGTGTTAAACTTTCTGCATAAGTCAATCGAAAATCGGACTGCACATTAACGACTTATTCAAACCCTATCCTGTCCTAGCCTAATTATAATAAATGTCCGACATGTCGATGTACAGACGCCCGCAGGTCAACCTACTCGAAACTGTCAAATCTTCCCAATCAAATTTGAACCTTATATTTCAGTGATAAAGTTGATAATCTGTCAAAGAAATTTGACAGATTGTAGTAGGTTGATATGCAGGCGTCTGTACATTAAAAAATTAAGGCTTCATAGAGAAACATAAAGTTTAGGGGCGGCAGACGGTAGTTCTTGCCCCGCCTCGAAAAAAATCTAGATCCGGGGCTGGATGTCGCATACAAAATTCCATCCCCTAGTTTAAGGGGTTGGGGCGTAAAAGATCCAAGTTTTAGTTTTTTTTTTGTTGTTTGTGTACTAATACTAGCTTACATACCAAATTTCAGCTTTCTATGACTTTAGGAAGTACCCTAAGCATTTTGATGATCATCAGTGAGTGAGTCAGTGACGAAATCGGGGTTTTTTAGACATCAATAAAATCTAAAGTATAAGAGCTATGCAAAAACTATAAACGTCTACTATTGACAACATATCCCGAGAATTTTGTTTATCTGGTATAATCCAAACTCAAGTTATGAGGGTTCAAAAAAATCGACGAAGCGCTTCGAGAAAAGGTAGGTAGTGCCCTAGCACTTCGCTTAGCTCGTCTTGGCGGGGGCACTCCTTTCCCCCAGATTTCCAGAAGCTTCCAAACAGCCTTCATTATTTATGTTAATATTATCAGGAGGATGACTTGACCCTCTTGATTTCATTAAACATTCAGTTTATTGTTGGGGTAAATCGAACTCTTTTTCCATTTTGTCAGCTATCATTTTCGCGATTGCAAGGGATGAGGTAGCCCCTGGTGAGGGTGCATTCCTGCAATGTAGAACTCTGCTTCCTATCACACCAGCCTCAGGCTGAGAATCAAACACAAAGTCATCTACGAGACTTCCTGGAAACAATAAAAAAACATGGCTAAAGATACCTAAATGAAACCCCATACCGTTTAATACAAAACGAAGTCTAACTTTAGCCGAGCATAAACTCGAGCTGGGTTTTGAATTTCGAACTTCTTCTGATAAATATAAAGGTTTTACTACTTTAGTACTTCCTTTCAGTCATTTTACCTCTGATTTTAAATCACAGTGATCATTAATTCTCGTTTCTGTATAGTTGCTGCCGGAGTGAAAATAATAGTTGTCAATTTTGTGATATGTTATCTATGTTCTATGTTATATAATTATATTATGTATAATTAGCAGTATTATATCTTAGCAGTGACCTTGAAATAATAACCTACAGCCGTTCGGTAGATAACCTTCTGCGTCCGTGTGTATCTATAGCTTGTCCACTCTGAAATGACGCGCCCCACTTAGCGTTGCCGGAGAGTAATATTCCGAAGTAGGTATTCCCGTCGTATTATTCGCGAAGCATTCGGAAGTATTGAGTAATATTCGGAATTATTCGCCAAGAGTTAGAATATACACCGCTAGATGGTGATACAATTACCATTGCAAATTACAGTCATAAATGTAGCGTTTTGACATGGCGAGAGTTAAACACAATTGAAACGAAACGCGGCTAGCCCCGCGCGGAATGACTCCGTCGGGGATGGCAAACAAATGATTTCTCGAGTTCTAGAGTTTTTAAATAAACCCAAGGCGGGTCATTTCAGAGTGGACAAGCTTTAACTGCCGCGCACTCGATACCACAGAACACTATTACTCCTAGCGGAGATACTGTTGCGTACTGTTTACACGGAGATTTCAAATCGCGCCGTTTCGGCCGTTTTATATGAAGAATACTGTACTTTATTATACTGTGCCTAAACCGCGGTCAATGTCGGACTCCGTATAAAATCAAGAGATGTGCGATGACACAAAGGTTATAATTTATTTCAAAATATGAAGTAACTAGCTTTACCCGGCCCGGGTTCGCACGGGTTACACTAAGTACTCTACGGCACATCTACCTACCCTACCTACATACTTACCTACCTACACTACCCTACCTACCTACCATACATACCTACCTACCCTACCTACCTACCTACCCTACCTACCTAAAAATTATTGAAATACTATCGTGAATTCATGCAAGCCTAGTACTTTTTGTTAGGTTACTGCTCAGAACGGTCTTGATGTTCGTGTGAGGCGGTCGGCCTCCATGATCGGGAGAGAGGTATTATATAAGGGAGGGAATGGTAGCCTCATAGTAATACCCTATTTCTAACTCCCCGGGTGGATTGCCTGGGGGTGAGTAACCCTCCCTGTCGGGTGTAGACAGGGAGGTGAGTGCCTAGTAGTGAGCCCTAAGCTTGCTTTGGCCCGTTGCCTATCTTATTGTGCTACGGGGTCCTAACCAGTCTAGTGCGAAGGGTGTAGACACACCCAACCGACACTAGGTGAGTTGCAGTGAAAGACTGTAGGTACCCGCAAAATAATATTCAAATAAAACACTAATGTTAACATTGGCATTAATAATTAAAAAACTTTTAGAACAAGCACTTACAAATTAATAACTAAGTAAACTTTCCTTACATTAAAATGGCTATATATTTTTATTGCGTGGACCGATTTTTACAAACTAAACGTAATAATTGGTTTAGCCTAGACCTTTCAAATCTTGAAAATTAGTGAAATATCTCTACGAACAAAAAAGTATGTTTTCAAGTTACGTAATTATTTATGACAATTTCAACTTGCAAATTTACTTTATAATACTTTTGATAGATCAAAATATGAATTCTAGCACATGTCTAATAAGGATCGAATATGGTCTACCTGGGATCATAACTCAATAACCAATTCTTGTTGGAATCTAATTAGACATAGACACATTTCTTAATCTTAAAATTTTACATTAAATATTGCGTGAATCTCCGTCGTGGCCTACCCGCTGCTTGTACCCTAGTGCACAGATGGGGTCTCGTTGCTGACATTATAATAAATTCCTACTAGAATCTAATCAAAAAAACTTTAAATATTTCTTAAAACTTACAAATTATTACGTTGGGTATCGCGCTAATGTTCGTAGCAGGACCACCCGCTGCTTGTGCCCTAATGCACTTAAGATTAACATAAACTTACCTACCTAATTATATAATTATGTCTCGCTTCCGTAAACTAAATACATATTTGCCTATTTTTTTTTACCTCTTTGTATAATTCGTCTCTTGTCAGCGCCTAAGAACTTTACCTCAGTCGGAATAAGGTTTGAAATAAGTACAAAAACTGGCCAGTTAAACCTCGTTTTGTAACGAGATAGATATACATTCAGTGGCAGTAAGCCCTCGTGCCCATGGGCGCGTTTTTTTTATCGCGCATTGATTTTCAACGCACTGCAATGCCCCGGCTACATTGTCGCGATAAAGCGAACAACACTTCGCGCACTCTCTGTTACACAGCGTGCGGTGTGCGAGAGAGCGAATTTTAATTCGCCTAAAGCTATATCGCGACAATGTGGCCGCAGCATAAGCGCCGGGAGTTGAAAATTCAAGTGTGTATTTTTGACGCGCTGGGAATGCTGGGATACACTGTGGGATTCTCAATACTCGGCTTACTGAGAGTTGAAAATCTAGTTCCAAAGTCAATTTTATTTTTAGTAACCTTGTCAAATTATTCACTTACCTAATCTTACTAGAGAAGCTACTTGGCACCTGTTCTCATTAAAAAAAACTATAGAAAAGGTTTAGTTTGTTCGCAAACTCGCGTACAGTAGTACCCAACTGATATGGGTTACCTATGTACCTGCGCAGAAGCTGAATTTTCAAAGCGCGAGAAATGCTATCGACCAATCGTTTCTTGAAAATTATGACCGAACTGCCGAAGCTACACAATTTTCAAAACGAACAATAACGAGAATTCTTAATGAGAAGGTACGTATCTTTTTACTCGTATCAACTACGAGTAAAAAGACTGCCCTCGCAGTGTTTTTACTCGTATGTTCTTGGCCTTCTTTTAACGCCGAAAAAGGGCAAATTGAAAAAAACTTATCGTAAGGAATTGGACGATTTTTCATACCAAGCTATACGCAGAAAAATTTATGACTTTCACCGCGAAGAAAACCAGGTAGTCACAATGAGAGCGCTATTGGAGAAATTAAAAAGAGATATAGACTTCGAAGGAGGCAAAGAAACTGCGCCGAATCGTAAAAGAGATAGGATTTAAGTTTAGGAAAACGCAAACGAACCGTAAGTTGCTGGCGGAAAAAGACGAAGCAGGCCTATTTACGAATACGATTTTTAATAAAAATAAATAAGTATCGGCATGAAGGGAGACCTATTGTGTATGGCGAGGAGACTTATGTTCATTCGACCCACACCTAGGAACAAGCCTGGTCTGACGGTCAAGGCAAAGGCATAAAAAAACCAATTTAGAAGGGACCGAGGTTGATTATAGTGCATGCTGGTGGTCCTAATAGATTCATACCAAATGCTTTGCTCGTGTACAAATCGGCTCAGACCACAGGAGACTATCAAAGTGAGATGAACAAAAAAAAATGACAAGAAATGGTTGCAAGAGAAATTAATTCCCAACCTCCAACCGAATTCTGTGTTTCTCATTGACAATGCGTCATACCATAGCACATTAGAGGACAGGGCACCGAACAGTAACTCTGCAAAAAAGATTATGCAGGATTGGTTAAAAGATAAAAACATACCTTACAATATCAAAGCGTATAAACCGGAATTGTACGATATAATTAAACGCCATAAGCATCTCTATGTAAAGTACTCGCTTGACACAATAATGGAAACACACGGCCACACAGTGTTAAGGCTCCCTCCATAACATCCGGAAAACAATTGGTCGCAGGTGAAAGGTCACGTAAGCCAATTCAATGTTGCCATGAATTTGACCGAAGTGCAGCGTCTTTTGACAAATTTGAAAAATTGGCCAGACGAGTGGCAAAAAGTTGTAGATGGTGCCATCAAATGCGAAGACGAATTTATGACATTGGAAGAGGCCATCGACGATAGATTGGACCAATTTGTAATAAACACCAACGAAGATACATCGTCCTCATCGGATAGTTCGAGTCGTGATAGTGATGGTAATAGTAGCGACGCTCAGAGTGATATTGAGATAGCAGGAGTGCGGCCTTAAGATTAAGGTTTTTCTATTGTTTACAAAATAAATACCTATTAGTTTGTTAAATAAATCGTACATTTTAAATAACCTGTATTTTTAATTAAATATATATTTGTTGAAAAGAAGTGTAATTGTGCGGAGGGGCGTGACTTGCGAGTGAAACGGAACTAACAGCTACAGTGTATTATGAACCTTATAGTAGTGATCTAAGGTTGATTGTAAGTTGCACTTCCGACGTTTGGCTCCCAGACTGGAGCGGGCCGGGGCTGCTTTGAAGCGGCTCCTGCCCAATATAGGGGGCCCAAACGCCTCCTGCCGGAGGCTATACGCGGGGGTCGTGCGGTCCATGGCCCTTTACGGGGCACCGGTTTGGGCGCGTTCATTGAGGCGGCGGCCAGCCCGCCGGTTGAACGCGTCCCAGAGGGTCATGGCCACCCGGCTGGTCCGGGGATACCGCACGGTCTCCGGTGAGGCGGCGAGCCTCCTTGCCGGATTACCGCCATGGGATCTGGAGGCAAAAGTCCTCGCGCACATTTGGGAGTGGCGCGAGGAGGCGAAACGCCGGGGCGTAACTCTGCTGCCGCGAGAAATCGCGGCACAGCGGACAGAGCTCCGGCGAAATCTCATGGCGTCATGGACAGTGCGATTGTCGCAACCCAGTGCTGGGCACGCCACTATTGCGGCGATAAGTCCCCTCTTTGAGGAGTGGCTAGAGAGGCGCCACGGCGTCCTCACCTTCCGCCTGACGCAGGTCCTCACCGGACATGGTTGTTTCGGTTCCTGTTTCGTATCAGGCGGGAGGAAACGCCTGGGTGTCATCACTGCGTGGATCGCCCGGAGGACACGGTTGAGCATACGGTGGAGGTCTGTCCGGCTTGGGCAGAGCATCGCCGTGTCCTCGCGGAGGCGATCGGCGGCGGGGATCTCTCGCGTCCGGCCCTAGTCCAGGCCATGGTACGGAGCGAGAGGGCATGGGAGGCCGTCACCTCCTTCTGCGAAGCAGTAATGCTCGCGAAGGAGGAGGCAGAACGCGTGAGGGAGAGGCAAATTTCGCGCCCTCACGCCCCTAGCCGCCGCAGGAGACGCCCTGGGCGTCGGGAATCGCAGGCCGATTCCCGGTCACCGTAGGCGCGGGCTTGCAGACGGTGAGCAATGGGTAGCTCGCCGTCCGATAAGGACCAGGCCCGGGTCGACGGCGCGTTGTGTTCCACGCGCGCCTCAAAGAGATGTCAGCAAGTGAAGGGGTCCGATAGGACCAATGCCTGGTTGCGGGAAAGTCCGAAAGGGATACCGTGGCCCCTGGCAACGTACAGGCAACGGAAGGAACACGGGTGGGTTTTAGTCAGTAAGAGTCTGACACGCCATCCTGCTCCACCCAGAGCGGGAGAAGATATTTGATAATTTCCCAACAAGAAAAAAAAAAAAAAAAAAAGGTTGATTGTAAGTTTTAAGCATTCTTTCGTTTATCTTCGGGGCCATAATTTCTTTTCACGACGCGCCTTATCAGTTGGGTACCACTGTACGCGTACGTTTTGGGCCACATTTACTACCGCTGAGTGTAGTTTGTCGATGTTAAATTCTGGACAAAGAATTCATACTTACCATCTTTTGTCATTGCCTGTGCTCTTACACCAGCGGGACCTCTCTCCACATCATGAGGTGTAATTTGTTGAATATACTTTTGTACCTGCTTTACTTGCAGTGATATGAATATAGATCTAGTGAGTTCTTTCAAACCAAAGCCTGCATATTTCATGGCCAATTTACGGAAACCAGAAAATGCTAGAATGTCTTTCAACTCTTTCATGTCGAAATCACTATATCTGAAAACATAAGATAATTTTAAGATGACAGCTATTTATTGTATATTGCTTAATACATAATAGGTTGGGGAAAAAGTTTCTTCGCATTTTTTAAGAAAATTCAAAACATTTTTTTTAACATAGTATGTTTACATTTAACTAAAGTATGTAGGTACCATTTTGTTCGATAACTTTTTGCCATCTTGTAGGTAGGGACATGATCCCATTGCTATAGAAATTTTGGGACTTCTGATCAAAATACCGCGACAAGTGGTTTTGGCAGTCCTCCCGTGATGTTAACCTGACACTGCCTAAAGAATTCTGAAGAGACCGAAACAGGTGGAAATCTGAAGGTGCAAGGTCAGGACTATACGGCGGATGCATTAACACCTCCCAGCCAAACTCTCTTAATTTTTGCTGAGTGGCTAAAGATGTGTGAGGTCTAGCGTTATCATGATGAAAAACCACACCCCTTCTGTTGATTAATTCCGGCCGCTTTCTCTCAACTTCTTGCTTTAATCTCATCAGTTGTTCGCAGTAGAGTTCAGAATCGATGGTCCTGCCTGGTGGTAACAGCTCATAATGAATAATGCCCTTCCAATCCCACCACACACACAGCATCACCTTGTTGCGAGTTAACCCGGGTTTTGCCACAGTCTGTGAAGCCTGACCGGCCTTTGACCACGACCTTTTTCGCACGTTCTTGTCGTACGTGATCCACTTTTCGTCACCAGTTATCAGCTTCTTCAAAAATGGTTCGGTTTCATTACGTCGTAATAAAGAATCACAAATGAGTACACGGTTCATTAGGTTTCTTTCAGTGAGCTTGTGAGGTACCCAAATATCGAGCTTTTTTGTGTACCCAGTTTTTTTCAAATGCGCCAAAACTGTTTTGTGGTCAATTCCCAGTTCTTCAGCTACGTCGTAACTACTAATATGCCGATCTTGCTCCACTTTTTCAAAAATGGCATCCATTTTATCCGTAATAGGGCGACCAGAGCGACGTGCATCTTTGACATCAAAATTTCCGGATTGAAAACGCTTAAACCAAATTTGTGCTACTCTCACAGACACTGCACTAGGTCCATAAACATCGCAAATTTTTTTCGCGGCTTGCGTTGCATTTTTACCTTTTTTGTAGTAAAATTTTAAAATGTATCGAATTTCTTCATTAGATTCACTCATCTTGACAGTACGAAAAACAAATAAAAATCACACATTTTCCTAATTTGAATTTGGAATTATGTTCTTTAAAATTTAAACTTTCAATGATACCAAAACCAGCCAGATACACATAGTATAGCCAAAGAGATTTTATTACAAGTTCATACATACTATAATGCGAAAAGACTTTTTCCCCAACCTAATATAATGTTTGTATTTCCACAGATCGAGTTTTGTTAAAATACAAACCTTGTATTTTCTCTAAGTAGTCATAAGTGACATCAACAGGTTTTCCCATTTTTTTAGGGTTCCGTAGTAAACAAGGAACCCTAATAATTTCGCCATGTCCGTCTGTCTGTATGTCTGTCCGCGGCTCAGCTCAGAGACTGTTAGAAAGCTGTAATTTGGCATGGGTATACATATCAATAACGCCGACAAAGTGGTAAAATAAAAGTTTATTTTTATTTTTAGGATACCTCCCCTACACTTAAATTGGGGATGTTTTTTTTCTCGTCTATTCCATGGTGTGGGGTGTCGTTTGAAAGGTCGTTCAAAAATATTGTAAGTGGGTAAGTGAAAACCATTTTTCAATTCAGGGATCCGTTTGAGAAATATTAAGCTTTAAAGTGCTAATTTTTGTTAGAGTCGTCGAGGTAGTACCCCCCCCCCCCCTGCCGGCTAAATGGTTGTACTTGGATTTGTGAAAAAAATCACAGCAGTAGTATAGATAACGAAGTTAAAAGGAAAACAATCTCAGCCAAGTAGGCTTTACAGGTTAACGAGTAGTAATGGACCAACTTCAATTTGCAGTTTGAAAAACATGTTCTCCCATAAATTCCGCATGGAAGAACATGTTTTTCAACTACAATTTTTATTTATTTATTTTATTATTTATGTACAGACGCCAGCACATCAACCTACTACAATCTGTCAAATTTCTTTGATTGATTTTCAACTTTATCACTGAAGGATAAGGTTAAAAGTTGATTGGGAAAATTTGACAGTTTCGGGTAGGTTGACCTGCTGGCGTCTGTACACACAAAAAAATAGATACAGATAAGACATAATCATAATTATGAGTACAAAGGTGCTGCTTATTTATTAAGAAATTTCTTCCAGCAGATCTGCGACAGGAGCAATGAGAAAGAAATGCAGATAATAGTGTGTGAGAACAAGAAGAGAAAAATATAAATATGCCAAGTCTTAAACTAAAATATTGAAATAAACCTACACGTATAACGTAATAAATTATCATATACTTAAATAAATACATAAAGCTTAAATATATAAACATACATACTATAGGTATATAAAAAGTCACAGTTGAGAGGAAAGGTTAAAATCTTTTACTCTTTTACTCGATATTTGAATTGAGAAACAGTTTTTAAATCACGAATGCTAGACGGATGTGAGTTCCACAACCTTACTGCATGGACAGAGAAGGAATAGGTGTAGTAGCTTGTTTTACGAGGATGAGATTTAAGGAGGGATCTAAAGTGTGATCTACACGGTAAGTCGCTAGGGCGAGCATAAGAAAAACGCTCACGCAGGTAGGAAGGATAAAAGACGGGTTGTGGAAGACGCTGAAGAGGAGACATAAGATCCGAGTGTTCCTGCGAAGCCGGATTGGGAGCCACTTGAGTTCCTTGCGAAGATGAGAAACATTGTCATACTTTCTAAGTCCGAAAACAAAGCGAATGCACAAGTTTTGCAAGCGCTCAAGCTTGTTTAATGTTAAGTTTGTTCTTGGGGTAAATTCATCCCAACTACGGAACCCTTCATTGTGCGAGGTCCGACACTCACTTGGCCATTTTTTTGTAATATGTTATAATTATCTCATGTGTACCTATATTCATATGATGTATTGATGAAATTACTTACTTGTATCCTTCTTTACAGCTGGCTAATATGGCATTAGGCCCCAGTATCACGCGACCATCTACTCGAGGGGTAATATGGGCACCCAAAAATGGAAACCTTGGGTCAGGTACAGGATAAATGTTAGCTTTCGTTAAAATATCTTGACGTGGAACTAGGTATAGGTATTCACCTCTAAAAGGAATGATCTTAGGCTCTTCAGGGCATCCAGTTAATACTGCTACTGTATCTGAATGTAAACCACAGCATGTGAGGACATACTTTACTGAAATCTTTTGAGATTTCTCATCTGATATAATGACAGGATAATCTGCATCCTCAGATTCTAAGAACTTCTTAGCTTCAAAATTGAGAAAGGATGTTCCACCACTTTCACGGAAGTCTTGAACATAAGATTCTGTAACCTCAGCCCAGTTTACAACTCCAGTGTGAGGTGACCATATTGCTTGTAATCCTTTACAAAGAGGTTCAAACCGTTTAATATCATTACCATCAATTAATTCCATGTCTTTCACGCCATTTCGAATTCCACAGTCAAACAAATCTAGCAATGCAGGTACTTCGTGCTTTTCAGTGGCCACAATCAATTTACCCGTTTTTAAATATTTTATGCCTTTCTCATCACAGTATTGATAGACCAAATCCATGCCTTGTACACATAACTTTGCCTTTAAAGATCCAGGTTTGTAATAAATTCCAGTATGAATCACACCACTGTTATTTCCACTTTGATGAAAGGCAAAACGATTTTCCTTATCAATTAATGCAATATTTAAATATGGATGTCTCAAAATAAGCTCTCTGGCAGAGGCACTACCAACTATACCACCACCAATGACAACTATATCAAATGTTTCTAAAGGTTGGTTCGAGTACCTGTAAGGAAAATATAATAGGTATTTGCATTCTGTTAGTTATTTAAAAACAATGCACTCCTAAGGCAGTTGTCCCACCGCCCGGCGAGGAAGCAACTAACTAGCGGCTATTTTCTCGCTCAAGAAACGCACAATAGATATACATTCCGTGTAAACAAAATAGATGCATATATTAATACTTGCTCGCTGACTGTTCACACCAAGGACTCGCTCCACTAGTTTGTCGCTGAGCGACAAGAGCTATCAAAGAGAGTACTCGCTCAGCGACACTCGGTTGGAGGGCAGAACGCTCTGAGACTCGCGTTTGGTACATACGCGTGCCAGCAAGTAATCGCTCGTCGCCGTCGCGCGCTCGCTGCTCGCCAACTCGTTTTAAGTTACTAACTCTACTCGCTACTCGTTAATCGCCGGCGGTGGGGCAACTGCCTCAAATATAAGGATTTAGCACAACGGGTATCATATAGGGTACGGACATTTGCAAAAAATTTTGGACATTTTATTTCTTACTTTTATTTTTTTTCAAAAATCCCCATATTTATGTGGAAAATTCCAGACAAATTACAAGGCCGGACAAAATGCGGACGGAGGGTCAAAACGCCGGACGTATATGTATGGAATAAAAGATGGGTCAGTGGTTCGTCTTAACGGCTTCACTTAGTAGGTATTTATTTTTTGGTAGAGTACATCCTTTTTAGTGTAATTTTGAAAACCGCAAATCTAGCAACACCATAGGGGCTGAGAAAAAAATCGCCAAAAGTTTCTTTCGGGATTGGTGGTATAGTGGGAGTATTAAGGGTGGGGAAGTTTACGTGGCGGGTCTAAATTAGGTTCCAAGCAATAATGAGGTCAATGACATCTTCAAGGTCAAGGTCGAAACCCCAAAAGTCAAGGTCAAGGCCCCAAAAATCAGGGTCAAACCAAAAACAAAACTTGGAATATTACCTTGTAACAAGCTCTCAGGTCAAGGTCAATGTGAAACTCGAAAGTCAAGGTCAAAAAAAAATTGTAAGGCGTTGTCGACGGAGCCCCGCTTTGCGGGGTTCCTACTTCTGTGTGGTTTAAAAAAAAATAACCACGAAGGGGATGGTCCCAAGTCCCGAGCTCGCTTCGCTCGCTCTTGCATCCTAGGTTCTCATTACCTTTTTACTAAGTCAAGCTATGTCGGGACTTGGGGCACCCCGACTCGGACAGGTTAGGTTCGAAGGCATGGCGGGGTCTAGTAGAGCCGGGATGCCCAAAGTCTCAAGCTCAGTAGGTTCGCTCTTGCACCCTAAGTTCTAAACAGGAGTACGATAGACGCTCTCGACTGTGAATGTATACGAAGACTGACAACTGTTAAACGTTAGGGTCACTTACCTTACATTACGTTTCGTTACCAACGTTCTTTTATGGGTAGGAATTTAAACTTTATTATTTTTAATTTCATGAATTATATTATTTGCTTCATAATTGAATTAATTACGTTGGCAGCTATTTAGAAATGAATTAAACTTAAAACCTTACTATATTTATATTAAAAACCATTAAAATCCGCTGTCAGTTTGTTTGAACGTAAAACGGAACTACCTAGGAGTGGAATTCCTACATTATCTGTGACAAAATGTCAATTTTATTACGTAAATAATATGTTGAATTTTTCGAAACTTTAGGATTTTTTTTCTCGGAAACTGGGCGTTTGCTAGCTGTTTTGTTTTGTAAAAGTGTTCTACACGGGAGATATCTATACGCAAAAAAAATATGAAGCTTCGCTCGCGCGGTTCCTAAAGCACAGTGGAGCCCTTTGTTTTTTTGCTCTGCAGTTACTTTTGCGACAGCGGAATGACCCCAGTTGCCCATTGAGCGAACCTACGGAGCTTGAGACTTGGGGCAACCCGGCTCGGACAGGTTAGTTTCGAAGGGCTTTGACTTCTTCTAATCTAAATTCTTAATTTAATTCTTACAATTCTTCTAATCTAAATGTAATTCTTCATCTAATCTGTCCGAGTCGGGGTGCCTTTTTTTTTTTTTTTGGGTGGGAAATTATCAAATAACTTCTCCCGCTCTGGGTGGAGCGAGAGGGCGTGTCAGACTCTTACTGACTAAAACCCACCCGTGTTCCTTCCGTTGCCTTTACGTTGCCAGGGGCCACGGTATCCCTTTCGGACTTTCCCGCAACCCCGGCAGGCATCGGTCCTATCGGACCCCTTCCGTTGTGCTGACATCTCTTTGAGGCGCGCGTGGAACACAACGCGCCGTCGA
Organism: Xanthia icteritia; assembly: GCA_949128155.2. Lineage (NCBI taxonomy): Eukaryota > Metazoa > Arthropoda > Insecta > Lepidoptera > Noctuidae > Xanthia > Xanthia icteritia. Next base: position 11,790,353 of record OX421930.2, read on the forward strand.
CCCGGGCCTGGTCCTTATCGGACGGCGAGCTACCCATTGCTCACCGTCCGCAAGCCCGCGCCTACGGTGGCCGGGAATCGGCCTGCGATTCCCGACGCCCAGGGCGTCTCCTGCGGCGGCTAGGGGCGTGAGGGCGCGAAATTTGCCTCTCCCTCACGCGTTCTGCCTCCTCCTTCGCGAGCATTACTGCTTCGCAGAAGGAGGTGACGGCCTCCCATGCCCTCTCGCTCCGTACCATGGCCTGGACTAGGGCCGGACGCGAGAGATCCCCGCCGCCGATCGCCTCCACGAGGACACGGCGATGCTCTGCCCAAGCCGGACAGACCTCCACCGTATGCTCAACCGTGTCCTCCGGGCGATCCACGCAGTGATGACACCCGGGAGTTTCCTCCCGCCTGATACGAAACAGGAACCTCCCGAAACAACCATGTCCGGTGAGGACCTGCGTCAGGCGGAAGGTGAGGACGCCGTGGCGCCTCTCTATCCACTCCTCAAAGAGGGGACTTATCGCCGCAATAGTGGCGTGCCCAGCACTGGGTTGCGACAATCGCACTCTCCATGACGCCATGAGATCCCGCCGGAGCTCTGTCCGCTGTGCCGCGATTTCTCGCGGGAACGGAGTTACGCCCCGGCGTTTCGACTCCTCGCGCCACTCCCAGATGTGCGCGAGGACTTTTCCCTCCAGATCCCATGGCGGTAATCCGGCAAGAAGGCTCGCCGACTCACCGGAGATCGTGCGGTATCCCCGGACCAGCCCGGTGGCCATGACTCTCTGGGACGCGTTCAACCGGCGGGCTGGCCGCCGCCTCAATGAACGCGCCCAAACCGGAGCCCCGTAAAGGGCCATGGACCGCACGACCCCCGCGTATAGCCTCCGGCAGGAGGCGTTTGGACCCCCTAGATTGGGCAGGAGCCGCTTCAAAGCAGCCCCGGCCCGCTCCAGTCTGGGAGCCAAACGTCGGAAATGCTCCACGAAGTTCCACCGGCTGTCGAGGACGAGTCCAAGGTACTTCATCGTCGACTCGATGCCGATGTGAACTCCTCCTGCCGTTATTTGGGACCCCAACGGTGGCGCGTTCCGAGGACCATGAAAACACATGGCCTCGGACTTGTGCAGGGCCACCACGAGTCCCAATTGCCGGATTCTGTCCACGATTGTCGCAACCCCGTGTGTCGCTAGTTCGGCCGCCGCCTGGTGCGACCTCCCCTGCGCCAGGACCAACGTGTCGTCAGCGTAGCAAACGACGCTGACGCCGCTAGGGAGGTCGGCGCGCAGCACCCAGTCGTATCCGATGTCCCACAGATGCGGCCCCAGGACCGATCCCTGTGGGACACCGCACGACATCTCTCGCCGGTTCCATTCTCCCTGGTGACCGGGGTAGATGACGGCCCTGTCCGTCAAATAGGCCTCGACCACACGACAGAGGTAGGTCGGCATCCGGTGATACCGGAGTGCCTCCCTGATGCAACTCCAGGGCAGGGTATTGAAGGCATTGGCGATGTCTAGAGACACCGCCAAGACGACCCCACCCCGGGCCACGGCGTCCCCCGTCGTGAGGGCTCGCACGCGCATCATGATGGCGTCCACCGTAGAGCGCCCCCTGCGGAAACCAAACTGGCTGTCCGCCAAATCCGGCCCTACCCGCACCAGCCGCCCGACGAGGCGGTCTGCAATGACTCTTTCAAAGAGCTTGCCCACCTCATCGAGCAGCACTATGGGCCGGTAAGCAGACGGAGAGTCCGCAGGGCGCCCCGGCTTCTTGATGAGGACCAGTTTCCCCGTCTTCCAGCGAAGTGGGAACTGGCCCCTCTCCAAGCATGCGCTTAGGAGCCCTCTTAGTCGAGGCCCGAGAGCCTCCAAGGCCAGGACCCAGGCTTTCCCAGGTAAGCCGTCGGGTCCTGGTATTTTTGGCATTCAGCCTACGTACCGCCACTCTCATCTCTACCTCGGTCACCTCTGGAGCATCGTCGTCGTCGTCGGCGGTGTGATCCGCATCGGGCACCGCAGTAGGCGGAGCCATGGGCGGGGAGGCATATTCCCCTCTCGAAGGGAACAGAGCGCTCACCACGTCCCCCACAAGCTGCGGCCGGAGACTCTGCGTCAGCGGGGGAGCCCATGGGCGGAGTTTCTCCCGCACCATCTTGTATGGGCGTCCCCACGGGTCCCTGTTCAGAGTCTCCAGCGACTCCTCGCGGGCCACTCCCCTGGCCCGCAGGATCTCCGCTTGGAGGGCGGTCTTCGCCGCTCTGTACCCCTCGTACAGCTCCGCCTGAATGGCTTCCGTATCCGGAGGACGAATACGGAGCCTGCGGTGCCTGGTGTACCGGCGTCGCGCAGCAACGCACGCATTGCGCAGTGTCGTCAGCTGTTGCGACCACCAGTACACCTGGCGCGAAGCACGTCCGGGCTGGACCCGGGGCATTGCCACGTCACATATTTCGGACATGGCCTCCCGGAACCACTCCGCCTCGTCGTTGATGTCGGCAGGCCTGTCCGGTGGTGACACCCAGGCCTGCACGATCGAGGCTTCCAGGAGGAGCTCCCGGTCCAGCTGCTTCAGCGCCCACCGCGGACCACTCGGGGCCTGTCGGACCGGCGCGCTCGAGGTCTGGGCGGAGACGTCAAACCGGATGTACCGGTGATCGGAATAGGTCTCCACCCCCTCCATGACGCGCCAGTCAATTACACGCGGCGACAGAGCGGGGCTGGCGAACGAAATGTCCACCACTGATTCACCCCGCATCCGCACACACGTGGGGACAGAACCCCGGTTCAGGACGACCAGGCCTGTCTCCAGAGCCCAGTCCTCCACCATCCTGCCCCGTGTGTCCGTATATCGGGAACCCCAAGCCACATTTTTGGCATTGAAGTCCCCGAGGACGAACACGGGAAGGGAACAGAACCCGACGACGACGACTCTCAACTCCGCAAGGGAGTTGTGGAACTCGGCAAGAGTTCGGCTCGGGGAGAAGTAAACCCCTACCACAACGATCTCCCCGAACCGTGCTGCAACGCAACCCCGTCCTCTCTTAACAGCCTCGAGGGACGGAGTACCGGCGGCGGCCGACGAAATTAGGGTCACTGAGCCGCTCAGGTCCTCCACCCAGTCGTCCCTGGGCGGGACAAAGTACGGCTCAGCGACCACGGCGATGTTAATCGACCACTGTGCCATGCTCTGGAGCAACAGATCCTGAGCTGCGGCGCAGTGGTTGATGTTCGCCTGGAGGAGGCGTAATGGGGCCATTATTGGCACTCCATGTCAGCCCCCTCCCGTGCCCCCTGTGAGGGCCCTGCCGCGGCGGCTGCGGCAGCGACGACGACGGTAGTGGAGGCGGCAACAGCGGCGGTGGTGGCGGTTGCGGCCGTGACGGCGGTGGCAGAGGGCTTGCCTTTGGTTTTGGCGGGTGGGGCGCAGGCCTTACTCCCAATCCGGTGATTGGCCGGCTTGCCAGCTGCCGCACATACAGCGCAGTGCGGCGTGGCGTCACACGAGCCGGCCTTGTGACCGGCCTGACCACAGCGGTAGCAGTGACCGCTGCGGTCCACCTCCGAGGTGGAGTCGGGGTGCCTCAAGTCCCGACATAGCTTGACTTAGTAAAAAGGTAATAAGAACTTAGGATGCAAGAGAGAGCGAAGCGAGCTCGGGACTTGGGGCACCTGGACTCGGACAGGTTAGGTTAGAAGGACAGGTTTTTTTTAAACCACACAGAAGTAGGTACCCCGCAGAGCGGGACAATGCCTTAAAATATTTTTTTTGACCTTGATCTTTGAGTTTCACATTGACCTTGAAAATGTCCACGACCTGAGCGGTAATATTCAGTCTTTCTTTGTTAGGTCATGACTTTTGGGCCTTGACCTTGAGTTTTAGGGTCTTGACCTTGACCTTGAAGATGTCATAGTCCTCATTATTGCTCGGAACCAAATTTAGACCCACCACGTAAACTTCGCCACCCTTAGTACTCCCACTATCCCACCAATCCCGAAAGAAACTTTTAGCGATTTTTTTCTCAGCACCTTTGGTTTTGCTAGATTTCCGGTTTTCAATATTACACTAAAAAGGCTGAACTCTACCAAAAAAAAAAAAACCTACTATAAAAATCGCCGGTCACTAAAGTACAGTGCTTCCATTTTAAATTTTCTTACCTCCGATATGTTCTAGCATTAGATGAAACTGGTAAAAACTTTCTTGCAAAAGTACCATTAATTGAAGTAACTGATTTCATAGCTGTTATCTTGGAAAAACGTAAGTGATGATAAATACGCATAACTAGGTCAATGTATTGTACATAAACCTACGATGATAGAGAATAAAATCTGCAATTAAAGGCACTTCATCGATAAGATTGTATCTACAGTCTGTAGATAAAATATTATAATTACTCTGAGAGTACACAGTAACAATTAGATAAATGAAAAGTAAACTAATAACTTCGCACTAATACGGTCCTAGTAGTAAGTAATCGGAAGCAAAAGAAATGAACACTATAAAAACATCAGTAAAGTAACGAAAACCACCATCCATCGGCCGTCGCCGAGGAAACTCAAAAATACAAAAACTCAAAAAACACAAAAATAATCCTAAATAAATCAAAATAAAGTCGCCTTACACTGACACTGTCAGTGTCAATGTCATGCTCTGTGGTCAATGTCATCAAGAACTGGGGTCAGGGGATAGCGATTCTTTCCAAAAAAAGATTGATTTTAAATCGATACGAATCGTAACCTGATGAATCTATTCATTACAAAATCGAGGTCCTAAAGATCGATTTCTAAAATATCGGTCTTTTTCAAGTTTTTATTTATAATGTAATTTCCATTTTATGAAAAACAAGAAAGATACCATAATAAACAATCTCTGGGATCTCTTATCGGTAAAATCAGGGATTTTTTAGTTCAGGGAATTCGAAAATAACAATTATTTTTATTACCATATCAAAGTATCAGATCAGGTATAAAAGAAGACATTTATTTTCTAAATGTATTTGTTACATTAATTGTTGATTACAAACGTAACTTTTTTTTAATTAAAGAGAGGCGACGGAAACTAAGCACACAGCCATCTCGCGAGTTTTTGAGTAATTAACCCTTTAACCGGCAACACCGTAATATTACGAGTACATACATTCAGCTAATTGTAAATAATTTTATGGTTTTTACCAAAACTGAAAAAATCGAATGTCAATTTTCAAGGGTGAAATATCGATTCACTGAATCGATTCAGTACACGATTGATAAAAAAATCGATTTATTTGGTTCGATTCTTCCTCAGACCATATAAATCGATTTTTCGATTAAACGATTTCAGATCGCCATCCCTAGCGTCAGAGGTTGTTTACTGGCAGAATTGAACGCACCCCGCGTTCAATTCTGCCAGTATCAATGCTGCCATTTCTCAGTAGTGTTTCAAAAGTTGCACTCAATCAAGTGTTACGTTACTGATAAAAAATTCTATCTTTCGTGAACAACAGTACGGTTTCACCAAAGGGCGTTATACCACTGACGCCGGTGTCACCCTAATAAAGAAAATTTTTAACGCCTGGGAAGAAGCACAAGATGCCATTGGAATCTTTTGCGAACTCTCGAAGGCGTTCGATTGCGTAGACCATGAGACACTTCTGCTGAAACTACAGCTCTATGGGATTAGGGATTTAGGGCTCTTGATTTACTAAGATCATATCTGAAAGATAGTAAGGTTAAAGTTCAAGTAAACGGCATAAATTCATTAGGGTCTGAAATGGCAATGGGCGTTCCTCATGGTTTGATTTATTTATTTATTTTAAATAGAACGGCCGAAGCCAATTACACTATTTAAACATAATACAATATTATTTATTTAACACCCAGTCATGCATTCTTCTCACAAAAATTCTGAAATTCTGATAGTATCATCTTCCATTTATTCGTAAACATATCAAGATCTGTGTTTGAGTTCAGGTGACTTGGAGTGTGCGACAGTACGGCAAGTTGGAATAGCCAGTAAGCGGTGTTTTCTGCCACGACAGTAATTGTCTGGGACAAATAGATTGCAGATTTCATTATGCAGATCAGGAACATCAATAATCCCCCTAAGAATTTTAAATAGTAGAATCATCTGAACGCAGGACCGTCTTACTTCCAAAGAATTGAAACTTATGCAACCCAACAAGAATTCAGTGGGATACAAGAATGGATATAACCTGTACAAGTGTTTGTATAGATACCTATACTAAGGAATTATTTATATAATTTCATTAGATTTAAATTAAGTACAGACACCGGCACATCAACCTACTACAGTCTGTCAAATTTCTTTAGATTTTCAACTTTATCACTAAAAAATAAGGTTCAAAGTTGATTGGGAAAATTTGATCGTTTCGGGTAGGTTGACCTGCTGGCGTCTGTACCTACCTAATGTTAGTAGTAGCGAATGTGGTATCAAACGGTTTTCCTAGGAATCAGGCTAGACGAGAAATTACAATGGGGACCGCATATAACATCTCTTGCGGGACGGCTAAGCTCGGCCGCTTATGCTTAGAATAGAAAGATAAAACAGTTAACAGATGAAGAAACCGCGCGTTCGGTCTATTTTAGCTACTTCCACAGTATTGTCGTATGGCATTTTACTGTGGGGTCGAGCTCCTGACATTGAATCCATCTTTATTTTACAAAATAGTCATTCAGAGCCATTTTTAATCTACGTTGTTGCGAATCTCTCAGGGAACGATTTCAAAAGATTAATATTATGACGGTACCTTGCCAACTCATTTACGAAAATATTATGTAGGTATGTAAGAAAAAATCGACATCTTTTTAAGTGATAGACATAATTTTAATATTAGAAATAACGATAAAATCAACAATTTTTCAGATTATCTAAGTACATTTGCCAGCACATCAACCTACTACAATCTGTCAAATTTCTTTAATAGATTTTCTACTTTATCACTCAATAATAAGGTTCAAAGTTGATTGGCAAAATTTGACAGTTTCGGGTAGGTTGATCTGCAGCCTAATATTATTGTGCAACACATTTTATTTCTGATTGCAATTATTCTGAATCGAAACGAAGTTCAAATTTAGTCGCATGCTATAATTGGAATTACTATTAACATTTTTTACCAATCGACGGAAATTGATTATGGTTGTTCATATAAATTGGCTATAATTTCTTTAAAAGATAATATGTTATGTTCCACCATATAGGCATGATTAATTTCCAAATTATTGTGGTATAATTTAATTTAATTTGAATTATAACTGATGCTCTACTAGTGCTTATAGATGAAAACGTACAATGATTGCCGAAAAATGAGAAACCGTTTTTTAAAACACTCGACAAAAAACTACCATAATTGAAATACATAACAAAACGTTTTTCATTTCACGTTTTTGTTATCTGTGGCCAATGACAAAATCGTAGAAAAACAGTGTAACGAAGTGGGATTTCTACTAAGCCTGGGGATGTGGACACCCGTACTGGAGAAGAAATTTTGCTTTTAGTGGCTGGTGGTTTTGTCTAGTGGTTAGTTTAATTAAATTTGTAGAAAACCTGTGTCAGTGATTTTTAGATTTATTTCTTTCAAAATAATGCCGAATCCACTGCAGATTTAAACGCTGATTTGGAAAGACTGTTCAGCATGATGAATATATTGAAACCAAACAGAGGCTCCGCCTGAGTCGAGATCGCAAAACGACGCCATTTCTAAAAAAATATCCGACGGGAAAATACTACGAGGGTAAAAAAATCTGCCGTTAAGCCATTTATGTGTCTAAAAACATCCAAACATCTTCAGTAACTTTTTCATTAATCATTGTGTGATGATGTTTAAAAAAATACTTTGATTACCTATGTTATGTTTTGTTTTCATTCTCAAATCTTCAAATGGACCTCCAAAACAGCGACCGGATACCGGTGACGGAAAATAAAATTAAAAAATTGTGAGTAAGTATTTGAAATAAGATTAGACATTTAAATAAACGGTTTTACAGTCAGTTCAACCGATTTTGACTTCTATATAAAATCGTTTGAACATTAATGGAGTATAATTTATTTCTGGTGGTTTGAAGAACCGCTGCTACTGGAGGGATTACATGGGGTTTTTGGATTTTTACGTTTTAATACCCTATTTCAGATTATTAAAACGTTTTCAAAATCCGTTTTTAGAAATCGATTTCAGGAGAGGCTCCGGCTCGCAGTTTTGATCGTCTCTAGTAATATTATTCGGTTGTAAGTACATTGATCAAAACTATTACTACTATTGATACTAAACATAAACAAATACTGGCTTAAGCAAACTTTGGCCGTGGTTTTGTGAAATCGGTTTGTCTATTTCGGATTATCAATACGACTGAAATCGGATTTTAAATTAATTTTTATGTATCTGACGCATGTCCTATAGTGGACTTAGGGAAACAAATTGGCAACACTGAGTAAAAGTTGAAATAACCTCGGGAACGATCTGCCGACTCATTGGACGACGTGTTCTGAGTCGAATTTAATGCGAAATATAGCCTGTCTAAAGTATACCTTTGCTGCTCTAACTATATCAGAGTACAAAGAAAAGAACAGGAAAGGCTAAAACATCACATGTTAAACATCTGACAATAATCTGCGCCGGAATCATCATTCTTTGAAGTCTGTTGAGAATACGCTATCAATGATTTTGTTAACATTTTGATTTTGTTGATTTCGGTAATATTTTCGTTTTAGCCTTCAATGTGTTATGTTTTTCAACATACAAAATTATACTTATTTACTATTCTCATATAGAAACATGGGCCTATGTTAAGCAGTTTTGGGCCATTTTTCTTGTGGCTTGTGGAAGTCGGAAGAACTTTGGAAAATTCTCTCGTTCAAGAGAACGTTCCGTTCCTGGAACGTTCACCTATGAAGACATGAAGGCAGCATGAATGATGTCACCCCTGCTGCGTTGCCTCGCTCTTCTGGTACTTCAGTTTTCTAGCTTCTCAAGTACAAAAACAGAAACTGAAGATTCTTGAAAGAAAATATATTTTTTAGAAAACTGTTGAGTCTTGTACGACAGCGATATAAATGTATGTTCCTATTTTGTTAATTTTTTTTTTTTTTTTTTTTTTTTTTTTTTATGAACTATAGAGGTACACATAAAAATAACTTGTTATGAAATAATATATTTAAGAATTGAATACTTACTATGTTTTATATAATATATTTTTTTATAAACACAGACAATTGATTATTATAATGATACTATTTAGAGGCATTTACCTAAATTAACTGTAATTCATTAGGTCTCGTGGGTCTACTGGTCGTAAGCGCTACTGCTGAGTATGAGGTCCTGGGTTCGATGCCCGGGTTGGGCATAGTGTTATTGGGTTTTTCCATCTGGAATTTCTCAGTAGCAGTCCGGAGTCTGGATTTGTGCCCGGTTGATGGCAATAAGCTCGCCCCCTATTACAAGGGACTTAACTGGTGAAATGTGGGTGTACCTGTTACAGTTACACCTCTGCCCAACCATTCGGGGAAACAAGGTGTGATGTTATGTAGGTATGTACACTAGGTTTCAGTAAATAGAGCGAAATAAATTATGGTAAACAAAAACAACTGTTTTATTATATAAATACAACAGCATTTATTCACATTTATGAAATATATAGGCATAGGGCAAAAAAAAATTGGAAAATATATTGTATGGATTAGTGAAATTTAATGTCTTCCTGTGGAATTCATCATGGAATATGTATGTACTGCTTGCTAATTTTTGCTGAAAACGCATGAGAGAGTTTAAATTTTTCCTGAATAATGTAGTTGAGCCTGACATCTGAAATATAAAAAAAAGAATTTAAGTAAATCCTCAATATATTCCATGATCCATTACATCCATCCACGAATTCTAATAGGCCTCTCCCTTAAACACTTCAATGCACAATCTATTTACTTTATAGAACAGCAATATTCTGCTATAAACAACAACTAGGTACAATGCAGTGCCGGATTAATCACGTAGCAAGAGTAGCTATTGCTACGGGCCCCGCGCAAAAGGGGGCCCCGCGTGTCTAAACCCGCTCACCTCCGTCTGAGCGTAATTTTTTGAGTGATACTTATTAAGACGTCGTAGGTATATTGAATTTACTTGATGTCACAAAAACGTGAAACGTTTGGATAGAAGGTCCAATGAAATATTAAGTAAGAACGGTCAAAACAAACCGACCGTCCGAGGCGCGGTATTCAAAAAAAATTCGAGCTTGCTTCGTTCGCTCTTGATCTTAGTTTCTCTTAATTCTACAGCTTTTCTACATAACTCAACAAAGCAACTCCTATTCCCTGTATGTGTTTTCAAAATAACCTCTCAGAGGTGAGGTGCTAAAATTATTGAGCAAGTTTCTCTTCATTCATAGTTTTTTTGAATAGGTCACCATACCAACTGGAGGTTCAAAAAAAATCGACATCGCTTCGCTCGCTCTTGCATCTTAGTTTCTTTTCCTTCATAAACATTTCTACATTAGTCAACACAAAAACTCCTATTTCAGTTTAAATGGTCAATAGGATGCCTAGACTAACCGGGGTGCAAAAAAAAATCGGAATTTGATAGGGGGCCCCTAGGTCAAATTTGCTACAGGCCCCGCGCTGGCTTAATCCGGCACTGGTGCAATGACTTTATTTAAATGCAAGAAAGTTTACGTTTGATGGTGCATTTTGTATTCACCAACATAGCATTGTTGCTGTGCTAAACACACATTCAATGTTGTAGGTACCTTAAACAAACAATGATGTGGAAATAGATCTATGTATAGTGGTATGGTGAGATGTTCATCGATGTCCTTACATAATCCATTAACATAAAATGCTTCAAACTATGCTTGTTTTTGTTATATTTGTTTTTCCAATGAAGAACAAGCTCAATTGGGTTGCTAAGCTTGTGGCTCATGATAAGTTTGATACAGTACGAGGTACGAATATGTCACCAAAATACCTCGTTTCTGAAATATCATAATATATATCTTTAGTTTAGGTTGTAAGCACTTGTAACAGAAGAGAATTTGGTCAGTGGGTCATCTTAGGGGCGGATAACTTTCACAATTATTATTAAAAATCGACCTCGCTGCTTCGATACTTAACATACACTAAAATTGATTTATCATTGAGGTTTTACACTACAAGACATTCACAATTTATCAAAACGATGTTCACTTACACAATTTCGTAATAATTAAGGAGATTAAACGAGTAAATTCCAAAAATATTACAAAGAATATCGAATGCAGCGAGTACAGGGCTTTCTATTACATTTGACAGAAGAAACGAATTGCTCGTTGATTTTAAACCAACTGACCGCTGTCAAAATGGTTACGTTATTCGAAAAATAGCCTTTTTAGACGCTTATCGTTCACTCTTTAGCATCACAAACAAAGTGCAGTTGATATCACAGATTTTAGAGTTACGTAATACGAAAGTCGTGAAATTATGCAGTTTCAAATTGCGTAATTAGATAGCTCGTATTTAATTTTAAACTATGAATATCGGTCATTTTCTTAAAAAGATAGAATGAAGAGCGCGAGATGCGAGCTCGATTTTAGAACACCGCTACGGATGGTTTAAATTAGGTTGTATTTCTTAAAGAAATTGGACATATTTTATTGTTATACAGAAAATATTGAAAGTTAGGAGAATGTAGGACGCAAGAGCGAGCGCAGAGAGCTTGAAAATTTAAGCGCCCCGCCTCGATAAGGTAAGGTTTTCTTTTGATTATATCTACGTACAGGAGGATAGGAGATACTTACCGACTACGGCGAAGCAAAAAGGAAGGTTATGATTTTACCGGTATATATGTATTCATCTGTTACCTCATAACTTCTAAACTACTGATTTTAATTTGACAATTTAGTTATAATTTTGACCATTATAATTTTGTATTTATTTATTTATTTTATTATTTATGTACACACAGAAAAATAGATACAGATAAGACATAATCATAATTATGAGTACAAAGGTACATACAAGGTATATACTTTTTAGAGCGTGATTTTCCATTAGTCGGGTTTTAGTTTTTGATCTTACTTTTTGAACAATTGTACAGAAATATGAGTTATTTGGTCGACCTATGCAATGCAGAAAAGCTTGAAAACTAAAAAAAAAAATACGATGGAAGAACAAGCGAAGCGAGTTCGAAAATTGTAGCACCCAGTCTCAGATAGGTAAAATTATCTTTTGAACATTTCTACAGAAATTGGAGTTATTTCGTCTACTTACGAATAACTAAACTTTTAATAACTTGTAAAACTTTTTTGCGAGAGCGTCGGCAGCCGCCGACGCTTTACGCCACCACAGAGAGGGGGGACGGGAATGGGTTGAAGATTTTTATTGTTAAGTAGTATATGGTTTTACGACATGAGAGAATTTTTCGAAATTATGTCATTTTCCGACCTCCACGTTGCCAAAGCCGCGGGTAAAAGCTAATATGATCTTGACCTAAAAGAAATTTTTAAGCAACCAATTTTTCCGTCCCTGAATGAATACTAACGGTAATGAGTGGCAACCCTCTACTTACACTTCCGATTTTCAACAAAATGTCATTTTCAAACAATCGGTGCATTCCGAGTTACGCTGTAATCGATTTGAGCGCGCTAAATCTTGTACCGAATTAACGTGGGCGCGATAACAGTGTGTCTTCAATCGTCATAGATGACGTCATGACATGCGCCATCTTGCGATAACGCCGACCATGCCTTTTACTAATATCACCGACCGCTTTCCGAATTAGAACATAATCGCCCACAGCGCTGACATCGATAATTGGCGTCATGACATGCGCCATCTTGTGATAACGCCAACCATGCCTTTTACTAATATCACCGTGAGCACTGTCAAAAATGACAGTTGTGCTGTTGTGTTTTGACTCGCATCCTATCTTTAAACTAACGTGGCATTTTCGAAATTGTGCTTCTGGCTACCGTTCGCCACATAACCAAAGAAGAAAAAGAAAATTGTGGTATAAACACAAAGAAATATGATATGCAAGTTTTGACGTTGAGCGAGTACTGTGAGAGCGTTCATGGGCGTTCCGAATTGTTGACAGCCCTCAGCTGTCAACATAGTGATATCTTAATCGGAACGCCAATTATCGATGTCAGCGCTGTGAGCGATTATGTTCTAATTCGGAAAGCGGTCAATAATTATATAAAATATTGGTGACATGACATTGACATCATGACACTGGCAGTGTCAGTATCATTAAAGTCGTAGCCTACCACTAATTTGTTTTTTTAGGTTTATTGTTGTAGGTATTTAGTTTGCTCGGCGACGGCAGACTGACGGTGGTTTTCGTTACTTTACTAATGTTTTTAGTGTTCGTTACTTTTGCTTCTGATTAGTACTAGGACCGTATTAGTGCGAAGTTATTAGTTTTCTTTTCTTGTATCTAATATTGTTACTGTGTACTCTATATATAAAATCTTATCTTGTTTATTTAATATAAGAAGTGCCTGTAATTGCAGATTTATTCTCTATTATCGTACAATACATTGACATAGTTTATGTGTATTAATCACCACCTAAGTTTTTCGAAGATGACAGCTATGAAATCAGTTACCTCAATTACTGGTACTTTTGCAAGAAAGTTTTTACCAGTCTCGTCGAATGCTAGAGCATATCGGAGGTAAGAAAATTTAAAATCAGAGGTTTTTGTGCAAATTGCATCTTCATCTACTTTTATATTTTAGGGTTTTTTGAAGGCCCTAAGACAACCCACTGACCCATCTTTCATTCCATAGGGTTTGGGTTTTCCGTCCTGATTGGTTCAGATATGTCCGGAGTTTTGACCTTCCATCCGGATTTTGTCCAGCCTTGTGATTTGTTTGGAATTTTCCTCATAAGTATCGGGATTATTATGAAAAAAAAAATTAAATAACTACCTACTTATTGAAAAAAAAAGATTAATAAAATAAAATGTCACTCTGTTTTGCAAATGTCTGGCTTTTTGTAAGGACTTACCTAATTTTGAAGTGGTAACTCCCTAAAATCCTTATTCTTAGGAGTGCATTGTTTTTAAATAACAAACAGAATGCAAATACCTATTATATTGTAATTCTTTTCCTTACAGGTATTCAAACCAAGCTTTAGAAAAATTTGATATAGTTGTCATTGGAGGTGGTATAGTTGGTAGTGCCTCTGCCAGAGAGCTTATTTTGAGACATCCACTGTTAAATATTGCATTAATTGATAAGGAAAATCGTTTTGCCTGCCATCAAAGTGGAAATAACAGTGGTGTGATTCATGCTGGAATTTATTACAAACCTGGATCACTAAAGGCAAGGTTATGTGTAAAAGGCATGAATTTGGCCTATAAATACTGTGATGATAAGGGCATAAAATATTTAAAAACGGGTAAATTGATTGTGGCCACTGAAAAGCATGAAGTACCTACATTGCTAAATCTGTTTGACCGTGGAATTCAAAATGGAGTGAAAGACATGGAATTAATTGATGGTGATGACATTAAACAGATTGAACCGCTTTGTAAAGGATTACAAGCAATATGGTCACCTCACACTGGAGTTGTAAACTGGGCTGAGGTTACAGAATCTTATGTTCAAGACTTCCGTGAATGTGGTGGAAAACCCTTTCTCAATTTTGAAGTTAAGAAGTTCTTAGAATCTGAGGATGCAGATTATCCTGTCATTATATCAGATGAGAAATCTCAAAAGATTTCAGCAAAGTATGTCCTCACATGCTGTGGTTTACATTCAGATACAGTAGCAGTATTAACTGGATGCCCTGAAGAGCCTAAGATCATTCCTTTTAGAGGTGAATACCTATACCTAAATCCACGTCATGATATTTTAACGAAAGCTAACATTTATCCTGTACCTGACCCAAGGTTTCCATTTTTGGGTGTCCATATCACCCCTCGAGTAGATGGTCGCGTCATACTGGGACCTAATGCCATATTAGCCTACTGTAAAGAAGGATACAAGTAAGTAATTTCATCAAAACATAATAAGCATGTGTTTATCCTGTTATGATAATTATAACATACAAATAAATGGGAAAACCTGTTGATGTCACTTATGACTACATAAGACCCTTGTATTTTAACAAAACTCGATCTGTGGAAATACAAACATTATATTATGCAATATACAATAAATAGCTGTCATCTTAAAAAAAATATCTCATGAAGGGTATTAAAGGTTAATTTACACTTAGACAATCCAATACTCTTTCATAAAAAATGTAAGTTACATAAATATTATTATATTTTAAACAAACACATACAAAGTTCATCTTATAGACCTGATAATTTGTAAATCTGTTATGTTTTCAGATATAGTGATTTCGACATGAAAGAGTTGAAAGACATTCTAGCATTTTCTGGTTTCCGTAAATTGGCCATGAAATATGCAGGCTTTGGTTTGAAAGAACTTACTAGATCTATATTCACTAAACTGCAAGTAAAGCAGGTACAAAAGTATATTCAAGAAATTACATCTGATGATGTGGAGAGAGGTCCCGCTGGTGTAAGAGCACAGGCAATGACAAAAGATGGTAAGTATGAATTATTTGTCTAGAATTTATCATCGACAAACTCAGCGACAGTAAATGTGGCCCAAACCGTACGCGTACGCGAGTTTGTGAATGACCTAAACCTATTCCATGAGGTTTTTTTTATGAGAATAGGTGCCAAGTAGCTTCTATATTAGGTTTAAGTGAATAATTTGACAAGGTTACTAAAAATAGAATTGATTTTTTATGGCGCACTAGATTTTCAACTCTCGGTGAGCCGAGTATTGAGAATCCAACGGACTGCATCCCAGTGCGTCAAAAATACGTACTGTTGAATTTTCAACTCCCGGCGCCTAGGCGGCCTATTCACTCGAGCAGAGCGAGGCAGCGGAGCGGAGAAATGTGCCAATATTAACCAACAGGAGCGGAGCTCTGAAACGGAGTTTAGATTCTATTGGTTAATATTGGCACATTTCTCCGTTCCGCTGCCTCGCTCCGCTCCTGTGGACAGACAGCATTATGCTGGGGACACATTTTCGTGATAAAGCTTCGGCCAAACCAGAGCGACCACAACGCGGGACGCGGTATCGAAGCGGGAGCGCGCGGCTTCGCGGGGCGGATGCCTTCTCGTGTTTATAAATGGCGCTCCCGCTTCGGTCCCACGTCTCGCGTTGTAGACGCTCAGGTTGGGCCGAAGCTTCAAGCGAACTACAATTCGCGCGCTCTCTCGCACACCGCACGACGCGCGACGTCTCGCTGTTTAACAGAGAGCGCGCGAAGTATAGTTCGCTTTATCGCGACAATGTAGCCAGGGCATTAGCAGTGCGTTGAAAATTCAGTGCGCGATAAAAAAGACGCCCTTGGGCTCGAGGCCTTACTGTCACTGAATGTATATTTGTCTCGTTACAAAACGAGTTCTAACTTTAGTTTAAGCTCTAACCTTCCAGCCAGTTTTTGTGTTTCAAATCTTAATCCGACTGAGGTAAAGTTCTTAGGCGCTGAAATGTTTGTGGCTGGCAGCGGAACATAATTTAAATACAGGGTGGCAGGGATATCGACGCGAAAACTGTTACCATGGATTCAGTACGTGATTCTGAACCCCCTGCGTTGAAATTTAAAGTAGGTTACAAAAAAAAATGCTTTCCATACATTTTGACCGCGTAGGTATAGCACTTTTCTATGAAACAGCAGATGTTTTTGTCCCTACCACCCTGTATAGGTAGGTAAGTTTATGTTAGTCTTGATCGTATTGCTGAAAACAAGGTTGTTTCGAAATCGCGTTTTTGAAAAAAAAACTGGAAATAATTAATGGTATACTTATCTCTTACCTTGCCTACCTATCAACGTACAGTCAACCGCACTTCAGTGGTAACACTTTCACTACGAAAAATGCTACGGCATAAAGGTGCCGTCATTGTCGAATTGACCATTGTTGATGGTCATATAAAAAAAAAATACAAAAAATTACTTGTTTTTTTTTCGGTTATTTAACTAATTTTTTGAGTAAATTAATAGATAAGTACTTTACTCAAAAATGACTAATAAATCATATTTTGAAATAAATTATAATCTTTGTATCATCGCGCATCTCTTTCTTTTCTATGGAGTCCGACAGTGATCGCGGTTTAGGTACATTATAAATAAGTACAGTATTCTATCTTCTTATAAAACGGCCGAAGCGACGCGCTTTGAAATCTCAGTGTATGTCAGTACGCAAAAGTTTGTCCGCTAGGAGTAATAGTTTTCTGTGCGCGGCAGTTAAAACTTGTCCACTCTGAACGGACAAGTTATATGCACGGAATGTTATCTACCAAGCGGCCGTCGGTAATTATTTCAAGGTCACTGCCGAGATATAATACTGCTACTTATTTATTCTGTGTTTTAGGTATTGTCAGCATCTTATCAAAAAATGTACAACAGTTATTTTAATTCTGGCAGCAACTTTCGAGAATAATGATCACTGTGATTCAAAATCGGAGGTAAAATGACTGAAAGGTTATGTAGTAAAAACTTTATATTTGTCAGAATAAAGTTCGAAATTCAAAACCTAGCTGGAGTTTAAGCTCGGCTAAAGTTAGACCTTGTTTTGTATTAAAACAGTATGGGGTTTAATTTAGGTATCTTTAGCCATGTTTGTTTATTGTTTTCAGGAAGTCTCGTAGAAGACTTTGTGTTCGATTCTAAGCCTGCGTCTGGTGCGATAGGAAGCAGAGTTCTACATTGCAGGAATGCACCCTCACCAGGGGCTACCTCATCCCTTGCAATTGCGAAAATGATAGCTGACAAAATGGAAAACGAGTTCAAATTCAATATAAAGCACCAAACAACCCCAACAATAGACTGAATATTAAATGAGAACAATAGGGTCAACTCATCCTCTTGATAATATTAACTTAAATAATGAAGGATTTTTGGAAGCTTCTAGAAGTAACTATAACTAATAGTTGTTTTACACTCAATAGGGAATATGCAAGTAGGTAATTCAAAACTTTTTCATTAATTAAGTACCTAAGTATACATTGTATAGGAGTCAAGGAACAAAATGCATTTTTTTTCAATGCATTACTTATTTTACAATCCTGCTTGAATAAAACCCAAAAAATAATGTAATTGTTATGATTGGGGGGCTTTACAAGAGATGTAAACAAAGCAGTATCGTGGATAATGTCGTCACATCATGGCCGCGACAATAACGGACGTTTGAACTATAGTAGATTTCTTTTTTCTACCACTGTTCAAACTTCCGTTAGTTATGTTTATTTTTGCGACAAGTAGTAGTTTAATTCGTATAGTCCCAGTCGCCCCCACATGGATTGCCACCAGGTGGCAATTGGGAGAAAAAAATCCCAGTGGACTTTAAGTACTTTTCTTTGGTTTATGGTCTTGGAGTTTGTCTTTTGATAAAGTGGAAAAATATACATGCATATTCCTTATTAGAAGGTACACACGGCTACACATCAAGCTATACATTTCCAGTATAAGCTGACCTCGCATTGTGCGGAAATCCTATACAATTTGCGATCAGCATAAACTAAAAATGTATAAGCTTGATGTGTGGCCGTGTGTACAACAATAATTGTAAACTTAGGCCCGCTTGCACCACAAAACACTAAATGCGTTTAGTGCTAAACATAAATTTAAAATATCTTTCTGTCACTGTCATCTTCAAACGATTAAGGCCGGCCACATATACCACATGTACCTATATCGATTCGGGATTTCGAAAACAGCAAATCCATACAAAAAAAAGAAGGTACAGTAGTTCTCCGTTCGAAATGTTTCTGTAATTTCTCCGAAAAAAAATACCGAAACGTAATTACATATGTAAGTACGTGGCCGGCCTTACAGAAACAGAACGATTTTTTATATACGTTTAGCGCTAAATGCATTTAGGTAGTGGTTTGTGGTGCAAGTGGGCCTTACTCTGTGCTTGAGTATTTTAAAATAACGCTATGCAATGCAATCTTAGAAAAAGCCTCGTTTACCTATCAATTATTATTAAAAATAATAAGTTGTAAGTGCAAGCACTAATTAGGTAGTGTTGTTAAATATTTCTTATTATTACTTAGTTGTACGCATTATTTAAAAGAATTTCTAAGATATCTTGTTGTGGTTTTAATGCCTCTGAATTCTTACACTTTCAAGAGCTTCAAGACTATGGAAATAAATATATGGAATAATCAAAATGTTGTGATCTGAATTGTATAATTTATTTAATTATTTAAAAAAAATATGTTATTTAAACTTATACTATTATGCTTCAATGTGGAAGACAGTGAAGTTGAAATAATTATGAAAACATGTAAATGATGATAAATGTAGATTATAATAAATTAGTCATGCAACTTTGGGTGCTAAATTAGTCACTAAAACTAGCAGGTATAGTCATAATTTATATTATATAAATGTATAATATCTTTATATAAGGCTACGATACATTTAAGTTTTACATTTATGTACCTACAGGTAAACCAGAAAAGGTATGCGCTTCGGTAATCTTCGTGTTTCCGAATTAGTACGAACGTCGCACTATAGAGTAACCTCCGCACAAAGGCAGAGCTTCTAAGAGCACAATCATATAACCGCCGTCATACCGTCATAATTTTTTGTGCTAAATCCGAAGCGGGCCGGCTAAACAAAAATAATGTTATAATATTCCGATATGTAAAACATTTAATTTTATACATTTAATACTCTCGGACCAAACCGGTCATTATTTGCGAAGCTAGTTCAAAAAATGTATTTCTATTTTTTCAGTTTCTTATCACTAGGTTACTGAAAAAAATAGAAAACCATTTTTTCATCACGACACTCATGTGTTGTTATACAATAAATTGATTTTGACGTGACAATGTCTCACTCCACATCCTAGCATGCTCAAAAAACTATGTTTTATAAAAATTACCTCTCATCAGAGGCATCTATCATTGTCCGTTTGTATGAAGCTTTCTCTTACGCACATGGGTTACCTACTCTGATTTCTTTGTACAGACAGCAGGTCAACCTACCTGATTCTGCAAAATTTTCCCAATCCACTTTGAACCTTATAGTTTAGTCATAAAGATGAAAATCTATTAAAGAAATTTGACAGATTGTAGTAGGTTGATGTGCTGGCGTCTGTACCTTTGAAAAGTTTTTTGTGAAAGTGCATAGAGTTGTTAACTATGATTATTCAAAATAGGTTAGTACTTCCATGGTTATAAAAGCTCTGAAGATATGCGATGATTGCCGAAGCGCATAGATCAGAGAGATCTGTAATTCAATTGTTCAACATTTTGCTATATTAACCCGCTTGCATAAAGTAGCGGGTCATCTGGTACAGATTGCTGCAGGTTGATCTACGGTAAGAAACGGTAACATGTTTTACCATTTTTCTTTAAGTGAGTGCATAAGTTAATATGGGGCTATTTTACCCTCACCGATCGGTACCGACTTGTCTTTACCAGGAACCCGCGTCTTTACGCGAGCACACTCGGTGCGTTTGTCCACCGCAGCCGTCACCGGCACATCCCCGAGAACGAGACGACGACGTCGAAGTAACGATACATACATTTACTATGGCCGAATCTACTGCACGTTCGTCATCAGCAGAGTGGCTTCATCCCGGCCGCCCAAGTTTCGAGTAGTTCGGCGCGACTGCTAGAATTCGGCCCGAGATTGTGACGGGCCCTTATCATAGGCCAGCAATACAAAACACGTTTGATCTTGTCCACACATTGCCGATACTCGGATTTTTATTGTCTATCATAAGTTATAACATACTGAACCGCCGAGTTCGGTCGCGGTGGAAAAACGATTACCGTCAAGACACGTTCGGTTCGAATAATCTCGTTTTTCGGTGACTTCCGGTTACGGCGGCGGTGGACAAACGCCCTTACCCTGCCAGAAATGATCTACAAATGGACAAATTCAAACCCTTAAAATTATAAATATTTATAAAATATTTTTGGCTGTTATTTAGTGACAATCCCTTTACTAGTAATGTATAAGAAATCGATTTGAAGATCGTAGGCAGTTGTCAAATGGAACGCAATATTACTGATTACCACTATGTACTCTGATAGACCAAACATTGAATAAACTGAAAACAGAAAAATAAATTATGTTAATACAGTGTTATTTTATTTTTATCAGCTTTTGTAAAAAAAGTATATTTTAACAAAAACTACTGGTATTTTAAAGAGATGCATTTAGATTACAGGACGAGTTCTTTTGGTGCAGTCAATTTAGTACCTATAACTACAGTTAAGAAAATGCATTTTTAAGATGATCATACTTCTTCATAAATATAATATAAACCCAAAGTGTCAAACTATTGTAATTTCCTACTTTCAATTATATGTAATTAATTAACCTTTTAGCCGCTTACGCCGGATTAATCCGACAAATATTTTCGTGTCCATTCCGCCAGAGACGTATATTTACAAATATCACAACTCGTTTAATCTGCTTTGTTTTATTTAATTACGCTATATTCTATCAAAAATATGTTTATATTTGGTAAATAGTTCAGTAATCAATTAATCATTTACAATTTAATACACTTCAGTCTCAAAAATAATGTCCAAAGTTAGATGAATAACATTTTTTTTTTTTTTTTTAATTGAATAGATGTACAATGCCCATGCCGGCAAAATCCGACATGGGATTACGTCGGGGGCTCGGTCGGTATGACGGGTGTCGTTGTGTGCGTACGCGCAGCGGAATGTTGTTGAATTTAAAGATTTTAATTATGCAGATATTTAGTGTATGACGTCGTATAATTGTGTATGGTAAAAAAAAATTTGTGCACGCAACCATTGTGGAGAAATTCACCAAAAACTGATTCCGCTGGGCGAACGTTGTCCTGGCGGAACTTTTTTTAATCCATAGACTTTAGAAGAAAAGAGATGTGTCCAAAAATTAGTGTGTATTTGTGTGTAATTGTATATGTATGAATAAAACTAGTGCATGCATAAACTTCGGAGAAATTCAAGTTTCCGCTACGCGAACGTTTGGCCATTAGCTAGTTTTCATATAAAGCGCTACATAGAGAGCTGTAGATTTTTACATACGTTGTTTTGAATTTGTTTATATTTGTTTAAAAAACAGATTTAGAAAAAATCGTAGGGCTTAAAAGATAAAAATATAAACGTAAAATACGCTTATTAGGTCTTAGTTCTTAAAGTATGCACTTTGGGGTCTAGATTTTCACGTTTATACAAACCTTGTAAGTGTCTGCAACATGTTGCCAAGTATCAATGATGTTCCGTTAGTAACTAAAGAGTTATAGGACAAATTTACCATGAACAGATCACTGTTTACAAAGCAGTCAAATATCACGACGTTCTGAAGGAATTGCATGGTAATATGTATGTCAATAATTAGTGTATTCATTCAACTATTCTTATGCAAAATTTCATGTCATTAAATTCAGTAATTAAAGAAAAACAATTATAATACTGACGAAGCATCGAAAACCTACATAACCCGACCAAGTTCGGATGGCTACAAAAAAGCGGCCGTGCAATATATTTAGGTAACATCCCAAAATTTACAGTATAATACCGGTATTGAATTGGTATAGGTGATAACACAATTGTTGTTTCGATATAATTTATAGGTCATTTATTTTTGTACACCTACTTTTTTAAATGTATTTGACTATGACAGAAAGTAGGTACTATTTACGTAGGTACTTTATTTAAGTATGCGCTTGAGACTTAATCTAAATATATTATTTAAGACAAATAAAATTCATACAGCTAATTTCTATTGAAGATTTCACGGATCAGGATTCTAACTATAGACCCCTTAGGGAAATTAAATATTTACCACATGTAAGTATGTACTACTGTTTAGGTAAATATTTATCATATTGTAGCTTATTACACTATTTAACCAATAGACTAGACATGCACGAGCGTTCCCCTTTGCAACTTTAGTGGATCAAACACATTTAAGTCTATTGCTGTCATTGCAAGCGTTTGTTAACGTTATTATAATTACATAATTAAGTATTATATGTAATTAAAAATATTTTTGTACGCGGATATTTAAATAGAGAAGTACTTGTTAATTGAAGATTTGTTTTTATCGTAGATAGTGGCGTTATTATTAAAAAAATATTTTTCATTCAAGAAATGCAATTGTTTTATTTTTTCCTAACGCTTGTGTACGCAACTGTACCATATTAACAAATACTATATTGAAAGGTTAAGAACGTTTCTTAGATATATGGCACGGCCGCTTTTTTGTAGCCATCCGAACTTGGTCGGGTTATGTAGGTTTTCGATGCTTCGTCAGTATTATAATTGTTTTTCTTTAATTACTGAATTTAATGACATGAAATTTTGCATGTGAATAGTTGAATGAATACACTAATTATTGGCATACATTTTACCATGCAATTCATTTAGAACGTCGTGATATTTGACTGCTTTGTAAACAGTGATCTATTCATGGTAAATTTGTCCTATAACTCTTTAATTACTAACGGAACATCATTGATACTTGGCAACATGTTGCAGACACTTACAAGGTTTGTATAAACGTGAAAATCTAGACCCCAAAGTGCATACTTTAAGAACTAAGACCTAATAAGCGTATTTTACGTTTATATTTTTATCTTTTAAGCCCTACGATTTTTTATAAATCTGTTTTTTAAACAAATATAAACAAATTCAAAACAACGTATGTAAAAATCTACAGTTCTCTATGTAAGCGCTTTATATGAAAACTAGCTAATGGCCAAACGTTCGCGTAGCGGAAACTTGAATTTCTCCGAAGTTTATGCATGCACTAGTTTTATTCATACATACACAATTACACACAAATACACACTAATTTTTGGACACATCTCTTTTCTTCTAAAGTCTATGGATTAAAAAAAGTTCCGCCAGGACAACGTTCGCCCAGCGGAATCAGTTTTTGGTGAATTTCACCACAATGGTTGCGTGCACAAATTTTTTTTTACCATACACAATTATACGACGTCATACACTAAATATCTGCATAATTAAAATCTTTAAATTCAACAACATTCCGCTGCGCGTACGCACACGGTGTCGTTTGTATTTGTGCACTGCGCAATAAAAACCCGCCGCGATATTTTTACGTCCGTGCAAACGTGGGCTTTGAGTGAGTGAGTGAAATGGTGAGACCGCGCCGTGCGATGAGGATGCGCGTGCGGCGCGCGGCCACTATGGAACGGTGATTCTGATTCGCTCGTAGATACGTAGGTAGAGTTTAAATTTCCTACCTAGGAGACCAATGTCAGTGAGTTTTCCAGTTCCTACCTAGGAGACCAATGTCAGTGAGTTTTCCACTTCGAAAAGGGCTTATCCCTATTAAAATGTATTACTCTACAATTATTTTATGGTATTATTTCAGATTCACGGAAACAATGTCACAGACGCTAATGGGCAACGCAAATTACTCCCCCAATGTTAGAAGAATTGGACGACTTTGTTTGTGGGCTGTCGCCTGCTGTCCAATTAGATGGCACCTCCATGGAATTCCAATTTTTCGAACATTTTTGTAGCAGACTTGTTACAGAAAATTGCCATTTGTATGAATAAATAGAGCAAAGTAATTGTGAATAGCTTTTAAAATTAGCTTAAGTACTAATTAATAAACCATTATTTTTTTTTATTAAATATTTGTTTTACTGGCTTACCAAAAATGTCTGATAATTT
Source organism: Xanthia icteritia (assembly GCA_949128155.2). Classification (NCBI taxonomy): domain Eukaryota; kingdom Metazoa; phylum Arthropoda; class Insecta; order Lepidoptera; family Noctuidae; genus Xanthia; species Xanthia icteritia. The sequence continues at coordinate 11,814,993 of OX421930.2, forward strand.
TGTAGGGTAATAGTATTTAAGTAGGTAGTTGTTATTGAACCACGCTTGCAAATGCAAATATCATTATTATAATGAAATATAGACCTCGAAAAAGTTAAGTATTGCACATTACTCTTTTTTGTAGGTATTTATTTTTCGTTTCACTGTGCCGGGCGCTGGGGGGACTACAACTGATATGAAATCAGGCGGTTAAAAGGCTAATTATTATTATTCTGTGGTTTGGTGACAGAAGTATTCATCTAAGCTCCTCAACTATAGTAAACCAGTCTGTTACTGTCTCACTGCAGGGCAAAGGCCCTTCATACAGAGAAGGCTCCTCAACCATTGGCTATACCATTGGTATAGTAAAAGATGAAAGAATATAGTTTAGATCCAGAGTATGTGAAGCAACATCCTCTATATACTTATAATATCAAATTGGGATACCTGATCTGTCTGCCTTAGAAAGTGAAATAGTTAATAGTGTGGTTACTTATAGGCATAAAATAATATTTTATACTTACTGTAAGGTTCACACTGCCTGTTATGTCTCAGAAAGAAATAAGCAGCAGATGCAAATGAAGTTACATTTGTAATGAAAGCTCTCCATTTTAACTTCACTGAATGCCTTTCTCTTTGTGTAATGTTGGGCCTTCTTCGTAACTTAGAAAGCATTAGACATGTTAAGAGCATATATAATACTGATGTTCCAATGAAAGTTTTAAAACATACTTCATGGTAAGCTGTGAAAATATAGGCATTGTTAGTTCTCTTACAGTCACATTTTTTAATAGGTACTTAACAAGTCAACAGCTTGTAATTTTGCAATAAGTACTTACGGTAGTTTTTGGATGACGTCCAGTGTGTCAACCCTAGCAAAGCTAGGTTTTCCATGATATTTAAAAATACTGCTAATTTCACTATAATAACACAGCTCTCCATTATAATACTTCTATAATAATTCCATCTTAGATATAGTATATAGAATCGTATAGGCGCATGTACATAAATAGCAGTCTTCCATATCGTGCTTTGAGGTTCGTAATTTCCTATGGCTGCTGATATTGATGGGAAGATGTTGGGAACTTTGCAATGTGTATTATTTGCGCTTTCAAAATCTTTGTACATTGTTATCAGAACACATGTTATAAAAGCAAATAATGGCACTGATACGGCAGAGAAGCACAACTTCCAAGGTATTTTGATGTAATACTTTTTTTCAGATTCATTGTAAAAAGGTAAATACATTTATTGCAAAATATTACGAAGTTCATAAGGTCAAAACTCAGATCAAATAAGAAACCAGAAACTGATGACATGACGCCTGGACAGCTGACTGAGATGACAAATTGATAAAATGTCATTGTCAGTGTCTAGAAGTAAACATTGCGTTCCAATAAAAGAAATGTCAGGTCGTGAAGACTAATCAATTTTACAAAATTCATACGGTATTCGTAACGTATCAATTTTGTAAAATTGATTTGAGTATTGATGCGAAAACTGCAAGAAAAATGGTTTATACATGGTTCTACTTTAAAATTATAATGTTTATTTGCGTTGAACGTATCATGATTTAGTTTAAAAAATGTAAGAAAAATAACAATTTTTTCGTATAACCGATCGTACATGTTACGTTTCGTTATTTTATCAATATTTCATAGCAACTGCAAAATCAATAACTTAAACCACTAGTGGTTATATCACAAAAATATCTGTTACTTTTACAGATAAATTGTTTCGCTATGATAATATCTAAAAAGTATGGAGAACATTTTAAATAAGGACATATTTAATGATCGCGATTTAGACGAACTTTCTCCAGATTATAATCCTCGGAATTTCGTATTACGTATGCAGATGCGAAGAACACTGGTAAGTAAACAATAAAATATTTATTTATAAAATACCTCTGAAATTTTTTCTTATAAATTCAAACATGTTCAATCTATCGATATGCGATGAAAATAATTTTTCTTTTCAGGTCAGAGATACGCATAATCGTGGTATTCTTAAAAACACCAGCTGGACAAGGTAACTAAGTTTTATTTTGCTGAATTATGTTTTACTGAACTAACAAGTTAAATTGGTAATTAAAAAAAAAGCTTCTTCGCAGTGCATTGTAGCGCTTTAGGTACAGACGCCAGCAGGTCAACCTACCCGAAGCTTTATAAATTAACTTATGATTGATAAAGTTGAAAATCTATTAAATAAATTTGACAGATTGTAGTAGGTTGATGTGCTGGCGTCTGTACCTATCTATAAATCCAAATCCAACCCACGTTATTTAGGGTCCCGTTTGTGGATCGGGAAATTTAATGGACCCATCCCAGGCCTTCTCTGCTGTAGCAAATTCCATGTTGCTCTGCATTGCTTTATCAGACTTGGGCCGCAAACTTGCGGCACAAGTCCGCGAAGTCGGTGGCGCGACGGCAGCGACGACGGTTCTTGAAGCGAGTAACGGGGAGTAAAATGAGCAGTTCCAGTAAACGCCACGCTGCACTCTACTTAGCATTGCTACTGATAAAATTACGCTCAAACGTCCTATTTTTATACAACTACCCTCATTAACGTTCGCTATTCTCTAATTAGGTACCTATATTACAGACAATAGAATTTTATTGTAAGCCCTCTCGCGGGGCCCATTTGGCCCCGCCAGATTTATTTGTATCTTATGATAACTCAACCATAATCACAGTGATTAACAAATGAGTTACTTACTTAGTTCTTGAAATGCAATTTTGTAAAAAAAACCTTGACATCATAAAGGTCATTAGCAGGCTATAAACTAACGATAGTATAAGTAAATCGATCGGCAACTTCATTTAACCACGTCAAAGATTAGAAAAATCACATACTTATCGAAAATTCTAAATTTCATAAATTTGCTCTGGTCATGGCGGCACCCAAAGGTGCATGAATTGGATGTCATCTTGTTCATCGTGTATGGTACAATAACTCGTGTGATCACTAGCTCGTTCAGTTCCATTGAATTTAAAAAAATGTACAGACGCCAGCATATCAACCTACTACAATCTGTCAAATTTCTTTAATAGATTTTCAACTTTATCACTAAAGCGTAAGGTTCAAAGTTGATTGGAAATATTTGACAGTTTCGGGTAGGTTGACCTGCTGGCGTCTGTACTTACGTGTGTTCTCCCATATAAAAAAAAAACATTTTCTTTTCTCTCAGTGAGCTTCTAATAAGTACCATTCATACGTTAACACGGAAAGGCAGGTATACCAGAGACATTACAATTTTTTTTAAATCCCTGACTAAGTAGTAAGTTTCTCTGAGTATGGAGCTCGATTTTCAGACCACTGTGCGCTAATCCGAAATGCGACCTTATCACTTATTTCACCCTAAGGATCTTCTTCGCAATCGGAATTTCCGATTAAATTACTTGGGAGTAGGTACGTAGATAACTTCTTTCATACAAATTCAATTTTTTCTAATATTTTCTGATAAATAGATAAAATAGGTAGGTACCTAGTGCCTTTTCAGTGGTGGTGCCACAGGCCCTTACAGTAGGTAGGTAGTTATAGTACCTACCTATTTAGGTTTGCATTCTTGAGTCTTGCATAAGTCTACCAAAGCTTACCATTTCTCAATTTTGAATCAAGATTAGTACTCTATCGTTCTATAATACCTACGGGCTTAAGATGTTAATTAGCTGGCCCTGTCATGCTATATAGGTACGGGGTTATTTACAAGTAGGTAGATATCTAGTTCATATTTTTAAGCTTCTACAGGCAATGTTAATGGAAAAAATTGTTTTTTTAAAGTCATATAGGAGTTTCCATGTTGACTTATGAAGAAAATTTTCGAGCTCGAAGTGTGCTTATAAATTTTCATTTTCAGCCTTCAACTCCAAACTGCTTCTTACTGAATATATTTTGACGTATGGAATATCATTGAAAAGTACTTCTTACACACACACACACACACTATACACACGGTACACTATTCTGGGGTAGGTATTTAATTTCTATGTCTAGTAGCTAGTATTTGGTCGTTTTCCACGGAGAAGAGCCGGCAGAAAAGTCCAACATCTCTTCCACGATCCAACATCATATAATTATAATAACAGCTGCACACAGTCTTAATATGCGTGTCATTCGCGCATTTGTGTGCCAAACACATAGGTACGTGGGTATGTGTTTGCCACACATGCGCGAACCATCATCATACAAAGTATGATGATGGTTCTGTTTCTGCACCCTCATTACGTAACACACGACCAATCACAATATGCACCCTAATTGCCTAACTTTTCGAAGGCTATCATATTGAAGGCTAGGTATTGCTAATCAATTGCGTCATAATTATGTTGGAAAAATTTGTCTGCTCAACAATGTAAATAATGCAATGAATGTTGTGAAACTGTCAAAATTAAATAGATTGTGATTGATCGTGTGTTACGCAATTAGGATGCTGCTTCATTTTAAAAGTTCAACATCATTCATTGCGTTATTTATGTTATGACAATTTTTTCCAATATACTTATGATGCAATGGATTCAAAATGATTCAGATTATGATTGATCGTGTGTTACGCAATCTGGATGCTGAACAGTGTAGATTCAACTGAAAAGTTCAAAATGGTTGTATAATGGCTCATGGAGTGTTATCTAGACGCACCGCAGTATTTTTGCCATTCGAACCGGGCCTTAATAATTTAAAGCCCTTTTTTTTTTTTTTTTTTTTTTGGGTGGGAAATTATCAAATAACTTCTCCCGCTCTGGGTGGGGCGGGAGGGCGTGTCAGACTCTTACTGACTAAAACCCACCCGTGTTCCTTCCGTTGCCTTTACGTTGCCAGGGGCCACGGTATCCCTTTCGGACTTTCCCGCAACCCCGGCAGGCATCGGTCCTATCGGACCCCTTCCGTTGTGCTGACATCTCTTTGAGGCGCGCGTGGAACACAACGCGCCGTCGACCCGGGCCTGGTCCTTATCGGACGGCGAGCTACCCATTGCTCACCGTCCGCAAGCCCGCGCCTACGGTGGCCGGGAATCGGCCTGCGATTCCCGACGCCCAGGGCGTCTCCTGCGGCGGCTAGGGGCGTGAGGGCGCGAAATTTGCCTCTCCCTCACGCGTTCTGCCTCCTCCTTCGCGAGCATTACTGCTTCGCAGAAGGAGGTGACGGCCTCCCATGCCCTCTCGCTCCGTACCATGGCCTGGACTAGGGCCGGACGCGAGAGATCCCCGCCGCCGATCGCCTCCACGAGGACACGGCGATGCTCTGCCCAAGCCGGACAGACCTCCACCGTATGCTCAACCGTGTCCTCCGGGCGATCCACGCAGTGATGACACCCGGGCGTTTCCTCCCGCCTGATACGGAACAGGAACCTCCCGAAACAACCGTGTCCGGTGAGGACCTGCGTTAGGCGGAAGGTGAGGACGCCGTGGCGCCTCTCTAGCCACTCCTCAAAGAGGGGACTTATCGCCGCAATAGTGGCGTGCCCAGCACTGGGTTGCGACAATCGCACTCTCCATGACGCCATGAGATCCCGCCGGAGCTCTGTCCGCTGTGCCGCGATTTCTCGCGGCAGCGGAGTAACGCCCCGGCGTTTCGCCTCCTCGCGCCACTCCCAAATGTGATAATACAAGTAAGGGCATAATTTAAAGCCCTTACTTGTATAAGCTTTCGTATAACAAAATAAAAGTCCTATTCAATATTTAAGGAAATCTATGAAAAGAACAACAGAAAGTCATAACATTAACAAGGAAATAGTAAAATTGCGACATGATTTCAACAATATCAATTTGAAAAATCGAGTAACGTTAAAAGGCCTTGAACCTTTGAAGATAAAATCTAATGTTTTCAATAATGAGTCTTTATTCGATAAATGTTTGAATACAAATGAAGCCGAGGATAACTTCTTTTTGCACGAGTTATCTAATGAATTTACTGAATTAGAAATCCGTAATGATACTGAATTTAGAGTGAATCCGAAAATTAAACCTCTAAAACACATTAAGATATTTAGAGAAACTCAATGCTATAGAAAACCAAGGCAAGGTAACAGAGGTTTATTGGATCTGAATAAAGATATAAACGAAAACAATGAAGATATTTTTCGAGTAGAATGCAATAAAAAATCTACTAGCCCTCATAGTGTAGATAAAAGTAAACACGTAGAACAGCCTAGAAAACCAGTTTTAGAGCAAACTGTCAATCAAAATAAATTAGACGGGCCAGCAAGTGATTTGCAAAACCTTTTAATAATGATGGCTATATCTTCTAAGTCAAATAATGAAAACCAAGAAATTGATGAATTCGAAATCAGCAATGTTGAAACTCCAAAAAGTGAAATACACTATCCAAATATTGAACTGAACGATGACCCAAAAAGCTCTACCTTTGAAGGAATTGATAACATTTTAAGTATTACACCATTAAGAGTACAAATTGACACTAAGGAGAGATACATCTTGAAAAAATTTGTAAATAAATGGAAATGCTATGTACGTAATAGGAAAAATTACGTAACTGAACAGAGGCAGGAAACTTTGAATAATTTCTTCGAGAAAATATCAAAGAAAAAGATGGATATAAATGAATATTCTGAATCTGATAATAAATCCAAATTTCTAGCAAGGGATTATAACACATACCAACACAGGTAAGTTTCAACATTTGTCAAGGTATGCAAATTGACCTAATTACTTTTAATTTTTATACGCGAATATCTAAGCATGCATGAGTAATTGAGTATCAGTCACCTCACAACATCTAGTTGTTGTATAATGATTGATACTCAATTCAATCATCATCTCCTGCCCTTAACCCAATTTATTTGGGGTCGGCGTAACATGTCTTTTTCTTCCATAGTACTTTTCTATTAGTAGTCATCTCGGTAGTCACCCCCTAGCTAGCCCTATCATCCTTCACACAGTCCATTCATCAGTTCTTTGCTCTACCCTATTCTTATAGCCATCGACCCTTAAGTCTAAGGGCAATGCGGGAGTCGCAGTTTGTGACCTGCCGGCATTTCATCCATCCAGTGTTCATTCTGTCCTTAACGGTCCGATCAAATTCGCCATCGCTTTGCACGAGTGAACCGAGATACCAAAAGTCGGGGCAGACTGGGAGAAGCGTGCCTTCAAGCGCTATGGCTCCAGAACTGGAGAGACCACCGAAATCGCAGAACATACATATATTCAGTTTTGATTCTGCTAATTTTCAAGCCAACATGCTCCAGCTTCTGTTACCAATTCTTCCAATCTGCTCTGGATCTCCATCTGGTCCATCGTCACCGATAATGTCATTGGGAAACAGCATGCACCAGGGTGCCTCTTCCTGTATGCCCGACGTCAGAGCGTCCATATCAATAAAAAGAGGTAAAGACTTAAAGCCGACCCCTTGGTGCAACCCTAAGCCTAATTAACTTAACTCTACCTACTTCTCGGGCAAACTTTTCTCTTTCAAGGCCCACCAAAACACATCCCGAGGTACCCTATCATACGCTTTCTCCAGATCAGTGAATACCATTTGCAAGTTCTTGTGTGCACGTCTGTACTTCTCGCACAATTGGCGGAGTGCAAAAGTGGCGTCCATTGTTCCTCGATCTGGCATAAACCCAAACTGGTTAGGGGTAATTTCACTCTCCTCTCGCAGTCTTTTCTCTATTACTTTTCACCACACCTTTATAATATGTGACATGAGCTTTATCCCTCGATATTTGTTGCAGTTCTGTACTTCACCTTTATTCTTGAAGATAGTTACAAGCGAACTAGTGCACCATTCTTGTGGGATCGCTCCTTCATGCAACAGCCTATTAAAGAATAAAGACATGCATCCATATTCTTTAAAATACTTCCTTACTTCTACTGGTTTATCATCGGGGCCCATATTTTGAACTGCCTTATTCATCCATGCTAATTTCCCTCACCAAACCCATATTTACTTGTACAGACTCCAGCACATCAACCTACTACAATTTGTCAAATTTCTTTAATAGATTTTCAACTTTATCACTAAAGTATAAGGTTCAAAGTTCATTGGGAAAATTTGACAGTTTCGGGTAGGTTGACCTGCTGGCGTCTGTACGTCTTTGAGCACACTATTCCATTCATTCTCTTCGTTCGTTTTATTTCGTCATCTTTGGACAGAATCATACCGGCGTCGTCTTTCATACATTTAATGTGAATTATACTTCTCATTCTCCTTTCTCTTGCTTTTGTAATCATCCGGTAGAGCTGTTTCTGGCCTCTAAGTCTGTCCAGTGAGCCATACAACTTCTCCTGCGCCTTAGCCCTCAAAACTGCCTAAAACCGCCTTTTTACATTCTTTATAACTCTTCATCTTATTTTCTTTCAAACTACCATTCCCGCTTTCTACACCCTGCCATCGTGGAGGATAACAATCTCTTTCACAGAGAGCATATTAGTGGGCATATTATTTTTATGTGGGGATCACAATGTCCAACTCTAGCAGCATTTCAAAAGTCAAATAATGTAGGTACTTATGCCAAAATAGGCCAATAATGCGGTAACCTACATTTGTAGTTATCTATATGGAAAAGGACGTACGAATATGTCCAGTTAAACTGCCTCAGGCTGCAGACTGAAGAAGTAGCATACCTATTATTTCCATCGCCTAGAATTAATATCCCCATGCTAAATATTTTAGGTACAAAATACAAAACCACATAATAGCACTGCAAAAAGCAAAATTAGAAGAACAGAATCGTTTGATAGAAGAACTTAAGTATAATAAGATTATAGAAGCTTCCCGTCAGTCAGTGGATGATATGAGAGAAGAAGTACGTAGAACGTATTATGAAATAGATCGACATCTAAAACCTAAGATAAAGTGCTTGACTAATGAGTTAAGGATACCTGAAATTGAAGGTTAGGAACCTCCGATTACGTATTAATGGTTATTTGTAAATATTTATGTATTTTCATCAATCCTGTTTATACTTTCAGATCCATCGCTTGTATTACACTGTTTGAAAGTTCCACAGTTTTTACAAAGGATGGAAAAGAGAGCTCGAGAACGAGACGAAAAGCATGCAATAATACGTGAGCGAAGACGACAGATGGAAGAAGAACGGATCAGACTAAAACAACAGGTACCTAATGTTAATAAAATTCTTCTAGGTTAAAATATCATAGTAGAAAAACTTTCTAAGACTTAGTAAATATCGTTTTAGGCGGAACTAGCCAAAGCTGAAATGGATAAGGAAGAAAAGACGAAAAGAATACTAGAATTAAGAGACAAAAGGAGGAAAGAGAAAATACAGAATATAAGAAAGAAACAGTGGGCTTCAAGATTAAGGGCGCTCATAGTTATGGCAGATTTGCATTATGAGAAAACTTTGAAAGCAAAGTATGGTATACGGCCTTTGAGAATACTGATAGAAATGAAGCGAGATAACATTGAAAAAGCAAAAACTCATTATATTTTTCAACATAAAAATAATACATTTTTACATTGGATGTGGTATACTGAGGATATGTGGATTGAAAGAAATTATAAAGCAGAGGAATTTTGCCGTAAAAAATTGTTAAGGAAAGCGTTTGAAGCTTTTAAAAGGGTTGGTGACTGGTGTTTTTAATAACTTTTACTGCTAGTATTTAATTCGTAAGATTTTAACGTTACGCTAGTTTGTTTTTCTTTGGGTGAGGGCCCAGTGGTTAAGGCCTCGCCTCTCATGAACGAGGATATGGGTTCAAATACAGGCAAGTACCTACAAACGTGACTCTTTTAATTCATGTGTAATTTCTCCCTTAACTTGGACATAATTGAGAATTTTGAGGAAACCTGCAACCTAATTGCGTAACACACTTTCATTCACAATCGGATGTTGCTAATGCATTGCATCATAGGTGTGAAAAATTTGTCTGCTCAGCAACGTAAATAAGGTAAAGGACGTGGGTGAACTGTCAAAATGAAACCCATTGCGATCAATTGTCATTTTATGTGTGTTACCCAATTACCCCACTGGACTTATCGTATCGTCATAATTATGGTCTGAGATCGCCAACCCGTCTTGAGCAAGCGTGGTGATATTGATCACCATGCTTGCTCGTGCCTTGTCTGTATGAGAAGAGCCTTTTGATCTGCAGTGGGACAATAATAGGCTGGTATTAGGTACATAAAGAACGCTACTGAAGCCACGATCAACGTGGCAATCTACTTGGTACTTGGTTAGGTTATCTAGATAACTAGACGAATGTTATATCATCCAATCGTAAAGAAGAAGTAATTGCAGCTGCAGAAAGCTTTGTTTAAATATTGAAATATACACCGTGACATTTTAGTCGTTTTACAAAGAGGGTCCACTCAATGTACCCGACATAAAATACCTCTAGGAGTGATTAAAATTTGTTACCATTAATTAAGAAAATAGGTACTTACATAGAAAAATAAGTAATGCATTAGAATTGTGAAACATTCTGTTAATTATGTTTACGTATCAAACGGTAGAACATACCTACCCAGCGCACGTCGAGTAGATCATTCCATATCCATTTTCTATGAGACAAAAATATCGTAAGCCATTCTAGCATACCTAGTTCACGTGGACTTTATCCGATGAGATGCTCTAAAGCTATCCTTTGAGTAGTGTGGCGCAAACCAAGCCCCGTCCCGGGTGAATGAACTCTGTTAAAGATGTCGCCGCTCCATTATTCCTCGAATCCGCGCTGCCCTTGAACGAGATGATCGAGGATCAGATCGTACTCGCAACAGGATGTTTCAAACTACGTCATGAGTCATAACAACGAACAAATTAAAAAAAAAAAATGTTCATATATAGGTATATATCATTTTATTTAATGAATTTTTAGTAGTCATTGGATATATGAAGTGGGCTGCTTTTGTAAGACGATTAAAATGCCACGGTGTTTATGGTTATCTCAATCTTTTTGGTAACAGTACCTACCTACCTACTTATTAAAAGAATTTTGTGCTTGTTTTGAATTAATGTTTTTTTTCTTTCAAATAATCCAGAACCATCATGGCTTAGTTTTGAAGAAACAGGTAGCTGACGACTACTACGATTTATACCTAACGCAGATGGCTTTTAGAATGTTCCGTGAAGGCATTAATGTGATAAAAAAGGAAAATGAGATAAAGTGGCAGAAAGCAGTTTTGTATCATAGCAGGTATGTTTATAATTGGGTTCCCTCTATCTGGCAGAATTTTGATGCTCCGAAATTTATTTGGCATAACACACTTGGCATAATCTTCTTTAAACGAATATATATATGGCATAAAAATCATTTAATATAATTATTGTTTGGCCGAATGTTTATATGTCCGAATTTACAAAGGCATACTTTTAAGATGGCAGAATTTTATTTGGCATAATTACTTTTGGCAAAGCTTAATTTCGCATAATTTCGTTTCACATAACGTTTATTTAGAGCGACGATTATTTGGAATAATATCACTTGGCATATAAAGAAGATGGCAGAATTTCATTTGGAATAATTTTATTAGGCATAATTATTGTCATTTCTATAAAATGTAATCATATTCTTAACCTTAAATTAAAATTAAAATATTGTCTTAAAAAGTCAATATGTTGTACTACAAAAGTTAGTGAAGTGACAGAACCGAATCGCTGCAAAACCGACTGCACGTAGTCTTGTCTGCCCTACCCCTAGAGTGTAATTTAAGCCCGCGTAGGCGCGGAGGGGCGAGGCGGCCCGCGAGCTGAGGAGCAGGTGGTTTTAACGCTCGCCGCCGCGGCTGAGGCTGGCCGGCTTTGCCGGCCAGCAAGCCGAAGCTGCTGTGGTAAGCGTTACGACCATCTGCGACGAGAAGCTTGCGTGGGACCGCCTGAGCCCCGCAGCGCCGGAGCCGTGACAGAAACCATGCCTGCTGCATGTTGCATGCTTGCTTTCATGCTGCATGCTTGCTTGCATGCTGCATGTTTGCTTGCATGCTGCATGCTTGCTTGCATGCTGCATGCATGGTGTGTGCTTTTTTGCATGTTTGCATTCTACATGCTTGATGCATACATGCATGGTGTGTGCTTTTTTGCATATTTACATGCTTCCCACAGGTAAATAAGAACCACATAAATACAAAATTATTCTAACTATGAATTTTCCGTAATGTGATAGATGAGTCTTTCAATTATTATGGATATGAAAAGTATGCCAAAAGATGATTCTAACTGCAAACTTTCTGAGATATGATAGTTCTACCTTTTAATGATTATCGATATGAAATGTATGTATGCCAAAAACGATTCTGACAGTGAACTTTCTGCAATATGATGGTTCTACTTTTTAATTATTATGGATATGAAATTTATGCCTAAAGATGATTCTGACTTACAAAATTATGCGTTTTTAATGTATTATACCTAAATGAGTGTAAGCCAAAAGATTTTCTGCGAAATGAAGTTTATGCTATGCGCTGTTATGCAAAATAATATTATGACATAAAAAGTTATGCTATAAAGGGTAGACCCTTTATAATTACGTATTTTGAGTGGATGGAGAAGTTATATAGTCACAAACAATGCAAAAAATCGGTCCAAATTCTTTTATCATTGTTTGTGGCAAGTTTGTTTTAAAATATTATTAATAAGAAAGCCTAAAATTTTCAAATAGGTATTGACTGCGTGTGTAGGTGAGTACATGCATCTCGAGAACGCGTTTATCAAAATGAGCACAGAGCAATAAAAACACCTGAAATTAACAGCAAAATATTCTACATGGGTTAAAGACGCTGGAGTATTCACCTTAGTCTATGAAACCCAACCGTCAATCTTTAAACTAAAATGTTACGAATTATCTCAAGCCTTTGATAGACTGCAACATCAAATGGACTTAGCACAAGTGAACAATTTGCTCCAATGAAAATGTTTATTTCTTATGCAAAACATCTAATTAACGCTTTTTTATCTTTGTATTTTGTATCTCCAAAGTAAGGGACAATTTTGTCCGGTACCTACAGTAAAATTTGAACTAGTGTTCTAAAGGGTCCCTTTATTATATGTCATGACTTATTTTGATGATCACAGATTATCTAACACTTATTAAAATCAGTGAACCCCAGTACAATGCCGTCTATAATATTTCAGCAATCTAGTCTTCAAAATTTTCACATGTTGGAGAACATTGCCAGCTTTAAATGCACTAAAAAGGGAACAAGAAGCCAGGAAAGCAAGATGGCGGGAGAAAGTACTACAAGTTGTACCTGACTATACACCACCTGAAGATTAATAATGGAGTTTGCTCTTTTTTACCTGACTGCGGTAAAGGTCAAAAGGAGGGTAATGTTTTTTTTATTGAAAATACATAACGCAGCTGTATTGCTACACATGTATTAATTCTATATTAAAACTATTAAAAGAGAGCGAAAAAAAAACCCGATACCTGCTAATAGAAGCAGATTGCTCCAGACACTCACACACAAACACCCAAATCTTTTCCTATATTGAGTACAAAATGTTTTACTTAAATAATAATAGAGAATAGTTTTATTCTATTTCTCTCGTTGCTATACGATTTTATCTAGTCTAGATTTGAATTTATACGGATTCAACGTTCCTTATTCTGAGCATTAATGTATTGTTAATAAGCCGGATGTCTTTTAGTTATTTTTTTTAACTCTAGCACACTAGGTATTATGGTATGTACGAGCCCACTACCAAAACCATGTCACATCGTTTTACAGCCAAAACCATATAAAATTGTTAGTTTATTGTAGAATTATTATAAAATATTGTAAAATTGTATATTTATGTAGTATTATGACGTATTAATGCCACCATTATTCCAGTCTGAGTGAAAGACGGAGCTATACAAGGCCGCTAGCACCATCCTTTTTTCGCAGTGGAATAATGATGGCATTAATACTTCATAATAAGGCCCCTGAATCCGACTCGAAGGGAAGTACCGGTCAGAAACGTCCCATTTTAAAGGGAGCCCATTTCTGCTATGTTAAAAAAAATAGACAGAAAGTTTCATCACAATATGTCCTGCTATTAAAAATGTATGTACATAGGTTTCGTAATTTTATTACGAAAGTTTGTTTTCAGACATTTTGCGTGTCAAATGTGACATCAGATCATTTCATCATCAAAAAATTTAGCTGATCTCTCACATAACAACCTGGTAAAACTCCAAGCACCAAAAGAACGTTTCGGAGTAGTCCGGCAAACGCGCAAACGCCTGCTTGTTACGCTTCTAGCGTAACAAGCAGGCGTTTGCCGGGCGGTCCCTCACGACACCGATGATAAGTTCGACAATGACTAAAAATGATGAATTTTATTTCAATAAACAGCTATTTTCAAACGTCATCCCAGTTTTCTTTTGTCCAATTTATTAAAGAAAACCTTTTTAATTTCAGTTTGATAGTTTGGGTTAAGCGCTTTATTAATCGTACGTAAAAATGCCGCAATACGATTTATTAATAATTTCTGATTATGGAAAAGTTTTTTTGATTAGTAACTTTAGACACTAAAGGACATTGCGAAGAAACGTCCCCACCCTCCAAGAAGTTTGAAACAAATGTCATTCGAAGCGTCTGGTGGGTTCGATACTTTTTTACTATGGTGACATTCTTCATATATGTGGGGTTTACATGGAATAATACTTTTTTATTCAATATTAGCATTATTTTACATGTAAATATTTTCTTAGTGTGCAATTAAGAGGAATAGAATATAGCGCCCTAACTATGGTTTTCATTCATGATCTTTCTTTTTAGCTTTACCCAACCAGCTGTTTTCCTTGAAATTTTGTACAATTACCCAATCACAAGAATACGGTGATGCTATTCATCCTTGAGCAGTTCAATGTACCTTGAAAATCCAAGATTCACTGTTGGGTAAGGTTAGGTTTTGCCGGATAGGTGTGTCACCTACAGGGGACGTGACGGCAAGGGCCAGCACGATATGTCATGCGGTGTTCCACGGGGCTCGGTCCTGGGCCCAGTCGTAACCGAAGTTCCACAGGAACTTCGGTTACGACTGGGTGCTGAGGAGCGAGGTGGTCTCACAGGTGGTGAGTCACCCAACACTAGCACCGCGCGCGCTCATTGGTCAAATCAAATAGCGCGCGCTTCCCTGGCTTCCTGTTACATACTTCCTTTGCTTTTCACGAAATCACTCCCACAGATTGCAAGAAAGCGAGAGAAAAGACACATCAATAAAAAGACACATATCGGTAAATCATTTAACTCATGATTTTGATATTGTTACGCTTCATTCGAAGCGTCTGGTAGGTTATATACTGTTTAAGCACTGTTAGGTTAGCCTTTTTTTTTTTTTTGGTTACGGGGGGAAATCCTCATGGATGTCCTTCGCCCTGGGGAGGGCGGAGGGGTCTGTCAGACTCTTACTGACTAAAACCACCCCGGTGTTCCGTCTCACACTTGCACCGGGTATCACGGGATCTAATGCAACTTCCGCGATCCCCGGCTAGTGCCGGCCCGCCTCTGCGGGCCACCTCGAGTTAGGGGGGAGTGAGGTGTTAAACTCCCCCCTTACGTCATAGAGAGGCGCACGTGGAACACTACGCGCCACCATCTCGGGTCCTAAGGAGTAGGGGACCCATTTAGGGGGGCTGGAAGAGGGCGTTATCCGCCCTCCGCCGACGCCCGGTGCGTCTGCTGCGGATCGGGTTAGCGGAAGCAATCTCCCGCTCCCTTTCCGCAGTCTCCTTCTGCGAAATGACTGTTTCCCAGAAGGATACCACCGCGTCCCAGGACTCCTTGCTGCCGACCATTGAGTTGACAACGGTCGGCAGCGACAGGTCACCACCGATACAGGTACTTCCCGAAGCAACCATGCCCCGAGAGCACCTGCGTCACCCGAAACGACAGGGAGCCGTGCCTCCTCCCGAGCCAGCGCTCGAGCACCGGCCGGACCGACGCGATGGTGACGGGGCCGGCGGTAGGGCGTGAAAGCCTGTCCCGCCATTCCGCCACCAGGGCTGCGCGAAGCTGTGACCGACGCAGCTCCAAATGTCGCTGCGTCAGCCTCTCGCCTCGTGCCCTCGAGTCCTCACGCCACCATTACAGTGACGCGGTTAGGTTAGCCTACCCTACCCTAACTAGCTGTTTTCTTTTGTACAATTACTCAATCACAAGAATACACAAATGCTAGCATGAGTATGAGCGTGAATACTGCATCATTGAGGATCACTGTTAGGTTAGGTTAGCCTAACCGGAAAGTTTTATGTTATTTAAAAAAAAACCAATCGATTTTGCAATTGAACAAGTCTTTTTCTGGATCCTTATAAACATATTAACATGTATCCTATGACTGTTGGGGGGTGGGGACGGGGTCCATACAAAACCCCCCACGGTCTGATATTTTTGCAACCTTTTTCATCGTGGCTTTTCAGACAGAATGCTATGTTACCGAATGGTATTTTTTTTAACACGGTCAAAAGGGTTTTAATCAAGATGCTCACTGCACTTTCTTCTGAAAAAAGATTTATTCGCATCAACTCGTCAATTTTTAGAAACCAGTAGTCACACGTACCTAGGAGACCATTTGAGAAAGTTAAAAATGAGGTAAAAAACACACACTCATTTTTACGTGTTACGCTACTGGTTTCTGAAAATTGTGTTTCCGGTATCTAAAATCTATCGTGCATCTACATACATTCTGAACATCAGACAGATTGCTATGAAACAGTTCGGTATTTTTATATTTGACGTGACAACGTCTTATAAATTGGTTTGCCGGGTGACACTTCAAGAAACTGCGTTACGCTCCGCTCACGTTATGCGCTCACAATGAGAGCGAGTGAGAGGCACGCGTCCCTTCCACTCGGGCATGGTTAGCCCGCCTAAGAGCGAGAGAGACAGACATAAAAAGTGAAAGGCACGCAAAGTCGTTGTCACGTAAAACTTTCGCCCGTATACCGACTTTACAGGCAACCAATTTTATTTTTTTAAATGCGCTCAGGTCCGACGTGACGCATAAAAATTTAGATTTTTGTATTCAGAATAACCAAATCTATCGATTTTATACAGTTTTGTTCGTAAAACGATAAGGCAAACATTTTGATCATGGGCTCTCGTACCATTAATAAATAAGTTAATTTTTGAATATTTCGCTGATTTATTAAAATTTTAGCTAGACGAAAACCTAAAGGTGTTATATAGTTAAAATTAATTAAATAATATTTTATGCTTCAACAAAGGCTCTTATAATATATATATTTAGTACATGTAGAAGGTAGGTAGCTACCTACGTCGTGATTTGTTCATAAATTACATTAATAATTAGGCATGTATAAGTACTAATGAATTAACTTAGGAATTTATCTTGTCCGAAAGTAAATAAACCATTATCTTTCGATAGCCCCTTTATTTTAAAATCCATGTTAAAAACATGTGAATCGCACTCTATTGATGTACAATTTCCAGTGGATTTTGGTAACGCTTTTAACCAAAATAATTATTAAAACCAGTGCCGCCATACGCTGCTGCAACTGCCCATGAGATAATGGTTTATCAACTGTGAAATTTGTGTCATTAATGAAGAATCTGAAATGTGCCAATAAGCATTATTATACCTACCTATTGTAAAAGTAGATGATTGTAACTGACACCAAGAGTTATACAATGTTTATGTTGCATGCTTACCTACCTATACTTGTACCTATGTAAGTGTATACAGTCAAGGAATGAATATGCTAACAACCTTAAGGTTAATTTTAGTTTGCAGTTTATTATTTTTCCGTCTACATATTTACAACATTTTGAATGAAAATGACAGTTCGAAAAAGTGACAAGTGCCCGCTATAAATGAAAGGAATTTGTTTGAAATTGCATAAAATTTTCGCTCTTCGATCATACTTAAGTTGTTGAGTTTAGAGTAATATCCATTATACATAACCATTTAAAAAACAATAATCTGTTAATACTAAAATATACCTAGGTACCTATACAAAGAGCTCAGTTTCAACTAACGCCTCCATTTAAGACGTTTTACTCAAGTACACACGAAATGCCCGTGTTTCGTGTGTACTTGAGTAACTGAGAAATTACTAGCAGCCAGCGCATTTCGTTTAACGCGCGTGTGGGTTTTACACTATATAATATGATGGACATAACCCAACGAAAGTTATCGCGTATCTGGACTATTATAGTCCACAGGCCCCAGTGTGAGTTTCTTTTAGACTTTACGCATCGACCGCGTTCGGCGCTCCGATTGGCCACTTACTGGTGAAGGCCGGCCGGCTGCCAATCGGAGCGTCGAACGCGGTTGATGCGAAAAGTCGAGATGGTTAAAAGAAACTCACACTAGACCCTCTGATATGCGATAACTTTCGTCAGGCGCCTTGTTGTATACGCGCGTAAAACGCCATTGGGTAGGCGATGTCTGGCGAAGCACACCTTAGGGCAGTTGTCACCAAGAAAATAATGATCTTGTGCTAGTAGAAATAAAGATAATTAATTAAATTAAATTAATTAACTTCAATTAGCCCGAGAGCACACCAAAGCGGACAGAGGTGCGCGTCTCATGTTTGTCTGGGTATTTATTTTCTACTTTAATTTAAGGAACGCCATGTTGATATTTGTTTGGCAGTGAAAACCGCGCTGTACTCGCATCTTTACATTTCAACTCGCATTTTACAAGTGTGTTTAATTATTCTCGCAATACGTCTTATGAACACTTAATCATTATAATAAACAATAATAATGTTTAAAACATTTTATAAAAGAAAATAAAAATATAGTAAGTACTTAACTCTTATTTTATTGTATTAATGAAGTATTTAAATAAATTATTAACTTCAGTGATATGTGCTCTTATTTGTTTATCAAATGGTACGGTAATGGTAGGACATTTCATTTTCACTAGAATTTCATCATACCTACATTACCCTAAGAAAAAAATATACATGTTACATCGAAACATTTTGCGTGTTACTAACTTTATAAATTGATTATTATATTAAACTCTTTTAGATTATTGTGATGATGCGCGCAGGAATAAAGTAGTGTATAATTACTGCAATTTTAGCTACAAACTGACTTAATTAAATAAATAATTGTAAAGGAGTATAAACCAATATCCATGAAAAGCGCCTTTCACGGGACTACAAATAAAGGACCTTATCGACTATACAATATACAAATACATCCTGATTTAGCAATTCATTCACAATGAATAGGGAATGTTATGAAATTCAATTATTTTAGATCATAAACCCAAGGTTCAATGTGTTTCCCTTCATACATTCAGTACATTGACTAGCTTTTTCCATTGTGGTTCTGTAACAAAGCAAAGTAATTTAATGAGTATGTGATTAATTATTTAAAGATTTTATGAATTGTTTTCTACTTACCGCTATATTTTGGTATGAAGACTAGAAGTTGTCGAATTAAAACCAGGGCAATAACGAGTGAATATCCCAACCCATAGACGCAGGACACGAAGCATATTGTCGCGCTGAAAATGTTTACAAATACACAGATTACAAACAGGATAATGTGTACGTGACAGATATTTGTTGGCATTTTAAAGCTTTAAATACCTCATAATATAGGAACCGTATAGTAAAGCAGCATTAAGAAAGCCGCATAATTTTAAGAAGTTGCTTATGGAAGATATGGAATTTGAACTAGGAAAACTTTGGGGCCTAAAATTAACCCCTGGAGTACACCTATTCCAATAGATAGTTGCGATATTTCATATTTCCATACAGTAATATTGCCAAATTAATCAAAACATGTAAATATTTGACAGCTATTTGCGACTTTGCCAACTTTTAGAATGATCGCTCTTAAAGCTAGTGGGTTTAAAATTACTATGTAAGCAATAGCCTTAAGATCACACAATATGAAATTAACTGAGATGCTCTGGCGGATTGTTAAGTGTGTGTCCATTATATTCATAAATGGGCTATCCTTCCCATCATAAACAGTCTCGGCAGTGAGTTTAATAACAAAATACTTACTTGAAATCAATATAGACATCATCACAATCCTGCGGCATGAGAATAACACCATAAAATATAAAGGGTCTACAAACTGTTGTTAGACCCAAGTTTGTTCCAAAGATAAGTGTGGCAAAAGCAAAGATTTGGCCAGCAAGAAAATAAATATAGTTTGGTCTCAGCACACAGCAATCCCACCTGAATAAAAAAACGGGTTAGGAGTCGTTCGGCCCACTATGGAACTGGGACCGCGGACCAGTTACCCCTTTTAAAAATTGATTATGGTTAAAGGGGCCCACATCTTTTTTGCTTTCAATTAGGGATGTATGATACATAATTTTCCCGATACGATTCCTATATCGAATATTGTAGAAAACAATCGGCGATACCGATACCGATGACGATATCGATGGCTTTGTAGATAATAAATCAAATAAATAATGAAGAATGTACCTCGGGCGTTTGTATGTCTTTTGTATTTAAGGAACAACTGTTTAATAGTACGTAATAGTCCTAATTTCACTTTGTGATTAACAGAATCACGAATAGCGATGACTTGAAACAGGCACGAAACAATACATACATCGCTCCGACAACGTTCAGCAAACTGCAAACATCCGTTTGCCGTGTTACCATGGCGCTAAGCATGCGCTGCGCAGCTCTCCCGCCAGTCCCGCCTGTGACGGAGCAACAATATTGCTTGCGCGTTGTCTTTTCGCGCGCTTTTCGAACTGTTTGATATCGTAAGTATATAATCGGCGATCTATCGGCATCGGAATCGGAATCGTTACATCCCTACTTTCCATCAAGCAAAGGGTGGCTTAAAATGGTTTATATAATTATTATTATACAATAGATGTTGTAAATTTGTAATATAGTTTTCCATAATTCTTATCAGGTCTATCATCAACATTAGGTAGGAATATATTATGGGAACATTAAAACTGAGATATACATACTTACCTACTGTGTTGGCTTTTCATGGACATAACTAGAAATATGAAAGTGCTTACAAACATTAAAAATAACATATATCGCCATGTTATTTTGAATAAAAAATAATATAAATGCACATGTACAACATCTATTGTATAATAAAAATGATATAAACCATTTTATGCCACCCTTCTCTTGATTGAAAGCAAAACAGATGAGGTCAATTTTTAAAAGGGTATCTGGTCTGCAGGCCCAGTTCCATAGAGGCTGAACAACCCCAAACCCAGAAAAACAGTCATTTTTATTGAACAAAACATAACAATAAACAGACTCATCTCAATGAATCACTAATTAATGCCAACAAATTGAATTGATAATATATAATTTACTGTAAATAAACAATACCAACCATATTGAATGGAAAAATCGTTCGTTGACTTCAATTTGACATATTTGACAGTAATGTGAATCGGAGGTCAAGACTGGACTGGAAAAAAATAGAAAAGTTTTTAAATCACAATCATCTACCTAGCCTTTTCCCAACTATGTTGAGGTCAACTATGTAAAGTTTTAAAATGTTGATTGGGGTTCATAAGTTCATCAAAAGAGCCTCTGGTGGTTAAACCTTTGGAAGCCATCCAACAAAATTTTCTGACAACCAAATGCATGTAAATTTTTGCCATAGGTATTGGTGATAACTGTATATCATTGAGTTATTTTTTGCCTTCTCATCAATATACATTCCGTTAATTATAAATTAACTATTGAACATAATATACCATTGTGCCTTTTAAGGATTAGTTACATATCAGGAAATGGCGATTTGCTGATTTTGTACAATGTTTTAATAAATTTATCTCCTGTTTCATCAGCTCTTAATAAGGTCTGATAAACTTATCTGATAAATAGTACCTTTTCAGACATTGTAAAAGAGAACCGTTACATACATTCTATCCAATCCTGTTGATATATATCAAACTTCTCTCAGCTTATAGGAGTCACACAGAGTAAAGATTTTGGGTGTGGTCATTTACAGGTATTATAAAGTACTAGTTTCAAACTTTAACTTTACTACAGGTACTCCTCTGCCCAACCCTTCGGGGAAACAAAGCATGATGTTATGTTATTGTAGTTTCAAACTTTTAAACAGTTTTTAATTAACTAAATATCCATTACTTGGTTCTAACACGTGACTACTGATAGTTTGAAACTAGATTGATTTAAATTTCAATTATCAATATTATACAGAATCACAATTACGTACTTCAATATTACTGGAAGACAAGACAAGTAACTACAATACTACTACTTAAAATATTACTTGTACTCCTTTCCCTTAGATGATCCAGTGGCAAGTTCAAAATCAGCTACAGCCTTCAGTTTGTAGAAGAAATAACACATGCATGACAGAAGAAGCAGGAATACGAAATTTTCCAGTTGTGTTATTTCACAGTAACCCAGCACACCATTTTCAAATACCAGAAACAAACATATTGCTGATGATATTGTCCATGAAAAGAAAAATGAGGACCTGAAAATAGTGAAGGTATACTTGTATAACTGAGGAAACATACTTATTTAACTTGTCAAGATATTGCAATAAGCACTTTACTGTAATACACAATAGAGTATTTGGAGTTCTTATACTTATTAAGGACAATACAAGGCCCTATTTTTAGTACATCCCATGTAATAAAGGGAACCATTGAATAGATCAGAAAGATGTAAGTAATGTAAAACATCAAATCCCAGACATACACAAAGTGGCCTTTAACAAATAAATAATATTATAATCAAGTGAAAGTGAGGAGAATGTACCTACCTGTTCTTTTGCCGCGGTCTGGAGTGTACGTATAAAGCACCCATTCCAATCATCACCATAACAATGATAGTGACTGGCCGCGATATGGTGGCTATTAATAAGAGTCCTGGTAGAATCAGATAGGGCAAAATAGCATCCATATCTACTTTTTTGCCACTTCTATTTGCCCCATAAGGTATTAGATCTTGAATAGTCAGTGTTGTGGTCACCATTTTTACTGTTTGTACACAACTACACAAGATATATTTACTTCATTTTAATCGTAATGTCTTCGTTCGTGTTCCGTACTTACCTTTTTTTTCATTAGTTCATTACATCGTATTTATGACGAGGCAAGACGCAGGCAACAAAAATGCACTCCAAAATGTAAATGTGTAAATTCGATAAACAAGATAATCAACATGTCAATTTAAAATGACAGTGTCACTGTCAGTCTCAGAACCATATAAAAGAGACTTGGATAATGTTCTTTTCAGTAACTCGTAGTATCTCTATGTAGTCTGTGGAGTAACTGTAGGTATTCCTCGAAGAGGTAGGCAGACGTGCGTTAATGTAATCCCATGTAATAAGGCCTTATTGCCAACAATCGATAAAATTAAAAACATTGCTTAAAGTTAAGTGACGTTTAAACGTCAAAAATGTATAGTTAACAGTCGCTAATCATTACTTAACTTTATGTAACGTTTATAAATAAACCTCTAGGCGTACGTAAATACAAAGTTATGTAGTTTATTTAATTACGGCCATATAAAAGTTCTCGGATGTAAGTTGAAATAAAAGCGTTTCCTGAGTACTCACTTTATGCTTTTAAAAACTGTGATGTCAGATAGATTTGTATACTAAGTTATTATTGATAGTTACTATTTAAGTAGGTACAGACGCCAGCACACCAACCTACTACAATCTGTCAAATTTCTTTAATAGATTTATTATAATATATTTATACTTTATCACAATTATCACTAAAGCGTGAGGTTCAAAGTTGATTGGGAAAATTTGACAGTTTCGGGTAGGTTGACCTAACCTACCTACTGGCGTCTGTACGTTGAGCACGGTGTCAACATTAGGCTTTTCTTTTTGAATATTCTTGAATATATGTTTAAAAAGAACATGTACCTAGTTAAGTACTTTAATCACAACCACGGATAAGTAATTATCATTCGTTATCGCATAGGTAACTAGCTTGTCGACGTTTTCATTATGGTTTAGTCAAATTTATGAATCTTGTAATGCATTGCTGTAGAGAGGATAATAGTGTTCTGTGCTGTAGACTGATGTCCCTGGTAGTTGGGTAGGCAAGGGTCGCGGCATCCGACACACATGCGCCGTGTCAGTCAACAACAGATTGCGCGCGCACGCGTAACTAACGCTGTGTTTTTTACCTTATCCGCCGGTAACGACATACCGAGCGACCAACAGTATTGATCGAGTGTTCGCCACGAAACGGCGTCTTGAAAATGCGACACGATTTTTTCCGCGCTTAACTTGTGTTCGATTGCAAATTATAAACCCGATACTTAAAAAAAACGCTTAATATGGAAAAGTGAGAAAAGGTGTTTAGAGTGATAGCTCTACGTACAAGTTGACGAAATGTCCAAGGTAAGCGTTATCGCATTGAGCCATTGTTAGAACTTGGAGTGTGGTGGTGCGGGTAGGTAGCTGCAAAAATCACTGCCAAGGACGTGCTATGTGGTGGATTTTGCAGGTTTTCAAATAATTCAACTATGCGTTTTTACCGACTACACATGCAGTCGAACATCAACCAATGAATTTGGAATTTTTGAGCACAATATTTGTAACAAATGTCTGCTCTAAAATGGGTTTATCATTTCCTAATCCGCTATTATATCCTAATGCTTCATGGAAAATAACAACCAGTTTTTTTCCTGATAAATTATATTCAGCTACGATATCTCGAAGGAATAATAGATGTAAACCTCATTCGGACTACATTGGCATACGATTTGAGGCAAAGCCTGTAATATATCCGATACGTTTTTCGTTCTGGGGTACTGTAACTTTTTAGTTAAGATTTATTATATTCTTTCAGTACCTACCACCTACGTTCATGTCCAGTCCTTTATGATTTAGGTATTATATGTATTATGCCTTCTTCTCTTGAGTTGTGATTTTTTTATGAATCAGTCTGGTTTCATTCAAGCATCGTTCAAAGTATTGATCAGTTCTCTTCTATACAGTTTATAGTTGTTACATTATCATTATCTGTACTATGTTTTTCTTAAGTACCTAGTTAGTGTATCTAGTTAGCTACCTACTACGAAATTGCACTATCAAATCAAACATAATCTTTTTCAGAAGTCATTGGTAATAAATTATATATATTGGTAATAAAATATAACTCATAATTTTAGGGTAATTTTTTTGTAATAATACGCACTAAGCTTTTTTGCCTTATTATTAGTTTCTTGGTTTAAAAAAACATGTAATACAAAATTACACCAGAATACCTGAGTGCCGCAATATCAGATTAATTTTGTGTGTGCTCTCAGCTTGGCAGCCGGTTTTTCAGAGCCTGTTTTGATCGCCATCTTCGCAGTGGGTAATGTCTGTTTTGTCTGCGGTTCACCTTCAGTTAGGTATTATTTGAGGGTCTTCTTCATTGATCTTCTGGCTGTTTTCGTCTACGTACTCCTACCTAATTAGAACTCATTCGATCGTACGACGTATGAGCGTCCATGGTTGGATCGAATGAGTCCCTATACTTCAATATAAAAAAAAATCTGCATGTAGAGGTCACCAATTAACTCGTTACTCAAAACTTTATTTGCCTACGTATCTATAGGTAGTCTTTATATAGGTACCATATGTTTTAATTCTCACCATTATTAGATACTGTGGCGTTTTTATGATTCTATGAGATCATACCTAGCTACGTTATTCATTTTACCCGGCAAAGATCTTAATTAAATTCAATTGCTTGCAAATTGAAGTAGTTAATCAATTTAGGGTATTACCTTTGTACCCTGATAAACAATATTGTATTGTACGGGATCTTCTGTGATCACAGTTGTATTAAGATGTGGGGGC
Source organism: Xanthia icteritia (assembly GCA_949128155.2). Taxonomy (NCBI): domain Eukaryota; kingdom Metazoa; phylum Arthropoda; class Insecta; order Lepidoptera; family Noctuidae; genus Xanthia; species Xanthia icteritia. The sequence continues at coordinate 11,840,652 of OX421930.2, forward strand.
CAGCATGATACAAAGCTACCCTAGTCTTGGCTGCTCTTACGTCATGCATTGCAAAAAGTTACTACAGGTCGTTGACAGGACAGTGCCGGAGTTTTTTGCCCACGACCAAATCGATGTACGCTTTGAAACCTGTACAAGAAGTATTTGATTTGGACTGATATTAAAATTTCGAATTAAATGTTTATTTCTTTGAAATCGGAGGACTTTACGACGTTTTCCGGCTTGAAGAAAAAGATTACCGCGCAATGTAGGTAATACCGTATAATTATGCACTGTTTAAAGTTTGAATCAGTGTAAGTACTTCCTAACAGGAAATAAAAAAAACACGGTGGCAATAGAACATTTAGTTAATTACTTACACATTGATCGCTTGCGATCAAATTATCACTACATGCTTCAGTCCGCTACGAACAGTTCGTAGAAAGCTATCGTGGCTGAAGTTTCAAACTGTAAACTGTTTTCCATTGCACCACTATTACTAGAAATTGGTTGCACACGAAATGGTTTTGGGTACGACCAATCAATAATGGCCGATGAATTATGAATTGTGAGCTGGTTTTTGAGCAATTGAATGCGCAGGCTATCAAAAAACCTTGGATAAATATGTATACAATCAAGAACCAGACTATAAACCGGTACAATATTATATTTTAGACGTATCGTATGGCATCGTATCGGATCGGTAAGTATGGATTGCACGTTTCAGCAGTTGCGTTGCGATGTTGGCAATCGTCAATAATTTATTAACGTGTTTACCTACTTTGTTAACAGTGATACGAGGGAAAGTGTAGCGGTGCCGTGTTAGCGTCTATTGCACTTTCGTACCTATTCGAAAATAATAAATACTTTTTTTGAGTTACCGGGATCTCAACACAGCGTAAATGTATCAAGATACCTACTCGTTACAAAAAAAAAAAAAAAACTTATTTGGGCCCAGCATGGCTGCTCTGCAAATATTCTGCTGGTGAATCCGCAGCAAAATTTAACTTATCTTATGTTTGCAATTTGCGGGTCAGTGTCAGATTGTATCTTGATCAAAATATGATTCGCGACTATAACAGATAGTATTACAGAATTATAATCATTGGGATCATTAATATCTACATCTAAGTTAGATTTATTCCATATGAACAAATTTCTTATGGAAAAGTTTTTATGGAACAAATCTAACTTAGAGAGATGTACCTAGATATTATTGATCCCAATTATTATAATTCTGTAAATACTTCACTGTTATAATAGTGGCAATCCACCTCAACATCTACAAGCACAAGTCAAATCTTCAAAAGCTGATACCCTAAATGTCGTATAAGATCAAAAAACTCAAAAATCCAGAAAAATGCTTTGGCACATCAGTGGAACAAGTTAAGTGGTACCTAAGTACGTTTAGCTAGGGTTTGTAGAACCTACATTGCATGGGCCAATCAGATTCCTAGTTCTGGAAAGGTCCATTATAGCATTTATTTCAGTTTCACAGAACTTCACTTATGAAATGAAGTAGCCGTAAGGACGTATTAGAAGAGGGTTACAATCTAACATAAACATAGGGGGCTTATAAGATCAAATTCATCCATTTGATCCATTTCGTCTTGAAGTGCTTGAACTAAACTGTGTTGATTACAATATTATTTGCACTTTTGGGAATAAATCATGTGTTAGAACAACGAGAATTGGTCTTCTGACATGTTCTTCTCTTCTGTCTTCTTCAACCGGTATTCACAAAATGCTGAGTGTGGGTCTCCTCCATTGCACGCCATTTTTACCGGTCTTGAGCCTCCCACATCCAACCTCCTCCTGCCTACGCTCCTACGGCCAGTTCTGTCACCACTCCAGCCCCAGCACTTTCTTACTGCATCTACTATCCGATCTGCTGTATATGTGGCCTGCCAACTTCCAATTCTTCCGCGCTACCACCTGGGCCATATCGGGTAGCATCGTTCTTTGCATTCTTAAATCTCAATAAACTATTTTATTTTGTTCCACGATCTGTAACTGATCTATCGGTAAAGTAATCGGGCCTAATTAGAAGTAATAACTAAAGTTCTGAGTGCCTAATTTCCGTATACTGTTAATCTTGCAGCATTAAAGTGTTTTAAGTCTCTTTACAACACACAGGCCTTGATGAGGCGCCACTGACCTTTCCTTTTATATTTTTTTGTCTATGGCAAAATGTTTACACTGCGGGCGGAAATACTTGGGTAATCAATACCCTGTTTGTAGGCAATAAAAACTTAGTACTTAATTAATAAAACCAATTGGTAGTTAAATCACTCCCTCATCTGTACATATTATAAAACAAAGTCCCCCGCCGTGTCTGTCTGTCTGCCTGAACGCGATAAACTCAAGAACTACTGAACGGATCTTCAAACAGTTTTCACCAATGGACGAAGTGATTCATGAGGAAGGTTTTCTATTCAAGTTTTGTGTAAATTGGCTGAAATGTGACGATTATTGTTGAAGATGTCGGAAAAAATTATGCTGACTGGGAGCTTTACTTGGCTTGCGCCGCGCGCCGCGTAAACTGTGAGAGATAAATTAAAATTATGTTCTACAGGATTGTAAAACTTAAAAGTTTAACAAAAAAGTCCGCGATGGCATATATGTCTATTTTCTAAGGATGACCTTCATTAACCATTTTTAACTTTCAGAATTTGATAAAAATTTCATAGTTATTTACGAAGCTATTTTGACCGGTATTATATTTATCGTTATCCAATAAAATATGTTATTTAAATTGCGCATTTAATTTAGATCAAAATATGCCCTGACATCATATAATTTAAATGAATACTTTAAAAGATATCACAGATTCAAAATTACACGTAACAATTTTGTTACGCGAAATTATGGTTGACGGCAACGCGGGCGCAGCAGTGCGAGTCAGTGACCTTCTCCTCGGCTATTAGTTATGTATTTCCGGTAGTACGTTCCCGAGGGATATTTTACGACATCTACGCGGAAGAAGCCGCGGGCAAAAGCCAGTAGATCATATTTCGTACAGTAATTTGGCCACCTATGCAAAATTGTGTAAAATACTCATAAAAATTCATTAGCCTAGCAATCAAAGATATAATGATAGCCAGGATAGCCTGTTGTATTCTTTGCGCGATTTTAGAATACTATTTACCTAAACAAACACGTAGTCTTTGTTTAATTTATTGCTACATCGGTAGCTCTAAATAAACAAAGACTACAAGAGAACATCGGTTCTGCATTTTATTTGTATTAATATGTTCAAGACTGGTTTTGAAGATCTAAATTTATTTTCAACTTAAAGGTAACCATTTGAGCATTTAAAATGTCGGGGTATTTTCAATATTTGCAAGGAGGTGTTCATATATAATGAGAAGTCGTGACTTGCCACGAACTCTGGCTGGAGGCACCAATGTGTTTGCCTTGTGTTTATGGAAAGTAAGTGTTCACGACCGAGGTACCTACACGCCGAGTGTTGAGATGTCTTTTACCAATGAGGACTTACTTTAAAAATGAGGATAAAATATTGTTAAGCGTGTACAAAATAAAAAATACATAATATTGAACGGCTTTGTTATACACAGTACCTTTAACTGGTTACACCAACCAAGTGTTGATCTTGATATCGTTAAAAGATATTGAATTCATCAATTCTGTAGGTAGGCTTATCTAAAATAAAGTTCTTGTAGGTATTTGTATGTTTAATTCGATAAAATGCGTAAATTATTAAGTGTTACGTGTGCGGCAATAAGTTAATATCTGACGAATAATATTTTTTTTACAAAGCGGAAGGGTATTGTAAACTAGAACAATGTCCAATTAATGTTTTCGATGTAAAGGAAGTAGTAAGAACAAAGTTCCTGGTATAATTGAATTTATTTCATAAAATTAATTTCAAGGTAACATGTAGGTAATCGTATTTATAAAACATCCTGAATTGCATTCAAAGAATCCTCTGTTATGTAGGTACCTACTTTTACTTAATCTGCTGGCTAGTAGGTACCTACTAGTCGTTTTGTTTAATTTAATTCGTAAAAAATATTATAACTTTTAAATTAAATTAGACCATTAATTAGTTAGGGTCACCTATGTGTTAGGAGCTCGTGGCTAAGTAATAACAGCCGCATGGGTCGATCCACCAGGTTAAGCTACGCTTGTCGGGGTTGGTCCGTGGATGGTTTACCATCTTTACATACCGAGACTCCTCCGTGCCTCGGAAAGCACGTTAAGCTGTTGGTCCCGGCTGTTATTCGTGGATCTTTCACAGGCGTTACGAGTCGTCAAAAGTCCGAAAGTCTGACACCAGTCTTACCAAGGGAGGTATGGTCGGTCATCTATGTGTAAATAAAAGTTCAGTTCATTTTTTAATGAAAGGCAGCCTGCATGCAGAAAGGCTGAAGAAGCTGTACTTATGTTTTTTCTTATTGTTTACGCAGCTCCATAGACATTAATGGAATTATAAAGAACATATTACATCCATTGTGGAGCACAGAAGAATTACAATTTCATCTTTATTTACACGGAACGATTTAATATTGTAAAGTTAATCTTTATTTCCTAAGATATTAAACGTGATTATTGTATGGTGAACCATTCAATCACAAGATATGATGGTCAAGGATTAAGTCCGTATGAGGAAAAAAAACTTGTTTTATTGCAAGAGCATGTCTACACGAAGGCATGCAATATTAATGCCAGGCGGAGAACTAAGTAACTCCATTAGTCCATTTGTTCTTAGTTTATAAGTAATGTAAAATCGATATAGCCTACATTTTAATGGTTTTGACTGTGTCACGTCTTGAACCTTAAACTAGGTGACGATACTAATATTTTATTCTTGGGCCTTTAACTTTTACTATTATTAGGTTCTGTCCTTTATTAGGTTAGTACCTTTTCTAAGTCAGAATCCTTAACTTCTTGCCGGTAAAACTACTAAGTTGTGAGAACAGCTGTGGAATTTTACTCATACATAAATAAGAGGTTGGCAGATGGGTAACAAAGTAACAAATTAAAATGCAGTCATTTCCTTCTTGGCGTGCACTGACTCGAGAATAGGTATAACTTTCAAGGCAAATGTAGAATACTACAGGGGAAAGTCAGGTTTTAATGTCCACGTATTTCCAAGTATACTGTAAGTACCTATACGGTATAATCTGGACGTATGATCGCCGTTTTTTACTTTGTGACATCAGACATGAGTGGTCTGGTTTGGTGGGGAGCTAAATGAAGCTTAGAATGACGTTGTTTAGACGCACGCTATTTCGAAAAAAATTGCGAGTGGTACGCCCCAGCTCGAAAACACATTGATTCGAAAACCGCTAAGTCGAATGACGTTATCGCTTTGGATTGGGTTTGGGAAACAAGAGCAGTGAGAAGTATTCTTTTGAGTTAACTATTTAATCAACAAAGACATCAACAAATCTAAATTGTAGGTGGTGAGTACTACCAAAAGTAAAACCAATGTCATAATTATTATTGATGAGAAAAAAATGTAGATGCGATGCGATGTTATGTGAGTTCCTATTAGTAGAGTCAGAAACATTAGAAAAAGTCAATATATACGAGTATTTAATGATATAGCTCTTATAAATTCCATAGTCATTGAGCTCAAACTGCCGACCGCGCGGAGACAGACGCGAGCCCTAGTCAGCGTATTTTGATGAACCCGCTCCTAGGATTCGTTCTTGCACTGACCGCTGCTTGAGTTCATCAAAAGCATCAATGATTTTCTGACGCATCCCAACAGCGGTCTCGCAGGGACGGTCAAATACCCTATCCTTGACGTAGCCCCACAAAAAGAAATCCAGAGGGTTTAAATCTGGCGATCCTGCAGGCCATGCGTGGGGTCCATACCGCCCAATCCAATGATCGCTGAATATCTGCGTCAGCTGCTCGCGAACCGGTCTCACGACGTTGTGTGGCGGTGCGCCGTCATGCTGGTAGCACCCAGGAAAACGAAGCCCGTTTTCTGGGTTTGATTTGGGTTCACGGAGCAGCAATAGTGTGAATTTCGGCACAATTTCCACATGCCATTATTTGAGACGGCGCTTTAGTCCGCTTTACCATATTTTTCAATTTTTGACATTATGACATAATTTTTTACTTTTTTACTTACTTTACTTACCTACAATTTTGTTGATTAAATAGTTAACTCAAAATAATATTTCTCACTGCTCTTGTTTCCCAAACCCAAACCAAAGACGAGGCTTGCTCTCTCATCGGGGTCGTTAGTTCGATTCCTAGATAAATTAGCGCAACAGTGGATTTCGGATCCATTCAAAAAGTTTTTCGCATCAGTGTGTTCGCGATAACGTCATTCGGTAAAGCGGTTTTCGATTCAATGTGTTTTCGAACCGGTGTAACCTCGATTTTTTTTCGAAATAGCGTCCGTCGAAACAACGTTATTCGAATCTTCATATCACTCCCGCCCGGTCCCGGTTTGGCGTGGCCGCTGGCGTCACTGCACTAGCCATCATTATTACCTATTTCTTCAAAGTTTTCAGTTAATAATAACACCAAGGTTAATTTAGATACCTCTATGCATATTAAAATAATCTACTGATCAAGATGCTGATCTAAAAACGAGATGGGTTCGAATTAAAACATTATTCTCACCATACAAGGCTCGCATGGAATATTCCAAAACATGCTTATTCATATGAATGAGTTGTTGATTTGTTTGATTTTGCCGTGAACCGAGGTAGTTGAAAAGTCAAATAATATCTAATTTATGTAACAATGACTGGTCAAAACTGGCAAAAGATGACCAGCCTTTAACGCGGTTATGATAATTTTTGACATTACAATGGACCGGTGACACACTGGGTACGTGTGATGTGATGTCATGTCATGTAATAACTTTCTATTTTGTGCACAATTATCGCTTCCTATTTAACGTTGAAATTGTTATTATTCTTGGATTGTTCTGATTTCAATAACAATGTTACATGTTTAGTGAACAGGTTTTCATTTTCATATCTCTTGGAAATATTGAAGAGCTTTGTGTAGCAGAGGGCAAATTGCCAGCCAACCCCCTCAGCTCATTATACCCAAAAAATCGAAGACATGTCTGATATCGACCAACCCGCACTGGGCCCGCGTGGTGAATGACGGCCCCTCTCAAAGACAGGAGGCCTGTTCCAGCAGCGGGATCATTATAGGCTGGTTATGCTTATGCTACCTATAAACTTCAGTCTGCTGTCGCAACTCATACTTTATTGATCGCTTCTGATTAGTATTGTTGCTGTAAATTGTTGTTTACATAAGTGGATGAAATGAAACCTATTTATTTGTTATAGATAACTATTGTACAGTAACTACACTTATGTCCAGATGCTGTTTCAAACTTTAAAATTTTAAACACAATATTTATATAATAATCCGCCAATCAGGGGACCGGCACTGTTTCTCCTTTTACACAGGCTAAATTCTAGCCTATCTAGGAGAACAATACTTCACCCGTTCCTATTGTATAGTTGAACCTAAAAATTACATAAAGCTATGCAACATTTGTAAACTTTACAATCCCATTTTTTGAAATAAACTATTTTATTTTTTAATTATTGCAGCGAACATAAAATTAACGATTAACGTGTTCGAAAAGTCAATATTATTATTACAATAGATACCAAAACATAAAATCAATTTAAATAAAACTGTTCAGCAGTTCGAGGCAGGTCACTTCTCAAGGATTAATTAATAAGCAAATAGTAGTTTTATGGTTCTGTATTTAAAGACAACGTCGTATACTTCGATTTTATTTCCATATCTAGATTAAAATGGCCTTTTCGTGTGTATCATTTCGTATTAATTTAAATAAATTACTTGTTCGGTATGCAAGATATTGACCTTAAGCGTCGCATATCAGAATTCGAGATGAGAAAATCTTAAACTAATATTGAACAGGTTTAAATGTTTAATGAGATTTTGATAAAGATCTATTACTTATTTAGCACAGCGCTGTCTGATGACATCGATACAAGTTTATAAACATCACGACGACGTAAGTACTTAGACATCACAAGAAATAACTAAACTAGGTAGAAATATGTTTTATATCTCTGAGAAATTGTCATTGTTTTCCCCTTCGAAGATTCAAAGTATTTTCGCACGATCTTAAATTCTTAATACCTATCAACTGTACCATCTAACGGGTGAATAAGTTGTTTTTTAGTTCATATATACTAATTGAACGTTCTCACGAAAGCAACATGCTCGTGAATTAGTAGATTGTTAAATTTCTAATTTTATTGTTGCCGGCATTCGTTCTTATGTAGACAACCATTTTTTGATTCATTCAATTTCATTAAGTACCTCTAAAAAGTCCTAGGCATTATGAGGGTTTTCTTTTTGTAGATTATGGTTTGCTACGCCGCCGCCCCGTAGCCGTAGCGTAGACCTCTAAGGCCCGTATTACAGAACCTCACTCAAAACTCAAGCATTACTTAAAACTCGTTTAAAGCCTTTTGATTGGTTGAAACTAGTTTTAAGTAATGCTTGAGTCTTGAGTGAGGTTCTGTAATACTGGGCTTACAATAAATAAATCAACCATTTTTCAGACTATCTAAAGTACATACATCTTTTATGGGGTACTGTGTTAAATGTTACAACAGAATACCTTGTGATATATTAGAATTAAATGAAAGAAAATTTAAAACTTATATAAAAAATACACTTTGCAAACAAGCATAATACAAATTAGAGGATTATATCCAAGATAAAAATGCTTGGAAACATGCTGGTCCTGCTCCATAGGACAATTTAGAATCTAGACAAAATCTAACTGGTTGCTAATTTAATTGTATAATATATATATATTTTTTTTAATAATGGTTTTACATTCTGTGATTACTCGAACTCACACACTGAGTTATATTACTTGTAAAAATGCTAGGAATATCGTATAATTATACAATGTTTGTAAATATGTGAGCACCATGCATCTATCACATGATTAATTTATCTGTCATTCCTTAATTTTTCATTATTTTTACCTAACGTGGTATAGTAATCTTATTCTAGGTGCATCGTCTTCACATATAATTATATAATTGATGTATACAAGATATTGTGAAAACATTTTAAAAGAGTAGGTAACGGTGGAGTTTCTTGCCCATTCTTCTCCATAGGTACGAAAACTACCTTTTGGAAGGGGCAACTAGAATCAATTATTATTTAAATGTTGACGTTCAAAAGTGCCTTTTTTGTGCCTAATTGAAATAAATGATTTGACTTTGACTGACTTACAGCGGTTCTGCACTGCATCGGATCCAAATCCGAATTCAGGATCGAAATCAATTCGAATTGGGAATGTTCTAAATTCGGATGGACAGAGTTCGAATCTAGTGCGCAACCTCATAAAAACTACCTACTATGGCAATTTCGGACCGACATTTCTCGGATTCGGATCGGATGCAGTGCAGAACGGCTCTAGGGTCTATTTGAGCATTAATATTAGGTAGAAATAATTATGATGTTCTTTTATTATAAAGATAAAAAGAAAAAAAAAACTACATCCCGTAACCGTAGCGTAGACCTCGTAGGGTCTATCTGAGCTTCACATTCCGTAGGGCGTGGACTACTGATAATGGTAGGTATAATAACTATGATGTCGTGGGTTTGGCTAGATACTTTTATTAGACAGGTATCAGGTAGGTATTAGAATTGCATATAAGATGGATAGTCTTTTACACACAATTGTTGAACATAGTTATTCCGATTTCCGTGGGATTGAAATTATGCTAAATCATACAAAACAAGGCAAGATAGTTTAGAACAATTATACCCGTTTTCACTAACACTCGGTGACACCTGAATGAATGCCTAGATAAAAGGGCGCTGTTGGATTTTGAACGCTCGGCTCAGCGCTAAAATTTGAAAATGGATTTTGAGTTTTTTTTTACCGAATGAGGTACGTACAAAGAAACATTCCTAAATAAGGATAAGTACAGTACACAGAGCAGTAGTTTGCACAATATTTTTTACTTGTGCATAAAGTTTTAATAAATAAATAAGTAGAAACAAGGTGTTACGTGCCATAAAATCAATATGTAGCTTCTCCCTTTGCTAGATCCTTACGTAACTTCATTTACTACAATACGACTTCCGGGTTACGGACAGCCTGCATCATTCGACTGCTGGACAAGGCCCATAATTTCTCCTCCTGACATCTTCTACGGGGTCCGACCCCTTCTGGCTGTGTCAGGGCTCCACATAGTGGCTATTTTGACCCACTGCTCATTGATAAAAATATATTCAAAAGCAGCCGGTCTATTCTGTATTAATCTCACGGTGAAAACTTAGGTGAAGTGAGGGACTGACAGCTCACTCCGAGCTCACTTCACCTAAGTTTTCACGGTGAGATGGTTACGGAATAGCACTGCAGGTATTTAAGCCTTGGATGCCCCCGATACATAATACTATCAAATCACCTTTGACAACAGTCGTATGTGTAACGTATCTGCCTATTTGTAATGTAATAACATGACAGATTAATGATAACCAATACGTTTACGCACCTATCGTTAATTAATAGTGTTCATTGATATAGTACCTATTATCGGTAATACCTACTTTATAGTTAGTAGGTTGTCTATAGATATTAAGGGTACGCTAGTTGGCCATTCTTCTTTGTGATTACTCGCCTGTTTGACGGTGTACGTTCAAAAATAAAAATTATATCAATTTGTCATGTCATTATCTAGCCCTGTATGGAAGCAGAATTGGAAAAAAGAATTGGTTTGAAAGCTATGAGCGTCGAGACTTCCATATTTCAACAAATTTTAGCTCGTCTTTGGGCGTAAATAAATGAATTATGTAGTAAGAAAATGGCTAAATAGAAACCATACAGGGATAGATAATTTATTCAATAGTTCAAATCATTATATTTTGAGTAAATACACCCAGTAGTTTTTTCATAATAAATCTATACGCCCAAAAGTCTGTTTATGAAATTTTACGCGCTCGTTTTCATTATAAAACATCGTATATTTCCCTAAATAAATTAATACATGTATAAATAAATAAATGAATACAAGATAAATAAATACTAAATTAATAAAACGAAATAAATACATTTTTGACTAATTAGCATGCATATTAGTCACGCCCACCAACGATTTCGAGCCGACGACTTGTTCCCTTAACACTAGAGCTGCGTAGTTGATAAATATTAGCTTGCTTTATTAGAACCTCAAATAATTCCCATTTTGCTTTCTTAAAAATCTTATTGAACGCTCATATAATGAATGCGATTCTTTTTATGAACCTCTTATAGTTCTTATTTTGGGTCCTAAAAATAATAAAGAACCAAGTAACTGCGACAAACTTGGATGTCGTGGGTTGATCACAGTTCTAACCTAACCTGAAAAGGTAAGAATCTATATCTATCTCTATTATTTAAAAAAGTATGCATCGTTAGAAGCCGAAAAAGTTAAATTTTTAGAGGATCAGTTGAATATCATGTTGCCATAAATATAATAAATTGACCTATAAATAATTGCAAGAAAATATTAACCCTTAATTCGACGCCGTGCAGTATACTTCCCATTGACTTTAAAAAAATCTACATACAAAAATAGACCGTATAACAAGAGTCCTAGGTGGTATAATTGCACCCTGAACTATCTAACTACGTTATCAAAAATCAACAACGCGTGTACATCGACGGGACGCGAGTAGTCGCCGGCGAGATGGCGGGGAGGAAGGACTCGCTGCGCGGGCTTTCGGTAAGTTGTATTTTATTCATTGTGTCACGGCTTATTTCCTTGTAATATCATTGATAGCTAAAGATAACATACCCGGAAAGCTACTCATAATGTTTTGATTATCTTACTGAGTTTTGTTTAGTTTTTACGACGCCCTCAACTTGAATGTCCAGTATACTTCCCGTCGTCGAATTACTAGTAAATAACTGCTAAATACTATGTCCAGTATTCTTCCCCTCATCAAAGTAGTAGAAAACGAAATACAAAATCGTATGTCAAGTATTCTTCCCGTAGCCGTATTATTAGAAAAATAACTTTTGTTGTCTCGTAATAATATTTTGAGGGACCCGCAGATAAAATGTTTTACACATTACTACTTTTCGTTTTTCAGGGCTTCAAGTCTAGAGGACATCGCTTAGTAGCATTGGTGCCGCCTGAAAATGCTTCATCGGATGTAGATAGTGGTTCAGAACCTGAGAATGACGAAGAAATTGCTGTTCACAGAACTGAAGAGTTGTCCTCCTCACCCTGCCCTTCCATTGATTCATACTTGGAGCGTATGAATATATTAGACAACTCCGAAAATGATACACAAGACAATGCTTCCATCGACAGTGACGAGACTAACGTTGATGCCGATACTTTCATGGAGACAGTAGACGAAAATCTTCAAACAGAGGACCGTCCTAGGGTCAATTGCAGTGAGAACAACCCTGTGTTGGATGTCGAAGACGACTTGAACCATGCGCGACCTCCGTTGACTCCTGTTATTAACAACGTGCTACTACCGACTGGTGAAGTGAATTATAATGCTTTACCAAGTTTGGCTTCATTATTGTCGATTCCTTCACCAAACGCTTCGTCTATTGCTAGTTCATCAACACCAAGAACAACCAGGAGTAAGAGGAAACTACCAGTACGAGCTGTGCCAAATGTCCGCGCAAAAAAGACCAAGAAAACACTCATTGTGAGTTACAAATGGAAGAAAGGACAATTCAGACACAAGGCTGACATTCCGTCGAACGACTTCGTTTTTAATTTACCGGATACTGACTCACCGTTGGACTTTTTTCATCGGTTCTTCTCCCCAGATATACTCGTTGATATTGTCGACAATACGAACTTGTACTCAACCCAAAGAATTGGCAAATGTATACAATTGACCATCGAGGAGTTGAAAGACTTTCTCATGGTCCTTCTAATCATGGGTATAGTGAAAATGCCTTCTTATCTAGACTATTGGTCTACAGAATTCAGATATTCCCGAGTCGCTGATGTCATGCCATTGAAACGATTCGAGCAGATTCGACGCAACATTCATTTTGTTGACAACGCCAATTCAGATGAGGACAGATATTACAAGATACGACCATTCATTGAAAAAATAAGGAGAAACTGCCTTGCAACGGAAGAAGAAACAAAGTATAGCATAGATGAGATGACTATACCGTATAAGGGTACTAAAGCAGGAAACCGGAGACAGTATAACCCCATGAAACCTGATAAATGGGGATTCAAGAACCTAGTACGCGCTGGAGCGTCTGGTATCGTCTATGATTTTCTATTGTACGGCGGCGATGACACCTTCCGGTATATCGATTTTAGCGAGGAGGAAGAGCAGATGACGCTGGGTGCTAAATTGGTATTAGCCCTTTGCAAGACAATTCACACTCCAGGATGTGCTGTTTATTTCGATAACTATTTTACAACGCTCGACTTGATCTGGTATCTACGTGAACACTGGGGGATTTTCAGTCTCGGAACCATACGGCAAAACAGACTGAAAGGCTGCAAGGGTCTGCTAAGTGACAAAGAACTGAAGAAAAGAGGCAGAGGTTCATTTAGCCAAGTCGTAGACAATGACAAAAAGATCGCCATTGTCAAATGGTACGACAATAAAGTTGTGACTTTGGCCTGTTCTTACGCAGATGCTTACCCAGTTGAAGAAATAAAAAGATGGAGTAAAGAACAGAAAAGAAAAATTGGTGTCATGTGTCCGCAGTTAGTTCGACACTACAATCAACATATGGGAGGCGTTGACCTGTGCGACATGTTGATAGCTCTCTACAGAACATCTTTCAAGAGCCGTCGTTGGTACATGAACATATTTGGCCAAATGTTAGATATAGCGGTTAACAATGCTTGGCTACTGTACAGGAGAAAATGCAACATGAAAAGCCTGAAAAACATAAGCCTGAAAAAGTTTAGACAGAGGTTGGCAGTCGAATTGAGGCAAAAGGGAAGATCAATTGAGATGGAACCACCAAGCTCTGTACCGAAAAAAGCGCTGATCCAAAACCCAAGTGCACCGAGGCCACCTGTTTCTGTGCGTTATGATGGCTACAGCCACTGGCCTGAATATATGACCTATGGACGTTGCAAGTTCTGCAAGAACAATAAAACGAACATACATTGTTCCAAATGCAAGCAGAGGTTGTGCTTAGTGGCCAAAAGAAATTGCTTTTATAATTTCCACAATAAGTAAGTAGGAGGCAGGCGACCAAGAAGCAATTGACAGTGGATATAGATTAATCTACATTGATATTTTTAAGGAATAGAAGGCTGATTGTTTTTGAATAAGCTAAATGTTGATTATTATGAAGATTTTATAGATACCTACTTAATTATTATGATAGGTATGTTCAAAACATTCTTGAGTTCTTCGTACTTATAAGTTTTCAGAGTTCCTATTAGTATTTTGTGCGTAAACCAATGTAACTATGAGACTAATTTTCTAAAATATATTGACTATTTTCCTACGGAAACACTTGTTTCTTTTATTCTTTCTCTTTGACAATGGGAAGTATACTGCACATGGTTGGAGTGCATCAGTTTCTTATGAACTCGATAATGTCCAGTATAATGGACGTAGGTTTTTCAGGAAACTGTAATGAGTGGATTTTTTCAGGCATTTTTTCTACAGCCCTCTACAAGCTTAGAACCAAAATCTGTAACGATTTTACAAATTTATTTTAAAAAAATATCCGTCGAATTAAGGGTTAAAGTAATTTATTTTTGTTACTTATAGGTTTTCGTAACTGTGAGCCCGTTTCTAATACCTATACGATTATATCCGTGCTACATATCTGTAAGTTATTGCCTATCGTCCATGTAATCACTGGAATACCCGCGATGTTATAATGTGTATATTTTTAGCCAATTAAGCCGCAATGACAGTTAAATTGCTAGAGATTGAATTAGATACGTTAGCATCATCCGTTGTTATTAGATCACCAAGTAAGGTCACAGACTCCGTAAACCGACCAAGTGTCATAATGCGGACAAAATGACGTAGTCAGTTAGTTTTCGCAAATATGAGGAACTAGCTTCTACCCGGGACTTCGGCCGCGTGAAATTTTTTGGTCCCCGACCCACTGCGTCGCATCGCATCGTTCGTCTCTCTAACTAAGCAAACTAAACAAACTCTTCAGCTTTATTATATTTATTAATATAGATTACAAGACAAAAGTTTAAACAGCGATTTGTAGCAGATTCATGTTCAGTTTCTATTTAAATAACCAATAATAAAGAAATAAAAAACGATCTTTAAAATTGCTTTGAAACATGCAGCGTTTGGTGAGGACAGTCTAATTGTATCGATTTGGGAGTTATCATCAACTGTGTACCTAGTCCTATTGTCTTTCATGCATGAATCAGTGAAAGATAAACTGATAATGAAATACAACAAATCATAGTCTAGTTTTATTGTTTGTGTTCTAAATATATGTGTAACTGTATGTATTTTATCTTTGTATAGGTAACATTAATTAATGCGGCGCCTGATTTGTCATACCTACGTTACACACAATCGTATGATGTATTTATTTGCATTATGTCCTTACATGTACAATTATACATGATAAAATTACCACTAATAAATTCTTGTTCATGTAAGCAACACAGTTTTATAAATGGTCTCGTTTGACTAGAATGCTTTGTTTAGAGCAAGTAACTGTAGTAACCAAATTAACGTCATTGTACTCGCTACCTCATCATCATCATCATTTCAGCTGAAAGACGTCCACTACTGACATAGGCCTCCCCCAAGAACCGCCACTTCGACTGATTCTGTACCTCCCGGATCCAGCGGATTCCTGCGGCCTTTGCAAGATCATCGGTCCATCTTGTGGGAGGCCTTCCAACGCTACGTCTTCCGGTACGCGGTCGCCACTCCAGAATCTTTCAGCCCCATCGGCCATCTGTTCTGCGAACAATGTGCCCTGCCCATTGCCACTTAAGTTTGGCAATTCTTCGGGCTATGTCAGTTACCTTGGTTCTCCTGCGGATCTCTTCATTTCTGATTCGATCACGTAGGGAAACTCTAAGCATAGCCCTCTCCATTGCCCTTTGGGTGACTTTTAGCCTTCTGATAAAGCCCATTGTGAGCGACCACGTTTCAGTGCCATAGCTCATCACTGGCAACACGCACTGGTCAAAGAAATTCGTCTTGAGAAACTGTGGTATGTCGGACGAGAAGATATTGCGTAGCTTCCCGAACGCTGCTCAGCCGAATCGGATTCGACGATTGACCTCTTTCTCGAAGTTGGACCTACCTAGCTGGACAGTTTGTCCTAGGTAAACATACTCGTTCAAAACTTCGAGAGTAGCGTCTCCGATTTTCATGAGAGTGAGTGTTACAAGGGCATTTGACATGACCTTTGTCTTGTCCATGTTCATTTTAAGACCCACTCTTTCGGAGGCTCTACTGAGGTCATCGAGCATTGTACTGAGGTCCTCCATAGCTACCTATAGCTTTTCAACTAAAAAGTAGTTGTCCAATGAGTATATGTTTGATTGAGGAGCTTGTGGCTAAGTTGCCGCTTGCCGGGGTGGGTCTGTGGATGGGTGACCATCTTTACATACCGAGACTCCTCCGTGCCTCGGAAAGCACGTTAAGCCGTTGGTACCGGCTGTCATTCGTGGATCTTTGACAATCGTTACGGGTCGTCAGAAGCTCGAAAGTTTGACAACCAGGCTTACCAAGGGGTATCGTATTATCCAGTTACTGGGTTGTGGAGGTCAGATAGGCTCCATGTAAAATACTGGTATTCAGCTGCATCCGGTTAGACTGGAAGCCGGCCCCAATGTAGTTGGGAAAAGGCTATGCAGATTGATTTATCCAATGAGTATATGTTTCTGAACATCATAATCAGAAGGAGCTTATATATTATAAATGTTTCCTACCGCAATTATTTTGGTAGGTAATTAAATGTATGGCAGTTCATTCGTTACATGTGTTAATAGATAGAAAAATATCTATATCTAATCTATGAGGCGTTAACGTTGACTTTGTGGAACAGTTAAGTGATAAGAATATTGCAAAATAAACCAATCGTAGATAACGTGATACTATTTTTTAATACCATAACCGGAGAGTTACCGATTTGCTAAACCACAAATGAAAAATAAATAAGCATAAAATATTACACAAGACCCGTTATAGGTTGATTCGCAGTTGTTTGAACGTAACGTTTTGAAGTATTAATTACCGTTCGAGGGAAAATGACCGAAGTGCTGGCATTGTGAAAAGTTAATTCCTTTTGACGGTTGAGCAACGTTCAGTGCACGAACTAATAAAACCATTTTACTTGGTTTATACATCCACGTTAGCCATGGTACTGAGGCTATTTAACACGATAATAGTAATTTCGACGTATAATATGTATGAGCATCTAAAAAAGTATAGTGTTGTTATTTCACAGGTTCAGTATGAAATCCGCTTTCGACGTGGAAACACGAACGAAAATTTAAACAATAAAGAAGATGTTAACTAGACTACGTTAGTGTGCAATAATGAGTGGGAATGAGCAGTCGTGTTTGTGAGAGGAATCAGGTTGAGAAGTGCCGGTATTCTTCTCATTTGGAATTAATGCTGGTGTCAAATATTCCTGGTATCATTGTGTTCTTTCGTGAGTTTGCGCTCCAATAACATGTAGACATTTTTATACTCTATCTTATACGATGAATGATGATGCCTCGCCAACGAGTAACGACCTCTCTATTGTGATTTTTTTTTGTGTTTTTGCGTCAAATGAAGTTTTTGTGGAAAATATGTAGGTACTATTATTTTGGTGTTATATATAAATCGCGACATTTTTTGTATAGAAGACAGTGTTAGGTTATTTCGCGTTAACAACTCGTGGTTATGTGATGGAAAAGTAAAGGTGCCTAGACCTACATTTACGGAATGACCTTACTTCAATGAAGAAAAAAAAAACACATTGCAACGCAATGTAAGTACACGTGCCCGCAACAGTATGTATGCATGGAAAGCACCATGCGTGACCGTGCTCTGAACCGTGATGAGCGGACAATGGGAAGCGCTCAGCACAGGCCCAAGTTGAGAGCATTAGCGTAATTGGTTGTATGAATCAAATAGACACACTAAGTCTTAATTAGATTGAAGATACCTCATAACTGACAGAATCTAATCCGTATTCCGGGTGTTTTGTTTGCCGTTTTCGCAACTGTATTTTTTTCGCTCACTTGAACTTATTGATAAGGTTATCTCTTAAGACAGCTGATCAGTTATCAGTGTTTTATTGTGAACTTAATGAACATTTTTAATGTTTTAATCATATTATAAAAATTATTGATTTATATTAATCTCTTTTAATTATCTCTGTTTCAGATACCTGTGGATAAGAATGGCAAGCTAAGAACGTTAGAGTTGAGAGGAGTTTACTCCGCCTCAAAATTGAAAAGTTTGGAAACACTAAAATCCTTTGATGTTACAAGAAATGCTGAGATTGCAGAAAAGTCCCATGCTGTAACAAAAATTAAAAATGATATAAAGGAACCAGTTTTTTGTAAGGCTTATGCATCATTTATACCAAAAATGAGCTTAAATTTGGAAAAAGTTATTGAGCAAAACCCGAGAATATTAGATTTGCGTGAAAAATTGAATCAAATAACAAAAAAACAAGATAGCAATAATGTTGATAAGAAGACAAAAGGACTAATTAATGATATAACACAACACCTGGTTGACAAGAAAGATGAAGACGAGTCCGGCCCGTATAGTTTGTTGTTTGATCTACAGTCCGATCCTTCTACATCATTTAACACAAGTGCAGCAGTGAACGTTTGGAACCGACCAAAATCAGAAGTACTGAGTGATACGAACTCACAAGCCTTTAAGAAGTTAATTAATCCTATTAACAAGAGCGCGGACAGGCTACCGAACGTTTTGAATTTCGACGAAAAACCGATGAGGGAATTTGAATACTCTTGCGAAAACGAGTTTACCTTCCCGGCAAAAAAGACATTTAACACACATTCCAGATCTGATCTCTGTTTACAATTAAAAACACATGTACATCCACGATTATTTGAATCCAACTTGAGTCCTAATGAAAATTCATTGAGTAGGACGAATGAAGAGAACTCACTGGACGATAGTTTAGGCATTTTAACCCCAGACCAAATGGATGATATATGTTATTTAGAAAACGCTTTTTCGCCTACAGTAGAGGGACTACCAATTTTTTGTGATACTAATGAAAGTAAAATATCTCCAGACAATGGTGATACCCCATCGACTGATAAGACTGAAAGTAACTCTGCAGCATCGACGATACAAAATGATGGATTTGATAGCATAGAGAATAAAAGGTGCACGTTTGAAAGTCAACTGGCTCCCATTGTAAGCCTGGAAACAATCATGAAAAACGAAGATCACAATTCACTAACATCCTATGATTCCCCAACTCATAAACGCAGTGATACATTTTCCATTCAAGAACCATTGTCGATTACTTCAAGGACTTTTGATATGCCTTCTCAAGATATCACAATAGGGAAGGACGAGTTCTCTTCGAATTTAATAGACGAAGAATTCATGCCCTCTATACACAGCAGCATCTTGGAGCCAGTTAGTTCTATTGCTGAAAATGTGGCCAATTTAGAAATAGCTCTCGATTGTAAACATGAAAATATTTTAATTACCAACAGAATTGAACAAACACCATCACCGGAAGATTTGCCACTAGATAGTTCAGAAATTAATGGTGAAATAAGTACATACTCCCAATTTTCTGCGTCAACGCTGCACGACTCGCAGACTTATTCAGATGGTAAAAGCGATTATCCAAAATCAATGGAAACTTCTAAAGTTTCGAATAGTTTCATAACAAGTATTACTAGCATTACAAGTTTGGATGGTTACCAAGGTGATGGAGAAATGTCCAGACCCGTGAGCAGAGGAGCAGACCATTCTATTGAACATCGTGAAGATGTCATTGAAATGGACTGGCAAAATGTGCCTGTAGCTAGAAGAGCAGATCCCATGACAGATTCGGATTTCTTTACAGAAAGTGATGCCGATGGCTTAGATGACCACATGCAAAGAGGTGACCGACGAGCTCAGGTCATTGATGGAGCTCTTTATGGTGGAAAGAAAGTAAATGGTAACCCACCTCTAATTGTCAACAGAAACGAAGACTCTTGCATGGAATCAAGTGGAGTGTACACTGACTTTGAAAATCACCGTACATCTCCTGTGTTCTTAAACGTCATCGATGACATGTCTCCTGATGGGTCTACCCCTTCCACTCGATCGGAATGCAGTCAGAAAAACGCTAGCACAGGAAATTTGAACGCTAATTTATCACCACTGCAAGATACGTTGGATGAACATAAATCGGATACGTCTCACATAATCGATGATGATGAGACACCAAAAAATACTAGTAAAAGAAATTCGTTGAACAGTGTGAAAGATATGAAATGTACAGAAAAGAATAAAGAAGAGAAGAGAAGCTTTACATTAAAAAAGTATAAAATGCCTAAGCGTGATGTACCAAGTAAACTGAAGAGTATGCTGGCGAACAGAAAGACTGATGCGGATAACAGCGTACAGAGTAGCCCAAAAAATGTGAAAAAGACCGAAAGAAGAGAAAATTTAGCGAAAAAGAATTGCATAGAAACAAAGAACGATTATAAGATAAAATCCTTCAAGGATATAAAGTCGAAGGTGGACTGCTCTTTTTCATTACAACGATCTCAAACTTCATGCAGTGTCAGTAGAATGTTAAGCTCAAAATCTACAAATAACAATGTGAAACCTAAAAGGTAAGTGATCATCAAAACTGTTTTTACACTTGTGTAACCATCATTTAACATTTAGCTAGTTTTAGCTACAAAATGTAACACAGTAACACTGGGTTGACTTCGTTGAAAATAGTGGGATGTTTATTCAGAATTGAATGAAATCAAGACTGATTTAGTAAATTTCAAATGTTATCTTTAACATAAATTTACAAAGTTTCTACCAACATAATTATGTAACTTAGGAGAGCAGCAGTATACCCAGCAGTGGTTGTTAATGAATCTGATGTCTTACCATAACTTTTGTGTATAGCCGTCACATGCGTATGCGCATGGAGCTGGGTTCGGCGGCGGGCAGTGGCAAGAGCAGCCTGCACAGCTCGCAGAGTGACATCAGCGCCAGTAGCACACCGCTCGGCAAACACTCCACCGGCCGCTTTCCCCTGCTTAGTAAGTTCTGTCATTTTATCTACTTTTCCTTATAAGTGCCGGTACTTACACGTGAGTACCTTTGTCCTGCGCTGGGCAGGCAGCCTTGCTACCGCCTTGATGATTGGCTAATGGCATGAGCTATTCTTACGTTTATGTAGTTCATGCGTCCCAATTGATTCATTATTTCATTCGATCCTTTTTTGATTTGACATAGTGAAGCGGGCAAGTGCTTTTTACAGTGGTATTTCTATATTCAAATAAATATTATTTAGTACAGCTATATTAAACTACTGGTGGCTATTATTCAATTACGATAGTAGGATAGCTTTATAATCTAGCGTATATATCTTTGGAAACGGATCTGGTGATAACGAGCATAGGGTGGGCGTTTGGGGGATGGTCTTATGTAATTTTGACGTTCGAAAACTGCTGATTCTCAGTCTAGTTTGAATAAATTAGATACCTTTGAATTTTAAATTTTTAGGAAAAGTTCCTCTATGAATGTAGATCTTAGGAATCTAAAATATGCGACCAAGGATTAAACAATTTCAAGAAGATAAGATGAGCTAAGGCCATTCTCATTTGAAGGGGAATGCAAAATTGCCTTTAAAAGGGTGCCTATTAGATTTTGCATCGTGTTTTGTTTTTATTTAATAGTATATGATCTATCTATGAGAGATATTATTACTTATACGAGATTAAACAATGATGCCTATCGCTTCTGAGACAATTTCACTGAAATTCTGGAATACCTACCTACTTAAATACCTGCGCACAATCGCCCCTATGTATAACTAAAAACGAATGTAGGAAAATCTAAGATCACGCATATCACTGTAAAACCTGCGTGATAACAGCGCTTCTAGTTTGTGTTTTGACACACCACTCTACTTCAAGGTTGGCTAGCATTGACTTCATGTGATTCAATGACATGTGTGAATTCTTAAACAATTCACGCCGCGACTCATTAAAATTAGATACGTCGTATACCTACTATGACTGACGACTGATTTTGAGCAGCTTTAGATACATATAATACGTCTATTCTATCTACAAAGTTGCTTATTGAAAATATCGCATAAAATATGCAAATGCAATTTCCGTTTTCTTCGGAAACTGTTTATAGTTATGAATTTTCCTATTCATTCGATACTATGTACCTATTATCTACGTCATTCTGTTGAATATTCAATCTGACTGTGGCATGCCACAATGTTAACCCGATGCTTATTGTTTCTGCTCCTAATTCTTGTGTAAATTCATCTATAATACAGTATGGAGTTCATGGCAATGTGTTGTCCTTGTTTGTTAGGTTTCATATGATTTAGCACCTCCTTATATATTTGTGATAGCAATTATCACGTAAGCGTGCAAATACACGAGTGTCTCGAAACAGCATGAGTAAACGAGAATTCTTCGGGTTTAATAACTTTTATTTTAATTAGGTAGGTATACATTTTTTTTACTGCATCTATGTAATTTAGGTTAATCATTATTATCTATATCTATACTACTATTATAAATAGATATTGATAATAATATTATAAAGAGGTAAAATTTGTTTGTTTCTTTGTAAGTTTCTATGTAGGGGTAATCTCCGGAACGACCCGTCGGATTTGAAAAATTCTTTTTGCATTGGGTAGCGCAATTTTTGAGGAAGGTTATAGACTCGCGGACGAAGTCGCGGGCAGAAGCTAGTTCCTCGATAAAGCCAGAAGCTACTGTAACAATTTTATTTAACGCCTGCGGAACTTAATATAGCAATGAGTATATAGCATGCTTATTGCTCTTCAGTAATGGTCAGACACTTGTTAACATTTGATAAGAAGGTATTTTACATCAAATCTAGGGAATTTAAAAATAAAGATGAACATCATCGTTATTTTTAAATTCCCTAGATTCTCATGCACTAACCCGCACTGGACCCGCGCGGTGTCTCAGTAGTGTGAACGTTATAGGCCGATTCTGCTTTATGCTATAATACCTATTTATATCATCTACATAACATCTGAAAATTAATCTCGAGACGTGAACTTGGTAACATAACAAAAAAGGGAACTAATAAATAAAAATCTGACCTTTACTTTTGAAGCACGAGCGCCTACCGTAGCTTGTAAAGCAAAGATTTGCTTATGAGCTATTACTGATATTTGACGTAGGCATTGCGTTGACCGAGAGTGGATCAGACATATTTTTCTATAAAACTTCAGTAACAACATACAAAAGTTAAACATAAAAATAATTATCATAATCGTAACTAATAATATTATAAATGCGAAAGTCAGTTTGTTTGTTTACTATGCTTTCAAGCTAAAACGGCAGCACAGATTTGGATGAAATTTGGCACATCGGCAGACCATGACCTGGATTAGGACATAAAGCTTTTTATCCCGATATTCCCAAGGGATCGAGACTTGTGTGGGTGAAACCGCGGGGCGCAGCTAGTGGTTTTATATATGAGCTTAATCTTACTAAAAACATATGTTTAAATATTTTTCTGCTGTTAGAGGATGAATTTACAACTTATCTGCCTACAAACTAAATTAATTTCATTGGTAAATGGAATCTTCCTCGACACAGCAGACAGTCTCTATTAGGCACCTATGCGCAGTTTAATCCTGCTTAGATTTTTCTTTTAAAATATAGAAGTCTACAAATATTCAGAAAGTCCTTGTTGCACACTTTCCCCAATTAAAAGTCAGCTGTGCAAGGAACACAAGCAGCAATCGATGCGGAAGGTCAACAATACGACTGACTACGGCAAGCAAAGGGAGCAAGCAAGTTAGACCGCATGGCAACGAGCGTTTCCTCTCGGCTAGGTTCAGTTTGCCAGTCGCCCCAGTCGCCGGTGAGACGCGAGCCGGCGCGCGCCGCAGTCCGCCAGCCCGTCGCGTTCGTGACGTCAACTTGCAACGCGAAAAATCAATGGATTCCCCTCCGACACTAAGGTTAACCGCATACCGCATTTTCTCAAAGAAAATGTGTCATATGACAGTGGAGTGTTAACGATACATGCACCTGGGATACTAATTCATTGATAATGATAAGAACACTACGATGTAAAATGCAACGCGTCACGTGAACGGTTTACTTTCAAGTTTAGTTTTGTGTTGTGGTGTCATATTTTAAGTTATCCTTATTTTTCAAATGTACCTTTTGTTTATATGTCGTTAATCAATTTAACACTAGACATTTCCTTTGATTATTGAAATACCAGTGTTGTTGTTTACCTTGTGGACTGTCACGCAGTCTTGGAATCATTGTTGTTTATTTAGAAAGGATTCCCAGTTCACTTAATAATTGTCAGACTTAAAACGCATATCCTCTGTTTTGTTAAACCACTTGGCCTTTTATAGCACCTACTTAACTGTCCTTCGTTTACTTCATGTCTACCAACAACTGGTTAAACAAGTTAACGCCACAAGCCATTATTTTTAAACAAACATTTGTTACAATGTCATGCATGTAAGCTTGACACCTGATTTTATTCAAATTTTATTTTGATTTACAATGAACATAAATTAATCACTTTACTGGTAACTTAATATTTTTAATGTAGAAACCCACAATACAGGAGAAATTCCTAGTGTGTAAAATAATTAAAAAAATAGGATTAGCATGCGGCTAAATCCTTTGATATTCGAATCAGGCATGTAACTCTAGTTAACGAATCTAATATCATGGCTAATGAAACCCAACTACATATAGATTGTAACTTAATACAGGTAACAAGTCCCATTAGAAATCGATTATTTAATACAGTGTAGGTGGGTATTACATAAATCATTGTAACTCATTGTTAGATAGCAGACACAGCAGAAAATAATGGGCCAAATAGAAAGTACATAAACGCACATGCTCGGTTCACATGCAACGAAGCCTCTACCACATAATTAAAAAGTGATTTATAAACAAACGCACATCACAATTTGTAATTTTGTATTGTTTTTACAAAGACGCTAGTTTTTCACATTGTCTCTTCAGAATAAAGTCGCTCCTAAGCTATAAGAATAGACGGATTCAATAAAATGCAACAACTTTAGGATACTTCATCTATCGCCTATATAATGTGTAAATTGAATCGTAATCGAAATAAAATAATCTATATCACCTTTCACATTTATATTCTACACGCAAAAAGTAATTGTACGAAATTTTTAATTGACACAGCTAACTCGATTCGAAAGCATGAAATTGGAGTCATGATATAGATAAATTTTATCTTTCACATCTTCTTGAGATGTTTTTGAAAGAATGTTGAAATATTTCAACTGTTCGTTTCATAAATATCGAGTATCAATATGCATATTTAGAAATACGTGATATTTTTCAGAAAAATGTCTCCTATATAGATAGTACTCAACATGACATAGCTCATAACTGATAATTATGTAAATACGTAAGAGTTTCGAAAATGAATGAGACCAAATTAAAATTAAAACTGCAAAATAATAATAAAAGATTGCAAACCAAGTGAAACTTAAAGGTACTAGATATGACAAATTAGGATAATCAATGCAGTTGTTCGAGACAACTGGGGAAAATGTGATAATGTCGCAAATGCAGGCGACAGGCTACGCGATTCAGTTACTTATTATAACATTTTACATAAACCGCATTGTTGTGTTTAGTACCTTACCATTTCAATCCTCTATTCAGCTTAAATCATGCAATTATTTTGTTAGGTATTACTAAACGTAAGCCACATACTGACAGGAATGTGCTAATATATAATTATTCAATTTGAATAGCAAAATCCAAAATGTGGTTAGGTTCAGACAGACCGTTAAGTTGAAAGGAAAAATCTTCTTGTAATCTCATCTCAACTCACTTATTTTTGAAAACGAATAATATATAACAGAGAATGATGTATAACAATATTTGTATATGAATAATTCCCAGTGAGACAAAAAAAGTGAAATAAAATATTGATAATGCCATTCGGTTTGCCATAAACACATGTGTGAAGTAACGGCTATTACAAACATGTTCAAACTTTTACGTCACAACAGTTATTAAACGTAATGTAACAAGAGTTTGATCTTTATCTATTTAGTTAAAACAAGTTTCTAAATTGTAGGAGTATGTTGTAGTAACCTCGTTACTCATCATAGATAAATATTGCAACAATGACCATTACTTATCTGAATACGATAAAAATATTTCATGTAGAATATTCGGAAGAGGAAAGAAAAATATCCAAATACTAATAGGTTCTTAAAATATCCTGCCGGTTTTACCGTTTGATTAGTTAACTAATTAAAATAGAACTGCCAATAAGTTAATAATCATAACGGTTATATTTCGAATGCTTATCGCAGCTCTACTCGAGCTCGGTATATAAATTATATTTTTATCGGTGGAGGTTTCCAAATATAGACTTATAAGGTTAACCCTAAAAATATAGTTTAAAAGCGGAGACAGTATAAATGGTCTAGGCGATACTTGCGAGTGAAATCCGCTGGAAGCCGATGCAGTGTAACGGGTTATTCTCGTCGATGGATTTGTTGACGAGTCGAGAATCGTTGACCCCGTCGGTGAAGGCGAAACCGAGTGCGAACTGTTCCATCCACTACTTATTGATGTTGAAACCACATCTGACAGAACACCCAGCGACCGTCCAGCTAACAGTATAATCACTAACGTCTACAAATCAGAAGTTATCCAGCACTGTTTATGTTATCGTGATTCCAATATTATATCAGTTGCCTACAAATTTTTGAAGAACGAACCAATTTTTGTTGATGATATTTTGTGATGTTGAGATCGATTTTATTGTTTCAAGTTATAGGAAATATTTGGGTCTTTACAAATTTTATGATGTCAATTCATTTGATTGGAATCCTTCTGTTAGCAGGCGTATCAAACAGCATAATGGAAAAATTAATAATTATAATGTCTGTTTCCAATGGGCTATGAAAATAATATTGAAATAGTTGTCCCAATTCTGTCTCATTGGAATCGATTCTAGAACAAGCCACTGTGTACTTTGCCGAACTATGAGGTCTCGTCTGAGGTCTGACCCACATTCGATGTTATTAAACCATGGCCTAAAAGCCTACGTGACACGGCGTTCTGCTATTATATCATTACTGTCATTAGAGATATCAAAGGCGTGCAGTTAAAATAAATAGGGTCGCCCACTGCGTGCTCATATAAGCAACCCACTAGAACTTCGAACCATAAAATGCTATCAGATTGTAATATAAACATACCGACTTTTTCACTTTCGAAAATTTTGTTATGTTCCACTAAATGCTGATATTAACTGCCATCCATACCTTACAGTTAATTAATTTCAAGACTGTTTCAGACTTAAAGCTTTTCTTAATCTACTCCATCGTTTTCCATGATTATATCTTTTCTTTTGGAGACTTAAAATTGATTAGGACTACTTCGGTCTTCTTCATCATCAATATTCCTTGTAGATACTCGTACTTAGACGAAATCCGGCGATTGTGGCTGTTATCACAATACTTGCGATGTTTTAGCTATTCAATCAATATAAGATATTATAGATTAAACCAAACTACACTACAGATAGGAATAACTATCTCAAGCCTTCTTAAATAAATACCTACTGAAATGTTATTGAAGGCCATTACTAAACGAAAATCCCCATCTAACATCAGAAAACACTGTGTTATTTATTATAGTTAAAGCTAACTGTGTGAAGGTTGATATGGCTTTTGCAATTGCAAATGAAATATCAAATGAGCCCTTCAAAAATGTTACCTTGCAAAATAATTCTTTGCCTCATGCAAATTGTTAATAACAATCCATTGTTTCGTTACGGCTGAAGCATGAATATATTATTAAAACCAATCCTTTCGGTCTTTTAAAATAATAACTCAAGGTAATGACTCTACTAATCATTTGAATTTACTTCATAACTTCAACAGTTAGTGGCTCTTGGCACTTAAATGAAATGCGAACATTCGCCATGAAATGGTTTTTGGTTTAATTAATTGAGATAAAACTTTATAAAAGAGAATGGACAAAGTCTGAATTAACGATAAACATAATTATTGTATTGCCTTTCATGTTCACTTTCAATTCCAAATAAATCGCGCCAAACATGTAACATACGAATCATCTGATTGGTTGATGTTTATTGTTTATGGATTCTTTGCGTTGACTTGAAGATTCTTAGGTGGCATAGAGATGCAAATCATGGTATTTAATTGTGTGTAGAAAATCGGTAGCGGTACCGTTTTATGTCCATAAGATTTAGTTGTCACATAGCCACTTAGTTCAGATACAAAAACGTAAACCGTTTTAATGGATACCGGTTGCCACTTTACAGTTCCCGGTATGGTATCCCGTTGATTGTTTGGTGCTCAGTTAGCCCCAGCCTCCCACGAGCTGTTTGCTTCATTTATAAACTGTTGCATTTCCAAGAAATGACATTACAATCGCGCGTATGATGAATGTTGATTTTATCGTTATTTTGTATCGCTTCGGTATGAGTTACTGGGAACGGAGTTGCTATTGAAACTTTAGCAACTAATAAGCACTACTTTTCAAATAATTAAAACCATTTACGATTTATCTAGAATCAGGAAGCATTTTAAACAATGCTACAAGCACTGCTCTGAAATTAAATCCATATCATTCAAAAAACCGGCCAAGTGCGTGTCGGACCAAGCACAGTGAAGGGTTCCGTAGATGGGATGGGATGGTCGATTATTACTCGTTAACTTGTAGAGTCTACTTAGCTGTCGTGGTTTTCCTTTTAATTTCGTTATATGTATATACTACTGCTTTGGACACAAAACTCTAATAAAAATTTGTACTTTAAAGATTAATGAATCCAAAAACGGTTTTCACGAACTCACAATATTTTTGAACGACCTTTCCAACGATACCCCACATCGTGGGACAGACGACTTACGTGTAGCGGTGTAGGGGAGGTATCCAAAAACAAATGTTTTTTGCATGATTTTATTTTACCTCTTTGTCGGCGCTATTACCCATTCCAAATTACAGCTTTCTAGTCCTAACAGTTTCTGAGCTAAGCCACGGACAGACGGACATGTCGAAACTATAAGGTTTCCTTGTTGATTACGGAACCCTAAAAAGCGGTACAATATTGCATAGAATTTTATATTTCTAGCAGTCGAAAGTGTGACGTCCACCTTTTTGTGGTTTTCTGACCGCAGCGAAACCGGTCCCCGTGCAAGATAGTTACAGGTGATTCCTACAAAGAACAGGTTCCTTTTCGTATTGTTGGAAATCAACTTCTTTGTCCAGTGAGTGAACAAACCGATATCATTTGTACTCGTGTCAGGACTACTTTTACTTGAAGGGAAGTTGTAAGTACCGGTGTAGTGCCGCAATCAGAGCCTGTGCCACCGGGAAAGGTAAATCTTATGAAATCTGAATTGATCAAGGATTCAAGATTCTTAATTTGCTTGATAATGTTTTCTTTATACAACAATGAAGTAAGATCTGCATTCTGTATGTGTGCCAATATCTTTATAATAGTAAAGTTTATGTGAGAGTGAACTATTTAGTATCAATATTCATTATTTAGAAAGGTGTTATCATCAGGCTATTAGAACAATTATTATGAACCCAAGTTCTTAACAAGCGCAGTGAGAAACTTTCCGACTAACAATTTTCTCATCGAAGTAAATTCCTCCATCGGAAAATTTCTGTTTTGATATCGCCATGAGCTGCATCTAACGCTTGCGACTACTGAAACATGGAGTCTCCTTGTAAGGTTTGCTATCGTGAGATTGAACGGATGAAAGCACAGACATTGCTTCGAAAGTAAAGTAATTGCTACCTGTGTGTTGTTTTTGTTCACCGCAACTTGTTTAGCGTTGTCTGCTTTGGTCCGTTCTCGCCTATTGATATACACGTCACAAACCAGCGTTTACAGCTGCTACGTGCGGATGTGTTCAATTATGTGCTCTACTGATCAACGGATTGGTGCTAACAAAATCTAACTCTCCCGTTCACAAGTTTGTTGATGTTACCGTCATGTTCTTAGTTGAAGCTGAAACCATTTAGTGTTTTTTTTCTTATAGTGCTTAATTGCATATTTAATATGCTCATTAGCGATTTTTTTGGCTATTGATGGAGATGAGATAAGCAGATAGCATGACAACCTAATAGCACTGTGTTAAAGAGAGTTACGTGGCATAAATTATTGATTTGAATTTTAACAAATATTAGACAATGTAGTAATACTAGAGAGAAGTTATCTGACTGCTTGCTATGCAAAGCAACCTGAGTAACTAATTAGTGTCTATTTTACCTAGTGTTTGGCGACTTTTGTTGTGTTTTCATCCAGAGATCTTAAGGGTACACTAGTCGACGGCTCGAACTCGTTGGTGCGTGACTAATATGCATGCTAATTAGTCGAATTATTTATCTAGTTTTTATTTATTTATTTATATATATATTTCTTAATTTATTTAGTGAAATAGACGATGATTTAGAACGAAAACGATCGTGTAAAATTTCATGAACAGACCTTTGGGCGTTTAGATATTATGGAAAAATCACTGGATGTATTCACTCAAAATCAAATTATTTGAACTATTGAATAAATTATTTTATTATATTATCTATTATATTTTGCCATATTTTTTACTATTATATAATTAGTGTTGAAATATGGAAGTTTCCACGCTCATAACTTCCAAACCAATACATTTTTTCTAATTCTGCTTCTACATAGGACTAGATAATGACAAGACAAATTGATATAATTTTTAGTTTTGAACGTACACGGTCAAACAGACGAGTAATCACCATACTACGTTTGTATGGAAGAATGACTGACTAACGTACCCTTAAGAAATGTTAGAATTTAATCTTCCCAGAAAGGGCTGTTAGGCAATCGATGCTACTAACTATGAAACCAATAGTCTATCCTATACCTATATCGGCTATATCACAATATTTATGATATGGAACCCGTTAGAAGTGGTAATTAAACCACGGATCTTGTTTAGGAGAACGGGTTGTGTTGTCTGCATGTCTGTTGCACGGTCCCTCGCAACGAGCTCGCGTAACTAATGGGAACGCGTTGTGACTTCATAATTCGACCTTTTTTTTTTTTTTTTTTTTTTTGGGTGGGAAATTATCAAATAACTTCTCCCGCTCTGGGTGGAGCGGGAGGGCGTGTCAGACTCTTACTGACTAAAACCCACCCGTGTTCCTTCCGTTGCCTTTACGTTGCCAGGGGCCACGGTATCCCTTTCGGACTTTCCCGCAACCCCGGCAGGCATCGGTCCTATCGGACCCCTTCCGTTGTGCTGACATCTCTTTGAGGCGCGCGTGGAACACAACGCGCCGTCGACCCGGGCCTGGTCCTTATCGGACGGCGAGCTACCCATTGCTCACCGTCCGCAAGCCCGCGCCTACGGTGGCCGGGAATCGGCCTGCGATTCCCGACGCCCGGGGCGTCTCCTGCGGCGGCTAGGGGCGTGAGGGCGCGAAATTTGCCTCTCCCTCACGCGTTCTGCCTCCTCCTTCGCGAGCATTACTGCTTCGCAGAAGGAGGTGACGGCCTCCCATGCCCTCTCGCTCCGTACCATGGCCTGGACTAGGGCCGGACGCGAGAGATCCCCGCCGCCGATCGCCTCCACGAGGACACGGCGATGCTCTGCCCAAGCCGGACAGACCTCCACCGTATGCTCAACCGTGTCCTCCGGGCGATCCACGCAGTGATGACACCCGGGCGTTTCCTCCCGCCTGATACGGAACAGGAACCTCCCGAAACAACCGTGTCCGGTGAGGACCTGCGTTAGGCGGAAGGTGAGGACGCCGTGGCGCCTCTCTAGCCACTCCTCAAAGAGGGGACTTATCGCCGCAATAGTGGCGTGCCCAGCACTGGGTTGCGACAATCGCACTCTCCATGACGCCATGAGATCCCGCCGGAGCTCTGTCCGCTGTGCCGCGATTTCTCGCGGCAGCGGAGTAACGCCCCGGCGTTTCGCCTCCTCGCGCCACTCCCAAATGTGCGCGAGGACTTTTGCCTCCAGATCCCATGGCGGTAATCCGGCAAGGAGGCTCGCCGCCTCACCGGAGACCGTGCGGTATCCCCGGACCAGCCGGGTGGCCATGACCCTCTGGGACGCGTTCAACCGGCGGGCTGGCCGCCGCCTCAATGAACGCGCCCAAACCGGTGCCCCGTAAAGGGCCATGGACCGCACGACCCCCGCTTCATAATTCGACCTTACGTGACATTAATAATTATTTTGCTTTCGTTCGATCGCTCCATAGGATCGTTCTCTGACGTGTGACGGCACGTTGGTACATTCCATTCAAACAGTATCTTAAAGTTAATTCCTATGGTTAGTTATTTATGTCTGTAACTTTTATGGTGTACATTATAAATAGTACTTTGTTCTATAGTAGGGATTTTAAATGATTTTACGCCATACTTCAAGATATTTTAAATAGGCAACTATATTAACATCTAGCTATTAATGACGCAAAACATTTTCGTAAACGATTATGGCAAATTTGTTTCATTTTGACAGTTCAACAACATTCATTGCGTTATTTACGTTGATTTTTTTTTCGAACTTTTGAAGGCATGGATTAGCAATTTGTTTCAAAACGATTCAAATTCCGATTGATCGTGTATTACGTAATTAGGGTACAAATTTGGCTACATGTCGCCAGATGCTCATCAGCAAAGAAATGTTGTTAGTAAGGATTGGATCTCAAACGAATTGAATCATTTTGCTCCTAATTATTGCAATAGAAAATCAGTTTATTGCAGCCAGTTAACGACCATAGTAAAATATGGATATATTTCATCTTAATTTTCCGAACTCTAAAATGATTGATTCCTGTTTGTTATTGAATATTCGTTATTACCACTCCATTCCGAATTTGACTTTTATCGCCTAAAATGTTAGTCGGCGCCGATCGGCGTCCAGCGCCATTTTAGTCGCCCAAGTCAATCACGTGCCGGATGTTAATCGTGCGCATGTGTCCTCACGCAGTGATTTAATCTCGTTGGCGATACCCATGCTGGGTGCAAGGAATTTGCTATTTGAATGTATATGAGCAGTTGTACACCTACTCCGAGAGTATGAATGCTATAAGTACTAACGAAGTTGACCTCCGTGACTTTCGGATCTCTTGCTGTTCATAATAACTGTTGACACAAATGCTTGTGCTAAAGCAGTGTTATAACGTGCATAGCCATTTACTAAATAGAAACACACGTTTAAATGCATGAGATTGTATAGGCTCTCACCTAGTTGAATGGTAGACGTTGACTGTTGCAGTATATGTTGCATGTCTATTGTTAACAAAGGTAACACGTAATTGTGGTTGCAAAATACAACTTTGGTTTTAGTATGTCAGCTTTGGTCAACACTTCCAAAAGATCTTTTATGAAGATAGTTCTTGGTAGGAGTTTTAAAACTTGGTTCAAAAACGTGTTTAAACATTCGAAGCTCAGTTCCTTTAAAGTCGACTGCAATTGGCTCGGAGCCAGCAGTAGTCGCCGCGATGTTTTGTATATTACGAAATTACGAAAACTGTTGCAGTAGGCAGGAATGACCCCATTTTCAGAAGCTATTATGATATGACGTGATTATTTATTACGAAAACGCCCGATACTGTATTAACTTGTTCTGTTAAATTGCAATGCATTGCGAATTGAATTTAAGGACGTCCGAAATTAATTATAACCACAAGCTCACCTGTCCTCGCTTTTGTTATTTGATTGTAATTGGCTAAGGGGTAGGAATACTAACTAGCAAACATTATTTCATGTCATTTGTTATTACAACTTCAATATGCATATCTACCGACTGGCTCTTTAAAGTCATGTGCTGTTCAGTTATAGCTTTTACGAACATGGAATGGAATGTTCAGCACAATGTTGTCCTTTCAGTACCTACTAAAATTCTAGGTTTGAAATGTACAATTTTATCTGATCGACACCACGCCAGCTGCTAACGCCACCATGTTTCTCCATGACTCGGCCGTTGACCCAAATTGTTCGGTTACCTTTATATTTTATAGCAGACTATTTTAATTACGCCAGAAATAATATTTTAAAATTAAGCAGAATAGGGCTGCGTTATTTATTTAGACTCAAGGCCCTTTCCTGAACTGCTAAAAATAACGAAGTGTGAAATCAGTAAATTCGATCTATTACAGTTTTGCAATAGGAGTTATAGTTTAAATAAATATTATTATTTCATGGAACATAGTAGTTATCTGGGTATAACGATGTGTTTGTCTTATTTATTGGGTATATTCAGAGATTCGCTTGACCGGGTTTTCTGGGCTATTAAACAGGCGGCCTGAAGACTTGACAGCTGTGCACTTAGAGCAGATACCTGAACGTCGCTTGTCATTCAGGTTGAAGTTTGTGTGTCTCGTGAAACAGAACAGAATCCGTTTTGAAATCAGTCGTCCGTAGTCACTTTATGGGTGAGTTCGTATTGGTGACCGATTTCAGGTAGACTAGCCCTATTTTTAGAGATATTTGGAGCATATATTATACTGTGCGGTAGACGTGTGTATTGTGTTTGTATTACGAAATTTTCATTTTCAAGGATTCTTATTTATTTAACCATTTATGTACACATATTTAAACAGACAAGAAGAAAAGAACGGAAAAATACGTACAAAGTTGATGCTTA
Organism: Xanthia icteritia; assembly: GCA_949128155.2. Taxonomy (NCBI): domain Eukaryota; kingdom Metazoa; phylum Arthropoda; class Insecta; order Lepidoptera; family Noctuidae; genus Xanthia; species Xanthia icteritia. Next base: position 11,875,441 of record OX421930.2, read on the forward strand.
TTTCTAAAGAGATCTCTTCCAGCATACCTGCGATAGGACGGAGGGTAAAAAGAAATGTAGACAGTCTTCTGGGTGGTAATTTGGTAGAAATAACTGAGATAGATTTTTTTGGTTAGTTTGGTGTGTAAAATAAACTGGTTGTATAAAACCGGAAAACTAATTCAAATTAGACGTGTTCATTCTTATCATAACGGTGCTAAACTATCGGAGAGGCATAAAAAATAAGGTATTTAAATTCCCTGTTGTTAAGCTTTTAGATCGAACAAATAAGCAGTTTATTTTTAAGGTGGTTCAACTGGCCGCTCGTCGATAGGTCAAACTCACAAAATGTCACGAGTTGAAATGCCAGAAGTTACTTACGAAGTAGAAAATAACAATACTTAGTTACGGTTGTTTTACATACTTTCTATGTCCAAACAAAAAGAAACGTTGAAAACTATTAGATTTATGTGTCACACTTAACACATAACGGTTGAATATTTTACTGACAGATTCCATATAGTGTGAACTATAAAATATCTTCTTTTAAAATTAGAAATGGAACCAAATTCAGTAAATTACAGAACGTCTTCAATATTTAACGTTATTTTCAGTAGCATTTTCATTATTCAGTTTGAGTTTCTTATACAGATAGACCAACACTCAGACGTTTAATTCACGGTTCGTTGATGATGATTATCTGTTTACTATCTCATTTATTAGACACAATAGTCTTTATAAGCTTATTTTTAAGGTTTATATTACCTTGTATGTCTTTAGAATTTAGCATCGTCACGCAGTTTCCGTCGTAACGACTGCACCTAGGTAATAATCATACCCGTATGTTTGTTGTTTTAATGGCATCATCGTTAGGCTATTTTTGTCGATGCAGTAAATATTATCTGCAGAGCATAACCTTTAAGGTTTCACATTATGTTGTTGTACCTATATTTAAATCTGCGTTTTAAAATCAGATTTTGCAATGTTGTATAAATAAATTAATAAATAAATCTGGTAAATGGTATGCAATTGTATTTAAATATAATTATAATGGCACCAACATGTTAAGCTAGGATAAAACATAGCATGAAAATGATACGTGTACTACTTACCTGTTGTAAAAAAAAAAAAAAAAAATATCCATAGATTCTTTTAAACAATAGAAGTTACACTCATTAAACCACTTGTACAACTTTATGTTAAATAATCGAGAATTTAATGTTTTGGATCTTGTTATAAATACGCACGCACATTGCTAGGCAGTTCTTCATCTTTATTGTAGCCAATAAATATGCACAAGAATTTGAATAGTACAAGATCTTGCGCAACAAACTGCCTGTGCGATAATCTGGGCGTAATTTAGTCATCTTTGAAGTTGTAAACAAAAGTTTACATCAAATAGGCCGGTATAATAGGTACAACTAAAATAACCGGGCATAAAGCCGTATCTTTGACCCAAATGCTAACAGACAAATGGAAAACTATTGAGATTTGCCCTATATTCAATGTTTATTGTAAGTAGTAAATCGTTAAATGACGCATCAATTTCAGATTTATAACCACTGAAAGGAAATAGCTTTCCCGTAAATTTTCCAGAACAGCAAATACCTACAAGAAAAAATTGAGCAGTGTAATACTTCAATTCAATTTGAAATAACAACGGTAGCATTTTCCAACCCTTTCAGACATTGGACATACAATTTCGCATTTCTTTAGCTAAAGTATCGATTTGGTCGAAAACCAGACATGCAGCGTCCTATGCAACTGGGGTAGGGTAGTGAAGCGTAGCACGTTAAAGTTTAACGATAGCTCCTACTTTAGATGCACCAAAATGACGCAACACTACGAACCGGCTTCAAGTGAACGTATTTTGGAAAAACATTCATTATACCTAACTTTAAAGAAAAAAAAAAAAATAAGAACATAACGTTCTAATGTTTTGGTTTAATGAATATCTACATAAGTCAGGACCTTGGGAAAATACCACTCTTTTTTCAAGGTTTACCCTAAAGATTGTTTGATTAGCTCGACTGTTTTAAGAAGTTCTTAAATATCAATAATAGATAGGTAATCGAAAAGTACCTAAATTACAGTTTTGAGAATAGTGTATAGTGCCTTTCTTGTAAACAGAGTGCTCGAAAATGAGAAAACCACGATTTAAATTGAAGCCGTTTGTCTTTATCACAGAGTCTTTTATTATACAGTAAGATCGTGATCTTCTGCGTAGGAGTTTAATGAAGACTTATAGGAGAAACCTTAACCTGATTTCCCATGTTCAATACCTATGCTCTGCTAATAGTAAAAATCTTCGTTCTACCAACAATCGTCTTCTACGATGTCCTTCTTACCGCTCTGGTTTTATTCACTCTTCGTTCTTTGTCCAGGCGGTATTTCTTTGGAATACGCTTCCGCTGAACATCAGGATGGCAACCAGTCGGTTATCTTTCAAACTGAAGGCACGTGAACATATTCGTGAAAAGTTGGCAGAATCTTTGCAGCGCTGATTTGCTGGATTTGTTTTCTCCTCTACCTATCGTTATTTCTCCTGGCAAAGTTTATTCGGTTTGTATGTATGTATCTATGTATTAGTAGGTATTCATTTTCAAGTTCTATCACTGGTATCACTGGTAGAAAATGCCTCAGGCATTAAGTCCGCCTTTGTACAGTATTATTTACTTGTGCATAAAGGTTTAATAAATAAATAACCTACTGTCGCCCGCAACGATTCCATTCCAAATTTATTGAAATGCCAACTGTTTTTTAGCAACACATTACTCAAGCATAGACTGGTGGGGTGCTAAGTGGCCACTGCTGTCTTGGACGTGTGTGCCTACTTGCGTAGTTAACACTCATTCGTGAACAATATGGTTCCTTTCGTATTGTACGGTCTTCTTTTGTTTTAGATTGGTTTAAATTAAAAGTTATGTTGACGTGTTGGAATTTTCAGTGTCAGTTTCAGTTATTTTTCTCAATAGGAATTTCATTGTGATTACTGATGTAGAGGAATATTGCGTCTCATTTCCTTCTTGTTCTTGTTTTCAACGTTCGATACCTTTGGCCAGTTGAAGTCAGTTGTAAAATAATCAATGTTTTTCTTTTGAACATCTTCTGTGAGGTGCAGACCTTTTGATAAACATCGCGTGAGCATTGCTATGGAAATGTGGGGAATAACCGTGTGAAATTGAAAACTTCATTGAGCTGTTGCATAATGAAAGCAAACGTTTGTGAGAAGCGCAATATAAAACATTAAACTATTACAAACAATTACAAAACTAATGTATGTGAAATGCATTATAGCGCCCGCGTGATTCTCTACCTACGAGTGGAGACTGTCTGTTCGTTGCGAAGCCTTCAATCATTTACGCGCTGTTGGTCTTAATAAAATCAGTAATCCAAGATAATCATTTAACTGCCGTGTTGAGGTAATTATGGGTTACAAAAACAACAAGCAAGATGTAATTTGCCTCCATTATACGAAGAAAAATGCCGCTCCACGGTTAGTTCTGTTTTCCAAATCAATGCTGTAGCTAGTAATACAATCCGAGCATTAAAACGCATTTATCTCCATAAACTAAATATACCGCGCAACATTGGACGTGTTTAAAATATCTCCTTCAGCCGCACTAAAGGACACAAGTGCTCCTTCAAGTTATTTAACCCTGAAAGCATCGCTTACTAAAATAGCAACAAATCTGAGAGAACTGGTAACACTTGCTTATGTTTTGGAGTGACTAATACGGTCTATTACTGCTAAACTTAGATTATAATATGTGACACTTTAATTTATTTTGTTTTCAAATTGGATTGATGATTTGTGAAGTTTATTTTGATGCTAAACATAACGCTATCGTTTGGTACTTCTGGCGTTAAATAATTTGGATAATTTTCGTTCCTTCTCTTAGATGTACTTACAAAATAACGTTAAATCACAGCGACATTTCGTTAATGTGATAAATATGCGTGAGCGCGAGCTAAATTGGGATCAATTAGCCGCGAGCTAATTATAAAATAGCCGAAGTTGAGAAATAAAACTTACATCGGATAAGGAGCTGCTGAGTGATTCATATTTATTAGAACTACTATTTCTATTTCATTATGTATTACTAAGAAGTTTTTGTTTTTGGAGCTCGTGGCTAAGTAATAACAGCCGCACGGGTCGATCCATCAAGTTAAGTTACGCTTGCCGGGGTTGGTCCGTGGTTGGGTGACCATCTTTACATACCGAGACTCCTCCGTGACTCGGAAAGCACGTTAAGCCGTTGGTCCCGGCCGTCATTCGTGGATCTTTGACAGTCGTTACGGGTCGTCAGAAACCCGAAAGTCTGACAACCAGTCTTACCAAAGGGTATCGTGTTACTGGGCTGTGGAGGTCAGATAGGCAGTCGCTCCATGTAAAATACTGGTATTCAGCTGCATCCGGTTAGACTGGAAGCCAACCCCAATATAGTTGGGAAAAAGCTAGACAGATTGGATTTGAAAGGAACTTTTTTGCTAAATTGTATTTTTACACCCTTTTCTGTATATTTCCGTTTCGTATAGTAAAGTAATATTGCTCTTCAGATCTCACAATAATCTCCGCTAGGAAATGAAGTTGTCGACTAACATTTTCTCTCTGCGGCTTACCTACATTTTCTTTGGAAAATTCGAAAACTGGTTTTTACATCAAATCATCATTCTTTTTCATGTATGCTGCTGAAATGACCTAATTTATGCAGGTGTTGACAGCAATGAACAATACATTCTTTGTTATTATGGATATAATCGACGTCCAATGAAAATTACACGTTTCTTTTCACGGCGCGTCGCCGCGGCTCTCGTTAAATGCTTTGTGCACAGAAAACACGCCAGCTATAATGTAACGTTGAATGACAAATGGTAGCTCTTTAGAGAAAATCCTTTTAAACAGAACGCGTGAAATTACCATTTTATAAAGAGCTCCCAGATTTCGCTTATTAAAGTCTCATTAGTTGTCCATAAAAGAATCGAGAACAGAGTGGGAGCTCCTGTTACACTGGCACATATGTAGTGAGTCGCCTACAGAAATAGATTAAAGCGTTGCAATAATTATATCAGCGAATGGGCTTTGTTGATCACCGTAAACCAAACACGTGAGCTTTTATATGTTTATTATTCAGGCCTACTCACGATAAATCTGATTTCCCTTTAAGTTACCTTAAGAATAAGAAGAAAATGTCAAGTTGTTGCAAATACACTTTCATAATAAAATAACCTATCTGAGTTATATAGATAACTTAAAGTATGACACTTAATAACTTTAAGTTAATTGCCCTTTAAGGTTCTAACTAATAAGTTTTTATATTGTAGAGTTACAAATAAATATAGATGACGACAATAACTTATAGAAATATGATACTAAAACAATTATGATGTGACTTTAAAGTGATACAAAAGTCTGACGAAGTTCCTAAAAGTGCTTAATTACAATAGTAAGATGGAAAAATAATATAATGTTTTGACTATTAATGAAGAAACTGAAGATGGGGGCACACGGGTCCAAAGAAAAGTTATACAGAAATAACTCCGAGAAATATCCGTCTAAACTACCAGTGCCGAATGACAAAAAGTATAAGATAGCGGTAAATCGAGAGAGATTCGGATCTTTTGGAACCAGAGGTGAGTAGCGTTGGAAAATAATTAACCAATTTAATTTTATTGTTAATGTACTTTTAACTATACGTCCTTATTTCTATTAAGGTTGTAATGGCTTTCTCTTCATCCTTTTTTTTTTTTTTTTTTTTTTTTTTTTTTTTTTTTTTTTTTTTTTTTTTTTTAAAAAAAAACGTTGCCCCACACTAGGAATTTCTCCTGTGTCGTGGGTGCGTTTACAAACATTTAAACTCACATACACAAACAGCCAGACCCGGAACAACTATGCGGGAATCGAACCCGCGACACGCAGCGCAGCAGTCAATCACTTAGCCACTGTGCCAAACGTGTCGTTCATACCGACAAGTTAAAGCTTAATACGATGTACCTACCTACTACCTAGGTACAGCGGGCATAATGAATTGCAGGAGAATTAACTTTAATAATGTTCAAGTATTAGGAAAAATTAGTCACATTATTTCGGTAGAATTGCATTGTTAGAATGTCCAATTCTGATGTTGCTGAATGATTTATGGTTTCTAAAAACTGTGTTTCAACAACAACTGCGTAAGTTCGGGTGAAACACCTTTGATGTTGACACCTTGACCTTGAGTTAATAGCTTGGTTGGACTCTGGAAAATAAATAACGAAAAACAGTTTTCTGAAGACGACGTGAATCAATGTTAAGTTCCTTCACCCGTTTCGAAGAAACGCTTGGATATGTCGATAAAGTTTAATAGTCTAAAGGTACTTCTATTAATTACCTTGTGGTATATGAGAAACATCGCCAATTAGTCATAGAGGCTAATACAGGACAATGGCTCTACAAGTTATTGACCCGTTTCTTCCTAAACACTTATTATTTATTATACATAAAATGAAAAGTTTATCGTTTGGAGAAACCATTGTCCTAGTGGTATACATGTCCCGTATAAGCTGACCTCGTATTGTACGGAAATCTTATACAATGCGAGATCAGCATAAACTGGAAATGTACCTATAGCTTGATGTGTAGCCGACTGTACCTATACAGTTCAATGTTTAATTTACAGCTGTCAACAATGATATAATAAGGAAAAGTGCTAACATCAATACCCAGAATTCGTGCTTAGGATATAGGTATGCAAGTGCAAGACGTAAAGTAAACCTGAGACGCAAGTTAGGATAGTAATCCGGCCGGGGCAGCGGATCAATAAAACGATGTTTACACAGACCAGAAACAATTTAATTGCATCTATAACGACCTTTAGGAGCACATTAATCGTAACACCGTTTGCGAATGTAGTGATCTAAAAGCGAGTCGTAATCAAAAAACAAAAACCTATCACGTAATATAAATTGCGTGATCGTTTTTTATTTGGTGATGTGGCGTCTTCTTCAGACGGTAACACATCGTAACGAAACGTAATAGTTTTGAATGTTATTTTAGCATTACTTTTTGGTGTTTCATGCTTAAATTGGCGAAAAGGAGCACCGAAGGAATCATTTAAAGTTAAATAATTTGTTACCACAAAACCTATTACTAATTATCTGCTATTTTTGGGTTTTTAATATTGATAATATTCTTGAACTGACAGAAATAATGAACTGTGATCTGCATACACATTTCTGCAGCTAATATTTAGTAAATAGTCTTGAAAGAGTCAAAGTTAAATTCTTATTTCCTTACCATATAGATACACTGTTGCGGAACTAGCTGTAGCAGTGTTAATTTTGGAACACTATTAAAATAAAACGGTAACAAAGTGGCATATTCCGGTCTGCCTGCCTATTAATATAAAAATAGCGACAAAGTATTGTGGAACTACAAATCCGCTGTAAATCAAGACGGCTTGTCCACATGTGCGTTCAGGTGTTCAGGTGGAAGCCTTATGTGCTACAATCCGGATTATATACGTCACGTGCCAATGAAAATGTATTATTATATTATATATAAACAATAGATTATATAGTTTGAATTTTCTTGACAATTCAGATTTTCATGTGCAACTATTCTTATAATCTCCTTATTTTCTCATTACACAAGATGCATAATAATATTTTATGATCTTAACTTAAGGTTATCATTTGTCATTATGGAAATACACTATTGAGAAAATAATAAGCGTCATAGATAAGGGTTAGTACTAACTAGTAACTTTATGACGTATCTACTTAGATAATCTGTATTTTAACTTAAACTTGGCCTTAACCTTGCTGAATTTGTGTGGGCTAACGAGTTTCATTTCCAACTGAACCCCTAGTACCTGTTAGTGTTAGTCAGAGCTAATACCTTTAACACGTAAACTTTTGCAGTTAATATTCTACAGTATGATGTTACCAATGATTACTTCAAAATGTTCCTTTCAAGGTTGCTCAGACTACTAAGTGAATTAAGTCTATTAATGGTTAATGTAAATTTTGTCGCAATCGCAACGGACGATTACCGATTTAGTCCAGTGCAGACACAGTCCACCTCAATAGAAGCCAGATACAGGAAAAAATATATTATGTTATCAACAAAACGATTCGTCACATACAGAAATCAGAGTAGGGAATGGTACAGCTGTTTACTTTGCTATTTCTCGGTATTAACGGGCATTACTTGTTCTATTCGCATTACTCGTAAAATGAGACCTACACGAAGTTATTATTATTTTATGTAACAATTGCATAGGGTATACTGTTTATTATGAAGCTAGAGCAAGCAATAAATTAGTTTTTTCGACGCCTATTGTCGTTGGTTGGCAGTTTCAGTGATTATTGCCAGTGGCACCACCCTCGCCTCCTCACCAGATGGATTATTGTTCGCAGTGAAATTAAATACATATAAAAAAAAAAATATATATAAATCTTATGAATCTTAAAAATCACAGGAAGAATGCCTATATGTACCAAACGAGTGGCCACCTGTACCAAAACATCAGTAGGTGATCAAATTATTTCAGTAATTCGCCCGCGTGATATCTTTATAAATTATAGCCTATGTTACTCAAAGTTAATATAGCATTCAACTGGTGAAAGCATTTTTTATAGGGCCCTACTGGCCCGATAAAAAAAATGCTTTCACCAGTTTTTGAGTTTATTCATTACAAACAATCAAACATACAATAAACCAAATCTTTTCTCTTTATAATGTTAGTTTAGATTAGTGTAAAAAAGTCAACGATGTAGGTATTAGGTATAAGCCAATGTGTTATGATTCACACTGAAAAGCAAATATTACGAATTGCTCTCACTTGCGTTAAAACATTCGTAGGTAGAGGAGAAACCCAGAGCGAGCCACTTTCCCGCACATATCACCTGCGGAAAAATTCTATCCGAGCTAGATAATACATCGAGATTAGATCAATGAATTCGCAATATGTTAGCAATACCGCTTATTGGTAGGTTATGGAAGACATTGCGGATTCAAGCAATCCTCACGATACTACTTACAGATTTAACCACAGGCCTCTTATAGTAACCGCACATATAACGAGATTACTAGATATTTTCTCGAGTTCTGCTCACGAAAGAGAGAAACGTAAAGGTCAATAAAATGCTGAAAAGAAACAATAAATACTGCATTTTTTAGTTATTCTTAAAGAATGCAGTCATTATGGTTAACATTTAATGGAATTTATCACATTCATATTATCTACATGTACAGTGATAAGCTGATAAAAGATTTCTCCCATTTTTACTAATCTCATCTTATTTCTCGACTTTGCTCTTCCCACGATATCTTTTGTACGATACGAGATTCGTGATGCAGATAATAAACAGGTATATCTACATTATGTGGTAATGTGCACAGGTTTTTGGAAGTACTACTCTTTATGTAATTTCGACTGATTCGTTCGAAGTTTTTATCTTGGTGAACTTTTTGCGTAAATGAGTTTTTGCACGACGTTTTGTCATTAAGTAAATTAATGAAGGTCAATTGAACATACATAGGTACTTATATTTAGATTTTCCAGTCATTTAATATGACCACGTAAACCATAACTTTATTAAAATCTTGAAGTTTTTGTATAAAATACTAGCTTTTGCCCGCGGTTTCGCTCGCGTGTATGTCGGAGAGTGTCCCACAGCAACGTACTACCGGGATTAAAAGTACTCTGTGTTAATCCAGGTTATAAACTATATGTGTGCCAAATTTTCTTCCAAATCCGTTCAGTCGTTTTTGTGCCAATCCGGAACATACATCCAGACAAATAGACAACATTTCTAAAAACTATATTTGCGGCATCAGACTCGTACCCCACACCTCGTAGAACCTAAGTTAACGTACCATAGAGTAGGGAACGTCACGGCAGCGTCGAACGGTTCGCGTATTGCATTTTTATATTCGTGATAGCTTCGAAATGCCATGTCCGATTCGTATGCATTAAAAAGAATTTTACTGCTACATAAATACCCTTGATGATAAAACTATATTTGAATAAGAATTAATACTACGATACGAATGTAACTAACTTATGTTATTACCGGTGGTCCAATTAAATTTTAGAACACAAAAGCTTATATTGTGACTAACTATGATAGTTACATATATTCCCTCGCGGACTTTTTTGTAGGTAACAATAAGTACTTTAATTATGTCGCACATAATTTTTATGTATCATCAATAGTTTTCTCAGCGCACGCCAAATAATGAATTTTATTGGCAAAAGTTTGCTACTTTGGGTTAAATTATTGCAATTTTCTTAAGGATCTCTAATTTTTTCGAGAATAAATTATAGCTTATGTTACTTCCTGATAGTTTAACTTTCTATTTGTGAAAAAATGGTTAAGATCGATCTAGTGGTTTCAGAGCTTATTCGGTACAAACAAGCAAACAAACAAAAAAATCTTTCCTCTTTATAATATTAGTTTAGATAGTTTAGATGAATTTACATTGACGAATAGCTGGCGTTCGATGAGTCCGGAAGTAAAGACTGTTATAATTAGGTTTGTAAAAGAAGAAACAAAGAACTACCCATTGTTTCTGTATTCCCAGCTGTTCTTTATGTTCCACTACGTACTGACGTATCTTTGCATAGAGCTTAAATATATTGTATTATTGTTTTCTGTCTTTCCAGGGAACGGCAAGAAAAGGGAGAGCGCCCCCACGCCAACCACCCCCGCGCGCCCTCCCCCCACCCCTCCGCAACCCCAAGCTGTTCAAGGTGAGTCATCGTCTGAATCATTTCCATATTTATTGATATATCCATATAAGACAGGGTGCAAAAGAAGCACTTAAATAGATGGTCGTAAACGTTGACAGACACATGTCGTTAGGGCTACCGTTCGCCGAAAAAAGTATCAAGTTGCATTCTAATGACAATACAACAGCGGCTGACACTGAAGTAGATTGATGACACACGGCCAAAGCGGCTGAGAGTCGTGAGAAGACGTGAAAGGTGCCATTTATAGTTTATACACTACCATCCGGCTAAAGACATGTGTCTATGTACTAGTTATACGTATCGGAAGTAAAACTAAACAGCAAGACGGTGACAAGCCAAGCGTTAAGCTTGAGACCGGTCGACCTGAAACGTTTTGTAGACTCACCATATCGAGATGTACTAGAATCTGAGCTCAATGAAATCAAAGAAAACGGAAATTGGTATACAACCGGAGAAAAAAGAATTTCTCGGACGTCCAAGGAAATAGTAGAGTTTGTCTTCAAATGAAATGATTAATGACATCAATGACTATCACCTGCAAGGCCTTTGATATAACAGAAATTAAAGGTACCTACTATCAAGGGATTAATTAGTAGCTATCCACTTAAACAAAGTCATGTCGTAACAGGCAACTAAGTGGGATTAGCAAAAGACGGTCCTGAACTCTTAATTAATTTTGTGTTGGCAGTCATAGATGAGTATAGTATACAAGTAACCATGTAGCCATAAGCAGGTACAAACAGGAAGGAAATCAAGTGTCTCGGGGTTACATAAGACATGTAGTGTGTACTGCTTAATGAGATAGTAGACAACCAGTAGAGCGGATAAGCAGACTTAATGAAACCTATCATTAAATATTATCAAGCTCAACTACTGGATATACTTTAATGAGGGATTGAAAATTTGCGATATCGTATCTTATTAATGCCCTTAATTCTGATCTTCATATGTCGCCAATTATCGAGTTAAAAGTAGCTCTGGCCATGTGACCAAATTAATACAATTTGGCACGGTTTGTATTTCAATATATTGGAATACAGATCTGTATAAAATATCAACCTATTTGCTTTAATTACGACTGCTATTAATAGATTTGATATAAATCGACAAGTTAACGTCAATGCTGTAAATATGGAGTTTTAAAAATAGCTTTACTTTGAAAATATTGAGTGTTGACATATTCGTTTTGTATTTTAAGATTTTGTCTTGTGGAGACATGCTAATAAGTCTCTTCTCCTATTTGAAAGAAATAATGGGAAAGACAGGAACAGGCCGTAGCAAAACCAATACACTAAACAAATTTCAAAATATTCTGCATACAAAACCGATTTCGTAAGTTTCGTTACGTAACACATCTTTGAAGTATAAACAATGGCGGCTCGCAAAGGTTGTCCTTTGAAAACTGTGTCAGATGGTAACTGGTCCGATCAGTTCTAGCGCATTGGAATATACGAGCCACGCGGCACTACGCGCCTGATTGTTTCATTAACTTGTTGATGATCGATTTAAAACAAGTTTAATTCGCTAATTCTATCAAAATCTAAAATAATCCCAATACATCTTTGCTTAACACCGCTATTCTCCAATTCGTCAAGCCCATTGATGCATCCAATTGTCATCCTTTTGTCTGTTTATCACAATACGAATCGAACAGTATAAATTATATAAATGGCATTTTATCATCTATAAACCGTCAGCTAGTTTCAATTTCTTGTAATTTTGCAGCGGTTTATTTTTATCATTGATTTGCTTTGACTCCACATTGTTGCATCAAGAGTCTGGGTCGTTTCCTTATCATTTTGTTCGCTTTCTGATGGTTAATTGCTACAATATTCACGTTGCCCATTATGTAGATATTTGCTTTCAACATTTGAATATTTCTAAATCGATCTCAATGCATGTAGAATGCTCTTGGTATTTTCAATATGCAGAATTGCAAATGTTTCTTTCGTCTTTTAGGTTAATATATAGGTAGATATTCTTTATAATCTCGTTCTTCGTTGTGGGTAAATGTGGTGTAAATTTAAGATGAAATAGTATCCTTAAATGTTTATTTATCAACGTGTTATATGTTTCAGCTAAGAAGAATGGCGTGGTGCCGAAGTTGTCGTCATCGCCGGTGGCAGTGCGCGCACGCACTTCCCTGGCCCCGCCCCCTTCGCCCCGAAAGCCTGCGCCCCACCGAGTGCCGCCGGCCCAAAGGCCTAATACCCTACCTACTAATAAAGGTCAGTGGAAAGTTAATTGACTTCCTTAATGGAACTCAATTAACTATAAATAGACTATAATGTCGTATTTGGTATCGAAAGTTTCCGGAAGTTTGCGTTTAAGGGTTAAGTCGGTGGCAGAGCTCTTAAAAATTATGTGAATGTATGTGTGTCGAAATTTTGGCTTATTTCATTGCATCGAAACGGTCTAATTATGTAGTCGGCTCTTGAATGTTAATCCCATGCTGTCTTCTGTTTTTTGGTCCTCGCTTACTTCAGTTTCCACATACCTACTCGTTCCCTTTGCTTCGTTTATAATATTTATTTTCTGCCATTACCAATCTATTATCAATTATCCACTACGCTCTAAAAATTCATCTGTTGGATTTTTATTACACCAACTTATCGTCTCGTTTGGATCACCAATACTTCTCTTATAATCTTAGTGGAATCTTGTTCGGTTGGAAGTTAGGTGTCATCTCGGATGCCAAAAGAAGTTAATAGTGCTGCTATCTATTCAGTTAACTGTGAACGCGTAGCAATTGAGGTAGATGGCAGCACCGCTGTTTATTCTCTACAAACTACAACGAGTTTACAAGAAAAAGGCCAATCACATTCCAACCAATGAAATCTTGTTACACCAAACGCACAACTGGCGCCACCGTCAGCGTCGCCCATCGTTGGAGATTTGGTTCATACGCTATATGATAGATGGCGCTCTATCTACTTATTTAAGTAAATAAAAAAATCCACAGAACTCATGGTCCCATGACCTTCCGGCGCATTGGAAATTACTTTTTTTAATTAAGTCTTATAAATATCAGAGGAGTTAAAAATATGTTTCGGAAAGGGGTAAACATCTACTCTTAATTATAATCCTATTGAAACAAGAATGGTATCATTTTGAAGCCTTTTAACTTCTCCAGGATTTTTTAAAATACTTTTTCGATATCTCTTTTGGTTTTTGAGAAGTTTAAGATTCTTGTAAAAGTGTCCTAAAAGAAACGGTCAAATAGTTTATTTTTATTATAAAAAAAAATATTTAAACGTTTTAATTTTTTTTTACAGTGTTGTAGAACTTTCAGTAACGCAACTTTGGATACCATTTTCATTTCACTACTCCGTAAATACACTGTAAAATTATCGATCGTTTCTCACCTGTAAGAATATGAAGGTATACTCGCATATAATCGTTGCACTTAAATCGTTTATTGTATATAGGTGGCTTTAAGTTTAGTAAAATGTTTTGACTTTAAACAATTAATTTGCACCTCTTTCGTCGTTATGGCGTAGATCTTAGTTAGCGTAGACAACCGATTAATGTAATGTTGTGTAGCGTAGACTATATCAGTTTGTTAAAACAGAAAATATTTTAAAGATATGTCGCAAACGGAATTATTTGATTATTTTACTGTTATCATATATATCTATATTTTTAAACCCATACATTATTAATAAATACCTATACATTATTTTGTTGCTCCAACACATCGTAATGAAATGATAATTATTAAACTAATTTTGAACTTATCTAACCTAATAGAAGTGGTCGTTTACCTGCCACCGATCATACGTTAATTAAAATATAAAAACCGGCCAAGTGCGTGTCGGACTACGCGCAATGAAGAGTTCCGTCGTTGGGATGAATTTATCCCAAAAACAAACTTAACATTGTAGTTGAAAAACATGTTCCCCCATACATCGATATACGTCACGATCAATTCTCCAACTGCAAATCTAAGTATGCAATGTTTTTGTTTTTTGTTTTGTGTTATAAATCTAATAATTTACTATTTTTGGACTTTTTCCTTTACATGTGCTGTGAGACCTTGCTTCCTGCCAAATTTCATGATTCTAGGTCAACGCCGAACTCATCTAGCTTATTTTTTTTTTTAAATATCACGTGTAAAAGTGATTACGATACCCTATTTACATAATAAACAATTTCATTTGATTTCATTTCAACGGGAAGTACCCTATAGGTTTTGATTTATTTGCGAGTATCAAAATATGCAAATAAATGTTATTCTTTTCTATTCTATTCTATGTCGCATAAATGGCCGTATTTTTTATTACGGTTACTTTAGAAGCTTGATTTTTTTAGAGCTCGAAGCAATCATAGACCTACGTATTTGATATTAATTTGAAACTCAATATCTCCACGCGTTCCTGAGAACAAAGGTCTTGACAGACTGACGGACGGACGGACATCGAAGTGATCCTATAATGGTTTCGTTTTTTCCTTTTGAGGTACGGAACCCTAAAACGATTAACATACTATAACCATAATGAAGAGGCCTGTGTGAACGTTAATCGATTGATTATGTGTTATGGATAATGTAGGTATAGTTCGATTCAAACTTAATGGCGGCTCGGTGGCGCAGTACTCTACCCCTCACTCCCGCTGACTCACCTCGTGTTCCGAGCCGCCATTCAGTTTAAATCGGGCTGTACATAGACTGAAAATTTAAATATCTACGGGAAATATAAACTTTGAATCTATTAGACAACTCTTACCGAAATAAAACTGGCTAATGTGCCCATGATTCAATATGGAATAAATAAAGCTTTGCACTGCACCACAAAAATATATAAAACAAACTGAGCGAGGCAATAAAAACGGCAAGATGCGGTAAAAAACGGAACGAATTTTAATTACATTCGATGTAACGGGACTATAAAATTACAGTAGCGACTCTAAAAGGAGTTTTATTTATCTGTCGGCTATGTGCAGAGGTACTTACTGTCAAGACCGTTTTTATCTATTCACGTGCCTTCGACTTATGGCAGTGAACAGGCGGCTAGGGTTACCAAACCAAACATGTTCCTAAGATATAGTGCGGATGTATTTAACCTTTGTAGGTATGTGATATGAAAAGTTGGGAAATACAAGTACCTACAACATACTATCTTGGGAAAATAGTGTTGTGTTGTATAACGAAATTAATAACACGTGCTCTATAATACTACAGGTAGTTAAGACAAAGAAATTAAAATACAGGAGCACCCATTGATATGGGTTTTTATATATCAATGGGAGCACCAGGAAACTGACCTGCAAACGTAAATTAAGCCTATAAAATAATTTTGGTTTAACAAATATTACCTCAAAGTCCCAACACTCTCAAGGTTCATTAGACAGAATTACCCACACTTAGATGGCGTTCAAGATGCTGAAGGCAACCTTATATTAGTTGCCACAATTCCCAATAATATAAAAAAATGTGAAATAAAATGATACCCAACAAAATATTTTTTTTAATTATTAATAATAATACCGACTACAATAGCCGAAAAACTATCTAAATACACCGCACTGAAAGACGAAATAACCCGACATTGGCATCTACAAAAAGTCAGAATCATCCCCATAGTGCTGTCTGCAACAGGAGTAATACCCAAACAGCTTCATCAGTCCCTTCATTCCCTCAACCTGCCACCTAACACGTACCCCGTGCTGCAGAAGGCAGTGATTCTCAATAAATGTAGGCTAGTACGAAAATTCCTCCAGTGTGAGTTGGACAACTTGCACCATTATTCCCACTCAAATTTAGCTTCGGCTAACATACAGCCTACTGCGGATAACAACGCGGTGTCAAATATTACTCCAACACTTAACCCCATTGATGAACACTTGGCTGAGGCCCGTACCATCAGGTCTACCCGGCTAGGTCGAGGGAAACAAATCTAGAAATAAAAATAATAATAATAAAGATGAATTAGCAATACCTACGGATATTCTATGTAAATTTTAGGCAGCTTAAACTCTGAATAATATTGAAAGAATCGCAGATCACACGGACAGACTTTAGTATTCCGCAGTCCGATTACCTCATCCGCTTCTTAATATTCACATTTACATTCCCACTCATGGACGTTATAATTACGCAACTCAATTATCATAGTACGATGAGAATACAAATGAATCTCTGTATCTAAGCGTGTAGGTGAAAATATAAGCGATAAAAATTCTAAGAAAAATAAATAGGCCGTACCTAATGTGCAGTATCAGGGTTAGTAAAAAGTCGTGACGTCATTTTACCGAGCCGTGGCCACGAATGTGCGCTTTTATTATGTGTAATTAAAAGAAAAAGCAAATACGATAAAACGTATCCACCAAGTTACGTGTGCCAGAACTTATGTAAGAACACTGTATAATGGTTTGGAAACTGTTTTTAAAGTTGTATAGGATTCACACAGTGATAACTATCTCGCCTATTGTAATATCTACCCACATGTGATCAAACGTCCTGGTAGAAGCTGGTAATAAATTGCACTTTGTGAAGAGTAGAACATGGCTTGGATATAAATAAGATACTTTCTTTTGTGTATCGTGTGCCTTCCATGTAGCAGTAAACTACATAAATCTAACGTGATACATAATTTTTTTCGGTAATATGTCGTGTTTTAAATTGTCAACTAATGTATCTACCTATATCAAATTGCAAATGTTTTGCAAAGTGTACCTAATTTGTTGTAATGTGATGCGTTTACTATGTGCGATATGTTTGGGCTGTGTACTCTTTCATTAATAATGTGGTTAAAGAAGAACCAGTTTTTAGCATTCCAATAAAAATAATAAATCTTCTAAGTCTTCTAAGTAATTTGTAATAAATTTAAGTTAACATACTTATTACAATAGTTTCACTGTAAGCTACGTAAATAACATAGTTTCATTGATAGAAAAGCAACCATAAAATGTAATCATAGAAAATATAGAGCATGACAAACCACCACATAGAGGGTGAGCGGTGCCCAATGAAAGTCCCTGTCGGTTGATGAAAGTGCGCGCGAAGCAGTGGCAATAGGTAAAAGAGCGGCCGGCGACACTGGCGCGCGGGCTTCAGCACAGTGATGACAAAAAACTTAGCCGCATTCACAGTCGAGCTCTTCCGTGCCGTGCTCATTAACAACAATTATTGCTTAGCCATTTTTATTAGCTTCATAAATCATTTTACCTAAATTGGGAGAAAATTTAAATTTTTTGGCCAGTGTTGCTGGCAGTGTGTCATGGTTCATGGTGATTTTTCTCTGTTTTGTGATACCGTTTTCAACTTTATCATCTTTACAAGTAACTTTATGCGGAAATAAATTTTAATTTCTCACGATGAGCCCGCTTCATAAATTCGTATCATTTTTTCAATCGGACACTAAGAACAATAATAATAAGAGTCTTATACATCACAAGATATTCTCCAGTGAACTAAATATCTGCAGTGGAAGTGTGGACGCTAAGAAGAATCATTGGGGATCACTCAATGGATATCGCAAGTGTAAAGGTACCGTAACACGCATTCAATACTGTTTTGATTAATGAATAGGCACGTACATGTTCAGTAAATATGTATTATTCAATTCTAAGCTAAAAGTCCCACCTCCAGTTTTGTTCAAATTAAGACAAAGTTGACCTTTCAGTTTTATTTCTGTCGCTATCTTCTCTGACTATCCTCTACTCATTTTATTGTTTTATAAAATTATTAATTTCCTCAGGCAGCGCATTAATATGTCATATTGTTGGAAAGTTTGAAAACGAAGGGCAAACTCTGTTGACAACATCCGAACTTGGTTGAATGCATCTGAGAATAAACTTCCTTGACCTTAATAAGTTTCAGGAAACGTTCATGTTTACATTGTGTGTTCGTCTATCTCAACAAATTGATCTTAAAGGTGCTGCAAATATAATTAGACGTGTAGATGGGAGTATTATTGACATAAATGCATTAAAGTGTCTGTCTTACAACGGATGCGCAATGCCATTTATAAACGATAGCCCACCGATGTGGGTGGTATTTCTTCTTTCATTAAGGTCGTTTTGTTTCTCCATCATAGTCTCATAAATTATATGCTTATCTTAGCAATAATTGGAAACCTGTTAAGTAATCTTACAGTTACTAAAATGCTATAGACAAAAACTATAGTTACATTTACGGTACTGTGAATTTTGTAGGAAATGAGCAATTGTATTTGTAACACGCAGCAATTGAGTTAGTGAGTAAAACAGCAATGATCGTGAAAGCGCTAACTGTGGATAGTTATTTTGCGGAAACTTTCTATAGCAGTCAAGATTCGTAGCATAATACACGGTAAAATAACAAGACGAACACCTCAATGCCTCATTATGATCATAATTACTTCTCTGTTTCAATAAGGCTTGTTGTGAATAATGAAAGTGTCTTCGCTGAACGACTTGAGGAACCTTTGGCTGAAGCGTCAACATTCAAAGAACTCATAATTAACTTATTTGCGTTTACACAATTATGCATGTAGAATAAATTTGCAACTATAGTGATATAACAAATCAAAAAGCCGAAATTTCCGCCTTGCATTATGAAACCGGTATGAATCGTGTCAATACACTCGCGTAGGTGGTTATTCTTTCAATGGAAGAAAGTATGTCCTAAGCGCAGAGTGTGGGACGACAGAGTTTTTAAAATTGGCCAATTTGCATCCTAAACTTTGGTTATAGCCAGGTGTAGGTTTAAAAATTTGGGAACTATAAAATCTTGTCACGTAAAAATGTTTTGCGTCGATAGATAAAATGCCACCTACATTGTGCATTGTCAGTTGAGAAATTATGCATTGTCTAGTTCTTTTTCCTCTAAATGACTAATTTATCTTTTCATTTTAAAGTAATGTAGCGTTACGTCCAGTTAGGTTGTCATCACGTCCTCTAATCTCTTCCTTTATAAGATCATCTCAAAGCGCATCTCCCGGAATATCGTCATTGAGAACTACACTATATTTATCGCTTCCTTTACTTCTTCATTGTTCCTTGAAACGCATCCGAATTTTGAATCCGCTAATTGGTTGGTTATTTTGTATTTGACGTATCAGTTAATTTCATTCATACTTAATGGATACAAAGTGGTCGTATTGCAAGGCTTTTGCTTGTCGGCTGGTGGAGTATAATTTATGTGCCCGCTATTTCATATTATGTAATCGGACACAGCGTTGTGCAAACTCTTATGGTCTTTGGACCAAATCCACTTTTTGTATTCAATAATATGGGACGGTTAACACTGTCGGCTGAATAAATATGTTCCTAATTACCGAAAGTTCTCATAAATACATAAATAATGCAGTCCGCCCGTTAGCACTTCTGTTACGCTTTGAACTTCGTGTAGTCTTACATCCATTTCGGGCCTTCTCCTTTTAGCCGCGTCACCAATTAATGCATTTTTTCGTGTCTCGTCTTTAGATTCTTTTTTATCTTCAATACTTCCTTTGTCTCGTAAGGTTATTGAATCATTTAATAGTCAATGTCAATTATGTACCTATATTTATTTTCTTCGCCCATTATATTTGTCTTCAAATTAATTAATACTCGTAATTGTTTTCCACGGCGACAAATTATTGCAGTAAGATTAAAATATAAATTATACTTTTATAAAGGCAAGAATGTAGGTCCAGTACAAAACAACAATAGTTCGCACGTATTATTTAGTTAGTTCGTATTTGTAACAGTCAAAGTCACGATTTCGTTAAACTGCCCGAAAGTATCTTTATTCCACTGTCTTCAGATAATCGTGATTCGTTGAGTATTTGTTAAATATTTTTCCTTTTATGGTCGTTTGTTTTATATTACGACAGTTACGCAATTTCCGTTTTCCCTACGGTATTACGAAATCGTATCTCTATTATTGGAATTATTTTTTCATAAAAAATTGGAGCCTATTGAGCCGTATTGAACAATAGTATTATGTAGTTGAACTATTCAAATTCACTTTCTAGTGTAGATTCATTGATATGTGTGCACAGTTCACGCTTTCCAGTGTTTTTCAATATTTAATTATTAGTTTTGTTCACATAGGTGTTAAGACATCCAATATGTATTTTGTGAGTTACGTTAAGGGTACGTTAGTCGGTTATTATTCCATGCATACGTAGTATGGTGATTACTTGTCTGTTTGACGGAGTACGTTCAAAACTAAAGATGATATAAATTTGTCTTATCATTATCTAGCCCTTCTACTTCCATACAGAAGTAGAATTGGAAAAAAAATATTGGTTTGAAGTTTATGAGCGTCAAAACTTCCATATTTCAACACTAATTTTAACTCGACTTTGGGCGTCAATAAATAACTTATGTAGTAAAAAAATGGCAAAATAGAACCCGTTCAGGGATAGATAATATATTAAAAAAGTCAAATAATTTTATTTTGAGTAAATACGCGCTCGTTTTCGTTATTTAAAATCATCATCTATTTCACTTAATAAATATATAAATGAATACATCAAAACTTGATAAATAAATACTAAATAAATAAATTCATAATTAGACTAATTAGCATGCATGTTAGTCACGCCCACCAATGAGTTCGAGCCGTCGACTAGTGCTCCCTTAAGATGGGTTGATAAATATTTCAGGGAATCTAACCAAAAGATTTCGAAAGTAGATTTAAACGCATTCTTTTTTCATCACGATGCATGTGCACACGCACGGAACAAGGAAATATTTTGTCAGTTTTTTTATAATGATTACAATCTTAACGAGGCGCGGTAGTGTTAGGCAAGGTTCAGAAGCTCTAGTGTGAGTTTATTTTAACCATCTCGATTTTACGCATCGACCGCGTTTGGCGCTCCGATTGGCCGTTCACTGGTGAATGCGGGCCGGCTGCCAATCGGAGTGCCGAACGCGCTCGATGCGTATAGTCGAAGCGTATAGTCGAGATGGTTAAAAGAAACTCACACTAGGGTCTCTGGTCACCGTTAGGTCTTTAGGCTTTACGCTCCATTACGCAACCCGCCAGGCCCAGGCAGGCCCAGACCACTGCCTAACCGATTGTTTGGAAAGTCGTAAACTGCTACATGCTTAATAAACCTTAATATTCCATTGTTTCTTTGTCTCGACTGATATTTCAATGGTACGGCAATTTAACACATAGCAAGTGAAATCGAGTTAATTTTGGACAACTATGTGCTAGATTCTGTGAGAAAATATTTCAATCTAGAACAATATTATCAGTTGTTTTTAATTTTGTAATGTAATTAAACATAAGATCGGAATACACCTGGGAACGTAGATTTAATCTGTGTTGCAGAGTTCGAATTGAATCGACCGTATCTTCTATTTTAAACTTCTAGAAAGTCATGACCGTGAACGAAAATATCAAAATTAATGTTGCGATATCCTTACTGAAATTATAAAATTCGGTAGTGAAATGGACGTGTTTACGAGAAACTTCACATAACCAACGTAAAACCTCGAGTTTATATTAATCATGAAATTATATTCGATACCAGAACAGTTGCGTTTTCGCCGTACTTGCGTTTTTTTAAATAATAAATTCAATAAGAATCGGTTGAGCAGTTCCTGAGAATGTTTCGCGCTTACGAACAAATTATTTATTTCGCTGCATTAAGCGTTGTTTCCTAATCTGTTGTTGGAACAAGCCAACCAAAAGTTGATTCAAATATAATTGACCATATTTGGTTAGCCTAGCTAGAGAGAATATTTAAATCGATGCAACGAATCGAAGAAAGTCACTAAAATATTTCTCAGAATATCCAACAATTCGGAAGCGATTAGTTGAATTTTGCCACCAAATTGAAACATTAAAGTGTTGCAATATATCAATATGGACGCGTCTGAGTAGCCAGATGCGCATTTTATCGTTTCTGGCTAGTTTTCAAGTGCCGAAAACCCATTAGAGGTATATTAGTAACGGGAATAACCGATAGCGTGTATTTTTGCACAGGGTTCTGCATATTGTTTACAAAGCTTTTATACTTTTGTATTTACAGTGGATAAAAATATTAGTTTATTGGTATGGACTTCATTAATTTTCCTATACGTTATCACAAGAAATTAATTAGCTCCTCCTACGTCTGGCTTAAATTGGTTCTAAATGCTGTTTACACAGGTAGAAACCCCGTTACAGTGAAAATGATCAATTTAATGGTCAAAAATTTTTAGTGTTCGTTTGGAATAATTAATTATTTTTTACAGAATAGAATTAGGTATCCTAACATAGTCTACTTATACCGTTAAACTATAAATTCGAGTACCTACAGTGTTCGGGAATCGTATAATTATGTTAATCAGACAATCAATACATAAATGTTTAAATCTAATTAAAAGTATCTACCTACCTACCTAACTACTACCTTTAACTTTTCCATTTTAAATATTTATTGCTCTTAGAGATACGTTACATAACGTAATAAGAAAATTGACATAGTTTGATCAGATGTCATGGCGCCAAGCAGTATGTAACAACATTGAAGGTAGTTGGAAGTACACGGCTTCCATTCTTGTTGGACCGGCTTTTATCTCAGTCAGTAACCAGGGAACATGTTTTGGAACTGTGCTGCACTATCAGTAGTCATTTAGAGGCACATTAACCAACTTTTTGTTAATCGACATGTAATACTTACGTTTAAATGCCCGTTGTGTTTTGGTCAACGAGTTCCTGTAATTGGTGCTAACTGTTAGGCAACAGCTTTCAATTCATTAGATTTAGTTATGGCCTACAAGTAATTATTTGTTTAATTTATTATTATTTTCCATTCTGCAAAGTGCATAGTTCCAACCAACTTGCAGAACTAGGCTCTCGAATCCGTTCAAAAAAGCGAGCGTAAAATTCAATAGCAGTTGGCAGCAGAGATACAAATCGAGATCAAAACCCGAAACGAATTTAAATACCTAATAGAAAAAGACTTCTCAATAACAAAACTGAAATACCATTTGACGAGTATAACAAATAGCTTGTCAATTGTGTTCAGAGACAAGCGATTATCGTTGTTCTCCTAAACATAATTTAGACTTAAATCTGTTACCGTGTTCTAAGTTTAGCTCAATTGAGTCAGCCTGCAGAAGTAAACATTGGTTGAGTAATACTAAGCCCCTTGTTTTTCAGCTTTCTTAGCGTAAATGCATTAATTTGAACGCGAATAGTCGTGCATCAACCTAATACTAATTGACATAGACAAATGGTATCGCTACCAACTACAATCATGAAATGAAACTGAAGTGTTTTCACAAATGCAAATACTTTACGAGTATGTCTACCGTAATAATTAGCACAATGGCAATTGAATATTTTGTAATTACGTGTATTCTTGTAACTTAAAAATTAATTTGATGTCTAAACGTTGTCAATAACGAGAATGATGACTTTTATGAAATTCGGTGATGTGCTAAATAATTGAAGACAGTAGGTGCAAATGTGAATGTTGCTCGCATGTTACGTAAAATGATAAATTGCAAACATTAGCGCAACTAATAAAAACATAAACTGGGTGATGGTAAAAGTGTGTGTAACATACATATGTATGGGAGTACGTAAGCACCACACCAGCTGCTCACCACGCGATACAAGTCTACTTTCTGTCGTTATGTTTTTTCTACGTCGCTGCCAACATGCATGCGGGCATATATCATCATTATAGTGAAACAGTATATTGTCGGTATTCGATATATGTTTCAAGTATCACTACCACTTGCCACGATTATCGACTAATCAGGCAGGTAATTGAATTGATTACTGTACAATCTCTGCGCTACTGGCTTTTTTCTTCAATTCGTGCGTGTGAGTCGCTTAGTCAAGCGTTGAATTTTATGTGCGGATTATATATTATATATTTTTGTGAATGTTGCCCTGAAGTTTATGGAGGCAATGGACCGTGTTAACCCTGGCCATTTGGTATGATAAATTGTCCAAGATTTGAGTTACGACCAAGTTTTATTCTCCGCTGCACCGTTTACATTCACAATCACTCAAAACGTTAAACGGAATAAATTGTCCTTTTTATTGATATCTTCACTTCACCATTTATCGCTACAATAAAGCCCTTGAATGTTATTCTAGCCGTTCCACTCTGTGGCTATGCAAATAGAAACTATCTTCTGTATCTAGGGTTGCCAGGCCTAAAAATAGAAAAGCCGGGCACAGATTCATATTTAGCCGGACATTTTCCCCTGAAAGCCTGGTTTTTTAAAGAAATTAAGAAAGTATACTTTTATTTGTGTATTTATTACTGTTTTTAAATCAATCAATAATCACGCATTTTTTGGCAGGGCGGGGTTGACCAAAAGCCTAAAAAAAGCTGGACAGACCGGACTTGTGTATATTTGGCCGGACACCTGGCAACCCTATCTGTATCAGGTCTATGAACGAACATGCTCTTAGACTGTTAAATGTAAACATTTTAGAATATTGATGCTATTCTAGGGTTGTCGAACGATATATTTCGAGCCAGGGTTGTCGCAATGAATGGAGATGTGTTAAATAGTGTAAACGGATATCCCGTAAGTGTAATGGTGGATTTTTTCAATGTCACCCCTATCAATCATTGGTCCGTCTAGCGGCGCGTTTCGGCGCCGACGCGCGGTTCCGTTCCACCGGCGACAGCGGACTATTTACGTACGTTTCATTAGTTCTCAGAAGCAAACCCGCGGGGAAATGACGAGCTTTTTGTATCGGAAGTCGCTGGATTTGTTCCTTTTACACTGTCTCTGTGCAACAGTGCAGTTCTGTGTACTGAGGTACTTTTGTTTAACGCAGGGGTTGCAGTCGGCTTGATGCAAATACACAGGTTTAGTCACATGTATATACTCTGACAAGGCTGACAAACCGATCGATACCTATATGCAAAAATTACTTCTGTTTTGTTAGTCCAATTAGTGTTAATTAAGTGGGAAATATTCAGGCATTGTTTATGTGAGCCTCTCGTCAAATAGACTTTTGATAGTTAAGTGGGTACTGTGTGTGTATGGACTATGTACATTACGAAAAGTGGTAGTTAAAAGTTTTAAGAAGTTTTGTTACTTCCTTTCAAACATTCATGAGGTGCCTAAGCTTTTTGATGTGGTTACATGAAAACAGTATCGGTCCTAGCTTTAATGTTGCCGTACGCAGAACGTAAACCGAGTGGTTGTTTGATCTCCCATCTCTAGACAAAGACTAAGGAGATCTATAGAGCTGACAATGCTTCATTATTTTGATGACATTTTAATATCACATTATTGTTACTGATGTTTTATTATACCGTGATTTGCTACTAGACAATACGTAGGTATACAATTATTTATTATTGAGTAATTAAGACTTTATATAATATTTAATTAAACCCTAAATAAACCGCATACATTACACTTTCAGTCGAACTAAGTGTTGAGCAAGCAGTATTCGGAGAATTAATGCAATAATCAAACTATTTTAGTGTTGTATTCAAGTTTCGTACGTGTTCGGCGTCGTAGTTTCAGTGATGTTTAGACTTGCCAGTTCCTTTATTCAGTTTTCATTGAGAATTGCTCTGAGTTATGGAGTGGGTAAGGCCAATTCTGTTAGGCATTCGTATACATCCGTTGAGGAACGTGCGTCGATTCTAAATTATTGTGTTCACTTTATAATTTATGCCACTATTTTGGGCCTTAATTTGAGGTAGACAAAATTTGTATTCATGATGATACACTTCTACGGTTTGTTTGTAAACTGAACCGTGTTATTGAGTTTAATATTGGGAATTGCGTAATCCATTTGTAAGAATGAGATGGAACTCATGGAACGTGTTTTGTACATTTAACTGCTATGTAAAAAATATAAAAGAACATAATATATTTTGGTTTATGTTTTGTTTTAATCTACATTTCTATTTTTTTTGTTGACCCACATTAGCATGTGTATCGTGCAACGAGCCGAGGAATGATGCCAATACATCTTCCAATAAATAAACAAGATGGGACGCTGGGCTTTGTTGAACTCTTCGTTTTTATAAATGACTTGCTGTTCTATCTAATGTCGCAATGATGGATTAACATTGCTTTGTTTTTGCATCGCGATCTCAATATCATCTGTGTGAATACGAGGATATAAGTTGTGAAAAAATACATTATTCTATTTTAGTTATCAGCGCCATTATAGGAACGTCCCACGCCAGTTGCGAAGTTCTTTCTAAACACTATTTATAAATTAATATTATGCTCCACTACAGTGCGACTTACGAGACGAGGCGCTTGCTCGGTGCTCAGGTCTGAGCCAAATGTTGGATAACTACGAGGTACTGACATTTGTAGTCCACTGCTCTATGTTTAATGACAATGAATCATCATTAATGGATTTGAAATAGAAAATCATCATTGTAGTGTTCAATTTAAGACAGCTGATAAATGGCAATCTTTAAAGCCATTTGCGGGCGATCATCAATTGGAAACTCTAGTTTTGTTTTAATATGTTGGTCGTCGCAGTTATGAAGTAATGTTTTGTTTGTTATTGTTGCTTCCGAAGTGAAAATAAACAGAGTTTTGTTTACTCATTACTGACAAACGTAATGTAAAGCGAATGATTATAAAATTGGTGTATGGTTTGGAGTAGATCATTACACGGTTTTTTAGCAAGGGGTTCACGTAGCTGCTATTAGGATAAATGCTTGTTATTTCTGTGGCTTAGGTGCTGTAGTAGGCACGTCAATAATACATATTGATAACACACCACGTGCTACATAACCCGGGTAGAATGTTAATTAGTCGTTCATTACGATAAGTAGTTGATATACCTCACGCAACGCAATAAACTCCTGCGCCGACGTGTCTAACATCGAAATTACATACAACATGGATTGGAAACCACAACAGTGAGGTCACTATTATTTTAGATAGTGCGTATGAGCAGCTTTTGATATTTTTCTATGACGCACGCACCTCAAAGCTTGTAGTTCTTTGTTTGGCTCGAACCCCTGGTTACTGGAAACCTCATCAAGTCTTTGATCCTTTTGATGAGTAAATGTGCTGTCAAGTTTCATGTTAGCTGCTGCTGTTGTGACTGCTTGTAGAAAACAACGACAAACTAATCATTATAAAAGTTGACATGTGTCGACATCGTAAATTGAGTATAGACTTGTAGATAACGGGGAGTAGGCCTTATTCATTTTGCATCATTAGAAGGTGGATAAATCATAGACTACGTGCTAATTTGCAAGAATGTGCAAAAGTTCGCGTGTTCCTAAGTGTCTGGTACGGAATCGCAACTACGGTTGTAGCGCCAAACGGGATGATTACACTGTTTCCTTTTGCTGCAGATAAGTCTAACGAGAAAGGCCTTTAACCGGTAATGGGACATAGCTAACAGTTAGCACTTGATACACTTTTACTCGATGTCAACGTCTAGAAAATCTTGATAGAAGCTCAGGTTAAACTCGATGAGAAAGCAAACTGCAAATTAATTAAGTACTTAATTAGTTTATGTACTCGCATCTGATTATATTTTTCTAGTGCGTGAGAAATCAAACAGATTGATGAATGTTAGAAAACTCGCATCGCAATGCGTGAGCGAAATGTCGCAGAAAACATAACAGCTCGATCTCAGTTCACTGAAATCATTCCTTTTGATGAGACAAAAGCAATGACGACAAAAACAATATTGCAAGAGTAATGTGCTTGCGCAGTTTCTGTGACATTTTTTGGAAATGGATTCTAGAAGTTCTTAGGGCAATGAAACTGAAAACGATCAATCCATCTAAATATTTTAAGACAGCTCTTGAACGCTCAAGAGCTGTCTTAAAATATTTACACTGACAGCTCTTAAATGCGGTTCAGATATGTTGATCGCGTTCAGTTTCATTGCTGAAATTCGCCCTTTGCCTGTTTGTTTCCTTTAGTACAAGTGATATTTTTATAGAGTTTGTGCCAAAAGTCCAAATAAATTAAATGTAGTTGGAAATGGCAACAATATGATGGCAAGTGGCCATCGCTTCGATAAATAATTGGGATACTTCATTGCAAGTTTTCCATACCTAGATAAATAGAACTTTCTATAAAGATGTAAAGCTCAAAGACACATTTACGACTGCCGTATATGCAAGGAAAGTGTGATATTTCACTGCAAACACTATAACTCTGTCGCCCGTGTCCATACTGAGATGCACAAAGAACAGAAAAATCTAGATAAGTCCCATCATTTCCATGGTAACATTATCTATACCCTTTGTTCTTTTACAATACAAGTACGTTTCTACCTAGCCGTGTACTGTGTCAGAACAAACACGGCATTTTATCTAGATTATCTTATCAAGCATGGGAACGACTATCAGTAGCGTAGTGTTAGCATACAATGGGTCATCGACTCGATTAGTTTCTAAATCATTTGCATATGGCATCCGACGCGACGATGTTAGCGTAGAAAACTACACTAAACTATTGGGATGCTTTAATAGGAAGTGCTTTCCTTACTAATGAGTTCGTTTATCAATTATCAGTTTGTTCACCTTATTAAAATTGTGGGTTATCTATGTTATCACTTGCTCGTATTTTCCCGTTGGGATTTAGACCGTTATTGAAACCCTCTGGACTGTTACTGAAACTTTTATAACCTTAAAGAATTTGCCCGGATTGGTTTAACTACTAGATGTGACAGTTTCGTTGAGCAGTTTCGTCATGAAAATATTCATAATACGAATTTATGCGTACATGCGTACGATGTTAAGAATAATTCAATATTTCACGTGATAATAATTAATTCAATACAGACGCGCGTTACACGCATGGGTGCGTATATATAAAGAGATTGCATCTGCGAAATTCTAATAAACATTCTAAGTGTAAAGAAAGTTGGTTTTTCAAGCCATGCATATGTATGGTACGCGTAGACGAGGGCGGCGGACCGCGACTACTGCGGCTAATGTACAGTTTTACTTAGGGAGTTATAAAATAGCTAGCTGAAATAATTCTAAACGAATAAACTTATATGTTTCTTTATTGGTTGTTAGAAAACTGTGTTATAAGGCTTTAGAAAGAGCTTGGGCTTTACCACGTGTTTTCCGCAGATTCTTAATTTTCCTAAACACCCATTCTATATTCAATAAACGATTGACATCGTTTTTATACTTCTTTGTTCTTTTGTCCCTGCCATACTCGCTTTGCCACAATGAATGCCGAAGATTTGTTGGGCTTTTGGGCTGTTCGAGCCATTTATAACCTAGGTCCAAGAGATTCCCTTCGAGAAAAATTCTGAGAAATAAACATTCTGGCCTCACAATATGTTTTTTGAAAACCTATTGTAAAAAAAAAAAAAAAAATATCAAATTTAAAAAAAATGACCTATATTCATAGTTTAAATACCAGGAATAAACACAACCTTGCTGTACATCGCAGAGGTCTCCACAGAGTAGGCAACTCGTTCATGGGTCAATGTTTACGCTTTTACAACAAACTTCACATTGACATTCGAAACATACCCATTAAACGATTTAAAAGCTGTATTAAAACCAAACTTTGTAAAAAAGGGTACTATAAAATTTCAGTTAATTAGAAGATAAAAAGCGTAGGATTGAGCTGCTCGCTCCGCCAAGCCTTGTGATAAAACCATAAAATGTGACATTTTAATTATTATGTAAAATCATTAAAATATACCAGTTTTATATATTGAAATTGTTGAAAATTATATACAAAAGGACATGTAAAGTACGAGTATTATATTGTTTTAATTGTTGTGAATGTCATGACTATGTGGATATTTTTTTTTTCCACTTTCTTTAATTTTGTTCTTTCTCTGTTAGTTTGAATGATAGTCTGGCAGTTTGAGTACTTTATGCGGCCTACCCAAATGTCCTTTCTTTGGCATTGTTCGTCGAGTTGAGCTCCTTAAGTTCTGAGTTGAGCTCCACGATTACTGACAAATGCTTGCACTTACTGGACAGGTCCAGACAGGTCCACTCAAATCTGTGTGGTTCTTTCCTCAAAAGACCATTTCAGACACTAATCTACATGGTCGTCATATGGCCTGACCAAGATTATGTCTGGACTTCAAAAGATACTGTGACCTCTGAGTTTGTTTCGGTCTTTCTTCTCAGATAGGAAACGCCGAACTTATCTAGCATTTTTTTTTTTAAAACGACATGTAAAAGTGATTGCAATATCCTATTTACAGAATAAACAATTTCATTTCATGTTAAATCAAACGTATCGGTTAGCACAAACCACAGTAAGCATCCATTTAAGCCGTCCTCTAAGTTAAAGCCTTGATAGTATTCATGGGATTGCAGCCATGCCGTTACCTTGGCAAGCCGGGTTTGGCTCCCTTATGTCTATCGCTGTAGAGTTGAGACTCCACCCGTGGAGGATATTGTGACTCTTGTAAACATATACGGAACTAACGGATGCATTCACCGACGTAGTCACTACACGTCACGAATAGTTTCCGCTGCGATTGTCGAGGTCTAGTATGTATGCGTTAATTGTCGCTCGCTCTAACGATGGCTTATTAGTGACACGCGATAAGCAACACGTTAAAAGCTGAATAAGCTGATTGTTCTCGTGGTATACTCGATCGTTAGACAATGGAGCTTCTTGAGAAAGTCGGCTGAGTGTGCTCCAAATCGTAGATTGACCATGACGCTACTACTTACTGCTGACTATTTTATTTCTTGCGCTGGGGCATTACGACTTGGACATTAATAATCTCGGTGGCATGTCGTATACTTCATTCTATCGCTCGAATTACGAAAATAGTGTGTTTTGTTGGGGTTTGTGTGTAGTATTTGTCGAGTGTTATAATTAATACCTGTAAACGTAAGTGCAGTCTACTGTAGTTAGTCCTAATTAGCGGTGTAGCGTCCGTAGCACGGTTATGCTTCAGTACGCACCGTTCAGCTGTTACTATGCTTTATTAACATGGTAACGTCGAGTTAGGAAACGTGAAAAACCCTTAGAGTATCCTATTAGGAAATGCTGAATTACATATTCAAAGGGCATATGCAAGTGAACATTCATCCAAAAATACAGAGTGGTTCAAAATAACGGCATATGTTACTACATGCAGCGCAGCGCATGCATGTGCATGAGCTTGACATTTATGAAACGTTCCATTTCGTGGAAATATATTTACAATAAACTTGCAAATTAATGTTTGTCTGTGTGTGTCAATGCGTAAGACCTATCTCGTTCGTCAACTTTCCTCACGGGCGAGTGGTACGTTGAACCGTCACTCAGTCGGTTCAAAAGGGAAAAGTTTCGCGAGTGCGTGTACGTACCAATGCAATACTTAGTAGCTACTGCAACAGACGCATGTTAATTGCTTGCAAATCCCCCTCGTTCTTTGAATGCATTAACGTTTTGAGCTGTTGCTTATTAAACAATCTTTTTCAGGCAAAGTTAGCGTGTCTGCTTAAGAATATCATTTTGGATTTTTTATATCTTTTCATACATAAAAATGGTGTTTCCGCATCGCCATGTTTTCTACTACTTGATCCGAGTTAATGAAGAAGACCGTTCGAATACCGCAACGGACGCGAAACGTCAGTTCAACACATAGCGTGACTCGGAACGCACGTTCCGAACGTCCCTTGTTACGTCTATTTACGTTGTTCGTGCCTTGGCGAATGTTTGGGCCAACATTTGCACTGCAGGATGGGTGTATGTACCGGTGAAGTGTTGTTCAAGTGCAGTGAATTAAACTTACCATACATTATGAGTTAGTTGTTTGTGCAACTTCGCAAATGTTTGTGGACGGACGAGGTTAGTACTCCCTGATGAACGTAAAGATTTTGTCAAATTAGTGTCAACGTTAAAGCGGCGGTTTAATAGAGGGATTAAGAGTTAATTTATCCTCTTAAAGAAGCTTCCCGTTTCGGCCAGTACCGGCTTATAAAACTCTCTTGTAATATTGCGTGTTTGGATGCGGTGGCATTTAGAAATGTAGGTTGGTAAGTATGTGCATACGTAAATATTATATACAGACTTAATGTTCTTTTTGCTATAGATTGCTTTCCATTTTACTGCGATATGTTAAGGAAGTGAAAATGGAGTTGTAGACAGGAAACGCCGTAATTAAAATTATAAATGTCATTCATAACTTATATATGTAAACGTAGTTACCGAATTACATCAAGTAGTTGAAAAAGTCCATCTGTCCATTTTAAAAAGTGTCGTTGGTTGCCCATGGCGGGAACGTTCACGGTATAATATAATATATAAATAGGGTTAAGCCCTACAGATTATACCGATGGTGACTTAATTCCGATTGACCTTGCCCTCGTCAAGGTTAGCAATTTCCTCGAATATTTTTTTAACGTAATTGCCCGTTTTGGCGCCAAGCTGTCCGGACCATTGTTTACCGAATATAATGGTGCCATTTGTTTAAACTACGGATGTTCATTGATTGATAACTTTGCATAAGGTTGAAGATACCTGTCTTAGGCCTCGTCGCGTTTGCTTAGCGTTTTTACCTGCTATTACCTACTTCAGACATTACGATATTAAAAGACGAATAAGATTTAATTTCACCGGTAATAAACAATTAAGATGATAAGATAAAATATTGCAAACAAGTAAAATATTTGCTGCAGGATGTTGGAATTCAGCGAGTAAATATACATAGGTGTTTTTCCCGCTTGAACAAATAAAATGCCAAAAACAGTTGATATGCAATTTCATGATCATAACATTATTGGTCAACGCGTTACTAGATAATACAAGCGTACATCTTGCGTATACAATTGAGGGACACAACGAATTGACTGTTTACAATTGCTGATTGCAAAAACGTGTCTCTTTGTACTAAGAGGTCTTTCATATAAGAGGCACAATTCGGCGGCTTCCCTCAGTTCATTTTTACATTAACATTGGACTCTTGCCAAGACATGCACAATACCTGGCTATTCGTCACAGGTTTCGAGGTCGGCTTAGTGTAACATACTCTATGATTCAATAGGTGTGCCCGACGTAATAAAAGTAGACGTTAATGCAAATTACACACGTGTCCAGTACTTAATTGCGTTTAAGTTACTAAAATTTAAGAACCCATATCAAACAGCCAGACTAATTAATCGCTAGTTTTGTTGTTTATTTTTACACATAGTTGGTAAAAACAATGGAAAAGCTTTTTTAAAGTGCAACGTGTCGTTTCAAGAACCGTTCAGTTTTCCCAAAGATCTCATCCGGACAGCCAGTCGTGGGCGGATGATTTTGTTTATGAATAAAATCTCATGAAAACAGTAGGTACTGGTGTATGATAAATTTGCTATTAATATAGCACTTGCAATGCGCAGTAATTATAGCTATTAATGTCTGAAAGCAAATACAGATGTAAATAAACGAAAACACAGGTATTGCAGAACGCGCAATAAACTTTTGCACGTTTTCTTGTGTTTTCAATGGAGACATCAACTATTTCTGACGACTTTCTCCTTTTAATGTGCGATGTGTTAGTGATATCTAGATATTACGTGCTGTATCTGGCGTTTTGTTTAATAATCGTTCATTTTATTTGTAAGTCTTAATATGGCAATACCGGTAAATGAAAAAATGGTAAAGAGTGGTGACTAAAAGCACCTAACTATATGCTTACCGCTTCTTATGAATTGACTTATCTATACCTATCAGTGGACAACGCTACGCTTGATCATTTATGATAATAAGTGTGAAACCCTGTAATATATATTATTCAATGACCTGAAAATTGCCAATTTATTTAAAGTTATTTCGTCAAAAACTGTATCTAATTATCTTTTTGTACGCATGCATGAATGAAGATACGATTGTGTTTTTATTCATTGAGGCTATTGTTTTATTATTTCAGTAACACTTTATTGTAGTGCAGTGTTACGGAAATTGCGAAACTTTGTGATGATGCTATACAGAAGCTGTAAAACCTCACAATCAATTCGCCTAGCCTTTTCCCAACTATGATGAGGTTGGCTGCCAGTCTAACCGGATGCAGCTGAATACCAGTATTTTACATGGAGCGACTGCCTATCTGACCTGCACAACCCAGTAACTGGGTAATACGATACCCCTTGGTATACTCACTGGATGTCAGACTTTCGGGTCTCTGACGACCCGTAACGACTGCCAATGATTCTCGAATGACAGCCGGGACCAACGGCTTTACGTGCTTTCCGAGGCATGGAAGAGTCTCGGTATGTAAAGATGGTCACCCATTCACGGACCAACCCCGGCAAGCATAGCTTAACCTGATGGATCGACCCGTGCGGCTGTTATTACTTAGCCAAGAGCTCCACGTCACGTAAACTGTAGTTTCGATATTTTTCATTTATTACTTCATAATCATTTTATCCTGTGTTTAGTTCCGAAACTATGGTAGTTTTGTCCTTAAGCCACTCTAGCCATCGGAAACTATGATAGTACATCACTCCCTTCCGTACCCTTTGGAAATCACCGGCATGACGCTTTTAACGAATATGTAGTTCATTTTAACGGAATTCAAAGAAAGAGGAAGTTGTCAATTCCCGAGTACGTTTTTTAGGCGAACTAAATGATGCATCAGCGGAACATCCGTCCGTTAAGTTGAAGATAGTCAGTTCGATCCCTGGTTCAAAACTTATTTCTCTCGAGACATTACTGATTCGCTATACTGTGTTTGTGATGACCCTAACTCCCAACATCTATTAGTAAAGTACTTGTGTGGAAATTATGCCTATTAAAAGTTAATTAGTGGGAGCACACACAGGATGTTCGCGCGGTATTGTCGTAAAACAAAATACTAAAAGTAAGGCCACGTTTATTTGATGTTAAGTGGGTTTATATTAAGTTTGCGAATAGCTAGAGGGCACACGTTTGATGGCAGGTCTGTTCTGTCAGCAGCCGCCGCATGTAAATATAACTTGACACATCAAAAATGTAATAGAGGGCTGACAGCAAAATTCACTGTTTTGAATAAATGAGTTATTTTATTGTCACAATGTACGAATAAAATTGCCCTCAGTCCTTAAACAATGCGATATCAGTAATGTCCCTTTCATGCGTTGCAGAATCGTTGTGTGGTCGATATCGATATGCCTGGCGGCAATTCTTTGAAAACGAAACAAGTTACACAAGCTAAGCGCCATGAAACGTTTTTTCCAGTTCATTAATTTGAATAATTTTATGTAAATATTAAATTAAATTACCGATCATATAATCGTGACCCTGATTGTGAAGTTTAAGGAAATTGTCACCAAAGTCCTTATATTTTAACTTCCTTTACAAGTGTCCTTTTAATTTCTCAGAGTGAACAAAGGTGGCGACGTGTATGAGTTTTACAGCTTCGTTAGTACTCAGTGACAGATTTACGTCGCGAGGCAGAGTATTTGCAAATTGACCATTGTGACGAATTCTATTATGAATCTTTTGTTTCGTTAGATTTGAATATTACTGCCTAAGTGATCATTGCCTTGCTAATGTTGATACTTAAGAGTAAAATTTTGTGTAAACATTGCCTACTCTGCTATCTTCTTAAAGATGTTTTTAAAGTCTTAGTAGAGGAATGGGGTCACCACGGTGCTCCTCGGTGACAGACGAACAAGTGATAGATTGCCGTGCGTGAGTGGTATACAGCGCAATCGTGCGCATCTCTATGTATAAATCTGAAACGTTAGTGCTATCTCTAGTTTTTACGACGTCGACGTGATTTGGATGCCACCTGATTAAAATAGAGATCACTTGTTTGTTTCATGGCTATATTTGCACCTTCCAGAATGTTGAGGTATCCCTATGAACCACTCCTTCGTTGATTACTAAGCCTTGAGATACCTATAGGTACGCATTGACTCGGCGACATCATAGTTGCAAAGTGAAATCAACAAATTGACCACAATACTTGCTCAATATTGACTTATCATCATTTGGATAATTCAAATGATTAAACTTTTAAAACGCCTTCAGACATCTTATGAAACCCACTTAACACCGAAAGTAAGCATTCTCAAACGTAAGACGAGTAAGTAAACAAACATTCTGAACAGGATCTATCTGCAAAGCATTGGTTATAATTACGGTTAAGTACGTTATTGTAAAATTCGTTTCACAGCTCGATGTGTGCCTTTCTATTCTTACCGTTTTGACCTACGATCCCCAAGCTTGAGCCTTGGCGAGTATTCAAAGTTCAAACTCAAGGTTTGACAACGCACTATTGAATTAAGTTAACGAGTTCACTATACCGAATTGCAAAAACAAAATTGATTGCGTCGTCTTAACGTTGTCAAAAGTGGGATAGGCTGGCAGTATGCCTGTGCTGAGAGCGGCCAAAGATATCTGAGGACCATGATTCAGCGAAGTAGCCTCGCAGGCTAGATATAACAAATTAGAATGAGTCGACACTTGGCAAGAAAAAGATCAAGAGATGAAGTCATAGGAAGAGCTTTTCCAGCTGTAGATTAACAACCTGTAACAGTAACAATTGCGGGCACCAACAGTTTATATTAAAGGCAAGATTAACATTAACCTGAATGTAGGGTGATTTCAAATTCGTAAACGTAAATGTCATGCGTATACGCAATGCGTGAGAAATAGTAATTAAGGCGGACCCACATATCAGCGACTCTGCGCCAAACCCAAGACATGTTCGTCATCTATGAGACCCGGATTTGGCGTAAACACAATCGGATTTGTATTGCACTTGTGTCACCTTATAGGTCAACTTTCTTGGATATAAATGACGCACAAGCACCTGTGGATAGCGACTAGGTCACGTCACGTATACTCGAGGTACGATACAGATCTCCAAGGAAAGTGTAATGACGTAATGTAAAAGTAGATTTTGGTCCAGTTTTTAGCCTTGACGATGCCTGTAGCAGGTGCTTTGTTTTAAGGCAGGACAAGGTTGCTCCGTCCGGTTTGGGATCGTTATAATAATGCGTAACGTGTGGCAGGTTGTTATCTGGTCCTCATTTAGATCTTTTAAAATCTCATCAATGTCCATAAACTCGACTCGCAATGAGCTATTTGAAGTGTCTGACAGGAAATTTTTCCATTGAGTTTTCTGCTCCTTTACACCCTGTATGGAAAATAACGCACATAACATAGTGACTTCCGAGTACACACCTAGTTCTACGAACGCACATGGCGTTCATACGGTATGAGTTTCGTTATGTCACGTCACAGTATATTCAACAGCCTCGCTGAAACATAGGTACAATTATCAGATGTTATCACAATAAATAGCAATTTCATACAGATTTTGATCTCGCTCTGCAATAGGGTCGCACGGTATAATTTACACAGAAATGTTGCTAGGATTTTTAATATTGCCTATTTGGCCCAGTTGGTATGTTCCTTGTTCGCGATCAAAGATTAATTTCAGAGAAATTTATAGGATTTGTGTTTATTATCGTCATATGTTACCTACTGTATAGTTCAAGGAATTTATATCAATAAATGTTAATGCTTTATTTGAATTATTCCACTTCCCACCAACAGAAATTGAAATAGGTAGGCAAGCATTTCAAGAGTGTTTTCAGGTCGAACCAGTATATGTTCTCGACCAAAGACATAAGGGATGAAGCAACCAGAAAATTCTAAGTTTTATGATAAAAATAAAACAACGATAAGAAAGCGACATTTTTGCGCAATGCAAGATATAATGCAAAGCTGTCGTTGGGCAGATGACCCTTCTAGGGCGGGCGGGCGACTCGACGCGGCCCCCTGACATACATACAAACACAACTAAAATTAGATTTGTGATTCTCTCACTACACTACACGCTAGACGCAAACGAATGGATTATAGTATTATTAGAGCGGGTGCGCGGTACAAATAACAGTGTAAATGAACTATTGCGGCAAGATTTGTTGCTATCCGGAACCCACCAAATGAGCAACAACCGTTTGATGAGCGAATGATAAATGGTTTTCGTAATGGCGCTCGGTGGGCGAATAGTGGAGTTCGCGTTTAATATTTGAGCTTGCTATTCTTCAAAATTGTGATAATATGTATTATGCTAGGGGTGGACTCTCCTACGTCTGACTAACTATAGTTAAGAATTAATAGGAACACATGTTCTAGTAAACAAAAGGACCGATAGTAATTTAATTTAATGTTTTACGTAAACGAAGACTAATAAAAAAAGTAAAAATCACAATTATTCGTTGCCCTAATCAACCGATCAAACGTAAGTATCGATTAATGCTTTTTCCGGGAAAGGAAGTGAATGTTACTTCGTACGTCAATGCGTGATTCAAATAATGCTATATTTACTTTAAATACTGAAGACTGAACGCTTTGATGAAAAGCTACGGTTACTTAAAATGTAGGTCGAATAAACGTTGAATATCCTTTCAGTTACTTTTACCGAGCATATTGATCTTGAATAAAAATAGTTCAGTCACGAATGCGAACTATGCAGCTTTGATTCATTTACCTTCAATTATTTTATAGTCACACTTGAAACACGAAAAGTAATTAAATTATTATTAAATCTGTCATGAATTTTGTTTATAAATGGTAATAAAATGTTATTATTATTTGTACTGAAAATATTGTTGTAAGTTTATAGTATAACTGTATTAGAATTCATAACTTTGGCGTATAGTGTGCTAAATGCTCGCTGGTAAAACAAAGGTTTGATACTTATATAAGTAAACTGGTGTTTATGTCATCGTCCTCACAAGGTCGGTCACTCATTGCTTTTGTGATACTCGCATAAGATGTGTTCAGGGGGAATTATTTAGGGTTGTCAAGAACAGGAATTTAAATAAAAAATAAAAATAAGCATATTTGTTGTCTTCGTCGTTTAAATAATGTATGTATCATAAATATGTTAGAACAATAAATTATTGTTGATATATTACAGGAAGACGTATATTATCGTTACTTTTTAATAGTAAGTAGTCAACGTACCTACTCTAGGCAATAGAATATTCACAACACGGCCGCGGAGACCCGTTAGCCTACTCTGTAAGTGGAATACTGATACAAAACAGTCAATCGCCTCTGAATCCATCATAGTAATGACTGTCTGTGGTTTATGACTCTATGTGCTTTTAAATTGTTAAGTTTACTAGCAACATGATTTAGTAAACGATATGTTCTGGTCTGATTTTCATTATACCACTAGTTTAGTAAATTTGGAAATACTTTTTCGACGTTTCTTTTGAAATGCATGGCTGCTGGCTTTTTGCTATCCAAGTCCGGAAAAGTGTTGTTTTATCATTCTGAGGAAATATTAAATGGCGTCAGGTCCATCGCAATAGCCGTCGGCTTGCCCCGTGTCTTGGACGCTAATACAGTCTTTGCCGAAATGTGGGTGTAGTAGGTGAAGGCGTTGCAGTATTTCTTAAATCCGTTTCTCAAGAGCTTCGTTAACCGTTTATACAACAAAACGCTTATTCACTTTTAGAAAGGGCTCTCACAAGTAAGTTTTATGTCAGAAGTTATGTACGTAAAGATCACATAACCATTGCAGAATCATGTTCATGAGAACTGACATTTGTCAAGCACATAAAAATGTCAGCAATCATCTGATCAAACGGTCTATGTCCTGGCGTAGGCGCAACGCTCTCTTGTACTTTGACTAATATAGGTACACGTACTCCTGACTGCAGGGTTGATATTATTTAGGGACATGTAGAATTAAATAATATTTGCAGTCATTAACTTTTCAACAGTCACATAATGTCTGTAATCTGGATACTTAATTATGGTCAGTGTTATCAATATTTTTTCTGTAAAATATCGATGTGTCAAAATTTTAATTGTTATCGCTCTATTCTGAAGTCACACTCAAACGAACATGATTAAGAATCATTGAGCCCTTTACAACGCACAGTCATAAATTAATTGTATATTTTAAATTATGTCAGCCCTATAGCATTTTAATTTGACGTTTCAACGTTCCCAATTGATGCCCACGCGCATGCTGTTTGACCCTCTCTAACCAGCCATTCACAAAATTACTATTGAGACATCATCCGCAATAATTATGCTTTATGAGCACAATTACTATGGCAACGACTTTGTCTAATACTTCTTCAAAACTATGGTGTACCTATTTGCTTCCTTTACTGGCTAAGTTATTGTCTCCTTATTCTTTTTAGTAGGTTAATATTTTGAAGCACCTGCAAGCCTCGTCGTGGGCAGAAGAGTCATGATTAAACTAGTTTAATGTCGAGATAACAGCAATTTGAGCTCCGGTCTGCCTGTTAAAAGAGAGAAACAACTATACTACTATTTCTTGGCACAGTGACATATTCAAGAGTTCCTATGGTCGGGCTTTTTTTTGGATGGGAAATTATCAATTAACTTCTCCCGCTCTCGATGGAGCGGGAGGGCGTGTCAGACTTACTGACTAAAACCCACCCGTGTTCCTTCGGTTGCCTGTACGTTGCCAGGGGCCACGGTATCCCTTTCGGACTTTCCCGCAACCCCGGCAGGCATCGGTCCTATCAGACCCCTTCAGTTGCTGACATCTCTTTGAGGCGCGCGTGGAACACAACGCGCCGTCGACCCAGGCCGTGGTCCTTATAGAGCGGCGACCTGAGGGCGTGAGGGTGCGAAATTTGCCTCTCTCTCACGTTCCATGAAGGTGATGGCCTCCCATGCCCTCTCGCTCCATACCATGGCCTGGACCAGGACCGGACGCGAGAGATCCCCGCCACCGATCGCCTCCACGAGGACACAGCGATGCTCTGCCCAAGCCGGGCAGACCTTCACCGTATGCTCAACCGTGTCCTCCGGGCGATCCATACAGTGATGACACCCGGTCGTTTCCTCCCGCCTGATACGAAACAGGAACCTCCCGAAACAACCGTGGCCGGTGCAGACCTGCGTCAGGCGGAATGTGAGGACGCCGTGGAACCTCCCTAACCACTCCTCAAAGAGGGGACTTATCGCCGCAATAGTGGCGTGCCCATCTTATGGTCGCCCTTAGGTGCAAAAAGCAACTACGAGATAATGCAATGCTTTATTGGTATTTCAGTGTTTTTGTTTATTATTTCATCAAATATTTTGATCCAATTTGTCACAAAACACGCGAAATATTACAAATTGGACTGAAAAATGAACATGTTGGAGCTTTTATTGTTACCACGTGGCGGAAATGGGCGCTGTCAGCCGAACCTAATGATGCGTGAAGCGAGTGGCGGCGCGCGTGGGAACAGTTACCAATATAAAGAGAGACCATTTTTTACATCTGCTAAATCAAAGCTGCCTTTTTGTTGTCCTACTTTGATTAAATGATTGGATGGGCTCGTGATTTCGTGGACTGTGGAATAAAATACGGAAAGGAAGAGAAATTGATGCGTTCGTTTTTCCGCAGCTGTTAATGTATGATTGGATCAAAATATCTATGATTTAAAAGTGATAGTAGTATAAATTTTAATTGTATGTTGCCTAGTAAGTGCCTGCTTGAAATATTCATATCAAATAATAGATACGTGCACGGAACACCGCCGATTTCACTTCGTAATGGTTAGCGTCGGTACAGCTAAGGGCTTGCCGTGTCATCACGAAATATAGAAAGCTGTGTTTTATGTAACTCTGTTAATTAGTTCCTGGGACAAAGGATAAGATACAATTAACAATAATTTTAATAAAGACTTTCTCATAAAGATAAATATTTTACTTAGCTCATTGTGTATTTTTTTCAGTTGAGGCTGTAATGTAACAATATGAAAAACTTAAACAATTAAATTGTGCTACATTTCGCAGTTTATTACTATCTATTTCATTGATCTTGAAAACGTTGTGTTGGTTGCATTAGTATGTAGGAATGAATGTATTGGATAACAATCACACCAAGGGTATCTGTATGCATATTAAATACCGGT
This sequence comes from Xanthia icteritia, assembly GCA_949128155.2. Classification (NCBI taxonomy): domain Eukaryota; kingdom Metazoa; phylum Arthropoda; class Insecta; order Lepidoptera; family Noctuidae; genus Xanthia; species Xanthia icteritia. Next base: position 11,917,841 of record OX421930.2, read on the forward strand.
GTCTTAAGAATGCAATGTCAATTAATACTCCGTTTAATGGAAAAACAAAACGTTTTGTAATCACCGATTTGCTTTCGTTTAAACTTCTTACTATTTCTATCAAATCGTGAGAATTTTCCGGTTGTGTAATTATAAAGAGAACAGAGGAAGCGAGTCGGCTTCTATTAGCGTGGACAGCCGCAAACGCAGTAACTAGACCAATTTTAAGACAGAATGTCCTAAATATTGTGGTCGGTGTTTCACGTGGAAGGGTCTAAGTATGTTTATTATGTGAAGTAGCAGCAATACGTTGCAATGTTAAAAGATACAAAGCTCTTGTTAATTAACGTTTATTGTATTTAAAAGTCTCATTAAAAGCACATCTTGCAGCCAAGTGACATTTTATTTTTATATCTGTATCCAAGTTTACTTTATTGTCTAACTTCGCCCCTGAAAATGATGATGAATGAGTTTTATATTTTACACGGGCATAATGAAAAAAACCCACAATGAGTAAAGCCGCTGAAGATTACCATCTCTTCATACATGGAATACGATTTTAGAGGTCGATTCACTGATTAGTCGGATCGTGACACACGTCCTCGTGCCTGCGAACAAACGATTAAACTGTATAAACACTTGAATATTTAAGAGCATGCATTTTCATGCTCTTCTAGGAGTTACGTTAAAGATAGCCCTCAGCTTCTTGACCGTTACCTACAAGTAATGTGTCAAACTTAGATTATGAATAAAACAACCTTTAGAACGCAAATGTAGTTGCTGGCATCTTACCCAAAGCAGTCGTCTTGCTGCATTTTCGTACAACTGTTGTCATGTGTTTCCTTGATTTATATCACCAAAGAATAAAAGTTTCTACTCATACTTTTAAATTCAATCCACTTATTCATACTGCAGGGTAGTCACAACCGTCGGAAGTATAGTATTATAGTGTGGTCCGAGGTAGGCGTCTGCTAGCAACCTGTCACTCCTACGCACAGTACTTAGCGCTGATCTCTGACCCAGCGCGATGCTGCGCGCGTGGCTATGAATGGTGCCGGCGTATTTAACGATAACATTAAGTACTAACCGTTTTGTTAACGTGTTTCTATGACTTCATTGAAGAACGAGAGATCGTGCTCATACCTCACGCAGATCGATCGTTTAACTACTTATTTCTTGCTCAAGCAACGTTCAACACCCCTAACCTACTTATGTAATTATCATGGCGGCCAATAACTGTCAACAATTGCAGCCAAATCCAAACCGCACTGGGCTGGGCCTGCCTGGTGGATTATGTCCCACTTCCTCTCTCAGAGAGGAGGCCTCGGTCCCAGCAGTAGGAACGTTACAGATTGATCATGCAACCCAGATTTAAGCCTCGTGCAGACTAGCGCGACGCGACGGTGCGACGCGACTCTAACAAAACAATTTCTAAGAAAAAATCACGGTAGAACAATTATCGGTGTCGCGTCGCGCCGTCGCGTCGCGCTAGTCTCTACATACTAACTGCGAACTCTACATAATATGTAGAGTTCGAGTAAAGTCTCGTGCAGACTACATATTATGTAGGCAGATGATCAAAAAATAGAGAATCACACGTCACTCGTCGATTTCGATCCCTATTATTCTGTAAATTGAATAACTTCGATTGTACTCATCGTTTTTCTTTTGTCCTACAGAGCCACCGCGAGTTGCAGCCGCGGTGGGGCCACGCGGCAAACGTGTACAGACGCCGCAGCCAGTGCGGACGCCGCCGGTGCCACTCGTCGCGCCGCAGCCGCAACAGCCGCGGGAGCAGGCCGTTGCGCTCGCGCATGCTGCCAAAGGCGTCGAAGCCCTGGGCGTTTTAGTCCAGTATTTAGTGTTTCGAGTAAGTCAAGAGCTCGAAGTTTTAGGACTGGTTGGCCCTATCACAGTGAATTCACACATAACTAAGCAACCCACACTGGTAGTAAACTTGTAGTAGCATTTTTAAAACTACCAACATCAGCGTGACGTAAAAGTTCCATAATGTCGTCACATGTCGTAGTGATTTACGAATGTGGTCGACGATTTACATAAGCTGTAGGCACTCTATTGTGTTTACCAACCAACTCAACAAACATTTGACAAAGCTTTAAGGCCAATGCGGTTCGATGTACGTTGAAACTTGGAACAAATATTTGTTTGGTCATACAGATATATTTTACGAGTATGGATGTTTGTTCATGGTTTTTGTGTAAGTGATGACCCAACATAGTGTATTCATTCACTTTGAGGTTGTTCATGTAAAAAAATACCATGAGTTTTTAGTCAAATGATCTGCGTGAATCCACTGGTAGTACCTATCTGAATATTAGCTTAGTGCCTTAGGGCTGAGCAGAACAGGCAAGCATACTAAGTACCTATGTGTCATTGTGCAATCCACAATTGCACATCCTTGCAATTTGTATCCAAAAATCCTTGTTAAGTCGACTGGATTACCTAATCTGTATGAACAGCCGCACTAAAATAAAGGTAGTATACTAATGGTCGTATATAATATTTCCAGTTGGACGCACTAAATGGCAGCAGTTGGCGCGTGGAGGCGGAGCGATGGCGCGGCGTGGCGGCCGCCGAGCGCAGCAGCGCCGCGCGCGCCGACCGCGACCGGCAGCAGCGCGCGCAGAAAGATCTCGATACCAGTTAGTATTAAACACTTTTCATCATAAATCATAATCATTCAGCCAAAAAGGGGAGGGGAGTTTTATGTCCTCTGCTGAACATAGGCAGACCGTTCATATTATGCATAATTATAGTAAGTATCCAGCAGATTCCCGCGACGCTATTAAAATATTTAAATAACTTATTCAACCTGTTGAATGCACCTGCACTAGGTATTATTATAGACTTATAAAAACAAGAAGTAGACAGTAGTTTACCTCTCTGGGTTATCGACTGCATATTCCAGTGCTGCTCTTCTTTGTCTTTAAACCTCTGCAAAAAATATAAAGTTCGTAATCACTTATGCACATTTTAAATTCATGTATTCTGAGTCCGTTCCATATTAATGTTATATTAACGTATAATGACGATAATTCCAGTCGCAGAATGCCTGAGCAAGATCTCAGAGCTGGAGATGGAGGTCTCATCGAAGGAGGAGGCGAACGCGCGCCTCCAGGCCAAACACATCGAGGAGGTCGCTACACTCGCCAATGACATCAAGGGACTCAAGGTAACCACAGTCATTAGCATTCCTTTGCGACTTTAAATAAATCTCAATTAATATTAATTTATGGACCGACTTGTATTACTGGAATTGTTTAATATTATAATAAAGCTATGTCATTTTATTTATAGGATACAATCGAATCCCTGAAACACGAAGTCGCCGAGAGTAGGGCGCGTCTACACGCGCACAGCGAAATCGAGCGCACATTACGCGCGCAACTAGAAGCGGCGCGGGCGGAGGTAGAACAGAGCAAGTCGTACAATACATCGGTGATGTCGGCCAACACGTCGACCGACACGTCGGTGGACACATCGGTGGACACATCGGTTGACACGTCGTGGGACAAGTCGTGCAACATGTGCGACGCGGCCTGCGACCCCGTGTGCTGCGAGGCGGAAGATTGCGAGCTGCGATTAGCTGCGAATGAGGAATTGAGCACAGATGCCAACGAGTTGGCAGCTGAGGTTAGTACTACCCACTGAAGCTATTAATAACGCGGTTATAATTATTATAGTCATTGAAATAAATAGTCCTGCCGTTAATTATTAGTACAAATAAGTACTAGATTTAGCAAAAATTAATTATGTTTGGTAGGTAGGTATTTGTAAACGTGTAACTTATAACTGACTTAATCGATACAATTGCCCCTCCAGGTACGATCACTCCGCGCGGTGATCGAGCTGAAGCAGGCGGAGGTCGCATCATTGCGCGATTCGCGATCAGAACTTGCGGTGGAACGAGAACGTCGAGCGGCATGCGAGCGAGAGGCACGAGCCGCGCGTCACGCTGCTGAGGAACTGCGCGAACGCGCGGCCGCTCGGCAACGCGACACCGACCGGTTGCGCGACGACAACAGGCGTCTGCGCGACGCTGCGGCGCGCGACCGCGACCATGCCGCGCGTCTTGCCGCGCTCAACGAGGAGCTACGATACAAGCTTAGACAGAAGTCACAGGTGGGTTTAGTGCGTAGCAGAGTGGAGTGGGGCGTATCTTCGTGGATGGCACTATCTATACTGCATGTGAATTGTTCCAAGAACCCATGAATGTTTCCAAAAATGTTTTAATATAATTATTTCCTAACCTTGTTTGGTAAACTTTTCACTGCATATGGTGATGAGATCACCTGATGATAAATATTTGATGTCAATACTCTTTTTTCTATTCGTAGAAAGGTAATCAAATCGTTAATGAAAGGTTAACGATACTATTCTCACCGTCTAAGTAATAATAACAGTAATAATACTTTGTTGACACATCAAGACACAATGATCAGTGTAGCTGATTTACTTACTTAGTCTATTGCATTACATTACTGCGGAAATTATAACATCGAAGTCACCAAGTTGGACCAATAATAGTTTGAAATCGATTTTCAATTTGATTGTCGTCACGCAGGTGGTGTCTCTGCTAGCGGGCGGCGGATACATCGAGAGGCCGCCATTGCGCGCGCGCACGTCATCGGGTGACTCGGGCCGCTCGGCCTCGCCCCCACCCGACTCGCCCCCCTCCCCCGCCGCCTCGCCCGCGCCCGACTCGCCCCCACTGCCCGCAGTCAAGGGCGTCGTTGAGAAACACGATTCCGTCAGCTGGGTGCTGGAGATTGAAGAAACACCTGAGGAGGTGGCTTCTAGGTAAAGAATTTAGATCTTACTGAAAAATATACCTTATTGTAGCTTTTTATCTCTCTCTTATCTCTAAGTTTTATTGTGACAGCTTTAGTTGAAGGAACATTAGATAAGTAACGAACCAATCGTTATGGTGCACAGGTTGGCCAGGCGGTCCTCATTCCGCACGGCCGCGTCGCCCAGCGGCGTGAAGCGTCGCGGCGGCGGCTCGCCCGGCAGCTCGCCGGCGCCGGCGTCGCCCGCGCCCAACGCGTCCAAGCTGTTCCGGCCGGGCGAGCTGGACTTCCCCCCGCCCCCGCTCAAGGAGTCCGCCGGGGAGGCCATCTACATCTACGACGATCGTCAGTATTGAAGTGTTGAACTGCTGGACTTTTTGTGCTCGCGACCGACTAGTTTGCGCCGCGCGTGCGCCGCGGACGCGCGTCGTCCGGAACGTGTTCTTGCCGGAGATGAAGTTACTGCATCGCGTGGAGGCGTAGGTTATAGGAAACTGGGACCCGACCGGAGTGATTTCTCTGTATCTCGCGTTTAAGAATTGAATACGTATGTACCTTATATGGAAATGGTGAATGAAAATAATGAAACTAAACTCACATGATACCTATGGTCTAATGCTCCTAGCTCTGAACACCATTTTTAATGGACTTTGCAAATAATTTATGAGCTTCAAATGTTATTTTACGTAGATTTAATACGAGTTTGCTCTTTCTCAATAGAATTTAGCTTGAAGTGATAATGATATGTTATTCTCATAAACGATATTAAAAACAATACCTTAGATATCTCATAGTAATCCTAGCTGAAGGGTTTTACCTATTTATCTTATTTCAATGTTTATCGACTTCACACGTTTCTACCATTAGTGGATAAATTAAATGAAATAAGGTAAGAGTAGCTCCAGACTCACTTAAAATATAAGAATTTGCTTTTATCAACATTCTGGCCTCGGAACGGTATACTCGAATTGGGCTGCATTTGGAGGAAAGTGTTTATGTACCTGTGGATTGCGCCAATCAATAAAAGTTAAAACTTAGTGAACTATCTTTATACGAATACTTCTCGTCTGTACTTCTTTTCATTTCCATTTAAATTATGCTTTATTTATAATCTGTTTCATGTCTCTCTTACGTATCTTTAACGTTTATTTTACTTAACTTTTTAACCCTATTTCCCCTTTTATTCATTGGTGCAATTATTCTTGTTTCTGATTGTTTAATAATAAAGAAAAATATGTGCTTTGATAATGTATTATCCTGTTCAGGCTTGTCAGCACTAGCAGGTTGTTAACTGTATTACTTAGCAATAGATTGATCGTATAATTAGGTATTTATATTGTTTTTGTATTGTATTTTTAACTTAATTATTATATTTTATCACACTCGTTGAATTATTTTGTACAAATAACAATTTTAATGATGAAAAATTAACATAGTTTTAAGTGAAGGTGTTATTATGACGTTTTTATTCTGTCTGTCGGAGTTTGACGCTTTCTTTTGATTAGGGCTGCAATACTTTCTTCTATTGTGAATGTTAATTTTGCATTATTTTTTTAATGTTTCTTTTTAGATTAATATAAGTAGTCCGCTATTCTAGAAGAAACAGAGAAACCAAAGAGTCGCGTTCATCTAAACTCTTTGCCATGTTCCTTAATTTCAACAAGTCTGTCATCGTGATGCATGATAGATTACATTGTAAATTCAGTTAATATGATTTTTATTTATTTTTAAGCTTATCGTTATATTACATTAAATACCATTCCAAAATTAAACTGTAATCATAAATATTATAACGTGATTGCGAAGGATATTAATATAAAGAATAAAATAGTATGTTAAAGACATGGTTGTTTGATTTAAGTTTCCACAACATTCCGTCAATTACAGTCAATCAGTGAAGGTGATAAACAGTTGGCTCAATTAGATGAATTACTCCCTTACAAGGTTAACTTGGCGAGCACTAGGCACTCTTGTGAGGAAGTCGATTGTTTAAATGGCTAAATTATTCGGTCTTGTTCGAGTAGGTAACTACATATCTCAGTTTCTGCGCTGACTCAATGTATGAAGTACCTGCCTAAACAGGGTGTAAAGAACATCTACCCGCAAACTGTTACCATGAATTCAGAACATGATTCTAAACTAGACCCACTAGTGTTGAAGTTTATGGCCGTTTCGAAAAAAATATCAGTTGTTCCATACATTTTGACCGTGAAGGTATTACTTTTGTATGAAATAGCAGATTTTTTTTAAAGTCTACGAAAAATGTTTCGTTTAGGTTTTTTTTTCTGGGTTGTCTAGAATCATGTGCTGTTATTCATGGTAGCAGTTTGGGCGTGGATGTTCTTTACAGGCTTTCCAAACACAAAACGCTTAGATATGATAAACTGCCCCCAGTCAGCATTTTCTAGGTTAAATACCAGAAAAGAAAGAATCACATTGCAATCAATTAATAGCAAGGATTGATGGACGCAAGATGGTGAAATTAATGATAATTAGCAACGCTGCTGACTTGCCAATCTGTGAACTAGGTACCAATGTTGTGTTGCTCATCGTGGATGATAGAAAAAAAAACAAATGCGGATACTGCATTCCCGTTGCATAACTCGATAAAAATCCCTTCAGACTCATTCTACAAACGACGAAATTAGCATTCTAATTAAATAACTTTTATTATCAAGTTTCAGATTCTAACCATGTAAGTAGGTAACGTACGAAACACAGCCCTTGGACTCGATTGTTATCATTGACAATATTTATTTTACTTTTTATAGTTCAATTTAATGGCCCAGATTATGTGAATACTAAACTGTATATCTACTTAGGTACATAGTCACGGTTCTGCCCAATTTTGAATCACACTCTCACACCTTAACTTGGAAACCACAAATCGTCCACTCTCTATAAGTCTGACTCAGCCCAAACATCGAAGAAAGTGAAGCTATCTAATTACGCAACACATTTTCGTAAACGATTACGACAAATTTGTTTCATTTTGACAGTTCAATAACATTCATTGCGTTATTTACGTTGCTGAGCAGATTTTTTTTTTGGACTTATTAAGCAATGGATTAGCAATTTCAAGACGATTCAGCTTCTGATTGATCATGTATTACGCAATTAGGGTACAGGTCATTGTGAGTTTCGCAAATAAGTATGAAATGGGTTATATGACGTCATACACGATGCCAGACCTATCACAACATTGGATTGAATGTAACGTTAAGCCTACAATTACATTCAAGGAAACCATCGGCAGGTTTGCAGCCACAACACGTCCAGATGAGTCGTGAAAAAATGGTCACCCAACTGTTCTCTGACCGCAGTAAGGTTTCTATGGAGTCTGACTTTGTTAATTATCAAAATTAACTAATCTAAGTAGTTCTCGACGAATACTTAGTCCATATCCACACCATCATACTCAAACTCAAACTCAAACTCAAAGCATTTATTTCAATTAAACCATTTACAGGCACTTTTGAATTGTCAAGAAGTCGGTCAGTCAGAAATATGAAGCTAGTTGCCCATTCCAAAGCGTAGTAGGTACCTATGGAGAAGAACGGGCAAGAAACTCCACGGACTCTCTTTTAAATCAAAACATTGTTACAAAATATTGGTTACATCATTAATGTTGAAATTTAAAAATAATTAAATTAATAATTAAATTGAAATATCTATCTACTACCGACCTATAAGTTCTGTAACGGAGAAACTCCACGGACACTCTTTTAAATCAAAATATTGGTTACATCATTAATGTTGAAATTTAAAAATAACTAAATTAATAATCAAATTGAAATACCTATCTACTACCGACCTATAAGTTCTGTAACTACAATATTCCGAGGGAAAAAGCAAACCAGTAATGGCAACCAGTACGCAATACACATCCACCAATTCAACTTTAAGGAAATGTCCACTGCTTAATGTTGCGTGATTACCAGGTTACTCCATAGACGAACCAAGAATTGTTAAAGAAAGATGCTGTAAAAACCCAAACTGTAATCTTAAACGATGGTAGTTCTAGGTACAAGCCAAGCTATTCAAACATAGGTACAAACGGCTACATATCAAGCTATTTATTTCCAGTATCATCTGGTCTCGCATTGTGTAGGACTTCCGTACAATGCGAGGTCAGTTTATACTGGAAATGTATAACTTGATGTGTAGCCGTGTGTAGCAACTAAATAGAGGCAAGGACACTTGGCCTTGAGTTTAGTCGCTATTCGTTAACCAAAGCGGCATTATCACGACACAGTTAATTAGCAATTAAGCCAATAACCTTTATTAGTCTAATTTATTGACAGCATGGTGATTATATGTATATGTTAGTAACTACAGACGCCACCTGGTTGCACCTTTTCTCGAGAGGAGGACATAAACTCATTGAGATAATTGAGGACTTCATTAATATCGTCAGTAAAAACAAAAAAAAACAAATAACTCAAGGTCTTTTCATTAATCGGTGGCGGGGATTTCTCGCGTCCGGCCCTGGTCCATGCCATGGTACGGAGCGAGAGGGCATGGGAGGCCGTCACCTCCTTCTGCGAAGCAGTAATGCTCGCGAAGGAGGAGGCAGAACGCGTGAGGGAGAGGCAAATTTCGCGCCCTCACGCCCCTAGCCGCCGCAGGAGACGCCCTGGGCGTCGGGAATCGCAGGCCGATTCCTGGCTACCGTAGGCGCGGGCTTGCGGACGGTGAGCAATGGGTAGCTCACCGTCCGATAAGGACCTGGCCCGGGTCGACGGCGCGTTGTGTTCCACGCGCGCGTCAAAGAGATGTCAGCAAGTGAAGGGGTCCGATAGGACCGATGCCTGCCGGGGTTGCGGGAAAGTCCGAAAGGGATACCGTGGCCCCTGGCAACGTACAGGTCTTTTCATTACAATAATTTTAGGAATTTTAAACCAACGTGAAAAAAAAATGTAAATTAAACTTAAATATTATGTTTAAAGATATTTATGCCCAAAAAGATATGTCACTTAAATGAAGATGTTTCTAAGCTAAATTACTTATAAATATTAAGTTCGTTACGATCGTCTGCAGAGACTGGATATTTTTGCGTGCGCTTTGAATGAATTCGCAAGGGTTCTATTGAATGTAGTTAGTTATGTAAGGTAATTCTAGTAAAACATTATGTTGGTTGTTATTTGTTATTTGTTGTTAGGTATCTAAGGATAAATAAGTCATTGTTTTATTTTTAAGTTAAATAATATTGTTAGTATGTAAGTAAATAGTATATAGATTTTTTAACTGTTAGCTGAGTAAGTACTACACTGTCGCATTAGGTTTAGGCCTGTAATGATAGATGTAAGGAAATAAATAAATAAATTATCATAGATACACCCGTGCATCCAATGCATTTATTTTATGTATTATTTTCGATTTTCATTACAATCATTTTCTTTTTTAATAAACAAGACAAAAAAAAGAAAAGGTATTTAAATTTATTTAACTTTAATTATCGTTTTTTTTCGGTATTGTTGGCCTAAATGAAAAAGTATCATGGTTACAATACGTGGTTAAAAAATATTGCCAATGAATTAGATTTCAGCCTGTATAGATCAAAGTTCGTGTTAATAGTCTAAGTTAAAATCCCCTTTTGTCAAGTGAGCGGAAAATAGGAAAGACATCTGGCGACCTACTCTAAAAGGAGCAAGGAAAAGAATTTATATTAAATTGCAACAGTAGGTAACTGGAATCTTTGCTTACAAGCTGAACTAGCACGCTCGCTAGGTACTCCCTATTAAATGTTTCTAGGAATACAGCCTGCAAGGAACAAGGCACATGATATATAATAGGTTACATGATATTACATGAAGAATATACTTACTTATCTATGTATGTGTTGTGCCGTAGCACAGTGTTTTTCAGCATTTGATTTTTCGGAAGATTGCTTGTATCGGGTTTGAAGAATCTGTATTAAAATGTTTACTATGTTGTGAGTTTCCATTTAATTAATTCCACTGAAGTTTAGACGAACAGCAACACATGTTTAAGTCAAAGTCAAATAATTTATTTCAATTAGGAAGAGAGATACAGAAACCCGCAGGGCAGCATGTGGCGATCTGTTGGGCAGTAGCGACCCCACGGACCCTATCTCCCGGGAGAAATTTAGTTCCTCATCCCTGGCTTGCCTTTATTGGCCGGCTGGAGTGAACACTGACGAGGAACAGACCTCCCACCTCATTCTTGCCTTAATTGGCCGGCTTGAGTGGAGATTCGCAAGAGCAAACGTGCTCGGAGGAAGGAAGTATTCCAGTAAGTACTCGTAGGAATCTTGACCATCTTCCGGGCTCTGGGATTGTTCTGAAAGCTGTGGAATAGTCCTCTCCACTCCTCAAGCACCTCAGGACATGTTGCCCCCTTATCGCTACGTCACTATGTGCTAGCGACAGTTTTCGGGGGCCCATAATTGAGGGTGCAAGTCACCCCCTGCCATTTTATTCGTGTACATATAAAACATTGATCAGGCAGGGGCCATAGTCTTTCCATAGTTCCAGGTCACCCGTCAACTTAAACCACCCAAACTCATAGTCCAATATCTTTGTTTCCATATCCTGCAATAGTCCTGCACCAACCGGGGGTTGTTCTTGGGAGAACTAGCATAGTGCGTACCTACAGGGATAATCGTCGGTTGGTGCCTCGTTTCATTAAACATGTCTAACGGGACTCTGCGAGTTGGCGTCGGCCCCTCGTACGCCTTCCAAAGGTCCGGGACCCTAGAGTCCCGAGAAATGACAAAGACATAATAATAATTTATTTATTTCACCAAAAAATAATACAACGAATTACACATACACACATCAACACGGTCTAGGGATATTTCATACTCAATTAAATAACTCAAAAAGTACTGGCCGCATTGTAATCTTTCATACACCGATTTGTTTGTAATTTATCTCAGACTAATTCCAAATTCAAATTTTTGGAAATTCTTTTGTTTCGGTGGCATAAAAATGTCTTGATGTGTAGGAGAGGGAACTTTAATTTGTGCGAAATTTAGAAAACAATACGAATTACGTTTAGTTACAGTTTTTTTTCATTTTTAAACGAAAGATAAAGTTAAAATTGAGGTATTGTAGCCATGCAACGCCAACATTTGACGAGGGCGGAGATGTTACGAGCTGTGGGAATGCTGGAAGCTGGGTCTGTTCAGCGTAATGTTGCTGAGGCCATAGGGACCCACCAAAATGTAATTTCAAGATTGTGGACACGCTATCGTGCCACAGGTGAAGTAGCGGAGAGGCACCGGGGGCCAAGTTGCATCACTACCCCCCGACAAGATCGATTTTTGCAAATTACTGCGCGAGCTCAACCAAATGCAACGGCGACTCAATTGGTCCAAAGGCTGCGAGTGGAACACCAAGTGCTTGTGAGTGACCAAACTGTAAGAAGGCGACTGCATGAAAGCAATCTACGCTCTCGTAGACCACTCCGGGTCCCACCTTTACGGAGAGGCAATCGTGGACGACGATTAGAATGGGTTCGGAACCACGTGGACTGGGGCCGTGAGCAATGGTCCAATGTGCTGTTCACGGATGAATCCAGGTTCGGCTTCTATCCAGATTCACGAAGGACGCGTGTTTGGCGAGTTCCTGGACGATGGAGCCGTCTTCAGAACCCTCAGGAAGGTCACCCATACCAAGGAGGAACAATTATGGTTTGGGCAGGAATTCGTCTTGGAGGACGGACGGATCTCGTTTGGGTGCGGGGCAATATGACGGCAGAACGATACATCCAACAGGTGCTGGGGCCCGTAATCTTGCCCCACAGAACACAAATGGGGCAAGATTTCCTGCTCATGCACGACAATGCCCGGGCACACACGGCGAGAACGGTAGCAGCTTGGTTACATACACACAATGTTAGGGCCTTAGACTGGCCTGCTCAATCGCCAGATCTAAATTCCATTGAGCATGCGTGGGATATGCTGCAAAGAAGAGCTCTGAAGGAAGTTCCTGAAAATCTGGCTACAGAAGATAAACTTTTTGCGCACCTCAGAAGGACATGGGACAATATTCCGCAGCAAGACATTGACAACCTTGTTCTGAGCATGCCGAATCGTTGCCGATGTGTTATGAACATCATGGGCGCTTTCTCAGACTACTAACTTCAAGTTTATAAACACAAATTAAATGATTTTTCTATTTTTTTCAGTTTTTACTCATAAATTAAAAGTTAATTCATATACGGTTTCCGTCTATGCTTCATTTTATTTCCATAAAATCCTGAAATTTTAATCGAAGTACCTTAACCATTATTGAAAAATGGTAGAATATTAAATAACGTATCTTTTAAATATATACATGTCATATAAATAATTAACACATTGATAGTAATTCGCTTTTTAAAAAATATCCCTAGACCGTGTTGATGTGTGTACTTAGAGGCTAGTATTTGGGAGTATATAACTTGGGAGCATCTGTAGGTAGTTTTTGTATAGAGAAGAATGGGCAAGAAACTCCACCATTACTCTTTTAAAATGTTTTCACAATATCATCTATACATTGATTATCTATCTAATATATATAAATCTCCTGTCACGATGTTTGTCCGCGATGGATTCCTAAACTACATAACCGATTTTAAATTAAATTGGCACACCGTGAGCAGTCTGGTCCAACTTGAGATATAGGATAGCTTAGATCTTTAATTATAGTCGCAATTTTATTTTATTGCAAATTATTTGTCTAAATAATTAATTGACAGTCACAACTTTGTTTCGTACCTGTCAAACATTTGTTGTCTATCCTGTCAAATACTGTATAAGTAATGATTGACATTTATGCGTGCGTTCAGAAATAATGACAAATGATTAACATTTACGCGTGCGTTCATAAATTTATTTTGTGTAAATTAAAGTTTCTATTTCCGAAAACAATTTATAAGATTTATTCTATAGGTTAACGAAAGCGTAAAGGTTGGTAGGGTAGGTAGGGTAGGTAGGGTTGGTAGGGTAGGTAGGTTAGGTAGGGTAGGTAGGTAGGTAGGGTTGGTAGGGTAGGTAGGGTAGGTAGGGTAGGTAGGTAGGGTAGGTAGGTAGGATAGGTAGGTAGGTAGGGTAGGTAGGGTAGGTAGGGTAGGTAGGGTAGGTAGGGTATGTAGGGTAGGTGCGCCATAAATAAGTACTTCGTGCTACCCGTGCGAAGCCGGGGCGGGCAGCTAGTATAATTATATGTGAAGACGATGCACCTATAATAAGATTACTATACCACGATAGGTAAAAAGAATGAAAACTGAAGCAATGACAGATAAATTAATTATGTGATAGATGCATGGTGCTCACATATTTACAAACATTATAAAATTATACGATATTCCTAACATTTTAAAAAGTAATACTATTAAGTCAGTATGTGAGTTCAAGTAATCACAGAATGTAAAATCAATGTTATAAAAAATTATATACAATTAAATTATATTAGGTATACAATAAAATTAGCAACCAGTTTAATTTGGCTAGACTCTAAATAGTCCTATGGAGCAGGACCAGCATTTTTATCTTGGATTTAATCCTCTAATTTGTAGTATGCTTGCTTACAAAGTGTACTTTTTATATGAGTTTTAAATTTTCATTCATTTAATCGTAATATATATACACGGTTTTTTAGGTTTGAAGGATTCTCATAAAATATACATATAATACCTATATTCACTTTAATTAAAACAATTATTTCTAAGCTAAATTATAAATATTAAGTTCGTTACGATCATCACTGCATACACACACGCACTGATGTGCATCAGTGCGTGTGTGTATGCAGTGATGATAGGTCGCGAATAATACATAAACTAAATTGCGTTAGATGCACATAATGCATTTAGTTTATGTATTATTTGCGATTTAATATTGAGCTAAATGAATGTATTGAATGACTGTATACATGAGGGTATTTTGTTTATTTTTCTAATTGTGTTCTTACTAATGTATTTATTTATTTATTTATTTATTTAACCATTTATGTACACACATTTATATAAACAGACAAGAAGAAAAGAACAGAAAAATACGTACAAAGGTGATGCTTATTTCTAAAGAAATCTCTTCCATGTATTTTTTAATGAAAATCTTAGTTCTCATCTTCACATTGGTGGCTCAGTGATAACGGCAGTGGTGGCCCAGTGGTAACGGCCGCGACTTACAAGTATATGTGGCCATGGGTTCGAACCCAGACAGGGGCTTTGCTTTGTGTAAATAATTTCATCACCACTGCCCTCAAAACGGTCAAGGATTACATCGCGAGGAAACCGCCATGTCCTAGAACCAAAAATTCGAAGACATGTGACATCTACCAACCCGCACTGGGCCCGCGTGGTAGATTGGCGGCCTGTGTCCCAGCAGTGGGGACATTACCTATAGGGTGATTATACTATGCATTACTTACACTTTTTTAGTAAAATTGATTCAGGATGTGAGAAACGCTCGAAAGACAGATATGATCAACCTTTTTTTTGCGGCAATAGGAAACAGATGCAAGAGATGATTCTAAAAATGGCGCGATCTCATTGATTCTGTTACCCGATTATCAATTAAACGTTTTACCCCTTCTACGAATATGAATTAGAAAGCATTGTAAGATTAATAAGAATACAACGTTAGTGCCGTGATAAGTAGTTTTACGATGACACAACCAAGGTAATGCTTCCACAGGATTTAGCGGCATATGGGCGTCGCCGCCAAAATCGTAATCAGCCACGATTATGTCAAGGAAAGTTCAAAATGGCAATGAAAACAGGCCGCAGCATATAGATACCGGCCCGTATATAAAAACAATTCGAAACTAACAAATGGACAATCCGTGAAAAATCCTCAAAATGTACACAAGTGTCTATATTGTTTTCTTAATCATTGGTACCGGTAAGTACGCTCTGTTATAATTACTCTATAAGTTTTCAAGCTAACATAGCCTCAGCGTAGATTTCGGATTTGGGTTCTCGTCGTGTTTTCGATATATTATCTAACATCGCTCTATCTTTAGCGCTACCGTCTTCCTCTTCACTGCGTAATTCGAGTTCGAAGATTTTCTTTCCCTAGCTTGACGAAAGCGATCAGCTCAATTTCCTTTGTGAAAAAAATAGCGGATCCGCTTTCCTTGTCTCTAAGGTCTTAGAGACAAATCTTTTTTGAGACGGTACTAATTATAACAATTACAATCGTAAACAAAAATCAAAACAACTATTAGAAAGAAAAAAAAAAAAAAAAAAAACCTCTATTAGGTATACAGAAAAGAGTTTCACTGAGTCCAACGCCAGTCCAGTGTTAGGTTCGCCCAAGTATCGCCAAAATAGTCAATCGCACACACAGTAAATCACAGTAATAATATCACAGTTTGATTTTAATAATGGCAGAATTTAAAAAGTTGAGAAACCTGTCGAGATTTGATTATCTAATATTTATTATCCTGTAGTGAAAGTGGTTATAAACTTGAACATATGTCATAGTTATTAAAATCCATTTTCGTCAAAAATATTCGCATATCGTCCGTATAGCAAGATAGAGATGACGCGGACGGTGCAGCAAGTAGCGCCGAACTGGGGGCCTACCACCACCTCTTTAAGCAGTATTATTTTAATATTACTTTAGTGTGGGAAAGAGATGAAGCTCTACAGGACGTATTGCTCCACCTCTTTCCCCCACTGAAGTAACATTAAAATAATACTGCAGAGGTGGTGGTAGGCCCCCTGATATATTCCGGCACATTACTCATGATATTGAAGCTGCTGAACCACTAATGATGACCACTTCTGTTCTGGTAAAAGCTATCCTGTGCAGTGAGAGATATACAGCGCGAAAGCAATTTGGAACTACAACATGTTTTTAGTTTTTTTAGCTCAAAACCATATTTAAATTTCACAGTGAAACTAGAAATTATACACAAGAAGAAATAGTAAACATAATTTATTTAGAAAGGCTAGGACAAAACCTACTCACTCATGGATTATATTATTTCAGATAAGATGTAAGATGTTTAGCAAACCTTAAGATACAGTGGGTCAATGGAATATTTGATTATGAGCCTATCTAGATAGATTATCAGTAGAAAATAATCTTAGGTAAACGACATCTTTAATACCTGTCATAAATAATTTGTAGTAGGTAAGTGACATAATTAGGGACATACATGCATTAACACTTTTTTGATGCTAAGTTAAGATTAATAATAATTAGAAAAACTGAAAATAGAAGAAAAGGAAATACGAAACGTACAATGGCAAAACGACAGTGAAAAGATGAATGTTATCATAAGAGTAGGTAGGTGCGAACGATTCCTTATGGATTTTCTGAATGGAATCGTTTTACGAAACCCGAATTATGTACTGATACCGACTGGTAGATACAATCATTTGAAGACTAGAGTAATCACTCCATGTTACTAACATAAGATGCGATTATATTTTGTTTACACGTAGAGGCTCTAGTCGGCTATTCACTCAAACATGCATGCAGATCAAATGCATAATATCACAGTGCGTTGTTGTGTTTTAGCAGTCGAAAGTTCAACAATCTTTTTATTTTTCAGTTATTTGCGGTGATGAACAAGCGAAGCTTAGGCTTTATTCTGGGTAAGTTTTATTTTCAAACAATTTTTTACTCTTAATGTGTAGGTATAGTTTCGTTTTCAGAGATGGGCCCACCATAATATTATCCACTTCTTGCCCTTATTCCTATTAGCGGGTCATCTCAGTAATCAACTCCTTACTAGACATACCTAATCATCTTTCACACAATCCTTCTTCGCCTCGTATGACTATCCACATTCATATTCATAACTTTCTTGGCACAACATGTTCCTCATTCATGAGAGCATGCCCTTCATGATAACCGATTTCCACACAAAAAGTCACCGTAGGTATATCTATTTTTTTAAATGAACTTGGCAATTTTTTTACAGTTCTTTTGAAAACTATACCGAAGTGCTGTTCAATGATGCCCCAAGTATATTTTCTATGTCTTGGTACAACTCTAGCAGACCAACGAAAATATTCGTCCATGGATTCACAGGAAAGTATTAGGAAAATACGACAAATATTTACTTACTAACTTCTGCTCGCGACTTCGTTTGCGTGGAAGTCGTAAGACTACATACTAAAATAACAGCCACATATAAATAAAACTTCCTTGTATACTACGTTTGTAGTTTTGGTATCAGCAGAGCAAGCGACATACAGTCCGTGTGAGAAGCAGCTCGTCCTGAAGTCGACACCCGCAGCCAGTAGTAATTTCCCATTGCTTGCGAAGTTTTTCGTTTTTAGTGAATTAAATAACGCCTCCGTTCCTGCATATACTACCTAATGCCACAACACTGACACACTGACTCATGCATTCTTACAGACTATTCCTGGCGAACAGCCATCGATAAAATATTATAACAGTAGACACGGGATATAAAAGTAAAATGCCTACTTGGGTTTCAACCTGACCTACAACTCGTTAGTCGCGGCCGTTACCACTGGGCCACCACTGTTCTCATTAAAGTCACCTAATCATATATATTAATATTTATTATAACCAAAGATGACAGAAAAGGCCTAAACTTTATGTTTTTCTGTGTACGTTTTACGAACTATCATATAATATTCTAACAAAATGTAAAACAAAGAATCACAAAAAATATCAAACATAGGTTTGCAAAGCAGTCGTCGAACTTTTAAGCTTTGTCGAAAGTTGATTAAAATAGCCGTTCTTATTATATTAGGTATGTCATGACTGGCTGCTTAGGTCCTTAAAGGCATAGCAGTCTGATAATCATTTAAAAGGTTAAATCTGTCTGCTATATTCGTTTCCTATTCAGCCCAGTAAAGCAATGGAATAATTCGGCTGTTGTCATACTCTGGTATATTGTGTTCTCTCTCATCTCAGTTTCATTTCCTACAAAATCTATGGGAACTTTTTGCGAATTCTAACTTTTCTAGTTGGTACTCAAACCTCAGGTTGTCCGATAGAATTTTCTGATCTATATCAGAAACAGGATTGATTGGAATCAAAAGTTTTTTTTTGTGAAAAATGCGCATTTTCTTGCTGATTGATTGATTTTCTTCAAAATCTGTTAATGCAAATTAAAATATTTCAAAAAGTTAAGAACAGTCTTTTAAGACGGTTTTCTTGTAGCGACAACAGTAAAGGTACCCGCCCTTATTGCCTCATCTCAAAAATCTACCCTGTATTGACTGCTTAGCTCCATAAAGGTATGACGTGATGATAATCATTTAATAAGTTTAATCTGTAACTATCTGCAATATTGTAACCTATTGGCTCGTCTTTTCGGAATTTGCGGTAAACTATAGAAGAATACGAGAAAATTTCAATATTGCTTATCCCCCATAGCAAATAGCGTGACAACTTAACTTATAAGCAAACTTTGAACAAAATCTACCCGGTAGTAGGTGTTTGTGTGATGCTGGAACATACATTCAGACAAACATAGCATAATTATCATAATCATAGTAATTATCATAGCATATTAATTATTTATGTGTATGTAATATAATAGATTAAGCATATTAACTCATCCCCCTAATACACGTATCAGGTATTAATATCTTACTTAGATACAATATTCAAGCGTGGTTTACGTATAAGTATATTTTCATATACATTATTAATGGGAATGAACAGTTTTCCGAATACAGTCTAAGTCGAGCTCGGATTCTGATTCGGATGAAGTGATCTCTGGCACATTTATTTGCGTTAGAATTATTCAAACTAAGGCCCTTTCTTCACTGGTCGGTACGTCGGCGGTGCGGGATCAGCATGCTCGGTATACCGAAAGCTTACCGAGCGCCTATATTTCATAACGTCAGGTCCGTAAAAGAAAGCAGTGCGGTATCGTTTCGGTATACAGAGCATACTACAACGAAATGATACCGCACCGACCTATGACGAAACGGCCTAAGGTCTAAATCTAACACGAAAAGAAAACTGATACTGGTAGTAACAGCCTATGGCATTAAGTCCACCTCTGTACATTTATCAAACTCAAACTCAAACTCAAAGCATTTATTTCAATTAAACCATTTACAGGCACTTTTGAATTGTCAAGAAGTCGGTCAGTCAGAAATATGAAGCTAGTTGCCCATTCCAAAGCGTAGTAGGTACCTATGGAGAAGAACGGGCAAGAAACTCCACGGACACTCTTTTAAATCAAATTTTTTTTTTACAAAATATTGGTTACATCATTAACGTTGAAATTATACATGTGAGAACAATGTAGAAAGACGTGCACGTTAAAAGCGTCCGTAATCAAAATATAAAAAACAAAGAACAATTCAAAAATTAAAATAAGCCATAGGGTATGGCAGCTAAGAGATGACCAGTCTCTACTGACGGCGCCCGTTCACGAACATGACGCATGGATTAGCACCATTCAGCTCAACCATTTTGAAGGGAGCTAAATGATCCAACACACGCGCCACCGCCAGCGAGACTTATGTGCTTGAAATATTAAATAAATAAAACACTATAACGTAGTCTTCACTGCCATTATTCATACTGCTTATTACGATAATCGGCTTAAGGTCAGAGCTCAGAGAGAGGAAATAATAAAAAATAATTTACAGGTCATCCCAAGGGGCCTGCGGTGACCGCTGTAATAACAGCGTATTTGGAGCAAGGACAGAGTAATGTTGCTCTCTTGAACTGGGATCGTCTAGCTGCTCCGATATATAATTCGATCCCTCAGTCTTACTTAACTTGGGCTATACCTAATGCATTTAAGGTGAGTTTATGAGTTACTAAAATAAATCTTTTTCAAAAACATTGTATTGCTGACAAGTCAGTTACAGACGTTTCGCATACGAGCTAACCTACAAGCGCGCTACATCTCAATAAGCCGAACACGCTATACGCGCCTATACGTGTTTGCACTAACAGGGGGTTTCGGTTTAAAGACATTTATTTCTCAAAGAACAAATTACAGTTCACTTAACGTGGTTTCACAGTAGGATTGAGGATTCGGTATTATCCTAACTAATATTATAAACTAGCTGCGCCTCGTGGTTTTACTCGCATAACTCTCGATCCCGTGCTAATATCGGGATAAAAAGTATCCTATGTCCTAGCCCAGGTTATAGTCTACCCATGTGCCAAGTTTGTTTGTTTGTTACGCTTTCAATCTAAAACGGCTGAACAGATTTGGATGAAATTTGGCACATAGGTAGACCATGACCTGGAAAAGGACATAGTTTTCATTCTGAATTGCAGACGAAGTCGCGGACAACAGCTAGTGAGCTTATAAACGCGTGTGGCAAACGCCCGTTTTTGTATACGAGAGTACAAAAACACATAGAAAAACGCCAGAATTTTTACATACGTTTCTCAGCTCTTCCTTGTTATTTAATCTATCTCATCTTATTCCATTTCATTTTAAAGAATAAATAAGTATCAATTCCTTATGCCAATATCCCTCCACTCTCACTACTCTTTTCCCCTCTAAATTGTATAAGTATATCAAAGTGCTGTCGACAGTCTCAATGCTTCCTTTGTTTCTGCTCGAAGCGGAAGCGTAGGTAATGTATATCATTGTATGAATATGTATTAAGTTTGATCTCTGAAGTCTACACGTGCCTATGTGTAACCAAGCTTCAGACATACCTGCATAACATTTAAAGTGCTACCAAAAATTTTGATTACCCGACATTTATAATAAAGACAAGCAAGTTTGTGCAATAAAATGGCGACTTTAATCGCGGGAAGTCTTAATTTCGGCCACTTTGAATAAAAATGTCGGTTATAATGAGTACAACGATGTCTTACTCAGCTCGCTGCGGACTTTGCTGACGTTTTACTGAATCTGTCCGCGCACGGCCTGGATTTGAATAAGACGCACTTAGTGGGCCATTCCCTGGGTGCGCATATTGTTGGCATCACTGGCAACAAACTGGCGAGGAAAGGAATCCAATTGCGTTGGTAAATATTCGCTTACTTCGTCTGTTTAATATTTTAAGTACCTACCTACGGGTTTAAGCCCAATGCAAATATTTGGATGAAAGATCTAGTGTTGGTCAATATTTGCTGTTTTAAAGGTCAGTGTTGTTAAAGCCTGATTAATGAATATTTGGGTGCGTACCTAAATAAAAAGTCGATAAGAATTTAACCAAAAGTACATCTAAAACAAATCGAACCCAAAAATTTCATGCTCCATAATTTAGAGATAATAATTTCCTCTATAATTTCTCTCCTCATTTACCGATAATAAATTTAACAGGATTACCGGTTTAGACCCTGCAGGCGTCGTATTTGATGGCAAACCATCGTCTGAGAGGTTAAACCCTGCATCTGCGAAGTTTGTGGACGTCATTCACTCAGACCCTAACAGATACGGCAGCAGGAAGGAACTGGGTACCGTTGACTTCTGGCCTAACTACAGGGTCTTTGGGACTGTCGTGCAACCTGGCTGCGACAACAAATGGCACCCGAGGTTTTCTCCTGAAGGTAAGATTTTCAAAACCAGTTAGCTCTTTGTTAGACTTGCCGAATTCCAGAGCAATAATTTAAACAAAATTTATTTGTATTTATTCGCAACAAATACTACTTAAAGTACCTCGCTACCGACATTTCATTTCTGTTTTGGTTCAATTTGTATTTTTCGGATTGTTTTTCTTTTATTATTTTAGTTATTGTGAACAGTGAGCATTAAAATTGAGTAAATTATAAATTTTGGTACAAAACAACACCTTTTTGCGCTTTTTGTTACAGACCTTTTTGTAGAGTTTTCAGATTTTGTTTGACAGATTTGTTGACAATTCTATGTTGTCCTCGTTCGTGTTTACCTACATTTTGCATTCACTGTATCATTTTCAGATCTGTGCAATCATCACAAATGTTGGCAGTTCCTCGTGGACTCTATAAAGTACCCAGGGTCTGTGATGGGAAGCTACGCTAAAAGCTTCAGGGCATGGCAGAACTATTCAAAGCCGGAACGATTCGCTACTGTATTGGAAATTGGAAAATATTATGACAACGTGTAAGTTTCACAATTTATATTTATTTTCAGATGGATTGTTTCAGTATTTTTCTTATTATGACAGACTACAGGTATTTAGCACACACTTCTAACCTGTCTGAAAAAGAGCAACCGAGTGAGTGAAGTAATAACAATTAATATTAATACGCAATGCCTCGTTTGAACCGTTCGGTGGCGGGCTATATTTTACGCGAGCCACTAACCGCTGCCACTGGCGCGGCGCCGCGTCCCGCGTTAAACATTCAGCTGCACAAGTGACACTCATAAGTACTTATGTGCCTGATATGTGCTTGCCTACATACCAAATATTAATTTTTGTAACTGGTTCAGGTATCGACCATACCTCAAAAAATGTCTGTGGTTAATGTATATTTATGGCAGCTAAGTATAACTACTTACCTGAAAAGAAAAGTAATTTATAATTTTCAGGACTTTAAATTATTGATGAACTCTGTGTGACTACTCATTAATGATCACTTAAAACGTTTAAATAGTACTTACCTACATAAAGTAATGTTCGAAAATATTATTGATTTCAGTGTTCCCGGAAACTATTATTTCTCGACGGCTGCATCGTCGCCGCACGGACTTGCTGAAAACGGCTTGTAGATTTACATACATACATTTAAAATTACATTTTATAGCTATGATTATCCATCTACCAAATCGTAAATGCATAAATGTAGAAAATAGATGCCGTCCTCCACTAATATCTGTATTTTTTAGTAAGAACTTGTTGATAAAAGTAGGTACTAAATCTATCTTTCAAAAGTTTGCAGTCTCCAAATTAAGTATTATTATTTTAATTTGTGTGTTCAGTCAAAAATAATGAGTGACGAGGTCTTTAAGACACTTAACGTCATAATATGCAAATCCAAAACTTTGCCGATAATTACCGCTACTGACTGAAGATAATGATTCATCGAATATCACGCAAATTAATCATCCAAGATGGAGGAATTTTTGCACAAATCATTAAAGCACTTAAAAGGCAAATGGATTCTCCGATGCGGATGCCAAATGGATTCTGAACATTTTATAGATAGACCTGTGCCTACCTGGCCTATTGTGACGAAGAATGCGACAATTATAACGTAGAACCTACATTAGGTACTTACGTTTGCTACTTTTCTTTTTAACGTTTCCGAGTTCATCTTACAAAGTTGAAAAATATCAAATGTCGTTTTATGCGTGGAAATATTAATAAGTTCCTTTAGCTCGTAACTTTTTATTTAAAATATTTATTTAACGATAACTTTAAGTAGGCAATTAGAAAAATAAAATATGAAAAGAAAATATTATGGTTTTTAATTACTTAAGCGTTTTGTGAAAAGAAATAAAAGTCTGCATCGTTTCCGTACGAAGATCAGAGGCTCTTGATAAAACTGGATGCCTCGCTGCACAAGCACACGACACCGTCATCACACATTTACTACCTATAGCAATCTTTAATTTGAATAGTTATTGCGGTACCTGTTTCTTTAAGAGGCACTCACGCATTTTTGTATGGATCGCTTATTTCACGCATCAGAGAGCCATAGAAAAATAAAAATAACATCACTACTATGTGTGAACCCTCGTGTAATAGTTCCGTCAAAGCTTCACGTAGAAAGGCGTGTTATTTGGAACAGGATAGTACCTACATCACAGGAACACGTACGGAGCATTCCCCTGGGCAGGTCCGACCACAGGCTAGGCCGTATCCAGTCACACTGTTTAAATACACCACTGAAAACGGTTTTTAAATGCACCTCCTGAGGCTGTATGTCGCCCGCGACCTCGAATACTGACGAATGACATCTTAGACATCAGTAGATACGTAGGTATCACAACTTTTGATTAATTTGCATAGTAATACTTTTCTTTATAATTTATATACAACTTGGTATTAACTGGATGTGAAGGCAATACAATGAGGTACGTTAACATCAACACCAATCGAAGCCACAGCAGGAAAGTCGTCTCAAGTTTCAATATTTCTTTTTCCTTCAAAGTAATGGATGAAGCCTTAGAACATTATTAGATAATATTTTTTCTAAAGTTATAATTTCCTTTCCAATACTGTAGAGTAGAATATAAATTTCAGGTAGCTAAATATGAGGGGCTAAATAGGGGTAGCTAAATATAAATTCCACGTTGAAAAGGGAGTAAAGAAAAACGTAGAATATCTATATCTGCTGCATTTACCCCAAGATTGTCGTAAAAGTCAATTGAGAGGAAGGGTTATCGTTACCCGCAGAAAGACAATGGGCTGATAACGTATATCTAGGTTCATAATGCTAGTCTATCAATAGCAAAAAAAAATCGTCCTTCTTATACAAAATGGTCCGATCGAGTATGTACCTTTATATGGGACGGTCAATTTTGTTTTGCGAATTCGATTCGTCTCAAAGTCTCTCTCTTTCTCTCTTTTTAAAAAACGTTGCCCCACACTAGGAATTTCTCCTGTGTCGTGGGTGCGTTTACAAACATTTAAACTGACATACACAAACAGCCAGACCCGGAACAACTAATTGTAGGTCATACAAATATTTGTTCCGTGCGGGAATCGAACCCGCGACACGCAGCGCAGCAGTCAATCGCTTAACCACTGCGCCAAAAAGTTGTTTATAGTTTAGGGGTGGAACACCTACTTAAATTTTGTCGATTGTTTTCAAAGTCACATATACACACACTATACCTTCCAGAAATCTCTTAATATTTAATTTTCAAACTTTTTTTTTTCTTTGAAATTTAACTTTGCTAATTGCTTTATTTTAGGTATATTACTTATAGGTAAGTAATATACCTAAAATACAGCAATTATTATATTATTATATTACATTAACATTATAAGAAAAAGGACCGCCTCCATAGCCGGCCGGCTACGCACCGCCACCAATAGTCTCCTGAGCGTGTTCTCAGATAGGTGGGACTCCCCTCTGCTGCGCCACTGGGTGAGGATCCATACCAATTGATATTGTTTTTCATTATCTCCTCCTTATTACTAACACTAGTCATTAAGTTATTTTGTTGCTACTAACACTATGGACTTACGTCTGAAATAAAGAATTTGAATTTGAATTGCACCTTTTAATTTATATATTTCTAAGTACTTAGTCCGTTTGCATGTTTTATACTTATCCTAGTTATACAGGGAAACCTATTATTAGCCATACAATACTGTGACACACATACTATATGTATCGCTGTTGGTTGCCTAAATATAGAAAAAAATAAATAAAATGATGGTGAAAACCGTTTCAAATTCGTTGCTTAGCTTAGGAGAACAACGCAGTGCGACATTTTTTCATCGAATATTATTCCTATGTCTCAGACGTTGTCCTGTCAAAATTTCAATTTTGATTTTTCGGCTGTTCCTTTGGGTTTTTTCAATTATTTTCTTCCTAAACCAACCCAGTCAAAAAAAAATCCAAATCAGTCGAGCCTTTCTCGATTTTTTGCGAGACTAATGCACAACAAAAGATTTTTATATATATAGAGAGGTGTGTAGCTGAAGGTGATTATATATATTATTTGAAAGGTGAGAACAACTACACGTGGTCATGATGTATGTCATTGAAGGAGGCGTGGATCGTGAGCTGTAATAGCAATCACGTCATTTCGTTTAAAATACGTTTTTATTTTTATTAATTTATTTATCTTTATATAGATTCTTTTCAATGTTGTGAATGTGAGAACGCTGTAGGCCTAGTGGACTGTAGATTTGTTGACCATCATTATTCTGTTAAGTACCTGGTACTTGTTGAAAGACCTACACTGTCCTCCCATACCTAATAACACTGTTATTTGAAAATATTGTAAAAGCCCATTATTTTTAAAAGGAGTGGAGTTTCTTGCCGGCTCTTCTGAATAGGAAACAACCAATTGGAACCGTGCACCTAGCTTCTG
Organism: Xanthia icteritia; assembly: GCA_949128155.2. Lineage (NCBI taxonomy): Eukaryota > Metazoa > Arthropoda > Insecta > Lepidoptera > Noctuidae > Xanthia > Xanthia icteritia. Next base: position 11,944,482 of record OX421930.2, read on the forward strand.
ACGTTTCATAAGTGCCCATGTAGGTTTATATGAAATAAAAAATATTTTGAATTTTGAATTTTTTGAATTTTGATATTATATAAAATACGTAATAATGCATCATTTTATATTAAGTAAAAACACCCGTGAATTCGGATAGTTAACGTATGTGGGAATATTTTAATCTTTTCATCATAAATATTTCTAACACCAAACTCTAACGTATTTTGTCCGAGAGCTAGTTCTTTCAAAGTTACTCGGGCGTCTCAACCGTCCAACATGTCCCAGTGGCCAAGATCTCGCCTCGATATTAAATAGCTCTAGTCGTATGTATGGCACGAACAGGGCTAGATACCCTGAGCAAACACGGTCAACTATTCACTGATCTTTTAGAATAGAACATAGCTACAGCCTCCATTCTCCCATTTTCCCCCAATGACTCAGCAAAATTCTTTACAAAGATTATATTGACTCAGCAATTAAAATGATAAACATTTGCCTATTTGTTACTTTGTTCCGCGTTTAAACATAAATGCTTACGTAGGCATAGAGCTACGTCGGCACGACTAATTGACCTAATTTGAATAAGCTTTCAGTAAGCACATTTTCTCGAATTTAGTTTCACTTATTTTGTTAAAGGTAAAGCAGATTAAGAAAGGGTGATAAGAGTGATTACGGTCTTAATAATTTAATCTGAAAGTTCGTTAAAATGTTTTGATAAGTTAGTAAACTTAGTAAGCTTTGAGATCTTGCAGTTTATCCGAAATAATTTAGCCCGCTTTGGAAAACATTATTTTAATACTTAATGTAATGATGGAACTAAATAACGGTTAATGTAAAATTAAATGAATATATAAGCGATCCTTACAGTAGTCGCACATGATGCCTAACATCTGACATCTTGGCCGACAATACCAACCTCTCGGAAAATGGGTTGGTACCATCTGACGACCAACTGTAGCACCGCGCGCGCTCATTGGTCAAACCAAATAGCGCGCGCTTCTTCGTCTTCCTGTTACACACTTCCGTCCCTTTTCACGAAATCGCTCCAACAGATTGCAGGAAAGCAATCAATCAATCATTTATTTTGTTAAACATAGGTATGGTTACAGATAGTATATAGTCTAAAATATGTGCACTATGTTTTGCCAATATATGGCGTACAAAATTAACATAAACAAGCAATTACGATAAAAAAATACAATACAATGCAAGAGGATACTTATATATTATTGATGTGTCAAATCTGTCTTTATGCTTTCCTTTACAGGATAATTACGTGATACATTAATTTGATTAACAGCCAATCAACAAGTCAAGTAAAATGTCGATGCGGCTAAATCGAGCACGGCAATTTACATTGCGTTTTAACGCAGCCGGGACGCAACCAAAGTCGTTTGGTACATCTGTTTGACAATTTACGCTTTTAATAATAGCCGACACTGCCTTTGAATCGGTCGCGCACGAATTAACAACCGGCAAAATTAAAGCCTTCAAACTTTTTGCAAATCCAACGGACCGATAGAGCGGGTTTCGTTCTGCCCTTATTTAGCCGCGGGGGGATTTTCTCAAAATTAGAATCGTCCCAAATCGGCTTCGTTACATTGTAACTCGGGGTAACAGAGTTGTTCCGGAAAATGTTGTTGGTTTTGTTTCAAGTTGCTGATCAATCTATTCGCGCATAAAATTTCTGTATAGACGCCAGCACATCAACCTACTACAATCCATCAAATTTCTTGAATAGATTTTCAACTTTATCACTAAAGCATAAGGTTCAAAAATGATTGGGAAAATTTGACAGATTCGGATAGGTTGGCCTCCTGGCGTCTGTACATAATTAAGAAATGAGAAACCCCACAACGACGGGATTCACTTTATTTTGGGCGCATATTTCATTATTTTTGATACTCTTCTTTACCTTGAAAGCGCCAAAATGCTCAAACGATAAACAGAAAAACAGTTACCCGCACGATAAAGAATTCGACAAATAAACTTCATTATGAATGCTCAGTCCCGTTCATGTTCTTCAGGTAAGCCCAGCATGAGTAATTTACGATAAGTGGTCGATATCATTATGACGATATTAATGGTACATCCATTACAAATTCGTTGAATGTCCGTTCCGTGGACATACGGAACTAGTGTCTAGTAATTAGCAACTTTGTATTATTTATGTATATGGTACACTTGGGGCCCGATTGACAAGCGTTACATCTGTAAGTGACTGTATTTATATGAGATGCTCGCTTCGAACTAAAGATTGAGTGCACATCGTATCGACTTGAATCCTATCGGAAAATATCTGTTACATCCTTTACACATAATTTGCATTTAAATTACATAAACATCGTAATATTATACTTACTCTAGTGGCATAAATATGAATAATAAGAAAACTAGTTGCTCTTTATAATAACTTTTTCCATTATTTACACTAAGCTCATTCTGGCCTGGAGTGTAAGTAATGCGAGTGTACCAAGCGAGTTCGCTCCTTGTAATTATAGACTAAGACCTACAAAATTATCCACCAGGACTAGTACTTTCATAATTTATGCAAGCCAAAGTGTAGGGTTGAAACAACGGGCCAAGTACCTGTGTTCAGTGAATTACCTGAATATCAAACCTAAAGTCAATTACCTGAGTACAACGCGGTGTGGATATACAACTTTAATGCGAATCGATATTATTTTACATCGATGTTTTTATATTATGAGGAGCTTATCGAATGAAATTGTTAGCGGTAGCTAAATAAAATAAAACGCGAGTCATCACGGTACTGGCTCGGTGGCAATTAGTCTGCGTGTCGCACGATATGTATTTTTTACCGTAATTGGAAATATCAAAATTCGATTGGAATTTATATTGGCCAAGAGAAAAACCATTCGGGTTTATAGCTCCAAATATACAGAGTTTTGTTTATTTATTTACTATTGGGTTTTGGTTAAAAGTAATTTAATTTGGAAGTCATGGACATATAAATGCAATTGTTCGGTAACTCCTTACTGCTTCGTTCCCATTTAAATGCAATTGTTCGGTAACTCCTTACTGCTTCGTTCCCATTTAAAAAATATAAAAACCATTAAAACTCGTTCGATTGATTAAGAGCTGCTGCAATTATTATATTCGATTTAGCGACAACTTAAAATTTACATTAATTTATCTATTTCTTCTATGTTTTGAGTAGGTACTTTTAGCTAAGTCTATTTTTATGATAGGAAGTAAACATAAATGTTTTTTTTATATGTTTGTTACCTTTGTAATTATTTTATTATGAGTGCCTCCTTCATGTTACCCATTTTATGATGTTAACCGTCTTAATGTAGGTAATTATCATTCTCGTATTAATGTTAATTATTTGGTAACATAATAAAATTAATTATAATAAATTTTGTTACTTCACTGTGATGTGAACATTATTTCATTTTTAGGGAACACATTTTGTTTTTATATTGTACCTAAACCCGAGGTGATAACCAGGGACCAAAAGCAGTAACATTGAACTTACCTGGGAATAGAACCCGATATCCGTGCGTCGCTGATTCAAGACGCGCCTAGTAAACTTACAACAGTCTAAGAAGCCCGATTTGACGTTTCTCATTATTCATGCCGTGATAACTTTGTAAGAAATCGAAAAATCTAATTCATTACTTACTATGTTATCCATACACTATAACAATGGGTATCATTCGTAAGTAAGCACCAAGTTTCACTTTATATTAGAAAACTTCATTAAAAAACACGAATTAATCGTTGATTAATATTTTGACAGGACGTCATTGTCTTTGGGTGCGCTGCAGTAGTGTTGTGTCTGTTTTGAGCCGTATTTTGACCGAATAAAATCCATGTTCTGAAAAATCTATACTTTTGCAAGCGTTATAGTTTAGAAAAGAGAGAAACGTATAGTTTTTGTATTATTAAATGTTTGAGCATGTACCTACAAACAAAATCGAAAGAAAATTAAATTGACTTTAAAGATTGAAAAATAATTTATTATAAGAGTACCTAACCGACGAAGACAGTTCAACTGATGATAATTTTTCTGGATCATCCAGTGACGAAAATGAATAAAACTTTTACAAATTTAGTGAATTTATTTATTTACCTGATGAAGATCATTAGACATATTTTAATACTAGAAATAAAGATAAAATAGATCAACCATTTTTCAGATTATCTAAAGCACATACATATTTTATGGGGTACTGTGTTAAATGTTACAACAAAATACCTTGTGATATATTGCAATTAAATGAAAGAAAAATTTAAACTCATATTAAAAGTACACTTTGTAAACAGGCATATTACAAATTAGAGAATTATATCCAAGATAAGAATGCTTGGAAACATGCTGGTTCTGCTCCATAGGATAATCTAGAAGCTAGACAAAATCAAACTGGTTTCTAATTCAATTGTATAATTTATATATAAAAAAAAAATATAAGACATTGATTTTACATTCTGTGATTACTTCCTCACACACTGACTTATTAATTGCAAAATTTTAGGAAAATCGTCTACTTTTAGAATGTTTGTTAATATGTGAGCACCATGTATCTATCACATAATTAATTTATCTGTTGTTGCTTCATTTTTAATTCTAAATTCTTTTTACCTATTGTGGTATAGTAAGTTTTATTCTAGGTGCATCGTCCTCACTTATATTTATATTAGGTCTTTACCTATGAAATTGCCGTTCTGCAGTACTGGCCATTTCAAATCAAAATAATTTTTGTTTGGCTTAGAATTATAAATTCAAATTAATTTTATTTTAAAAACATATTCTTTTTTTTCCAAAAGTAGTCATTTGTTTATTGATTAGTTTTACATTTTCATCGCATTTCAATCTTTTTCGTCATCATGGATACAGTCATCAGTGGCAGCAACGGGGCACAAGCGGCACGCAATATCAACGACGTTTACGGAGCTAACACTACAAACCAACGCACCACCTGTTTGCTCGCTTCCGTTCTGGAAATTTCGACCTGAAAAATGAACCTCGCGGTCGTCCGAAGACTTTGATCGACAATGACGAATTAAAGGCGATTGTGGAAGCTGATGATACACAATCTACAGCTTTCGACGTTAGCGTCAAAACAATATTGGTCCATTTGCGTCAAATTGGCAAGGTAAAAAAGCTTGACAAATGGGTGCCCCACGAAATCAATGATCGCCAGCGCGAAGTACGCGTCGAGACGTGCCTTGCACTGCTCAACAGACACACAAATGAAGGAATTTTGAACCGCATTGTTACCTGCGATAAAAAATGGATTCTGTTTGATAACCGCAAGCGCTCAGCAAGTTGGTTGGATCCTGGTTCAGCACCTAAACAATGCCCTAAACGAAAACTTACCCCTAGAAAAGTGATGGTCACTGTTTGGTGGTCTAGCGCCGGTGTGATTCATCACAGCTTCTTACCAAACGGGGTGAGCATTACTGCAGATATGTACTGTGAAAAACTGAACACAATGATGGAGAAGCTGGCACATCTCCAACCAGCATTGGTCAATCGCTCGTCTCCGCTGCTCCTGCACGACAACGCGCGACCTCATACTGCACAGCAGACAGTCTCCAAGTTGCAAGAACTGGGGTTGGAAACTCTCCGTCATCCGCCCTACTCACCAGACCTTGCGCCTACAGACTACTACTTTTTCCAGAATTTGGATAACTTCTTGGCGGGAAAAAAATTCAATACCCGAGAGGCAGTACAAAATGCCTTTGAAGAATTTGTTGCCTCCCGTCCAGCTGATTTCTTTAAGAAGGGCATCAATAAACTGCCACTGCGTTGGCAAAGATGCATTGATTGCATGGGTGATTACTTCGATTAATACAAATAAAAAATACATGAAAAAAATTCGTTTAAATTTTTTCATACAAAACGGCAATTTCGTAGGTAAAGACCTATTATAACTAATGTACTTATACAAAATATTATAAAACATTTTAAAAGAGTAACGGTGGAGTATTTTGCCCATTCTTCTCCATGCGAAAACTACCTTTTGGAAGGGGCGACTAGAATCAATTAATTTATTTTTTGTAAATTTTGACGTAAAAAAGTGCCTTATAAGGGCCTATTTGAAATAAATGATATGACTTTGTCATACTACGGCCATTGTTGTTTACTTTAGAATTTTTGAAAAAAAAAAAAATTGTATAATCCAATAACCTACTTACGAGTATACCTACCTAAACGCTACTGTACAAATGATGGAAAGAAAACTGACTGATTTTAGGTTAATAAATCTATCAATCCCTTTTTCTTTGACATAAACTTTATAGACTGTAAATAAAAACTTTATAAACAAACTAGCAAATGAACAAACAAACTCACTTTCTTATTTATAATTTTAGTTCTTTATTTAATTTTCCATACATACCTACTGTTCACATTTTTAAATATTTTTATTAAAAACATTTTAAAATAAACATTAAAAATGAAACATTTTAAAATATAAAAATAGTCGTTCATCGACATCAGGAAAAGGGTCCAAGCTGCCGGTAGTCAGGGCTTTAGAGAGAGGAACCTCCTCACTATGCGTGCCGTGTCCAGGAGTACTGCTTTCTGAATCAAGCCCGTGACCCAGCCGCGTAATTAAGCCTCCTGAGATGTTGGTCGAGGCTCTCCACTATTAGGCCATTAACCGAAACGATCATCGGTACAATGATTGCAGTGTTCACGCCCCACATGTCGACAACCTCGTGTGCTAAGTCAAAATATTTTACTCCAGCCCACAGGCACACGGGGTGGTTTCCTGTCCAAGCACCCCGTCATGTTAACGCTGCCATACCACCCGAAGAGATGCGAGCTAGCTTGTCAGCACTACTAGGACCGTGGGAATCCACCATAAGGTGTAAATATCCATATTATTGTTCGATGTGATTTAGTTTTTAGAAATAAATATTTCTGTTTGCTATATTTACGAGTACAAAAGAAAAGAAAGTTCAAGACGGACTGAAATCCCGTCTTAAAAATGAACCAAATAAGCTATTGTAAGAATATACAACTGCTGTAGTAATAACAAAAGACGTGATATTTATTCTGTCTATTCGAGTGTATTACGTGGAAAGACATACTATTACCCAGTCAAGTTAAGTAGGTTAGTATTTTGAGTTTTTCAGTTGGACCGTTCTTATTCGTAGCGACAACCTGGAATTTAGAATCATTACTCTCTAATGTGCATGTGTTAAGATTTGAAATACATAAGTAACACGTATGTTTAATTTTAGCATGTAAAATTATAATTTCTATTCAGTTACCATAATTTTTGTAAGAAGGCAAGACATTTATTTAAACATGAGCAAAGTCCAAACTTCATTAAATTAAAATCTAAAGTTTATGAAATTATGTAACTTTAATTAAATAAATTGATTATATTTAGTAATGTTTCTTGTCAAAATATACCTAAGATAGGTAATTGATTTCAAAATATGAAACGTGAAAATTCTTTAGGCGCTTAAAAATAATAACGAGCTTTTCAGCAGCGGCAACAAGAATTGAAAAAGCAATAGGATTTGAATTATGAATCTTTATGCAATTTATATTATAGAGTTCTAAAATAAGAGCCTTTCTTATGTGACAATATTCTAATTTTAATACTTCCGTTGCAACCTGGACAGTCATCGTCGCTACCAACCTTAATTAAACGTTTTTTTCAATGCATTTAAAACCCTATGTGAAGTATGCATGAGTTGTTATCGTAATTAGGTGGTTACGTTCACCTACCTATTCGTGAAGATAGGTAGTATTTACAGCGAAATATTGTATATGCATAATTCTATTCTATTCTACTTAATGGAATAATATGTACGTGTTTTTAAAAGGGTGAAGGAATCATAGAACATCAAAAAATTTGTCTGAATCGCTGTCATCAGGAAAAGTGTCCAAAAGTTGAGTAAGATGTGCGTTTACAGAATAGTACTGTTCGAATATACCTGTTTACGTTATACTGCGATGCAACATTACAGGATGCACAATAGCAACCTGTATTATTGCCAACTGGTAAAAGCTTAGGTGAAGTTGTGTTTCAAAGTCCTCGTTATGACTTCGAGCTGTCCTAATACAGGTGTAAGCAGAACTTAGTCGGAAGCTCTACAACTGTCTGAGTTTACTGGATCTCGTTAGGTCAGAAAATAAATGAACATTGAATACCGAGTTCGAAGACCCATTGAACTATTATTGACGCGCTAGAATCCTAACACAAGCACTTAGTTCAGTTAGATCTGTAAGGGAATAAATACAAGCTGGAAACGATAATGCAGTAAGTAAATGTGGTACAATAACCACAATGACAATGTAGTAACAAAAAAAAAAGAAGTAAAATGAGATAATCTTTTATTTGCTCAAACATGAGTACAATACAAATTGTCAGCATGCAAGAGATGTTAAAACTTAAAAGTAGAGTCAAAAAAACTAAAACCCGACTGCTGAAAAATCACGCTCTAAAAAGTATGAAAAACGAAAATATTGCAGACAGAAATCAAGACATAGGTACAAAAATGGTCAAAGTAGAGCCACGGCTCTACTTTGACACGAACATATTGCAGACAGAAATCAAGACATAGGTACAAAAATGGTCAAAGTAGAGCCACGGCTCTACTTTAACACGAAAATATTGCAGACAGAAATCAAGTCATAGGTACAAAAATGGTCAAAGTAGAGCCACGGCTCTACTTTAACACGAAAATATTGCAGACAGAAATCAAGACATAGGTACAAAAATGGTCAAAGTAGAGCCACGGCTCTACTTTAACACGAAAATATTGCAGACAGAAATCAAGACATAGGTACAAAAATGGTCAAAGTAGAGCCGTGGTCGGCATGCAGGCGTATTCGTATTCTAATGGCATGCGACGATGGATTTACCTTGACTTTACTTTTTAGAGCGTGATTTTTCAGCAGTCAGGTTTTAGTTTTAGTTTTATTTAAATTATTTTGGTAATAATTTCGTGATAAAGTATTTACAGATCCGCATTTTTTTTTGTTTAGGTTTTTTTGTATAATATGTAGGTATTAATTTTACAGCCGCGCCGTACTTAGCACAGTCTCACATTTGCTTGTTTTTAACCATTTCAACATATTTATTGACTTAGACAATATGATTTATATACATATTTGTAATGTGCTCGTCAAGCTATTTAATTTGATGACTTTATGTCCTCTAGAAGGCGCCATATTGAATTTAATGTAACGTCACATAGCCTATAACCAGCGGACGATCAAGGCGCTTCAAACGATACCTCATTTGTCAAATTATAATCAGGAGTTTAGAAGTTATGAGGAACATACATACATAGATTCAGGCACCAGTCTCTCACAAAGGTGGGAAAGTTTTACAGTTTTAAGTTTGCACTATTTTTAAGACCACTTATTGTGAAGAGAGAATAAATGATATATTATTATTATTACAGATACATCCATACATACATACCTGTCAAAATCACAACCCTCCTTTTCGCTTCGCCGTAGTCGGGTAAAAATAGAACATCACTTTTGCCTTAAGCTTTGGCATGAAAATATCAATAAAATAAAGTATAATGTCACTCCGTGTCTATTTATTAAAAAAAATCATGATAATTTATCGATCATTAAAATTGATAAATGATTAAAGGATAATCAAGATCTCTCATCTAAAAACTCATTTAAATAATAATAATAATTATGTATTAACATTAATTAGTGTGTAAAAATTTTAAAATCTTTATATCTTTTTATCTCGTAATGTTCCACAGCTAGACAAACGCCTCCCTTTTCCTCTCCTATACATAGTAAAGAACAAAGTGGTGTTTTTCGTGTCTGTCTGTGTGACCGCTTAGATCTTATAAACTGCACAATGGAGCTTGATGCGGGCTTCACAATCATGTAGAGCATTTTTTCCGAAAGTTTTCACTTAGATATAGAACAGAAATCTCGATGTTTTGAAATATCGCTATTGCTCTTGTGCGGAACCTTGGGCGAGTCGCCAGTATAATAGTTACATATATAATATCTTATCTAAACAAAGAAAAAGTAGTGGACTCGTACAGAAAGATCACAAATTAAACTAAACACACATAGAAACATTAAAAAATACAGACCAAGTGGTCGGACCACGCACAATGAAGGGTTCCGTAGTTGGAATTAATTTATCCCAAGAACAAACAAATTTAGTTGAGAAACATGTTCTCCCATCATATACGTCACGGTCAATTCTCCAACTGCAAATGTAAGTTTTTAATTACAAAAAAAATAAAACTGCTCTCACGCCAAACTTCATGATTCTTGGCCAACGGGAAGTACCCTGTGTGTTTTGATTTATTTGCGAGTATCAAAATATGTCACATAAATGGCCGTATTTTTTCATTGAGTTGACTTAGAATCTTAGAAGCTTGATTTTTTTAGTGCTCTAATGGAACATAGGTCTACGTGTTTGATATTAAGGTGAGATATTTAAAAAAATGTATTTTTCTTTATCGTTGCGTCCAAAGTCTAAGTCAAAGTCAAATAATTTATTTCAAGTAGGCCCGTATAAGGCACTTTTGAACGTCAAAAATTTACAAAAAAAAAATAATTGATTCTAGTTGCCCCTTCCAAAAGGTAGTTTTCGTATGGAGAAGAATGGGCAAGAAACTCCACCGTTACTCTTTTAAAATGTTTTACAATATTTTGTATAAGTACACACAGTCCCTATTCCATATGCCTAATATGGAATAGGGATTCAATATTTTGGTGTATGTTTTTTTACTATATGGCGTAGTATCCTGAAAAAGGAATACACGATACAATGAAATTTACTCGATACAAAAAAATTGCAAAAATCCGTCTTTTTTTATGTTTCTTTGAGTATCAAGGCGTAACGTTTATGTGTTATTCAATGGAGTTTTCTTTAAAACATTAAGAGTAATCGTGTCAAGGCTTATGAAAAGCAGTTTTAGTTTTAATAATACTTTTTATTTATAAAAGGCGGCAATTCGATTTGGCACATACGTTGTTTTATTTCGAGTGCACACACATCGCCATCCCTTCTGCAGTGCTATTCTGTAACCTTCTCACTGTGAAAACTTAGGTGAAGTGAGCTCGGAGTGAGCTGTCAGTCCCTAATGACAGCCAGTCTATTCTGTAACAATCTCACGGTGAAAACTTAGGTGAAGTGAGCTTGAAGTGAGTTTTTATTCCACCTACTGCTAGGGACTGACACCTCACTTCAAGCTCACTTCAGCTAAGTTTTCACCGTGAGATTGTTACAGAATAGTCCGGCTGTTGTCTATCAAAAGTAATGTCATCACTCTCGTTCATTCATAAATCAGTCACCCCGTAGTATCTCTATTTAGTCTGTGAGTCACCCGGTGGAGCTCATCGATGATGAATTTATGTAATTTTTTTGCAAATTTGTACGATCAAATTTACGTGATTTAAACAATTATGTTTACAGAAAAGGTATAGAAAAGGTTTTGCAAGTTAAAGTAGTTATTTAATACCATTATTGTTGAATAGTTATTTAGACTGTGTGTGTGTCATTCTTGTAACTGTGATCGAAATAACATAAAAAGTGATTGTATTTTTATTTTTTCTTTTCTGTTTCTCAATATACCTGTTTGTGCTCGTACGTTTATTTCAACTACAGGCATTTTCTATGCCTATATGGAGACTCCACGATAGGCAATGTAAGCCAAACGATATATATGAAATAAACTTTTTCTCTTATTATTTCCTGGTGACATTTAAATTATTTTTTTAAATGGGAAGAAATAAAAAACCAGAACTGAACAGTACCGTACAGGGTCATCAATGAACTAAACAATAAGATGATAATAATAGTGAGTCGAATTCACCACATTCTCTAAAGCATAACCATCAACAATCTATTCTCGTCTTGCAAAAATAATATTGGGTAACATTATATTTTTTAAGAACGTCTGTTTTTATACCTACAACTTATAATAATTGTTTATCTAAATAAATAGGCTAAAATAAATTATTAATTTTTAGGTTTGAAATACACAATATGTCAAGTACCTACTGTCACTACGAATGATAGAGCACAAAAAAGGAACGGACTCGTATATGAATTGTAAAAAAAGGTGAGTTTTACCCGACTACGGCAAAGCTAAAGGATGGTTATTATTTGAACAGGGTATGTATGTTCACCTGTTTCCTTGTAACTCCTGAATTACCCGTCGTATGAACAAACGAGGTATCTATTTTATTAAAAACAAAAATTTAGATTTATCAACGTTCGTATACACTACAGAAATTACAGGAAGCAACAGAAAATAGAAAACTAAATGTAACAAACAATTGTAGGTAAATACAGCATTTTCGTATCATCACTTAATACACACATCAACACGGTCTAGGGATATTTCATACTCAATTAAATAACTCGAAAAGTACTGGCCGCATTGTAATCTTTCATACACCGATTTGTTTGTAATTTATCTCAGACTAATTACAAATTCAAATTTTTGAAAATTCTTTTGTTTCGGTGGCATAAAAATGTCTTGATGTGTAGGAGAGGGAATTTTCATTTGTGCCAAATTTAGAAAACAATACGAATTACGTTTAGTTACAGTTTTTTTTCATTTTTAAACGAAAGATAAAGTTAAAATTGAGGTATTGTAGCCATGCAACGCCAACATTTGACGAGGGCGGAGATGTTACGAGCTGTGGGAATGCTGGAAGCTGGGTCTGTTCAGCGTAATGTTGCTGAGGCCATAGGGACCCACCAAAATGTAATTTCAAGATTGTGGACACGCTATCGTGCCACAGGTGAAGTAGCGGAGAGGCACCGGGGGCCAAGTCGCATCACTACCCCCAGACAAGATCGATTTTTGCAAATTACTGCGCGAGCTCAACCAAATGCAACGGCGACTCAATTGGTCCAAAGGCTGCGAGTGGAACACCAAGTGCTTGTGAGTGACCAAACTGTAAGAAGGCGACTGCATGAAAGCAATCTACGCTCTCGTAGACCACTCCAGGTCCCACCTTTACGGAGAGGCAATCGTGGACGACGATTAGAATGGGTTCGGAACCACGTGGACTGGGGCCGTGAGCAATGGTCCAATGTGCTGTTCACGGATGAATCCAGGTTCGGCTTCCATCCAGATTCACGAAGGACGCGTGTTTGGCGAGTTCCTGGACGATGGAGCCGTCTTCAGAACCCTCAGGAAGTTCACCCATACCAAGGAGGAACAATTATGGTTTGGGCAGGAATTCGTCTTGGAGGACGGACGGATCTCGTTTGGGTGCGGGGCAATATGACGGCAGAACGATACGTCCAACAGGTGCTGGGGCCCGCAATCTTGCCCCACAGAACACAAATGGGGCAAGATTTCATGCTCATGCACGACAATGCCCGGGCACACACGGCGAGAACGGTAGCAGCTTGGTTACATACACACAATGTTAGGGCCTTAGACTGGCCTGCTCAATCGCCAGATCTAAATCCCATTGAGCATGCGTGGGATATGCTGCAAAGAAGAGCTCTGAAGGAAGTTCCTGAAAATCTGGCTACAGAAGATCAACTTTTTGCGCACCTCAGAAGGACATGGGACAATATTCCGCAGCAAGACATTGACAACCTTGTTCTGAGCATGCCGAATCGTTGCCGATGTGTTATGAACATCATGGGCGCTTTCTCAGACTACTAACTTCAAGTTTATAAACACAAATTAAATGAATTTTCTATTTTTTTCAGTTTTTACTCATAAATTAAAAGTTAATTCATATACGGTTTCCGTTTATGCTTCATTTTTTTTTCCATAAAATCCTGAAATTTTAATCGAAGTACCTTAACCATTATTAAAAAATGGTAGAATATTAAATAACGTATCTTTTAAATATATACATGTCATATAAATAATTAACACATTGATAGTAATTCGTTTTTTTAAAAATATCCCTAGACCGTGTTGATGTGTGTATTTAAACAATATTAAGGTATAGCCGTATTATTTGCAGTATAAAACAAAACAAAGATAGATACAATTGAATCATGAAATTTGGCAAGAAGCAAGGTCCCACAGTACAAGTAAAGGAAAAAGTCCGAAAATCGTTACTTTGTAGAATTACCACTAGTGTCCGACCGGAAAAGAACTTTCAGCCGAAAACAAAAAAAAAAAGCTTCGGCTTTAGTATTATTTTCGGCCGAAAATGAAAATGATTTAGACATTAAATATATTATTAATATTTCCGCTATATACTGAAATCATAGTTGTTTTTTTTTACACCTAGGTAGTAAAAATTTATGCGCGTGAAGAAAAAATACAACATAACCTCGCTTTACAACTTCAAAACCACGAGGAGACCCGATTCGCAAGTTAGCCGAACGTCACCTGATATTACCGAGCTTTACGGAGAAGGCCAAATGACGCAAAACAATTCACGAACTTCTAATTTTCGGCTTGGCCAAAGCTTAGGCTATTTTATGGCCGAATTTGCATTTGAAGAATTGACCGTGACGTATATAGATGAATGGGAGAACACGTTTTCAGATACAAAGTTAGGTTTGTTCTTGGGATAAATTCATCCCAACTACGGAACCCTTCATTGTGCGTGGTCTGATACGCACTTGGCCGATTTTTATATAAATATTAGGTCTTTACCTATGAAATTGCCGTTCTGCAGTAGGTACTGGCCATTTCAAATCAAAATAATTTTTGTTTGGCTAAGAATTCTAATTTCAAATTAATTTTATTTTAAAAACATTGATTTTTTTTTCGAAGAGTAGTCATTTGTTTATTGATTAGTGTTACATTTTCATCGCATTTCAATCTTTTTCGTCATCATGGATACGTTAAAAATACGAGTAATTATGGAATATGAGTACCGTCGTGGCAGCAACGCGGCACAAGCGGCACGCAACATCAACGACGTTTACGGAGCTAACACTACAAACCAACGCACCACCTGTTATTGGTTTGCTCGCTTCCGTTCTGGAAATTTCGACCTGAAAAATGAACCTCGCGGTCGTCCGAAGACTTTGGTCGACAGTGACGAATTAAAGGCGATTGTGGAAGCTGATGATACACAATCTACGGCTGAATTAGCAGCAGCTTTCGACGTTAGCGTCAAAACAATATTGGTCCATTTGCGTCAAATTGGCAAGGTAAAAAAGCTTGACAAATGCCCCACGAACTCAATGATCGCCAGCGCGGAGTACGCGTCGAGACGTGCCTTGCACTGCTCAACAGACACACAAATGAAGGAATTTTGAACCGCATTGTTACCTGCGATGAAAAATGGATTCTGTTTGATAACCGCAAGCGCACAGCAAGTTGGTTGGATCCTGGTTCAGCACCTAAACAATGCCCTAAACGAAAACTTACCCCTAGAAAAGTGATGGTCACTGTTTGGTGGTCTAGCGCCGGTGTGATTCAGCACATCTTACCAAACGGGGTGAGCATTACTGCAGATGTGTACTGTGAAGAACTGAACACAATGATGGAGAAGCTGGCACATCTCTAACCAGCATTGGTCAATTGCTCGTCTCCGCTGCTCCTGCACGACAACGCGCGACCTCATACTGCACAGCAGACGGTCTCCAAGTTGCAAGAACTGGGGTTGGAAGCTCTCCGTCATCCGCCCTACTCACCAGACCTTGCGCCTACAGACTACTACTTTTTCCAGAATTTGGATAACTTCTTGGCGGGAAAAAAATTCAATACCCGAGAGGCAGTACAAAATGCCTTTGAAGAATTTGTTGCCTCCCGTCCAGCTGATTTCGTTAAGAAGGGCATCAATAAACTGCCACTGCGTTGGCAAAGATGCATTGATTGCATGGGTGATTACTTCGATTAATACAAATAAAAAATACATGAAAAAAAAATCGTTTAAATTTTTTCATACAAAACGGCAATTTCATAGGTAAAGACCTATTATTATTTTCATGTTGTATTATATTAATAAATATTTTAGTTGTTATTAAAATATTTTGTATTATTTGTCTAATCTAATCCATAGTTCGCTATATGCAAAAATTTTATAGACCGAGATAAATTAACTTACGTTACCTACATTACTTAGCACGCACTTTTTTCTGAGATATGTTTCCGTCTTTATCTTGCACTTTTAGTTTGACAGTTGTACGACAGTGACAAGAATAATGCTAAGCCAAAGTCCATGCTAAGTAAGAACGACTTTAAATTCCGGTCAGTGATTCCGTTAGTTCGTCTGTTGGCTTGGCGGCGACGGACGTGGCGGCTGACCATGGAAGATGGAACCGCCACTCCCTGCGTGCGGGGGTAATAAGCCACGCCCATCAAACCACTATTTATTTTCGAGGTAGGGCCTTAATTTCAACTTGACACCTCTACGCGTTCCTGAGAAAATGTGTCTTGATAGACTGGCGGACGGACAACAAAGTAATCATATAACGGATCCGTTTTTCCTTTTGAGGTACGAAACCCTAAAAAGAAGTAAAATGAAAATATAAACAGAAAGTCCTGTACGAGGCTAAAAGGTCCCTATCACAGCATGATGCTGCGTCATTTAAAAATAAGTGTCGCTGCGCTGGTTATCTGATATCGTTAACACCGACCTACAGTTTAGGGATAAACTGAAGGTTTAGTAACTGTAGCTGTAGTTAAGTAATAAACTGTAGGTCGGTATTAATTATTAGTTATTCTAACTTATTCAACTTATTTTTGCTACTGTTGAGGCAATAAAATTAAAACCAACCTTCCAAGTCTAGAGCAATTGAATTTAACCTAATTACCGTCTCCGCTCACTACGTATTGATGGAAACGGAAAACTGGATTGAGAGGTGAATGAAAAAAGGCTGTGAGCCCTTACTTATTAGCTAGCTGATAGAACTAATGCACCGTCTTGAAACTTATTGACCACCGTTAGTCATTCTAATGCGGACATAAATTGCGGGGTCCGTCGCTTTATTGAACTACCACTCGTATTGCATTTCATTATTAAAAAAGTAAACTTATGAAAGGGTTTAGGGCTGTCCGTATGCGGTTAGAGCTAGGCTTTAAAATGAAGAGGCTTCGACATATTCCATTTAATTTGGTTATTTCTCTTAAAAGTCATCATGGTTAAGTATTATTGTAACCATAATAGGTATTAGGTTATTCGTTGGTAATAATATTTTTTTGATGTGCTATTTAATAGACAGGCATACAAATTGCTGGCATACTTTTCTACAAATGAGCTTCAATATGGCGGATACTCAATTATCAGTATTTAAAAAAATACAAATTCTAAATAGCAAACTAAACACAGAACCCTTCTCACTCTCTAATAAAATAAGAATACCTCCTTTTTCATTTTCTCGAAGGAAGGCCGTGACAGCATGGCATCTCTTCAACCCTAAGCTTACCGAGCGGGTCAGCAACCGCGCGGGCGGCGGCAGCTCGTCGAAACTCGTCAAATATTAAAAAGAGGGCGGAATCGACTTTCGACTTTCTCATACACATTAATATTAGTATTGCCGCATTATTTATGCATGCTATGCTAATATAGACAACATTATTTATTAGTAAGTGCTGCATTCTACTAGATTTTGATTTCAGATTATTAGAACTGGCTTGGACCGGTATGAAATATTTATTTATTTATTAAAACCCAACTTATGCAGTTTGCACCACACATACAAGTTGTCGGTCAATATCTATTAGTAATTACACTCATAATAATATTTTTAATTATAAGTGTGAAATGAGATTTAATTACATAAAACTAGACAAAGAAATATTAAATTAAAAATAGTAACTGCACTTTATTCTAGTATTAGCCATTTATATTTGATGATATCTGAACGTGAAGCTGAAACAATACTAAAGTTTTATTTCTCCACAGTTCTCTATGGTTGGTCGAGCTTTCACAGAATTTATATACTGAAATCCAATAGGCAAGTTATTTCAGGTGCTCTCGATACTTACAAACGTTTGTATTACATCTAGATACAATGAAACTCGATAGTACGGCTGTACCTGCCCGCGTAGGTATGCAAAATATTTTAGGAAAATACGTAAAGCTGAAAAATTTACAAATAAATATTCGGCAATTTTCTTTTAACTTCACTTTAGCATTGGCAGAATTTTTAACTCAGTTTAGCCTTAATATGTGTGTATACATAATAGCTAAACGAAATAGCATTAATCTGTAGGTAACAGTTATAAGTTATGTGCTGAGAGTTCTGTGCATAAGATGGCTCAAAGGCTCAAATTGATGTTGTGTAGCACAGTAGGGACCTACCTAAAGTTTTATAATCTCATTACGCGCCTATCCATAGCAATTCGTTTTCTCTACCTAGTGCTTTTAATAAAAAACTGGTTTAATATGTGAAGTAAAAAAAATATTTCATATAATTAATTAAGAGTAGATACTAACGATACAACAAGTGTTAATAAATAATTTTAATTAATAAATATAAATAAATAAATGACCTTTAATTAACACTTGCATTACAAACAAGCACAGTTCCATTTAAAGAAGGTAGGTACCTGGTATTCAGCTGCATCCGGTTAGACTGGCAGCCGACCCTAACATAGTTGAAAAGGCTGATGAATTAACACTACCCTGCTATGCATTATCAAAGTCAGATGGGACGGCAATCCGACATGACCAGAGAGAGGTCAGGCGCAGGACCAACGGCTTAACGTGCGCACCGAGACACGGGGTCATCAAACCGCCAACTTCCAAACGAAAAGAGAGATACGAGAGTGAGGGAAGAGATAATGCACTTTTGTCTGCGCATACACTTGTGCATTATATCTCCCGCGCCGAAGGCTAGTCCCCGTTGAGATTGGCTGCCGTGGCCGAAATACTAGGAGGACTATATATCGTCGACCCCGGACAATAAAATGATAATTACAAAAACGCAACTTTTCAGGAAAAATAAAAAACATGTTTTCGTTGATTGCTCTTTAAATACTGGACGTAGAATGATTATTTTTAGCTTTGAAGAAAAGTTATTTTTTGCATGTTCGAAATGTTTTAGTGAAACACGCCCAATTATTAAAACAAGATATTATTTAAAAAATAAGAAGTTAGTCAAAATCAATCATCGTCTAATTTGTATAATGCCGATTATCATTTTATTCCCCGCACAGCCTAACCAGAATCAAATATTGCACTTTTTACTTATCATTTTATTCTACGGGTTTTCAGGGTTCGTGTGATGATGATAATACTTTAGTATCATCTTGTTCACGTAAATATTGTAAAACTAAGTGAGGAAAGAACATGACAATATGTCTTACTGTTCAAAACCATAAAGTTCGTTTTACTTACACAACTTTATACAAAGCGTCCAGATGGTTTTGAACGAGAATAAAATGATAACTGCATTTATCTAGTCGAATATTTTTTCACGAGAACATAATTCTATGACTGTTTGTCATACTAACAACAAGTAGGAATACGTTTTGACAATATTATATTAAATCTTTATTCTTATAATTTAAGGCCTGGGTTAAATCTTGGAATACTATTGTAATATTTTGTAACTTCGTAAATATTTGTATAAAAATTTAGAATAAAATTGAGCAGATGTATTAGCACACATAGATCCCAAAAATGACATAACACTAAAATAAAGATGATGGCAGTTATCATTTTATTCTCCGGGGACGGCGATATAATAATATGCATTACCAACAAGCATGGCAGGGCTCATTTTTTTCAGTACCTAAGCTCTTATACTACGGCATATAACATTCCTCAGTAGCAAGGATACAAATAAAAATGTTTAAAACATATTGCCTATCTCGCAACTCCGCTCCTCCTGGATATTGGGTTTATAACAATTCATTTTCTCTGTAGATAGGTATTACAATTGGCATACTACCAAAATGGAAGATTTCCCGAATTGTATTGCCAAGAAAAAATGCTGGTTTCATATAGCTTCATTTAGGTCGTATAAGTTACTTTTTGCTCGCGTCTGTATTAATTATTAAAAATATTTCTGGTTGGAGGGTTTAGGATTAATAAAGGCTTAGGTTTAAGCAATCACCAGATATAATGAAATATAACGCCCAAAAAATCGTAAGTACTTACCAGAATGGAATCCCCATTTTAATATAAAATTATCACCAAAAATCGTAAAGTCTGCTAACCTAAAAAAGGCAAGTATCTTCAGAATAATCGCTGAGCTACCTAAAAAGGCCACGCATGCACCAAATATGTACTCGCATTTTATTTAAAAATTTCATCCAAATATGTTACACAATTTTATCCTAATAAAGTAAATTAATATACAAAAATCATTGTTTACCCAAACAATATAAATGAAGTTCTAAAGGTTCACCGATACTACCGTAAAATGTTTACTAAAGGCTTCTTAGAGCTTTCAATAAAATAACGGCCACAAAAAAAAAACATTAGTTTATAAACAACATGTTTTATTTCTACATACAAATAAACTTAAAACTTAATAAGGCAGTCCTTAGTGTAATTTTAAAATTTTAATGAAGAGTGGATCTTCAAAAAACTTAATCTTAGTGATAAATGAGTCTTCAAACAACCAACATTAAAACGAGGGGTGGGAATAAAGCCGCAAGACTCAACTAATTTGCCATCATTATAATATACTTGGTTATATGCATACATTTTATGGCAAACGTAGTGATATATTTGGGTAGTAATGACACAAAACTTTGCTAGTAAAAATTTGGTGCACGCGTGGCCTTTTTGGGTTATGAAAAGTTTTAGTAGTGCAGGCATGACTTAAATAGCCCGAAAGATTTTGGTACAGGTTTCATTTATTTGTACATATTTTTTTTTTTTTTGGATGAGGCTGTTTAGGGTAACGATTGTTTTTTTGGTGGTCATTCAATTTCATCCCATTAATAAATCTAATATAATAATTTGACAATACATCGAGTCAGAGAAACCAACAGAGTAGATAATACGAAATAGTCTTACAGGATTGATTACATTCTACAAATTATAATTGAATTCCGTAGTGGTATTTAGTCGAAGGCAATAAACATAACTTGGGCAGTGTTAACATACAT
Organism: Xanthia icteritia; assembly: GCA_949128155.2. Classification (NCBI taxonomy): domain Eukaryota; kingdom Metazoa; phylum Arthropoda; class Insecta; order Lepidoptera; family Noctuidae; genus Xanthia; species Xanthia icteritia. The sequence continues at coordinate 11,965,401 of OX421930.2, forward strand.
TTTGGAATGAAGCAATACTTATTATGTCACTCAATAAAATAAAATAAATCAAAACTCAAACACTAATGAACGCTTTGATTTGTTTAAAGTAGATCGTTGTGTACAAAAAGCTAGTACGATTTTTTATTTAATAAAACGGTTAGATGCAAATTGAGGTTAAGAAAATAAACTTTAGCTATGTAACCAATACATACCTATTTAGGAAATACCAACATTTTTTTTTACGCAACGTTTTAGATGTTTAGTTATCCTAACTTATTGAACTTGTTGAAAGTGAGTTTGTTTGTTTGTTACGCTTTCACGTCTTAGCGGCTGAACAGATTTCGATGAAATTTGGCACACAGGTAGACCTGGGTTAGGACATAAGATTTAGTATCTAGATAGGACGTTCCCGTTGGATATTTTCCGACCACCGCGGCCAAAAGCTAGTATGTAAATAAGTATTTATTTTGTTTACGTCAGGAAAAAAACCGTAATGCAATAACCACTTCAAATTTATTCCTCCCCAGACATGTCTAAGGAAATACCCCATATGAAAAGCAAGTCGGCGAAATGTTTTAACGTTGTAATATGGCACTAATGAAGTAACTCAACAGGCGGACAGGGACGCATGCGCCCTTACTCCTGAAGCTATTCGTGTTTGAAAGTTTTCAGTCGGCGCGCCACCACAGAATCGCGCGGCGGTCGCCGTTAGCCTCCCCTACTTCGCCTCGAGTGAGCAAACAATCGGCAAACATTTCACAAAGTGTTGCGAGACTATGAACTATTCAGTACATTTCGTGCTCCTCATACTGTGTTCAAGTGGGTATCGATTGCTCATATTATTATATAAATGTTGTAGTTGTTTCTATCAGTTTACTATTGCGTGTTGAAAGTTTAGCTCGTGTGTAATTTTCCCGTCATCCTGCCTTCTGATTGTAGGCGATTGTGCTGTGTTTTGAGTAACAATGACGCCTTTTGTTTCCACTGCTTTCATATGTACCTACGGCGAAATTATTAAAACTCGTTTACAAAAAGGCCGTGCGATGTTTTTAGATCTAATATAAAATTCAGGAAGGGGAACACTGACTAAGTATGTCCGCAATGTCGAAAATAAGTCCATAAAAACTTTCGTAGTTATTTGTTTAATTATTCTTGTGGCGTTATTTTCTTGACTTTTATTTTCTCATTATTTAGGTATTGATAGATGAACAAAACAATTTTTTGTTTCTTTATTGAACCATAACAAAACATCTAGCTCGCCTACATAAACTGGCTGCAAAATTTAGTAAATATCTTGGCGTAAAGTCCTAAAACGCACGCATTCTGAACTTAACTTCTAGAATAAACAATTAACGAGTTAACAATTAAATGCAAAATCATGCAAATAGCTTCATTCGCGCAGAAAGTTCCGCTTTTGGACGTGATTAAGTTCCGAGTAATGTATCCACTTTTTAACTTATGTAAGCGCTGGTTCAAAATTGTCAAGTTTTAAAGCTGAGCTTATGATAGGTACATTATTAAATTGATAGTCAGTTTTGCTGCTTAAATAAGAGAGTTTTGGGCAACGGATACAAGTCTGGTTTTAAAAGCTTTTAGGTTCAGGTTCACGTAATTACTTAATGTCTTAAACATTTAAATGGTCAGACAACGGTAGATAAGGTTAGGTGAGGTAAGGTAGGTGGTAAAGTAAGTTAAGCTACGCTTGCCGCATTTGGTCCATGGACGGGTGACCATCTTTACATATTACCAAGACCCCAACGTGCCTCGGAAAGCACTTCTTAAGCCGCTAGTCCTGGCTGTTATTTGTAGATATTTGGCAGTTGTTACTGGTCGTCAGAAGCCCGAAAGTCTGACAACCAGTCTTACCAAGGGGTATCGTTATACCCAGTAACTGGGTTGTGAAGGACAGATAGGTAGTCGCTCCATGTTTAATACTAGTATTCAGCTGCATCCGGTTAGGTTAGACAGGAAACTGACCCCAACATAGTTCGGAAAAGGCTAGGCAGATGACGAGACAAAGATAGATATAAAATCATTTTTCAAAAGATAGATGAGTTGTAAGTAGTGGTTACAAATGCAGTTCAGCAGTGCTATTCTGTAACCATCTCACCGTGAGAACTTAGGTGAAGTGAGCTCGGAGTGAGCTGTCAGTCCCTAGCAGCAGGTGGAATGACAGCTCACTTCACGTTCACTTCACCTAAGTTTTCACCGTGAGATTATTACAGAATAGAAAAATCGCGAAAAAGAAAAATTGCGAAATCAACAATACATTTTGTTCTGAACTATGCGAAGAAACGACAGTAATTACAGGTTTGTTTTTCTCTTCAGGCTTCATATTAAATCTACTATGGGTATAAACTATTATTATACATTAATTCCTACTTAAGAGTACTTGCAAGGTAAAATGGACTACCGTACGACAAGCAATCGGAACTGGCGCGGATATGACGGTTAATTTCCTGTTTTGGTTTCGATACCACTCATTTCTTCTGTTTCCCGTAAAGTATACAAACGTATATACGGCAATACGATGCACAATACCGTAACTTCTGTGTGATACAAAGGGATTGATACGCATTCGGTAACGTCATTCGACATCGTCGTGAAATATTGACGAGATTGCTTTGTGACTTCGTGTCAAGCGTTTTGTTTATTGTTGGCCACAGTGACGAAGGGTCTTTACGAACGAGTACTTTCCGCTTCCGTTTTTAAACGGCAATACAAAATTAAAACCATTTACAAAAGGCACTTAGCATCAAAGTACTCTTTTACACCGCGCTGCCATTGTGCCCAGAAGACTGGTCACATTATGGCAATGCTAATAGCAGTGGAGAATGTTCGCACATATTTTTTAACGGGTTTTTGTAACAAAATCTTTTACCCTTCGCCACTGGTAAGAAAAGTATCATGTTAATAGCCAGCTAGTGTGACATTACGACAAAGATAAAGTATATTTGTTATAAAACTATTGGGAGAAAACAAAAATAACTTTCTGTACAAAGTTTCGGATCGGCTTGACGAGTTGGTCGTTATGTACCTGAGTGCCTGTACCTAATTACATGACTTATAAAAGCTTTCCTAACCACTAAAACAATATTACGTAATCTTAGGCCGAGGTACTTACCCTACAGTTCCAGTTTCTTCTTCGGAGATAGGCAATATTGTTATAGCTAACAGAAAAAATTGCTTTTCAGCCATGAAAAATATTTTTTCACAAGCCCAGCTACTTTAAGCATTTCTTTCTCAGACAATTTAATTGAACAATAATAAAAGAATCAACTTTACGATGTGCTACGTCTAGACTAAGATAAAATATCTAAAATGTAATAAGGTAACTGGCAAAGTTTTATAGGAAACGGCAGGATGTTAGATTTCAGATACCAATATCTTTTTATGGCCCTTCGTTACTGAACGTGGGCCGTAAACAACTCTACGAAATGCTTCATACAATATTACAATACGATTCTGTCTATCTCATAACTATTTCACACAAGAGTACTCTAACATAGAATGGAACAGAACGAAAAACGTTCAATTGGAAAAGGTTTTCACAAAAACCAGCTAGATGTATCTACTTGAAATAGGCAATATTGTATTTCGACTGTTTTTTAAAGTGATCTCTGACAGCCCGTTCAATTTAATCCCTTGTCAATTGATTTGATTGGTCGGTGTTATTTATTTCAACTAACCTCGACAGCTAACGTGAGGCTTACTAGCTGATTGACTGATCAGAGATTAAAAACCTGCTGATGATCTGATGGGAACGTAACGAGGTAGCTGGCACTCATGCATATACTAGCGTGCATGAGTGCCAGCTATCTTATTACGTAAAATGGTGTTTATCTAACTTTAAAATCAAATTAAAGTTGTTAGTTCATTTACATTAATTTCCAAATAGATGTTCAGGACGGACCATCCTTCTCAACGCTTGCTCAATATTCCAACTCAATGGCTGCCATGCCGGAGACGTAGATATAATTTTTCCGCGTGTGGCCCAGAACAAAGTTATAGGTAACTTAGTCGGTACGAACTAAGATATTGCAATACAATTGTTGTTCCTGAAATTCCACGTAAGCGAACTCACAGCCAAAACCAGTAACATAACAGTGATTGTAAGTCAATATCGCTTGATAAACAATATAAATCGACGGATAAACAAACATAAACTTAGTAATATGGGTGTAATAACAATCGAGGTTTCAATCTACTTGAAAGCCTATAACTACGGACGAAGCTATATATAATATTTAACCTATATGTTGTTATGCCACAATGCATTATTCATGGACTATTTGAGAGGGATAAACTACGAAAACAATATCTAACTGTAACGTCGGTATAATAAATTCATATTGGCGTAGGGACGGTCTGTTATTGCAAAAGAATGTTTATTCGTCGTAACTTGAGTAAGCATGCTTATAATGCATGCATGTTGAATGGCTTATAACATTTGTACGCACATTTTGAATCATATGGTTATACCCATTTTGGACCATAAATTTGTGAAATTGTAAGTACGCGGTGCACGAATCAATCTAGTTAATTGCTAAAAACAGGTTTTGCTTGGACGGTTCTTGTTGTTTTCGTATTTTTTTAGGTGCTGTAATTAGTTTATTTGATTACTAGTTTTTTTTTTAAGTATAATATTATGTATTAGGTATGTTGTAACTGTTTGTACTCCCCGTCACTTGTCCTTAAGGGTTCATTAGAAGACCAGCGTCACACAACATTTGTCTGGCATTAATGCTGAAATGAACCTTTTTGGCGCAGCCTTGAGGCACACACATTATTGTCAAAAGATTATTTTCAATTCTTTTTTGTTATATTTTGTGTTTCACGAACTGTGTCCAAATCGACGTTTTCTTTCTTTTTCTTTTCTTTCTGTTTAGGTTGTGTCATTGCTGCTTCTGGCAATGATTTAGTCATTGTTTTTACTATGATCATAATGTTCATATATTTACGTTGTTATAAGTTTAACATGTCCAGCAGAAACTGCAATAGAATTAAATAAATAAATAGATTGATTGGTTGTATAACTATTATTGTTAACTCTGTGATTGCTATGTGCCTAAAGATGTGGATTGTACATTTCCCACTTACTCGTACATTGTTAATGTTAACAACATAGACACATTGGTCAAGCATGTTACGAAAGGACATGTCGCGTATGTGAAACTGTATCTAAACAGACCTACATGTGGTCTGTCATACCGATCAAAGATATCTACGGAAGCAGAATTAGGTATGGATAGACGGCATGCAGATGCACCGACTACCGACCAGCTACAACTACAAGTGGAGTTAAGCGGACAATGTAGCAAACTGTAGACCAACATTTCCAAGTTCCAATCAAAGTTTTCCTGGTATGTACAAACTTCCACCGAATTCCTATTCGCGGCCTCAAGACCAGAACCAAATTAAACACGACTATATACTTCTCCAGTTGATTGACCTGATGCTTAGTTTTATAGTATCTACATAAGTTTTTCACATCCCTAAATGCAAGGTGTAATTTTATTAACTGGAAACCTCCTGTGTGGCGAGTGACATCCACGTACTCGTTCGTATAAGATAAGATAAGATAATATTTATTTGCTTAAACATGTGTCATACATACAAGAAAATACATGCATGCAGGGTGGTAACAATATTTAGGTACAGGCATGTTTGCCACATGATGTGACGTGCAAATGTGAAGAAATATTATTAATTAAAACATTCTTTTGAAATAATAAAATAACAATAAATTAAGTAATTAAAGAGAACCTAATAACAATATTGTAATAAATTTAAAATAATCAAAAAATAATACTATAATACTCACGACACAGGGAATCCTAGTGTGAGTTCCATGAATCAACGCACTTGAATGTAATTTTTTAAACAATAAATTATTCTTATTCTTAATAATAATAATATAATACTGTACATGGCAGAACACAAGTCACGATAACTGAAAACGATTTTCCTGAATAATGTTTATAAGCATGCTGGGCTTTATTCACGTGTATATTCAGGGATAACACGGTAAGAGTTCTAGTCTGGCAGCCCCGAAATATGAGGAAAACTAACATTATCCACGAAAACTTGTTTACAAAAAAAAAAAACAACCGGCTTCCGAAAAAACACCACAAAGTGAATAATAACTTAAATTTCGGAAGTCGGTGTTTTTGGTTTTGTATTTTCGTTATTTGCCACCGACTTCCGAAATTTAAGTAAGTTTTCACTTTGTTGTGTTTTTGGAAGATAGATGTTTTTTTTTTTTGTAAAAAAGATTTTATTTCTCGCTTTTTAGTGGGTCAGGTTGTAATTTATTTAAGTTACAATAGTCTGCCTTTCAACTGCTCATCACCTTCTAAAAAATATTGCTATTCCCGATGCAGGGTCATTAATCGTTGAGGAGTTCTCCTGGTACTACACCATAAATTCCACTTCCACCAGCTTCTCCATATGCATTGTGACGAGCATCAATTTTTTGGTAACCATATTAAAGTAATCGAATCACACCCCTTAAATACTAATTATTGAGTAATTCTGGTGCCCATCTGTGGTCTTCATCATCAATTCCACTTAACCAAATGGTTAGTTACTATACAAAATACCTAAATCGCTGTAAGTGTGCCTATAATGTTTGAAGAGTTCCCTCGATTTCTCCTGGATCCCATCATCAGATCCTGATCTGATGGGATCACCTCGAAAGTATACCCTTTCAAAAAAAAAGTATTTTGTAAATCCGTCTATGTATGACGGAGTTATGCCCGAACATACATTAAAAAATATATATATATAAACATCCAAATTGATAACCTCCTCCTTTTAGAAGTCGGTTAAAAATCTATTTCAGTTCCCAAACCTGCTGCATATTAATTATAAATTGATATTTAACCAAGCTCGCAACTTTCGTAATACCAGATCGTAGTAAATTATGAATTTAAATTATTTTTGCAACGTTAAACCATGCAGTTTTAATTAAATGTAAAATAAAAATTCTATTGTAAAACTTTTTCAAGTGAATGGACGTCTCGACTTCGAGACTGAAACCAACTGAACCCTTTAATGTATGGCTACGATACATATTGAGTTGGAGAGAGTTTGTTGCATCGACCATGCTACCCACCTGAAACCCTGAAAACCTTGACTTTACTGTTCTCATTATTGATCTTCATAAGTAAGTACTATTTTAAAATGTATTGAAATAAATATTTTATTTTTATTTTCTAATTTGGTATCTAGTCCGTAAAACTTGATCAAACATTACCTAAAAGATCACACGTGCCTCGAATAAAATGAGTACAAAACAATATACCTACACGCACTTCATTAATACGAATACAACACAATATAATTGACAGCCCTTTGTGTTAAATAATAACAAAGAAAAATATCACTAAAGCCGGATTAACCTAAACAAATCACAAAAAAATAAAAATAACCGCCGTTCTTTGCACAAAGGTTACGATAATTAATTAGCAGTGACACAAAGAAATGTATTCAGTTTTTGATCGTTGAGCTAAAAGCTAAAAAGGGGAGAATTTATTCCAGAGGAAAATAATTACCGCTCGCAAACAAAGAGATTAACTTATTCTCTGTTGCCGGCAACTGAAATACGAACGTTATTCCACAAAGGCAACATGAATCAGATTCTCTTTTATTAGGTCTGTGTTGTTCTCCCCATCAATTTGTGTCCTTACTCTCATTAAGATTAATACTTTATTCATAAACCCCTAAGCAAGTCCCAATGTGTTCGCTTGTCGATTAATTTCTTTGTGTTTTCCATTACTTGGTAGATGATAACGAACGAAACGAGAAGGTGGAAATAAAACGCCTTTCGTATGAACTAGTAGTAATAACTATATAATAAACATGAAATACTGTTCGTTAGTAGTCGCATCACTTCATAACGGCTGGACCGATTTAGCAAATTTTTGTTTTAAAATTTTCGTAATAGTCCGAATCAGGTTATTACGGAAAGAAAAAAATTAAAAGTTGCCGGGAATATTGGAAAATTCGAGAAAGCTGAAAGTGCATTTTCCATGGGATTTTTGTATGAATCATTATTTGGAAAGGACAACGTCTGTCGGTTCAGCTAGTTTACATAAATAGTTTTAAATACAATCCCTTTTTACGTGTATTTGTAAGCATCCATCCAATGTATGTAGTTACGTTTTCGAATGCACTTTGGCTTCTTAATATTTATAAATAGCATTTGTACCTACATCGAACGAATGCCCAGTAGAATCACGTCTTTATGTTCTTTTGGTGTTTTCAGTCTATGTCACACAAAAATATAAGATTTCTGTTTAGATCTCAAAACTCGAGGTGTGATGGTGGTTCTCACAGACTCACGCCAATACCGATCAGCATCAGGCCGGCCATTGTACTACTGACTTTTGGACTCTCCCCTGACAATCCGCGTCAACGGTCAGTTGCTAAGAGGATAATCCTCAATCAACACGTAGGCAGACGGATCAGTGCTGGCAGCATGAGGTTTAGCACAAACTTCGATGCACTAAATACTAGCTAATTATTCGAATGATTCCGAAAATCTAGTTATCCTAGTTCGGAGAATAATCGGTTCACGAGTGGTAAATTCAAAGTTGAGTAGGTAACTACACACGATATGATTTTACTCATACCTACCATCTCGTGTCTTTAGTACACAAATAAACTACAAAGTATCTCCTACTGTATTCTCTAGTTGTACTTATTCTGCCCAACGAAAAAGAAATATAGTGAAGAAACATAATACTATCTTTTGTATTCAGTGAACATTTAGCTGTACAGTTGTATATCATGGAAACGTGATTAACAGAGAGTAAGATGGATTTTTCGATATTAAACCGTATCGAACGAATATCGTATTATGTGTGCTTCACATTTCTTTTACATAAGAGCCATTGAAGCAGACGATTGGGATTTACGGATCCAAATAATATATTTTTAATCCCTTTGATCTCGATGGGATCCTAGTCCGTTACGGCTTCTTTCATATGTATGGATCGTTTCTGCATTTCGTGCTCATCTTGTTTGATAAGAAGACTGATTATGCATTTCATTTAGGAATACTTGACCTAATTTTTGTTACAGATAGCTAGAATATTATTCTCGGACATGAATTTATCCTGGTAATGGGTCAGGTGGATAATACATAATAATATTTAATCGGTTGTAGATATTGCTACTTAGTTAGCATCGCTTATAGTATCTGTCTGCATGATTGTTTTCAGCGTACCTACCTACGTTAGACAGGAGTATTTATTTATAATTTGTATTTATTCTGTATCCGTAATTAAATATTAATTCATGAGCTTTTTCTTGAATTCTTGTACCTATCTTCTATTATTAAATAGCTTTCGAACAAACTGGAAACTTTGGTGCACGAATGCATTCATTTTGTAATCAATGAGTTTCAGCTTTCACTTTCATGAGCTCATTTTCAGAAAAAAATAAATTAAATAAAATTAAATAGATTTTATTATAAGTTTTCATGAAACCGCCGTTTCAGTCGAAAATATTTTATTACCAATTGTTTCAAATTAATTTAGTAGTATTTTTCGGTATTTTATGGTTATACCTTTTTTACTTTTACATTTCAGTTTTAACTTAAAACTCAAGTGTCCATAAATCGTATATTATATTTAGGTATATTTTCTATCACAAAATGCTTAGAATTCAGTTTCTTTTGTTGATTGCATGTATTTGTGTACGGTGTCAGCTCACGTGAGGTACTAGTGACTACTGTATTTGTGTTCGTACATAGTTGAAATGTATGTATTTTCGTCGCTCAACCCATCTGTCTATCCTCTAACTCTATCCAGTAGTGATACCTAATTATATTCCACTGAACTAGGCAAGCTCGACACAAAGGATCGATCGATGGGATTCCGACTATTTGAAAATCTCCAATAATCAAAAATACTGAGAAACCCTTTCATTTGAATGTAATATTATTGTACAGTTATTTGAAGTATTTTAAGTATACCATTTAGTATCGATTAAATTTTTCAATGGCTTCAGAGAATAGTTTTGTATTTTACCTTGTAATTTCAGTAATAGAGGCTAAGGGTAGGTTCAGATGACAAGCGCTCAGCGCGCGTTGAACGCGCGTTGAATTTTTGTATAGTGTTCACATGGTGCGCGCTTGTCAGGCGTTAACGAACGTTAACGACGAACTTGACGAACCCTAAAATACGTCTATCCGCGTCGAAAGCGCGCGCTCAACTGAACGGAAACATAGAAAACCAATGATCTCAAAGCGGCGTTGACGCGCGCTGACAACAGTCGAGCGCTAGCGCAGCGTTGAACGCGCGCGTTACTAAAACGCGCGTTAGCATGTGTACGGCCTGAATAAAATGTATGTAGTTGTAAACGCGCGTTATCAAAACGCGCGTTGAGCGCTTGTCATCTGAACCTACCCTTATGAGGAGGGGACGTCAACGATGACAACTCGTCAAAGCCGTTTGTTTGTTTACATGAATGTCCATCAAATTGAATATTTCAACTACATATACAATTTTAAAAAATAACAGGTCTTTTTCCTTGGACTGAAATGAAATGAAATGCAATGTTTTAAAAATTTAAAACGTCAAAATCAGTTTTAGACGAGACGTAAAAAAAAAAGCAATTAGCTAGATAGAGTCGACATTTCCTATGTGACTACCCTTGAGAAGAAATGGCGAAATTAACTCAAGGTCACTTTTAAAGTCCAGACATAATCTTGGTCAAGCCAGATGTGGCTCATGTAGATTAGTGTCTGAAATGGTCTTTTGAGGAAAGTACCACACAGATTTGAGTGGACCTGTCCAGCCAGTGCAAATATTTGCCAGTAATCGTGTACTCAACTCAGCATTTATGAAGCAATCAACGACTTGACGAACAATACCAAACAAATGTCATTTGGGTAGGCCGCATAAAGTACTCAAACTGCCAGACCATCATTAAAATTAACTGAGAAAGAAAAAAAGTGATCCAGATAGTCCTCACTCCTCAGATTCATAATAATTAAAGTAATATAATATTTTACAAAGTAATCATGTCATTTTGTAAATAATATTCATTAATGTCAATGTACTGGTCTAAATGATGATTTTGCGTAATAATTAAATTTTCTAGCGGGCAGCTCTATCCCAGGATTTTTTGTCTTCTAAATAATCAGAAATTTTATAGTAGGTTTTACAAAGTTTGGTTGGAGTTTGAATTCAACGTAGCAAATCCGTACGCTATTAATAGATAGGTTAATTGTTCACTTTGCATATTAATTTTGATGGACAGACTTAATAAATTATCGACATAGCGTTGTAGTATGGTAATCGTGCTCATTACACTCGCAATTACAGTAAATGGTAATAAAATTATACACAACATTAATTTAAATGCAGCTCCACAAACGTAGACAGTCAGTGCAACACATCTGCTCTGCATTACTAAATAAATATTATTTCCACGCTGTGCTTACAAGTAAAAGACACTTGCCGCTTACACATTGGGCCAATTGTTTTTTTAGTAGCCAAACAAAATATATCTGTTCTGAAGTCGGTTGGGATCTATTTTTTTAATAATATATTTAGGAATTAAAATATTTATATACTAATAAATATAAATACTTAAACGGTTTTACATAGAAGCTGATATCTTGTCCTATCTATCTATTTGACTGTCACAAATCTTCGGGTGAGCTTAAGCTGTCATAACGAGATATAACCCAAAGCCTGCGTGTGCGTGTCTAATCCATTGAAGACGAGGTTACTGTCAGAATACACGTGGTCCCTTTAAAAATGTATCTGTCGATGTCAGGCGGTTTGAACCCGAAGTACTTAGTTGCCAAATATAATGTAAGATTTACATTTTCAAGATGAAAATATAGGTATCTACCTACTTTGAAATGAAGAAAAACATTAAACGTATCAACTCATGTCGTGAAAATCAGCTGAAAGTAAATAAAGATATTTTTTCGTAAAAGATATATTCATGCTCGTCTTATATATTTATTTAACAGTGTAAAATCAAGTAATTTGCCAATTAGGTGTTTGTTGTAGGAATTTAATTGTAGGTGATTTAGCAACTCTTCACCAGAGAGTTAATCCATTTTGAGAATATTGTAAACGCGAAAGCTAATTAGGTCATAATTATGAACAAATCACATTATAATTTATTTCTACGCAACTAACTATTTACACTAGGTACTGAATTAAATGACTAACTTACTTTACAAATAAATACAAAAACAAGAAGACTCTTAGGCGTCGAAGTGTTCGTCCGCATCGCTGTCTACCGGAAACGTGCCCAGAAGACTGGCAGCATTGCCACGTTGAATGGAAATGCTAATTCTTTGGCCAAAGAACGAGCCAGCCCTCTGGTCACGTGAAGTGTCGACCAGTCGGCGAACAATTACCATAAAAAGGAGACGCGCACTCGGGCCCCATGACCTGAGCGATTTGACCCCAAACGGCTTAAAACTGTAGTTAAATTTTTGACGTTCAAAAGTGCCTTATACGGGCCTACTTGAAATAAATGATTTGACTTTGACTTTACCTATAAGGTTACAGTATTTGCGCCGGTCGCAGGTCTCAGCAGTCACAGCAGCGGCGCCAGTACAGCCCGCTGTGCTAGGAACATGAGATGGTGCAAGGGTGTCGACACAGGTTGCGTCCCACACCAGAGGCCTACCCACCTTTCAAGGAGACATCGTCTTGCCGTCTGGTCTCTTCCCATCGTCCCCATCGAATAATATCGCTGATGCTGGCGTGCCGTGCTTTGCTATCTGAGCTCCTGCAGCAGGATAGGCCATGGTGCCCGAGACTGACAACAGCTTCACCGCAGTGACACCGACGCGTAGCGATACAAGGTGCGCCTAAGCGGAGACACGTCGCCAGCCGAAACGATGAGTCATCCATCATAGTGCTTATATGGTGGATTACGGGAGCATCCAAAGCCACAAGTCTGACTCCCATTCTCCCACAGCCAGCTGACGGGCACGCTCAACACTCTTAGGTGACGAGTTTACTAGGGTATTCTGTATAATACTGCAGAGTTCAGAGACGGTGGGAACCGTCTTTGACGAACGGGTTGTTGGGCAAATCCGTAATGGGACAAGCCATTTTCCAAGCGTTCAACGCATCGGTTAAACACGGTACCTCAAAATCAACCAGTGAGGAAAATAAAATGTTTTTAGTTAATTTATCGGTACTGTGGACCGAGGAGAGGTAGGCTGGTAAACTTGTAATTGAAATTTTGGGGAAATTATATATTAAATTACCAGTTTAGTTTTCACGTTAACTGTTAGGTACATTTTCTAGGATATTTTTTCGAAATCTAACCACGTCAATGCCTTGTTTGCAGAATGTATAGCAGTGAACATAAAACGTATGGATGTCCCAGCCCTAGTGGAGTTAGGCACGGAGTCAGTGATCCTGGACTGTGACTACAGCACAGGCGAGACTCCAGGTCCAGGGCTAGTCATCAAGTGGTTCTTCAACGGGTCCACCGGACTCGTCTACCAGTGGATACCACCGCTGCAACCTCAAGTTATTGGACTTTTAAAAGGAAAAGTCGATATGAGCTTTAAAATTTCGGGTAAGTCAACATTCATCAAAGGTAACACACGCCATCATCGTCTATCTAGCCTTTTCTATACTTAATACTTTATATTTTACTAAATAATATTATAATTTGTTTGTTTGTATGTTTGTAAGTTTGTATGTAGGGGGTAATCTACGGAACTACCAGTCGGATTTGAAATATTCTTTTTGCATTGAATAGCCCAGTTCTTGAGGAACGAAGTCGCGGGCAGAAGCTAGTCTTAAATGTGTTGGCGTCAGTTTCTAGTCTATAACCGGATGCAGATTTTACACGGAGCGACTGACAATTTGACCACCACAACCTTGTTACTGGGTAACACGATACCTCTTGGTATACTGGTTGTCAAATGTGATGTAGTACAATACGACGATCATATAATGTTATATATAATGTCGTAAATTCAGGCAACTTCCGATTACATTATCCTTAATAATCCAGGTGAGTGAAATAGTGGGGCCATCAGGATATGTCATACTCGTAGCTGTAAACATTACGCAGAAAAGTTTTCTGAAGCTTTCCTGTTATTCGACGTGTCCCAGTTACAGATTCAGTATATTATTATAGGTGTTACGAGTTCAGGGAACTTGTAATACGTGAGTAGTAGGTACCTACTGAAATTAAGACTGTTACCGATCTTGTAAGCGTAATATTAAGAGCATAAGCAACATTTTTTTTTACTATTTGAGATGCATTGTGAGAGACTCCATGTGTGAAAGTGATTTAGTATGTGGCGGCATCTACATCGCCACATACGAACTACGCATCACACTGACGTCACGTGAAATCCTGCATCGCGCAAGCGGAGTTTACCGCGCGGTCAGCATATGTATAGCTTCCCGACATCAATCGTAGGGCAGTTGCCCACCAGATACAACACCCGTCTGGTCGAAATATCCTCCCTTTTCTATAGAGGATGAGTGAACTTTACACCCTGTTCCTTATACTTCTATACTATAAGTACCTATGTCCTGCACAATTCGAACAGACAGCCCTGCTACCATCCCTGCTAACTGGCTTATATCTTTAATATGACGTAAATGGGTGTACTATAGGTGCATCTCTGCCTAACCTTTTGAGGAATACGAGCGTGATGTTATGTTATGTTATGACGTAAATATCGTCCCTAACCGAAAGAATAAAACTTTGTAAAGTAAGTATAATAAGTACCCAATTATTTGCTTTCTTTCAGATGAGCCGTTACAAGCCTACCGAGCCATTAAAATAATAAACCCTGGAACACACTTGAGCGGTAACTACACATGTGTGGTGTCTACCTTTATAGCGGAAGATAGTCAGACGAGATCGATGTTAGTGTACAGTAAGTAATTAACATAGTCAATTAATTACCACTTAATTAATGTTCTATATGCATGTCACAATATTATAATTATAGGAGGTTAGACATAAACAAGAGTTATTGACTTTACTGAACGTCTTCCATTTGTAACATAGGGTTGCCATTTTTTTTTACCACTTTGGGGAAACTCTTGGCCTGCGTCTCACCTGATGGTAGGTAAGTGATGATCAGGCCGAAGGTGAAAGCGCGATTCACCCGGAATCCTCACCCCCAGAGGAACTGGCTATCTTACCTCTAACTGCCGAAACACAACCATGTTGTTAACATTGTTGTTATGGCGACAGACTTAGATAAGATGGTGGTAGCTAGCCAGGCGGACTTAGAACAAGCCCTGCCATCAACCAAACCGAGCAGAAAATTTTACCCCCACTGGGAATCGAACCCGAGACCTCTGGGTATGGGACTGGTGGTCTAACCACTAGACCATAGAGGCGGTTAAAATATAATAACTCGAATTGAATTACACGGTTGAATACATTATTACAGTGTGTAATAATACTAAATCTTGTTCTTATAAGTCTGTACCTACAGTAAAGAACTGTAGTAGGTAGTCTACATTAATGTGAGCTATAAACCTCTTTAACTTAAAACTAGACGAAATTGAAAAACGTTACTCTGTAGTTTATGTAAATTAGCTCAGCTGTCAACGTAGAAATGACTCGAACGAAAAGATATTTCGCTGAGAAAGAGATATTTAATTGACTTCACAGTGTTTCCACTTCTCACTTCTTTTTTTGGTAACTAAGACGACCCACTGACCCCACTATAATAATATTAAGATTATTCATTTCAACATTATGCATATGACTATATAAATAATGAAGTAATCAAAACACAATCAACACATTAACGAATAAGAACGTTTCCCAATGCAAAACTTTGCTGTAAAATACATAATTTAAGTTGCGGGTATACTTGCTTATTTTCACTCCGCTCATAACGCTTTGTCACAACACCTGTCTTCTCGACGTCCGTATATCACTGCAGGGATCCAGCAGAATATCAGCGTTAGGAGTATTTGCCTGGTACATGCTAAGCTGGACTCCCATTTGGTGCAACATTGAGACGCACACCGCACCTTGTTAATTTGACTTGACGTTTGACGTATGTCTTTGTATATTGGCATTTGGCGTCTTGTTTTATATGACCTGGTCATGACGACCTGGGTGCCTAAAGTGTGATGGTTTGCTAGAAGGTTAGAAAGTAGTGGGATGGCATGAACCAGTTAATTAATTCGATTATCACATTTTTTTGATATTTCAACATTTCGCAAATTTCACTTTTGCCAGCATTATCTACTATTTCATCGGCACCGCTTAATATTTTTTTTAACTTCTGTACCTCGGCAATCTTATTCAGCTATCCAATTGCTGATTATATGAGGTTTAAGATCATTTTATTCTCATAAGAATTACACTATTCACTTACATGAGAATATTAAAACTAAATAATTTAAAAAGAACAAAAAGTTGGGGTATTACAAAAATTAGACGTCGATTATATAAATGTTTTGAGGGTAGATTACAAATCATTATGGACAAGTGTTCGTTCGATACATGTAAACAAGTATCCGTGTAACATAGATAAACGGTAACTGGATGTGGATCGACACTATTAAAAATGAAAAATAAAAAAATATAAATTTATGAAAATGTAAATTTTTAAATGAAGATGTCTTCTCCGTAATTTTTACGCCATAATAAAATTTTGAGTTAACTGGTGTCAAACTTCATGTACGTAGATATCAAAATCATTAATAAACTTTTTTTTCTTTGATGGCTTAGAAAGTTTGGTTACATCGAAAGGTTCGTTATAGTATTAGGTATCCAATGGAATAGCAATAAAGGCTTTCAATTTGAGAGTATGGAAAAAAGTGAAAAATTTTCAAAAATACATAAAAAGTGGGTTTCTCGAATCCCATGAATTTTCAACTAGGCTTTATTGGGTGCTTAATTATGAAAAAAAAAAAAAAAATATGTATGCAATGAATAAATGTTTTATCCATTTACTATCTATCTATATTTTTTTAGAGGCTAATAATGTTATAACATCTAATAATAACCAATCCCAATAGGTTATGATTTCATAAACTTTATCAAAATATGGATTTTAATGATTCATGAATAAATATTGGTTTATTTAATAGAATGTAAATAATAATCAGCAGCGCTGTTTATACTAGAAGTGTTTATATTATTGTATGTAGCGATAGGGAATTATAATAAGGTACCTACTAAATTCGATAATATATGCATTGGTGCCGATTCTCTTGTACACCGATCTAAAGTAACTAAACTATCACTAACATTCCCTACTTTTAGCTATGAGATTCTTAAAGCTATTCTGCAAAAAAATAACTCTTAATTTAAAAATAATTTCGGCAATTAAAATCGAATTTGACAATCGCGACTCCACGTGGTACATACTTGTTTGCCCTACCACGTGATTTTTTTTAGTTTCGGAGGCGCGCTGTCTCGACGTGTTTCATATGGAATTTTTCACTTTTTGTATGGAAAATATGAAAAATGATTACCTATGAAAAACCCCTTAAACTCAGGTTGAGTTTAAGGGGCATAGGTAATAATTTTTTTCATTATTTTTGCGATAGAACACCCCTTTTTCGAGATATAAGAAAAAGAAAAGAAAAAAAAGATACAGTACTGTTTTTGCACCTGAAGTCGAAGTCTTGGTGTGAATGTTCATGACAACTAATTGTATTCCACACCATTTTTTATCGCGATTTAAAATAGTCAGGTTTAGTTAGACAATACAAATTTTTGGTGAAAAACGTCAAATTTAGAATAGCAAAATTGTCATTTTCACTAAATTAAAAACTCAGTGCCATCTTAGTGCTGTCAAACTAAAATATAGTTAAGTTGTATCACTTTAGTCCATTTCAGAATGGGAAATCGTCGTTTGACGGGAATAAACTAAACTATGGTGATTTTTAGTCTAGTTTAGAGACATTTGTGACAAGAGAATCGGCACCATTATCTCGTGAGCCGAACGGAGGCTACAATGGTGGCTACAATCACTGGGAAACTAGGATATAACTCATAATTATTATAGTGATCAATTTCAAGATGCTTCATTTAAAAAGTCCAGTTTTTTTTTTTTAATACATCTTAGAATCTATTCGACTCATCCCAAACAGTTCAGCTGTTATACGATCTTTTGAATTGTGTATAAACTCTCCAAATTATTTATTTAAGGTCAGAAGTAGGGTTACTCTCCTACCTTTGGCGAAGAAACTGTTTATTTATAATTTCCACTGAAAATACATAGGTTGATATTTTCAGACTTGATTTGTTCTAATCAGTGTAACCAAAATCACTAACGGATAGAGGGATATAATATGTAGAGACGTTGTACTTTATCCTATACTATTAAACGAGCAATATTTGTATGTATATAAATATTTGTAATTCCGTCCTCGAAAACGGCTCTAACCATTTCGATGAAAGTTGCAATATAGGGGTTTACGGGGAGAAAAGTCGTTCTAGCTAAGTCTCTCTCTCCGTATTTTCACCCAAACAAAACTCGGTCGCCCAAAGCTTAGAACAAGATGGCTACCTTAGAATAATGACATGACAGCATGGAATTAGTAAGTATTATACATAGAATTAGTATGAACTATCCTATAATATTAAATGAGCATTCTCTATTTTTCACTCGAGCAGAGCTCGGTCGACCAGGTACTGATAGTTATGTAAGCAAGCAAAGCAAGCAAGCATATGCTTGAAGAATTTCGATTGAAGAAAAGTGATAGACATTTAAAAAATTCTATGATAGCATTACCAACAAATAAACACTTTACCGTTTCATAACAAAATTTTAATTATTAATTCTGATTACTTAATTCAAAACTACGACATCTGTGTAACACGAGTTCAAAATGCATATGGTATGTTTGCATCAATTTCAAATCAAATCGGCTGGGTTCGGGGTACGCCTATGATAATCTAGTTAATCGAGACGCAATGGACGAGCTAGTTTTACACAGGAAACACCAATTTGCCCTGCAATCGAGTTTGACCGTCACTATGTAAGTCTCTTCCGTTTAGTCGGTGGTTTTATTCATATACATACCTGCGTGGAAGGAATGTATTAAAGTAGGTTGGTAGATAGGCGTATTCCCATACGCCTATCAGAGGCGAATATTCAATGATTTCATTCAAAATAAAAATCCGATGTTAAGTTCCATATCACTGATGTACAAACTTTCCTACAAAAAGAATGTGGACTCACATAACGTAGTAATAAATTAAAAAATTCCGAAGCCGAAGTTCGTATTAAAGATACTGAGATGACCTCGCTTGAATCCTACTAAAATAATAAGAATTAAAGCAATGTAGGCAGAAATAAATTCCCGAAAACGATCTCCGATTTTATAAAATAAATTGTTTTCATTAGATTACTTATTACAGAATAAATTGTTCAGTGTAATTTACAGTTATTTTTAACCCACAGGTCCGGGCAAGAGTTTTCATTTCGATCAAGAGAAAAAATATGTATTCTTAGTAACATTAAAATGTGTGGCGGAATACTTGTATCCAAGACCACTGATGAAAATATTATCAAAAGGGTGAGTACTAAAGTTGTATTCCGCGCGCTTAGTAGGTACCTCGTATGAATCCACTCCGGATAGCCTGCGCGGATTAACGTACTTGACACATGTACATGCGTCAACTACGTAGTACATATTACAGGCCCATCACACACGAGCTGTATGGATATACCCGTATAACCGAAACTTAATAATAGCAATCTATCTATCTATCTTGGAATAGTCTGATTGTGATGACGATCTGAAAATCTGTTCATCAATCCCAGACCAGCATAGCAACATAACGAAAATTAAAAATAAATATTGTAAAAAGTAATAAAAAAGTTAATTATCAAGACTAATAAAAGAAGATATAAAGTATTTATTCAGAAAGTGAACAGGGCGGAAAAATATATAAAAATCGTCAGACGGGCAGACGGCAATTTTATGGGTAATTCATGAGTTAGATAAGGTCAAGTGATCTTGTTATACGAATCTTAATGTAATATTGGTGATCTTGTCGTACAAAATTTGCACCCATTTATGACTAGAACAGATACAGGTTACAGAGATCTAATATTTATTATTGGTTAATATGTGGCTATAAGTATTGGAAATTTTACATTCTTAATATGTTCTCAATTATCGATGTTTTGTTGTTTACTTCGTCCCTATGTTAGCTATGCTATAATCTAAAGCAAGAACAAACATTCTGGAGGGATACAAAGTTCATCTAAAGTTTAGCTGAACTGTATTTATTATTGCTTGTCCATTATTGGAACAAAATATGATGTTATCGCATTTGCTCCAATTTAAGACGGAACTAGTGAACAAACTCAGCCTCGCTCGGGGGCAATTTCTAAGTGACGTGTTTCACCCGACGTGTCTTAGTTTTTCTTGCTCGATTCCCTCAAGACACAGTAAAATTTTACAGCTATAAACTTTCTGAAAGATTAAACTTTTGAATGGCGAAATGCTGAGATTAAAGTCAGCCTTCAGATAAGTATAGGCAGACGTATTTTTGCAGTAATTCTTTGCCGTAAGGTGGAAATAAGGTTAATGTCCCAGTACTATCTCAAAGACAATACTTCTTCAGGCTTTTGACATTTACTTATGTAATTTGGGAACGACACCATCATACTTCTATCGTAGCTGTTTTTTATTTCTACAGAGATAATTGAGAGGTCGGTCGGTAATATTTATACGACCTTGTAACCCCTTCATGAGCTGGGAAGCCCTACAAATCTATTGTAGGGATATACTCGATAGGTACAATTAGCTCCAGTCACACAAACTTGTCCTATAAAATAAAACCTTTATTTAGCATGCCACTGGAGCGAGCAGTCACAGACATGAGGATGGACTCCTGGGGCATGTACTCCGTGGTGACGACGGCGCTGGTCCACGACGATGACGTCATCAGCCCCTGGCAGGAGTTTGTCTGTCTCCTGAGCTTGCCCTTAGCTAATTATACAAATAATAGAACCACTATTTATTACCCCGGTAAGTTTAATTGAATATCAGAATTTTATGAAAGTCGGTTTAATGTATGAAAGGGGAGTATCGAGAAGCGTCGGTCGATCGGTGAGACGTCATCAGGATAGGTGGAGTAACGAACTTCGCTGAATGGCTGAGCCGCTGCAAGAGAATGGCTGAGCAATAACTAGCAGTTAAAATAAATTAAATGAAATGAAATTGTTTAATCTGTAAATAGGTTATCGGAATCACTTTTACACGTTATTAATAAAAAATACAAAACATAAGCTAGATGAGGTCGACGCTGAGTAGCCAGATTCCTATCTGGCTACTCAGGAGTACCAGAAAAGAACTACCGAAACAAAATCAAAGGTCGCAGTCTCTTTTAAAGTCCAGATATAATCTTGTTCAGGCCATATGAGGACCATGTAGATTAGTGTCTGAAATGGTCTTTTGAGGAAAGAACCACACAGATTTGAGTGGACCTGTCCAGTCAGTGCAAGCATTTGTCAGTAATCGTATAGCTCAACTCAAAACTTAAGGAGCTCAACAACTCGACTAACAATACTAAAGAAAGGACATTTGGGTAGGCCGCAAAAAGTACCCAAACTGCCAGACAATCATTAAAACTAACTGAGAAAGAAAAGAAAAAGCCAGGTGATTGTAGAGGCCTATGTGCAGTACAGGGATACTATACAGGCTAACGATATTAATACTACAGATACCGTATAATTTTACGAGGAAGGTAAAGAAGTTGGCTATAAAATCTCACCGAAGTCTGGATGTTTTTGCTCGTGATTAGTACGTGTAATGATACCCAATACTTAGGGTAGCCCATCCTACCGTTCAGCCTATTAGAGTGGGATTAGATTGGGTTCGTTATTATGCCCATTCAACCTTCTTGCTTCGTGTCTTCCATGCCATCTCTAGAAACGCATCCTTTTTTGGATCAACTTATAACAAGGTTTTTCGGACTTGCATAAAAAATCGTTTATTCGTCACATTTTTTATTTAATTTGATATCATAAAGTTGACCTCGGTAAAGCTTTATGCCACTTTTGACAACAATACTCAGTAAATTGAAACTTTTGAGCGTTTATTCTGAAAATGGGCAACGTCGCAAATAGATGTCAAATATTTCGCTGTTTTGATTAATTTGGCAATATTATTTTACCTACTGAAATATGAAATGTGGCTAACTAGCAAACTAGAATATTAATAATGAATGGCAATTATAACACTGAATTTGATATTGTAACCGTTTTAGGTGTATAAAAAGCATTTGGAAAGTTTCCAATTACTTTTTTTACATCTAAAACTAAATATTAATAACTAATATTCTAGTTCGCTAGTTAACCACATTTCATATTTCCATACAGTATCATTGCCAAATTAATCAAAACAGGTAAATATTTGACAGCTATTTGCGACGCTGCCAACTTTTAGTACAAGCTCTTAAGGTTGACACTATCTGACACATAGACAAATCGACCTTGTCGTTTTATGGCGTGCAAGTGACATTTAAAGGGTGGTGAAGCAATTACAATGTCAACTCTTCGTCGTCGTCGTTCTTCTAACCGGACAGACAGCTGTGCTGCTGGGGAGTTTGTTGCGCCACTTCTTCTTCCCAGCTAAAGCACTAGGAAGTGGTGAAGAACGGGCATTTTGGGGGACTGTCTTATGTAAAGACGTTCAATAAGTGCTGATTCTTAGCCTGATTTCAATATGACTTTTAATTTTGCATTATACTTATACGCTTCGTTTCAGCTCCTCCCACAATTTTTCTAAAGTCATCTCACTATATCACGTACAAGGTCTCCTTTGTAAAACTGAATTATCACTTACAGGTCTTATGCCAACGCATAGCGCAAGCATAGAAGTGAAGAAGCCGATGGAACATCAAGCTAGCAGTAAGTTATTTTATTATTTACTCATACTTTTCTTGTGCAGGTACTTATTAAATAAGTTTTTGGGGTCATCAGTTCATTGATTGCTGATTGAAACAAAAACAATTGGATTGAAAGCCAAAATCCATTGATTACCAAGTTCCCCGTTAAAATAAATTCAATGTCCCCAAACCGCGAACCCGACACTAATAACATTATGCAAGCATCCAATAAAACTGAGCTGATATTCAGGAGCATTACAATTATTTTAATTAATTAAAAACTTCCCGCCTTAATTATTGTTGACAATTTTATTTTCAGGTAGTCCGACGCTCGGGAGGTGCACTATATTATTCACTCTATTATTAATAAGCATTATCATAATTTTTTAATACTTAAACTAAGTAACGTCGTACATTCTGATCTAGGCTAGAATATTTTAAGTCTATGATTTTATGAAAGACGTAGTCTTTTACGTTTAATAACATCATTTGCTTCTTCTATAGGTTAATATTTTAGACTGAAAAAGTTAATATTTTTTGTTAGCTACTACCAAGTAGTTTGTATGTATTCATAAGTAGTTAGACATCAATTACTTTGTTATTTATGTATGTATTTCCATATTAAAAGGTTGTTTTTAGGACGTTTACAAAATCTGTGATAATTTAGTTTAATAATTGTCAAAAAGACAAAGGTGGTTTATGAAGCGTTTAATTTCCATTGTTTTACGATGTAGGTTAAATGTTACTGTAATTAATTTAATGTGACAGTATTATAAAAAAAACAAAGGTACCGTCTACATAACAAAGGTACTGTCTACATAACCGGTACAGATTGTAGCTTTTTGATATTATACAAACTGTAAATAAAATGCTTAATGTACTTTCATGTTTCTCTTTGTTTTGTAATAATGCCCGCCTTTTAAATATAAACAGGCATTATATAAATTAAGTGTCCAAACAAAAACCTTTTTATACACGTCATCTGACGTATGTGCCTACCCTAATAATTCCTTTCCCTGAAAATGTACTTGCACATTTTTTATATTATGTAGTATAAGTAGGTATATGTTAGAAAAAGGTAACTTTCTGTAAAACATAAAACAGTAAATCAGAGTGTGTTTTCTCGCGCCCGTCACTGGCCGGTAGAAAACACATTTTCTTTTACAAAAAAATAAGAAAAACTTGGTGTAAACACGTTCTCTTGAGGGAACGTCAACTCGACGGGGCTCATGTGATGTTTGCAAGTACGTATAAAAAGGTCATAAAAAGGCTTTTTATATGTTTATAAGGCATCTTCCATCAGTTACTGTACATAAATAATCTTTTAAGCTTTAATTTCTGCTAAAGATTTTACGGGGTTACGTCTTTATGAAAGGTTCTACTTTGATTTTCTTGTATCATATTTATGCATATTTAGATGGGTTGAAATGTGGATGTACTATAGGTACAAATCTACCTAACACTTCGGCGAATACTGGCGTGATGTTGTTTGTGTAAGATGGGTGAATGAACTCAGTACAATAAAATTTGCTATTTTCAATAGCTATAGTAAAAAATCTAGAGGTGGGGGACGCGCCTTAAGTTAAATCTAACAATTTATACTTACAAACACAATATTCAAGTAACGTATTGTGCCATTTGTTTTACTTTTTAAGTATGCCTATCAGAACAGAATGATCAACATAAGTTACATTGCATGCGAATTTTTCAGTAAAAAAGGTCACTGCAAATTAGTCCTCACACAATAGAACAAACCGCAGAATGATTATAATAGAGTGAGTTTGATTGTTTCGTCACAGCACAATACGTTCATGGAATATTATTACATCATTTTCATCAGTCAACACACGATCTGTACTCGTCTATTCTCGGAAACTATCGGCTTTTCGAAACGCATTCAATCACGGATACACCATGTTTTTAAAGTATTTTACGAAATACTGGTTTATAGTTTTTTGCCGTTACACTCGTACCACATTGTCCTTGCGTGTAGCTTCGAAAACCTTGATTACTGTAAAACCTGTAAATTATAAATGGTACAGCGACGTGCGCTGTTTTGTATGAGAGGTAAGGTATTTTGGAATTTATTTACAAGTCTTATTATAAAGTACATGAAACATGGAAAACTCTGAACGACATGATGGAACAAAACATTTTTTCTAAATTCAAAACGTATTTTTCGGAGAATAAATTTCCATAAAATATTGACAATAAGTGAAACTTAAAAGGAAAAATAAGGATGTTGGGCCGTATAACGAAATCTCCATGTAATAAGGCATATAAAGCTAATGGATTCCCAGTCCATGAAACAAAGAAAACTAAATCGAACTCAATAAATAGAACTTAGACACTGTAATATAATCCTGTTTCGGGTAATGAAATTGTCCCCGGAGAGTTAAAATGTCGTATCCGCCAAATGTATTGATTGAATCCGGCAACGCGCTACGAAATAGGAGTTAGTAATAATGAAATCCTTCTAAGAAACTTGGTTTTTTATATCCATATTTTCTGATTTCAATCTGGGGAAATTGACTATCTAAAGTTGTGAATTTATAGCCCGGTGGAAAGATTTTTCATAATAAGATTACACGGAACAAGGACATAAGTCGGCGGATATTGTTGCAGCAGTTGTTAGATAAATGTTTGTAGATACATACATGTGTTCTCATATAGAGCTTAATACAGCTTGTACATGTGTGTATGTGTAGGTAGGATAAAGAGAAAAGTGAGCCCGGCTAAGAGATACTCTCGCGCTGCAGTAATTTGAGAGAATTCCTCGGAGAGCCGCGCGATATGTCTGCCTGAGTGCGTGGGTCCTTCAGCATTACCATAACTGTGCCATTGCTGTTTCCTACTGGTCAAATCCCAAGGAAGTAGTATGTACGACAAGGAAACTAAATGAAATGAAGTCTGCAATTTAGTTTCTACGACAGCTCCATTTAAAATACTTAAGAATATTCAAGTTTTTACAAAACTTTGTAACTTGAATATTTTTAAGCTTTTGTGCAGTTACTTTTGCATATCTATAAAGTTATCTTAATCTAATGTATGAATTTCAGCAAGTGTAGTTAGTAAGATTTGTAAAACAAATTGCTCGGTCAGCAACGATTGTCCTCAGGGGCAGCTTTCCTTTATTACCTTAAAGTATAACACACTTCTATAGTTAGTAAAGCGCAAACAGCACTTCTAGTAATATCTGACTCCGCGGTGGTAAGTGCTAAGTTGCCTCTGTATCTCTGGCGATAAGTTCCTAATTGCACTTCACTGTGCGGAAATGGCGAAAAGCGGGCAACGTCGGGCGAACACGTACCACGCGTACGTGTTCTGAAATGTACTACGGTTTAATGCGTATGACACGCGGCTTGATGTTATGTCGAGCACTTCAATTTTATGTATTTCAATTCGATATGGAGGCCTATCACGACTCCGGATAAATGAAAGAAAAATGTGTGTCTTTCAGGTGATTTCGGTGACGCGTGGATTACGCGTGCCACCTTATCTGCAACGGAACATGTTAAGCTGTCGTTACCCGACGTATGAACCTCGCCGGCATGCAGACTAGCTTATTACTCCAATTTGTATGTTTCTTTCAAGGAACATGTGTACTCTGAATATGTCTTTTATATTAGTGCGCTGGGAACTGGAGCGCAACAATTAGTGGGCTGACACTTCTAATACAAATACTACAAATGACGAAGACAAACATTTTGTTAGTGCCACGATAAACAAATAAAAAGCCGCAAACACGAAAACAAAGTTTATTTGTGGCTTATCAAGTTTCAAACACTACGGCAATCTTTTGTTCCTCCTTATCCGTTTGTAAATAGCAGAATTAACTTTAAAACTAGTGGAGTGATCTTTTCGCGGGAACTCTGATTGCTTTAAGGAAGTCGAAGGCAGTTACAGCTCTTATCTTATTCTCAGTTCATACACTACTGGCGTCCATAAAATCTAATGTTATGTTAGTAGGGGAAGTGAAACACAAATTATTTGCTTATAATAAACTTGTACTAGTGCTGCCTGTGTCGCTGTCCGCATGCAAATAGGATTTTTAAGGAAATACAAAAATAAAGAGATAATAAAGTTGTGTTATGTGCAATACATGTAGATAACATCCGATGTGATTATATTATACGGCAGCTGTAATAAATAGAGGTCGTAAATATCCGTATTCGAGCTTTTAGTTTATAAACAACTCGTGCAAATATATTTTAATACATGTAAATGCGAATAAGTTCATTTACTATAAAGGACAACTTTTATATAAGTAAAACACGGTAGTTTCTTTCGTAATTATTCATAAGGAGTCACAATACGCCTGAATTAATTAAATTAACACACGCCACTGACCTAACT
The DNA here is from genome assembly GCA_949128155.2 of Xanthia icteritia. Classification (NCBI taxonomy): domain Eukaryota; kingdom Metazoa; phylum Arthropoda; class Insecta; order Lepidoptera; family Noctuidae; genus Xanthia; species Xanthia icteritia. The sequence continues at coordinate 11,992,584 of OX421930.2, forward strand.
ACTAACTAGGTTTAAAAAGCTTCTTATTGAATCAAAGCTTGCGCCTGAGAAGTGGAAGAAACATTTTTAATTAATTTTACGTACTGAATCTGCACCTTGTGACATCGTACTAATTAATTTCGTTAAAGGACATTTGTGTTAGAGAAACTTAATTACTTAAACCTAAATATGAGATTTTTCTTTGACCCCTGAGTAAATAAAACTTTTGAGTACTGAGTAGTCTTTGTTAGTTTAGGTATTCATTATTTTTTCTATGGATCTCAGATTTCTCTTTTTCCCCAATATAGCTGCTCCACTGTGCTCGTCGATCGCCTACGCAGGCACTATTTAAGCTGTCATTGGATTTCACATGAAAGATTATGAAAAACTCCTACGCTTTTGATGTAATCAGATTGGTAATCCATATGAAGTTAAGTAATATCAATAAGATCAATACTCGTTTGAATTCTACCAAATATAATCTCTTAGTCAACTCTCAGAAAATCTTTACATGGGAAGAGAAGAAAAGACTTTCAGGTACGGGGATCGTTAAAATAGGGAGGTACCTACTTATGATTCATTCAGGGATTTTCTATACCCATATACCTAACTTTGAAAAGCCAGCATTTTCTTGTTTTTCATGACGATATTTGGTATATGTACCTATGTTTGCCGATTCCAGAAGAGATGACAAAGTTCAATAATCAGAACAACTAGTAGATGGTCCGCCACCCTTACTTTGTCCACTTACTGTAAAAGAAACGCCACGTACTCAGTATTTAGGAAATATACCAAATTATTAAATCCCCGCATGACTAATATTAAGCATCCACGGTGAAACAACAGAGCTACGGCTCGTCCCGAGGGCACACGTTAATTTAATTGTCATCAATCAATATGACAAATTATCAATATACACAGACATCTAAATAGACACTCATACGGCAATATTTCATTTCACAAATGGTACTCGGTGATCCGAAAACTCGGACGTTGCTCGTGACGGCTCAAAATAGGAGTAATATTGAGTTCTTTTGCCAAACAACGACCCATGTCTGTGTTGAAGGTATGTAACGTAATTTTTCTTTCTGAAAAAGTAACAAAACCGCTGTCGTTCCGAATGTCTTTCTGCTGTTTATTACTTTTAGTCTTTAAACCTTGTTTCCCTTTCTCGATTCATTCATAACAAGTTCTATTGTTAGAGTCTGAAGCATTCTAATTAAACGTTTGTTAGTTGCTCAAAGCTTAATAGAAAGATTGTTTAGTAGATTACGTAAAAGGTAAACAAATCGACATTAAATTAAAGATCCTTATTTCATGACTTGATCGTGTATCTGTGTATCTTTGAATTCTTTCGTTCAAGGCACCGTGAAATTGCATGGTGAGTGCCGTATTCTCGTGGAAATAACAAAAAAACACGGAAATAGGAATAATGAGTTCTGTCTGAGGATTGGATGCTTTTGTTGGTGATTCCCAAAATGTTTATTATATTTCAAAGTACATTTACGTACATTTCGAAGTACACTTGGGAGCAAATAAATCGAGCCACTTCCTTTTTCACGCATTATGGTAATTATTTTTGGTATTAAGGAACGCATCGATTCGAAACATATATCGCCTAAAAGGGTATTTAATAACCTTTACAATGAGGGTAGTTAGTTGTCAAAATTTCATTTTTATTAAAGTTTAAAGGGTAGAATAAAATTATCGCATTTAATTTGCTTATGACATTTTTATTGTACTCTGTTAAGAAAAGATTAAATTTGAGGTTTTTGTTAATCATACCCATATTACTTGTTATTGTTGTCTTTATCTGTGTCTGTGTAATCAAAATAACCTGATAAAATGGATACTACACCGACGGAAGCTGCCCAAGTTGTAGCTTTACTTGAGGTTGGACACGGACAACGTGAAGTGGCACGCAGACTTCATTTGAGTCGTTCAAAGGTACAGCGGGTATACCGCAGGTATCTGGAGACTGGTGCTTTTGTTCGGCGACCTGGAACTGGCCGACCACGGGCAACAACAGAACGTGACGACCGCTTTATTGCAACCAATTCGTTGCGCGACCGTGGACTTAATGCTGTTCAGCTACAGCAAGCGTTACGTGACGTTCGAGGAGTCGCAATCAGTAGGTGGACAGTGAGACGAAGACTAAAAGAACGAAATTTAACATCACACAAACCAGCAACTGGCCCAAAATTGACTGTAGCTCATCGCCGATCTCGCTTGGAGTTTGCTCGAGAACACATTAATTGGACGTTAGAAGACTGGAGGTCAGTTTTGTTTTCTGACGAGTCAAGAATCTGTCTTTTTAGCAATGACGGGAGAAACCGAGTGTATAGACGTCCTGGTGAAAGATTTGCCCAATGTTGCATTCGAGAAACGGTGAGTTTTGGTGGTGGTTCTTGTATGGTGTGGGGAGGAATTTCTCTAGACGGAAAAACGGAACTTGTCTTCGTCGACCCCGCCAACGATGGCAGTGGTAGACGTGGATTAACAGCTGACCGATACATAACTGACATTCTTGAAAACCACGTAATGCCGTATGCTGGTTTTGTCGGAGAAAATTTCTTGTTTATGCATGACAATGCGAGACCTCATACCGCGCAGATCGTTACGGAATACTTGTCTGCGATCGGGATTCAACAAATGGTATGGCCAGCACGAAGTCCCGATTTGAACCCGATCGAACACCTATGGGACGAGCTAAAACGGAGAGTCCGAGCCAGGGTTCCCGCTGTTTCATCCATTCCCGAGCTTAAAGTCGCTGTGCTTGAAGAGTGGGAGAACATACCACAATATGTCATCGTAACGCTGATCAGATCGATGACTAATAGGCTACAAGAATGTATCAGGGCCCGGGGGGGTAATACCAGTTATTAAGAATATTTTTTTTGCAATAATTTTGTTTTTTATTGTTTTTATGGACTGTTTTAGCCCTACTAAATTTTCTATCAAAATTACCATTTTTCTTGCAGAGCCAATAATTTATCATTCAATAAGGTTATTATTCAATAATTTACCCTCATTGTAAAGGTTATTAACTAAACTTTTAGGCGATATATAGTTCGAATTGATACGTTCCATATTACCAAAAATATTTACCATTTTACGTGAAAAAAGGTAGTGGCTCGATTTATTTGCTCCCAAGTGTATATTTCGCTTACAAAGCAGTAGGTACCGATATTGTAGGATAGCTTTGTTGTTTTTTAGGTAAGAATAAATTCAAACTAACTTTTGCAGAGTCGCCTTAATAAGATTTGAATAGAATGTGCTGACACATCAATCTGAAGTTTTTATGACTCCATTGAAGGCCAGGCTTATTCTTATTTTAGTACAATGCAATGGTGCGGTTTAAAAGAAGATGTTATGGCAAAAATTGAGAAGAGTTTGCTTAGATGGTTTGGTCATGTTGAGAGGATAAATGAAAGGCGACTAACACAAGGAATTTAAAAGGCAGATGTGACACCGGGAAAGGGACGGCCCAGATGAACATAGTGACCTTATTGGTGATCTTCTTCAAAAGGTCAGGTGCGTAGTACTCGCAGCCGGCGTGCGTGTATGACCAGATGTATTACGAACGTAAACGAAGCAAACGGTGTATGTAAGGATCGCAGCGCTCAGTTTCTGCCTACCCCCATGAGAAGACGTGAGCTAATAGACTTACTGCTATTTAAACGCTTACCTGAAATGTAGGTACGCAGGATAAAGTACTTCGCTCATTATAGCAGAACCGCTGCAACACAGCAAATAACTTGTTAGTCATGTTAATTTAAATCAAATGTATTAAAGTCTATTTTAAGATGGATACAGAATAGTGGACAGTGAGCGGCCTGCGAGCCGTCCCACGTCGCACCGACAGCATGCTTCAAGCGAGGAGCCCGCTCCGCGGCGAAGGAACGCCTGCAGGCGGTATGCATGCCGGGCGCCTCGCCGTCTGAGCGGTAACGCCTCGCCGGCCGCGCGGTGACGATGACGCCTCGCTTGTGAATGAACAACGAGCTGTAACCTCACCGTGCGAACCTCGCCGGCGGCTCGCTGCCGGAACGCTACGACACGTTGGCGACTAGCGGTCGCTTTGCTCACGGCGGCGGCGGGTTGGCGACTAGATCTTTCAAGGCGTTACGGAAGCCTGACTGCGCTGGAGCGGTGCTGTTATGGGCGATGTCCTTTAGACACCAAACGGTAAAATGTGCCAGTTAAAAGTAGGTTGTTTTAACATGCTGTAGTTTTACTCAAGTATTTTCCGTAACATAAACTTGCTACTAAGATTATTTTCCTATGTTCCACACAAAATATTGGAGATATATTCATAAAGCGTCGTACAGACCGGTGCGACGCGACAGCGCGACGCGATTCTAACAAAACAATTTCTAAGAAAACTTCACGGTAGAACAATTATCCGTGTCGCGTCGCGCGACAAGTCGCGCTAGTCTGTACGAGCCTTAATCCGTACCAACGAAATTGTAATTTCAATAGCTGACGATGTTATTAAATATTAATGCCACTTTTAGTTTGATAACTCAATAATAATATTCTGAGATTCCTTTCAGAATTTATAAGGAGGTCTGAAATACTTCTGACTCAGATCCTGTCTACAATATTGATTAGAGTGTTTGATATAACTTATTACTAGTCAGTTTACCTACACTAAAGAGAAAAGATTTGTATGTTTGTTTGTAATGAATAAACTCAAAACTACTGGACCGATTGTAAAAATTCTTTCACCAGTAGAATGCTATACTATCACTGAGTAACAGCGAAGCCGTTGGATGAGGCTAGTTTATAACATGAGTGATCCTGTTATTGGTTGAAACATTTTCAAAGCTGTTGTTCGTGGCTAAAAAGCTCGTGCAGACGCGCGCGACTTGTCGCACGACGCGACCACTGGTGATTATTTTACCTTTAAGTTTTCTTAGAAATTGTATTGTTCGACTCGCGTCGCGCTGTCGCGTCCCGTCGGTCTGCACGACGCTTTAAAAACTATCCAAAGTATTTTAATTACCTGCTTTCCAAAGCTTTTAAACAATAGTTTTCATATGAAGTTGTCTCAAAGCATTGTTTATTGCTGTTTTAAAAGGTACTAATTAGGTAAACCTAAAGACAGCAATATTTACATTATTTTGACTTTAATGCTTTATTGGTGATTCGCACGAATTTACTCGCCCGTAACGGGCGAATCGACACTTCATCACCACCACCATCACCTGCCTTGCCTTTTTTGCCCAAATATGTTGGGGTCAGCTTCTAGTCTAGCCGGATGCAGCTGAATTTTACATGAAACGACTTCCTATCTGACCTCCACAACCTAGTTACTGAGTAATACGATATCCCTTGTTAAGACTGGTTGTCAGACTTTCGGCCTTCTGACGACCCGTAACAATTGTTAAAGATCAACGACTGACAGCCGGGACCAACGGCCTAACGTGCTTTCCGGGGCACGGAGGGGTCTTGGTATGTAAAGATGGTCACCCATCCACGAACCAACCGTGGCAAGCGTAGCTTAACCTGATCGATCGACTCGTGTGGCTATTATTACTTAGCCACAAGGCCCACATTTCTCAGGAATGCGTATAAGTTTAAATAGATATTAAAAACTTAGATCTTCGGTCCCTTGAAGCTGTAAAGAAAATCAAACTTCCAAGTCAACGCAATAAAATATACGGCTATTTATGGCGCATATTTTGACACTCGCAAATAAACCAAAGTTATTGGCTGATATTTCTCGTTGACCTAGCAGCATGGAGTTTGGCGAGAAGCAAGGTCTTACAGTCCAAGTAAAAAGAAAAATACGAAATATGATAATTTATAGAAATACATATATCAACTGCAAAGTTAAGTTTGTTCTTCAATCTGGGATCGAAAATTCATCGGCCATGTCTTGTCCCCCCCCCCATCCCTTATATCACCCCCTTAGGATTATGTTTGAGACAAAAAGTAGCTTATTTCCGGTCAGGATGCCATCTATCTCCTTGCCAAATTATATCGAAATCCGTTCAGTGGTTTAAGCGTGAAAAGGTAACATACAGACAGACAATTACTTTCGAATCTATAGGTGCAAATAAATAAAATTGAAGTGTCTTTTTGTAATGTCATAATAACAGTTTTTTACTAAATTCATATGAAATTACGATACTAGTAACTAAAAAACTTTTTTACTCTCGGAACAAACTGACAGACAGACATACAGACATTTCTGTTTGTTCCGGCTAATGTACAAAACGGCTGGACCGATTTTGACGGGAGTAGCTGATGTTATAACACGTCGCAGCATGCCGCGGCATGCCTATACTGCGGCACCGCTGATTTCAATTTGATTGCCATACTATTAAGTTATATTTATATTCGTTGCATAAATATCCTTTGCCGTGCCGTGCCGCCAGTGAGCGCCGGCGCTTAGGGACCAGGGGGGTGACGCCGCGGGCAACACCTAGTTTATAATATTAAGTGTTAACTGGCATTACGTCCTTGATCCAGCCTGTCCCTGAACTTGCTGTCCTCCCCTCAGCGAATGCCCTAAGCCGAGGTTCGTACCCCACAGGGGGTGCCCTTAGCGAGCATTCGCTTAGCTTATAACTTAGTATAGTTTGCATATATGCCCCTGGCTGGAGGCCCTTAGTGTAGAAGCTATTGGCAGCCACAGGACAGTCCGGTTAAGCAGCCACGACCTTAGTGGTCACCTGCAAGATGCCCTAGTTAAAAAAAAAAAAAAAAAAACTGGCATTACTAGTAGTAACCAGCCCGCGACTACGGCCGCGTGTCATGTTCCCCGGCCTCCGCGTCGCCCGCCCGCGCTATTCGCATTCCTTCTGACTTTTTTCTTTTTGCTCGGCTCCTAAGAGCCGTAACCTGATGTTCAATAACCTAAAGCCTTCCTCAAGAATTGGGCTAACAAAAGCAAAAAGCATTTTTCAAATCCGACTGGTAGTTCCAGGAATTGAGTGCATTCAAAAAAACAAACAAAAAAATAAATGTGTGCTTGGAGCTGTCAAAATCGCAGGTTGTTAAGAATTGAATTCACCCTCCCGGTTACCTCCTCACTGCCCCGAAGCCTCTAAAGGCGCGGGACATACACAAATGGCAAGTGACGCCCGCGCCACACCGGCGCCACGCCCGCGTCACGCCTTACACGGTCTACACAACTCGTGTCGTGTCTTATTATTAGTTCATTTGTTATTGTTATTATTTAAACCACATACTCTATTAAATTTTGACGTTGACAGGCGAAAGGTTATAAAAATTAGGTTATAATATATATATATATATATTTAGTATAGATTTGCGTAATTATTCCAAACAAAGAATCTACTCATTTTACAGCACGACGCGTTCTCTCTGCTCTTCCAGCTGATCCTTTATTCTTTTTTATAATCTTCTATATACGAAAATAGGTTTTATCTCATTGTGTATGCCATCAACTTATAAAATATTCGCGGAGCTCGGTTATCACACCCAACCGGACGAAACCTCTATAATACATACTGGTTAGTATTCAGTTACGATTATTAATAAATATTTATTAATAATCGTAAAAAGCCGTCGTCTCATGCCATTATAAATTTGAAGGTGTGCCTGGCCGTGGTCGCATGCCTGTATCCCATGTGGGTACATGGGATACAGGCATGCGACCACGGCTCTACCTTGACCATTTTTGTACCTATGTCTTGATTTATATTTTTTCTTTCGTACTTTTTAGATCATTTTTATTTTTCCGTAGTCGGGCTACAGTTTTTTAAACTTAATATTGTATTATATACTTTTCCGTTTTAACGCTTTATAAACGTTATGACAACGTAAATAAGACGGCATGTGAAGCCAAGTAAGAGGCCCATGGGCGGCTTTCAAACTCTGACACCAGGGGGTGTACTCTATAAGAGAAATCTGTAGTTTCGGCCGAAGTTACGTGCGCTTCCTACTCCGTCTCACTTGCGGACATATCGTAAGTGTGCCGTCTTATTCAGGGAGTAGAACCCCTGGTTAGTCACTAACCATACGAAAAAAATAAGAAGTAATACATATTTTTATCATCTACTATATAAAAATAAGTCGGGTTTTCCTTCCTGACGCTATAACTCCAGAACGCACGAACCGATTTCCACGGTTTTGCATTCGTTGGAAAGGTCTCGGGCTCCGTGAGGTTTATAGTAGGTAGGGTAGGTAGGGTAGGTAGGGTAGGTAGGGTAGGTAGGGTAGGTAGGGTAGGTAGGGTAGGTAGGGTAGGTAGGGTAGGTAGGGTAGGTAGGGTAGGTAGGGTAGGTAGGGTAGGTAGGGTAGGTAGGGTAGGTAGGGTAGGTAGGGTAGGTAGGGTAGGTAGGGTAGGTAGGGTAGGTAGGGTAGGTAGGGTAGGTAGGGTAGGTAGGGTAGGTAGGGTAGGTAGGGTAGGTAGGGTAGGTAGGGTAGGTAGGGTAGGTAGGGTAGGTAGGGTAGGTAGGGTAGGTAGGGTAGGTAGGGTAGGTAGGGTAGGTAGGGTAGGTAGGGTAGGTAGGGTAGGTAGGGTAGGTAGGGTAGGTAGGGTAGGTAGGGTAGGTAGGGTAGGTAGGGTAGGTAGGGTAGGTAGGGTAGGTAGGGTAGGTAGGGTAGGTAGGGTAGGTAGGGTAGGTAGGGTAGGTAGGGTAGAGTAGTTTGGTAGGGTAGGTATAAGTACTTAGTGCTACCCGTGCGAAGCCGGGCCGGGTAAAGCTAGTGCTTTTTATTCAATAGGTATTAATTTTACAGCCGTGCCGAACGTAGCGAAGTCACAAATTTGAAAGTTAAAAAAAAAAAAAAATGATAGTTTGATCACATAGTGAACATGCCACCCTCATAGGAAACCTTTTTTACATGCAAAGCTTAACATCTACGCTTAATCCCTAAATTAACTAATTTACTCGTATTAATTAAATTATTACATTCTCCAACTTGACAAATATTCATATTAAATTGGTTTCTAATCAAATACCTTTCCGCATCGTTCCGGACATACGTGGAGTATGTCCGGAACATAATATGAAAATCGTCTTTGACCACATTGCATTCCGTGCAGTTTGGAGATGTAACTTTGCCCATCAATGCAGCAAAACGATTCAATGGGATGAAGTCTTAAACTTGTCACTATTTCTTGTCTATTCATATCGGCATTATCAAATCAAGGATAATTCTGAATGGTTGGCTGCATCGTCCGATACTAAATACCTTTTGTAAATGACTTCTCGTCGAAGTAGGTAAGGGTTAAGTTCTGGGTTGAGCTCCACGATTACTGACAAATGCTTGCACTGACAGGACAGGTCCACTCAAATCTGTGTGGTTCTTTTCTCAAAAGACCATTTCAGACACTAATCTACATGGTCCTCATATGGCCTGACCAAGATTATGTCTGGACTTTAAAAGAGACTATGACCTCTGAGTTTGTTTCGGCCTTTCTTCTCAGAGTAGTCAGATAGGAAACGCCGAACTCATCTAGCTAATTTTTAATTACTTATTTTTTTAAGATGACGTGTAAAAGTGATTCCAATATCCTATTTACAGAATAAACAATTTCATTTCATTTCATTTCATTTCAGTATTCTATCCAAATTCCATAGCATTTCAATCTAACTACACTTAAAATATCTGTCCAGTAAGGTATAAGCACGCTCTTTGGCCAAATGATCAACTTCTTCGTTTTCTTCAACGCCGATATGAGAAGGCACCTATTATAAAATAATATTTATCTCTTAATTTACTAATAGACCACAAAAAATTCCCATACACCTCGTCAAATGTTGGAATGCGCTTTTACAGTCAGAATGGATTACGGTCTTGAATCCATCGATTCAAGGTATGAAATGGCTTTGAAGATAGCAATAAACTTAGACAAAATGATATACAGGGTGTAACGTAAATAACGCAAGACCTCTTAAGGGGTCATTGTATTCATCATTATGAACAACTTTTACTATGGGACCAACCATGAAATCATTTGTGTTCGTATAATTCGTCAAAATGTACTGAACAGCAGATTTTTTTTCGCGATTTCAGGGTTGGTCCCATAGTAAATGTTGTTCATAATGATGAGTACAATGACCCCTTAAGAGGTCTTGCGTTATTTACGTTACACCTTCTATATTCACATATTTTTGATGTGCTCGTGAAGACCTTTCTTTTGATACAAAACATGTCATGATTATCTGTTTTTTTTTATGCTTGGAAATGTACGGGTTAAGTCCACCAGTGAGAATTTATATAGCCTATGTCACCTGGACCACTATTACGAATCTATTGATACCTCACCTCATTCATCAAAATCGGTTCAGTAGTTTAGGCGCTACGGTGGAACACGTAAATACAAACATGCATACATACATAGACTGCTGAAATCATAACCCTTCCTTTTCGTTTTGTCGTAGTCAGGTAAAAACGAATAAGTTAACAACTTCCTTCTATGTATTCCAAAGTTAGCCACTTGTCGTTACACATTTTTCATTAACGTAGGTACGTGTAATTTTTTTTTTTTTTTTTTTTTTTTTCTTTCGGCTGAAATTAACAGCACTAAGGCACTAGGTAAAGTAACGTTGAAGTTGAACCAACGCTGCTCAAACTAGCTCAACTCTACTCATCAAATCTTAATAGAATACCGTCACTAGTTAAGTCCTTAAATATATCCCTATTCTGCCATATCGACCTTAATTCAGCAAAATAAAGGGTCAGGCATTAACTGATTAAACTGATACCCACCCTTCTCAAAGGGTTTTGTCTGAAGACAGCAAAAAGTCAATCCACCGAGGTTTACGCTAAAATATTGATCATAAAACATGTTATGTATGTAACTTTCTAATATATTATACAGATTAATAAAATAAATTTTCGTTTTGTGCATAAATTTGACATTACTAATTTATTGTTATCGGCAGGCAATATTGATTCCAATTATTTGGTATTCAAACCACGTTGATATTTGCTTTCAGGGGTCATTAAGAGACGAAGCAGAAAAATATATGTATATTGGGTTACTTCGTTTATACAATTATTGTATGTACACTGTACAGGTAGGTATGTATTTTTATCCGACTTACACCATTAATGACCGATTCCTATTATTTACGAACCGTTATTGGTTAAAATTAAGACTTGTATCTTTAGTAATAATGAAGCAAAGACCTCATAGCTTTGCATAGTAGACCCTCCCTAATGGAAGTAGCTCTATCAAGGTAAAACTAGCTTTCGAATCTATTTATATGCCTAGTTTGGCAATAAAAAAAGTTAACATTGGTAAGCTTTTTTTTTTGGGTGGGAAATTATCATATAACTTCTCCCGCTCTGCGTGGAGCGGAAGGGCGCGTCAGACTTACTGACTTAAACCCACTCGTGTTCCTTCCGTTGCCTGTACGTTGCGTCCACGGTATCCAGGGCCGGACGCGAGAGATCCCCGCCACCGATCGCCTCCACGAGGACACGGCGATGCTCTGCCCAAGCTGGGCAGACCTCCACCGTATGCTCCACCGTGTCCTCCGGGCGATCCACGCAGTGATGACACCCGGGCGTTTCCTCCCGCCTGATACGAAACAGGAACCTCCCGAAACAGCCATGTCCGGTGAGGACCTGCGTCAGGTGGAAGGTGAGGATGCCGTGGCGCCTTTTTTGTTTTTAGGAACCGAGGCCTATAGAACCAAAAATACACACTTCTAAAAACAAAAAATACATACAGCACTTCTTTCTTTTCGTTACTAAAAAAGCATAAGAATATACACAACTTTTTTTTTTTGGGTGGGAAATTATCATATAAGGGCGTGTCAGACACCCGTGTTCCACCAGTTGCCTGTATGTTGCCAGGGGCCACGGTATCCCTTTCAGACTTTCCCGCAAAGAATATACACTACTTCACGATCACCTGAAAATTGAGGTGTTTATAGAAATCTCAGCAAAGTTAACTAGAGCTCTATGTGAAGAAGCCAATTAGGAGCTAGCCCAGGAAACAACTACTATCGTTCCTATATCTACCGTTGCTGTTTCCCGGCTTAAAAGTTATAGTTGCTGGTGTTATACGAGTATTTCATATTTTTCCTCTAGTATTGAAGTCTTGAATACCCCTGCAGCGGCGGTGAATGACATTTTAAGTATAATTTATTATAGCTTGTCTCATGCAATAGTGGGCGAGCCTAAAGCCATCAATCGGACACAAATCCAGACACCGGGCTGTTATAGAGAAATTTCAGCTGAAAAAACATGCGGGGCAGTCTTTGGGGATTGCCGATAGAAGTGAAAACTAAGCGTGCGGTGACGATGACGCGATTTTCACGCGTTCTGTTCACCCAAAAGTACACATATATACACAGTATACATATAGGTCATGGAAAGCGTTCGGTGACAATGACGCGAGTTCCACGACTTTTGTTCACCCAAAAAGTGCTCAACGCGCCTAAAGAAGTTTTCACTTCAAAAACCCAATAAAACTTACATATCTGGCAAAATGTGGGTGTAGTACAGGTACACCTCTGCGTGTGTGTTATTATAGCTTTGGTGATTATACCGAAGCGACTGTATAAAGACTTTTCAACTAGTCAAAATAATAATTCCTAGCTCATATACCATACACAGAAATACGAAAATATTTGGATTCTGGTAAGCTAGCCAACTGTCACTTAATTGAAACAAATGACTTACGTGACGTCAACCTTTCTAGCCGCGATCAATTTTATTGCTAGCCCGGTTTATATAAAATACGATAAATCGCTACCCGAGCCTAGGAACTAATTCCCCAACAGTAGCTCTCCGAGATGAAAATCACCCGATAAGATCTTGATACACCCTCATTTGATTAACGTTGCTAGGATCCTGACTAGATACCAAATACATTATCTTGTTGCGAGGGCTGTGTCCGGAATAAGTGGGCGGGATTTTAAGCAAAAAATCGAGGCAATACCTACCACTATGGAGTTCTCATCAATTATGGATAAGTACAGGTATTTAAATTGCGCTTTCTGAGATGTTATTTAATTAATACAAGTGAGAATTCAGATGTAAAAATCATTTGTTTCGAAAAATCTTCTTTGTAAGTTTTCACATTCTCACTGTGTAATGAACAGGCTGCACTTGCATCCTCCATACAAAGATATTGTTTAGTCCAACACGTTTATTTTAAGGGTAGAATAAAAAGACTCCGTAACAGTACATCAACGCCATCTCTGTTCGATTTTCGACACCGCTACCATGATTGTACCGCTGTACCTCTCCTCAAACTACACGCTTATTTGTGAAAACAGTTTAGCAGCAAGTAGCTAGTTTCACCGAGTGATTTTCGTAGCATTCGCTAGGTGGCAGCCATATTTTGCTTTATCAAATAGCAAAAGCCGGTTCGATTGTAGTATTGTAGAAATAAATATTTTATCTATGAGTAGCGAAAATCCTACAATAAATCATAATTAAAATAAGATTTAGAGAAAGCTGATACGTGTCTAGTGATTAATAACTTTACTTACTTTAAAGTGCTTCTACTTCTTTCTTCTTTAGAATTATAAAATTTGGCAAGAAGCAAGGTCTCACAACACTCCTGCCGGAGGCTCTATGCGAGGATCGTGCGGTCCATGGCCCTTTACGGGGCACCGGTTTGGGCGCGTTCATTGAGGCGGCGGCCAGCCCGCCGGTTGAACGCGTCCCAGAGGGTCATGGCCACCCGACTGGTCCGGGGATACCGCACGGTGTCCGGTGAGGCGGCGAGCCTCCTTGTCGGATTGCCGCCATGGGATCTGGGGGCAAAAGTCCTCGAGGCGAAACGGAGCTTAACTACGCTGCCGCGAGAAATCGCGGCACAGCGGACAGAGCTTCGACGGTTTAAACCAAATGACATGATTGCCACTACAGCTGTAACAAATATAATTTAATAAAAAAGAATGAAAGAAGAAATAATGTCAAATAATGAAAAGATTATCTCAAGGAAGTATGTAAAAGAAAAAAAAAAGGTAAAAAAAAATAATCATCTCAATTAGGGAGCAGTTAATAAAAAATACGCCCATTTTATGCGACATATTTTGATACTCGCAAATAAATCAAAACCTACAGGGTACTTCCCGTTGACCTAGAATCCTAAAATTTGGCAGGACAAGGACACACAGCAAAAGTCCTAAAATTGATAATTTGTGGTTTTATCACATTAAACTATATTTTTTTGAGATCACAAACTTACTTTGCAGTTGGAGAATTAACCTTGGTCCATGACGTATATCGATGTATGGGAGAACATGTTTCTCAACTACTAAGTTAAGTTTGTTCTTGGGATAAATTCATTCCAACTACGGAACCCTCCATTGTCCGTGGTCCGACACGCACTTGGCCGGTTTTTATTTTAAAACCCGTTCTCATGACTGCGAGATAAAATAACCACTTTCGCTATTATAATATATAAATCTTTATTTTCAGATCCGAGATCCATAAATTACCAGAAAACAAGTTGGTACTTACTTACCAAAACACGTTTAAACTTACTATCTCACATATCTGAATGACTGTCTGTGTGCCGCCATCCAGTGACATATTATTAGGCCATCCACCCTGCCGGCTACAGTAGCCATGAGGCTGTTGGGGCTGTCGTGCACCCGACGCGTCAGTGATGCGATTCGCAGACGCAGCAGCGAGCCGAAATCCGAAACACGTGCGTCCGCGAACATCCCCGACGCGCTACAGAAGCGCGACAACCCCAGTATTACCCGGAACGCGTTATTGCATGCATTGCACGAACCCTGTGTATAACTGACCCACAGGGCGCACGTGTACAGCGACTGGCAGTAGGCCCTGAACAGTGTTATTTTAACCTATCGCGTACACCGTGCAAACCTGCGGGCCAGCATGTTACGGGTCTACCCTTTATAGCAGAACTTTTTATGTCATAATATTATTTTGCATAACAGCGCATAGCATAAACTTCATTTCGCAGAAAATCGTTTGGCATACACTCATTTATAATACATTAAAAACGCATAATTTTGTAAGTCAGAATCATCTATAGGCATAAATTTCATATCCATAATAATTAAAAAGTAGAACCATCATATTGCAGAAAGTTCACTGTCAGAATCGTCTTTTGGCATACATACATTTCATATCGATAATCATTAAAAGGTAGAACTATCATATTGCAGAAAGTTCACTGTCAGAATCGTCTTTTGGCATAAATTTCATATCCATAATACCTAATTAAAAAGTAGAACCATCATATTGCAGAAAGTTCACTGTCAGAATCGTCTTTTGGCATACAACAAGCTTACACCATGCATGCATCAAGCGTGTAGCATGCAAATATGCAAAAAAGCACACACCATGCATGTATGCATCAAGCATGTAGAATGCAAACATGCAAAAAAATCACACACCATGCATGCAGCATGCAAGCAAACATGCAGCATGCAAGCAAGCATGCAGCATGCAAGCAAGCATGCAACATGCAGCAGGCATGGTTTCTGTCACGGCTCTGGTGCTGCGGGACTCCGGCGGTCCCACGCAAGCTTCTCGTCGCAGATGGTTGTAACGCTCACCACAGCAGCTTCGGCTTGCTGGCCGGCTTTGCCGGCCAGCCTCAGCCGCGGCGGCGAACGTTCTATGTTCTATGTTAGGGGGTTTGGTTTCCGCACTTAGTCCGTCAGGTGGACCATTGTGCGTGGGCCATAGCGGCCCGCGGCGAACGTTAAAACCACCTGCTCCTCAGCGCGCGGGCCACCTCGCCCCTGCGCGCCTACGCGGGCTTAAATTACACTCTAGGGGTAGGGCAGACAAGACTACGTGCAGTCGGTTTTGCAGTGATTCGGTTTTGTCACTTCACTAACTTTTGTAGTACAACATATTGACTTTCTAAGACAATATTTTAATTTTAATTTAAGGTTAAGAATATGATTACATTTTATAGAAATGACAATAATTATGCCTAATAAAATTATTCCAAATGGAATTCTGCCATCTTCTTAATAAGCCAAGTGAAATTATTCCAAATAATCGTCGCTCTAAATAAACGTTATGTGAGACGAAATTATGCGAAATTAAGCTTTGCCAAAAGTAATTATGCCAAATAAAATTCTGCCATCTTAAAAGTATGCCTTTGTAAATTCGGACATATAAACATTCGGCCAAACAATAATTATATTAAATGATTTTTATGCCATATAATTATATATTCGTTTAAAGAAGATTATGTCAAGTGTGTTATGCCAAATAAATTTCGGAGCATCAAAATTCTGCCAGATAGAGGGAACCCTTCAAGAAACTACAAAAATTTTTAGCTTCGTGATGACTAGCAATTTCGTTCATCTTTAATTGATCTGCGTTGTTTTGGTACCACTTTAGCTTACTTTAAAAAAAAACTACTTGCCACCATATTTTTGTATAGTAGCTATGGAGGATTGGCCCCGTTAGTACTCGTAATAATCAAAAAATAAAAGTGCTCCTACTAGTTTTGCAAGATATCTGCTAATATTATCAGTTTGATGGACTAGTTTATTACTCCGTAAAAAGTATATAATATATTACGAATGGTTATGGTATCGTTTTAATGATTTAATACATGAAACTCCGTTACTACTAGATTTGAAATGGTAAGTAACTTATTTTTTTACCTGCAGCACATGAATCTGAGTGGCTATTGATTTGCTTCAGTTTAATAACCTCGAATATTTGTGACTCTGATATCTGAAATGTAAAGGTAAATGGACCATTTAGTTAGTTTATAGGTAGTGGAAACCTTTCCCAAGTCATTTAAGCACCAGAATAACTTAAATATCTGACTTGCAACTTGTTCTGTCTCATTTCCTATTTATTTAAATTAAAATTTGGCGGGTCGAAATTAAGACAGCTAGTACCTACTTATATCACATTATTTTAACTTCTAAAGAATTATTATCATATTGCTACAATTAAGATTTTTACACAGAAGAAACATATTTTTATACAAATGGCAAGCATACCTAATTACCAAAATAAAACCTTTTCCTCTTGTTTATTCGATTTTAATAATTTATTGATAAACAAGCCGCTGCTAACAAATGCTGGAAACAATATTGCTTCTAAAAATACACAAATCCTATTGTACATATAAATAGTTGCAGGAACACAAAAACAACCCACTCGAGTAGGAACAGGAATGTATCGATAAAAAGTGATGATTTATACATAAGCAAGTATCAGGGAGTGTACGGGTTGATGGCCCAATCGGTATTCCAGTGTACATCTTTGCAAACATGTTTTCACCTGTAGGCCTACCAGACTTTTACAGCCTAAAAATAACTGAACAGGTTGTACCTCAATTTACTTATGAAAAGACAGAAAAAGGTTAACAATTTTTTTAACATGGGATCAGTGGGCACAATCCGCCTATAGAGAGATTTCGCAGTCCGAAGGACAGCCAATATGAAGGTTATTAAGATTCAATACACGAAGCCATTGGCCTCTGACATTTCTAGCATTTCGGACCAATAATGTTGTGAAAGTTTCTGTTTATACAGAATACACATAGTATTTCCGAATATTATCAGAAATTATTTAAATTAGCTCTCTTTTTCTAGAATAATCAAAAGAAAGCAAGAAAAGTTTAGGCCATTTCTTTTATTTTTGAATAATAAGCCAAGTTTGTTGTGTAGTTACTTATTTTATTTAGCTAAGATGTCGGAAGATTTCTATTGCATTATAAATTCTATCAACTTTATAATGCAATATATTTCACTCTAGCCAAAATGAATACGTTTAGAATAATTTAGATAAAGTATTTAAATGCACATATTGTACATGTATATTTTTAATTAAGTAGGTATATTTCATGAGTGACTACCGTCGGCCGCAACATTATCTTTAGTTACAAAAAATCTTGCTTAAAATATGTTACGCATATCTTTATCTACATACTAATGTTCATAAAACTAGATTATAAAATTGTGACATCATATATTGCAACAACCTAAAAGTTAATTGCAGCATAAACTTAGGCGTTCGTTCATTAAGTGACCTTCCTCCTGAATCACCTGATCTTGTTCTCCACGTCATGTTATGGTGTAAGTGTATTCAATGCCGGCTGCACGTTAATTTGCTATTGGGCCATAGATTATAAGAAACAGATTTAAGCGCACCAGCCAAGGTTTTCGAGATGGCTGTTCACAATTGCCATTATGCACAGATAGGCCCTCATTTGTCTGATACGCAGCACGGCTTCCATCCTGGGCGCGGTACAGCGGGGAACTTGCTTCACCTGATGACACAGTTGGTACCAGCTGTTGACGCTGAGCTTCAGGTTGACGTAGCCTATC
The DNA here is from genome assembly GCA_949128155.2 of Xanthia icteritia. Lineage (NCBI taxonomy): Eukaryota > Metazoa > Arthropoda > Insecta > Lepidoptera > Noctuidae > Xanthia > Xanthia icteritia. The sequence goes on from OX421930.2 coordinate 12,010,799, forward strand.
TGGACTTTAAGAAGGCGTTCGACACAGTCGACCACGACATACTCTTGTCAAGGCTGGCGAGTATGGGCTGCACATTTCATACTTCACTACTAAGTTCTTCGCCAGTTATCTTCGAGATAGACGTCAGTATGTGGTCTGTGGTGGACGCTTCTCGGAGCCCTACTACACCAGATCGGGCGTCAGTCAGGGTACTTATTTGGGACCCTTATTATTCATTATTATGGTAAATGATCTACCAAAGGTAGTCAGGTCAACATGCATGCTATTTGCGACCTTAAGTTGTCTGCAGTCATAAAAGACACTGCGGATCATGACATGCTGCAGCACGACTTGGATAGGGTTACTGAATGGAGTCACTGCAATAAGCTATACTTTAATGTATCAAAGTGCTCGGTGCTTTCATTCACACGCACACGAATCCCACAACACCACCAGTACAGCACGGATAGGGAGCCGCTGCAGCGTGTCGTGGAGGTTAGGGATTTAGCCATTTATTTCACCAGTGATCTGCAGTTTCGCAAACACGTGGTACACTTTTGTAAAAAGGCGTACAGGAATCTGGGATTTGTGCTGCGTCAGGCAAATGACTTCACAAACATCCGTGCATTGAGGGCTTTGTATGAGGCTCTTGTGAGGAGTCATCTGGAATATAACGCGGCCGTCTGGAGCCCGAGTGAAATAAAATACAAACATGCTCGAACGGATACAGAACAAATTCGTCAGATTTATTTATATAAAGCTATAAAAGATACCCGGGATACCCGTTACTGTATCCTAGCCTATTCGGTCTCGATCTGGTGGGCTACTACAAATTAGAAATTAGGCGTGAAGTGGCAATGGCAACGTATATTTTCAAAGTTTTAAGAGGTAGTATACAAAACTCAGGTATACTATCAGAAATAGGGTTTAATTTACCGGATAGGTACGTGGCGCGGCGGCGCAAGCCGCAGCTGCTGGTGGTGTCGAGTGCGAGCAATAACCTGCTGCACTGCACTGCACTAACGTGCGCTGCGCACTCTCAACACGGTGGTGGATGCCATAGACCTATTCACCTGTACACTGGGTGAGTTCACAAGGGCCACGTACTTTGTAGCATGTAAGGTATAGTTAAGAATATTTTAAGTTACTTTGTCGCATTAGATTTATTATCTGGAATGGCAAAGGAAACATGTGATGTTATAAATGAATAAATAAAGTATTTCTTGATATCGACACCCCAAAAGATAATATGGGTTGACGATACTGATTTTGGTATCGCTAGAAGTAGCGCACAAAATGAGAGGCGCAATATAAACTTAGCTAAGTAGGTACCTATCAGTATATGAACATTGATATCCTACTTTTACTTCTCAAATCTGTGCTAAGACGGTTCATATATGAGAGGTAATAAATCACCGAACATATCTATAACAGTAATGTATAATTTGACTAAAGCATACTAATTTTATAATATTTTTTAAGGTATAATTTGATTAATGCAAAGAGTGACTAGACCAACTTTAAGAATGTTTATAAAAATAATAACGTCATAGAATATTGTACACCTTATAGGTATGTTACAGTGCTACTATTATAATTACCATAAGATCTTTTTCTACATGTAACAAACAATAAACGTATTTGAATTTGAATTTGAATTTGAGTAATATATCCACCTTACCGTTAGTTGGTCGTTGTTTACCAACATAAAGTACAGTTTCCTTAGATAATTCGGCTATAACTTCCTATGAATAATTGGAAGGCACACCTGCACAGATATCCTCGTTCTTTGTGATGTACGTGCGATGCCCTGTAACGGAACACTCTTGGCAAATAGCTTATGGTGTATTTAACTATAAGATATACACTCGTATTTGTCCTCCTTTGTTAGTACTTAACGGGATCACTACTTTCAACAGTACAGTCATCATTATTTACGATTCGCTCTTGTACCGTGAAGTAATTAATCATTTACAGTTCACGTTTTAACTATAGATTTTTTGTGTTAGATGGTATAGTGATCTTGTACTTACAGTTTCCATAGCATACTTTCCTTTGCTGTTCCAAATGTGAAAACCGCGAAAAGTAACGTTGTCAGTTCGTACAGATTTTTCCAATAAAAGTTATTCGAAGCGATCAATGATAGAGAATTGATCTCACCTACTTTCGCACCAGGTTAAAATGACCAACATAGTACCCAGAGCAATGATCGTGACGAAACCTAAGTCACTGCTTGTAGCTATGTGTGGCGTATTGCATTTCAAGATTGCTAAAAATGCTCACACTGTGAACACTTATGAACTCGGTACGTACTTGTAACAAGTCAAATATGGACCCTAAATGACTCAAGTTTTGCTCTATATTAACAACTCTATGGACAACATTTTTAATTTTATTTTCATTTAAAATGAACATTTTGATAAAATGAAAAAATCTTGGAACATTGTCCGTAAAGAGAGTCGCAATCTCGTGAATATCGGCTGTTACTTTGAGTAAGTAACGCGCTTTATATATATATTTCATTTATTTCGGATCATACATAAAAAGTAAGTACATACAATCCATATGGTATTAGTAACAAAGACTTAAAAACGATGTTAGTGAAACTTACAAACTAACTAAACATGAACTAATACCTACGTGGCTCATCACATGTCGGCACGTGTCTCCGAATCCGGTGCCTAATAAAGGGACTGTACACCTTATCGAACAATGGTTTTAGGATGCTGTTGGGGCTTCCGCGCAACCTACCCATTATTGACACCGCCCGCATTCTCATTATGGCATGAAAATCGTCAACACGGGCTTCCGCGAACATCTGCGAAGCGCTGCAGAAGCGTGAAAGCCCCTTTAACGGCCTAAACCCATTATTATACTGAACGCGTAGACGTTGTCTTCACATCCCCACTACAACGTGCAAACCTGCGGGCTAACATATTGCATCGTCAGATAAGTCCTCCGTAACCAGATGTCCTAGGTATTTAACTTCAGCGCCACGCTGCAATGGTGTTCCTCTTGCAGTTACTGGAGGAACGTTACCTAGCGATACATGTTTGCACTTACAAATCACCATCTGTGATTTCATGACGTTGTATGTACATGCGTCGCCGCATAACACTCACATACCACGAGTAATTTCCGGAGTGCACTGATTGATGGGCTCAGCAGCACCATATCGTCTGCATAACTCAGATCGTTAACCATTACACCGTCTATTGAACAGCCGACATTAGTTCTGCTGAACCCATCAATCAGGTCATTCATATACCTACAGGTTAAACAGAGCAGGCGATGTCAACCCACCCTGTCTAACACTACACTCCACCGTTTAAGACCAAGTATCTGTTTAATGGATTCGGTAAATGCTTGAGTTCTTGTTGATATTGGTCATTATGTCAAACTAGCGGTATATTTAAGTGCGCGGTCAAGGCGAGCTCTGCGCATACGCTTCACTTTTTCGCCTCCGAAGAATGCTCCACTATCATTGTTCGACCATTCACTGCACTGGCAGGACGTGGTGGTCACAAAACATTAAGGACATCAGAATAATTTAATATTTATTTTAGGTAGTTTATAATTTTAAGGTAAGTGACGAATTTAATTATATTTTCGATCAAGAATATTTTCTTTTATAATTATTTCTGCATGACGAAAATATTCGTGTATTGATTGCGTTGTTCTTTGCATAGGTAATTTTATTTTTATTTTTTTATTAACATTATAAAACATAGCTGTATTATAAAAGTATGGTTTAAATTCCAAAACAAATTACAAACTTATTAGTGTTTAAACTTTTTACCGAAAATTTAACGCAAACTGTCTCTTTTTTATTATTCAAAGATGCCATCTAAAAACCGTTGTTCAAAAAACCTCAGTAAAGTGCAAAGTTAACAACTGTGTATTGTTATAATTAATTAAACCGGTTAATTTAACTTGCATAAGCACGAAGTGCGCAACCAAGTTACCACTTACAGTTTAACTTCATTTTAATAATAGATTCAATATTTTCGTATACAAGACAAAGTTTTTAAATGATGAAAACATCAATTTGTTCGTTCTTCACGATTGTAATATGAATATTGTGGATTTTCAGTTTCATTCTAATCTGTTCACGGCACATTGAACTGTTTATATGATAATTGAATTAATACGTTATCCGATTACAAGTATTTTAAGAAGTATAAACTGAATAAGGCTAAACTTAACATTTAATTAAAGTAATCAACGAATTTTTCAATCCGATATACAGAAACATCATGGGTAGGTAATCGTCAGATAATCGATTGTTTTTAACAGTTTAATAATCTTCCTTTGTGGGTTAACATGCACATCGTGATTATAAAACAAAATAATTACAATTAGGGATGCAACGATACCGATACGATAATCGTATATCGGCGATTATCGTAAGTTTTTACGATCATTACGATATCATAAAAATTACGATACGATATTACGATTTTTTCCAATATTTTTTACAGTTTCCAGTGAAGCAAAAGGCATAACGCGTAAACTTAAGGTGGATCCGCTGTGGTAGCCTACGAAATTAGGTTTAAAGAATTTATTTCTCATAAGAACTATAACAGTTCACTTAGAATGAGATACAAAAGTGCTTACATCTAATTAATTGTAGTTATTATATTTGCCTCTGGTGACGTTACAGGGTACATAAATGTTTCTTAAGATTTTTTTTAAATATGTTTATACTATTCAATTAAATTAAAATCCAATTAAATTAAATTTAACTTTCTTACGTTTTTTGTAATTTGCTGGTCAATCCCATCCCATCTTGATCAAAATCTGATTCGCGACCATAACAAATATGTATTTATAGAATTATAATCATTAGAATCATTAATATATCTCTTTAAGTTAGATTTGTTTGTATTTCATTAAATGGCTTTTTCGTGAAATCATGACAATTGAGAACAAATCTAACATTACAGAGATGTGTTAATGATTCTAATGATTATAATTCTGTAAATACATATTTATTATAGTTGCGAATCATTTTTGATTAAGATATTGACACTGACCCGCAAATTGCAAAAAACGTAAGAAAGTTTGAATTTCACTTACGGGTTGTTTTACGGGGCACTACGGATCCACCATGAAAATGTTTTCTCAATAAGAATTTGCCTATAATAAACTACGACTATAATTAATTAATTATCTATAAGATAAGATTGTTAATAAAATAAAATAAAACAATCAAAAAAGGTAACTTAATTATAAAATTAATAAATTAAATAAATATGTGTAACTTATTTTTTATTTTAGTATGTCTTAATATTGATATAATAACATACAAAGCTTCTAATAAATTCAATAAAATGCTATTAAACAAAAATCGTAATGCATTAGTATCGTAATTCGTTAAAGTATTTACGATGTATTCGTCATTCGTATTGGAATCGTATTAGCCGTATCGTTGCATCCCTGTTTACAATGAGTACCTGCTCACGAATATGATCAGTCTGATAAATCGAATCGGACATCGGTCAGTCTCGTAGGTTTAGCCTAGTCATAGCCTGTGACTGTGTGTACTTAGTGCAATAAATAAATCAATTAGAGCTCTATAAGGTTTGTTGTGATACATTTTCTTAGGTAGGTACTTCAATTGTGTGTGCAGTAAGATATTATAATTTTGGTGATCATTATGAGGTTTCAATTAACTAGGACCGCGGTCCCAAACGCCGGATCTGTATAAAATTAATAATTTTCTTCCGGTGACTGGGACCACTTATATGATAACTGAAATAAAAAAAAATGTACAGTCAAACATAAAATTTTTAGATGTAAAAATGTGAAGCCATGTGAAGTTGAAGGGCTATTTTCATCCATTTTGGTAATTCTAAAATCGAAAAAAAAAATATATTAACTATCAGATAATCCAGATGCCAATTTTTTTGTGATATTAAAAAGTCTCATCAAAAATGAGAAGCGCTCTAAAGTAAAAATATTTGTAACCACGTCGTTTAACCCCGTTATTAGCTTGTTTTGTTTATAAATAAGTTAATAAAAAATTGTTTTACATACCTGAAGACTATTAAATAAAGTCACTACACCACCACTCACATCACACAATTTGCAACAAACATTAAGCGCAGTATCTTACAATGATCTGATATGACACTGTCTGATGCAAAACTTGACTTTCTTAAACTGATAAGCTTCTTGTCAGTGATTGGCCGAGCCAGTCATCGGGCGATGCAAAATTTCCCGTTTATAACAAAAGGGCTACCTGAACTTGAAATCGACAGGCAAAACGGACTCGAGTTAGAGAGGGATAGTATTATACAATGCTATTCCCTTTGTGTGTATTTACCTGCATGTGTAAATTATGTCAAAACGAAGATAAAATCATGTCTAGAACGAGTCAATGATATTCATATAAATAATTTATAATTTTTTTCGTTTGACTGTACTAATTTTGGCTTCAATAATAGATTTTTTTAAGTTATCTATGAGTGGTCCCAGTCGCTGGAAGAAAAATATTTATTTTTTACGGATCCGGCGACTGGGACCGCGGTCCCAGTTAATTGCGATCCCAGTAGCCGGAAACCTCATCATTATGAATCAGAGTCAACAAATTTCAACATTCATTATTTTGTTATTGATAAAGATTCATTATTTGTATTTTGAGATTGCCAGACTAATACTAGTTGTACTATTATCTGATCCGGATATTTGTGTGGCGATTACGAAGACTGCAACCATAGTTAATTTCTTAAATCACTGTGTTATTTTGAAACACCTTTTGATCATAATCTACAATCTAGCATCAATATTCCAACACAAACGTTTCAAGAGATTTTTAAAATAAATGTTGAAACAGAGTATTCGCGGTGTTATCAAACATTCTCCCGTTCTTCTACCGTGGGTCATGTGTATTCGTATCATGTGTGGATCGTATCGTAACGATCACCATCGCGTTTGGTACAGTTGTCGTCATTATGCCACGTGCGTGACCGATACATGGATTTTAGGATTCTGTCGTGTCAACCAACTGTACGGTCACAGTATAGCACGAACTTTGTTAAATTTTTCATGGCTGTATGAGTTTCTTCATACGCTGCTTAAATTAAAATATTGCAATTCTCACATAGCTTGGCAATCAGATTGGTGATTAATAGACATCGGATTTTATGCATTTGCATGTTTGTATATGCAAATGCTTAATTCCATATTTTAGTACATTTTCATTGATAGTGCTTATTCAAATTAAAATTAAATGCTGTTTTATGTAAAAACCCGGGCATTGAAGGAATAAAGAAAGTTAGCGCTATACCAACGGTACCGGCCAAACTCTGCCTGAAACGGCTCCTGCAGAAATGACACCAAAATTTCAAGTTCTCTCCAGTAACGTCAGTTGACGTAGAGAGGTCATTTTCAGCCTACAAATTATAGTAGAGGATCCGACCTTTTTTTTTTTTTTTTTTTTTTGGGTGGGAAATTATCAAATAACTTCTCCCGCTCTGGGTGGAGCGGGAGGGCGTGTCAGACTCTTACTGACTAAAACCCACCCGTGTTCCTTCCGTTGCCTGTACGTTGCCAGGGGCCACGGTATCCCTTTCGGACTTTCCCGCAACCCCGGCAGGCATCGGTCCTAACGGACCCCTTCACTTCTGCTGACATCTCTTTGAGGCGCGCGTGGAACACAACGCGCCGTCGACCCGGGCCTGGTCCTTATCGGACGGCGAGCTACCCATTGCTCACCGTCCGCAAGCCCGCGCCTACGGTGGCCGGGAATCGGCCTGCGATTCCCGACGCCCAGGGCGTCTCCTGCGGCGGCTAGGGGCGTGAGGGCGCGAAATTTGCCTCTCCCTCACGCGTTCTGCCTCCTCCTTCGCGAGCATTACTGCTTCGCAGAAGGAGGTGACGGCCTCCCATGCCCTCTCGCTCCGTACCATGGCCTGGACTAGGGCCGGACGCGAGAGATCCCCGCCGCCGATCGCCTCCACGAGGACACGGCGATGCTCTGCCCAAGCCGGACAGACCTCCACCGTATGCTCAACCGTGTCCTCCGGGCGATCCACGCAGTGATGACACCCGGGCGTTTCCTCCCGCCTGATACGAAACAGGAACCTCCCGAAACAACCATGTCCGGTGAGGACCTGCGTCAGGCGGAAGGTGAGGACGCCGTGGCGCCTCTCTAGCCACTCCTCAAAGAGGGGACTTATCGCCGCAATAGTGGCGTGCCCATAGAGGATCCGACCTAGAAACAATATTCACCCATCTGAATGAAAATTATTTTAAATTTAGTATGTTAGAAAATATATCGCAAGTGGGTTGGAAATAAAAATCCTTGCCGGGCTGTGATTAATAAAAAAATCAAAAATTACTTTTTTAACATTGCAAGATATACACCAATATAAAGAGCTTTTCAAGGAAAACCTTTGCTAATAACTCGATTTTTGCCAATTGAAATGTTCTTGGCGCCCAATAGACATAAAGAATATATCAATGGATAGTGCCTTTTAAGAGAAACATATATTACTAAAACGAATTAATCATTTAATGAATGAGTGAGTATTTTGAAAAAAAAAAGTCATTTTTGTATTTTTAGGGTTCCGTAGTAAACAAGGAACCCTTATAGTTTCGCCATGTCCGTCTGTCTGTCTGTGGCTTAGCTCAGAGACTAGGAAGAAAGCTGTAATTTGGCATGGGTATACATATTAATCGCGCCGACAAAGTTATAAAATAAAATCATGAAACATATATATTTTTTAGGGTAGGTACCTCCCGCACACGTAAAGTGGGGATTTTTTTTTCTCATCTATCCACTCCATTGTCTTTGGAAAGGTCGTGCAAAAATATTGTGGGTGTGTCAAAACCATTTTTCAATTCAGGGATCCGTTTGCGAAATATTAAGCTTTAAAGTGCAAATTCAGATATGTAAAAAAATTCACGACCGTAGTATACGAGTATATGTATAACGAAATTAAAAGGAAAACTATCACAGCTAAGTAGGCTTTACAAGTTAACGAGTAATAATCGACCAACTTACATTTGCGGTTGCAAAAACATGTAATGTTTTTCAACTATAAAGTTAAGTTTGGTCTTGCGATAAATCCATCGGAACCCGTGCGTGGTTTGACACGCACTTGACCGGTTTTTTTATTAATCATAGTCAGACCAGGAATTTTTTTGCCAACCCTCTCGCGATATATATATTAATATACTAAATTTGATATAAAATACTTTTTATCCATTAAACAGATGGGTGAAGGTCATCTCTAGCTCGGATCTTCGACCGTTAATTAAGTAACCAACGTCACAAGTTTGCTCTAGAAATCTAGAAAAATATTTAATTGTATATTTTTACAAGAATTACAACTTATTATATAAATAAATTGTGAAAATAAACGTAAATTCTAATAATAAATAGTATTTTGATTGTGCTATTTTTGCATATTTCGCCCTTTTTTAGTGCTTATTTGCATGCATATTTTGGCATTTTGATTGTGCATATAATCCGATGTCTAGTGATTAATGTTATTGTAGCCTACTGGCGATTGATGCCCATCACCGTGAGAAGTTTCTTTGGGTATCACCCCAGACTATGATCTGAGGGAATCCTAATGTTTATAATAGCTGCTGTTGAACACTCAATGTTGAGGATCGCGCTACCTCATAATAATCTTACGGATAGTAGACCACCATTCCCCACAGTTTTTTTTTTACTTTCATTTGCATAATATTATTATGATGCGTAGTTTAATTGAGAATTATTTTTTCAGCTTTAAATTGATCCAGTGTTAGTTAATTTAGTTGATGGGCTTGAAGTCCTGAGTCAACATCCGGGATGAATTATGACGATTAGAATTAACTTTTTGTTATCAATTTAAAAGAGTTTACAAAGAGGACATGTAGTTAACCTACAAAGGTTTAATAGTTTATCTTTTTTTGTTTTTCAGACACAATGAGGGTAAAATATACTCTATTTATACTAATAATATCATCACTATCACTGACTCATGCCCGTAAATATTTCGAAGATGAAGAGTTTGCATCTGTCGAAGACGAAACAGATTACAGAGAAGGACGGATACTATGGCCATATCCACTGAAGCAGAATGGGACTGAAAGCAGCAAAGTCTTGGGTCTGAAGGCTGTAGAAGAGCTGTTACAAGGAGATGACAACGAGAGACAAAGGCGTTTCTTGCCTTTGTCTTATCAGTCGAAAAGTGATGTAGCAAACACGATGATGGACATAATCTACAACTACAAACCAACCAATGCTAAAGATCCTTTGGATTTCCTGCGAGATCCGTACCCTCTACCCAAAGGTAACACATGTATTCTAATGAAACTAGACTCTTTATAATGAAATCTGATAATTTGAGACCATGGTTTTGCAATGTATCGCCAAAATTATCGGGTGGCGTATCTTATTGTTCTCGTTCTTTTTATGTTCGCACTCGGATCTAAAGTTTTAATTACATTATTGTTAACTTGAAGGTTGCGACAGAAACTTGACACTTAAAAAGATGCCTTCCAGCGACAAGTATAGCGATTTTAATTTAAGCGGTCATTATCAAAATATAACATTTATTTATTTATTTTGCGAGCAAATTGTTTTGCAACACAGAACATTACAGTTCTTGCATTTATTTATTTGTTTTATGGTCAGCATAGAATTCCAATTAATATTGACGGTTTATTGCAACATTATATCTTTTGATTATTTATATGTCGAGATAGTGTCGCGTTGCAAAAGAACTAAAACAAACAGGACATTTTTTTATGCTGGTGTGCATGAATGCTACGATTTACACTCGCGTCACGTCATTGTGCTGTCATTGTCCTTTATAGTGTGCATGCATTTAGCGGCTAACAGTTGGACGCTATTTTTTTCGACGAGTTCACAGCGTTGACTGTCTATCTAGATATATTTATATCTTTGATTATATCTATAATTGGGACAGATATTATTGTTCGTCAGCTGATATCTGTACGAAGAAAAAATCCTAAGGATCCGTAGCTACTTACTTACAATGCATCGAAACGAAATTCTTTATAACATTTGTCTTTTTTATGACCCTTTTTACTTGTGAAATAGTTTCAATAAACTGTTAGTAAAAATTTTTATGGGTAAATAAATGTTTTCAGGATATAAATGTCCACTTGACGAATACGACTATGTTATCGTGGGAGGCGGTACCGCGGGTTCCGTAGTAGCTTCTCGACTGACTGAAGACAAGCCCAAAGCTATGGTGCTGGTCATTGAAGCCGGGAAGCCAGAGAGCCTCCTCAACGATGTGCCTGCTTTAGTGTCCACGATGCAACTGACTGACTACGTGTGGCCATACACGATGGAGCATCAGCCTGGGATTTGTTTAGGTAAGTTAAATAAGCAAAAACCTTTATAAGTGACAATTAGCGCATAACACCAACACGATTTGCGGGTATTGCGGTGCGCGATATTTTTTTGTTTATTAGCGCAAGTTAGTTAATTAGTTATTTTTCTTTATGATCTTTAAGTAGGTAGGTACTCCCGAGCCACCCCGGAATAGTTTCTTCGCTACTAACTTAGATAAAAATAGTACATTTTTTCATCAGCTCATGAATCAACTATTGATAGTAGCTATAGGTACGTGCTTTTTTACAAGAAGACTGGATTTTCCTGTTAACACAAATTAGTTCTGTAGCCCATTACCATCCAAAGGTAGGTAAATTAGAAAAATATTTTATGGATATCAACAATCTGCGTTGCTCTACTACCCTAGCGGTGGCGACAAAAGTTTACTGAAGACCAGTCGAATTATTTATAAAGACCGGTGATCTAATGAAATTGAAATTAAAATGACTTTACAAGTTTTTAATTCAAAGTTTCAGTTCTACGAGTATATCTATTCTTCATCATTTCAGTTTTATAAAACAAGGCGATCGTTATCCATGTTATTATTGCCGATGTGCTCAATGAGTACGGGGTCAAAAACGACTTGAAATTGTAGCGGCTAGGTAAATGTATTCCTTCAAAATGCAGTGTTGTTCTCCTTTAAGTTGATTCACATTGTCTTCTGTTAATAAAAATATTTTTAAAGTGTTTTAATGCTAATTACTCAGTTTAACTCAACTTATGAGTTATGACCAGTGATCGGAGTAGGTAGATTGAATTGGGGTCATTGATCCGAAACGTATATATTAATATGGACATTCCTCCGGAATTGTTTGATTATTTAAAAAAAACCTTAGGTAGGATTTGTATTAAAATGAGCAATATTATATTATTAATAATTTTATTTAACGGCACACAGTCACGATTTTACACAACCCAACGACCAATCAGAACAAAGGATCATGGGTGGTGCACTAACCGGTTATCAAAACAATGCGTACGGCCGATGACATGCCAGGTAGCTCACTCGTTTACTTCGGTTCGTAGAGTGCGCTTCTTTGTTTGTTACTGTGTTGTGAAAATAATATCACTACCAACATTAACAATATTTAATTGAATCCGGAAATACCGGAATTGCTTTACGGAAAAATGGCTTATCCATGTTATTCTTTCTGTGTGCATTTATGATAGAAGTACCAAAAATTAATCTACCTACTCCGATCACTGGTTATGACCGATGCGTCTACATTATTAAGAACTAGCTTTTGCCCATGATTTGCGCCACGTGGAAGTTGGAAAGGATCCCACTGGAACATACCTACTAACGGGTTTTAAAGTTATGTCCTGACCCGAATCTGTTCATCCTTGAAGGCGTGAAAAGGTAACAGACATACAGTCAGACAAGTTAGGTACTTTCGCATTTTTAATAGGTATTAGTGTTAGTGTGGAATTTTCTTATTGCATCCCAGTGTTAGCTTCTTGTTTCCTGATGTCACTCCGAATCATACGAGAATGTCTTGGTAAACTTTCCAGGATGCGCTGGTCGAGTGTTGAGTACCGTCACACATGGAGACTCTTTTATTGCACATTGTTTATATAAATGTAGCTAAGTCACTTGCTTGAAAGAACATATCTACATGTATATGATACGGAATGAGGAAGTCCTCCTTCAAGTGTTATTATGTTAGTATGTTTACACTATTATGTTGTATTTCTTAACGAACTATAGAAGTCCGTAATTTTGCTAATAGGGTAATAGTACCTACCCTTGAGAAATACAACTGGTTGAGGAACATTTTCATTAAACAATACTTAACCTACAAAAAGATGGAAACATAACACTACATTAGCTGAACATAAACATTACCTTTATGTTTAATCACTGACTCACACCTTCATATTTTAATGTTATAATTGTAGCAATAAAGTTAATTAAACTTTGGTTTTTGACACTGAGGTCACTGTCCTCAAACAAGAACTTGTTTATGTAGACTTTCATAGTGTTCTTCCTATGGGGGTAGGTAGAAACTACAGAACGCCACCACCTGCTACGATCCTTCCTTACTCCTTTTGCTTCGTTTACGTTCATTCGTAGAGGGAGGTGGAAGGGAGGGGAGAGAAAGAGGGCAAGTCCCCCACCTACCAGTTCACAGGAGAAACATTTTCAAGGTCAAGGTCAAACGTCTCGAAGATAAATCTCAAATAAAAAAATAAAAAAGTGCTATAGGGTAAATATAACATTTTTGAAGTAAATCGTAGTCAACGGAGCCCCACGTCGCGGGGCTCCTATTTCTGTCTGCAGGGTTTAAAGGAACCTAACCCGAAGGAGATGACGGAGGCTCATTCGCTCGCTTTGCTCTCTCACTTTTGCCCCCGTCATCCCCTTCGAACCTTACCTGTCGGAGCCGGGGTGCCCAAAATCTCAAGCTCGGTAGGTTCGCTCTTGCATCCGTATTATGTAGAATTTTTTGAAACTTTAGGATTTTTTTCTCAAAACGTACGCCTTTGCTAGCTGTAACATTTTGCAAAAGTGTTCTACAAAGATTTGAAGCATATCACTCAGTACAGTGGAGCCAATACTTAAGTTCCTAACCTAAACAAAAATATGATGTATAACATCTGTCATCTCACCTTAGTAATAAGCAACATTAACATTATATCCTGAAAAAAAAATATTCAGGTATTATTTGAAATGATTTTTCTTTAATGAACACTAGAAGTAATGCATTTTTTTATTGAAAACAATTATTTTTGTTCAGTTTGAGGGAGAGCGGAGACAATCCTAACTAATATTATAAATGCGAAAGTTCAAGTTTGTTTGTTTCTTTATTTGCTTGTTACGCTTTCACGTTAAAACGGCTGAACGGATTTGGATACAATTTGGCACACGGATAGACCATGAACTGAGTTAGAACATAGAATACTTTTTATCCCGATCTTACCACGGGATCGATACTTATGCGGGTGAAACCGCGGGGCGCTGCTAGTAAAGAATAGACTTATGATAGGTACGTAGCTAAAATATGAGAGATATACTTGTTATTTCAAAGTATTTAAAACCGTTAAAAATGGGTGAAAATACCATAACTTGTTTTTAGTGTAAATATGCTCGTTTTATTGTAAACCAAAGAAATATTATACAGATTACGAAACAGTTTCAGTTGTCAGCTTTAAATAGCGAGAAATCGGGGTTTAAACGCAAGTGGTCTGAAAAGGGGCGGGGCCTTGTCAAGGTCGTTTCTGACAGCCAACTCTGGCACGGCGCGCGCTCATTGCAAATAGCGCGCGCTTCCCCGGCTTCCTATTACACACTTCCGTTCCTTTTCACGAAATCATTGCCACAGATTGTAGAATAGTATATTCTTCGGATTGCATTAAAACGAGAGGAAAGATGTTACAAATCAAAAAGGAGTTTCCGGCAAAAAAAAATGTTGTGAGCCGTCCAGTATTGTTGTTGGGGTTGTTATGGGTATAGTGAGGCGGCACGTTTCTAAACCCAACCCACTTCGTGCACTTACTCTCAAATCTGTGCGGTTCTTTCCTCAAAACACCATCTCAGACACAAATCTGGGCCTCACATGACCTGACCTAGATTATGTAGGACTTTAAAAGAGACTGTGACCTCTGAGTTTGTTTCGGCCTTTCTTCTCAGAGTAGTCGGAGATAGTAAACACCGACGTCATCTAGTTTTAAAACATAATTATTTTTTGTCGGGTAAAAGTGTTTTATGAACTAAATTACAGAAATAAATACCATTTATCATTTATTCTAAATTGCAGGAAGCATAGACGAGCGCTGCTATTGGCCCCGAGGCAAGGCGCTGGGAGGTACCAGTGTCATCAACTACATGCTGTACACCAGAGGTCGCCCACAGGACTGGGACAGGATCGCTGCTGATGGAAACTATGGATGGTAACAACAAATATAAGTCCCCTTAATCTTTCTTTTGATAGTAACTTCCCGGGGATGTACTAAAGTTTAAGCAGTGTCCTTAATCTGTTAAAAGTAAGTTTGGATTGGAGTCTGGGGTCTGTAGGCGGACACCGTAAGGTTCGTGTCAACAACCTACCGCTTTTCCTAGAAGTGGGTACCTAACTAAGTATTATTTATACACATTTTATACAATGGCCACTTACTGTTGATACCGACTGTTTTATCAAACCAATCAATCTGCCTTGGTAAGACTGGTTGTCAGACCATCGGGCCACTGACGACCCGTAACGACTGTCAAAGATCCACGAATGACACCCGGGACCAACGGCTTAACATGCTTTCCGAGGCACGAAGGAGTCTCCATATGTATAGATGGTCACCCATTCACGAACCAACCCCGGCAAGCGTAGCTTAACCTAATAGATCGACCCATGCGGCTGTTATTACTTAGCCACGAGCTCGTCAGGTTATAACAAATCATACCATATAAAAGTATTCAAATCAGTGAAACATGAGCACACACGAGCTTGGTTATAAATGGAAGGAAGTGTTTTAGGACGTACCTTATTTATATTATACATAAATGACTTGCCAAAAAAGATAAGTTCGTCGTGTATTTTGTTTGCTGACGATGTTTCTTTATTATTTAAAACGCCCGCGAATGTTGACCATCTAGCTATTAAAAAAACTTTCACAGAAACTGAGCAATGGTTAAAAGAACATAACTTAGAAATAAACTTAAATAAAACTAAAATATATCAACTCAGAACTTACCAAAGAATCCCGCTAAACCTAAATACATTAAGACAACAAATGAAATAAACGAATTTACACTTTTACACTTAACATTAAACTCAAACCTAAATTGGAAGAAACATGTAGAAAATACAAGAGCAAAATTGTCCCAATTTATTTATGCACTAAGTATATTGAAACGCAACACAGACTATAAAACCGTCTTATCTGCCTATTATGCGTCCGCCTACTCCTGGCTAAATAATGGTATTATTCTGTGGGGAGACAGTACTGACTTTTTAGACCTCTTCATCCAGCAAAAGTAATGTATCAGAATATTGATGAACATAAACCAACGAAAGAGTTGTAGGCCACACTTTATTAAACAACAAATTCTCACACTACCAGCAATATATATACTTCAAAGTTGTATATTCGTTTGGAAAAATAGGCAATCTTGAAATCTAACATCGAGCTAAATGAAAACTGTAACCGACGGGACAAGAATAGACTAATACTGCCCAAGTGCCCACATCACAAACTTAAAAGTTATCGGGAAAAGCCCATATTCAAGACTAGCTAATATATTTAATAAGCTACCGGAAAATTTGAAATCCCTACCAAATGACTCAATTTTCTCGAAGCAGCGGAAATATCTGTTAATAAAGAAAGGCTACAGCTACCGTTGAGGAATTTAAAGCTGACAAATTGTGAATCGATTGACCTTGTAATAATATGCTTGACGTACTTAAATGTGAAATAATAAATGACTTTACTTTAATAGGTTTACCTATAATGACTAAAATGAATGGACGAATTAATAATAATGATTTATTTGAAATAAATGTAATAATTATATAACTAATGTTTATTAAAATGTAATGAATTGTAATAATTAGAATCATTAATTTCGCGTAATTTAATCATTTGATATGAAACATTTGCAGCACCTTACAGGGTGCAAGTCTTAATACTGTTTCAAGAAATTTTAATACTACTAACCTACGTTAAGCCTACTAACCAGTGTTTTACATGTTAATAGCATATAATATTAATGAGGTTATAGCTAATATAACAAATTGTAGTGTTAGTGACGAGTCTGTGTTGCCTAGTTATACTAACAACATAGTGATTAATTTTAAGTCATCATGTTGTACGAAGGAGAATCCACCTATAATGCCAACATCTTTGGAGGCCACTACCAGCCAGATAGGGAATTCTCTTCCTGCTAGAATTCATACAGACTTTCTAGACTCTTCCATTGTAGTTGTGGAGGTCACTCCGGATAACTTTTTAAACTAGTTAGTAAGACAACAGAAGTTACCCCTTCAAATAACCAATTATCATTAGTGAATAATAAAATGGTATCTTCTGGCAATATTACACATAATAAAAATCCAAAGGGGGGGGCAACATACTTTAAAATTATTCAATCAAAATATTCAAGGTTGCTCTTCCAAATTACTGGAAATAGAATTGTTTTTAGAAAAAACTAAGTTTGATGTTATTTGTATTACTGAACATTGGTTAAAAGATCATCAAGTAATGTCAATTAACTTTGAAAATTATTGTGTAGTTAGCCATTTCAGCCGAAAACGTATGATACATGGCGGATCATTAATATTAGTAAAAAATTCTATTCAATCGAAAGAACGAAAAGACATAATCGGACTCTCTGTTGAACACACCATTGAATTGTCCTGTGTTGAGCTCGATAAGCATGTTATAGTATGTGTATACAGACCTCCAAGTTACCAGAATCTATCTATGTTTGATTCTGTAATGGAAGATGTGCTAAAGAAATTAAATGCTAGTAGTAAGTCAATAATCATATGTGGTGATTTTAATATTAATCTATTAGAAAATAACTCTAATACTGTCAGACTACTAAGTCTTTTCAAGTCATTTGATTTGTCAAATGTTTTTATTGAACCAACCCGAGTGACAGCTTCTTCTGCCACTTGTATAGATAATATTTTCTGTAATTGTGATTACTTACATAAACAAATTGTAAATAAGTTGCCATCTGATCACAGTGGACAATCAATAACATTTTGCTCCTACATGCCTTTACAAAAAATTCAAATAAGGTTTAGGCAAATTACATGTAAAAATCTAGAGAAATTAAATAATGCTTTGGCAAGTAGATTATGTATTCAGAGTTTTAATAATATATGTGACCCAAATGAGTTCTACGCCGAGTTCTTTTCACTATTAAACAAGCAATTTATTGACACTTTTCCACTAAAGACTAAAACTATTTACACAAAGTTCTTATTTAGTGATTGGGCGACTCCAGGTATTCGTAAAAGCAGGGAAAAACTTTTTGAACTTTATGGCCTAAAGCAACATATGAATAATACAAGATTTCATCAGTATGTTGCAAAATATTCTAAAACTTTTAAAATTGTGTGCAAATTGGCTAAAGCTCTTCACATTAGCAATAAAATAAAATCAGCTGATGATAAAATAAAAACTACCTGGCAAATAATAAATAATGAAACCGGTAGGAAAAAACAACGTAATACTGAATTTAATTTAGAGACTGCACATGGCCCCATCAACTCAGATGTGGAAATAGCTCAGGAATTTGAAAACTTTTTTGCTAATATTCCCCATAAAACTACTGAGGCTTTAAATTCCTCACCCGCGCTTTCTGCTGCCTTACTTAGAAAGAATGTAAAGGCATGCCCTTTGGAGTTTAGGTTTCAGCATACAAACCCCCAGGCTGTCATAAAAGCTTTTAAAGATCTTAAAATTAAATCAACAGAAGATCTATGGGGAATGTCTGTAAAAGTCTGTAGATCTATCATCGAAACCATTGCGCCTTATTTAGCTTGCATATTTAATACCAGTGTAGACCAAGGAGTCTTTCCGGATCTCATGAAACACAGTAAAGTAGTTCCTTTGTTCAAATCCGGTGATAGTAAGGAACCCAACAATTATAGGCCTGTGTCAATTCTGCCAGTTCTCAGTAAGGTGTTTGAAAAGTTGATACTCAATCAAATGTTACGTCACTTTAATAAAAATTCCATCTTTCATGATCATCAGTACGGTTTCACCAAAGGGCGTTGTACCACTGACGCCGGTGTCACCCTAATAAAGAACATTTTTAACGCCTGGGAAGAAGTACAAGATGCCATTGGAATCTTTTGCGACCTCTCGAAGGCGTTCGATTGCGTAGACCATGAGACACTTCTGCTGAAACTGGAGCATTATGGGATTAGAAATACAGCTCTTGATTTGCTTAGATCATACCTGAAAGATAGAAAGGTTAAAGTTCAAGTCAACGGCACAAACTCATTAGGGTCTGAAATGGTAATGGGCGTTCCTCAAGGTTCGATATTGGGTCCATTCCTCTTTTTAGTTTATATTAATGATTTACCCCAATTATTTCAAAATCAACCGAAGATGGTGTTATTTGCTGATGACACATCATTGATCTTTAAAATAAACCGACGGTCACAAAATCTTGACGACGTGAATAGCTTTATTGTTCAGGTCCAAGATTGGTTTACGGTAAATAACCTGGTACTAAATAAAAAAAAAACCAAATGCATTAGATTTAAATTACCAAATGTTAGAAGTAGCGAATGTGACATCATATTGAATGGAGAAAAACTGGAATTTATTAATCAAACAGTTTTCCTAGGAATCACGCTAGACGAGAAGTTACAATGGGGACCCCATATAACATCTCTCGCGGGGCGGCTAAGTTCAGCCGCTTATGCTGTTAGAAAGATAAGACAGTTAACAGATGTAGAAACCGCGCGTTTGGTCTATTTTAGTTACTTCCACAGTATTATGTCGTATGGCATTTTACTGTGGGGTCGGGCTGCTGACATTGAATCTATCTTTATTTTACAAAAAAGAGCTGTCAGAGCCATTTATAATCTACGTCGTCGCGAATCTCTCAGGGAACTATTTAAAAAGATTAATATTATGACGGTACCTTGCCAATTCATTTATGAAAATATTATGTATGTGAGAAAAAATCTACATCTTTTTAACAAAATAAGTGATAGACATAATTTTAATACTAGAAATAAAGATAAAATAAATCAACCATTTTTCAGACTATCTAAAGTACATACATCTTTTATGGGGTACTGTGTTAAATGTTACAACAGAATACCTTGTGATATATTAGAATTAAATGAAAGAAAATTTAAAACTCATATAAAAAATACACTTTGCAAACAAGCATATTACAAATTAGAGGATTATATCCAAGATAAAAATGCTTGGAAACATGCTGGTCCTGCTCCATAGGACAATTTAGAATCTAGACAAAATCTAACTGGTTGCTAATTTAATTGTATAATATATATATATATTTTTTATTTTTTTATATTGGTTTTACATTCTGTGATTACTCGAACTCACACACTGAGTTATATTACTTGTAAAAATGCTAGGAATATCGTATAATTTTACAATGTTTGTAAATATGTGAGCACCATGCATCTATCACATGATTAATTTATCTGTCATTCCTTAATTTTTCATTATTTTTACCTAACGTGGTATAGTAATCTTATTCTAGGTGCATCGTCTTCACATATAATGATATAATTGATGTATACAAGATATTGTGAAAACATTTTAAAAGAGTAACGGTGGAGTTTCTTGCCCATTCTTCTCCATACGAAAACTACCTTTTGGAAGGGGCAACTAGAATCAATTATTATTTAAATGTTGACGTTCAAAAGTGCCTTTTTGTGCCTAATTGAAATAAATTATTTGACTTTGACTTTGACTTAGCAAAATAGATAAATTAATTAATTAATTAAACTCAGTCGAGCAAAAAAAAATTTCGTAATTCTAAAGATGTATGAAAGGTATATCCCTTATTTATAAACGCTGCTTAAAGTTAAGTATTGATTAACGCCTGTTTAACTATACATTTTTGCCGTTTAAGCGTTTCTTAACTTTAAACAACGATTATGAATAAGATGGTTAACGTTAGCGGCCAAAAACATTGTTTCTCTTCTGCGGATTCCTACCAAAAATAAAAATCACTAGTCACTTGTATAGAAATTGGGGAATATTAAATAAATAAAATAAAATTCAGACAATTTTTGTCCATATTTTGTTAGTACCTATATACATTATCTTAAAACTATTACATTTAAGGAGGATTATTCAATTATTACATTTAGGTAATATAATATAACTGAATATAATTAAATTAAATAATTGAAAATGAATTAAAATTAAACAAAAGGCAAAATAAATAGTTGAAAATAAATTAAAATTGAGCTAAAATGTAACAAATGAAAATACAAAAATTCATCAGGCAAGATGCAGCCTGATGAGCCTTCCCATAGTTGGCGATACTGGTCTGTCTGCAATCATCTTTAGGATTCCGTTGCCACTGCCTCGAATTCGACGAATTAGTGAGGCTGACTTTTTGTGCATTATAGCGTAAAAGTCATCCACTCTCACGTCGGCAAACATACCCGAGGCACTGGGAAATTGAGGCAGTCGCAACAGAATCCTAAAGGCGTTGTTATACTGTATTCTACGAGCATTGCTTATGATTTTTGAGCTCGCCATTTTCTTGTAACGCACCCGCACGGTTCAGGCGTGCACACGACTCATTTGACTGAATTAATTCGGTAAGGCTAACATGACCCAGAGCTCAGATTCTCAACATAACTCGCTGCAATGAGGTATTAGCATACCTACTCGTATGCGAGATGTCAAAACATTGAGATTTATGTGCTACATCTAAAGTAAATATGAATGTATTACACTCATAAACCTTCCGGAATAATTTCGCTAAATGATGGCGAAAACCGCACACATAGACAGCAACGAAAAGCGACTTTGTATTAAATTACAGAAGGTGACCCGGTGAACTGAAAATTTTGTCTCACGTGGTACGACCACGTGAGACAAAATTTTGATTTTTCGATTTCTCAGCTGTTCCTTTGGGTTTTCCTTATTTCCTTTTCTCCTAAACCACACCAGTATTGAGGCGAATAAAACAGAAATATATTTAAACCAGTCGAGCCATTTCCAAGTATTTACGAGACTAATGCACGGCAATTGATTTATTCTAGATATGCCGCACATCCACATTTCATCGCTTGCAGATCACTTTACGGTTTAGTAATAGTTAATCACATTAAGTACTCAAGCAAGGTAGAAGTCCTGTCCGGACAAAAGTGGACAAACATCTCAACTTATAATCGAATATCATTGAATCGGATCATTATTTGAATCAGCGATCGCGTTTGTCTATTTTTTTAATGAATATTCCAAGGATAACCAGTACTAATTACATAATACACGATCAATTGGAATTTAAATCGTCTTGAAACAAATTGCTATATATCCATTGCTTCATAAGTTCGAAAAAAAAATCTGCTCAACAAAGTAAATAACGCAATGAATGTTGTTATAAGATAACGCAAACTGTCAAAATTAAACAAATTTGTTAGCTTGCAATTAGATAGCTGGTTCCCAATCATCGATGGTCAATTTTTTAGACAAGTCTTTTATAGCAAAAATGTTTATTAATTAGCTTTATAGATGTAAAAAAAACTCTATTTTAAACTAGAGTTGAGTAGAATGTTTAATACCTACCTAAAGAAAGAAATAAAGAAAAAAGAAAATTTCAATTTTAAATCAAGATCAATGAGTAGTACTTACATAATATTCTTGTATACAAGCATTGGATTTCCATTTAGTTCCCTAACAGTTTTTTTTTAAATTTTTACAGGAATTACGATGAAGTTTTGCAATATTATATAAAATCTGAAAAATCGGAACTGAAAAAGTACAGGAACGAATCATACCGGGGTCGTGATGGGGAGCTAACAGTCGAGAATGTTCCATTCAAGTAAGTTAGAAACTGCTATTAATTTCAACTTTCCAAAGTTTGTAACTTAATTAAAAGTAAGACTTGGGAGAATTTTAAATTTACCATCTGACGTGATGTTGTTTTCAGGACTGGTCTCGTCGAGGCGTTCCTTAAAGCTGGAAGAGAAAACGGTCACCCCACCGTCGACTATAATGCACCAGACCAGCTTGGCTTCGGTTACACGCAAGCAACTCTCAATAAAGGCCATCGGATGAGCGCCGCTAAAGCATTCCTCCACCCTAACAAGAAACGACGTAACCTGCACATCCTCACGGACGCCAGAGCCACCAAAGTGCTCATAGATCCCCACACGAAGAGAGCGTCCGCCGTACAATATATTAAGGATGGAGTTAAGCGCACAGTGCGTTGCCGCAGGGAAATTATTTTATCCGCCGGCCCAATAGCTTCACCCCAATTGCTCATGCTCTCAGGAATAGGTCCGGAAGAACATTTAAAATCGCTGGGAATCCCTGTTCTTGCGAATTTACAAGTTGGAAGGGTTCTTTACGATCACATCGCGTTCCCTGGTGTTATTTTCAGATTAAATACAACTAACGCCAGTTTGTTGGAGCCTAAAATCGCAACATTAAATAATGTTATACAGTGGTTACAATACGGAGACGGACTGTTAACAACGACCGGTGGAGTCGAAGGCATTGGCTATATAAAGACATCGGTATCGCAGGATCCAGAGAATGTTCCAGACATTGAAATATTAAGTATGGGTGGGTCTCTCATTATAGATTCGGGTGGTGCGCTAAGGGAAAGCTGGAGACTTTCTAAAAAAGAATTTGACAATGCCTACTCTCCTTTGTATGGCACTGACACATGGTCAGGAATTATTATGTTGACGCAACCGAAGTCGAAAGGCTACCTTGAGCTTAAAGACGCTGATCCGTTTTCACATCCAAAAATGTACGGCAACTACTTTACTGATCCACAGGACATGGCAGCGATGTTAGAAGCTGTCAAACATGTAATTAAACTGGCGAATTCGGCAGCATTCGATAAATATTATCCTAAACTTTACTTACCGGACTACCCAACATGTAGGAATTTTGTGCCCGGATCCGACTCGTATTGGGAGTGCGCCATTCGGACGATGGTAGTTACGTTACATCATCAAATTGCAACATGTAGAATGGGTCCCCATACTGACCCTTACGCTGTGGTGGATCCTGAGTTGAGGGTGTACGGCGTGGATGGCCTGCGGGTGGTGGACTCCAGCGTAATCCCGCGCCCGACGTGTGCGCACACCAATGCGCCTGCGATCATGATTGGAGAAAAGGCTGCCGATATGATTAAGAAAACCTGGTTATAGCAGTAATGTATAGTTAAGTAAATTATGAATAATAATTGTACTGATTATTTAAGATTGTGCCTAATAGATAAGTGTAATTCCTAAATTGTGTAATTTTATTTATTTAGATTGGTAAGAGTTTATTATCGTTGCGACTCGTGACGTATTCATAGGTATTGTATTTGGATATAGTTTGGTTTCAATTTGAATCAGTATATGTTTAAAAATAGGAGAATCGAAGACCGACTCCTAATTCAGGCTGCATGCTGGTTTAAAGTTATTTATATTTATTTTATTCAGCGGCGTGGTATTTTTCTATGGGCCTGTGTTGCTTGAAATAAATGGTATTATTACTATTATTATATAAATGTCTTTGACATATTTCGGTACCCTGTGGTCCCGGACTTTTGGAAGGCGTACAAGGGGCCGAAGCCAACTCGCAGAGCCCCTTAGAATTTTTAAGTATTGAGGCACCAACCGACGATTAGACCTGTATTTACTACGCAAGTGCACCCAAGGACAACCCCCGGCTGGTGCAGGACTATTGCAGAACATGGAAACAAAATATATTGGGCTATGGGTTTGGGTGCCTATAGTGGATTAGTTATGGAAGGACTATCCCCTACCTTTTCAATGTTATGGTATACACGGATAAAATGGTAGGCCCATTATTGAGTGTGCAAGTCACCCTTGCACACTCAATAATGGGCCCCCGAAAACGGTCGCTAGCACATAGTGACGTAGCGACAAGGGGGCAACACTTTCTTGAGGAGTGGAAAGGTATTCCACGGCTATCAGAACAATCCTAGAGCCCGGAAGATGGTCAAGAGGGATCTTGACCAGCACTTACTGGAATACTTCCTTCCTCCGAGCACGTTTGCTCTTGAGAATTTCCAGTCAAGCCGGCCAATAAAGGCAAGAATGAGGTGGGAGCTCTATTCCTCGTCAGTATTCACTGCAGCCGGTCAATAAAGGCAAGCCAGAGATGAGGTGGGAGGTCACTACTGCCCAACAGCTCGCCACATGCTGCCCGGGTTTCTGTATTTCTCTTGGACTGGCTCCACATCCTAGACCTGTTCCGGCAAAGTAAACTCTACTCTTCGGAGCGCGCAAGCCCCACCACGACGTCAACGTAGAGTACGGCGGTGGGACTATTATTATTAATAAATTGTTGATATCGTACATAATAAGTCACAATGATGAAGGTCAGGTAGTCTGATTAGACACAATTCTACCTACATACACACACACACACACACAGTAATAATGCATGTAACGAATTCATAGCCCACAAAGCTAATAAACGGCTTTACACAATCAAATTAGCGGCACACAGGTGCAGTGATGAATGTCAACAATTAAACGATCACAGGTACACAAAAATACGTTTTGGTTGAATAACAAAATCAGCGAGGATCGTTTGATTTCATTCTACTTGTTAATGGGCGGCGGGTGCGGGAAAGGGTTTTCCGCCCCGTCATATCTCCCCAAATAATAAAATTAATGGTTCTTCTATAGAGAGATCCATTAAGGTGGGTATTCAGTGTTTGCATTTATTGCCTTTAAGAAAAGGCAAAAAATAGTTTTTTTTATGTTGTAAGCTTAACTTGAGAAGACTAAGTATCTCCATATGAGACGGAAATATTAACGGAATATATAGGCTTATATATGCAGGCATGAAATGTATATTTTTTAAATATTTAATATTGCAGAGTGCGGAGTAACGTTTTAATAGACACCCTCACACATTAACAGAAAAGGACCTAGCTATTCTGTATACAGGGTTATACAACTTTTTTTAATAAATGCACCAACATATAGGTAAGTACCTTAATTCAAAGTAAAATCTTTAAAACCCGTTACTTTACATAATTATAGCTAAACATCGGAATCAAAATTTACACGTGCTTCCTACTGTTAAATACGAAGTTTTATAAATGTGGAAAGTTCATTGTCGTTATTATACAAATATCTGATATATCTAATACAAGCGACCTAGCCCTGCTTCGCACGGTTTTTATGACTTAGCAAAACATCGAGTATCACATAAACCTTCCGGAATAAATTATCTTAATGATGGTAAAAACTGCATAAAACTACATTGCAAAGTTAAAAAAACAACGCGGTCACACAGACCGACACGAAAAACGCATTAAATTTATAATACGTATAGTTTGTAGGTCATAACGAACGATCAAAAGTTTTACATGTGGACCACCGTTCCAACTATGGTGTATAGACATCTCTTTGCGTCTAGCAGAAATCAGCCGGTATAAAATCCGTAAGATTTCAAATACAGCTACAGCCAGATGTTTCTTGGAAAAGCTACGTAGGTGTACATATATAATATTATAAATGTCAAGTAAAGTGATATTTCATATAGAACGCCTATTGTTCTTTACTTACTATTTTTAGAAATGCTATTAACATAACACCCTTTCTCAGACGAAGGACTTTCCACTTTAATCATTATTAAGACCGTAAATACCTGAATAAATTAAAACAAAGGGTTGTTGGTTTCTTTTACAGCAGAATTTAATAAAAAAGCTAAATACAGGGTACAAGCATCATGCAGTTTGTAAGAAATTACGTGTTTATGGGAATATTGGTGAATTCCGAGAATTGTTTATATCGGTATTGATTATAAAACATGCTACATGTTTTCACAGTAAAAATATTTTTTCATATCATCGAATCGCAAAGACCTATAACTACTATGTTAGTAGGTAGATACCTACTACTAGATAATACTCTATGAAAGTACATTTCCGTCTTATATAATTTATTTGCGCAGCTCTACGCTTCAGCGGATGGCCACTAGATCCGGATTACTTCTTCAGCTTAAGATAATAAATGGATCGTATCGACTCGTGGTTTAGGACCCACATATTTCCATAGATTATTCCCTTATTATATTTCGCGTAGTGGTGCGATTATCAGTACCTGAGCCATTGCTGGTGGTGATGGTTCAGGTACCTTCTGAGTAAGAGAAGCTGAGAGTGAAGTCTTTTTAATTATAAGTTTTTAATTGTGCTCACTATGATCCTGTGTTGGTCGAAATAAACGTTTTTATTTATTATTTAGAAGGGTCAAACCGG
The DNA here is from genome assembly GCA_949128155.2 of Xanthia icteritia. Taxonomy (NCBI): domain Eukaryota; kingdom Metazoa; phylum Arthropoda; class Insecta; order Lepidoptera; family Noctuidae; genus Xanthia; species Xanthia icteritia. The sequence continues at coordinate 12,038,059 of OX421930.2, forward strand.
TGGGAATATTATGTTCGCAAATTTCAAACACATACTCGTATTTATAAGAACATAAGCTGCACGGATACGTCGTATATGAATTAAGTATAATAAATAGCATGCAACAACGCAGCAACAACATGAATATTCAAAGCCGGTCTCACAAATCGGATTTCAGTTATGCGTGACTCTAAACTGTTAGCAAATCGGCAATTTCCCGAGATTGATAACAATAAACTGAGCTGTAAAGGCGAAGGCATCCAATTTAGTGAGGATCAAATTAACTTGGGTAAACGAAGGATTCCAAATGATCGTTTAAAAAAATAGAGTTATTTTTCCAGTTCATTCATAAGTTTTGATAAACATTAATTTGTAGCCGTCAGTTTTCCGCAAATATTACATAGTGGAGGTGATTCATAGCTAGTAGATGTATGTGCTTAAAATCTCTGTTTACCTATATATTATTGGCCATAAATCGACGAGTATGTAGGGTTACATTCAATAGCTAAGTGGTACGAAAGTGATCCTAAAGTCTCAAACATCGTCATAACAGTTAACTAGACTAGCAGGGCTGCCGATATTTAACCCAGATAGGCTACTGTATTCGATTTCAGACGATACCCAAATTTATCATGTGTGGCTTGGGTCACATATATATACCAAAACAGATTGAACTATCAACTAGCCTATACCTTGATTATGAATAAATACATAATTAAGACAAAGAATCATCAATCAGAAATATTATAATTATATAATGTTTGTCAGTTTGTATGTAGGGGTTAATCTCCAGAACTACCAGTCGGATTTGAAAAATACTTTTTGCTTTGGATACCCCATTTCTTGAGGAAGGTTATAGGTTATGTCATATCACGCTACGAGCCGCAAAAAGGACAAAAGTCAGAAAGAACGCTAAACGAAAACGAAGTTATGCGCGGGCGGGCGATGCGATGCGAAGCGGAAATGTTACGAGGATGAAGTCGCGGGTAGAATGAAGCTAGTTGCATATGAAATAAGAAAACCATTCGTTACAGAGAAACGCAGTAAGCTTATTCTTTTATTAAAAATAAAAACATCATAAAGAAATACATCTTTAAAGAAAACTCAGAATACTTTCGTATTTTTGTGAAGGAGCTGCCATTTGCACGGTCTCACAGTCGCATAATTACTGGCACGGCACTTTTCAACATCACTGCAAATTGTACATTCTTTTGCTACATTTTCACTCCAAACAAGCTAAATTTCTTATTATAAAATAACTGCGGGATAATGGCCACAGTTTTAGGGCATAATCGACAAGTTTTATCATTTATCAAGCGATAATTATACTAGTTTCACTGTTCTTGATGTTAATCACTGCTATAAAACACGGAATCAGTTTCTCACATTGTTTGTGAATAATAATAAATAAAAAGTATATTCAGGTAAAAAGGTAAAACACTAAATACAAATTTGCTTAAATCTACGAAAAATTCAATTGTGTTATGTGCCTGAACTGAGTCATCCTGTGTTTCAGGCGAGGCAAGGTATAATATTTGTAAATAATCACATTAATAAAAATCATGTCATCTAATAGGTATGTAAAAAGGTGTAAATAGTACAATAAATCTTACTTGCTAAAATCTTAGTACCTATCCTAACTTAGCTAAACTTAATTAGTAAAAATACAACTTTTATTTAAGTACAACTAATAATTTCTCTGTATCTTCATAGGACATACTTTGAAGAGCTTCCTTGACGGTTCTTTTGCAATTATTATAATTTAGAGAATAAATTTTGGCTTTCGCATTTAGTCTGTTATAAAGTAATGGTCCTAGGAAGACAAAAAATTTGGCTGCGAAAGCATGTTTTGTACTTTTTGTAGGGCAAACTATGTCTTTCCGTCTCTTTTTAGAATAAATTAATAATGGTTGAACAATTAAGCCTACTCCGACGTATTAGCTAAATGTAAGTTAAGTTATAATACGTCGCACTGAATAGGTAGAGTAAATCCTTAATCTAGTTTACTCTAGTTTTAAATAGGTATATATGTATATCTTTATATTTAAATGTAAAAAATCTTCTTTTCTCGCTATTGCACCTACCACTGTTTGTCTCTGCATCACCCGAAGGTTGACTGGTAGAAAATGCCTATGGCATTAAGTCCGCCTCTGTACATTTGTGTGCTTGAAGTATTAAATAAATAAATAAATAAATAATCCTTGATATAGGTGTTATTGTCCATAAATTACAAACGATATCTTTGGAGATACTGCAAGTGAATTACCGTCAATATTCACCCCTACAACAGTCAGTATAAAAAATAACGGGCATAATTGTGAAGATGAGGATTACGAAGGCAAAAATTTAGCTTTTCTAAGAAAAGCAAAGGTACGGTCCGCATAACACCAAAACGTAGTTTACCTCTAGTTAATGATAATTACGGCACCGTAAATAGATGGCTGCTGTAGTTCGAAAGAACGCCGCGGTGCCGAAGAAGATCAACCGACAGGTAAGTAGGTATAATATCTGAAGCTATTATATACATCTACAGACATTCTCTAATTATTATTGAGTTTGGCTTGAAAACCTAGAAATTTTCAGAACGAGTCAAGAGAAGTCTAAAGATTAAGACCTTGTATCTTCTGATATATTTATCAAGAGAATTGAATGTGAGTAGGTACAATAAATGAATAGCATAGGGACTAATGCAATATGCAATAACAAAATAACATGCACTGTTGAAATATTAATTTCAAATAGGCAGAAATAAGGCACACTTGAAAGTCAAACTTTACAAACAAAAAAAACTCATTGAACAGGAAAAGACTTACCGAAGAGTATTTACTTTATTTAAAGAACTATGTACAGAAAAATAAAGACAATGCATTCAAGTTTTCAAAATAAACAACACAACACTTATAGTTAGTTACATTAAGAAACACTTCTGCGCTACCATCGCATTGCGCAGCCTCTGGGAAAGTATGAAAATTGTGAACAAACAAGGGGATGTACAAAACAATAACAAGGAGAATATTCTGAACTAAACCAACGTCTATATTTCCACAAAATTCTCCATTCGTCATTTCTATTTTTGTTCTACTTACAGATGCTGCTCTTGTTAGTGCAGCATCTTCTATCTGAAAAGCACCCGAATGCTAATACCTAATAAATCGTCTAAAAATAGAAGTTGAATCCCATCTCGAACAATCGCACTTAGCTAGTCGAATTGTCGACAGTGCAGGATACGTTGCCAACTCATTGCCTATCTGCTGCGGCTGTCACTACCCAAGAATAGGCGACAACATTACCAACTTTAACCTCCCGTACTTTCGACTAACGTGGTTTCAATTAGTGTTCCTACTAATTGTTACTGCTTTCCTGATAACATCGTGAACGTATTAAGTCCGTGGAACGAAGTATTTTTTTACGAATGCTTAACTGTCGGGAAATTGTGTAGAAGTAATAAATATATAACGTAACAACTCCTTTCTTTACAAATAAATGCTACATAAATAAACTTTATTAACAAAATAATTAAAACAAATAAAAATTGTGAGCATGATAAGTTAATCGCTTATTGCAGCATCAAAGCCATTATACCCAAGATAACTCACGATCCAACTTTGAAAAATACTGTTGTTTAAAAAATACCCACAATCTAATGTCTAATAATCAACAATCTTTTACGAGTGTGTTCGGTTTAAAATCTACACTAAACTGGAAATGCTAGTCTAGGTCATAAAAGTTAAAGTTTGTCCACGATTGGATTGTTTGTAAGTACAATTCGTTTGGCAGTCGGAGTATTTGCGGCGAGAGCGAATCGACATCGAATCGAGAGAACGTGGGTAAATAAGGGTAGTTCAATGAATGGGCGGGAAGCGCAGTCGCCTACGCTCCGCCGAGCGCGCGAACGTTGATACCGGACCGCGGTGCACCCTCAACAAGTGGGGCATTAAAGCTTGCAACTCTCGAACAACTAAATAAAATACGTATGGGAAGCTCTAGCATCGAATTAAAAAAAAAATTGTGTTCCAAATAAATTTAAAAAATATTTTCACAGTGATAAATAAGTGAGAAAGTTTGTGATTTCACAAAACGTTATCGTTAGCGAATTTTTGGCGCAGCGCTAAATTAGGCAGCCGTTGCATAAATTATTCTAAGTTAAGCCTTAAAGCTGACTGTTGATGATTTATTTTTATTTAAGTTGGTTAATTACAGTGTAATAAATATACGTAAACATACTACATCAAATATAATTATATAAACCGATTTATTTTTTTCAAAAAAAATACTTTAACGATGTACCAACATTAAGTGACTGTGTAACTGAGAAGTGAGAGTAACTTTTATTTCGTTCACTTAATTTTCAGGTATAAATTTAGAGTTGGTAGTTCTTGTACCAATTTTTTTATAATAACACTAACGGAATGAAGATGTTTTTTTTTGCGCTTATTAATTGAACCCGATGGTTTTTTTTTTTCAAATACCTATTTGGTATATTACTATGAATTACTTAATTCCTGGAAACTTTAACATATATCTACGAATCGAGCGAAAAAACCGCAAACAGTTATGCGAGCCAGGATCGCGAGAATGGAACAAAAAGGCTGTAATAAATATTTTAAAGTGCCAACTACAAATTACTCCCAACTCGCAGGAGTGTTTTAAATAAAAATTCGCCATATTGGTGGACTACATTTATTTCATGCCGTTTTCCAAGAGTCTCTTCGTGCTGCAATATATTTTCGTTGATGTGACATTCAATTTCCAAGATTAATTCAGTTAAGTGCTCAACGCATATCGTAAACATTTTAAAATAATAAAACGGAGACTTCTCTTTGTTGCCATTTTTATTAAGTAATGTAACTGAAGCCTGACGTAAGATTTACGGCTGTTATTTTTAACGTTACACAATAATATTCAATTTGTCTCTACATAACGAAAATAATTTTAAGTGCTCAGTTCTAAGAACTGAAAAACAAACACAGACGATAAGCGTGTGTTCAGAATATGCTCCTTCTAATAAAGCGTGGCCAGACAAACTTAAATAAATTAGCAATTAGTGACTAATCATTTTCTTTCAAATTAATACAAATTGACCGAAAACATTTTGAAATAAAGCGTAATGAGGGTAATTTATTAAAGAAGGTATATAATAGCCGTTCAGGAAGCGTTAGCCACTGGAAGGGGAAGAGGGAACAAAAGAGCGGTCATCCGCACACCACCATCCGCTTACTAACGAAGCGGGAGCCGCCAAAGAGAAAAAGAGAAAAAAGTCTTCGCTACTGCAATTACTACTGAACACCGATACCCTGAAAACGTTGTTTCTTGCTAAGTTTATCGCCCAAACTTTACTACTACCAGATTAATTCCAAAAATAACATTGTAACGGTTTCATTTCCAATTTCTTTTTTCGTTACCATTTTTCATTTAAGTGTGAAACTCTGTTTGCGAAGACGAAATTAAACACTTGCAAAATTGTATTATTTTCTGCTCAGTAGCGAGGTAGGTAAATATGTTGAGATATCTTTGTTCTACATAGGAGCTGCCTGACTAACTTAAAATACATGGACCCAACTGGCTACACTCCACTTTCTAAAATACACGGGCAGCAAACTGTAATTCTGTTTAAGTTGCCCGTGCTGTATCTGTACACATATTGAAGTTGCCTGTCAAGGTTCAACTGACGTCGTACGTGGCGCCATTACCACGTAGCTCGTGAAATACGACATAAATGTACGAGTTACGACTTAGGTCGTTTCTTCTGCCCATATAATACGCCCTAGTCGCGATAAATTGAAATTGGCACGTTTATCATCACGTTCTCTGTGATTGTATTTTTTATTGTATCATCATTCTACATATGGCTGATTTCAGCTGGCTCTGAATGGGCGACGATTCGCGCTCACAATTATTGCGGGCCTTCACTTATTGTGTCTCCTTTGACTTGATACTGATTAAAGATATAGCCAGTGGCTTTTTATATTAATTGGGACACACATTACCGGGAATTATACTATATACAGTTACTGGTCAGCACAGATTTAAAAAAATCCGTCATGAAAGCTTTTAGAATCCATTTTCACAGGATATATCATTTAATTTAACTTGGGCCTACTGAATTGTGACTTAATATCAAAGATAGTTGGAGCGTATAATATAATCAAATATGTCACTAATCTCCAATTAATTTTCCAACCGCACACTAGTACACGTACACACAGTAGCTTTACGAAGACACGGATAATATTTGATCTATTAAGCTACCCGAAAGTTGATTTGCATGGGTCGTCTGCCCTTGTACCCCGAATTATCTACTATTAAAATAAATGAACCCATAATGATCATCACATAAACATGATTTATTGTATCACGTGCGTGACAAACTGAGAATCAACTGCACCAATTATTTTTATGTAAGTTTTTGTAGTCTTCCTTACGACCTGTTCTCTATCAAAACGTCAAGTATAATGCCCGGTTAGGTTGTTTAACGCGCTATTTTATCATTTAAGCACGATTTGCGCACAGTTGTTTTCTATCTATAAAACCTTATCAACAACGGCCGTATTAGTGAGATCATGGTGTTTTAATCTAAATAGAGATAATATTGTTGTTCTCTTGTGTTTAATATGGGCCTGTGATTTCTGAGGATCGAGCGTTTATATAATGTTGATGTGAGGAACATAATCCTGATTGTACGGTTGAACAAAGCTTACCGAAGACATTGTTACCACCCATATTATAGATCCGATCGCCGATCTCAAACCTTTACCGTCCGGTGGCGAGTCCTGCCTTATAAATCAAATATCGAACAAGCTTAGCACGAATTATAATTTGTTCTTCCAAACTACTCGTCATTACAACACGGTTTTTTTAATGACATGTTTGAGCACAATAGCTTTATTATGTAAATTAATTTAATTGGCTCTATAAAGTTGTAGTTAAGCTCATGTTCTGAAAAAAATATATATTCGACATAATGTCCAGTGGACTGTACTAACAATATTGTACCGAGCAGATATCTTTAAAACGGTACCTCGTTACCTGTGAGCATCAACCATGTATGATCTATATATAAATAAGCCTATACGTTATATCTTGATATTTATTCCTATTGCTACGCTTTGGTGGCACAAGGCAAAGTTTTATTAGCTTTCAGTAACTCCACAGACTAAATTCTAGTAGTTGCCACCCGGTCGCCATGTTTCCCAGTTGTTTTGTTCCACAGTTTGCATTATGTTTTACGATATTCTGTATTAACTGCGAACTCAAGTTTCAACTCCTCGGTGCACCATTCATATTAAAAATAATTTATAAAATTAATTCAATGCGGTGCAGCTGTAGCGGTATTTTAACACGTCGGAGTACACAATGAATGAGCTTTATGAATGATGCTGTTTTAAAACACGATATTAATTTGAAACTGGTTTTATTTCAAAACTTGTACAGGAACAATGTTCAGCTCCAAACGGTAACACGTGTCAGTGTGTTATGGCAGTTTTCGAAGTCACAGTAGCTACTAACGAAGGCGCTTAAAGATTGCCGACTACATAGAACGTGACTGTGACAACATTTCCGGACAGTTCCGGCAAATTTGTTATCAGTGAATTCTAACTTCTATGAAAAAACTAACGATGTCAACTTCATTTTTACACCAAAATGGCTTTAGGGTGAAACTTTCAGAACTACGTCTTAATGACTCAAAATTTTATCCTGGACTAGTTTCAAACAAATATTCTTCGGAACAAGCGAAGTTAGAAGTAGGTTAACGTTTGTTCCGAATTTCTTACCGAACATTATTTCCGAAGGAGAAAGGAAAGGCTTGAGAACGTCATAAAAATGGTTTATTAACATTATCACGCAACCGACGCCGACGCAGGGCTCCTTTGTGTTGAGGAAGAAACTCATTTGCGACGCCTCATCCTTAGCTCACAACCAATTTAAATTAAAATTAAGTTCATTTACTGCATTATGGTTAACTGTTTCGGTACTTAACTGAACAGCTTTTTGCAGGTGTCGGTGTGATTTACGTATGTATTAAAATATGTTAGCATGTGGGATTACTTATAACAAAGACGTGTGGAACGAACGTATTCAGGTACTTCGTATATCTAGTATACCTTAGTGGTTCGAGACTCGCGCGTTTCGGACATGATTTATACGGGATCCGCTCAAACCCACCAACAGCGACGTATTTCATACATGCAGTAACAGGTAGTTACCGTCTAGTGGTTGTTGTAATGTCGTCTTAATCCCGTTACTATGAAACTATTTCTTAAATTTTAGAGGAAACATTAGCCTCATATTGCTTCCGCCCCATATTTCTCCAACCATTTAATTACACAAATAATGAGTAGTTACCTACCAGATAAGCAAAGCTCTTCCCTCAAATAAATTATTCAAATACATTCAAATCTGTTAGGTAAGTACCTACAAATGTATTTAAATGCTTAAATGATGCAGTATTAATGAATAATTGTTACAACTGCCCAACAAGCTTACAAAGAGTTGTGTGCATTTAGAAATATTCGCAAACTTCAACCCTAAAACAAATAGGAACTCTATATTGAATATTAACACTGTGGTCGTGATAATAATTACTTAGTTGTTGTTATTTCCTTCATGACAGGAACCGCATACATTTGCATAACAACCACAGCTCGCGTTTTGTGAAAGGTGTTAAACCAACTTTTCTTTCATACGCGACTTCCATAGTTGTGTCCACCTTCGTGTTTTTATTTAATGGATTACTTAATTAAATATTAATACAATTTTCAAGATATTTACATCCAAATCGGAATTGGAATATAGTGCTATATTCCAATTCCGGTTTCAATTAAAACTTGCTCCAATTTTGCATTTTGTAAAAACAATGAAAAACGTCAAACTTTTATTAGAAATACTTTCCCTATGCGCAAAACGGTATCCGTACCAACAAAAAACAATATTTGATTTAAGTTTCACCTTGAGACCAGCTTTGGTAGATTATTTTTCGGGAAATCTTTTTATAGCAATGTCCGAGATTCGGAGGTTTAAGAAAACCTATCTTGTATACTTTTACGAGCTTACGTCAAACGATACAAATGTAAAAATCAAGATTATCGATATGTGGAGTGTTTTATCTTTAACATTCCAATTTCATTCACGATTCACTCAGTCATGCAGCTGTCCTTGCACGGACGCCGGAAATCTGAATACATCAAATGCCATTGTTTCCAATTATTTAGCATAATTAGTCCAGACCATTAATCTGCCGCCGCACCAACTATAAATTAACGGATTTTCAAGAAATACCTGGAGTTATGTTTAACGTCATAATCGGCTACGAAACACAGGCCTACGCTTTCCGTAGCACAGCGAATGGGCACAGAAATTTATTGTTACGAAACTTTTAGATTAATTTTTGTGAGTTTAATAAAGATAATAAGATTATTATTCTTACTTTTATGGTCAGACCACTGAGAGATAATGCTTACCTTTTGTTACGGTTCCTTATTCTCACACAGTGTGGCTGTTGCTTTTGTCCATGACTAGAATATGTTCGCTGTTAGGGAGCATGGGCGTACACACGACACACTAAAACAGCTACGCCGAGTTGTAAAAAGTCGGTTAAGTGAGTTGGGCTCTGCGGGTTTCCTACCTGTCCAAACTTTATTACGCGGAATTAAAGTACCGCTATAATTTTCTTGTAATCTTCGTGCTACTTTAGAGTTTTCGCATACAGGATATTTTTCGCATAGAGGATATTTTTCGCATAGAGGATATTTTCCGACGTTTTTGGACGTTTTACTTGTATTTAACTTAAATGTTTAGTTTCTTGTACCTTGCAAATCCTTTTAGTGAACTCAAATAAACGGTTTATTATCACTATATATCAATCTCGCCAGCTACGTGATAGTGACTTAATAATGAATGATAGTGAATTGCCTCCTCGAGATCATTAACCCCCAAACTTTCTGTAACAGAAGATAAACCAGGCCAAAAAACATTTTATAAATAACCCAGTAAAAACTTATACACACAATAATTCTAAACCTGGCTTCACGAAGAAATTCTTAGAATTCCACGATACGTTTATAAATAAATAAACTTGTGACTCAGAATGGAATATTAGCGCGTTGAGTGTAACTCATACGCCCTTTTATAGCTATTAATGAAATTGTTTCGCACGACTTTTGCTATCGAGAACACAACTCTCTAGATTTAATGTTATCACATCACATTAGCATTGTCAACTTAATGTTTTACTCGAAGGGAGATTACTTCGCGGGGCGTTTTTACGGGTAATGTAGATAAGACGGTAACTTGGGGAAGGAGGGGGTGGGGGGAAGTAACACTGTTATCATGCCGGTACTCGCAAGTAGGTCCGTGAATTGTACAGTGGGGACGCGTGAAACTTTCAGCGATGCTTTGTTCTCAGTTCAGTGGGGCTCTCTGACTTGTTAACATACACACAAGAAATATTATGTTAATCGACAATTTTATGGGATAATACTGAGAACCAAGTATGCTTGTAGTGACAAGCTTTTGAAAAGCTTTTGCCCAACAGTGCAGGTCGTTCATTTCGAACTATTTTGATGCATATTCCAATCTTAACTTTCGCTAAATATCATCATAAATTGTAACCAAGAATAAACCTTCGGTTACAGCATAGTACAACACACACTGCGCTTACAAAGTCATCTCAATTGTAAACTTTAATCAAGATCCAACTAGCGTCAACTTTAGCCAACATTGTATGATATTGCAGGTTTATTCCAGTAATATTCCCTTTAACCTGTGTTTAAAGCGGTGTCAAAGCATGGAGATTGAAATGGAAAATTCCTGCGCGGACTGCAAAGAAGGCTTACAAACGTGGCGGTACTTTTAGGCCGAACAAACGTAGAGCCGCACCAATTTACCAAACAACCATCAAACGAATGCGTTCGATCCTGCTCTATAGACAAGATGACATTCTCTGATCCAATTTGGGCCTTATCTGTTCACAGTGATTGCGAGATAGTCACCTTGTTTTTACCCGACTACGGCGAAGCAAAAAGTAGAGTTATGATTTTGACCGGTATGTATGTACGTTAGTATGTATGTATGAATGTATGTTCATCTGTTACCTCATAACTTCTAAACTACTGATCATAATTTGACAAGTGAGGTATCGTTGGAAGCGTCTTGATCGTCCAGTGGTTATAGGCGTCGTCGCCTGCCATTATAATTTTGTAGGTATACAGGCATGCGACGACGGCTCTACCCAAGTAACACGTAAGCAGGATAACAGTACACATTTAGAACAATTTTACAGTTTAAAGTTGAATATCGTTTGTCTATGAGCTTTGGGTATAGCCAAATGCTGAACTAGGTTGAGTTCGGATGCTTAAAATTCTTAACGCTTAATAAATTCTGTATTTCTGCCCTTCCCTTCTTTAAGCTTAAAAACCACTCTCCGTAAGATTATAATACAGACGTTATTAAGCATTACGCATTCCAGGTGACTTAAAACTGAAAAACAGCTCCGTCGGAAGCATTTATCCGAGTAACAATAATATGTATTGCTATTATTAAAGCAGTTTTCAGCTAGTAGCGTTTCAAACAGCTAATTGCTGAATAAAGTATCACCTTCTGAATAATATTGTTACATAATTCTACCATAGCGCTTGATACTGAATAATTGTTTTTATTTTATCTTCAAACTGGATAAGATTCTATGTTTTACTAATTATTCAGCTGCTGAATAAACGGTATTATTTGTGTTCTTATTAAGCTTTTTTCAGTTTAATAGAGGTATCAAACTAACTTAGTCAAATTAAAGACCACATTTCTATTGTTATAGCGCCCAGAGCTTAATACCAGCTTAATTTAAATACTATTGTACGTAGGTATTTGTTTTATGCGTTGTTTTGCATCATGGATCGAAAGTCGTGGAAAAAACGTAAGAGATCCGGTAATATAAAAAGAAAAAAAGAAAATTGTTAAAAGAATATTTAAGTCCAGTTGGTGTTTTAAGTGTTCCTAGTCATCCAAGGATTTGTGAAAATAGTTTGACCAAAACTGCTCCCGGCCCCAGTCAGTATGCGTGGTTGCCGTGCAATGAACAGGGTTCCGTCCCCCAATATAATCAAACAGCATTGGGATTGATGCAAGAAGATTGTGCATCTGATGGCAGCTGTACAGATATCGAAGAAGAACAATATACCGAACACATGAAAAATTTGATATTTCGAGAAAAAATTAGACAATGGGCTGTTGAAAAAAACATCACACAAGTAGCACTTAAGGATTTGGCAATAATATTAAATCAAAGAATTCCAGATATTTTACCTAATGATCCAAGGACACTTTTAAATACACCGAGACAAGTCCACATAAAGCCTATTATGCAAGGTGAATACTGGCACAATGGCGTCATTGAGACGCTTAAAAACATAATGATTAACACAAAAGTTGTGCCAGAAAACATATCACTTAATATAAACATGGATGGCCTTCCAATTTTCAATAGTTCCAAGAAAGAATTTTGGCCAATATTGTGCAACATACATGAAATAAATGAGCCACCATTTGTCATCGGTATATACTATGGGACTGGAAAACCGAAAGATTTAAAAATCTATTTAGAAGATTTCATTTCTGAAATGATTATTTTGTTAGCAGAAGGTATTACAGTGCAAGAAAATAAAATTAACGTTGCGATAAGATGTTTTATTTGCGACTCTCCAACTAGAGCTTACGTAAAATGTAAGTATAATTTGGACCTGCAGCAGTAGAATTCAGTTCTGAATGATAGCACAGAACACGGCTGTTCTGATCAAGATCTGTGTCGGTGTCTGTTTTGTTAAGCATATTTGCCAATTCTTCTTCAGCCTCTTCAAAGGTTTGAAATTTTTTTCTTTTCAAGGAACAACTCATCGTAAGCCAATCTGCACGAGGTTGGACTGTGCTATCTTGAATTAATAAATTAGCATTATATCTTGGCCATCGAAGTTGTCCTTTTTTCTCCCATTGGGACGGTACAGTGCACAATTCTTGACGACCCTGTCCACGTGTCGATATAATTTTAAACGACATTTTCCTGAAACGAAATATAACTTATCGTTACGATGCATTGATATGTATTTTAATGTAGATGCAACATAGTAAATGACTTATATAAATAAAGGAACACATACTGCAAAGTTTAGCCTGTCGCGCGCGTCTTACCAACGGTCGTTATTGTTTATTTTTTGTAGGACTCAACTCGCATGACGCTCCGGACGCGTATGCCGTCTAGCTTGCTCGCTACCAATTACCAAACCGACTGACTGGCTGGCATGGCGCCGTGTAGGTAAAGCGGTAGCAAGCGCGTGGGCCTGGGGAGTTCCCCGTGAGAGCAGGGGCGAGCGCGGAGACAGAGGCGCGGGATTAAACGCGCGCGGCCCATTTAAAATTCCAAGTTATTGGAATTTTAAATGGCGCGACAGGGCGACAGAAAAATATTCATTAACCTGTAAACCACATGTAGTATACGTTGAATACAATCCATTGCACCTATTCGTTTTAAAAAAAATTAAGTATTACTATTTTCTTTTTAATTTTTTTGGGCGAATGAAGCGATTTTTTCGAATTTTTGCGAGATTAATTAATGTTTTTCTGTCAACCTGTATATTATCTTTGATGACGACGCACAGTGTTTTTTTTACCCTTATTTTGGGACTGCCTAATTTTATTGAATTATCGAATGGAATATATCACTAACGCAAGAGTAAAACTCCCACGGGCCTCGCTCTCATAGTTTTCAAAATATGCTGTATGATCTAAAAGTACCGGTATTTTATTATTGTTTTTATTTTATTTTTATTTATTTTTCTATGAATGTTATGAGTTAGTTTCATTTTGGATAGGTCAAACGGTTTTCCATCATTAGTGAAAGTCAGGGAGGAAAAAGGTTTTTGTTCATTCGATTAGAGAACTCTAAAAATCTGAGTAATGGAGAAATGTGGTCAACTATAAAATTGTTGTTCAGTAGTTAGTGTAATGAGACTACTCCTTTTCAAGTCATATCTTAGTAACAAGACGTGTGTGCACTTTTATTCAGCATTATAAAGAGAACCATCGATCACCATTAAACATCTTTATAATTTATACTTACAAGGAATTTACGAGATCACCAAAATGCCTAATCTTAGAATTACAACATTTTCATCTCGATTCATGTTATTTTGTTGGATGAAACTTGCTAGAATTAGCTATTTTGTCACAAGTACTTTTGTCAGTCCTAGTTTGAATACATGAAAATACTGTTTACAATCGTTATCTTGATTTATTCTTACGGCGCGTCAAAAATAATGACAAATAAACATAACTTTTCACGACAAAATTACTTGCGCACTATCAATTAACTTAAAGCAGACTGTAACTTAGTTAAAATAAATATTTACTTACCGATTTTAAAACTTCACCATTACATTAAAGTCACCAACGTAAAAATATCTATCAAAGTCATTTTTTTTCACAATTTGTATGAATATTGTTTGCAAAAGTGTGATACAATAAAATAAATACTTAATAAAGTCTGAATAATAAAACCAATTGGACTTAGCTGAAATATTGAGTTGTAAGAGCTTAATAAAAACAATGTGAGCTGTTATTCAAAAGTTATTAAGCTAATTGAAACGTTATTAAGCTCCTACTCAGAAGTTGCCCAGAATTTATTCAGCGTTAAGCATTCAAAATTGGGGCCCTTTTTGCTTGAATAACAGTTGAATAGACGGTAAGTCAGATGTTATTCAGCTTAGTATTCAGCATATGCTCTTGATGACAGCTCTTACGCAATCTTTATTCAGCACGTCTGTGTTACATGGGTACTTTGACCATTTTTGTACTTACTTGATTTCTGTCTGAAATATTTTCTTGTTTCATACTTTTTAGAGAGTGATTTTTCAGTAGTCGGGTTTTATTTTTTTTAAGAGGAAGATTTTGCAGAAAACTTACGGATAGAATGTTTATAATAAATGTGCTTTGAACAAGCTCAGTTCACACACTAATTGTTAGGCTCGGAGAAATAGCAATTCTGTAGAATAACATAAAAATGTATTAGATTGGACAAGCAAGCATTCATAATTGAACCCTATTCTGCAACATAAAAATTGACAGAAATGTACCGAGCTTTCATTTCAATACAACAAACTTAAACCCAAAGTAACTTTGTACCCTGAAATTCAAATGAATAGTTAGATCTAAACGCACCCTTAAACATACGTATAGCAATTATCATTGGGCACATAGGACAGGATCTAAAGCGATGACGTGCGTGTGCGGCGTGTGCCCTCACAAGTTCGGCAACGCCTCGCCGCGTCGGTCACGCGACCCTGTCAGTTCAATTTGGTAAACGACCGCCGTACAATGCTGTACACTAATATGGAAACTTGTATTATTATGTACGACCTTGACACTCTCTTCCGTAAATATATGTGTGACGATATGATAATTAATTGCTTAGTTTTGGTGGGATTAGGAAAACAATATTTCATCACAATGCTAAGCAATGTTTGTCTGACAGAGATAATACCAGTTACAGTATGTAGTGGCAGTAGCTATAGGCTACAATGTTAGTTCTAAATATTTTTTTTTGTGATATACATTCGTTTATTAATGACTAGCCTCTGCCCGCGACTTTATCCGCGTGAAATTTACTGTTTTAACATAAAATATCCCATTCTATGACACTTGGCAATACTATAGCTTCCTATTAGTGAACGAATTTTCAGAATCGGATCAGTAGTTCCGAAGATTACCCCTACATACAAACTTACAAATAAATTTTACGACTCAATAATGTTATTATAGATAATTAAGTCGAAACTTCGACTTGCGACCCCGCTGCGTTGTTGAGTTTATGAATAAGGTGTCTTTCCAGTCGGAAACTACTGAGAACATTCCGAAACATTATAGAAAATCGTATGAAATCCAATAATGACTAGTGACTACTGATCAACAATATTGTTTTTCAGTGACTTACCTATTAACATTCCAGGTATTCCTAGATTTGTAAAGAACTTGAATATATTAAAAAGTAAACTAGTTTCAACCAATTTTAATAAAATTAATACAGTGAAACGAATCCATTGGGAGCCGTCCGTAATGCAGGCCACGCCCGCGCCCATTTGTTGAATTTATAACCATAATGTGGTCTAGAGCGAAATAATGAGGCTTGTGTATTATTCTGTAATCGCTAGCTAGAGACGAATTAGAACCCGACACTTTTGTTCTACATTATTAAGCACGCAACTAAAGATACTGTTATGACCTATTTCTTAAGCAACAATCAGTAATAATGCAAAGCTTTGCAGTTCCAATAAATATATATTTTTACGTCAGTGTTTTCTCAGTGTCATATTGATACATACTTTTACCGAAATTCCGCCATGATTGACACATTTCCGGTGTCGCATTACACAACTTTACGCTGGCGAACCTTTTTCGGGAAAATTGTATAAATTAACGAAGGGACTTGTTATCCTATGTGCTTACCTACTGACGATTTAGCTTCGGCACAGATATGTAGATGTACTTACCTACTTTTGAAATAAACTTTAGTAGAAGTGCATAGAAAGGTACATTTCAGTATAACACACATATAGTAACATTTCAGTAAATAAATAAAAAGAGAATGGATTCCTAGAAATAATCCAGTGCCAAACCCTCAAAACGACTATTTCCCACTACCCACCCCTCTTCCGGGACTTTCACCAGGTTCTCTCCATTTTTTTTCATTTACTTATAATTTATACAAAATGTTCCAACCAACCACATACTGCTAAAATTTTTTTTCTGTCAAATATGTTTGGCCCTGGACTAAAAATGCTAAGAATTACAAAGTTTTTTCACTACCATTGAAAATACTACATCACATAACCGGTTCAATTAATCAATTAAATGGAGGACTGTAGCAAGAAAGGGAACTTAAAATGATAGCTTTTATTTTCGCAATTTTTTGTAAATGAAGATTTATAATAGGGCCGTCGGTGGAGGAATCAGTGAGGACATACTAAGACATAGATTGATGTTTTCTTCGCTAAATGGCAATCCTAAAAACCACGCATTTTTATTTCTGTATTACTTTGTAGAGTGACAGAAGATCAATAATGACGTCACGGCCCGGAAAACAATGTTTGATCCCATTCTCGAGATTTCCCAACACAAAGTCAAATCATTTATTTCAAATAGGCCCTTAAATGACACTTTTGAACGTCAAAATTTACAAAAAAATAGAATTGATCTAGTCACCCCTTCCAAAAGGTAGTTTTCATATGGAGAATAATGAGCAAGAAATTCCACCGTTACTCTTTTAAAATGTTTTACAATATTTTGGTATAGGTACATTAGTTATTTTTTAATTATATGTGAAGACGTGCACCTAGAATAAAATGACTATACCACAATAGGTAAAAAAAAATAAAAAATTAAGCAACGACAGATAAATTAATTATGTGATAAATACATGGTGCTCACATATTTACAAACATTGTAAAAATAGACGATTTTCACGAAGTCAGTGTCTGAGGAAGTAATCACAGAATGTGAAATCAAAGTCATATAAAAAAAGAAAAAAAAAGTACAATTATCTAAATTATGAACCAGTTTGATTTTGTCTAGATTATCCTATGGAGCAGAACCAGCATGTCTCCAAGCATTCTTATCTTGGATATAATCCTCTAATTTGTGATAAGCTTGTTTACAAAGTGTACTTTTAATATGTGTTTTAAATTTTCTTTCATTTAATTGCAGTACAATAAAGAAAGTACATTGTTTTGTACATAACAATAAATCCTGTTAACCATTATTTTCTGAACAGCTTGTTCTTGCCCGGGTTGGTCCAACAAATTCTACGCAACAGTAAAGTTAGTAGGAGTTTGTTCGTCACGTTTGTTCTGTAGAAGAACTAAGTTGAACTAGCTCGATTTCATGTAGTAACTAGAACCCTCTAGAAACGATCCTTATTTTATTTAACACGTTCAGATTTTAAATGTAGGTTTTGCTTAGCGAATACAGCATTATAAACAGTGAAAATAAAATCTGATGTATATTTTAACAAGATTTATTAGTGTTGGTTTTAAAATCCCAATTTTTGGTTCACGTTTACAAAAAATTAAAAGGTTGGAAACTACGTATAGAGACAAAACCCCCCGAAAATACAATTTTACTTCGTTTTACTATATTTTATAACACGGTTTTAAACCTAATGCCGTTGACCATCCGCGATGGTTAACTTTAACGCAAGCGTAATGCCGGTACCCCTCCCGGAGGGTTCACTTCCAATATGTATGGCGGCATAGCGTATGAGCTCTATGAAAAGTGGGTGGAGTCGAAAGTGTTAACCTCGCCTTTAACATCGCAATCTTTTTCCTCCTGCTCTTGTCCCATGTTACGTGGGGTTGGCGCCACACGTTTGTTTATACCACCCATCCCTATCAGCCGTCACTCTATCATTTACTCCTTTTTAGGGTACCGTACCTCAAAAGAAAAAAACGTAACCCTTATAGGATCACTTCGACGTCCGTCCGTCTGTCTGTCAATCTGTCAAGACCCTTATTCTCAGGAAAGCGTGAAGGTATTAAGTTAAAATTTATATCAAACTAGCTGCCCGCCCCAGCTTCGCACGGGTAGCACTAAGTACTTGTCTATGGCGCAGCTACCTACCTACCCTACCTACGTACCCTACCTACCTACCCTACCTACGTACCCTACCTACCTACCCTACCTACCTACCCTACCTACCTACCCTACCTACCTACCCTACCTACCTACCTACCTACCTACCTACCCTACCTACCTACCTACCCTACCTACCTACCCTACCTTATAATTTTGAATAATGAAGCACAAATAAGTAAAAAGCAGGAATAATTTCACTGTATTATCGTCACTATAATTTGAATTTGATTTACACTTCGGTCTAAGTAACACGTGGTTGGCTATGCTAACACCAAAAATTAAAAAAGTAGAAATAATTGAATTTTTTCGGTATTTCGTTTACTACAAAATAAATTTAATTTATACTTTAGCCTCAATAACACGTGGTAATCATTCTATTGAATTGTAGCTTATATGACACGTTTGTCGGTTTACCATAGCAGTGCCATCTATTGATTACTTACTCAATCCAGTCGAAAAGTATCGACATCTGTTAGAATCTTTTGGAGTTAACAGATAATTGTGACTGTCAATTAATTATATAGACAAATAATTTGCAATAAAATAAAATTGCGACTATAATTAAAGATCTAAGCTATCCTATATCTCAAGTTGGACCAGACTGCTCACGGTGTGCCAATTTAATTTAAAATCGGTTAAGTAGTTTAGCAATCCATCGCGGACAAACATCGTGACAGGAGATTTATATATATTAAGAAGATAAAAAGAGCCTATGGTCACTTAGAGCTCAAAAAAATCAAGCTTCTAACGCATTAAAAAAATACGGCCATTTATGCGACTTATTTTGATACTAGCAAATAAATCAAATCCTACAGGGTACTTCCTGTTGACCTAGAATCATGAAATTAGGCAGGAAATAATGTTTCACAGCACACGTAAAGGAAAAAGACCGAAAATACTTAACTTGTAGTTTTTTCCATTTTTTTTGTTGCTATTACAAACTTACATTTGCAGTTGGAGAATTGACCGTGACGTATATCGATGTATGGGAAAACATGTTTTTCAACTACAATGTTAAGTTTTTTTTGGGATAAATTCATCCCAATTACGGAACCCTTCATTGTGCGTGGTGCGACACGCACTTGGCCGGTTTTCTTTCACATCACACCTCACACAATCCATCCATCTTTGGTCTTCCTCTCCCTCTCCACCCATCAACATTTCTATACATCACTCTTTTAGTTAGTTGCGTTTCTTCTCTCCTCATCACAACCCACCTCTAACATCACAATAATTATTAATTAATTGCGATTGACCACCATTTTTATCGAGTGTATTTTCGGATAAATGGACAAAGATTGTCACTACTCGGACGGTTGAGCGTAGGTGGTGGACATTTATAGGTAGCATATCGCCCGAAATTGCTCGAAACAGAGAGGCTTGAATGGATACAAAAATAAATTAAACTTAGATACGAAAACCGGCCAAGTGCGTGTCGGACTATGCACGATGAAGGGTTCCGCTGTCGGGATGAATTTACCAAGAACAAACTTAACATTTTAGTTGAAGAATATGCTCTCCCATACATTCCAACTGCAAATGTAAGTGTGTACGCACAATATTGAGCAACGGACCGTTTTTTCCTTTCCAGGTACGGAACCCTAAAAACGTATCCATAAGCACGATCAATAAAATCTTTTTATCCCTTCATAGATTGAAAAACTGACATATGGTATCCACTTAGGTACTTACTTCCTATACCTTAGTTGATTCGTGATACGTGTATTGGTAATAGTAGGTATCTACGTGTTAATGGAAAGAAGACTGGCTTAGGTATCGAAGTACAAACTGTGCTCGATAGAATTTTCCATAAACAAAAATGACAAAGAATGATGGAGTTCCTATGGCCACCTTCCGGCTCCATCATCGGACCCTGGATATTATCTTGGGCTTTAAGTACTTGTCAAGATAAAGCCAACGAGTCCAAACACGATGGTGTTATCTTATTTTGTTGAGGAGTTCCTATGGCCACCTTCTGGCTCCATCATCAGACCCTGGACACCACCTAGTGTAATAGCACTTGTCAATACATAACCAATGAATCCAAACATGTTTGTTCTACCTTGTTTGATCGAGGTGTTCATAGGAACACCTCGATCAAACCTTGTCCATAGGGACAACTTCCAGTTCTACCATCAGGTCCATGACACTGGTCCTATTTTATATTTATTTATTTACCAGAATTATAATGTTATTGAAGAACTGCAGTGAACATTAGCGTCCTAAACGAATACGTTTACATGGTACTTGAAGGTCTGATATCTCTTTACCCCGGTAATTCACAGCCTTCTGCACATTATGAAAATTGGCGCCTAGGATATAAACTCTCAAGGTCTACCCTTTATAGCAGAACTTTTTATTTCATAATATTATTTTGCATAACAGCGGATAGCATAAACTTCATTTCGCAGAAAATCGTTTGGCATATACTCATTTATCATACAATCAAAAATGATAATTTTGTACGTCAGAATCATCTTTAGGCATACATTTCATATTCATAATAATTAAAAAGCAGAACCATCATATCGTAGAAAGTTCACACAAACATGCAAACAACCATACACCATGCATGCAGCATGCAAGCGAGCAAGCAACATGCAGCAGGCATGGTTTCTGTCACGGCCCCGGCGCTGCGGGGCTCCGGCGGCGGTCTCACGCGAGCTTATCGTCGCAGATGGTTTTAACGCACACGTCCGTGGCTGAGACTGGCCGGCGCACGGTGGGCTGAAAGTCGGCTTTCATAGACTTAGGAATTTCAATTTGCAAGTGCCGGATTATTTGCCGGATATCGCATCTATTAGTTATTACTATATTCAAAATTGACACCCAATTATATTTTGTTTACGAAAAATTACCGAAGATGCCTGCTCCTCAGCTCGCGGGCCGCCTTGCCCCTCCGCGGCTTAAATTACACTCTAGGGGTAGGGCAGACAAGACTACGTGGAGACGGTATTGCAGCGATTCGTTTCTGTCACTAACTTTTGTAGCACAACATTTATTTACTATTTAAGAAATTATTTTTTTTATTTTAAGATTAAAAATGCTATTTTATAGAAATGGTAAACTTAAACTCAAAGCATCTATTTCAAATAAACCAATTACAGGCACTATTGAAATGTCAAGGGGTCGGTCAGTCAGAAATATGAAGCTAGTCGCCCATTCTAAAGCGTAGTAGGTACCTATAGAGAAGAACGGGCAAGAAACTCCACGGACACTCTTTTATATCAAAATATGGTTACAAAATATTGGTTACATCATTCATGTTGAAGTTATACATGTGAGAACGATGCAAAACATTAAAAGCGTCCGTTAGAAATAAAAATAAAAACTAATTCAAACATTAAATTAAATTAAAATTGCCGTGGCAGCAAAGAGATGACCAGTCCCTACTGACGGCGCCCGTTCACGAACATGACGCATGGATTAGCACCATTCAGCTCAACCATTTTGAAGGGAGCTAAATGATCCAACACACGCGCCACCGTCAGCGAGACATTAGAGTGAGCATGACATACTCTCAGCCGCCAGGGCACATTCAAGTCAATGAAAGACATACCATGTACCTAAATGGTAGCTTTAAAGTCGATACATAGTACTCACACATGTGCTATGCAATTATACAATGCTAAGAGATTGAATATATATAATGAAAAGATAGTTTTTAAAATCTTCAGCAGCTCCAACGGTATTATCAAATGCTAATCAATTAGTTTATGCTTGTGGAGCAGGACCAGCGTTGAGCCAAGCATTTTTATCAGCGATGTAATCCCCCAACTTATAATATGCTTGGCTGCAGTGGCGTTCCTTTCTTTAAAGCCGAAAAGCCTGGCTTGCCTTCAAACGTGAGCCCACAAACAAAAAAAAAACTACACCTGTAAACTTGTAAAGCAACCAAGTCAATCACTCATATCGCAAGAATTGATAAGAATAATAACATTAAACTCCGCGCTGCACTGTGTCAGCCGCGCGCTATAAAAGCTGCGATGCCAGATTTACGTACTCAAAGAATAATATTTGAATTCCGCGCCGTTTTGCATCACACACCATTTCCAAACTATCTCGGATGCCGCAGTTGCGATCTCGCTCTAACACTATAGCGATAAGCAGGACGCGAGATCGCATCGATGAATGAAGACGTCAATTCTGTGGTACATTGCATAGCTTTTTCGCTCGCACAAGCTGACATCTTATGAGGCTTCTGCACCTCTTATCTTTCGCATAGAAATTTGTAACGTTGTTCATACCATTAGTAAGTACTCATTCCGCAATTTTTTCTAATTTTTAAGCCCGGTTTTTGATTTTTTTATGAATGGAACGAATCGTGTGTTTGATTATGAATAGTAGCAGTAAAGCAAGTATGTCGTTGCAAGACGCTGCGCAGTGCGCGAATTCTGAAGTAATTAATTAGTTTTGTTGTTTAAAATGATGTGATAGTTATTGCGGCGATGTCATTCCGCCCTTCAAAATGGTTGAACTAAACGGTGCTGATCCATGCGTCAAGTTCGTGAACGGGCGCCGTCAGTAGGGTCAGTGCTGGGAAACTCCGAACAAATATTTTTTGTATGGGATTTGTGACCGTTCTTTAGCCAACATTCAGAAACACACGTCAAAATGACATAATCACATAATGACCAACATTACATTACGAAGTGGTCACAAACATGTCTGCCTTCGCGCAAGTATTATTGTTTGTGTTGTGATTTATCTGTTTGTTTTTCCTTTTTCTGTATGATTTCGGTATATAACATATCAGAATAATTGGCGGTGATTCCAAGTTTGTGAACCATCATGGGTAAGGGTCACAGAATATGTGGAGTTTGCGGTATCAAGGAGGCCTGGCATACTGTAAAAATGTTGCATTTTTCCAAGATTTCACTGAATCCATACCGGTGAGTACCGATATTTATTGCTAATGTGATCTTGTGCTCACCTAACACAATGCTATTCATTTACAATCAGGAAATTAAAGCATCATTCAAATTCTGTAATACGACTGGGCCATCAATGAAGATTAATTATTGAAATTTGAAGAAATGGTTTAAACATTGTGCCTACAGTAATATTTGTCTAATTGTAATCTAATTTAGTCTAACTAGGTTGACTTATAGATATATGGGTCAGAGAGACTCATATTATATTATCTACCTGTGACACCATTATGTAAATACTGGGAATATGAAATAAATCTTTTTCAGTTTCATATTCAAAGTATAATAATCTATTCCGTTTAGTTATGCTGATAGTGTGAATTGGGGGATCTCTTAACTTTAAATCACACTAAATAAATTCACAGTCAAACTTAGTCAGTTATACGAGTAAGCTTAGTTATACGAGTAAGCGAGTAAACTTTGATATTTTGTGTCTTCCAGCTGTCGAGAGTCGCTAAAAGCAGTTGGTCACTTAGAACTAGTGCATCTACCAATAGAAAAACTGCATGAGCAGCGAAATGTATGTGCTAACCACTTTAGAAGAAAGTATTTTAACAAATAGGGAAATCGTCTACAGAAGTGAAGTAGTTTCAGTATAATCCTCCATTAAGCTTTTCATGAGATGATGTTACAAACAGACAGATAAATAAATTCTCAAAATTGATTGAGATGAATCATTTCAAATGAAAAGATCCCTGCGTTTTATATGCAGAGAAATGTTTACAAGTCTAATCGAAAATGTTGCTTATATTTAATTAATTATGTTTACAGATTTAACACAAAGGGAAAATCAGTTGATGGAACAATTGCAAAAAACTAAATGCAGCCTGGCATCACTAAGACGCAGTGCAAATCTCTTGGAAAAATTTGAGTCAGATGTGCTAAAAGGAATTGTGACGTTGGTGCTAAAAAACAAAAAACGAAGCCATTTTGCCCTGATACCGATGTTGCTTGCTCATTTATATAAATTAATAAATACTGAAATCATTTAAATCTGTTTTATTTTACCGATTTATCAAAATAAATTAGGTTTGGAGCCTCACTATTATCTGCATAGAATGCATTTTATCGATATCGATAAGTTTATTGATTTCTATACGTTGCGCATCCCTATATGACAGTTCTTCCCTTCAAGGACATGGTTGTCAAGTTTGTTATAATTTTCATGTTGGTAGCTATGTTTTTTTTATGTGGTTGGCTAAAGACGGTCACAAATTCTCAAAAACTGAATGTTCTAAGTTCCGCCTCTTAATTACATGCTCTGTGAGTAGGGTCTGGTCATCTCTTATCTGCCACGGCTTATTTTAATTTTTGGATTGTTTTTATCTTTTTACTACGGACGCTTTTTACGTGCACGTCTTTCTACATTGTTCTCACATGTATAATTTCAACATGAATGATGTAACCAATATTTTGTAACAATATTATGATTTAAAAGAGTGTCCGTGAAGTTTCTTGCCCGTTCTTCTCCATAGGAACCTACGCTTTGGAATGGGCAACTAGCGTCATATTTCTGACTGACTGACCCTTTGACAATTCAAAAGTGCCCGTAAATGGTTTAATTGAAATAAATGCTTTGAGTTTGAGTTTGCGCTTTTGTAAGTGATTATAGTGTTATTTTTATCATCGAAATGGGAATTTGGAAACTGTGTTTGAAAAGGTCTGTAAATTTAGTTTTTTGACAATAAGTAACTCTTTACTTCACCGTTCCCAACCTCAAATTACTGTACCTATTCATCGGAAATAAAAACAAGTATTTTTGTCAGTCGAAGAATAGCTAGCTAGCTAGTAGCTGGTGCCATGAAAGCACATGAATAGTGTTGTTTGTATAACATTTGTGGTTTTGGTAAACCTCTGAAAAACAAACCATCTTATTATATTAAGTACATCTCATTGAGATCACAAAACACAATAATGTTCGTATCGAAGAGATTCTTCATAGATGTTTTGAAATAAAGATTAGAGTTGGCTATTGTCTTTATAATAAATTATAAAATTTGATTTAGGTTTTCAATCGACATTAATATTAAACTCATCAAATTATGCGTACAGCAATAGAACAATAAATCAATAATTTGGGAGCCATCTAGTGGCTTTTGGTTGAAAAATTTTGCATGTGACAAGCGAATATGAATTATGGTGAAAAGTTCCGGCTAAGTGGTGTGATTACGCGAATTCATTAGTATAGATGGCGCTTATGACAATTACATAGTAATGCTTGAAATAATATGTAGAACTCTTCGCATTTTAACGGTTTTCTTACTAAAAATTATAATAATGTTGTACCATGAACAACTTACGAAAATCAGTCAATTCCACAATTGGCTGTTTTTTTTTTATCTGTCGTAATTGTAATCTGTCGGTTTGCCCTAATTTTCACCCCTAGGCACGCCACTGCTTGGCTGCATAGTGTGCGTTTAATATAAGATTTAAATTTCGTTTCATTCAGTTGAAGTATGTGGGGAGGTATTTTATTGTAACAACGTTCAGCTGTACTACAAGCAACACTCTTACTGCCAAGACAAACCAAATACGTTCAGCTGTACCACAAGCAACACTCTCACTGCCAAGACAAAACAAATACGTTCAGCTGTACTATAAGCAACACTCTCACTGCCAAGACAAAACAAATACGTTCAGCTGTACTACAAGCAACACTCTCACTGCCAAGACAAAACAAATACGTTCAGCTGTACTACAAGCAACACTCTCACTGCCAAGACAAAACAAATACGTTCAGCTGTACCACAAGCAACACTCTTACTGTTGAGCACAGCACACGAAACGTAATCTAAGCCTAGAACATGCGTGCTGTGCGGGGGTGTGTTAGACTCTGATAGGCGGGGGTTATCTTGTTCTCCCTGCGGGATGCGAATTAAACCAGACAAAATACGATTTAACACTTATATTTGATTAAAGTATACGTACACATAATTTACTGGTTACACAAATACACAATAAAAGGACTTACGCAGCACTATTTTAACATAAAAGACTGATAGACGTACACGCGACTCTACTAGGGCTCATGTTGCTTGCTCGGTGGATTTCAATGACTGACTGTTGAATTCTATAGCGGGTTATATTTATAGGTTTACCACTACAGATGCGGCAGTGTGCATACTCCACACTGCTAACGATTTGAATATCCAATCGGCGTGGACCGAAACGTGGCCACGCCTCTATTACATGGTTATGACTAGCATGCAGGTTGCAACCTGTCAATATTTTGCGGACAAACA
The DNA here is from genome assembly GCA_949128155.2 of Xanthia icteritia. Lineage (NCBI taxonomy): Eukaryota > Metazoa > Arthropoda > Insecta > Lepidoptera > Noctuidae > Xanthia > Xanthia icteritia. The sequence continues at coordinate 12,064,877 of OX421930.2, forward strand.
GAGACTTGTTGGTTTGTTTACATCAAATTTCGTAATTATGGTGCAATAATATCTGCGATTGCCTAAAACGATTGACTAATATTGCACAATCATTACTTTCTTACGCTACTTTATTGACTAAAGGTAAGCAGAGCTAGAGTTATGGTGCTTCACCTACATTCCACCCCCTGTAAAAGGGTTCAACCGGCTTACATCCTGGTCTGTGGGAAGCACAATAATCTTTGCTACCGGTCGACGCAGGACCCCGTTTACCGTCTTAACATCTACAACACGGACGATTCCGTCATTACCGTGATACACAGATTGGACTACACCTTTTGTCCATGCGCTTCGCTCTCTATTGTTGTCGGCTATCACTACCACATCACTGACACGCACATTGGGTACATTGTTTGTCCATTTCTCACGACGTTGCAGAGTCGGGAGATACTCCCGCAGCCAGCGGCGCCAGAACATATCGGCGAGCGCGTTTACCCGCCGCCACTGTCGGCGGGAGTCAATGTCCTCGTGGTTGCTCGACGTAAACGGCGTACTCCCGGACGCAGTGCCCAGGAGCAGATGGTTCGGCGTCAGGACCTCAGGCTGCTCGTGGTCGTCATATACATAGCTCAACGGGCGACTATTCACTATGAGTTCTGCCTCAGTGAGGAGGGTGTAGAGGGCCTCCTCACGAGGGGCCCGCTCTTTGAGCGTGCTTCGAAGCGCATTCTTCACAGACCTGACCAGGCGTTCCCAGCAGCCGCCCATGTCTGGCGCTGACGGAGGATTGAAGTGCCACTCGATGCCTCGGTTGGTCGCCTCGTCTCTTATTTGACCTTGATCGAGGTCCTTCAGGGCTGCTTGTAGTTCGGTGTTGGCTCCGACGAAGTTGGTACCCTGGTCAGAGTACAGGTGTGCAGGTTGCCCCCGGCGCGCTATCAGGCGCCTCAGGGCCAGAATGGCTGAGTCGGCGCTCAGCGTGGCGGCCCGTTCTTGGTGGAAGCTGTCTTCTTGGCACAACCTCATCAGGTGGAGGTGTGCGTCTTCCAGGTCTCGTAGACGCAGCTCCGACGTCGCTCTGCGTTTGCGACATCGCCTGATGAAGATCAGCGCGCGCGCCATAGTGCGCTTCACGCGCCGCCAGGATGAGTAGCGTTCGTAGCCCAGGAGTGGCCTTACAGGGGCCACCGTAGTCTGGAGTCGTTGGATGCGCTCGAGGCCTGCTTCTGCCGCCTCAGGTTCGCGACATGCTGGCCACCGCTCCTGTGAATCACACAAAAACGAGGGGCCCGACAACCACGCTGCATGGTCATCAGGCCAAGACAATCTGGTCGCCTTGTCAGCTGGGTTGTCCTCCGTGGGGACCCAGCGCCAGTTGCCTCTGGCCGACAGCCTATCTAGCTTTGCTAATCGATGCGAGACGAACCTTTGGAATTCTTGTGCATCGGAATTTATCCATTTTAACACTGTCTCACTATCTGTCCAGTAAAATTTCTCCCTGACTGGCAACCCTAGCTCTCTTTCGGCAGTGTCCGCTAAACGGCAGGCCAGCACTGCAGCTTGAAGTTCTAGTCTAGGTATAGAAATTACTTTTTGAGGCGCTACTCGCGTTTTACCTAACAGTGAATTTAAAAGATCAGGTCCGGTCAGTAAGTTGTCATTCAAACACGTACCTTGAGACGTAGCAGCTGCGTCGAACATTAGGCGAAGCTCCTCTGGTTTGTTCGGGTTTACAACACCGAAATGCGGTAGGTACCAAACCGGTGAGCTATCTACCTCGCCTTCTACCTTGCGCGCGTAACCATCATTTAATGATCTGTCTAACTGGTTCGCGTACGTCTCAGCGAAACTAGCGTCCTTACGCATTCGTTTTTCGATTCCGTATAATCTCTGCCGGGCCTGTCTGTAATTATCAGGCAACAGAATGTTGTCCTGCTTCCACAAAAGACCTACTTCCCATTGTGTCTTATCAGGCGTACGTTGACTCGTACTGTCTAACACCTGTACAGCCTGTTCTACGTCCTTATGTTTGTGAGTTACCTGTGAAATGCCTATTGACTCTAAATCGAACTGTGACTTGACTAAATCATGTAAATCAGGGAGGGAAACAGTCATGCAGTTTACCGCTTCAGTACTGCTGGCGTTATCGAATGGTCCATGTATGACCCAACCTAGTTTTGTAAGAGAGGCAACTGGCTTACCGGATCGTCCGCGTCGGATGTCCTCACTGACGAGCAGCTCCCAGTTGTCCTGCCCGAGTAGCAGCAGCGGCTTGGCTCCCCTCATCTCTGTGCAACCCAAGTCGCGAAGGTGCACGTTGTCACTGATCACTGAAGACGTCACTGTTTGTGTAGGCAAGTTCAAGTTTACTATTGTCCGGCACTTGATATTATGGCACTGTCCATTGGGGCCTTTCACATGAACTTGTACCACCCGCGAGGTAAGGTCCGACATGCCGTGTCCGCCCGCGGTCTTCAACGTTAGTGGTACACATGGGCCCGGTAGGTTCGTAGCGAGCGAACTGTCTATGAGCGATACGGTTGCCCCATCGTCTAACAACGCATAGCACTGATCGTTATTGCTGCCTTTATTGTACACTGTCACTGGCACTATCTTCAATAACGCTGTAGCTCGCCACTCTCCTATGTTTGTTACACTTTCCGGTTTCACTTCCTGTTTCGGTTTGTCTTCGTGTAGCAACACATGATGTCCAAAATCGCACTTTTTGCACCTTTTCGCGTGACAGAACCTTTTCGTGTGTTTGACGCCTAGACAATTAAAACACACCTTTTTCTGTTTGATTAGTTCCCAGCGTTCTTGCATTCCTAGCTTTTTGAACTGGTCGCAATCTTCTATCAAATGTTTTCCGAGGCACATTACGCATTCCTTTTGTGTGATAACTTCGTCGCTTTGTGTGTTCACACGGTGTGCCATCTGTGGCTTATTTGTGACAGGACGTGCAGTGTTCGCAGGTCGAGTCCGTCTACCGGTCTGCTGCTGATTCACAGGGTTTTTAGCCTGGCTTGGCTCATACACGGTCGGTTGTAGGTAATATGAAGTAGATCGCGTCACGTGTATAAGAAACTGTGACAGCATTTCTAGGCTGGGTGAGACTCTTAAGTCCACCTCCTGTGAGTTATCCAGGCCCATCGCGAAGTCACCATACTGCGCACGTTGAACTGGTGTCAGCTTGCTCAGCAGCTCGCTCACAAGTTGAGGGTTATTCAGGTACCCATCTGCTTTGACATTTCTTAGCAGCGACACACAGTTCCTTACGGTCGATGAGAACTTTCTTAACTCGTGACCACTTTCGGATACTTTGGGCAGGTCTCTCACTTTCTTTAGGGCGTATTGGAGTATGACGGTCGGGTGGCCGTACTCTTCTTCCAATGCGCGTATTATTTCCGTGGGGTCTCTTGAGGACCGCAACAAATCCTCTACTGACAGCTTTGCTTCCCCGTGCAGAGAAGACTTCAGGCGAGCTATATTTTCATGCGCCCTGAAGTTGTATAATTCGGTGGTATCCCAGTACATATTTCTGTATGAAATCCAGTCCGCTGGGTCACCGTTAAAATGAGGCAACTCGTAAGCCTGCCTAGGTACCGGGTGCGGGCGCGCCATGTTCGTGATCGCCTCCGCCAGCTTGTCAATCTTCCTATCTCTGTCACCCGACGATAGTCGCCGCCTATCTGTTACGTCCACACCGCTTTTCCAATGCCGCTGTGTGACCGACTCGAGTGTCGATACTCGAGGTACACTTGTGACCGGAGTGGTATAGGTGGGATAATTGTCAGGTAAATGGAATCTAACAGCTTCAGCATGAGCTGGCGTATGCACAGGCCCCGCATTGCTCACTGGGGTTCTATACGATTGCGACACATTATTCCCGCTTAACATAGCCGGCACACGGTACATATCTGATTCAAGGTTCACTTTACTTACATTTCGGTCTTGAATCCTGGATGCTTCATACTGCGCGGCGACGTCAACCGGCGCTCGCGACGCCATCGGGACGTGCGACGCAGCCGGCGTGTGTGACGCAGCCGACGTAATCAGCGCTGCGTCTGACTGCAACGCTTGGGGCGTTGTGTTGATCCACTCTTCAACGCGGTGCTTCGTATCCACATCCGAGTTTGAGTCATCACTTTCTGCATTCGCCTCGATCTCTGCTATTTCTACCTCCATCCTTTTCTTCACTAGATTCTCCCTGATGTGCACCAGATCACGCTCAGCTTCGTATTCGGCCCTTTTCCTTAAGAATTCGACGCCTCTGCGACTATTCTTGGACGAAACTCTGCTGCTCCGCGTCGATCTCGCGACTGTCTGCCTAGGTACTTCCTCTGCCGGCTTTTCACTGTAGTCGATTACTCGAACCCCGGTCAGTGGTATATTGGTGGCAGCCGCGGATGTTATTGTAGGTGCTACTGATGGTGAACCCGGTGCTAATTCGGACAGTAAGCCCGAATCTGAGACGATAGCGGCATCCCTACGCCGCGCGTCTGCTTGTTCAGTCATTTTACGTAGTTTGCTTCGCGTAGTAACGGTACTTTTAACACTCATTTTTGCTGGTTAATTCGCCTATGAACTTAATCCGACTCCGAACGCTAGTTTGTAAGACTACGCCCGAACAATCGGCTATCCGGCTCGTAAGGACCAATGTTGAGCACAGCACACGAAACGTAATCTAAGCCTAGAACATGCGTGCTGTGCGGGGGTGTGTTAGACTCTGATAGGCGGGGGTTATCTTGTTCTCCCTGCGGGATGCGAATTAAACCAGACAAAATACGATTTAACACTTATATTTGATTAAAGTATACGTACACATAATTTACTGGTTACACAAATACACAATAAAAGGACTTACGCAGCACTATTTTAACATAAAAGACTGATAGACGTACACGCGACTCTACTAGGGCTCATGTTGCTTGCTCGGTGAATTTCAATGACTGACTGTTGAATTCTATAGCGGGTTATATTTATAGGTTTACCACTACAGATGCGGCAGTGTGCATACTCCACACTGCTAACGATTTGAATATCCAATCGGCGTGGACCGAAACGTGGCCACGCCTCTATTACATGGTTATGACTAGCATGCAGGTTGCAACCTGTCAATATTTTGCGGACAAACAGAGACTTGTTGGTTTGTTTACATCAAATTTCGTAATTATGGTGCAATAATATCTGCGATTGCCTAAAACGATTGACTAATATTGCACAATCATTACTTTCTTACGCTACTTTATTGACTAAAGGTAAGCAGAGCTAGAGTTATGGTGCTTCACCTACACTTACTGCCAAGACAAAACAAATACGTTCAGCTGTACTACAAGCAACACTCTCACTGCCAAGATAAAACAAATACGTTCAGCTGTACTACAAGCAACACTCTCACTGCCAAGACAAAACAAATACGTTCAGCTGTACTATAAGCAACACTCTCACTGCCAAGACAAAACAAATACGTTCAGCTGTACTACAAGCAACACTCTCACTGCCAAGACAAAACAAATACGTTCAGCTGTACTACAAGCAACACTCTCACTTCCAAGACAAACCAAATACGTTCAGCTGTACCACAAGCAACACTCTTACTGCCAAGACAAAACAAATACGTTCAGCTGTACTATAAGCAACACTCTCACTGCCAAGACAAAACAAATATGTTCAGCTGTACTACAAGCAACACTCTCACTGCCAAGACAAAACAAATACGTTCAGCTGTACTATAAGCAACACTCTTACTACCAAGACAAAACAAATACGTTCAGCTGTACCACAAGCAACACTCTCACTGCCAAGACAAAACAAATACGTTCAGCTGTACTATAAGCAACACTCTCACTGCCAAGACAAAACAAATACGTTCAGCTGTACTACAAGCAACACTCTCACTGCCAAGACAAAACAAATACGTTCAGCTGTACTACAAGCAACACTCTCACTTCCAAGACAAACCAAATACGTTCAGCTGTACCACAAGCAACACTCTTACTGCCAAGACAAAACAAATACGTTCAGCTGTACTATAAGCAACACTCTCACTGCCAAGACAAAACAAATATGTTCAGCTGTACTACAAGCAACACTCTCACTGCCAAGACAAAACAAATACGTTCAGCTGTACTATAAGCAACACTCTTACTGCCAAGACAAAACAAATACGTTCAGCTGTACCACAAGCAACACTCTTACTGCCAAGACAAAACAAATACGTTCAGCTGTACTACAAGCAACACTCTTACTTCCAAGACAAAACAAATACGTTCAGCTGTACCACAAGCAACACTCTCACTGCCAAGACAAAACAAATACGTTCAGCTTTACTACAAGCAACATTCTCACTGCCAAGACAAAACAAATACGTTCAGCTGTACCACAAGCAACACTCTCACTGCCAAGACAAAACAAATACGTCCAGCTGTACCACAAGCAACACTCTCACTACCAAGACAAAACAAATACGTTCAGCTGTACTACAAGCAACACTCTCACTGCCAAGACAAAACAAATACGTTCAGCTGTACTACAAGCAACACTCTCACTGCCAAGACAAAACAAATACGTTCAGCTGTACTGTAATAAGCAACACTCTCACTGCCAAGACAAAACAAATACGTTCAGCTGTACTACAAGCAACACTCTCACTGCCAAGACAAAACAAATACGTTCAGCTGTACTACAAGCAACACTCTCACTTCCAAGACAAACCAAATACGTTCAGCTGTACCACAAGCAACACTCTTACTGCCAAGACAAAACAAATACGTTCAGCTGTACTATAAGCAACACTCTCACTGCCAAGACAAAACAAATATGTTCAGCTGTACTACAAGCAACACTCTCACTGCCAAGACAAAACAAATACGTTCAGCTGTACTATAAGCAACACTCTTACTGTCAAGACAAAACAAATACGTTCAGCTGTACCACAAGCAACACTCTCACTGCCAAGACAAAACAAATACGTTCAGCTGTACTATAAGCAACACTCTCACTGCCAAGACAAAACAAATACGTTCAGCTGTACTACAAGCAACACTCTCACTGCCAAGACAAAACAAATACGTTCAGCTATACTACAAGCAACACTCTCACTTCCAAGACAAACCAAATACGTTCAGCTGTACCACAAGCAACACTCTTACTGCCAAGACAAAACAAATACGTTCAGCTGTACTATAAGCAACACTCTCACTGCCAAGACAAAACAAATATGTTCAGCTGTACTACAAGCAACACTCTCACTGCCAAGACAAAACAAATACGTTCAGCTGTACTACAAGCAACACTCTCACTTCCAAGACAAACCAAATACGTTCAGCTGTACCACAAGCAACACTCTTACTGCCAAGACAAAACAAATACGTTCAGCTGTACTATAAGCAACACTCTCACTGCCAAGACAAAACAAATATGTTCAGCTGTACTACAAGCAACACTCTCACTGCCAAGACAAAACAAATACGTTCAGCTGTACTACAAGCAACACTCTCACTTCCAAGACAAACCAAATACGTTCAGCTGTACCACAAGCAACACTCTTACTGCCAAGACAAAACAAATACGTTCAGCTGTACTATAAGCAACACTCTCACTGCCAAGACAAAACAAATATGTTCAGCTGTACTACAAGCAACACTCTCACTGCCAAGACAAAACAAATACGTTCAGCTGTACTATAAGCAACACTCTTACTGCCAAGACAAAACAAATACGTTCAGCTATACTACAAGCAACACTCTCACTTCCAAGACAAACCAAATACGTTCAGCTGTACCACAAGCAACACTCTTACTGCCAAGACAAAACAAATACGTTCAGCTGTACTATAAGCAACACTCTCACTGCCAAGACAAAACAAATATGTTCAGCTGTACTACAAGCAACACTCTCACTGCCAAGACAAAACAAATACGTTCAGCTGTACTACAAGCAACACTCTCACTTCCAAGACAAACCAAATACGTTCAGCTGTACCACAAGCAACACTCTTACTGCCAAGACAAAACAAATACGTTCAGCTGTACTATAAGCAACACTCTCACTGCCAAGACAAAACAAATATGTTCAGCTGTACTACAAGCAACACTCTCACTGCCAAGACAAAACAAATACGTTCAGCTGTACTATAAGCAACACTCTTACTGCCAAGACAAAACAAATACGTTCAGCTGTACCACAAGCAACACTCTTACTTCCAAGACAAAACAAATACGTTCAGCTGTACCACAAGCAACACTCTCACTGCCAAGACAAAACAAATACGTCCAGCTGTACCACAAGCAACACTCTCACTGCCAAGACAAAACAAATACGTTCAGCTTTACTACAAGCAACGTTCTCACTGCCAAGACAAAACAAATACGTTCAGCTGTACTACAAGCAACACTCTCACTGCCAAGACAAAACAAATACGTTCAGCTTTACTACAAGCAACGTTCTCACTGCCAAGACAAAACAAATACGTTCAGCTGTACTACAAGCAACACTCTTACTTCTAAGACAAAACAAATACGTTCAGCTGTACCACAAGCAACACTCTTACTTCCAAGACAAAACAAATACGTTCAGCTGTACTACAAGCAACACTCTCACTGCCAAGACAAAACAAATACGTTCAGCTGTACCACAAGCAACACTCTCACTGCCAAGACAAAACAAATCGACCAACGACTTGGTTCCTTTTTACGCTGTAAAACAGTAAAAAAAAAACCCTTTTAATTCTGCACAGCCTAAAAAGTTTACGTAGACATTGTGGCCTCTGTTTCTGTACCTTCTGGGTTACTGGCTTCTAGGGTTACCATCCGTCCAGATTTGACCCGACAGATCTGGACTTCGTCCGGCCTTGTTATTTGTTTGGATTTTTCTACTTGAGGGGACTTATTTAGAAAAATTAAGAATTCACGGAGAACCGAAAGAATTTGGATTAAAAAGTAATATGTCCGGACTTTTTCGCAAATATCCGACTCTTTGTCAGGATTTTCAAATCTCCAAATGGCAACCCTACTTCTGACCGATGTTTACGACACCTAAGTTTTTACTGTCTTCTTCAGAAACAGCAGAAATACTGCGGACACAATTAACTCGCGTGTAAAGTTTTGTTGGAGCTCCTAGCTGTTCTTTGTTCCCTTTTTCATGTAATTGACACTCACTTTGTATAGATACAAAGTTTACGAGGTTGTATTTTCATTTCTTTCTTTAGAGAACACTTAAACTTAAGTGCTTTTAATGTTAACGTGTGAGTATTAAGGGAATAATATGCGTAGACTGAATTTTCGCCGAAAAGTTTGGGTACCTAGGTTACCTATGTTTTGCCAAAAAAAATGTTAGTTCATTTACTTCTCTTTCATTAATTGTAAAGTTATAGTCAAACTAAACCATGCTAGTTGGCGTCAGACTCGATAATACTTACTATGCGACTGTAACAGCATTCATATGATCTCAATTCTGAATTTAAATTAAATAAACTATTCATGTCCTACAAACATATTACTTACTAATAGGTTTTTTCATTGATCTGACCACTGTGCTCTGGACGAAGAGCGACCAGGGTGAGATGTAATTCAATATTCAGGATTTAATAAGCTTCTCGATTGCTTCCTGATTATGTTTCACAAGGGAGACATTATGAATACGAATATTAGAACGGAATAAAAATCTCTCAGAATAGAGGTTGATAACATTTTAGCTTTCGGTACTAGAAGCGTTCAGTCTCTCGAGGTTTAAGTGCGAAACTTCGACGATGCTAAATTATTACTAACGGATACCGGATAGCAATCAACCATACTCTACAGAAAACGTAGATACTGAAAAGCATATTATAGCAGTTAGCCTTAGGTACCTGCGGTATAATAATAAAATATAAAAAAATATTATCAGGCATCAAGGCCCATAGAATGTTAGTACTACATTTTACTTAAAAACTATGTTAGTAACATGCAGGAACATTTAAAAGGTTACAATCACAATCATGGGAAGGTTTAACAAGCCTTGTTGCCAACATGTAGCTTGGTAAACCTTCCCATTGTAGGCCCATCCAGCCTCTCCGCAAACACCTTTAGAATGCTGTTGCTGCTTCCCCTCACTCGAGATATTACTGAGGCAACTTTCTTCCGCATTATTGAAAAGTAATCGTCAGTGTGCGCATCAGCGAACATACCTGACGCACTAGGTACAGTAAGGTGGAAGCCTCAACAGCGCCCTGAAGGCATTGTTGTATTGAATGCGCAGGGCATTGTCTGCTTTTAGGGTATGGTTAGCCCAAAGGCTGCTGGTGTAAAATGTTTGGCAGTAGGCCTTAAAAAGAGTTATTTTCACAGGAACTGAACACGGTATAGATGAAGCAATACTCGTACATTCGCAGTCTACTGCTTATAATTTTTTCCGCATTAACGACTTGTGTATATTCAACACCGTTTTACGACTCATAATTTCAGTCCATAAAATATGTGCTAATTATTTACAAATATTAGTATTTTTCATACTAACATTTGCAAAAAATTAGCACATATTTACACATCGTTCAGAGGGAACGCCCATAAAAAGATATTAAAAAATGCGATTAATTGGCACGTTACGTCAACGTGTCGATTAAAAATTATTACTTTTGTGTTGTACCGACCGATTTAATACTTTATTTCCGTCAGCTTAGGTACAGTATAAATAAGTAACAGTCCGTCTTCTGGAAAAAGGCCGAAACGACGCATTTCGAAATCTCAGTGTATACCAGTACGCAACAATCTCGAGTGCGCGGCAGTTATGCACGGACGCGGAAGGTTTATCTACCGAGCGACCGTAGGTAATTATTTCAAGATCACTGCCGAAGCATAATACTGTTACTTTATTATACTGTGGGGTAGGTAAACTGGATTAACCTATCAAGCGTCGACTAATGAGGTACGATTAAATTAATGTAGGAAGTTCTCACAGTGCAGTAAACTAATAATATAGACCAAGTGAAGTGTTACTAAGAATCAATAAAGACTATATTAATGTGCACCGTGTAAATAAGTGTTTGGTGAAACATTAGAATTGTGTGGCAGTGTGCACAATGATGACCAGTTGATGTTCAGAGAACCCGAACGGTGTGCAGGATGGTGGCTAGAGGGAGAGGGCGCATGCTGTCCATCCTCTTCACCGCGTTGTTGCTGGGAAGAGCTATTGCAGGTAAGAAACTAACACTAGAATAAAAATGAAAATGCCAAGTATAGTTTTTTAAATATTGGTTTATCATGTTGTCAAACTAACAAGACAAAAATTTACTGTTTCCAAGTAATTATAATATAATAATAATTTATTTAGGTACGTAAAGGTTTTGTAGTACATGAGGGACTTACAAAGTATGCATAATTAATTACATGGTGTAGCTACTATGAACTGTTGGGTGAATCGCTGCTCTCCTAGCTGGATCACTGAGTAACCTGTGTTTAGGAGAGATAGTTTCGACTCCTAACTTGAGTATCACAATAATCATGTTTTTATACTTTCGGAGCTTACAATATCAAAACACAAAAGATAAAATCTTACAATTACAAGTGAAAATATATTATACATTTCTCTTTCCTACTCCTTCACCAGATCCTGTTCATCATCTATCTATAACCTATTCATTGAGACCATTCCAATGACTCCAAACACGATGCTGTGCTGTAAGTTGGTAAGGGAGTTGGGTATCCTGCAGCATCAGTTGAAGGTTACTTTGTTCTTCTAATATCATTGAAGTAACAGAACACCAAATTTCAAATCGATCAGACCTGTGAAAGACGCTCACATCCATTCAACAAAAGAGCTGATAATCTTCAAACGGCTGATCCGGTTTTGATGAAACATGTCTAAAAATCATCGCTAGAAAACCTACTTTCAAATTTAAAAAAACGCATTCAAATCGGTTCACTCGTATAAGAGCTACAGTGCCACAGGCACACACACATAGCGCTCTAACTTATAACAACCCTCTTTTTTCGTCGGGGGTTAAAAATTAAATAAAACAAAATAGAATGAGGAGTGTTGATGTGATAAGTCAAGTGAGTGCGTGTGCATATGTGTGCATGAGTGTGTGAGAGTAAGTATGTGTGTTTATACCTGTAACATACCTACGTTATTTACATTCTGCTTACATATGTAACATGATTCGAATCGATCCAAACTAAACTTACATCATCAGTAGCTTCAGACTGTTAAAACTGATAAAATATTGACTTCCATGCGACACGAGAAACAATATTTAAAGCGTCTCGTCGGGCTAAAAGCGAGTGAATAGCTAGCCAACTCGAAACTTGCATAAGCCCGGCTCCTGTATCGATGGACGGCGAACTGTCTATTTTAAATATTAGCATAAAAAAGTGATTTCAGTGAACGAAATTTAGCCCGACATCGACAAAGCCGATTCTATTATTCATTCAATTTATATTTGAAAAGATTACAAAATTTGTTCAACTCATGGACAATCATCACACCTTAAATATTATTTTTCGTTGGTCCTGTAATTATCCATAGTAATTAATCAATGTTGTACCTACATTAAATTTAAATTACTGCTACTGCTACAATACCTAAACCACTTTCCAATTTTACGTGTATTTCCACGCCATTTTGCATGAATTATTTATTTGTAATGTAGAACATATTTTTTTGTAATTAAATATGTATGTGCGCACGTGATCCCAACAAATATCGACGCGAACATTAATGAATACAAACTTCCTACAGACCTGTGCTATGCATTGTATAGATCAATGACTCTTAATTTTATTAACAACTGTCGAACATACAAACAGTGGGAAACACTCTTAATTTTCAAAGGCAATCACAAAATCGGAACCCTCGTAGATAGGTGGACTTAACTTGGTCAATACGTGACTCCATGGTAGTACTGTCATCTCCAAAAAGGTGTACCTTCACGTAACAAAATAAAAGTGATTTAATGAAAAAATGAAAACTATCTATCTATTAATCTAAACTCCACTAATTGTTTTCATCGATACTGTGATTATTTGGACATATTGATTTATCAACAGTTTGTTATGTAAACGACGGTCTTATGCATTTGAGATATATCTAATAATATAGGTATTTGATTGCAAACCACACTGTGCTGCCAAGCATTGCCAAAATATAGTTAGGAATAGGCAACCTGGTCTAAAGAAATGATTAATAATCTTGTAATCCGAAACGAGTAAAATCTTTTGCCTCTGACTGTACAGCTTCCAGACTAACGAAGCATTAACACAAATAGTTAAAACACCGAAACAAAGTCGAATTAATTTCCGCAAATTAGACGCCGACGGTTAGCGAAAGTAGTAATCTGGAATCTTTTAGTTTATGTACCGGAAAACCGGAGGAAATCGCGAACAAACAGCAGCCGTGTGTAGTGAGTACTATTAGTTACACAGATACCATTGTAGTGAGTACTATTAGTTACACAGATACCATTGTAGTGAGTACTATTAGTTACACAGATACCATTGTAGTGAGTACTATTAGTTACACAGATACCATTGTAGTGAGTACTATTAGTTACACAGATACCATTGTAGTGAGTACTATTAGTTACACAGATACCATTGTAGTGAGTACTATTAGTTACACAGATACCATTGTAGTGAGTACTATTAGTTACACAGATACCATTGTAGTGAGTACTATTAGTTACACAGATACCATTGCAGTGAGTACTATTAGTTACACAGATACCATTGTAGTGAGTACTATTAGTTACACAGATACCATTGTAGTGAGTACTATTAGTTACACAGATACCATTGTAGTGAGTACTATTAGTTACACAGATACCATTGTAGTGAGTACTATTAGTTACACAGATACCATTGTAGTGAGTACTATTAGTTACACAGATACCATTGTAGTGAGTACTATTAGTTACACAGATACCATTGTAGTGAGTACTATTAGTTACACAGATACCATTGTAGTGAGTACTATTAGTTACACAGATACCATTGTAGTGAGTACTATTAGTTACACAGATACCATTGCAGTGAGTACTATTAGTTACACAGATACCATTGTAGTGAGTACTATTAGTTACACAGATACCATTGTAGTGAGTACTATTAGTTACACAGATACCATTGTAGTGAGTACTATTAGTTACACAGATACCATTGTAGTGAGTACTATTAGTTACACAGATACCATTGTAGTGAGTACTATTAGTTACACAGATACCATTGTAGTGAGTACTATTAGTTACACAGATACCATTGTAGTGAGTACTATTAGTTACACAGATACCATTGTAGTGAGTACTATTAGTTACACAGATACCATTGTAGTGAGTACTATTAGTTACACAGATACCATTGTAGTGAGTACTATTAGTTACACAGATACCATTGTAGTGAGTACTATTAGTTACACAGATACCATTGTAGTGAGTACTATTAGTTACACAGATACCATTGTAGTGAGTACTATTAGTTACACAGATACCATTGTAGTGAGTACTATTAGTTACACAGATACCATTGTAGTGAGTACTATTAGTTACACAGATACCATTGTAGTGAGTACTATTAGTTACACAGATACCATTGCAGTGAGTACTATTAGTTACACAGATACCATTGTAGTGAGTACTATTAGTTACACAGATACCATTGTAGTGAGTACTATTAGTTACACAGATACCATTGTAGTGAGTACTATTAGTTACACAGATACCATTGTAGTGAGTACTATTAGTTACACAGATACCATTGTAGTGAGTACTATTAGTTACACAGATACCATTGTAGTGAGTACTATTAGTTACACAGATACCATTGTAGTGAGTACTATTAGTTACACAGATACCATTGTAGTGAGTACTATTAGTTACACAGATACCATTGTAGTGAGTACTATTAGTTACACAGATACCATTGTAGTGAGTACTATTAGTTACACAGATACCATTGTAGTGAGTACTATTAGTTACACAGATACCATTGTAGTGAGTACTATTAGTTACACAGATACCATTGTAGTGAGTACTATTAGTTACACAGATACCATTGTAGTGAGTACTATTAGTTACACAGATACCATTGTAGTGAGTACTATTAGTTACACAGATACCATTGTAGTGAGTACTATTAGTTACACAGATACCATTGTAGTGAGTACTATTAGTTACACAGATACCATTGCAGTGAGTACTATTAGTTACACAGATACCATTGCAGTGAGTACTATTAGTTACACAGATACCATTGTAGTGAGTACTATTAGTTACACAGATACCATTGTAGTGAGTACTATTAGTTACACAGATACCATTGTAGTGAGTACTATTAGTTACACAGATACCATTGTAGTGAGTACTATTAGTTACACAGATACCATTGTAGTGAGTACTATTAGTTACACAGATACCATTGTAGTGAGTACTATTAGTTACACAGATACCATTGTAGTGAGTACTATTAGTTACACAGATACCATTGTAGTGAGTACTATTAGTTACACAGATACCATTGTAGTGAGTACTATTAGTTACACAGATACCATTGTAGTGAGTACTATTAGTTATACAGATACCATTGTAGTGTAAGTAGTAATTTCTAAAATGGCCATTACATTCGTAGCAAAAACTTGCTTAGCCTTAGGCCATCGCAAAAATTCGCCCATCCTTCAATATGTGATAACTTTTCCTTCTACCAATTCGCCATTAGATTTAGCAGCCAATCCTAACTTCCTAACTAATGAAACGAAAGTGAGCTAGTTTGTTTGTTTGTTACGCTTTTACGCTAAAACGGCTGAACGGATTTGGATGAAATTAGGCACATGTGTAGACCATGACCAAGAGAAAGACGTAGGCTACTTTTCATCCTGGAGCGCAGACGAAGTCGCAGACAATAGCTAGTACGAGAATAAAATATAAATGTAATATTCCGAAACACCATATTTATTTAATCATTATTCACATACAAAGGGCCGTTTTATCAAAAGTGTTAAGTGAGAATAATAAAACACTAAATAAAAATAGCACGAATCACTGAGTATTATCTCTGAAGGCTGTTGCAGAAACAAAACCGAACAACGGTTCGCACGATAAATTCTAGGTTATTTCTCGCCGCCATTGTTATTTACCAAATATATTTTGAGTCTTCTCAGAAATGAATCATTAAACAGTGTCGAGGAAGGCGGCGGCGCATGCCTCCGCGGACATAAATCAATCTAGAACTGACATCCGACATAAAATACTGCTAGGCTAACAAAACAGTAGGAATTAGCCGATTTACACATTTATTTTTACTTTTGGCAAAATACACACGCATTTTTTCCCATAGGTACGGCACTCACGGTTTACAAGATTATTTTATTTTTATAACGACATCTGCATATGGAAGATATTATGCAAAAGATCCACAAAGAAACGTTACGTGGTAACGAAAGCACTTGACGGTTAAAGTTTTTAAAAGATTTGAGGTTTTTCAAATTCAGTATCATTATTTATTTATATAAAATGTTTGCACACAAAAAAGGTACGAAGGTGGACTTAATGCCTTAGGCATTCTCTACCAGTCAACCAAGGGTGATGAAGAAATTAGATGGCAAGTGTTCTGTTTGAGAAGAACAAAGAAAAAAATAATTATAAAAATATATATTTATAATTATATTTTTCACCAAGCTAGGTAGTTTCAACATTGCTTTAAAAGTAATTAAAGTAGTTAAAATATGTGAATTACGTACCGATGTGAACAATTACTTTTCCTTAATTCTAAGGTAGAAGTCATTAAGTTCCCGTGGACGTATCGCGCGTAAACTGCGGCCTCGATCAGTTGCGGGCCCCATTAAAAGTGTGCTTAATTAACGTGTAAACTGATGAACTTTCTAATGGATTTTGTTTTTAAGCTCAATTAAGTGTAGAAACTGAGCCTGAGTGATGAATGTCGACCGATAAGTTATGAATACTTAGGAAATTGTTGACAGTTAGCTTTTTGAATACCAATGTGAATATTATTTTATATTGGATACTATAGCATGCTATATAAGTGTAAAGTGTATTTTTTTTTAATTATTATTGTTTGTATTTCCTGTGCGTGTCCCAAATAAAATATTTTTCTTCTTTCTTTCTTTCAATCATTTTGGAATGATAACTAAATGTTTAATTTCGATTTTCATTTCTACTTACATATTCATATTTTCTTTTACAGATATTAAAAGACAGGAATGCATAAATCTTCTCTTATACCTATTGTACTTACTAGAAAAAGGAATTATTAAAAACTCCGCATTTAAAAATGCTGTTATAAAAATAAAAATATTTGAAGACGCCATACTTCCCGAACTATAAAGCTTGAACAATACTTACCAGTACTTTGGTAGCACCAAGTGAAGAGGTTCTTCCTTCCTCCATTAGGAAACAGCTCCTTACTCCGCGAATACTTTCCTCCGAGCTGTTACTGGTAATATTTTTTCCTGGCCGTACGAAGAAAGTCAACATGAGATATGATGTTGACTCTCATCTTGTGGACACAAACACACGTGTCTGAGTACTTTCCCACTGGCTCATATTACAGAGAACTCTTATTTTAACAGCTTGCACTATCTCCTCTCCAATGCTTAAAGTTTTCATACCACAAGCTAGGTACCAAAGTTTTACTATAGCTCTAATTTCGACACTAAAAACTTCAAGATTTGTATGATAAAATTGGATGAGTGACAGTGGCGTGGTCTTGGGTATCCCTCGTGACACATGGACCCATAATTAAAGGTCTAGCAAAACTTTTGGAAATCTGTGAGCATGCGGTGGATAGCACACAAACACACTGAGTTGGAGTTAGCAACTGCCCACAGTTGCTAACTCCAACTCAGTGGACACTTTCCCAGAATACATACATGCTTGTTAATGAAGCTTACAGAAATAGGTATAGGTAATGAAGGTCGGGGTTGCTTGTAAGTATTATTTTATCGTTTGAGGGTAATCAGTCACGAAATTGGAAGCTAACATATCATTACTCCAGTACGAAAGTAGGTAGTTGTACTGACGGTGAATTATTGTTTCTGTGAGACATATGTTTTAACGATAGTGTCGAGTAAAATTAAATAAATATTATAACAAGTAGGTACTTACCTACAACACTTGCCTTAAAGTTTGATCGTTCCTTAAATTAAATTTGATACAATTAACAACGCAACACAAACGCGTTACAAACATAAGAACAGAACATTATAATTTAACACTTTAAACTACTACATCCTGACTCAAATACGAACATTCCCGCGCGAGTTTTCAGAAATATTGAATAGATGCCTTCCTACATTATATTGGCGAAATTGTACAAATAATATTCATACCGATACACCTAAAAAAAGGAAGAGAGGACGTCCGACACGAATGTGGGACAACGATCTTAAGGCGACAACCGGAACAATGTGGAAGAGGAAAACCCATGACCGGGAAATCTGGAAGAAGATAGGGGAGGCCTATGCTAAAGCAAAACAATCTTATAAAACCGATGTCCGAAGAATTAACTTTTTTTATCTCCAAACGACTGGTTGACACTTCCCGTAACACAAGGGCTGGTTTTTACCTTGGTCAGAGGCTAAGCACTGCCATACAACGTAGCAATGCAGCCAGTCTCTTGGGTACACTACCAGTCGACAGTGATGCGGATGAATTTTTCTACGCTATATTTTAGTTTATATTAATAGTTTTAGTTAGATTAAGATGTAATATTTTTAGTTTTGGAAATAACGTAGTATTTTCCTTCTTATTTATTTCTATCAATAATAATTAAGTCGTACGCCATGAACGAAAAAACTTTTTTATTAACTATATAATATTTGCAGTATTAGATTGAAAGATTGTTAATAAAGGGTAATATTTTATTATACCTAAAGAACGCTATGCCCATAACATAATAATAAAGCGAAAACTAATTTTCTTTCCAATCTGCTTTATTCTCCTCTAATGTTAGTATTGCATGCTATTTTAACGTAAATATAAGTATACTTTTTATAATAATTGAAAACCAGAGTTTTTTCTCATCCAGCGATTTGGTATCAGCTATCACTTATCAAGTTGATTGACATTCGATTAAACCCATCGTGGCTTATCCTGGGATGAGAATCTTCACAATTTAAGAGACTTTTAACAGCCACTTCCATCGTTAAAACTTTACGATGCAATTCTATTTTCAAATTCTTATTCTAATTAAAAATACCTAAACTGGGTCAGAAACAATATCAAAGACTACCGAAATCACTCTGTGTGAAATTACTCCGAAAAAATCTTGAACATACCTTTGTCCACAATAACGAAGAATAAACATGATGAGATGAGATATATAGCAAAGAAAAAAAGGAAAAGAAATCGTATGAGCTACTTTCTTTGGTAGCACTCGCTACGTGAACTAATTCGTTTGTAGCTTATAAGTTTTATGTGATACAGAAATAAGTTTGGCGCCGGAGAGATTCAAGATCCCGTAAGAGCGCTTAAGGAAAGTGGCGTGCCCATGTTTCACTCGGATATATTGGAGGGTTTCCTCACACTACATCTACATTATGTTATTGTACCTCCTTACATACTGCGGATTTGTTAATCATAATTTAACAAAATTATGTAGGCATACAACTTTTGCACAACTTTGTCTAACTTTGTAGCTAATGGGAAATCTATTGTGAGTGTCGTGCATTTGTTGCTGGTAAGCCGTATGTTTGCGATACTCGCGACTTACTTAGTTTGATACAAATCGAATTTGATACGAAAAGTGATATTTTAATTTGACAAATGTTTTGACGAATTATTGGCAATTTCAGGATGATAAGACCAAGTTTTACATTTTTTATACAAAAACATACGTAAACCAATATCGAGATACGGCAGTATTGTATCGTGTCGTCGTGTCTCGTCCCCAAGGAAAACAGAAAAGAAAACTAAAGAGACTGCGGTGAACTGTTGTCAATCTTATGTTACGGGTGAGTTGTTAACTTTGAACTTTATCGAAACTTATATAGATATTTACCGACCTATGCTGTGTTAAATAAATAACTTGTTTTTAATCACATATCCGTACTCCATACTAATAATATAAATGCGAAAGCAACTCTGGCCGTCCTTTTCAAGCCTTAACCTCGGAACCGATCGTAATGAAAGACAGATAGCCTGGGCCCTGGAATAGGACATAGGCTACCTTACATCCTAAATATTTGTATTTAAAAAATACATACTGATGAAGTCGCTGGTAACAGCTAGTATTTTGAACGGTTAGAACGAAATAGTAATGTAATTTGTAGGTAAGTATTTCATTGATGCTGACCTATGTGACATTTATTTTGTACTAGCTGCGCCCAGCTGTTTCACCCGCGTAAGTGTCGATCCCGCTAGAATATCGGGATTAAAAGTATCCTATGTCCTAATCCAGGTCATGGTCTACCCATGTGCCAAATTTCATCCAAATCTGTTCAGCCGTTTTAGCGTGAAAGCGTAACAAATTGTGCATGCAAATAACAGACAGTGATATTTTTAGGATAAAAAAATTAATAACACATCTATGCACTCAATAAAACTGCATTTATTAAACGCGGCACGCACTGAACAATTTTAACATTATTCATACCTCTCTGAATGCGTGTTGGTTTCAGGCTCTATAATATTTTGAGCAAAAAGTTTTATGCGCAGCCAATAGTTACGGAACGAGGTGATCCCGCAGAGAATCAAAGTTGTCGACATAGCTCACAGTCTAAGCAAGCTGAAGTGGCAATGGGCGGGCCATATTAGCCACGGAACCGATGACCGTTGGGGTAGACGTGTTCTTGAGTGGAGACCGCGAATCGGCAAACGTGGGAAACCCTCAGGCTAGGCGGAGCGGCGATCTCGGAGAGTGGCTGGTAGCAGCTGGATGGGAGTTGCCGAGAATCGACCTGAATGGCTTGGGATTGGAGAGGCCTATGTCCAGCAGTAGGCTGACGATGAATGGCTACAAAGTCTCTAGATTAATTTGTTCTTTAAACCTAAGTAAAATGAAAATAACTTCGATAATTCATACTTAACCTTCAAGAAAGACTTTTGTTAGAAAACCTCCACGAACTAGTTTGTTCTAGATAATTCTAGAACAATTTAGTTCTTATACTCTTACACTCGGTAATGTTCGTGATTTACGATTACGCAACATAATTATATTATATTGTTAATTAATGCTAACAACTGAAATAAGGCAAGTACTTTACTTAGGAGGCTGCTACGTAAATTAACTATGTTAATTATAACGCCCTGTTTAAGGTGTTAGTAGTAATTTTCATTATTATATCCCTATCTAATCCTGTTTACTGTTATAAATGGGAGTTAGCTTTGTCTCAGTTTGTGTGTGCATGAGTACATTGTTGAAACAATTTGGTTAAAACGCTTAAATTTCGGTAAAAGGAAAAAGAGAGCTTTATATTTTGGGACGTTCTATTTAACATTCTGATTTCACTACAATATTCATTAATTAAATATGTACAACTCTATACATTTCTATTTGACTTTACGCAGTATTTCATATAGGTATCTATTCGTATTAGTTGCGAAGACTGTACGAATTTTAATAAAAGAAGCCATTCAAAAAATTATAATTAATGGATGGAGCGGGAGCCCTCCCGCTCCATCCAGAGCGGGAGGGCTCCTGTCAGACTCTTACTGACTAAAACCCACCCGTGTTCCTTCAGTTGCCTGTACGTTGTCAGGGGCCACGGTATCCCTTTCGGACATTCCCGCAACCCCGGCAGGCATCGGTTCTATCGGACCCCTTCAGTTGCCGACATCTCTTTGAGGCACGCGTGGAACACAACGCGCCGTCGACCCGGGCCTGGTCCTTATCGGACGGCGAGCTACCCATTGTTCACCGTCTGCAAGCCCGCGCCTACGGTGACCGGGAATCGGCCTGCGATTCCCGACGCCCAGGGCGTCTCCTGCGACGGCTAGGGGCGTGAGGGCGCGAAATTTGCCTCTCCCTCACGCGTTTTGCCTCCTCCTTGGCGAGCATTACTGCTTCGCAGAAGGAGGTGACGGCATCCCATGCCCTCACGCTCCGTACCACTGGACGATGGCAGTGCTAAGTAGTTTAAAAAGAAAACCAAGTGCAAGGTATACATGTAGACCCTTCGCCACTAATCCCTATTAAATTAGTGATCATTCGTTCTATAACTGGCATTTTTGTGTACAAGTTTAAGATTCTAAGCTATTTATATTATCATAGAATCAATTTATTGTAATCTAAACCTTGTGAATTAACATTTCTATACAAAAAAATAACTTTAGTTCGCAGATTTCAGCCCTGCGACAGAATTGTGTAATATTGATTTGATACCAAAAATCCAAGGATAAATGAACAATGGAGACATGGAGGCTCGCAGATCCTTTGAATGCGAACTGAATACCACGTGGAGGACATTCAATAGTATTATATAAAGGACATTGTTCTAAAGAAAGGAACCAACACATACTTTGCTTTTATGGTTTCGTTGCCGAATGGCAAAAGTCTCTGTTATTTCCTGAATTACAGCTAAGTGAGCCCCATTCCCACCCAACTTTAAGGTTTGAATTAAAAAAGTTTTACAAAAATACTAAAAGAAGACTTCATAAGAAGTTGTGTATATTAAGTTATTTTTTAAAGCCGCAAACCTGCACAGCTCAACAATGCAAGCGGGTTGACATAGGGACCCAGACTATCGATTTACCTGAGTCCAGTGAACTTACAGTTGTTTTATTTTAAAACTACGGGAAAATAAACGCAACTAGCACTTGGCCAGCTTTTATGACAATACTGTAGTTTTTTATATGCTTACAGGTTACACACACCTTAGTCAAATACGCGGCTGGTATAGAATCCGCACCTTGGTCTATTTGAGCTCATGAATGTAGGCCAGATGTTCTATTTATATTTTAGCCCAAGCAAACAGTGTAGTGATTGTACCTCTGATTCAGGGCCTAAAACAATATTAAATGCTTTATTCATTACCTACCTGAACAGAACCTAGGTAGGTAGGTACTGTATAGCCTGACGAAGGTTATTGACAAATGAGAATGAATGTAGTGTTAGTGTTAATATTCCTCTTGGTTTATTCGATTGTTTTCATTTAGCTAAGAAACATGCTGACGCTTTGTTTAGTCTATTGTTGAATTGGATGTATCACTGAATGAATTGAATGAGGTAGCAATTAATCGTCATATTAATGAATCGTATAAGCTAACACATAAGTTCGGTCAGCATTCACTCAAAATTTAGATACCAAACCGTTTTGAGCAATATTTTTCTCCAGACCTACGGATGGGACGAACTTTTTATGTAGGTATACAAAAGATTCGACATTCTCAGGCGGTTACAAACGAACAGTTTCACCTTACACTACCTACACACAAATAAAATTGCAAACAAAACTTGGATTACGTTGAAATGTTGCTCATAGATTCTTTGTGACTACGAAAGGCACCGATTCTCAAGGGATAGAAGAAAATCTACCCATTTTCTCTTGCTAAAAAAAAACCCGCTGAATGGTTATGTAGATACATTTAGATCACTAATTGAATATTAAATCCAGCAGAATTTTACTCACATATGAACGAATGTTGGTACTAACTAATATATTGTTATGCAGTCTCCACATGCCTCTTCCTCAACATGTTCTTCGTTACCCACGGAGTACGGTATAGTGATTCTGTTCCTGATTAGCAATCAATTTGGCGCGACATGAAGCGCTCCTCGCCCGAGTTCGTCAACGAACAGCGTTCACGATCACGCTCAATTCAGTTTAGATAATAAAAGACGTACTGAAATAAAACAGGAAAGAGAAAAGATATACACGGTAGGTACTGAATTTCTGTGAAACATCCAAATCGCTCTAGGGGACACTTCTGTTTCAATTCCTTGAAAGTGTCGGGCAAAAATTGTGTTAGGTGACGCGCATACCATGTAGCTATACCTACGAGTACAGTGCTAGAGATTGGCACACAGCCTTACGGGAAATTCGACTATTCCAGTTTCCTGTTGCCTTGGGCGCCGGAAACTGCTCGATATAACGTAGTCAAGCAAGGGTCATCTATTTATCAAATTAACAAAGATGTCTGAGGTAACTGAATCGAAAATGAGGTGTGAGGCATAAACACAAATGCCAAGGTCTACAAGGGCAGGGTCTGCAGATTTCTAAATCATGACATGCGAGGGTTGGACTAAAAGGGTCAGATTAAACAGGCCGTGTAGGACATGTGGTATAGGTATTACAGTTTCTAGTTGCGTGGGCTGAGCTTACAAACGAATAGTAGGTAAGTTACTGTGCGTAATATACTTTGCAACCATAACAGGATAATTAGGGAGATAGCTCCCTCAGAAAATTATTCGGAGGTTCGTAATAAGAACTCGTCGGAGTCACGCGGTCCACGTTTAAACTCCTAAGTGCGGCACCCTTTTGTCGCAGAGCTGGTTATATTTTATACATTGAACCCTCCAAGGAACGTGATGTTGGCGTGTAATCCGCTACACGGGTGAACTTCAGCTCAGAAACTGTTTCTTCAAATATATTTAGGTACCTACTCTGTGAATCACGTGACGTGTTCAGGCTAGCGTACCTACTTACGGGAAGTACGAATGGTCGTGCATAAGATAAAAATTGCATAACAATAATGGATTACATAATTATGCTTCTATTATTTATCGCTATACCAGCAACCTGTGAGTGAACGGCTAGAGGGTGGAATTAACGGTGATAGAAGAAAAACAATAATTAAGTACCTTATTAAATATCTACATTTACTTGGCCTATAAACCTCATTTCATTTAGGTATGTCACCCAAAATAGTGATTAAATCCAACAGTACAATATTTCGAATATATTTCTTGTCTTCGCCTAAATCGTTTGAGATATTTACAAAAGGTAGTCTTTTAAATTCTCACTCTGAGCCTCCTCATATACCCTGGTTCTCCGGGTCGAAACTGAGTCGCCGTCAAATTGTTGCTGCGCATCGTTTGAGGTCAGGACATATTCCACTAAACAATTTTGCTTATCTCATGAGAAAATCGGACTCTCCTAACTGTGAGGTGTGTGGAAAAACAGAGGATGCACAGCATGTGTTGGTGGAATGTGTCCGATATACAAGCAAAAGAAACTCACTTGTCAACTCGATGAAATTGTCGGTAATGGACGTTGGAATGTTTCATGGTATTTTAGCTAAGCCTACATCTGAAGCAGCAAAAATATTATATACTTTTTTAGATAAGAAATTAGATTAAGTTTTGTGTGACTAAGATTAGTTAATTTTGTTGAGGAGTTAGTCGTTATTTGTAAAAGCACGATGGGATTGACATCGTCGCATATGTGTACAAAAATCCCTTAAATAAAAAAGAGTAAAAAAAAAAAAAAATCTCACTAGAAATTGTTTGAAACCGAAAAGATAAACGTTAAATAAAAATAGATTTACCTACATACTTAGTATTATTCTAAGATTCTTTCCTAAACACGTACTCCACAAGCTTTTATTTTCTAGTAACGTTATTACAGATGAAAAGATTCGAGCTTTGCCGGACTACCCGCCTAACTTCGGCTTCTCAACTCTGGACTTTACCTACTAAATATTTCTCTTTTAAAAATAGTTTTGGTAAAAGGTGTCACAAGTTCCTGAACCTTTTGAGTGCCGGAATTGTATAAAGCTCCGAATATTATACAAACCTACACGTATCTTATAACGGTTTCTTTAAGAACACCAATTTTAGACAGTTTTTTTTTTTTTACTGTTTACCCCTGGAATCTGGAAGCGTTTCGGAAGGTTTTCTAAAAATCGGCCAAGTGCGTGTCGGACCATGCAGAATAAAGGGTTCCGTAGTTGGGATGGATTTATCCCAAAAACAAACTTAACATTGTAGTTGAAAAACATGTTCATGTGCATGTCTCCCATAAATTGTTATACGTCACGGTCAATTCTCCAACTGACAATGTATGTTTGTAGGAGCAAAAAAAATGATTTTTATTTGATAAAACTACAAATTAACGATTTTTGGACTTTTTCCTTTATTTTTGCTACGAGACCTTGTTTCTTGCCAAATTTCATGATTCTAGGTCAACGGGAAGTACCCTATAGGGTTTGATTTATTTGCGAGTATCGAAATAAACTTAAGACCTCCACGCGTTCCTGAGAAAAAGGGTCTTGACAGACAGATGGACGAGCAACGAAGTAATCCTATAAGGGTTCCGGATTTTTCCTTTTGAGGTTCCGTACCTCAATAGCCAATAATTGATTTGACTTTTAACAAAAGATTAGATAAAACAGGCTTTCAGGTGAAAAGTTTGTTATGCTTACCCCCCTTATTCATAAAAACTACTTAAAGTGTGGTAATGATTATCGCCTTAAACAGGCGCAGACACCATACATTTTTGACGTTTAAATGTCTCTTATCTTTAATCAACGTTTATGAATAAGAGGGTTATAGTCTAGTGTGAATATCAATCAATCAAAATTCTTTCGTGACTGACAGGAGCCGTTTCAGTGAATAAGTTTTTTTACGTTTTCAGTGACATTTCCACCATCAATATTCAATATTACTACCTTTTTTATTCGTCTTGACAACCGAACAGAGAGCTTGTGAACCTACATTTCAGTTTCTCATTAAAGACACGCTAGGTATATTGCAGTCAAGTTCAGTAAATACATTTCAGAGAAAACTTTAGAATTTGTAGGAAAATATGTAACAATTATGATGAAATATTAGGCTAGGGCTACATATTTAATATTAAAGTAGTTAATAACTGAGGCATACCTAAAATACTACTGGGCTGTAAATAGAGATTTCTCCATAAATAAAAACAGAAAATGATCAGTTTGTATACAATAGCTTTATCAAGATTTTCTGCTAATATTGACAACATATTCTTCTTTGTATTTCATGATAGCAAGAGCATAGCAAATCCGAGCTCAAACCTCGTGATGTTTATTTCAGTTGGTACCCATAACTTTTGCTTTCTGAATATTTTGTTACAAAACTCAGTCCGCTGGTATATCTGCGGCTTATAAAGCTAATTCATTATTCTCAGTGTTAAATGATTGATCTGAGAGGAGGGATTTGCTTCCGTCCGTTTGACAACAAACTCCTCGGGTTGAAAATGTTAGTCCGATAGATTATAGACTAACTAATATTATTTTAATTACAATTTGTGTTGTATATCAAAAAGTCCCTTTATATAAAACATAATTATAGGTACATTAACGACATAAACAAACTTAATTCGCAGTAGTAAAATATTCAATAGTCGATTAACACAATGAGCCATGAGCCATCTGTCAATTTAATAACGTATTTACAAGGGATGATGTCCAATAAATTATAATTTTGGCATTAAATTATATCTCACGATACCAAAAATGAAACAACATTTAGGCAGCTCGACGAATCGCCATGTAAATTGAAAAGGCTTTTTCCGAGTAAAAATAAATCCTCTTATTCTAAAAGCAGTAACAGAATTTTATTGGACGCCCACGTTAAAAGGCTAAATTGAAAGAAATATTTTTATTCAAATTATCAATTGTATCGTAGGCTATTCAAAGACCCATTTAAGGAGCACCCACTCCTTGTGTAGGTTAGGGTCTACTCAACTTATCAAAATACCTATCACGAGTTTAATGTAGCAGTAACTTTTTTGCTTCGACATTGATCTCACTTCAAGGGAGGCAGGACTGTAGTGCTATTCTGTAACCATCTCACCGTGAAAACTTAGGTGAAGTGAGCTTGGAGTGAGCTGTCAGTCCCTAGGAGCGGTGGAATGACAGCTCACTTCACGCTCACTTCACCCAAGTTTTCACCGTGAGATTTTTACAGAATAGATCGGCAGGACTTATTTTTTACATACGACTACGTTTAAAAATATACTATAGATCCTACCACACTTTAAGTCTAAAACCGTTTAATGTAGAAACATGGTATTTGAATAGTAGGCGTTCTTTGACAACATTAGTGCGAGTTTCAAAGAAATAAAGAGTTTTTATTCAACCCCAAGTCCAACGTCTTACCCAAAACGTTGGAATAAAGTTCACACTGTAACAATAATTGGATGGATTCACTAAATTAAAACTTAGTATAATTGTTTCGAGAACAACCGTGAGCGTTAACAAAATATTAACGTAGATATTCGATTGGAATTGCAGAAAGTTTGCCACGGACCCGCAAACTAGGAAAATACGTAATAATATGTCCATTCAACACAACAGACGTAACAAAACAACAGGTCTTTGAAATGAATGGCTGACGATTGATTGTTTTACATTGATGAGTCGAGAGGCTCAGGATCGGTTCGGCCTTTTTATTTGAGACTCGCAGAAACTAGGAGAATCAATGTTGTTCTATTTCGTATTCTGTTAGTGCACGGTTACGAAGTGGCATCTGAGAATGAAATTACTGGTTATATCGCAAACTGACTTCGATGGGGAAACTTCAGGCACGCATTCTTGTTGTTTTTAGATTTTTAAGCTTGGTATTTTGTTTTTTGGTTTGGTTGTTGTTTTGGGTTAGCTGCTGGACTTTAGCTTTGTAAAAAGAGTTCAATATTCGTTTCCCTTTTAAGATTTTAAAATTTTCACTTTTTACTTTGTTAAAGTTTTATTTTTGGAGCGTACTAACGAATGAGCATCTCTCACTAAAAAGGTCGCCACACACGCGCAACAGTTAAAAGATACTTACTGCTCGTCGCGATACGATAGAAGACGTTCAATATTTTCTCATACAACACTTAGGTATCAAATAATTTTTTGGATTTGCGCTCATAAAGATCGAATAAACAAAATTGATAAAGATCGCAACTCACTGCTAAAACGTTTTATTCGATAAACGATATACATAAAATACATACGAACATCTGGAAAACCAGAAGGGAACATCAGCTACATCATCCCGATGAAGTAGGTAAGTAAGTAGGTAGTAATATGAATTTGTAACATGACTGTGACGTGTAGTGCCCGTAGTTCTACCACTCGCGTAGAGATGAACGTTAACGTGTTATTCGATACTTCTCGCGTTAAGCTTTTACCTCGCCGTTCACTATCTACCAGAACGTGTACATCATCCCACCCGCAGTGTTGGGCAAAATTTAATCAGACGCTTACATCCGCAGTTGGTATAGAAAATAAACAGAATAACGCACCTATTCCATTGGAAATACAGAGGTCCAGAGGGTTATCCGCAGAACTACAATTCGGACAGCTTGAAAAGATTGATGAGAAGGGTAGGCATCGCATCTGGGTTTGAACATAGGTATCCGTAGGCGGCACTGACCACATCTACTATAGGGTGGGCCACTTACTTAATTGCCACCTCAGTATAAATAATAAAAAACACAACTTCTTAACACGAGTTATTTATTCGTAACACCGATTCATCAACCAGATTATTCTTAATAAACGTCACAAAATTCTCTTTTTATTGTCATTCATTTTATTATCATCTTGAATTCAATGACTGGTAGCTATTTATGTAGGAAAATTGTGATGCCACAATTTCATAAACCGTTTATCGACCATGCTTGCAATAGATAATGTTTACTAAAACCATAAACTTGAATTCAAATCAAATAGTTTCAGGTGAAAGAGTTATAGATAAAGTACTTATAAATATTTTGTACCTATTTTGATATGGAGTGAGACAGCGGCTGGTTCTGCAAGCTGCTTTCAAATCGCACATCTGCAGAGAATTTTATTTATGTAACTACTACCTACATTATAATCTCTGTGCACACTCGGCTTCTTGGATGCGTCACTCGATCGGTGCATTTTGTAAAAGTCAGACGAGCATTGAAAACCGCGCAGAAGGCATTTGAGTTGTTTTAAATCGGAGGGCAAATGGTCATGGTTAGAAAACAAATCCTACATAGTGCCAAATACCCACTAATATTCCAAAAAGCGGCAGAGATCACAGCGCGGAGTCTTCCGTCGTGTTGATAAACACTACTATTTATATTCAGCAAACATCGTCCTCAACTAATAACTGCATGAAAAACTGTAACCGGAGACCATTATAGGAAGCAATGACAAGGTAATTGATTGTGTGTGTAATACTGCTTAGTGCACGTGATACGACACGGCAAGGCTCGCGTGACCGCTTGTCGATCGGAAAAGCTTATCACAAAGCGGAACCCCACCTCGCCGACATCACCCACAGAACCTGTTTACAACATGTTACAGTCGTATTTATAGCCGCCGGAATGTCTTCATATAAATACGCAATCTTATCCCCTTTTTATCACGAAATGACATCTTATTCTGAATATTTTCTTCCAAACGTCCAGATTTCGAGGAAATAGTAGTGTCCCATTGGAATTTTTGCCCTCCGAGAAACGGCTTTTATAGAGTAAAACTATGTAGGAAACTCCCAAAATGTACTTACTTAAAAGATAAAGATATATTTACATGTATGTTTAACGTTCGCTAAGAAGAAAGTTTCGAGATATCTGAGCCAGGTCACACTTGCACATAAATTCAAATTCATTACACTGCAGCTGACATTGAATCATGTCTCTGTACATGCGAGTTACATGTCTTAGATACAGAACTAGTGCATTAAAGCGACTGTAGTAATATATCATACAGGCATTATATCTAATGAGTTTTCCAAGAAAACATCGAAGTAAATGCATCTTTATTGAGTGTAGTTAGTTGGAGTAGTGTCGGCAAGTTAATATTAATGTGCTTGGTATCCGAACGGGATTTGGAACGGTTTTAATGGGTATCGAGCGGGTGGCTGCGGCAGGTACACTTGAAATAATAAAAATCGCATACGCTGCAGCGACTCGGCTCTTTGTGACAGTTTGTATACAGGGTGTCCTGAGCGATCGGCGACTACACGATACGCGATCAAACTGATACAGCGCATCGAGCGACGCGCGATAAGCGAGCGAATTATTTTTCTAACAATCGTATTTACGGTGCACCCAGACACAATATATAGTATTGTTAAATACTGCGATCAGACTTTATTTCTCAATAAATATGCACAGCAGGATAATTTATATTAAGCACAAGTTATAAAATAATCTAACAGAGCTCATCAGAGCAGAGATAAACGTTCGTTACAAGATCACTGGAAATATTAGTTCACTAAACGATCAGACTAAGCTCCGTCCTACGAGCGCACCTTGCATATTATTCATGAAATAAAGTATAATAACAATATCATAAATCGCGTAGTACCTTCTGCTACGCCGTAGACCGCCGTAGCTAACGTAGCCAGTAATTTTATTGTAAGTGTACAAGTATTAGTAGCGCTCGGCCGGGGCTACAATAATGAGCTTTTTGTTCTCATTCTGTCAACCCTCAACAGCCAGAAGTATTTTGTTAGATAAAGGACACGTACCATGAGCCAAATGATACCTTTCGTCTCGCTCTGTTATTTATTAGAACCTTTTGAGCCCGAATAAAGCATGACTTCATCTCATAAAGATTAGTCGGAATATCTTTGTAATATTAATAAATAATTAAGGCATCCCATTTTCATATTTCAATTGTATTTACAACATCAGTAAACATTTCTAGAGTTTCGCGGTAATATTCTTATTTTTTTCACTGTTTCTGAATCACACGTGTTACCTAAAAACTCGTGCAGAATACTAAAATCAACAATGCTCGCTCCTTCTTATCGTGGCTTTCTACTTAGTTTAGGCGGCAGCGGAGACAATATTTTTGCGGTCGCTCGACTCTTTAGCTTTTTTATTGTGCCCAGATATCGTAAAACAGCCTTAGAACTCTTTCTGAATGTCAAATTATTCGACGTGAAAGCTAAACGCTAAAAGCTTTATACAGTCTCTTAGGAAACTAAATAAGATAAAAAGTTGATGATAAGTTGTAACACATGTAACATACTACTTTAGGTAGTTATGTCCATTCATCCGATGTTGCAACCTGTGCGAGACGCACCAATTTAATATTTTTCAACAATCAATTGCAATACATTTCCTTCATACTTGTTGAACAAATTGAATGTGCTCATTCCACGAAATTTAAACTATATGTAGCCATGACTTGTACTTTCCGGCAGTTTATCGCACCTTCACAGAAATCAGGCGGTATTCATGGACAAAGTTGGTCGTTGTTCGAACGATGTAATAATTCTCGGCATTACCACAAGAGACTCGGATTTGCATCTGAGCGATATTTGCTAAATCGTGTCGTGGGTTAACGCGCTTAAACTTGAGCAATTTGCGAGAGGACTGAGCACGAGAGCATTTACCACGCTCCTATATAGGTCACCTGAATGAAATATAGCACCCCACGACGTTCCAACACTCAAGTTTATCAATGTCGGGAAACTAATGAGGAACACTCAAGTAATCAAAGGGTAAACCCCCAAACACCTCGTGTTTTGGCAGACAAATTTAACTTCCGTGAAGTGCGCAGGTAGGCCCGGACCCAGCGCTGTAAACTGTGAATGTCGCTTTCATTCAGTATCTTCCTGAAATAGTTGAGTTATGTTTGTATGAAACTAACCAAACTCATAAATAATCATGTATCGCGAGTAGTCGGACACAACACACAACCGACACGACACAGCTATAATTGTTTGTTACGTGTTGTTTATTAGCAGGAACACGCTGTTACGAGAATACGTGTATGTTACAATTAGTCCTATTTGCATTGCAAGTGTAGTTTAGCATTAATCTGCTACAAAGTTTCGGAATCAAAGCGATAACGATGAATGGCGATCCTCATTGTTAGAAGGAATTATGTCAAAGAATAAAAAATTCAATGAATATTGAACTAATAAAACTGTTAAACTGTTGCATGCTCCCGTTTACACCTCGGTTGACCTACTTACCTGACATTTATCAACCAAGTGAAGACATTTTGTATTGCAACGAAAATAAACTTTCAACTGAAGCGTCCCCTATTACCTAACGTAGCGGCTGTTAGCAAAAACTCAGTTGTTTGTACCTACGTATATCATGTGTATGTTATATCAAACAAAGTTCTTATTAAATAAAAGTAACTCCATTTTTTTGAACATAACATAACCGAATGCAGAGCGTACATAACGCAACTTTGAAGTTTGGCTTAGCATAGCAGTAAGGTATCTTTCTGCTACATATCTTATCGAGTCAGAATTCTGGGTTATAAACTTTGCCTTGTTTTCTCGTAGGTATTTTGGTTTCTCCTCTCTGACACACTATCGCACATATCAAAAGACATATTCAATCTTAGCAATATGCTGACTAGCTTAGTTATCATATCAGAACATTCGTCATGGTGACAAAAATAGAAAGCAATCATGTTTAAAACACCCTCAGTATCAACTATTGACACCCTCAGTAATCAAGGTTCTTTTAAATTAAATCAAAATCGATGGTATTTGGATGGAGGGATAGTTACGGCACTTTAACTGTTTGTTGTTTGGTTGGTAAGCAACAAAAAATAATGGATTACAATGATAAATATGTTATGCACACCACTAATACTTTCTTATGAAAGGTAGATAACAGGACGCCGCCCGTATGCTACCATAACACATACTGTTCATACTTCCTTATCCTTGCATATTCCCTTCTGCTTGTCTGTCCGTTAGTGCGCTTTGAACTAACCGCCACTTATCTGAATTACGTGATTCTTTTCTTTAATTCTTTTAAATATTCTCTCCCTAGTTTTTACTATACTTAGCTGATAATATTAATAAAATGAATAGAGCTGTCTTTAATTTAAATAATTAGTAAGTACCGATATTAAAAGGTTAACAACAACTTGAAATTAACTTGCCATGCTAGTAGGAAAATTTAAGGAAAACCAAATTTCTTCCGCTTATCTTGTTGCGCATTTTGTAGAAGCAAATTAGTACACATTATGTTTTGGCTACTAGCTGTGCTTGCTTTAGTAAACTTAAAACTTTATCAGCCCAATTATCGCACACGCTGCTTTGATTACCTAAATTGGAAGCTAACACTACTCGTTAATAAATTGTTTACAAAAATATTAGAAGCTGATGCTATTACAAAACAAAATTAACCACTTATAGTGTATATGATTTTCTGTCTTTCCACCCACCTGCTATACAAACAGTAACAAACGTTAACCAAGATCCCAAACTTAGATACACAATAGGAACCTAAAAAGGCTTTGTGTGAACGTACACGTCCGTATTAAACAGTTAGACGAGGGTGCTGTTATATACTCGTATATACATTACCTCATCGGAGCGTATGTGCTCTTCCGGTCGTACGATATTAGTGTAGACTGTAGACCAAGAAGACGAACATTTTGTGTGCAAGAAACGACTCCCTCGGGAACTCACGCGGCACCACCGCGTTATTTAAAGTGTAGCCCGCGTGCATGCACTTACGTTACTTTAATAGAAGATGCTTTTTTACAACATACATATACTGCACCAAATGTCGGAATCAATACATGGTAATTGAAAAACACCCGAAAGCTCTTACGAGTTGTATCATTGAAACTATTTGTTGTACGTGCGGCTTAGAAATACGAAAGCAAAACTAATTTTTTGATAGAAAATCGTCGACATCGGATTTTTTTTCAGGAGATGATGATTCTTAATCTGAAAGTACTTAAAAATAAACGTTACAACATTATATAGAAATAAATCTAAGTACTTAGGCCAGAAGCGAAGGCCAGAAGATTACAGGTGTATTTTTATTGATTTTGTAGGTATGTTCACGCTATATGTTTTTTTTTTTAGATGTGTCTAATACCACAAGTTTTTGCCCCAAGAATCGGCTCTCCATCACATTCCTCTAAATAAAAATAAATCTACTGGCACGAGACCAGAAGTATTCAGTCATGAATAATTCATCATTGATTAAAACAGCCACTGTGTGCGTCTGTGTTAACACTATAGAACCATAATTTTAGTAAATCTAGAGCAGTTTATTATAACTGAACTAAACTTATTTACTCTTTAATGTTATTTTGTGTGACTGGGCCCATAACCTATTAAAACACACAGGTGGTTTGGAATCAACTGACGTTTATTACACAGAGACAAGTTCATTATTCTTACCATATATTATTTATGTTACTCATAATATAATCATAACAGTTAGGTATCACATCAAAAAGCGTACTACAATCACGACTTGTAAAATGGGGTTATGACCAATCAACAAGTCCAATATCAAATGTGTCTTAAAATAATTACTCAATTAGTCAAAGTGGATTTTCAACTCTTAAATAATTCGTTGTAAAAGTGGGAGTGTTGATAAATTACCCGTGACATCAGTATTTGACCCTCTTCGGAGTCCGAACGCTTCGAAAGCGTGACGGGTTGGATTGACCTCGTGTTTATACCCAAAGTTTACATTAAGACAAGTAGATACTTTGTAAACCATCTACATTTTGTATTGAACGATCTCGTAAAACATTTCGGTGATGTGAACTCGTCTGTTTTGTTCAGGCTTCTCATGTTTATGTTTTATCTAAATAAGGCTATCAAGTTTGTAGTAATGGAGAATCGTGACATATATACCCACGTGCGTGTCACGCACACAGTAGATAGATAGATAGATAAATCTTTTATTTAGTGCACACAGAAAACCGCACAACATACAAAAACACGATTAAATAATGACAAATTAGCTATTAGGAAATAGCTGCAAGGTGCTAATATACAAACAAATAAAAAAGGAAGAAAACAAGACATTGTGATGACACTATTGGGTATGACATGAGTATGTCGGGCCATTTATACTGAACAAAGGCAAAAGCTTGTAACACTTTTCCAGTAATATTATATCTTTTAGCTTTTATAGCTAAAGAGTTCTAACCACGTTGCATGATTCTCAGAGTGTCTAATTATTACACAAACGAAAATTGCTCCAGATGAAAACAGCAAAACAGTAACGGTGATAGAGGTACAGTTTGCATTTATGTTACTTAAATCCGAAAATGTTAATAATTCTTACTGTCTAAAGAAAATATCTACTCACATGCATATTTTTATATGGAAATGCACTGAATGTCGAGACAGCTTTACTACGTCGTAGAAGCGTAGCGCAAAGACTATTTACTACGGCGTAGCATGGACTACGCAAACGGGCTACGTCACAATATGTATCATATCCACTTCGCGACAACTGGACACAATCACGTTTCAGGCGAACGGTTACTTTGTTCTACCATCTTTTATTTGTTACAAAGGTTTTCTCACAAATACCATTACGACAACTACCAAACTCCTTTTCACGCTATACAAAGTTGTGTCTAAAGCGTTAACTACTAATTTTATTTGTACGCTGGGATTAAAACTGCGGCAAAAATGACCAGAATTTCAAATTCATAATGCCTACAAAGCCCTAAAGAGAATTTAATTTAAATTTCCACGATTATTGTAAAAACGCCACCAACAGCAATTATATTTTTATATCTAACTACTACCAAAGCGAAGCCGAGATTATCCTAATATTAATATAAATACTTGAAGCTACTTATCCACTCGTCCTGCCCGATAGAACTGTGGGTGAGTCGCGAGCGGCTTTGTGTGCCCAAACGCGCTTCTTAATACCATCGTACGGTTAATGTACGCAAAACAAAAATTTCTGTGCGAAAGCTTTGCCTTTTACACGACATTCTTTATTTATGGGCGTGCACGCTCGCCCCACTTTACGAATGGATGTTCAAATGAAAGCGAGTTGCAAAAACATATTATGTAGAAAAATGTGCTACACAAGCCAACATACACGGATTCATTTACACAATATTTTTATTGAAACGCGACATTCAAAATAATACATACAACGCTTTATATTTTCGTTTCTATTTAGATTATAATGTTACTTGATCTCGTTCGGAGGGATCCATTTTTTTTTTAACTGCAATGACAAATAAGCAGCGAAACCCAAAACTTGAAACAATATCTACTGCGATCACAATCACAAATTTAAAAAAAACTCCACACTGAAAAGCAAACAATTTTCGAACTTACAACAAAAAATATTTGTATGCACGTACAACAGTTAACGCAACTGTTAATTGTGTTATAAGCGCATAAACGAGTTCCATTCAAAATGATAGAATTGTGTGAATTTGCTTCAAAAGTAAAGCAATCAATCTATCAGTAAATGCCTATGTTCACCATAACATCGAATCAAAATCCAATTTAGTAAAGCCGAGATCCCACTGACGGATCAACCGGAAACGATTAATTCGATATGCTCTGACATCATGATTAAGTGCCTTTCTGTGTCAATAAATATTAGCACTTTGAATTTTAGATAGATATTAATCAGCTTTTTATATGGGTACGCTACATAAATACGAAAAACTCTATTCCATTCCCCGAGAACCATTCGAGCATTTGATTCTTCGAACTTATGAAAATCGGAAAACTAACAAAACGCATTTACGACTTTCGGTAAAATAAATTTCGTGATTTTTAATAATAGACAGTATAATTCTTAGGTATTATGAAATTCGGACTTTTGAAAATCGGAACATCGAAATTCGGAATAAAATATTTTGGAGTATTTGGTGTTCCCTTTTTATATCAAGAAGCTTGTTGAAAATAATGCATGGCTGATGAAACGGTTTGAAAATTGTTATAAGGAACATGGTAATTCTATTTTATTCTCTAATAGTAAAAACGAATTAAGTAGAATCCTTAAATAAATTGGCTTCAAAAATGTAAGTGGATGAAGTAGCTAGTTGCCCGCTCGCCTTCGACGGCGAAAGTAATTTCCTTCTTATAACTACTGTTTTTGTTCCTACATATGTTCTACATAAATCGTATTTTATGCAAATGACGTCAGCAACAGTCCTACAACTTATGTCAACAGAAATATTATATTATATATCAATCTCTTTTAATAAAAGTAGCTACAAAGTTACAACTCAATTACAGTTTGCATGTTGGTATTCCGATTAAGATCACAATTTTCCGATCATTGACTCACATTTCGAAAAATCTTTCCCTACATTGTATTTATTAATATGTACAGTTCTACTTACCATGTTTTTTCAACATGCAATCGCCTGAAAACTGAAAATTGTTTCTTTGAACTTTCTACAAAATGTCCCCTGAGCAATTACAGGGGCAATAACATATAATTACTGACATGGAGTGGGGTAATCATGTCGTCAAATTATAATTAACGTTAGCCCTTATTTAGTATTAAAAAAATATATATATATTTCACATAAACCTACAAGGGCACTTATGAAACGTCAAAGCTAGGTGCACGGTTCCAATTGGTCTAGTTACAAGATAATTATATAGGTATTGTAGGTAGAAGTGTTGACAATAAATACTTAAATAATAATTAATGATTAGCTACTTTATTTTCTAGAATTTAGTTATGAATAAATGCTGAATGTATACCAAATTCACCTAAGTACCCAGCATATTTTATCGTAATTTAACTTATTCATATGTGATACAAATTGTTGCCCCACGGTAATACTGCGAACGACCACAGAAAATGGGGCATCTAAACAGTCACACAAAATTAATAATACAGGCGAATGGTCGCAGCTGGGCCAGCATTTAATTCTTGATATGATATGTTAAGCAAAGTTTAAGTAATACTTAACTTGATTGAGGTTGCAGGCTTATTATAAAAGTTATGCTTAATAGGTACCTTTTTTTTTCGGTGGGTAATTATCAAATATCTTTTCCCGCTCTGGGCGGAGCGGAAGGGCGTGTCAGACTCTTACTAACTAAAACCCACTCGTGTTCCTTCAGTTGCCTGTACGTTGCCAGGGGCC
Source organism: Xanthia icteritia (assembly GCA_949128155.2). NCBI lineage: Eukaryota > Metazoa > Arthropoda > Insecta > Lepidoptera > Noctuidae > Xanthia > Xanthia icteritia. Next base: position 12,103,518 of record OX421930.2, read on the forward strand.
ACGGTATCCCTTTCGGACTTTCCCGCAACCCCGGCAGGCATCGGTCCCATCAGACCCCTTCAGTTGTGCTGACATCTCTTTGCGGCGCGCATGAAACGCAACGCGCCGTCGACCCAGGCATATATATAGGTGATTCCCGACGCCCAGGGGGTCTCCTGCGGCGGCTAGGTGCGTGAGGGCGCGAAGTTTGCCTCTCCCTCACGCGTTCCGCCTCCTCCTTCGCGAGCATTACTGGAAGGAGGTGACGGCCTCCCATGCCCTCTCGCTCCGTACCATGGCCTGGACCAGGGCTGGATGCGAGAGATCCCCGCCACCGATCGCCTCCACGAGGACACAGCGATGCTCTGCTCAAGCCGGGCAGACCTCCACCGTATGCTCCACCGTGTCCTCCGGGTGATCCACGCAGTGATGACACCCGGGCGTTTCATCCCGCCTGATACGAAACAGAAACCTCCTGAAACAACCGTGTCCGGTGAGGACGCCGTGGCGCCTCTCTAGCCACTTTGCGACAATCCCGCCGGAGCTCTGTCCGTTGTGCCGTGATTTCTCGCGGCAGCGGAATTACGCCCCGGCGATTCGCCTCCTCGCGCCACTCCCAAATGTGCGCGAGGACTTTTGCCTCCAGATCCCATGGAGACAATCCGGCAAGGAGGCTTGCCACCTCACCGGAGACCGAGACCGTGCGGTATACCCAGACCAGCCGGGCGGCCACGACCCTCTGGGACGCGTTCAACCGGCGGGCTGGCCGCCGCCTCAATGAACGCGCCCACACCGGTGCCCCGTAAAGGGCCATGGACCGCACGAGCGCCCGCGTAGAGCCTCCAGCAGGAGGCATTTGGACCCCCTAGATCGGGCAGGAGCCGCTTCAAGGCAGCCCCGGCCCGCTCCAGTCCGAGAGCCAAACGTCGAAAATGCTCCACGAAGCTCCACCGGCTGTCGAGGACGAGTCCTAGGTACTTCATCGTCGACTCGACGCCGATGTGAACTCCTCCTACCGTTATTTATGAATCCGACGGTGGCGCGTTTGGAGGACCATGAAAACACATGGCCTCGGACTTGTGCAGGGCCACCTCGAGTTCCAATTGCTGGATTCTATCTACAATTGCCGCAACCCCGCGTGTCGCTAGTTCGGCCGCCGCCTGGTGCGACCTTCTCTGCGCCAAAACCAATGTGTCGTCAGCGTAACAAACGACGCTGACGTCGCTAGGTCGGTGCGCAACACCCATGCTTAATAGGTACCTATAATGACAATGTTTTATTATGAAGCTAATAGAATTGAATCAACTCTTAAAATATCTTTGCTTAATCTCGCGACAATCTAAGAAGTCTGATTTGCAATTTTTCATTATACATGCCGCGATAACTTTGTATGAACGTCTACGTACGAAATCAAAAAATCAAATTCGTAATCCTAATTAATTATTATGTTATCCATACACTATAACAATGGGTATCATTCGTAAGCACCAAGTTTCATTTTATATTGGAAAAATCCACTCAAAAACATGAATTAATCGTTGATTAATATTCCGACAGGAAGTCATTACAATGTCATGTCTTTGGGTTCGTTACCGTAGTGCTGTGACCGTTTTAAGGAATTTTTTGACTGAATAAAATCGATACTTTTACACACATTACATTTAGAAAAGAGAGAAACGTATAATTACTGTATTATTAAATGTTAAAACATAGTTTAAAAAAATCTGATCACATATAGTTTTAGCTTTATTGTGATATTTAATAGATCAATATAATAGCTTGTCCACTCTGAAATGATGCGCCCCATTATCGCATTACCGTGTGCGTAAATGCGGTAGTGGGGCGCGTCGTTTCAGAGTGGACAAGCTTTAGCAGCTGGATGAGAGTTGCCGAGAATCGAGCTGAAAGCGTGCAATTGGAGAGGCCTATGTCTAGCAGTGAACTGCTGTAGACTGTTCATGATGACGTGTAATAAAACGATATGCCTTGAGAATCCGTTTCAAGTAACGTGAATAAATTGTCGATTACAAACTCTAAGTATGATAAATCGATATGTCTCAAGAATCAGTTTTTAAAACAACCGATTTTTTTCCCGTCACTACAAAAAGTATTTTGATGGGTGTCAAATCAGGCTTAGATTGTTGCGAGATTAATGCTTTGAACCTGCGTGAAGCAAAGAAAAATATACCTATACATAGTATTGCAATCAATAAAACTACTTTCCCGACACGGAGTATTACACAAGGGTTTTCTATTTACCCAATTGAGTACGAAGCCCACAAAAAACAAACGGGCTCGATAAATGGCTCTACCGTCCCAGTGGACTACATAAAGATGAACGCCAGTGTTTAGTCATGACGAAATGACACAGGACACATTAATTATTCTGTAACGCTAATAGCTTGACCACGAAAACCAGTTTGAAATCCCTTTTATGTCCTACATATGTGCCAAATATTGTTCGCTCGTATGTCAGTGTCATAGGTCTCCGCCTAAATTAGGTGTATGTTCCCAGTTTGTAAGTAGGATAATCTCTGACGGGTGACGTCTTTTACACTTTCGACTCCACCCACTTTTCATAGAACTCATACGCCATGCCGCCATACATATTGGAAGTGAACCCTCCGGGAGGGTTGCCGGCATTACGTTTGCGCTAAAGTTAACCATCGCGAACGGTCAACGGCATTAGGTTTAAAACCGTGTTATAAAACACTGTAAAACGAAGTAAAATAGTGCTTTTTTCGTCGCTATACGTAGTTTCCAACCATTTAAATTTTTAGTTTATATTGGTAAAGAGAACAAAAAAACAAAAAAAACTTGTATTTTAAAACCAATACATATACAAATAAATCTTGTATATATCAGATTTTATTTTCACGGTTTATAATGATGTATTCGCTAAGAACAACCTACATTTAAAATGAGCCCCCTGCAAGAGCTCTCGGCTCCCTTATGCAACTAGGTGAACCCTCAAGGAGGGCTCCAAGCACTGAACATGTTACGTCTTCATTTAGCGGTCCTAAAGTGACTGGGACAAAAAATTAAATGAAAATATGTAGATTCTGTGCTGTCCTTTACATTATCTAAACTTATACTAAGGTAAAATTGTTGGTCTGTAAGAGGTAATCTCTGGAAGTAAAAATCTGATTTCAAAAACACTTTCACTGATAGCTACACTATTGTCAAGTGCCATAGGATATTATGTACCTATTATGGTATAGCTAACTTCCACGCGGACGCGGTCGCAGGCAGAAGCTAATCAAAGATTAAGTGCCTTCTCATACGTCCCGGTTGCCCGAAAGCCGGTGCCGGGTACCCGGCAGCTGTACGTTATAAAACGTACGTACGTACGTGTGAAAGATAACATACATGCCCATACACTTAGCCGACAACCAGGACGTATGAAAAGGCACTAACTCTCATTGGTATGTTGATGCCGCTATCGTCAGCTTCAGTACTTGAACGAAAGAGTTACTCATCGTTGACCCGATCCTACCTACCGTAGCGTAATGTTTACGGTTACTTTAATGAATACTCCAATAAGAACGAGCCTGGGCTCGTTAGATCGGTAGAAAAATATTAGACCGCTTTTTACTTTTTGATACACAGAATAAGTAATAAAAGAAATAACCCGTATCACGCGTTAAGGCTCGACGTTTATTTGGGTAGATAATTAATAAAATACGTGTTTGGCGACCAAAGTGTTAATGTGTACAAAAAGGTTATTTGTATTGTAGGTAGCATTTATGTGTCTAGATTTTGGTCTCTTAATACAAATATTAATCATATTTTTTTTGGAAGCCTGGGTTGTACGTATTAATAAAGTCTAAAACCCATTACAAATATGTCATCTGATAAAACCAATAAAGTAACATATCAGATTAAATTTTGAAATAAGTCTCGTCACAGGCTGAGGTAACCCGTCTAAAGAGCTAAGCAGTGAATACTTTAACCCACCACGAACACCACGCGAGCGCACCGGCTTGATTAAAGCGAGTATTTTATGGTTACTTACATATTTGATTGGCTACAAAAGCTTTATACATATTATGTTATGTGTTCAGTATAAATTAAGTTTCATCTTTAGGTACACAAAGACCAGACCGACGCTCGGAATGTTTGACTTGGGAGTCTATTCTGTTTGCCCAGTCCGCGCAATCAGCGCGGACTTGTGTGGATAAAACTAGCCTGCGGGCTGCATCCAGCACCACTGCGCTCTAATCGATGCTAATATAAAGTAGACTGGCCCCGTTCTATATTTTGATCGTAAAATATTAGGGATTGAATGAAACGTATACTGTATGGAGGTGTTTCACAATTTATTCGTAAAAGATTTGCATGTGAAGAGACATGAAAAACGTCATCATCATATCAGGAATGACATACTGAGGAGTATATCATTCCTGATACGATGATGCCGTTTTTCCGTTACTCCTAACAAAGTGACTCTTAAGAAGTGAATCAATGAAGCAATAATATATGTATATTATATAAGGGAGGCTATATGTAGTGCAGGTTTGATAATTAAATGCACATTTTACATCGATCTATTTCTGAACTTAGCTAAAGTTATCGATTAAGTGCTGAATTTACCTTCGAACTAAGTTTTCCTCTACCTACTAATTCCGTACCCCAACTTTGGTCCCAGAATACATACTCATGAAGTTTGGTAAACTTGTCGACACGGTGTTTCGATAAACATTACAGATACTATATTTTCAAAGGCGCTTGTTACTTAAATATTTATTTACGACAAGGTCAGTAGCGTTCAACGCGATGTCCACTGATATTAATCTTTAGAGTAATTTTTAAATGTACTTATATCAACGAAAAACCACAAAAAAAATGTATTAAAAAGCTGGCACAAATAAATAAACTATAATGGTTATAAATTCTACGATGAAATATTATGTTTGTGCAAAACATTATTTTATATAAAATACCTATCTATCATATCACTACTGGGATTAACATCATTTTATGCATTCTCAATTTTTAGGGTTCCGTACCTGAAAAATAAAAAACGGAACCCTTATAGGATCACTTAGTCACAGTATTGCAATGCGGTATGGATTGCAATACTGTGACAGTAGCGGAACTAATGTACTTGCGTAGAGCTACGGCCGGGATATCGAGAGGAGTCGAACACGCTTAGTATGCGCACACTAACGTTGAGAGTGCGCTTAATTATAATTTTGCACACTTGTTCTGTGTTCTTCACAGCTAAATACTACAAGGATTTAAGATTCCATAAATTTGCTATAACCCATTTTAAGCAGAATTTCCTTTCGAAGGGTGTTTGAGTGTAGTGTAAGTTTCCAATGTAATGTACTTACTAAGTAATTTGAATTTAAATCACGACCATGCTCATGTTTCTCTCAAACTTTTTTGATAAGATTGTTCATACGAATGCAAATACATTACATAGTTAAATTTAAAAATAGAAAACTGAAAAAAAATATATAAATATCTGGCATTGCAACACAAATGTAAATGTATATAGCTACTTGTAAATAAATGATTACATAATATTAATCACATTTATTTTATTTCCCTTTTTGCTACAACCCTTGCACATCTGCGTGTGACAGTGTAAATACCTACACGGGCGGCGATGTTGTCCGACATCAAAGACGTTTCGCTACTGTATGGATTGTAATACTGTGACTTCGTTGTCCGTCCGTCTGTCTGTCAAGACACCTTTTTCTCAGGAACGCGTGAAAGTATAAAGTTGAAATAAATTACTGACGCATATTTTCCCCCAATTTGTTATTCTCGTGTTTTTTTTCTTTGCGTCATATTTACCGCAAATAAACGTATTTTCTTTCTTTTCTTCTTTCTACTTAAAGTAAAACGCTTGCCTGGGTTCAAATCCACGAACTGCAACTCGTAAGTCGCGGCCGCTACCACTAGGCCACCACTGCTCTCCGCGGTCGCCACTCCAGAACCTTTCGGCCCTATCGGCCATCTGTTCTGCGAGCAATGAGGATAAGACTGCCCACTGCCACTTAAGTTTGCCAATTCTTCGGGCCATGTCGGTTAGCTTAGTTCTCCTGAAAAAACTCCAAGCATAGCCGTCAAGTAGGTACTGTTATGAAACAAAATACAAAAGGTTTGTTACATTGTCATATTCAGTACAATGCATGATTTTGATTCGTTACTGACTTCGATCGAAAATTTAATTACGTACGTACCTACAGTTTTTGATTGTCCCGTATGGTGTGGTCATGTACACATCACATAATAATGTGATGAAGGTAATTCAAGCATTTTCCGAGATTGGCAATAAGTTTCATGTTTTATAAGAATTGAGGCTTATTTATTTTAATGCAATTTTTTCCTTTGTTGAAATCCTCGTGTAAATAATAAAACAGAACGAGATTAAAACACAATCTTTCTTTAAACAAAATGTATAATCGTATTAAAATCAAATGCAAACATTCAGGTTTTCTATTCAACAAGCTCACGGACCGTGAAAATAAAATGGTGTTCGTTATAAAATATGAATAATATTTTAGCGGAGTTCGTTGGCGTTAATTTGTCCCGATTCAACAAACATTATTGAGAGTTTATAAAGTAGATTAGAGCAATAGTTTGTGAGAAAGCTGCAAGCTTTGTTGCTTCTATGGATTAAACATCGTTTAACTTTGTTTAATTTGAACATTGGTTAGATGAATGTGTCCGGTTTCCCCGAATGGTATACGTACATATAACTTCGAATGGACTTAATCTGAACCTAAAAAATAAGCGCATTTATGCGTCGATTTTTCGTGGTAATAATGTTTCATGTTGCCTTTGTTGTGATAAGTAAAATAAAAATTGAACATACAATATTAACAAAAACGATTTATAAAGTTAAATTTATATGGAGGCTATTTAACTTTTTAAATGTTTATTCACACCACACAGTACATAAAAAAGCAAGGCAAATCACAATTCACAAGTCTAGACTAGGTAAAGATAAAAAATCCAATGTCTTTGTGAGACAATTCTTTTGAAATTATTTTTCTCGCATGTAAATTATCGTGCAATAAAAAACTCATTCGTTTTTTGTGAATAATCATGTATCTAAGTCTTACGTTTAGCCATTTGTAACCACGCAGCTATCTCTGCTTATGTTACAAAAGGCAGCAGAATTAAAAATTTCTACAGGTGAATAACATCATCCACTTTTATTCCATACAACAAAGGAAAGCCTGTAGAGTTCAAATTATTAACTCAGGAATTATTTATGGCAAAGAAACCGTATCTGAATCAGAACTGCATGTATTTGGCACCAGAAATAGGTTACGAACGAAAGTTCTTCTATAATATACTCCAATATCTCTCGAGTGTCGTTGAGAAGATAAGCGATCTGTTAGAAAATCCAAGTATTTTTCGTACGGAAGTTGCACAGCTGTAATGATTTCCCGGTTGACATCTATAAAGTTGGCACAGATTAATAACCTTCAATGTACAGCACTAAAGAAAGCCAGGTACAGTCACGTCCACATATATTTTATGTTGTTTTTCCTTATAGAACTGTCGCGGATGTTTCGTGGAATAAATGTTCGTATTTTCATTCGTTCTGTTCTATATTTTTGATTGATTGCGTCCTAATGTCGGATTAGTTAGAAGTTTTGTAAGCGTTTCTTGTTAAATAAATGTTTCTTCTTTACATGTAGGCAATGCGAAAATAATTAGGTACCAACTAAAACTATTAATATCTTTATTATTTGCAAAGTAGGTATGGCACACGGTCCACACTATTCAAATATTCAGAAAATGAATTGAAATAACTTTCTAGCGAGCTCACTTTTGTTATCAAAAACAAAATTACATTACATTGAAAGTGACATTACAACTAGTTCTTCATAGGGGATTCAGTCAATTGAAGTTTTTCTTTCAGAATAGCCCAACATGTGAGCGTGGTCAGGTCGTTTCTAAGAACCTGGTGCTGTTTAATAAATTATCCGTATGTTATCTGTTTGACCAGCTTCTTCTTATCATTTCAAAGATATTTAATCACTCGCAATTTATAACCTATCTAGTAATTATTATGAAAATGATATTTATTTTCTAAAAAATCATTTATATAATGACAAAGAGCCTGGAAGGCCTTTTATATCTACAAGTGTTGAAATATTTCATACCTATTCAGTATCGATCCAGAGTTTAGACACATATAAACAAAGTTACACTCTTTAAAAGCTTGCTTTAGCATAGCATCATAAAGACAAGGGTATTTTAATGTGAAAAATAATATTGATGAGACATTTCCATCAAACGTTATGCTTTTATAACTCAAACTCAAACTCAAAGCATTTATTTCAAATAAACCAATTACAGACACTTTTGAATTGTCAAGGAGTCGGTCAGTCAGATGAAGCTAGTTATATCAGAAGGTTATTTCCACAATCTCGAAGTATCAAATCCTTTCGGTTTGCACTTAGCTTTACGTAACGACCATATCGAGTCCATCGAACATTACATAAAAGTGATTGATTCCCGAGCCACGGCAGTGAGACACCGAAGAATTGAGCCCAACTGCTGTAATGATTGCCCATTTCGGCGTCGTTAAGAGAAACCTTTCGATATACCTACCGATGTGTTCGCGCGTTCGTTACAGAACTGAGGCGTTTTCGTTTTCTCAATGTATTCGATGCCGAATAAACTGTGTGCCATCTGCTCCCGAAACGCTTGTTAACTGAACAGATTACATTTGTTAAGGAGAGACCTCTTGAAAAGAATTTGAATTTATTCTGGTTACGCTCTGGGTGAGCGTATAATTATATTTCAAGATTTAAATTGTTAATGCTCAAACTTTTAATGAAATTCCATTAACAAAATAAATTGTTGGACCTTTAAGGAGAAACCTCTCGGCGTGGTTTACGTCCGCATTATTTGCGGTTGCTAGTGTTGCAACAAAGCTCCCATAAACTCCCATTGCAATGTTCCGGCGTGCCCGCATGCGGTTGAAACCCCGCAAAGAAGGCGGGACTAAATCGGAAACGTTAGAAATAGCAAAGCTGGCATGTAGTTTCAGTAGTAACCATAAACGTTAGCAAACCATACCTAATAGAAATACATGAAACTTAAAAATTTGATTAGCCTACATTTTTACTGTTTTACATTCATACAAGAGCTACGACTTCAGAACCGCATGCGGGCGCAGAAAAAACCGCTTCGCAAGTTTAGCCCCATAATCCGATTACTGGAAAATAAACGAACCCGGTTCGAACGAAACAAAACCGAGTTTCTATTTGTGCACACGTTTCAGGCAACATGAGGGATAACAACAGTATTTGAAATTCACTGTTGAAATTAGATCTTCCACATTGATTGTCACAGCGGGTGGACATTATTTTACTGATTCGTCCTAAATCATCCCGATTTATTGGATGGTTTCACAATATAATACTATTATTATTTACTATTCGATGAGAGATCATGTGGCAAGCTATCTACTCTATATCTAGTCATCTTGCACGGCACCCATGGGTATAAGTACAGATCGTAAAACTACTCATAAACAATGCCTTATAACATTATGGCAAACAAATCATTACCCTAGCAATTAAGAGTTAAATAAGTGAGTGAGCAGTGATAGCATAGTCGTGTGACCGTCTGACTGCCAAGCCATAGGTCTCGAGTTCGAACCCAAGGCACGCACCTCTGACTTTTCGGATTCATGTGCGTATTGTATAATTATCACTTGCTTCAAAAACGGTGAAGGAAAACATCGTAAGGAAACCGGCATGCCTGAGATATTTCTCGACGGCATGTGAAGCCAAGTCAGAGGCCGGCAAACTCTCGACACCTGATTAATCAACCAAACGAAAAAGAAAGAAGTATAAGTGGGTTAAGTACGGTGTCTTACCTACATCAGATACTGCTGTGATGCAGTTAGTATGATCTGTATTACAGTACCTTTTGAATGGAAATAGATGATGAAGAATAGCGTTTTTTATCTACTGAATATATAATGCACGCGGTAGGGCCGCGTATATTCACTAGATGGCTTTTCCGCAAATGAAATACTCCAAGAGTTTTCCGCAAAAAAATAAAACATTTCAACTTTTTCGCTGTTATCTATCACTCTTATTCAGTGTGTGCACTTCTGTTTCCAATTGTGCTTTTATGTCACTCTTCGTTATTAATGGGTTTTTATAGCAAATAGCTATAGCTTAGTGTGTGGCTATAATGCTATCGTTAAGAGTCTATAATACCTGAAATTGCTTAGCATGCTCCTTCGTTATATCAAAAATACTGCAGCATCAATTTTGAAATAAATATATGTTAAAGTTGAGGATTAATGTTAAGTATTATGTTTGACGAAAACACGAATCCATAAAAAATTATCGATGGCAAAAATTTACAAAATTACCTCCAAAACGAACAATAAGCCGCTAAGTACCTATTAAAAAAATACTTCAAATATTGATCATGAAACTTTGCATAATAACTGAACGTAATAAAGCAGATCTATACTTTTTTTTTTTTTATCACCATTATTTAAACCCTAAAAATAAATTACCTAGAATATCGGCGCCTTATAGCTGCCAGCACCCCACTCAGTCTCGCTCTCACTAATTCCGCGAGCAGTATGGTGCGAGCGAGATAAAAAGTGAATTTGAGCTGAGGTAGCATGGGCTTTGAAGATATAACGTGCAAGACTTTTCATTACCAAGAATTGCTTACGTCATATAATTTTCAGGGAAACATTAAAACAGCTTATCCAATGATGAACCGTGATTGTAGTACATCGGATGCAAACAGACCGCGCCTGTATTCGCGTCAATTTACCTAAAATCGCGCGCCACAGTGGCCCCAGTACATAATATTGTCATCATTGGAACGTTCGACAAACAACATGTCAAGCCTCATTATTTGGTAAACCGTGTTCCTCTCGAAACCATTACATAGCTTAATAGCTCATTATTATAATGGGCGGTTAAGCTTGAATTACGCACAATTTTTCACCAATAAATTCAGGGTATTTTTTAGAAAGTAGATGACCATTGTTGTATTACTAAAAGAATATAATATTAATTCTTTCATATGCACATTTTTATGAAAGGAATTACCATTAATTACTTCATCAAACTGTGCATTTAAATACATCTTATGATCTTTGTGAACAGGTTTTTCTTTAACCGCATAGGCATTTTATTCAAAACTCTTACAAATAAAAGACATTTACCTATTGCGCTAACTATGAGCATAGGTTTACCTAAATCATAATCTTGATTTTACGATAGGTACGTAACTTAGTTGTCGATAGTTTTCCACCAACATTTTAAACCATGCTGTGTTAAAGGAACCAATTAAGTAGTGCTGTCACGCGGCGCTAACTTTACCTATATTTTTCCACAGCCGAAACATTATTATAGTTATAAAACATGAATTTGACATTGTTCTAGTCCTAATAGCATAACACAAATTGTCTTTCAACACGAACCATGTCTCGAGTGTATAAGTTTATATTAATTAAGTATATAGGGTTGGAGGACGTGGGGCCTGATAAGACCAACAGTGAGATAAGGAAAACAAAATATAATTAAATAATGTCAGAATATGGTGGAGGTTCGCTGCTTTCATACTGTAAACCTACAGTTTACCGATGCCGTATTTGAACGTTTGCAATCGGAGCGATTCTATTGCCATTTATCGAGCAGACCTATAAACCCAGGGCTGTAGTAGATCCAATCAAGTGATCATGCCAAACAAAATATAACGTGTCATGACGACAAGTAGCTGTGTGCTAAGTACCTACCTACTTAGCACACAGTTATTAAAATATCGTCAACTCCAACCAAGTTCTTAATTGTCTACGAAATAATATTTTAGGTGCAATAAGCACTTCCCCCAAATTATGAGGTGAAGGAAATAACATCTTGTAATAACTTTATCGAAGAAAATATTATGAATTTACTTAATGAAAATGGCAGTAAAATTAAATATTTCGAATACATAAACAAATAAAGTTTAATGGCACTCTATCAGAAATGAAACGTTTAGATATAAATGGCCATGAACTTAAGATATTTATTATAAAAAAAAAAATAACTGAGTAGGCAGGCAGGAAGAAAGCGAACGGCAATAAGTCAGTTTCAAAGTATCGCAGAATAATTCACGTCTTACGAGCGTGAATCGTGATTTATCTCACGTTCGCCTCCACAGTGCTCCTTATGCAACTCATCTCAAAAAGCGTAACAACCTTGACCTAAAACTAGGCAAGACTGAACTGGTTAAGATAAAAGGTTTGATAAAATAAACTTTGTTACGTTATTTCAGCTTTAGGCTTGCTTATCAGATAAGCAACTCAGTTAGGCTCCAAATTCTTAAATTTAGAAATGAAAACTTCTTATTGACAGATTTGTAGATTTCTCTTTATTTTACTTATTTGATGATGATAACCCCAACCTCCTTATCACGGCGGGTTAAACCCCATTCATAAGTTTTCCCACCACCTACTCGCAAACTTAACCTGAAGCAAGTCATTAAAGCCCTAGACTAGGCTTTAGCCGGGCATTACGACCCGCTTGTGCATAATATGATTTGAATTTGGAACCTCAATTTGTATGAAAACTTTTACCTTAAGGTACCATGTCGTCCCGACCACAGGCAGCAACTGCACGCGACGTGTCGCGGCGTCATGTCGAGGCGACACGTCGCGTCGTCATGTCGCTGCAGTCATAATTCCGAACCCGACCGCAGCCCGTATTCCAGTCGGTAGATAGATGATAGAAAAACGTGTTATCGCTGGAGCGTTGGCAGCACTACTGGTCTGCAGTCGGGCTGCACGTGTTGCCTGTCACTCACCCGTAGCTGTCAACTACCGACGTATCGCTAGATACGGAAGGCATTTCACAGAAATTAATGGATTTAGTTTTTCAAGACATCGCCAAGCGGCTGGTCGACTCTTCACGTCACCAGAGGGCTGGCCTATTCTTTGGCCAAAGAATCAGCATTGCCATTCAACGTGGCAATGCCGCCAGCCTTTGGGCACTTTTCTTGTTGACAGCGATGCGGATGAATTTTTAATGCCCTATAATTATTCCGCCCCCCTTTTTATATACTTGTACATATTAATATTTTCCTTTATTTCATTTAAACACTTATTAATTACATTTTTAAATATTAGTATATAAAAAAAAACATTTAAAATATATAAAATAGTAGCCCACCGGTATCGGGAACAGGTTCCAAGCTACCGGCGGTCAGGGCTCCAGAGAGAGGAACCTCCTAACAATGCGAGCGGTGTCCAGGAGTACCGCTTTCTGAATCAAGCCCTTAATCCAGCTGCCCAACGATAGCCTCCTTAGGTGTTGATCGAGGCTCTTGGCAACTAAGCTATTGGCTGATACGACTATCGGCACAATAATCGCTGAGTCCACATCCCACATGTCGACAACCTCGCGAGCCAAGTCAAGATACTTAATTTGTTAATCTTTCTCGGCTTTCACGAAGTTCCCGTCATGCGGGACCGTTATGTCAATAATCATTGCGCGCCACTCTCCTCGATCCACCACCACTATATCAGGCTTATTGGCAATAATAGTCCTGTCAGTGATGATGGATCGATCCCAGTACAATGTGATATTTCCATTTTCGAGAACTGGGTCGGGCACATACCTGTAGTACGGTACTTCCGATTCCACAAGGCTGTATTTCAGAGCAAGTTGCTCATGGATAATCCTGGCTACAAGGTTGTGTCTATGCAAGTAGTCTTCGTTAGCTAGACGAAAACACCCGGAGGTAATGTGTCGGATTGATTCTCCCGGACGGTAACATGCCCGACAGATGTCCGTGCCGTCCTTCACAAAGAATCTCCGGTAATTGTGAGTAAACATATCAAATGCATCACCCACGTGATATGCAGTTAGCAGTGTACGGACCCTCCTATCCAGGGTGTCGAGTTCGGTCTGAGTCTATTTGAGTATGCCGAAAGAATACATCAAAACCGGCATGACCCAACAGTTGAAGGCGCGCACCTTGTTTCCGCCTGATAGAAGACTATTAAATACTTTCTTCAGGCGACCAAACAAACTCAATTTTGCATTTATAATATCAGTTAGGATAACGTTCGCATTAGTAGTATACCTAACAAAAGACATTTTGTCAATCATAACGTAATTATGTCGGCTTACTTTGCATGGAAGTGCAATATGACGTACAATAGGGCATGACGCGTAACTATTCTTTTCCACCATCTTTGAATGTAATATACTGTTTACTCGTTGGTTTACTGCATAATAACTCTTTGGTTTACCGTCATGGGGTCTGATGATAAACCTTGGATGAAGAAAAACACCAATAGTTACAAACAAACGTATTTACATGATTTAAAAACTAACAGACTTAAAATAATAATATTAATTATGTCATCCTCTTAGCACACTGCTGAAGGATTCAGGGCTTGGCTATCGGTTGAGGAGAGGTGGTCAGGTTATATCTCATCTCCTCTACATGGATGACCTAAAACTCTTTGCCCTCATCAATTTGCACCAAATTCCATCCTGATGGAGCTACTGAAAGTAACTGAAACTTTCAGTAGCGCCATCAGGATGGAATTTGGTGTGAACAAATGTACGGTCATGCATGTAAAGCGAGGGGAGATTGTGGAATCCGTGGGAACCCAACTCTCGGATTCCATAAACCTTAGAGTCTTCTCCGCATCCGAAACCTATAAGAATTTGGGTATGTCGGAAGCGTTGGGCATCAATGTTACTGACAGAAGCTTACGACTAACTATAAGGACAGCTCTCTAGGCCCTCTCCAACTTAAGCAAAGAAGTTTTTGGGAGTCCGCTCCATACCGTTATGCAATATGGTAGGATTGATTGAACTAGTGCATGATATACGGTGTCAATAGTAAATTTATGAAAACAAATATAAATTTTCGCGTTCTCGCTGTAAGTGCGCCTACGTGCGGCTGAAAACTAAGACCCCTGTCAATCTAGATATCCAAATATTTGATAACAGCCGTTTTAAGAGCAGGACATGAGCAAGAATTGTCTTACAGGGAGGAGCATTGTGTGTTGTTAATGAAAAATATGAATAAGAACAGATCGCGTGATTTTTTATGGAAAAGGGAATATAGATCGTTTTAGATACATTAAGAGTGAGTTTATTATTTTTTATCCACTCTGCGACCATGTTGAGATCGAGCTGAGCATTTGAATAAACTTCTTCCGATGTGTCCTCGTGAAAAAGCAGAGCTGTGTCGTCCGCAAAGGTGACGATCCTGCCAGCACGCTATTTGAGGTTACAAAGGTCGTTGATATACGTCAAAAATAATGTGGGACTAAGAATACTTCCCTGTGGTACCCCATAGGTGATATCAAGATCAACACTGCTCATATCACCAACCCTTACTCTCTGCATGAGATTTGTGAGGTAACCAGAAAATTATTTAAGTTGCGTTCCTAACACTCCAATCCCCTTCAGCTTCTCGAGGAGGAGCGGGGCAGAGACTGTCACAAAAGCTTTTGCTAGGTCCAGAAATATCACCAGCACCTTTTGTTTACTCTTGGACGGCATCACTTGTTGACTTTCCGGATCGGAAACCAAACTGAAAAGGTGATAAAAGTTTGTTTGACTCGAGGTACTTAGTAAAACGTTTGTTTATTAATATTTCCAGAATCTTGGATACCGTTGGCAAAATGGAAATAGGTCGGAAATTATTGACACAGCCCCTGTCCCCCCCTCTTATGTATTGTATATTTAATTCGATCAACCGCATTTAAAAACTGGTCAGCTTCTCGCGTCCGTTAAAGACTTGCAGTTATGATTCTTAGCTACTTCCTCTTTTTACGATAGCATTTTTAATCACGCCAAAATAACGACATACCTTCGTCATTTCAATTCCAATATTTATTTACATGTTTTTAAAAAACCTCGTTTAAGTATGAATAGGTGCTTTCTCTTAAATTCTTTTATGCCGAAATAGAATAATACAAGATGCTTTTACTCTGCAATTAAAGCAATGAGTGGAAAATAAGGAAATCTCGCTAATAAAAATTCAAGTAGATCAATGCGAACGCATTAAAGTAGGGAGAAGTAATCAAATAAAATTATTCAGGTGTATCCCTTTACGTATTCAAAGCCACCCTCAAGGGGTCGTTAAAGCTTACTTATATAAGATTGAAAACTGCTTGACCCGCTACGGAATGCGACCGCACTTGTGAAATGGAAAAATAATGAATGCTTAAATTTTTGGAGATGCTCCAGTTCGTTTTATTTAAGTAGCTCTCTCGCTGAAGTTTCCACGTCCCGTTTTCAGCTGAAGTTGAAGTTATCTAGACAGTAGACACCCAGAAACCTTCGCCCTTCACTTGAGTGGGTTTTATGACAGATGACACGTTGCATATTTTAAGTTAGGTACCTAATCTCGGATAATTGCTTAGTGATATTATTTGTTTTGTTTTGCTTACAATTGAATTTACTTTTGTCATACTGGTTTCTCCGGTATTTACCTAAAACTATTTATTTATTTATTTATTTATTTTATTCATAAGTTCACATAAGTATAAATTACATAGAAGTTACATTATTACAAAGTTACATATTAATATTAGAGGAAAATATTAAACTATGCCTAAAATAAGTCTAGTGTATAACTTATATATATTGGTTAAAAGCCTTCTGAATTCAATAGCGACCTGCCTGATGTAGGTTTATTCAAACCTGTGTTTCAGGCCATCACTTAACATCGCTGAGTGCTGTAGTGGACTATTATGTTACTGAACATAGAGCTAGCATTGATACATAATAATTATATTTTAAAATAAAAATTGACTTAACATTAATAAACTTATTTCATTACTTCTAGCAATTTTTCAGTGTCTGAGTAATTAAATGTTGCTAAGTATTCACTCAACATTTCACTACATTTTTTACAATTTACACTATATATACTTAGAGACTTATTAAAAAGTGACTGATATAATCATTTTATTTAATGTTTTTCACTTAGTAATTACCTAGCGTAAACATTCTTCAATTTCCAGGATACTTACTTATTTAATATCACATGTTTATTTAAGTCTCTTTAAAATATCGTTAGATTTTTTTTGCGTGTGCAAAATAACATAACTTCCTCTACTCACACGAACTCACATGCAGCAGGGTAATCAACGCTGCCCTTATTTATAATTATACCACTCCACCAGCTAAATTATATTTTATATGAGTTGGATAAACTTAACGTCAAGTCTGGTTAAGTTGTTAGAATGGTTGGTCCAGTGGTCGCAGGCGAATGCTGAGCATGAGGTCCTGGGTTCGATTCCCGGGTTGGCCAGTGTTATTGGGTTTTTCCATCTGGAATTTCTCAGTTGCAGCCTGAAGTCTGAATTAATGCCCAGTTGATGGAAATAGGCTCGCCCTCTATTGCATGGGGCTTAAACGTAACTGGCGAAATGTGGGGGTAATATTATAGGTAGGTGCACCTCTGCCTAACCCAGCGGGGATTACAGGCGTCATGTTATCTTATGATATTTTTAGTAAACAATTTCATATAGTTATTACCGTATTACATGGGACTTCAATATAACTGGCGAAATGTGAGTGTACCACTATAGGTCACCTCTTACGGAGAAGTTATACGATATATTATCTTTTGGTTTTTATCAGAATGCCACAGTGTCCGACCTTAAAAAAATACACGTCTCTATATTTAAATAACTGTTGCAAAGGTGCCTAATAAATTATTCATGAAAATGAGCATTAGCATGATCCGCCGGCAAGTGTTTTGACAACTTTTGAAACTGTAAACCCTTCAAAAATCTTTAGTCTATGTTCAACAGTAGACACCTCTTGGCTTACTATCTATGCAGCGAGATTGCAGCAATTCATATTTTGTTTCTCCCATAAGTAATTGTGCTGAGTAGATACTTGAAGGAAACATAATGCTGAATGCTGCATACGTCAGAGCCGCACTCAAACCAAGTTCTTATCTCGTGGAAAACTTTAATAACAATCAAGCCGGAGTCCCTCGCATTGTGTTCATAAAGACTGCATCAACACACAAGATATTTGCATCAAAAACAGATACAATCCGTGTAGGGACGTCTCAGAATATAGGTCGAGTATACCGCGCCTTGGCTACTTCACCGACCTAGGAAATACATGTACTGGATACTCTTCTTACTGCAAAATTATTTACTTTTACTGCCGAAAACTCACATTCGATTGTGGCTATCGTCACAATTGCTCTATAGAGCCATCGTTGAAAAGGCACATTCTCAGCGTTCCGTTATGAAATCCTTTAGTAAATCTATTATGCGGAACGTTGGTTTATCAATAACTCAATCAATGCTTTCAAATTCTGTTGAATAGCTTGAAAATTGTTGCTAAACTAAAGCCAAAATTTTCCTTACATCGCTGAACTTTAAACATCTACCTATATCTAGTCTGCGAGACAAACTATTTGCTAATCAATATAGGTAAGTATTTTGTAAATATCGAAATATTAGGTCTTTACCTATGAAATTGCCGTTCTGCAGTACTAGCCATTTCAAATCAAAATAATTTTTGTTTGGCTAAGAATTCTAATTTCAAATTAATTTTATTTAATAACATGGTTTCTTTTTTCCAATATTAGTCATTTGTTTATTGATTAGTGTTACATTTTCATCGTATTTCAATCTTTTTCGTCATCATGGATACGTTAAAAATTCGAGTAATTATGGAATATGAGTACCGTCGTGGCAGCAACGCGGCACAAGCGGCACGCAACATCAACGACGTTTACGGAGCTAACACTACAAACCAACGCACCACCTGTTATTGGTTTGCTCGCTTCCGATCTGGAAATTTCGACCTGAAAAATGAACCTCGCGGTCGTCCGAAGACTTTGGTCGACAATGACGAATTAAAGGCGATGGTGGAAGCTGATGATACACAATCTACGGCTGAATTAGCAGCAGCTTTCGCCTTTAGCGTCAAAACAATATTGGTCCATTTGCGTCAAATTGGCAAGGTAAAAAAGCTTGACAAATGGGTGCCCCACGAACTCAATAATCGCCAGCGCGAAGTACGCGTCGAGACGTGCCTTGCACTGCTCAACAGACACACAAATGAAGGAATTTTGAACCGCATTGTTACCTGCGATGAAAAATGGATTCTGTTTGATAACCGCAAGCGCTCAGCAAGTTGGTTGGATCCTGGTTCAGCACCTAAACAATGCCCTAAACGAAAACTTACCCCTAGAAAAGTGATGGTCACATGTTTGGTGGTCTAGCGCCGGTGTGATTCATCACAGCTTCTTACCAAACGCGGTGAGCATTACTGCAGATGTGTACTGTGAAGAACTGAACACAATGATGGAGAAGCTGGCACATCTCCAACCAGCATTGGTCAATCGCTCGTCTCCGCTGCTCCTGCATGACAACGCGCGACCTCATACTGCACGGCAGACGGTCTCCAAGTTGCAAGAACTGGGGTTGGAAGCTCTCCGTCATCCGCCCTACTCACCAGACTACTACTTTTTCCAGAATTTGGATAACTTCTTGGCGGGAAAAAAATTCAATACCCGAGAAGCAGTACAAAATGCCTTTGAAGAATTTGTTGCCTCCCGTCCAGCTGATTTCTTTAAGAAGAGCATCAATAAACTGCCACTGCGTTGGCAAAGATGCATTGATTGCATGGGTGATTACTTCGATTAATACAAATAAAAAATCCATGAAAAAAATTCGTTTAAATTTTTTCATACAAAACGGCCAAAGACCTATTATATGTATTCTATGTAGAAAGGTATATTTACATGCGGTCTAGCTCCACAAACATTCTCGGGAAAAGGGTTTACTCTCTGGAAGGGACATGCCTCTTATGACTCTCTCGGGCATCGTCTAAGATCTGTAGCCACCTGTTTTTTTTTTTATTTTACATCTTTTTTATTGTCATTGCGTCCAATGGGTATCTATAAAAAGAATGTTGTTATTTCTTGTGCATGCAATCTAGTACATAAACTTAATCATATATGCAATATATATAAGTATATATGTGAGTGCTATAACTAGCAATAAGGGCTGTGTGGAGTACATATATGTATGTTACCTGGTGGCGAGAGACATTGATCTATAAATTATAAATGAGTGTTGCGAAATGGGTCGAATTAAACGTACGTATGATGCGAGCAAGTATTCCGTGTGTATCTCTGGAAGAGCTTGAAGGGAAGTACAAACACAACCTTCTGGGGATTCCTTAGCCATCTACTTAGAATGTTTTTTTTTTTTCATTTAAGTTATTCCATCCGCTGCTCCGTAAAGTTGAACTGAATTGACTTCTTTAAAAAAAAATAAGGAACGAAATCGTACCTACGAGTACCTACGTACAATGTCGGTATCTTAATTTAGAAGTGAAAAACTCTAATGGATATTGAAGGCCCGTCATACTGCCCTAATTAATTGATCTACTTTATGGAAGCGGTTATTTCAACACAAAGTAGGTTACTCTAACAAAAAGGAACATATATTTCAGGAAAATATCTAGTGTCGTTTCAAAACTTGGGTCGCATTTTATTAATGGGCCGATTTATTTTCAAATAAACAGCACCTTTAAGTAAAATTTTCACAAAAGTATTTTTTTAAGTCGCTCCAAAACAACAAATTACAGTTTTAATGAAACCAGAAAGGTTTTACGATTGTGCCGAGTTTTATTGTATAGAATATTTAATCCACGTGCTCTGAACCGAGAACCTTTATAATTCATTAGAGAAAAACCTTCGGCCATTGTGTTTATAAGCATACACCAGCTTATGAATAATTTGTATCCACGACATTAAAATGTCTCGTAAATAATAAACAGTATTGGTTCAATCTATCAAATAAAAAGGTTAGGTACAATACTATGTAAGTTTTTGTACCTACATAGCATTTTTCAACACACTTCAAGTCACTATCTACATAATTAGTGGAAATGTAATAACGAGTTTCAAAAGCGTACCCAGTAGAAAGTTTGCGTAAAATTGGGAACATTAACTTCTAGTATCGGATTCAAACTCATACCTAGACTAGAAAACTACTCAATTTACAAATTCGATGGATCGTAACGCTCTCCCTCACAGCATTACACCGAAGCTTCGTTTATTGACAACTTATACAAACATTAATGCGATAAGCTACTCGTTTGTTGAAATCACGTCTAGACAATGAAGAATGGTGCTTCTTGATAGTATCCAATTATCGACTAAGTATAGTAAAGTATTCAAATGGTAATGATAACGGATGGCTCTTCAGTTGGTTGTTGAAGTGAAAGAAATCGTAGCACATACACGCTTGGCTTTGTTACCAAGTTGTGTCGTTAAGTTTTACATAGTATTGAACTTTTATTACATTTCCTTATAAAGTTACACCAATAGATTGGCTGTTTTGCATAGGTTATGAGTTTAATATTACAAAAAATAACATGCTTTCATAAGTAACTTATCACATTCCTACATTTTTCGGTAAACAAATGATCAATCTATCTGCCTAGCCTTTTCCCAACTATGTTGGGGTCGGCTTCCAGTCTAACCACAAACAAATGTAAAGATATACCTAAACTTAAATATATAAGACCAAGAGCTCTTTCAAGTTGATAAATAACATTCGTACGTTCATCTTAGAAACTTGTTCGGGGTTATATATAATTCAGAGCGACTACAGTACGACATAAGCTGACTTAGCAGAAAGCTGGAAGCGGTAACACAAGTTACTAATGTTGGATTATAGGATAGTAAGAACGCACGTCACTTGTCCTGACGACACCGGCCACACATTACTCACTGTCTTGGCCACGTCCACGGCATTTGTCACTGAACATATAAATAAATGTGATGGGACTCTTTGACAACAGAGAAACAAAGACAAAGGTCAACAATAAAGGTTTCTAGTTTCCCTCACGCAATTAATTGCACACGCCAATAACGCTCAAACAACAGTCCGAAGAGAATTTAATTTTATTCTGAAACAATGAAAATGTTTGATGAAGCTGTAATATTAACATACACATGTAGGTCATTCACAAACGGAATAATTCCATACGGAGCGCCTCGTTTTAAAGCTTTTGTACGACCAATAAACAAACAGGTGTATTCTTAAGTGTTGACGAGTTTGTTAGACATTCACGAGGAGCCGTTGAGTTAACATGACGTTCATGTCATAGGTTCCTAAGCTTCTATTGCTCTAGTAGACAATGGCCTTTTGTACTACACTTTAATTTAGATTGATGAATTACTAACGCCTTTGACGTGTCCCTTCTGCACGAATGCAGCAATGGTCATTGAGAATGCACTGACGTGAGCGATTGTGATTTAGTAAACCGAAACGCATACATGTGATAGTAGGAATGTTAGAGAAGGTAGTTATCAAACGATTTATAAATAATGTAACGTAATCGTTTGAGACTTAATAGGTGTTTGCATTTTCACATTTGAACATAATCAATCAGAAGTTACTTAGAAGTCTTGTTCGATGGAAAGACATAATATAAAGGATACACTCGAGTCGTTACTAAGTTTTCATTGGATTTCAGTGTAATCGTAACTTAACAGTTTATTATGTGATTAAACGACTGATCGCGGCACCAAAGCCAGAACCAATAAAAGCAGAATCAAAGACTTTCAGCGATGTTCTTTAGAAAGTGTAGTGGTGCTAAGAAAGAATATTTCAAAACTCATGCCCTTAGCGGGTCTAAGGAGTGGTTTAAGTTTTTATATTATGCAAATGAATTGGCGGGCACCAGCTAATAAGTTATAAATATTCCCAAAAAAATAAAAAAAATGTCAAAGAAGATTAGCATTCTGTGCCCATGCTACTGGAATCATTGTTTTTAATATTTGATACAAATACCCGGAGACAGTATACCTACCAGCAAAGCTTGTCATAATTGAACATTATCCGGATTACAACGCCCGACTGCGTAATTAAAATAGTATTTATCTATATACCCACAGCATTATTTGATAATCATATTAATTATGTTTGACAGCGTTTACTTGAGTAGATGGAAAGATGCAGAATCTTTCATGATCAGAAATATATTTATGAAGAGTTAGAAGTTACCATTATCATCTCCTAAGGGATTGTCCATTAATCACGTAAGGCTCAAAAGGGTTGCGGCGATAAGTCCCCTCTTTGAGGAGTGGCTAGAGAGGCGCCACGGCGTCCTCACCTTCCACCTGACGCAGGTCCTCACCGGACATGGTTGTTTCGGGAGGTTCCTGTTTCGTATCAGGCGGGAGGAAACGCCCGGGTGTCATCACTGCGTGGATCGCCCGGAGGACACGGTGGAGCATACGGTGGAGGTCTGCCCGGCTTGGGCAGAGCATCGCCGAGTCCTCATGGAGGCGATCGGTGGCGGGGATCTCTCGCGTCCGGCCCTGGTCCAGGCCATGGTACGGAGCGAGAGGGCATGGGAGGCCGTCACCTCCTTCTGCGAAGCAGTAATGCTCGCAAAGGAGGAGGCAGAACGCGTAAGGGAAAGGCAAATTTCGCGCCCTCACGCCCCTAGCCGCCGCAGGAGACGCCCTGCGCGTCGGGAATCGCAGGCCGATTCCCAGCCACCGTAGGCGCGGGCTTGCGGACGGTGAGCAATGGGTAGCTCGCCGTCCGATAAGGACCAGGCCCGGGTCGACGGCGCGTTGTGTTCCACGCGTGCCTCAAAGAGATGTCAGCAAGTGAAGGGGTCCGATAGGACCGATGCCTGCCGGGGTTGCGGGAAAGTCCGAAAGGGATACCGTGGCCCCTGGCAACGTACAGGCAACGGAAGGAACACGGGTGGGTTTTAGTCAGTAAGAGTCTGACACGCCCTCCCGCTCCGCCCAGAGCGGGAGAAGTTATTTGATAATTTCCTACCAAAAAAAAAGGCTCGAAAGGGGTGGGGGAGAGGCTCGGAAAAAGTCACGACATATCACAAGGGTGAGGGGGTTGTAGTGAGATATCACGTGTATTTAATCTTTCGTTGAACGCGCGATTTCTAAACCGAAAAACGCGCGTGACCTTTAATCGCCGTTGCCAGGCAACAATTATACCTGTATATAAAGATAAAATATTCTGATTTCTTTAAGATACTTTGCACCAAAATACTACACGTGATTTTGGGTAGGGGGGGAGGGGGTTAGTCTGAAACTTCACCACGTATCACCATGGAGGGGGGATAAAAACTTGCTAAAAAAAAACATGTAAGTAATGGACGACCCCTAATGCTGCCATTTTGTTTCAAAATTAACTTGTCTCTGAAAGTATGAACTTACTGTAATAAAGGTATCTCGAAGCCTCAACTATCTTGAGTAGGTATTATCTAGATATATTTATTTCTGAATCCATATACAGTTATGATTACAATTTCAGTTATTACGTTCTGAGCATGTGGTTGGTATATCTAAGGTTCAGTACTGTTCATTTTCGTTATATTACAGGAGCTTATGCTAAGAACTTAAGTCATACATTGATTTAACTTTAAGTCTACAAAATGATTTTTGACAAAAAAACTAATCTCAGGTAGATTAGTTTTTTTGTCAAAAATCATTTTGTAGACTAGCTAACTGTGTTGGGGTCGGCTTCTAGTCTAACCGGATGGCCTACGTGAACCGGCGACTGCCTATCTGACCTCCACAACTCAGTTACTGGGTAACACGATACCCCTCGGTAAGACTGATTGTCAGACTTTTGGGCTTCTGACTACCCGTAAAAACTGTCAAAGTACTACAAATGACAGCCTCCAACGGCTTAGAGTGCTTTTCGAGGCACGAAGGTAGGGCTCGATTTGTAATGGATAGTCACCCATCCACGAACCGACCGCGGCAAGCGTAGCTTAACCTTCAATCGACCCGTGCGGCTGTAATTATTTAACTACGAGCCCCTGAAAATGAATCTTGACCTAAACTAAATATATGTATGTACGTATAAGTTTTTACTAATTATGAAATTAAATAAACTTTAACACGTTCAGTGCCAGGGGCCTTCCCGGAGGGTTCACCTAGTCGCATATGGGATGCCAGGAACCCTCACGGAGAGCTCATTTTAAATGTAGGTTTTTCTTAGCGAATACAGCATTATAAACCGTGAAAATAAAATCTGATGTATATTTTATTAGTGTAAGCGTTGGTTTTAAAATCCAAGCATTTTTATTTTTTTGTCCACGGTTACAACAAAAGTTCACTAAAACAACACGCACATTTGCTCTTTTATTTATAGATTTGATAATGGTACCTACTAGGTATCATAGAGAAGAAAAATAGGGCTCTCTTTCATAGTTTCCACTGTCACATAGTGGACATTCATGAGAAGTTATTGTAATTATGTTCGCAACCGACTTACGATCTTTTGCACGTACATTTAGGGACTGTATGTAGGTATACACATTATACAATAGGGATTATAACACTAAAAAAATATTTTTTGTCCATTAGATAGATTATTAAAAAATATTGGACACTTTTTTTTTTAACGTTATCGCAAGATTACGGCGATAGGTACATTGAGTTAAAATGTGCCATGACGTCACGAGTATGTAGATTTTATACTTAATTGTGACGTAGCAACCCCCACTCCCCAACTTTAATGCTACTTATACTTTATCTAAGTAATTTTTTATTAATATGATAAAGCAAAAAATACGTGTCTAATATTTTTTTAGTATCCGACTGATGAACTATTTTCTCTCTAAGTAGGTACTTATTGAGGTATTTTTGCATTTTGCTGGTGTGTTCGCCGCCCTAAACTTTATCCGTACAGTACGTCGTACCAGACTTTACGAGTTCAAAGCAAAGAGCCTAATCGTGTTAAGTACATTAGTATTATTAACGCCTTTTGGCTGTAAACTCGTTATGATAAATATTTTCATTAGGGTCGTTCGGTACGGATTAAGGTGGGCCGCGACCCACCCCCGCATTTGAATAAAAAAAAATCTGCGAGGTTTATATTTCAGCGGTAAAGTAAACCTATTTAAACTGCTCCTGAAAATAAGGAGCACTGACTTTAATAGCGACGGATATTATACAAATATGTACATACTCGTACATATGTATACACACTATCTAAATAGGGCTTTTTTTATTGACATATTCACGCAATACAACTATGTAATTATCAACAAATTTAATGCTAAATAAAAACTAACACACGTCTAATTTATCGCACACTGCTATAATCCAAGGACCGGCTTTTTATATAATCTTCTTCTCATGGTCTTACTGCATTTATGCACGAATGTGCCTCGTCGAGTTGAAAACGCTTGGCATTTCTGAATCTCATTTTTAGCTCTAATATTAAAATGATTAGACATTGTCTACTATTCAAAATTTGTACCGCGCCGTACCAACTAAAAGATGCAATGTAGCGGTGAAAATCATAAAACGTGCAACCCATCCAACTGACGGAAATGGTTTATAGCACGCAAGAAGGATGCGAGCTATTTCACGGAGCTTTTCCATTTCACTTGATTGCACATTATATTTCATCGTCAGTTCTTCCTGCGTTCAGATTGAGGAAATTGTTGTAGACTGCAGCGTAGGTAAATAAATATTCTTGCCTATACGCATGCAGCAGTACCAACCTAAGATATTATAAAAACAAACGCCATTCTATAATCAAAATACTGAAACCAACACAAGTAAACAACCACACGTCGGATTTTCATGGAACTGTACTTACATGCGATGGTTGTTACAATACTTAATTATCCTTCTTTATATGTAGGTTTGACTTTACCTACCGCACTTTGACATTACCTACCGCACAATAATAGCGCGTATAAAACGTGTTGTCATGAACCTTGAGTTTTCGTAGGCGCACCCGGGTATTCCCGGATATACCCGAGTTAATAACAAAGACACATTTTCCTAATACCAATTCCAAATAGCTAGGTACCGAGAACTTTAAATCTAAGTGAAAAGAGTTCAAAATACAATGGAAATAAGACGTGGAGAATAGTATGGGTTCTCTTGGATCGTGGGAACAGAAGGGAGCCGACGCAATTTCTAAAAAACGTGACAAAGGTCATAAAAAAGAACTGTGTTGTGCCTGTGACGGGTGCGTATAAATCGCGCCTGGAATTACCTCCACACTGCTCACCTAATGTTTCAGCAGTTGCATGTTTTGATCGGATACAAACACTGAAGCGAACCTTTATATTTTTTACGAGATTTTTTTAGTAATAGGATATATTTGAACTGATTATCTACAATGACGAAACTGAACTCTGATGTCAGATAGTATCGAACATAATATTTTCTAAAGAATTTTACCTTTCATGAATAGGTACAGCACAGGTGTTCCTACATGACACTTGAATCGGTTAGTAAAGAAAGAGAATAAGTCACTGCAAGTTAATATTTCAGGAGACATAAAAAACTGTTTCTATAGATATTTTTATTGTAAAAGTGTTCTTTTTATGTTCTGTATATATGGTATGAGGTATAAACAAAGTAATACAGATATTTTAATACATTTAAGATTATTGGCTTTTTAAATATAAAGATTTAAAATGTGTTGACTTGTTCTCTTTCTTTACTAGACATATAAAATATAAATAAAACTATTAAAATGTTTACTATAAAAATATTTATTCATCGTTTTGAACAATAACTTTGTCACTTGTAGGCCAGTTTTCCACTATATTGTTAAAAAAATCTATGTGCTGATATGGAATGTATTGAAGAGACTTTCTAAGATCTTCTATCTTCTTTTTGTTGATTGGCACTGGGCTATTATAAGCTATTTTAGTGGCAAGAACAGGAGTTTGTGCTTTATTTTTTCTCAGATCAAAAGTGTTCACACCAGCAAAGCTCTGTATGTAAGGCCTGGTAACAACACACCCTTTCAAATGTGATGAATATTCAAATTCTAGAAAACGTGATACTAAAAAATGCTGTTTCTGTGCTCGAGGTACCTGTCTGGACTGAGTTTCGTTAGATATTGCGTTTTTTTTGTAATACTTGGTCCACCAGTCTTTAAAATCTAGAATATTTTCTGTCTTCACCATAGTTACTGTAAATTTTTTATGGGCATTGCAAAGCTTCAGCTTCCATTATCTCGTCAGCCTCAGAGCTTGACATTTTCAGTCGAAAATAGCAACAAAACACGAAACTATGTAATATAATAACAAATTTTACGTTACGAAAAGAAAATTGACAGAACTCACACCACAAACAAAATGCCTCCTGACTGACAGCAAATCAGTGTTGCCGGTATACTTAAGAAACAAAACAAGTCAAATGACATGTTCGGTTTCTTAACTACGTAAAAATTTGTGATGTCTATTTTTGTGTATTAGAATGGACTGACTTATTCTCTTTCTTAATAATAACATCAGGCTTGGTTCAAAAACTAGAATATCATCGATATTGCCATATGTGAAAAAACCTGACTTGTTTGGTTTCTTAACTAACCGATTCACTTAGAAATAGGTACCTACCTATGCATTTACTCCAGGTCCAAAACGTTTCAGTAACATTTCCTCCTCATTTACCCCACTCAGCCTAAACAAAGTGAGCAATAGGCAGTGATATGGTTGTATTTTTTCCAGTACGTGGGCAAGCGGAGGTACGCGTGGAGTTACAAATGGAGCGGTGGGCGGCACGCGGCGGCTCCGTGCGGCTCCGATGCGTGCACGACGTGCCGCCTCATCTCCTTGACAAAGTGGTCTTCCTCCGACACGGCACCAAAATCTTCCAGTACATTAGGGACCGGAAACCGCCTTATAGAAACTTTACTACGCCCGGAGCCGTGCTCAACGTAAGTGAATAATGCACATTTTCCAACGATCGTGTTAGCTATAACAGAAGAGCTCTCGGCCTGAATAGCTGAGAATAAAATTGTTATTTCGCTTTTCTAAGACGTGTAATTTAAAACTAGGAGTGTATTACTTTTGTGTACTAACTTTCTCACACTAAGTGTCTATACGTCAGCGTTTTAATGCCTTATTTTATTTCGTACAACTAGCGACGGTTATTGTTAGATTTCAGAATGAGAAATACATGCAATTTCGCATAGGCGCATTCATCCTTCACCGTCTCAGTTATCATCGCTCAATGTCGTAGTGTAGTTGTCGCGTTCACATCATCTCCCAGGAGGTGCAGCGACTGTCTGTAATGCATATTTATGACATTACCTCATGTAACGTTAACCGCGATCTGCAAAGCTTCCACTGAGTCACAATAATGAACACACTCGCACCAAAGCGTATGTACATTTAGCATGTGCGGCGCGGAGCCCGCTCAAACAAAGGTAACAGTAAACTAGCCGTACGCCTAATTAATCGACTGGGGCTACGTCAATTTTGTCACCGGATTGCATCTGGGCATCATAATTTAAATGATAAATGATTTTATTTTTGTAAGTAGGTTATTAATATTACTAATTATTCGTGAATATAAAATACTCATGGAGTTTTATTAAAGGTTGTTGTAAGAAGCTATTTTAACTTGCATTCATGCACAATACCATCCAAAGTCAATTTAACATTGAATACGCATTTCTAAAGTCAAAGTCAAATCATTTATTTCAATGACGATTGAAACTCTCGTTACTGAACCTGTTCGCTCAGATAACGTTAGCTAGTAGAATTTTCGTATTTATAAAACAATGCTATAAAATGTATCCTCCTTAGTCGAATATAATCCTAACTAATATTATAAATGCGAAAGTGAGTTTGTTTGTTTGTTACGCTTTCACGCTAAAACGCCTGAACAGATTTGGATGAAATTTGGCACATGGGTAGGCCATGACCTGGATTAGGACATAGGATACTTTTATTCCGATATTCCCACGGGACCGAGACTTATGTGGGTAAAAGCGCGGGGCGCAGCTACTATTTATTTATTTTATTTATTTTATTATTTATGTACACACAGAAAAATAGATACAGATAACTTACTATGACTTATAAAACTGACTTCCGTTACCAAACCTAACGGCAAAACATTAATCGAACACGAAAGCCATGAAAAGACGTCTACGCTATACAGTGTACAGTGTACCTTTATAATTAGCACGTTGAAACTGTATTCACGTGAAAATTCGTTGAAAAAAGTTATTTCCTTACTCGTTGCACTATTATTTAACTCACTTAGCAACTTAATTAATTAGTTTATGCAAGTTTCAGACTAACAAATGGGCACTTTGAGCTAGATACGTGTTAAACCCCCACATTTATAAGTATAGCATATTCAAAACAACGGTTATTTTTGTTCTAAACTGTAAATTTTTTTCATACTAACCACTAGTATGAAAATTTATTTGCACTACGAGTGTGTCTGCAGAATATTTTTCAGCAGGTAAAGGCAGTATTGTTTTAACAGGGTTGTTAAACTACTGTGTTGTAAAACTTGGAAGTGCAACTTTAGGGAAAAAGTCATTGCATTTTTTAAAGCGAAGAGTGGTTTGAAAATAAAGACAAATTGGCATTTGCTGGCTCCTTGCCTAGAAACAAGCGATAATTTATTTCAGTTCCGCTTTGCTTGATTAAAGCGCGCTTTCCGCGACTTGGACCGGAGACGAAGTAAGAGAATCAAAACTTGTCGACGTACCTACGCGTAATAAGTTTACCGAAAAAAAAACTACTTCCACTAAAATGTTACCAGACACAGTCAAAATTCACTTACGAACTTGAGAATTTGTCATGCAAGGGCTTTTATTTGTCTTTAACAAATTTGGCAAATAACTATGTAGGTAGATAGCAAGGAAGCTAATTTATATTACAAAATATCTAACTGATAATCATTACAGTGAATACATCCTAAAAAAAAACATTTTTTCTACTGTACGTTTACTATTGTCGACTTTTATTTTGATAGAATATTCTAAACACAGCATTGAGATAATTTTCATGTTATTCAACTCTGTAGATAAATCTGCTATCTAATTACGCAACACATTTTAAGAAACGATTACGACAAATTTGTTTCATTTTGACAGTTCAACAATATTCATTGCGATATTTACGTTGCTGAGTAGATTTTTTTTTCGAACTCATGAACCAATGGATTCAAATTCCGATTGATCGTGTATTACGTAATTAGGGTACTGGTGTGGATTCAAATTCACAAAACAATGTAGACACGTTACTATATTTCTCTAAAAAGTCATTTAATTTCTAACCAATATTACCTATCAGCAATAACTATAAAATAAAAGAGGTAGTTGGTCCTAAAACTATAAGCGAACTTCGTAATTGTCCACTTGAGATAGGCACAGTTCAGGCTGCCTATTAACTTCTACTGATATTTTATCTATTTTCTATTGGATATAAAACAATGGGTGCAGTATAAGTAAATGGTTAATGCCAGTCTATATTGTCCTATAGTTGGGCAAACTTCTGCCTTGATAACTCTACAATATTTAGTGACCAATGAGAACCTAATTGCCAGCCAGGAGCAACGCTTGCCTAGCCTAGAAAGCGCTCTATTTATCGAGCTCTATTTATTGTGTTGCTATTCTAGAAACTGTCATGTTAACTCGAAAAACAAAACAACATCATGCATCAAGAATAGCCCGACTGACATATTAGCTGCGTCCAAAGATTGAAGCAACATGCCTTTGCAATCTATTTAGGTATTCTAGGTATTAATTAAAAGCTTTTTGTTATCAAACTCACATAAAAGTTTCCCGCCATCACATGAGCGGATATGACTGAATTAATCTCGCCAGCCGGATCGATGAACCGGAATTAAACCGGTGACAGTATTTGATTGCAATATTTCGAAATGTTAAAACGGAAAACATTTTAATCACTGCCAGCGTAGATTTTGTGTGAGGTACAACCGCCAATTATGAGCCGCGCTACATTTATTGTAACGTGTAAGATTTAATTTAACCATTTTAATATGAAATGTAGATATATTTCGTAATAAGCCTTTATTCTGATTAAGCAATCTCATTAATGTTGTTAAAGTTACGTTTTAAATTGATTAATTATCCAGATTGAACTTGATCTGTATTTTACCGAATGTGTTCAAAGCCTAGCGTCTAGCGAATGTGTTGCCGATAAACTTTGCTAGCCTAGAAGTGAATCGCCCCGCCAAACACTATTTGAGATAGTTAAGATACACATAAAGGTACCATTCCGTACTCGACCGCAGGAGGCAACTGCAGGCGACGTGTCACCGCGACGCGATTAGTTCCTATGAATTTCTATGAAATACCTTCCGTAGCTAGCGACATGTCGTTGGTAGCGACGGGCGAGTGACAGGTGACACCTGCAGCCCGAACGCAGACCAGTAGTGCCGCCAACGCTCAAGCGATAACACGTTTTTCTATCTTCTATCTACCGACTGGAATATGGGCTGCTGCCGCCTGCGGTCGGGTACGGAATCATGACTGCAGCATGACGCTGCGACGTGTCGCCGCGATATGACGCCGCAAAACGTCGCGTACAGTTCCTGCCTGCCGTTGGGTACGAAATGGTACCTTTAGTAACGTATGTACCGTTACCACCATTAGCAGCTCTCTACAACTTTCTGATCCATTCACTAAAACCGTACTATACACAATTAATAAGAGTTACTCAGCATTACACTGACTATATTGTTCACTTTCTCCTTTGGTCCTGAATATGTGAACGTTCCTTAAAAATGTACAGTTGTAGGTGCCGGTTGGGTAATGGCGCGGGTGGAGTTAATTTTCCAGGTCAACGCTACCTTGGGGTTACCACACGATTTAGCTTTAGTTAGATCACTGGCTCGTTTATTTTGTTGTTTTACTTGGGTTAAGTGGTTACTGTTGGTCTGTTATACCAATGAATGGTTTTACATCATATTTTGTCAAAGGCAAAGTAGACGAAGAATAAATGGTTAAAATTGCCTGAATTGAATCGAAGGCAACATGATCACCCTATTGAATTATTATTTACAGACTCGAAAATGCGTTTACAATCATTATTCAGCATAAATGGAAATTTAATATTGAAAATAATATGATTACGTCTGAAAATTATATTTTATAAGAATAAGCCGCGGTTTCCTAGAAGAGCGGTGGCCCCCACATAGCTTCTACAATGTACCGGCGAATGACGTCACTGAAACGTGTTGACATTCCAACTTACTTTCATAAATAACGTTTGAAAAATAAATAACCCCACTGCCATCATTATCATGACAGCCGTAACTGCTGCCGTTATATGCTTGTATATCTTTGAGATGTGTATTTTTGTTAAGAGGAACTATAATTTATTTGAAACTACCATTACCAGACCAAATTGCCGATCATCACGCCATAAAGATAGACTTCAGCTACCACCAATAAAACTAACATTATTTAAGAAAAATACATACTGCATGGCCATTATAATATACAACCATTTACCAAATAGTGTGCAAGACCTACCGCTGACAATGTTTAAAAAGTATATTTTCAAACTGCTTCTACTGAAAAGTTATTATACGATTAAGGACTATTTAGAAGATAAGTCAATAGAATCTGTAGTTTGTGAGTTAAAATAATTGACATAAGTATGTATAAATTTGCACGCCATCGTTTTGGCAGGATATGCAGAAACAAAATTATTGTAACACCATTATGTACCATATTCTAGCAAATAAATATTTTTGATTTGATTTGATTTGTGGCGGCCACCACTCTTCTAGGAAATCCGTAGCTTTACTATGGAATTTCTTGCCATTTCTTCTCCATACGAAACTACCATTTGGAAGGGGCACTTGTATGTGCCTAATTGAAATAAATTATTTAATTTTGAC
This sequence comes from Xanthia icteritia, assembly GCA_949128155.2. Taxonomy (NCBI): domain Eukaryota; kingdom Metazoa; phylum Arthropoda; class Insecta; order Lepidoptera; family Noctuidae; genus Xanthia; species Xanthia icteritia. The sequence continues at coordinate 12,137,154 of OX421930.2, forward strand.
TTGGCTTTAGATAGGGTTTCATTTTTATCGACTGGTGAAGCTAAAGTGTACCTGATGGGACATTATTACACATATGTGTAGGTATATTGTCACCATAGCTTCCCCTATCAGCAATAACCGCTTATGGCCATACCCGCCTACCCACCTACCCACCAATTGATGATGGCTCAAGATAACGTCGATGCATAAGTAATGGCAGGTCGCTAGCCATGGCCGGAACCGTAAGGTTAACTTACACAACAACTTCATATCGATACTACCCACAAAACATTGGGGATTCTATATCGATACCCTTTAAATAGGTATAGGTACGAGTACTTTTACTTTTTAGTGATCCGAGACAAACTTATATTAATCGTACATAACGCAGTGGATTTTCATGAACCTACCTAAGGCTTTTCTAAATAATTGCTGGATCCTTAATTTGAGTATAATAATCTCGAATCTTCGTTCAATCAAAGTGAAAAAATTGGTGTTAGGAAAAAATCTCCACAAAGGGTAGAAAAACAAGGATTTCCAAGTAATGTTGAAATCCTGAAAACTTCGTCCTAGCATACATGTATTACTAGCAAATATGTATATTTCAGGTTTTTTTTATCCGAAATCAATAGAAAACGATGGCCACCGTACAGGAAGGTTTTCCTCCAGCGTCTTTTCGCTAGTTCACCGTCTAATTGTATAGATCTTAATGAAATAGACGCTTTTCTGTCGACGATTCAAGCAAACCAGCCGGGATATTGTTCAGGTATCCTTTGAAAGACATTCTGTCTTTTATTTAGGCTGAATGGTGTAAGCACAAAGTTAGCGTTTAGTGTAAGCGATAATATATGGCGGCATCTACATCGCAACATGCGAACTATGCATCAAAGACCTGACGTCTCACAAAATCCTGCATCGCGCAATTATATAACAAATATATATATTAGGCATAATATACACTTATATACTAAAAACAGTGATATTCACAATGTTAATACTAGAAATAAGGACAAACTACGTACTCCCTTTCACCGGCTTCATAAGGTTCATAACTCATTTGTTGGGCTTGGTATAACCTTTTATAACAAGCCACCACACCTTCTTCTTTGCTAGATTTGCCTTTTAATGCGTTCAAAACTAAAGTAAAATCCAACCTCTGTTCAAAGGCATACCATTCTATCAACGACTACTTAAATGATAAGAATAGTTGGTCGCTGTGATTAACTCAAGACAATGTTTAAATGTTCTTTCTCCAGAATTAGCTTACTTACTGACAGGTTATATGAGTTTATATAATTGTTTATAATTTTACTTTATAAGTAAATTTATTTTATTTTAATTTATTGTTGACATAATCTACTCATTACAATGTTTTTTTTTTATGAGTTGTATTGCAATATGTGGGTTAGCTAGCGACCTCGATAATTTTTTAATTTACCTCGATGGTCCTAGTTTATCAATTATAACTTCTAGTTACAGTTATTTGTAAGCGGGCACGCCCTTTATGCCTGGAGGCTTTTATTTAGATATTGTTTTCGTTAAGTTATTTTTATTTCTGCTTGAGTATAGTTCTCGATGTTTTTGGTTGGTATATTGGCGTGTGCTAGCTGTCATATGGCTATTAATTTTATAATTTAAATTATGTTTTGTGTTGCGTAATGTAAATATCATTTTGCATACTATTATATAGATTCATTTTTTTCTAACTGAACAGAGAGCTGTGCTGCTGGGGAGTTTGTTGCGCCACTTCTTCTTCCCAGCTAAATCACTATGAAGTGGTGAAGGGTGGGCGTTTTGGGGGACTGTCTTATGTAATTTTGACGTTCAAAAAGTGCTGATTCTCAGCCTAGTTTGAATAAATGAATTTTGAATTAAAGTTTACCGTGCGAACAGCATATAAATAAATTCCCCCGACATCAATCGTTGGGCAGCTGCCAGCCAGACAGGATACCCGTCTCGTCGGAGGACCGCTCCCTTTTTTATACAGAATGAGTGAACTTTACACCATGTTCCTTATACCTCTAAAATATAACTATTTCGATCACAAAATATAATATACTATATTCTGCATATTATGGAGAATAGGTGAGGTGTAGAGTTCTATTTATTAATGAGCTTGTCCGGAAAAGTATATATTGCCACCATACCTATTTCTGCCATCAAGCAGCGTAGCTGTGACCGTAAGGTTTGAAGGACATGGGTGCCGGCGGAGTCACAGACGCATGAGACAGCTTAATCTCTGGGATGGCGACGCAGCTGCTAGAGAGGCAATTCCCATAATTTTTAAGAACGTGCGCATTCGCATCTCATTCGCAATCTGGCAAAAATACAATTATTTACCAACATTTTTGACGATTTCGACAGATTGCGACTTGAATATGAACGTTTTTTAGTACGAGAATTGGCCTTCTGATATTGTAGACGCCCAACGGCGGCGATGACGTAGGTCGCATCCTTGCTTGCCACTCCCAATAACGTAAAACAAAAACATTCCTGCGAAAATATTAACAGCCAGTATTTTTAGAACGCCATAAATAATACTGTAGGCAAAGAAAATAAAAATAAAACTCCTTGGTGAAATGTAGGCGTGATACAAGTTGTTTTACAACCGCGTAAGGAAGAGAACACTTCCCAAGTTACATTTTCTCATTATTGAATATTATTTTCCCGCAGCTTTAGTGGGGTTGTTTCACTCTCACAAACTTTAGTTTTAAATGTAATTTTCGCCGCTTATCTTTTTAAATTAGATACCGAACTGAGTTTTAGTAAATTCAATTTTGGAACTCATTTTATTATGGGCGACAAAAAGTGGGATTTGTATCTATTTAGTGTGTGTATACTGCCTAATACATATATCATTAAGCACCTAGATCATTCTCCCCAGTGTTATTTAATCACTCATGGAAAGAACATGCCCAACAACACCTGCAAATATGCTTTTATACAACAGCTACGTTAATTATACTCAGACTTTATAGTCCACACATTTATAGCGCCCCGAATAAAGTTATAATAAAGACTACAACGTGTGCTAACAGCAGGCGGTATGCACCTAATGTTAAAGCGCACTTAAATTAATTCGGCGGGCCTCAGGTAAGTTGCATTGCATGTACTCGTTCCATTCCACCGCAAGAAGGCGTAACAGGTCGACCTCACTACCGGGTCAATCTAGCGAATTGTGAATATCCGAGTGAATTGTCTGATGGTCTAGCTGCCTAAGTCGAGGTTACGGGCTCCGAATTGCATTGATATTTCTTTACCATTGTTCTACTCAACGCACATTGATTCATTATTTAAAATAGGGATGGTAATATTCAAATGAATTAATAATATAGAGATGAATAAACAATAGTTTGCATGAACATTAATCCGACCATGAATCGGTACATTTTTATAACATTTAAATACGTTCAAATCTTTTAATTTTGTCATTACGTCCTTTGTGTGGGCCGGATAGTAGGTATACAATTATGTCTCGTTATATATAACATACAAAATAACGCTAAAGATATAATCTACATAATCCATCTTACTTACCTACCGGTGAAAAATATTTGAAATCATTTTTCGAGCAACAACCGAGCGACGTCGACAAACAAGATTCCAACGCAAAGCTATGCTCAAGCTCACCGGGAAATCGATTACTTTGCCCGAATAACTCTAACTTTCATATTCCCACATTCCTTATTCTATTCAAACACCTAATCATAATAAGTACCTACCTGCCCACTTGTTGAACCATCCTTGTCGTAAGCGTGAATAATTTCGTGTAATGACATTCACCTTTTTTAACGGTCACAACAAACTCGAAAGGAGAAGTCGTCATGTTGAACCAACATGTTTCGGATCGGATTTCTTAATATTTTTTTTTTAAATAAGCAGTGCTTTTGTACCTACTCTACATGAATAAATGTGTGTACCGTACCTATCTACTGCAGGTCATGATAGCCTAGCCTTGTCCCAACTTTGTTGAGGTAGGTTCCCAGTCTAACCGGATGAAGCAGTCTCTCTCAGTCTCAGTTTTTTACATGGAGAGACTGCTTATCAGACCTCCACAATCCAGTTACTGGGTAACACGATACCCCTTGGTAAGACAGGTTGGCAGAATTTCTGGCTCCTGACTAGCCGGGACCAACAATGGGTTAACGCGCTTTCCGAGGCACATAGGGATCTCAGTTGGTAAAGATGGTCACCCATCCACGGACCAACCCCGGCAAGCGTTACTTAATCTGATGGATCAACCCGTGCGTTTGTTATTACTTAGCCACGAGCCCCTCACCTATCTACTGTAGGTACAGGAATAAATTGAACATAGACGTCAATAAGCTGCATCTCCGAGAGCGCTGAGCGGATATACGTAACAAAAAATAAGTACTTACCTAGAATCGGAGTGTATGTTGTTGCTCGCCCTGACCTGTGTGATGAAATTGGCCCCAAGTCATACGTCAAGGATGGTTTAATAATTATTTATTATAATAATACATACACTCACGATCGTTAAAGCAGCGGTCTACGAGAAAGCAACAGGCAACATTGTTCACCGGTTAAATATTAAACACCGAAACTATTTCGATAAATTGCCTTACAAACTAGGTCCTTGTATTGTAACAAAAGCCGCTATTCTATTAACATTCAGTGAGCGTCTTTATTTGAAACTAATTGACTTGTTTGCTTCATTTCAGATCGCCTTAGCTACGGAAAACTCTATAATCCTGCAGAACTTGGATTTCGCAGCGAGTGGCAGCTACTCGTGCGAGGTGTCACTAGACACACCTATCTTCACTAAAGCCTCGACCGAAAAACAACTCACTGTATTCCGTAAGTTTATCTTTGTCAATTGTTTTACTGACGTAGGGGCAGATTTATTGGTGCTTAAAAATAGATCAGTCAGTTATCAATCGTTATATGCATGTTATATGCAAGTATAATATTATGATTCATTTATTAGACAATGAACAAGGTGACACTGACAGTGTCGCATTATGACGTTTGATACAATTCGCGAATATATTTTACGCATTTATCTCACCAACAGTCATAAAAGTTAGATTTAATTTCGGGAAACTGCTAAAATAATAATATTTGTCTTCTTCTTTAAAAACTTAAGAGAACATTATTAAATCCCAATTAAGCAGCACTCTGACTCAATCTCAACACAAAAATCCTGAATTCAACTTCACAGATAGGTATTCTAATTTAGGCGCGGGACATACACAAATGGCGAGTGGCGCGGGCGTGGGGACGACGGTGTCACGCGGGCGTTGCGCCGCCCGTTTAATATTTCATACAAAATGACGCCGAACATACACACAATGCCCGCGCCGCACCGTCGCCTCGCCTGCGCCGCGCCGTATGTGTATGTTCCACGCCACGTCGTTCTTATACATTTTGTATGAAATATGAAACAGACGGCGCAACGCCCGCGCCACGCCGTCGCCACGCCCGCGCCTCACCTGCGCCTCTCGCCACTTGTGTATGTCCCGCGCCTTAGACATAAATTTCCTCCATCATTATTTTTAGCGTAGTTTATGTTTTTCGTAGCAACGTAGAGCTTGGTACGAGAAGCGTAGCTGCATCAACTTGAGCAAATCATTATTGAACATCAACTTAAATTTCATTTCATTTCACTCAGAGAGGTAATTTAGACTATTTTCGCATCGTAGCATGGCGAATAGGCGACGTACTAAATGCGAGATAAAAAATTTGCAATCTGTCAGATTTCTGTAAATCGTTTAAATTTGACAGACAGATTGACTTTTTTGGGCTGATTTTTCAAGTCAGATAACTTTTATGCCACGCTTTTATCTGACGAATAAATAAACCGGTTTGACAAATTTTCCATACACAAAGCTGTCAACCCGCCATTTTTATTCCTCAGATAAATGGTATCTGACGATTGAAAAATCGGCCCTTATCTAATAATTATTACATTTTTTATCTTTATTTACACACACATACATAATTAATTATTCTTATGTCTAATTATCACTGATCGGAGTAGGTAGATTGATTTTTGGTACTTGTATCATAAATGCACACAGACAAAATAACATGGATAAGCTATTTTTCCGGAAAGCAATTCCGGTATTTCCGGATTGAATTAGATATTGTTAATGTTGGTAGTGATATTATTACTACTCAATTCAAAGTTGGTGATGGTATGTTCAACAGCTTAAGCAAACAAACACAATACTAAAAAATATTCTTATAGTACATCCAAACATGCTTAAAACTCCTTGTAACAAGTAAAATATTACTTACCAAAGCTTGGAATCGTGACTGTGAGCCGTTAAAAAAAATTATGAAGAATATAATATTGCTCATTTTAATACAATTCCTACCTAAGTTCCGTTTTTTTTTTAATAATCAACTAATTCCGGAGGAATGTCCATATTAATATATACGTTTCGGATCAATGACCCCAATTCAATCTACCTACTCCGATCACTGCTAATTATATTGAGTGCGATGATTTAACACTTTCGACTCCACCCACTTTTCATAGAACTCATACGCTATGCCGCCATACATATTGGAAGTGAACCCGGAGGGTTACCGGCATTACGTTTGCGCTAAAGTTAACCATCGCGGACGGTTTAAACCGTGTTATAAAACACTGTAAAACGAAGTAAAATTGTGTTTTCAGGGGGTCTTGTCGCTATACATAGTTTCAACCTTTAAATTTTTGTGAAATTTACCCGGGCGTGAACAAAAAATTTAAAAAATAATTAAATGCTTGGATTTTAAAATCAACGCTTACACTAATAAATCTTGTTAAAATATAAATCAGGTTTTATTTTCACGGTTATAAACCGTGAAAATGCTGTATTCGCTAAGAAATATCTACATTTAAAATTAGCCCTCCACGAGGGCTCCCGGTTTCGCATGTGCGACTAGTTGAACCCTCCAGGAGGGCTCCCGGCACTGAACGTGTTAAGTTAAATTATTGATGTCAGTTTTTTTGAAAATGTTCATTCAGCGAAAGCCGAAAAGCTAAACCTAATCCAATTCTTGTTGAAACCTTTTCAAATTCAAATTCAAATTCAAATTCAAATCATTTATTGTGGATCATAGGTATATAAGATGTTGTGTTAGTTACATACATGTAGGTCTGCTATGTCCCGCCATTGAGGCATACAAAATCCATATTAGCAGTTCAGGAACATAAATTAAAATACAATACGTCAAATTGTCATGCAATACATTAAGATTAAATTGGTTTTTAATATTTATGTCAAATTACAAACTAGTCATGTTACAAAATAGTTAACAAAACAATTGAACAGTGCTTTCTTCATAGTTTATGATTACCTATCTAGTTTTAAAATTTATGATTGTGTACCCACTGGTTTGTTGTAATAAACCGGCTGATTCAATGTATTGTCATTTAGAAATTCTCTTATAGAGTAATAACATTTACTTATCAATAATTCGTGTAGATTTTTTTTAAAGGTATTTATTTTAGATATATATTTTACCGAACCTATGTAATCCACACCATATTCATTATTTTAATCAACTCAACAGTAATGAATACATTGTTAGATTCGTTTATATTGGGATTGCGACTGCACGTGCGTGGCTAAACTTTGAAAATAACCAAACATTAATTTGCATAAGAGAGACTTATTCTGAATTTTCAATTATTTTCCCTAATCTAAATACAAATAAAACTGTACCCGTGCTCCTAAAGAAAAACCATTAAACTAAAACCTATAAAAGTATCCATTGACTGCCCAAAACATTATCATTAGCGATCATTTAGTTAGAATGCACGACGAAAGCTAGCCAGCACGGCGCGTGAGACGCATACCAAACAAGATAACACGCACCATTAAAATCTGACAAAACAAATATCATACCACTTTGAACCTTATACCTTCAGCTAATAAGCCAAATTTAAACACACGGGACAGTCAAGCAATTCAGACTGAAAGATACGGATAGCTGAATGGAATGGAGCTATTTCGAATCAGAAATGGTAGGTTGATTAGGTTTTGAATTTGCTTTTACCGAATAGTGCAAATTCGGTGAGTTCTGACTTGAATAAATGCAGTGTCAGCGAGATAAATGCTGCAAATAAGTGGTCCCTGCATGCTGCACAATTTTGAATGCTGACCCCGCCCCTCAAGTTATATTTCTTATTCTCTGAGCAAATAAAATATCAGTTTGTACGTTCTCTTTTGTAAACATTGTTAACATTATTGTTCTCTTTCGTGAAGAAATGTATGTTGGTTATTTCTCCTCTCCGATCATTTATCAAGTCCGGGCCCGAGCAACAAATATCGCGGTCTCGTTTTTATTGAGAAGAACCCGTTTCCGTTCCCTGATACTTTATACGTATGTGTCTGTAAGGTAACAGATAATATATTATGTAGCTCCATGTAGCTAAATTTCAGGTTACCGAAATGTTGACCTGATTCCATTTAAAAAGGCTAAAATAATTACTTGGAATTTTAGGGAACTGTAAAGATCTGAATCTTTACAGTTACCTAAGATTCCAAGTATTTATTTTCAAATTATCTTTTCGCACCAGAGCAGAGGTATTGAAAAATATCGAGCGTTGGATACCTAACCGGTGAAGCCGCTGATCCCAAAAATGTCCATAATTTGGAACCCTGCTACGTAATAAATGATTAATCAAGCACTGAAAAGGTTCGGGAAGGAAATACCTCACCCAATGGTAGTAAATCAACAGCTATTTCAGGTTAAAGCGAACAACGAGAATGCTACTTAGTGGTTCTGAAAAACGAGACCAAATAAAAAGTACCTAGAGGAAAATCAGCGAATAGGTAAAGTACTTTCTAGAAATAAATGTTGTATTAGGTATGTCTAGGTATATGTCATCTATTTTTAATCTCTTATTTTGTTTCGAATCTATATCTCTAGTAATTTATCGCTAGCAAAAAGTAAGGAAAACAAACAGAAATATATTTTTACGAAAAACTTCCTTGTATGTATTTCTTGCAACTCTTTAATGCCACATTTGGGTCCTCTTTAGTAGGATAAAATTTGAAGAAACAACATTTTTGTTTAGGCTCAGTTACGTGATCCGAATACTTGTGACCTCCGCAAATATAAAATGTCTTTTTATTATAATTTGGATATGACATTCATTTATATTTTAAATGACTGCATCGATTTTCGTAGATAACAATGATTTTCTTATTGTAAACTTATGTGTTTTAAATACCCAAACTGCTCTAGGTATACCTACGTAATCCAAACTGGAAGTAAGTCAAATCGTTAGTTTTGCCTCTTACTTGGTTTAGTCACTTCCCTGCTAAAAAGAACAAGTCTACATATGTACTTATCACATTAATCAATAATAGGTATGGTCAGCAACATAAGTCCATTAACACACACATATCATATATAACATATAATATATCATAATTTATACAAAATGGTTCGATAAACTGCCTTTATATTTTAGCCTTCATATTTTTTTTCTAACCAAAAAATAATATAATAGCTTAGCGATAATATTCTTATTTTTTTTATGTTCTCCTGTTCCAATTATAATGAAAACATTTTGCTCAATAATTAAGATTTAAAAATCAGAAGTACAGCCAGCAACAAAAGTAGATTAATACGACTTTTGTTGCTGGCTGTACTAACAGTTTTAAATTAGATATGTATAAACGGTCTAGATAAGGATGTTGTTTATAGACAAAGGCATTCCTTCTTGCAACAAAGATACTTTTGCCAAGCAATGCAAAATCATTTCTATGGATAGGAAACACATTGAATAAAAACACAAACGTAAATAAATGGAAGATTCGCATTTGTAAATGATGCTACAAATAAATAATTCTTGAAATGTTACAATCCATTAGGTACTTGAACATAATCCCAATAATATTGTAACAACGGATCTATATCCACAAACGTATCACACAATTTTCCTCCGTAAATACGCAATAATCCCAAGATTAGTAGATATAATGCCTCTGCTTAGGTTACTCCCAAATTACGTCGCATGTGCAAAATAACAATGAATTAATCGAGAGTGTTAATCCTTTTAAAATAAGGGTAATAAAAACATTATCAGCTTAATTATTATTTATCAGGTTTAATTAAAATTTAAAACAGATAAAGGTTAACTATTTAGTATATAAGTCCGAATGCTGATCACAAACTTCAAACGTTAACAATGCGCACCCTTATAGTCATCTGTCTCTTGTTTATTCATTCCGCGTGGACCCACGACACAGCGAGAGAGGAATCGATCGGATGGCATCGAGAAGTTGGCATCAAAAATGCTGAAAATATAAAACTGTCGGAAGAGACAGCGCGAAATGGCCGCATCGTCGGAGGAGCTATCGCTCCGGTCTTCGCTCATCCTTACCTGGCCGGTCTGCTCATCGATATCGTCGGACTCACTTCGCCGTCGGCGTGCGGAGGATCACTTCTATCTTCAAGCAGAATCCTGACGGCAGCTCACTGCTGGTTCGACGGATGGAATCAAGCACACCGAATCACTGTAGTCCTGGGTTCATCATTCCTGTTTCATGGAGGTGTCAGAGTTTCTGCATCTGCCATTGCTATTTTTCCAACGTATGACTCGAGAACATTCGCTAACGATATTGCGATGTTATATTTACCAGTTCATGTCCCTCTCTCTGGTGAAATTCAGCCGATAGCATTGCCGTCGGGGCCGCTCTTGGAAATGGACTATAGTAACAAGCAAGCCATTGCCGCCGGGTATGGAAGGTACTCGGACGTCACCAATCCCACTACAAACACCATGGCTAGAAATGTTTTGCTCGAAGTGATACCACTTGAAAAATGTCGGTCATTCTACGGTCACCTGGTGCAAGACTCGAACATATGCACAAACGGCTACGGAGGCGTTGGTATTTGCCAAGGGGACTCTGGTGGACCATTGACGATCAACAATCAAGGACAACAAGTGTTAATTGGCGTGAGTTCATTTGTGGCACGTGATGGATGTGAATTAGAATATCCTTCAGCCTTCGCAAGAGTCAGCAGTTACATCAACTGGATACGGGTACAGTTGTAACTTCCACACTATGTTGGTCTCTCCAGACGACGCTATAGAGATCATTCTAGACGGATCGCAAGTAACATCGAAGAACAACATCGAGCAACGTATAGATTGAGTTTTAAAATTGAGACTTAAATGCGCACTCAATTAATTACTTGGTTCTCTGAATCATGTGCGTGCTATCAATAAGAAGAAGGAAGAAATATATTTATTTCCTTTCATAGCGTTTCATGGCCGAACTTCTAACTGTAGATTTTCGAATTTTAGAGCACTTTAAATATTAAATGTAGTTTTAGTAATTTTGTGTTTGTTTTATTTCTACGTAGAGCAAGAAATTAAACTTAAACTAGCAAAAGCATAGAATAGTTATCAAAATTAAATTAATAATTTATAAAAGTTTGTTAAATCAGAATTTTAAGATAAAGCGCTGCGCCACCCGCCAATATGTCAGAGATCTGTATCAATTGGAGCCAATGGACAGACACGTGAGTCGCGAGACGTAATAAAATGTTCAATGTTTAAATTTCAAACCACCCTTTTATTTTACTACGTTTTTTCTCAGATTACCCTCATATTTTCCAAAACTAGTAAATGAGTCAGTTCATGGTATCCTTCACTGTCCTACGAAAAGCGTAAAGACACTATTTCCAAGGACCATTTCGTCAGAGCTTATACAAGGTATGAAATAAACCTACATCCACCGGGACTATCACGAGTGAACGAGATGACCATATCTGAATATAAACATGCTTGATATAATTGTAACAAATGGTATATTTTTTTCAAATAGTTTCTTAAAAACTGTAATGTAAGTGTAGATTGCGACATCCTTGCTAAGACTACCTTTAAAAATGGTGCTCCACCTTTCACAACTCAATAAAATATATTTGATCCGATTCGGAATCACCTAGAACAAGAGGTCGTCACAAAATGGGGACAAAAAGACCTCATTCCGGGAAATTCGTTAATGGATGACAAAGAACTCGTAAATTATAAATTATCTATTCGTATAATCTAAATATTCATGACATTTCGTTGGTATTATGCAAGGGATGAAATGGAATATTGGTGGATATTCGTATATGGCTAATTATTGTTCACGTTCACAATAATATGTGATCCTGTGGGCAGGGATTACTGCGGCCTCTATTGTACTTACTAGATACATAGGATTAGCGTTAAATATTGAGACTAATATCACTTTTATTCGATACCAACACAATAATATGACATTCCTAAACAATGAACTATGATCGATCCTGCTTTGTTTCTTCTGTGAAGACAAGACAAGAACTGCAGAAAACTACTAATCATAGTAGCCGTCTTCTGCAGTTCGAAACCCCAATTATTACGAAAAGGTCGTGTCATCGTCAGTTTCAACCGAGATGGCGTAGAGCTTGCCAAATAATGAAAGGCCGACAGTAGTTGCGGTCCATAACAACCTACAGCGGAAAAAGGCTTAATATAATGATGTTGAAGATGAATTTGAAACTCATGATCGCGCTATTTATTCGCAGATCCTCAAAAGCATCACCCGAGGATCGACTTCCCGACGCGCCACCTCAGCTTCGGAGAAACACTACGGGCCAACTGCACCACAGCACCCGCCGTACCAGCCCCACATATCACGTGGTTTATTAATGGGAGGAAGGTAGGAGTAACCACCTTTATTTTAAACACTGAAGCTTTTTTACTGTTTTCTCTAATAAAAGAAGAAAAAACGGTAGCTTGGTACGCCTGTTTCCATAAGCGGCGTAGCGGCTCGTAGCACTTGCTACGAAAAAATATTTTTATTTATTTATTCATGTGTAATACTTTACTTATCCTAGTTCTTTCATACATGAGAATCATGATAAACTAGCGTTGCCCGCGACTTCATCTGGGGTCCAGGATGAAGGGTAGCCTATGTCCTTCTCCAGTTTATGGTCTACCCATGTGCCAAATTTCATCCAAATTCGTTCAGCCGTTTTAGCGTGAAAGCGTTACAAACAAACAATAAAACTCATTTTCGCATTTATAATACCTACTTATTAGTTAGGATTAGAGTTTTAGATAAATAGCAACTGCAAGCCTACAACCAAATTGCATCTAGTGTCTAATATTTCTAGATGGAAGAGCTAGTAGCCCACTCACACAAGTTCCGTGTGCCAATGAGCGAGCGCAACGGCCGGCGAGGGCTACAGAGGACGTTCGAATATGACGCCGGGATCAGCAGCCCTCCCCCTCTGCTGACCCTCACCCACGCCTCACACGTCGCGACCAGGCCGCCCGGCTGCAGCCTGAAGGAAAATCAGGTGAACGATAATGATGAAATAATTTAAAATGTTACGGTAAAACGGATAAAACTCAGTGACATTACGGTAAATACAACCATAAAAATAGTCGGCCACAAAATGAAGCTGTATTTTCTTTAAACCAATGTAATTTCAAAATGCAGGAATGATAATACATTATTTTACTTTTTTGTGATGCACTAAAAACCAGAACTGTATGAGCTAAGCAATTTGATTGTGGTTGCAAGAATAAAAATACATTACCACAACTGATCGCTACGTCATTTTAACAGGGGCGTATAATGAAGTACAATATGAAAAACCTAATTAAATTTTGAATTCAGTGTAAATTGACATGAAACATATTTTGTTTACATATACTCGTATATTACTTATATACTTATATATTTAGATACGTTGGTGGCGCAAGGAAATTACTTTTATGCAAATTAACCATTATGTTCGTACGTGCACGTCTGCCTACTGTCGGGAATACGTGGAAACATGGAATATTTTTCCTTATTTACCTCGAATATACAGGAGAACTTCCATCTTAGTGCTTTTCCCCCCGAGGCAGTGAAAGCGGCGACAGATGTCAAACGTTCCCCGCGGTGAAAAGTTGACACAGAACATCTTTTGTACATAAATAAATCGTCAATCAATGGGTGGAGCGATGTTAGACATCAAACGTTGTGATTCCTTCTATTGGGAATGTTTTAGAGATAAGCAGATTGATTTTATTCTTGCTGAATTAAAAACTGAATATTTTCACATTCTTCATGGTGATTGCAAAAATCAACTTTTAAATTTACGATAGCTCTATGAAGATTTGATTCAATGGGTTGTAACCGTTTGGTAATATACCTAATTAACGAGACTAGATGAAATAAAAACCGACTGTTATTTAAGCTCGTCTTTTGCATACTTTGGAAAATAAACAAAAACCATAAAACTTCTCTTCTGTACTTTTCCAGATGGCTGAAATAAAAGAACACGAAGAACTGAACATCATTCATATGAGCAGTCGACACAAGAGTCGTAAACCAAGCAAGAGGGATCTTTATGTGACCGTATCGGAGCTACAAATAGTAGCCACGGGCAGGCTCGAGATTACCTGTGTCAGCACGATACCGGAATTTAGGAGTATCGAAGACAAGTTCGCCGATGCCAGAAACGATACTGTTATAGGTGAGACATTTATGCCCGTTTTAGCTAACATTAGGCATTCATAATGATAAAAATGGGCACCAAGTTTTCAATGTTACGGCAGTTTTTTAGTTATTAACTACACTAGACAGAAAACAAACCGGGCCACCCGCTACCTTGGAACTCTGATTTGATTTTCTCTTATCTTAATCAGCATGAAACGCACTTTCTGTAGGTGTAGTTTTGATAGTTGTAAGTTTCATACTTTTTGAGAAAATCTAATCAGAGTTCCAAGGTGGCCCGGTTTATTTCCTGTCCAGTGTATATAAAATACCGAATTATTGTTGGTAGAATGTAGGTACCTTTTTTTAACGATCCTGATCCCACTAATCCTTTATGGAGCAAAGAAAACTTCATATTTCCATGTTGTCAGTCATCAAAGTCAAGACGGAATATTGCGTGCGGTACAAGCGTAGGTAGATAGTTGCCGTTCTAAAATTTTAGATAACCATAATAAAACACATCCTAGAACTTCTAGAATACAATTAGGAATAAATTATCCCTTTAATAGTAGATGCCTATATTATAGGGATATTATATTTGACTACATTTATTTATTCAAATACTTGTTTATACCGTTTACCTAGTAGGTAGGTATAGTCACAAACATATATTACATACACTTACGCAAGATACAATAGCGAGCGCAGAAACTCCTAAAGTGTTGATAGATATTTTAAGAAATGAAATGAAATTGTTTATTCTGTAAATAGGATATTGGAATCACTTTTACACGTCATCTTAAAAAAAAAATTAAATATTAGCTAGATGAGTTCGGCGTTTCCTATCTGACTACTCTGAGAAGAAAGGCCGAAACAAACTCAGAGGTCACAGTCTCTTTTAAAGTCCAGACATAATCTTGGTCATGCCATATGAGGACCATGTAGATTAGTGTCTGAAATGGTCTTTTGAGAAAAGAACCACACAGATTTGAGTGGACCTGTCCTGTCAGTGCAAGCATTTGTCAGTAATCGTGGAGCTCAACCGAGAACTTAAGGAGCTCAACTCGACGAACAATACCAAAGAAAGGACATTTGGGTAGGCCGCATAAACTACTCAAACTGCCAGACCATCAATAAAACTAAATAAGAAAGAAAAAAAAGAAATAATTATAATAATAAAAAAATCCACATAGTCCAAACATTCACAAAATTTTAAAAAGTATATAATATAATACTTTACAAAGTAATAATGTCATTTTGTATGTAATGTTTATATAATACTGGTATTGATTTTATGATTTTAGTACAAGGCTTAGCAGAGCGAGCAGCTCAATCCCAAGCTTTTTTATCTAAAAATCTAAAATTTTATAGTACCCTTTTTTACAAAGCTTGGTTTTAATACAGCTTTTAAATCGTTTATGGGTAAGTTTCGAATGTCGATGGGAATTGTTATAAAAGCGTATACATTGACCCATGAACGAGTTGCCTACTCTGTGGAGACGAGTGCGGTGTACAGCGAGGTTGTGTTTATTCCTGGTATTTAAACTATGAATATCGGAAATCTTCTTAAAATTAGATCTGATCTGAGATCTTTTTAAAATTAAGGTGTTAGGAACCACACATAGTAAGTATGATCCAAGCTATTATGAAATAAGTATTTTCTTAAAGTTGCAATTTTTACTCCACGAGAAAAACGTATTTTGCGTAACTGTCAGGTATTGATGGTCGCGACTATACGAGTACACCACAAAGCACGTTCAACTTTATTTCTTTTTTCATTAGACAGGTATCTCCATGAAGAAACCATAATTAAAGCCATGGCCGAATGAGGCCAAATGTTTTAATTTTAAACTTAAATAATACAAACTTTTTAGGAAAATTTATGAAAAAGTCATTTATTTTTTTTTTTTATTTATTAATCGTCGAATAAAATGGCAATCAGTGGTATTTTTTTTTTGCATATAACTGCAAATACTTTTAATTTTTCTTCTATTAAAACCTTTGCATTTCAAACTTGGATAAAAGTTACAGATTAGAATTAGGGAATACAATACCGGGATACCGGGATCTTGAAATACCGCGATCCCGCGTACAAAATGCGGGACTAATCCCGTTCGAAAATTGAGTGGGATTCCGCAAGACTTCGGAGAAACGAAGTTTATGCGCAGCGCGTTTTGATAAAGAAGGAGATGAATTAAGTATTTCGAGTCGGGTGGATTAAAAGGCACACATTTTCGAGTCACCTTTAATTCATTAATGAAGATTGTCCCTACTAGCGCAGAAGCAGAACTAGCATTTTTTGCTGCTGGGGCTACCTATTCTGTAAGGTTAGGTTAGGAGCCCTTTTGACAAAACAAATACTTTAACTTTTTTGCGCAGTGATTTTCAAAATAATTTTTAATGTTCTTGTGTGTTCTAGAGATGTTTGTTACTGTCATAATGTCTACAAATATTAATATGTAGTATAGTCGGGGTACTTTAGGTAAAGAAAACTCCAACTATTGTGCGTGTAAACTGCGTATATTGGTATAAACGAAAGGTACATGACAACACAGAACTTAGATAACAAATGGATGGCTCGCGAGGCGCAAGAATACGGTCGCCGAGCGCGTGCGCGGGTGTTTACAACTCACTACCCTGGCGGCGCGGGCCGCAGATGACATCGGTAGAGTTGTGCCGACCGTAGCTAGTCACGTAATCTGGCCAGCACACGACGATCTCTAGAAGTGCGGGGAGTCGACTCTAATAGGGGTCGCGCTATATCCTCCCCCTCCAAGTTAGCAGAAGGCTCTGGAGCTGGCTTGGCAACCGATAGTTTACGGGGTCTGCCCTTCTTCCTACCATGTACGACAACGTCCGAGTCACCTACATACGGTGTTAGGAGGCTGGCATGATACTTCCCTAGAGGTTCGCTCTCTTTATCTACAACCTCGTAAGTGGTTGAGGAAACAACTTTACTAATGCGATATGAACCCTCTCGTCTCGGGGCAAACTTACTGGTAAAGCCTTTCGCGGCTTGACTAAGTCGATGGCTATCCGCGAATACGAGGTCACCGTCCTGAAACTTCGGTCCGGGACGGCGGTTTTTGTCGGCTGCATCCTTACGAATATCCTGCTGGCGCTCAACATGCCACTTCAGCTCTTACAGGCGGTATATAAAGTCCCGTACATACGGTGTGATTTGGGGTACGTAGTTTTCTTGCTCTACGATCGCTCGCAAATCGTGGGCTACGTCCACCGGGGACCGGAACTCGCACGCAAACGTTAAAAACGCGGCAGAGTGTCCGCAACCACATTAGCTTTCCCGGGCGTGTATTCCACATCCAGATTATATGCTTGAATTTTCAGGGCCCACCACTGGGTGTCTTTAGAGACAGTAGCCACTTCAGCGGCTGATTGTCGGTTGCAACACGGACTTAGGCGCCTTCAAGATAACCACGAAACTTATCTAGGGCCCACACCACAGTCAACACTTCCCGCTCCGTCGTTGTGTAATTGCGTTCTGCTGCCGTCAATAACCTACTTGCATACTCGATAGGTTTCTCAGACTTAGGATCCGGACCTTGCACGAGCACTGCAGCTAGGGCATAGCCACTGGCGTCTGTGCGCAGAATAAAAGGCTGGTCGAAGTTTGCTTGGCGCAGGATTGGACTCGTTGTGAGTCTCCGTTTGAGCTCATTGAAGGTGGCGACCTCTTTCTCACCTCATTTCTAGGCTTTCACGGCTGGGCTACTTCCGAGAACGGTGGAATAAATTTTCTAAACCAGGAACAGGTTTGTAAAAACTTTTTAGTTCCTTTCATTTCCACGACTGCTTGGATCTCAGTTGGATCAGGTTCGTAATAACTTGCCCTAAATAAGTAACTCTTTCCCTGGCAAATAAACACTTTTCACGGTTTGCTTTGAGGTTGAATTGACGAAGGCGATCAAATACCTGATGAAGATCCTGTAGGTGCATATCCAGGTTATCAGAAATTATGAGGATATCATCTAAATATGCTACAACTGTTACGTCTTTTAGTCCAGACCGAAAACGATCCATCAATCGTTGAAATGTCGACGGTGAATTCTTTAAGCCAAATAGCATGCGTCTAAATTGAAACGTTCCGCACGGTGAAACGAATGCAGTCTTGTGTTTGTCCTCTGGGGCTACTTCCACTTACTTCCCAGATTTTAGATCGATAGTGGACATCACACAATTACTCTTTGTGGAAGATAGGATGTCATCGATTAATGGCAGCGGATATTTGTCCGTACGCGTTACAGCGTTTAATTTCTTATAATCGACGCAAAATCTGGTCTCACCATTCTTTTTGGGCACTAATACGACCGGGAACGCCCATTCTGACTCAGCTTCTTCTATTACCTCCAGTTCCAACATCTTATCAATCTCAGCTCTTATCTTCTCCTTCTTAGCAGGTGTCAGTCGATAAGGGGGTGTTGTTGGCGTGGCGTTACCCGTTTCTATCCTGTGCAAAGCGAAGGGCGTAGGACCTCCCCCTGCACTGAAGATGTTAGCGTTATTTACTAATAGTGCAGCCAACTTGTCACTATCAGATGGTGATAGGAGAATGCCCTCGCACCCGTGGAGGCCAATCGTCGAACTAACCGCAACTTGGTCCTCGCGTTCATACTGTAGCTCATGAAAGCCCGTAGCGCTTAAGCAATTCCTCTCGAAATCGAGTATCATGCCAGCGTCCTCTATGAAGTTCATACCTAGCAAGGAATCGGTTGCGCCGAGCAAGATCATAAAAAGAGTGCATATTGCAACTCCCTACTCCTTTACATTTACTAACGCAGTTTCTACGGTTTGAGAACGTTGGGTTCCGTCCGTAAATCTTAACTCTGTTTCGCAACTATTAAATATTTGACCATTAGCCCGAAAATGCTTTGTTAAACTATCGCTAAGAACGCATTGTTTCGCCCGTGTCTAGTAACGTGGTACCTACTGCACCGAACACCTGCACTTTAAAAATAGGGCGCACACGTGGGTTTTTCACTTTTCCTTTTACGGTCACCGATTGGAATGCGGTCGTATTGGTCGGCGATGCAGTGCGTTTCCCTTTACACACTGTGCAGTTTGACCGTATCATCCCGGGCGCACCACATCCGAAGCACGCTACGGACGGGCGCAGCCCCGATCGGGTCGTAACTGGTTCGCTCTTGACCGGTTCAACAGTCGTCTTATTTCGATATACTAGTTTCCGGCAGTCATATTTGACGTGTCCGAACATCTTGCAAAATGCGCACCTAGGTCTAGCCTTGCTTGGCGGTGCTTTTTCTTCTTTGTTCACCACAGCATTAGCTGGTGAAGACGTCAATGCATGTCCAGTGGCATACGGCGGGGCAGTGGATGCAGGAGTGTGCCTTTTTGTTGGCGCAGCGGCGCACACTTCTTTGAGCACATCCTCCACTACTCGAGCCTGTTGAAGCAGCTCGGCGAACGAAGAAAAGGCACTCCTTGTTACTTTCTCCCGGATTCTCCTATGGAGCAGGCCGTACACCATATGCAGCTGCACTGGATTTTCAGGTAGCTTGTGCAACGGTAGTTTGGCTATTATAGCTCTTATCCTACACACGAAAACATCTGTTCGTTCACCCTGCTTTCGACTAAACATTTCTCTATATAATCTATGAGGTGGGAGGCATGGACCGAATGTTTGACGAAGTAGATGGGTGGCCTCCTACCAACTTGTGACAGAATGTTTGACGTCTTGCCACCAGGTAGCCGCAAAGTCAGTGAGCAGCATTGGCAGGCCTCTTAAAGCCATATCATCGTGAACGACAACACAGTCTTTATATATCTGCACAACATCCACGAATACCATAACATCGCCAGCGCCATTAAATCTCGCCGTACAATTAGCCAAGTTTGTACTCACAGACATCGTCGGCGGTAGTGGCGCGCCCTGTGTAGGCGGCTGTGACCGTAAGGCTTGCAATAGGAATACCAGTAAAGTTGTTGGTCCGTCATCACGATAGGTGCGAACATCGGTGGCTGCGGTGTGGTGACGGGCGGAGCATGCCCATGCTGAGGCATCTGCGAGTAAATATTATAATTCCTTCGTTTTTGTGCAGAATTAACTCGGGTGTCTTTTTTGAATATAGTAATAACTAATAGAAGCGATATCCGGCAAAAAATCCGGCACTTGCAAATTGAAATCCCTAAGTCTATGAAAGCCGATTTTCAGCCCACCGTGTGGTGGCGCGGGCCGCAGGTGACATCGGTAGTGTTGTGCCGACCGTAGCTAGTCACGTCATCTGGCCGGCACACGATGAACTGTAGAAGTGCGGGGAGTCGGCTCTAATAGGGGTCGCGCTATAGTAGGAACCAAAAAGCTTGTTTAATTTAAGTTAAAACTCTGAAAATTAGGTCTTTATTATGATAAATTTGAGAAGTCTACGTCCACCCTGTGGTCCTGCGGTAAATACCGGGATTGAAACTATCTTGCGGGATTGCATTCCCTAATTGGAATACAAAGTTGCACCGTCATCATTTTGAGCCTTAAGATGTCCACTCTGTCTCTTCCTCTCTGATTCGATCACGCAGGGACTCCGAACATGGGCCTCTCTCTCCATTGCCGTGAGGACCATTGTGAGCGAACACGTTTCAGTGTCACAAGTAAACACAATGGCAAGACAAAATGTTTCTTATAGACATTTTGATTCTCATCATTGACCCTGTTAACTTACGATTGGTTAGATTTTTTGTAACGGCTGACATAACCTCGACAACTTTTTATGCTAACAACGGACACGTTCATTGTCTGATCATTCATAAAGTATGTTTCTATTGTATGAACAGAAGATAAGCACACTAATTAATGCAATCTCTCTCTTCTTCCAGTTGATGTCATCAAGCCGTCAACACTGTCTCACCCGTCAGCCAACCTAACAATAGCTGACTCCAGCACCTCGGGAACTTCGAAAAAGTCTAAAAACCTATTATCATCTCTAATGTGTATTATGTTCATTTGCTTGCTCACAATTGCTTGATAGAGCAAGTCATTAAAATTAAATAATGGGCTGTGATAAAATATGTAGTTCGTTCATAATATACATAATTTTACGCGCATGAGTGAAAATGTGTATATATGCTTATCATGTACAGGCACAAACAAATTACCTAAAATGGATAAAATAGAAGGCCATACAAGACTGCTAATAAAACCTAATAAGTGGTGCGTTACGTAGATTCCATGATACAAACATGAATCCGTAATACCCTACAGCAATTCAACGATACGACACTAATGAATTAACATCACGTTACCTACAATCAACTTCAAGACCAGCAGTGCTATTCTGTAAAAATCACACGGTGAAAACCTAGGTGAAGTGAGCTGTCAATAGTGTCCAGCCCTAGCATCAGTGCGATGACAGCTCACTTCACCTAAGTTTTCACGATGAGATTTTTACAGAATAGCACTGCAGCTCTCATTGCGTTACACACGATCAATCACAATCTGTTTTATTTTAACTGTTCAACTACATTCATTGCGTTATTTACGTTGTTGAGAAGATAACTTTTTTGAACTTATGAACCAATGGTTTAGCAATATCCTTCAAAATGATTCAGATTGTGATTGATCGTGTGTAACGCAATTAGGGTGTTTAGTAACAATTTGAATTTTAAAAGTTAAAGTAACGTGATAATTATGGAATGTTGTCTATTGGGAGTATTGTGACTACATATTTTTAAAGGAGCATTAAGTTGGCATTATCAATGCATCGACACAGACAAGCAAAAAATACAAATGAAAATTGCCATTGTTGTGCCTAGAAGACATTTTCAAAGTCGCCAAAATAACATATCATCTCCGTGAGAGAACATTTTAGCGTAAGTAAGTAGTTTTAACAATTTTATTAGGATACCCAAGATATTACTAAAGAAACCAAAGTGCTTAATGGTAAAAATGTTGAGCTGTAGAATCAAATGTGGTGAATGTGAGAAACCTAATGTAATTTGTCTTATTTGGCAACAGACTGTTCTTGCTATAAAACATTTGAGTTTCTTTTAATATGTAGGTATGTATCTACCGGAGCAAAAGATTTAAGAATGTAAATAGTCAACTATTACTATGTTTTAAGAAAATTGTCCGTGTGTATAAACCCATAGAGTTTCATCTTTGTCTTTCTGGGGAATGCCCACAATGGCCTTAATTCGGTATTGTATCAACAAAAAATTACTTAACATGTTAGGTATAGGTACAATTCTCAATAAATTTTTGTCAATTTGACCACAAAGACACATATAAAGACATATATATACATACAGGTGCTCACGCCTTTTTTCCTCGGATAGTAAGCTGGCCATTCACGGGCACTCAACTCCATAACATAACACGGCAACACTCCAAAAACCTCTAAAAACCTTCCGCGTGTGCGAAATCTCACGTGGATTGGGTGCAGTGGTATTTTTTTTTAAGCCATACATATCCAAGTGTGGAACGTTGGCCACACTCCACAATCTAACACATCGTATGTGCGAGATGCGTACTCGACTGTGGCCGATAAAACAATCCATTTTGCACTCAGTTGGCAGTACGCAGCCGTCGACGTAGTTGACCGAGAAGTAGGAGTGCAGTGGCGCGCCCATTTGGAGTGGAGTGTTCGTGTTTGTTCGATTTTTGAGCTCCGTTCGGCCGCAATCCGCGCCGCGCGGAGTGATGGAAATGCATTGCTCGTGTAATAGGAGCTTTAGATACAGACATGTAAATGGTCTGTACGCTAGCTCGACCACTATCATTCCAGTTGTTCCTTTTTAGGCTCTGGCTTTATGGTGATTTAGTAACAGATAACAACTTTGGCAAAGGACCTTTGCTACAGAACCGCCAGTCACCACCAGTTAGTTCAGTTAACATTGGTCTACTTAGATGTTTCATTGGCTAACTTACATCTTTATTTTTTTTTCCACCAACCCAAAATTAAAACAACTAAATACCTATCTACTTGCTAGTAGTAGGTACTTCGGTCAACTTCTTATTAGGTAACAATAAAAAAAATGTAAATACCATTTTATCTCAAAGTAATGTATCTTAAATAGTAATAAACTTTATACATACGTGCCTACCTATTCAAGAACGAGGCTTTGACAAAGAAGTTACAGACGAAGTCTTCAGCATTTTGGCTTAAGGTATTATGATAAAATGTCTCCAGGATTTGCTTGAAACTGGATAATATATGTTCTATTGTACGCCCAAATATCGGTGATGACTAGGACTACTGATAGGTAATATTGTGTCCCTTCATCATAATCTGCCCAGCCTTTTCCTAACTACGAAAGGAGACGGGCCTCGAGGGGTCGGCTTCCAGTCTAACTGAATAGGTTCCGGTATAGTACATGGAGCGACTGCCCATCTGACCTCCTCAACCCAGTAACTGAGTAACTCGTTGGTAAGACTCATTGAGCCTCACCCTCATCCGTCGGACCTAACAAGCAAGCCTATTGCCAATGCAATCAAGTGGGATCAATTTTAATTGTAAAGGATGCGTAGTTTTATATGAATGAAGTTTGCTAGATATAACAAGCGCTGATCAGCTTTTTTATTTATTCATACAACACCCTATAGGTTTAATTTATTTTCTCAGGATATACCTAGGTACTACACGGAGTATTCTTGTTTTGTGAAATAGTTAATCAATTTAGTTCTTCCAATATAAAAAATAAATCCTTTTACAATGATCTAATATTAAAGCTTATGAACCTTAAATTAAATGTACGAGTATATACGAGTACGTAGATAGATATACCTACTCAGAAGAATGATATTTATTATGTAAGTACACACGGCTACACATCAAGCTATACATTTCCAGTTTATGCTGATCTCGTATTGTATAGGATTTCCGTACAATGAGGTCAGCTTATACGTGTACCTATAAGAAAAAGATAACTTTTAAAAAGGTAATACTCATTACATATCAATAAATAGGTAGGCGGGTCGGTACTATTATGTAGGTACCTACCTAGTAATAAGTAGGTATATGCTAGTTCAGGGGACATTTTTACACATTACCTACATTGTGTTCGTCATGAATAAGTTATAATCATTTAACATCATGTAAATAAATAATTGAATAAAAAACATAATTTAGATTGAGATTTAAAAAAATAACAAGATAATCCACGCAACTCATTAAGTAATAAACCAAGCCAAAATGGTTCATAACTTCAGTATATGAAGTTACTCACCTACATTACAAATTGATTAACAAAGGCATGATCTACCTAGATCCGAGACCTTCAGACTATGTAGGTGTTACCTACGTTAAAATGCATTAATTTGTTGATTCAAGCTCCTTGACCACATCGTGTGCGTTCTTATTCTGTCAGTGTTCATCGAAAGATCTCGACGAGTTATTGAGATGCCTACGCATGTAGCTAAGTCTGCACTCATGCAGGAACCCTTAAGATAGTTTTCAAAATATGCTGCCTCTACATAATTATGAAGTTAGATAGGATTAGATACCTTTAAATAATTTTAACGATGATTCTAATAATGTAAATAGTATACTTAGGTACATAAACAATTTTCATTTGACCAACTGTAATTATTGGTTTTTAGACTTGCAAGTTTGCAAAAACATACCTAGGATTGACAATGAAATTTGAAATAGGGTACCTACCAAATGAAACTGAACTAAATAGATAAGAATTGTATCTGTTCATAGAAAATAGTTTACCTGACATCGTCTAAGTACATCGCACTATCAGATCCAGAAATGTTTGTTTTCTACACTTGATAGCCGTTATCACATTGTAAGTGTGTCAAGTAACATTACGGGTCTGACAGTACTGAGGCAATTAACTTCTGATTGTTATCAACGAAATAATTATGTACGAACCATTTTTTTGTAAAAATACAAACCAAAAACTTGACCTTATAATGAAAACGAAACATATCAATTACCTACCTGTCTTTCTTATTTTAATAACTAGTTAGTTACGAAAAATAATAAGATTGCAGAATAAGCGTATTTACACAAATCTCATGTCTTCTATAGGAATCTACAATTAAAAATATGCTGTACATACTTAACAAAAATGTTATGAATTTTAGTGAAAACGTTAGCTGTCCAATGAGTGAATTTTAAAATAACATTATTTCTTAACAGATCATTAAGTGATGTTCAATTGTTTTTAGTGTTAGGTACCAAAGATTTTGTAATTGACATCAAAATGTCTGAATTGTGATTTGATAAATTAGTAGGTATAAATGGTATTTTTGTTAAGTTTTTTCGGAGTATATCTCTTCTTACCGTATAACTAAACACAAGTTGCATGTGGTGTTCACGATCTTCAATAAAGCAATACGTAGCTACCTCTTAGAAGGTAGCTTAAGATTGGATTAGGCACCTACGTGTACGTTACCCCAGCAGGAAAGTGTCTCCTAGAGTTATATGAGTGGAACGTTTAATTTGTGCCTTAGCTGCTGTATATGTGCCCCCACATAAAAAATGTGTGCCCCCTGTCGTTTTGGAAAAAAACGGAAAAAACGATTCCTGCTGGGGTAACGTTTTTCTAGCAGGAAAATTCTAAACGAATGATCGGAGAGAGAAAAATTTTGCATGGCCAGAGAGCTTATATGTGTGCCAAAATGTGCCCCCAAAAATAAAATCTGTGCCCCTTCAGGTTTTCGAGATATTGCATTTCCTGCTGGAGTAACGTTTTACAGAATCGTATATCTCTAAAACCATTGCATGTGCCCCTGTAGAATAAACATACACGAGTAGCTCTTAATGTGTGCCCCTTAGTGCCCCAATTAGATTTAAGAAAATATTTATAGTTTTCAAGTTATCGCGGTTTTATGAAAACACGAAAAAACATCGTAGCGCCTAAATGAGACAAGGTATAAGTTCGCTGAAAACTGTATTCGGTCCTTCTTGACGCTAATAATAACCATACAAAGTTTCAACACTGTTCATGCATGCGTTTTTGAATAATCTTGCTAAAAGTCAAAACGATGGTGTCATAACTTTGACGGCAAAATACAAGGAACCGGCTCAATCCCAGATGTGCAGGTGTAAACCAAAATCATGTGCCTTTAGTCAAAAATATAATGGTGAAAATATTCAGCCTGGAATGTTTTGCATTAGTAAATATTAACAAAAAACCAAAAATGTAAACAACGGCTGGTTATCCGACCAAATTCGAATGACTACTAAAAAGCGACGGATTCATACATATCGATGACCTTCTTTACTTTACTCACTAGCCGGCTCACACGTGTTGTGCCTGAGTACGCTGAAGTAGAAAAGTAATAGGTAATAAAATAAAGTTGTTATTGGATTATATTCTTGCTGTTTCTGTGTCTTTACACACGATTAAGTACATTATAAATAGTAGCCTAAGTGCTATTCCAAGGTAAGCTATCTTCTCCATTCTAAATTTAATTAAAATACATCCAGTAATTTATGTGTGAACGAAAAAAATACATCCAGATATTTCCCAGGACTGACCCAAAATTTGATTGGTCCCGATGTTTAAAAAAAATATAGTTCATGAAATGTGTGATGAATACCTACTACGAAAAAGAGGTAGCTCTTTTTTGTATATAAATAAAAAGCCCGTATTTGTCTTTATATATATATATATGTGTTTATTTGTATATGAATAAAAATAATAATTTCCACATCAACAAGCTGTTTAATTTAATATGGTCACAAGGTGCATTTAATATATTTTTTTATTAGCCCCCAAAACTTTTGAACGCGACTGTACGGACAACAGCTTAGGTATAATACGTCCAATAAAGAAGGTCATCGATATGTATGAATCCGTCGCTTTTTAGTAGTCATTCGAATTTGGTCGGATAACCAGCCGTTGTTTACATTTTTGGTTTTTTGTTAATATTTACTTAATGCAAAACATTCCAGGCTGAATATTTTCACCATTATATTTTTGACTAAAGGCACATGATTTTGGTTTACACCTGCACATCTGGGATTGAGCCGGTTCCTTGTATTTTGCCGTCAAAGTTATGACACCATCGTTTTGACTTTTAGCAAGATTATTCAAAAACGCATGCATGAACAGTTTTGAAACTTTGTATGGTTATTATTAGCGTCAAGAAGGACCGAATACAGTTTTCAGCGAACTTATACCTTGTCTCATTTAGGCGCTACGATGTTTTTTCGTGTTTTCATAAAACCGCGATAACTTGAAAACTATAAATATTTTCTTAAATCTAATTGGGGCACTAAGGGGCACACATTAAGAGCTACTCGTGTATGTTTATTCTACAGGGGCACATGCAATGGTTTTAGAGATATACGATTCTGTAAAACGTTACTCCAGCAGGAAATGCAATATCTCGAAAACCTGAAGGGGCACAGATTTTATTTTTGGGGGCACATTTTGGCACACATATAAGCTCTCTGGCCATGCAAAATTTTTCTCTCTCCGATCATTCGTTTAGAATTTTCCTGCTAGAAAAACGTTACCCCAGCAGGAATCGTTTTTTCCGTTTTTTTCCAAAACGACAGGGGGCACACATTTTTTATGTGGGGGCACATATACAGCAGCTAAGGCACAAATTAAACGTTCCACTCATATAACTCTAGGAGACACTTTCCTGCTGGGGTAACGTACACGGCACCTACTACGATTTCCCAACATAATAGATTGAAGTCTACAAATTCTTATTGACTGTGGGAATCCATACACTTGTGCAATATCTATTGGCTAGTAATCGGAGCGTAAGCTGAAATATCACTATGCTCATTTTGAAATGAAGTATCGGTTAAGTTTTAATTATTAGCTGATTATACCTCAGGTATACCGTCTTAACTTTTTATAATGTGCCCAAAAAGTTGGCAATGTCGCAAATAGCTGTTAAATATTTAAGTACCTGTTTTGATTAATGTGGCAATATTACTTATGTAAATAAGAAATATAAGCTAGCTAAGCTAACTAGTGAAATAGAATATTAATAATTAATTGCAATTACCTATAAAACAGAATCTGCCGGTCTATTCTGCAACCATCTCACCGTGAAAACTTAGGTGAAGTGAGCTCGGAGTGAGCTGTCAGTCCCTAGCAGCAGTGAGATGGTTACAGAATAGCACTGCTGATGTTGTAACCGTTTTAGGTGTAAAAAAGGCATTTGGAAAGCTTCCAAATACTTTTTTTACATCTTTTTTCGACGATTGTTACGATATTAATTATTGCATTTCATAATCAATGTTTTAGTTCACTAGTTAGCCATATTTCTTATTTCCATGCAGTAATATTGCCAAATTAATCAAAACAGCAAAATATTGGACAGCTATTTACGACGTTGCCCACTTTCTGTATCAATCTGCCTAGCCTTTTCCCAACTATGTTGGGGTCGGCTTCCAGTCTAACCGGATGCAGCTGAATTACGTATTTTACATGGAGCGACTGCCTATCTGACCTCCCTTGGTAAGACTGGTTGCCAGACTTTCGGGCTTCTGACGACCCGTAACGACTGTCAAAGATACACGAATGACAACCGGGACTAACGGCTTAACGTGCTCGCCGAGGCACGGAGGAGTCTCGGTATGTTAAGATGGTCACCCATCCACAGACCAACCCTGGCAAGCGTAGCCTAACTTGATGGATTGAATCGTGCGATTGTTATTACTTAGCCACGAGCTCTTCTTTCTGACCACTTTCTGTATAAACGCGCTTAATTGTGTAGTCGAAGATGTCTAATACAAATTATAAACTGTGTTTGTGCTGTCTGTGCTTATTCTATAGTGAATAAGTACAAACAGCACAAACACTGTTTTTAACAGGGCCAAATTAAATTAGTCAGCGAAACTCCACAGACGCGATAGGTGTCAATATCTAAACATGTTTTTTTTTAAATAACCTCGATGTGTGGAGTATTTCGGACGTTATCGTGACCACATACATACAGGATCCACACACGGACGTCCATAGAATTTTATTTTCAATATTTTTTTTCTGTATACCTATAATACGCAATAAATGTTAATTTGTTATTATAATTAGGGCGGTATCTACATCGCCACATGCGAACTACGCATCAAAGACCAGTACCCTAATTACATAATACACGATCAATCGGAATTGGAATTGTTTTGAAACATATTGCTAATCCATTGCTTCATAAGTTCGAAAAAAAAACTGTCCAACAAGGTAAATAACGCAATGAATGTTGTTGAACTGTCAAAATGAAACAAATTTGTCGTAATCGTTTACGAAAAAGTGTTGCGTAATTAGATAGCTGACCTCACACAATAATCCTGACGTCACACAAATCCAGCATCGCGCAATTAGAGTTTATCGCGATAAACTCTAATTGCGCAACATCTAACGTTGGGCAGTTGCCCGTCAGACACGACACCCGTCTAGTCGGAATCCTCCCTTTTTAATAGATGATGAGTGAACTTTACACACACCTCTAAATAATTGTGTTGAAATATTAAAAGGATAGTTTTTCTACAAATTTCAGTGTAAGTACCTACTCATATTAAATTATAAGTGCGATATGCATAAATAAGACGCAATCAAAGTTCAAGACAGTACTTGTTTTAGATATGTTGAGAGTAATGCAACTACCTCAAACGCTTTGCGTTTTCAGGCGTGCAATTACAGATATTTCAAGTTGCTACACTACCAGCGGTCGTTGACCCCAAAAAATATAGTTTTTTAAAGGTTTTATTTTGTTGTGTAATCGTGTTTAGATATCGATACCCATCACGTCTACAGAGTTCCGCTTGCAAATTTTATTTACACATTTCTAGGTATGTTCATCGATCTCTCCCTGACTTTAGAGTGGCTTTACGATTGTCGCTTTGAAGGTTCAATTCGTTACGAAACATTATTTTGTATACCTAAATGCAAAGTTATATTTGATGTAAAATTGAATGTTATTGTTTGTTATGCATTAAAATTAAAACATACCTACACATAATGAATCTAAACAATAAAATAATTATGAGAATTAAAACAATCGTGTGTGTTTTAATTTAATATTCTTATGTCTCCTCAGTGAGTCCTGCAAGTAGGTATTACTTAGATCCCTATATTAAGAGTAGCGATTAGAATAATTATTATTTTGGTATGTGCAGAATCGAACCCAAGGCGAGGAGTCCGTTCACAATTGCAGAAGCTTTGACAATTTATCCTAAACTATTGCCCGCGGCTTCACGCGTGGATGTCGGAAAATATCCCACGGGAAAGAACTACTGGGATTACATACCTAATAGCCGAGGAAAAGGTTATTGACTCCTAGCGTTGCGCCCGCTGCCATCAACCATAATAAAAAAATAATTACAGAATCTGTGATATCTTTTAAGTACCTATTCATTTAAATGAATTAAATGGCCAATTCTAAATAACATAATATTGGATAAGGATTCATTGAATACCGGTCAAAATAGCTTCAGTAATAACAATTAAATTTTCATCAAATTCTGAAAGGTAAAAGTCATCTTTAGAAAATAGACATATGTTATCGCGGACTTTTTGCTGATCGTTTTAAGATGTACAATCCTGTGGAACATTAATTTTATGTATCTCTTACGGTTTACGCACGCCAGCAAAGCTTAACAACTTAAACATTTTCAACAATAATCGTCATATTTCAGCCAATTTACACAAAACCTTAATAAATCAAAGTACCACCTACACCTACATCCTAAACCTAAATTTCTCGCCCTCACGCCCCTAGCCGCCGCTGGAGACGCCGAGGGCGTCGGGAATCGCAGGCCGATTCCCGGCCACCGTAGGCGCGGGCTTGCGGACGTTGAGCAATAGGTAGCTCGCCGTCCGACAAGGACCAGGCCCAGGTCGACGACGCGTTGTGTTCCACGCGCGCCTCAAAGAGATGTCAGCAACAAGGACCGAAGCCTGCCGAGGTTGCGGGAAAGTCCGAAAGGGATACCGTATCGTACCATATACAGTAAGAGTCTGACACGCCCTCCCGCTCTGGGCGGAGCGGGAGAAGTTATTTGATAATTCCCAAACAAAAAAAAAAAAAAAAAGGCCTCATAGCTTCGCATATGGAAGTAGCGAAGTAGCTATCACAGGTATATATAGTATATTAGGTATATATACTATATTATAAGTATATATTAGCTTACGAATCTATTTATATGCCCAGTTTGGCAATAAAAGCCAGCAATTTATCAGTTATAACTTCCAGTTACAGCTATATATAAGCGGGCACGCCCTTTATGCCTGGAGGCTTTTATTTAGATATTGTTTACGTTTAGGTTTTTTTTTTCTGCCTGAATATAGTTCTCGATGTTTTTGGTTGGTATATTGGCGTGTGCTAGCTGTCATATGGCTATTAATTTAGAATTTAAATTATGTTTTGTGTTGCGTAATATAAATTATTTCGCTTACTCTTATTCTAACTGAACAGACAGCAGTGCTCCTGGGGAGTTTGTTGCGCCACTTCTTCCCAGCTAAAGCACTAGGAAGTGGTGAAGGGTGGGTGTTTTGGGGGACTGATGTAATTTTGACGTTCGAAAAGTGCTGATTCTCAGCCTAGTTTGAATAAATTACTTTTGACAAATTCAAATTTAAAAAACGTTACCGTTGGTAAGCAAAACGATTCGTAATTATTTGTTTAAAGGAACTGAGCATAAGTATGATTGGTAGGTATATAAGTTACCGCTTGTTCTAGGTACTTTGTAATCAGTCAGATCCGCCGCCCTAGGCAAATCCTCACCGACCCTGATGAACCCATAACCCTCCTCCAGGAGAGCAATAGGGCCACAATTACAGTGCTCAAGCACAAACACCGACCCGCATTCCGACCTCGCCGCCGAGGTCCTCCGCGTTCGCGACCCTCCCGAGTAAATAATACTCCACCCCGACCCTTGCTCGACGATGCGCCAGCCCGCGTCGATGCTGAGCCTGTAGTTTTAAATTCCCTGATTAATAATCATGAAACATCCTTGATCCAGCCTGTCCCATCTTGCTGTCCTCCCCCCAGCGACGCTCTAAGCCGAGGTTCGTACCCCACAGGGGGTGCCCTTAGCGAGCGCTCGCCTAGTTTTTAATTAGAATAGTTATTGCCCCTGGCTGGAGGCTTTGAGTTTAGTTGCTTAAGGCAGCCGCAGGAAAGTCCGGTTAAGTAGTCATGACCTCAGAGGTCAACTACGAGATGCGATTACAAAAAAAAAAAAAATTGGTACTTTGTTTGAAAATTCATTCTAAGTAGCAGTGTCGTATTGGACTGTTACAATAATTATACATATGCAAAAAACCGCCTGCGTTCACGGTCACTGAACAAAGTAACAACGCTAGAACACTAGGTTGGTATAAAACTAGGCCGAAGCAGATAATACACCGAACAATAAGCAGGTTCAAAATGGTTGAGCTGAATGGTGCTAATCCATGCGTCATGTTCGTGAACGGGCGCCGTCAGTAGAGACTGGTCATCTCTTAGCTGCCATACCCTATGGCTTATTTTAATTTTTGAATTGTTCTTTGTTTTTTATATTTTTATTACGGACGCTTTTAACGTGCACGTCTTTCTACATTGTTCTCACATGTATAATTTCAACGTTAATGATGTAACCAATATTTTGTAACAATTTTTTGATTTAAAAGAGTGTCCGTGGAGTTTCTTGCCCGTTCTTCTCCATAGGTACCTACCTACTACGCTTTGGAATGGGCAACTAGCTTCATATTTCTGACGGACCGACTTCTTGACAATTCAAAAGTGCCTGTAAATGGTTTAATTGAAATAAATGGTTTGAGTTTTGAGTTTTTTGAGTTTTGAGTTAGAAACCTCACAATAGGCAGGTAAGACAGCTAATACCAGGCAGCAATTAAGACACCTTACATTAGGCAGGTAGGGTACTTAATATCTTTTGTTAGGATTTATGCACGCTGCAGCACTAAGAACGAGTACAGGACTAGTGTCTTTGAGCAACCTCGTTTGGAGATTGATGAAAAAAACGGTAAGTACTTGTAATATACCTCTTTATTTCAATAACAACTAAATATACAAATAATTTAAGAATATTTTAAACGCTGAAAATAGAACATCTATAACACAGTGTTACATGGTGATAATTATCGCCTTCTATTAGGAATACATGATAGATAATCATTACAAACCTACACTATTATCTCGACAAAAATCTCGACCGCCTACTAAAGTGCAAGTTCATGCATGTTAATAATTTATGCATGGCATGTTTAAAGTGACATATATTATATTATGTGCATAATAAAAAATCGTACCTATACCTATTAATTTCACGTACTTTATTGATTAAACCTATGCGGGCCTTTATCATTAAATAAATCAAAGTGATCGCGACGAATAAAATATGCCGTTGGCCTATTGCGTCCTTTATTATTATTATATATTTAACAAAATTAAAAAAAGCATTTGCAGAGTCAACATTTTAAACATTGCTGCCTTCGAGCCGATCCTTCTTTACACACAAAACATAAACTAATTCTGTATTAATAAACTATTATTTCATACCCAAGGCAGCAAAAAATAATGGTACAGGGTGGCCTCAAATGAACAATCGTATCGGCATCAAAGCCTAAGATATTCCGAATATTAATTGGAAAACAAAGAGCTAATTTTTAAGCCAGCCAAAGTATCAATGACTAATAAAAGCGTTTTAAAAACATGGTATTTTAAATAAAAAAGATTTTTATTTTACAAAGCGCTACGACATTACTAGACATTCATATAATTTAATTTTGAAGACATAAGTGTTCCAGAAACGAACTAAGTTACAAATAAACAGATGCAATACATTGAAATGTAAAACCTGTGTGGTTTCTAAACCACAAGTAGATCGAATTATATCTGTTCGTTATAAAATATATGGTGCGCGGAGCAGTTTAGTAGCGTTCATAGTAATTATCTATTGTTTGCCACTAAAATAACTTAAATATTCCTTTGCAAACAAATTATTCCGGCCATAGTTTAACTTTAATACACTAATATATTTATCACATTTTGACATACCTAGACACATAAAATTAAAAATAGACACTTAGTAAATTGACGGTAACATAATATAATAATATTATAATAAATATGCAATAAAATTTCTGCTGTCTTAAACTAAATTCGACTATTTTAAAGTTTCAAATACGAAAGCATGGTAGCTTGTTAGTCAAAAACAGAATGTGATAGTTTATGAATAGTAGAGTACCTACTCTGATTAGTATTAGTATTGGTACTCGTTAAATGTATACTTATAATCTGTTTTAATTATTGTTCGGTGTCAATCAAGGTGAGCCCACCTGATAGTAAGTAGTCAGTATAGTAATATTCGCGATATCAGAGACGACCCAGTTGTGCCGTCCCAGACACTTAGGTATATATACAGCAATCTATAGCAAAGTACCTAAGTAATATAGGTTTTAATGTATTTAATACATATGCATTATAATATCCGCTATTATAGTATGCCTAATTAATATAAGTAAATTGACAAATTAAACATGTCCCAATTAATGGTTAATAAGTTACACATGTTGCATGGAAGTAATATTCTTCTTTCTGATCCAGGGTGACCTTGTTAATGCAACTAACACATTTTAAAATTCGATAGCAGTCACTAAAGATTACTTAACTTTCTATTTAGATTACTCTATTATGTGTTTTGTTTATTACAAGAAAAGCTCTGTAATTCTTTAAAAGATAAGTGTACAACAACAAAAGATGCATACGAGTCGAAGATGGAAAGTTCACGGAATAGAGGTAGATATAGCCGAATCACAAAATAGCTAGCCGTAAGTGTTTCTACACAATTGTTGGGGTCGACATGATATAAGTCGGCACGATTCGGCACAGCCGGCTGTGCCGAATCGTGCCGACTTATCACAACCCGAACAGTTGTGTTGCACGCCTGATACGACTACTTTAGAAAATAATCTACGTAGCAGGGACGTAGGCTTCTAACAACCCGATTCCTACCGGCTTCCCTTCGGAAATTCGGAACACAACCCCTCTATCGTCATTGAATATCACACTATAAGTATTTGATACACCATAAAATTAAATCATTACAAAACGCCTACATTATTTTTTTTGTCTTTATGTCCCAAAAACAAAACTAATTGCTTTTGATTATTTGCTTTGTGAGCAAACATACTTTTCAAGGTTATTGAAAAATAAAATAAGTTAGGCCGTGGTCGCCCAAACGGTTTTTTCAAACATTTTTTTTTTAAATATCATGTGGGCCAGGGCCAAATAAATTAGGGCTGAGTAAGTAGCAGATGACCCCACCTATCCACCATTTTCGTATGTTCAACGTTCTGCCAAACACCCTGTATATATATATATATATTTTAAAGCTCCGGCTTACCCCACTCGTTTTACCACGCCACGCCACTGCTACTTAGGTAATATTAGGGAGGTACGGCTAAGCTATAGTTAATTAAAATAAAGTAGACTGAACGCAAATGCGCAAAAAGAGCGTAACAACTTCGGAAAAGAACTTTTTTGTTAACCTACCCTCTACATTCCGGTAACGTTCCAAAGACTCAAGTTTAATTATTTATTTATTTTATAATAGACTTTTTCTTGCCTTTTTGCTGGTTGCAAATATTTAATGTTGCTTGTAATAATTTGGTTTTCTTTATTGTGTTTTTATACTTTGCTGTCCAACTGTTGAACAATTTGATTTGAAACTACTTTCGTAGCTATGGAAGCATTTGGTATAAGGAAGCGGTCCATATCTTTTATCAAGAGATTGTCACCATCCGGTACACCATACTTGAAGGTAATTAATTCAGGATGCCTTTTTTTTGCAGTTATTTTAACAATAGTCGACAAAGGTCTTCTAGACATGACTTTCGCGGCGCCTCTTTTGTTTGGAATGTCACGTAAAACAATCAAGTGAGTTTCAGAAACTACTAAGTAAGAGTCATGCATATATCCATTAAGCAGAACTTCTTGACAAGGGAAGCTGTCAACAACATTATGTTCCTTCAGGTAGGATTTCAATTCTACGATTTCTTCTAGTGAATCAGAATCGGTAAAGTCTCGCCTGAGACTATCTGATCTTGAGTCATCATCTTCATCATTAATGCTAAATACTGGAGGTACATTCCTGTATCTTTGCTCCTTTCTGTCTCCAGCAGATACATGCCATTCCCCATTATTGTATGTAGAATTTGGATTGACAATATATTCAATTAACTTACCCCTAACCTCTTGGCTCTTCGCTTTCATTGCTGAAGACAATTTACTGAATAACTGTTTGGCTGGAATATTATCCCTTACTTTGTTTTGGTGTATTTCTGCTCCTTCATTATTGTTATTAGGTGCACAAACTAAACAAGTGGATGGATTGTGTTCCTCCAAGCAATCAGTCATATGAGGACCAAAGTAGTCATGAATTGCAACAAATCCTCCCTCTAACATAGATACATGTTTAGTATTTCTTTTTAAGAAGGATGCAACTACCATGTGGGCATAACTATCTTCCTCAGTTCTACCAGATCCAACAAAGCAGAGATGTTCTCCAGCAGCAAGAGAGCCAGCAGCCAGAGCTTGACGCTGAGCATTCAATAATCCTTGAACTGCTGTGTTGAATGCTGAAGGTTCTTGTAACATCAAGTTACAATCAAGGTGAAATGCTGTTGACAAGTGGCCAGCATTATATTGCTCAGATGGGCGACAGTCAACCAAAAAGAATTTGACACTGTCACTGTTACCAGAGTCTATGGTTGCACTTTCAATTAATTCATGTACAGCTACAGGAAGACATAATGCTTGAGAATAGAGTTTAGAATTAATTTCTACTCCACTTTCAGAAAACAGTACTTCTAAAACATCTTCACGGAATGATTGTGGAGTTTTTAATGAATAATAATGTGCAAGTGAACAAAAGTCTGAAACATCATTGGCTTCTAGATCTGAAGGCATCTGAATTAAAGTTTGAATTATAGCATCTTTGTCTTCGTTTTTCATTTGCAATAATTGTTCTCTAGCATTAATAATCATTATCAAGCAAAGGAAAAATATAAAAAAAGGGTCGGACCTTTGAAAATATAAATCCCACATAAAAAGCACTACCTCTAGACTGCATGTACCAGCAAAAAGAGATCTTAACCATGATAAACAATATTGCTCAGGAGTTATCCGTTTAGTGTCTAAAAAGGAACAGAGCTCTGGATCATGATATTGAAGAATTAATCGTAATATATGAAATGGAACACCATTCTTGACACAACCTTGTGGAATATACAGTTTCAAAACTTTTTCAAATAAATTGTATGTATCAGATCTTGGCAATTTCAAACTCAGTAAGGGCAACAAAATTTCAATCCAGCCATTATTTGCACAGTACTTAATGGATTTAGACTTGCAGTAAAAAGTTATTATGGATTCAATATCTGAGATAACTGAGAGTTTATCATCATCATCGTTTCCAAGTCGTTTCACAAACTTCTTCACATCATCCCGGAGTTCGTTTTGATTTGTTAGATCAAATATTTCATCAAAAGAAAGCAGTTGATTGCCTGCTTCTTGGCAGCTAAGACAAAGGAGCCAGACATCTGCACGTAAACTTTCTGGTATCTTCTTGCCTTTAGTGAGTACATTAATTTCCTGTGCTGAGCAGCCATCCAGAAGAGCAGACTCCAATTCAATTAACCTGAAATAAATATCTTGATATATTTTGTTTGTTTATAATTTGCTGATACATGTTTGCTTGTAACCTCAAGTAATGTACCAATCGTGAAAACATTCAGCATGGTTGGAATTTAGGCAAATGTTTATTCACTTAGCGTTGTAAAAAAATACATTGCCAATACTTTACATCTGAAACTAAACAGTATATTGTGTTCTACTTAGCTATAAGAAAGATTAGTACAAGAAACTGTAATATCAAATGGTACTCGATATTTACCAAGTACTGTCGTCTTCGTCACTAGCCATCGCATTAAATTTTCGTGAAAACTAAAAATTATTGTTATCACAATTTCTTCCTCCACTGACTATAATTTTCACACTTCAGTCATCAATCACGGCACTAATATACGAATAACATCATTGTATATTTATTCACACGAAACCACACATTAAATTGTAAAAAAAAATAATTTTGCACATCAGATTGCTCAGAATAATGTAATCAATTGTAATTTTGACATTTTGTAGTTCCACAACACAAAAGTACTGGAATAGAATGATCACAGAGAAAGATCCATGCCAGTTTGAACTAATTTGAGCTCTAAGTTCATGTAATTTAGAGCTTTTTTGGATTATGTAGAAATACGAATAACACAGTTTACCGCTACGTTATTCTGGATTATGTCTATGGTATTTGGTACAGATTGTACAGTATATGTATTCATGGAAACGAGCCCACAGAGCATGTAAATTTAAAGAGCCATGAATAGCCATGTTAAGCCCGGGAGGGCTTACAAAGTGAAAAATAACTTCTGAAGGCAGTGTCTTTGGTATTGCGTTTTTGTTTTTTAAAAAGTTATTTTTCACTTTGTAGCGTTTATTTTGGAAGTCAGTTTTTTTGTAATATGTTTTTCACTTTTTTGTTGTGATTCAAATTCAATTCAAAAGTCATTTATTCAAACTAGGCTGAGAATCAGCACTTTTCGAACGTCAAAATTACATAAGACAGTCCCCCAAAACGCCCACCCTTCACCACTTCCTAGTGCTTAAGCTGGGAAGAAGAAGTGGCGCAACAAACTCCCCAGCAGCACAGCTGTCTGTTCAGTAAAAAAGATTCTATATAATAGTATGCAAAATGATATTTACATTACGCAACACAAAACATAATTTAAATTATAAAATTAATAGCCATATGACAGCTAGCACACGCCAATATACCAACTATACTCAAGCAGAAATAAAAATAACTTAACGAAAACAATATCTAAATAAAAGCCTCCAGACATAAAGGGCGTGCCCGCTTACATATAGCTGTAAATATACACATCCAGCTATACATTTCCAGTTTATTCTGATCTCGCACTGTATAGGATTTTCGTACGATGCGAGGTCTGCTTAAACTGGAAATATATAGATTTATGTGTAGCCGTGTGTACCTACCTCATACAAATTGAAATACCATTATCTGTACCCTAATTACGTAATACACGATGAATCGTTTTGAAACAAATTGGTAAACCATTTCTTCATAAGTTTGAAAAAATATCTGCTCAACAACGTAAATAACGCAATGAATGTTGTTGAACTGTCAAAATGAAACAAATTTGTCGTAATCGTTTACGAAAATGTGTTGCGTAATTGGATAGCTGCTATGTAAATATGAACTCTGTATGACTCCGGACGACTGGAACAAGCGTATTTATAAAACCGCAAGAGAACATGGCTGTCACAGACAGGACAAACGTTCAATTCTACTTTTCTAAATAGTACATACTAATTCCATGACTATCCTGTTCATTTTTAACAGTTTAAAAACGTAAACGTCAATGTCAAAAAGTAGTGACATTAAACATTTGGACATTGACGTTTTTATTAATTTGAATTGTGATGTTGATGTAAAGTGCTTTTGATGCTGTTGTTTGTACCATTTAAAAATTGTTCTCAGTGTTTATACCGGAGACAGGACTCGAGACTTGATTGGATTTTCAATAGGCGGATAAATACGATTCAAACTAGAATTTTTAAGTTAACGTTGAGACCTTATTATTGAATGGGCCTGTAATAAAGCCTCCTAATTCAATACTAAACCGGAGGAATTTTGAGTGGAAAATGACACAATGCTCCAATTTGTTTCCCAATAAAGAGGCTTTTATTGTTTTTGCCCTTTATATAATTCTCTTCGTATTTCAAGGTAAGCTTTAGTTTATTATTACACTATTGATAATAACTTACATTTCAAGCATGTATTTATCACCAACCAATATGACGATAAATATTGTAAAGGATGCAGGTTCGTGTTGACTAACCAATTATTTATCTGAACTAGAACCCAATAGCCTTAAGTATAGACCATGAAGATAATAGCTGCAACTTTTGGTTTCATTTGTTTAACTGCAACTTGTAGTTTCTGTGTATTATATATATTAGATATATTATTTTAAATGATTGGGTCATTGGGTCGCCTTATTGTTTTTTATTTAATTTGTGGAAGTTTTAGGATTGCCTGAGTAGTTTTGTTCAAATAGAGCCCTTGATCACACCAGGTAGTATAAAGCAGAGTTCAGTCCCTAAGATGACTCAAAGACCGAGTCTTCCTTCTTTGTGTTGGATGTCCATAAAATAGTACTGAACATTAGGAAGTATTATTAAAAAGTTACTGTAGTAGCTAGATTTACAGCAGGAAAATTAACTAAAACACACACATTGTAATCTACTACAATGCTTGTTTAGCTTATGCTTGTGTATGTGTTTAATTGCTACTGATAAGAAGTATTCCCATAAATACTTTTAATTGCAAAATGCATAAAAACGTAATCAACCATTAACCATTTTTATTGTGAGTTTCATTTAGGTAAACTGTTCAACTATAACCCTTTACCATTCACAAAAAAATCTCTAATAAAAAAACTGCAAGAAATAGTAATTTTATGGACATTCTTCCCTGTTGGGTACGACTTTCCACTGACGTCTGTCGAATTGAGGGTGGGAGGAGGGAGGGGGGGCTAGGGGTACTACCCTATATTGCTTTAATGAATTATTGCAAAAAAAATGGATTTTCAATATTTTTTTTCTCAAAAAGTACGCATCTCCGAATGTTGAAACTTTGCATGTGTGCTTATAATAATCTTGTGCTTGTGCTTAAAATATCAACCCCCAACTCGACGGACGTCAATGGAAAGCTATGGCCAAATTGCTAATCCATTGTTTCATAAGTTCGAAAAAAAAATCTGCTCAGCAACGTAAATAAAGCAATGAATTTTGTTGAACTGTCAAAATGAAACAAATTTGTCGTAATCATTTACAAATATGTGTTGTGTAATAGATAGCTGGTCTCTCAAACTAACCAAATTTTGTCATGAATGACCCATGGCCCTTCCTACTTTACTAATTTTTTATCAACTACATGGATGTCTTTATCCTGTCCCATAAACCAACAAGAAATAATAAAAAATTGTACAAATAAACCAATGCAAGAATAATTCTGCT
Organism: Xanthia icteritia; assembly: GCA_949128155.2. Classification (NCBI taxonomy): domain Eukaryota; kingdom Metazoa; phylum Arthropoda; class Insecta; order Lepidoptera; family Noctuidae; genus Xanthia; species Xanthia icteritia. The sequence goes on from OX421930.2 coordinate 12,178,617, forward strand.
GTGAATTAAAAACAGTACCTAAACAATATTTTTTATAATTTATGTTATCTTGTTAGCTTCAAGGGTTACCTTACATAGGAATTAAGGCAATGTACAGATGCCAGCACATCAACCTACTACAATCTGTCAAATTTCTTTAATAAATTTTCCACTTTATCACTAAAGTATAAGGTTCAAAGTAGATTGGGAAAATTTGACAGTTTCGGGTAGGTTGACCTGCTGGCGTCTGTACTAACAACAATTCTGGTGTGTTTTGGATTTTTTACTTCAAAAATGAATGTATACTATGCTCTGTTTCTTCTGGTTCAGTGTTTAAGTGTTGCACTAGAATAATCTTGTTAAAATAAAAAAACATGTTCTAAAGACCGAATCTATATTAATAAAATAAAGATGAAGTGTTTGTTTGTTTGAAAGCATTTATCTCTGGAACTACCGGATTTAGAAAAGGCTTTTTACATATCCCAATCCTTGAGGGAGGTTATAGGATATTTAACATCACGCTACAACATTTAGGAGTCGAACAAAAATAAATAAAAAGGTCAGAAAAAACACTATAAGCGAAAATTATATAAGTGCAGGCGGGCGATGCGATGCGACGCGGTGGAGACCAAAACTACAAACGTAGTAAACAGGGAACTTGTATAAAAATATGGCTGTTATTTTAGTATATTGTGTTGTGCCGTATTATTACTTTTACGCGAACGAAGTCGCGGGCATAAGCTAGTCTCCTTAATAAAATTCTTGAATTCATTCACTGACTGGCAACGCACAGCCTAAACCACTGAATCTAGAAACATTAAATTTTGCACAAGAGTTCCTTATACAGCGAAAGTAGTAGTAGAAGTAGAACAAGGAATATTCAAACATTGATCCTGTAAAGAGGTTAAAATAAGCCCAGGTTCGCACGGCCGTATTTTTATTGCGGCGATTTTTATTTCGCGTATTGGATTTTCGACACTGCAAATCCAGTGTACGAAAATAAATCGTCGCGAATAAAAATACGTCCGTGCGAACCTGGGTTTATAGACGTCGAAAACTTGTATGGATATTCGTAATTCTTGTCGATGGGATATCTTATCGGGCGCACGGCTTGTCATCTGACTGTCTTTGACTATTGATCTGATTTATAATAGTGCCACAAAAATAATATGTAGTGCAATGGAGTTGTAGCTTGTATTTTTCGGATGAAACTAAAACCAAAGATGAATACAGATAGTTCACTCCGCAAAATCATTTAAATAAAAAGTGACTCTTGCTACGACACAATAAAGCGCAATTCAGGTCACACGGCCCAAATCTAGAAGTTGCCTCTCTTTCTGTCGCGTAAAGGCTCGTGCAGACTACCGCGAAGTCGCGCTAGTCGACACCGGTAATTGTTCTACCGTGAAGTTTTCTTAGAAATTGTTTTGTTAGAGTGGCTTCGCGCTGTCGCGTCGTACCGGTCTGCACGACGTTTTACACATATCTTCTGACTCCGTTACGTTCACTGAATTGGCTCGACAAGACGAATCCGCCGCGTACTTATGGATTCATACATAAAATGCGGAATGAACCATCTGTATTCGTCAGTGCTAAAACCAGGTTTATTGTTCCAGGTGTGTTTGTAACTGCATCGAAATCAGAAAGTGGCGGCTATGACTACAATACAACACTCGTGGTTTTTCTATCAGAACTACTTAAACTATGTATATCAGCATTATTGTACACTTATAAGAGAGAGTAAGTATGCATATTGCAGTATTTCTACTACTTATTTACATTTTTTTGAATATATGCAAGAAATTCTTTCTTAATTAATAGATGGGTAAATTCAGCATGTCCTATAGTAACAATTGAACTACAAATGTCGCCCTTAATGCTAGGGAGAATAAAGGGGCCTTCAATGTCAAATTGTTACCATGGAACTGCGGTTTACTGCACCACCTGATATGATTTTGTGTTGCGTAATGTAAATTATTTTGCATACTTATTTTTTTTTCTAACTGAGCAGACAGCTGTGCTGCTGGGGAGTTTGTTGCGCCACTTCTTCTTCCCAGCTAAAGCACTAGGAAGTGGTGAAGGGTGGGTATTTTGGGGGACTGATGTAATTTTGACGTTCGAAAAGTGCTGATTCTCAGCCTAGTTTGGGTATTTTGGGGGACTGATGTAATTTTGACGTTCGAAAAGTGCTGATTCTCAGCCTAGTTTGAATAAATGACTGTTCAAATTTGTTTATTAGAGACGCATTTTGTCGGGATTCTTTATATTAAGTATTATTTGTTTTTAAATACTTGATACCTAAACATTTTATGTAAGTTTTTATTTATGAATTAAAAGGCAAATGCCAAACGGGATTAGAATGGAAGACAAATAAGTAGGTGGGTAGGTACCTACTAGTCCTACTACTTACCTAAATTTACATTACGGAACTATTGTCTTCTCCTGGTTTGCAGCAATGCAAGGCTATTTTGCAAAGGAATAATAGTTGGTATTCTTTATAATATTAGCTGATAAAAGTTGCAAAAAAATGTATCTTCTATGTATTAGTGGTTATTTAACTGCGACGAAATACGTCATTCCAACATGTGCACTGCTCTGCTCCTATAAGCATTAGGTGCTTTCAGCTCAAGTAATCCGCCCTCACCGGCTTGTAATAATAGGTATTTAAAATATTAGATATCAAATAGCATCACGTAAAATATGTAGGTATAAGTATTTAGCTAATTTCAAAATTGGCGCCGGTCGCTTAGCTACAAAAACTTGAGTGTAAGTGTAACTCCCCCTCTTTGCCACGATTTTTTATATATGTTATGATATAGGGAACAAATAGTCTTCTTATCATTTTTCAGTTTCTATCGACAAAATCATAAACCCTATGTGATGTATATGTAAGTACAAAACACATCCGAATTACTTAAGAGTAGTTAGTAGATAATTCACCCCTAATGTCTCGAAAATAACGAGATACCTATACGAGGGCGACACTGGAAGATTTTAGAACTGGCCACTTGTAAACGATATAATAAAAAATAAAAAAAATTGAAAATGGAACTCTGCCAATATTATTGTGTATGTATTTCATTCATTTGTCATTCGTTTACGATTTGGCGGCAAATTGAAAATTGTCTGTGTCACGTCAGCATGAATTTAACGCGAGAATATTTTCGTACAATGATTTTTTATGACTTCGATGTCATTTAAGTCAACAAGAAAGTTATGATAGACTTCGATTTGCCTTTCACGATGAAGTCCCATCTCGTGCCACTGTTTACAACTGGTTTAATGAGTTTAAACGTGGTCGCACTAATCTCACCGATGATCTGCGTGAGGGACGGCCTTCTACGGCGACGACTGAAGATAACATCAGAGTTGTGCGGCGTATGATAGAGACTGACAAAAGAGTGACTTATCAGCAGATTCGGACAAGATTAGGCATCGGTATGAGTCAAGTGCACAAAATCCTCCATGAACATTTAGCGGTCAGGAAGCTTTGTGCCCGGTGGATACCTCATAATTTGACAGAGGCCCAAAAACTCCGTCGTGTTGATTGGTGTCGTGAAATGGTTCAAAGATTTAACGGAGGTGACTCAAATGCTGTGTTCGACATAGCTTTCGTCACCCGTAACGAAAGCTGGATTTATTGTTATGATCCTGAAACTAAGAGACAAACAAAAAGATGGTGGCCTCGTTCTTCGGAAGGACAGGCCATTACGCAACAATAGTTTTAGAGGATCGAAAAACAGTTACTGCAGAGTGGTGCACTAACAATTATTTGCCACTTATCTTGGAAAAAGTTCGGGAGAAACGACCTCGTAGTAGGATCCTCCTTAACCACGACATCGCCTCGTCGCACACCGCCAAGCAAACAATCGACTACTTGGCGACGTCAGACGTGGAATTACTGGGTCACCCGCCCTATCGCCCCGACCTCGCACCTTGCGATTTTTATTTATTTCCGAAAATAAAAGAAAAACTTCAAGGAAAACGTTTTATGGACGCCGAGGAAGCGGTGGCTGCGTTTCAAAATGCCGTCGAAGAGACTCCTAAGGTCGAGCGGGCAAAGTGCTTTTCTCAGTGGTTCTATCGGATGCAGCGATGTATTGATGTAAATGGACACTATTTTGAAAAGATATAATAAAACTAATAACTTGGTAGTTGGTTCAGTTTTTTATTTTCTAAGAACTTTCAGTGTCACCCTCGTATGTAATTTAACTTTATTATAGCACATTCTAGTACTTACAAAATTATTTCTTGTATCAACTCAGCCTGTCGCTGTATTGTTTGCTTTGTTAAATGAAACAGTTGTATTTTAATTTTATAGTATTTTAATAAACTTCTTACAAGTTCCTATCTCAATCCGTCTTAGGTGGGTATTACACTATAACATATCTAGGATCACAGATCTATGAGTCATATTTAAATGATAATGTAATACAAACATATGAATCGTCTTTTATGAAAGAATTTTGACACATCTTGTTAGATAGGATCATAGAAACAGGTCTTGCCATATTGAATATTATATATTGAATTTTCACATTTATTTTCATAATTTCCTGATACAAAATCTCATCCTCATAAAACAAGCTACTATTCCTATTCCTTCTCTGTCCATGCAGTAAGGTTGTGGAACTCACTTCCGCCTAGCATTCGTGATTTAAAAACTGTTTCACAATTCAAATTTCGAGTAAAAGAGCATTACCTTTCCTCTCAACTGTGAGTATTTATATACCTATAGTATGTATGTTTATATATATTTAAGCTCTATGTATTTATTTAAGTATATATTCATGTATTACTTTATACGTGTAGGTTTATTTCAATATTTTAGTTTAAGACTTCGCATATTTATATTTTTCTCTTCTTGTTCTCACACACTATTGTCTACATTTCTTTCTCATTTCTCCTATCGCAGGTCTGCTGGAAGAAATTTCTTAAGAAATAAGCAGTACCTTTGTACTCATAATTATGATTGTGTCTTATCTGTATCTATTTTTCTGTGTGTACATAAATAATAAAATAAATAAATAAATAAAATCCGTCCATAAAATGATGTGATTTTGCCTTTTCAGTTTTGCTACTGCCATATTCTAAATTGACGGTTTTATTGACGAATAAAAGGTAAGTACAGACGCTAGCACATCAACCTACTACAATCTGTCAAATTTCTGTAATAGATTTTCAACTTTATCACTGAAGCATTAGATTGAAAGTTGATTGGGAAAATTTGACAGTTTCGGGTAGGTTGACCTGCTGGCGTCTGTACAACGAAATTTTGGCGTAAGTTCACATTATGCTTAGTGGAATTCTAAAATTATTGTTGGCAACACTGCGGTACAAAAAAAAAGAAAACTGCTGCCGGTTGGCCGGGAGTTCATTGTTTTGACTTCATAAGTGTTTTAAAGAGTTCTATTTGTTATATTGTGTGCCGAAAGGCTTCAGTATTTTGTTTTAATAGACGATTGCAACCACATGTGACAAAAAATAGGATCCTAGATATATATATATATGATAGTGTAATACACAGATATGATTATAGGGGTCATACATGTAGGATAAGAGATAGGATCCTACGTATGATCCTAGATATATGATAGTGTAATACCCCCCTTAGGCCCCAGTTACACTATCATATATTTATCATACAAATATGATTTCATGTCTGTCAAATTCTATGATCATAGTGAAATGATGCTGTTCTTAATTTTTACATGATACACTTATATGACCATATAAACGTAATACCTATTCATGATGGATAACGATTTAGCCGTTTGAATTAGCAATTTTTGAGATTAGACGGATATGATCATATTAATTGTACGCTTGCTTTCAAATAGGATCCCTTAACTATGATCATAGACAATATGAATCATATGTAGTTATTATACCGTCATGGTTCTTCATATAAAAATGACTCATCTCTGATCCTATTTCTATGATAGTCTATATTTGTTTTTATAGGGCTCTAAGTCTAATGTGTCATGTCAATGACAGTGACAGCTGCAGTCCACTGCTGCACCTTTTTCAATTTTTGCCACATCTACCTTCCGCATCCAGTCTGTCTCAGCCGCCTTTTAAGGCGAAAGCGCCAGGGTAGCCCGCGAAATTTTTCTTACTGTTTTTGCTATTTTCAGGGCAGTATAATTGTCGTCACGTAAAAAGAACGCTGAGCGACAGTCTGCACACGGGTACAGTCGTAATTGTTTTATTGTAGAAATAGGCTGGAATCGATACATTGCTCAGTGCGCAGGTAAACGGCCAGCGTCCTATTTACGCGACGGGACTTGTATCAGGTTGTATGTTGATCAAAAAATTATTCGCGACCGCAACAAATATGTATTTATAGAATAAAATCATTAAAATCATCAATACCTAAAACACTTCCTCTCTCCTTAAACATCATTATTACACATTATAGTTCCTTGCTCTTGTTTCAGGTTTATTATTATATATACCTATATATATAATTATATATATACACATTTACATAAAAAAATACATTACATTTACGTAAAAGTTACACCACTACTACTACTGACTGACTACCTGCAGTATTGTCTCCTCTACCTTTAATTCATCCAAAGGTTGTCTGGAAAAGGTCGCCTTTAGCGATAAGACCGCCCATTGTGTCACCCTATGTAAAATTTGTAAATTTATGTCTATAAGTACTTACATAATAAAGACTATTCTATCTATCTATTTAACTCTGTAAGTAAATAAATGATTAAATATATATTTGTTACTGCTGCGAATCATATTTGGTTCAACATACAATCTGACAATGACCTGTAAAGTGCAACAAACGTACCTAAGATGTAGTGAATTTGGCGGGCTACTATTGTGACCATAGCGCATCCCCCTTAAATCGTCAGTCCATCCAGAATCTAGATGGAGGACATCTCACGCTATGCTTTCCGGTACGACGTCTTCATCGCCACTCTATGAGTCGTCTCCGTCAAAGGCCACATCGGTCCTTCGACAGACATGGCCGACCTACTGCCACTTAAGCCACTTCAGCCTGCTAACTCTGTAAGCTATGTCGGTAACTCCGGTTCTTTTTGGATAATTTAATTCCGATTTCATTTCTGGATAATATTTCTTACTGGTACCTACTTACTACTTAATAATCACATTCATTACTTTTTATAAGTCCTGACGTAATAAGTAAATGTAGATACTAGATACCTATTATTTATTTTCAAATACATGTATGGGTCATAGGTCAATATTAGAGTAGACAAGCGGCTCGGTTGTTATGAGAATAATCTTATTTTTATTAAATTATCCAGACAACATTAGAATCTATATTTAGATGTAGTCGTAGACCTTGGCTAGACCTGAGCCATTAGTTTCCTATTCGGTATTTAATATTCCATGGTCAAATCCGACCAGTATCTACTGGTTGTGCTAGCAGTGCTACTGTTACTGCCTCGAATCATATTTTGATCAAGCCTGACACTGACTTGCGAATTGCAAAAAACGTAAGATAATTTGAATTTCGCGGGCTGCCTTGCGGATCCATCTTAACGCCAGTAGCACACCTTCGCCGCGAAACCATAGTAGCGAAACCGCAGTAGTTCAATTCAACTGGCTCGCGTCATGTTTCGCTACTCGAGTTTCGAGTACCTAGCGGAACATGACGCCAGCCAGTTGAATTGAACTACTGCGGTTTCGCTGCTATGGTAAGGGTTGTCAGCCCATCCTAGATTGAGGGCATCTCACGCTATTCTTCCTGTTACGCGATCTCTATTATTCTCTATCTCCACTCAATGAGTGGTCTCCTCCAACAACCATCGGTCCTTCGACCGACATGGCCGACCTACTGCCACTCCAGCTTGCTAATTCTGCATGCTATCTACGGTAACTACGGACACTTTGTTTCAATAGGTACTTTTATTCAGTCCTATGAGCGACGTCTTCGCTGGGTGATAAACTAAAATTAAGTTATAAAAAAACAATAAAAAAAACTTACAATTCAAACAATATTTAGAACATGGCGCTTTAATAGCCTTTTAAAAGATGGAAGCCGTTTCGATTTCTTAATTACTTTAGTTATAGAGTTCAGCCCCCTCATATACGATGTCCTTCTACCATTGAGGACAAATCCTCGGTGCTCTTAAAATTATATGGTTAGCCTGCCTCGTCATGCGCTTTTGAATTTGCATTATTTTTGTAAATTTATTTATATATTTATGTAGGTATGGCTCTAGTCATTATTTTCGTAGGTACAATCACGCAAGTGTTATATTTATAAATTTTATCAATAATAATATTTTTTTTCTGTTTTAAAACCTTTTCAGTAGATGTTAAAAAATCATAATGGAATAATACTCCAGTTCTTTTTCGGAGATATCCGACATGTAACAAATCCTGACGAAATAATTAGATGTAGATAAGTATTAATTTTATTTAGTAGTTGGTATGAATTTAACCCAATAACAAACTTAACATTGTAGTTGAAAACATGTTCTCCTATACATTCCAACTGCAAATTTAAGTTGGTCGATTATTACTCGTTAACTTGTAGAGCCTACTTAGCTGTGATAGTTTTCCTTTTAACTTCGTTATACAGGTTGTCCGGTAAATAATGGATAACCTTGAAATAGCATATAATAGAGCATAGGGCAGTTCTAAAAAAAAATCCAAAAAAAATATAGGTATATCCCAAGTATAGATAGTGCCATCCACAAGACGCGCCCCACTCCGTACTAAGGTACAGCTTAAAGTAATCGCGGAGTGAGGCGCATCTTCGTGGATGGTACTATCTGTAGTACCTAAGATGCGATTTTTTTAAAAGGAATTGATGCAAAATCGAATCACATTATTTACTGCCTCTCTGTCGGCGTAGTCAACAATATTACAAGAACAAATAACCGATCGAATTCATTCATTTGTGGTCGTGATGAAAGAAGAATGCAAAAATAAGGTACATAAAGTTATTTAAAAATCTTAGTTGGTACTTGGGATATTTTTATTATTTTAGTACGGCCCTAAGGTATATTATATGCTATTGCAAGGTTAACCATATTTTACCGGACAACCTGTATATACTATTGCCGTGAATTTCTTCACATATCCAAAAATAATCATTTAGCTGACTCTAACAAAATTTTGCACTTTAAAGCTTAATATTTCGCAAACGGATTCCTGCATCCAAAATTGGTTTTCACACACAATATTTTTGAACGTACCTACTTTCCAACGACATACGACACCCCATACCATGGTACAGACGAGAAAAAAAACATCCCCACTTTTTCGGCGTGATTAATACTAGACCCATGCCAAATTACAGCTTTCTAGTACTAAGTCTCTCTGAGCTAAGCCGCTGACATACAGATAGACAGACGGATATGGCGAAACTATAAAGAAAGAAAGAAAGAAAAATGCGTTTATTGGCATTACAAAAAATACACCTTAAAACTATAAAAACAGAAAACAGAAATTACGAGGGTGAATCAAAAAATTCTTGGAATCAATATTAAAAAATGCAAAGATTTAAATAAAAATATTTTATTTTTCTACATAATCTCCCTCCAATGCAATGCATTTAGAATAACGCGTTTCTAACTTCCTTATTCCTTGTGAAAAAAATTGTTTTTCTTAACTCTCGAAAAACTCCTCTACGGGCAGCCGTAACCGCGTCATTATCGTAAAATTTTGTTCCACGAATGTCCTCTTTTAATTATGGGAATAAGTGAAAATCACTTGGGGCTAAGTCCGGAGAATATGGTGGGTGGTCAAGGAGATTGAAGCCAGCACAGCGGATTGCGTTGAGCGCAACTTCCGATCGATGAGCAGGAGCGTTATCTTGAAGAAACAACACGCCCAACGATAGTTTTCCACGACGTTTTTCTTTAATCGCTTCACGCACTTGCGGGATTAAATTGGCATAATAGGGTATGTAATCGTCTGGCCTTTTGGCATGTAATCAATAAAAAGGATTCCTTCACTATCCCAGAACACTGTGGCCATAACTTTGCCAGCGGTAGGAGTAACTCGAAATTTCTTAATGGATGGAGAGGATGGTCGTTTCCAAGACATGCTTCGTCTCTTAGTTTCAGGATCGAAATGATGGACCCACGTTTCATCCATGGTGACAAGGCGACGGCAAAAATTATCCGAATCACGCTGGAACATTTCGAGATTACGCTTAGAAATTTCCAAACGTCGCTTTTTGTTTTCGTCGGTTAACATTCGTGGCACACATCTTGCCGACACTTTTTTGAAACCCAGTGAATTAATTAAAATGGATTGAACGCTACCAAATGATATCTTTAGGATCTCAGCTATATGTTTTATAGTTATTCTTCTGTCTTCCAAAACCAGATTCTCAACCTTTTTGACATTTTCTTCCGTAACGGAGGTTGCAGGCCGCCCAGAATGCGGGTCGTCTTTAAAACTTGATCTACCTCTTTTAAATTCAGCCACCCAGTACGCAACCGTAGAATAGGGTACAGCATCACCCCCTAATGTCTGCTGAATGTCCGAAAAAATTTCCTTCGTAGACATTTTTTTCAAACTGAGATATTTTATCACCGCACGTTTATCTCTCACTTTTATCCATAATTTTGGGTTTTTAGCAACTCGTTGCACAAAACAATTTATTACGTGCAAACGAACTGACAAAAACAAGTGACAGTTAGCATAAATATTGTGTGATTGACACTCTTTAATTTGAATATCGAACTTCTCCCAAAAAGGTTTTATATATATGCAATTCTAAGAACTTTTTGATTCACCCTCGTATTATAATGCCAAAAGGGCCTCAGCTCAGCATAATGTCAGATGACAAAACAAAGTGTACCATCTGACGCTGATTTTCAGCTGCAACCCACGAGTGCCATACACTAGAATAATAAACATAGGGAAGTGTATGTCCGTTATAATAAATAAATTAAATGATAATATAAAATAAAATAAAACAAACCCATACAAAATCAAATAAAATGTGGTGACGTACATGTGTGTGTCCGTTGTATCTGTGTATTTCCTACACTCAAATAATAAATCAATGCAAAATCGTGCAACTGCGTTGTTCTTGTAAACTACGAAACGGAGGTTGATGCGATTTTTATTTTCATTTAGGGTATAATATGATAATTAACAAATAAAAAATTTAACTGATAAAATTGTGATAAAATAAATGGACAAAATTGATAAATATTATAAAAATGATAAAAAATTAAATTAAATTTAACACATTTTTAAATGGCAGATATGTCGGCTCGAACATTTTCAACATCCTTTTGATGGCTCAATAGGAATTCTTTTAATTTAAATTTGAAAGTCGAGCAACTTTTACTATACTTTATAGGTGGAGGGATATTGTTCCAGCATTTGGTAGCTGCGTAGAGAAAACTGCCTCTGAAAGCCGCCGACTTGTGCCGTGGGATGGAAAGCTGTTGAGAACATTTTCTCCCCTCACCGATTCTGTGTCTTCTTGTCCATGATAGTCTATCATATAAATACGAAGGGGAATGAGACTTAATAACACCAAAGAGTAGGCTCGCCAAGTGGAGTTTACGTCTAGCTTTCATTTTTTAAATGTTATGCTCATTGAAGAAAGGTGTAACATGCCCCCTAAATGGAACTTTAAAACAGAAGAGTGCACAAGCGTTTTGAAGTCTTTGAATCAATCTTTCAGTTTTTGACAGTAGTCGTTGTATTGTATTGTATAAGAGTTCCTTGTTGAACACGGAACCCTAAAAACGACTTAAATAAGTTGTAATGAAAATCATTTTATTTTTATTAATTTATACAGACAACATTAGAATCTATTTAGATGGTAGTCGTAGACCTTGACTAGACCCGAGCCATTAATTTCCTATTCGATATTTTAATATTTCATGATCAAAGCCAACCGGTACCTATCTAATGGTTGTGGTAACCAATGCGCTTATCTAAACGCATTGCTTTCCGTGTTTCATATTCTCGCATGAAGTTGATGTGTAGGTATGCGAGCTAAGAGCGAGATTCACAGACCACTCGTACTGTAAAGGTTCTCCCTCACCAAGAGCATTCGCCTATAATGTAACCTTTACCTGCGACCTAGCCGTGATTCTGTTGTCTACCTATTTAATTATATGTATTAACCTATCCTGCTGGTTTCAATCATCTCTTTAAACTATCTAGTAGTTGGCAGTTACAGTGGAATGTTGGATTATTTTATTAATTACAGGAGAATGCTCCCGGTAACGGAGCACCCTAAGTCGCGGGACATAGGTACACAAATGGTGTGTGGCGCGGTTTCATATTTCATACAAAATGTATAGGAACGCCTTGGCGCTGAACATACGCACAACGCCTGCGCCGCACCGTCGTACACAGGGTATTAGACCCTAAAACGTGGCCAAAACTATTTAAAAATATTTTTTTTAATATTTCGGTGCTTATTAGCCTAATTTATTGAAAAATCATGATTCAAAACCTAGTTAATGGCAAAATAGGTAAAAAAAATATATGTCAAATTCTTACATTTTATTTTATTAAACATTAAAAAGCAACTATAAAACGGTATGTTAAGTACTCCTAATATTCTTTATTTTCCTTGTCCGAGTCACCACTGTCGTGAAATGGCACTAACATTTCTTTTGCCGAAGAGGTAAAAGTCTTAGAACTTTTCTTAGACCTAGGCCTAATTGAACTAAGATACGGTCTGATGTGAGCAGCAGCCTATAAGTACAGAATATCCCTATAACAATCTTCACGGGAACACTTTCGCGAATAATTTTCCCTATAATCTCGAAAATGCTTGTTCCTAACTTCTGCCGCTTCTTCTGACAAAATTCCGATTGGGATCAGAGCGTTTTTCACAATAAGTGGCCCGTTCATCAGCACTTTGTGTACAGTGGGTGTCATCGGATGCCAGCTGTATAGGCTAACATACAAGTTCTGCTGTAATGTCGCAAATTGTTGCGAACCGTTTTATGAATTCCTCATTGATGCCAGTTATAGCGAAAGCCTCCGCAGAACATTAAAAAAATCTACTCGTATTTCCGTCATTGGTATTGCCAAAACCAGCTTTTGGAATATCAACCGAAAGACCAAGTTTTTCTCGAAACCTATTTTGGATTTCTTGCTTTTTAGTTTTTACGATATCTTTTTCTGCTTGCGACCTAATTTGCCACTTCCCTACATGAATCTTATATGCGACATGAAGAAGGCTTTCGAAGAATCTGATTCTAGCATGAAGAATTTAAAGCCCGAATTTAAAATTGTCCTGGGTTACCTCTGAGCTCTTTACTTTATCGAGATTGTTAAAATCTGTTAACACCTCATTGTAGATTTAGTAGGTATCTGTGGCAGCATTACATACCTTACCATCAATCATTGTGAATAATAACCTTGTGTTTGACAGAAAATTCGAGTCCAGCACTTGTTAATTTGGTAGTATTCAAATCTTTCATTTGGTCTTCAAAATGCTTAATTTCTTCTTTCGTTATTTCGGGAGTTTCTTTAATAAATCTTATTCTCATGGGCCTGCAAAATCTATGTGAAGATGGAAAGTTGTTGCGCCAAATGCCATTTGCATTTGTCTTATTAGAACTAGGGTCATTGTTGCGCTTGCAAACTAATTTAACAGGGACTAAACTCGTATTAGCATCTGTATTGCTTGAGTTTTCTGATATTCAGCTTGTTGTGATCCATCACATCCCCACTTATACAACGTGAAGTCTTAATGGTTGTTTTCTCGCAGCGAAATGGTTTTGTCTTGGCAATACTAATCGTTATTTAAACAAATAAAATATTAGAAACACTTTTGAAAACAACTTTTGTGTTGTTGCGTGCAAACTACACTCACCGGCACGGAAACTTGGCCACATGTGAATTTATTGATATTTTGTATTTAAATATATTTTTAACACTGAATTAAGGGTAGGTGCACTCTATAAGTGTTTCTTATGCTTTTAGAACTTAGTAATTAGAAAATGACTACACCTTAAGCATGTTTTCAAAATTAAGCACTTTTGCAGAAAAAGATTTTGCACTATCAATTTAAAAACACTAAAATTTAAAAAGTACCAAATTTCTTAATTGTCTCTACGTTTTTATATCGGGTGTTTCTTCCTCTAGCCCTAATAACCGCTTGCATACGATCTGGCATGCTTTGAATGATGTCTCTGACATCAACTTGCAGTATGTCTTCCGTAACGGCCAGTGCCGCATTTCTAAGTTGGTTCAGAGTTTCAGGACCTCTACGATGTATCGGGTTGTATTTAAGCGGTTGTTAACGGTAACCAACTCCGTGCGAGCATCGGAACTTATTCCTCACCAAATAATTATAGAGCCTCCATGAAAACTCACAGTTTGTGTGGTGGTAATGGGTAGAAACCTCTCTCCTCTTCTTCTCCACATTCGCTCCCGACCATCTGGAGCACGCAAAGCGATTCGACACTCATCTGTGAACAGTACTCGCGCCCATTGCTCATGGGTCCAGCTGGCGTGTTCACGTGCGAATTGAAGTCGAGCTACTCGATGATGTCTGAGAAGTTCTGGACCGCGTGCTGGTCTACGGACTTTTAAGTTTACTTCCTCCATTCGTCTTCTCACCGTACGCTCAATAATATTCACACCTCTTGCGATTTGGAGCCGCTGACGTATCTCAACAGCGGTTTCTTAGAATTTCCAGGACAATAAACCGGTCGTCCCGGGCCGATGAGCATCTAACCCCTCCGCTGCTTGGCCTGCGGGAGTAGTGGCCTGTCTCCTGGTATCGTTTCAGGGCATACTGCATTGACGAACGTGATACGTTAAGCACCACAGCAACTTCGCGCTGTGTAAAGCCTTGGTCGATTAAGGATATAGCCTGTGCCAACTGTGCTGATATTAGTGGCATGTTTTTTGGTTATAAACCACCTGAAGTGTTTTAATTAAACACAATAATTGAATAACTTAACCGTAAACTTTCACAACACACAAATTTAAACTTCCAACTTAGTCGCTCAAGAAACCAGATTCAATTAAAAATTAAAAGTTACGCTACAGTACACTCAAACATAATGAATTACCCTCTTCAACTAAGGGTAAACATTTTTTGACCTACCTCTTCATAAGAAACAACCGTTAGAAATACAAAGCTTTTGTTATCGCAAGTATTTGCGAGATAAGCGCTTGGCCAAGGTTCCGTGCCACTGAGTGTAGTTTTGCCGTATCACCACGTGCGAGAGTTTATTTTGCTTTGAACATTTATACATCGCTGTTTCCTTTGTCGGCGGCGCGTGCGATTCGAGTAGTAACTACAAGTTACCAGAGGCCCTAGTGTGAGTTTCTTTTAACCATCTCGACTTTACGCATCGAACGCGTTTGGCGCTCCGATTGGCAGCCGGCCGGCCTTCACCAGTGAACGGCCAATGGGAGCGCCAAACGCGGTCGATGCGTAAAATCGAGATGGTTAAAAGAAACTCACACTACGGCCTCTGTTACTATTGATTCTCACGTTTTCGAGTGGATGAATATTTTTTAAATTATTTTAAAACAAAAATATCTTATTTTTTTACTTTTACTCTATGCTTCGAAAGTACTCCTTATGCCAAGTTGTTTTGCCGCAGGAAAACAACCATTAAGATTTCACGGTGTATATAAGTTCAAGTGACGACAAATCCTTTATTGATAAAGTAGAAATAACTTCCTCTAAATATAGTAACAATCACTTAGCAGTGTGGTCCAGCAATGCTTGCAGTTTTATTTCAGCACAGGTCTCAGATATGGTAATGCTTTCAGGATCTGGATAGCATTGTTTTTTTTTCTTTTTGGAGGATGGTGTAGCAAGGATAGAACTTTTTATTTGTCTTCCGCACTATATCGTACTGTCTCCTTGTTAAATTAGCTCAGACAAACATAGATAATGCTGCAGTTGGTGTTATTTGTGTTGATGGTAATGATGACGTGTCACTTTTGCACAAGGCGATGCGGTACTCATGTCCACGACCACGTGTCGATGATTCTGTAATTTCCTTCACAGCATTTGCTCCATCAGTATCTCCACGCTCTCGAAGTGCCATTTGACCGGCATATAATAGCTCTCTAGTTTCGTGATTTTCACGAATATTCTCAGTTTTTCTGCGTTTACTTCGTTCAGACAAATCGACAAAGTTTTTTTCTGGGCGTCCTGTATTACCGCTAGAAAGTCTTTTCCGAGGTATTGATGCCATTGTTCGTTATTTTTTAAAATTTTCTGTTTAGTCCTGTTTGCTTCTTGCCATCTTGACTTAAAATCATGCTTGAATGTCGCAAATTTACGACGAAAAGCTTCTTTTTTTCCGACATCAAAAGAAGAGTCATTTATTAACTCTACTTCAACTTCATCAAGTTTTTTAGTCGTAAATCCATTTGAAGAATTATGGATCATGTTGTAAATATCCATTCGCGTCAACACTCGAGCTCCTGACGTTTCTAGAACAATTAAAATCCAAAAATATAATAACAACCGCAAAAAAAAAATTGTTTTATGGAGATCTTAAAACATAAAAATAAGGGAAATCCATATAAGGTTGCAAAAAATGGCAAATTTAATGGCAATGCCCGTCTGTGCGTCGCGTCGCCTCGACTCGTGTCGCCCGCGCCACGCCTCGTTGTGTATTTTCCGCGCCACGTCGTCGTACCTATACATTTTGTATGAAATATGAAACGGGCGGCGCCACACCGTCGCACTATGGAAAATCGAGGTCTGTTTTGGATCAAAAATCGATAACTTTTTTATTAAACATTGTAGTATAATTATTATATGAATTTGCCTTCATGGACACAAATTCCAGAAGAACAAGCAGGTTTTGTTAAAGGCAAAGGTACGCGGGAACAAATTCTGAACGTTCTCCAAATCATTTAAAAGAGAATTAAACTGCCCTGTGTTGTTGTGTTTAATTGATTACAAAAAAGCCTTTGATTGTGTAGACTGGGACAAGCTGTTGGAGTTTCTAAAAGACATGGGTTAGCCGATGGCTCTATATCAACAACCGCTCTTTCGTCAAAATAGACACCGACTGTTCAAATGTGTTCTCCATCAAGAAAGGCGTTAGGCAGGGATGCATCCTCTCACCTCTGCTCTTCAATGTGTATGGAGAGTATATCATTCGGAAAACTCTTGAGGGCTAGGAAAAGGGGTTTGCTTTGGCTGGAAAGCGCATTTCCAAACTGAGATAGGCTGCTACACCGTTCTCCTAGCTCTAGCTACAACATTTGACGACATGAAAGAGATTGAGAGATTGAAGATAGAAAGTGGCAAATTAGGGCCTGCAATAAATAGGTAGAAAATCAAGCTTATGGTGATAGATCGTGCGGGAAAGCTATCGGGCGCATATACCATCCAAGGCATCGATACTGTGGACAGTTTCGTTTATCTGGGCTCTAATATTAAAAATGAAGGCAGCCGCGTCCCAGAAATAAAACGGCGGATAGCCATGGCTAAAGATACTACGACACGCCTCCGGAACATCTGGAAAAACCGTGGTATAAGCTATAAAACCAAAGCCCAATTGGTCAGAGCACTAGGTTTTCCGATTTTCCTCTATTGAGTGGAGACGTGAACAATCCGAGCAAGAGAAAAACAGAGGATAGACGCATTCGATATGGGGTGCTGGAGGCGGATGCTCCGAATTCCATGGACAGCCAAACGCACAAATGTGTCTGTCCTTTCCCAACTCGATTGTCAACAGTTTGCCTACAGCGTATTTTGACTTATTTCACCCACATAATGCTAAAAGGAGATAGCAGCCTTGAAAAGCTGGCCATTGGCAAATTTCAGCAGGTGGTGATGGCAACTTTGGACCGGAACCGATGCAGACAGATTGTCCGTTTAAAGGGGTCCAGTGACCACGATCCTCAGTAATGAGGAACCTATTGAAGAAGAGAAAAGAGTTAGTTATTAATGTAATAAGTAGTGTAATTAAGTATTGTTTTTCTACTTTCAGAAATAAGCCGCATTTATTCAGAGCCATTCTCATAAACCATAAGCTGCTGATGCTATACTTTGTTCCATCCTTGCTGTACTGCTTTTACAACAACTTGGCGTTCATAAACTTGTCCCACTATGACCCCACGTCGTACTACATCCTGTTGCAGTTCCGAGTTGTGTTAACGGCTTTACTCTTTCAGGTAAACTAAACTTTTCTTACATCGAATTTACACCCATGTACAAGTTGTGATACTTGTTTTCAATAAGTCTTGAAACTGTGCGTTTGCACTAGCGAAACATTCACATAACATGTTTGACAGGAAATAGAGATTTCACACGTTAATACATGTGAGAGATGTTTTTATGTGAATGTTTCACCAGTGCAAACGCACAGTAAGAGACTTGTCCAAAACATGTGTATAAAACATATCTCACACTTGTTTTTTTTTTTTTTTTTAAACGTTGCCCCACACTAGGAATTTCTCCTGTATCGTGGGTGCGTTTACAAACATTTAAACTCACATACACAAACAGCCAGACCCGGAACAACTACTTGCAGGTCATACAAATATTTGTTCCGTGCGGGAATCGAACCCGCGACACGCAGTGCAGCAGTCAATCGATTAACCACTGCGCCAACCGTACCACTTGTATTAACGTGTTCCAGACATGTTTTTTTTAACTATATCGTTCACCTTTTGATATTTTAGGCATGTTTTTGAAACAATTAGTCTACAACTTCTTTTAGGTGAGAACGATAAACGGAAACAGTAGTCACCATAGTAGCATACATGTTTAATACCTTGGTGTAAAGGCTTGGTGTACAGGGATATACATGAGGGTGAATGGGCCAGTGAATAATATTCCAATGATTAATATATTTCTTTTTGTTTTGCTTCCAGTTTTTATTCAAGCAGAAGTTGGCCTTCATGCAGTGGATATCACTGGGAGTGTTAACAATGGGATGTGTGATCAAAAATTTTGATGCAGCGTCAATTCAATCGAAAGGCGACACAGATCTCTGGTCACAATTATTCAACATTTATTTCTTATCTATAAATTTTCAGAATTTCTGTTCATGTCTGGCTGGTACCTATAACGAATATTTGTTAAAAACAAAAGGTTCAAATGTCGACATATTTCTACAGAATGTGTTTATGTACTTGGACTCAGTAATCTGCAACTTCTTTATTTTAATGTTTAAAGGTGAGTTAGGAACAATATTCAACGATTTTAGTTCATTAGCTAACACTTTTGTAATACTTATAACCATAAACAGTGCTGTGGTAGGTATAGTCACTAGTTTCTTTTTGAAAAACTTAAACTCCATTTTAAAAACATATGCGAGTGCTCTGGAATTGGTAATAACAGCTGTAGTATGCTATATACTATTTAATATTGTGATAACAGCATTTACAGTGTTATCAATTTGTCTAGTCAGTATCGCTGTTGCTATGTATTTTAAAAATCCGGTGAGTAATGTTAACATGAATATGGCAGATGGAAAAGATAAACTACCGCTTTTAGAAGTTACTACAAAGAAGTAATTAGATGTTAAGGCGAAAGCATCAGGGCAGCCCGCGAAATTCAGTTTTTCTTACGTTTTTTGCAATTTGCAGGTCAGTATCAGGGTGCATGTTGATCTAAATATGATTTGCGGCCGTATCAAATATTTATTTATAGAATTATAATCATAAAATCCATCAATACAACTCTCTAAGCTCATATAATCCTATTGAATGACTATTTCATGAAATCATGACATTTTAGGATTATTCTAATATAAGGAGTTGTATTACTGATTCTAATGATTATAATTCTGTAAAGCCATATTTGTTACGGTTGCGAATCAATCATATTTTAATCAAAATACAACCTGACACTGACCTGCATATTGCAAAAAACGTAAGAAAACTTGAATTTCGCAGGCTACCTTAGCGCATCCCCCTTAACTGTAACTAAGGGTGAAATTCACTTTACGTTTACTTTGCTGAGTAAAGTTCGCGTTGTATACCTTATTTTGATTAGAATAATGTTCATATTCGTATAAGCGAATGTGAACAACAGTTTCATCAGACTAATTTAAACCTTATCCTTATACGTATAATGTTCATTTTCGTATGAAACGCTTACTCTACTTAGCAATTTAAAAACAGGTGCAGTCTGAATCTCGCCATTACCTACTGTGTATAGTTCCTTATGAAGTTAAATCTTTCGTAATTTAAATAACGACGTAGGTATACGTTACAAGCGTAGTAAGTGTAAGTAAACAAATTAAGTAGTAGAATAACTTGTTCTCCAACTCCGTATTAAGCCTTGTGCAGACTAGCGCGACGCGACTCTAACATTACAATTTCTAAGTAAACTTCTCGGTAGAACAATTACCGGTGTCGCGTCGCGCTAGTCTGCACGAGGCTTTAGTAAGCTACAAATATACCCTATCCAAAAATGACGTTGCTTTATCTTATATTCAAAAGTTTACAAATGGAAATAGTATTAATATTACATAAATGATTAATTTATCAACGATTTGAAATGCTCATCAGATTTCATGTGTTCATAAAAAATCTCAATTGGAATTGCTTAATGCAATCAAAACACATAAGAACCTACATACTGAGAGCAGTGGTGGCCCAGTGGTAGCGGCCCTGACTTACGAGTTGTAGGGCGTGGGTTCGTATCCAAGCAGGCACTTTACCTACTTTGTGTAAATAATTTAATCACCACTGCTCTCAAAACGGTGAAGGAAAACATCGAGAGGAAACCGGCATGTCCTAGAAAAAAATCGAAGACATGAGACATCTACCAACCCGCACTGGACCCGCGTGGTAGTTTACAGCCCACTCCTTCTCGAAGAGTGGAGGCCTGTGACCCAGCAGTGGGGACATTGAAGAACAGGCTGATAATAAATCAAAATACTTAGGTATGGTCAGCAACGAAAGTCGATTAACACTGTTCAGGCTCATGCAGAGAGGTAACGCGTGGCGGTTATGCGATATCATCGCCACGCAACACCTTTTACCCTAGCGCGCCGCGACAGCGCACCAGGACGCGCAACGCGATATCTAAGGAACATTTTGTATGGCGTTGCGTCAATATTGCCGCGATAAGCGAGTATTTTGTGTCGCGGTGCGACAAGTCGCTCCTGTGTGTAGTGTGGTGCGCGTTTTCATAGAAATTGTTCTACGGATATATATCGCAAAATCGCATCGCGCGATAACTTACGCCAGTCTGCAAGAGCCTTTACTTTTATTTGACCCCAACATTATTTTCATGTTCATAAACTAAGTGTTTCGTTGGCGTAGGCTGTCGCTGCTGACTGTACAATATAAGATAGTAAGTACGTTAATTTAAGACCGCCCCGCCTACACGTATGTAATGCTCATTTAACTAGGAGGTCTTAGAAAATAAAGAGGCATACATATCACTAGGTCTCAATTTATAGGGATCGAATCGGCTGTGCACGCGTGCGCACACCAATGTGTGCGCACGCGTGCACAGCCTAATGGTGAAACCATATACTGGGGATATACTGGGCTAAAAGTCGCAAATTGTTATATTTTTGCAAGTAATTTTTACCAATATTGTTAAGTCAGTTCAAATATTATTTATTTATGCATTTTATGAACATGATATTTTTTACAATTATTTTCTTACTTAATTACTTTTATTATTAAAGAAAAAAAAAACAGTATTTGAAGCGGATTTTTCGATAAGTAATCCTATTTCATTAAAATTATTTGCTTAACATAGAATCTCTTAAATGTTAATCTTATGAGTCGTTTTAAGTTTATATTGTTTCCTGAAGTTTTTGGTATAGGCCTTGGAGTTCTAGACGCACTTTTCTCTAAAAACGTCTCTAGTTACCTATCGCGGTTACATAATCGTAAATTCGTAACGATTGACCATGAAATTGTGATTAATCAGATTCGATCGGTTAGGTTCAAATAACACTTCACGCTTGCTAAAGGCAATAAACGCAAACGCACAGTACCTACGTAAAAAAACTACACGTAGGTACTTTCGCAATATAGGTTCCGTATATTGTGCAAGAAATAGGTACAAACTGGAAACTAAGGGATCGAACGCACTCGGCGGCCAGCCGGGGCTGGCCGCTGGCCGCGTGTGTCGCGCTCGATCTCGCTGGCTGCGGCGGCCCACCCTGGCCGCTGGCTGCTTGTGGCTAAATGCGTGCGTTATTTAAAGTTATGATATGATGAAGTTACTATCTCACTGGCCGTCGCGACCTGGCCGCCGAGTGCTTTCGTTCACTTATTAAAATAAATATTCAGCCACTCGAATAAATGCTCTACTGTACAATTTTCTCCTGTAAAACCGCGGCCAAACCCTTTAATATACTCTTCGATTACTTATTATTTAGGTAACCTGTATTTAATAGCATATTACATTGTATACTTTACCTACTTATTTTGTTATGATGCTCTTGTATGTGATATGGCTGGCACTTTTGTAATCTATGTTTGTGATTGAAATACATTATTGTTATAATTCTCAGTATGTTCACAGTTTCACACAGGTATAACTTAAATTGTACAGACGCCAGCAGGTCAACCTACCCGAAACTGTCAAATTTTCCCAATCAACTTTGACCCTTAACGATTAGGGATAAAGTTGAAAATCTATTAAAGAAATTTGACAGATTGTAGTAGGTTGATGTGCTGGCGTCTGTACAAGTAAAAAACATCAGAAATTGTAAGAGCCTGCTTTACACTCCGGCCGATGAGAGAATGCATTGATGATGATGAGCGACACCTGTCAGCTGAGTAAAGAATACGTGTCAGAAAAGCATTCTCTCGGTGAAACACAGACTTACGCTTGACTGTTCCTAATGGGGCAAATCCAAAGAACATTTACGATGTTTAACTCAATAATCGAATATAACTAAGGTATTCATTAGCTTAAGAAGATTTATGTACACACTACACATCAAGCTATACATTTCCAGTTTAATCTGACCTTGCATTTTACGGAAATCCTATACAATCCTATACAGTTCAGCATAAACTGGAAATGTATAGCTTGATGTGTAGCCGTGTGTACCTACTAGTTACTAAGTTTTTACTATAAAATAATTTCAAATAAAATGAAATAGGTATTCATTCGAATAAACTTTGCGAATATTTTTATTGTTTAATACTTTGACTTCACACGTCCGGTGCTTGAATATTGACTTCCGTGCAGTTATCAGTGGTCCCACAGAGTACTTTGCATTATACTGAAACGGAACAAAATAGGTCTCTACATATCCTGTTCCGTGGAACGGAACTCCTTTGGATAGGACACCGGTATGCTATAGATATAGCTATGTAAGGATGTGGACTATTTTAGAGTTCATTAATCATCTTTTTATGACTATGTACCAAAGTAATTAACTAGACGAATCCTATTTCAAACTTACACTACACTGGAGTCCTATCTAAGTTTTGACACAACCACACAAAATCATTTTCTGGTCACAAATATGGATTAGTCGGACGAACTTTCGCTCAACTCAACGACAAACGCACAACATAAACACAAAAAGGTTACAAAAATAAACAAAATCGTAAAACAGGGCAAGCGTCAGAGATTAGCAGACATTTTTATTGGGGCTATCAGAGGCCCTAGTGTGAGTTTCTTTTAACCATCTCGAATTTACGCGTCGGCCGCGTTCGGCGCTCCGTTTAGCCCTTCACTGGTGAAGGATCAATCGGAGCGCCTCTGTTTATTGTTACGAAAACCACCAAGGCGAATTATAGTGAACATTGCTTCAGAGCTGCCATAACATATACTTATTTGTACAGGGACTACATATACTTCGTGAGTTTGTATCATTATACCTATTGCGGGCCCCAATTTTTTGTACTAAGATTGAGTGCCCTGGTCCTACCATAAATACTCTAAAAAAATTGTGAGATATATAATTTGGATTCTGTTTGAAAGTTTGAATTCGGCCGAACATTTAGTTCACTTTGGCCGAAGATGCCTAAGATCGGTGATCGACTTCTAAAACATAAAAAATTATGTGCATTTATGTTATGTAGGTACTTCAACGCAACAGAAGACGAATATTAAGACAATAATATGCACACTATTATGTTTATACCAACCTGTTTTCCAATATTTTTGTATTTGTACTGTGCCATTTTTATTTAATCGAGATAGCAAACCACCATCACATCAAATATTTTAATAATTACGAGGGTGACACTGAAAGTTCTTAGAAAATCAAAAACTGAACAAACTAGCAAGTTATTGATTTTATTCATTTACAATAATACATCGCTGCATCTGAGGGAACCACTGAGAAAAGCACTTTGCACACTCGTCCTTAGGGGTCTCTTCGACGGCATTTTGAAACGCAGCCACTGCTTCCTCGGCGTCCATAAAACGTTTTCCTCGAAGTTTTTCTTTTATTTTCGGAAATAAATATAAATCGCAAGGTGCGAGGTCGGGGCTATAGGGCGGGTGACCCAGTAATTCCACGTCTGACGTCGCCAAGTAGTCGATTGCTTGCTTGGCGGTGTGCGACGAAGCGTTGTCGTGGTGAAGGTGGATCCTACTGCGAAGTCGTTTCTCCCGAACTTTTTCCAAGACAAGTGGCAAACAATTGTTAGTGTACCACTCTGCAGTAACTGTTTTTCGATCCTCTAAAACTATTGTTGCGTAATGGCCTGTCCTTCCCAAGAACTAGGCCACCATCTTTTTGTTTGTCTCTTAGTTTCAGGATCATAACAATAAATCCAGCTTTCGATACGGGTGACGAAAGCTATGTCGAACACAGCATTTGAGTCACCTCAGTTAAATATTTGAACCATTTCACGACACCAATCAACACGACGGAGTTTTTGGGCCTCTGTCAAATTATGAGGTATCCACCGGGCACTAAGCTTCCTGACCGCTAAATGTTCATGGAGGATTTTGTGCACTTGACTCATACCGATGCCTAAGCTTGTCCGAATCTGCTGATAAGTCACTCTTTTGTCAGTCTCTATCATACGCCGCACAACACTGATGTTATCTTCAGTCGTCGCCGTAGAAGGCCGTCCCTCACGCAGATCATCGGTGAGATTCACTAATCTCACCGATGATCACACTTAAACCACCACATTTAAACTCATTAAACCAGTTGTAAACCGTGGCACGAGAGGTCATTTTCAAAATTTTTACTTATTTTTTTATTATATCGCTTACAAGTAGCCAGTTCTAAAAACTTTCAGTGTCGCCCTCGTAAGATACTTATTTAATTTGGATTATTTCATAATATAGTGAAGATTGCATTACCAAGTAAAAAATTAGATTGGCGAAATAAAATAAATAATTTTAATAGACCTTTTATTTACACACTAATGTTTACATAATTATACTTTAACAAAAAGCACATTAAATTTACACCTAACTAATAGATACAGACGCCAGCACCTACCTACTACAATCTGACAAATATAGATTTTCAACTTTATCACTAAAGTATAAGGTTCAAAGTTGATTGGGAAAATTTGTCAGTTTTGGGTAGGTTGACCTGCTGGCGTCTGTACAATCACAACAAGTCAATAATTTAAAAACAAATAGTACATCATCACATCTGGCTGCACTTAGAAATAAGTATTTATTTTTATTATTATTTGTCAAAAACTTCTCTATCACTTTTTTTTTACTGACTGATCTTATTTACACATACAAGTGCAGTCGCCTTGGTATTCATATCACTAAATGTAACTTCTTAATCAGAAGTAACTGGGTCCCTTACTTGTTTGCATAATTATTTCCCATTAAGATCATAGCACTTGAGACACTTTTATTCCAAACAGTACAAACTAACAGACAGAAAACAAAAATAACACTAAGGCCCGTATTACAGAACCTCACTCAAGACTCAAATATTATTTAAAACTAGTTTCAACCAATCAAAATGCTTTAAACGAGTTTTAAGTAATGCTTGAGTTTTTAGTGAGGTTCTGTAATACGGGCCTTAGAGCTTAAACATTTAGTTATGCAGCAATTGCAGCTAAATTTCTCTCTTAACCGCAAGTATTTTAGTGCCAAAAATGTATCTGTTAATTATACAATTCAGTGATTTAAAGAAGTAATATTACTTTTCAATTATTTCGCTTATAGGTGATATTTATGCAAAATGTAAATTGAATACTGAAATAATGTTGTGCTCTGAAAACTATAGGATATGTCAGATCACCAGATTAATGATTTATATGGGCTTGTAAAGCAGTGTAGTGACATACTTCTTCCTATACCGGTGGGTTGCTGATAATACCATAACACCATCTTTTATGGACAAAGCATACAGGTGATTCAACATGACGTGATTTGGTTCCGGTAACAATGTTGGTTCACACTGGAAAAATATAAGACAACTTAGTACTTTAGTAGTAAATATTTCGCTAAAAAAAGTTCAACAAAAAATTTGCTCAGAAAATAAACTAAGCAGTGAGAAACTTACAGATAGTGGTGTATCTTTATTCAGAATGACTTGTAAGAGATGGGGTGGTAAAATAGGTGGGCCTGAAACTTTCTCCCATGGCTTTGACTGTGGTATCTCCTGAAAAGTAAGAAATTAGACAAATTATAGACAATTTTAGTATATTAGCTTGCTATTAGACATTTTTCCCCACATACCTGAGAATACTCCGTTTGGGCACTGCTGTGAATTCCTTCACTATCCTTTGCAAGTGCTTGGAAAACTTCAAAATCTGACATTTTTACTGTTACCAAGTTATTTTTACTACCCATTCCATTGTCCACTAGCTTCTGTAACAAGTTTATTATAGGCCTGAAAATATATATTCTAAGATTTGCAATTACTAGTCACAAATTAAAAGCTACTAAAATTCCAGACAAGCTTTAAATTAAACTTATTAACCTATAAAATTATTGTGTACTAGAAGCTGTTTGTATTGTATGTAGGCACTTAATAATTTTCACAATTTTATATTTATTGTCATTTTGAGTTTCATTTTTTTATGAAACATCAGTTCAAACAACATTTGTTGGGTTAATGCTAATACATATACTATCTACAGTACTACAAAATCTTAATAAAACATACCACAGAGGGATCATGTCGCCATTCACCATCAACAAAATACTTATACTGATGTTCACCTTCAGGTAAATCAATTATTGTTACAAAGTCTCCATGAGACTTAACCATAGGAATCGTTTTCCAGTCAGTAAATGTTCCACTAATATATACCTGGAATTACAAAATAAATTAATTACACCACAATCACTGCATTTAAAAGAGAAGGAAGAAGTGCTAATGACGTATAATTTACTTACTTGTTTGCCCCCTCCTTCCCATTTAAAAACAGTTGGCAAAACTTTAAGATCGTCAATAATCTTACTACCTTCAGTTAGAGTGTTGGACCTCTCTCGTGGCCCACTATATTCTACTTCACTTTCAGGAACAGCCTTGGTATAATATGGTGCACCATCTTCAATGTTATTTTCTTCATCTCGACCAATACGATCATCATCAACCTTTTTATCAAATGTAAACGCTTCTCCTTCTTTGGCTGGCGAGGACGGCCCTACATCAGGAGCCTTCGTCACAGCGTCTCTGTGCCATTCTTTGGGTTGATTACTTCCTGCGTTTCCCATTGTTTTACCAATACTCCCCCAGAATCTTTTTTGTTACATAGGTTCTACGACTTGGTTACGATTGTGTCATCTGTGACACTAATATGACATTGACAGTTCATGACTTCATGTGATACACGACGATTAGAGGAGCGTCGTGCCCGACTATAGTATCTCTATGTAGTCTGTGCCGACTATTACCCTTTGTGCTCGTGATTCGCCTCGCCATTCGATAGGGGTGGGTCATTACGTGAATTTCGCGAAACGTATCGTAACCTTAGAGCATTTAACCTAGGTTAAATGCTCTAAGATCGTAACTAATGATTTCGAAGGTGTTTAGAAAACTAGTGATTCTACTAATTAGTTATTTTTTCAAATTCTATTCGGTGATTCAACATAATGATTCTGTCGAAGTATTACAGTTTTTTGCGAAACGAAAATATAGATGATTACTTATGTAATACGTAACATATCACAAGCTTTAAGTTTTTGGAACGAATAAGTTTTTGTAACTACATAATATGCAGTTACATCATTAACGTAATACTAACACAAATAAACTTCCCTTCATACTTTATTCAGACTTATGACTTATTTTGTAAGTAGTTACATTTTCGATGCAGCATTGAAATTGTTATTTTTCTCGGAATGGCTCAAACACTAGTTCGTCTCGCCACTCTTTTCCCTTTGATTCGTATCCAAAAAATCGCTCCCGACGCGAGTGGCACGAGCAGCGAGGCGAATGATGAACCACCGTTTACATATTTGTGTTCGTGCCTCGACTCGCCGCTCGCCTCGTCACTCGCGCCAATGTGTAAACGCTGCGATGTCAAAAATATTGTATCCTGGGCATCGGCGAGTCACCGTCTCACCGTCGATCAAAGTCACTGAGTATGTGTCTAGGATAAGCCATATTCGTGCATTACTTCAGTCTGTATGTACAGACGCCAGCACCTCAACCAAATACAATCTGTCAAATTTCTTTAATAGATTTTTAACTTTATCTTTAGAGATAAAGTTGCAGTAGCATAAGGTTCA
This sequence comes from Xanthia icteritia, assembly GCA_949128155.2. Taxonomy (NCBI): domain Eukaryota; kingdom Metazoa; phylum Arthropoda; class Insecta; order Lepidoptera; family Noctuidae; genus Xanthia; species Xanthia icteritia. The sequence continues at coordinate 12,207,127 of OX421930.2, forward strand.
AAGTCGATTGCGAAAATATGACCGTTTCGGGTAGGTTGACCTGCTGGTGTCTGTACCTACATACACACGGCTACACATCAAGCTATACATTTCCAGTTTATGTTGATCTCTCATTGTACAGGATTTCTGTACAATGCGAGGTCAGCATATACTGGAAAATATAGCTTGATGTGTAGCCGTGTCTACGTGACATAAGAACCGCCATCGCCATGTAGATTAAGCACTTACTAATCTACTTAAAATTGTGTTTGTTACTAATCCATGAGTCAGCCAGCCATAGTGGTCTCATCTCTATTATTTGACGGTGACGACATCTACATTCACTCAATCGTACATCGTAGTATCTGTGGTAGTATCAGTATCTCTATGTAGTCTGTGCTCAATCGTTTCAAGTTTTTATTCAATACTTTATGCACACTTTATTACTCACTTCATTATCATTTCATTGTGATAACGGGTGACTGTGTAGCGTATGGCTCTGCGTAATAATATTTACAATTTAAGCATAAAAGTATAGAATAAATTAATAATGAACGATGAAAAGCAACCACTACTCACGGGACCCAACAATCCAATTGAAAGTGTTGAACAGACAGTAGAATTAGTGACAGATCCAGGTTCTAGTGAGAAACCTAAAGATTATCACCCTGGTTCGGAAAGATGCTTAGAGCATCCCACTTCTAACTTCGATACTTTAATCCACCTTTTAAAAGGAAACATAGGCACAGGAATTTTAGCAATGCCAGATGCTTTTAAAAATGCTGGCCTTGTACTTGGTGAGTGTTTACATTTTTGTGTGTACAAATATCGATTGTTTACAGCCATTCAATACTTCAACAAGCCAGCTCTTTCATAATTTAGAAAATTATGATCAACAAACATATATCAATAAACATAGTAAAAGGAAAGAAAATATTAAGTAACAGCTACATAATAATTTTATTTAGTACCTACATGCCTATAAAATAACTGTTTCAATCTATTTCATATTAACGTAAAAAACACTACTTATTTAATCAATTTAAGTAATTTTTTCCATTAGAGTCAGCCAATAAAAAATGAGAAAGGGCACAGGAAATGTTCAAGCTACTGCTGTTTGTGCTTTGTTTATGTCTTTGCAGTCTCCTAACACAGGCATTGTTTGCATAAAAGGAAGCTCCAGACACTAAACCCTTTTTTGTAATCTGAACTATAAAATGGCTTGTTTTGTTTTAATAAAATGATCCTTTTGGTACAAAAAATATATAGATTTTCGTTTGTATCAAATGGATAATTTTTATTCTAATTCAATGAATGAAAATATTCATATATATTGGTGGTACCAGTTTAATGAGTGTCTCCTCCTGCTCAGGTGTATTTTCAACACTAATCATTGGAGCAATATGCACCCACTGCATGCATGTGCTCCTAAAATGTGCACACGAGCTCTGCATAAGAAGTCAAAAGCCAGCCCTTGGTTTCTCAGAAGTTGTTGAAGATTGCTTTGCATCAGGACCAGTTTCGTTGAGGCCATATGCAAAAAAAATGAAGTAAGTTTTTAAGATTGTTTATAAATTGTGATAACTGTGTTATTTTAATAAGAATTAACATAGTATTACATTTAATATAGTGTTCCTCAATTTATGATTCAATATAATAGCACCAACATTATTCATAAAAATGTACCTATTATTATTTGTTATGATCCAGAGCCAAAACAGTGGTTTTTCCTGATGTTGGATTTATCTATCTGTAATACAATAATGCTGTACATCATTTGTATTCAAAGTAAGACCATGAATACTTAAATGGTACCTGCAACCAAATAGCTACCATACTAACTATTCAAATTATTTTTACTAACAACAATTGATACAGCATTCCAAAAAAAAATACAATCGATGACACAAGATGTTTACTTATCAATATTCTTTGTTTATAAATTCACTATTACACTATTACTCAAGAGTTTTACAGACATATTGTACATATTTGAACATTTATTATGTGACTAGCTTTTGTTTGCGGCTTCGCCTGCATGGAGTTCAGAAATTATCCCACGGGAATGTACTATCGAGATAGCAAAATATCCTCTGTACTAACCCAGATCATGGTCTACTGGTGTGCCAAATTTCATATAAATTTGTGCAGCCATTAAGAGTAAATGCGGGTGGTCTTATTTCTGGTTTATGACCTTAAAGCAATGATTTTTTATATCAAGTACTTGTATGTCCCTATGTTTCCTTTTTGATGATACATTATCTATGTAAGCACTAGAACCGTCAAAACTGCTCAAAGTTGCCCATTTAGACCAGAGAAAACTATTGAAAAACGAAAAACATAGGGATATATAGGGCAGTATATATACTACTTATTCAGTTCATGAAATATCTTTTAAATTGGTCCAATATTGGAGTAGGAAATAGGCAAGGGCCAAACCTCAAATTATGACTTTTCACTTTGGCTATTCAGTCAGATCTGCAGCTATCCAGATAGCACGAATAGCGGTTGACCGCCAAGCGCTCGCGCCAGCAATAATTTATTCAAATACCTAATTTTCAAAAGTCTCCGATCGCATTGCCTCTTAAGACGACGTGAAAGCATAACAAACACACAAACTCACTTTCGCATTTATAATATTACTAGCTCCACCCTCGGTTTCACCCGCATAAGTCTCGATCCCGTGGGAATATCGGGATAAAAAGTATCCTCTGTCCTAATGCAGGTCATGGTCTACTCATGTGCCAAATTTCATACAAATCTGTTCAGTCGTTTTAGCTTGAAAGCATAACAAATAAACAAACTACTTTCGCATTTATTATATTAGTTAGGATTACAGCTAGGATATTCTGGCTTATTTGAAAACAAACCAGAAAATCTCAGCTATTTTATATAGGAAGTATATTTATTTCATATATTCCAGTCAAATACACATTATAGCTTAATCTAATCATTACAAAATTATCCCACCACACCATTTGCCAAATTTTACTCGAGTTTAATTAATGTCTGTTGTATGATTTCATCAATCACACAGCTCAATGAAAATATGGTGTCCTATGGAATTTTTATAAATTGTGTAGTCTGCATAGTGAGTGACTCAAAGCAAACAGATGTTTAGCATAATAAATATGAGAGCTATTTTTCCAATAGAAAATAATTATGTGGGTAGTTAAATATAGTATTCTCAAATAGTAAATATGTATACGTACAGACGCCAGCAGATCAACCTACCCGAAACTGTCAAATTTTCCCAATCATCTTTGAACCTTATGCTCTAGTGATAAAGTTGAAAATCTATTAAAGCAATTTGACAGATTATAGTAGGTTGATGTGCTGGCGTCTGTACATTAAAAATTTCCTCTTCCTAGTAATTAAGTTTATTTGTTATCATTGAGGAAAATTACTCACAAACAAACAATAAACAGAGATTTACTAGCGAACAGTAATGATGTTGATAAGTAGGCATGTTTTATGAAGTGTGCTTATCTATTTCACCTCAATTATTTTTTTATTTTTGGTACCCCTGGACTTATCGTATATTTAAACATATTATGAATATTTAAATGTCTTTCATTACCAGATTCTTATTGTGTTATGTGTGTGTGATTCATACATTCACATTATAATATAAGAATGATTTTTAGGTGTCTAGCATGTCTGGCTTGAGTTTTATCACTAAAAACAGGTTTTTATAATAAATAACACTTATGGCAATATGTATTGTTTCAGGAATGTTGTCAGTGTATTTTTGGTATTAACACAATTGGGATTTTGCTGTGTATACTTTTTATTTGTTGCCACTAACCTTCAAGACACACTACATTTTTTTCATATAAATTTAAGTGTACATGTGTACTTGGCTTTAATATTTCCGCCAATACTTGCCCTGGCTATGGTGAAGAACTTGAAGTACCTGACCCCAGTTTCTCTGGTCGCCTCTATAATGACTGCATGGGGCCTTCTGATAACATTTTACTATATACTTCAAGATTTGCCACCCACCCGTAATGTGAAAGCATTTTCTAGCTGGCATCAATTACCTTTATATTTTGGTACAGCTATTTATGCATTTGAAGGAATAGGAGTGGTGAGTTTTTTTTAAATATTAATGTATGTATTATTTGTATACCCTGTAGTGTCAATTTGTAATTCGTCATTCCCATCCTTTACGCCACCATATTATAATAATTATGTATGTAGAATAGAACGCCAGCTTGGAATGTTTTCTTTTATCGGCAGCGTAGGTAGGCTGCAGTCAAATCGGAGAAGCAATTAACAGTTTACGATTGTCGGGAAAAGAATAGCATAGCTGCCTAGGTACCGTGTGTTTTCGTTTGTTTGTCACCAATACGATTAAGCCTGCCAGCCCTTAGTGTTGTTGTTCATAAGTAATACGTATGTTACCAAATAGGTAAACTGACCAGAGCTTAGTAAACTTCAGTAACATCTGCCATATACTCGACAAAGCTCGACCTACTGTAGCACACAGGCTAATTCGAGATGGTTATATAAATCAGAGATAGCCTTCGAGCTTTCTGAAGATAACTCACGCGATTGATAGCAGTTGTATGCGTTAACCGGCTGTTTTTTCATCCTACGTGAAAATATTCTCGATATTTGCATTCGAATCCGTAGATAGAACTGGAGCAAATTTGTAAAAATAATACCTTCGTAAAAGTTAGTTTTGCCGAAATGGTGTCAGTGGCCACAATTTCTGAATACCTAACTATTAGATTATTGATTAGTTACTTGTGGTCCAAAATGTTCGCCAAATGCAAAATATTGTAGTGCTGATGTTGAAATTTTGAACAAGTCACCAACAGAACGCGGGTAACAATACAAATCCGCGTTCTACGAGCCGCAGTAACGACTCTCGCAAACGCGGTCAGGCGCAAATATTCGAAAGTAACGGTGTTTTTAAAGTACATAGCTATAACTATGTATTTCCGTTACTTTCGTATATGAATATTGACCTAGAGGCAAACCTAACCACATCATGAGATCCAATAAGACGTTCTGGGCCTGTTGGTACCAATGCTGCAATGTATCAGTCTTGTTTTGAATAGGTAGGTAAGTACAGTACTAAGTAAAGTACAACAATTGAATTACCTACAGTTAACCACAAGAAACAGGTTTATGGTAATGCTATACTTTAAATAGCTTGTTGTAAAGCCTGTCTGTTTTTTGTTAGGTCAATGATATTTAAAATCTGCTATCTAATTACGCAACACATTTTCGTAAACGATTACGACAAATTCGTTTCATTTTGACAGTTCAACAACATTCATTGTGTTATTTACGTTGTTGAGCGCATTTGTTTTCGAACTTATGAAGCAATAGATTAGCAATTTGTTTCAAAACGATTCAAAGTCCGATTGATCGTGTATTACGTAATTAGGGTACTGATTTTAAATGACATTACAAACACATCATTGACCGTGATTCACCGAATACAGGCGAAATTTGCCGATTATGTTGTCATCTTAAATATAGCAGTAATACTAACCCTATATACCTACCCAAGTTCAGGAAATGGGTGATTGAACGGATTGAATCTAATAAATCTGAGACGACCGAGCGGACATGGGTCAATGCCGATGCTATTAACAGCACTCTTATTTTATCCTTGTTTTATATAATGCTAGCTGTTGCCCGCGACTTCGTCTGCTATCTAGGATGAAAAGTAACCTATTTCCTTCTCCAGGTCCCAGGCTACTTACCTATCTGCCAAATTTCATTCAAATCCGTTCAGCCGTTTTTGTACCTAACGAACAAACAAAAACATACTCAACTCATAAAATATAATCCACACAGGAATTTTCTGCAGTGTTTCTAATGTGTCATATAATAGACTGGTTTCAATATCTCAAACCCGTGGAATGTAATTGATAGTGATGCAGCTTTACGCCACTAATAAAGGTCACATGACGTCAGTACCATGACATAGTCTGGTAGCGATCTATATATTATTGTAGTCTATGGTAGTGATGCAGAATTCTCGGGCATTTTGACGTCATCCCTACTCACAAATGCGCCATAGTGACGCAATGCTTTTATGACCTCGGTAACAACAGAATCAAGTAAAAATTGAATAGGTAGGTAGGTACTCTTGTAGTTTGTGTTACAACCCAAAGTTGCGAGATATGAAATTTTCTCAATTCTAATGTTAAATAAAATACTACGACTAAGTACTTCATATCGATTCTTCTCACTCACATGTAGGGACTCAAATGAATCCAAATGACTAATCAGTTACTATCCACCCTAGCATAGGATTGCAATTGCCAGTAGTGTTTCAATTTTAGTTTGCACTCTGAGCTACCAGAGACTAATACGTATATATATATAATATATGTCCAGATAGACAGTCTTCTTCTTCTTTTCGTGTGGTTAGTGACTAACCTGGTTTCAGAGTTTTAAAGCCGCCCATGGGCCTCTGACTTGGCTTCACATGCCGTCGAGAAATATCTCTCAGGCATACCGATTTCCTCACGCTGTTTTCCTTCACCGTTTTTTAAGCAAGTGATAATTACACATTCAAATACAGTGACAGTCAGTTATTTGACAGTCGAAGCTGTGAATTCGTAGAAAAAAATAGCGTCCAACTGTTGGCCGCTAAATGCAAACGCACACTACAATAAAGCACAATGACGTAGCTGTCACGCACACCAGCATAAAAAAGTTGGCCTGTTTCTTTTAGTTTTTTTACAGCGCGACACTATCTAGACATTTAAATAATCAAAGGCGTTAATACCCAACTAATTCCAAGGGTCTACCGGTGGTGTTTAGCGATGTCCTTCCATTTGCTATCGTTTACCCTCGTGTCGACCAAAATCCTAGTTAAGCTATACAGCTAGGTTGGTTATTTACCTGGCTAATGTTTTCACAGCCCTGTACCCTAATTACGTAATACACGATCAATCGGAATTTGAATCGTTTTGAAACAAATTGCTAATCTATTGCTTCATAAGTTCGAAAAAAAAACTGCTCAACAACGTAAATAACGCAATGAATGTTGTTCAACTGTCAAAGTGAAACAAATTTGTCGTAATCGTTTACTAAAATGTATTGCGTAATTACTTGGATAGCTAGTCAATTAGCAACATATTTAGCAATATATTGTTGAACTGAATCTCGTGGGGGCGCCAGTCCTATTTAGCTCACTAATTTACTAAGTGATGATTTTATACTTAACTTAAGCATATTTTATCTGGGAAACATCCGTCAGAAAGCTTTATTGTTTGGAAAATAGATTGGTGGGGGTGGGTCATAGTCATAGGTTATTTACGACTAATTCATAACATAACACCACTACTGGTGACGGGAACTGGCAGTGTTAGAAAGTTTTGTCCGACACGTTGCTAGAAATTTGAAAACAGACGCAGCAGGGCTAGTACTAGCAAATTCTTTCATTCCTACTAACTTATGATGATGAAGTAGTTCGATTTAAGTACCTGCCTATTGGTAAATACCAATAGGTACATACCAATAGGCAGGGGTACTACTTCTACTGGACTTGGTTTAATTCCCTGGAACCATTGTCCCTGATTTGTAAAACCCTGGAAAAATCAATAATGTATGTGCTAATTGCAATACTTACATAAAATCAGAAGTCAGTGTACTCTATTTGATTACGTAACCCCGATAGTATACAAAGAAAACACAACGTAATATTTGTACCTTTACATTTTTATCTGAAGAGAGCCAGTATAATTAACTGCTTTAACTAATTAACCTTCTCATTCAATGATTTTTTATGTACCTAATTTACTATGGAATCTATAATAATTTCATCATAAACTAATTGCAGATCTTACCTTTAGAAAACAATATGAAAACCCCTGAGGACTTTGGTGGCTGGAATGGCGTGCTCAATACTGGCATGGTGATAGTAGCCGCACTGTATACCGCCATTGGATTTTTCGGGTATTTGAAATACGGTGAACGAGTGCAAGGAAGCATAACACTTAACTTGCCCAGCTCTTTGTAAGTAATCAGTTTTAAAAAAAAACTTGCCTGCTATTAGCATATTGTCGACTCTAGAATGTCTAGATTATCGTTCCGTTGAGCGTCGTTGATGTTTCCCGTGTATGGGCGCTTCAACGTCTTGCTGTCCACCTAAATATCCATTACTGTCGTCCAATTTTTTGCATTTTTCGCTATTTAGTCCCTTAAGGCGACGATAACCGACTTTTAATGATTTTATACGATGAAGATGACGTCTATACGATTAATATCAATGATTTGGAAAAAATATATGTTTAATTAGAGCATTTTCTTAATAACTTAATATTGGAATATTTTAGATTACGTTTATATTACATAGTGAAATTAATTTGTAAAGTTCTAACGCGGATAAAAAACTGAGAATCACGCAAAATCTATCAAGCGTATTTTTCTGAAACGTTCACCATTTTAAAGATTATTTTATGTAATCATTGATCTTTTAGTATACATGTTTTAATAAAATAGGTACCTTTTTTATGTATAGAAATTAATAATGCGTCTAATTTGGGACAGCGCTCCTTGATGGGCGAGTCCTATTACTCACGCAACGCGTCGTACGTCCAGCCAACGTACGACGCGTTGCGTGAGCTCAGTACAGAACACGCAAGCTAACCACTCAAGGTCACTGGCATATATATATCTGCGTCTTAAATTTGTGTTATTAGTACTAATTCCATTATTTATCTTTACAGGTTAGCCCAAAGTGTTCGGGCTGTTATGGCAGTTGCAATCTTCTTATCATACGGACTACAGTTCTACGTACCTATGAGTATTGTTTGGCCATACATGAAATCGAAACTAACGAACGAACAAGCACTTAAACATGGTGAAGCAGGAACTCGGTTTGTGCTGATTTCAATAACATGTAAGTGGATTTTTTATTTAGATCATTTAAATTAATTAAATACTTAACTGAAATATTTTTTTAATTAAAAGTCTGCATGTTTATCTTGGCATACATAGATTACTTATAATTATTGTGCTCTCGTCAATGTCTGCTTGGTTCGTAGGTTATCTAATTTGGACTAATACAATTGGTAGCATCCATACTATTATATACTATATTATAAATTCGAAAGTAACTCTGTCTGTCTGTTACCTTTTCACGGCTAAACCACTGAATGGATTTCGATCAAATTTGGCAAGGAGATAAATGGAATCCTGGTAAAGGACATAGGGTACTTTTTGTCTCAAAAATAATCCTAAAGGGGATGAAAGTTTTATGGGAAATCCAGCATTTCTTAAGTTAGGGATGTAAACATTGAAATTTATGCTTTTGGTAAGAAATAAAAAAATCGCATTTCAGCGTTTTTGTAAAATCATCCCCCAAAGGGGTAAAATAGGGGATCATTTTAAAAATCACAGTCATGTAGTATTGTCTTTTTTGTGTCTTCTTTTCAAGAGGTAAGGGATTGAAAATGTAGTCCATAGTCAATATCTTGAATTAACATTTAGTATTTATTTAATTAAAATCGGCCTACTCTGTCAAAAGTTATTACAATTTAAAGTCAAAATAACCTTTCTAACATGTAGGTATGGTATTATATGTTCAATGGCGGCACTAGAGTAGGTATTATAAATTAATGGTGATAATATTATTCAAATGAATAATTATTATTTTAAGTAAGGCATTTAGAATCATATAAACCTGTTTTATTTATTTTAAAAAACCGGACAAGTGTGGTAGGACTTGCGCCCTGAGCTGTGCTTGCTCGGCCGCCTGAATTTCCAAATCCGGATTGAAGGACAAACTTAACTTTTCAATTGAAAAAGAACTTTTAATTTAATAGAGTAATGAAACATAGACTAAATGTTACTTCGAGATACGGCCTATGAATTATTAATCCCTGATTGAAAAACTAACTTAACTTTGCAGTTCATTTATATAAATGACCAACTTTTGCATTTTCCTCTTTACTTGACCTTGCTTCTCACCAAACTTCATGCTGCTGGGCCAACGGGAAGTACCAAATAGACATTTTCATTTTTCATTTTGAACACATACATACAGATTTATTGTCTGCCTACCTTTTCATGCCGGCTGAACGGATTTAGATGAAAGGTAGAATATAGGACAAAGGATACTCTGAATCCCGGTAGCATGTTCCTGTGGAATATTTTCCGACATCCACGCGGGCGAAGCCGCCGGAAACAGCTAGTCTAATATACCACCTACATAATAATATTAATATCTACTACATTCTTATATAAATATATACTACCTACATTCAAATCATTACCACATGTCGATCGTTGTTATCAAACAAATATTGATTTTTACCTCATTCGTGCTGTGGGAAGTACAATCAAATGAAAAGTATCATACACGTAATAATTGAACGACTATAAACCCATACATAGGTGAATAATGATAAGCGTTATTTATTACAGTTTTAGCGGCGGCCCTGATTCCCAACTTGAGCGGAATCATTTCTCTTGTGGGCGCGTTCAGCAGTTCGGCTCTCGCACTGATCTTTCCGCCGCTTATTGAGATAGTCACGTTCTGGCCCGACCAACTGGGGAAGTACCAGTGGAAGCTGTGGAAGGACATCGCAATCATCCTCTTTGGTTTTACAGGATTCTTATTCGGCACTTTTATTAACGTAGAGAATCTATTTTTTTAATGGATTAGCTTTGAGATCAATATTTGACAAAATAGAAAATATTAACCAAAGAGTTTTGTAATATTGTATTTTGTTGTTTTTATGATAATCATGACAATAATTGTGTGTAGAAAATGTTCCAAAATATTTTGCTTAATAAAAATATTTACTTAGCTTATAGGTGTTGATTGAAGCTTATTGACAAGCTCAGCTTATTTTTACACGTTTATTTTATATTGGACCTTTTTAGTATTGATATATCAGGAATATTTGTATGGGTATTATTTAAAAGTTTTGATAAACAGAACATGGGCTAGTACTCATGTATTCCTATATGTATGTATACCTATTATGTGTAACTACATTAGCTCTTATTAAAAATTTTGAAAACAGGCAACTGGTAACTGGTCCCCTTTTTTGGGTCATTTCCATTTTATAGTGGAGCCGTGAGAATCCTAGACTTTGAAGGATAGATGCATGCATGTGTGATCTTTGAAGTTTGTTGCCATAGCGAAAAATATATGTACTAAAGATACAGAGAATGTGACTAAAATTGCCGCGATTTGTAAGTGGTCAAACTTACATGGATTTTTGGGTAACATTAAACCATTTTTTTTTTCACTGAAAAAAAAAGAGTTTTACGTGAATAATAAAGCATAGATTCATATTGTGTCACATTTATTTTTAAAGAGACTAGACAAATACACTCTTTTGCCATCATTTTATGAACAAACAATCATTGAGTTGTTATGGACAGAAGGAACATAATTATGAAACTTTAATTTAAAATAACACCCAAAGGAACAGTTAATGATTAATGTCTTTTTTGTTTTAAATACTGTTGTTTGGCAAAATGCCAATTGCCAACCCTGCAACTCATAATAAAAGAGATGGACAAAATGATTAAAAAAAAAAAAAGTTGTCCGGAGTTACCCGAGTTGACTTTATGTATTATGCGTATGAAAGCAGCTTACCAACAAGTTGCATGTTATTTACAATTTTACATTCCACTGTTACACTAAAAGTCTAAACTAAACCTAAATGATGTTGTACCTGTTGGTATTTCTATTATGTGATTGTAGTACCTTCCTATTTTTATATGTAATTATTAAATTAAATTATTTTTGTTAGATAACTTTAAAATCCTCGTTTAGTTGTTTTAGAACTAAAATCTATTTACAGCACCTACATTAAGAAATAACTTAAAAAAATATAGAAAAAAAATATCATAATGATAATATGTACAGTATCGAATATTTTGATCTTCATAATGTTTAAAAATTATAACTATACTTACTAGATGCATTTACAAAAGGTGCTTATGTAGTTGAATGTGTTTGGTGTCTTTTTAAGAAATTGTGCTTAATGCTCTTGGCTTAAATGTCTTCCATGTGTTGCTTTAAAATCCAGTTTCTTTTTAAACCCGTTTTGAAATAGACATGGCTAAGCCTTGTCTGTTATGTAACACTGTGTTAAAACACGCGCAGACAAGGTCAAGCGTTTACGTTCTTGGGTATGAATTATAAGTAAAAGCGATAAAGTAGATGACCGCCTCGCGGTAGCGGCCATTGAGAGTGCTAAACGCTTAACGCGTGCCTGCGCGGGACTTAATAGGTACCTAGTTAATTTCTTTGTAGACAAGTTGACTAAACAATAAGAATTTATAATCGATAGTGGAGCATGTTATTAATTTATACATTTTATAATCACTGTAAAATATGTTACAAAGTTTGTAGTGATCTGTAGTAGTTTACTGTTTATGCTAGTGTATATCTGTATAGAAAATTTGTTATAAAATAATCTCGAATATGAATATGTTATAATTTGCCTATTTAGTGGTGATGTACTTATATCAAAGAAAATATAGCTGTGGAGCAAATTATCCTTTTGTTTTCCTACACTCACCTGTAATAATTAAAATAAAAACCGGCCAAGCGCGTGTCGGACCACGCACACGGAAGGTTTCCGTAATTGGGATCAATTTATCTCAAAAACAAACTTAACTTTGTGGTTGAAAAAATGTTCTCCCATATATCGATATACGTGTCGGTCAATTCTCCAACTGGCAAATGTAACTTACATGTAATAGATATTTAAAAAATGTTGTGATAAAACCACAAATTAACGATTTTCGGACGTTTTCCTTTACTTGTGCTGTGAGACTGCTTCATGCAAAAGTGCATGATACTAGGTCAAAGAGCACAAGGAAAACATCGCGAGGAAACCGGCATGTCCTAGAAACTTTTTTCTGCCTGAGTGCAGTTCTTGATATTTTTGGTTGGTATATTGGCGTGTGCTAGCTGACATATGGCTATTAATTTATAATTTAAATTATGTTTTGTGTTGCGTAATGTAAATGATTTTGCATACTATTAGGTATATAGAATCCATTTTTTTTCTAACTGAACAGACAGCTGTGCTGCTGGGGAGTTTGTTGCGCCACTTCTTCCCAGCTAAAGCACTAGGAAGTAGTGAAGGGTGGGCGGTTTGGGGGACTGTCTTATGTAACTTTCGAAAAGTGCTGATTCTCAGCCTAGTTTGAAGAAATGACTTGAATTTTGAAACAAAAAAAAAAAAAAAAAACGTGACATCTACCAGTACTACGTGCACTGGGCCCGCGTGGTGGATTACGGCCCTCTCCCTCTCACAGAGAGGAGGCCGGTGTCCCAGCAGTGCGAACATTATAGATTTATGCATAATTATGCGTGTATCAAAATATGTCACATATATGGTCATATTTTTTTTATTGCGTTGATTTAGAAGCTTGATTTTTTAGAGCTCCAGAGGTCCGTAGTCCAACGTACCTAGGTATTTGTTAATTTCAACTTGCAAGTTGATAGCAGAAATGAGTGCGTTTCTGCGAAAAAGGTTCTTGACAGAAATGATAGACAGAGGGACGGGCAACGAGGTGATCCTGTATGGGTTCCATTTTTTCATTTTTTTGAGGTACGGAACCCTAAAAACGAAAGACCTTTATGTGCAGTTTTCCCCAATAAACAAAACGGGTCTCAAGCGGGTACAGTCGCCAGACAACAGTAACACTTGCACTGTGAAAATCGCTCTTTACGTCTATGACATAAAGGCGCTGTCTTTTGACCACTGATATGCGGTTGTCTGTACAGAGCGACTGGCTGGCCTCCCCCTCTGGTTTTAAGTGGTGAGAGGTGTATCAATCGAATGAGTACTCCTCTTCACAAGCATTATACACCTACTTAATTTCGTACATCCAATAAAAAAAAGTTGATGCACTCATTGGTGGCCGGGCCAGCCTGACGCTTTTGCCCGGCCCCACTGTTATCGCGATATTAGTGCCGATTCTCTTGTCACAAATGTCTCTAAACTAGACTAAAAATCACCAAAATTTAGTTTATTCCTGTCAAACGATGATTTTCCATTCTGAAATAGACTAAAGTGACACAACTTAACTATATTTTAGTTTGACAGCACTAAGATGGCACTGAGATTTTGCTATTAAATTTAATTTAGTGAAAATGTCAATTTTGCTATTCTGAATTTGACGTATTTCACCTAAAATTTTAATTTTCTAACTAAATCTGACCAGTTTTAATCGCGGTTAAAAATGGTGTATGAAATGTGGAGTACTATTAGTTGTCATGAACTAAAATTCACACGAACACCTCGACTTCGGGTGCAAAAACAATACCTACCTACCTACTGTATATTTAGGTAAGTATTTTTTTCTTTTCTTTTGCTTATATCTCGAAAATGGTGTGTCCTATCGCAAAAATAATTAAAATTTCGATCCCTTTAGGACACCGTTATACCCCTAATAATCAACACGTAGGTTAATAATTTTTCTTATTTTCCATGCAAAACGCGAAAAATTCCATATAAAATACGGCGAGGCTGCCCCACGTGCGCGCCTCCGGCTCTAAAAAAAATCATGGGGTAGGGCAAACAAGTATGTACCACGTGGAGTCGCGAATTTCAAATTCGATTTAGTTGTATCTAAATAATTTTTAGATTTAGAGACCATTTATTGCAGAATAGCGTTAAGATTCTCATAGTCAAAAGTAAGGAATTTTAGTGATAGTTTAGTTCAGTGTACAAGAGAATCGGCACCATTGTCAGGAGAATATGATGAGCGTGTAAGTGATGTTCAGACAAATGAAAGAAAATTTCGGCTTTGTCGAAGTTCGTCTCAGGTACGTATCGTAACCACCAACTTATTTTATTTATTTATGTACACACAGAAAAATAGATACAGATAAGACATAATCATAATTATGAGTACAAAGGTACTGCTTATTTCTTAAGAAATTTCTTCCAGCAGACCTGCGACAGGAGAAATGAGAAAGAAATGTAGACAATAGTGTGTGAGAACAAGAAGAGAAAAACATATTTATGCGAAGTCTTAAACTAAAATATTGAAATAAACCTAGGTACACGTATAACGTAATAAATTAATATATACTTAAATAAATACATAGAGCTTAAATATATAAACATACATACTATAGGTACTTATATAAATACAGTTGAGAGGAAAAGTAATGCTTTTTTACTCGATATTTGAATAAAATTGTGAAACAGTTTTTAAATCACGAATGCTAGGCGGAAGTAAGTTCCACAACCTTACTGCATGGACAGAGAAGGAATAGGAATAGTAGCTTGTTTTATGAGGATGAGATTTAAGGAGGGATCTAAGTACTTACTATTTCTATGCATAGAACATATTATGTCACACTTGTTTAACAGAAATCTTTATCGATATGTCTTATCAGCGCCCGGATATCTACTTACTGTAAATTAATATCTAATGAACCGCTTGACCCTAAGGCGTCAAATTATTGTAATGTAACGCTGTGCTCCGCGCTGGGGACGAATGACGGGGATTTTAGCGGTTAGATATTATTTACGCTGGCAATGTGTGATGGTTTTTCCCTAAAAGCTTCAGTTGTGTTATGCGTATTTGTGCAAATACCTGTGTTAATAGAAAGCATTATGGACCATACATTATTACTGGCTACCTAATAAGCTAAGGATTATTATGTTGATGGGTGCCGAGAGGGAGTGTAAGGGGGTGCACTTGCACATCCCTGGCTTCAAAATAAAGGTGTTAAAACATTCAGAACTAAAGAAATATCTGAAAACGACTAACATAATAATAGCGAACTTAACATATTCGAGGCGAGATTCTAAAATTTTCTGCAATCTCTGAATTCTAAAGCGTCTGTGGGTTAGTCGACAAAGTACCGAACTCATAATTATGTCCGAAAATAGAATCGGCCCTAGGCGGGATGCTAAAATTATCCAGCTTGCTTTGCTCACTCTTGCATCCTACTCTATCTTAATTCATATGCTTCTTTGTAAAAGTCGACAGTTACTGAATGAATGGACCAAATAAAACCTATATGCGAAATGGAAAAATCTTTTATATTTTTTCAAGCTTTTCTGCGTAAGTCTACAAAGTCACTCTTTGTATCAATGGACAAACTATAACCTAACATATCCGAGGTGAACCGCATAAATGATCGAGCTCGCTTCTTGGAGCTGAAGATGCACCCGCCTGAAAATAAACCTGCCGGCGCCCATGGCTGCAGGTAGCTTGTCTAGAAAATAACAAAATACTGTCCCCGGCACGTAACTTTGCAAGGTTTTGGCGTAGTGGGGGTAAGTTCGCGCATCGTGCACTTAGTGGAACAAAAAACTGGTCACTTTTATTGCTTGTCATTCTATGGTTATTGCCATCCTTAACTTTTAATTATGTCTGTTTAGAACAGTCTTTCCCAACGTGGGCGATAACGCCCCCTTGTGGGCGCTGCAGGCCTAAAGGGGGGCGGTAAGAGACCCAGAAAAAATAGGGGGCATTGTGTAGGGCAGTGATGTCAAACCCCCGTCTCATGGGGCCCTTAGGGCCCCACGTGAGATATTTCATGGCCCCACTTATCAGTTAAGAATCCCCACTTTTTTGTGTAAAAGGCCCCACCAGTCGTTTGAAATTCCCTCTTTTTTTGTGTAAAGGGGCCCCACCAGTCAGTTTAAAATTCCTATTTTCCAGTAAAAATGCTCCACCTTCCCCTCGAACTCTGACATCACTGGTGTAGGGCTTTGGGGTCGATTTATAATTTCATCTACCTAGCTAGGAAGACTCGTACATCCAAGCGACCGACCTCTCGGAGGCCTCGCAGGAGGCTGTTGAAGAGAAGCTGCGCGCCACCGACCGCCAATAAGTCAAGACACCGACTGAGCTCTCGACTCTCGACTACATCTTGTGAACATCAACTAATATTAATATTTAATTAAGATATAGCTCAAACTCTGTTCGATATAAAAGACCGCGGGCAATCATGTTTTAACAAGTTTTTGTTAAATAATCCGAATTGTACATTCCTATACCAATCGGCTGGTTCTATAATACTTGTTCTTGCTTGTCGAGTAGGTACGATTGGGCGTCGAATGAGATAAACGAGTTTATGCACGTTTGTCTTAAGCTTCGTGCAGACTAGCGCGACGCGACACCGGTTATTGTTAACCGTAAAGTTTTTTTTAGAAATTGTATTGATCGAGTCGCGTCGCGCTGGTCTGTACGAGCCTTTATTCCTGTTGGTGCTGTGGTTGGTGCGTGCTGCTTATGCAATCCTATATAAACGACGTAAATTTATTTTATTTTCATTTGCGGTTTCGCGCATAATAGATAAGCAGTACTTACTTGATTTCAACACTTACGTATTTCTTAAAACAAAACAATGTCGGAAGTAAAAAAGAAGAGACGGCAATACTCTGCGGAATATATTAAATTCGGATTTATTGAAAATCCCACAAACCCGTCGTCGCCTTTGTGTCTTCTATGTCTAAAAACATTTTCGAACGAAGCAATGAAGCCTTCAAGACTGCAAGATCATTTGAATAAAATGCATCCAGATAAGACAGAAAAGAATGTAGGTAGCATATTTTCAAGACCTAGAGAAGAAGCATAATACTCAGCCAAGTGTATCAAAACTATTTTCGGCGGCTGCTAAGCAAGATGACGACGGACTTCGAGCTTCGTACAATATCTCTTTGTTAATTGCTCAAAAAGGCAAACCACACAACATCGGAGAAGAGTTAATTTTGCCAGCAATAAAGGAAGTAATAACTACTGTGCTTCATAAACCGGCCGCAGATATTATCCGAAAAATTCCTTTGAGTAATAATTCTGTGCAAAGACGAATTGATGAAATGGCTGAAAACATTGAAGAATCATTGTGCAATCATCTGAGGACTAGTCAATTCTCAATTCAGCTCGATGAGTCCACTTTACCAACTAATGAAGCGTTGTTGCTATCTTACGTGAGGTTTATTAAAGATGAGAAAATACGTGAAGAACTATTGTTTGCCAGAAATTTGGAGACAGATACAAAAGGCGAAACCATATTCAATACATTGGAAAAGTTTTGTGAAGAGAAAGAGATTCCTTTGAAAAATATTATATCAGTTGCTACGGATGGCGCTCCGGCTATGACAGGGCGCCATAAAGGCTTCATAGCATACTTAAAGAATAAAATTCCAGATGTCCTTGCTATACATTGCGTTATTCATAGACAACATTTGGTTGCTAGAAACTTAAGTGAACGACTATTTCAATCACTGCAATATGTCATCAAAGCAGTCAATAAAATCCGTAGCAGCTCTTTGAATGATAGATTATTTCATCAGCTTTGTGTTACTAATGACGAAGATTTCAACCGTTTGTTGCTTCATACTGAAGTTCGTTGGCTGTCAAGAGGCAATTGTCTGATTCGATTTTACAACCTGTTTGACTCTATGATAGAGTTCTTGGAAACTAAAGATACAGAACTGCGCAACAAGCTCATAACATCAAAGAATGATATAGCTTACCTACATGACAGACCTGTATAAAATGTTCAACGACATGAACCTCCAACTGCAAGGCGATGAACTAAATTTAATTAAAACAAAAAATGTCGTTGCTGCTTTCGCAGCCAAACTGCTTCTGCACAAAAAGAATATGGGCAGACGTGAGTTTCACAATTTTCCGAATTTATCAGTATACTGCAGTAACGACGACTTGTTTGCCTACTGCCAACATTTGGAAAACCTCCACATTGACTTCACCGAACGATACCAGGACATTTTAAACTTGGAAATACCAGACTGGGTGTTGGATCCGTTTTCAAATGTCAACACAGCAATGTCACCTCAGCTGGAAGAAGAACTTATAGAATTGACAACAAACGAAGAAATAAAAATCAAGTTCAAAAATGGATATCAAGAATTTTGGCTACAAAAACCGATCCCGCAATTGTACCCTGGATTGTGGTCAATTGTTCAACGATTTTTGATAGCATTCCCATCGTCATATTTGTGTGAACGTGGATTTAGTGCTGTGGCAACGCTGCTTACTAAAAAGAGAAATCGTTTGCGTGTTACCGAACGTGGCGACTTGCGGCTGTTTTTGAGTAAATTGGAACCTGATATCAACAAACTTATTGAACAGCATCAGATTCAACCTTCACATTAGTTTTTATATAAGAATTGATTATGTTTGTTTTATTTTCAATAAAAGATAGGTACTCTGTCCGAATACTATAAATTTGCGTTTCAATAATCAGTTATAAGTACTTAGCGGTTTTTAAGTATGTTTAAAAAGGGGGGCGTTAAAAATAATTTATTCTTAAAGTGGGCAGTAGACAAAAAAAGGTTGGGAACCCCTGATCTAGACAACTAATTTTATAGCTAGTATTTATTTAAATATTCCCATTAGAAAGAAAAAGGTCTGGCTGGGATAACGTTACCCCAGCAGGAAATGTTTTTGTGAAATAATTAAAAAACTATAAGCGCAACAAATTTAAAAATGTGCGCAACAATTACAGAAGCCGCAAAACTAATTATCTATTAGATTCAAATGACCATTTTCGACAACATCTGGCCTGGGTAACGCACACGAAGCAGTTGTTATATTGAATACGCAGGGCGTCTAGCGCTCTCTTGGTATGCCTTACCCACAGGCCGCTCGTGTAGAAAGATTGGCAATACGCTTTAAACAGCGTAATCTTTACCTCAATACTACAACGAGCGAACCTGTGTATCAGCATGTTGGCCCTGACCGCTAGCGCTCACGATCTATATCGTCATCGTCTTTGAGATCTCCGGTTAGAAAGTGTCCCAGGTATTTAAATTTGTCAACTCTTTTGAGTGGCAGCCCGTTCAGCATTACAACCGGGTCGCTGTGTACACGTCCACCGGAGACCCCAAAAACCATGTAAACACTTTTTTTGACATTGTATACAAGCCCATGATTCGCGACATATCGCTCACACACACGTAACAGCTCCCTGATCGAGCCGGCCGACGGGCCCAGCAGCACCATGTCGTCTGCATAACTTAAGTTATTTACACAAACGTTGTCAATCCAGCATCCGACACGCATGCTGCTAAGCCCGGCGATCAGCCCGTTTATGTACAGGTTGAAGAGCTTTGGCGAGGTCAAGCCACCCTGTCTCACCCCGCACTCCAATCTATACGTTTCGGACAGAGACCCAGCCCATCGAACACAATTAAGCTGATTTGTGTACCAATATTTAAAGATGTTCAGGAGTTCGATTGATATGCCCGCTTCCCTCAACTTCCCCCACAGGACATCATAGGCCACAAGGTCAAAAGCCTTGGAAAGGTCAAGGAAGCAGGCATAAATGGGGGTATTTCTATCCGTGTAATATCGGACAGTCTGCTTGAGACCAAGAATTGCGCTTTCAGTGGAAAGCTTGGGCCTAAACCCAAACTGTGCGTCATGTAACTGTAAAATATTACCTAATTCTTTATCAAGTAAACTGACCAATACTTTCGCTATTACAGTGGCAAGCGATATAGGTCTGTAGTTGGACGGATCAGAGATATCACCAGTTCTATTCTTTACAATGGGGACCACCACTGTTTTCATCATGTTTGTTGGCAAGTACGAGTGACTGATACAGAGCGTGAAAAGCATAGCCAGTAACCTAGGCAAATGCACGCCTGCATGTTTCAGGTGCTCAATACTGAGACTGTCATGTCCAGGTGACCTGCCTTTACACATTTTCAAAATAACCTTAGTCACCTGCTTGAAAGAAAAACAAGAAAGAGACTTACCCAGACAAGCCTCCGCATTGACACTCCCATTTGATGGCCCCAGTGGTGACGACACTACAAAAAGATCCTTGAACATGTTGGCTACATCCTCCGCATTGTCAAAGCCCCCGACACTCACAGGAAGGCCCGGCTTAAGGTTAAGCTTATTGGTTGACTTCCAAAACTGAGCAAAGTTTTTCGATGACCTTTGCGAAGCCAAAATATCCATTTTAATTTGGTCTTGGTTTTTCTGGCACCATTTAAGCCTGCCTCTAAAAACTCTTTGGCTCTCGCGCATCTCATCCCATACTCGACCGAACTGCGGTCTGCCAAGTTCTACCCAAACCTGATGCCTTATCCGAGCCTCCCTGTAAGCCTTGTGCACATGCTTGTTCCATCCAACCACACGACCTTTCGATCCAGTCTCTTTCTGCTCACAGGTCTGAATAGCTGACTCCGATAACACAGACACAATGTCACTGTATTATTAAAGTTGTGGAAACTTTAGTGTGAATACGGAATCTTATTAACAGAAAAAAAGAATATTTGCAATCAGCTAAATATAATTTTACTTTATATCAATCGTCGGTTGTTTTGCACAACACCACTAATAGAAAGACACGAAGCTTAAATGAAAACTCCTTGCTATATCAATATAGTATGTGAACAAGAAAAAGCAAATATGTCTTTCATGCTGTACGTCAGTGCTTTTTGAATAAAAATTGCGAGACAACTAAAGCTGTTAAATTCAATTTGCTATAAAATAATACTTAATAATATGTGCGTTTGATCTCCCTAAACCCTACAAATTGGTAGCAGAGCGTGGTTAGCCAAAAATGAGTTCGACCACATCGTATCATAAGATCGATGCTTTATCAAAAGATAATTACGACACATGGAATGTACAAGCCCAAGCAGTCCTTATAAAAAATGGATTGTGGGGGTACACGTGTACATTACGCCGCCATCCAGCAAAGATGAAAAATTGCTCTATGATCAAAAAGATTTACTCGCACGATCTGAGCTTCTACTACTCATCTCGCCGTCCGAACTGAAGCAGGTGAAAGGCTGCAAAACCTCATACGAGCTGTGGAGCAAGTTAAAGAGTATTTATCAAAGCCAAGGTCCGGCTCGAAAAGCGACATTGTTAAAACAATTGATTTTAAAGAAAATAGAAAAAGATGACGTCCGAGATCATCTGAACAATTTCATGGACATAGTAGACAAGTTGGCCGACATGAATGTCGACTTGCACCCTGACCTCCTAAGCATTATGATGTTATACAGTCTCCCAGCATCGTACGAAAATTTCCGTATTGCTGTTGAGACGAGAGATGACCTGCCAAAGCCTGAGGAACTAAAAATTAAGATAATCGAGGAGAGCGAGGCCAGAAAGAATAAAGAGCCAGATAAAAACAGCGAAGCATTTTTATCTAGAAATAAAAATGCAAAATACTGTACTAAATGCAACAAAAAAGGTCATACCATACAAACCTGTTGGAGTAAAGCAAAACAAAACAACATCACGAAAAACAAATCTCAAAAGAATTTCAATGTATGTTTGAATACAGATATGACAGATGGTGCCAAAGAAATGTGGTGTCTTGACAGTGGATGTTCTTCTCATATGAGTGGAGAAAAAGAATTATTCAACAAAATTATGTCCGATGAACGAATCTTAAGATTGGCTTCAAACCAATATACAGCAGCTGTCAGCTGGAAACGGGACAATAACAGTGAGTACAAATGAAGATAAATTTAATCTAATTGATACCCTGTACGTACCGACCCAATCTGACCACTAACCTAATGTCCGTTGGAAAAATAACCGACAAGGGTAATAAAGTGCTATTTGAAAAAGGAAAAGCTTCCATAATAGGAAAACATAATGAAGTTTTACTCAAAGCTATAAGAAAAAATGGATTGTACTATCTCGAATTTCAAAAATCAGACGAGACTTCAAAATTCACATCTGGCTCTGACACCAAAATAATGCAATGGCATAGAAAGTTTGGTCATGTAAACGAAAAAGATTTAAGAATGATGGAAAAAGACACCCTTATATATGGCATAGATCTCAACGATGAAAAACTCGATGAATGTGAAACATGCATAAAGGGAAAATTCTCAAGATTTCCATTCCCCAAGTATGGTGTAATAAAATCAACCGAGCCATTACAAATCATCCACAGTGATGTATGTGGCCCATTTGAATCTGAATCATTAGCTGGATCCAAATATTACGTTACTTTTATCGATGATTACACAAGATACTCGTATGTATACTTCATTGAAAAGAAAAGTCAAGTTTTTGAAAAGTTCAGGGAATATAAAAGTGAAGTAGAAAATTTTACAAACAAAAAACTGAAGAACTTACAATCAGACAATGGAAAAGAGTACATAAATAATGAATTCGATGAGTATTTAAAGCTAAATGGTATACAACGAAGGTTGACTACTCCGTACACTCCGCAACAAAACGGAATAAGCGAAAGGAAGAACAGAACTTTGATGGAAAGGGCCAGATGTTTAATGATAGAAGCAAATGCTCCTAAAAATCTATGGGCTGAAGCAGTGTTCACTGCTAATTACCTCATTAATAGATGCCCAACAAAAGTTTTAAATGGAGATACACCATATAAGAAATGGGTGGGCCGAACACCTTCTGCAAATCATCTACATGTTTTTGGAAGTAAAGCTTTTGCTATGAAAAAGAATAGGAAAGGAAAATTAACTACAAAAGCAAAAGAAGGAGTTTTTATGGGATATGCTAAAACTGCTAAAGCTTTTCGAATTTACATACCCGAAGAAAATAATGTTATTATTAGTAGGGATGTAAGAGTACTTAACAAAATGTATTACGAAGAAAGCAACAAAACCTACGACGATTTCATTGAACAGATAAAGCAGGACCAACTGCAGCAAACGGTGCCTGAAAAACAAAAGTATATGGAAAGTAATATACAACACAAAAATGAAAATCGAAATAAAATTAGAAATAAAATAAAGGAAGTAGAGATTGAGATTAGAAGCAAAAATAACTTAAATTTCGAAAAACCTCCACCTCCCTCATCAACTTCCCGCCAACAAGAGGAAGATATTTTTGAAGATGCTCAGATTCAACCAAATCCTAATATCGTTGAACAACCAACTACGAGCGGAAGACCTCAAAGAGAGAGAAACCAGCCTCAATGGTTGAAAGATTGTGTCAGAGAGAGACTTAGATGAAAATTTATTTTCATCCGAAATGTCTTACCTGTCAGACGACAATGAAGATTGGAACGAGGCTATAAAGGCTGAAATAAAAGCACATATCAAAAATGGTACCTGGAAAATAGTACACGGGAAGAAACGTGGTGGAACATGCGTTTTAATAAAAAAAGATCTAAGTTTTAGCCCGTTACCTATAACTGATGAACTGGCCATTGAATATTGCTTTGAATGCTGTGGCGTCGAAATATTGACTCATAATTTAATTTTAGTGTGCATATATAGAATTCCAGATTCTGATGTGTCTATATTTTTTAAAAATCTTGAATCATTACTACGCAATCTAACTCGCAAAGTTAAAAAAAATATTATTCTGTGCGGAGATTGGAACATAGACATATTGAAAGATAACAAATATTCTAAAGAATTAATATCAATAATGAACAATTTTAATATTTCCCTACATGTTAGGATGCCTACTAGGAAAAATACTAGCATAGATCAAATAGCTAGTAATCTCCCAGCAGTTGATCTGAAATGCAATATACATAATTTAGCTCTCTCTGATCACGATACTGGACAATCATTAACGTTTTACCTTGAAGAGATGAATAATAATAAATTAAAAACTGTACAATTCTGGTATGATACGAAGAGAGCTTACGATAAGAGTAACATAGCAAAATTTTTAGATTGCTTAGCAGCTTTAAGTTTTGGTGAAATGTACGAAGAGACAGACTGCAAAAAAGCATTTAATATTTTTCATGACATATTCACGCTCTTCTATAAATTATGTTTTCCCGAAATACTTGTCAAAAGGACCAATAAACCCATAAAAAACAAATGGCTCAGTACGGGTTTAAAAATATCATGCATTAAAAAAAGAGCTTTATATTACGCATATCAACACGATGCTATAAGTAAAGGTTACCACAAGAAAAAATACCGCAATTACACTAAGATTTTTAAAAAATGCATATCAAAATCACAGCAGATCAACAACAACAATTTTTTCAATAATTCTAAGAATAAATGTAAAGCGACATGGACAATCATAAAAAATAACTTAAATAAATCTAATAATAATAACTACATAAATGAATTAATAATTAGTGACACAAAAATTAATAATCCTGTTGACATATGTAACCAATTTAATAATTATTTCATCAAGCTGACACAAAAAAATAAAAATAATAATCATGACGTACACAACATTGACATTGACAATAACATAAATACTTTATTTTTAACTCCTGTAAATGAAATTGACATTATTAAAATAATTTATTCATTAAACAATACAAATTCTACGGGATATGACGAAATAACCACCAAAATAATTAAATTAAGCGCGAAAATTATAGCATCCCCACTTAGCTACTTAATAAACCTCTCATTCGAAGAAGGTGTTTTTCCGTCGAAATTAAAGGAGTCTATAATTAAACCATTATTCAAAAAAGGTAACTGTACTGATATGGGTAATTATAGGCCCATTACGCTGATCCCAATCTTTTCAAAAATTTTTGAAAAAGCAATGCATGGCAAAATAAATAGCTTTGTAACTAAACATAATCTAATTGCAGAGAGTCAGTTTGGTTTCAGAAAAAATTGTTCAACAACTCTAGCATGTTTTTCATTAATAAAGCTAATTACCGAAGCTCTGGATAAAAAGATGTCTGCTTTATCGGTATTCTTAGATATGAGCAAGGCATTTGATTTTGTCTCACATGAGCGACTACTCTACAAAGTAGAGAGATATGGAATAAGAGGCAAGGCGCATGATTGGCTTAAAAGCTATTTGTCTGATCGCCAACA
Source organism: Xanthia icteritia (assembly GCA_949128155.2). Lineage (NCBI taxonomy): Eukaryota > Metazoa > Arthropoda > Insecta > Lepidoptera > Noctuidae > Xanthia > Xanthia icteritia. The sequence continues at coordinate 12,232,818 of OX421930.2, forward strand.
GAGAACTGTTATTTCTAAAATAGAAAAAAACACTAGGACGACATATAGCTCAGAATTAAAAATTAATAAATCTGGCGTTCCACAGGGAAGCGTACTGGGTCCGCTACTATTTATATTATACATAAATGACCTCAAAAAATGTTTAAAATATGAATGTATCCAATTTGCTGACGACACTACTTTGACTATAAAATCTTCCAACAAAACTGACATGGAAACTAATACTACCATTGAATTAATTAATGTAATAAAATGGCTCGGGGACAATAATCTTAATGTTAATGTTAATAAAACCAAAATTGTTCAATTTCAAACATGCAACATGTCGGTAACACCAACAACAATTCGACATGATAATACAATTTTGCAACCAGAACCATCGGCTTTATTTTTAGGTATAATAATTGACAATAAACTGAACTGGAAGGAACATGTAGAAAGAGTATGCAGCAAACTTGATAAGTTTGTATATGCCCTACGTAAGTTAAGACTGGTGTCCAGTAAACAAACTGTCCTCAATGCATATCATGGGTATGTTTCATCAGTATTGCGTTACGGTCTAGTGATATGGGGTAATTCAGTGGATGTGGACAGAGCATTAAAAGTACAAAAAAAATGTATCAGAGCCATGAGCGGAGCAGAATATTTAGACCATTGCAGGCCATTATTTAAAGAATTAAAAATTCTTCCACTCCCGTGCCTGTATATTTTTGAGGTTTGTTTATTTGTAAAAAAACACCCACATTTATTCCTATTAAATGAACAAGTCTCCCAAAGACTGAATAAAAAAAATGCTGGGAAATTGCTAGTACCTCCGCAGAGATTGCAACTATACAGTAGAAATGCCAGTTGTATGACAGTAAAAATTTATAATAAACTACCATCTGGCTTGAGAATGTTACCAATGAATAAATTCAAATGTAAAATGTTTAGTTGGCTCTTAGACATGTGTTTTTATTCCGTTAATGAATTTTTAAATCATACTTTTTGACATTGTAATTAATATTTTATGATATTAGTATTTTGACATTGTAATTAATATTTTATGCTATTAGTATTTTGACATTATAATTAATATTTTTGACACTATGTAGAACTTATATTTTTGACATGCAATTATTTTTTATTTTTTTATTATTTTTTTTTTGTCGTGTTTTGTATTCATGTTTGACAAAATAATTCATATCTTGACATTACACATAATCCTATTCAATTAATCCAAATCAATATTATTGTATCATATCATTAAATATATAAATTCAAAACAATTATATTAATTTATTATAATTTTTATTGTAATGTCTACGATTTGCATGCACTTAGCTTATTTAATTTTTCTACACCAGCAATGGTAGTATATGTGAATCAATGTTTAATTTAAGATCTCAATGTACCATATACTTAGAAATAAATATTACTATTACTATTACTATTACTATTACAAAAAGAAAAAGACGTGAAAGTTTTAGATTACAAGATGGTTCTTAAGAAAAAACTGAGCCTAGACAACAAAGAGATAAAGAAAGCTCGACTTGTGGCTCGAGGTTTTACGCAAAGACCAGGTCTTGATTTTAATGAAACATTTGCGCCCGTTGCAAAATTAAGCACAATCAGATCTGTCATAGGAATATCAGTTGAAGAAAATTTACAACTTGACCAAATGGATGTCACTACAGCGTACCTTAATGGGGACCTGGAAGAAAACATAGTTATGAAACTACCTGATTATGTCGAAAAATATGTAAGAGAGATAATGTTTGAAGAAAGTGAAGCTGAAAATCTAAGTATATATAATATGGCCAGAAATATGTTAAAAGACTTGAAAACCATAAAAGGAGAAAAGGTTTGCCTACTTAAGAAGGCCCTTTATGGACTTAAGCAGGCAGGGAGGCAGTGGTACACTAAACTCGACACAGTATTACATACTATTGGTTTTAAAGCGTCACTGGCCGATCCCTGTGTTTATATACTAGAGAAAGGAGGAGAAAAAATAATTATGGCCATCTATGTTGACGATTTGCTCATAGCATATTCATGTCAAAAGAAATGGAATGAGGTTAAAAGCCTACTTAAAAAAAATTTTGAAATAAAAGATTTAGGCAGACCAAAACGCCTAATTGGAATTGAACTAAGTTACAACGATGGTGAAATAAAATTAAGTCAAGAAAAATACATTGAGAACAGCCTCAATAAGTTCAATATGAATGAATGCAACCCTGTTACTACACCAATAGAACCAGGTCTTATACTGGAACATAATGAGGAAGATAAGAAAGATTTACCTTATAAAAACCTTATCGGGACACTAATGTACCTTTCTGTAGCTACTAGACCGGACATAGCTTTTGCAGTAAGCTATCTTTCACAGTTTAATGATGGTTATAGTGATGCACATTTTAAAAGTGCTAAGAGAGTCCTGAGATATTTAAAAGGGACAAAGGATGTTGGCCTGGTATACAAGAAAACAGGAAGAGAACTACATGGCATGGCAGACGCCGACTGGGGCGCATGTAAACTAGATCGCAGATCTTACTCTGGATATTGTTTCAAGTTTGCTGGAACCAGTATTAGCTGGGCATCTAAGAAACAGAGAAGTGTCGCCCTATCAACTGCAGAGGCCGAATATGTTGCCATAACAGAAGCTGCAAAAGAAGCAATGCACTTGAAATCATTTTTCAAAGACTTGGGTATAAACAATGAAAAGATTACCATCTGGAACGACAACCAAGCTGCTCTGAAGCTCAGTCAGAACCCAATAATATCTGCAAGATCGAAGCACATCGATCTGAAGATTCATTTTATTAGAGACTGCATAAAAGATGGGATTCTGGATGTAAAGTACCAGCCGACTAAGAATATGGAAGCAGACATGCTTACTAAAGCTTTGGCTGGGCCACGACTTTCACAGCTAAGAGGACATATAGGATTATCAGGATAGCGTCGTGAGGAGGAGTAATAGAAAGACACGAAGCTTAAATGAAAACTCCTTGCTATATCAATATAGTATGTGAACAAGAAAAAGCAAATATGTCTTTCATGCTGTACGTCAGTGCTTTTTGAATAAAAATTGCGAGACAACTAAAGCTGTTAAATTCAATTTGCTATAAAATAATACTTAATAATATGTGCGTTTGATCTCCCTAAACCCTACAACCACAAACAACAATCTATGATAGGCATAAATTATAATTAGTAAGAAGGTTTATAGGCCTTAACATCCGGCTCTTTTTGAATGCCTGCCATCCTGCAGAGTTCCAGAATCCTGGGTCCGTAAAGGGTCTTCGTTAGCATGTCAGCAAGCTGACGATTCGCAGGGACTTTGCATACTTGTAACATGCCATCTGTAACACATTCTCGTATAAAGAACGATCTTATACGTATATGTTTTGTCCGCTGATGGCATTCATACGGTGGGTTCTTGGCTAGCCTGATTGCTGACTCATTGTTGATTCATAGGCTTGTTGGACAATCGTCATCTGTGATGTCTTTCAAGATCCTCTTTAGCCATATGATCTCTCGTGCAGTTTCACTGGCAGCGACTATCTCTGCTTCGGTCGATGAAATAGCAACGGTAGATTGTCGTTTGCTCTGCCATGAAATTGGTCCTCCAGCATACAAACATAACATCCCAGTAGTGGAGCGTCCTGTGCTGTGATCACCACCATGATCGGCATCGCTGTAGCACTCTAAGCCAAGTGTTTTATCTTTTTTATAAGCTATTCCTTTGTCTATTGCGCCTTTCAGATAGCGCAAGATCCGCTTGGCAGTTATGATATCCTCTTTTGTAGGATTATCAGGATTGCGTGACACAACACTTATAGCGTAAGCTATATCTGGTCTTGTCCCAGTCATGAGGTAAGCCAGTGCTCCCACTACTTGACGATAAGGGAAAACCGTAGGGCTCTCTTCTTCTTCCTTACTAACATTCGACTTTAGGATCGGAGTTGCAACAGCTTTACAGTTTTCCATGCCGAATCTTTCAAGAATGCGCTTGGTGTACGCTTTCTGATGAAAAAAAATAGAACTGTCCGACTTCTTCTCTATTTCCATTCCCAAGAAATAGCTGGCTGATTTAACCGTTCTTTTAAACCGCTTTTTTAGTTCTTCCAAAAAGGTTCTCGTTTCTTTGTCGCTTGTTGAGGCAAAAAGTCCATCGTCGACATAAAGAGCTAAAACAATCTTACTTTTTCCTCTTATTTTTATAAACAGACAAGGGTCTGCTTTGCTCTGTTTGAAACCAATTTCTATGATATAGTCTGTAATACAGCGATTCCAGCAGCGTGGCGCCTGTTTTAATCCATAAAGACTCTTTTTCAGTTTAAAAACAAGTTTTGGATCACATGCGTCTGTGTAGCCTTCTGGAAGTTTCATATAAATGTCCTCGTCTAAGTTTCCGTATAGAAAGGCGGTTGATACATCAAATTGGGCCAGAGATATCTTTTCCTTAGCAGCAACACTTAAAAGTGCTTTTATAGTACTGCTCTTTGCTACAGGGCTAAATGTCTCAAAAAAGTCAACTCCTTCCTTTTGAGAAAATCCCTTGATCACTAATCTGGCTTTATACTTGTCTAGAGTACAGGGTTAGTCTTGACCTTGAATATCCATTTGCATGAAATAGGCTTTTTGCCTTTTGGTAATTCAACCAGTTCCCAGGTCTCATTCAAAACAATTTCACTGTTGATGACCTCTTGCCATTTCTCCGGATCTGCTCTAGACATAGCCGCTTTAAAAGTTGTAGGTTGGTCAGTAGGTACACTCAATGTCATGTTGCAGATATAATCTTTGTATAAACTTGGAGTTCTGAGATTAGTCCTGTCTCTAAGAGTCATTTGACTTTCGCGTTCAATTTCAGCTTGAGAGAAGTCGTCATTATTTTACACTTCCTCACCTTCAGATTCTAGTGTCATGGAACTGTTCAGACTCTTCTGTGTCGACCAGATTTTTCTCTGCTGGAACATCATGCTCCTGTTGTACATTTCGCTCTACATAGACTTCCTGCTCATGAATACCATTAAAGTGCGATGTCGAAGTCGTATCATTTGTAAATGGTGGGCTTTTCTGGGTATCATTTTGTATCATGATTTCCTGTAATCTCTCTTGTTGAAGATCTGGTAGCCCGTATTGATATATTCTTTTTGTTGAGGTTGAAGGTTGAGGATCATTCGGGGCATCTTTATTGCTAGGGTATCCAAGTAACAAACGTCACATCTCTAGAACTCATTAACTTGTGATTGATTTTATCCCAAATCTTGTATCCTTCATCTCCATCGTAGCCAATTAATATTCCTTTTTGGGTTTTTTTGTCTAGCTTCTTGCGGTTTGATTTAGGAATGTGGGCGTAGCATTTGCAGACAATGATTCTCAGGTGTGTGATACCTGGTTTCTTTCCAAACCATAACTCATAGGGAGATTTTCCTTGCACACTTGACGAGCCAGTACGATTTATGACGTACGCTGCGGTGTTAATGAGCTCTGCCCAAAGACCTATAGGGAGGTATCTCTTCATGAGAATGCATCATTGCTCGCGCTGCTTCTACTACTGTCCTATTCTCTCTTTCAACACAGCCAGCTTGTTCGTGAGTGTGGGGCATCGTCAGTCTCTGTTTTATGCCATGTTCATACAGGATCTTAGAAATTATTCATTATAAAATTCCCCTCCGTTATCGCTCAATATTTCTTTTTCATTGTGACCTGCAGCTTTGACTTCAGCTAGCATTTGTTTGAGCTTTATCCATGCTTTAGACTTCTGTTTCAGGAAATATATGTAACGATAGCGAGTAAAGTCATCCTTGAACATTAAGAAATACCTAAACTTTTGTATTGAATATGCAAAAGGTCAACATACGTCGGTATGGATCAGCTCGCCTGGTTGAGTTGCTCTTATCCTTGTACCAAACTTTTACCTATGGGCCTTTCCGTACACACAGCCTTCGCACAGATCTGTTTGAGTGCCTTCCACTTTTAATCCGAACTCTTTCTCTAGGATCTGTTTCACGTGTCTTCTTATGATGAGCGAGCCTCTCGTGATAAACTTGTAGAGGATTAGTCATTGCCATGTTAACTTCAGGTTTCAACGACAGGCATTCAAGTTTGTAAAGTCCGCCATTTCTCTGCCTTGTTCCTATTAACTTAATGATTCCATCTACTTTCAGTGTACACTTTTCTGGCGTCAACTCGAAGATCGTGTTGTACGCGTGATCGTGTGCAGCAAGAACCGAAAAAACATAATTTTTTATATTTGGGACGTACCATACATCTTTGAGTAGAATTTGTTGTCGTCTTCCACAGATATCAGCCTCAGCACGGATGTTTCCCTTTCCTAATGTTTGACCATTGGCTGCTGTCACTGTGTTGGCCTTTGAAGTATTCAAATGTCTCGAAAAAATCACCTTTATTCGTGACATGGCTTGTTGCACCATTGTCTACGAACCAATTTTCTTTATCTACCACTTGAGTATTTCCTATAGCCAAAACGTGTAGGGTTACGTTGACTGTGGTTGCCTCTTTGGGTGGCCTTCCGTCAGTAATCCATTTCTTACACTGTCTTACTCGATGTCCTGTTTGTCCGCAATATTTACATGTTATATATTTTTCTTTCTTCTTTTTGCCTTTTGCAGTTTTCACGAATAGTGCTTCATTGGTGCTGTCATTGTCGGTTCTTTTCAGTAAGGTTTTTTCATGGGCACAGATTTGGGTAGTTAGAGTTTCTATAGTTCTGTCTTTCTTAGTCATAAGTAACCAACTTGATTTAAAAGCGAAGAATTCTGCTGGTAAAGTGTCCAAAATCTTGCAGATCAGTAAAATGTCTGGTAATTTTGAATCTAACAGACCATTTAGTTCATGCCAGATATTCTTTAAAGCAGAAATATGATTCGCCATACCATGTTCAGGTTATTTCTTGTAACTGAAAAAACGAACACATAGATCATAGCTTTTATCTTCACTACTTTATCCATATAATCTTTTTAGTTCTTCCCACACCTCTTGTGAACTTGTAAGACGCATGACGTGATTCAGAGTTTCATCTGTCATATTTGTTGTAATTAGAACTAAAGCTGCACTGTCGATATTCATGAATTCTTGCAAATCGATTTTATATTTAGCTTCTGCTGCTTTTTCAGAGGGTGCTTGTGGTCTACATCGCCTACCTTCGATAATGTCTAAGGCTCCAGGGATGGCTTACATTACAACCATTATTCTGTATCTCCATGACTCGAAGTTCTTTGAATCTAGGTGTCCTATCTGCACCCTTGATGCTTCAACAATCGCCCTATTCATAGCGGTTGATAGCTGGTATCAGATTTCACGAGTATGAAAATTTTCATCTCTCGAAACGATAGAATGAAAAATTCTTTCCCAGAGTAAAACGTCTGTCCTTATTCAATAATCCCACGCTCTGCTACCATATTAAAGTTGTGGAAACTTTAGTGTGAATAAGGAATCTTATTAACAGAAAAATAGAATATTATGCAATCATCTAAATATAGTTTTACTTTATATCAATCGTCGGTTGTTTTGCACAACACCACAAACAACAATATGATAGGCATAGATTATAATTAGTAAGAAGGCAGTTATAAATAAAAAAATACATTTAAAAGTAAAAAAAAAAAATGCAAAATAATATATTATTAAAAATTATGTGTTTTTGTCGTCACTATCAGTTAATAAAACTGCTACCCCTGGCATCAAATTAAAAGTACCACCTGAGCTGGTGGAAGGAGTTGGTTCCTCATCCTCGACAAAACTATCTTCACTCTCGTCGCTGGAGGAGTCGCTGTCGTCACCGGCGTAAATTATAAAACTTTCAGTGACTGTGTCGACTATATGGTCGCTTTTGATGTAGTCAGCCTCATTTTTTTTTACTTTTCCACATAATTTCGACCATTCATCGGCGCCCATTAATAATACTTTCTCCTTAACCAACTCTATTACACTGGTCACATTCCACGTAATATGTTTGCTGGCCACATAAGCTTTGATTGCCGCCCATGCCATTTCTATAGGATTTAAGTCCGGATGGTAGGGCGGCAATCGCAGAACACTATGGTTATGTTCTGCAAGTATTTGGTCAATACTGTATTTTTTGCATTGTTGTTTGTACAATTTAATCAATTTGTAAAACTGAGGTTTGAGCATACTTTCCTCGTATGCTATGTCTTTTTCCGCCAACCACCTCTGCATGTCCGCTTTCTTGGCATTTGAGGTAAGTGCAGTATCGTACTGCTTGTTATGGTACGATGCGTTGTCTAAATTACTAACACCGCATTTGGTGGCAGGTTCGGTATTAGTTGGCTGCGAAGCCACTTGGTGTGTAATTATTGTAATTCATGTTGTCATGAAAGTCCCCTGACTTTGTTCCAGCTTTAACTAAGAGCAGCGCATTGGGAACAAATCCAGCTTCAGATCCAGCATACATATCACAATACGTTGCCCTTTCGAAATGGGTTTTTTAAGCCCCTTTAATGATCCATCTGACCAAGCTTTAGAACCTGTAATAAGAGATATAACGATTATTTTTCATAAGTATATCTCTCTTAACGTCCAGACAATTTCACAAGACAGAAATATGCGAGAACAAAGTATGATAATTGATACATACCTGAATGTGATGAATCAACATACGACTCATCTGTGTAAATAATGGGTCTTCCTTCTTCCCTATATTTAGTAAGAGTTTTAAGGAACTCTATCCTTAGTAATCTAATTTATTTATTTAATACTTCAAGCACAGAAATGTGCAGAAGCGGACTTAATGCCATAGGCATTTTCTACCAGTCAACCTTTGGGTGATGCAGAGACAAACAGTGGTAGGTGCAATTACGAGAAATTGAGGAATATTTTTAAAGTAACTCATATACTAAAGATACACATATACATTACAAACTATTAATATAATATATATGCCTAATTATATATAAATATAAGCACAAATAAATATACATAAATACTCGAATATACTAGAACAAATAAGACAAACAATGGGAAAACATTAACGTTGTAATGACACTGCTAGCTTCTTACGAATGTGCTCGCGAACTTTAATTTTAAAGGATAATCGGTTGGTTGCCATCCTGATTTCCTGGGGGAGCGCATTCCACAGAGAGATAGACTGAACGAAGAAGGAAGAATAAATTAAGTCTGTGCGGTGAGTGGGACATTGAAGAACGCGATTATTTGATGACCGTAGATTTTTACTGTGGTTGTCACAAATGTACTGAAAGTGGGGGGCTAGATAACTAGGGGAAGTGGGTGAGTGAAGAAATGAAAACAAGGTGGTTAGCGCCCTTTGCTCTCTGCGTTGGCGTATGGGAAACCACTTTAGAAGCGACCGCTGCGCAGAAACATGATCATATTTACGCAGATTGAAAACGAATCGAATGCAGTTATTGACAAGACGGTCAAGTTTGTCGAGGAGATCTGCATTCAGGTCATAGTAGCACACGTCACCATAATCGATGATAGGGAAAATTAAGGACTGCACAAGCATTGTCTTCGTACTTGTTGGTAGTAAATTTTTCAGTCGGTACAGAGCCCGCAGCGTTCCAGTTACCTTCTGGCTGACCCTCGCGACTTGAGTACGCCAGTTCAGAGTACTATCCATGTGCAAGCCGAGGTCCTTCACATCAGTACTGTATGGGACGACCGTACTATTGAAGAGAACTGGCGGCAAGGTTGTACCATCCACCTTACTCATGGTCCGAGAACTTCCGATGATGATCGCCTGACACTTGTTTGGGTTTACTGCTACGCCAAATCTATCAGACCAGGTTTTTATGGCTATCAAATCCCTGTTTAATTTTTCGATAACGTCAGAAATTTTTTCAACCCTCCCTTGGCAGTACAACTGCAAGTTATCTGCATACAGATGATACGCACACTGAGTCTCGGAAGTTATAAGATTAATAAATATAGAAAACAGAAGAGGAGAAATAATACCGCCTTGTGGAACGCCAGTTTCCAAATCACACCAGCATGATGTAGAATCTCCAACATGAACGGACTGCTGGCGTTCCTGAAGGTAAGAGGAGAACCATTCCAGTGCCTCGGGAGAGACCATAACATAGGACAGAATGGCTAACAGGATATCGTGACTGACCGTATTAAAGGCATTCGAAAAATCGACCAGTACTAGTGCAGTAACTTTGGTGTCTTCCAGTCCTGCCCTTATATCGCCAGTCACTTTAAGGAGGGCGGAAACAGTGCTGTGCCCGGGCCTGAACCTAGATTGAAGAGGGCTAATGAGAGAGTTACGGTGAACAAAATTTGAGAATTGTTTGTGGACGCAGGCCTCGAGCACTTTGGATAGGAAGGGAAGGATAGAAATGGGGCGGAAATGGGTAGGAAGAGAGGGATTAGAAACCTTAGGTAGCGGACGAACGTAGGCTTTACGCCATAGAGAAGGGAATACGCTGGTGTATAGGGAAAAATTTACAATGTGTGTAATCGCGGGTAGGAGATGATCCAGAATTGTAATGATCATACCACGGGTGATATTGTCACATCCCACTGCTTTTGATTTAATTGATATGATGATTTTTTTTATCTCTCCCGGTTCAACTGGAATGAAACTGAAAGGATTAACATGGGGACGGAAGCACCGGAAGCCTAAGTTATTCAAAATCCTGCGCAGACTGCGTTCCAACCCATTAAAATTGATGTCATCTTTTAATTTTTTTCTTAGCTTTTCTAATGTGGGCAGCTCTTTATTTGTAATGCTAATGTGGTAATTATGGATCTTAGTTCAGTTCTTACCACCGACTGGTCAAAAGTGTCGATCTCTCTGATCGGCTTTGTTTTATTCCTTTTTTTTCCTGGTGTCCTAAAGACAGTGAGAAATTCGAAATTTCTACCGTCCTTGACTATACGTCTAACTGTTCTTTCTGACATTTTAGTAGCTTCTGCTTCGTTTTAGCGTCTCTTTTTCAGTTTGAGCTTCCTTCTCCATGAAACAGTACACATCGTATACCATTTTTCTGGCACGTCCACGGTCCTGGCATTGTAATCAACGTAACAAAAACTAAATTTACAACAACAACAACAATAACAACAACTCGTAACAAAAACTAAATTTAAAACAATAACAAAAACAAAGGGTACAACTTTAATGCACGCAAGTGTAATCGGGAGCGAACGGAATGCAGACGCAGTGCGGGAGGCAAGGGTCGGCGTCAGTCTAGTGCGCCGGGTGTAGACACACCCGACCGACACTAGGTGAGTTGCTGAGGAGGGAAAACTGTCACCAATGCCGACAGGATACCCCCCAAGGCCGGACACTGGGACCCGTCCAATTGACTGCCTCACCCTGAAGGGGTTCGGCGGGTGTTATTGGGTCAACACCCCCTCGGCTTCGTTGGCACCGTATAGGTATCCACCGAGGATCACGAAATTGTGGTTTTTGCCCGGAAGGGGCCAAAAACGCGACGAGTAAGTACGTTTTTAGACGATAACTGGTATCGAATACTTTATTAATTGTGTCCTGAAAAGGACAGCAATTAATAGCTGGAGAACACGATGATACACGCAGCTCAGGATACCACAGGCTGGGAGTAGGAGAACACTTGCACAGCACGACCGTCCGCGACCGATGCCAGGCTCAGAGTGCCCAACGATTGATGTCGGATAGTCTTATATGTGGTTCGCGCGGTAAACTCTAATTGCGCGCTGCAGGATTTTGTGTGTTTTGTGTCAGGTCTTTGATGCGTAGTTCGTTGCTTTGTGGCGATGTAGATGCCGCCACATCACTCCCCTCTGGAGACGAAGGTCGATAGTTGGCTGATTCTTGTATCTTTCGATGCTTCACAATGCCAGCTGAGGTTCCAGTAAGTCGGAATCGGGTGCCGCATAGTTCGCGGTGAGTCGAAGCTGTTTGTGGTGATTGCGGTGATTCCCCAGTGAGTCAGGGTGGCACTGCGTCATGATACAGTGAGTCGGATGTGGTACAGCGCCAGGTTGTGACTGACTGCTGGCGTTGACCAGGAGAGAGTAGAATGGGCTCTGCTTGTGAGACCAGCTGAAAGTGCAAGTGCTGTGTCAAGGTTGTTGATCCTTATCAGCAAGGGTGATGAATGCGCGTTCGCTGCATGCTGGTGATCAGGACACGCGTTTGAAGCCGTGGGTGCTGGCTAGCTGTGTGACTCGCCTCACGTAAGCTTGCGGGAGTGATGATGATGACATCGCGCTGAAGTAGTTACACAAAGGCTGCGTAACGTTCATACTCGGGGTTACCAATTTAGAAGTATGAGGAACAGGGTGTGAAGTTCACTCATCCTCTATAGAAAAGGGAGGATGCTCCGGCCAGACGGGTGTCGTGTCTGGCAAGCAACTGCCCAACGATTGATGTCGGATAGTCATATATATGTGGTTCACGCGGTAAACTCTAATTGCGCGCTGCTGGATTTGTGTGACGTCAGGTCTTGATGCGTAGTTCGCATATGGCGATGTAGATGCCGCCACACAGGTATGTGTATTTTCGCCATAACGTTCAAAATCTAATCGCAATCTCATCTCAGCGACAATCGATATTGTGATATATTAGAGTTAAATGGAAGAAAATTTAAAACTCATATAAAAAGAACACTTTGTAAACAAGCATATTACAAATTAGAGGATTATATCCAAGATAAAAATTCATGGAAACATGCTGGTCCTGCTCCATAGGACAATTTAGAATCTAGACAAAATCTAACTGGTTGCTAATTTAATTGTATAATATTTATATATTTTTTTTAATATTGATTTTACATTCTGTGATTACTTGAACTCACACACTGACTTATTAGTACCTATTACTTGTAAAAATGTTAGGAATTTCGTATAATTTTACAATGTTTGTAAATATGTGAGCACCGTGCATCTATCACATAATTAATTTATCTGTTATTCCTTAATCTTTCATTATTTTTACCTATCGTGGCATAGTAATCTTATTCTAGGTGCATCGTCTTCACATATAATTATATAATTGATACAAGATATTGTGAAAACATTTTAAAAGAGTAACGGTGGAGTTGCTTGCCCATTCTTCTCCATACGAAAACTACCTTTCGGAAGGGGCAACTAGAATCAATTATTATTTTTTTGTAAATGTTGACGTTCAAAAGTGCCTTTTTTGTGCCTAATTGAAATAAATTATTTGACTTTGACTTTGAATCAATTTCAAAGAGGTATTTTTGACAATTTGATTCCTCTGAGATTGAGATTTGAATGCGACATACGACCGTTCTTAGAAATACATGACCGATCACTAAGCCAGATGGGTTTGCTCGTTAGGTTTTTAACATTCTAGAGTGCTAAAAGGATATTTTGGCGCCTGAATGACAATGACAGGGCGTTTTTCTGTAAACATTTATGAAGTAAAAACAAGATTGAAGATGGTGTCGTTAGTTCCGATTTTAGCTAGTTAGTGATACCACGTCAACATAGGCTATGGCAACCCTAATCTTATTCGTTCAGAAATTAAACGAGATGGATGAGAAAGCAAAGACGAACAACAGACAAGCAAATAGGGCCGCGTATCAAAACGCATAGACGGCCACTGGTTGTGAGAATGTATGAAAAATGACGGACAGTCAATCGGCTGCGGAAGTTGATTTTCAGTTATTTTGAAGTTGCCGCTTACAACTTACAGTCGGATGACTACACTATTTTGTCAGTTATTTTACTTTTGAAAGGAACTAAACCTTATTGTAACGAGAATAGATATCACTGTGATGCAAAATAAGAGTAAAAGGACTGTAAACGTATCTTATCTGCCAGCACATCAACCTACTACAATCTGTCAAATTTCTTTAAATTTTGAACTTTATCACTAAAGCATAAGGTTCAAAGTTTGATTGGGAAAATTTGACAATTTTGGGTAGGTTGACTTGCTTGGCGTCTGTACGTGGAGGAGGGCTTATTTTTCCAATGGCAGATATCTTTGGCTTTGGAAAAAAAATCAAGCGTTTATAATCTCGTAGAATGTTTCTGGGTTTAGTACAGACGCCAGCAGGTCAACCTACCCGAAACTGTCAAATTTTCCCAATCAACTCTTCAGTCTAACCGGATGCAGCTGAATACCGTGCCGTTTTAGCGACTGCCTATCTAACCTTGTGGAGGTCAGATAGGCAGTCGCTCCATGTAAAATACTGGTATTCAGCTGCATCCGGTTAGACTGAAGGCGACCCCAACATAGTTGGGAAAAGGCTAGGTAGATAAATAACTTTATAATTTTTTTTTTTATATTTTAATAAAAAGCATATTTTTGTACTATGATTTGGTTGTACCTACTTTTATTTCTGTGACACATTTGAGTCCTTTTCAGAATTTATTTTTGTGCTTGTTTTGCTCACAGTTCAAAAGTGAACCGAATCGGTTGTTTTTTTTTTGTAAAAATGTTTTTATTTCTCGCTTTTTAGTGGGTCAGTTTGTAATTTATCTAAGTTACAATATCCTAATGTCAACCACTAATCACTTTTTACAAAATATTGCTTTTTCCGATACGGGGACGTTAATCGTTGAGGAGTTCTTCTGATACTTCACCATAAGCTCCACTTTTCCATATGCATTGTGACGAGCATAAGTTGCTTGGCTACCATATTAAAGTTATCAAATCGCAACCCGTGAAATACTTATTATTCAGTATTTCACGCAGCAGTTCCGTTGGCCAGTTCCACTTCACCAAATGTTGCTTTCCGAGAGCAACTACACGAGTTACTATAAAAAAATACCCAAATCGCTGTAAGGGTGCCTATAATCCACGGCGTCCTCACCTTCCGCCTGACGCAGGTCCTCACCGGACATGGTTGTTTCGTATCAGGCGGGAGGAAACGCCCGGGTGTCATCACTGCGTGGATCGCCCGGAGGACACGGTTGAGCATACGGTGGAGGTCTGTCCGGCTTGGGCAGAGCATCGCCGTGTCCTCGTGGAGGCGATCGGCGGCGGGGATCTCTTGCGTCCGGCCCTAGTTCAGGCCATGGTACGGAGCGAGAGGGCATGGGAGGCCGTCACCTCCTTCTGCGAAGCAGTAATGCTCGCGAAGGAGGAGGCAGAACGCGTGAGGGAGAGGCAAATTTCGCGCCCTCACGCCCCTAGCCGCCGCAGGAGACGCCCTGGGCGTCGGGAATCGCAGGCCGATTCTTCGCGCCTCAAAGAGATGTCAGCAAGTGAAGGGGTCCGATAGGACCAATGCCTGCCGGGGTTGCGGGAAAGTCCGAAAGGGATACCGTGGCCCCTGGCAATGTACAGGCAACGGAAGGAACACGGGTGGGTTTTAGTCAGTAAGTCTGACACGCCCTCCCGCTCCACCCAGAGCGGGAGAAGTTATTTGATAATTTCCAACCCAAAAAAAAAAAAAAAAAAAAAAGGGTGCCTATAATATTTGAAGAATTCCCTCGATTTGTCCAGGATCCCATTATCAGATCCTGACCTGATGACAAAGGGACCATTACAAACCAGCCAAACCAGCGTCAGACAACATTTGTCTGACATTAATGCTGAAATGAACCTTTTTGGCGCAGCTGTGAGGCACACACTATTATTGCTGTATGATTATTTTCACTATTTATTTTGTTAAATTTGAGCCATTTCGAGAAAAAATTACCCGTTACTAAGCTGGACAAAATGGAGAATTGTAAAATGCCACTAATATTTCACAACACTAAACGGACGTGACAAACTCCCGCTTTACTAACAACAATGACGACAAAACCAATATTCTTTGTTCTTTTAGAGAGAATCATTATTTCATTACATACGCAGATGTATAAAGTATAATTCGCAGATGAAAGAATGTTTTAAGAACTTCCCAGTATCACGTTATAACTGTGACTCTAATAGATTCAGATTAAATATTTAATCTGAGCTAATAGACTTCTTATTTGACTAACTGTATTCGACGCCTTTTGTCACCGATTACCGCGTCACGGTTGCCCGATGGGTAAAAAGAAATGGCTGATCTACCATAAATAACGTTACCATAAAAATAAAATGACTTGTTTTGGAAGTTTTGTACTATAGAAAGCAAATAAAACAGTAGTGACTAAAGTGGAAAGTTCACCTTGGTGCTAATTTGATTATCATTATTTTAAGAATTTTATTGTAATACAATAAGATTTGTTTATAAAATTAATGTTATATTTTTTTTTAAGTAGTATTCTTTAAGAACTCACAAAAAACGTTGAGGTGTGTCTTAAAAAACCATGAACATTG
Organism: Xanthia icteritia; assembly: GCA_949128155.2. Classification (NCBI taxonomy): domain Eukaryota; kingdom Metazoa; phylum Arthropoda; class Insecta; order Lepidoptera; family Noctuidae; genus Xanthia; species Xanthia icteritia. The sequence goes on from OX421930.2 coordinate 12,249,010, forward strand.
GTTAGTGAAAGTTAGCGACAGGAGGGGTGGGGTGACACGCTAAAATTGTCTGTTTTGCTTCTTATTTTTAGTTTTTAATCAAATGTATTAGCAACAATTATTGACTCCCGTATAAACTTTTTTTTTTTAAAGCATAGGAACTAAACAGTACATACATTAAAAAAAACTGCATTCAATAGACTTCAATAGACTTCAATAGAGATTAAGAATGCCTTGTAAATTGTTTGTGACAGTACTTTTTCCTTACCGTATTTTTTTCTCGGAATGGCTATGTGTTGTGTTCAGTGTTTCACGAACTGTGTCCAAAGAAATATTATTACTTATTTCTTTCTTTCTTTCATCTCGGAACTATACCCTTTCATACAAAAAAATATTTTAAGCAATTCCGTCTTTTTATGACGGAGTTATGCCCGAACATACATTAAAAAAAATACATATATATAAACGTCCGATTTGATACCACCTCCTTTTGGAAGTCGGTAAAAAAATGGACTTAGTGATTTTACGAAAATTGTGGTACCCTTATTGCCATGTTTCATCAAAAAGTGTAGTTAGTTCGTGGTTTTGATTTTGGCCACGCGATTCGCACCTAGAAAACTAACTATATTAGATATCTAAGATATCTCTATGATTCCTAAATATTGTGGAATTATTTGGATTAAACCATCGAGGATTTTATACAAAACAAGTTTAGTACTATATGTGGTACCATTTCGTACGTGGTCATGGCCATTGTGAAATAACGAGAATATCATACCAATTTCCGAACGTGTGTAAGAAAACACGCAACACTACAGTAAAATGTCATTCACCGACAACAATTAAAAAATGTCGGAATCGTGTCAAGACGGTAATTGTCAAGGAAATAATGAATTTGGGCCGGACGAATCACCCACCAAACTTATCGTCAATTACATTCCTGAAGTCATGACGCAGGATATGATGTTCTCGCTATTTTCAACAATGGGTAAACTGGAAAGTTGTAAATTGATAGCGAACCGAGGCTATGGGTTCGTCGAGTACTCTCGTCCCGAGGATGCAGTCAAAGCACGTAAGGCTTTTAACGGTCTTCTAATGCAAAACAAGACGCTGAAAGTGTCGCACGCATTGCTGAATCCGGAGTTAAAACCCCCTACGAAACCAGAAGCCGACTGGAACCTCTACGTATGTAACCTGCCTAATGAACTGACCTTGCAGGATTTACATGGACTATTCGCACAATTTGGTAAAATAGTTAATTCTCGTATAGCAGCAGGAATAGCATTTGTGTTATATGAGCACCAGTACGAAGCGGAAAGAGCCATTCAGAACATAAATGGCACCACACCGCCTGGCTTTCTACACCCATTAACAGTTAAGTATGCTAATAAGAGTAACCCTCATAAACATAAAAACAATAATAATAACTTTCCTAAAAGTCCCCTTGTAAGACCTTATCATTGGATAAATCATATGAACGCCATTGGGGATCACAATTCTCCGAGTACGTGGTCTATATACATTTATAATATTGCTCCAGAAGTGGAAGAGTTGACTCTGTGGCAGCTATTCGGTCCATATGGTGCTATTGTGTCTGTTAAGATAATCAAAGATCATTCAACTAATAAGAGTAAAGGATTTGGATTTGTTACAATGAGAAATTATGACCAAGCAGCGATGGCAATACAAGCATTGAATGGATATGTTCTTCATGGCCAACCTCTATCGGTTAGTTTCAAAACCCAGAAGAGATAATGCTTATGTGAAAGACTTAATAAACTTTACAATATCAATACAGTAATAAATAGACAAAAAAGATACCTAATTGATTGGCATTATGAAATATTGCAAATAAATAGACCCGATTTCTGAATTTTGTGTACAGACCCTCACAATATGTGCAGTCAATTGACTCTTGTTAAAAATATTATATTACTTTGAGCTATCAACATTGTTAAGTTTGTTTATGAATAATAATTTATTCGGTTTGCTCGTTAAATGTTTCAAGTTTACTAGAAGTTTAAGATTGTATTGAATATGATTGTTGTTTGGAAGTTCAACATCAGTTGTGAGCTGTAATGCTTTCATTATTTTAATCTTATTATTTAAGTAATAATAAAACCATTTTAAAGAAAGTGCTTTTACAAGATCTAACTAATTGATAAGCCACATTGAGATGTTTAATCAGCTACTAGTTTTAGTTGTACACTTTTTATAACATGATGTCTATTTAGGTAGTGAAAACGAAATCTAGATTATATCATATTTATACATTTAGTATAAAATTTGCTGAATTAAAGTTCATTTTCACAATTTTAAATTGTGTTTTGATTTTCTTATTACCTGTTCCTATTTTCAGCTTATGCACTAGATAGAGATCTTAGTATAATTTATTGATGTGATTGCCATTCATGTAGCTAGACATTACAATAGTATAATGTTGGTAATTTTATTTCAGACTTGGTAAGTCTGAAATAAAATTAAGATAATAATATTTTTATCCATCCATGTAATAAAATTAGTTTTTCATAATATTAATATTGAAACTTACTGTTTCTATGACAACATCCAAAAGTTCCTAAAATGTCTAACACTATGGATGCTTAGATTATCTAATTATTTGTTTAATAATGGAATATAATATTTTTTTAAGCGAGTTGATTTCAATAATTTCAGTTTATAACCCACTGATAGCATTGCCTCACACGTTGGGCGTGAACTATTATAATATCTTAGCATTCTTCTCAAAAGATGGCGCTAATCATCATTGTGTAGTTTCATGTTAGAATATTATTATTAATAATGAATGTCGTGTTTCAATGTCCTCCAAAGGGTTATGCAGAGGTGAACAACCTTAGTTTAGCCACGTACGAGGCATACTGTACAATACTTAAAGGAAGAATACTGATTATTGAACATCATTATGTGTCTGTAACTGCAGAATAGGGTAATGGGTATTTTTTTATTCATATTATTATCTGTATAGTAGTTATATTTTTTATACAAAGCCATGCTAACTAATTGTTTTCCAATCGCCTTTCAGTCTCATCAATCACAGCTAAATAATTATATCAATTTCAATAAAAAAATAGGAATTCGGCGAAAAATGCAGATATTCGTCTGTGCAATCAATTGGCATTGATATGCCAATGGAAAAATGGCCAACATTTCAGGACGCTCTGGTTGGATGGCCATGCCACGGCCCTGATGAAAAACTCCTCGTCACGACACTGACGGCATGCGTTTTGAAGAAGTGCTGGTTTCCGAAAACATAACTACTGGTAAATTGGACTAAGGTCTGATCCCCATTATTTTTTAGATAGTTAAACAATTAATAATATATTCGATGTTCATTTTTAGTCGTTTGTAATGTTTTAGTTGTGGCTGTCCAATATTACATTACCTAGGTTTCATACTATAACAAAAATACTATCGGGTTCTATTCCCGACCCTAACCCGGGAACTCACGGCTGGCGGTGTTGCAGTCGCGTTTGCAATCACTGCGCCATCCGTATGCGCTGTGCAGGCGTTTTGCAGTAATTTATGCGGGTTGCATGTCGCAATTGATCAAATATTAGATTATTCAATGGGCTGTTTCATTATCAGTTCTAATGGTTCAAGGTTAGGTATTCATAAACATCACGAAGGGATACGATCATACGTGTAATTGAACTTGCAGACAATTTTGTAATTAGCGCCATCTATTGATACTTTTTTAAACATGATCTTATTTGATTTTTTTGTCTTCAATATTAGGACAAGACAGTCTTTGGTTAATCAATAGAATAAAAAAAAAAATCAGCAGCAGAAAGAAACCGAATCGAAAATCAGGCTCTTTTACTCGTGTCAGTTAAAATTAAAATAATTTGAACTTTGGTTTTACTTTCGATGGCTACTAGGGCGCATGCTTGGAAACCATGAATCGATACCTATATAAGTAATAACCGTGTTAGGTGCCGGAGGTCACGCAATCTCTGATTTGTTTTTACTTTTGTTTGAGAATAGTCCTTATAATTTTTAATACCTAGTTGGAGTAGGCCAAAGTTTCACAGTGCGTTCGTTTGCCGGCGCTACGGCCGTGGCGGACGGAGAGGGATCTGTGGTGGCGGGGGGCGTCGGCCTCGCCGTGAGTAGCAAGGTAAGGGAAGTGCCTAGTCCACGTTCCTCTCAGTTCATAGGATTATTCATTAATGCCACCAATGCTTGAAAGTGGATACTTTAGATACCTATGTTTGTGCCCGGGAAATTGACTTCACCGCCTAGCTTAGGAACAATACTGTATAGCAGGACGTGCGCGGTGTTTTCAAATTACATAATAAAACACGAGTATTAAAGTAATTAAGTATAGTATTTATTAAGTAGAAAAGTGTGTATCAACTTCATGCTGTGAATATAATAGCGAACTCATAATTACAGCGTGACAAAACTTCGATTTGTGCCACAGAGTACAATATAGGGGTAATTTGTGCTATAATTTGCTGTCGCCGGTAGTGTACCTACACTTCGCACGGAGCTAATTACCTACAAGACACAATGTTAAAGGTATACCTAGGCCACTTCAACTTTTTATCAGAAAATATAGATTATAAAGCAACGGTACTTTTTAGAGTTTTTTGGGGACAGCAAATTATTTATGTATGTATATAGGTACCTACATACCTACCATGCAGACCGCCCGCATTGTTATCGATCGTCATAAAGTCACTAACTGTGTAGGTCTGCTTTTGCTTCCTGCATAGTGACTAGTACCTACCTACCTAGTATTTCGTGGAAGTTCACAGCAAGACGTTATCGAGGCCTTCCAATTTCTGCGCCACATCGTAGAATCCAAGAAGATGCAAGGCCGTAGACGGGTGGGGTTCAACCACTGCCCCGCTCAATCTGAGATAGTTCTGAAGAATCCAGAATCTCAATCCACATAGTGTTATCACGCGCTTTATTTCTCATGATCATCCATGTCGTTTGCCTTTTAATTTTATTAATGTAAAATTATAATATTAACTTATTTTAATTTTAAGCTGTTCCTTATCCTCAACCCCCTCCGAAGTGAATTCCTGGCCTACGGCCTTGAGCGGATGTATGTAGGTACCTATGTAGTAACTAACGTCTTTTCTAATGATGTCCCTCTGTAGGTGTACCCAAGCCCGGGGGCGGCGCGCGGCGTGTGGGCGCTGCCGCAGCCGCCCCCATGCACGATGGCGGCGGAGGAGGCGCTGCCGCCCTGCGAGCCAATGTCGCCCGACGCGCCCGCCGCGCCACCGCGGACTATCACCAGCTACAACCAACACTCTGACCTACATCAACTTATATTCGAAGCTGTGCGATCTGGGTTAGAGACTTTACTGTTACTGTTAGCCTGTACCATCGCTCTGCTGGGCCAAGGTTCTCCCCATGACTTCAGCTCTTGCGACCCAGGGCTAATGTGGACCACTGGTTAGAGACATCTTTTTACAGTAAAAATTCAGTAAAGAAGACGATACTTAGATACACCCGCACCCTAATTGCGTAACACACGATCAATCACAATCTGTTTCATTTTGACAGTTCAACAACATTAATTGCGTTAGGTATTTACGTTGATGAGCAGACAAATTTTTCGAACATAAGAAGCAATGGATTAGCAATAGATATTTATACCTTCAAAATTATTCAGATTATTAAATCCGCCTTTGTACTTTTTTTTAGTGCGAAAAGTTTAAATAAATAAATGACTGCTGTGATACTGTGCGTTTGCACTGGCGAAACATTCACATATAAATATGTTGAAATCTCTATTTTCTGTCAAACGATGTACTTATCGAAAATTGATGGAAAATAGAATAGAGAGAATAGAAAAGAGACTTCGCCATGTTTTTAAGTGAATGTTTAGGTAGTGCAAACGCAGAGTTAGGTTGATTAAATTATCAACAACCAATTAGGTCACTTGACATGAGTTCAATTTGACGCCTCATTGATTTTCGTTCCAGAAACCGAGCGTTACCTTCTATCCTTCTATCTTAGGCTTCTGGAAAAAATAACCCAGGTGGAAGAGCTAAACGAGCATCTTCAATGCATCAAAAATGTTAAATTAAAATAATTATATATTTTTAGCGAAGTATCAGAAATCGAGCGCCTGGTAGAAAAGCTTGGCGTAGAAGTGTTGAGTGCCCGTGACCAGCATGGCTACACGCCGGCTCACTGGGCCGCACTGGACGGCAGCGTCGCCGTTATGCGCTATCTTGTCGAACGAGCAGCCCCCATTGATCTGTCTTGCTTAGGCACCCAGGTAATTTATTATCTTCCAATTAATAAAAATTGTTAAATCGTTTATTCACTGATCCACAATGCAGGCTAAACCGCTAGGTCGAGAAGCATGAAATTTTGCACAAAAGTTTCTTGAAAGTGATCACTCTGGAAGGATTTTTGAAAATTCTCTCCCCAAAGGGGTTGGGGTTGTTATAGGAGATAAAAGTTTGTCATTTTTGCCGATGAGAAACCTATAGGGCTTAGGGCACATGGCTTATTGTATATATTAATAAACTTTCAGTAACAGCTACCAAAAGACGTGTAACAGCTGTATCAATATTGTGAGTAACAACACCTAGGTTACCAGCTGTCATTGATTTAAGTAGATACGTATGAATTGAGTAGGTATATACCTACCTAGATCTAAACTAATTTATGAAGAGAAAAAATATGTAGTAATATAGATTTTTTGTATGTTTATTTATTACGCTTTCACGCTAAAACGGCTGAACGGATTTGGATTAAATTTGCCACATGCCACATGGGTAGACCATGACGGGATCGAGACTTATGCGGGTGAAACCGCGGGGTGCAGCTAGTAAATTATAATGCTGAATAATAAACATACTTATCTTTTATGTTATGCATCCTCTAGGGCCCCCGTCCAATACACTGGGCCTGCCGTAAGGGACACGCATCGGTGGTTCAAGTGCTGCTACAGTCCGGAGTTGCCGTCAACGCTGCCGACTTCAAAGGTACCGTAGTTACAAATCTCACTTCCTAACGAGAGCAGTAGGTACTGCTACGTATTACCCTAGTATATTATATAGGCGAGTTCGTTTGTATGGAGTATCGGGCTCGGCCTGTCCGCAAACGTTTTGTGTGTGGGTAGTCATTGTCTATGCTGAGCTAAGCCAATCACGGCATGGCACTACTTCCTGGCCTAACCACTGCTGCTGCTGCTGCGGCTGTTATTTTATTATTCTTTGCTACAGGTTTGACCCCATTAATGACGGCCTGTATGTATGGCAAGACGGCGACTGCTGCATATCTCCTGGGCATGGGAGCAGCGACCCGACTGTCAGACATAAACGGAGACACTGCCCTTCACTGGGCCGCGTATAAGGGACACGCGGATTTAGTACGACTGCTGATCTACTCAGGAGTCCCTTTACATTGCACTGACAATTTCGGATCCACACCGCTACATTTGGCGTGTCTGTCGGGAAACTTGACTTGTGTGAGATTGCTTTGTGAGAAGGTACGAGGTCAACATCTGACAATTTAATAGTATGGAATTCAGTGCCTGAAATTAATTACACCTGTCTATTCATAGGTCAAAGCTGAATTGGAACCACGTGACAAAAATGGGAAAACGCCACTGATGTTGGCGCAAAGTCACCGACACTTAGAAGTGGTCAAATTGTTGCAAAAAGAGATGAAACGCAAATCACACTGGATGCCGCCCCTATCAGAACTGTGGGCTCTCTTGTTCGGGGGCGCCGGTGACTCTAAGGGTCCCCTACTTTTCTTCTTGGTTTCAGTACTTCTCTGGGCATATCCTATGTACGTGATAAGATGCATACCTCTCACATGGAACACGCTACGTCTTTCACATTACTGTTTCTTGTACTGGAATGCGATCATGTGGCTCAGCTGGGTCATTGCCAATAGAAGGGATCCAGGCTATATCCCACAGAATTCGGAGACGTATTACAGAGCTATCAGGCAGATTCCCTACTATGATAAGTGGAAGAAACGGAACGTGATCTTGTCACGGTTGTGCCACACTTGCCGATGTCTGAGACCGCTGAGGTACGTATCTACTTAATCACTTACTTCTTTGTTTAATTAACCTCGTCTAAAGCCACATCATGCACAAGGCAGTCAGGATGATGTATTTTTAGGCACCTAACACGCATCATAAGTAGGTTACCTTAAGAATCGCTCAATGAAGGAATTAAACATAACGCCAGCTCTATTTGGGTGGTTATTTTTATATTTCTAACTTTCACCGATTGCAGTGTTCAGTTATCTACAGTTTCAATGTATGGCTGCAATCCGTCGCGCCTTCAGTGCAACACCTCGGTAGGTACTGTTGCTAAAGTAAACAATTGGCTGCGAATTATCTTATCTTTTACTCTTTGTGTATTTAAGTACCTACCTAGTTATAATCCATTAACCTACAATGGAATAGACTCCTACATGCGCAAGTAACGTGAGCTCTCCGAATTGCTAACAGCTGATTGAACGTTACAAATATAATATTACAAATTGTTACTTTTTACTAACAAATAATTAGGTAGCACTTTAAATCAATTTTCAACCGGCTTTTGTTTGTGAGCATGTTAACGTTGCGTCGTCATTAAAATTCGATATGCTAGCTATTTATTTTTAATAATAATATTATTTACATTGCAACTTATTCTTGACCTACTTGCTTGTAATAAACCTACTACAAGTACCTGTTCTGTTCCGTATTACTTGATGATCCGTGCATGCTGACACAATACATTTCTTCAAATTTACCGCCCTGACGAGTTAGGTACCTACCTACCTACATCTGAAATTCTGAATGGCCTAAATATTTATTTATATTATAGGAGAGGTACCTACTCTCCCTTCAGCATGGACGGATTAGGGTTAAAGTTTAGAAACGTGCCACCTCGCTAGAAAGAATGTGAGGATATTTGGGGGTTCTAAAGGGTCTCCTGAACCCTACACAACAATTTTTTTTTCCGACAATACTTATTTCTTTTTTAATAATAGTATTCTATTTTAGGTAAGTTAAAAAAAAAACTATATATTTACGGATCGAGCTAAGCGAGCTCAGGACTTATGGCACAGGAGACTCATTTTCAAGGTTAATATCAAACGTCAAGAACAAAAAAAAATGTTACAAGGTAAATATATTTTTTTTGAAGTAGGTACCTAAGGCGTAGTCGACGGAGCCCCGCTTCGCGGGAAAACATTTCGGTGTGGTTAAAAAAAAATAACCTGTCCGGTGCCTCAACTCCCGAGCTCGCTCTTGCATCCGTTAATAAGTTTTTTTTTTAAACTTACCAAAAAATATACTTTTTATTTATAAAAAAAAAATGTCCGGCAAAATAAAAGTATTGTGGAGGGTTTAGGAGACCCTCTAGGACCCCTAAATTATCTCACATTCTTTCTAGCGAGGCGGCACGTTTCAAAACCCAACCGTTAGGTATATCAAAAAGTTTACCGGACAAATTAACGATCACCAATAAAATTTGAAATAAGTAGGTATCTATACTGTGAAGAATCTTTATTTCCCATAAGAATTACAACAGGTAAGTATTCACTTAAGTACGTGAAAAACTTAAAGGGTAGAACTTACTAATGAGCATAGGAATAGGTACAGAATCATCAGTCAGTATAATTATTACATACAATTAAAAACAGATTTAATCTACATTTTACACTTAACTGTTATTGTGGTAACTGTGCGTTTACACTGGCGAAACAATTATCAGAAAATAGAGACTTCAACATGATTCGTTGTGAATATGTCGCCAGTGCAAACGCACAGTCTAACAGACAACACTTTGCAAAACAGTAGGTGTTAATAAGTATAAAAATAACGTGTGTTTAAGGATACACTAGTCGACGGCTCGAATCTAATTAGTCTAATTATTTATTTATCTAATTAGTGAAATAGACGGTGATTTATATCAAAAAATGAGCGCGTAAAATTTCATGAACAGACCTTTGGGCGTATAGAAATAATGGAAAAACTACTGGATGTATTTTACTCAACATAAAATTATTTGAAGTATTGAATAAATTATCTATCCCGGTTACGGTTTCTATTTTGCCATTGTTTACTACATAAGTTATTTATTTACGCCCAGACAAGTTAAAATTTTATAAAGATGGTCCAATTAATAGAACCACCGAAAAGAAAAATTGCGGAATAAACGGAAATTGCAACACTCAACTCAACCAATATTTTTTTCCAATTCTGCTTCTATAGATAGGTAATGACAAGACAAATTGATATAATTTTTAGTTTTAAACGTACACGGTCAAACAGACGAGTAATCACCATACTACGTTTGTATGGAAGAATTACCGACTAGGGTACCCTTTGTCTTGTCATTACAATTATAGCCCTGTATGGAAGCAGATTTGGAAAAAAAAAAATTGGTTTGGAAGTTATGAGCGTCGAAACTTCCATATTTCAACACTAATTTTAACTCGTTTTTGGGCGTAAATACATAACTTATGTAGTAAAAAATGGCAAAATAAAAACCGTAACAGGGATAGATAATTTATTCAATAGTTCAAATAATTTTATTTTGACTAAATACATCCAGTAGTTTTTCCATTATATCTATAATACACCCAAAGGACTGTTCATGAAATTTTACGCGCTCATTTTTGGATATAAATCATCGTCTATTTCACTAAATAAATTAGTAAATATATAAGTAAATAAATAAAAACTAGATAAATAAATACTAAATAAATAAATATATGATTAAACAAATGAGCATATTAGTCACGCCCAACGAGTTCGAGCCGTCGACTAGTGTACCCTTAAAGCAATATCTCACACTGTTGGACGAAGCAATGTTTGAATGTGTGATGAATTTGATGATTCTTGCTTTGTGTGTTGATTAATTAATATTTTTTTTGCTGGGCTTCGATTCCTAGGGTTTTTCTGTAGGGGAAAGGCTTACCTACCTCCTCTTACATTTTACTGAAACTGAAACATGACTGACGAAAAGTGGGTATCTATAGACAGGTGCTACCTGTACATTTACCTACCCCTTAGGGAAATACGAGGCGTGATATTCTGTAAATTCAATGCTTTCTTGTCCAGGGCTAAGCACTGTCGCATCTGCAAGCGCTGCGTGGCTTACTTCGACCACCACTGCCCATTCATCTATAACTGCGTGGGAGTTCGCAACAGGATGTGGTTCTTCCTGTTCGTTATGAGCGTGGCAATCAACTGCACTCTTTCCATATACTTCGCCTGCTACTGCCTGCTGCTCGAAGGCTTCGGGCTGCTGTATGTCTTGGGCCTACTGGAGGCAATCACTTTTTGTGCTCTGGGGTGGATCCTTACTTGTACTTCCGTAAGTCGATAATTCTTTTTTTTCGCGTGCCTAAGCCATTAGGTACACACGGCTACACATTAAGCTATACATGTCCAGTATAAGCTTACCTCGCATTGTACAGAAATCCTATACAATGCGAGATCAGCATAAACTGGAAATGTATAGCTTGATGTGTAGCCGTCTGTACCTACAGGCACTTATTAAAAGACAAATTTAGTTTCACGTAATCTGTCTGTCAAATACTGCGGTATCTTATAATAAATCTGGAATCACTCTGTAGGAATGCTATTATTGATTTCATGATATAAATACCCATTATTACCCACTCAATTAACAAAGAGGGAACCAATTTGTTTTGATAAATTGCATCATCCAAATATTTAGAATTTTAGATTGTTACCAATATTTTTTGATGACACGAAAGATTTTCGTTTACCTACACAATTTCAAAAATCGTCTAGGTACACAGTACGACATAACTTAGATGTAGCATAAATTAGCAAATTTGCATTCATTAATTTCAATTTTACGAATGTATTTGGTTGTAGGATTTCACGAGTTATATATGCGTTTGCGTTAAGATCATTTTCACCTAAAAATAAATATTGGTGATTTTGAAGGCGTCAAAATCACCAATATTTATTTTTAGGTATCATATCACATAATATCAGAGTTCAGATGGTGATCGGTTTTACGAATTTTGCCGATGCTACATCTAAGTTGTGTCGTACTGTACGTAGTTACAGCCCGATTCAGGCTCAGAACATGAGGCTAGTCGCTGCGCAGTAACGATGAATTCGTTACGGGTCAGCGGAAGTGAGTACTGCGCAGCGAATAACTAACTTCCGAGCCACCATTAAGTTTGAATCAAACTATACCTAGACGATTTTTGAAATTGTGCTAGTAAGGAGACACACCTAGACGACAAGTCTATGCTGATATCGCCATATCTTTTCTCTGTTTCAGATTCTGCACGCCTGCATGAATTTGACTACAAATGAAATGTTCAATTACAAAAGATATCCCTATTTAAGAGATAAACGAGGTCGTTACCAGAATCCATTTTCCCGAGGACCTATAATGAACTTAATAGAATTCTTCGTGTGTTTGCCCGACAAGTGCGATGAGCAAGATATCTTTCACGAAGAGAACATATGATGCGAGGCGCAATGACGCAACGACCTTACTAGAAAAAGGTCTCTAAAGATTACAAAACAAAAAAACTCATTATTATGAACTTGTTTTTGCTAAGCTAAAATAAAATATTCTGGTTCAAATATTATCTGCGTCTACGCAACAATTTTAAGCACTGAAATACAACGTATGGGTCGGAAGTTAATACTTATCAATATGCCTCTATGATAAATAGAAAATAATGGCTCCTAAATTACCTACAAAAGATACAAGCAAACTGCTAGCCCAATTTCGTCATTAGAAAGTTACTACTACCTACAATTGGAGTACCACAGCACTGCTTACATTCTTCTATAACTAAGTTTAAAACAGTGTACGTGTAACTAAATGAGGCACATGTGCTACACGCCTTACTCATTGAATGTTGAAATTAAGATTAGTCTAGTCGTGCATTTAACCTCTGTATATAATTATTATGATTGGAGATATATTTATTTATGAAAAATGGCTTTTTTATTAATATACTATATTTTAATCATGACGTTGTTGTTTTATTAACAATCAAAGATCTTAGTAGCGTAATCGCAGTGGGACACGCACGTGGGAAGTAGGTTATCTTACTAGCAAGGCTGGGCTGTGTTATTATGTAAATAAAATAATTGTATGTTATTTTGTGCTACAGTAATATAATTTAATAATTTATTATCAAACAATATTTTAGAACAAAAAAAATAAAGTATTCAAGTGAGTTTCATGATGTGTGAAAAGTTTAATAATGAAACGATATTCATTGAAAATTACGTTTCCATAATCATAAAAATAAAATAAATTAAAATAATTTCAAACATACTTTCTAAATTAATATTACCTACAATTGTTACCTTGCCGCTTACATACAGGATAATTTGTTATCCTTCTAATTATCACAATTCTCTTACACATCAGTCATTAAAATACACGTTGTAATAGCACATACGTATATACGAGTAGATAAATAACTTTCATCCCATTAGAATCACTAGCGCATGAGCGGCCTAGGAGTCAGACCAGCTGATCCAAGATTCTATTTAACTTCTAATATAAATATACTCTATGCGGTAATGTTTGTAATGGAATCGAATCATAAAATCATTTGTATCGTGAATTTCTACGTAGGTACCTAATCTACAGAATGATGCATACATGTAAATTCGATTCAATAACTGTTTAACTGCATTTCTGTATCTGCTTTTACAACATGAAACAAATATCTTAAGATCTTATATACCACATATTTCCTCAAAACAAAGTGCATCAGCGTTTCTAAAACAATTTACTGGGACTTCGACAACTTAAAGTTTGTACTTAACTTCTTACAAATGCAAAAGACTAGTTAACTGCATAATCAATTAAATAAAAATATAATAACAATATGTGGTTTATAATACTGATGTGTTACCTCAAATTATTTCTATCATATAGAATAACTTGTTCTGACATCCATAAACTTTTAGTTTACTTTTAAAAGTATGTTAGTTAATTTTCAATAACATTTCAAATAATTTCTACAATTATTTAGGGTGATCCTAAATTTTGAGAATATAAGGCGAGTTATTATTATAATGCTTTCTGTATTATGACAGTGAGACCTAGGAAGTCCTAAGAGTGTATTATAAAAGCTGCTGAAACGACAATAATAATGAAGTAGCGCGAAACAGTGGAAGGTTCGACGGCCGCGACCTCGCGCCTCTCATGGTGCATCTAAGGAAGTAGCGCCACAACACAGCAGGGTCACTAGCTGCTTGATATTCAGTAGCAAACCTGTGTTTTATCTATTGCTCGAAGTGCAAACAGATAATACAATGTATGCTTCACAAGTATTTCTAATGTGTCCATCTATTTTATAAATAGATTTTTGATTTCTAAATATCTAATAAGTAAAATTATTTTAATTTTATAGTGGGTACCCACATTAAACACATGCATTGTAACTAATCATCCTTGGGATTGATTCTAATAGCGGCAGCGATTTCTTCTTTGGATTGGTTTTTGTCTCCCCACCCCCACAGATTATGAGATCCGTCGCCCGTGCGCTTCACCCTGTTCTTGACGATATCCTGAGAGACAGTCTTCATGTCGTAAGCCCAACCAAGCTTAGCAAAGAAGTTAATGAAGGCAGTTGTGAAGTTCAATTTGTTGTTGCCAAGCTCAGCAGTTTTGTAATCCCAGGGGAAGGTGTGGTGATAGTTGTGGAACCCTTCCCCGAGAGCGAACATCGCCACCGACATGTTCTCGGAAGGCTTGATGCTCTTGTCATAGGGCTTGTCTCCCCATTTGTGGGCAGCCGAGTTCACGAGCCACGTGACGTTGAGGATGAATGCGTAACGGAACATGGCCGCCACAAAGAATGCATTGGTCCAGGTTTCGCCCCAAAAGTACACCGGAATCACCGTGGGCATAAGGAAACAAGCCAACAACATCAAGAGCAGATAGTACCTAGAAACAAAATCAATAGGTTAATCAGGTCGATTTACCAACAAAAATCATCAAACTACTGCAACCACAGGTGTAGGTGTAGGATAACGATTCTTTGTTTTGTTACTGCCATATTTTTGGGGATACAACCAGCTGCATATCCCAAAATACAATAAAATTAATATTTTATTTTTATCTCACGATATTATGCATCTTTATAACCAAATTTTCATAATAAAACAATTAAATCTCTAATTAAGGGGCCTGCGGAGCATGCGTAGATCATACAAACATAATACCAAAATAATTTGTAAATCAAACATATTCTTAAGGTAGTGTGTATTTATTCCGATTGGATTACAGAATATCTAGGCTTCCAAATATATATTTTGAATGGACACTGATATAAAGACGAGATACGAGGAATTTCAAATTTCTATAGAAAACTTATTTTTATCATAACTCGTCTTTAAATCAGTGTCCATTCAAAATATATATTTGGGAGCCTAGATATTCTGTGTGATTATTGAACTAGAACTCGCAAATGTGTGACCAAACACGCGTAACGTGTTGCTTTAATACAAACAGAAATGGCTGCGTCCAACGTGTCAAGCAGAAGGCATTAATAAAATAACATAATCAAATAAAAACGTTTTTTTCATTACTAACTTTTTTTGGAATCTGAGAATTGGATCGGAGAGTAAGTCGCTCATGTCGAGTCCTTTGCCCTTTTCTTTGAGGTCGGGATGTTTCCTGACGAGCAGCCAACCAATGTGGGAGAAGAAGAACCCTCGGGTCGCATTGTGAGGATCAGCATCGGTTTCAGAGTACTTGTGATGCATGCGGTGGTCGCGAGCCCAGTCCATAGCAGCATCCTAGAAGATAATAAATTATAATTTTTCTCAAATGTTGGAAATGTCTCAAATGATTACATGGAACTAAATACATGAATGGCCAAATATTGCGCTGTTTCCCTTCGGCGAATACACGCATGATGCAATAATATTTTATATTATGTCGACCAGGTAAAAATTTGGAAAAACTTTTCATAATAGCCTAACTTTAAATAAAACTGTTATCTGAGTTCTGCTGACTTCATAAGGAAAATGAGCGCAAAAATGTGTTAGTAATAATTTGTCAATGCATGACAAACAATAGTAGCCTTGAAAGCCCATTTCTAGGTCCCTTCGGAAAATTTATCACTTATGTAGTTAGTTCATAAGGAACTTTTCTTAACGTAGCCCACAAAATGTAGAATATAATTATTAGAACCTAGTCTTAATTAAAAACTACTAATGATATAGGTAAAATATTATTTAATAAATAGCAATAAAAACTCTGGTAATAAACAATGTAATTTGGCAGTAGTTATATGACTCAGTTATTTAGTAGCATCTACCTATGCTATTAGTGTGCATAGTATACAACATAAAGTATGTTATCATGACATAAGTCTCCGCATGCAAAAACCCACTGAGTTACAAAACATTAACATTTAAATAATAATAGCACATTAATTCTTGAAATGTTTTGCTGAATTGTTGAAATATATTTTTCCAAGCTGTCGGTATTAACAGTAACAGTAAAAAGGTTAATAAACTGCACATAGGTAGTGAGACAGCCATTAATTACTGCATAGTTATAAAAGTCATTCTTATTTCAAATTTCCATATTATTGAGTTCATATTACGTACAACTGCAATGTTTTCGTACTGTATTAATAACACAAATCAATATTTAGTATTTTACCTGGAAAGCAATGGTGTTAAAGATGATCAGGATCACTTTGAGCGGCCATTTAGCTTTGTAGGACTTGTGGGCCCACAATCGATGTGCTCCAGCCGTGATACCCAGCCCAGATATCACATACAAGATGTAGGCTGAAAATATACACCACACATTACTAATTTTGTATTAAATTTAAATTGTTAAGTAGCTCAATATTATGTAAATAAATGCACTATTCAATGCAAATGTATCATCTAACTAATTACTTTAATCAGTTTACTGCTGTATAAAATAGGGGGTTTAGGTATTTATAGTTTTGGGCTATATTTAGCAACAATACTCACCAAATACGTCTGTTTGCCATTTAGCAGAGAAGAGGAACAAATAGCCGCCATATAGAGCTGCTAAGTGAAGATACGCGAACAATAAGATGTTTCTCCACACATATTGTTTGGGCTTGTTGTCTGCTTTTTGCACTGGCGGGGTGGCGAGGGCCAGGTCCGGTGTCGCCGCGTCGCTCTCGAAGAGAACTCCGTTCACATCCTCCGCTATGTTTGGAGCCATGCTATCGAACTTGTGTATACTGAAGACAAACGAAATAAATTAGTTCTAAAACACTAAAGTGCAATAAAAACGCTAAGATTGCTTTGCATGGTTCTATAGGATTTAACTGTGAATCGCTTATCGTAAAAGAGGCATAAAAGTCTAGAATATTGGCACTCTCTGCTGCAGTTCAAGTCAAGTCATTACCTTCTGAAATAAGTTCGATTCTTAACACTAGGAAGGATTGTTAGGTATTCGTCAGTAGTAATTTTGTTGTACAATCAAAATTACATGAATGTCCTTTGAGTTTACATACATAAGGACATTCCTGTAATTTCAAGGATTTTTGCACCTACCGATCTCAGGTAACGAATTAACGATTAGGTAGTGCCGATACGGATTGGTCTCCCCATTGTCTGTTTGACGTTTAGGGAATAAGGATGCACACTGCACAGATAGAGAAAGGTTAGTTTATCGACTGTCGAGAAACACCACAGTCGATAAACTGTTGCGCGTTTATCTAGAATTTAGATTCTATCTTTTGTTTGAATGTGAATAATGTGTTAATCTACCTTGTTGAGTATACCTCCTATAAGGTACCACCGAAAAATATTGACAACGTGATCAGTAGAGGGTAGGTATGCCAAAAAATATTGTTAAGTACTAGTTTTAGGATTGATTGATGATGATTTATTTTAAGGATTGTTAGGTTAGTACTATAGTACCACATAACTATATACTAATCAGTATAGTATACCTACGAATCTCTACGAGTCAAAGTTCAAAATTTTCCAAAAATCCAAAGAATTAAAAAATTCTTTCGAGTTTGAGTTATGCGAATTTGAGAAGGTGCAACTTTGATCGCGAGTAAGTTAGACAAGTAGTTTTTATTTTGATGTTTTGTAATCATTTAGAAATCGAGTCTTGCAAAAAACATCTAGAATGTACGCTGCATAATTATAGTAGTAAGTAGGTAGGTACATATTTTTGCACCATGCGGAAAAAATTGTTCGTCAAAATTGAGAAGCTGCAACTTTGATCGCGAGTAAGCCAGACAAGTAATTGTTACTTTGAAGTTTTGAAGTCATTTTAGAATCGAGTCTTGCAAAAAAAAACTAGAATGTACGCTGCATGATTATAGTCGTAAGTAGGTAGGTACCTACCTATTTTTGCACCATGCGGCAAAATTTGTTCGTAAATTCGCGTTTGTTTAATCTTATCGATAGGTAAACACAATGTTGTTGTGCGTAAAACCGATTTTCTGTAACCAAATATCCACTATTCATGCTGTGCCAACAGAAAAAGCTTGTGATCCACATGCTAATTGAAAATTGGTATCTACCTACCTACTTGCTTAGCTTTTATGAGAGTAAAACCTACCTACGTAGGTAACTAAAAACTTGAAACCTATCTGTAATTCAATTGAATTTTAATTCTATTTAATCATAATAATCATTTAAGTTTAAATAGTTATAATAAAATCATCGACACTTCTATCTTTTTAAAAAGAAAGTCCTTTTTGACCTTCAAATAGGACGCTCTAGAGTTATTTGCAACCTGCAGGTGAGACGCGGTGAGAGAGGGTTAACCACTTCACAACAAACTGCAAAATAACACCGTAATAACACGAAAAACAACAGAAATGAAAAAGTTATTGATCTAGCTATTAAAAATAAAAAATATAAAAACTTACCAATAAATAATGTAGGTATCAGCCAATTTTTTAAAAACTGCAAGGTGCAATAATAAATTTTACTTTTAATTACTCTGTTAGCAGAGTGATAAACCAAGGATGAGTGGGAATCCTTCGTTGAGAACGTTATATATAATGTTTAACCAAATTAACAATAATATTAGCAACAAACAAGCCGGCCGGTGCAATCGATAAGTTCACGTGTTGGACTGTGGACTTACTAGTATAGGCACGCTCGCTGCGGTCGTTTCAGACTGAGTGAGTGGAGTAGTAAGTAGGGTATGGTAGGCGCAGGCAATGCGCGTGGATTGGACGGCGAGGTGGCGCGATGCCGACGACCACGTCACTAGCTCGTCACGTAGATGGCACGATGTACAGTTGTGATCAGGCGATATTATGGACGAACTTCGCAGACGGCGGGAGTTCGAACTTTGGTAAGGCAATTATGCCGTGTAAGTACATCGATATACCTACTTAGTTCAAAGTTCTAGAGGGCGATGTGGCCATTGCGCCATTAGGTAAACTAAATGTTGACACTATGACTGGTTCGACTTTTAATAAACTGCTAATAATGTATCTACCTTATCACGTAGGTTATCCTAGGTTGAATCCTATAAGCCTAATAGATACCACACTTAGAACCACATGAATAAAAATTAGTCATGTGCTTAGAACTAAGTATCTATATGTATAGGTACCTCGTACCTATTGGGGCGAAATAAAAACGGTTTCCGTCACATGAACACGTTTAATTTCGTAACATCAAACCAAATATCAAAATATAATGACGACGCTATAAAAAGGTAAACAAAATATTTCATAACAAAAAGAAATTTCAGAAAATCGATAGAATAAAACCGGCGAAGTGCGTGTCAGTCCACCCACAATCAAGGGTTCCTTAGTTGGGATGAATTTATTTAATTATATTTACTAACCATTTACCTGGCAGGGGAGAGGGACACTTGACTCTATCAAAAATTAGCAGCTTAAAGCTTAATATTTCGCAAACGGATCCCTGAAGCAATCAGTACGGAAGAACGCCTACGTTAGATACTAGATTAATAAGGCCTAAAGTATGGCGCTAAGTTATACCGTTTGAATTCGAATTAAGATAAAGAAAGAACAGGTAAAATTTCGGTTAATTAAGCGTTATCTGGAATCGATCCTCAGCACGGCGCACAGACGGGTATTAGACCCTAAAACGTGGCCAAAACTATTTAACAATATTTTTTGAATATTTCGGTGCTTATATAGCCTAATTTATTGAGAAATCATGATTCAAAACCTAGTTTATATGGCAAAATAGGTAAAGAAAAAAATATGTCAAGTTCTTACATTTTTATTTTATTAAACATAAAAAAGCAACCATAAAACGGTATGTTAAGTACTCCTAATATTCTTTATTTTCCTTGTCCGAGTCACCACTGTCGTGAAATGGCACTAAATTTTTTTTGTCAAAGAGGTAAAAGGCTTAGAACTTTTCTTAGGTCTACAGGTCTAGGCCTAATTGAACTAAGATACGTGTCTGATGTGAGCAGCAGCCTATACAGAATATCCCTATTACTTCACGGTAAAACTTTCGCAAATAATTTTCTCCAGACATTAAGAATAATAAAAAATAAGAATAATAGGGCAAAATAGGGAATAATATTATTAAAAATAATAATAAAATAAGATAAATAATAAGAATAATAAATATGAAGAATAAGGCTGATATTGATGACGGTTTCGTGACGGTGCAAAGGAGGAAGCGTCGATCGCGAACGAACAAGAACCGCTGCGGCAAAGCTCCTACGGACTCCAAAGTGAGCCTGCATGCCGCAAAGCCGAACACACCGGTGTACATCTCCCGCCTGCACTACACCACTAAGGCGGAGGACATCGTGGAGTAGGTACGTATGCCAAAAGACGAGGTACAGGTGAGGGTGCAGTTACTAAAATCGCACCGGAACGTCAACTTCAAGGCGTTCGTCGTGCGAGTACCGAACTGTTATCTGCCCCTCGTCATGGAAGAAGACTTTTGGCCGCAGGATGTGGTGTTCCGTCGCTTCCGCGGACAAGTTCCACAGGACAGCACAAAGTCAAGCTAGTGCAAAGTGAAGTGCTACTAACATACTTTAAGCCTTATTTATTAACACTAGTTTTTGTTTATATTAAAATATCTATGTTTAGGTTAAGGTATTTTTCTATGGGCCACTGTCGCCTGAAATAAATGGTATTATTATTTCCTTTATTTCATATATTTACATATAATTTACATTTTTAAATATTTTTATAAAAACAAAGAAAAACAAAAACATTTAAAAATAAAAAAATAGTAGCCCACCGGTATCGGGAACAGGGTCCAAGCTACTGGTGGTCAGGGCTCCTGAGAGAGGAATCTCCTAACGATACGCGCCGTGTCCAGAAGTACCGCTTTTTGGATTAAGCCCTTGATCCAGCTGCCTAGCGAGAGCCTCCTCAGGTGTTGGTCGAGGCTCTTGGCTATTATGCCATTGGCCGTCACGACTATCGGTACAATGATTGCAGAGTCCACGTCCCACATGTCGACAACCTCGTGTGCTAAGTCAAGATACTTGATTTTTTTATCGTTCTCAGCTTTCACGAGATTCTCGTCATGAGGGACAGCGATATCAACAATCATTGCACGGCGCTCTCGTCGATCTATTACCACAATATCAGGCTAAGGCCTCATTTACGGAGACGCGGGGCGTCGCGCGTCGCGTGTGGCGTGGCGTCTCGCGGCGCGTCGGACGTTTTTTCTGTTTACGGTGGGGCGGCGCGTGGAGCGGCACGCATCATCGCACGCGTAAACACAAACTTATAGCAATATACGACCATGTTCATAGAGAAGCGAGACGGGAAGCGTGGCGGTGCCCGCCGCGGCGCCCGCGGCGAATCCTCAAGCGTGTAGCGTAGCACGCGGCGGGCATCGCGGCGGCGCACGCTCGCCTCGATCAAATCGACTAGTTTTATGTTGGCGAGAGATGGGAGCGCTCAAAAGTCAATCATATCATACTCCATTGTGACGGTGACTACGTCTGTGTTGCGCGATTTCTAAATAAGACTGACAGAAGATTCCGCCTCGGACATAGCTTCATCGAGAATTGCCGCTGCGTGCGCCGCCGCGATAAACGCCGCGTGGGACGCGTCGGTGCCATCCGCGGGTTCGGCCGCAAAAAACGCCCTAATTCAAACAAACGCGTCTAAAATCGCTTCTCCGTAAACGCACTCATGCAACGCCATATATTTGAATTCAGTGCGGGCCGCGCCGCTCAACGCAACGCGCGACGCCCCGCGTCTCCGTAAATGAGGCCTTATTGGCTACAATAGTCCTGTCAGTGATAATAGATCGATCCCAGTACAATGTGGCGTGACCATTCTCGAGAACTGGGTCGGGCACATACCTGTAGTATGGTACTTCGGACTCCACAAGGTTGTACTGCATGGCAAGTTGCTGGTGGATAATCCTAGCCACTAGATTGTGTCTGTGCAAGTAGGTACTCGCCGTTAGCAAGACGAGAACAACCGGAAACAATATGTCGGATTGATTCACCGGGACGGTGGCATGCCCGACAGATGTCAACCGTACCGTCCTTGACAATGTATATATTATTATTATTAAAAATCCGGAGTCATACGTGTTAGGACATAAATCGAACAGATTACGTGTGACTGCATTTTTAATTTGTCTGTCTGTGATGTCTTGTTTTATCCCTTTTTAGACGACTTTTTGTCGTAGTTGGGTTTTAGTTTTATAACTTTTATTTTTATTTAAGTAAATTATTTTGGTGCAAATGTGCTAACTACGCCCTTTTCATTTGATATTCAACACGGCATCGATATCGGATCGTTCATCACTTTATGTCCTCTAGAGGGCGCCATATTCAATTTAATGTGACGTCACATAGCCTATAACCAGTGCACGATCAAGACGCTTTCAACGATACCTCATGTGTCATTGTAATGAGTAGTTTAGAAGTTATGAGGTAACAGATGAACATACGTACTTACATACCGGTCGAAATCATAACCCTCCTTTTTGCTTCGCCGTAGTCGGGTAAAAAGTAAGACTGTTAGCACTAGATCAATACATTTCGGTGTTATTTCTCTAAAAAATATTAATAAAAAATATAGATTTTTCTGCAATGACATCTGTCGTAAGTAAAAAAACCGGCCAAGTACGAGTCTAACTCGCGCACGAAGGGTTCCGTACCATTATCTATAATAACGGCAAAGAAAATCATGGCTGTTGTATGGGAGCCCCACTTAAATATTTATTTTATTCTGTTTTTAGTATTTGTAGTTATAGCGGCAACAGAAATACATCGTCTGTGAACATTTCAACTGTCTTACTATCACGGTTCATGAGATACAGCCTGGTGACAGACTGACAGCGGAGTCTTAGTAATAGGGTCCTATTTCTCGACGTGTTTTATATGGAAAATTATTACCTACGTGTTGATTATTAGGGGTATAAGGGTTTCGTAACGGGGGTCGAAATTTTCATTATTTTTGCGATAAGACACACCATTTTTGTTGTGTTTCACGCGCGCCTCAAAGAGATGTCAGCACAACGGAAGGGGTCCGATAGGACCGATGCCTGCCGGGGTTGCGGGAATGTCCGAAAGGGATACCGTGGCCCCTGGCAACGTACAGGCAACCACAGAGCATGTAATTTACAGGCAACTGAAGGAACACGGGTGGGTTTTAGTCAGTAAGAGTCAGACACGCCCTTCCGCTGCTCCAAAAAAACAAAAAAAAGTACACACCATTTTCGAGATATAGGCAAAAGAAAAGAAAAATATATACAACAGTACTGTTTTTGCACCTGAAGTCGAGGTGTTCGTGTTTATTTTAGTTCATGGAAACTAATAGTATTCCACATTTAATACACCATTTTTAATAGCGATCAGATATAGTTAGACATTTAAAATTTTAGGTGAAAAACGTCAAATTCAGAATAGTTTCACTTAATTAAAATCTCAGTGCCATTTTAGTGCTGTCAAACTAAAATATAGTTAAGTTGTGTCACTTTAGTCTATTTCAGAATGGGAAATCATCGTTTGACAGGAATAAACTAAATTTTGGTGATTTTTAGTCTAGTTTAGAGGCATTTGTCACAAGAGAATCGACACCATTGTCCTCTCATACCTATTAACACTGTAATTTGTAAAACATTGTAAAAACCATTTACTTTTAAAAGAGTATCCGAAGAGTTTCTTGCCGGCTCTTCTCCATAGGCAACGACCAATTGGAACCGTGCACCTAGCTTCTGACGTTTCATAAGTACCCTTGTAGGTTTATGTGAACGAAAATATTTTGAATTTAAAGGAGAATGAGCAAAATGGTACCCGGCTCCAATAGATATGGTTGTAGTGTCGTTTAAAAGGTCTTACCAAGAGGAACAATATTTACTATAGCCGCCAGTCTCAAATCTGATTGCGTTTGGAGATAAACGACAGTCTTACTAACTAATAAAAACCCTATTCCTTCGGTTGCCATTTGCGTTCCCGGATCACGGTAACCTGTTTAGACAGTCCCGTGGCCCCGGCGATAAACATACATAATACGAGTATATTAGGTACCACTTACTCTACTTAAAATAATGAGTAGGTACCAAGGTAATATTTTCTGCATTTTTCCGTTCATGTTTTCTATTAATAATGCTTTTACGTCAGACTTCACCATGCACCCGGCCTCCTTTTAACTCGAGCCCCGCTGCTCCTGAGCGCGGGGTGTGCGCAGGAGCAGTGAGGGAGGCGTCGGTGTCCGCGTCAGTCGATCGTTCGTATTGCGCTTGTGACGACGTTTAGCTGCTGTTTGGATCGTGGACCAACCCATCGTGGATAGCATACACGCAGACGAATTCGTCAATATTATAAGGCAGAAAATAGATACCCCGAATCTTCTGCATATGTATGTAGAGAGAAAACGGCTTAATCACAGAAGAGTAGATTTTCAGAGGATAGAAGCGAGCCAGATAGAAAACTTCCCTTCAATGACGGAGGAGGATATAATTCTACTAGCGCTAGGTACATACCAACTCAAGCTGGCAAGATCTTACTGTGCCGAGCATTTGTCAAATGGTCTGTATATTATTGAAACGTACAGAGAGGGAGCACTTGAAGATCTGCCAGACTATGGTATACCTATACACGAAGATGCCTGGCTTTTGCGTGGACGAATCCAGTCGCGACATGTCCGTGTAAAAACATATTTTTGTTACATATTGATCAACAGTGCAAATACTATTGTCCAACAATATTGCACATGTTTAACCGGGCGACGTACGATGGGCACTTGTGCACACATAGTGTCCATCGTATGGTACCTAGGCTATGCGAGGCATACGGGATTTACTGCTCCGGCATCTTTCCTTAATGCTGTTATAGTTGATGCCGATATGTAATGTTTTAAATCTACTCACTTATTGCTAAAATATATGATTTTTATTTGAAGAACGCTTGTTTTCTTACTTCTTTTAATAATAGAATCCTAAGTGTGTTATATCATCGTCTAAGTCAATCTTATCCTAGCTTTATTTTACTAATATAAATAGTTTGTAGTAAATTCTCATTTATAAAACTTAGTGAGATTACTGCTTCCCAAACGTGAATAGCGACAAGCGCCATGGTAGACATTTTTGTGCATCAAAATGTCTTTTCAATGATATATTAATGATGACTATTGGAGCGGGTACCACGTCCCATACATTTTTGCCCATTGTCCTGAATTTGATAGTGATAGAATGCCGACGTGTGTATATCATTTCCTATATTATTTGTAGTATTTTATAATTAATTTTATGTATCCGTATTGGCGTATAAAATAGTAAATGAAATGATTGATTTCACCCGACTTTACCAGATGGCCAGTGATTTTCCAAATGAGGGGTTTTTTTTCTCTAAACTAATATTATAAAGAGAAAAGATTTGATTTTCTGTATGTTTGTTTGTCAAGTAACCAGTATAATGCTATATTATCACTGAGTAATACAGGCTTTAATTTATAACGATATCACGCGGGCGAAGCCGCTGGCGGAAGCTAGTTACAAAATAAAAAAGTAGCATACTGACTTAGAAGGTCAAACTGTCAATGCTGTCATGAGATCTTACTGCAATAATGCAATCTAGAGCGAGTGCAGCGACCTAAAAATTTGGAGCACTTTAAGGGGGCTTGCAGCTTGGGAGCCTTTTATCATTTATACGGCTGATACGGAGGTAGCTACGCCCCTCCACTTGACTGTCGTGACGACAGGGCCGGATTTAGGGGAGGGCAACCGGGGCGAAAGCCCCGGGGCCTCCACAAACGGGGGGCCCACACAATTGAGACTTCGGAAAAAAAATCTTTCAAATTCCAACTAGTAAACACTAGTAAACATCTTTTCCTTTGATACATTTTTTTTTTGCTTTTATCTTTACCTACAGCCTACAGTACTTTGCACATACATGATTATTTGATTATATTAATCTTAAATAACAGAAATCATTGATCTATATTTGTTCACTCCAATCAGGCAATCAGTGAAATATCAAAAAAAAAAAAAAAAAAAACAAATGGCCCTGATAAGCACTTCCAATTCAATACCCATCTTGAGGGAGTACCCCAATCGCTTGATGGCTGAGTGGGGTGGTACTTGCCCGCAACCTCGGAGGTTGGGTATTCGATTCCGTGTCTCGACAATTTTTTTCTTTCTTATATATACATATGTACATAAAAATTAAATTCTTAAACAAATCAATTATTATTGACTAATTGATATTTTTTTTCATATTTCTTTATGCAGCAAGGTATGCAGTTTGATAGGCAAATAATTATTATTGTGACACAATTAAATCCCATCACGACCTTTACTGCATGCAAGAAATTGAAAAAATCATAGTCGTTCAATAATAATTTATTTGTATAATTATTGAAGAATACCGATTTCGATTGTCATACAAAACCCACCTCATCGTGACAAGGAGTCAAACGCTAATAGGTATTTAATAATCGACTCGTGAATCATGCATGATCGAGGAAAGAATGTGTCCATTGAAGTTTCCGTGCGTAATTCTGTCTTCATGTAGTTGTCTATTCTTTTATTAATATATTTTTCCAAAAGTATAATTTTCTTCAACCAGCGAGCGAGTGGGAGTTTTTTTTGCCCTCTGCCTGTCCATGTGAATCCACGGTAGAATAAAAATTGCCAGTTCGGATGGTGAATTTATAGTATATTCTGCGGATTTTGGCGTCGACTGAAAGTCAACCACTGCTGGACTTAGCTACAGATATTATAATATTAGCATCTATTAGGCGCTACAGAAGTACAGGGGCCTTATTATGAAGTATTAACGCCATCATTATTCCACTGCGAAAAAAGGATGGTGCTAGCGGCCTTGTATAGCTCCGTCTCTCACTCACATTGGAATAATGGTGGCATTAATACTTCATAATACAGCCCCAGATCTTTGTATTTGATCATTAATTTTGTACATCTGTACCTAAATACTTAGATATATGTATATACACATCTATGCGATCAAAATTTAACAAAGTACCTAACAGGTAGTCTAATTTTATTTTATTAATATTTCGCGTGACAAGCTTCAGTCACGGATTGGCTTGAGCAACCCATAAATATGTGACTGCATCTGAGATTTGCATTGATTTGTTGTAGGAGTAAGAGGTAAAAGATTAAATTAAATGCGACTCCATAGTAGTTACTAATCTCTTCGAAAATTATTTTCTCTACCTACTTTGTAGGCGTTCTTAAGTTATTGTAACACTGGTGCCTCAGTTAAGGTGTAGTATCATCAAAATAATACCTAACCGATTAACCCTTGCTCAAATAATCATGCCGTACCACGATCTCGGTCTTGGTACCCAAGTACAAAGATCGTAAATCTTATCATAGGTACGGGGACCGCGGTAATTGGCTAGCCGCTAAGCAAGTAGCAACGGATGTGTACCTCATAATACAAATAGTCAACGAAGGCGCGTCATCTCTGTAAGCAGCGGTGAGCGGCTAGATAGTCAGAGGTCTATTAATTTTGTCCATGTTATGATCGAGGATTGACTGATATTGCAGGTATCTCAGGATTTCTCAGTAACTTGGGCAGGCCGCAGGAAATATTAGCAGCTAGCAGTATAAACCGATGACACTGCTGGTTCAACTTCTATAACCAATAGAAGCGTCAGCCAGGCGGAGAAGCTGTCACCCTTAAAACTTTAGTTTCCTCGCTTAATTCCTGGAAGTATTTAACACATACCAACTGTTCTCTAAAACCTCTCTGAGTCACGAGATACCAGTGCTGAAATTTTAGCAAAACTGATAGGCATTTCTATTTCCTCACTTTTGTTTGAATAATAAATAAAAATGAGAATAATTAATTATGTATAAAATATATATTTCATAAATTATTATAAATCAAAGGGCTCTTACAGACGAGCGGTACTTTGACGGTGGCGGTTATCACTACCTTCAGCAAAGTGGCGCTCGTCTGGAGGAGTGCTCATTCAAATAGAATAAACGTCTTAAACACACATCGGCGTAATTTTCAAGATTATGTCATATTAGAATTAATTATCATCAGCATCACCAAATGAAAAAATGGATCTTTTATAATAATCTAAACATAAATAAAAATAATATTAAAAGAACTAATTGTGATCTGATCACTAACAAGTACTCTACGCATTTTATCGTGCTCTACGCAATAGCAAACATCCACCATAATGATTTGAAAATGAAGCATTTAATGGCTAATGCGTAGAGGCTTTACCTTATTTGGTAAATATTATTCGTTGAGGTAGTTAATGTCATTTGTATCATCATAATCATGAGAGAGTAGAACTTCGGGCCACTTCGCGGTGGCGGGCGGCAGGAGCGAAGACGGACAGAGCAGTAGCTCCTGTATAGAGCCTAGCATGTAGTTGCCGAGGCAGTTCAGAACCCATTCGTAGTTAACTGGCACGACACTCTGCTCCATTGCGAGGTCTGAAACAAATCAAATATTTAACACAACACTATTTATTACCTTATCCTTTATTGCTAGGCTAAATACCTTCATAAAAATAATAATGTTTTGGCTTTGATAATGACATCATTTTGTCATTAAAGAAATGAAGTGGGAACTGCATACAAAATCGGAACCCTCGTATTCAATTTAATGTAATTTGCATTAGGCAGATGAAGTCATCCCCACGCAACTTCGCTGTGAAAATGTTAGATGCACGCTAGATGTAGCTGGAGCGTAGTGATGTCAGTAAACATATAAGTCGTATAAAAACCACCGAGACGACGGAACAAAACATACTCTGTCTAGGTTTATTCGTTCCTATGCAAATCCGGATTCGATTTCGCGGTACTTGTACAGAAGCTACAGATGTTTTGTTACTATGTTGTTACAGACATTGTTTTTATTCTAGTTTTTAAACGTGCACGCATTTGGCACCAGCGTACTATTTTACTAATGTGCTAATAATATAGCTGGAAGTACGGTTTATATTTATGTTTAATAACAAAGTATAGGTTGACAGGGCAGACTTGTTCCACAAAAAATTATTGACTCGTTTTTTAGGGTTCCGTACCTCAAAATGAAAAACGCATCCCTTATAGTATCACTTGTCTGTCTAGATAGACAGACAGATTAACAGCCAATTTGCTCCAAATCTAATAAACCGATTAAGTTGAAATTTGGTACACATATCTATTTCTGTGACCCAAACAAGGATGTGACTTTTGGAGGGCAAATGAAAAATAAAAGTTTTGCAGACTGTACCGCCCGCCTAAGCTGAAAGGCGCAATCGGAGTAAGTTTTGAGAAAATTCACTTATGTAAATTTAAATTTAAGGAAACATGGATATAAAAAAACTTCATGTGTTTTTTTTATGTTTAAATTAGATAGCGCTATTGGCTTATACCATTAGATGCGAAATTGTTATAGCTATTGAATAGTGTAAAAAACTAAAAGGTCGTATCTCAGAGATAGCGCCTTTCGGCTTAGCAGGGCAGTGTACCGTGTGACATATCAAATGAAAGGGCTTGTTGCGAGGGTCTCAAGTATTTTTTGTATAGTTTTAAAATAAAGATTTTTAAAGATATTTAAGAAAAAAGATGAAAATTTACCATTCGCCCCCTTATCTCGAAACTACTGAGCCTAAAATAAAAATACAGAGAATGGTTCTTTACTAATAGATTACAGAAAACCTATAAGAAGTCTATGGTCTTAAAATAACATGGTAAATCTCTCAATATTGTACGTACAAACTTACATTTGCAGTTGGAATGTATGGGAGAACATGTTTTTCAACTACACGGTTAAGTTTGTTATTGGGATAAATTCATCCCAACTACGGAACTCTTCCAGTCCGAAGAACTGCGTAGTCCGACACGCTCTTGGCCTATTTATTTTATCAACAACGTTCTTACTAGTTTAATTGATCGACATTATGTTGTTTCTGCTGAAGTCCTAAATGAGCCGTAAGCCAAAGCCATATTTTTATGCAAGTCAGTTCCCATATGGTGCAGAATATTTTTTGATCAAAGGGAGTGTAGAATAGATGATAGCTAAATATGTACAAGCAACTCAGGCGTTTGGTAGGATTGCTTTTCTCAAACAATACATTACCGGTACATACACATTTTATTCAAATGGAATTCAAAACGAGAATAATATCCGATCATTTATGGTAAGTAAGTATAAAGTTTCCTTACTATCTCGTTCACGTATATTAGCCACGGTTCGTGATATGAGCCAAAACGTTGAATTAACGTCTAGTACTATTATTTGGAATTATTATTATAATTGTGGAATCTTAGGAGGATCGTCTACTTTTACAATGTTTGTAAATATGTGAGCACCATGTATCTATCACATAATTAGTTTATCTGTTGTTGCTTCATTTTTAATTCTTAATTCTTTTTACCTATTGTGGTATAATAATTTTATTCTAGGTGCATCGTCCTCACATATAATTATATAACTAATGTACTTAATACAAAATATTGTAAAACATTTTAAAAGAGTAACGGTGGAGTTTCTTGCCCATTCTTCTCCATACGAAAACTACCTTTTGGAAGGGGCAACTAGAATCAACTAGAATCAATTAATTTTGTAAATTTTTGACGTTCAAAAGTGCCTTATACGGGCCTACTTGAAATAAATGATTTGACTTTGACTTTGACTTTTCAGACATAACCTACCTACAGCGGCACGGTTTGACGGCACGGTTGGCGCTGTGGTTAAGCGATTGACTGCTGCACTGCGTGTCGCGGGTTCGATTCCCGCACGGAACAAATATTATTTCTCAAAATGGTTGAGCTGAATGGTGCTAATCCATGCGTCATGTTCGTGAACGGGCGCCGTCAGTAGGGACTGGTCATCTCTTCGCTGCCACGGCGATTTTAATTTAATTTATATTTTTATTTCTAACGGACGCTTTTAATGTTTTGCATCGTTCTCACATGTATAACTTCAACTTGAATGATGTAACCAATATTATGTAACCATCTTATTTTATTTAAAAGAGTGTCCGTGGAGTTTCTTGCCCGTTCTTCTCCATAGGTACCTACTACGCTTTGGAATGGGCGACTAGCTTCATATTTCTGACTGACCGACCCCTTGACTATTCAAAAGTGCCTGTAATTGGTTTATTTATTATTTATTTGAAATAAATGCTTTGATTTGTATGACCTATAATTAGTTGTTCCGGGTCTGACTGTTTGTGTATGTGAGTTTAAATGTTTGTAAACGCACCCACGACACAGGAGAAAATCCTAGTGTGGGGCAACGTTTTTTTAAAAAGAAAGAAAAGAAACAGCGTGTGTTTCATGACTATAATTAGAAAAGATCAGTCCACGTGTACGGTTGCGTCACATTTTTTGTGAAGAACAACGTGTTCGCAAAATAATCGAGTAAATTGACATAAACGTGATTAAATTAATTAAACTAGGACGTTGGTCTAGTTGTCGCAACGCGAGGTTCTGGGTGATTTGGCTTGGATCGCTGAGTCGGGCAGTGTTATAAGCGGGTTTTTCCGCCAGAAAAGTCTGAAGTAGCCCGGTTTTGAGCCTGGATTTGTGATCGTTTAGTGGCAATACACGCCTATTTCCACTACGATGGGACGTATAACCTGGCGAAATGTGGGTTTTCTATACTCGGCTTACCCTTTTTTACCCTTCGGGGCAAAATAAAAGAACAAAGTAGCTTGCGCCAGATCTCAATTTTCGATCTAGGCTAATTTTCTAAATGATTAGGGCAATAAAACGCCTCATTGAATCACATCCAATCTAATATACCTACACGTCATAGAATTACGTTTCTAAACTTGACCTGACCCACTTGATTTCCTTCCGTCTTGCCACCATCACAACAAGTGAATCACTAAACAAACAAAATGCCGAACGATCGTAGAGGTTGTTCAGGTCATTTTTGTGGACACATAACAACACTTCGAGGATTTCTAGAATATAGATTAGTAATTAGAGTAGAAACCTATATTTTGGGCAATAGCACTAAGACATCTATATAGATTGGCACTCTTAATGCCTTAATACTAACTAGAGTATATGATCAGCACATTGCCTATCCTTCAGTAAACTCTGCGACATTCGTCGTAATTATAAGTCGTAAGCGCACCTCACATAGACCGCGAACAGGTTTTGTTTAAAAAAAAGTGTACGCGCACTATTTACATGGCGTAAGTGGTCTGTTTATGTTTATGCATATCAAAATAAATACCAAAATTAGGATTAAAATGTTATAAACCACAAATGGATAAAACCTTTCGCACTGGGTTTGAAGCGTTGAACTGAATTATATGTTACGTAAAGGGCCGTATACCAGTTATTGCTTGTTTTTTTAATACTGATTAAATTATCCTTACATGTAAAGCGATCCTCTTGCGTGCGCTCCGGTTCGGCCAGCACCAGTGCGGGTTGGTAGGAGTCCTCAGATATTCGGACAAGTTTAGGATCTCCTGCGACGCGGCCGCCAGCGGTCAATAGCATGTTCTAAAACAAACCAAGAACAAAATGGTCTATAGGATTTGTGTGTGGCATAAAACTATTTGCTTTAACACATAATGTAAAATAGTTTTATGCCTGACGACGAGGATTTTTATGTACGAGTAAAAAAAGTGAGTGAAATAGATTTGCATTGCATATGTTACAATGGCACTAGCCAATAATACACAAATATGAAACAGTACATAAAAACAACACTATTGTTTACTTCTGATCTCAGAATAAATTAACTCTGCGTCCGTTTTATTATTAGAGAAGATATTTCCAACAGATAGTAAGATTATTACTAGGTCAAGGTCATGATATTCAATCCTATAATAAATTATTTGTGACAGATAAAGATCGTTTAATGCAAGCGAGTATGATGCAAGCATGATCAAAACCACGCTGGAACCAGCTGATACTTGATAATGTTATAATGAACTTTCATTCTCACATGTACATTGTAAAGGACACTGGACTGTACATTTCCAGTGAACAATGCAATGTTAAAAATTGACCTTCACATGTTCTTATGCGCATATAATCATATAATAGCGCACCCACCTACCACATCAACCTAGTACAATCTGTCAAAGATTTTCAACTATATTATTAAAGCATAAGGTTGATTGGGAAAATTTTACAGTTTCGGGTAGGTTGACCTGCTGGCGTCTGTACATATGGGTCGATATTTACGAATCCATGTCAAGCGACTCAAATAATAATCCATGTCTAAAACAAAGGACACTCGTGGATTGTTCGAGAGTTCAGGTTCGGGAGCAGATTGATTGCATCTTTAGTCCGGTTATAAGAAGGCTTGGCGCTATGAAACTGCCACTTTAAGTCCTAAGAGACAGCAGTACGAATAATCAATGAAGCCCGAAAGATTATTTCATCAGTTTTGGTGTTTCTTCGATGTCATATATCATATGTAATTATATTTGTGCTGCAACTTGTATTATGCATTCCACAAATGATCACATATATTCGCTGTCATCTTGAAGACAGATATTAATGGATGAATCATGAAATCAGATATTATTGCCGAAGTATCCATAGTAATATTTTATAATTAAGCTCGTGACAGTAAATACTTGAAAAAAAAAAGGCCTTACCTTGCTGAATCACTTCTTTCTTCTACTGAAGTCGGTTAAAAATATACACTTACCTTTAAAGTTTCGGCGTCGAGTACGCTAAAGGGAGGCATACAGTAAAACGTGATGCCTTCAAATAGCTTTTGTTTCGCGATCCGAGAGCGCTTGGGTCCCGGTTCACCAGTGCTATCTAGAGCTTCGTACAGTTCCTACAAAATAAAAAAAAAAAGATTTTATGGTGTTACCCCACAACCTGTCAGTGCATTAGAGCATTATTTTGAGATCAACTTTTAGATTGGGGCTGATTAAAAGGACTCTGTCAAAGTCAAATCAATTAATAAGTAGACCATTAAAAATGTAACGTCAAAATTTACATGAAAATGGAATTGATTCTAGGTTATTCCAAAAGGTAGTTTTGTAAGGAGAAGAATGGGGAAGAAACTCCATAGTTACTCTTTTAAAATGTTTTAAGGTACCATTCCGTAGCCCACCGCAGGTGCTGCGGTCGGCTATTCGGAATTGTACCTTTACAATATTTTGTATAAGTACATTAATTATAATTATATGTGAATACGAAGTACCTGGAATAAAATTACCATCCTACAAATGATGATGATTTTGTCATTGAGTGCTTAATTTTTGTGATAGATGATATATGGTGCTCACATATTTACAAATATTGCAACCGTTTACGATTTTTCCTAACATTTTAGATACAACGATAACTTATACCAGTTATCGACAGTCTGTCACGTAGTCTGATCAAAGGCGAACCTTAACCTTTGAATGAACTCATTGTTCAATGTATTTGGGTCATAACATTTTTTGTTAAGGATTTACAATATTGCATCACATTGTTACAAGTCACTCCCATATC
This sequence comes from Xanthia icteritia, assembly GCA_949128155.2. NCBI lineage: Eukaryota > Metazoa > Arthropoda > Insecta > Lepidoptera > Noctuidae > Xanthia > Xanthia icteritia. Next base: position 12,283,814 of record OX421930.2, read on the forward strand.
ACATCTGATGGTACTACGTGCAGTTAAGTACCTACTTTTTTTCTCAGCATTTGAACGTTTTGCGCTGTTTGATTCGCTGATGAAGTGATGACACATTTGGTTATTTATATCTGTTATGCGCCAAGTTGATAGAGGATTTAAAAATGATATGGTGCATACCTACATGACTTTCTAACGTCTATGGATGTGTCGCAGTAAGATGGTTATAGCCGTGATATAGGGATATACCTAAGGATATAGCTGTATACCGTAATATAATTATGTGAAAGCGGTTCATAACTGTCTTAATAGGAATATAACTATTATACGAGCACGATCTAGTAATATAACTTTGATACGAGCACGATCTAGTAATATAACTATGATACGAGCACGATCTAGTAATATAACTATTAGGGCACTCCGACCAAATAGGTTAGGTTAGAACTGTGACCAACTGAGCGCGAGCCGAGCGAGCGAAGGGAGCGGTGCCGCGGCAGCGGCCGACGAATTCTACGTCGAAATTGATCGCAGTAACAAATTTAGGGCACTCCGACAGTTATGAACAGCTTTCATATAACTATATTATCGTATATAGCTATATTCCTAGGGATATAACTATATCACGGCTATAACTATCTTACTGCGAAAGATTTACATACTTATTATGTTCGAGTGCATCGCGCGATCGCGCGACTCGAGACACGATAGTGGATGACCTGTTTTGTTATTGTATGACGCATGCGAATGCGTTAGTGAATTACGGGGCTTGTGGCTAAGTAATAACAGCCGCACGGATCGATCGATTAGGTTAAGCTACGCTTGCTGCGGTGGCCAGTGGATGGGTGACCATTTTTACATACCAAGACCCCTCCGTGCCTCGGAAAGCACGCTAAGCCGTTGGTCCTGGCTGTCATTCGTGATCTTTGACAGTCGTTACGGGTCGTCAGAAGCCCTAAAGTCTGACAACCAGTCTTACGTAGGAGTAAGTACCGTAATTACCCAGTAACTGGTTTATGGAGGTCAGACAGGCAGTTGCTCCATGTAGAATACTGGTACTCAGCTGCATCCGGTTAGACTGGAAGCAGACGCCAACATAGTTGGGAAAAGGCTAGGCAGATTGATTGAATCCTGACTCAGCAGCAGCAGGAGAAAAACCGTGGGGTTTTGGTCGGTAGGCGTCCGACATAATCTTCTATTTTTTCCAGTCGGACGGTATCCTCTCTCTACCTAATGATTTCGAAACGAGAAAAAATCCGACAAAAGTGCGTGTCGGACCACGCACAGTGAAGCGTTCCGCAGTAAAAGGATGAATATTATACATACACAGTAGGTAGGTACTAGGTACTGATTTTGTCAGCCGCTGAAATAGGTTTGTACATATTTCATAGTATTTCCAGAAAAAAAAATATGGAAAAGTTATTTCTTCGGTTGTGACCGAAAATATCCCTTAAGGGCGCGTTTTCAAATCGGACAAAATTCTGCTGTTTTTCGGTTCATTTTGTGACAAAACTAAACCGAATTTTATATAACTAAAACTACCACATATAGATTGGTTCTTCATCTTCAAATTATAGTAACTTTTGTGTTAAAAATTATAGTTTTTTATATTGTAAAAACGATCTTCCGATGCCATTTTCCACAAAATTAACGATACTGGGTCGAGTTTCAGTACAGTTTTTATTCTATTATCAACATATTTTGAGATTTTAAAAATACTTTCAGTAGGCAAACATACTTATTTCTAAATCTTAGAAAAAAAAAATGTTTAAAAATGTCACAAACAGTCGCAAAAAAAATAAAAACCAAAACTATTGTTTTCACATATTTTGCTATTACGGATGAATCTTAATGGATTGCGTTAAGGGTTATTTTATTTTTGGTTCCTGTTTTGATTATTGCACAAACATTTCGAAAGAAACCTCAGTCCGCGCTAGACCGCTGTCGTGAGTGGACCCTGTGTTGCCTGTTTGCAGCGGTTCGTGTGGAAAAGATCGCTGTACAAATACAAAATATTCTGTAAACCAAATTTGATACTTGATATTGTGGTAAGATAATTTTATAATCACACATTTTTATTTCGGTAAAAGTAAGTAAAGTTTATAAATGCCTATTCGTCTGGGACTTGATGGAGTGACCTGAAGGTGTACTTCGGTGACTGCAACTGGTACTCCTCGACTAGTACAACTAGGTCTGCCGAGTTTGGGCTCGTTTTGTTAGTTATGATGAGACCTCACCACCGGACTTGATGGAGTGACCTGAAGGTGTACTTCGGTGACTGCTACTGGTACTCCTCGACTAGTACAACTAGGTCTGCCGAGTTTGGGCTCGTTTTGTTAGTTATGATGAGACCTCACCACCGGACTTGATGGAGTGACCTGAAGGTGTACTTTGGTGACTGCTACTGGTACTCCTCGACTAGTACAACTAGGTCTGCCGAGTTTGGGCTCGTTTTGTTAGTATGATGAGACCTCACCACCGGACTTGATGGAGTGACCTGAAGGTGTACTTTGGTGACTGCTACTGGTACTCCTCGACGAGTACAACTAGGTCTGCCGAGTTTGGGCTCGTTTTGTTAGTTATGATGAGACCTTACCACCGGACTTGATGGAGTGACCTGAAGGTGTACTTTGGTGACTGCTACTGGTACTCCTCGACTAGTAGAATTAGATCTGCCGAGTTTGGGCTCGTTTTGTTAGTTATGATGAGACCTTACCACCGGACTTGATGGAGTGACCTGAAGGTGTACTTTGGTGACTGCTACTGGTACTCCTCGACTAGTACAACTAGGTCTGCCGAGTTTGGGCTCGTTTTGTTAGTTATGATGAGACCTCACCACCGGACTTGATGGAGTGACCTGAAGGTGTACTTTGGTGACTGCTACTGGTACTCCTCGACGAGTACAACTAGGTCTGCCGAGTTTCGGCTCGTTTTGTTAGTTATGATGAGACCTTACCACCGGACTTGATGGAGTGACCTGAAGGTGTACTTTGGTGACTGCTACTGGTACTCCTCGACTAGTAGAATTAGATCTGCCGAGTTTGGGCTCGTTTTGTTAGTTATGATGAGACCTTACCACCGGACTTGATGGAGTGACCTGAAGGTGTACTTTGGTGACTGCTACTGGTACTCCTCGACTAGTACAACTAGGTCTGCCGAGTTTGGGCTCGTTTTGTTAGTTATGATGAGACCTCACCACCGAACTCAATGGAGTGACCACCTAGGTCTACTCGTCAAGGAGAACCAGTAGCAGTCACCGAAGTACACCTTCAGGTCACTCCTTCAAGTCCGGAGGTAAGGTCTCGTCATAACTTACAAAACAAGCCCAAACTCGGTACATCTAATTCTACTAGTCGAGGAGTACCAGTAGCAGTCACCGAAGTACACCTTCAGGTCACTCCTTCAAGTCCGGAGGTAAGGTCTCGTCAGAACTAACAAAACCAGCCCAAACTTGGCACATCTAATTCTACTAGTCGAGGAGTACCAGTAGCATTCACCGAAGTACACCTTCAGGTCACTCCATCTAGTCCGGAGGTAAGGTCTCGTCATAACTTACAAAACAAGCCCAAACTCGGCACATCTAATTCTACTCGTCAAGGAGAACCAGTAGCAGTCACCGAAGTACACCTTCAGGTCACTCCTTCAAGTCCGGAGGTAAGGTCTCGTCATAACATACAAAACATGCCCAAACTCGGCACATCTAATTCTACTAGTCGAGGAGTACCAGTAGCAGTCACCGAATTACACCTTCAGGTCACTCCATCAAGTCCGGAGGTAAAGTCTCATCATAACTAGTAAAACTAGCCCAAAGTCCACAGCCCACATCTTTCTACTAGAAGAGGGCTTCCAGTGCCTCCTAGCAGTCACTGAAGTAGGCATTTGTATCTAAGTATTATTTAGTAATAATACAAACCACAATACGAAATATTTTTTGTAGATTGCCTATGTATTATAAAGAATATAGAGAAAAAAAAAAATCAAAGTACCAAAATTAGTTCACTTGACTACTATTCCCGCAATTAACCGTGCGTACACTTGTGTGTGTGACCTTTGTCAATGTAGTAGTTCGATTCTATACCTATCAAATTTGTAAACGCGTCCTTAACTCAAAAATTTACTTAATAGCAAATTCATTGAGAAACATCAATTGTTTTTTACTCGACTGCGGTTTAGCCAAAAAAGGAGGCTTATGTGTTTAATTATGGGATTCTACAATACCCTATGCATACGCATATGAGCATTGAATTTTTGTTTACATATCATCATGTCACATTCAGTTTCATGTATGAGGAGTGCTACATTCTAGAATTTTTTTAGGGTAGTTGGGATGAATTTATCCGTAAGTCGTAGGTTCGAACCCAGGCAGGCCTTTACTTGGCGTAAATTATTTCATCATCGCTGCTCTCAAAATAGTGAAGGAAACCGGCATATCCTAGAACCAAAAATTCGAAGACATTTGATAGCCCAGTGCGGCTTGGTACCCGCACTGGGCCCGCGTGGTGGTTACCGCCCACTCCCTCTCATAGAAACCTATACCTATAGCCTGTGTTCCAGCAGTGAAAATATTATAGGCTGATTATGATCGATACTATAATGGTAATTATGTTTTGATATCAAATCGAATCGGTTAGCGTCAGCTATTAGTGAGCGTCCACACTCAACGCGCGGTGACTAGGGTCCAAGGCGGGCGCGACGGTGGGGGCGTGCGATGGCCACAGTGACTTTCAGTATATACAAAGTAGTACTCTGTGACAGTGACGTGCGAGCCGTTGGACATAGGTGCCCAAGCACCGCCACTTATTCTGCACTTCCCGAATCCAGCGGATTCCTGCGGCTTTTACACGGTCATTGGTCCACTTTGTGCTTTGTGGGAGGCCCACCAACCCTACGTCTTCCGGTACGCGGTAGCCACTCCAGAACCTTTCGGCCCCATCGGCCATCAGCAGTGCTATTCGATAACCATCTCACCGTGAAAACTTAGGTGAAGTGAGTTCAGAGTGAGCTCTCAGTCCCTAGCAGCAGGTAGAATGACAGCTCACTTCACCTAAGTTTTCAGTGACATTATTACAAAATAGACCGGCTGTTCTGCGAGTGCCCTGCCCATTGCCACTTAAGTTTGGCAATTCTTCAGGCTATGTCGGTTACCTTGGTTCTCCTGCGGATCTCTTCGTTTATGATTCGATCACGTAGGGAAACTCCAAGCATAGCCCTCTCCATTGCTCTTTGGTTGACTTTTAGCCTTCTAATAAGTCCTATTGTGAGCGACCACGTTTCAGTGTGACGTTTCAGTGTAGGTCATCAGTTCATCACTGGCAACACGCACTGGTCAAAGACTTTCGTCTTGAGACACTGCGGTATGTGGGACGAGAAGATATTGGGTAGCTTCCCGAACTTTTCGATTAACAGGTGATATAAGAAACATTATAGAGTAATATTATACCTCATTAACAATTTCTTTAGTCTGCAAGCATTGTTTGACCCACTCAAATGTCACAATCCACTTAGAAGCCGCTAATGCGCACATGTATTTTACAGATCTGAAAAGAAGGTATATGATTGTTAATTATTGTGCTAAGTTTAGCTACACAGAGCATCATTGACGATAAATATGATTGTGAAAAATACACACATGTTCAGAAAGCATAATAATACAAGGCATTGTATCTGAATATAAAACAAAGTTATTGTACTGGTTGTAAAGATAAAGATTGCTTATCAGCAATCAACAGAAATTTTGTGACTATTCTGAGTGACAATAAAAGAGTTGCATGCAAATCTCACCTTTGCGATTTATTCTCTTCATCAACACCTACAATCAAGTGTGTGATGTCCTTTGAATACTTGTCCACATACCTCCATTTACGTTCATTACAAAGAGCTTTAACTTTTGCTATTTCACTTAAGGTTAAACATGAAGCAGCTAAACAATATCTTTTGTTATTCAACCCTAGGTTCCTAGCAGTGAGTGGTCGCGCTGCGGGCGTGGTAGGCGTACTCTCAAATGCTTTACTCATAAATTCTCTTTCTTGTGTGGTCTTAGCAATTACGTCAGTAGTGGGACAAAGAGTTTGCTCAGGGTCATCATCATCGTTTCTATTTTCAAAATTAAGTGATTTTCTAACCATTGGCGTCGACTTATGCTTAATTTGGTCTGCAAACTTGCTGATAGTAAGAGGGGTCTCCAAAACTTGGTTTTGAACAGCAGTCTCAATGACAGTCACATCTCTACTACTTTTGTTAGACTCAGTCACAGTATCTGTTAAATTGATGATACTCTTTATGGTTGATGTGGATTTTCTTAGAGAAACCTTCTTTGTTTCACTTAAACTTATTTGTGATTGGTTAGATGTACTGGCTCGTTTCAGCTTCGGGATTGATAAGTTCCTAGAAAGAATAAAATAAACCGAAATTACTATCTATGATAGTAGAAGAAAATTAATATCTATCATCAAAACAAATAAAATATGTATGTTTATTGTGCCAACCCTGAATACATACTTTTGCGGTGTTTCTTCAAAAACACTTTTATCATCATCATAGTCTTGAGACTTGTTAGTTTTATTAGTCTTGATTATGCCATCATCGCTCTCCTGTGTAGAATTCAAATTATGGCATAAAACTGGTGTTAAGAATTCTTCAACTTGTTGTCGAATCTGGAACAATGGATAGGTACACTTAATTAAAAATATTTATTTGAATTATACATAATCCAGAAATTAGGACATTTTTCAATAATTTTTAGGGTTCCGTAGTAAACAAGGAACCCTTATAGTTTCGCCATGTCCGTCTGTCTGTCTGTCCGTGGCTTAGCTCGGAGACTCTTTGTACTAGAAAGCTGTAAAGTAGTATGTGTATACTTATTAATCACGCCGACAAAGTGGTAAAATAAAATCATAAAAATATTATTTTTTAGGTTTACTCCCTTACACATAGTGGGGATGTTTTTTTTTTCTCATGTATCCCATGGTGTGGGGGGTCGTTGGAAAGGTCGAAACCATTTTAGGATTCAGGGATCGGTTAGCAAAATATTAAGCTTTAAAGGGCGGCATCTACATCGCCACATGCGAACTACGCATCAAAGACCTGACGTCACACAAAATCCTGACGACACACACATCCTGCATCGCGCAATTAGAGTTTACCGCGCGATCGATATAATATATACAAGCTCCCGACTTCAACCATTGGGCAGTTGCCCGCCAGACACGACACCCGTCTGGTCGGAGGATCCTCCCTTTTCTAATGAGGATGAGTCAACTTTACACCCTGTTCCTCATACCTCTAGTAGTGTGTCCCCTGCCAGCTAAATGGTGGGCTTTGGATATGTGAAAAAATTCACGACAGTAGTATTTATAATGAAATTAAAAGGAAAACTATCAGAGCTAAGTAGGCCTTACAAGTTAACGAGTAATAATCGACCAACTTACATTTCCGGCTGCAAAAACATGTTCTCCCATATGAAATGTATGGGAGAACATGTTTTTCAACTACAAAGTTAAGTTTTATCTAGCGATAAATTTATCCCAACTTCGGAACCCTTCATTGTGCGTGGTCCGACACGCACTTGGCCGGTTTTTGAGATAGTTATCACAAGGGGCAAAATTATGGTTTATATGGTTAACGATTAGGAGATAAAAGATAAACTACAATCTTTACAATGCATTTGATCGAAAAGAGCGTTTTCCAAGCAGCCAATTTGTGCGGAAAGTGTCACTTTTCACTAGTGCTTTTTACTTTTCTGTTTTTTTTTTTTAATTTGTAACTCCGTCGTCAGCCCGTCGCAGAGTTTTTATTATTTAAAAAGTTTTTATTATCCTAAATGTTTTACAAATTGATGATGATGATGATGACGATGACGATGTCGATGACGATGGCGATGGCGATGACGATGGTCATAGTTAGTCAAAAAGTCAAAGTCAGTCAGTCAAAGCGATGAATGTTTTTTATATCATTTATATAATCAGCCAATATGTCAGATGTTAGACATCATATGCGACTACTGTAAGGTTTGCTTGTTTTTTTTTATTTCCTCGCACAATGCATAGTAAAACGTTGTACGACATAAGTGCGTAAGATGATTTCCGACTAGTGTATAACTCGTCGGAAATCACCTTTTTTGTTTATGGCATCACTGTTTGCAAACTGTAAAATGCATTTATGAGTACAAATGGAGAAGTAAAACATGTAACACATTAATACTTACTTTGCCAGTTTTCATTATTTCTGGATTTTCATCTTCCTTTTCTACAATAGAGAATACATTTTCACTGTGCCTTTCATTGAAGTATTCATTTAAATTAGGTGTTATTTCAACATCCATTTGGGTTGTAATCTTATTAATTGTCTGTGTTTTTGGAGATGAAATTTTCGTGGTTGATGCTGGCTCCTCATGATTTTTGCCAGGTTCTTTATGTTTTAAAATAGATGCACTGCCAACTTCTTGACTTTTTCTGATATCTTCCATGTCTGCATCAATGCTGGCAAACACTTGACCCATAATAGCATCATAGTTGATTGGTTCACTGTCAGGTTGTACATCTTTAAAGGTCGTATTTTCGACTGGGTTAATTTTAGTTTTCTTATTTGTAGGTAACAACTCTTCATCATAGTCTCTATCACGTTTTTCTGCAAGTTTTTGAGTTCTAAATTTACTACGAACTGTTCCTAATATTTCTGAAGGTGCATGATCTTTCAAAATATGAACATTTGCTTCCTTAACTGAGCCACTATTGAAAATATCTAAATCATTTAAGTCATCTATATTCTCTGTCTGCTCAACTATTTTGTTTGGTTTTTGCTCTTTATTAACTTGTGGTACTTTGGTGGGAATGCTTTTAGGACTCTCTTCTTTGTCATCAATTACATCACACTCCATAATATGGGATAGTTCTTTTTCCACACTTTCAGTGATTTCAAATTGAGCAGTTGCTGTATCGGCTGAGGCTGTATTTTTCTTCCCAGATGTAGTTCTGTCCAAATTGGTTTCTACTACTTGTATATTCTTATTTTTAATAATGTTAGGCAATGGTTTTTGTATATTCTGGCTTTCATTTATGTTTACATAAACAGGTTGTTGTTCCTTAGTTCTATTATTTTCTATGTTGATGTCTATATTAGGTGTATTGACATCTTTCGGCACACAGTCATTATTTTTATCCGAATGATGTGGGTCTAGGGATGTCTGTACTTCACGGTCAGTGTTAATTTTAACTTGGACATCACTTTGTTTTTTCTTAATCACAATATTGGTTATTGTACTACCAACTTTAATGGTAATTTCAATGTCATCAGAATTTTCGGAAGCAACTGGTTGTACAAAATTATGTTTAGTTACAAAGTCAAAATTATTTGTCTTTTTGGGATTTAATGCACTTTTCTTTATAAATGGCATTTTATTTACAGCTGCTATGCAATTCAGATTTACATTTTCTGAATGTTTAGAACCAATAAAATTTTCTTTCTTTTCAATATTTTCATCATTATGATCATTTGGAGTCATGTTATTTATTGGGTCCTGAACTTGATTTTTTATAGACTTACTCTCTGTCTCTTCCACTCTGCCTCTGACACTGTTTTCTTTTTCTATTGATTTTACTGCAGTGTTTTGATAAGCATTATCACCCTGCTGATCATCAATAGGTGCATTAGAGTTTATATTATTTACTTCATTTTCTTTATTTGTATAATTTGGTGTATTGTCATCAATGTTGTATGCCTGTGGAGTAACCACAGGTGTATCGATGGCAGGCTTCAAGTTCTGTGTTTTCTTAACCATTTCGATTGAAACATTCAGTTTGCTCCGATTTTTCTTGTTTAACTTGCTGAATTCTTTTCTCATTTTTTTTACATTATTCCAATTTTGTTTGGCCTTTTGTGATTTTTTATCATTATCACCACTTGAGTCTCTAGATCTAGAACTATGCATGTTAGAAGATAAGTCATTCACCTTGCCAGTCATATCATCATTTTTCAAATCCCTTTTCCTAGAGCTCCTGCGAGGATGATCTGTAGTATATTCAGAGTCCTCTACAAAAAATGGTTCTATATCCATAGGTCCCACAATATTTTCATTTTTTTTTGTAGTGGCCTCAGTGTCTGGCATTGGTTCTATTTTGTCCCAATCATCTTGTGGTGGTGGGATATGAACCACTTTTGGGGGGGTTGCAATTTTCTTAGTGTCTGTATGAATTATGATATTGCTAGCTGAAACCTCTAATGGATTGGCTGGTTGTTGTGCTTCTTGGGAGAATGTTTCAGAATTCTGAATTGGAGCTGAAAAATGATTTTGAGAGCTTGTTAACCAATCTTTTACATTTTTATCTGGATCTTTTTCTGAATCATTTTCACCTGCTGTGTCAAGATTAAATTCATCCACTGAAATTGAATAATTGAATTAGAAAATTAAAACAGTAGGAATGTAAATATTAGCAATGAAAATTACAGAATTATGAATAAGGTATGTTGTTTTCTGCTTACGCTTGATGTTAAAAAGTTTTTCAAATGCTTCTCCAAGCACATGAATGTGGTCTGTCAGTGTTTGAAGTGGTATATTTAGCTTCAACGTCTTGCGCTCAAGATGCGTTGCACAAGCAGGACATGTGCGGCGACCTCGCCAGCAAGTATGACACAATGTGTGGCCGCAAGTTGCAGTCGCAGGTGCTATCAAGTATTTACAACTAAAAAATACAATAGATCATGTTTTCAGTCGGCTTTTATCAGAAATACATTGTGAGAAAACAATGTGTATTGGTTGAATTCAAAATAAATGTTTGATCATACCATTCCAAACAAGTTACATGGTCGATTTGCAGAGACGTTAATTTAGATAACTTAGCTAAATCTAAGTCCTTCAGGCTCATTTTCCTAAATAAAGTAATTTATTCATTAAAACTTGCACTTGTTTCTCTCCAAAATAAAAAACAATGTTGAAACGACAACGTTAGTGCGTGCAGATTTGCAAAGTAGTGCAAGCCAGCAAGTCTTCCAATTTATTAACAGCGGCAGCCACTACTAAAGATCACAGTTTACATTTATCATGTCTTCAACAACCAATAAATTAATCCCTACTTCCACTACGATTACTACGAAAAACAGAAATCATTGAATAATTATATCCTTTTTTTTTTCCCGCCTTTGTTGTCACTTGCTGGTAAATTGGTAATCATTGGTAATGTCTGTCAAGTGTCAATGTCAAAAATGACAGTAAAAATAAAAAAATACGATTAGCTGGAGCAGTAAAGCGAGTGCTGGCTGGCTTGTTCAACGACAAAACCACAGAGAAAACCCTACGACGAAACCTCTCGGAAACCACTGTACTTTCGCACCCGGCACTTTTTTATAGTAGTAATTTTTTTTTTGTCAAAACTTCTTTAGCGGCTTTGTGCACTTTATTTGTGATGGTAAAAAAATGTTAAACTCGCGTCAGGACACGTGACCTGATCGAAAATTCGTAAGATTGTCATGTTTGTGTACGATAGCGCAATAAATGAATATTGTATTTTACCACATAAATTATAGTACTTTTATACTGATAATTAAAGCAATTCGTGCAAAATTTTCCCTAACCATTCCAAAATATCAAAAATGCACGACGTTAATATTCAAGTTTTCACTTCTGCCGGCACTCCCGGAGTGCAACCCGTTGATTTTTTTTTGGTAGAATAGACCCTATTTAGTGTTTATTTGAAAACCCTAAAGGCTCGTACAGACCAGCGCGACGCGACGGCGCGACGCGACTCAAACAATACAATTTAAAAAAAAACTTCATGGTATAACAATAACCGGTGTCGCGTCGCGCTGTCGCGTCGCGCTAGTCTGAACGAAGCTTAAAGTGTGCAAAACCATAGATGACGAGAAAAAAAATCGCCAAAGTTTCTTTCGGCATTGGTGTGATAGTGGGAGTATTAAGGGCGGGAAAGATCACATGGCGGGTCTAAATTTGTTTCCAAGCAATAATAAAGCGAGGGCTCCTATTTCTGAGTGGTCTAAAAAAAATAACCACAAAGGGGATGGCGGGGTCTGTTCGCTCGCTCACTAGACCCCGCCATCCCCTTCTAACCTGACCCATTGGAGTCGGGGTGCCCCAAATACCGAGCTCGCTTCGCTCTTGCATCCTAAGTTTTCCTACTATCCAAATCAATAAATACTATCACTCATCGTTTGTACAAAAGGCAATGTTGCCTTTTGTACAGACGCCAGCACATCAACCTACTACAATCTATCAAATTTCTTTAATAGATTTTCAACTTTATCACTGAAACATAAGGTTCAAAGTTGATTAGGAAAATTTGACAGTTTCGAGTAGGTTGACTTGCTGGCGTCTGTACATACGATGAGTGAGAACTGTCAATGTCAAACGAATAATGTTATCGGCCCTACGGCACCTACATTCGATTACGTTTCGTTACCCACGATCTTCGAAAAGAGTACAAATAAAACGTAATTATTATTTATTTAATTAATTGTATAATTTGCTACATAATTGAGTTCATTGCGGTAAGCAGCTATTGTAAAATTAATTAAAGTTAAAAACTTACAATATTTATACTAAAAACCATCATCCGCTGTCACTTTGTCTGTACGTCAAACGGAACAACGTAGGAGTGAAATTCGTACAACATCTGTGGCAAAATGTCAAATTTATTACGTAAAAAGTTGTTATTTTTTAAACTTTAGTACGTTTTTTTCTGAAATACGTTGCGCAGTGTAAAATTTTGATTACATGAAGACATCTACACCTTATAAAATTGTGAAGCTCCGTACGAGCGGGGGCTAAAGTATAGTGGAGCCCAAAAGTTATTTCAGCGGTTGTAACCGAAAACATTCTAAAAAAATATAGACTTACATAGAAAAGTCACCTAGAAACATCATGAGTTTTTAAAATTATAGGTTCTAAATCTAACAATACCCCACACACTTATTCGTCGCCCTATCCTTAGTACCCACTCCACAAAGGAAATCGTAAAATCGAAGTAGTTTTTATCATAAAATGTTTATTTTTACATAACATAACATCACGCCCGTATTCCCCGAAAGGTTAAATTATTTTAATTTTTAAAGGTAAAATAGATAATTATTATGGGTATATCCCCATAATTATGTCTATTTTACAATTTCATTATATCTATGATTAGATGTATGATCATAAACAAGAAAATGGTACGTCTTTTACCCTCCTTAGAGAAAAAGTTTTTAAATTTGATAAATAGCAACACTGTGCACTATCTGTCAAGTGTAGTCAAGGGGTGCCGAGAAAAACGGAGTTTCTACTGTAAAATTCAATAAATTACGCTACCTAAAATCTAAGTAAGACTAAGTTTATTAAAATTAAATGAAAGATCATGTTTTACATTTAATCGCTTAATATTTTTTGTCAATATGCAGTTTTTAGTTTGCTATCAAAATTATTACATAATCCGGGATTGTTTTCTTGATAAAAAAGAGTTTATACCAGTTCTTTAAAAAATAACACATAAATGTAACTTTTCACATATTTTTTATTAATGAACTGCTTATCGTTGTCATCTTTATTATTTTTACAGTATTAAAACAGTTCATTTTATAGGTTAGAAAATTAATATTTTACACATAACTCGGGTTCAAGGATTCCTTAATTCCTCATTACCTTACTATTTGAGAATAAATAACCATTTTGGATCAATGTAGTCCGTACATACACAGATAATTATATTACATTGTATAAGGTTCACATTATAAGAATATCTGCACTTAAAATCAACTGTTCATTTTTCTTTTTTATGTAAAAGATACATTCACTTATTTACAGAATGGCTTTGGCATTCCGCAATGGGTTGAGGACTGTGGCGAAGAGGCTGCAAGTCCGTAACTATGCTGATGCTGCTAAAGGTGATGAAATGGCACTCACATTTGCTGCTGGCAACAAGGTTTTTACTCCTCTTTTATTTGAACCCATTCATGTAGTATTAATTTTTATTTAAAGTCTGTAAATATTTAATAATAATATTTGAGAAAATATGAATGATTATTGATGTGTTCAGTAATCAAATTTGAAATTCTGCAGGTATTTTATGACAAAGTAGTTGTCAAGCAAGTTGATGTGCCATCAATGAGTGGATCTTTTGGTATCCTGCCCAAACATGTGCCCACACTCGGTAAGTACATTAAGGGTGGCTTTTTTCTACTAAAACAGCTTGCTGTTTTAGTAGAAAAAAAAAAAAAAAAATTGCAAATCCCTTGTGATTTGCAAATTTTTACAGAATGCTGTGTCTACTGAAGCTATGCAGAGATGCGTACTGGTTAGACTGAAGCAGAACTGCATACTGGCTAAACTGGAGGGGAGATGTGTGCTGGCTAGAGTGGAGATGTGTGTTGTTAGAGCGGAACTGAGCTGCATTGGGTGAGCTTTGGATGTTGAGATGAACCCCCATCTCTTCTCGTCTCCTCTGCGCGCCGTCGCGACCTTCGAGGCTCAGCTCACATCTCCGCTTTGTACCGTCGCCCAGCTCAATCTCGACGACGCACAGCTCTCATCTCCACTTTGATCGCACCATACAAATATGATACATCTCCGCTCAGTAGTATCCACTGAAGCTGAGTGGAGACGAAATGTGTGAATAACGAAATTCTATTGGTTGTTAACAACACATATCTTCTCCTTTCGTCTCCTCTCTGCTTCGGTGGAGTCCAGGCCTTAGTCTGCATCAGGGTACAGAAAAATGAGAATCAGACCTCATTGTTGTTTATGAATTGTTTTAATTATAATAATGTAGCTACTTTTCTAGTTATAATATTTTAATCTAATTTACTCTAAAAAGGTATCAGGTTCAGTAGGTGGTTGCATTACTGTAGTCCCCATAAGAGAGCCAATTTGAAAAAGAGTTCAACAGAGTGATTGACCACCTGACTCATTCCTTGAATCTTTTTCTATTTCCTACACATAGCAGTGTGTTACTATAGAGGTGTATGTTTGAAGGATTAAAAAAAAAACTAAATTAACATTTGTTTTAATGTTTTTCTAGCTGTCTTGCGGCCTGGCATCGTGTCTGTGACTGAAAACGACGGCAAGTTGAATAAGATTTTCGTTTCCTCTGGCACAGTCACTGTCAATGATGATTCCTCTGTTCAGGTAGGTTGAGTCTTCACTTTTAGATCATGTTGTTTTCGGATGAATAATTTTAGTTAATTTGTTAATCTAATAAGAAACTGTCATTGACTGAGGTCATACTAAACTTTTCGTTGTCAAGTCAGCATATTCTATACAAATATTACCTGACATGACTTAATTGAAGTCATTTAACGGCTAAGGCCTCGTCGAGCCAGGGTGAGCAGGGTGAGTGCTCAGAAGGGCACGAAATATCAAATATATGAAAACGCCGTTTGAGTCTATAGTGTAGCGACTGGTGGGTGCCTACTACGATGGTTTAGATAACGACCGACCGTCTATTGTTTTACCCTGTGGAAATACGTCGTATATCCTCTACTGCCCTCTAATACCTCGGTCGAGTATTCCCTGTGTGTGACAGGCTATTCGTTGGTAGATTCATTCGCCGCGAGTTGAATTCGCCGAGATTAGAATTGAGCATGTTCAATTTTACTCGCTACGAATTAAACTCGCCGCGAGCATTCTCTGTGTGTGACAGCCATTCCGCTCAGCGTGCCGCTCTGTCGAAATTCGCGCGTAGAAATCAGTGTGTGATAGGCAGGCAGCGAATACTCGCTGCGAGTATAATTCGCGGCGAATTCACTCGCAGCGAGTATTCGCTGCGTGTGACCAAGGCTTAAAGCTCTAGCCACAACGCATTCTCACCATAGACAATTCCATCTTTACCTTTTAACAGTGTGTATGTTAATATTTCAGGTCCTCGCTGAAGAAGCTCATCCCTTGGAAAACCTCGACCGCGGCGCGGCGCAGGAGTCCCTTAGCAAAGCTCAGTCTGAACTGAATTCTGCTGCCAACGACAAGGTAGGACATAACTTTTTTGAAGGTCTTTTTACAGTTTAACTTGTGGAAACATTACTAATGCTGGTAATTTGGTAGCATCTGGCATTATCTTTGAATCATAGCTTCACAAAGCTATATTAATGTGCTAGTGATTTTATAGGAGTTTTATATAGTTTGTAAATCAATGTGTTATTGCTAGATACTGAAACCATACCTCTGATTACCTCTTTGGACATGACCAATAGGTACTAACCTAACCTTAAATACATTTAAAGAACTGGTTGCAGTATTCACCTGTGAGATAATCATGTCATAACCATAACTCACCAATTCATTGGCAAAGCTTTCCAATAGTGGCAGTAAGTCGGTACAAGACAAGCAGTTCAATTTAGAGGACTGTGTTATGATAATGTTCTTGTTCCTTTATTCAACTACATTTTATGACTGTAGGCTAAAGCCGAAGCAGCTATCGCCGTGGAGGTCGCCGAAGAGATCCTGAAGGCGGCGTCTGGTTAATGTGTTCGCTCATCACTGCCACCGAACAGTTAGTGTTAAAAGAACTATTTAATATTTACGTTTCTGTATAAATAAACACCGTCTCCAGTAGAACATATGTATTTTATTTATTTCTATGTAAGTATTTTATAAGTGGTAAACAATTAAAACAATATTGCGTAGTTGATATTTGAGTAGTTTATTTAACACAAATCAAACACTTTGGTACAGTTAGTTAGCTGTGGTTATCGATGTCGTATCGCCATAATAATATTTATCAAACTTACTTTCAAGTAGCTGCAAACCAAACACACATCGACAAAAGCGAAAATATCATAAACAATTAACCCCTCTGCTGCCAATACAATTAAGATTATGGTACAAATTTTAATTGATTATTTATCATATCATTTTGAATAAATTTTATTTATTTTGTTCACATTTCAATTTTAACTAGATTTTTTCATTAAATCGAATTCTAATTGGAAGGTTAAGAGAAGATTCTGTTGCTAGGAAGTCGCGAAACCTAACTACAAGCCTACTTTGCGAAGCTTACACCACAATACACAACATATATTGGGAAACACCTATAAAATGACACTCGAGTGTCTTACACCTAGTCATCTTTGTATTATAGAAGGATAAAATTACGATTATGATTAATAAAAATGCACCTTACTGTACTAGATTAATGTTTTAAAAGATTATTTTAAATTCCATGTCAGCAGTGTTTGTTACGTTTCTGATGGTGTCATACATTCAGTAGTTCCTTGCTGTTCAGATAGGTAACTGTTTAATATTATCATTATTATGGTACGCTTCCTGTATTTCTTATTTCATTGCGTTTCAAAGAGTAGTTTAATTGATTATCATTAAATTTTACATAATAATGCATAACGTGTGTTACTAACTAGCTACGGATTATATAGTACTTTGTTTAAAAGTTGATTAATTACTAATAAAGAAATTTATATCTAAACTTATCCTAAATAGAATAATGCATAAATGCGAAAATCAAAACCAACATGTTTGACACAAATAGGATGTGTGGCAATAACGAAATGACAAAGAGAATAATTAAAACCAATAACGTTAAAAGGAAGCATCGTTACAACCATTCGGTTGTGGTTACCTAATATTACCACCCTAAGAGTATAAATAAAGTTTACGTCAATATTATTCCATGTAAAAATTAAAAAATGGGGTAAAAATACAAAATATCACATACATTATTACATGTTGAGCTTAATTTAAATCGAATCCGAAACACCCCCAAACCAGATGCATTTTACTGAAGCTATTTTTAAATTAAGCTAAACAAATAAGTTTAACTACAATTAAAATGACAGAAGAGTCTGTAGTAAACATCTATCAAAGTTGGGCACGTTGGATGAAGGTATATATAATGTGTTGGACAGGACATAAACGCGTCACCTATCTATTTAAGCAAATATATCAATTTGAGATAACTACCACAACCATAATTTTCTGCTTTTACATGGTAATTCTACAGTGACGCATCAGGTTTCTCTAATATGGGAAGGTAGAATCTAATTTGTACATGACCCAACTTGGAACTTTACTACAGGTAGAATAAAAAAAAAAGTTAATAACTAAATTGAAAAATGTCCAGCCAACTAAGTTGGGGTAAATTTAAAAGTAGTAAAATAGCAACACAAAAACGCGACACACAAATGAAACTTGTAAAAAGGAGTAGATTTGGCACGAGTATCACCATCTTGCTGCATGCTAGACCTAATCATAGAGCGAAGTTGCAAAAGAAGGTGTGAAAGATTTATACTGAAAGTTTCTGCTAAGCCTGCGAGCGGAACATCAGCAAGATGGTAATGGTCCATTAAATTAATTTATAAAATGTGCGTGTGTCGCCGCGCTGAGCCACGGGTCCACTTTACAGGTTACACTGCCACAGTATCGTAGGCTGTGAGTCCCCCCCGCCCGTGGACTGCTTGCTGGGGGATTGGGGTGGCTGCTTCTGGTCTGAAAACATAGTCCCAAAATTAATAAACATGTTAACGCTTACGTCTTCAATGTTTACGATAGCTGCCAGTAATTTTAACATTGACCCTTAATACATTTTTTATTTATTTTGAGAAGCAAACGGATTGAGCCATATATCGATAGACAGGCATGGATATACTTTTATTTTAAGCATTTGAAAGAAAACCATAGCACTGCTAATCTAGAGGGGTGAGTTTTTATATTTAAGGAACACCAATATGTCCGCCCGCTTGGCGTCTATTTACAGTGCTTTATAAATCTAATGGTATGTATAAAATGCAGCTAAAGAAAAAAATGGTTTGGGGAAACTATTCTTTGTACCCATATAATTAAATTATAAGCAACAAAATCCATCACGCACGGACTAAAAAGTAACAAGTGCCAGGGCTCTGTTCTATTTCATATTGGGCTATCTTCATATAAAGTAATGGGTATACATGGTATGTACATTTCATGCGTTCGTAACCGGCAACGCAATATTCACAAAATAAAATCAAACTAGCCGATGTATAAATAAATTATTCGCCTTACCATTCTTGGAGCAAAACAATAACATATTAGTGCACATTGGTTCAGAATGTTAGCCACAAAGGTTAATTACGAAACAAAAATATCAGGCAAAAATAAGGTGGATTATATTCATTTAAAAAATGTTCATTTTGACATACTTTGACTTACTGTTTCCTGTAGATCATGGATGCAGAACATAACACATGCTTAATAACGAGCATAGACTAGTACACAATGCTTTATTAGGTAAATATATCTATCACGTCACAATGTACTCGTGCTAGCGAACACACAAGGATCCCGGCATATGTATTAGTAGTGTATTCAGTGCGTGTGAGTATGACAGTGTTCAATCTTTAAAGGGACAATTTTGTCAACTCTCCTTTGGTATCTTAACTAGACTAAATAAGATTTTTAGTAATTGTCTTTATGCAGTTAAGGATATTAAGTTTGTAAATATTTCTGTCTGTGCTATACAATTTTTAATTTTTTTTTGTGAGACAGTGAACAAAAAATGTGTTTGAGTTATAGGGTACATTGTGCAAGGCCTATCAACTGACCTGTCAATGAGTTTCCTCATTTCCTCGCTGTGCAAGCCGTCCTTGGCAGTGTGGGCCCTTACTGCAACAACACACAAGTCACGACGCGCTCTATACTAGCCACGACACCTGGAGCCGCCTTCTACTCGACAACTCGAACAATAACCACATTACGTGCTCTAAGTTTACTAGTTGTATAATTTTATCATTCAGTGGTTATTGTTCGCGCATGTCTATCTCCAAAACACGTACTAAATATCTACATAATCATTTCAAATAGAATTAATTAGTTAACACAATCACGTCTAAGCACATAAATAGAAAGTTTAGATAGATTAATTCAAAGAAAAGTATTTAGTGAATTTTCCATTGTTGAATCTTGCACTTGTCAAAATTAATCGACCTAGTTTGGTTTTAAATTTTTATTGAAATCATGTCTTTAATTTTGTCAAGTGCTAAAACCAAAAAACAGTCAAAAGTACATAATTTTGAAAAATAAAGATAGGTAAGCCAATTACAAGAACGCTAATCTTGAAGCTTTAATTCAATTTGTTATTACTGATACAAATGTTGCATGCTGTCAGTCACAATAATTAGAAACATAAAGGAATCAAATAACTTGATCCAAAATTTTTACCGTCTTCTGTTCAGGTGACACCCAAGTGTGCATAAAGCAATTCAACAATCAATTTCAAATTAACACTAGAGATTTGTTTAAAATTTAGGTAGTTTTTAATAATAATAATATTAATATCAAATATTTATGTAAACCATACTTTTTTTGTTCTAGCTGCAAGTTTTGCTGGGTATTAATTTGTTTAAACGAGGTTAATTCTTTTTCAAAGGCTAAATATATTTATCAAAATGTATGTTTAAATTCGTCGTAAGGTGTACAAGTATTTTATTAAAATTAGTACTCAACAAAAAGGTGAAAATATTTTCTATTTATATTATAAAGCAGAATACATTAATCACTGAAAGCATTTTGACAAAAAGCATGATTCCCTTTTAGTTTATATGAACAGGTCCAAATTGGGCCCCTTTCAGAAGTTTTAATTCAATTCGTAGGAATACTGTTGGGAGGAAAAATAGATCAAAATCATTTTGTGTCTATTTCCAATTGTTTTTTTTAGTCGATGTTTAAGTTACGTACCGGGGTAGTTGCGGGGCTGGTCACATTCGGCTTCGGAAATTTCGTTCGAGTCCTTGCTCTCATTGAAGGAGGAGGAGCAGTTGTTGTCGTTGTTGGCGTTGCGCGGTGGGGGTGGGGGAGGCTCGGGAGATGCGCCGCACTTGCGTGTTCCTACACAAACCAATAATTAATTGTAAGAATGTACAATGAGATTCTTGACATTTTAAATGTTTCTGTCTCCAGAAAAAGCAGATCTACTTCCACTTCGCGTCGGTCAAATGCGTTTTTTCCCGCTCAAATGTCGATTTTCCTTTAGAAATCGATTACAATAAAAAATCTATTGTATCTCGTTAGTGACAGTTAAACTCATATAGCCAATAAAATCATGTTCTTACCCCAACATTCTCAAACGACACTTAACATTAAGCAGTTTTCAAAATTAATACCTAGTGTCTCAAAACTATTGTGCTGTAAAACGTGCGTCTTGATGATCTTACCGATGCTGGGGCGAGATCCGTAGTGGTCGGAGTAGGGAGTTCCATAGGCGCCGGTGTACTGTTCGTCTTCGGGAGCGCAGCAAGCGGGCTCGTCGTACTCGGGGCCGCAGGCGTACATCGGGCGGGAGTAACGGGCACGCTGCACGCAATGTACAGAGGGAATTTGAATTTGAATTTGAAATTTGAAGTTTTTTTTATCAAGGCTTGAGCTGTGTGCGTATCTACTTTTTTAAAGATATATAAGATGAACTTCTTATAAATATCAAGATTTTGACTAAGTTATATATAATACTTATAATCTACTGAAACATACTTGACAATTGCAAACAATATGACAGTTAGGAGGCTTACGTATTGATCCTCTTCAGCGCAGGTGGCCGGGTCGTCGTATTCGGGAGCGGTCGAGTAGATAGCGCTCTGTCCTCCCTGAGAGTTCTTGCGGGCATAACGGCTGTTGGCGCGGGGCTAATAACGACATAATACAAATTAAGAACCAGGTTTAAAAAGCTACATTGCCAAATTATGTCTTAGTCGTTTGAGAGGAGCAGATTGCATAAAATATTTTCTTTAGTCATTTGCGGTTCAATCTCACGAGTAGTATAAAGAGAAGGTACGTCGTATACTTATGTTAGATGCTACAAAATTAGATTCACAAGTTAGCACAATTAAAAAATAAGCCCAGAAGGGATTACCGAAAACGGTTTGACCGATTTTCAAAGGACATCATATGACATAGACTGTATTTAATTCTAAATAACAAGCACAAGTGTGAGAATGATGTAGAAAGATGTGCACGTTAAACGCGGCCATAGTAATAGTAATTGAAGTCGTCAATATGTAAAGAAAAGGTTCCCCACTTACCATGCTCTGTGAGCCGGCGCGGGAGTGCGCGGGGTGGTGCGGGTGCGGGTGCGCCAGCGTGCCGGCGTGCGCGGGGTGGTGGTGCGGGAAGGCCAGCGCCTTGCTGGGGTCCATCTCCTCGCGGAAGCCGAGCAGGTGGAACGTGGCGTAGGGGCAGATCTCGTCTTCCATGCCTGTTCACACATAATAAAACACACGTTACCAAAAAGATCGGTCGCGCGAATACGCAATCGTTGCGTTCATATGTCACTCATTTGTTTGGAAGGCGTCCTCTGTCGACGCGACCACGCGTTCGGATGCGCCGAACAAAATGAACACGACGATCGCGTTGGGATTAGGACGCAGCCTTAGACATGTCAATTTTGATTATAGCCACGGAGTAGTAACGGTTTGGAGTGCTGATTCGGGAGAACGCTGTGTCTGCTGAAACAGCAGCTTAGCTTACTGATTCAAAAGAGGGAATATAATGCGAATCAGTACTCCAATTTGTGAACTATTCTGTGGTTCCATTGGATTAGTAGCAGTGTTACCATTCACTGGAATATGATAGAAATAGTAGATATTCCTTAACTGTAGGTAATCCATGCTAAAAATAAATGTGTAGTAATTAGTTGTCACTCAAAAACACGCAACAAACAAATAAATATATCTTATCAAGTATTTTACCTATGTATATTTGTAGAACTAGTATCAGTAGATAGTTCACAATGCTATAGTCTATATTCTCGCGCATTTTTGTTGTTGTTAATGTAGCTATGTGTTATAGTAATCATCGAAATATCTACATTTTGCTAAAAGCAAATAAAAATAACTAGGGTTAGAAAAGTGCAAACAAAAATAAAATAATACCAAATACATAAGTAGTTATCATGCAAAAAAACATCTATAATAATCGATCTCATACTCACTCATTTGTTGTTAATACCTAACGATTATCATTCACTTGGAAACCAGATTTGTATGGTCACCCCAATCTGTATTATACGTTTTATTTACAATAATAAATTGTAAGTATAATACAAATGTTGTGACCTTTTTTTTTGTCCTTCATAACATGAGCATAGAAACAAAATCTACTTTAGGAAATAGTTCAAGTTTAACTCTATTTGTTTAATAAGTGTATCAGGCTACGGCTGTAGATATCTGCTGGGTGATAACCAGTGATCGCAGTAGGCAGAGCTATTTTTTGTACTTGCAATACGTTGTCTTAATATGGACACTCCCGGAATCCCGGGATTTGAAATACATATTATTAAATAAGTTAGAAACTACTTTGTAAAAAGGTATTCACGTCTTAAGGAATTATGGATACATAATCCCTCCTCCCCTGCGACGGGTAGGTATAAGACGGACAGGTTTCAGGTTAATGAAATTAAAAACTTTATTTTTTAATGTATTTTTTTTTAATTTTATGTACCAATTTTGTATAAACAAGTACTCGCGTTACACCTGAGCGGCAACATCGCGCGTGTTAGCATTGGAAATTAGCAGCGCTTCGCTGATGTTAGTTTGACAACGTCGTGCGCTCACTGCCAATATCTCAAGACAAGCTTTCTTTTATCCTTGTTAATAAAAAAACAATTTCTATTTTTTCGAATCCCGGAGTTTCAGTAAGAATCCCGGGGCATGTCCATATTAACATCAACGTTTGCGGTCATTGAACCAAAATAGTTCTACCTACTCCGATCACTGGTGATAACTATTTGGTTACCCAGAATTCGCCACTATACAGGGTGTAAAAAGAAAAGACACATCACATAGCCGTTATCTACACATTGTGTGCATCAAACTAAGTAACATTTAACAAAACTTATTGCTTGGAATCGACTTTTATTGTTGGTATGAAAAGTCGCTGTATTCGGCAGCGCGCAATGTAACGCACACAGAACATAGTGATACGGTCCAGTACACAAAAAAAATCACTATGACGGGAAGAACAAGTGACTCTCGGCTTCGTTAAGCGTCTTTTCACACCCGTTATAGTCCCAAGTCAGTCAAGATACATCTCGGTTTGTGTCCTGCCAGTTTTTACTTGTATGCTCATGTACTCTGCATGCGGCCCCACTGACCTGTGGAGGCGGTGTCTCCGGATCCCGCGCGGCGCAGGCGCGGGCGCCGCACGCGCTCGTAGTGATGGCGGCGCGGGTCCCACGTAGAGTGCGCGCCCACTGAACCACACTAACGTTACGCATGCGCTAACACCCCGCTACACCGCTCTAGAATCCGCCCACTCACTTTTCAGATTGTCACAATTGTGCTACGTCGGAAACAGAGGCCGTATAGGGAATTGTCAGTCTCCAGTGCGAAAAAGGGATGGCGCTATTTGTCCTGTATAGTTTAATTTCTTTCTACCACTTCCGTTAAAGACCCCAGATCGTCACTGTCGTCGATCGTATTGCAATTTTCAAGATTTTCAGGCCTCAACTGCTGGCCAAAAATAATATGTTGAAGAAATGTAATTTGACAGTTGAATGTGAGTGAGATTATACTTGAGACGATACCATAGAAATTTAGGGGAATTACGTGTGTGCCAAACCGTCATATGAACATAGCTTCTGAGTTCTGCACTTCTGCTAGAGCCGCCAGTCATGTTGCATAACATTAGAATGAATAAATTGTTCTTTTAAGGGCACTATGTAATTATGACGAGATTGGCAAAACGTCAAGCTGAAAATGATAAAAATTTAAAGTAATCAAATAGGCAAAGCTAAAATAATCATAAGGGTTTGAACATCTATAACTTGCAGGTAAAAAGTTGCGAGTGATATTTCTACATAAATTAAAATTTATAATAGCTGGGCCCTCTTTGTAAAATAAATTTCCTGATACCTTTACCGGACAACAAAAATGTACAACATAGCTTTCACCTGACATTCACCAGTAAGATATCTAAGAAGGTAAGAGAGAAGAAATATTAAAGCACAGAGAAGAATCATAGCAAAAGTCGTGCAGTAGAAAGAGAAGTAAAAGAGTGTTAATATAACCGTTACCTCTTAAAATATCGACGCTTCCTTACAGGTGAGGAGCAGCTTAATTCCTATCACTTGATAACATAGGGTGCTTTGTGTGGGTTGAAAGGTCGAGAGAAATACGTAGGTAATACAGTCACGTCCTGATTTAGGCCAAGTACCAACGTAAAGCGCGTTAAGTCGAAACAGCGCGCTGAATGATCTCTAGGCACGCGATTTTTAAGCGCGCGTCAGTTTTGACATAGGAACTGGGCCATCTAGTCATACAATCACGCCCCGATTTACGTGATTTTTCTGCGTCCACATGCGTTGCCAATTTGTCATGTGTTTTAACGTTAACTTTGAGATACGACTGTATTTAAAAATTTGCAGTGATTAGTTTTGTAGTAACAGCTGCAGCGGCATCAAGAGTGTAACGTGTAAGACGCTGGTGTGGCATACTCACTGATGACAGCCTGTCGCTTGACGCGGTCGCAAGTGTTGTAGTTGGAGCCGGGCACGGGCGGCAGCTTGCGGTTGGGCGGCGCGATGTAGCCGAGCTCGTCGCGCAGCCCGCCGCGCTTGTCCAGCGTGCCGCCCGCGCCGCCCAGCGCGGCCTGCGACGCGTTGTATACTGCGTCGTCTGACACCATTCATTAGATAAGTTGAGGAAGTTATTTTGTAGTTAAAGTTAGATGTTGTTATGTCACCGATTAAATGTGAGTTCTTTACGCAGATAGCACACCTCCGCCGCGAAACCATAGCAGCTAAACCGCAGTAGTTTAATTCAACTGGCTCGCGTCATGTTCCGCTACTAGAAAATCGAGTAGCGGAACATGACGCGAGCCAGTTGAATTGAACTACTGCAGTTTCGCTGCTATGGTTTCGGGGCGGAGATGTGCTACCGGCGTTAGTTTTGTTTATTAATGACGAGCAAATTATATTAAACTGTGAATTTGGTAAATCAAAATACAACACTAGAGCTTCGAATGTAGTTCATGCTAAGGATGAGTATATTATGTTAAAAAATAAAGTCAATGGGTAAAGTATGTTACAAAATTGTTAACTAGATGATTAATGATTCAAAATTGATGAGGTCAAAATTAATTTAAATATGAGAAAATTGGAAATTGGGTGAAATAAATAGTAATAAAGCGGTGTGCCATGCCACCATACATACAATACATGTCCTTCTGACCTCGCAGGCGGTGCGGGGTGTTCCTGCGAGCTAAGGTCAGACAGATCACCACCACGCCTACAATGAAGACCACAACCGTAGCCAAAATGGGTACCAAGACTTCAGGTTCAAGCCAAGCCTTGATCCAGGGGGGCAGTTCCTTGTCAGAACCGATGTTGCCAGGTAACGGAGCAATAGTTCCTATAATACACAAAAATCAGTAGATATTTACCTTTGTGATGGTCCCGGGCGCCTCGTACCACGCAAACGACTACGATAGCAATGATGATGACAAGTATCGCGGCCACTACGGGCACGATTAGGTTAAGGTGCGACAAGATGATCTTGATAGTCTGTTCCGTGGTAAGAGAGCCGTCGCCGACCTCGCGCGCGGGCGCGATCGTACCTGAAATGCAAGGCCCACGTTACAAGAGCTATTTATTTTGAACTAAAAGACACCGGAAGAATGATTAAATTATAATAAAAAGGCGATGCATTTCAGGTACGTTTTTGATGTAATAATCGATATGCAGTAAAAGGGCATGCATTATGTAATGAACCTAGCGGTATAGTTTTAACTTCGTCTTCTTTATTATTAAAAAACCGGCGAAGTGCGTGTCGGACCACGCACAATGAAGGGTTCCGTAGTTAGGATGAATTTATCCCAAGAACAAACTTAACATTGTAGTTGAAAAACATTCCAACTGGTCTCCCATACATTCCAACTGCAAATGTAAGTTTGTACGCACTATACTGAGAAATTTACCATATACCATACCATGTTATTTTTAGACTTTTTATTATAAGTTTTCCTGTAATCTATGGGTAAAGAACCATTTTTTGTATTTTTTTTCAAAATTTTAGTGTCAGTAGTTTCGGAGATAACGTGGGATGGACAATTTTCTTAAATATCTTTAAAAGAATTTAAATTTAAAATTATTAAAAAAAATTGAGATCCTCACAGCAAGCCCTTTCATTTCATATGTCACACGGTACAGTTTGCAAAACTTTTATTTTTACTTTTCTGTTTGCCCCCAAAAGGTGACTCAAAATTCATTTATTTACGTTACATGTCCGTGTTGGGGTGACAGAAATTCATGTGTACCAATTTAAATTTCAACAAAATTGGTCCAGTAGATTCGGAGCAAATTGGCTGTGACAAATGGACAGACAGACAGACAGCCAGCCAGACAGACACACGAGTGATCCTTTAAGGGCTCCGTTTTTTCTTTTGAGGTACGGCACCCTAAAAAGTAAATGGCGTATTTGTGATTTCTAAAATGTGTTTGTCATTTAAACGATTACTTACCGCCGGTTATAGTGAGAGTTGCAAATTCGTATTCAGCGACATTGAATCCAGCGTTGTTGTGGGCGGTAATCCTCAACACATACCATGTTGCAGGTTCCAGATCTAAAAACGAAAAAATTCAACATTAAAGCGATCCTTTTGTTTAATGTACAGCATATTGTAATTATTTTGTAAGAGTACGCACCTAGTACTACGAAGTTTCCGCCAGGTTTCACAGCGTTTGAGATTTGATTCCATTCAGCAGCGCCCCTGTAATAAACATTGAATTTTACTAGTTATAACATAAGCCTGCACTACACCACTAAGGCGGAACACATCGTGGAGTTACTAGAATCGCACCGCCAACTTCAAGGCGTTCGTCGTGCGAGTACCGAACTGTTATCTACCCCTCGTCATGGAAGAAGACGTGGTGTTCCGTCTCTTCTGAGGACAAGTTCCACAGGACAGCACAAAGTCAAGCTAATGCAAAGTGAAGTGCTACTAACATAGTCTAAGCCTTATTTATTAACACAAGTTTTTGTTTTTTATTAAAATATGTATGTTGAAGGTTAATGTATTTTTCTATGGACCGGTGTCGCCTGAAATAAATGGCATTATTATTATTATAAAAGCAAGCCTAACATTTGGATATCACACACAGGTTATAATTTGTCTTGACTTATACCGGCCATGTTTCAATTCATTATTGAAACATTTTTATCCATTAGTTGTCGATCGTTCGGCACATCGAATTTTCGCTACTTGTGCTTAGATCGATACACATTCTCTAGTGTGGATAAGGATTTAGGCTCTGACTGACTAGATTTTGTGAATGTGAGAACGTTGTAGGCTTAACAGACTGTAGATCTGTCGACCATTTTCTATCTTGCTAAGTACCTGGTACTTGTTGATAGGCCTACACTGTCCTCTCATACCTATTAACTCTGTAATTTGAAAGCATTGTAAATACCATTTACTTTTAAAAGAGTAACCATGGAGTTTCTTGCCGGCTCTTCTCCATAGGAAACGACCAATTGGAACCGTGCATCTAGCTTCTGACGTTTCATAAGTGCCCTTATAGGTTTATGTGAAATAAAATATTTTGAATTTGAATTTGAATTTAGACCTATGGGTAGGTAGGTAGAGACCGTAGAACCTAAAATTTTGCGCCCCTCCATTAAAATTCCTATACAAATATTTGAAATCTGTATATGTCGCAGTAAGATGGTTGAAGCCTTGTTATTGTTATATCCCTAGGGATATCTAGTGATATAGCTATATACCGTAATATAGTTATATGAAAGCGTCTTACTAGGAATATAAGTATTAGAGCACTTCGACCAAATAGGTTACGTGGTTAGAACTGTGACCAACTATGTCGAAATTGGTCGCAGTAAGAAAATTAGGGCACTCCGACAGTTATGAACAGCTTTCATATAACTATATTACGGTATATAGCTATATCTCTAGGGATATAACTTTATCTGTTTCAACAATCTTACTGCGACATATACAATAAACAGTGAAGGAGCGTGCAATTTTAAATTAGACTATCCTTACAATGTTATAAAGTCATAGTGCCATTAATTTATTAATTAAATTATAGCTCTCCAACGACTTACTCACTAAACACATACAGTAACTAATTTTGGAGTTTGTGGATTAAGGTGAACTTGTCATCCACGGACCAACCCCGGCAAGCGTAGCTTAACCTGATGGATCGACCCGTGCAGATGTTATTACTTAATCACAATTTATTTTTGCAGATGATAGCCCAATTCTTGAGGTAGGCTATAGACTTAAGGCGAGGCGGCTAGAGCCGAGCAAAAATAAAAAAGTCAGAAAGAACGTTAAGCGAAAACGAAGTAATAGCGTGGGCAGGCGATACGATGCGACGCGATGGGTCGAAGGAACAAGAAATTTCACGCGAAGTCAGAAGAAGCAGAAGCTAGTAAAAAATAAAATACAAAATATACAGGTCGAGGAGATTAATAAAACTCATGAATAAAATGTCACGACGGACTTACTTCTTCTTATTCTCGACGACGAAGTGGCTCATGGGGCAGCCGCCGTCCAGCCACTGCTTGAGGTGCAGCGTGACGGACGAGCTGCCCACCTCGATGAAGTCGGCGGCGCGCGGCACGGGCGGCTTGGAGCCGCGCGTGCGCGCGATCACCACGTCCGACGCCTCGCCCGTGCCGATGCTGGGGACGGGGTACGTTTTTATGCTGCTTGTACTTCTTTTGGTATGAAGAGAAGCTGTTATTTCGTCAACCATTTCGTTAACTAATGATACCACTTGGTCAATGAAACTCTCAGATGTGTATGTAGCTCGTGTCACCGTGGCGGTACCTTCATACGAGCCGCGCTTGCTCGGATAAAACCATAAAACACTTAAGAGAGAACAGGGCGTGCGATTCTCCATACAAATGTATTCTCCGTTTTTCTTCCTGAATAATGCCTCTAAAGCAATCTTTTTTTTTTTTCATAAAGTCAAGGTCTTTTTTTTTTCAGCAACTTATCGGTAAAGAAAATATGACCCTCCAAAAATTACAAAAATGCCCCATTTTTACCGTCGTGATTAGAGGAGTACCAGACAAATCCAAAAAGTTTTTAACATAAATGAAAATGATAAGAACCTAGGCGTAAATTTTCTTAAAAATTTAATGTAAAAAATAATTGAATCGGTTGTTTTCGAGGAGAAAAAAGGGGAATACGAAACGTCGATATCGTCAATTTTTTGTGATATAATTGATATGTAGCTATCCCTATCGCACTCTACGTGGGCATACTTGAGGTAAGAAGACGACAATAGTTTCTTCTAATAACTATTTTTCAAATTCCTCGCAGCCCCTGTTCCCTCTTAAAGTTTGATATAATCGTAATGTTGATTAAGTTAGTCTGTCGTAGTAACATTGATTAAACGCTTTTCATAATTTATTAGCGAGGGACGTATCCAAAAAATTCGTTTTACACTTTTATAAGTTCTGGTAAAAACAATCGATTATCGACTAACCGAGATTTTTGTCATGCCATAGTTCTAAAATAATTTGTGAAGTGTCGTGCAAGTCATTCATTATTCCTGACGTTCCTGAGCAAACTAATATAGTTAGTTACTTACCCATTGTAAGCCGTAACGTAGAGTTGATATCTGGATCCACAGAACAAGTTTTCTAAAGTGTATGTGTCAGTAGTGCTTGGAATCTGAAAGAAAGAAAACATACATTTTAAGTCGGTCGCCCTTTTCTAACTAAAACTCTCGTTTGAAATTCGGCAAAAATTATAAACTTCCATACAAACTTTCATTTTACCAAACATTTATTTAATATATTTAAAGGATGAGTTTTCAAAAATCCTTCCTTATTGCTCACTTATGCTATAAAAGGAACTCTTATGCAAGATTCCTCTAGACCCAGCGGTTTTGCCTGTGCGTTGTCTGTCAGTGAAAATGAATGAATGGATTTAAGATTGCATGCTGTTCTGACCCCAAATAAGTTGGGAGTTAGAGCAGGTGGATGATGATATATCTGTGATTCAAACCATAAAATATGCAACTTCAAGATAAATTGCCGAGCAATATAAAATAGTTACCTGTACGGTTTCCCAATCTCCGAACTCTTGTTTGTAGTGGATGGTGTATCCGGCGGCGGGCGACTGGTCGACGTCAACAGACGGCTTGAGGCGCAAAGTGAGCGACGACACGGACGAAGATGCGATGCTGAGTTGCGGTGGGAAGGGGGGAGCTGGGGGGAAATACGTAAGTCTTTTTAATTTATTTGTTCACATTTAAGCTTATTATCACAATTTTATTTTCGAGCCGATAGTAAATGTTATTATGTTAAATAAGTTGAGCCCAGTAGGTGGCCACGCCAATCGCGGCATCAGTGGCGTTTTTTAGGTCCTCAGAAGTGCATGTGTCCTCAGGTGTATGGGCACTTTGGACACTCTTATCATATGAGACATGGTCACACATTCAAATCTTTCTAAATACAGCAACAAATGGGAATGCCCCGAAACATCTTAAGAAAACGAAGGGTCTCACAGCACTTAATGCTAGCTTAAATTAAGAAAAACGTAATCACAATCAGCGTATTTACCGAGAACAGAAAGGGTATGCGTAACGGTATCAGTTCCGAACTGGTTGTCGACATGGCAGGAGTACTCGCCGGCATCCTCTCGAGCCACGCCAGCGATTTGCAGGGATCCTTCGGGCAATTGACGGACGCGTTCCGAAGCTTCCAATGGGTGGCCTTTCACCTAGGAATTTAGAAAACAATATATCCAGGAGAGCTTAAAATAAAAAACAAAATCGGCACAAAAGAGATATTTTTGAAAGACTTGTTTTTCCGCAGCACAAACCTGTATTATACCGAAATAGGTCCAGCTAGCTAGACAGTAAGTAAAGTTCGGAAAAAAAAAGTCTTTCCCGTAATTTTTGTAAGCATGACCAAGTCTTAAATAAGCAATCAAATCTGAGATAACATATTGTTGAATAGAAAAATTTATGAATTTATAAATACCTTCCACAAAATGTTGGGAGGAGGAACGCCGACGGCCAGGCAGGGCAGTTTGACATCCTCCTTGTAAGTGGCGGTGAACGATTCATCGAAAGAGGCGATCTTGGCAGGTACTGAAGCAAATATAACACAAAAACAATATAAAAGTAGCGGAACATAATGCAAAATAATGTAAAGACATTAATGTAAAAGGAAACAATAATAACTGTTAAGTATACTAGTAATTATTATGATTCATCTTGATACTAGACGGCTAGATTATAATATTGCTAAGTGGATATAGTATATTTTTTAACATTTGTAAATTTTCTGCGTTGTACCAGAAGATGTCCTTAAACAATGAAGTCTTAAGGGTCAATTTACCTTTGTCGCTGGGGCTGCAGGACGCGGTTGCTGAGGGCTGGCCTTCACCAATGATGGTTGAAGCGGTAACCCAGAAGTCGTAACGTCCGGCTTTCAGTTCAGTTGCGGAGTAGCTCGTTTGAGAAGCGGGTACCTATAACACAAAAAATCTTGTTAGTTATCTTCTTCTGCTAACGCGTTTGCATGATCTTTTTAATGATACTTCATGTCGTGGTAATAAAATTAGGCAGTCAGCAGGTTGGTAGTGGGGC
The DNA here is from genome assembly GCA_949128155.2 of Xanthia icteritia. Lineage (NCBI taxonomy): Eukaryota > Metazoa > Arthropoda > Insecta > Lepidoptera > Noctuidae > Xanthia > Xanthia icteritia. The sequence goes on from OX421930.2 coordinate 12,316,312, forward strand.
TGACTGGCCAGGGGTTGCACGAGGGGTTGTTGTATATCGTCCAGCTCTCAGCATTACCCCGCGACTCTTTTTTCATAAACGCCAATATATCGTCTTTTGTTTCAGAAAACAGGTCGAAAAGTGATAACAAACCTTATTAGGATGAGGTTCGGCGTTTTGCGCTTGAGTGTAGACGTTGTAGTGAGTGACGACACCGTTGGGCTGCGCGGGAGGCCTCCACGAAACTAGGATCGAGTCTTGTCCCATAACCAGGGCCTTTACAGCGCGAGGAGCTTCCGGCACTGCAAAGTAACCGTTATGTTTGAATTAATAAAGTCTATTTCTTTTTGAATTTTGTTCCAATTGCCTCCTCGATGATCAACACTCACCGTCTTGTTCAGTTTGGCAGTGAATAGGAGCAGATCGTACGCCATCGCCTCCGTTGGTAGTCGCAAGCACTTCCATCGAATAGTTTGTGAATTTCTTAAGTCCATGGAGAATAGTTTCGCTACTAGCCGTAATCTTGGTGTCTTTTGACTTCTCATCTAGAAATAAGTATAAGTACTAATTATTTGGAGACCTTTACACGCTTAATCTTTCAGCTTTAGTCCGTCGACGTTATAATGGAAAGTTTTGTATGTCACTTACCATACCAGGTTTCGCTGGGTCCATAGATTACTTTGTAAGCCTTGATAAGTCCGTTAGCGGCGGCAAGAGGGGGGGAAACCCATGAAACGCGGATGGTTTGCGCAGTAAGCGTGGTGCAGAGAACGTCTTGGGGCGAGGCAGACGGTGCGCCTTCAGCGGTGTAAGCTCGTACTTCGCCGGATATTGGACCCGATCCCATCTTGTTGAAAGCTTGTACTACGATCGCGTATTGGGTGTATGTCCTGGAAACAAAATAAAATAATAATAAGTTGTTTGTTAAAATCAGGTCGTCAGTTATGTATTGTTGGTAATTTCATAAGAGCTCGTAATCAATATGCCTTGCAATTTGAAGAGCTACTTTTTTGCACTATTATGTCTGTAATAGGCAAGATAAAGACTTTGGTAGTCAGTACTTACTTCAAATTCAGAATGTCCATGTGGTGTTCCTTGCCCGATTCCTTAGAGATATCGACAGTTTCAAACACGAATGACTTGTTGCTTGAAGCCAGTTTGTAGCCAACATAGTATCTGGAAAATTAAAACATCACTTTTATTTTTCGTTTCTTCGAAACAAGAGATCGGAAGTAAGAAGTTATTCGATTGTCTTGTACCCCTGGAGTTCGCCGTTCCAGTCCTGCGGTGGGGGAGGCTTCCAGGTGACGCGGAGAGTGTGCTTGTCAACGGCATCGACTTTGCAATCTTGTGGGGGACCGGTGGGGGCTTCTTCAGCAGTGATAATGGTGACAGTTTCAGATGGCTCAGAAGTTCCCAGTTCGTTTTCAGCGACGATCCTGATGTGGTAGGCAGTGGCTGGTCGTAAGCTAAATACTCCGGCTTCAGTCGCGTCTCCAGGTACAAGAACTCTGCAAAAATAAAATGGTGTTAAATATTTGTATGGAAAAATCGACATCAGTTATGTAAGAGAAACTTGTGGAGTACCTGTCAATATCTTTTTCCCAGTTACCCTTGGCGCGTTTGTATTCAATGAGAAACTTCTTGATTGGTGAGTTACCATCGTAAGGTGCGGCCCAAGACAGTTGCACGGTCCTTCCAGATTTGTCTAATACCTTCAAACCGTAGGGCGCTTCGGGAACCTCTGTAATGTTACTTAGGGTTAGTATCATTGAATATTTTTTTACTACGGCATATGTTTGTTTAATTATCTTTTACCTTGTATGATCATGTTGATGCTGGTATCATCAGATCCAAAAGCGTTGGTAGCGACGCAAGTAAAGAGAGCGCTGTCAGATCGTTCGGTTCTACGGATGCTAAGGTCGGATACAACACCTCCGGGCAGAATTTCTTCGCGAATAGTGTAGCGTGGGTCAGATTTGGGCTCAAGACGTTTGTTGTTCATGTTCCAAATGATACCGATTGGCTGTAAATAATAATTAATGTTATAGTCTTTTTGAGTTTGTTTATTTTTGTTTGTGGACTTGTCTTAGATTGTTACCTTTTCTCCTTTAGCTTGGCACTGCAGAACAGCTGGTTCACTTCGGCGGGCAGTTTGATTCCTCATTTTAATTTCGAATTGAGGTGGGGCTGAAATTTTAAAACACAGATTTATAATATTAAACCGTGGCGAGCTGGTCTTAGCGTAGCTTTTTCATTTTTTAGCTTACCTTGAACGCTAATAAGAATAACGGCAGACAGTCCTGATCCAATTCCATTAACAGCTTCACACAAGTAGTAACCCTCATTCGTCTTTTGAATATTCGCAATGGCCAAAGTTCCATCCTCAACTTTTACATTAGGGTTGTTTGGCTTAAGATCTTTGTAATCGCCAGGGGTATCACCTAAAAATATTATACAAGATATTTTATGTCTGTTTTGAAAATTCTGCTCTAGTTACGAAAACAATAAGTATAACGATTATAATTACCTTCAGCCCGTTTCCATGTGACTTGGGGCTTAGGGAAACCATCGGCTTTACATTCAACTTTAGCATCAGAGCCTTGAGCAAATGCCTTATCAGTGGGCTCAATAATCCAGCGGGGGGGAACTGAAATATCACCGATAGGTTATAGCACTTGCACTGTCTGCTACATGAAATAAGGGCCAAAATCTTTTTGATTACTTATTGACTTTCATTCTCTATTTATTTGTTTATGTTTATAGAGAATGTTTGAATTACAAATAGTATGAGATTGCAAAGTTATCGCTTTTTGTATCACTTAATTATTGTAATTTAATTTAATTTTACACAAAAAAAATGTCAGCGAAACAAGACTATTTATTTTACGTTTTAAGGAAAATATTTTGTTCACATCAAGAAACGCTTTTTAATCTCGTATTTGTCCTTAATTTAAACTTAATTAGTGTTGCTAATAATGATACAAAATCTCTTCCTTAATAAACTAGGGGAATCTTCTTTTATTGACTTTATTTGGGAATATTTAAGTATAGTGAACTATATTTTTTATAAATTGCAATAAAATACGGAAATAATATTATATTAAGTAATAATATTTAGAAATGTTTGACCTCATAGAAATTGGCATTTTTTTCTTCGATTGCTTCTACTCTAGTTCATGTATACTTAAATATAATTATATCTTCTGTAAAGCTCCTGTAGCGACTAGGTATTGAATATAGTTTCAGAGATACTTCATAAGCATTGTATAAATAAAAAATATTTGTATGTGATTTAAGGCGGCGCCATAGAAGCTTTAAAGACGAATGTAATACAAAGATCGCAAAAAAAAAAAAAAAAAAAATGGCATGTCTATCTACAAACCATATATTATTAAATTGGATATAAATAATAAAACAAATTATAAATACCAAGCATATCTAATCTCCACCATCAACAATCAAAGCAACGCGCTACAAATGTGAAGAAATAATGCGTTTGTTTATTACTGACTGTGTTTATCAACACATTATTTCAACAGACAATATACATAATATTAGTAAGCCAAGCAACAAGCTAATAATTAATGGCAAATACGCAATTAATTTAATGAAACAAATATAAAAAAGAAAGGAACCCAAAGGAGAGGAAGGTGTAAGGATCAAAATAAAATGCAAGGAGTGGATGAAAAGGGTACGTCGATGATAGCCGCAGCCGGTTCCTATGGAAAGCATTCAAAACGACTGATCTAAACCCTGTCTCGAGATTGATAACGAAACGTTTACGTTATCACCTAAACGTGATATGAATAATATAAACAAATTAAGACAGCTATGAATAATTGTAAGTTTCATTTATCTACCGATCAACGATATTTTGGATTTTTTTTTCTTTAAAAGTAACGGAATAATTAAAGCATATAATATCGAATCTACGCAAAGCTGGTCCGTGCTAGGATGAAGGGTACACAGATGCGTGACGTATACCATGGACTTCTAGAGAGGCGGTATAGTTGGACATGCCAGCGGCATTGCGCGCGATACACGCATACGATCCGCTGTGCGACCAACTCGCCGGGTCGATCAGAAGCAATGAAGCTCTCTGCGCAATTTTAGTGGCCGTCACGCCGGCTTTCTCCTTCAAAGGTTGCCCTTCGAAGTACCACTGAATATCGAGAGGTTGATCGCCCTCCGAGACCAAACATGTAACTTGACTGGCCTGCCCCGCAAACAGTGGAGTCTCGAACGAGAATGGAACTATGCGAGGCAGTACTGGAAATAACCATAGATTTTTGGGTTAGATCAATTAGGATACCGTCGAGGCAGGCAATGTTAGCGACTGTGAGAAAATAGGTATAGAACGGTGACTGTGAACGAACTGTCCTTTCAGGTGCGATATTGTGATGTTAGTTCCCATATTATTCGATTCAGTTGGCATCATAGCATTATCAAATTTAGACGTGCCGTTGACGACGAGTGTCGCTGCATATTCTACGCGGCCGGCCGCATTCTGCACGATACACGTGTAGTTCCCTTGATGGTTTGCGCTCACGGAGTTGATGGTGAGGACGGAAGCACGACGACTGAGTGGCATCGTCGTGATGTCTCGCTGGAGGCTCGAGTCCAAAGTCTCGCTGCTGAATGTCCATGATATGTCGAGAGGTAGATCTCCCTTGGTGGCAACACAATTCACTACAGCCGTGTCGCCCGGGTTGAATGGCACCTCACCGAAATTAAACGGCATTATCAACGGTGGAACTAGGACAGTAAAAATGTATGGTAAAGTGAAATTAGGAAATTAAAGTTTGAGGTTAAAAGGACGGAAGCGTAAAAATTGACACTTTTTGTTCGCACCCTTTACAACCAAATCGGTGGTATGCGAAACGACGCCCGCAGCATTACTCGCAGTACAATTAAAAAGCCCTGCGTGTGTTGCATCCACTGACTCAATGGTTAATACGCTACTTCTTCGGTCGTTGGTACTAACACGAACTCCGAGAATGGATTTGGCAGATTGATTATTGACAGTCCAGTCAATAAGAACCGGTTGATCCCCATGGGTTACTATACACTGAAGTGCAAAATAATCCCCAAGAAAAGCCGGCTCTGGGCCGGCTATGAAAGGTGCAATCTTGGGAGGAACTGAAACAAAGTTTATCTAAATGACAAAATTATAAGTTTCTACCATAAATGAAACTAACCGTAAACAACTAAGTCAGCTGAATGGGTATTACGGCCAGCACGATTCTCCCCGATACATGTATATGAACCGGCGTGTTTGGCGTCCACAGATTCTATTATTAGTAAGCTACTTCTTTTGGAATTGGTCACAACATAATTGCTATTCCTCTGAGATATGGATTGTCCGTTAACCATCCAAGTAATAGTGAGTGGAAGGTCACCATAATTTATAGTGCATGCAGCCTGTAAATATTCTCCGACGTTGGTGGGTTTTTCGCTGAATGTAAATGGCAAAATGTTGGGAGGAACTGGAATGTCATAATTAATTGAAAGTGAAATTGAATATATATTTGAGAAATAACCGAAAAATCTGATTATATAACGATAAGGACACAAAATAAAACTAATTTACTGAATGAGAAATAATTAGGCACCGTTAATTATCAAAGTAGACGTGTGATAGTGGACTCCTGCTTCGTTTTCCGCAACACAAGTGTAGTTTCCAGCGTGATTGTGTGCTACTGAGGCTATGCTTAGAATAGCACTTCTCTCGCCTATGTGAAATACGGTCACTCCAGATCTGGGTTTAATAGGTTCGTCATCGAATAGCCATTTTAGTCGCAGTGGATGGTCTCCCTCAATAACAGAGCAGGGGGTTGTTACTATTTGTCCGGAGTTCATTGCGACTTCGCCGAAAGAGAAAGGTTGGACCACAGGAGGAACTAAACAGAAAGCAAGCACATCCGAGCTATAACGTTTTAGTACCAATAACGTTGAGAAGAGCCGTGTGCCTGGTGGTGCCTGCCCTGTTCGTCGCAGTGCATGTATAGTTGCCACTATTAGGTCCCAAGGCGGTCGGTATATCGAGGACAGACACGCGTTCGCTTAAAGTTGTAGTTTTTACACCCATTCTGCGGGTGACAGGGTGCCCTTGGAAGCTCCAGGAGATGTTCAGAGGTGTATCGCCTTTCGAAACGTGACAGTCGAGGTGCACAGACTCTCCCGCAAATACGGCTTCGTCTAACTCAAAAGGTTTGATGTGAGGGACGACTGAGTAAAGAAAATATTGCAACGTTAGTAAATATGTAAATAAGGCGCATGCTGCGACATCTAGTGGAAATACCCTTAATGTTGAGTGTAGTGGAATATCTATCTTCTCCCGCTCTATTTCTGGCGATGCAGGTATAATTTCCACTGTGGGCTCCCGTCACAGATGCAATAGATAAGAAGGATGTTTGCTCCGCCATTTTCATGGTTTTAATTCCCATATGAGTGGATAAATCTTTGCCTTCGAATGTCCATGTTATAGACATCGGTCGGTCTCCTTTACTGGCGTGGCAGGTCATTTGTACTGATTCTCCGTAATAGATGGATTCTTCAATTTCAAACGGTAATATATGGGGAGGGACTGATAAAGGAAAAAGTGTTTTCTAAATATAAATCTAAACGTGCATTATATCTATACACTTATGGAACAATTTTCTTACAGTATCTATTGTACTAGGGGAACACATCCAATACCATGAATATTGACGAGGACAGAGTGATATGCGCGTCCGGCGCGGTTACTGGCCGTGCAAGTGTAGTTGCCGCTGTGCTGGCCCATAGCAGTTGGAATACTCAGGACTGAAGCTTTTTCTCCTAACTTAGTAGTTGTTATGCCCATATTATTATGATAAGGGATTTCATGGCCTTCGAAACTCCACGATATTTGAAGAGGTCGATCGCCTTTCGATACATGACAAGTAAGGTGCACAGATTCACCAGCGAATATAGATTCTTCAACTTCGAACGGAATAATGTGCGGTACCACTTGAATGAAAAAGAAACAATTACATAAAGGAAGATTTTACAGAAGTGACAAGGGAAACCATTCAGGGATAAATAATAATGTTACTGATATTAAAGATGCTGATTCCTATTTACCCTAGTTATAACAAAACGTAGAATTCCAGCTGGTTTTCTTGTGGATCCGAAATGGAAATACATTCTATATTTTTTCCTATGACACGGTAGTCTTTTTCTTTACTTTCTTTAATAACGTTTCACGTTTATTTTGTTTATAAACCCTAGCAAAATATGAATAGACAAAATATTAAAGATCAAAGACATTCTTTGGCGTTTTTGTTGAAAAGTAAATAATGAGGAATGAAAAACAAAAAAAAAATAACCAAATGCGTACGCTGCTTTCAGACGTGCCTACAGAATTCATGCTGGTTCTGTCAGCAAATCCTGAAAGCATCGATTCGCTATGATGAACGTAAGACAAAACATGTTTTATGATGAATAAATAAAACTGACCATGAACATTTAGAACAGTGGAATGATTAGTGGAACCGGCTCTGTTAGTAGCTACGCAGGTATAACTGCCACTGTGACTGGCAGTTGCCGCGGAGATCGACAGAAATGAAGTACGCGACGTCATTTTATTCGTCATGATATCTAGATGCGATGAAGTATTGTCGAACCCATGAAAGTGCCACTTGATGCTTAGGGGCAAGTCACCCTTGGAAACATGACAATTGAGCTGTACTGGTTCCCCAGCAAACACCGACTCGTCAGCTTCGAAGGGTACGATGTATGGTAACACTGTTAATCCAGAAGGCTTTGATTATTGCAGAGACAAGCGTGCAGCGTGCGAGAGGCTGGGGCGCGGGCGGCTATGAGACTTTAGGAATACCATTAACATTAAGTGTGGTAGTATGGACTGCCAGGCCTGCATGGTTGGCGGCGTGGCATGAATATTCTCCACTATGGCTAGCTTGCGAATTAGAAATCGTCAGTAACGAAGTTCGTTGGCCAATTTTCATCGTAGCTATTCCTTGATGCGAGGATAATTCTTGCCCGTGAAAACTCCAAGTAATTGTGATAGGAACATCGCCTTTTGACACGTAACATGTCAACTGTATAGGCTCCCCGGCAAAAACGGGCTCTTCGGCCGTAAATGGAACGATGTGCGGAGGAACTGGTGAGGGCAAACAAATAATAAAAATAAACAAAACAATGGTAACACACTATAGTAACCAGTGTACCCTGAACGTTCAATGTAGCTGTGTGGTTGGTGCTGGCTACAATATTGGAAGCTGTGCAAGTGTAATTTCCGGAATGTTTCTCTGTTGCAGCTGGGATGGCCAAAATTAAACTTCGGGCTCCTACTTTTGTGATTACGACTGCGTCCGTTTTTTTTAATGGTTTGTTTTGAAATGACCAAGTGAGATCCAAAGGCATGTCGCCTTTCGGAATATGACACATAATCTGTATGCTTTCACCGTAAAAGACGGCTTCATCAAACTCGAATTGGGAAATAATTGGTGCCACTGAAAGAGATAGCCAAATATTCTTGGTAGTTGTTTTGCGATACTATACATAAACTACAAGTACTCTTAGAGGATTGGTGTAAGAGGTAACAGAACAACGCATAAGCAACGACAATTCACCGAGACCATATACCCTTGACATTGAGCGTGGCGTGGTGGCTAGCACTGGCGACAAGATTAGAGGCGGTGCATGTGAAATTGCCAGAGTGTTTAGCCGTCACCGCGGGGATTATGAGAACCGAGCCCCTATCTCCCGCATTCATGATGTTCAAACCGGGCAGTGAACTCACATCTCCTCTGCTAAATGTCCACTTGATATTTAAGGGCTTATCTCCTTTTGGTACATGGCACATGACTTGAACACCTTCTCCATAAAAAACGGATTCGTCGAATTCAAAATGAGTTATAACTGGTGCCACTGAAATGTATTATATCCTAGAAGTTAAATACATGTTTTATGTGCACCTGAATATTTTCCATTACTTTAATTACCAAATATTGACTAGATTAGTGACAATAAATTTTATGGCCCGCCAAAGTTACAATAGGTAAAAAAAAAAGAAAAAGAAACTCAAAACACATCATCTAGCAGGCACAAATGCATTAATTCAAGGTACCGTTGACAAATAGCTCCGCAGAATAATTCATGGAGCCCGCTTCATTTTTTACCACACATGTATAATTGCCCTGATTTTGATGGCTCACAGATTCAATGTTTAGTTGACTTGATCGTTTCGTGTTCACAAGATTAATTCCGATATCTCCAGATTTCACAGGGTTTCCATTGAAAAACCATTCTATTGTTAAAGGGAGATCACCTTTACTGACCGCACAAGTAACCAAAACCATTTCTTGAGCATTTACTGGTCCCTCGCCGAATTCGAAATGTTTTATCTGTGGAGGGACTGCAGAGGAACAAGTAATTAATTGACAAGCAAAACTAAACGGTAAGGTAAAAAAAAAAACAAGAGGCTGCTATTTAAAAAATATCTTGTTTTGCGTGTGTTTAAATATTTGTTCTATACTATAGTAACTTTGTTATTTTTTATATTACTGTTTTTATTTCCTCTTAGTTTGTTAATAAAAAACATAACTATGTGTTCCCGAATTTATCTAAAACAGATCTCGGATTTTTAGGGTCTAAATTGTTTTGACGAGCGATTAATATGTTATAAAAATGTAGGGTTTTTGTATGAGGAGTAAAAAATAAGTTATGAAATTACACAAATAAATAACCAATTAGTAAATCGTGCGAACAAAAGCTTAGCAACTTTTGGAAGTGTTTGTACTCGGTACCGTTCACGTTGAGGCCCGCACTGTGGCTACTGCGACCGGCTTCATTTTCAGCTATGCAAGTGTAATTGCCGATATGTTCATGTTGAACGTTCTCTATGCTCAAAATTGATATTCTTTTTCCGTTTCTGTTTATCAGTATACCATTGCCCGAGTTAAGAGTTTTGTCGTTTAGTTCCCAGTGAATTTTCAAAGGTAAGTCCCCTTTGCCGACGGTACAAGTTAGAGATACTGTATCCCCTGCGTTGAGTATTTCTTCCCCGAAATCAAAAGGCGTTACCTGTGGCACAACTGTAGAAGTTTAATGTTATTAATCGAATTAACAAAAAACTAAAGAGCTCTCTCTGAACCGAATGCTTATGACTCCAACTTATGTATTCGAATTACATTTGTGCTTCACAACGTCATAACATGGAAAGGATACCAACACTATCAGGAAAACATGGATGGGTAATAAAAAATTGGAAACAAAGCAACTGATTAATACGATGCATGTGGTCATAATCGAGTTAATATAGATACCGTTAACAGCCAACTCAGTTGAGTAATTGGCATGACCGGCTCTGTTGGCGGCTGAGCAAGTGTACACTCCTGTGTGTATGGATGCTACTGAGTCTATCGATAAGCTGCTTGACTTGTGGCCGATCCTAGACACGGTGATTCCCTGAATATCACTAGTTAGTTTCCCATTCAAGTGCCAAGTGATATTGACTGGCGTGTCACCTTTCGTCACCATGCATTGCACCCCTACTGCATCGCCCGCGTTAGCTGGTTCCTCTCCGAAGGTAAAAGGATGGATTTGGGGCAGAACTGTTAGGAAGCTACTATTAATTTGTGTAAGATATCAAACGTACAAATTTAAATAATAACGAAACTACATAGAAATTAAAATATAAAGAACCATTAACTTCCAGATTGGCACTGTGATTGACTTGACCAGCTAGGTTTTCCACGTAGCAAACGTACAATCCCCTGTGGGTGCCGTTGACAGAATCAATATTCAGTATCGACATTTTGCGACCCATGCCTCCAATAGCTATTCCGATGTTATTGTTCTGAGCAATTATTTTTCCATTTAGACTCCACGAAAAGTTAGCCGGTAGGTCACCCTTATTCATAACACATTGAACCGCCGCGGGATCACCAGCGTTGGCTGGCTCGTCGCCGAATTCGAAGGGTGAGATTTGAGGAGGAACTAAAGTTATAAAAAGCGATTAAAACAAATATTAAATTATTTAAGTATAAAGCGGACCGTTGACGCTTAGAATCGTAGTGTGGTTTGTAACTCCGGCTTCATTCTTGATTTCACAAGTATAAGAACCTCGATGTACTGAGCTTATGGGTTCTATGTTTAATATCCATGTTTTCTTGCTGATATTCGTAAGTGCAATGCCGAGATTGTTGCGCGGTTTTATTTCTTCTCCGTTGAAGCGCCATGTGAACTTCACCGGCAGATCACCCTTGCTCATTACGCATGACACTGATGCAGTTTCTCCTTCATTCAGAATTTCTTCTCCAAATTCGAAGGGCGTAATTTGTGGTGGAACTATTAGAAGTAATTTTTAATTATTTGTATGCCTTATGAATTTATAGATTCTTGACTTGAAATGGTAGCATTTAGGGAGGGACTGATAAGAGTGAACCAACGGTCCAATAACGTGAATATTGACGAGGGCGTCCGAATCATTATGCGCTGCCGCCGCTCTCATTGCCGTGCAAGTGTAAATGCTGCTGGCGCATAGCAGTTGGTATACCCAGCACTGAAGCTTTTTCTCATAACTTAGTAGTTGTGCCCATGATATTGTAATAAGGAACTTTAAGGCTTTCCACACTCCACGAGGTTGAAGAAACCGATTGCTTTTCGATACTTGTCAAAATTCACCAGCGAATAGATTAATGAACTACAAATGAAATAATTTCCTATACCACTTGAAGAAAATGTTAAGTTGCAAAAAGGAAAAAATCGACTTCGACTAATTAAAGCGAACAAATGTTTGTGAATGTGAAGATTCCTTCATTCATGATTTTCCTAGTAATTGCGAGACTAACGAAATAATTACCTCAGTTACGTCAAAAGTAAGATATTGGCATTAATAAAGGTGTTAATAATGTGAGATAAATGAAAATGAAAAGGACTGAAAACCAAAATAATTAAATGCGTACGTTGCTTTCAGACAATCATACAAAATTCATGCTAATTCTGACAGCAAATCTTATTATTGATAAGCATCGATTCGCTGAAATGAACGAAAGAAAAAACAAATGAAACTAACCATGAACATTGAGAGAAGTAGAATGATTAGTGGAACCGGCTCTGTTAGTAGCTACGCAGGTGTAGTTGCCACTGTGGCTGGCAGTCACCGCAGAGATCGACAAAAACGAAGTACGCGATGTCATTTTATTTGTCATGATATCTAGATGTGATGACGTATTTTCTAGCCCATGAAAGTGCCATTTGATGTTAAGAGGCAAGTCACCCTTGGAAACATGACAAGTAAGCTGAACTGGTTCCCCAGCAAACACCGACTCATCCGTTTCGAAGGGTACGATGTGCGGCAATACTGTTAATCCAGAAGGCTTTGATTATTGCAGAATCAAGCGTGCAGCGTGCGCGAGGCTAGGGCTAACGGGCTTTGGGAATACCATGAACATTAACTGTGACTGAATGTACTGCCAGGCCGGCACGGTTGGCTGCGTGGCATGAATATTCGCCGCTGTGGCTAGCTTGTGAACTAGATATCGTCAACAAAGATGTCCGTTCGCCGATCTTCATCGTAGAAATTCCTTGATGTGAGGACAATTCTTGGCCATGAAAACTCCAACTGACTGTTATTGGGGCATCGCCCTTTGATACGTAACATGTCAACTGTATAAGCTCGCCAGCAAAGACGGGCTCTTCGGCCGTAAATGGAACGATGTGCGGAGGAACTGGTGAGGGCAAACAAATAATAAAAATAAACAAAACAATGGTAACACACTATAGTAACCAGTGTACCCTGAACGTTCAATGTAGCTGTGTGGTTGGTGCTGGCTACAATATTGGAAGCTGTGCAAGTGTAATTTCCGGTATGTTTCTCAGTTGCAGCTGGGATGGCCAAAACTAAACTTCGGGCTCCTAATTTTGTGATTATGACTGCGTCAGTCTTTTTTATCGGTTTGTCTTGAAACGACCAAGTAAGGTTCAGTGGCATGTCGCCTTTCGGAATATTACACATAATCTGTATGCTTTCACCGTAAAAGACGGCCTCATCGAACTCGAATGGCGATATGATTGGTGCCACTGAAAAAAATTGCCAAATGTTCTAGGTAGTTGGTAGCTGTTTTGTGACACTATATGTAACTAAAATATTCTTAAAGGATTGGTGTAAGAGGTAACAGAAAAGAACGCATAAGCAAAGACAATTCACCGAGACCATATACCCTTGACATTGAGCGTGGCGTGGTGGCTATCACTGGCGACAATATTAGAGGCGGTGCATGTAAAGTTGCCAGAATGTTTAGCCGTCACCGCGGGGATTATGAGAGCTGAACCCCTATCGCCCACGTTCATGATGTTCAAACCGGGCAGTGAACTCACATCTCCTCCGCTAAATGTCCACTTGAAATTTAAGGGTTTGTCTCCTTTTGGTATATGGCACATGACTTGAACACCCTCTCCGTAAAAAACAGATTCGTCGAATTCAAAATGAGTTATAACTGGTGCCACTGGAAAGTATTATGTACTAGAAGTTAAAAATAATTTCACGTGCCCAATATAATGAACCTGAATGTTTTCCTGTGCGTATAATTCCGGTACTGACTATAATAAATTAGAGACAATCAATTTTATGGCCCGCCAAAGTTACAAAAGGAAAAAAATATAGAAAAAAAAGTAAACACATCATCTAGCAGGCAAAAATGCATTAATTCAAAGTACCGTTGACGAATAATTCCGCAGAATAATTCATGGAGCCTGCCTCATTTTTTACCACACATGTATAATTTCCCTGATTTTGATGGCTCAAAGATTCGATGTTTAGTTGACTTGATCGTTTCGTGTTCACAAGATTGATTCCAATATCTCCAGATTTCACAGGTTTTCCATTAAAGAACCAAATTATGGTCACAGGTAGATCCCCTTTACTGACTAGACATATGACTAAAACCATTTCTTGAGCATTTACTGGTCCTTCGCCGAATTCGAAATGTTTAATCTGTGGAGGGACTGCAGTGGGAATAGGATAGGATTAATTGCGAAAACTAAAAAAGTGACTACATTTATTGTGAATTTAAAAAGCAGTTTTTTTTGTTCATATTCTTATCATCGTAGAATGGGGAGAACCTTGCTTGGATTTCCGAATATTCAAATTGTAAGTTTTGTCAATTTTATATGCAGTTTTGAAGAGCAATTCCGAGTTTAATGACTGCAGAAAATTTTATTCATATTATGCCGTGATCCTGCTATCGTACTTTGCCACACACGATGTTATCATTATTTTGAAGTGTAAGAACAATGTGTTTCCGAATCTAAACTAGCGGAGAGCGGATATAGTTAGGCTCTAACTAAAATATTCGCAGCACGTAAATGTTAGGTTTTATAGATGTAGGACTGGGTTTTTGTGTTAGCAAAAAAATACAATTTATAAAAGTACACAAATAAAGTAACAATGAATAAATCGTGCGAACAAAAGCTTAGTAACTTTTGGAAGTGTTTGTAATCGGTACCGTTCACGTTGAGCACCGCACTGTGGCTACTGCGACCGGCTTCATTTTCAGCTATGCAAGTGTAATTGCCGATATGTTCATGTTGAACATTATCTAATATCAAAATTGAGACTCTTTTTCCGTTTCTGTTTATCAGTATACCATTGCCCGAGTTAAGAGTTTTGTCGTTTAGTTCCCAGTGAATTTTCAAAGGTAAGTCCCCTTTGCCGACGGTACAAGTTAGAGATACTGTATCCCCTGCGTTGAGTATTTCTTCCCCGAAATCAAAGGGCGTAACCTGCGGCACAACTACAAAATAGTTTATTGTTATTAATCGAAATGGAAACGTGCTTACCTTAACTGTAAGCCGAATACTTCTAAAGTTTACTGTAAAAACTTTGTTAATCAAGTAATGAAGGTACTGCAATTATACTTTTGAATTATTGCGTTATAATTGCTTTTTGATAAAAATTTGGATCGTCACATTATATCTGTCACCACTATCCCAATGCAGAACCGGTTCTGTTTTAAAGAACCGGGATTTCTGGGACCTACTGGCCAAATAACCGGAATTCCCGGTACTTTCGATATTATGAGTAAGCCTCTATAAGATAGTAGAGTTGAAAGTATGGAAATGAAGAAAGTAAGTATGAGAAAGACGAAATGACAGGACAAAATAAAAAGATTTAAATCATATAAAATGTTTTATTTCTTGTTTTATAGATACTAAATCAGTCTTATTTAATACTAGCTGTGCCCGCGACTTCGTTCGCGTGAATGTCGGAAAACAATAATGGGTCGCTTAGAGAAGGTGTAGGTACCACTTCTCCATTGAAAAGGAAGAATGTTCTGATCTTGCCTGGTGGGAATCGTGACCTAGGGTTCTCTAAATCTCTAGCACGGCCCTTCCGAATGCAGTCACTACGTCTTCAGGGTTTATAATGTCAGTGCGACGAAGTGTTACTTTGATTATTGAGAATAAATAAAAATCAAGGATCCTGGTCGAGGCTCATTCATTATCTGTGCACCTGCCGTACTGCCGTACTCAATAATAATCGACTGCCCGTCTGACGGAGTGTGATGAAGCGTTATCATGGAAAAGAAGAATCACTCGATCAAGAAAACAGGCAAAAAAAACTGAAATTATCAGTGTGATATTATTGTGTTTTCTATTGTATCTGTGTATCCTTTGTTGGAGATACCGAAAAAACTAATATCTTAAAAACTTGTTTTGATTAAGAAAATGCTTCTCTTTAAACGATGTGACTGTTCGGAAAAGATTACCATCCATAGCTGACATTCGGGAAACTAAACGTTCCATGGATGCTCATTAGAAGCATGGTCTTTGTGCCTAT
The DNA here is from genome assembly GCA_949128155.2 of Xanthia icteritia. Lineage (NCBI taxonomy): Eukaryota > Metazoa > Arthropoda > Insecta > Lepidoptera > Noctuidae > Xanthia > Xanthia icteritia. The sequence continues at coordinate 12,332,120 of OX421930.2, forward strand.
AAAATACTCATGCTCTTTTCGTATACACATGCTAGTCGAATGCTACTAAGTAGCATTTGCTCGAAACTAGCATGCTCTTGTACTACTAAGTAGCATGTGATGTGTATTCCACGCTTTAAGCGGTCAGGTTTTAGGCAATAAAATCCTTACATTTTATAAAACAAAGTCCCTGCCCCGTCTGGCTGTCTGTCTGAACGCGATAAACTCAAAACTACCGAACGGATTTTCAAACGGTTTTCACCAATGTACGCAGTGATTCATACGGCCCCCCCGCATGAATCACTCGGTGTATATTCATTAAGGTTTTGTGTAAATTAGCTGAAATATGACGATTATTGTTGAAGCTGTCGAAAAAAATCATCCCGAATTGGAGCTTTACTGGCGTGCGCCGCGTAAATAATAAAAGATACATAAAAATTATGTTGTCAGAATGGTTCATCTTAAAAATTTCAACAAAAAAGTCCGCCATGGCATATGCCTATCTTCTAAGGATGACCCACCGTAACCATTATTATCTTTCAGAATTTGATAAAAATTTAATTGTTCTTTCCAAAGCTATTTTGACCGGTATTATATCAATTCTTATCCAATTAAATATGTTATTTAAGGGCGTCCATAGTCTCACTGACCTCGAGCGTCGAACAGTTTTTTACCCCACCGACCTTTCCTGCCCCTCTCTGTATTTACGTAAAATTCGCCATCTACCGGTCCTCGCTAATACTAAAACCATTTACCGCCATCTTCCGGAACACAAGCTTACTACGACCTCACTATTGAATCGAAATGTCATCTAGCGAATTCAGCTTTTACTAGGACGAATGTAGTCCGGGAGCTAGTGTACAATTATTCTCACTTATATTAATATTTTTTTTTATTTAATTGTATTTTTTATTTTATTTACACGTTGTTTAAAGGTATATATTTTTAATAATTTGTGTTTTTCTGCATGGGATACAAAATTAGTGACTCTTGTTACTATTACCTATGTATTTATAATATTTGGTTACTACTCAATTTTTATGGCAGGATTAATTCTCATGTCTAGCATTAAAATTATGAAGTATAATCGTAATTTATTGCTAAATGGAAACAATCGTAATTTACTTATTGAATCTTTTCGTCTTCGAATGTTGATATTATTGCGGGCTAGGGGATGATCGTATTAAAAAGTCACACAGTAATACAAGATGTTTATTGCACGCCGACGAGTCCACTAGTAGGTCCGCAGAAACCATAGGTAGCTATAACATAAAATCTCTATAATTATTTTTTTTGCTTATTTTCTTTATTTTTTATTGCTGTTACAATATATTCCGGATCTCTAATGGGCAAATTTCGGGAATGACGGGGATCCACTAACTCTGGGAGCAAGCAGTCCATATAAAACTTTACAAGTTTTTCCTCCATCTTTTGTTTCCAAAATATATCATCTTTTTTAATTATTTCCACTTTTAGGTTTTCTTTTTCATTCGCCCATACGGCAAATATACATTTTGGTCTTTGGGTGATATGTAGTTGACCTTGGATTTGGTAAAACCAATTATGGTTAGTGTTGATCTCTTGTTCACCCTTTTTATTTATTTTCCAAAATGTGACCTTTTTATTTCTGATGGCCTCTGCTACGCCAGTTTTATGTGCGGTAATGGGACACTTAATTTCCACTATAGCATCGTCGCATAAACCATCAGGTGTAGCACCAAGAAACGGTAGTTTTTTGTCAATATGTAAGCCAGCCGGGATGATTGTTATATTTAATTCTGCGCTTAGTTGATCGAGTGCTTTTCGTTCATTTTCCTTTCCATGTTTAATCGATGGCACCTCACTCAAACTGCTCCCTTTGTACAAAAGGTCCTTCACAACATTTGAGCAGCTGGTGTTATTTCTTCTTTTAATTATTTTACCGAAATTTGATGCGGTAAGTAGTGAGCGCCTCAGCTCAAGCCATTCGCCACTTTCGCTTTGCAGAATGGTTTTCTTTTCTATTTCTTTAATTTCTGCATCAGTCTTCTTAAGATTGTCTAAAAATATTGTTTTCATTTGATTAAATATTTCCAAGTCCATGTCTGGCTTGGTACATTTTTCGCCGTAATTTTTATCATTTTTTTCAGACATCTGAAAATTAATGCGTCGTTTTGGTTTCCTGTTTTTTTTATTATATTCCGCTTTTGTAATTCTCCTCTGTTCCAATCTTTTTAATTGTCCTGTCGGACTTTTGCCGCTATTGAGTGATTTGTAGAGGCGTGAAATGGCCTTTTTGGTGTTAAAAGCCACAGCAGCTGCTTGAACTCTAAGTTGGTAACTGTTTTTTTTCGAGAAGTTTACTCTCTTTCCTCCCACAAACTTTGCGACAACGCTATGGAAATTTTCGACGAGATTACTATCAACGTCGTGGATTAAACTTCGTGAATGAGCAGCCACATTTTGGACAATGAAACTTATTCTTTGCCATAAGGCACTGGTGAAAAAGTCACTTGGGACTACGTCTTTCTCCTCAACTCCAACTTTGTTGCAGAAATAACTTTTGCAAAGACTATGTGTCCCAAACACATGGTGATGGCACCGTAAAATATCTTCAAACAAATGCTGCACACAGGAGTCAGCCTTGTGTTTTTTTATTGATTTTATTATGGTACAGCGCATGGTTAATATGGCCTTCTTAGTCAAACATTTTCTATGTTTTAATAGATATTTCGTTTCGGTCGTAAGTGCTTGCAATTTATTGCAAAAATTGCGCATAACGTGATTACGACACTCGACTTTTTCAACAGTTACATTGTCATAAGGCCTAGCTTCTAAAATTTTCGAGTAAGTACTCGAATCTCCATCCGAAATAAGTCGATTATAAACAAGTCCGTGTTGTTCAATCGAACTTTTGAATCCTTCAACGAGTATTGTGCTCTCCATACCGGTTGAAGGACCGTCATAATTTTTAAAGCACAGATGCTCTTTGTTTTCACTTTTGTTTTTGGCTGATGTAGCACATGCTTGGCAATATTTATTTTTAATCCCCAAAAATAATATTTCACCCGTATTTTTGCCTATAATGGCAGCTGCTCCAGAAGGAGCATTATAATTTTTCTTGTATGATCTTTTACTCCAGCAACCGTCTACAATTACATCAACTTTTCCGTGTCCATCTTTTGTAACCTTTCCCTCGGCAACGGCCATCTCTTTCTCGCGTTTTCCAGCTGCTAACATATTTTCCAATGCAACTTTTTCCCAATGTTTGCTAATAAGTTGGTGATTACGTTTATAGACATGTTCACTGAGGCAAGGCATATTCATTGCTGAAAGGAGCTCTTCTAACTGTGAATGGCCACTCCCTGTAGCTACAGTGCCAGCTACTGCACATGCATTCAAATTTAGGTAATTGTCATCCGAGTGGTCATTACAAATTATGAAATCTAAGTTGCACATCTTACATTTAAAAGTAAACTTGGATATCAAACCATTTTGTTTTTCACCAGTTAAAATCATGTCACTTGCTGAGCATCCCAGTGGACCATGACTGCATATTTCAAGTAACTTTCTGGTGAAGTATGACACGTCAATGATTCTTCTTCCAATATGCTTTTCTTGCCAGCCTTTGTCGTTTTCTATAGATACGGCGATCTGAAAAAAAAAAATGTTTAATTAATTAATCATTTTATCCATTTGTACTGTAGTAGTAGCTGGTTTTGTGACCACAGTTAGGAGTACTTCAAGAGAAATAGAAAAGAAAACCATTCTGCAAAGCGAAAGTGGCGAATGGCTTGAGCTGAGCCGCTCACTACTTACCGCATCAAATTTCGGTAAAATAATTAAGAGATGAGATAACACCAGCTGCTCAAATGTTGTGAAGGACCTTTTGTACAAAGGGAGCAATTTGAGTGAGGTGCCATCGATTAAACATGGAAAGGAAAATGAACGAAAAGCACTCGATCAATTAAGCGCAGATATAACAATCAACCCGGCTGACTTACATATTGACAAAAAACTACCGTTTCTTGGTGCTACACCGCACATAAAACTGGCGTAGAAGAGGCCATCAGAAATAAAAAGGCCACATTTGGAAAATAAATAAAAATTGTGAACAGGAGATCAACAGAAACCATAATATTGGTTTTAAATCCAAGGTCAACTACATATCACTCAAAGACCAAAATGTATACTTGCCGTATGGGCAAATAAAAAGAAAACCAGAAAAATTACATCCCGGACACTACAAACAACCGCCCGCGCATAATGACTTACTTATACTACATAAACAACAACAACATAGTATGTGTACACTGTATATACGTGCAAATGTGCGTCACCTAGTGACAGTTGTGACAGTTGTCTATGACTACCAAAACAATATATATTATATAGACTTAGTACCTCATCTGGTGTATTCGATTCTCCATCTTCGGTAACTTCTATTGGTTGAAGTACTCTTATAGAAAAATTCGACTTCGATGGCTTAGGAGGACTGAAAATAACAATCCTTAATGTAAATTAAAAAAATAACACATTATAGGTACATTATTATATAGGAAAGGGGAGGCATGCTGAATTGATACTTATACATACATAATGACCGACAGTGGTCCGGGTACCTCATGATAGGAATGCTAGTATCACATTGTAATATAGACTGAGAGCTCGTGAACCCTCCCGGTAACGGTTGTCCGCTAGAAATTTGTTTGGTGATGAGTTATAAGCATGCTAAGTATAGTAACCATGACCTGGCAGGTCTCAGCCCTGCACATCAGCAACCCTGACCATTCCAAACTTATATTTGTAGTTCATTTCATACATTTAGTATGAAATGAACTAAAAATATAAGTTTGCCAAAAACAGTCCCTCGGTGCGTGAGTCCGACTCGCACTTGACCGGTTTTTTTATTTAAATGGTGATTTTTTGCCAATGGCAACCTTTTTTGTTGTAAAGATGACAAACTTATATTTGTAGTTCATATATTTAGTATGAAATGAACTACAAATATAACTTTGTAATGGTCAGGGTGGCTGATGTGCAGGGCGGAGACCTGCAAGGTCAGGGTTACTATACTTAGCATGCTTTATCTCATCACTTAACGAATTTCCAGCCCTACAGGACAACCGTTACCGGGAGGATTCAGTACCTAGCTCTTGGACTAATATTTTTATCAGGGTATTAATTTTGTATGTTTGAGTCATAAAGTTTATCTCTAACGTTTTGAATATGTTTTTCATTCTTTCTTGACATAATATTTGTAAGTAATATTTATAAAGTGGCCACCCGGTCTATGCTACTTACTTCGTCACAGGCGTATGTTTATCGTCAATATTTTTATGCAATAATGCCGATTCCCGCTCCAAAATGTGTTCCTCGAGATTTAGATTTTGTGTGTTTGGGTCATGATTTTGGTTGACGCCAGATGTTTTTCTACGTTTCCTGAAAAAATTTTCATTATATTTATTCTTGAATAAATCAATCTAGCGTATAAGAAAATTCAAATGGTTATCGATGTCCTATAAATTATATTCTAATAATTACTTTCTAATACATTTTAAAGAAATAAGAAAAAGGTAGGTATTACTTACAGATCGTTTTTCATTTTCTCAAACCTTTGTTGCCGATAGCGTTTTACTTTTGATACACGCATATTATATTTAATTTTTGTCACTGTTTTTTTTTATAAACTAAACGCTATTTTAGGTACTATTTGTATAAAATATATTTTGATTTGAGTAGGTAGAGGAAAACAATGATTACACTGATTATATAAAAACGTGTCCTGTCACTAATATTTTTTTATCTTTGCAATAATGATAATCAAAACAATAAATAATATGCGTCCTTTCGCTAAATTGAAAAGTTTCACTAATGAATGTGATGTGTCCTATCACTTAAAATATGTACAAGTCACACTATCTACACTATATTGTTCATTAAAAAAATAACATTTACGATATCGCACAAGTATTGATATGTTGATCGCACAATTGAAAATCGCAAGCCGACAAGAAACACAGGTTCCCCGTGTGAAAGCTGTGAGCCGACTGCCGCCCGTCGCCCGCGCACGGACCCGCTGCTTGCATTCGCGTATAAATATACATTATTTTAACTTTTTCATGTAATCTACAATAAAATAAAAAACGACTGGACTAAAATAAAGAATATATGATTATCTGTTATACAATAAAAAATTGTTTTGCCAGTTATAATATTCACTTATTTATAACGAGATTTATATCGAGAATAGACCTTTACAAGATTTTAATATTCTCGTAAACTACGCATTTTTTTAAAATTCTGGTGGATGAAAATAAAGATTAAATATTAAACTCCAACATATATTTTTTTTAGATTTTTCATGTAACTTTTAATCGTTGTTGTTCTTGGTTGAAATTACCTTTTTTTTTTATGGATGCCCTTAAATTGGGCATTTAATTTAGATTAAAATATGCACTGAAATCATATCATTTAAATGAATAGTTTAAAAGATATCACAGATCAAAATTACGCGTAACATTATGGTTGACGGCTACGCGGGCGCAGCGGTAGGAGTCAATGACCTTTTCCTCGGCTATTAGGTATGTAATCCCGGTAGTACGTTCCCGTGGGATATTTTGCGACATCCACACGGGCGAAGCCGCGGGCAAAAGCTAGTTAGAAATATTATAAACGCTAAGTATCTTTTCCCGAAAGAACCGGGATTTGGCTCAAATCCCGGTTTCTAAAACGACGCAGATTTCCGGGATTTCCCTGTACTTTCGGTTCCGGAATTTCCCAGGACTATACACTAGTCACCACGCCTTTAATGTTTTTTTTTAATGTGGGCGTAATATTGTGGAACAGTGTAGGTAAAGGAAGTGTTAATAGGGATAGAAAAAATGGGAAACAAAGCAACAAATCAATACGATGCATTTGGTCATAATCCAGGTCAATAGGGTATAGATACCGTTAACAGCCAACTCAGTTGAGTAATTGGCATGACCGGCTCTATTGGCAGCTGAGCAAGTGTACACTCCTGTGTGTATGGATGCTACTGAGTCTATCGACATGCTGCTTGACTTGTGGCCGATTTTAGTCATGGTGATCCCCGGAATTTCACTAGTTGGTTTCCCATTCAAGTGCCAAGTGATATTGACTGGCGTGTCGCCCTTCGTCACCATACATTGCACTCCGACTGTGTCGCCCGCGTTAGCTGGTTCCTCTCCGAAGGTAAAAGGATGGATTTGGGGTAGAACTGTTATGGGAAGCTAATATTTAGAGTAAGATATCAAACGTACAAATTTAAATAATAACGAAACTACATAGAAATTAAAATATGAAGAACCATTAACTTCCAGCGTGGCACTGTGATTGACTTGACCAGCTAGGTTTTCCACGTAGCAAACGTACAATCCCCTGTGGGTGCCGTTGACAGAATCAATATTCAGTATCGACATTTTGCGACCCATGCCTCCAATAGCTATTCCAATGTTATTCTTCTGAGCAATTTTTCTTCCATTTAGACTCCACGAGAAGTTGGCCGGTAGATCACCCTTATTCATAACACATTGAACCGACGCGGTATCACCAGCGTTGGCTGGCTCGTCGCCGAATTCAAAGGGTGAGATTTGAGGAGGAACTAAAGTTATAATAGCGATGAAAACAAATATTAAATTAATAAAGAATAAAGCACCGTTAACGCTTAGAATTGTGGTGTGGTTTGTAACGCCGGCTTCGTTTTTGATTTCGCAAGTGTAAGAGCCTCGATGAACCGAGCTTACAGGTTCTATGTTTAATATCGATGTTTTCTTGCTGATATTTGTGAGTACAATGCCGAGATTGTTGCGCGGTTTTATTTCTTCTCCATTGAAGCGCCATGTGAACTTCACTGGCAGATCACCCTTGCTCATTACGCATGACACTGATGCAGTTTCTCCTTCATTCAGAATTTCTTCTCCAAATTCGAAGGGCATAATTTGAGGTGGAACTATTATCAAATAATTATTATTCTTATTTGAAAAGGGGTTAGGGTGGTTTTGGGATAATGCACACTACATAACCGAAAAAAGCAAGCTGAACGTTATTAGGATGAGTACCGTTGACTTCGAGTACAGCGCTATGATTAACTGAGCCAGCCATGTTCGTCGCCACACAGAGGTATGTGCCCCTGTGTATACCACTTACAGAGTCTATGTTTAGGATCGAGGTCTTTTTGTTGATAACGGTTAAAACGATTCCCATGTCGTTGTTCTTTGGTATTACTTGTCCATTGAGAACCCAGGAGATGTTAAGGGGTTGATCGCCTTTGCTTAATGCGCAAGATATGGAGGCCATGTCTCCTGCATTTGCTGGCTCGTCACCAAACTCAAATGGTAATATTTGAGGGGGCACTGTATAAAAATATTACTTTAAACTAAGCACTAGTGCAGGGGCGTGTGTGGCATACGATGTAGCTTTGGCGGGCATAAACATCTTGGTCTATAAGTATTTTTATGAGTAGAAAATAACATTAATTTTGAATTATGTAATACTACAGTTTGTATACCTGAAAATAAATTTGATTAGCACACGATACACGTTAAATATAATACCATAATTTAGTGTAAGTAGCTGTTTTCGGTGTTTAAAGATTGAACAGGATTATTATTTATCAGGTATTTCTTAAACTATCAGCATAGTTTTCTTAAATTGTGGTATTAATTAAAGAGAAACAACTGAGTCCCAGTGTGAGTTTAAAGTATCATTATAAAATATCCGAATATTAATTTGTAAATTTGAAAATGTGTTAGGAACTCGGTAACAAACCGTTTACTGTTATTGAAGTACATACAATGTATCCCTATTAATCTACTCGCTCTTTTATAGTTATAAAAGTCCTCCTGAAAAAAAAACTTTATTTGCATATTCTAAATTGAGTGTCAAGTTTTCTTAATATACCCAGCAAACGGTTTTTTCTCGGAAAACAAACATCTCATGAGGATTGTGAATGAAATAAGTTAATATCAACTTAAAGCAAAATCATGTCACGTTTTCATAGAAGAATCTACATCGAATCGAAGCTTTTACTTGAGTATCTGTTGAAACATTACCTAATCTCGTTGAATGAAATCATTACATTCACAAAAACAAAATAATATGTCGTAGTATATCGTAGGTACCTTTGAGATAAAATTGTATTTAGTAGTAAGTAGTTTGAGCCTTATTTATTGATTACCTACGTACGTGAAAATTTTGCGATTCCTGCTTTATCATATCCGATTAAATTAACTCGTTGATATAATCTGTTGGTATGAATTCAGTTTTCAAATTGATTGTTTTCTTATAACACATAAAAAATATTAATGTGTTTTAAAGATTAACAGGAAAGAAAAACACATGAAATGAGTTGTGAGGTATATTGCACTATTCAGTCATCGTTCATGTTGTAAACAGTTTCTCTAGTTGGTCAGATGCCCTGAACTGTTACAACTGTGCCTTATTTTTTTTTGGATAACCGTGACCATCATTGGTCCTTAATGGAATTTAACATTTGACTGTCTAAATTTGAACACTCAAAGGTACCTCAACATCATAAAAACTTATTGCATACGAACTTACCCATGACTTGTACTTCTAATGCTCCTTTAGCAGTGTATCCCTGGGAGTTCTTGGCTACGCAAGTATATGTCGCTTCGTCGCTCATACGCTCTACGTTTTCGATTACGAGGGTGCCATTGGGGAATACCTTCTGTTTGCGGTTGATGGGTAGTACCCTGGAATGTAAACGTTATTCAAAATTAGTCACGGTCTATTCTGCAAAGCTTGATTTCGTATCCTATATTATACTAATGAAAAATGCATTTGAGGCGACATTCTAAAGTAATGGATTGTGTCTCGCGGTACAGCATATTTCGCGTTCGTCATTTTTGCAGGTGGGATATCCCATCGGATACAAGGTTCGTCTACTTAATAAAAATCTTCAATTCATTTACTCATTCACTGATTGAAAACTCACTGCCTAAACCTCTGGGTCTAGAAGCATGAAATTTTGCACAAGAGTTCCTTATATAACGAAAGTGAGCACAGAGGAGTTTTGAAAATTCAGCCCCTCCGGGGGGGTTAAACAGGGGATGACAGTTTGTATGGAAGTTCGTAATTTTTGCGGATGGGAAATCCCATCGGGGGCACACGACTTGTAATAATAATAAATTCGTTTTATATTAACCTGTTATCACGTTCCCATACAATAGAGTCGATAGGATAACCAGCTACTGGGCAGTGCACAATGAGGTTGTCTCCGGCGACGACGGGGCGTTTTTTCATGGTGCGCACGTAGGGCAGGCCGTATACGTTGACGCGAGACGAATGGGATGCGCTGCCGACCTGGAATTTACGAATGTCACTGAATTAGCAGTGTTTTATTTTCATTCTTTTTTGTTGTAGGTACAAAACGTAGTTTTTTGCTTCAAGGGGAGGAATTCATTCGTTTATGACATAATCTGAAATAGTTGACATAAGTTTCTAGGTTTGCCAGATACGGATAAATCATGTTAATGGAATAACTTCGAAATATTGCTCGGGTAATAGAATTTTAGAACAAAATATTATCATCATCCTATTACCCGTATTCCGATTTATTTGGTTGGCGCAGTATGTACCTACCAGAAACAAACGAATCTAAATATTTACCTTGCTAGACGCAATGCACGTGTACAATCCACCATCATTAGTATGCACGGAAGAGATGTTCAAGTGAGATTCAACATTGCCATCAGCAGTAACAAATTGTCCGATCTGAAGCCTTTCGCCGCTGGTCAGTTTCTCGCCGTCCAAAAGCCAGGAAATGTCGGGAGTAGGGTTGCCAGAAGCGACACATTTCAGACGGAGGGATGGCCCGGAGCGGAAAGTCTGTTCGCCGAAGCTGTGACGGATCAGTGGTGGTTCGACTGGAAACAGAATTTTAGGATATTAGTTGACAATAGTTTTGAATTACTAATATGATTTTGATTTTGACTCATTTAGGAGGGATTTGAAGAATTACATCAAAGTATAAAATGCGTTGTTTCAACTTACATCGTCCTCCCAGTTTCAGTTCAGCGCTTGCTCCTGCACTTTCTTGGTCGTTCCTAATAAAGCACTGGTACATTCCCTTGTCTTCTTTCTTTACCGATTCAATCCTGAAATACGGAAGTGTGTTTATATAAATCCCACGTTCTTATACGTTAAATCCTTACAGCGTGCCTGCAAAATGATTTCAACAAAAATGAGTCTTCAAGAAAAAATGTTCTCCTACCTTAGAGTAGCATCATGGTGCTTCATGTCCTTTCCATCTTTAAGCCATGTAATAGTTTTAACAGGGTTTCCTTCGTATCTGCAGGTAAATACAGCGGGTCTTCCGAAGTCAACAGTTTGTGTAGCGGGTTCAACAGTAGCTTTAAGGGGAGCAGTGACAGTCAAAACAGTTTCCACGGATTCACCTGAAAATGCAAGATTAATGTTAATAATTTTAAAAAAATCTTAAAGTAGCTATACTTCTTCAGTTATAAAAAAAATGTACTGACCACCAACAGAATTGTTCACGACGCACAAGTATTTTCCAGAGTCTTCAACTTTAGCCTCTTTGATAATCAAGGTTCCTGATACTTGTTTTACTCTGTCATCAAGGGTAACTGGCTGTTTCCTGGTCGTGCCTTCAACGAACTTGTACCATCTGGAACAAAAGAGAACAAGTTCAGACAACATGCCATGTATCTATCTATCTATCTGTGTTAAGTTACAGGGTCCTGGGACGTTGGTAGCTCGTCTATTAAAGCAACTAATAAAGTTACTCGAGACATACTAGGGATGATGCCTGGGTCAAAAAAAAGAAATTCTATTTAGTCCGTCAGTCAGATAAGAAAAAAATATTAGACGTATTTTTTTCTTTATCATATTAATAAAAAAAATACTTGGATAAAACGCATTAAAGTTGGGGAGTGGGGGTCGCTACGTCACAACTACGTATAAAATCTACATACTAGTGACGTCATGGCACATTTTAACTCAATTCATCGCCGTAATTTTTTGATAACGTACAAAAAGAAAAAATAAGTGTACGTTATTTTTTCATAATCTACATGACGGACGAAAAAAATTGTTTTGTTATCATCCCTATTAGTCGATTAAGGTGGTAGGTACTCGTTACAGTTATAGGTATATACTGGGGAATAAAGTTCCTACTAGAGCCACCCACCTGAATCCAGGAACTGGAAAACCTTGACTTAGACATAAAATAGTGCCCGTTGTTCCGACATTCAACTCAGATTCTTGTAAACGACCACTAGACAGCTTGGGAGGAATACTGTTTGTTGGTTCTTAAAGAAGAAACAGAAGCAATCTAAACCACCATTTACTGCACATGTATGTTAGTGTGTAAAAAATACACGTTGCGAAGAAATTCAAACCATCATATTGAGAAATACAAGTGATATACACGAAGATTTAATTAACATAAAAAGCTAGCCGTTGGGACAGAGTTAATATAAAGCTACCGCATACACCAGGGCTGTTCTTTTGCTACAAAATAAGTAAAGTGCAGCCTTGACTCACGAAAAGCACAAAGTAAAGATTAAAGCGTTTGAACGAAAGCAAGAACACCCTGACACTTACCAACAGGTGTCTACGCCGCTCAATCGTTACTTTGGCTGGGGACCGTAATAGGGCGCGCGGCCGGCCGCGATTCATCACGCCTTCATGTCACGTGTGGGCGGGGCGGCCGCCGCAACAGACTGCAATAACAACGGATATCAGTACATTGGATGATAGTGGTATGGTATGACTACGTGATAAATGAATGCGTGAGATGCCGGCGGCCGGCCCTAAGTCTTTAAAGGCCATACCTCGTAAGAGGGGCTGGGAAAGCTTGAACATCGCAAAGGAGCGCAAGGCTTTCACCTTGTCGACCTATATGCCGATTGAGCCCGTCGCCCGTCACCTTCGGCCCCGTCCTACCGGTCGGCTCTGGAATATAAAACCGTCCTTGTATTGCCTACTCACCTAAACACGGGCGCTGGGTAAGCAGCAACTTGACACGTTAAGTATGCCACGTCCATTTGCGCCACGGTGAACACTTCCCACCCCTCAAAGTGTTTAGTAGAATCCTTTCGAGGGGCAATTTTATTGGTTGGTTCTGTAATTACAGAGACGACTATTTTGCAAACCCTATATGGAATCGTTTTTGTTTATATTCTAAGTGACGCTTTAATCAGTTGTCAGAAGTATTTATGTTAAATAAGATATCACTTACGCACATAGACGAGACACTCTCGACGCCCATTGAGTGGGAGGGACCCTCGAATAATATTAGAAAACATTACCTATTTATAGTTTTGAGAATTTTAGATCTCGATGACTTTGGACTAAACAACAATAATCACAAACTAACGCACCTTGAGACTGGCACAGGAAATCCTTGCGCAGGGCACAAAAGCGCTAGCGAAGTCTGTTGGGGGTAAGATACAGCAGCTTTTTGTGTTGTCGTGATACTTGGCGCTGCGCTCCCGATCGGCTCTACATAAAATTCGAAAACATTTACTATCCTAAATCATAACTGATGTGAGGTATTCAAATCTTAACCGATCTTCTGAAAAGATCCGATCTTTTCAGAAGCAGTGACTAAATCAATTAACAAATCGTACAACAAACTTGCCTGAATACGGGTACGGGAAAGGCCTGTGCTTGACACAGTAATCCGAAACTTTGTCCGACGATGCGTATAAAAGTTGTGCTACGAGCGTCCGTTGAGAAAGTTGGTGCTTTGGAGGCCACAGGTTCTGTGATGTTAGAAAAAAAACACTTGCCTGAAAACTGGAGCCGGATAACTCTGAGCCTGACAAAGAAGTGTAAAGGGTTGTCCCTCGCGCTTTCGAAAAATGCTTCCCATTGATTCAGTGGAAAATGTCGGGGACTTAGCGCCAACTGGTTCTATAACATTGTGTTTGTACTGCTAATTAATAAAGTGATTTTATAAACTTGCCTGAATATGGGAACTGGAAAAGCTTGAGCTTGACAAAGTAGAGCAAAACTTTGACCTTGATGCCTTTTTATAGACGAAAGAGCTGATTCAGTTGAAAAAGAAGGAGCTTTGGATCCGACGGGTTCTGCATACAAATCATAACAACTTATTACTTGTGCCCAGAGATTTTCATCTCAGAAGAATTTTGTAGAAACCACCTATTATTAAAAAAAAATATGAACCACCTGATCTGATTTATGACTATTCCAAAATAAACCGCAAATGAACTAGAAATACGTAATTTATTAAAATAGATCTTTCGACACTTGCCTGAAAACCGGTATAGGAAAAGCTTGAGCTTGACATAATAATGCGAAACTTTGACCCTTATGTCTTGTTACCGCTGACAGAGTGAAATCAGTGGAGAAGCTAGGCGGCTTGGAGCTTACGGGCTCTGGAGAAACAAACAATTTATTAATTTCGACTTACCTAAATACAGGAGTAGGGGATGCTTGCGCCTGACAGAGCAATGCAAAACTTTGTCCGATTTCTCTAACGAATATACTGCCCTTGGAATCAGTCGAAAAAGAAGGAGCTTTTGCACCAACGGGTTCTAAAATAGGGACAACACAGTCAAAAACAGGACCTACCTGAATACTGGTTGGGGATACCCTTGTGCCTGGCAAAGCATAGAAACCCCAGAATTAGCTTTTATTTCGTAATTGTAAGAACTTGCGGAAGTAGGAAATGCAGGTGCTCTCGCTGTTACTGGTTCTAAACCAAGAAAACATTAATCTAAGTTATGAGTCACTCACTTGAATACAGGAGGAGGGTGAGCTTGAGCTTGACACAAGAGAACTATGGCTTGTTGTATCACTTTCGTAAGAGTAGTGCTTTTAAATTCGAAAGAAAATGACGGTGCTTTGGAGCCGATTGGTTCTGTGACAAATACGTTAAACATCATTGATCGATTAAATACAAGGTTTTCTTACCTGAATACTGGGACTGGAAATGCTTGTGCTTGACACAAAAGAGCAAAATCTTGACCAGTTTTACGAGTTATCCCAGAGAACTGAACGTCATTCGAAAATGTAGGGGACTTTGAGCCAACGGGTTCTACAATTGAAAATATTAGGTATAATTTATTCACCTGAACACTGGTACTGGAAAAGCTTGAGCTGGACATAGGAGGTTAAGACTCTGGCCAGTATTCCTCATATACCAAGAAAACTTATTATCAGTGGAAAATGTGGGTGATTTTGATCCAATTGGCTCTAAAATAATAAAATATTGTAGTTATGTACCTGAATACAGGAATAGGATGTCCCTGGGCCCGACATAGCAAAGCTAAACTCTGTCCTACAGGTCTACTAATAAACCATGCCAATTTGTCTTCAGTAGAGAATGTGGGGGGCTTGGAACCAACGGGTTCTGGAAATTGACAGAAATTAAGAGTAGGTAATAATTCTCACCTAAATAGTGGTACAGGATACCCTTGGGCCGGACACATTAATGCGAAATCCTGTTTTTGTCGAATCTCAAACCAGGCTAGTTTTGAACCGCTTGAAAACGAAGGGCTTTTGGAGCCGATTGGTTCTAAAAAGATGAGTAAAAATACCTGAATAAAGGGGCGGGGTATGCCTGTGCCGGACAAAGTAACGCGAAGCCCTGCTCAACGTTCTTTACATACCACGCCATTTTGAAATCCGTAGAGAATGTAGGGGCTTTTAGACCAACTGGTTCTAAAATCAAACGCGTCCTATTATTGTTGAGATAAAACTCACCTAAAGACAGGGACCGGGAATGCTTGTGCGAGACAAAGCAACGTAACGCTGGAGCCCATCGCGAATTCCACAAACTCTATCGTTTTAGTAGGTACTTTTGGCGGGGCGCTATTAATTGGCTCTAGAAGAAAATAGATACAAATCACTTAAGTTTACCTGGATAAAGGTACTGGGAAAGCTTGAGCGGGACACAGCAGCGTTACGCTAGCATTTATGAGGGCACTGAAACCTCTAGTACTATCCAGTGTTGGGAACTTCGGAGGAACTCTTCCTACGGGCTCTGGACATAAATATAACCATTTTGCTACATAGTAAGATCAATTTATTTTACCTGAATATTGGAACAGGGAAAGCTTGCGCGGGACAAAGTAATGTTACAGTGTTACTGACAGATACTTCCGTTATATCAATCATTTTTGTTGCTACTTTCGGAGCGGCGCTACCCAATGGCTCTAAGAACAAGTCACATAAGGAGATATTATAATCCATATCTAATAATATACCTGAAGGCCGGGGCAGGGTAAGCTTGAGCGGGGCACAAAAGAGTGACGCTATCACCTCCGTTTGCATCAAATGCACGACTTTTATCGCCTGTCGTGAATTTTGGTGGAACACGACCAACGGGCTCTAGGATCAAATCAAATATAATTTTGTGGTGTTTAATCCATTGGGATTTTTTACCTGAATACTGGGACCGGGAATGCCTGTGCTGGACATAATATCGTCAAGCTGGCGTTACATACAGCGCTGAAACTTCTTGAACTATCCATCGAAGGGAATTTTGGTGATACTCGCCCCACAGGCTCTAAAGAGATAAGACCAAGATAAATCAATGTACCTGAAAAGTGGGGCTGGAAACGCTTGTGCCGGGCAGAGCATTGTCACACAAGAATCGGAGGAGAACGTAAAACTGCGTCCAGTTTCAGTTGATGGAAATTTCGGCGAGACTTTGCCCATGGGTTCTGTATAATTATAAGAACGATAAACAGTTTAAAAATTACCTAAATGCTGGAGCGGGGAATCCTTGTGCAGGGCAAAGTAAAGGTACTTCATCGCCCATGTTAGCAATAAACGTTCTACTTATGTCTCCAGTTGGAAATTTTGGCGATACTCTTCCCATAGGCTCTATGAATTGAATGATTGTAATATTTAATTTGGTTTATTTTGATAAAATTAAATCTTACTATCAGAATTTTCTTACCTAAACATTGGGGCAGGGAATGCTTGAGCAGGACATAAAAGCGCTACGCTTTGATTGCTGTCATAGTTGAAAAGTCTACTTTTTTCTAAACTTGGAAATTTTGGTGATACTTTCCCCATAGGTTCTGAAGCAAATTGAATGTATTATATTGATATACTAGGATATGAATATTAAATTGACAAGAAGACTAGAAGTACCTGAAAATCGGGACTGGGAACGCCTGCGCTGGGCATTGTAGGGCAAATGAATTAGATTTCTTGACTCCAATCATAGTTCCCATGACGACAGATGCAAATTTTGGCGGAACGCGTCCGACAGTCTCTACAGATGCAGCGAAAAGAAAAGTTTGAAGTTAAAATTACCTGAACAGAGGGGTTGGGAACGCTTGGGCGGGACACTGCAAAGCGTAAGAATCGCCTTTTTTAACTTCAAACATGGTTCCCGTCAAAACAGACGCAAACTTGGGAGGTACGCGGCCAACGGGTTCTAAAAATTGTCATAATATTACTAGAATAGCAAAATGCCATACCTGAATATGGGAACAGGGAATGCCTGAGCTGGACATTGTAATGTAAATGACGCTCCCGACGTGGTCACAAACATCATGCCAACCTGTGTAGTGGCCAACCTAGGTGGCACGCGCCCTATGGGCTCTGAGGAATTACGTAAAACGACGTTAATGTGAATCTTACCGGAACATCGGTGCTGGGTAAGCCTGTGCTGGACACAGTACAGAGAGGCTGGAGAGCTCGGTAAACTGGTAGCCACTTGTTGTCGACGCGCTAGGGAACTTGGGAGGTACCCGGCCCACCGGCTCTGCGCATGTTGGGAGAAGGCGAGATCACGAACAGAGGACACCAAAACAGTCAATCGGAAAGTAGACCCTAACACACCCCTACTGATCCCTAAGGATATCAAAACTACCGCGAGTCAAGGCTCTGCAGGGTACCCTATCCCAACATTCAGGCAAGTTATAAGTCGAAAACGGTAAACTTAAAGATGCAAATTAGAATTTGCGTATTCAAGTTTCGTAAAATATAACACAATAAAAATAATCTTTTTAAAATATTAACTTGAAAGTTAAACCAGTATTTAAAATCAAACTAGTTCAGTAACTACGTATGTAATTATTACAAATAAAGATTATAATTATTGCACAGAAAATCTTATTACATGTTATTACAAATTAATTATTCTCACTTAAACACTAATAAGGCCTATTTCCTTACAATTTAAAACTTAGAGGATTGTCCAAAAATGTTTAAATGAGAACATTATTTTTCTTGTTTAGATAAAATGTTTTGCAGTGAATAGTGTTTAACATACGCATGTTATTGGTTTCCAAAACTGAAAGTAGCGGCTTAATAAGATTAATTTACCGTTTTATTTCTAATTAGTTGGCTTTGTAAAAAGCACTATTCACTGCAAAAATAGTAAATAATCGCGCCATTAATTCATGATGAGAAAACATTCGAATTTATAAAATAAAAGAATATGTCAAGACAATAATATGAACAAAGTATAAATAACGTAACTAAAACATGAATTGATGACACTTTATTATTAAATGTATTTTTTTTCACTCACCGGTAATGACAAGTCGTCCCTTAGTCGCAGATAATCGGGTTTCACCAGTAAGCCTGTGCTTTGTTCTACATTGGTATGATTTGTAACCATCCTCAGGTCCAACATCTCGAATATGTAATTCTCCAGATGGAAGCACTAAGTATTTGCCCTCTGTTAAGAAAAGAAAAAGCTGTTGCATTAAATCTGTCAACATTTAAAGTTTGAAAAAGCAATTCAATGTTATGCAACGCAACATAAGGTTGCGATTTACTTAGAAATGTCAGTGCATGCATTAGACTAAGGTAGAGGGATAAAGGATTAAAGGTGAGCCGTGAGGCCCATGGAATCACGGGAACCCATTTAAGGAACAATGCCCTAAACTTAACCATACATAGCCATACATAACCTAGCAATGGACGCGGCTAGTGACATTCAGAAAGACGTTTTACTATTCCCCTGACATGTTAATAATCCTCAAGGCAAATAGGCTGTTTACAGCCTGAAAAACAATTCACTTCGTACCGTCAAAATTATTTGTTGACTCTAGTTTGATGTCTATTTCCTCTTCGCCTTCGCTGATGATCCAAGAGATGACGTTAACATACTCTGATACAAAGCTTGGTATGTGGCATTTTAAAATAGCGCTATTGCCTCTCAAAACGTACTCTTCCATCAGATTCACGGCGTATGCCTGAGATACCACTGAAACAATATTGTGACACCTGAGACGAGTAGATAAAATGTTTGGATATACAACAGTCGTCAGTATGTTAACTTTCAGTAAACAGTTAACGGTTTAGCAATCAGATTCCGTATTTTAAAACATGAATTGGGATGAAGAGTTAAGGTTGAACAGGATGTAAGGAGCTAACACTGACACAGAATCAGTGGCACAATGTACCTAGGTCGGATGAAGCATTCATTTTAATTTCTCGCTCTTTCTCGTCTTCAGAGATTATCCAGGAACTTACTGCCACGTATTCAGAGACAAAACTCGGAATTTGACACTTCAAGATAGCAGCGTTGCCACGCAAAACGTATTCTTCCCAAAATTTCACATCATAAGCTTGAGACACGACTGAAATCGTTATGTCAATGTAAATTAAAATGCAAGATTTCAAATTACTACTACTAGTTTCTTAAACAATAAACTTCACACTAATGGTCCCTACAACTGATGCGAATCGATCTATAATAAACGTGACTATAAATTATGAACAATGTAGGAGGATATCGGGAAAGACGGATGCCTCGGTGGGATGTTATCGGTATATGTTACCTAAATTAAAATCGGAGTTTAAATTAATCTCCATTTCATCCTGTTCCCCTTCAGAGATAATCCAGGAAGTGACCGTGACATACTCGGTGACGAAACTTGGAATATGACATTTCAGTATAGCAGCATTTCCGCGTAAGACATTCTCTTCCCAGAGATTTACTGTATAGGATTGGGAAACCACTGAAAATAGATAACAACCCATGACTGATGAACTTCGTCAAGGAACTGTGGTGTATCTAAATTTTTAAGGGGATGGATTTAGGAATTTGGTCCTCGTTTCATTTTGTTGAATACCTAAATTGAATGTCTGATCTAGTTGAATTTCTAGTTCATCAACGTCTCTTTCAGAAATAATCCAAGATGAAACTGTAACGTATTCTGTTACAAAACTTGGTATGTGACACTTAACAATCGCTGAATTTCCACGCAAAACATTTTCTTCCATCAAATTCACAGTGTACGCTTGAGATACAACTGAAAAGTTCAAAATAACTTAAGTAAAAATTGGAGATAGTGATGATGCGAAACTGAGGAATGGAAAAAGGGTTATTGGGTAGCGCTAAAACCTATTTTTGGTGGAACAATACCCAAATCGTTAGATTCTGCTTTTATTTCCAATTGATCGGTTTCTCCTTCTGAGATAATCCAGGACGACACACTAACATACTCGGTCACGAAGGTCGAAATATGACATTTGAGAATGGCTGCGTTCCCACGTAAAACACTCTCCTCCATAAGGTTGACCGTATAAGCTTGTGTAACTACTGCAAATATGAATTCGAAGAATCTCGTGAGCATAATAAACCATAACATTATTCAAAGGATTAGGATGGGACAGATACAGTGAAGTTATCTTCATAGTAAATACCCTCTTTATCAACAGTATCGTTTATTGTTATTTCGACCTCATCTTCTCCTTCAGAAATTATCCAGGTTGCCACTGCTACATATTCAGTTACGAAACTTGGAATCAGACATTTTATAATTGCAGAATTTCCTCGCAATACGTTTTCTTCAACCAAATTAACGGTGTACGCTTGAGAGACGACTAGAACATGAAATCACCAATGACTAATTGGGTTAAAATGTTATGTCAATTCTAATGAGTAATCCTAATCTAATACAAACGAACGACAGTGGACAGGATACAAAGGAGTATAATTATTCCAATTTTGAATCAAAAGTACCGTAATTATGATTTAATGTATACTCTCCATCCTCGGTATCGTGCCAAGAAACTACTTGAACATGATCTGACACAAACGAGGGTATGTGACACTTGAATACTGCAGCGTTCCCGCGAATTACATAGATATCGTAGACTTGTGATTCGTAGAATTGATTTACAGCTGAAATATTTTACATACAAGGATAAGACTATGTATACATTTGTAGCCATATATTGACTCCGACACGGGGATTCAGTGGAGTGCGGATAGGGACAATTGGGGCCGCGCGTTGCTCTCTATTACCATAATTGCCCTCGGAGCGGTTGAACGAAAACCCAGAGAGAGATTCTTCGTCTGCCACCCAATCCACTACATGAACGTAATCCGCCACAAATGATGGAATCGTACATTTGACAATGGCGGAATTGCCTCGCAAGACGTCTTCATCAATAACACGAGGTTCATAAGACTGATGTACCACTGTGGACGTTAAAAATATTACCTATTCTTGTAACAAATGTTAAAAAGCAGAATACGTAGGACAGGGAAAGAGGAATGAAATACGTTCACGATTATGAAACTACCATCGTTAAAATTAGAGTGCTCCTCAGCAGATACAGTGTCATTGTCCATTATCCAGGCCACAACATGAACAAAATCCGCAACAAACGAAGGCACGATGCATTTCAGAATAGCTGTGTTGCCTCGCAAAACGAACTCATCGTTGACTCTAGCCTCATATACTTGGAGTACCGCTGTGACAAATCAAATAAAAGGAATCAGGAATGAGGATTGCTCTCTCTAAGTGAGAAATTACCCTCGCTACTGTTGGGGTAATATGTGCCTCCTTCGCTATCCATCCACATTTCAACGTATACAAAGTCAGAAACAAAGCTTGGCACTTCACATTTCATGATAGCTGCGTTGCCGCGAATCACGTACTCGTTGTCAGCTTCGGCTTCGAAAGGCTGTGACACCACTTTACAAAAAAATATAATGTTATTTGATGAGATAAATCGAGGAGTTCATTTGGATGGGATAACGGTTTTGAAGAAATCATTAGCGATGTACCCTGAGCTGTGTTTGTATTGTTAACTGTGAGGATTTGTCCGTCCTCCATGATCCACGCTTCAATGTAAACGAAGTCACTAACAAAAGATGGAATCTTGCAGTGAACAATAGCAGCGTTCCCTCTAATCACGTACTCGTTTTCGGCTTCGGTCACGTAATACTGTGATACGACTGAAGAATAACAATTAGACACATACATAAGTTGGAACGGTTCGAGGTGTAAGGAATTGTTGTGAGTACGGGAAGCAAGTATGATTTGTTTAAGAGGCCATTGTACCAAGGTCTCCTGAGTGAGAAATCTCTATTCCCTTTTCGTCGATCCATGCTTCCACCTTCACAAAATCAGCGACAAAAGAAGGAATGGAACATTTTAAAACAGCGGCGTTTCCACGTATGACATATTCTGTGAGAATCTCTGCTTCATAGAACTGATTCACAACTGAAATAATATACGTATGTGGTCCATGACTAAAGAAAGTCGAAAGTCTAAACTCTAAGGCGAGGGAAGTAGGCGGAGGATAAGGAATGTTATACAGTTATTTGCATCTGAACTACCGATGTCATCGGTTGGTAAGTATTCGCCGCCCTCAGAGTTGACCCAAGCTTCAACTTTCACGAAATCGGCGACGAAGGAAGGAATATTGCATTTAAGCACGGCAGTGTTTCCTCTGATTACATACTCTGAGACTACTTCGGCTTCGTAGTATTGTGTTACAACTGCAATAATAGCATCTGGTTGTATTTTTAGTATTAGGTTGTAGGATTAGGAATTGGCATGGTGAGCATTTGGGAACTAAAATGTTATGTTTAGTTGAGCGTGTGGTACCATCTCCTTCCTTATTTTCCTCATAAGTAAAAGAACTGCCAGCTTCGTCTTGCCAGGAGATAACATCCACAAAATCGCCCACAAATGAAGGTATGGAACATTTGAGAATAGCAGAGTTTCCTCGAATCACATATTCGTTATTTACTTCTGATTCGTATTGCTGCTGTACCACTGAAAATTTTATGTTTGGAGTTGAGGTGCTTTCTAGTGGATAGTTGGATTAAGGAAACCAGGGAAACAAAACGATGAAGGATTAACCGTAGTCCTCGCCGGGAAGGAAGTCTTCATTGTCATCAGTGTGCCAAGAGAGAACTTCAACGAAATCGGCTACGAACGATGGGACCTGACACTTGAGCACGATACTGTTCCCAGTAATGACATACTCCTTATTGACGTCGGTGTCGTAATGCTGGGCAACCACTTATACAACATGGACAAAGATTGAGAATAAGTTTTATTGACTTTGGGTACATAATGACATGAATATTATCTAAACTAATATTATAAAGAGCAAAGAATTGATTTTTTGTTATTCATAAATATGAATATTTAAAACCTTTTATTGACGAGCACCTGTAAGAAAATTGTTAAGTAAACAACACAGCATAACAGTAATAACAAGTTTCCTTCATCGCTAGCGATATTTTGAAAGATTTTGTATATATATACGAGCTTTTTCACGATTTACTTTGCATCATACTGCAACTTACAAGTTGTTACTCATATTTTTATATAATGAAACCAAATAGTGTGACTACTTCAACTTTGACTGATTCGATCATCTTTCATCTTGATTATTTAATTGACCGTATTTGACCGCGTGTCATAAAGGGCAGCGCCCTATGATGGTCAATAAAACTTTCATACTTAGTCAGTGCAGCTACATTTAAGTGTGTTCGGACGAAGGAACGGTGCAATATGTCTACAAATTGAAGTAACGTCCTACCAACGTGTTTAAAATACGTATTCTGAAAGCTCTCGTGAATAAACTCGCATTATATTAACATTCTAATAAGTGTGGCGCCTAATACGGTATGTCCTATTGTGGACATCGCCAATAGGCTCATTAAGCATGAGTGTGAACCATTCAATGAATTAACAATCGATTCAATTCCTGTTTACTTCTCAAATGAGTACAGAACCTTAATTGTACAGATTTTTATGCCCAGTAGTCAAAAACCCATATCACATACAAAATTATAGATACATTTATCACTTAATAAACAGTTGACTATCAAATTACATATGAAAAGAGGTTATAAGTCAACAAATTAAAGTGTTCGGATAAACAGAAACATCAGCGTGTTGGTTGACATAGATAAAGCATATGTCATGTTAACCCATTAAATATTATTCATAAATCTGTCATGAAGCTTTATAGCTGCTTCTATAGCGCGCACGCGATATAGAAACTTGGTTTTGTTGTAACACAATCTCGTGCTTTATGAGATATGACTGTAACTTTAGTACATTCGGCGTTTGCTTGACATGTGAGCAGTTTGTCCGTTAGCTATTTGAAATATCGTTGTGGTAAAAGTTTTTGTACTATATTGTTCTTAAAGTCACATGCCAACGGACAAAAGCTTAAAGAATGTGCCTCTTGGAATTAGTAATTTTATGCAAATGGTGCTTACCGGCTCGTACGTTAACGTCCCGGGAATGAATGGTGCCAACAGAGTTGCGAGCGAGACAAGCGTAAACCTGAGCGTGAACCTCTTGCCGGTAATCCTCCGCGCGGAAAGGCGGGAATAGGAGGTTTCCGTTCGCTTGAACCTGGTGAACGAAAACGTAATGTTTAACGGTAAGTATTCAGCTCCGAATTTGTGGAGTTAAAGTATTGAACTAGGTCTGACATTATTCTGACAGATTTTCTGTCAGAATAATGTCAGACCTAGTTCAATACTTATTTATACATTTATTTAATACATTATTTAAACCAGCCTTTTGGCTGGTTTAAATAATGTATAGGCTATGATTCTATGTTTAAATTTCTACTTTGTAACCATAAATTGTTATCTTGCCCCAATTCCTTCGCCTTTCTGAGCAAAAATATTACTCATTTACATTAGTTGATAGGTACTAAACCTCTATGCGCTTAATTACTGTCACACTATGCAATAAGCTGCATATGCGGGCAGTGCGGGTACCGATTTAACTAGTTGTCCTTGCCATGTAGCGTAGGCACTAAATTCGATATTAAAACTTCTGTAGATGATTCTTTATGATTTTAAAACCTTCTCAACATATTTGCTGATATTTTACTTTCTTTTAATCTTATAATGCTTATGTCGCAGAAGTTATTTGGTTCTTAACAAATCCAGCCCAAAAACTATTATCATACCTACTTTCTAAAAAGTAAACGTTGCATTACTTGCATTTATAGGACACAAATATAACGGTACAATAGAAGAGTCTCACCTGTCGCAATCCAGGGACATCACCAACAGCAGTTCCATCAGAGCGCACCCAAATGATGTCAGGGGCCGGGGATCCTCGGGCTGCGCATTCCACAGTCGCTCCGGTCGTGTTGCTGAAGTCCACTCGGTTTGAAGGTTCCTTCATGAATATCGGTCCTATAGTTTCGTCCTCGCATAGCACTGACCCTGTAAAAATACGTCAGATTAACTATAAAGTTGCATATATTCATCATGTTTAAGGACGCCATGTTTAGTCCTCGTCGGATTTATATACCTAAAATTTAATTTCAACTCTTTATTAGTGGCTTTTGTGGACATAATAATTATTCATATTTGATACAGCTGTAATAGCAATCACGTCATTTCGTTTAAAATACGTTTTTATTTTTACAAATTTATTTATCTTTATATAGATTCTTTTCAATTTTGTGAATGTGAGAACGCTGTAGACCTAGTGGACTGTAGATTTGTTGACCATCATTATTCTGTTAAGTACCTGGTACTTGTTGAAAGATTTACACTGTCCTCCCATACCTAATAACACTGTTATTTGAAAATATTGTAAAAGCCCATTATTTAAAAAAGTAACCGTGGAGTTTCTTGCCGGCTCTTCTCCATAGGAAACAACCAATAGGAACCGTGCACCTAGCTTCTGACGTTTCATAAGTCCCCATGTCGGTTTATGTGAAATAAAATATTTTGAATTTGAATTTGATATGTTCAGTCTTGTGGTAATATATATCTGGTGT
Organism: Xanthia icteritia; assembly: GCA_949128155.2. Taxonomy (NCBI): domain Eukaryota; kingdom Metazoa; phylum Arthropoda; class Insecta; order Lepidoptera; family Noctuidae; genus Xanthia; species Xanthia icteritia. The sequence continues at coordinate 12,358,097 of OX421930.2, forward strand.
ACGACTGTTCACTGTAGACACCGAGAGAAATATAGTTGGGGGCAGAAAACACGAGATACATAATGATCATCCGGACATTGCTGATCTCAAAATGTTAATAAAATCTCTGTCGAACTTAAATTCTTTACTAAACATGAATATTGATTTCAAAATCAAGTTGATTGGTATACATCATCATTGAGTGGTTTAATTTAATGAATGACACAATAACCTTTAACCGACTTCAAAAAAGGATGAGGTTCTATGTTCGTCTATATTTTTTTTAATGTACCTGTGTTCAACGATATTTTTGTTTTTGAATTATGGACCGATTTAGAAAATTCTTTTTTCATATGGTAGAGGAAGCTTTCGAGGTGGTGCCATCGTGCCATATATATTTTAATAACTTTGCTTGTGTTGTTGTTAAGTTAACTTCTATAATACGCATTTTTCCCATATAGTCTTTGTGGATGATGTTATAATAACTTCCTGTCGCTGTTATTTACATAGCAGATAGTGGTATTCAAATTTGTGGGGTACGTATCACAAACAAAAGTTTTTTTTTTTAATTAGTTTTATATTAATACAATATTCTGAATGTCGAAAATAGTCCAAAGAATGGATCGCCGATTGTTGTGACTTGTAACTATGATAGTGGTGTTGTGTCCTCTCGTTATAAGTGGCCTATTGCCTCACCCACCGTGAGTTTAGCCATTATTTTCCGGAAACCATACGGCACGCCTATCATATTACAATTTACGAATGTTTATAATAAGATTGGTTGGTATTTTGTACAACTTTTTTTCGCGGTTTTGATCTGAACTGATTTGGTCACATTTGGTGGGTAGGTACGGTACCTTGTTATACCTATAAACCATATTTTTGTTAAACTCTTAATTTACTACCAGCCAGCCAGGAAGCACGGGAACTAAAAATCCTCGACCCAGTTTATAATAAAGCCTGGAAAAATAATCCAGCACAAGTGACGCGCTCTCATGCCACGTCTCGCTACTCGGTTCACTAGATGAAGAGCATTAGAATGACACTCACTAAATGTTAATTAATGAACTCATTAAGTCAAGTTACTGTACGTCAAATGTTGAACATACTAATATCCTGTGCAGTTAAAATACTTCTGTTACCAATGAGAAATAACGGCTTTTATGACTTTAAAGATCCTCACGTTTATAGCATCCTTATTATGACCAAACGAGGCTAAAGACGAGTTTACTGCTAATGAATCTTGCTTAGGCGCCAATTCTTATTAAGAGTAGAACTTTAATATTTCCCCTTGTCTCTATATCTTCAAAAACTAACAGTTAATAAAATTATTCCATCTTTTATTTAATTTCTTACATCGTTTATATGAACCTACGTACTTTTAATCGAATCTTACTAGAATGTATTGTCCCATTGTGGGGCAGACCTCCTTCTGCCGTTTTTACATAATTCTATCTTTTTCTAGTACTGGTGACGTACTAATATTTAATTTAAATTAAACGGTCAAAACTTTCAATACGAATTGGGTTGAATTCGAACCAGTGTCGATGAAAGACAAAAAATAGCAACAAAGCGAACAAAAAAGCGAGGGCGTGTTGCGCTTGCGACAGATGTGCGCCTGCGCACGCTCCTGATTGGTCGTAGCCACGACAGATGTTCTTCACATCATAACCTGAACGCAGGATGCTAATTCAACTAAGATTTATTATAACACTTACAACGATTTCTAGCCGGTTTCTACACGAAAAAGTTATTATTTAATGTTAATATTCTTTGGCATAGCGATATACAGTCAGGTTATTAGGCCACTGTGGTGTTAATTTAAATTAATGTAAAAGTATACAATATTATATAAAATAAGTACTTATTATTTTGTGTAATGTTGTACCTAGCTATTAATAAAATTGTCACCTACATAATGTTATTTATCATAAATTTCGCACATGTTGTGTGCTATCTATAATGTATCAAGATAATGCGATAACACTTTGGTGTAGATCAGTGTTAGGTACATTAATAATACACATTCATAGGATCAATATTTATATATAGAGAATTATGTAAACATTAATTCATGAAAAAAGTAAAACTTATCAAAAAAAAAAAAAAAAACATGCACAAAATATTGCCAGCAATGGATGCCATTACTGGCAATATAATATATAATTCTGGTCTATCGTTAATATTAATTTATTGGGACTCTAGTTCGGCCAATAAAGATATATTTTTTTTTTTTTTTTCTCGTATAAGTATATTGATTTGGACAGGAAGTGAGCAGTAACGGACGGTGGTATACATGCTTTTACTGATACTAAATTATATAACAATACATTGTACCGACATATGGGTTCAATTTTATCGTGTTCATTTGGCGCTTCCTTGTGGTTATGTTAAGTGATTCGAAAATAGCTTTTTTGCATAAAGGGCGTTGAACTTATCATAAAAATTCCTTCTGTCATTTCTAAACAATAGAATGACGACTGATTTTGTGTGGAAGTTGTTTAATTCATAAACAACAACAGTGTTTATATTTATATGGAACACGTCATCTTTTCCAACACATGCAAATCTGTGCAAATCATACCTGTCGTTAAGAGTTCAAGGTAAGGGGCGTAAATGATGACACAACTTCAACACGTTTTGGTATATTTATACAATGTATTAGTTACTGTACAAGGCTTTAAAAGTTTAAATGTTTTTTTTTTTAAGTCCTTTTATTTAAAAACTAACAGTCGGATGATATGCATCTAAACATTTCAATTATGATGCACAATATGTTTTTGCTTGCAAAAAGACTTGTTTTGTTGCGCTTGCGACGAAGGTGAAAACCGTGAAATCATAATTTCATTCGCAGACGCACGAATGTATGCGAAACCAGTACCCTAATTACGTAACACATTTTCGTAAACGATTACGACTAATCTGTTTAATGACAGTTCAACAACACTCATTGCGTTGTTTACGTTGTTGAGCAGATTTTTTTTCGAACTTATACAGTAATGGAGTAATGGAGCAATCTGTTTCAAAACGATTCAGATTCTGATTGATCGTTTATCACGCAATTAGGGTACAGATTTACGAATTATAATTAAATTTTTTTTTTACAATTCGTTGTATGTGTTGCTCATTTTACAACCTGACGTAGATTATTAGCTTTCATTTAGCAATAATGGTAAAGCTCTCATCTCATGAAATTAGCCATTGCAAAATCCTTAAAAATTTTCAGGGTTCTGATTGACAAACAACTATGTACCACTTACTCATCAGTTCACCAGGTGATAATAAGTGACCTGATAGTTAGTGGTTACCTATGCTACGGATATCGGGAATCTGCATAACCATTACCAACGCAGGTGCCTTGTCATCCCAGAGACGAAAGTGGATTGACCGACTTCGAAAGTAATGAGGTGGTAGCGCAAAATTCAGACATGTGTCTGAATTTTGCGCTACCACCTCATTACTTTCGTTACTTTTGATGTCTTGAGATGTGAATACAAAATCTATTACACGTATTCTTTGACACCTCACATCACAGACACCACGGTATTTTAAAGGTACCACAGTCTACTTACTTCAAAAGTTTTAGAAAAAAAAGTCCAGGCTTCCTTAATCGTAAAAACTGAAATTTCCGGAGAAGTTGAGACTCGAATACTCGTTAAGACAAACATATTTGCACAGCAATTTATGAAACATCTATCGTAACTGCGTTTAAATTCCTAATGAGTAACACGGAGAGCTTATGAGTTATCTGAATAACGAACAAAAGCATCGGAGAATTCCAACAGAGTATACGCGATGCTCCTGTGGAGAATTCCAAAAAATAAACAGTATGTCGCGCGTCAACTTGCTTTGATTTGAATTCCTAATTTAGAAAACAATCAACCGTTCACCTTAGTTGTAACGGCCTATATTTGAACTCCTTTATTATGAAAATAGTCTCAATTACCAACTATTCTATTGACTAGCCATGCTCACTTTATTAACCAATCAGTAGCCAATAAAGGTTGGCGTGTCCAACGCTTTTATTATTCTGACTCAATTAATGGCTTACATTATTTGTAGGAGAAGATTTTCTTTCACAGTATGAAGTAGTTATAAGAGATTCGATTAAGAAATACGGAAATCATAAGTAATTTGTAAACAATGTAAATGGTTTAGTGTTATGAACATGTAACACTCTACGGGCTATAAATCTATTTGTGGCCGTTGACCCGGTGAAATTCTTAGCTGTTGTCGGCAGCTACCGTGTTATATTATCATCATCACCTATGCTTATCTTTTGTTTCTCAACGTCTTGCAACACTACTCGTGCCGTTATAAAAGCGCGCCCTAAGCTCGACATTACTAAGAAATTTTAAATAGAAAGATTAGGTAGGTACATTGTTTATCTCGTCTTTTGTTCTGTAAGTAGGACCGTAATTCATTTCCATAATAGCCATGGTTAATTGGCTTATTTAATGCAATGACGATCTGAACGAATCTGTTCTTATGTAGGCAATCAATTTCATTGCGATTTTTCTTTTTGGTGATTATAGCTTCTAAAATCGGATAGTGATTTTAATGTAACTGAATACCTATTTCTTTATGGTGTTTCTAAATGCAGATACGCACTCATTACTATATCACAATGCTGAATGCAGCTATATACACTGTTCGTTGTCACCTTGTTAGTATAGTTCCAAGTTGCATAAGGACATAGATAAGACTAAAACCGTGTGTAAAGACGGGAATGTGTAGCTTAGCCACATACCAAAACGTGGCTTCTCAAAAAACTTCAATTTCAGTTTCGTTAAAACCTCAATTGGCCTTGGAACATTTGCTTAGATGGCGATGGCAACTAGTTATTTAGGGCACATCCGAATTAATTGCGTGTTAGCAACAGCAGCATGTGTCAATTGGGGCTGGGGACCTATGTTCATAAGCAACGGCCAATGCGTGTTTTAATGAGAAACTCGTTACCGCGCGTTTTGAACAGAATGTTCATTAGCAGTTCAGTTCAGCTGAGTGCTCTTTTGATCGCTCATTAACACGTGCTTGTGGCTGTTTGTTGATAAACAGTGTGTTCGGAATAGAGATAACGAGTAACGAATGGAAGAAGTTATTTTTACATTTTAAAAAAACGATGGACTTAAAAAAAAAATATGCCAAGACAACGGTTTTCACGTTCCGACAAAATTATTCGACACTGAAAGACTGAAAATACGGAAGCAGGAAGACCAACCGGGCTGAACATTCAAGAGTCACTAATACCAGTAATACATACATTTGTCATCTGTTGAAACTGCCTATAAAGTGGAATGCTTCTTTCAACATTGAATTATCCAGAGGCCGTTTTAAAGGGAATTATTGCATGATTAATCTCTGGCTTCATCTATTGGCCAGAATATTTATTGCTTATTTGTATCCATGAACAAAGGATGATTTGATGTCGGAAGGTTTAAGAGACCTTAATTAAGAATTGTAATTGTTTGTGTATGTGGTTAATGAATAACTACAATAAATAAAAATAGCTCATGTTTGCGTGTCAGTCTGTCATTCTGCTGTCTACAGGGACAGTTTTTATTCCGTGGAATTTAGTTTGTATTACTACGAAACTATACCGTATAGTAGGTATAGTGGCGCGAAAATAAACGACGAAATGGTTAAAATAATAAACTATACTGCCTCTGTTTACGTTATGTTTACACTGACCCGAAATATTATGATAGTAATGAACCGAAATAGTAAAAATAACTAGGAGCGGCGCTTACTCACAGACTCTGTTGTAAAAAATTATTTAAATTACATTCCGAGTGACTAATTCATAGATCTATGGACTAACTGATATTTCTAGGATGATAGAATTTTGAATTATGTATCTTTTAAAAAAATGCTACCATGTTCGGCCGTGTTGGTAAATAAATCTCGTTTTTGTTTGTGTTCATATCAATTTGAAAAACAAATAAGTACTTACTTACTTATTGTGCTTATAAAAGTAATTATTATTTTTATCTGTATTAGAGTTTATATATATATTCATCTGTGTTTATATACGAAACTCCATAATTATAACTACTAAAATAAAGGCAATGAATTATACAAGACATTGCTCTCAAACTTCATTTTCGACATCTCGCACTTGGCAAAAGTAGAGTCATGCCAGGCTGATGTAACTGATCTCTTTAGATGTTCGCTCACTTAACCTTTATTTTAGACACAGTTGCCGTATCTTCTATATTATTGGAAATATTGCATAACAGTAGAAGATATCGTAGTATTGGAGTCACGGCCGTGACCTTCGCGCATTGAAAGGCCAATGTTCTGCGGTGTTTGTGTAAAATCTAGCATTTAATCTGAACCTGGTGTCCTCGCCCACACGACACTCGTTGCCAGTTCACTTAGTATGAACTAGACATAGACGGCGACTGTAGATCTATACACTGCGAGCTTAAGGTGGTATTTAAACTAAAGCCTGCAATGCAAAATATAAAGAAAAACTTGACCCCCACGACACAGGGAATCCTAGTGTGGGGTTCAGTGAATTTGTACAAATCTAGCACCTGTGTAGGTCCTATATTATAATCTATACTAGTTTTTTCAATATTGTACCGTGTTTTTCTGAACTGAATACACTTTTTATATTTATTTTATAATTTATGTGAAAATTTCTAAAGAAACCTGGGAATGTATTGTGAGGTGTATTCCGAGTAACAACAGCATTAAACAACTTGAACTTTCACATTCTATCTTGGAGTTAGTTCTTTAGGCTGCAGCTGCATTTAGAGGACATTGGCCAGCAACATAATTATATGGACGGTCAGATGGATATTACAAACTAGGTACGTGAGACTCCATTTTGTGTGATTTCATTTTATTGACGTTATGTAGCTCTTCCAAGGCTTACAAAGAATCGCTTGGTGCCGTAATCAATTACCATGAGAAAATAATACTGACTTAAAGCAATTAGCAATAGGTACCTATAAAATGAATCATCCAGTTGACTGAGATGATTTCTGCAAGTGCAACCAGTTATTTTAAAAACTACATGATTGAGTCCGTTGGGTTGGGTTGGGTTGTAGTCAAGCCATTATAATTACTTTTCTATTATTATTTTGTTTAAAGACTGACGGGCTATGTTCGTTCCTAGTCTATTCCGCTTTGGTCCGTTAAGTACGCTTAGTCACAGGAACTCGTTTTGCGCTCGTTAGTAAGATTATATCGCCACCGAGAAATTCTGGGATAAAACGAAGCAAAAAGGCAAACCAAGTGTTTAGAGTGTAATCATTGCTGGCAGTGGTAGTACCTATGCAGCTAAGTACCCAATTTAGATATAATTTAGATATATTTACTGAGAGGCCAAATTCACCGTCTGGTTTCCATCCACGCATAGGTAAGTCTGGGGACTCTGGACGCCCGCAACACTCCAATTTTATGGATTTTACGATGCGGTTTTTGTGCACAGCTTCTTTTGTTTCCAAATGTGGCCTCGAATTGGGTTGCATGAGGTTGCCCAATGCCATGTGCTAGCTGGAGCAAGAACATCGGGCATACTTAGGTAATTGGTTTCGGGCAGCACCTAATACCGGACTGGACAATGAACTTCTCATCGCCTCCCATTTACTTAAAGAAAGAAAGAAAGAAGAAAGAAACAAACCAACGCAAGTCCAACTGCAGGAAAAGCGACCTCAGACCGCATGTGGCACAAATAAATAACACGCTATAAGTATGACCTTTTACGACACCCGTGAGAAGAAGGGACTTGGTAGAATATTCTTAGAACCAAATCATTCTTCCTCCTATTCGCTTCTATGTAAGTATGGAATAATGTACACTATGGAAAGTTGTAAGTGTAGAGCTTACAGCAGGAGTTTTTATAGCGTTTAGGCACATGGTTTTGGCCAGTGATCGTAAACAGTGTTACATTTGAATAGGTTCGTTGCCCGGATGCGCTGTATCGACCCGTGACGTCACGAGCGTGCTCGCGACGCCCGCCGTGTGGGGTGGACCGTGGATGGTATCCCTACGATCGTGACGCGCGCTTTTACGCGCTAACTGCGTAGAACGTCACGGTTATCGATATTTATTTTTCAAGTGCCTATGCACACCTGTAAATTAGGTATTATTTTCACGTGATGATTAATTTATTCTGGAGCCGCAATTTATAATTACTGTCACAGAAAATGATACTTATTGTCTATCGATAAAATTGAACCATCAATACTAAATTATCATGAGTCGTGCGTGACACAACCACAATTTTGGGGCACATAGATAGATGTTGACATTAACATCTTTTTCCCAGAACGATTATTGTAATATCCTTTTTACTTATACACGACTAATGGTTATAAAAAGGGCGTTAAAAGGTTTATAAAATAAATGTTGATGAACTTACCTATAGCGGCCAGTGCCACGAGGGCAGCGAATCCAATAAACGACATGTTATCGCACTTCGACACTTCACGGATCACTTTGGTTTCGTGCACAACTCAGAATAAAAAAATCCACTATCGAAATAAAACGAAAAAGATTGCTGTGCCGCGATGCGGCCGGGCTCCGCCCGAATCTGAAACAAATCGAAATTACAGTTAAAATTGTGCTTTTAATGGATCTGCAAGCAATTTTGGCAATAATAGAGGACGGTAAAGAGACAGGAAGTGAACTAGGTGCCTACTTAGGTTGCTCTAGGTATCTAAAAAAGTTGAAAGCCAAAGAATTTATTGAATCTAATAACAGCATTTATTTGTATTACTTCTAAACCTTAATAAATAAATGTAGGAAGTACCAAAGACCTCTCTGAGTAATTGTTGTAACAAAAGGCCGATACTCCGAAAGTCTACAGTACTATACTTACTGTACCTAATTAAACTCAATGGAAACAATTCACCCTGGTCAACCTTTTATCATTATCTTATATCCTAATGTGTAGATGGATAAAGAAGTTTCACACATGGTAATTATTCGCCACATGCATATTTTTTTTACATTTTGGTTTTAAGCAACCGAATCAATAATAATTAATGCGGACCAAAACATACCACAATGGCTTTGTAATGTCACGATGTTTTATGCCAAATCTACTGCCTAATTGAATAGCTTAATTTAACGCATTATATTGCGGAAAGGATTGGAAAACAATGCCAACTTACTCTATGTACGGTGTTCGTTATTCCAAATAGGGTGAAACAATCTACGGTGACTCAAGCAAGATTATTGGCATGTCAAGGTTAGCGCGATAACTTGTGTATTATTCCATTAAATGTGTTCTTACTTCAAGTAAATAAATAGTGCCCATTATAGTCATCAGCAATAGATATTTGCTATTTAGCGGTTTTAGAATAAGAGAAAGCGTGCCCAGCAGTGGGCTTCTTCTCTTCGAGAGGGAGTGGGCTGTAATCTACCACGCGGGCCCAGTGCGGGTTGGTAGATGTCACATGTCTTCGAATTTTTGGTTCTTGGACATGCCGGTTTCCTCAAGATGTGTTCACTTCTTCTTTCGTCTTCACCGTTTTGAGAGCAGTGGTGATGAAATTATTTACACAAAGTAAAACACCTGCTTGGGTTCGAACTTCGAACCCACAACCTACATCTCGTAAATCGGGGCTGTTACTGCTGGGCCACTACTGCTCTCATATTAATGATTTTATGATTGAATGCCTTTCCGAAAGATCCTTCGTGTGGTTAAAATAAAGTTAATCTTCACCTGTTTTAACCCAAATATTCCGTAAACTACTTACGAAATTAAAAATATACCAAGTTTCATAACGCTTGAGGGGCAAAAACTGGGCGGAAATACGGTCAGTCACGCAAGGATAAACCAATTTAGTGTAATGTACGCGCGTACACACTCCCACCGTTTTGTTAATGCACTTCTACAGTTTTGTACTTAAACAATGAGAGCATCAGTAAAAAAGACCACACCAAGTATTAGCAAGAACATTTTTTGGGTAGCTGTAGTCCGCTATAGTGAGTTCAAGGGCGTTCAACCCTATTTCTGTCTTGTATATTGTTTGCTATCCCCCTCTCTAATTTATTTAAAAGGGAGGTGTAAGCTGAGGGATTAAGAGCATTAACAGATGGACGTTATTACTTTAGTTCCTGTCCGAACGAACAAACATTTAAAACTTTTACCTGCTATGTTGATTATAGTGTGGTTTTAGCGGATTTTTAATAACGGGTTCAGCAAATAGCTTGTTTACTTGAAAATACTTTTAACTACAATGTGTTTAGCTAACAACTTCTCGTAATGTAATACATATTCCAATAATAACCCAGACTTGTCCTGTAAACTAGTTTTAGTAGTTTGCATGCATTAATGTGGTAAATCAAGAACAAGATGTTGTATTTAGATCAGACACTACATCAACGTTAAGTTTATCCTGTGACTGGCAAAACACGTCTGTCGTAGTACATATTTCGAATGCTAACTGACACTTAAAAGGACGGTGACATCATCGCGCCAATTTGTAAACTAGCCCAATCACTACTGGACCTAGGAATCTAGATCACCTACAGCAGCATGAAAATGTATGCAACGATCGAATTAAGGAAGTTATCTCATTTTTAGGGTTCCGTGCCCAAACGGTGCCAACGGGACCTTGTAACTAAGGCTCGGCTGTCCGTCTATCCGTCACAGGGCTGTATCTTTTGAACCGTAATAGGTAGACATTTGAAATTTTCACAGTGTGTACTACTGTGGCCGCTCAATATCAGCAAATAATAAATATATGTAGGGTTAAAAATTTCGCACTTGCCCGCTTTTTTATTATCCTTAAGGATTATTAGCCCAGCGGAATCCTCTTGGCTGAAGATAAATAAATCAGTCAAAAAAGACATATTTTTTATAACGTCTTGGCTATTTATACAACATGTCGTGGCTAGACGATCATTCATGCCTTTCAAATGATGTTTAATTGGCCACCATCAACAACTCTTTGACAGACCTAATCAGCAGTTGGCTTAGGTTGGTCATTACCGTCGCGTCAGGAAGACGTCAATGACGAATAGCGATGGTCCAAGCACATTACATAAGCGATTTACCTGAAAAAGTGTTGGTTTAATCCGCTGACGGTTTCCGTAACCACAACCGCATATATCTACAGTACAATCCCAGCCTCGTACATACGTGACGGAAGACTATTTTTGGCTCCATTATCCAGAAATGGCTACGCGCCGCTCGTGTTTGGATTTAACGAGTGAGCGTTTGGGTCCGTACGTAGCATATATCAGACGAACGCGGAACGCAACATAATATTCAATGTATGATTTTATGCAAAGGAAGAAGCGAAATTAGGAGATTTGAATTTAAACGGGCCCATGCATGAGACTTGGACAGTGACAGGTAATACCTAAGGTCATCATTGCCGGTTATTTAAATATTCAAAACGTTATAAATGTATGTTAATTAACTTTGTAAACAATATAGGTACTCGATACTCGCTGTTTTTATCTTTCTACCGTATCGATAGTGCAATTTTACTATCTTATTCAATCCAATCACAGTGGTTACACGCCCTTATTTGTAGGTATTTATAATATAATCTGACATTGAAAATGCTATTTCGTGTAGGAAAAAATCGTTACAAAAGGTCTACGTTCTCTACGGCGACGGGATATGATACGTAGGTATATAGCAGTTGTCGTTATAGATATTTGGTTCAATAGAATGGATCGACTCGCCTCCGAGCCGTCTGGGAAGCTGCAATACGAGTCCTCCTCCCCCCACCCTTGCTAAGTGGACGTAAAGATAGCGAATTCCTTCCCCCCTGTCCTCACAAGCGCCCCTCCTACGCAGGAAGACGTATATCATTCGTTCAGTTAATAGATTTGGGCTGATGATTAGGTTTCAAAATTGAAAGCTTTATATCCGTGGCCATGGTGGAATTGATGCGATTAAAAACTCGTTTTATTGGTCCTCAATCAAGAATAATAACTATTACTATTATTTTTTCTATTGCTCAATAATATTCTTAAGGGTTGAGTATAAGAGGTCTTTAAGTACTTAGGTATTAAATGTATTCGCTGGCTTTACATCTTTAACAGTTAACATGAACAGCCCAACTAGCATATTGTACTGATTTACGACAAAAGGGCCAATTATTCTTCAGAATAATTTTATAAAGGGAGGTTCCTTTACCTGCCAACCTGTACAAAAACACGCTCCATCTGTTGTTCGAACGTTTTGCACCTGCCTCCGAGGAACAGGCTTTTTTTCGGCCAATCTCTGTGCACCGCTCAATTTCTCAATGTCTTTAATTTCATTTTGTTTCTGGCCTGTTTTGTTTTATAGGTACTCAAGTTTGCGTATGGGGAGCAGTTCCAATCGAATTGACACCCCTCTTTAACTGTTGAAATGAGGGAAGGCCGGTATGCCCGAAGGGTCTCCGAAATTAATGGCTTAAATAATGAATGTTATAAGTACCTATAGTATTTACACTTATGGTAAGGAATGAAACGCTAGCAAAAACTACTAAGGAATTACCATTATTTTCTACGTGCTGCAAATATGGGAAGACCGGTTTTCCATGTAGCGAAAGCTAGCCTGCTTTATGGTCTAGAATCTATTTATATTGAGTAGTGGTCTAAATCTGGGCAACTACACAGTATGAGTACTAAAACCGATTTACTATACGTAGCGCCGTTTTGTTATTAAATCATTACAGCGCATACTTCAGACCGCTACTACTAAATATCGCATGTATGGGAGGTGTCTGCTCCACCACGTGCTTCGGCTCACAACTGAATGAATCACACTGATTAGTCAAAGCTTACTACTTGTATGTGAATGACTTATTATAATATCCGTAGCTTTATTCAGAGCAACGTACATTCACAAAAACATGTTCAACTATATTATCATTTGGGTAAGCCCTTCCGTGGGGAAATTCTTAGCCAGGAATAATTTAGCATTCAATCTAGGCAGCTAAATATTCACTAATTGTATTATTTTATTGATCCTTTCTCATATTAAAAATAACATCCGAATCAGATCGATAATTGCGAAACGTGAGTGGCCAAGCGCTGTTTCTCAATATCCGCCACCCACCGGCATTTCGTGGTTTAGATTGAGACAAACTCAGACAATAATGTAATTTAGTGATGAATTTAATTCAAAAACTTGAAAAAAACAGAATTTTACGTGCAACCCAAGTACTACACGCTTTCGATAGTCGATAGTCGGAAGACCAGGCCAAATACGGGAAGCAGGGCCGATAAACTTAATCAAAGTTAACATGCCATCTCTAATTAAAACATTGTATAAAAATATAGTACAGTATCGGAGAAGGAAATACCAAATTAAAAGCAAGATATAGCAGGCGACTCTATCTACAAGGGCCAAGACAACATCGTTATCGATCGTGGTCGCGCATTCGCCGGGTCGGCGCTTTTGCAAAAAAAACCCTTTTATAACATAAACAGGAGGGGATACTGAGTGGAAGGCTTTATTGTATTTCACGACTGTTACCTGAGAATACCGAGTGGCGGCTCAACGCAGCACCCACAACACTTGAAACACAACACACGCGAAGAGACGAGTGGCGACGACCGACCCGCCCAGGCTACAGACGCGGTATGAGTAATTTGTATAGCTATGTTATAAACGGCCGTTGACATCCGACCACAGAAAAGGATGGGTGTACTATATCGTATCTCTTCTACGCCTCAACGAATTACCAAGAGCGGTCCTGGCCGAAACGTACCGATTTTAGCCGAGGGCTGAGGGTCGCAGGACATGAAAGTAATGCGCACGCAGGAAATTCGTAGACACTCACAAGCGTGCGGTTCGTACCTTCTGTTTTGCGTCGTCTCACTTTCGTTACAGGATGTGTTGCGTTATCGACTGGAGCATTATTTATAGCTCTCTGACTGTACGATGTATGTGTTTTAATTTGACTGAAAATGTGTAAAATATACATATAAAAACGAAACTAGATTAATAATAATATTTTATTAAAAGTAGATTAATAATTTATAACAACATAAATAAATAACATTTCTATGGCAGCATAAGTATAATATTATATCTGGTGTATAATATAGAAAAATATTCTTAAACATCATGAACCATTACAATCAATACTTTTATTCTTATATCAATTTATTCCTACACAACTTCGTATTAATGTGGCAACATGGAAGGTTTCGAAGATATAATTATTACTTTTTTATATAATACATAGTGTGGAAACTATATTTAACGAATAAAAAATGTATGGCACATAAAAATAAATTCTTCTAATTGTTTTATTATTTCTTATAAATACATAACATGTGACAGTAATGGCTGAAAATGAGGGTTTTAGGAACCTTAGTTATTGGGTTAGGTACGATCGAACATGTAACATATAAATAAATAAATAATTGTTTGAACATATATAGGTGTATAATGCTCACGGCTTAGTGTTTACTATATTACTGCACAAGATCTACTCATAATTCCCATTGGACAATATTATATTTATCTAATTATATAATTTTCGAAAAACATTCAATTCTCAACATCTAATCTAATAGCTTTTAAAATTTACTTAACACTACATGAGGTTATGACCATATTTTATATAACAAAGTTTACTAAATAATGTTACAAAACCGCGAGGTTGCTTAATATAAAATGAAAAAATTGCCGCATGTATTTCATATTTCTTTGTTACGGTTTTGTAACAGTATTTAATAAAATTAGATTTAAAATTAGTATAAAACGTCTACTTCTTTGTTTACACCAAAGATGGGTAATAATTTCTCGGCACTACTACAATAAGAGTGGAAATAGGAAAGTTATACATTTACATATCGTTTCTTTTTTAAATTTATTTCTAACATTGGAGGCTTTTGCAAAGATAACTTTTAAGAAAATATAAATGTGTAATATAAATGTGTAATTTAAAATGTAATATAAATAAAAAACTAACTAATATGGTTTAGTTGTACTTTCGAGACCGCAAGATATTGGTGTTAGGGTAACGTTAGTGAGTACCGTTCTAATATCATGGAGAGCGAGCGGGAGCGGGGAGCTGTGGACCGATGGAGGATGATCTTACACTTCGCCGGGTGCAGGCAGCTTCTCCCAGGAAGGTTCCACGCCCCAGATCTCACGCGCGTACTCCGCAATTGTGCGGTCAGATGAGAACTTGCCAGAAGACGCAATGTTCTCGATCACCATCTCAGCCCACTTAGCCTGGTTCTGTGAACGCGAAAAATATATAAGTCGTAGATTATCTCTTTCCAATAGTTTGTATAAAAGCGAACGTTTTCGCAAAGCAAACTTGTTCGGATTACGAAGGGAAATGAGGGAGCATGTTTGGAAGTATGTCATTTAGACGTTATGATTTTTTTGTGGTCGACTGTGAACGAAAGTCAAAATATCTTGACCAAGCTTTCATAGTACCTACATACGTGATGTTGGCAAAATTGTGGTGTCTGTTCGACAAGTCATTAATGAAGAGTTGTGGTTGACCATTTTAAAATAACAAATTTTTGTGCCAACTAAGTACCTAATAAGTGCCAATTTCACCACTGAAACTGAACGCGATCTGCACATCTAGATTGCGTTCAAGAGCTGTCAGTGTCAAAATTTCTCAACAATGATGACACTATTCATTAAATAAGCTTGGTAATCCTAACTCTGAAAATGCTAATGATGCATAAAATTACGCATGTGAAATCTCTCACTATTTCAGTGATAACATGTATGTATGGAAGCTATACGTTCTCGATATTACTGGTAACGAGCTCAGTGCCAAGTTATGTCAATAAGAGATACATTGATGCTCGTGTGTTATTAATATAGCTTGCGCTTAAAGGTTAAATAAGTGCAGAAATGACTCATTTCACTAGTGATGATAACTTTAATGAAAAAAAAAACTCGTCTTTTTTATATTTACCAAATGATTGTAAACAAAATGGTTATCGCTGTTAATTAGGAAATAATTCGCACATAATAATAAGTGATGGTTTTTTTTTTATCTAAACGTGCTTGTTATAATGGCAAATTTTTGGCGGAAAAATTCGATAAAAACACGCGGATATTACACTTATGTTCAGTGTTATTGCGTAAACGGATTGTTTAGAGTTCCGATCACAACTAGATAACACCACATCTAGTTGTGATCGGAACTCTAAACAATCCGCTGAGGAATGTAGATAAATAAATTGTACAATGTTATTTTATCTAAAATCCGTTTAACCCTGTGTCCTAACCGAAAGCCATTGTCACACGAAGACGTGATTACGCGATCGTTTATATGAATTATGACGTACATACGCGACTTGAATGATCGCGCGACTCGTGAGAACAACCGCTTTCGATGAACACGCGTGACCATAATTATTTATTTGTTCTAGATCATATGAACCAACATACCTGATAACACGCGGAGACCTTGTCCTGTGCCTCAATATACGCGTCGTAGTCCGCAAGGTGGAGGAAGCGATCGTGTTGCAACAGGACATCGGCGATGTGCGCGAACCGGCCCGGCTCGCCCGGCGAGAAGAAACCGCTGCGGATCTGCTCGATACACTGCCGGAGCTCCGGGTTGCGCTCGTAGTACTCGTACGCGTTGTATCTACGCACATTAATCAAAAATAATTTTCTTAAATTAGGCTGAAGAATCAGCAGTTTTTGACCTTCAGACGTTACAAAAGACAGCCCTAAACATTCCCTAACCCTTTACGATGACGATAATCTGGGAGGAACTGGCATAAAAAACGCCCTAGAAAGCAACACGTCGCTGCCTATAGTTTTAATAACTATAGGTATTGTGAGAAAGTTCCTCTATCTTCCTTAAGAACTTGTAGTTTGGAACCTGTTCTTAATGTGGGTAGGTACTATACATTTTTGAAATATTCCGAAGGTGATGTATCTGAATGTGATCTGTTCTATAATTATTATATAATTAATTAATTATTTGGTATTGAGGGCATCCTTAGATCGGGCAGACCGTAACTGACTGGGAATCCTTGTTATTCTCTTAGTTGGAATTCTGCCCAGTAAATAACGATAGCGTCGCAGATGGGACTGTATGATGCCAACATCTGAATTGTAAACATACGCTTTCACTTTCGGAGATTACAGGCGCCATAATAGACAAGAATACTAGAATTGTATTGAAACAAAATAGACTACCTCATACCATATAGGTAGTAGGTATGAAACCACATAAGGTCTATATAAGGTCCCATAGAAATAGATGGACAAACTTTTAAACATCATTCAGACGACCAAAATAAGGACAATGGTAAAAAAATAATAAGAAAAACGCATTAGATACTTACAAGAAAAATAAATCAGCTAACGAAAATACACTAAAAATGTCGGTTACCATTTATTATTTTAGGTCAAAATAAAATCACTGTAATCAGTGTTTTTTTTTGCTTGGATATCTTTGGTTAGACGTACTGAACGCTGTGTTAAAATTTGTCCATATATTTTAATGGGACCTTGTATATATAGTGTAAGAAATACTGGAGATACAGGCAGAACCTTGTGTGGTGTTACGCTATGACGTCATCTGCTACGTCATGACTTCAGTGATATGCTGTAGTCATCCCAGAACTACGCGAGGGGAAGATGCGGGGAAGGACGGCAGTCCTAATTGAGCGATCACTGCTATAAGTGATTAGAAACCAAACCTCGTACATTTCTGGAATCTTAACAGTTCACTTACGGCGAATCTTCGCCATCCCAAAGATAGGATAAACCCATCCCACAAGAAAATGGAAAAATATTTCCGAGAGCGGCATCGTGGCGCGCGCCGATCTCGTACCGTCGGTGCTACGCCGTAGTCATCCCAGAGCTACGCGAGGGGAAGATGCGGGGAAGGACGGCAGTCCTAATTGAGTTCACTGCGAATACTCGTGTACCGTTTGTTGATTAAGTAAATAATATTATTGATTAGAAACCTCGTGAGTCGTCTCATTTCTGGACTCTACAAATAGATATAGAGCTTAAAGAACATACATAAACTCACGCCTTCTTTCCACGGAGTAGGCAGAAACTACAGAACGCCACCGGCTACGATCCTTACATAATCCTTTTGCCTCTTTTATGTTTCTTAAAGAAACAGGTTAAAAAGTAATAAACACTTCTTATATACAACACTGGCATTAAAACATGGATTCTTCATTTTCAGACACCTACAACCCGAAGAAATCATGTAGGTCATTTAGATTAGCGCTAGAGGTCGTCACATCGGCTGTTGAATGAAGCTGATAAATTGCCTATTGCTAGATTATAATTTATTTATAAAGCAATTATTCATCACACTGCTCTCGCATGTGTTGCTTCACAAATTATAATATTACATATCGATAATATGGTGTTTTACGAATTTATTTATTTATTTATTTATTTATTTATCATAAGCACACCAACAGCACAGTCACTTACAATTCAAATTAAATAGCATCTAAAATTAGCATTTTAGTAACCATGCAAATGACAGGTATGCATGACATTCAAATATGAAATTTAGAGACAAAGGAGAACAATATAAAGACAAGTGTGTCTAGTAGACATAAATCTACAACACTACAAAAACAAACTAAAGTGAGCTAGATAGACGGGCGCTCATCACACTGTTTAAATAGGGAGCGTCTGTATGAAGCGAAAGTCATGGAGAAAATATCAATAGGGCAATCCGTCAAGTTCGACCTTTCATTATATTGCCTTGCCATACGTGTAAGGGGGCTATTAAATGTAGTATTCAAGGTGGATGTAGGTAATTCAAAAACATGATGATGACGCTTGCTACGTTGGCTAGGCCTAAAGTTAAAATAGTTTATCAATTGTGCATCAATGGAACCGTTTATAATTTTATGAAGTATTAGTAAGTCCGAATGGTTACGCCTTTCATTTAAGCTTATCATATAAAAGTGCCTTAACCTGTCATAGTAATCAGGTATAGATTTTCGAATCCCATTCTTCACACATAAATACCGAACAAAACGGGCCTGAACAGATTCAACATTATTAGTATAAGTTGAGTAATAGGGAGACCAAATAGTGGAACAATATTCCAAGGAGCTCCTTACTAGTGCGTTGTAAAGTAAAATAATGCTACTACTATTACGAAAAGGTTTGGACATACGGATTACAAAGCCAAGCATTCTTTTAGCCTTAGTCACTACGCTATCTATGTGATCGCGAAAAGATAGAGATGTATCAAAGAGTACCCCTAGGTCACGGATGACCGACACTCTGCTCAGCACCGATCCATCAATATGATAATCAAATTTAATGTAATTCACTTTATTCGTGAATGTAATAGTCTGGCACTTTTTAACATTGAGCGTCATTCTGTTGTTCAAACACCATTGTTGAAGGACATCAAGATCTTTCTGAAGCCTCACACAATCACTCAGGTCCGATATCCTACAGTATATTTTTAAATCATCAGCGTAGGCTAAACAATTGCAATTTATTAAATCTAAAAGATCATTCAGAAATACCAAAAACAGCAAAGGACCCAGCTTAGAGCCCTGTGGAACACCAGAGCCAGGAGAAAAAGGAGCAGATTCATAACCCGCCAAGGCAACTATCTGAGAACGATTGACTAAATAACTCTCAAACCACCGCAACAGAGAGCCATGAATACCAGCGCAATTCAATTTCATAGAAAGAATTGAGTGATCAACGCGATCGAAGGCTTTTGCAAAATCTGTGTAAACAGCGTCAACCTGACCCCTAGCTTCAAAGGTGCTACTAATGAAAGTAGTGTAAATAAGCAAGTTAGACATAGTAGAACGATTAGACACAAAACCATGTTGCTTCAAACTAATTATATGACGGAGGTGAGAATAAACTACATTGTATATGAGACCCTCAAACATCTTTGCAAATTGTGATATAATAGAGATTGGCCTATAGTTAGTTACATCATTCATACTACCGGACTTATGTATGGGGATAATATGTGAGATCTTCCATAAATCAGGAAATGTTCCTTCCTTAAGGGATTTATTGTATATAATCTGCAGTGGTAGAACCAGAGCATCAATGCAGAGACGAATAAAAATAGGAGGAAGTCCATCCGGACCAGCTCCTTTGTTAAGATCTAACTTTTTGATGCTATTTCTAACTTCATTCTCAGTAATGCCAATGGAAGACATACTGTAATTAGACGAGGAGTAACCTGGAGACAAGTCACCAGGCTGTTGATTAACACCGTACACAGATGCAAAATAGTCCGCAAATAGATCAGTCACACCACTACCACCCTCACCTACACGATCACCCCAAGAAACCTGGTCAGGGACACCTCTGAACGATTTTCCAGACCTAGTATAACGCCAAAAAGCTTTTACATTTGTTTTTAATTCACTCTCAATTCTTTCTATATAATATTTAAAACAGTTATCCATAGCTCTCCCAACTCGCATCCGTAAGGAAGCAAAAGTATCATAGTCCCGGGGGTTTTTGTACCGTTTAAACCGAGTCCTGTATTTATGCTTTTCCTTAACAAGTTTAATTAACGAAGCTGAGAACCAAACTGGATAACAACTATTCTTAGGTTTACCCTTCGGAGTGTATTTATCTATATTTTCCCATAGTAAGTTATAAAATGTCAGAACATAATCATTACAAGTCAAATGACAATAATCCTCCCAGTTTATTTTACGTAGATCACGAACACATGCCTCGTAGTCTGTTTTAATGAAAATATATTTAGACTGTAAAATATTAGAATTTAAATTAGAAATTGAGGTTTTAGTAAGGGCTAATTCTAGTGGCGGATGATGTATATCTAGCTTACTGATGGAGGGTGCGGAAGAAACAGAAAGACTGGAATTCTCGTCCACCAAGATGAGATCTAAGATATTATCATTCACATTGCAGACGCTATTCATTTGAACATAGCCGGTGATGTGTAGGAAATCCCTCAACGCTAAAGACTTAGGGTCACTAATTCCTACAAAGGGATCATTAGACTGATGCCATTTCACATTAGGAAGGTTAAAATCACCAAGAATCAAAGTGGTGCAATCCATATAACGCAAGCAAATTTCTTCAGCCTTGGCCAAGAATTGAACAAAGATATGGCAAGGTATATAAGACGGTAAATAAACAACACAAATATTCATACAGACGCCACCAGCACTTATACATAACCACATATCCTCAACGGAAGTTTGCCACTCAGTTTTATTAACAAAATTATACTTATTACTAATAGCTACCAATATCCCACCACCATAACTTTTAAAATACAAATCTTTAAACTGTGCACTACGATCACGACGTACAACAGTATACCTCTGATCAAAGTATTCAGAGGATAAGAACGAGTCATCTAACCAAGTTTCTATCAGACATATTATGTCGTAGTCAGAACTTAAAATTGACATTAGAATTTCATGCGACTTCGTTTTCATGCCCCTCACGTTCTGATAAAAAATCGAAATATTATCCATTAGACTAAAACAAAAACTAAACATGATAATAGAAACTAAATTAACAATTCAAATAATTATACAATTTTTTCCAAACACTGCTCATCCTTAATTAGAATACTAC
This sequence comes from Xanthia icteritia, assembly GCA_949128155.2. NCBI lineage: Eukaryota > Metazoa > Arthropoda > Insecta > Lepidoptera > Noctuidae > Xanthia > Xanthia icteritia. Next base: position 12,379,569 of record OX421930.2, read on the forward strand.
CAGAATTTTCACTTTTGCATACAAAAATTTTACCGTAGCGAACCCAGACAAACTTATAAGATTTTTCTTTGGCCTTAAGACGTGCGGCAGCATGTAATGATTTATATGTCGGAGAAAGGTGCTCGGATACATAAACTGGCTCCTTGCTACCACCATAACCCAAAAGACTTGTGTTCAATTTATCATCAGTGTGAGACTTATTGTATCTCGTTAATGCAGAATACAATTCGTCGCGACATCTCGGACTACGCAGCTTCACTATTACAGAGCGCGGGCGAGACTTGTTGCTATTCATACTGGCCACTCTAACGCATTTCATAATATCACAGTCTTTTAGCGCATACGACACAACATTAGCCAACTGTGTTACGATGGTCGGTAACACTTCATTCTTATGTTCAGGTAATCCGTGAATTTCCAGATTCGCCTCACGCGTATTCTGATCAAGGGTGTTTATTTGCATTTTCAGCTGAGCCATAGTTTTTAGAATATCGGAGTTCTGTGAACGAAGTTCAATATTCTCACGTTGCACACCCTTGAGCTCAGTTTTTAAGTCATTAACTTGAGATATGTCGAAGGACCCAGATAGCTTCAACTCATCAATCTGTTTCTTTAAATCATCCATTTCGAATCTAAGCTCGCTAATTATATTCTTTATCTCAATACGCAATGTATTCCGTATTTCCTCCCGTATAACAAGTCGTATATCACTGACCTTATCATCCTCGCCTTCAGAGCTATCCTCAATTGTCTCAGACGTCGATTTATCAGGTTCATGCCTAGATAAACAGCTCGGGCAATTCCATTTAGAACGTTCAGTTTTATTGAGTCTTTTAAACGCCGTAGCACTCAGGTTAACGCACAGGTGATGATAGAACTTATCGCAATTAGAACATATAATTTTTTCATTTTGTTTAACTGGTAATCCACAAGAATTACAGTTAGACATTTTCTAAGTACACAATCAATCTCCCAAACAGTACAATAAATTCAAAAAGAACAATATGTGATTTGCCGGACTCGAACTCACGCCACACTGTGTACGGATGGTAAACGTTAACACTCAGAGCCAACAATACATTAGCTTATCGTGTAAAATTATGGATCTTGTGTGGTGACAACACAAGTCAACACAATAGGAGGTAGATTGGAAATAATTCCATTTATTGCTTATGTTAGATCACCGCCACAGTACACTTTGGTTTTCACTATTAACACATTTAAAAACACTTTAATTGTTTAGAAAATTATTGATTGCAGCCCATAGGGTTCCGGTTTAGAGTGTCTAGACAGCACACAGTCGCAAAATAACTTTTTACTATGATTTGAGAATTTAAGTTACGGAGCAGAATTAACGTGACCGTACTATTTGACGTCTCGATGACAGATAGATGAATGATTATACTTATAATGAAAACAAAAGATAAGTAAGTACGAGGTTACATTTGTTATTGTAATAGCAGAGAGAACCTAAGTGCATTACCTTTAGATAAGCGTAATACCTACTGGATGCAACAAGGCTCCCAGAGTATTTGGACTTTCGCGTAGGTACGCGAGTGAAATGCGTACATGTGGTCGAAATATAACCGGAGTGTGTGCAATGTAATCTTTTTTACCCGAAGGTTGACTGGAAGAGAATGCGGCCTTGCGGCCGTCTTATGTACCACGTTTTGTACATAAATAAATAATATATTGGCTCCTAGTATCTCTGTTACGTCAAAAAGACCAAAATAAATAGAAGTATTACCTCACTCCCGGACTTCCAAATCGAGCCACCGTGCATTTTTATATAGTCCTAAAACATCAAAATAATTCTACTTCGTTATTTGTTTTGTTTTGCATAAAATGAGAATCGAAATTGTTTTTCCTTCTTTTTTGTATCCATTCTGACGTCCAAATTATGGATAGTGCACCTGAAGTAGTAGCGCAAGCTGTGGAACTTCTTCAGTCTGGGCTTAGTCAACGAAACGTACTGCCCATGTAAGCCGTTCTGCTGGTCAAAGAATTTACCATCGATACTAAGAGACTGACGGCTTCCAGAGACTGCGCCGTCCAGGAGGACCTCGAAACCAGGTCACTACAGCCCGACTAGATCGGTTTATCTTTTCCACCAGCTTGTATAATCGTCACCTGACTTTAGTACAGGTCCAAGAACAGCTTTAAGACTTTTACGGACTGACTGTTTGCGTTCAAACTGTTAGAAGGAGACTCGAAGAACGTGGCCTGAAACCTCATAAGCCAGCCAATGGTCCCAAGCTGACACGAGCTCACAGAATGGCGCGCATACCGTTTGCACGCAAACATTTGCATTGGACTCAACGTCAATGGAGCCTTTAGGTTCTTTTAATGGATGAAACCAAGATTAGTCTGTATGTAAATGATAGATGTAGGAAAGTCGAAGACAGGGAGAACGTTTTCCACAACGTTGAATGGACAATCTGGGGCAAAATTTCCACCGAAGGAAAAACTGGACCACGGTTGCCACCACTAAATAGCGACCGATACATTCGTCAACGTCAAGAGGCTCAAGTTATGACATATGCAGAGTTTGTGGGCCAGGATTTCATTTTTAGGGTTCCGTACTAAAATGGCAAAAAAGAACCCTTATGGTGCGACTCAGTCTGTCTGTCCGTCTGTCTGTTACAGCTGAATATCTCAAGAACCACTAATGCTATCAAATTGAAATTTGGAATAGTTTTAGCTGACGTTTGCCCACCTATTTTGCAAATAAGAAAGAAATAAAAAAAAATATTTTTGACTAGGGCATGTGGGTATCATATGAAAGAGCGCTATTTGCACATTCTCAATAATTTTTTCTTTTTTTTAGGCCTCATAGTTTTCGACTTTAGACGAAAAATTTTAAAAATAATACCGTTCCCCCTCTTATTTCCGAAGTTTGTATACAGAAAAATCTGAGCTTATTCTATGTGATAGAAGTTTATGTAAAGATTACAGGAAAAATAAAACAATGTCTCCAAATAGCACACTTTTTCAGAAATCATCAACAAAAAATACATTAGTTCCACTATTATATATACTTTCGGTCAAGAGATGGCGCTGACCTAAAACTGCAATATTCTACACCGCGGTGTTTAAACTCTTTGACGAATTTAGGCCTCGCCGATGAAAATTTAAAAACATTTCTCACAAAATGTTCTCCTTCCTATCTACTCGCAAGTTGCTTTGGGTGAAGCACAGCTGTAGTTTTTTCGGGGCACAGAACTATTTAGGTACCTATACGAATGAAGCTAATAGTAAAGTACTGTCCGCCTGTTCGCCCTTCCACCTGTCCGCCTGTCCGCCCCACCTGTCCGCCTGACCGCCCCACCTGTCCTTCTATCCTAATTTTGAAGGGCTGTACGTAAAGTAACACATCCAAAATATTTATATATGATGGTACGGAACCCTCGGTGCGCGAGTCCGACTCGCTCTTGACCGGTTTTTTATGCATGATAACGTACTCTGCAAGAATTGTTAGAGAATACCTGCATAACTTTAGTATCGCAGTAACGGAATGGCAGCAAGAAGCCTTGATATGAATCCAATAGAGCACTTATGGGATGCGCTGAAGAGCTAATCAACCAGCTCGAGAAACTTTTCAACGGTAAATGAACTTAAAGTAAGTTGGTAATCTTGGATGCATGATAGAACATTACACAGTACGTCATAGTGGCATTAGTTAATTCCATGATGAAATTCTCATGACGGCTGACGTAAATGCTCTTGGAGGTAACACAAGGTACTAAATAATAGTTTTCTCTATGTAAAGTATGTAAACCATTCTTCAAAAATTCCATGCTAATTTTGTCAAAAAAAATTAAAAAAGACGACTTATTGCAATTGAAATAGTTTTTTGTTATATAGTATTCAGATTTCAAATTTGGAACAATAACAACCGTAAATGGTAGTGAGTGACTGGCTTCAAAACCGTATTTTTTGTTTCTTTGTATTACCATTATTTAAAAAGATAGAGATGTTTACACAAACATATGCAGGGTGGCTCGATTCAGGTGTGTGTATTACCACTATTATTTATTTTTGACTTTGATTCGAGGTTGGTCACGACAATGGCGACCATTTAACAGAAAAAAAAACTTCAAACTGCTCACCCTCGCTTCTGCAGAGCTTCCACATCATCGACCCTCATGCCGAATATGAAGAAGTTCTCCTCTCCGGCCTCCTCTGCCATCTCGACGTTAGCGCCGTCCATAGTACCGATGGTTAGCCCTCCGTTCAACATGAATTTCATGTTACCGGTACCTGAGGCTTCGGTACCAGCAGTGGAGATCTATAAAAGTAAAGACATTATTAGTAATAAACAAAGTTTGTGTGCGAGAGAGCGAGAACATTGTTAAAAAACTCGCAAACTTGACAGAATAGAATTAAAGTCACTCAAGCCGCTATGACTCGATCCTTCGACGTCACGAATTTGTGCTGCCACTTATATATGCCTTACACAAATTGTCACATATATAAGGTGTATCTATTCATACACGAAATATTTTAAGACATATACCTATAGCTGGTAAAGAACCCAATGCAACAAAAAAAAAAAATATATCAAGGTATATTATAAAAAAAATTAAATAGTTTAATATTACTTGACACACATAATAAATACTGGTTCCTTCTTATTTTTTAACATCCATTACGCTAGTTTACGCGGGCGGCGGTATTTGAGACGGCGCGCGGCTTTTATGAATGATAAACAAAGAGAGAGAAACACGTGAGCGCGCCGCGCGGGCGCCTGCCTCCCCCGCCCGGCGCCCGCGCCTCGCCTCGCGCACGGAATGTGTTCAGCAGTCCCACACAGTCCGCGTGTTGTGTCGCTAGCGCGCGCCTTAGCTGACACGCATCGGGCTCGCTCGGGTAAGATATTTAACAATGCCTAACTACAGGTATACCAACCAGGAGTTGGGTTGCTTAACATCCACAACGCGGGCATCAGAAAATCCACGTGTTGTTAGGCCGGATCATTTCCAGAGGCGGTTCAGTGTTAATGTGTGGGCTGGGTTAATAGGCGATAGACCCTTAGGAACGCGAATTGTGAACGCTTTCGCAGTGATGGCTAGTGATAGAGACACATTATTAAAAGTGCAAGGATACATATTAAAACGTTCAGCCATCTGCGTCCAACAACAGGGCGAATATGTACAACAATTGGTGTAAATAGTGTAAATAAAAACTACGCAAGTATTAGGTATGTACATTTTAAATTATTGTAAAAATAATTCGTAAAAGGCACCTGCATACCTGATGCAATGGGATAACTGAATTTCGTTTAAAATAGACAGGTTTCCGACTAACGGAATCAGTCGTAAACCTGTGACGATAACATGACAAGCCATTTATCCCGTTTATCTTTTGACCACTGCGAGGTGACAAACCGCGTGTACCTACAACAGTAGGTATGTGCACGTCTGCTAATCTCTGGTACGACTATTGATCAAATAAATCTGCGCTACGCACTCTTAACGTTCACATCTGTATAAGTAGATAGGTAGGCAACTAACAATCAGCTGACGGATAGGACTCGCACACACAGACGAACAGAGGTCATTAACATGCGAATTCGAGTTGCTCCTATCAGCTGTTTATTGGTATCTCGACGCGGCGGGGCTTTACCGTGGCGGGCGGGTCATTCATAGAACATGGAGTAAAGGTTTTATGCCAAATGTCTCAAGCAGTTTTAAAATTATAATAATTACGTAAAATAAAAAACATTGAGATATCATCTTTATTTTTGTGTTTATAGTTTCTGTGCCAGCTATAGGTATATCTCTTAAAATATTTCGTGTATGAATAGATACACCTTATATTTGCCGTCATATCTTAATGGAAGAATCATGCAATCAGATATTATTGCCAAGCTGTTCATATTTATGCTGGTGACTGTACATTCCCGTGGGATATTTTCTGAAAACGACGCGAGCGGAGCCGCGGACAAAAGCTAGTCTCTTATAAATATAGGATCGTTAATGGTTACTACTATTCGGTCGATAATGACATTGAAGAGTCTTTTTCTGACCAAAGAAGTCTTTAAATATGAATGAGGTAAGGTCTCAACTTTTATTACTAGGTAAGGTTTCAACTTTTATTACTATCTCCAGTCAACAAATAGGGAACTTGTTTTCAGGATGCAGAAAAAATGTTTACGCTGTAGGTGTGGTTTAAAAACAACAGATAGTTGCATTCCATATTTTAAAAAGTTAAAAATATTACCTCTACCAGCTTTATACATCCTGGAAACAGCATTATTTGTGAAAACAAATACACATTTATTTAAAAAAGTATGTGCAGTAAAGAAAACACCAATGCGTGCTCAATACATCAATGAACTATGCCTTGTGAAATGTAAAACTTCTCTAATGAAGAAAAGTTTCTTTGGTGTTGCTCCACAGGTGTATAATAAGATACCTGATGAAATAAAATGTATGCCATTGCAGAAGTTTAAGAAAACACTTAGCGGGTTACTGATTGAAAAATGTTATTATACTCTAGATGAATTTCTCAATGACAAATTTCTATAATTATAATGCTGACATAAATTCTTTAATACTATACAATAATACTATTTTTTTTACTTAAATTATTGACATTAAATTTTGACATGAAATGAAATTGACACTGTACATTCAGTGTCATTTCATTTCACATGAAAATTTATTTTGCTTGCATGCGTTAATTTAACAATTATGTATCTACTCAAATACTTATTTAATTCAATTGTAATAAGTGGTCATTGTAATTTAATAGTATGATTGAATAGCTTTTGATAATATTAATCATTTGTATGTCAATACTGGCAAAACATAGCGTACTGCCTAATATTTAAGATCTTTGTATATTATCACCTGTTTGACAAATAAATTATTCTTGGACCATAATAGAAACGGGTTTTGTCGACGGAAGAATAGACAAAATGACAGATTGTGATTGTTTATCGTATGGTTGTCATGCTACGCGTGTGGGGGTCATAAGTTATGACTTGTAGACACCCGCTAAACGACGGCCGCCCGCGTCCCCATGTAAAATTTCCCATTGAAAATAAACGCGACGATTATTATTTATTGTTTTACCTGAAAATTTCCACATAAATAGACTCTTAGTACGATTCTTAACAACACCCTCATGGATCGGACAGGATTTTTTTTTTCAAAGATTATAACTAACCTGTTCGCTGAGATCAGCTGCGGGCATGATGCGCTCAGCCAGCGTGACGCGGTAATTCTCCAAGTATATTAACTTCAGCTTGTCTCCAACATCTGGGTCATTGTTTACCTGGTCCAAAGAAAACAACATTAAGTACAAAGATGGTCAGTATTAACCATTTTATAATAATTTTATTCTGGATTTAATCATGTTTCCTTCATCACTAAAATTTATGACAGCCATGAGAGCTTTAAATTAGATTTAAAGCTATCTCAATGATTTCAGCATCCTAATTCACTATGAATCGCAATCAATTTCATTTCGACAGTTCAGCAACATTCATTGCGTTATTTACGTTGTTGAGCAGACAAGTTTTTCGAACATACGAAGCAATAGATTAGCAATATCCTTCAAAATGATTTAGATTGTGATTGATCGTGTGCTAGGCAATTAGGGAGCAGATAGAACGATGTAATTAATATCTACTTTCCACATTTAATAGCAACTGCTCATTATGGATATTTATAACAAGCGACCCAAACCTTCTTCGCACGATTTTTAAGACTTGACAAAACATGAAGGTTTCTTTATTATGTGTAATTTTAATATTAATGTATTATAATAAAATCCGTGGCATAGTTTAAAAGAAAAACGCGGCCACACAGACAGACACGAAAAGAGCCTTTAATTTATAACATGTAAGTATATGTATTTAGAATACAATAAAATAAGCACCCATATTGACACAATTTAAAAATACTTACAGTGTTTCCGACAGAACAAGCCAAGGCAATAATTTGCTTAGCAACATAGTATCCGGGGGCAGCCTTCCCTCCGATCATGACCGTCCGGGGAGTGATGGGCGCGCCGGGGTCGCGCTTGATGCGGTTGTACAGCGTGATCACGTGCAGGATGTTCAGCAGCTGCCGCTTGTACTCGTGGATGCGCTTCACCTGCACGTCAAACATCGACGCCGGGTTGATCTTTACACCCGTGTCCCGCTCAATCAGCGAAGCAAGCCTCAACTTGTTCTCCTGCTTAACCTTCATAACCGCCCGCTGGAAAGCAGGGTCTTTCGACCAGCGCTTCAGCTGCTGCAGTTGATCCAAATGAACCGTCCATTCCTCACCAATCTTGTCGCTGATGAGATCAGACAGACCTGGATTGCACAGAAGCAGCCAGCGACGGGGAGTGATGCCGTTTGTCTTGTTCTGGAACTTCTCGGGCCACATCTCGAAGAAGTCCTTGAAGATGGTTGCTTTGAGGATTTCGGAGTGAATGGCCGCGACGCCATTGACTGCGTGTGAGCCGACAATGCACAAGTGAGCCATGTTCACACGTTTCTCGCCCTCTTCTTCGATAAGCGACATGCGGCGCATGCGGTCTTGGTCGCCCGGCCAGCGCTTCTCGACTTCCTTCAGATGCAAGAAGTTGATGTGGTAGATCAGCTGCATGTGCCTTGGCAGCGCATTCTCCATCAAACTGGTTGGCCACCTCTCTAGAGCTTCAGGTAAAACAGTGTGATTTGTGTAAGCGCAGCATTTTTGTACTATCTGCCATGCTTTCTCATAGGACAGTTTCTCAATGTCAATCAAAATCCTAAGTAGCTCAGGAATGGCAAGCGCAGGGTGGGTGTCGTTGAGTTGTATAGCAACTTTCTCAGGAAAACTTTCGAAAGTCGTTCTGACGGCCTTGCGACTACCGAATTTAGAGTTTTTGTATCTCCTGACAATATCTTGTAGAGTAGCAGCGCACATGAAGTACTCTTGACGCAAACGCAACTCCTTGCCTTCGAAGAAGTTGTCATTGGGGTACAGAACTCTGGAAATGTTCTCCGCAACGTTACGGTCTAGGACAGCTTGGATGTAGTCGCCAGAATTGACTGAAAATAATTTATTTATTGGTTAATTAGTTTGGTGCCAACTAATAATGACATCATGTTTATTTGTAAACATAATATAAGTTTCTACTACTTACAGAATTTCAAGTTGAAATCGACGGGACTCTTAGCAGACCAGAGACGCAGCGTGTTGACGACATTGTTGTTGTAACCAGGGATCGGATTGTCGTAGGGCATCGCGAAAACGACCTGAAAACAAATGAATGAATTTCTTATCAAACTCTTTATTACTTTGGTTTATGACTATCGAACAGAATTCAGCTATTTGGTTTCCTTAACGTCATTGTGCAAGTAAAACGGGATACCTTCTTTTCGCATAATGTTCTTTGTCCTAATATACTTCGGCATAACGATTTTGGCACAATTTGTTTTGGCATAATAATACATCGGCATAATTTTTTTAGGCATACATTTTATGTTGGCATAATCATCTTAAAGACTAATTTGTTTTGGCATAAATTTGATTCGCATAACGTTAGTAGGCCTAAGAACCGAATTGCTGCAAAACCGACTCCACGTAGTCTTGTTTGTCCTACCCCTAGAGTGTAATTTAAAATCGCGTAGGCGCGTAGGAGCGAGGCGGCCCGCGGGCTGAGGAGCAGGCGGCTGCGAGCGAGCCACCGCGGCTGAGGCTGGCCGGCGAAGCCGGCCAACAAGCCGAAGCTGCGGTGGTGAGCGAATGCCGTCTGCGACGATTAGCACGCGTGGGGCCGCCGGACGCCCGCAGCGCCGGAGCCGTGACAGAAACCCTGCCTGCTGCATGTTGCATGCTCGCTTGAATGCTGCATGCTGCATGCTGCATGCCTGCTTGCATGCTGCATGCTTGCTTGCATGCTGCATGCTTGCTTGCATGCTTTAACTTTATGCTTAATAAATTTATGCTTTAACTTTATGCTTAATAAATTTATGCTTTAGAATATTATGCTTAATCATTATTATGGTTAGAGAAATTATGCTTAAAAAATTATGCGTAAGCTGTTATGCGTAATTATATTATGCGAAAATATAATTATGCCAAACAACATTATGCTAAGTTATATTAGGTCTTAAAATTTTATGCAAATGGATAGGGAACCAAGTAAAACATTTGCATCCTATATCAGAATTTCTTATAATCATACTCGTAATCTTGTTAAAAGGTTTGTGACTGTGTTTTATGTCGGAGTTACCAATAACGTGTGCGTATTTGATCTAAAAAAAGGGTTGAGTCGTTATCAGACACGACCCGGTCAGCCATGTATAAAGCATTTATCCAGCATGTACATAATATGCGTCATATATCACACAACTGACAGCATAGGAACGTGATATTTATTTTGTTGTTTACATAAGATTATCGATAACAAGGACTTTTCTCTGACGACCCATATTGCAGATAAGTATCATTATCATAGCATATCTTATCATATCTTATCTTCTCAGAGTTCAAGGTAGACGTGAGTTCAAGAAGGAACATCTCAATAAATGCAATAATAAGTTAATGGTTTTAGATATTTATAGTGTTATTTTACAATTTGGATAGTGGGGAGCGTAACTGTGTAAATGGTCAATTTCTGCACAGGAAACGATTACTGTCGGAGCATTGTCGACTAGTTGTGCTTGTGTGGGTTCGTTTGAATATCATACCAACTGTGATTGACTGCTATGGCTGAAGAAATTTTCCCTTAATATTGTAAAAACCGGCTAAGTGCAAGTCGGAGTCGCACACGAAGGGTTTTGCAGATACCACCGTACGATAATTAGCAAATAAATGAAAATACTAAATGAAGAATATTTTTAATCTTAAATTTTAAATATCGCAGATTTATATTTCATAATGATAAATACTATGAATTACAAAGGATTTTTTGCAGTTGCACAAAATCACTCATATTTAAATAAAATACCTTATGAAAAACGCCGGTTTTTAATATTTGTTGATTAAATACAGTATATTATGGTAGAAGACTGGCACTATTGTTATTCATAATCAAATAATTAAAATATCTTACTGCTGCGGAAAATTACAACGTCAAAAATCATGAATTTGTTTGAAAAATTTAATATGACTTCACGACCTTCCAAAAACCATAGAAGGGCCATGCGTCTTGTTTGCTGACGATGTTTCGCTTTTAACTTCATGCTGGAACAATGTTGGCTTGAGCGAGGACTTGACCACTACACTAAATAAAACAATATCTTCGATAAATAACCATGACCTCGAAATAAATTTCTCTAAAACTAAAATAATGTAAGGACATTATTTTAGTTTATATCTAGTGGAGATTTTTGACGGGAGTGGCCTTCCACTCCCGTCAAAAATCTCCATTAGATATAAACTTCACCTACAACGGCACAACAATTGAAGTCGTGCAAGAATTTACTCTACTTGGCCTGTCCATAGACACTAAGATTAATTGGAAATCTCATATCAAAAAAGTTAGGTCTAAACTATACAAATTTGCATACGCCCTTCGCGAAGTTAAAAACACTACTAACGTTAAAACTGCATTTGTTACCTATTTTGCGCGGCTTTGTTACGGCATGATATTATGGGGAAATATCACAGATGCACCGACACCTTTCACATTGCAAAAAATACTAATAAGAATCTTAGTAAATATAGAAGACACTGACAGCTGTGAACCTTATTTTCAAGAACATAAAATCCTAACCCTCCCCTGCCTCTATATTCTAGAAATATGCAAATTTGTTCCAAAGTACCAACACATTTCGCCATAAAACTAGATTAAACCTACCAAGCTCTAAGCTAAAAATGCACTCGACAAGTACTCTAGTTATGTCAATTTAAGTACTATAATAAATTACCGGAAATAATCAAAAATAAACAAAAGTTCAATACGTTCATAAATAAATTGAAACAATTTCTAATATCTAAATGATATAATATCAATGAATATATAAGAAGAAGCCGTCTAAATACCGTTATGTGGGCAAGAGCTAGAGATACGGAGAGCCTATTTAGAGCAGCAGATAGGAAAGTTCCCATTTTTATCACTCATAGTGAAACGCCCGCAAGCGAGGTAGTGAATTACATCCGTTCAAATACACAAGAAACGGTTTTTCTGGGGAAAATACGGATGAAGAAAGAAAGGGGTCATATTGTCTAAAAGTTTTTGGTTTCCGAATCCAAATTACCTATTTGGAAAAAATCTTTGGCCGCGGGGCATTATATTCAGACGATTTGTCCATTTTAATCTCCAAAAATCGAACAGATCTGTATTTGTTGACGACAAATTCTGTAGTTTATTTGCAAGTGTTAAACGTACTGTAGACAGTGTCAGAGGATTATGTCGGACATCGAATATATAGCACTACAGGAAACTTGGCTGATGCCGGATGAATTACCCTATCTGGGCACCATAGACCCCCAGTTTAGCACTACCGGTACATCTGCAGTGGACACCGTCGGTGCGAGGATGCTACGCGGCCTACCGTACGGCGGCGTAGCTCTGATGCGGAGACAGCGTAGGTATGCCAGAATGTGAGTGTTATTATGTGATACTCCGCATGTGTGTGCAGTAGAAAGAGTGGCGGCCGATAGACCGATTATTGTATTAAATGTATACATGTCCACGGACGCACTTAGTAATTTGCCTGAGTTTACGGATTAACTTGGCAGGGTGAGTGCTATTGTAGATGAATGGGATAGATTCGATTAGATTAGAGTTTATGTATTGGGTGAATTTTAATGCAGATTCTAGTGAATTATTTTATAGCGAACTGACAAATTTTTGCCATTAACATAGTTTGACTGGTTGTGTGTTGATGTCAATATGTTAGGTGTTCAGTCGGGCACTTATACGTTTGTTAGTGAGGTTCATGGCTCGAAAAGATGGCTAGATCACTGTGTTGTGACACGATCCGCACTGTGTTCCCTTTCCAATGTGTATGTGAATTATAATATTACGTGGTCTGACCATTACCCCCACATACTGGAATGTAGACTGAACTTATTAACGCCAAAGATAAAATTAAATGTCATGAATAAAATTGGTACAAGTGTAATATGGGGGAAAGGACTCATGAACAGTTCAAGTTGTACCGTGAAGAATGCAATAGAAAATTAAAATTAATTGATTTTCCAACAGAATTTATTAACTGTGCAGACCAATATTGTAACAAGCCTCTGTTATCAATCAATTGTATGGGGATGTTGTGTCTGCACTTAGTGAGTCCTGCGGCAGTGTGTCGAGGAAGTGCGCGATGCATTGTTGGGTGGAATAGGCACGTAAGTGGGGCGTGCGGGATGAGGTTGAAGTTTAATTAATGGCAACGATGCGGGAGTCCTCCTGCCGGCCCTGCTTATGACGAAATATGTCAATGAGTAGAAGGATATTTAAGTTCAGGCTTAAATGGTGCCAATACCATCAGCACCAAATTAAAATAGCACATCGGCCTGGCCTCCCTGTAAGCGTCAATAGTATGAGTGACCCGAGGACATTGCTGATCTCTTTAAAGAACATTTTCTTGTGAAATCGCCCCTGGACCGCCTTCGCTGGGCATGTTTAATGTTGAGACATGATATGGTCAAGTGAGTACGAGAATTACCTCCATAGCGTTATAGCTCCATAGCTCCATTAGCTCAATTAGCTCTTATTAGCGTATGCTGTTAAATCAATGTCCAGAAGCAAATCCCCTGGCCATGACGGTCTCAGCATTGAACACCTTTAGTAAGCTGAACATGTACCTAGAGTGTTGGCAATGCTTTTTTACTTCTGTATTAGTCATGCTTACTTACCCTCTGACCTCGTTAAGACAATAGTTGTACCAGTTGTGAAAAATAAAACGGGGACCTGTCAGATAAAGGTAATTACAGGCCTATTTCATTAGCGACTGTTATTGCGAAAGTGCTGGACGGCTTGCTTGACATACAGTTAATTAATATCTACATCTGCACGATAATCAGTTTGGTTTTCGGCCGGAACAGTCCACAGAAAGTGCTATACTGTGTCTTAAGCATGCCGTCAGGTAGCATACAGCCAGACATACTGCAGTGTACGCGTGCTTCCTTGATTTATCCAAGGCTTTTGATCAGCTATCTAATTACGCAACACATTTTCGTAAACCATTACGACAAATTTGTTTCATTTTGACAGTTCAACAACATTCATTGCGTTATTTACGTTGTTGAGCAGATTGTTTTTTCGAACATATGACGCAATGGATTACCAATTTGTTTCAAAACTATTCAAATTCCGATTGATTGTGTATTACGTAATTTATTAGGGTACTGGTCTCCTATAATATTCTATGGATGAAGTTGGAGGACATAGATTTCCCCATAGAACTTGTTAACTTGTTTAAATGTTGGTATGGAGGATCTAGCGTTAAATGGGCGAGAACTCTGTCGGAACCATATAGGTTGGAGTGCGGGGTGAGGCAGGGAGGGTTGGCTCCCCCGCACTTTTTAACCTATATGTTAATGCGCTGATTGTTGCTTTCAGCAGTCATGTCGGGTGTCATATTGATGGAGTTTGCTTGAGTAATATCAGCTATGCGGACAACATGGTTCTGCTGAGCGCATTGGTTTGTGGCATTAGAACATTGTTGCAGATTTGTGAGGCATATGCTAAAGAACACGGTCTGATTTACAATGTGTCAAAAAGTCAGTTCATGGTTTTTGAGGCTGACAAACTGTACGGAGTCCCACTGGTAAAAGTGGACCACTTTGAAAACCTAGGGCATTTATTTACTGCCGGTTTCAGGGACGATACTGACATCGAGAGGGAGTTTCAAATTCGTAACTTGTTTAGCTGTTGCGATAGAGCTCGTAAAATATGGTCTAAGACTGACTGACTGATTGGGGGCCGTAAAACTTGTCAGTCTAAGACTGACAGCTTTTACGGCCCCCAGTAGGGATGTTAACTTTTTTTTTCTTTTGTCCTTCCGTTAAAAAATATTGGACACGTATTTTTTGTTAATATGTGGCATTACGTCACTCTCCGGTAGATTTTATACTGACTTGTGACGTAGCGAGCCCGCACCGAACTTTAATGCGTTTTATCTGAACCATTTTATTATCTAACTGACGGACTAAATAGTTTTTCTTTTTCCCAGTCAACATCCTAATTTTTGTTTCTTCATTTTTGAGGATTAAAAAAATATATATAAATATTTGCACTCTAATCGATGAGCTTTAGATGCCAGGGTAAGAAAACAAAATTTTCAAAATAAAAGTTGACCTTTTATTTTTAACTTTAATAAAAAAATTATTATTTGTTGTTATAGTGGCAATAGAAATACACAATCTATGAAAACTTTAACTGCTTAACTATTACGGTTCATGAGAAATACCCGCTGACAAACGGACGGACGGACAGACAACGGAGGATTAGTAATGGGGTTCCGTTTAGCACAATGGCACCATTTGGGTACGGAACCCTAAAAAAATTGGCGTTAAACCGTTAACGGGTTGTGTTCGGATACTCGTACAGTAGTGCCGTGGCGTCTGTGTTTGGTTAAACAAGCGCGACGGCTATGTTGTGATGATACATCATTTAATTTTATACTTTGATGTGCTACGTAATAACTAATCGTCAAATAAAAAATATTCTTCCTTAAATTATTACATGATTAGATAAGGAAAAGTCATAGTATTTAGGTATCGAAGTAAATTAGTTTTGAAATAGTGTATTTAAATTCAATTATTTAAAAAAAAAACAATGATTTTACGTTACTGGGTAATATAATGTGACAATACGTCTATCTATAACGTTTTATATATAGTTTTATTTCGCTTCTGATTACACTATTCACGGCAACAAATTGGCGTTACAGATAGAATCACTCGTGTATGAAGGTATGAAATGTAACCAAGGAAAACCTTAAATAGGTATGTATCGTGTCAATATTAAAATAAATAAACTATGAAGTAGGAATCTTTTCTTTGGTATCGGCATTCATTAAAAAGGAATAAATAATAATTAACACGACGAAACCCTCGTTGAACTAAATTAGTCTTAGCTTGAATATACACCCAGAATCCTAAATCGAGCCACCTAAAACATCAAAATAATGATAAGTCAGAGAAAAAGTTTATATTATGTAGTTTTGAAGGTGACATGCTGGCCATCATTTCGGTAGTACCATTGTTCCAAATTTCAATTCACTATTTGAAAAAGAGAAGTAAAGAGTTTGGTCGCTCTTAAGGAAGCAACAAGTTTTGATTAGAGCATCAATTGCTATTTCGTTATTTGTTTTGTTTTGCATAAAAAGAGCATCAAAATTGTTGTGTATTTTTACCACCAGACTGCGTAATCGTCACCTGACCTCAGTAAAGGTTTAAGAACAGCTTCAAGACTCATGGGCTGGAGGTTTGCACTCGAACTGTTAGAAGGAGACTCGAAGAAAGTGGCCTGAAACCTCATAAGCCATTCAATGGTCCCAAACTGACACGATCTCACAGAATGGCGCGCCTAGTTTGCATGCGAACTGTTGCATTGGACTCAACGTCAATGGAGCCAGGTTATATTTACGTATGAAACCACGATTATGCTGTATGGCAATGTTGGGCGTAGGAGTCTACCGAAGAGAGGTAGAACGTTTTCAGCAATGATGCAATTGAAAAGAAGGTGAGTTATGGCAGTGGGTCATGGACAGTCTGGGGCGGAATTTACACCGAAAGAAAACCTGGCCTTGAGGCTGTGACGGGACCACGGTTGCCACCACTAAATAGCAACCGATAAATTTGTCAATGCCTATGGGCTCGTGTGATGCCATATGCTGAGTTTGTGGGCCAGGATTTCATTTTTATTCATGATAACGCAAGGACGCACACTGCAAGAATTGTTCGAGATTACCTGCATGAGGTTAGTGTCGCAGTAATGGAATGGTAGCAAGAAGCTCCGATATGAATTCAATATTATTGCAGTATTATTAGTATTGCAATTGAAACTGTTTTATTATTACGTGTTATAAATTTGTGAACAATGACAAACGGAAATAATAGTGAATGACTAGCTCCAAAACCACTTTTTTTTCGTTGTTCTGCCGATATTTAAAGACACCTTTAAAAAAAAATAAGTTCGATTCAGGTGTCCGGGATTGTATTTTATGACTGCAATTGAGTAAGTATTATTCACTTTTATCCTTGACTAGAACAAACTAAAGTGATCAAATAAATTGGCTTGACCATTTAAACCTTGGAAAAAGCAATGGTATGTCAGAACTCCACAAAACAATGGGATGGCTTTTTAAACAGGCTTAAAAAAAAAGTTTCTTAATTCTTCGTAATCTTATTTCTTTGGAAACTTCTAGTTACCTGGGTGTCGACCCATTTCTTGCCTTCGGGCGTGTCGACCACGCGTCCGTAGAAGTTGACGGGTAGCATGAACTCAGGACGCGCCTTCTCCCACGGGTTGCCGTAGCGCAACCAGTCATCAGGCTCCTCTTGTTGTTCGCCGTTCTCAATCTTCTGGGTGAAAATACCGTACTCATACCTGATACCTGTAAGGAATCAAATGATTGATTGAAAAGTATCAGTGTCAAGAAAAAATCATGGCAGTTTTGCATAAATATTAGAATAGGTTGAGGCAGCTTCCATTATTAAATTCTGTTATGCTAAGTAAGTTTTGCATGGAATGCGCTTCACTAAGTGAAGTTTATTTAGATCGCAAGAGTACCTATATCATAATTAGTAGTCTCTAACTATTTTATGTGCTATACTTTGCATGACTGTACTAATGTACAGAACTGAAGCATCATAACAAATACCTAAACCTAACATCACGCCTGTATTCCCCGATGGGGTAGGCAGCAGCGTGCAAATACACCCACATGTTGCCAGCTATTTTTATAGTCCTATTTTAAGTAAATGGTAGCTTTATATACTAAGAGATTGAAGTTATATAATTCAAAGATAGTTTTTGCAATCTTCAGCAGCTCCAACAATATTTTCGAATACTAATCAACTTGGTTGAGCTAGACCAGCGTTGAGCCAAGCATTTTTGTCAGCGATATAATCCCCCAGCTTATAATATGCTTGGCAGCATAGTGTGCGTTTTATACAAGATTTAATTTTCGTGTCATTTGGTTGGAGTATGTGGGGAGGTATTTTATTGTAACATTTTAAACAGTACCCCATGAAGGATGAGTACTTTAGCCAAAAGTTTCTAGTACTATAATTGTGTCTTTCACCTCTTTTACTGAAAAGATTAAGATTTTCCTGACGTACATGATGGTTTCATAGATATATTGACAATGTACCGTCATGATGTTAATATTTTTAAACAGTTCCCTTAGATAATCGCGCTTGCGGAGGCAATATATTACTGTAATCGCTCTTTTCTGCAGAATATAAACAGAGTCGATACCTGTAGCCCGTCCCTATAGTAAAATACCGTAAGACATGATACTATGAAAGTAACTGAAATAGACTAGCCTTGCGGTATCTATATAAGTAAATTGACGGATTTTTCTTACAGCATATGCTGCTGAACTTAGCCGTCCTGCAAAAGATGTTAAATGAGGACCCCATTGCAGTTTTATCTACGAATTCTAGTTTCTCCTTATTTAATACGATATCGCAATAACAATTTTGTTAAAGCATCAGTTCCAATGTTAGCTTAAGTTTAACTCAGCGCAATTTGTAGACAGTAAGACATTAGCTATAAGTATTTTAACAGGCGTTGATCTCGCTGCCCTTGGTTTTGCTTTTCAATGTCAACCAGTCATTATTAAAGTGGTTCTCTGCAAAATATATCCTGATTTCGTTTTACTTCCCAAAAATTCCCAAGAAGTTCCTTCAGTTTTATACAAATTTTTAACATTCGGTAAAGCAAATCTTATGCATTTAGTTTTTTTTCCCATTAAATATTAAATTATTAACAGTAAACCAATTTTGGACCTGCAGTAGGGCGTTATTTACGTCGTCAAGATTTAATGCACGTCTATTTATCTTAAAAATTTGGGAAGTATCGTCAGCAAATACCACCATTTGTGGTTGGTTTTTAATAAATGGGGTAGATCATTAATATATACTAAAAAGTGGAAAGGACCCAAAATCGAGCCTTGTGGAACACCCATTTTTACTTTTAGACCGAGTGAATTGACACCATTAATTTGGACTTACTGTTGTATCATTTAAATAAGATTTTACTACATAAACTGAGCGCAAGTTTACCTAGTCCGTAATGCTCAAGTTTCAAGAGTAAGGTTTCATGATTTACGCAGTCAAATGCTTTGGAGAGGTCACAAAAGATTCCTATGGCATCTTGAGCTTCCTCCCACGCTGTAAATATGTGTTTTAATAAGGTGATACCAGCGTCAGCCGTAGAACGTCTTTTGGTGAAACCATATTGCTGATCGTGTAAGATTTGGTTGGTGTTAAAATGATTAAGCATTTGATTGAGCATTACCGTTTCGAACACTTTGCTGAATACCGGCAGCACGGATACTGATCTATAATTGTTGGGGTCTTTACTGTTCTCAGATTTAAAAAGTGGTCTAAACCTTTCTGTATTTCATTAAATCCAGGAAGTCTCTTTGATCCACACACAAATTAAATATTAAAGCTAAGTATGGTGCTATGGTCTCCATTATAGATGTACAAACTTTAATAGATAATCCCCATAGATCTTCGGTCGATTTGATTTTAATTTGACGAAAAGCTTTAATAACTATCATAGGGTTTATATGTTTAAATTGAAATTCAACCGGACAGCCTGGAACGTTCGCTCTTAATAAATCAATTGAGACATCGGGTGAAGAAATTATAGCTTCCGTCGTTTTTGATGGTATACTAGTAAAGAAATGTACAAATTCTTGAGCTACTTCTAAGTTAGAGCTTATTGCAACACGTGAAGTCTCCAATGTGTAATCAGTGTTTCGTATTTTTTTCCTACTAGTTTTATTATTTATAACTTTCCAAACCGTTTTTATTTTATTTTCTGCTGATTTGATCTTATTGCTAATGTACAGAGCTTTAGCAATCTTGCAAATATTTCTAAAAATTTTGGAACATGTAGCAACATACTTGTTGAAAGTTTTAGTGTTAATGTAAGGCTTAAGGCCATGCAGCTCAAAAAGCCTTTCCCTACTTATCCTAATACCTCTAGTTGCCCAGTCACTAAATATCAAATTAGGGCAAATATTTTTTGTTCTCTTTTCAAAACTTATATTGAATTCAGTGTGCACTACTGAAAATAAATCCTCATACAATTTATTTGCATCGTCCATATTATGGCCCAGAACATTTAACTAATTATTTAGGATACTATTGAATCTATTTAATTTGCCATTTGTTATTGGTCTAAATTGTATTTGCAGTTTTTGCAAAGGTGTTTTAAACTTAAACGTTACCGTGTGCCCACTATGATCAGACGGCAAATAATTTACGATGGCTTTAGCTAAATAATCACAATCGCAGAAGACATTATCGATACAAGTAGCAGAAATTGAAGTTACTCTAGTCAGTTCTGTAAAAATATTGGATCAATTGAACGATTTAAAAAGGCTTAATAATCGACTGCTATTTAAAGTATTTTCCAGAATTTTTATCTAATAGTTTGTTATCTAATAACTAAGACAGACTTAGTCCTCTGGGTGATAAGTTAATCAAATAATATATTACTAGTTATTAATGAGTCAATATAGTTTGCCCTTTTACCCTTATCCTGATAACAGTTGTGTAAACTTATTTATTTTAGAATAATAATGTAAATTACAACCACCACAGCAAGATAGTTCAGTAAGTACATCAAATTTGATTGTCACATCAACGTCAACATCACGGTAATACAAATATTAGTAGGTGATAGTTGATTATGGTGAGTTTGATTTTGATTTACTGTTTTCTTTAAAAGTATTGCATGTTTCTGTAACACAATTATGTTTTTGTGGAGTGTGAAATCGGTACAGACGCCAGCAGGTTAACCTACCCGAAACTGTCAAATTTTTCCATCACCTTTGAACCTTATGCTTTAATGATAAAGTTGAAACTCTATTAAAGAAATTTGACAGATTGTAGTAGGTTGATGTGCTGGCGTCTGTTCCATTCTTTAGGATAAAAGAATCACACAAAAATAGTTTTTTCTGGGTGCTGTCTTTTTTAGGTAGGTAAAGTATATTTTTACCATTTTCAATTTAATGATACGGCCATTTGGTGCGCGCTATAGTCTTAATTTTTAGTGTTGGTAGGGTTTTATTTAGGCACAATTCTTTGATGTGGGTATATTGTGCATCTCTTACTTCTACCAAAAAAGAACGCCACAGACGGCTTTTTGTTTTTCATTTTTTTGCGAAACCCAAGAGGTACAATTAATTTCAATAGAGGTACTAAATAGAACAATTTAGGTGCCTACCAACCCCTCGTGAAATTTCAACAAATCGGTGATTTTTGCCGTCTGTGGCGTGTGACGCGCAATGAGGTAATATGTGACGCGACCATTCATTACATATCGAGATCCCTTCGTGCAAATTCAAACAACTCGGAAAGCACGTTAAGACGTTGGTCTCGGCTGTCATTCGTAGATCTCTGACAGTCGTACGGGTAGTCAGAAGCCCAACGGTCTGACAACCAGTCGTATCAAGGGGTAGGTATTGTGTTACCCTTAACTGGGTTGAGGAGGTCAAATAGGCCGATGCTCCATGTAATAATACTGGTATTCAGCTGCATCCGGTTAGATTGGAAACCGACCCTAACATAATTCGGAAAAGGCTAGGCAGATTGATTGATTTTGCTATAGAGGCCGAAAAGGCTAGGCAGATTGAATGATTTTGCCATCAACCACTAACACTGCCCGCCCTGGGGATCGAACCCAAGATCCTCCAGGAGGTTAAATCAGTAAGGGCATAATATTGGAGAGATCAGGAGCACTGACATACTCAAATCCAATATTTTAAATCTATTTGAACCTTTATTCAGAGAACAATTATCATTAACGTGATTTCGTATTACGTTATTAAGAGATAACGAAAAGCAATTTATTTTAGTGAATAATTATGTAAACGTAGATAAGTCTGGGCTGATGTACCTTGCGTGGTGCGCGGACGTTGACCTTTATTTTACTGCCGTCTCTTATCGTTATTGTTTTTGTTGCAGTCTACCACTGAAAAGTTTGAGAAATAACTTTCTACAAATAAAATATCCTTTATATGACTATGATAATCTATCGTCGCATAATGTTGATTATTATTGATTCATGTAGAATTGTAACTGGTAGAATGGAAAACCTGTTTAGGTACATACTTCGATTATGTAATTTCATAATCTCGGCAAGATGATCCCTTTAGAAATCTATTTTTTTTTTAGCTTTTGTAGTTCAATAAAGAAACATATTACAATTGTAGAAAGAATAATGTAGGTAAGACTACAGATATTGTGTATTATAGGTTTAAAGAATTCAATTTGGTTTGTACTTTTATAATTGGCGGCGCGCCAGCGACGGTGTTGTCAACTGCTTCAAATTAGTTTACACTGGCAAAAATAATGTCAAGTACTATGTATCCAATGTCTTGTGGATCACAGTTACGAGCTTCTTGAAATAATTTCAATTTATGTTGTTGCATTTTGATCAACATTTAATGCCAACTTTGGTTCAATTATGTTCAAGTTCTGCTTTTCTTTTAAATACATTTGCATTTGTGCAAAACCTAATCATGTTACCTAGTAATCAAAGTGCATCATACAAATTAAATATTAAATGAAAAACTATAGATGGTCATCATAAAGTTCTGTCTGACACACCAAGCTACAAGCACACAAAGAGAAAAAACCAGATTCTGATATGTCTTCAAAGAGCTGGATAAATATTATTCTTCTCCAAAAAACTGGAAGTCAAACCTGTTTTAAAATATATATTTGAGGTGTAATTTAGTTACCATAGCCATAGGCAGCCAGACCGAGAGTGGCCATGGAGTCAACGAAGCAAGCAGCCAGACGTCCCAGGCCACCATTGCCAAGACCAGCATCCTCTTCCAGCTCCTCCAACTCTTCAATATCTAAGCCTAGCTGGTACAGGGCTTCATCCACGGTACCCTGGATGCCCAGGTTGATCATGGTGTTTTGGAGTGACCGCCCCATGTAGTACTCCAGGGAGAGGTAGTAGACACGCTAAGACAAAAATATTGAAGATTAGTCAAATACTTGTAACAATCAAAGGCATGGCTTGGAATGTTTGTTTGTTTGTGATTTGGGATGTTTGTAGATTAGGGAAAAACAAAATTACACTTACCTGTAGTACCTGTACCATTACTGTAAAAATGGACATTTTGTGGGTTCTATGTTTTCATAGCTAAAAGATTCTCAAATGATGCATGTATTTCGAATTTACTTTTGAAATTACGATTGTAATTTTTTTTTATTAATAGTTATTAAACAATGCCCGGTGTAATAGCATTTTATTCATTTTCTTTTCCAGTTTTTGTTTCATAATTTGCAATTAAGTTTTTTTATTCAGGGAAATAAGAAATTTTACTTAGGTTTCTGAAAGTAGGTTTAAGATTTAAGGATTTAGTTTACGATTTATTATTATGAGCTTATAACTTTATAAAGAAAACTTTTTAAAAGTAAAGTGGGTAGTAGACCAAAAAGTATTGTTAAATCATTAACTTTGTACTATTGAGTATATTTACCTTGGGGTCCTTTTCATAGTAGTACTGTTGGGTTCGAATCCAGCGCGAGACAAGGTGGTCCCTCACGGTGTGGGCCAAGGCAAAGTAGTAGTCTCTCGGAGTCGCAACATTTCTATCTTTCACCAGAGTGTAATGCACATGACGATTGAACGCTTTCTTCACCTCAGTAACATTTTCTACTTGCACAATACCTCGCACAGAGATTTGCTTCCGCTTGTCCGAATCGCTTTGTACGCTCATCTTGATTTATTCTCTGAGAAAATCAAGTAAGGTCCGTGCAGCCACTAGACCCTGTCAACTCTGACTGGTCAAACGCGGTTCGCGATATCGGTCACCTTGAGAAGGTCAAACATATGAAGCAACCACAGACTATTATAATAACTTGTTTATTGGAAGTTCTAGTAAAATTTTTAACAATCCCCAAGTTTGTTATTTATTGACATATAAATTTACACTGTTAGCATTTATATGTTTTTAATCAAAATAGCAGACTATTCTTTATTTTTTTCAGCCAAAAATGATTAAAATTACATGACAGACGAGTCAAACCATAGATTATAGGCGTCGAACTGAAAGCTGTCAATATGTCAAACAGCAGCTGATTGTCAAAGTCAAAGTCATTTATTTGCTGCGGTTACAAGATTTGACTTGTTTCCCTCCTTCGCACGTTTTCTCGTAACACATCTGACATTGGCAGAATTGTCGACATCGGCACCATTGCCATAGAGAAAAATAGAATAGAAGATTTGACTTTCACTCCAAAAATTTCCTTTGACATTGGTATTTCCAAAAAGTCCCCTTCAGCAAATTCGGCTTTCAATGCGGTGGTGGGAGAACGATGGATTGGCTTTCAACGGTTTTTTACAGATGCTTCAAAATTTAATGACCTCAGTAGCACTGGTGCTGCAGTTTACTACCAAAGCTCCAGTATTATTTTGCAATTTAAATGTCCTAAAGCGTCTTCTGTGTTCACGGGCGAGTGTGTGGCTTTATTGGAAGCTTGTCTTTTTATAGTCTCACCACAATATTGACAAAGCCGTAATCTTCACAGATTCTCTTAGCTATTTGCAAGCTCTAGTACAGAACCCCTTCAAAAGTAAATTGCACAGCTCCCTAGTTTTAAAAATTAAAAAATCCCTATTATCTTGTACTAGCAATCAAAAAGAGGTTCAGTTAGTTTGGATACCTAGTCATTGTGGCATTAAGGGCAATGAGTGCGCTGATGCTCTGGCCAAAGATGCTTGCTCATCAGCAGTAGCTGATCTCACCCACAATACTCATCAGGGGTATTACTTGCTAAGCCTTCCACAAGTTAATCTCCAATCTTCATGGCAGGAACAGTGGAATAACATAACTCTGGTAGAATAAAGGGCAGGTTTTATTATGCAGTTCAACCAACCATAAAGTCAAAACCTTGGTTCTACGGCTACAAAAAAGTTTCCAAAACTGTTATATCCGTCCTTTGTCGTATTCGCCTGGGGTTTTGTTGTACCCCTGTGTTCTTGGAAAAAATCCGGGTTAGGGACTCCTCTCTCTGCGAGTGCGGGTTGGAGGAGGGCACTCTGGATCACATCTTCTTTGAATGCTCAAACAACGTTCCACCTCTAGATCTCTATAGCCGTCTTCCTAAATTTAAAATCCCTCTTCCGACTAACTTTCCCGCTTTGCTAACACATTCCTCTCCTGAACTGCTCGTGGCGCTGATGACTTTCATCCGTCACAATAACATAAAACTGTAATTTATGTGTGTGTGGTATGCGTACATTTTATGTTTTAACAATTATATTATGTATTTATTTTATATTTTTTGTTTGTTTCAGTCCCGTACTAACCCAACAAGATCTACATTGTGTTCAACTGTATCAATCGAAGAATTTTACTTGTCTCTTCAGTTATTGTTTCTTTTTTTTTTTTTTTATCTTCATGCACACTTGTTTTTCCAATGCACTCTAGACATTGGCAGAATAGTCGACATCGGCTTTGCTTGCCATTTAATAAAAATAGAATAGAATACAAGATTTGACATAATCGCTAGAAAATTCTCGCGATTGCCTATACGTTTAGTCCGAAATGAGAAAACTAAACAATTTATGAGACTAAAACTTAGCTGTCATACTCCCAACTTCTTGATAAGTACAGACGCCAGCACATCAACCTACTACAATCTGTCAAATTTCTTTAATACATTTTCAACTTTATCACTACAGAATAAGGTTCAAAGTTGATTGGGAAAATTTGACAGTTTCTGGTAGGTTGACCTGCTGGCGTCTGTACAAGCTTATCAGCTTGGAGAACCGGCGCAAATACCTGACATATATATATATATATATATATATATATATGACCTGGAGGCCAACGTGATTCATGATAATTATTGTTCACAATCATTTTGATGCCATTGATCTAACGAGTAAGCTGTATTATTCTGTCCCCCGAGCAGTTCATGCACGTCAGGTTCGTGCACGTACTCTGTTCGCGCTAAATTCTAGTCGTACGAACTCTGGCTTACGCGGCCCTATTCATTTAAATCCTATAATTCAAATTTCATTGATATCGATATATTTGCATGCTCGAAAAATAAATTTAAAATCTAATTTTATAAAAAAAAATACCTAAATTGTAATCTTATTTTTATTATTTATTTATTGCATAATTTAATAAATGAAATTGTTTCTGATCTGATTTGGTTTTGTAGCTATAGCTTGCTTTTAGTAACTTATTTATTTAAGTCATAATATTTGTTCATTTTGGTAATGCTCGTCTTTTGGCAACCACTGATCTCTAAATATCTCTATCTGCGGATAATACAGTGGACTGCAACATTACTACTTAAGTTTTGTTAGGTACCTAAACCATATTGTATTATAAATTTATAATATACCATATCTGTTATATATATATGTAGTAGTTGTTTATTATCCCTTAAGAAATAAAATAAAAAAACAACGGAGCCCGGAGTGCAACCCACTCCGGGAGTGCCGGCAGAAGTGAAAACTTGAATATTAGCGTTGCGATACGTTGCGGTCTACTCTCCCCCCGTCCTACGAATTTTCGATCAGGTCACGTGTCCTGACGCGAGTTTAAAATTTTTTACCCATCACAAAAAAGTGCACAACGCCGCTACAAAAGTTTTCACTGCAAAACCTTCGAAAATCGGCATATTCCAATAATTAAAATTTTCTACGAATCGCGGCAATTTTATTTGCTCTAGCAACACTCATTTAGTCGCCATCTTAGTAAGCTTCCGTGCTTCTATTGGCTTAAAAGGCTATGAGCGAGTGTCGACATTTTTGTGCACTAATGATATTTCCCGCGTTTTTTGAATTATCGGATTTACCCGAAGATCTATAATTCAGAAATCTGGTAAGTTGTTTAACTGGTTGCTTTATAATTCGATAGATTATCGTTTTAGTGCACTGTTGAGTAGGTTTAGGATACCCTAGCTCAAGGTTTTCGCTTTTTTTCGGAATTAGTCGACTAGGGTAATTCTGAATTTTAAACCATTCGGATTTGCCCGATATTGATTTTCCAAAGAAATAGTCAGTGGCTTCCAATCTTTAAGTTTTTTTTATTTTATAATTTGGTATTTTCTTTCAGTTACACCTATTTAATGTAAATGCCAGCAGGTCAACCTACCCGAAACTGTCAAATTTTCCCAATCAACTTTGACCCTATACGTCAGTGATAAAGCTAAAAATCTATTAAAGAAATTTGACAGATTGTAGTAGGTTGATGTACTGGCGTCTGTACACTAACCTATTTTTTATTGTAAAATAATTAAAATCCTCTTTTTTATTTAAGGTGAAATATCTTTATTGTTTAGCCTAAAACCATACTGGCGCAGGAGTATAGAGATTGGGAAGCAAAGAGAGGCCTATGCCCAGCAGTGAGTGAATTCGGGCTGTGGATGATGATGAGGAACCACTTTTCTTTTAGACGCGAGTAAAGACGTTTTTTAAACGTTGCCCCACACTAGGAATTTCTCCTGTATCGTGGGTGCGTTTACAAACATTTAAACTCACATACACAAATAGCCAGACCCAGAATCGAACCCGCGACACGCAGTGCAGCAGTCAATCGCTTAACCACTGCGCCAACCGTGCCGTCAAGTAAGTAAGTCTTTTAAGTAGAAATTGTAATGATTGATTCTATTTACCTACCTCATTTTGAATATACTTTATTACAATTATTGCATTTCTACTTTTGTTTCAAGTCTTTACAACTTGCAAAAATGGTGTACCTAGTGACTAACAGTTTGACTATCGTAGGCAACTTGTAGGGTACCTAATTCCGAAATTCAAATATCACATAAATATGTTTAGGCTACTGAGAGGTGAATCTGAACGAAAAAGGAATATGGTCCTTGTGCTAAAACTAACTTTAAAACCCACATTTAACTGTCATTCAGAATTACCCGAACATGTTTCGGAAATTGCATTTGTACAAAGTAAAAATAATCAGATTTTTAAACACTTGTATCTAAATACCGAGGATATTTATAAAAGCATTTGAAACAGAGGTTTACAGGCCGTATATTCAAGTAAATAAAGTGCCCAAAAAATTAGTTTCATCAACTCCACCAATTCTGAGTAGTGAATGAAATTATGAACATAGTACCCTCAACTCTTCAAAAATCCTTTCGTAATTAGGTACTCGAATCCACCTTAGCTATTTATATAATAGACTTGATAAATCCTAAACATTTTATACTTAGGGCCCCAGTTTTGTTTTGCACCAGGGCCTTTTACGCCTCTGGATATTACCTATCGAAATAAGTAATTAATTAAATTAGTAGTTCTGCGAACAGTACCTACCTAGACCTCGTTAGCACCACAGATATAGATAGACCTAGATAACGCAAGTATCACGATCTGTATGAAAACCAAGCGTGCCATTTTTTGACTACCTATTATGACGTCACAAGCACTATTTAGTGATGGGAAAATCAAATCGATTCAAAGACGCCGCCGCGTACGGCGCCCCGCTCGCCCCACCCCCCGCCAAGCGCCAGCGCTCACCCGGCCAGCAGTACGTTTACGGCGTTTTCATTAACATTCACGTGGAGGGTTTTTTTCTGCTTCTGCCTACGTCTGTAATATGCTCTCGAATTCTTACGCCACTGATCTCGCTGTTTTTGCTGTTCATCTATGCTCTTGTCCTTTATACCTATAACACTCTTGTTTTGCTTTTTCTTCAAGTAATTTTCTTTATCTTTTTGTTTTCGTAGCTCATGTAATTTTGGATCTATTTTAATTTTATTATAACGTATTTTACTTGCTTTTCGTTTTGCTTCTAAAATTTCTTCTCTGGATTTTTTCTTTGTTTCCGACATTTTGATAGTCTACAACAATTACAAGAAATAATTAGGGAAATACTAACAATTTTGTAAAAACATATACATTCCTAACTGCCTTATAAGCAGATCAGGAATTTTATGTCATTCATTATTCTGTTTATCTCATTCCTCTGTATATCTATCTCATTACTCTGTCTATCTCATTACTCTGTCATAAAATCGATTCATAAATCGATTTGAACGATTCTTAATAATGCTTTAGGTACTGTACACAATTACTCAATAAATAGTATTCGTATAGTAATTGAGAAATGGTATATACAAAGGCGAACTTTATTCAAAATTGAGTTTTCACCCAGCAAATCTTTAAGTGATAGAAAGAAATGAAAAAGGGTAGAATCCCGTTGCTTCTTGCACTAGAACTAAAAGAATTCGATCAAAACACCTTATATTTAAATATTAAGGTGTTTTGATCGAATATTTACGTGTTTATAATGGTAAACTTACTTGAAATTACGGCAAAGGTATCCAAAAACTAGCACGTCGTCGGAACGCAAGCGCTCGAGCACGCAACCTCTCACTACAAAGACTTTCAGCAACCAGCAGTTTTCTTCAATCAAATGTTGAAACAGTGCTTTTGTACTTTTGATGCATTTTTGTTTTAAATTGGGTTCATGTGGAAAACTAAAAAAATCACGAAACGTTACGATTATTTATTAAAATTGTCTATATAATAAGTACTTATATAATACAAAATCATTCCTGTTTCCGAAATCGATTCTTGAGAATCGATTTGTGTTGCATATGATGAACAGCACTAATCGCTAAAATTGACAGAAAAATGATAAAAGTCCCTGTACTACAAAACCGAAACGATATACGATAGTATCGCTTGTTTCGATATTCATTACTTGTTTAAACAAAACGTCTCATCGACCGCTCCAAGTAAAAGCTACAATGTAATAGGAATGTTTTGTTTTTCTCAAATTTAGTATTACCAGGTATTACTGAGGGTATTAGATTAAAAATAATTGTTTTTTAAATTAATTACGCATAATATTAATCATAAAATGACTTACCCATGGAAGGAAACGTTTACTTTATTTTTTCTCCTCGCATTTGTACAGTTTTTACAATTTATAACAGCACAATTTAACCATTTTAATATTTGTATCTGACGTCCGACTAGCGCTATGCTCCGATGCAGACTGAGCGCGAAATTGGCCACTTACGATTTTTGTACGTAAGCTAGGCACGCGACAATCGAGACGTCGCGACGCCCCCGCAAGGGGGCGTGGCGAACGGGGTCGGAGCATCGCCCCTCGCCCGCGGATGCGCAACAGTGACCCGTAACTACGGGCCCTTCATTATATTTGCCTAAAACGGCCTGTGGAAATTGACACAGCAAGCTGTGTCTGTGTGAGTGGTTGCAATGAGTATTTCTGTAGGCGCGCCGCGACGCTATTTCATATAACGTCGCTTTCTTCACGGCATCTCGGCGGTCAGTCCCCGCCAGGTGAGACCCCCAGTTGCCTGGGGGAGGCCCGACGAAGACGACCAGCGACAGAGATGCCGACTCGACGCCCTACAGGTAAATATGTAGTTTACCCTCGCCCCGCTCACAGATCTAGCCGTTTACGGATTGAGGGATCAACAGTCGTGTATGTGGGAGCGGTTTGTATTGTAGTGTTACGCCGCTCGGTGTCTACGTGCGTCGCGGCCCGCGTCGCGCCTGCACGTGTTGTGTATAGATGCATGTATAGTTAGGTTGTCTGTATTTAGTTGCGTGACATGCCTATATTAACTTAGAACACGCCACGTAACAGATGTATGTGTACATCTGTAGAGTCTTATTATATCGAGTGAGCTGCGTGTAACCTGGGTGCGGCTCACTCGAGGCGTCAATCCGGTGGATGGGGTCAATCGTCCGCTACCAGGTCGCGGGGCAGGGGTCTCGCGTCGGGCGGGCGCGCGTGCAATGGCGCTATCTGCCTGACATGGGGCCAGGCAGAGGCGTCGGCACGCGCGAACATCGCCTTCGCGAGTCGCCCTACAAACTCGTCCAGGCTCTCAATCCCGAGATCCCGGTGGAGTACATCGTTCCTCACGAAGTGAGGAGCATCGACTATTGTCCGCAGCGCAAGGTTTTGTTGCGCGCGGAGCGTCTTGCGGCTCGACTCCTTCGTGAGGGCGAACCACGCTGGGGCGGCGTACGTCAAGATTGGGCGCACGTACATCTTGTACACGCCCAACTTGACGCGCGCCGGGATGCGGGATGAGAGCACAGGTTTAAGGAGGTTGCGGGCGACCCTACCCTGCGCGGCGACCTTGCGGACATGTGGCCCCATCGTGAGGCGGCGGTCGATGGTCACACCCAGGTACTTGACCTGGGGCGTCCAATCGACGGCGGCCCCCTGCAGTTTCAAAGGTGGTGGGAGAGGCGCTGATCCGGTGACCATCGCCTGCGTCTTACCCACGTTCACCGACAGCCGCCACTTCGACAACCAGTCGGGAAGGAGGTCGAGGGCGCGCTGCATTTTGACCGCCGCGTGCTTCGCATTTAGCGAAGTGGTGATGTACGCGGCGTCGTCAGCATACAGCGCGAGCGTCGCCTCTGGAGTGGTGGGGATGTCGTCGGTGTAACGCGAGTAACACGCTGGCGACACGCAGCTGCCCTGCGGCACACCTGCCAGCACTGGGCGGGCACCGGATGTCGCCCCGTCGACCACCACCTTGAAAATCCTGTTGGACAGAAAAGAAGAGACCACCCTTACAACGCGACGGGGCGCGTCGGACGTGGCCAACTTATATATAAGGCCGTCGTGCCATACACGGTCGAAGGCCTTCTCCATGTCAAGGAATACTGCCACCGAGCATTCCTTTTTATTTAACGCTGTCGTTAGTAGGTGCAGTACCCTTGACAGCTGAAGCGTCGTGCTATGTTCCGCCCTAAAGCCAAATTGCTCTGGGCGCGGGACGATGTGTTTTTCCAGGTGTCGCAGCAGGAGTGCTTCGAACACCTTGGAGACCGTCGGCAGAAGTGTGATCGGCCGATAGCTCTCCGGCTTCAGGACATTCTTCCCCGCCTTGGGCAGCATTATAACGCGCCCCTCCTTCCACGAGGTGGGAAAGGTCCCCGTGCGCAGTATCGCCGTAAACAGGCGCGCCATAGGCACGCGAAGTAGTTGCTCTCGCGTTATCTAGGTCTATCTATATCTGTGGTTAGCACAAACTTTTTTGCAACGATTAATATACCTACTTACCCGATAATTATTTTCAGAATTCTCTAGTTTTGTGATGGGAAGGTGGGCCCAGTTGCTCCCTTTAACTACTAGATGGATTTTCTAGTAGTTAAAGGGCCGATTCCAATAGAAGACATCTAATAAAAGTAAGCCAATTACTGCATTTTGAGGAGCTAGTCTGCTCATCACGCCGAAGATCCTCATCAGATCTTCACCTAATTTTATGAGTCCTACTTAAAGTACCTTTCAAATAAAAAAAGAACCATCGAAATCGAATCTCAAGGCGGAGATATCCAGTAGCCCTTTTTGGAGGAAATACACCTTCAATCAAAAATCCCTGACGACAAAAAATATCTATAAAATCGTAAAACCTGCATACCAAGTTTCGTTCAGATCGGAACAAAAATTTTGCCAGACTTTAAGCAAAAACACTTCGCTCGCTTCGCACGCTCGGCCTAAAAACGCCCAACGTCCTTTTCAGACAGAGGCGGCCTGCGGTGGTGGACAGTTTTCATGTACTATGACTATCTAATATGGAGCTATTAAACAACCATGTTAAAAAAACCGCTTCTAATATAGTACCTACCTAAACCATACAATTGTTTTAGATATAAATCATTATAATCATGTGGATTTCTGTCAATTTAAGGCGCATATCCCACCGCCGAGGATTTACTTGCTCAAGAAACGTACTGTAAAAGATTGTAGGTCCCGTAAGTAAAGAGATAAGTACATTGGTTCATCCCACACTCTGCTAGCGATTACCTACTCGTTTGTCGCAGCGACATGAGCTATTAAAGAGAGTACTAGCTCAGAGACGCTTGCTAGGCGGGGACTGTGGGGAGAACAATCGCTGGGAGGCTGACGCTTCGTAATTAATCGTAACCGCTTATCGCAGTCGCTGCTCGTTTTTAATTGCTAGTTCTACTCGCTTCTCCTTAATCACCGAAGTGTTCTGCTCGCAAAGCGAGTGTCGCTAGGCGAGTAGGTACTCTCTTTGATAGCTCTTGTCACTCACTGCGACAAAACAGTACTCGCTGGCAGTGTGTACGATCAACTATTATTAAATGTATCTCTTTTACTTACACGGGGCTTACAATCTTTTGTACGTTTCTTGAGCAAGAAAATCGTTGATAGCTAGTCGCTTCGTAGTCGGTGCGGCGCCGGCGGCACTGGGACTGGTGCCTAAGCGTGGGCGTCTTGGGAGTCTGGGACGGATATGATATTAGGGTACTAAGAATGCACTATAACTGGTGAAATAATGCGGTAAGTACAATTTTTTTCTAGTTGTTGTACCAAACACGTACATATCCGTGATCCATGATCATGTTTGGCACCATGTCCGTGCCCCTACGGAACACACCCGCCCATTCAGGTTCACTGACTGAGCACTATGAATGTGGGGAAGGGGATGTGCACAATGTGTTTGCACAAACACTTCTGCACTAAGCGTAGTAATTAGCTAGTCTTCTCGGTCCCCGTTGAGATTGGTCGCCATGATCGAAATGGGGTTAGGATAATCTGTTGGATACTGTTTGCCAGATTGACCGTTGTTCGGATGTGTCGTCTCTTTTTTAGATGCGGGTAGTCAGAAGACAAAAAAAAACTTTTTTAACATTATAACATTTATTTGGTAGGCATATGGTTCCGCTCGATGTTTCGCTGTACAACAGAGAGCGTGCGAAGTGTAGTTTGCTTTTTTGCGACAATGTAGCCATAGTATAAGAGGAAAAGCTAGGCCTGAGAACAAAGGGTGAGTACTTATCTATACATATAGGCATTAATTATTGCGTACTAAATTAATCGTACGTATTGGGCGTCTAACGTATTTTTATTATAGTCAAACTAAAAATACTTTTCAGTGTCTTATAGTTTAGATAATATCTCGTGTGATGAGCTTTAGTCTGTAACATGTCGTGGTATCAGTACCTCGTTTTTTATTAGTCATTCATTACAAAAATAAAACTTAAATTAAATCTATGAAATTGTATAATAAATCAACATTGTAGGATTATAATTAAGTATAAACTCTCAACTTATAAGTGTATAACAAAATTAAGTGGATTGTTGTCCAACATTTATATTCATAGGCACTTATATTAGGTAAGTATGTAAAAAATTACCTTAATAAGGCAGTAAGAGAATAAGTTACTTTTGACAATATACAACTCAATAAATTGACTTCGAATGATAAGGTCAATATAATAATAAGGTCAATCTAGAGTAATCTAGACAAACACGAGATCAATATCGTGTTTGTCTAGATCTAAATTGACCACAAAATTGGTATTTTTTAAAGGAATTCTAATATCATTTCAAGTTTTATTCCTATCTTATAGTCAATATAAATCATATTCAGGCAGATCTCTATTTATAAAGCGAGAGTAAACATAGTATTAACAATCGTTTCTCAAATACACATACAATATACATATTTAGTAAATGCAATAATACTAAACTTATAATCTCTACTAACTTATTAAAATTGCCGCTGAAATATGCATTCGCCTTTGTTTTTTTTGTGATATTTTTGCATTTTCTTGTAATTAGTAGGTACTCAAGTATACGTTTGAGGCAAAATTAACGCTCAGGATTAAAAAAAAGAAAGCGAAATGTGCTTTTGTACATGTGTAACATGGCTATAAACACAGGCTTGGCCCGTGCTTCATAGGATTTATTACGAAATATAATATTTAGACTTTACGTAGGTGGTTCAATCCCTAATAGGGGAGCTTGTGGCCGGACTTATGTAGATCTGTTCAGGGTAGAGGTCGCCTCGTACGCGCACTGCGCGCACGCCTTCTGCGGATGCGCGGAATTCCAGTTCACCAATCAGTAAGCCATCTGCATATATCGCCCAATCTGTTGGCTGACGAACTATCCGTAGTTTTGTCTGGAAATTATAATAAGTAAGTTATACGTTCGCCGTTATCTACGCATGAGCAAAAAATATGGCTGGGCTTGCGGTAGGGATCGACTGGTAGAAATCGTCACGTAAGGAAAAAGCGTTATCCCCCCTCCATGCGACTCTCTTTGTCTCTTTCTATTATATACGAGTGTATGTGTGCGTGAGAGTACCGCGTAATGAACTTCGTTCCTGACGGGGGTTCCCCGACCGCACACGTTATTATTCTTGGTGTGAAGAATCGCTGTTTTCGGAAGCGTGCAATGTAACGCACGCAAAATATTGTGCTTATGGGTGCATGCAACGGGAACAGGCGTTGTGGGAGGTATTTAAAGGTACGAAATACCACTCAAATATTGTTCCCGTGAAAAAAAAAAGAACTTTGACCTTCAATATCACCGTAACCAGTTTCCAGGTATAGTCCAGTACAAAAAAAATCACCTTATCTCCAAAGAATAATTTCAGATTTTTCTCTATGAGTATGAAATGCATTCTACGAGTATATGAAAAATCTGAAATTATTCTATGTGATAGAAGTTTATGTACAGATTACAAGAAAAATAAACCGATGTTTCTAAATAGCACACTGGTTGTTTTTTCTGGGCACAGAACTATTTAGGTACCTACGAGTATGTGAATGAAGCTCCTAATAGGCTCCCGGTTATTTATTTACTAATATAAGAGTTTGCAATGTGGAGTGGCTGAAACGTTTTTCAGTCACCATAAGCAGTTATGGCTAAGATTTGTAAATTAACAATAAATATATAATAGTAAAGTACCGTCCGTCTGTTTGCATAGATGGACAGGCGGACAGTCCAACTTTTGAAGGACTACGTGAAGTAACATATCCAAAATATTTATATGTATATGATGGTACGGAGCCCTCGGTGCGCGAGTCCGACTCGCTCTTGACTGGTTTTTTAGTTTTCATTATAAAGAAACATTAGTGTCTACTTACATAAGTCCCAGGTATCAGCCTAGCGGTGCGTTGACGTCGCTCAATCCCCCATTCGCCGAACCACGCGTTTAGCACGACCAGCTGTCTATCCCGCTGAGACTCGAAGTAGGCGCGCACGTTCACGTGAGCCAGCACGTTAGGTGGCGGCCATTCGCGGGGAGTGTCCATCAGGTCGATTGCGAATGAGTGGAGGAGTGGACGAAGTCTGTAAATGAAAAGGTGGTACTGAATTTGCAATGGCTTTATTTTACAATACTAGCGAGCCAGTGCGTTATTACGAATTGGTAAGACATCGAGATTGCTTTGGTATGTGTGTAAGTTTAATATTAATGTATTATACACATAAAGCTTCCCGAATAAATGCTCTAAATGACGGTGAACATCGTCATCACCTAGGGCTTTACAGCCGCGGGTGGGCTTTATCAAGTCTGGCCTGGTCAAGTATATTTCTCCAACGTGACCTATTTCCGGCTTTTTCTCTCCAATTTCTCACTTCAACAGTTCTTAAATCTTGGTCTACGCTACGCCATCCAATCATTTGAGCTCGGGCACCCTCGACTTCTCCGACCATCCGGTTTACTATCCAGTAAACGTTTGGGTGCTCTGGTCTCGTCCATTCTTGCGACATGTCCTGCCCATCGAAGACGTCCTATTTTGATGGTTTTAATGACATTAGTCTCGTCGTACATCTCGTAGAGCTCATGGTTGTACCGCGAGCAATTGCTCGTTTTCTACCTCTCTATCGAATATGCGCCTGAGGATTTTCCGTTCGAATACTAACAGAGAGTTCTCGTCTTTTTTGCTTAGTACTCAGCATTCTGAGCCGTATGTCAGTATTTGTTTAAGTATTGTGACCACCGACTTTAATTTATAAGATGTATAGATAGTTTAGGTAACTACTAGCACATGAATACAAAACCGTACATACTATCTCTCTCATATTATCGTTCACGGTTTTACTCAATCGGTAGGTATTTGGAATTGGCTGATTTTTCGAACTGCAAGGCCTGCAATGCAACCTCGCCGCGTAATTAAACCAGGAGTAAGGGCTCCGTTCAAGTTCAACAATAATTGAGCAGTCGAACATGCAAGTGAACAAAACTGTAAGCAGTCATGAACGCAATAATGAACGCACAAGGAAAAATGGTAGGAAAATCGATCGCGCATAATATGATTTATGATTAAATATAACTTATAATAAAGCTGGTGCCCGAACATGAACTAGCTTATTGTATTATATCCCAAAATCAATATTATGTGATGTAGGCACATACCTAATTCCAATACAAACAATGTTAATGAAACTGTATATCGGCAGCCGAGTGATATTGGAAGTCAGCCAACATTCAGGTCAGAGGCATTGAGAATATTGAGATGTGGTTTACTCTCCGGAAACTATCGATCTTCGCACATTTTTCTGCATAGACATGAAAATATTCTCTGTTATATTTGGAACTGACGACTAATGTGTTGTTCAGATGATAATATCTCTTGACCTCCGGCTTTTCCAATTGTACACTTTTCAAAATGACCAGAACAACGGACTAAGATTTATTTACCTTATTTTGTAAAGACTACACACTAAAAGTTATTTATACAAAAACCGTAAAGTTCGACTTACTTGCCGTAAATAACAAGCTGGTGTCCTTCGGGAATGCCTTTCGATAACGATGCAATGACGTTCGCTTGCCATGTAGGCTCACTGTCTTCTGGTAAGGAATCTATACTAGGTCTTAAGGGAACCTGGAAGAACAAAATATTTTGACATTTTAATAGCTATGATAATAATAATATCCCCCCAACCGGCTTTCGGACATGGCGGACAATCTTAACGGAGATTAGCCAGGTACGCAGGTACGTTATAGTGCACGAGTGTATGCGCAAACACAGGTGCATTCTATCCGTTGACTCTCAGACCAATGGGACGGCAATCTGACACGATCCGGGAGAGATCAGGCGCAGAACCAACGGCTTTACGTGCTTTCCGAGGCACGGGGGTATCTCACCACTAACTTCCAAACTCCAGGCTGCTTCTGAGAAATTCCTAATAGAAAAGCCCAATAACACTGCCCGACCTGGGAATCGAACCCGGGGCCCCACTCTCAGCAGTCACGCTTGTGACCAGACAATGATAAACGATACTTCGGGGACGGTAGTTTCATCTAATTTTGTCTAGTTTTATGTAATTTAACCAAATTTTGTGATTGTATCTACAACATGTAGGTATAAAAAAACGCTGCCCGATCCGTGAGGCTGTTGTTAAGTATCGTACTGAGAGTATTGATGTGGAAATTTTCAGGAAAAAAGGAAAAAAAACGTTTTTTTTTCAATGGTGCATTTTACCGGGTTATTACATGGGGCGCGGGCGGCCGACGTACAGCGGGTGTCTACAAGTCATAACTTATGACCCCTGTTGAAAATTTGCTAATTTTTTATGGATTTGGGGTAAATTTGGTAGAAAAAATGTGAATTTTAAATAGCAATAACTTTTTTATTACTTTTTGGTAGTATTTTTGTAATCCCTATGTGCCCCTTTCGGATCGGACAGGGTTTTTTTTAACATATTGTATAATGTATCTATTATCGACCGATAACTTGTATATGTGGTGCGAACTGTATATATAAGTTGGTTATTAATAAATACATAATAATAGTTGACATGTAAAAAATATCCTGTGCTTCTCGCATTCATTCGCATGACCTTAACTTCGTCCGTCATTTTGTGGGGGCCGTAATCAAGAAAGTTATTATCACGGCTTGGTACTTACTTCAACAGGTATTGGAGCTAATGAGGGAAATATATCAGTCTTCTGAACCTTCAGTGTCGCATCTCTGACGCCTGTCACTTGCACCCACTCAGCGGTCAATGGGCTCGGATTCCTATGAGCATAGCTGCAGTACTGCATCCCGTCGATCGCCCATAGCGTCTCTTTCTCATCCACTACGATCTCTATCGTGAATGGGTGATCTGTTTTGAAAGGAAACAGTCTGAAAAACAAAAAAAAAAAAACGTTGATATTAATAAATTGATTCTACGAACTAATTCAGCGAACTGACTGTAAATGCCTCCCTTCTCCATTTGTAAAGTACGTTAATTGGACACTAATTGGTCTATAATTTTGGGCGTGAAGCTTACAGCCATGGTTGCTATGCTGTAACAATTTGAAGCATTCATCGTTCGTTGTTCGGAATGTTCAGAAACATGAGAAATTACTTTCTGAAAGGGAAATTATCGATGTGGAAGCTGGAAAATGGGTCACTGAGTCGTAACACGTAACACTACCTACTGGAGTAGCTAAATGAAATAATGTATATTTCTGTAAGTTGATCTTTTAAGACATTTTTACACGTACTTTTTTCGGTCAATATTTTAAAACCAGATGGCGCCGGTATTTCCTAGCTGACTGATCCCTGAGAAAAAATGCCGCATGTGGTCTCTTGAAGTTCAAACATTATATTAACAAGATATTATGTGAGTCTAACAAAGCAGGGCTGTGTCTGGAAGAGTCTTTTGAAGAAAGAGCCATTGCAGCTTTGAGTCAACCTGTCCCGATAGACGGCACGCATGCATCAGTCATCGTGTAGCTCAACCCTATTTTAGGGAGCTCAACGACTCGTCACACGAGCTGTTTGAACTTATTACCTGAATGCAGTAGTCTCCTCAGGTCCCCATTTGTTGTGTCGCCGCGTATTCCGGACCACATAGCATTGCGGAAGACGTACGTTAAAGTGCACCGCGATTTCGCCCTGCCCCGTGTCAGGTTCCCCACTTCCAATGTTCACTGCAAACCTAGTACGGATAGGTCTTTGATACAGTGCAGATATTATAGATTAGATAAAATAGTGTTGATACAGATAGTTCGTTGACCAAACTAACATTCAGAAGTAGGCCGCCTTACTTATTGATTCATTCATTTTTTTTCATAAGTTGTGTAACATGATACAATAAACATTCGATTAAAGGCTGGTCTATACTATAACTTTATGAGGGTCAATTCCCAGGAGCGCGCCAAGGTTTGGAATACTCACAGAAATGGTTTGTTCTTATAGGTACCTATGTACTTTATTATTAGTACAAAAGTTGTCAGAAGATAATCCAAAAAAATATAACGGGACGTCAAATGTCGTATAACAAAATCTACTGTGATTACACAATCCGTACTTTCATCGTTATGATCTGGATTTGCGTGTTAGCAAATGTATAGCAAGCTGTAAGGTCATATGGAGAACACTGCGGGCGCTGACATTTCGTCACCCTCCCGGCTAACTGTCGTATCTCACAAACTGACGTATCTGCACTGACATTACCAAAGTGTTCATAACTTTTTCGTGTTTAAAAGTTTTGTGGCCTTAGGGCTTTAGGGCAACTACTAACTCAAAGAGCAATATAAAAAAGTTATTAATTCATTAATAAAGCCACAGCTGACACAACTACAGTAACATGATTGTAGCGCCCGACCGAAATATCAATTGCTAGTTAGGACAGTTAGCGGGGAGGGTGACGATTTATTGCTGAAATTTGGCAGCTATAAACCGAATTTAGTGCAGGCCACGACGAGACCAGAATATCCATGAAATGTTTTGACGAGTTACAACAGCTAATGAGTAGTACTATCAGTCGTTTTGTGGTCTCTTACTAAGTTTAGAATAAAAAGTTACCACGATATATCGTCGCTTGGTGTCCCCGTGCATATGATGTGTGATCCGATACTCAAGGGCTCTGACAGGGTCTGCGTAAACTTAACATCCCGCGCCTCTGCCAGTTGAGACTGCAATAAAACAATCAAAGCTTTTATAGCTACATCAACGTGTTTTATAGTAATTTTTACCATTAACTAGTGGATATTGTGTTACGTAGAATCTGACATGGCTACGGTGGGTATTCTCATAAATTCCTACCGAAAAAAAGTCTTCTCTTTTCTTCATAAAAACACGTTTAGCAAGTGATATTAACGCACCAGTGCCCATGGACTTTGACAACTGCGTCGAAGCCTATGCGTTTAAACGTTCGTCTATTACAATCTAGTACCTTGTAAGAAAGTGACGTGATCGACAGGAAGAGGATCCTGTCGCTGTAAAAGGTACCTACCTATCACTGGAGCATATTTTATATATTAGCTAAGCTTTAATGCAAGAAGAAGGTTTGGGCTAATCTTTAAGAAAAGAAGATGCAATGGGCCGGTAGCGTTGTCTTGTCAGTTAATTCTATAAATGAACTAAGAAGACCCACCCGTCTGTTATATGTACAAGTGGTGTTTGCCGTTTAACCTTTTGACCACTGATTATAAGCAGTTATGTTCCGGACGTTAAAAGGCTGTTAAAAAAGATGTGAAGCGATGTTAAACTAATTTGTTTCCCGATTTAGGATATTTTATTTGGATTTTGACAAGGTTAAAAATAAATGGTTATAGCACTTAACTACTCAAATACAATGTAGGAGCTAGTTGTGCATTTTATTTTGTATGTTCTATGAGTCACTATTTCGCTTAGGTACTCTGTGAGTCAAAGTAATCAACAAACGATGCACGAATTCGCTCACCAAAGTCGTCTACTGAATTACGACGATGAGGTCATTGGGCATGGTTTTGCCTTAATTGGTGTCAGGGTTTTTTTAATAAGACACCTCAAATAGGTGCCTACAGGTACGCACAGGATGGTGTCTACAAATAAGGACTAGGTGTACATTGAGCTACGATCAACAATAGTTGTTGATCATTGTTGAAGACATTGTGCGCATTTATAATAGGTAAGTTTAGCTACAGCGACCAACGGTAGGGTGTCGCACTATAGCCTATAGGTGGAAGCGGAAACTGAAATACTGCTTATAAGTATTGAAATATATATACACACGACATGGAACATGGAACACACATTGACATTATTTTCTAAACAAAACACCGATACGATTAACACCGATACAGAGTACATAGCTACTGTGAACACCTTGGGTATAATAACATGCAATATTTATTACATGGATGCTGTGTGTCTTGCATTATAAATATTTACTAAGCTTCAGGTTCCACGTACTTACACAGGGGTTTTGCTGCAGTGTAGATGCATACAATATGTAAAAAAAACCTGTCCGTTCCGAAAGAGGAACAAAGGTACCGCAATAACATTACCAAAAAGTAATGAACACATCTTATTATTATTGAAAATAAAAAGTAAAGTATTGATATTTAAAATTCACAGTTTAGTACCAAAATTACCCCAAATCCATTAAAAATTAGCAAATTTTCAACAGCGGTCATGACTATAAGTTATGACTTATAGACACCCGCTAAATGACGGCTTCTTTTTTCCTGAAATTTCCATCGAAATAGACTCAGTACGATACCTTGCAACACCCTCACGGATCGGACAGGGTTTATTTTACATGATGTGCAGGTAAAAGTTGTCTACTACTAGGGCAATGTGTTGTACGCCTAGAATATCGATCATATGTGAAGAACACCGTGATAATTCCCATTTTTCTTGGTTGGATACATAGACGTATAAAAAAGGTCGGACGGATTCTCGCTAACAAAAAACTGTGTCACTCAAAGTCAGCCAGTTCGCTGTACGTACAGCACACATTCACACAATAGTCAGCCATTTACGCGCAAACGTCAACACAGGCGATACGTCTATGCGGTGATATTTCTTTTTTAAGATACAGCATTTCTTGTGTGGTGAAATGGTGTAAAAACCGTAGTAAAAATCCAGGAATCACGTTTCATGGGTAAATGAATAATTCACTCATTTAATTCCCGATTTTATACATCAAAATCAATCTTCATTCGATAAAATTCGTCACAAGGCCAGTGTTGCCAATATTCACGTGTGCAAATTACCCGAAATATGGGAAATTTATATGAACTATAAAGTGTGGAAGATGTATATGATGATTCAATGTGTTTGCTATATTGTATTGTAATATTTGTGAACTATTTTATTAGAACGGGAGTAAACTGGTAGAAATCGCGGTGGCGTCGCGGCGACGGGCGTCGTGTCCCTGAGCACTTATGGCCCTCTATGCGACATTCTCTATGAGAAAGTGTGAATTTGGTCAAAATGAAAATCCAAGATGGCTGCTGCGAGCCGTGCTCCCCGGCTCCTTAGCCCAGGTTCGCACAGATGTATTTTTATCGCGGCGATCTTCTTTTTTACACTGAATTTTTAACTCTCGGTATTGAGCCGAGCATTGAGAATCCAAC
The DNA here is from genome assembly GCA_949128155.2 of Xanthia icteritia. Classification (NCBI taxonomy): domain Eukaryota; kingdom Metazoa; phylum Arthropoda; class Insecta; order Lepidoptera; family Noctuidae; genus Xanthia; species Xanthia icteritia. The sequence continues at coordinate 12,422,795 of OX421930.2, forward strand.
AGAGCGCATCCAGCGCGTATCCCAGCGCGTCAAGAAAACACACTGTTGGATATTCAACTCTCGGCGCTAAACAGTGCGTCGAAAATCCAATTCGCAAAAAAAAATCGCCGCAATAAAAATATACCCGTGCGAAAGCATTAGGTTAAAAAGTAAAATTTAAAACATTTAAAATAATTTCAATTAAAACTGTGTTTTATTATCTTTTTTTTTCTTTTATATTTTCATTATAATTGGTTCTTACCATTAACCTTTTGAAATGGCACGGTATAAATCTGCCTACACACGACTTGTATTTGTCTTAATAAAATAAAGCAATAATAAATGGGTAAATTTGGCTTACATGGCATCCCTAAATTCACTCACACATAAATTAGTCGCCGCCATTACGGGACACAGTTTTGTCTTAGCGGGAGTTCCGTCCGACCTTTTTTATACGTCTATGGTTGGATAAGCACCTTTAACGACCTGCAAGGGATGGAAGGTAATTAATTACCTGCCCGCTAGTTGGTCGTACTATGTGCGCATAGGGAGATGTAAAGGAGAATTGACTGAAAATAACCTTTCATCTTCATCATGATTATAATTACTGCGTGTAGTGTAAGTACCTACATGACTAAATAAGGAGTTTTTTATTCCAGCTTTTAATTTTCTTGAATTCATTTTTTATTACTCGGGTTTTTATACGTGTGGTGTAAGTACTGAATATGTTTAGGCACGTACGCCTTTTTTATATTTTTGGATGGGAAATTATCAAATAACTTCTGCTCTGGGCGAAGCGGGAGGGCGTGTTAGACTTACTAGACCTTACTCAGGGGCCACGGTATCCCTTTCGGACTTTCCCGCAACCCCGACAGGCATCGGTCCTATCGGACCCCTTCATTTGCTGACATCTCTTTGAAGCGCGCGTGGAACACAACGCGCCGGCGACCCGGGCCTGCAGGCCTAAAATGACACACTCGACTATTATTCACTCTCGTTTGAGTAATTGTCGTCTATTTTATCACTTTTCTCGTTTTCTGACAGCGCTTCCATACAAAATAATCGACCCCTACTGTCAAACTTTATGTTTTTTCGACAAACCCTAACATGACACCTCAGTTATCTCGATTTTTGACAATTCAACACGAGATAATCTCCGATTCTTCTGTCATTTAGTCGCTTTTACTCGTCCTCGATTTTGACGACGAAAACGACGAGAAAAATAGACAAAATTATGACACAAAAAAAAAAACACACACCAAAATAACATGGCAGTTTCATAATTGTACTTATTTTAGTCATCATTTTATTTTACAATATATTAATAATGAAAATACTTAGTTTTAAACTACTATCTTTATTGAAACGACGAGTTTTATATGGATATTTTCGTTTTTTGTATGGAAAATATGAAAAATTATTACCTACATGTTGTATTTGGGTTGAAATTTTCATTATTTTTGCGATAGGACACACTACTTTCGAGATATAAGTACAAAAGAAAAGAAAAATAAGTCGAGGTGTTGAATTTTAGTTCATGAAAATTAATTTTCACACCTTTTTAATCGCGATTAAATACTTAAAAAATCAAAATTTTAGGTAAAAACGTACAATTCAGAATAGCCAAATTGCCATTTTCACTAAATTAATATCTCAGTGCCATCTTAGTGCCGTCAAACTAAAATATAGTTAAGTTGTGTCACTTTAGTCTATTTCAAAATGAAAAATCGTCGGTTGACAGAAATAATTGAAATTTTGTTAATTTTTAGTCTAGTTTAGAGGTATTTGTGACAAGAGAATCGGCACCATTGAATGAATGAAACGGAATCTCAAGTCGATGTTTCTATCATAAAAATAATTTGTTTTTAATAACTTGTTACACAGGTCTCTCGTCGCGAGATATAGAAGTGTCAAAATGCCTTTTTCGAGTTTACTCGTCGTTTACGGTCATGTTAGGGATTAGAATGACGTCAGAATCGTAGACAAAATTCGACAAAACGAGAAATAGAGCCTTCTCGCGCTTGTCATGTTAGCCCTAAGCCTCTACCATGAGTTGCCATCGAAAACTTACTCGCTAGCGTTAAACTCGCTAGCGTATTAACGTGAGTAAAATATATTTCGATGACGTCAAAACTCGCTAGCGTCTCCGTATATGAATTATATGAAAAGTAATTGTACAGCGCCCCTAGCGGTCACAGAAAGAATTGAAATTCGTACCAAGAGCACTATAGATTTCGATAGGTAAGAAACCGAACGTAATCTATTCGATAGTCACTGACGTTTTTCAGCTGTCACCAGTGCTGGGAAACTCCGAACAAATATTTTTTGTATGGGATTTGTGACCGTTCTTTAGCCAACATTCAGAAACACACGTCAAAATGACATAATCACATAATGACCAACATTACATTACGAAGTGGTCACAAACATGTCTGCCTTCGCGCAAGTATTATTGTTTGTGTTGTGATTTATCTGTTTGTTTTTCCTTTTTCTGTATGATTTCGGTATATAACATATCAGAATAATTGGCGGTGATTCCAAGTTTGTGAACCATCATGGGTAAGGGTCACAGAATATGTGGAGTTTGCGGTATCAAGGAGGCCTGGCATACTGTAAAAATGTTGCATTTTTCCAAGATTTCACTGAATCCATACCGGTGAGTACCGATATTTATTGCTAATGTGATCTTGTGCTCACCTAACACAATGCTATTCATTTACAATCAGGAAATTAAAGCATCATTCAAATTCTGTAATACGACTGGGCCATCAATGAAGATTAATTATTGAAACTTGAAGAAATGGTTTAAAACATTGTGCCTATAGTAATATTTGTCTAATTGTAATCTAATTTAGTCTAACTAGGTTGACTTATAGATATATGGGTCAGAGAGACTCATATTATATTATCTACCTGTGACACCATTATGTAAATACTGGGAATATGAAATAAATCTTTTTCAGTTTCATATTCAAAGTATAATAATCTATTCCATTTAGTTATGCTGATAGTGTGAATTGGGGGATCTCTTAACTTTAAATCACACTAAATAAATTCACAGTCAAACTTAGTCAGTTATACGAGTAAGCTTAGTTATACGAGTAAGCGAGTAAACTTTGATATTTTGTGTCTTCCAGCTGTCGAGAGTGGCTAAAACCAGTTGGTCACTTAGAACTAGTGCATCTACCAATAGAAAAACTGCATGAGCAGCGAAATGTATGTGCTAACCACTTTAGAAGAAAGTATTTTAACAAATAGGGAAATCATCTACAGAAGTGAAGTAGTTTCAGTATAATCCTCCATTAAGCTTTTCATGAGATGATGTTACAAACAGACAGATAAATAAATTCTCAAAATTGATTGAGATGATTAATAGAGCACAAATTAATAGTGCTCTATTAATCATTTCAAATGAAAAGATCCCTGCGTTTTATATGCAGAGAAATGTTTACAAGTCTAATCGAAAATGTTGCTTATATTTAATTAATTATGTTTACAGATTTAACACAAAGGGAAAATCAGTTGATGGAACAATTGCAAAAAAAACTAAATGCAGCCTGGCATCACTAAGACGCAGTGCAAATCTCTTGGAAAAATTTGAGTCAGATGTGCTAAAAGGAATTGTGACGTTGGTGCTAAAAAACAAAAAACGAAGCCATTTTGCCCTGATACCGATTTTGCTTGCTCATTTATATAAATTAATAAATACTGAAATCATTTAAATCTGTTTTATTTTACCGATTTATCAAAATAAATTAGGTTTGGAGCCTCACTATTATCTGCATAGAATGCATTTTATCGATATCGATAAGTTTATTGATTTCTATACGTTGCGCATCCCTATATGACAGTTCTTCCCTTCAAGGACATGGTTGTCAAGTTTGTTATAATTTTCATGTTGGTAGCTATGTTTTTTTTTATGTGGTTGGCTAAAGACGGTCACAAATTCTCAAAAACTGAATGTTCTAAGTTCCGCCTCTTAATTACATGCTCTGTGGCTGTCACCATACAAAACGGCACCATGAGTCACTAATTCGACAGACGCTATCGAAAAATACGCTTGCGATAGTAGTTACGTAACTCACTAGCATTTCGAGGTGTGAAACATGTTTACATTAAAATTATGTACGTTTTTGAGTCTATTAAAGTCAAAATGATGTCTGGAAGAGCTTATTTAGCATGGAATATGTTAGTGGCCGCTAAATTTGGAGACTAACGACTTTCAAGAAAAAATCAAAATAAGTTCCTTTACAAAATTTTCTATTATTGTAAACCTCAGACCAAATATAAAACCAAGACAGAGCGCTGTGAACAATACACATGTCAAAACTACACCGCCGCTATGCATAGACGGTCACACGCCACATTTACAATGAGACTACAATCAAACTACACCACACAAAGTGCGCACATGTTTACGAAACCGGCTTCACTTCTATCACTGGTTGACAGCGCTCTGTCTTGGTTTTGTTGAGGTAGGAGTCCCGGAGTGAAAGACGATTGAGATGCGAATGAATTTTATTGCTAAACTTAACCTTTAACTTTTTATATACAATAATATTTACAAAATAATTAGCGACTACCTACATACATATATTAATTAAATAAATCAAAGCATACGTCGGTAAGTCGAGAATTGTTGAGTGAGACACGGATTGATGGTGTACTACCATCAATCCGTGTGGTGTCGCGTCGACGCAGTGCTTGCGCGCCGTGCCACACATATATATTGAGGCTCCATCTAACCGTAAGTGAAGCGTTAGCTGTGTCGGCGGACGAAATTCCAGCGTTATGGTCTTCATAGTTTCAGGTCCAATTCGAGCGTCTTCTTACCGTATGTCAAAATAGTAGTATTGTTGGCCGCATATAGGCAAAAGCTTGTAGGTGTATCTTTCATACCGGCTTTCTTCGGTATGACAGATGTTTGCGCCGGTGTCGATCAAGAACGATAGATCCTGTCGGTGATAAATAGACGGTGTGATAGTGTTCTTGCGCCGGTTGCCGCCTCAGCCAACGCAGGTTTTAGTTTTCCGAGGTCGTCTTTGGGTCTTCATAATGGCATGGGCGTGTGCATCGTTGAGCTTGTATCCCAAACTTCCGATGGTAAAAACAGATTCCTGTTTGTTCGGCTCGTCGGGGCGTATTACTGCGCTGTGCGCGATATTGATTAGGCCCACTTGACGAACGTGATCTTGAACCATATCTGCTGAATGGTCTGCGATGGTAATGGTTTGATTGACTTGCCTTGAATTCTGCGATTTCTTTTGTGAGCATGTCGATTTTCTCCTCGATCGATGTAGGTACATGGGCGTTAGGTTTTGTGGCTACTGCAGCAATCGCACCATGTGGTTGCGCCTGCTCGAGGATTTTGTCTGCAATCATCGCCAGCTCGTGGATATCGGAGTGTTTCGCGATGCTATCGCTGACGGCGAGGACTGCTCGTACGGATTGTGGTAGATGGTTGGTCCACATAATACGCAGCATGTTGTCGGCGGCGAGATTCTTCATGCGACGTAACAACTGCGATGGTTTCAAGTCACCGAGTTCCATTTCGGGTAGTAATCGCTGTACTTTTCGTTGCTCGGATTCTTCATAAACCTGGAACAACCGCTTCTTCAGTGCGTCGTAACGATTTTTTTCCGGTGGATGGAGAATGATGTCTGAGATTTCGTCGAGATCGTGTCGCTCAAGTTGACCGATAACGAGCTCAAACATTGTTTGGTCTCCCTTTTTTTGTGGAGATATGATGGCTTCAAACTGGGCAAACCACAGTCGTATCCTGTCGCGCCAGATAGGTGGGATGCGCTGTGACGTCGAAACACCAGACTTCTTGACCTTGGTCGTTATTGTTCGGCATGTTTTGATACAGCTGGTTTAGTCAGCAGTAGGTAGTAGCTTCAATTAGAGTTTCGGATCTTGGGCTCCTTGTTGGTAATCACGTCGGGGTCACCACGATTTATTTGGTCTGAATTGTAAACGTAGTTCATTTTAAATTTAAATCAAAAACGCCGCGAATCACACATCGTCAACAAAATTACAAATTGAATAGACGTACCTACATAATTATTATAAAGAATACAAATTCAACAACCCCTAAAATACCATAAGTAGTCCACTAACCGTCAACCTTTCTATTTAGACGGATTGTTTCATGACATTGACTGCCATAAATAACATTGTTTGTTACCATAGTGATACTATAACGTTTTGATCATATGAGCCGTTCTCTTTTCTTATTACTGAGAAAGAAAGAAACAAAACGATCTATCGAGCTTACCGTAGCGCCTGCGTAAGACTCCGTCAAACTCATGGTGCGAGCATTATCGAAATCTATTCGATCCACGTTAACACTTCCGACGCCACCCACTTTTGATAGAGCTCATACGCCATGCCGCCATACATATTGGAAGTGAACCCTCCGGGAGGGTCACCGGCATTACGTTTGCGCTAAAGTTAACCATCGCGGACGGTCAACGTCATTAGGTTTAAAACCGTATTATAAAACACTGTAAAACTAAGTAAAATAGTGTTTTCAGGGGGTCTTGTCGCTACACGTAGTTTCCAACCTTTTAAATATTTAGTGAATATTTGTGCCGTGAACAAAATGTTTTTTTGAAAATGAAAATGCTTGGGTTTTAAAACCAATGTATGTATTAATAAATCTTGTGAAAATATACATCTAATTTTATTTTCATGGTTTATAATGCTGTATTCGCTAAGAAAAACCTACATTTAAAATGAGCCCCCCGCGAGGGCTCCCGGCATCTCATATGCGACTAGGTGAACCCACCAGGAGGGCTCCCGGCACTGAACGTGTTAATACGCTATCGCTAGCGAGTAAGTTTTCGATGGCAACTCATGGTAGAGGTACTGGTCCTTATCGGACGGCGAGCTACCCATTGCTCACCGTCCGCAAGCCCGCGCCTACGGTGGCCGGGAATCGATGCGATTTCCGACGCCCAGGGCGTCTCTTGCGGCGGCTAGGGGCGTGAGGGCGCGAATTTTGCCTCTCCCTCGCGCGTTCTGCCTCCTCCTTCGTGAGCATTACTGCTTCGCAGAAGGAGGTGACGGCCTCCCATGCCCTCTCGCTCCGTACCATGGCCTGGACCAGGGCCGGACGCGAGAGATCCCCGCCACCGACCGCCTCCACGAGGACACGGCGATGCTCTGCCCAAGCCGGGCAGACCTCCACCGTATGCTCCACCGTGTCCTCCGGGCGATCCACGCAGTGAATACACCCGGGCGTTTCCTCCCGCCTGATACGAAACAGGAACCTCCCAAAACAACCATGTCCGGTGAGGACCTGCGTCAGGCGGAAGGTGAGGACGCCGTAGCGCCTCTCTAGCCACTCCTCAAAGAGGGGACTTATCGCCGCAATAGTGGCGTGCCCAGCACTGGGTTGCGACAATCGCACTCTCTCTATGACGCCATGAGATCCCGCAGGAGCTCTGTCTGCTGTGACGCGATTTCTCGCAGCGGAATTAAGCCCCGGCGTTTCGCCTCCTCGCGCCACTCCCAAATGTGCGCGATAGGTATGTACGCCTTGGACTATGATGTTGTAATCATAAAACTAAAATACTGTAAGCATTAACATGAATCAACGATAAGATATTTCCATAGTCATACCTAACAATATTATTTACATTATTACAGGATTCCGATAACTTTGGATTGTCCACATAAAGAGCCGAGTTTTAGAATATATTTTATCACTAAACTTAGTTTTGTACGATAACAAACCTTACCTATGTGACGAATTCACGACCTTTTTAAGAATAGAATCCGACATCCTACTGTATCTACACTAATATTATAAAGAGAAAATATTTGTGTTTTGTGTATGTTTGTATTTTTGTTTGTAATGAATAAACTCAAAAACTACTGGACCGCTGACAGAAGCTAGTTATATCAGAAATGTGTAAGATTGTTACTGAATCACGCAAAAACGGCTGAACGGATTTGGATGAAATTTGGCACACAGATAGATAACCTGGACTAACACGACATAGCATACTTGTTTTTATCCCGATAGTACGTCCCGTGGGATAATTTCCGACAATGGGTGAAGCCGTGGACAAAAGCAAGTGATTTTATAAATATGCAAGTTTGTATGTTTGTTACTCAATAAAACTTAAACGTTTGAACGGATTTGAATGAAATTCAACAAACGAGTAGATTATTATCTGGACTGCATAAGTTTCCCTTGGATGCGATCGAAACCGCGAGCAACAGATCGTAATGAATATGGAATAGGTCTGTATGATTTTACGACGCATGATGCATTAAGTTAACGTCTATTTAAATACTTAACAGCTAATGACCATCACTGTTACTTAGCGAAATGATCGTAAATACTTGGCTGTTGTAAGTTAATGGGGAGGCATTGTGTAAGTTCGCGTGTCTGAACACAATTAATGTGCACCTAACTTGATATAGAACTATGTATGTAGTTACCTATATCCACCACGACTGTGTCGGTGTACCAATTTCAGAGCCAGGTAGTTGTTTCATGTTTAATCAATAAGTTTTAGTAGGATTATGAACAATGAACATGTAGTAGTATTGTACAGTCACGGACTTTAATTGATGAGCCACTTGCCACTGTTCGTATGTTAGACATGTAATGCAAATTGGGTTTAGTCAGTTATACCTATTCGTACACCCAGACACGGAAAGTCATACGTCTTCGTATTATAGACAATTATTTCTAATATCTTTGTCATTGAGTGTTTGAAAGGAGTGTCATCTGGGTTAGGATCATAATGTTACACTTTCATGCAATATTTTCTGTTGGCTAACCTGAGAGCCAGAACTACAAACTTGACAGCAGACTCACTACCCAAATTCAACCAATTGCGGGTCTAGCAACCGTAATCTAGCGACAATTGTTAACCGACTTCCCAAAAAGGAGGAGGTTATCAATTCGGTTGTATTTTTTTTTTTTTTAGCTTTGCGATAGTAACGTTAGCGTACGGAGTAATTATGATTGGTCATTTTGAAATCGGAAAAACTCACCCACGGACCCACGATTTTATCCGAACGCGTAGCGTCCAAGATGACGTTCATGACAATTATGATAACTGTTTTAAGATAATATACTCTTTGGTCTTCAGATAGGTCAGAAATAATGAGTATTTAATGAGGTCTAATTCAAAGGAGGTCAGTATCAAATAGATTGGATAAACGTAATGTATGCAACATTGTATTGATTTATCATTAAGAACTTATTAGTCGGTTGACTAATAAGCTCAACCTCTATGGATAAGACTATTTCCGATTATTAGTAATTTGTCATCTTGTTTACGAGCATGCGGTTTGAGTTCGTGTTTAATCGTGTATGTATGTATAAAACTGCAAAGTTGAAAAGTTTGAAAGTGGCTCATCAATTAAAGTCCGTGACTGTACTCGTATTGTATTGTTACATTTAATTAAAACGACAGTGTTATATAATTATGTATATGTGTCTAGTGCCGGTCTAGCTAACTTCTTTTTTTTTTGGTTGGGAAATTATCAAATATCTTCTCCCGGGCGTGTCAGACTCTTACTGACAAAAATCCAGCCGTGTGCCTTCAGTTACCTGTACGTTGCCAGGGGCCACGGTATCCCTTTCGGACTTTCCCGCGACCCCGGCATGCATCGGTCCTAGCGGACCCCGCCAGTTGTGCTGACATCTCTTTGAGGCGCGCATGGAACACAACGCGCCGTCGACCCGGCCCTGGTCCTTAACGGACGGCGAGCTAACCATTGCTCACCGTCCGCAAGCCCGCGCCTACGGTGGCCAGGAATCGGCCTGCGATTCCCAACGCCCAGGGCGTCTCCTGCGGCGGCTAGGGGCGTGAGGGCGCGAAATTTGCCTCTCCCTCATGCGTTCCGCCTCCTCCTTCGCGAGAATTACTGCTTTGCAAAAGTACCATGGCTTGGACCAGGGCCAGACGCGAGAGATCACCGCCACCGATCGCCTCCACGAAGACACGGCGATGCTCTGCCCAAACCGGGCAGACCTCCACCGTGTCCTCTGGGCTTGACATACAGTCCGCTGACAGACAGACGGACGGACGGACGGACTGCGGATGCTTAGTAATAAGCGGAGGGTTCCATTTGGCACCCTTCGACTACGGAACCCTAAAAATGAAAGCACTTTGGACACGATTCGTTATAGCTCTGTCATAGTTTTTCGCAAAACACCTAGGTGCCTACCTATTTACTTGTTTATTTACATACAATATTAATCAGAATGCGGTACCTAGAGACACCTTGTGGAATGATGTCATCAAGGATATGACGAGGAAGTAAAAGTTTATAGATAGGTATACCTATAGGTACTTATTTAATATTTTAAAGCATGAAACAGTACGTAGGTCGGTAGCTAGTATTGTCATGATTTACGCTGTGGACGCTGGTCAATGATTAGGACCGGTCATAATTAATTTATCGCGCCAATTAAATTCCTTTGTCACTATTTAGGCGGTCTATATAAATTTCGTGACATACCTAATGATAAATCTGCTCGTATTCTTTTAAAAACTGCAGTGAGCTCAGCTAACCTTCGCACTGAAAATAAAATACCGTGTTGTTCGTTGGTCAGAATAAAATTATTTTCACAACATTGTCAGGACAGCCGCACTCGTTGATTACGACATCTGCCGGTGTTAACTATTTTGAATAGGTAAATAAATATTTTTGAATAATTATGTACCTACATATACGATGAATAAATTACATTACATAAATATTAAATGTTATCGGATTGTTGGATTAGATAAATGTGAAATAATTTTGACCTTAACTGACTTTTTGGATGAAATTAAGGTGCAGTTAGGTGTATTAATGTGTGATATTTTCCCGTTTTATCTTAACTTATAGGTACCATATTGGAAACTCCGCAGCGTTATAGTTCGTAGTAGGTCACTGTGTCATTGCCGATTGACGGGAAAATATAAATATAAATACAAAAATATGTACCTATGTAGGTATAGGAGAGAAAAGTGAGTCAACGATTAAGTAGTAGGTATGGTAGGTACCTAAGTATTTATTATCTACCTGTGATCTATCTTCTATAAGGTTTTATGAATATTTTCTAATATAGGTGTTCAGTTTTGCGATGGTTTTATTAATAAAATTGTCGATAAGAATAAGAACAATAGCTCCACAGGCCGTACAAAAGAATTAGATTGTATTGAATTTTCCTCAAAGATTATTTAAGATTTTCATGGCCATCGCCTCGCTTGCGTCATTTTGTTTGAATATTTAAGGTAGGTAGCTAAGTCTGCCTACCTACTTGCATTGATTCATTGATTAGAATTTCATAATTATTTGAAGTTTTTTTTTTACTTTACCCTTATTTCTTAACTGCGAACCATATAATGTAATTCATTACAAAAGTAATGCTATGTGAAGCTCATGTCGCGTCGGCAGTGACTGGTGATAAGAGTGTCAACAAAAAATAAGGCCGTAAGTAAAAGTTTACCGTGGTCGCAGAAAAATGTATACAAACTTAGTCTGAGTCATGTTATACCTATTCAAATGCGTCACTTCAAGGTGGAGTATAAAACACTTCACGTTTGGTTTATTAACAAGGATTTTCACGTCAATTTTATTGTAATTAAAGTTATGGTGGGAACTAAACAGCCTTCATTATGCAGCAGTGTAAAGTGCGCGCGTTACTCTTTAATTGATAAAAGCGTAAACCAAATAAAATTCATTTAAATAAACACTAAGCATAAACTCAATTTAAATTAAATATTTAAGTATCATAAAAATTACCAAAGAAACCGGTAAGTTTTCTTCATTTTCATCTGTCTCCGGTGGTCGAGCACGACAGAACAAACGGCGGCAAAACGCGCCGCAGCCGCATCTATCGCCGAAACACACCATGATCGACGTTCATATATTTCACAACACTCTCACTCACTGGAAGTCTGTAGCGCGACACTACGTTAATCTGTGAGATTATGAATTTACAGAATTCGCGCGACCACCGCATCCCACGAAAATATCTGCTCCAGCTGTGCTCAATCGCGGTGCTACGATTAGCCGAGCGCGCCTAGCCAACTACCCACCGCAAAACTCGTCGATCGTATTATAGCTAGATAGTAAGTTTGTTTGTTGTTTTATTATATTACACACAGAGTATACACCTCTATAAGTACTATACCCAATGGCATGACTGAAAGAGACGAAATGATCTGCCTTTTCACTCTCACTTCATAGACAATCATGACTTCATGAGTCACCCCGAGGGAGGAATGAAGTGCACTGTCACACTTTGTTGATATGGTTATGTTATGATGAACCAGGCGCCTATTATGATAAGAGTTGCCGGTTTGAGGGCGAGGGCGAGGTTGTAGAAGCTGTCTACTGATACAATACTTTCTATTTTAGATTTAGGAATGTTACGCAAATTCATATTCTCTCTAGATACATTTGGTATACTTGTGCTGTGATTGCAAAGCCTACGACGATTTTCAATTAAGTATTGTGGAAGAATAACGTGTCAGTCATCAATTAGAGAGTAATTTAATCATCTTTAATACCGTTAAATGTTGGTGGTGTTACCTAATACGTAGGTACGGTGGCGGCAATCAAGGAATAATTAACTTAATCGAAATGAGCAAACGTGTCTCAATCTACTAAGTAAGTTATTTCTATCTCAACTTTTTTGCAAGACACCACAATGAAACCTTAGACAATATCTAAAGATAAGACTACTTAGTTATTAAAGTAGTGTTAAAACTAACCTCAAAGTCCAGCGCATCTTCGGCGAAGTCGTATTCAATAAAATCTCTTGGTATCGTCCCCTCTTCTACGTCATAATCCATTCTAACACAATTCACACATTTCATCACTTCAACGGGAATGCTTCATTAAGCTTCTGGTTAGGACTACACTCGGTATTGCGAACTGTCAACATTGTTCTACATAAAATCAATACACGACACAGAATTATCGCAGAGCCGCAGAACGCAAAATGTCAGATGTTAATAAATTAATGCCCTAGTATATGAATGATTAAATGGGCAGTAAAATAGTAATGGAAGCACTGCAGTTCACTGCACTGCAGTTAAATGCAGTTGCGCACTGCCTAGTCTAGTGCCGATTGAAAAAAACAAGATAGGTATCTCGTAACAAAACCTTTTGTATGTGACGACAGTGATGTTGTTCTCTTTCACTCTGGTTGCGTAATATTTGCGAGGAACAGAGATAAATGACCGCATTTATTAATCGAGTTCACCGGAACTCGATTCGAATGTCATGGCTTTATTAGGTTGTTGATTGAACAAAGAATAAACAATCCGAATTTGAATGTGATAAATCTGCATTTGCGACGGCCATATGCGACACTAGCTGGGTATAAAAAAATAGGGGATTTAACTAGTCAATGTTCTCAAATTCTCGATACATATTTTTCATCAGATTCCACAAATTTCCTACGTCTACTCATTTTCCATTGGAAGTTTTTTGATACTTCTTTGATAAAATGAGTATAGTTAAAGTCGATACATTAGACTATAAAAAAATATTGGAAACTGATCAAGAAATTATTTCTGATTCCTGTGAGTTTTAAATTGATAGGTACCTAATCTGTGTGAACGAGTATCAAGAATCCTTATGGCTCGTTACTTACCATGTCTTAACATTAGTTAAAATAAAAACGCACAGTGAGATTCAATCATTTATTTAAAAATACTTTAAGTACACAATAGCAAAGGATTAAAACCACACTTTGACTACTACAAGGCATGATTTTTAAAAATTAAGTCAGGTTAGAGTATACTGATATACATTTTATGTTTTATTTTAACTTACGTAGCGCTTTACTTGTTTTTTTTGTTGTATTTTTGGTCGTTGGAAGTGTGATCTAGAACAAAATAAAATATTGTTAGTGGTACTCGAACTTCGGGTTTAGTAAGGACGACAAAAATAACTGCACATAATTATTATAAATATCGAATTGTCCCCATAGGCGTAATCACGGTGTCGTAGGGCGTGAATGGGGGGTTAACTCGCCCCACTTTTTCAGAATATACGACAAAACTATAACGTCGGCCCAGTTCATCTGGAACAGTGATATTGTTATTTTTAGAGGGAAAATAATCGATTAAGTTGTGGCCCTAAACATTTTTAAACCCCTCTGACATCCAATTACTGGAACGCAACTCTTTACCCCATCAAAACCAGCATTATCGGAGACTTGATGATTAAGGCCCGTATTACAGAACCTCACTCAAAACTCAAGCATTACTTAAAACTCGTTTAAAGCCTTTTGATTGGTTGAAACTAGTTTTAAGTAATGCTTGAGGCTTGAGTGAGTTTCTGTAATACGGGCCTTTTCTCGCGAAGTTTTATTCGCGCCGTAAATCAGTGTTCAAATTAACAAAGAGTATTTAGATGATTAAAACCGGCGGAATCCTTTTTCGTAGGTACTGGGTCTAAGTACTAAAAGCCCGCCACACTCGGCTCCCACAACACTATCACCATATTATCTAGCTGGACAATTCCTTAACAAACTACTGCTGTCGTTTACCAAGAAAGGGTGATGTGCCCTCTGATGCTGCAGCAGCTTGGCGCGCGTGGCGTACTGGCGCGGGCACGCGGGGCACTGGGCCGGCTCGCACACGCGCGTGCCGCCCTCCAACGCCAGACCGCGGACTTTAGAGGCCCCTGCACATAAATGTTTATATATTTTAAATGCCTACATAACATCATACCTGTATTTCCTGAAGGGTAAGGCAGAGGTGTACCTATAGTACCCCCATATTTCGCCAGTTATGTTTAAGTCCCATGTAATAGGGGGCGAGCCTATTGCCATCAAGAGGGCACAAATCCAAACTCCGGGCTGCTACTGAGCAATCTCAGATGGAAAAACCCAAATTACACTCTGCCCTACCCGGGAATCGAACCCAGGACCTCATGCTCAGTAGTAGCGCTTGCAACCACTGGACCAACGAGGCAGTCTCTAGTCACGGCACTATTAATTAGCGTACTTGTACATTATACAAAAGAGAATATATACGAGTATTTAAAAAAAAAAATATTATGGAAAATACATTACGACCCCACAGATCCGATTTTGGACCAACGGAACGTAACATCATCTTGTATTTCCCGAACGCTTAGAGATGGAGGTGTACCCTACACTCACGTTTTGTCCGTAATAAGGAGCAAGCCTATTGATATGGAGCACAAAGACGCCGTGATGATACTGAGTACATACATACATAAACTCACGGTTTGTTTCCATAGAGGGTAGGCAGAAGCTACAGAACGCCACCTCTTACGATCCTTACATACCCCTGAGCAATTAACAATGAAAGTATCTGTGAAGTTAGCTGCAGTTGTTGCAGGTCTTATTTACAGAAGTTGGAAGAAATTCTAGAAATCTCGGAGAAAACGGCGTCTGGCCTAAAAATGCGTCGAATGCATAACTTTCTTTTTTGAGGCCTTTTTGTATGAGGAAACCCAATCTGCAGATAATTTCAGACCGTCCCTGGCGCGAAGTGTACAGTTTCGTATCGCATAGCTAACTTTACCTGGATGATGTTTCTGCACATGTCGGTCGCGCTTGGCTGCCGTCCTGTATATCTTGGGGCACGTTCCACACGGAAAGTGGCGCACGCGCCGCTCCAGCGGAACTCCCGCAGACACCGTGTTGTGAACACGCCATAAATGATTCACCAGCATGCCACGACGCTGATTCGGAAAAAAAATCATTACAATGCATAAGAAACTTAGAAACTTTTACATTTCTCCTGAGTTTCATCCTCCTTTAATTTGTAGAATATTTATACTTCGTTTTAATATATTATACGTACTACAATCTGACCAAGTTTGACAGGTATAAGTACTACCGTTTTTAAGATAGAGCAGTAACAAATAAAGTTGAAGAAATGCATCTTTTCTTTCTCATCAAAACTTGAAGTTTGTTTTATTTGCTTTAGTAACACGGACTCTGTAACTTGCTAGTTGTAACAGTTAGAAGGTATAACAGTTAGGTTATACAGCCCTGTGTCATACAGACCGGGTAGGATTAGTAATAGGATTCTGTCTTCACTCTTTCGGTACGAAACCCTAACACAATGTTTTGTAGTTAATAATATTTTTCCTTACTGACCTTGAAAGAATGTTGGCAAAGTTCACATTTGTATGGTGCAGGGCCTATGGCCGGGGCAGTGCAGGTTGTATTTGTAGTTACAGAGGGCTTATTATTATCACCATTATCCTGTGAACAAAATCAAGGAAAGACGACAAAGAAACATAAATAACTATGTATATGTGATAATAATGTGTATGTTAACGATTTTCATTTCAACTTACTTTCTGCAATGGGCTTTCGTTTGAATTTTGTGTCCAAATGTGTTCCGTAAACTGTTTCATGTTTGTGAAAGCCTTTTCACATCCACATTTAAATTGACGGCCAGAACATTTACTGTGAATAGATTAAAAAAGAAAATTGGTATAATAATATATACCTAGTTTATTTTAATAGAACCGTCTCATATTTTTTGAGCGGGAAAACTGTTTAGTAGGTTTTTTCCAACAGACAACTCGGTATCTTGCAAAGCGATTCAAGGTTTCGCCCTGGATCCATGGATGGGTAATTAGGGTTTTCTTTATCAGAAGCCGTCCGTTGTTTCGAACTGAGCCCGTTGGTCGTTTAAAAATGTAGTATTACGTACAACATTTTTAAATTTCCGAACAATGCCGATTGCAATTTAATTATTCTCATTCTCTTTAATTGGTCTCGTGGTGTTACAAAATAAAATATTTATCTGGACTATCATAAGTGCCAATCATCGTTCTCAATTAACAGTATTAAACTGTCATTAATTACTCGTTATATTTTTTTACTAATAAATCATAACTATCCAGATGTAATCGATAAACCAATTAAACCAAACAAAACTAGTTATTTTCCTATCTACTAACATAACACAAAACTAATATTTTCGCCCCAACCAACAATGATAAAACATAAAAGTTGGCCGAAGGGGCGAAATGTTTAGGAGTAGCGACCGCGTACTGGAAGCAGCGTGTATAGGCCTAAGTAGCGAGAATCTGCTGAAATCGGGAAGCCTGGGACCAATCGTCATCATGGTGATGCTTGGGGGAGGCTTTATTTCCAGTACACGGGCCTTACTATGAAGTATTAATGCCATCATTATTCCACTACGAAAATATGATGGTGCTAGCGGCCTTGTATAGCTCCGTCTCTCACTCACACTGGAATAATGGTGGCATTAATACGTCATAATACGGCCCCTAGACATGTTAATCTTATTAATGGAGACAGTTAGATTTTAGGGTTCCGTACCCGAAGGATGCCAAATGGAACCCTATTACTAAGCCTCCATTGTCCGTCTGTCTGTCTGTCAGCGAGCTGTATATCATGAACCGTAAAAGGTAGACAGTTGAAAATTTCACCGATTATGCATTTATAACAACAAATAATAAAAATTAAATTAAGTTAAAAATTAAAGGGTCTCCATACCATAAAAATTGTGATATTGTAAAAAAAAACCCTGGCATGTCATTGTCTAGAGCTCATCGAGTAGAGAACAAATATAATTTGTATCTTTTTTATCTTCAAAAATGAGGAAATAGAGGACAAGGAGGAGGAAAGTTGTCATTTTTAGACCATTTTTGTACGACCTCTATCTCAACAACTAAACAAGTTAGGAATTTGCAAAACTTCTGTACATCATGTACCATATACTGAATATAATCAACAAATACTAAAAATGCCGATTCATAAGGTATTTTATTTAAATATGGGTGATTTTCTGCAACTGCAAAAAATTACTTTGGAATTCATAGTATCAGTATGAACTACAAATTTAATTTGCGATCTTTTAATTTTAAGATGAAAATCAATAATATATATAATATATTTTTTTTAAAACATTGCCCCACACTAGGAATTTCTCCTGTATCGTGGGTGCGTTTACAAACATTTAAACTCACATACACAAACAGCCAGACCCGGAACAACTACTTGTAGGTCATACAAATATTTGTTCCGTGCGGGAATCGAACCCGCGACACGCAGCGCAGCAGTCAATCGCTTAACCACTGCGCCAACCGTGCCGTAAATATTCTTCGTAAAGTATTGTCATTTATTTTATAAATATTGTACGGTGGTATGGAACCCTTCGTGTGCGAGTCCGACTCGCACTTGGCCGCTTTTATTTACCTGACGTGCTGACGACCCTTTCCTTTGGCCACGATTTGATTGCAATGAGGACATGGGATAGGAATCTCTTCGACTTGTTTCGGTTGTTTCTGAAAGACATGTTTTGTTTTTATTTCTATGAATACATTAAAATTACTCTATTTAGTGACGACTTTACTCTAATCCATGAATTTATTCGAAGAAAGAAAAGGTATAATTCTATAACAAGCGTAGCCTTCAATGAATTACAAACCTCTTTCGTAGGGATTTCACACTGAATTGGAAAATCTAAATCGTTGGCTAAACCATTTTCATCTTTATATCCAATTATGTAAGGATTAAAATCATTATCAGATCTGGAATTCCCGGAAATATCAAGACTGGATATGCGGTCAGTATCAAATAGATTCGTGGAGAAGTCTAATCCGTTGGTATAGTTTTGAAAGCTTTCGTCGGAGGGTAGTTTATTGTCTTCAGAGCACATCGATACATTCAGTTTCAATGGAGGCACTTCCAATAAAGTTTTGTCACTGGTTTCTATATTTCTGAAACAAAGTATTGTCTTTTTTAGATTTCTGGTTGTTTCTTGAAAGAATATTTATTTAATACTGTCAAAAAGTCTTAAGAAAGTGGCATGTCGTCAGATAGTTGGCTAATAAAGGCGTCACTCCATAACGGCCCTCGGCTATCATCTTCGCTATGAAAATGTTGGTTCGTCCATAGCGACCCACGGCCACGCCACGCACTGAAGGTACTACCATTCCGTACCCATTTTTTTTTTTTTTTTTTGTTCCGGGGTGGAAAATCCTCATGGATGTCCTCCGCCCTGGGGGGGGCAGAGGGGTCTGTCAGACTCTTACTGACTAAAAACCACCCCGGTGTTCCCAACCCACACCTACGCCGGGGATCGCGGGAACAAAAGCGACTTCCGCAATCCCCGACTGGTGCCGGCTCGCCTCTGCGGGCCTCTCCTCAGGTCAGCGGAGGGAGTGAGGTGTTTGACTCCCTCCGCGACGTCCAAGAGGGGCGCGCGTGGAACACTACGCGCCGCCGCCTCGGGTCCTGTTGAATGGGGGGCGACGGACGTCCCCATGTCCGTCACCCCTGGACCCATTTAGGGGGGCTGGAAGAGGGCGTTGTCCGCCCTCCGCCGACGCCCGGTGCGCCTGCTGCGGATCGGGAGTAGAGTCGTGATCTCCCTCTCCCTCTCCGCAGCCTCCTTCTGCGAGATGACAGTTTCGCAGAAGGAGACCACCGCGTCCCAGGACTCTTCGCTGCCGACCATCGCACTCACTACGGCCGGCAGCGACAGGTCACTGCCTACTTCACTGATGAGGGCACGGCGCGGCTCCTCCCAAGCGGCACACTCTGCCAGCGTATGCCGCGCCGTGTCACCATTCCGTACCCAACCGCAGGCGGCAGCAGCCCGTATTCCAGTCGGTAGATAGAAGATAGAAAAACGTGTTATCGCTCGAGCGTTGGTGGCACTACTGAGGCCCTAGTGTGAGTTTATTTTAACCATCTCGACTTTACGCATCGACCGCGTTCGGCCCTCCGATGGTACAAGATAAAAATGCTTGGAAACATGCTGGTCCTGCTCCATAGGTCAAATTAGAATCTAGACAAAATCTAACTGGTTGCTAATTTAATTGTATAATATATATTTTTTTTTTATATTGGTTTTACATTCTGTGATTACTCGAACTCACACACTGAGTTATATTACTTGTAAAAATGCTAGGAATATCGTATAATTTTACAATGTTTGTAAATATGTGAGCACCATGCATCTATCACATGATTAATGTATCTGTCATTCCTTAATTTTTCATTATTTTTACCTAACGTGGTATAGTAATCTTATTCTAGGTGCATCGTCTTCACATATAATGATATAATTGATGTATACAAGATATTGTGAAAACATTTTAAAAGAGTAACGGTGGAGTTTCTTGCCCATTCTTCTCCATACGAAAACTACCTTTTGGAAGGGGCAACTAGAATCAATTATTATTTAAATGTTGACGTTCAAAAGTGCCTTTTTTGTGCCTAATTGAAATAAATTATTTGACTTTGACTTTGATTGGACCTTCACCAGTGAAGGCCAGTGAAAGGCCAATCGGAGCGCCGAACGCGGTCGATGCGTAAAGTCGAGATGTTTAAAAGAAACTCACTCTGGTCTGCGGTCGCTGCACGTGTCGCCTGTCACTCGTTTGTAGCTGCCAACGACGTGTCGCCAAACCAGTTGTGTCGCGGTGACACGTCGCCTGCAGTTGCCTCCTGCGGTCGGGTACGGAAAGGTACCTTTATGCGTGGCTGGCGAATGAACCGCGCAGCTATCGTTGCTAAACACCTCGTGTACATCCTACATAGCCGTGGACAGCGACTTGATGTTTCAAATAAAACTATTTAGGTACCGACTTACTTTTTTTCCAATTTAACAGGGCAATGATGAGTCGTATGTCGCCTTAACCTGAAATAATAAGAAAAGTTGTACACCTACAAAATTATAATGGCATGCGACGACGGCTTTACTTTGACCATTTTTGTACTTATGTCTTGATTTCTGTCTGAAATATTTTCTTGTTTCATACTTTTTAGAGCGCGATTTTTCAGTAGTCGGGTTTTAGTTCCTGAACTTACTCTTTATTTAAATTATTTTGGGGTTATAATTTCGTGATAAAGTATTTGCAGAGCCGCAATTTTTTTTTATTGTTTAATAGTGATTACTTTTACAGCCGCGCTGCACGTGGCAGTCTCGCTTTTGCTTGTTTTTAATTTACTTAGATAATTTGATATATATACGCCCATATATGCCATATATATATATATCATTTGATATCCAACATGGCATATAAAATAAAATTCTTGACTTTATGTCTTCTAGAGGGCGCACAATTGAATTTAATGTGACGTCACGTAGCCTATAAACAGCAGACGATCAAGACGCTTCCAACGATACCTCATTGTCAAATTATGATCAGCAGTTTTGAAGTTATGAGGTAACAGATGAACATACATACCGGTCAAAATCATAAACCTCCTTTTTCGTTCGCCGTAGTCGGGTCAAAAACAATAAAACAACAGATCTTTTTAATTGACCCATATAAAACTTTAATATAAGGCACTTACGCAAATATTTTGGAAAATGTTCGCCTACAATGCCGACAGCGATACCTTCGCTTAGGGGTCTCCTCCTCGTCCTATAACAGAAATTATATTAAATAGAGAAAATTGTGACATGAAAATAAGACGCTTACCAACCACTTAACTATCATCAAAGATTGTATGAGGGTGTATAGTGGCTAAATGCCGGTATCGCTTCATCATCAGCATATTAGCCTTTGGTCCACTGCTGGACAAAATCATCTTTCGATTTTCGGCCACTCCCATTTCTAGTTACAAGAAGGGCGCCATACAAATCGGTGTCAAAAATTCAGTACCAGTAAGTTTTATTTCCTCAACTTTTACATAAAACTGGCATTGCATTATGATAAATTTCGTGTGCACGCTACTTTACCTTATGGCAAAAATATGAATGAGTTTCCAGATGTTTGGCAGATCGCAATGTTTGTTGACAATCGTGGCACCACCATGTCTTTTGAACTTGAGGTTCTGTGAAAATGGAAAAGATCCCAATTGTAGACAATAGCATTTGTTGGTCAGCGCAGACCGACGGATTGGCGGCGAACAGCAGTTTATCAGTTGCAAGGTACACCGAGCGACTAACTCCGTGTCATGTTTCTTTCCGTGCCTAATACGTTCATGGCACGGTCATGGTATGATACGGTGTAGTGGGCAGAGTCCTTAAGGAGTCTTCGGCTTGTTTGGCTAGCTGCGACGTCGATTGTATTTACGCATTCCCCTCAACTGACACAACTCGTAAATTCAAGGGGAGAGAGGGTGATACAGGGTGAATAATAAACAGCCTATTCGCTCTGCACTCAGTGTTGTGTCCCTTCCAACAAAAGCTGTCACATGATCATGCTCATCTCATTGCGACGTCTGCCTCGTTATTCAGCAGTGCTGATGTGGAAGCATCTACAACGCCACATGCGAACTACGCATCACACTGACGTCACGCAAAATCCTGCATCGCGCAAGCAGACCGCGCGAGGAGTATATATACAACGTCCCGTCATCAATTGTCGAGCCGACCAAAGGCGTTTGCGTAAGCAGTGGCAACAAACAAGATGCCCCACTATGAAAAATCAGCTCAACCGGCTCACAAGTTGAAGGCCGAATTACAGACACACAACAACGAGGGCTGGGAGAACTACATCCACTCCGCTGAAAGCGACTGGACGTCGGTACACAGGGTCTGCCGACGTCTAAAGAACACCCCAGTCCCGGTGCGCCCGCTTCTAAACAGCGACGGGGCGCTTCGATACATGGCGGCCGACCGGGCCGAAATATTTGCTGCCCATCTGGAGCGTCAATTTACGTCACACCCAACTGAAGCTCACGACCATGTCGCAGCAGTCGAGCAACACCTTGGAGAGTACTTCAAGACGCCGGTAGCTCCTGAGAAGACCCAATCTTCGTCTCCCCGGGCCAAGTACTGAGGGCAATCAGACGGACCAAGCCTAAAAAAGCACCCGGTGCGGACGGTATAACAAACGCCGCACTCCGCCACCTGCCACCGAAAACGGTGGCGGCACCAGCTCGCCTGTATAACAGCATACTCCGCACCGGCGCCTTCCCCTCCTGCTGGAAGCTGGGGAAGGTCATCATGCTGCCCAAGCCCGGAAAGAACATTTTGAAGCCAGAAAGCTACCGGCCGATCACGCCCCTGCCCACCACCTCCAAGGTGTTTGAAACGCTCCTGTTGCGCCACCTAACACCGCACATAACGCCTCGCCCAGAACAGTTTGGGTTCTGGGCCGAGCACAGCACGACGCTCCAGCTGTCGAGGGTACTGCACATCCTCACGGCGACCGTGAACAAGAGAGAGAACGCCGCAGCGGTATTCCTCGACATGGAAAAGGCATTCGACCGGGTCTGGCACGCCGGCCTAATATATAAGCTCACCCTCACCACTAACGCGCCCCGTCGCTTGGTACAGGTGGTTTCCTCCTTCCTACAGGATAGGTCCATCAAGGTCTCGGTGGAGAACGAGCTCTCCAACGCACGCCCCGTCACCGCGGGGGTGCCGGAGCTGTCTCGCCTGCGCTGTACTCTGTGTACACCGACGACATACCTGCCACGCACACAGCGAAACTCGCGCTGTACGTCGATGACGCCGCGTACATCATCACTTCACTGTCGGCTGACCACGTGGCCATCAAGATGCAGCGCGCTCTGGACGACCTCCCCGACTGGCTCAGCAAATGGAGACTGTCGGTGAACGCAGGTAAGACGCAGGCGATCATCGTTACGGCACGCGGCCGTATGCACCCACCGAGCCTCGAGCTCATGGGGACCGAGGTCAAGTGGACCAAGACCGCCAAGTACAAGTACACACTCGACAGCCGGCTTTCCATGGGGCCGCACGTCTGCAACACCGTCGCGCGGGTAAAGGTAACACAACACCTCCTCCGCCCGGTGCTCTCGTCACGCCTCCCACTGCGAGTCCAGCTGGGGATCTACAAAACCTACGTGCGACCGCAACTCACCTACGCCGCCCCAGCTTGGCTCGCCCTCACGGCCGACTCACGCCGACGAACAAGAAGAAGCTTCAGACGCAACAAAACACCGTGCTGCGTCAAATAACAAAAGCTCCTCGGTTCGTGAGGAACTCTGTAATCCACAGACTTCTGCACAAATCTGACGCGGAGGATGCTCGCCCGTGCCGATGTCTCTGAACTACACCACATCCGAGACATAGCACCATGGCACGCGCGCCCTCCTGACTAGAAGCGCTTCCCGCGCGACACCATCGCAGACAACCGGATTGACCCTTCTAAGTCGCTCTCAGTCTACACGCGGCTTACCCATGATAAATAGAACTCCACACTCGCTACACGACGTCCGCCACGCGCAAAGCGACCTAGGTTAATATAGGCGTCACGCGCGCGGTTCACACACAACTCAAGTCGCTCGACACACACTACCAACGCTCCGTGCCCCGCAGCGCTACTGGCTAGACCTGGTTTACGCTGTGGGGAGCGGGGAAGACTCCCACTGGGGGGAGCGCCAAACAAAACCGACGCCTTCGTTGCTAGACTGGCCTTCGCTGGGCCTTCCCTAGGGAACTAGGGATCTCACCCGGCAGGGGCCAGGTCGCACGGACGCCAAGAAGCACTTCGGGCGCTCCCGTAGATACACCCCAGAAACACACCGAAACGCGCTGAGTGGAGGTAAACCCCTCAGCGAACAGGTGTGCAAGAAAGCACTCCCACTCCCTCCTAAGAGGGGGATGGAAACCCAATGACCGGCCCACGATTTCGTGGGAGAGAAAAATCCCTCAGGCAAGGGGCCAAAAAACCCCAAAGCCCATTCCTCGCGCCCCCTTCGGGGGCGCAGAGACGACTTAGACTGGAATCTCCTCCTCTGGCCGTTGCCCACCAGACACAACACTCGTCTGGTCGGAGGGTCCTTCTTTTTCTATGGAAGATGTGTGAACTTTACACCCTGTTCTTCATACCTTTATACTGTCAATTATCGATGTATTTGTTTATTATCTATTTCACTTATGTGTCATTATAATATAAAAATAGTAGCCCACTGGTAACAGAATTATTTAATTTATTATTTTAAGTTTATCAGTCACCTCTATCAAACTCTTTTGTAGGTCCTATAAGTCCATAGGCATCAGCATATATTTTACTGTAACCAAGCATCAAAGGCTTTCTGGATGGCATAATTTCTGTAGTGATGGTATATAATTCTTGATTTTCTTCATAAATCCAGACATTTGCAGAGTTCTGATCGCCTAGGGGTAGTAAGCCTATCCAATTGGATTTGTCTGAAAATATTAATTTGAAACTATTCGTTATCGATTTTGTTGGTTACTACAGCCATCCACGAAGACGCGCCCAGTCTTACACATGCCCCACGCTTATAGTACAGTAGGTAATCGCGTTTAGGAAGAAGATTAGGTCGCGTCTTCGTGAATGGCACTATATCAATATAAAAATCTTTTGATTACTAACACTATCAATATAAAAATCTTTTGATTACTAATACTTACAATAAATAGTTTTAATATTATATCAAATACCTTTATCTGAAGTATCAATATGTGTTATAACTTCGTCCATATCTTTCACGAGAAATAATGGTTTTTTATTTGACGTTGCATTTAGGACTAGTTCAACTGCTTCTGATTGAGATATTTTACGTTTTATCCCTGAAACAATTTTTTCATGTAATGTTAAGATAATCTTTATTAAGTACAGAAGAAAGTACTATTCATGGTATTTACCTCTGCTTACCCCTTACAGGAATACAGGTGCGATGTTTTTTGTTTTCCATTTACATACCTTCTACGGGACCAAAGCGTGCCTTCTCAGGCAACGTGCGTCGTGTTGCAATGATGGTTCGTCGTTGTATTTGAAGTACTGTCGGCAAAACAGCAAGGGCACGCGGAGGAACAATACGGTCCGGTATTTGAACTGTAAATTAAATATTAATATTATTAATTCTCCCTTTATTACTCTTATTCCACCTTCTTCAACTTATCCACCCAATTATTCTAGTAGGAGTAGCTGAAAACTGCTGGATTTCAAAGTATATGGGAGGTATACATTAAATTATGGCACTCCCACGTGGTCGGCCTGAGTCTCACTGGAGTCACAATATTGGTCAACAGGCCAGGGGGCTTACTCTTGATTTTAATTCCGATCTATCGACATTGGAATTATGATATTTCGTACTCTTGAGTTCGACGCTAGCGCCACATTGTGTTTAAATTGGGTGTCCATTTTTGGGAACTAACTGGAATCGGGATCGGGCTTGTAGTGCTACTCTCGACTGTATTTGACAGCTGTATATTGCGCCGGTATTGCGTTGGGATTGTTTGTTGATTGTGATTATTCCAATAGCAAAAGTGTAACTTTTTAGAAATTGTATTGCGTTTTAAATGGTTTTCAGTAAGTATTATGTGTATAATATGACACGATTAGCAGTAATATACAGTGTTTTACATAATTCCCATAAAAAACAATTGAAAAAAAGACGAGATGAGCGTCGGATGATGCGATATACGAACGAAGCGTTTTCTATGAATGAAGACGAATTTAAAGCAAATTATAGAAAGATTTTTTTTTTTTGCTTTTACAATCTCATTCTATTATTCACTGCATAGGTATGTAGATGGAATTAACCGTGACGTATTTCGATGTATATATGGAGAACATGTTTTTCAACATTAAAGTTAAGTTTGGTTTTGGGATAAATCCATCCCAACTACGGAACCCTTCATTGTGCGTGGTCCGACACGCACAAGGTCGGTATTTTTGCTATAGCTCGAAATGTGATCAGTCCCAAAACACTTCAATGTTACACACTTATGTTGGGTTGTGTAACTGATGGACTGCTTATTCAAAATATTTAAACATTCCTAAGCAAATTCGAATAAAGACTTACTTGTGGATGATGCTGGTATTGCGTCATTGTGTGACGTGCCAGGAATAGGGGATATTTGGATGTTATGCAAAGAATGCAATTAATCAAATTTAATCATGTAAAACATTACTTTAAATTATAAAGTAAGTGTAGTAAGTATGTTTGTATATTTACTTACCACTTGTATAAAACTTTAATATTATTTAAGTAACTTTAAGGAAAATCAACTTATTGTTACTAAAGAGGAACCACACCCGAACAATAAGTTAATGATATAAACAAACTTGCATTTCGAATTCACTTCTAATTTCTAAAACAACTTGATTTCACTTTTTTTTTGTAGTAGGTAGGTATGGCAACGACCCTACCGCATACAGCCAAGTCATGGTTACTTTTATGATTTTAATCATGTTCTTACACCCAAATGAATTTAATACGTTGCAATTAATCAATTAAACAACTATTTATATAATTTTTATTTATTAGCCTTGCTATTTAAAGGATAAAGCATTTCAAAGCGCTATCAGCAGTTTATCGTAGTAAGTTTTACAACACTATTGCGGGGCGTAACATAGCTAACTTCATGTGTAACAAAATAATCGCGAGGCAATCCCAATTACAATCCAATGTTGACAATATTGTTTTCAAGAGTACCGAATCACGTGACTGCAAAATTAACATTGGAATTGTATTGGCTTTAGATTGGAATTGGAATTAGTTTGAAGAGTAAGCCCCCAGAGCGGAGTTAGTACCAGTACTGGAAGGAGTTGAATGATTCCTAAAAAGTCTAGATAAATAAAATGAAAACCGGCCAAGTGCGCCCCGCACAATGAAGGACTCCGTAGTTTGGATAAATTTATCCCAAGAACGAACTTAAGAGGGAACAAGGGCTGTGAGGAATTTAGAAAATAGGTATTTGAAGAAATTATTGCCGTCGTCTTACCTCAAGTCTGCCTCCGTAGAGTGCGATAGGGACAGCTGCAGCTCAGACCGATTATATCACAAAAAAAATTGACGAGATCGACGTTTCGTATTCCCCTTTTTTCTCCTTGAAAACAGAGCCGGTTCCGTTATTTTTACATACAATTTTTAAGAAAGAGTATGTCTAGGTTCCTATCATTTTCTTTTATGTTAAAAACTTTTAGAATTTGTCTGGTAGTCCTCTAATCACGGCGGTAAAAATGGGGCATTTTTGTAATTTTTGGAGGGTCATGTTTTCTTTACCAATGAGTTTCTGACAGCTACAGGGACGTGTCTTCAGCAGACTTGAATGAATGCTCTAGCTAGAGGAATTATTCAGGAAAAAAAAGGGGAATACATTTGTATGGAGATTCGCAGGCCCTGTTCCCTCTTAACATTGTTGTTGAAAAACACGTTCTCCCATACGAAATGTATGGGAGACCATGTTTTGGCAACTGAAAATGTAAGTTGGTCGCGTAAAATGTAGCTATGATAGTTTTCCTTTTAATTTCGTTATATATAATATATATATACTACTACCGTGAATTTTTTCACATATCCAACCATTTAGCCGACAGGCCCCTCCCCCTGTCACTTGATTCTAACAATCAGCACTTTAAAATTAATATTTCGCAAATGGATCCTTGAATCCAAAAATGGGTTTCAAACAGTCAAAAAAATTTTAACGAAAGAGACTGAGCTAAGCCGCGGACAGACAAACAGACGAACAAACATGGCGAAATTATAAGGGTTCCTTGTTGACTATGGAACCCTAAAAAGAAATTGCATTTCTGCTATTGTACTCTCTACCTGTCTTTTAACGTTCCACAATCTTCACAGCTTAATCAAGCATTATCTTCCATCCTAATTTATGCAGCATGCTTCTATTTATAAATATAGATTAAATAATCATCATAACTTACCATAATTTTGTACCATCTGTGTACTGACATCATGATCTACTAGTTTAGTCCTATCTTCTATATGATAATCTTTCAAATCTCGCATTGTCCCCTTCATAGAAAGTTGTTCAGTGTTACTACACTCTATTGAAGAAGTTTGTAGTTGAACATCGAAATCTGGCAATGCATTTTGTTTCTTTTTATCTACTATTAATCCCATAATTTTAGCTGGCCCTTGACTTGAATCTGCAATCATTTTAATTAATAGTGATAAGTGATACTGAATTTAGTATGAAGATTCATATTTTCTCTCGGTTACAAACAGTAAAATATGCTCCTAGGAATAAGTAGTTATAACTTGTTGCATATAGATAGGTACCTACATACATACTTCGTAGTTTATTAGGTTGTAAGTCTACCCTCCATCATATTATTGTTCCGACCCTTCTCTTATGATTTACCCACTTGTATTTCGAGGCTACTTAGCTCAATACACAAATTACGATATTTGGTGTTTTATTAAGGACATAGTAAAACTTAATTCATAATTTTTAAATATTAGTAACTATTGTTACCAGCTTTCTTTATTGGCCCACTGTTGTGTATCTTTAATGTAGGTACTTGGAAATCTTCTTGACAAATAAGATTTGTAAAAGTACCCCACATGTGCAATAATATCACAGAAGTGTAAGGCTCCTAGTGAGTATGCTATTCACGAAATAAAACAGAGAATTATCTAATTCGTGTTTTACTGATCATAATACCCACAAAACCAAAGAAGATTAAATTACAAATGTAAAATTTATACCAAGCAGGTACCGGTGCTTGTATATTTGCTGTAAACTTGTAAGCTGCCTAGAAATGGTGATAAATAAGATGAATAAGTTACCAATCAGAACTTGTAGTTGATCCTGAGCTTCTTTTTGTTTCAAAGGAATTGGCAATAAGTACTGCTTGCGACCAAACTCTAGGCTCTAAAACAAATAATTATTTAATGCAATCATTATTAAGCTTTGTATTTTTATGATTATTTATACAAACTAGAGAAAAATATATTTACTTA
Organism: Xanthia icteritia; assembly: GCA_949128155.2. NCBI lineage: Eukaryota > Metazoa > Arthropoda > Insecta > Lepidoptera > Noctuidae > Xanthia > Xanthia icteritia. The sequence continues at coordinate 12,452,376 of OX421930.2, forward strand.
CATTATCCAATAAGTGAAGAGGAAGGACTTGTTCATTTGAACTTAAATTTATACTGGAATCCATTTGGAGTAAGTAAAGATGTGTGGGTACATTGGGTATTTGAGGATCTGTATGGTTCATTCTGCAAACACAACAAAATATGTTCAAGAAACAAAGTTAACTTACTGCATGTTTAGGATGTGCTTAACTGCACGTACAATTACCGTTTTAGTTATAAAAATTAAATAACTTACTTGTTTCAATATTCTTTACTTTATTTTTTGAGTTATTAATTTTATTTACTGTAAACAAATCTACATCAACCTAAGCAAACCTCAACCAAGAAGAGCTGAAAATGTTCTTTCATTTTGAGTAAGACTGATAAAAAGGTTATTTATTAATTATTGCAGTTCTAAAATAAACAGTTGAAAGTTGAAATGAATCTGTTGGCTGATTTGATTTATTTTCTTCTTTTTTTTTTATTTTACATAAATCATGTGTCAAATGGATTACATTCATGACCAGTGTTGCCAACTTTATTTTAACAAAACCACAAATTGTGGTGTCGTAACCCACCAGAAAACCACTGAATTTGGCGATCCCTCAAACCACCAGAAAACCACTAACATATTATGCTACACAGATAATACCTAAATAAATTTGGAAATAAAACAACAATACATTTATTGTATTTTTTAATAAAATTATAGTTTTATTTTTGATAAGTACAAAAAAAATATGTAATCTAAAGGCAATCGTCTTCGGAAGAATCGGCTTCTTCTATGATTTCTGTTTTTGCAGAATAAATTTCCTTGGTCCCAATTTTTTGTACTATGCTATTGGGTAATATGTAATCGTTGCAGCATTTTCCTTCGCGTTTTAAACCGGCACGGACTGTAAGAATTGAAGACAGCAAATCTAACTTCATTCGGTTTCTGTATTTTGTTTTCACAACGTTCATCATACTAAATAATCGCTCTACGTCAGCGTTAGAATGAGGTAAGACTAATAAAGATATAGCAAATGTAGCTAAATCTTGAAATCTGTTTTCTCCAGCCATGTCTTTGAAATTCAGTACCTCGTACCAAAATTCTTTAGTATTTTTTGTGTTTTTCCAACTGAGTAAATGGATTTGACGCCACTGCTCGTCAACTTTCGCAACATCTTCTTGCTTTTTATTAAAATGCAACATCAGGTCAGCGATCGGCTCTTTATTGTGAGATAGTGCGTGTTCTACACTGATTCTTTTAATATTTTTCATGAGTTTCAAGTTTTCGGGCAATCTGTTTTTCAGTTCATGAATCAAATGTACAATAAACTGGATACACCTATTCCGTATTATTTCTTCTTCATGCAGTGGAAGTCCTTTTTCTTTCATCGTTGACACATGAGATTCGAATCTGTACCCCAAATAACATTTCTTATCAACAAAATCTTGAATATTTTGCGTCAAAACATCTACCTTCTGGTTAGGCAATATTATTTTCGCAACAAGTGTATCAATCAAATTTGTCAATTCGTCATAAAGTTTTGAATGATCTGCGTCTTTTGATTCAAATAATTTATTAACTCTGTTAACGTCAGTAAGAAGTGGATACATAAACGCAATGTACGCATAATTCACGTCATCTGAATACATTCCATGTAGCAATTCTGCTGTGTAACATCTTTCTTTTAATTTGGTCAAATTGAAGTGTGTTTTTAGCTCCAACCATTGTGTGTAAATGCGTGCAACTGCAGACTCTATAGATAGCCACCTAGTTTGACAAGATTGTACAATTTTCAAAGGATCGTGACCGTCATTGATAAGTTTGTATAGTTCTTTGTAGGTAGCTTGCCTCGACGAAGAACGGCTGAACCAGTCATATGTTTCTTTAATAATGAATTCCAGATTTCTGGGTAAAAACTGCTTTGTTACTGCTGATACTGCCAATTGCAGAGAATGGCATATGCAGCGCACCAAAACCAGATTCGGCAATTCTCTTTTCAATTTAGCATGTACACCGTTATTGACTCCGGTCATTACCGAAGCATTATCTGTTCCGATGCCCATTAACTTTTGTAGAGGTATATTAAATTTAGCAAGTGTCGCTTTTATGGTACCAACAATCCCGTCTGCATCACACTCATTCAACATTGGAAGGTCTAAAAATGTAGATATAATTTTTTTTGTAATTGCAGCTGTAATAAATAATAATTATTCCCAAATATTTATGAACGGAAATATCGGTTGATTCGTCTATCAATAAACTATAGGGTTGATCTTTCAAATCATTTTTTAGGTTTTCTGAGAAATGGGGTGATAGAATATTTTTTATAATTTGAGAACATTTTGTCCTATGTAAGTGAATTTTTTGATCCTCCTTATGCATGTGATTAATCACTTCTCCCATATGATCCACTACACGTAAGCTGGTATGTGCCGCTGTAAATAATGCTAGCCTAGCTTCTTCTTTCTTTTTACTCACGCTGTCTGGTTTGAAAGGTAACTTAGGTTGCGTAGCTACAATCTATAAAAGAAACGGAATCTTTTTAAAATGATTATAATGTAAAAGAAAACCTACCTACTAACTCTTTGAAAGTTGATGTTCACTGACATTTTATTACGTTACGTACGTACCTTTGAATTTTGCAAGTGCTTTTTGGATAATCCATGACTCTTTAAATCTCCATAATGATTCCTTAAAATTGAACCACATAATTTGCACTTAGCAACTGCACCAGAGGTACTTTCCACCACTTGTAACCAGTCCTTTAAATCTGAGTCACGTAACCAACTTTCACGGAACTTTTGGGTGTACTGTGGTTTAGGCATATTCGTTTTACAAAATAAACTAAAACACACAAGTATACACTACGGAGTCTGGAAGCGAACAAATCAAACTTGATCCAGTTATCATACAAATAAAGTCTAAATCAAAATTATTCGAGAAATTGACAAACTATTTTCGGAAAATCCCCGAAAGAAATCACCATAGTTCTCAGTGTTGCCTACACATAAAAAATATACACTTATAACGTAAACGTTCGAGTTATTTCCCAAAAATATTTTAATCGTGCTAGTGGTTGAATTTTGTACCATACCACTAACTGAAGCAACCAAAGCCACTAGAAAAATCCACTAGCCACTAAAATCAAAATTTGCCCGCTAAAAGGTAAGTCTAAACCACCAGATCTAGTGGAAATTCCACTAAGTTGGCAACACTGTTCATGACATTGGCTGCGTTCCAATTTACGCTGTAATCAATTTTAGCTAACACCCGTACCGAATTAGCGTGAGCGCGTAAATCGTCATGTCTAATTCGGAAAGCGGCCTAAAGCATGGTCGGCGTTATCGCAACTTGGCCTAAGGCATGGTCGGCGTTATCGCAACTTGGCGCATGTCATGACGTCATCTATAACGATTCAAGACACACCGTTATCGCGCCCACGTTAATTCGGTACAGGAGTTAGCGCGCTCAAATCGATTACAGCGTAACTCGGAATGCACCCTAAATCGGAACGCAAAACAAGGATGTCAGCACTGTGAGCGATTATGTCCTATTTCGGAAAGCGGCCATTGGTGCCGATTCTCTTGTCACAAATGCCTTTGTACGTGTGCACTGGCGAAACATCACAACAAAACATGTTGAAATCTCTAGCTCCTTTCAAATATTGTAGGACCATTGACAGAAAATAGAGATTTCAACATGTTTTGTTGTGAATATTTCGCCAGTGCAAACGCACAGTAAACTAGACTTAAATCACCAAAATTTAGTTTATTCCTGTCAAACGATGGTTTCCCATTCTGAAATAGACTAAAGTGACACAACTTATCTATATTTTAGTTTGACAGCGCTAAGATGGCACAGAGATTTTAATTTAGTGAAAATGACAATGGTGCCGATTCTCTTGTACACCGGACTAAACTAACTAAACTATCACTAAAATTCCTTACTTTTGACTATGAAAATCTTAACGCTATTCTGCAATAAAAAGTCTCTAAACTTAAAAATTATTTTGACACAACTAAATCGAATTTGACAATCGCGACTCCACGTGATACATACTTGTTTGCCCTACCCCGTGATTTTTTTTAGAGCCGGACGGAGGTGCGCAGGGAGGGCAGCCTCGACGTGTTTTATATATGGAATTTTTCACGTTTTGCATGGAAAATAAAAAAAAATATTACCTACGATTACCGATTAGGTATCTAATATTATATCCAAAATAAGAATACTTGGAAACATGCTGGTCCTGCTCCATAGGATAATTTAGAATCAAGACAAAATCAAACTGGTTGCAAATTTAATTGTATATTTTATTATTTTTTTGTATTATATGACAATGATTTTACATTCTGTGACCAATTCCTCGCACACTGACTTATTAATTGTAAAATTTCAGGAAAATCGTCTACTTTTACAATGTTTGTAAATATGTGAGCACCATGTATCTATCACATAAAGTTTATCTGTTGTTGCTTAATTTTTAATTCTTAATTCTTTTTACCTATTGTGGTATAATCATTTTATTCTAGGTGCATCGTCCTCACATATAATTATATAACTAATGTACTTATACAAAATATTGTAAAACATTTTAAAAGAGTAGGTAACGGTGGAGTTTCTTGCCCATTCTTCTCCATGCGAAAACTATCTTTTGGAAGAGGCGACTAGAATCATTTCAATTTTTTTGTAAATTTTTGACGTTCAAAAGTGCCTTATAAGAGCCTATTAGAAATAAATGATTTGACTTTGACTTTGCAACCGGCGTGCGTGTGTGTATGACTATGAACGTAATCGATGCAAAAGGAGTATGAATAAATATCGTAGCAAGTGGCTCTCTGTAGTTTCTGCCTACCCTCACGGGAAGAAGGCAATGGCCTGCGCAGACTGGCGGACGGGACGGCAGAGAATTGGAAATTTATCAATTGAATTTAATACTTATCCAATTGAAATAAGGTATATCATTCAATGCTCAATGATCGACCTTGGAGCATCGCGGCGCGGTTTTTAAATTTAATTTAATTTAGTTAAAATTCTTGTTGCTTAATGGTGCCGATTCTCTTGTACACCGAACTAAACTAACTAAACTATCACTAAAATTCCTTACTTTTTACTATGAGAATCTTAACGCTATTCTGCAATAAAATGTCTAAACTTAAAAAATTATTTTGACACAACTAAATCGAATTTGACAATCGCGACTCCACGTGGCACACACTTGTTTGTGCCCTACCCCGTGAATTTTTTAGAGCCGGAGGTGCGCAGGGGGGGCAGCCTGGCGTGTTTTATATGGAATTTTTCACGTTTTGCATGGAAAATAAAAAAAAATATTACCTACGTGTTGATAATTAGGGGTATAAGGGTTTCATAAAGGGGGTCGAAATTTTCATTATTTTTGCGATAGGACACACCATTTTTGAGTTATAAGCAAAAGAAAAGAAAAAAATATATATACAGTACTGTTTTTGCATCTGAAGTCGAGGTGTTCGTGTGAATTTTAGTTCATGACAACTAATAGTACTCCACACCATATTTTATCGCGATTAAAAATGGTCAGATTTAGGCAGACAATTAAAATTTTAGGTGAAAAACGTCAAATTCAGAATAGCAAAATTGTCATTTTCACTAAATTAAAATCTCAGTGCCATCTTACTGCTGTCAAACTAAAATATAGTTAAGTTGTGTCACTTTAGTCTATTTCAGAATGAGAAATCATCGTTTGACAGGAATAAACTAAATTTTAGTGATTTTTAGTCTAGTTTAGAGGCATTTGTGACAAGAGAATCGGCACCATTGTCTGGAATCAAAGTAGATTTTTGATAATTTGGGAAAATATTATTTATTTATCATGCATGCAACTGAAGTAGAATTTACGTGAAGTTAAAGCGTCGATCAAAGGGAACTAAAAGACAATCTCGCTCTTACCTAATCGAGATTGTGAATAATTCCCAAATGATCAAAAATCTACTTTTATTTCAAATATTATATAAGTAACAAGAATTTAAATTAAATTAGTAGCTCTAATTAGTATACTTACTCTTGCTTCTTTAACATTAAGTTATCAAATCTGTGTGGGTCGTTTTGAAGTCGCCGGCGATTGTATTTTTTACGACTTCATGTCCAATTGTCCATATCATACCCCAGTCAGTCGTAGAGCAAGGGCACTAACACAGCCATCCACTTTTCTAAGTAGGTATACTTAGGTAAGCTCGAAAAGTCAGACTTCGAATAAATGTTACTTTTTCCATATATATTTTATTGTTTTTATTGTAGTTAGGTACTTGCTTCTTTTATCTTATTATTTTATTTCATTAAATAACATTACATAAATAAAAAGGTAAAATTATTACATCTGTGTGACCTCATAAATTGACAATTGATCGCAATACTTAGGCATGGACTTAATAAATAAGTCCATGTACTTAGGTTTCATTTTGACAGTTCAGCCACGTCCATTGCGTTATTTAGGTACATTGTAGAGCAGAAAAATTTCTCAAAACCTATGAAGCAATGGATTAGCAATATCCTTCAAAACTCTCGGATTGTGATTGAAAGTGTGTTACGTAATTAAGGTGCAGTTTTAACTTATGTTTCATAATCTGTCATTTAAAAGTCGATGCAGGGGCATAAGATATAGTTTCAAAATATAAGAAAAAAAACGAGTGAACCTTACAGCAGTCGCAGATGTGTTACATCTGACATCTTACCTTGATAATAAACAACATTAAGAGGGAACAGGGGCTGCAAGGAATTAGAAAAATAGGTATTTGAAAAAACTATTGCCGTTTTCTTACCTCAAGTCTGCCCCCGTAGAGTGCGATAAGGATAGCTACAGCTCAGACCAATTACATCGCCAAAAAAATTTATGAAATCGACGTTTCGTATTCCCCTTTTTTCTCCTCGAAAACTGAACCAATTCAATTATTTTTTACATTCAAATTTTAAGAAAGAGTACGTCTAGGTTCCTATTTTTTCATTTATGTTAAAAACTTTTCTTTTTTTTCACCTACCTATAATATTATGAATAAGAAGAAAACTACACCATTTTATTTAAGTACATACATCAACCTATTATTTTTTCGTAAGTGCAACGTAGTAGGTAAGTAGCATGTACCATCAAGTAATCTTCCGCATGCTCACCTTTAAGAGGGAACAGGGCCTGCAAGGAATTTGAAAAATAGGTATTTGAAGAAACTATTGCCATCGTCTTACCTTGAGGTAGGTCTGCCACCGTAGAGTGCGATAGGAACAGCTGCAGCTCAGACCGATTATATAAAAAAAAAATGACAAGATCGACGTTTCGTATTCCCCGTTTTTTCTCCTCGAAATCTGAGCCGATTCAGTTATTTTTTACATTAAAATTTTAAGAAAGAGTATATCTAGGTAGAGGTATCTAGAAGAGTATATCTAGAAAGAGTATATCTCCTATAATTTTCTTGTATGTTAAAAACTTTTCAAATTTGTCTGGTACTCCTCTAATCACGGCGGTAAAAATGGGCCATTTTCGGCATTTTTGGAGGGTTATATTTTCTTTACCAATACGTTGCTGAAAAAAAGGAAATAACAGGGACGTGTCTACAGCAGACCTTGATTTTATGAAAAAACAAGATTGCTCTAGAGGCTTTATTCAGAAAGAAAAAAAGGGAATACATTTGTATGGAGAATCGCAGGCCCTGTTCCCTCTTAAGGCGATATTCGCACAGCACGGCTTACGACTCTGTCGTCCAATGCAAAGGGGTGTGGTAGCTGCGCTGCCACAAAAATATTTTCTTAACTGAGCATGCGTAAAGTTTGTTGACTTTACCTACACTACCTACCCATGTTCGGTTGACACAAACCTATAGTTTCAGGTATTTCGTAGATATCACACATGAAATAAAATCGTAAAATCCAATCCATAAAGATAAATATTTTAAAAGATAGGTATACCTTCTTATTTTATCTTATTTTCTTTTAAATCTTATTTATATTATAAATAAAGCATTTATCGTGCAATTACGCGTTTGCGACAATCCAGCTGCTGAAATGAGAAACGCGAGCATTGACACCAGGATAGAAAGGATCGGCGCATTCGTAGCCCCAGGAAGTTACACCGATTATGATGTTACCGTTGTGAGCGACGGGACCACCAGAGTCACCCTGGCAGGCATCCTTGCCGCCGACGTTCAAGATACCGACGCACACCATGCCACTGGTGATGTCGGGCCAGTTCTGGTAGCCGGGCTGAGTCTTCAGGTACGCATACCGCTCAGCACATAGCTCCTGGTTGATTATGTCGACGTCAACGTGCATGAGCTGCTCGGAAGGGAAGCCAAGGGACTGAAAAAAAAAGGAATTATGTATTATATTATAAATATTGAATGGACCGAAAAAAAAAATGGAATTATGTCCATTGCTGGAAATTGGTCACATACTTATCGCATTTAACCGGCCATAAACAACGTTTTTGTTCAAGGATAAATATTATCGATCGTGATTTGACATGGAAGGCACTGCAACCCCTACCCTCACGTCTTTTCAGTTACATTTTACAACATTTACGGGGGCCTGCTTTGCCAATGACGAGATAAATGAAATAGTAATTTCAAATTAGACATAAGTAGGTAACTAGGTATATAGTTATTGTTTGACAGTGATGATTTTGAATAATTACCGAGAGAGTGCCCCATCCAACATGCGTGACACTGGTGCCGTCAGCGAGGTTATAGTTGGCACCAGCGATATTTGCGGGCTGGACTCTGTTGGAGTACACGGCCGCGTTGTTAAGGCGGACGATGGCGACGTCGTTGTTTAAGGTGGCGTGAACGTACTGCGGGTGCAAGATCAGCTGGCTGACAGCGTGAACGGAGCCACCGTTGTGTGCCAACGAGCTGCCGAGAATGACACGCCACTCGGAGACTTGGTCACCGCTGAAACAATTATATTATCGTATGCAGCTAGGAAGGTACCTAATCTTTTTATATTTTTGTAATAAAATTCTACTTACTAGAAACAGTGTGCAGCTGAGAGCACGGAGGTTGGGGTGAGCACAGATCCCCCGCAAGACTGGTACCACAAGAAACCCCCCCACAAGTACTGCATATTGGACATGTACGGGTAAGTCTCGATGGTAGTAGCGGAGCCACCGACGATGCGGTTTATGCTCCTGGGTACAGCTGTAAAAAGCATTGTTTTATATCACCTATTAAGTCAATGAAATCATAATAAGTTACTCAAATGATATTTCTAATTAGTGAATTAATATTTGAAGGACATGAAAGTCCCACACATACCAAGGGCGGAGCCCAGAAATGCCAAGAGGATGATGATACGCATCGTTAGTGTTTAAAAAATCCGCGTACTGAGCAAAATTATAGATAGCTACGTTTTTATACTCCAATATCTTATTATCTTTATCACGTATTGTTTAGCCATAATACGCAGATAGTGGTAATTTGGTCAAAAAACCCCACATCGTAGGTATTTATGTGGCTTACCAACCCATATTGTCCCACGGCAGGCAAAGATCTATTCTCATACAGAGAGGGCAAGAGCATTGATCACCGCTTCACGCTTGCTCAGAACGGGTGTCAGTATGTCATGTGTTATAAAAATAATATATAATAAGTATGTTGTGAAATATGCGGGGTATTTACGCTATAATAAAAGAAATCATGCGTTGTTTTCAAATATTTACACAAACGTATTTACATGATTAAAAAACTAACAGACTTAAAATAATAATAATAATAGTAATTTGTACAAGTATACAAAAAAAAGGGGGGGGGGGGGGTGCCCAAAAGGCTGGCAGCATTGCCACGTTGAATGGCAATGCTGATTCTTTGGCCAAAGAATAGGCCAGCCCTCTGGTCACAGCATAGTACCTATATTGGGTGACGGTAGCGCCTGAAGCCAGAGGCCCGACTCCCATTCACCCACAGCCAGCAGGCGGGCACGCTCAGCAGTATTGGTGGACGTATTAATAAGATTATTCCGTACCAACCTGCAGAGCGGCTCATCCCATTGCTTCTGGGAAGATGGGTTCACGGGCCGATCTGTATTCGGGCAAGCCGCTTTCCAGGCGTTCCCCGCATCGGTCAAGCAAGGCACTTCAAAGTAAACCGGGCAGGGGGCTAAAATTTACCCGGTCAAATTTTCAGTGCTGCGGACAGAGGACAGGAACGCGGGTAAGCTAATACTGGTAATTTTGCGGACGCCGAAGCCATCAAAACGGATGGGTAGTGTAGCTTGCAGCCACGCTCGGTCGTCCAAGGCCACATTTGAAATGGATGTTAATGTGCTGGGAATAATTTAGTCAATTTTGTCCAAGAGGCTGAGACTGCTTCCATAAAGGGGAAGAGCGTAGAAAATATATAAAATTTGGACCAAAACAACAATATCTAATCAGGGTGAATGCCGAATGTAAATTAATTTTGGAGAGTCTGTCCGATATGTCGTTAAAGTTTTTGATTTTTTCGTCGATGAAAGAAGGAAAGCTGTCTTCTAAAATTGGGGAACCTAGGAGCTGAAGTGATTTTTTTTCTAAAATTTTGATTTGTGGGGCATTGCTCTTGTTTTCAAATGATTTAAATTCCTGCCTAAGATATCACATCTCCAGGGATTAGAAATTATGTAAACAGCACAAGGGCGGGATAAAGTTTTCAGGGTAGGTTCTTTCTCAGCAGTGAATTGAAACATATTTTCTAAAAATTAAACCTTCTTTTTTGTGGTACACGTTATACAAAACCAATGGTCAGTAAACTACGGGTTCCCTATTAAAGTTGTGGAAACTTTAGTATGAATAAGGGATCTTATTAACAGAAAAACAGAATATTTGCAATCAGCTAAATACATTTTTACTTGTTATCAATCGTCGTTTGTTTTGCACAACACCACAAACAACAATCTATGATAGGCATAGATTATAATTAGTAAGAAGGTTTATAGGCCTTAACATCCGGCTCTTTTTGAATGCCTGCCATCCTGCAGAGTTCCAGAATCCTGGGTCCGTAAAGGGGCTTCTTTAGCATGTCAGTAAGCTGACGAGTCGCAGGGACTTTGCATACTTCTAATATGCCATCTGTAACACATTCTCGTATAAAGAACGATCTTATACGTATATGTTTTGTCTGCTGATGGCATTCATTCATTCATACGGTGTTTTCTCGGCTAGCCTGATTGCTGACTCATTGTCGATGCATAGGCTTGTTGGACAATCGTCATCTGTGATGTCTTTCAAGATCTTCTTCAGCCATATGATCTCTCGTGCAGTTTCACTGGCAGCGACTATCTCTGCCCAAGGCTAAACAGTTCCATAACAGTGTAGAATCTGAAGGTGAGATGAAATGAAATGAAATTTATTTGCAAGAATTTTAGTACCGGTAAACTGCCCTAACTTTGCCTGGCGTCCTAAGTTTGCCTATAATGAAAATGATGTAATATCTTTTTCATTTTACTTGTATGGCAATCGAAACTTAAAGCTGTCTATAAAATCTCAAAGTTTCCTTTGCCATACAAGTAAAATGAAAAAGATATTACATCATTTTCATTATAGGCAAACTTAGGACGCCAGGCAAAGTTAGGGCAGTTTACGGTACGTTACAGTTGGTCGGGTTATTTAAAGGTTTCTAAAACAATTCGCTAAAACTAGCATGCAAACATTACATTAAATAAATGAAATTATGCTAATAAAATTGGAACATACATCATAGATAATAAATTAAGAATAAGAATGTCAATCATTTGTCAAACTATAAAAGTTATATTTTAGTGTGAGTGTTTAAAGTTTAGGTACTCATTCACAGAATAGAATTACTTTTCTGTTTCTGTAAGCCATTTAAATAACGCTGTTTTAAACCGATTGATTGGCAGTTCTCTATATGATTTTGGTAATTTATTATACATCTTTATAACCATTGGAAAGCAACTTCTGTGATATAAGTGGCTTTTCATTGGAGGAATAATTAGTCTATCAGGATATCTTGTGTTAAACGTAACAGTGTCTCCAAGACGTTGAAATAATTCGGAGTGCATTTTAGCAAATTTACAACATTCAAATATGTACATACTGGGAACAGTTAATATTTTTAAATCTTTAAATAGAGGTTTACATGAAGTCAATGGTGGCACATCACATCACACAGAGCAACGGATACATTGTTTTTGGGCTATAAATACCCTATTTATAAGAACAGAATTTCCCCATAGCACAATGCCGTATCTAATGTTAGACGCTACGTAACCATGATACGCTAAGAGGGCTGTTTTGAGGTTAGCTATTTTACACAGTCTCCACAAGGCGAAAGCGAAACGATTAATCTTATTTTGTAACCGTGAGGTTTCCATGTGCAGTCACTGTCCACTGTTATACCAAGAAAAACGGCTTCGTGTGCTTCGTTAATTCTCTGATCGGAATAAGTAATAATAAGGTCAGGATTTGATTTCCTATTGTGGAACTGAACGAAGGAGGTTTTATCTATGTTCACTTTAAAATTATTATTATTAAGCCATGTTATGATAGCATTAACTGCTTCATTAATTTCTGTATTATAATATATTTCGAGAATTCCTACTCTTCAAATTTTGGGTAACTTTACTGACAGATGGGCTCACTAATGTCAATCAACTCAGCCTATCGCACTCCACTGCTGGACATACGCCTCTCCCAAGCTGCACCACAACAACCTGTCCTCCGCTTTCCGCTTTCCTAGCTACTTTATTAAGGTCGTCGGACCATCTAGCTGGGGGGCATCCCACGCTACGCTACCAATACGCAGCCTCCACGACCGCGTATTGGTAAGCGTAGCGACTCGTCTCGTCGGACTCGTCTGCTCCAGCGGCCATCGGTCCTTCAACAAACATGGCCAGCCCACTGCCACACCAGTTAGCTTGCTCTGCAAGCTATGTTGGTAACTCCGGTTCTTATCCGGATAATTTCAATTCTGCTTTTTTTCTTCAAATATACCCGAGCATAGCCCGCTCCATAGCGCGCTGAGCGACCTTGAATTTGTGGACCAGCCCGACTGTCGGTGTGCACGTTTCAGCACCGTATGTCATAACGGACAGGACGCACTGGTTGAAGACCTTAGTCTTCAAACATTGCAGGATAGGCGACTAGAAGACTTGACGAATTTTCCCAAATGCTGCCCAACCCAACTGGATCCTCCTGTCGGCTTCTTTCTCAAAGTTGTGTTTACCGAGCTGGATGACTTGCCCTAGGTAGTCATACTCCTTCACAACTTGGAGAAGCGATCCTTCGATGACCCTTCAAATTCATGCTGAGGCCAACCCACCGATAGGCTCCATTTTTGGCTGAGCAGCATCTGGTCTAATTGTTCCAGCGTCTCTGCTATTATGACGATGTCATCGGCAAAGCGAAGGTGTGAAATGTACTTGCCGTTCACGTTAATACACTGTCCAGTCCAGTCCAGCGTCATGAAGACGTCCTCCAACGCATTGGTAAACAGTTTCGGGGATATCACATCCTCCTGTCTCACCCAAACTCAAACTCACAGCATTTATTTCAAATAAACCAATTACAGGCACTTTTGAATTGTCAAGGGGTCGGTCAGTCAGAAATATGAAAGTTGGTCGCCCATTCCAAAGCATATTAGGTACTTATGGAGAAGAACGGGCAAGAAACTCCACGGACACTCTTTTAAATTAAAATATGGTTACATAATATTGGTTACATCATTCATGTTGAAGTTATATACATGTGAGAACGATGCAAAACATTAAAAGCGTCCGTTAGAAATAAAAACAAATCCAAACATAAAATTAAATTAAAATCGCCGTGGCAGCTAAGAGATAACCAGTCCCTACTGACGGCACGGCGGCGCCCGTTCACGAACATGACGCATGGATTAGCACCATTCAGCTCAACCATTTTGAAGGGAGCTAAATGATCCAACACACGCGCCACCGTCAGCGACACATACACATTAGAGTGAGCATGACATACTCTCAGCCGCCAAGGCACATTCAAGTCAATGAAAGACATACCCGGTACCTAAATGGTAGCTTTAAAGTGGGTACATAGTACTCATACATGTGCTATGCAATTATACTATGCTAAGAGATTGAATTTATACAATGCAAAGATAGTTTTTTACAATTTTCAGCAGCTCCAACGGTATTTTCAAATGCTAATCAATTAGTTTATGCTTGTGGAGTAGAACCAGCGTTGAGCCAAGCATTTTTATCAGCGATGTAATCCCCCAAATGCTTGCTTGGCTGCATAGTGTGTGTTTAATATAAGATTTAAATTTCGTTTCATTCAGTTGAAGTATGTGGGGAGGTACTTTATTGTAACATTTTATACAGTACCCCATGAAAGATGAGTCCAATTTAGCCAGCCTGAAACCAGGTTGAACTAATTGGTCCCTATTCCTAGTGATATAATTGTGTTTTGCACCTCTTTTACTAAAAATATGTAGATTTTTCCTTACGTACATAATGTTTGCATAGATATATTGAAAAGGTACCGTCATGATGTTAATATCTTTAAACTGTTCCTAAATTGATCTTTCAATTGATCCTTGTGGTACACCCATTTCTACTTTTAAACCGAGTGAATTAACACCATTTAAGTATTTGAACTTGTCTATCATTTATATACGATTTTACTAAACTGAGCGCAAGTTTTCCAAGTCCATAATGCTCAAGTTTCAAGATTAAGGTTTCGTGGTCGACGCAGTCAAATGCCTTGGAGAGGTCACAAAAAATTCCTACGGCGTCTTGGGCCTCTTCCCACGCCGTAAATATGTGTTGTAATAACGTGACACCGGCGTCAGTCATACAATGTCCCTTGTTGAAACCATACTGTTGATCATGTAAGATTTTATTAGTGTTAAAACACCTCTGAGCAGTTGGATGGGGTTGGTTTTCTGATCCTGGATCTGGACAGTCATCGTGGGCGTCTAAGTTCAGCAGCATATGCTGTAAGAAAAACGCGTCAATTTACTGATATAGATACCGCGAGGCTAGCCTCGCGGTATCTATATCAGTAAATAAAGTAACTGAAATAGACTAGTCTATTTCAGTTACTTTCATAGTATCATGTCTTACCGTAATTTACTATGGGGACGGGCTGCAGATATCGACTCTATTTTTATTCTGCAGCAAAGAGCCATTATAGCATTATATGGCTTCCACAGATGCGATTCTCTAACAGAACTGTTTAAAAATATTAACATCATGACAGTACCTTGTCAATGTATGTAATGTACGTAAGGAAAAATCTTAATCTTTTTAGTAAAAGTGGTGAAAGACACAATTATAGTACTAGAAATAGGAACCAATTAGTTCAACCTGGTTTCAGACTGGCTAAAGTAGACTCATTCTTCATGGAGTACCTATATCTTCTGTTTGTAATGTTACAATAAAATACCTCCCCACATACTCTAACTAAATGAAACGAAATTTAAATCTTGTATAAAACGCACACTAGGCTGCCAAGCATATTATAAGCTGGGGGATTATATCGCTGACAAAAATGCTTGGCTCAACGCTGGTCCAGCTCAACAAGGACGCATAAACTAGTTGATTAGCATTCGAAAATATTGTTGTAGCTGCTGAAAATTACAAAAACTATCTTTGAATTGTATAAATTCAACCTCTTAGTATAATTGCATTGCACATATGTGAGCACTGTGACCATGTACCTTCTATAAAGCTACCATTTACTGGATACGTCTTTCATTGACTTGAATGTGCCCTGGCGGCTGAGAGTATGTCATGCTCACTCAAATGTCTCGCTGGTGGTGGCGTGTGTGTTGGATCGTTAAGTTCCCTTCAAAATGGTTGAGCAAACGGTGCTGATCCATGCGTCATGTTCGTGAATGGGCGCCGTCGGTAGGGATGGTGATCATGTCTTAGCTGCCACGGTTTATTTTAATTTTTGAATTGTTTTTATCTTTTTATTACGGACGCTTTTTACGTGCACGTCTTTGTACATTGTTCTCACATGTATAATTTCAACATGAATGATGTAACCAATATTTTGTAACAATATTATGATTTAAAAGAGTGTCCGTGGAGTTTCTTGCCCGTTCTTCTCCATAGGAACTTACTACGCTTTGGAATGGGCAACTAGCTTAGCTTCATATTTCTGACTGACTGACCTCCTGTACCCCTTAACAATTCAAAACTGCCTGTAAATGGTTTAATTGAAATAAATGCTTTGAGTTTTAGTTTGAGTTTCAGAATTCCGTATGGTAGAACATGTTTTTCAACTACAAAGTTAAGTTAGTTATTGCGATAAATTCATTCTAACTACGGAACCCTTCATTGTGCATGGTTTGACACGCACTTGGCCGGTTTTTTTTATCTCATCAAGGAGACTTTATGCATTTTTATGCCTACTGTGTAAATAAATAAAATATGATAAATTAACATAATATTTCATCAAATTATATTGTATTTTTCACTTCTTTTTAACTTAATTTGCGTATTCACACCATTATTTTGTGTTTATTATATTTTTTATATAAGCTGTTCAGCTGTTTTGCCAGTGCCTTTATTTACACCTGCGCGCGCATCGCTAGCGGAAAAAACAACCAGCGCGCCATTTTCCATAAATATTTGTTTAAGTTTCGTTGTGTGGTTATTATTATCTAGTATTGTCACCAACCGACGTAGAAAAGTTTAGTAAAATAATCTCCGGATAGTCAGTAGTACCTACCTGGCAACAAAGGTCAGTTATATCGAAATGTATCATCTCTATGGTTACGTTATTGTAGCATAAGTTCTTACAGCAAGTCTGTTTTTTTCCTCACAAGTCGGTCGGACTATTTCGACTGTTGTTTCCGGACTGCGTAGACGCTCTGTCGAAATACATAATAGAGAGCCATCTTGGATTATTGCATGATAATTCGTTAAAATTATGAAGCCGGTAATGTGACCACCGCATTAGCGTGATAACTTTTTAGCGAGCAATACATACGCAGCTTCGTCACGCATTGCTTTGTCACGATTTAGTTTTGTCAGGTGCGGCCGAGGCGTAAGATAGGAAACAGCAAGGATATAAAATTAAACTGCAGAGATACCGGTAAAAATATATTTATGTCAGTATACAAACAAGTTACATAATACAAATACTTCGGAGAACAACTTAGTCTAGTATTAAATAATGTAATAAATAAACCTATTGAGATAAGTAGGTACTATATAAAACGCAATACATAACGTGCGCATTAGCACCTACTGATTGAGATATAAATTCGTAATTTGCACTTTGTTCGTACAAAGATTACCTATCTACTTAAACTATTTATTTTTATTACGCCGTTCGTAAAATCGATACTTATTTTTTCGTAATATTTACCTACCTAATAATATGTCTTTAGATTACGTTTGCGACAATCCAG
Source organism: Xanthia icteritia (assembly GCA_949128155.2). Taxonomy (NCBI): domain Eukaryota; kingdom Metazoa; phylum Arthropoda; class Insecta; order Lepidoptera; family Noctuidae; genus Xanthia; species Xanthia icteritia. The sequence continues at coordinate 12,469,691 of OX421930.2, forward strand.
TTGCTATACTGAGAAACGCGAGCACTGACTCCAGGGTAGAAAGAATCGGCGCATTCAAAGCCCCAGGAAGTTACACCGATGACGATGTTTCCGGTTTGAGCGAGGGGACCACCAGAGTCACCTGCACAGGCATCCTTACCACCTTGGTTCAAGATTCCGGTGCACACCATGCCACTGGTGATGTCGGGCCAGTTCTGGTAGCCGGGCTGAGTCTTCAGGTAAGCATAACGCTGAGCGCACAGCTGTTGGTTGATGACGTTGACGTCAACGTGCATGAGCTGGTCGGGAACTGGGCCCTCGTGCTGAAAATAACCATAAATGTACTTAATTAAAATAGAATTGTTAATGTATGTAGTATTCGATGGTCAAATAGTTTTAATAAAATTTGGTATAAGGGTGGATATAATACAAAATTTTATAAGAACCCAGAGTCTGCCCCATCCAACGTATGTGAGAGCGGCGCCGTCAGGAACATTGTAGTTTGCACTAGCGATACTAGCGGTCTGCACGGTGCTGGAGAACACGGCCGGGTTGTTGAGGCGGACAACCGCCACGTCGTTGTTAAGGGTGGCGTGAACGTACTGAGGGTGCAAAATAATCCGGTCGATAGTGTGCACGGTGCCGCCGCTTTGTGCCAACGAGCTGCCGAGAACTACACGCCATTGCCAAAGTTGGTCGCCACTGCAAAAAATAACTTCAGAATTGAAATTATTGTACAGGGTGTAAAAAGACCCTTAGCATAGCCGTTATCTACGCTATCTGTACATCAAACTATATAGATAAGTAACAATGAGCAAAAATGATTGCTCGGAAATTATTGTCTTACCTATTATTTACGACACACGCAATGTAAATCCGGATTCATAATTACTATGTTGTGTCGTGTCGTCCGTGACGCTTTCTCATTCTGACGCATTGCTAGCCAATCAAAACTCGTTGTGATTTGACGTAGTTCTGAACAGATTTGTTTGATTGGTGTATCCCGCGTCACGACACAACACGATATATATGCGTTACGCATGCAAAATATTGTGCACGAAACGGTACAGGAGTTGTGGGGTATTGAAAGTAAAGTTGAAATTGAAGTTATAGCTAATAACATTTGAAACTTGTCGTGAAATAAAGTAAAAAAAAAATGGGAACTTTGACCTTCAAAATCTTCGTAGGTATGGTCCAGTACAAAAAAAATAGCACAATGACGGGGAGTATAATTAAGTGACTCTCGGCTTAGTTAAACGTCTTTTTACATCTGTTATAGTAGGTTGTTGTAAATATTGTTTCGGGTGTTTCTTTACTTACTAAAAGCAGTGTGCAGCGGAGAGGACCGCGGTTGAGGTGATCAGAGATCCGCCACAAGCCTGGGACCATACGAAGCCGAACGTAAACTGCATGTTGGACATGTACGGGTAGGTCTCGATGTTGGTAGCGGAGCCACCGACGATGCGGCTAGCATTCCTAGGGACCGCTATAAAAAGATAGAAAAAATATATTATTATGTCAAATGAATTAAGTATTATTACATAGAAACGCAGAAATATAATTATTATTATCTTCTAGATAATGATGTCCTTCCTTACAATTGTTATATTTGATTATAGGGAACGAAAAGCTGCATTTACAATTTATTTCCAATGTTCTTTTATTATCAACCTAAATTTATATGCATTCCGTTCAACTAACCATCGTGTGATCGTTTTTTTTATCGTTCAGAGCACGGTGAAAGTTACGAATATCACTTTTATTAATAAAATTTAAAGGTTTATAGTAGGTACAGGCTTAAAAACCAATCTGAATGTCTTACCAAGGGCAGAGCCCAAAAAGGCTAAGAGAAAGATGACGCGCATTGTTTAAGTTCAAGACACCCGAGTACTGAGCTAAATGGATAAATGGACGCTAGCTTCGTATTTTTATAAATAAATATCTGATATCTTTATCAAGCATAACTTTATCTACATTTCGAAGATAATCACAATAATTGTTCGTGTAGGAATCCCCAAATCGTAAGTACTTAGATACATATTTCCTCCTATATCATTTTATCGAAGTTTTTAATGAATAATGCCCTGTTATTTTTATCCCTTAGGTATTCTGTCGATAAGTTATCTATTTATACAATTTAACTAAGACCCAACTGATTGTTTTAGCGATAATATTGTTTATTCAAATCCAAATAAGAAGGCTAAATGTTCGGGGTAGCACTATCTACCATCTGAACATTTTTATCTACAGCATGTATCATATATTATTTAAGGGCGTGGTACTGTAACAAATCTACTAATTATTAAAATAAAAAGGAAAGCAGACAAGTTAGTTAAAATTATATAATTTCAGAAAAAATTTAAAAAATACACAGAAAAATAATTAAAAAAGAACCTATCCTACCTAGCGCTCTCAGAAAAGAAAATATTTACAAAGGAAGTATGTTACGGCTTTCAGGTTCGAGACGTCCGTCAGTTCTGAAACATCCAGATTCGTTTCCCAGATATCTTGATTGATTCACAGGCAATGTAGAAGACGTCAGGCCTCGTTAGCTCTGAGGCCTGAAGATCCGATTCCCAGTCTCTTAGACAGTCCAGACAGGACTTAGTAGTGGAAGGTCCTCCTGGCAAGAAACGTAGTACCGTGAAGACAGAGTATGATTTCAGGGTGAAATGTATGTAGACCAATTTGCAAGACTTTTCTTGAAGAGATGTTTCCTTGAGCGCTTCCAGATCAGCTCTCACGAATGGGTCCGTAGTCCCTCCGACGTTTATTTTTGAAATCATCTTTTTCTTGTTCTTTACAGAATTTAATTTCAAATTCAGAGATCGAAAAGGGCCAGACGTATTCGTACCAAAAAAAACCTCTTTGATGAATTCTGAGAGCGTTTCAATTATTATTATAAAATGTAAGTTAGGATACAAATATTTTACAGTAAACAATTATAATTGCCTATAAAATACCATATTTGAGCTAAACATATTGATAAAAATAATTTAAATTATATAAATCAAAAGTAACCTTCATGGACTAAGCCAGTAAGAAAACTAGAGAGAAAATTAGAAGAAAAAATAATGACAGCTTGACAGCCTGACGTAAGTGTCATAACATTGAAAAATTAAATATGAAAATTAAAGAAAACTAATCGTTTTAGAACGATTCGCAAAATAATAATGCAAAATCAATAAACGAGTATAATACATAATATTAATGAATGCATAGTGTAAGTATATGATGTAGTGTCTGCAGTATGTAGATACTATATTTCTGACCCCGAGAAAATTTTTGGTCTAGAACAAAAATTTTGTAAAGGTTAAAGTATTACAGCATTCACAAGACGTACATACTTCATTCAATCACACCGACATCTTACGTAGTTAGGTCAGGTAGGATTCACATTCAATGATCACTACACGACCTGATAAATCAATAACAGTAGGCTTTTTTTTGGAGTTGTAATCCGCTCACGTCTAAAACCACTAATGAGATGAAAAATAAAAAGATTTTTTAGTTTAACAAGGGCTTATTTTTATGGAGTTGTTAGCCGCTCCAAATAAACTTTAGTTGATATTTAACAAGGGCTTATTTATAAGGAGTTGTTAGCCGCTCCGAATCAATTTTAGTTGATAAATAACAAGGGCTTATTTTTATGGAGTTGTTAGCCGCTCCAAATCAACTTTAGTTGATATTTAACAAGGGCTTATTTATAAGGAGTTGTTAGCCGCTCCGAATCAACTTTAGATTTAACAAGGGCTTATTTATAGTGAGTTGTTAGCCGCTCCGAATCAATTTTAGTTGATATATAACAAGGGCTTATTTTTATGGAGTTGTTAGCCGCTCCAAATCAATTTTAGTTGATAAATAACAAGGGCTTATTTTTATGGAGTTGTTAGCCGCTCCAAATCAACTTTAAGAATTGAATCAATCAACTGCAGAAGTTGATGGTGACCAATAAGAAAGGTTAGGTAACCTATTCCTAAAAGCACATAAAGTATCCAAAAAGTAAGAGAGATTAAAATAATCTTCTTAATAGTTTAACAACCGATGAGTCTAATAAGAGGAAGAAAAAAAAGAACTCTAAAGTTAGAAGACGAAAAGAAGATGGAGATGAATCATGAGTAATGTGATGAATGAAATTATTTTCATAATTATATACATTATCTGGAGGACTCAATATGATCAGATTAAATCATGCAACTATAAAAAAAAAATGTGTAGGGTAGTGAAGTATTTGAAATAGGTGTTATAAAGATGTTTGGGTTTGTATAAACGATTATAGGATATTCTCCTATAATACGTCGTAGAGTAAGCCAAACCCCAACTTGTAAGTGACCACGAATGGTTTTAAAAAAAAACACTCACAAGCGAAGAATGGATACGTTTACCAGTGGGTAAACGTAGTGGTGTGCAAGTGTGTGGGGTGCAGGGTAGTGAGGTATAAGTAAAGAGTTATGTGTGGGTGGTAACGATTATAGGATATTCTTCTATAATATGTCGTAGAGTAATCCAAACCCCAACTTGTAAGTGACCACGAATGGTTTTAAGAACACTCACAGGCGAAGAATGGATACGATTACCAGTGGGTAAACGTATTAGTGTGCAAGTGTGTGGGGTGCAGAATAAGTTTGTTGAGTATGTGGATGTGTTGAGTAAAGACGTCTACAAGAGGAAAGCTGAAGAGGAAAAGTAAGTTAGTATTAGACGTATCTGAAACCAAATACAAGTTATAAAAAAGAGACTAAGCCAAATAAGAGTCCAAAAGGAAATAGTACTAGTGATAGTTTGTTTTAGAATTTTGAAAAAGGGATTGGATAGAGCTAGCTTTGATTTTACATTGGGCGCCAAACTGTAACAAATCTACTAATTATTAAAATAAAAAGGAAAGCAGACAAGTTAAAATTATATAATTTGAGAAAAAAATTAAAAAATACACAGAAAAATAATTAAAAAAGAACCTATCCTACCTAGCGCTCTCAGAAAAGAAAATATTTACAAAGGAAGTATGTTACGGCTTTCAGGTTCGAGACGTCCGTCAGTTCTGAAACATCCAGATTCGTTTCCCAGATATCTTGATTGATTCACAGGCAATGTAGAAGACGTCAGGCCTCGTTAGCTCTGAGGCCTGAAGATCCGATTCCCAGTCTCTCAGACAGTCCAGACAGGACTTAGTAGTGGAAGGTTATAGTATCTACATACTACAGACACTATATCATATACTTACACTATGCATTCATTAATATTATGTATTATACTCGTTTATTGATTTTGCATTATTATTTTGCGAATCGTTCTAAAACGATTAGTTTTCTTTAATTTTCATATTTTTCAATGTTATGACACTTACGTCAGGCTGTCAAGCTGTTATTATTTTTTCTTCTAATTTTCTCTCTAGTTTTCTTACTGGCTTAGTCCATGAAGGTTACTTTTGATTTATATAATTTAAATTATTTTTATCAATATGTTTAGCTCAAATATGGTTTTTTATAGGCAATTATAATTGTTTACTGTAAAATATTTGTATCCTAACTTACATTTTATAATAATAATTGAAACGCTCTCAGAATTCATCAGAGGTTTTTTTTGGTACGAATATGTCTGGCCCTTTTCGATCTCTGAATTTGAAATTAAATTCTGTAAAGAACAAGAAAAAGATAATTTGAAAAATAAACGTCGGAGGGACTACGGATGCATTCGGCAGAGCTGATCTGGAAGCGCTCAAGGAAACATCTCCTCAAGAAAAGTCTTGCAAATTGGTCTATATACATTTCACCCTGAAATCATACTCTGTCTTCACGGGACTACGTTTCTTGCCAGGAGGACCTTCCACTACTAAGTCCTGACTGGTCTGTCTGAGAGACTGGGAAGCGGATCTTCAGGCCTCAGAGCTAACGAGGCCTGACGTCTTCTACATTGCCTGTGAATTTATCAAGATTTATCTGGGAAACGAATCTGGATGTTTCAGAACTGACAGGACGACTCGAAACTGAAAGCCGTAACATACTTCCTCTGTAAATATTTTCTTTTCTGAGAGCGCTAGGTAGGTTAGGTTATTTTTTTAAATTATTTTTCTGTGTTTTACCTCAAATTATATATTTTTAACTTGTCTACTTTCCCTTTTATTTTAATAACTAGTAGATTCGTTACAAGGTCCTCCTGGCAAGAAACGTAGTACCGTGAAGACAGAGTATGATTTCAGGGTGAAATGTATGTAGACCAATTTGCAAGACTTTTCTTGAAGAGATGTTTCCTTGAGCGCTTCCAGATCAGCTCTCACGAATGGGTCCGTAGTCCCTCCGACGTTTATTTTTGAAATCATCTTTTTCTTGTTCTTTACAGAATTTAATTTCAAATTCAGAGATCGAAAAGGGCCAGACGTATTCGTGCCAAAAAAAACCTCTTTGATGAATTCTGAGAGCGTTTCAATTATTATTATAAAATGTAAGTTAGGATACAAATATTTTACAGTAAACAATTATAATTGCCTATAAAATACCATATTTGAGCTAAACATATTGATAAAAATAATTTAAATTATATAAATCAAAACTAACCTTCATGGACTAAGCCAGTAAGAAAACTAGAGAGAAAATTAGAAGAAAAAATAATGACAGCTTGACAGCCTGACGTAAGTGTCATAATATTGAAAAATTAAATATGAAAATTAAAGAAAACTAATCGTTTTAGAACGATTCGCAAAATAATAATGCAAAATCAATAAACGAGTATAATACATAATATTAATGAATGCATAGTGTAAGTATATGATGTAGTGTCTGCAGTATGTAGATACTATAGTACACACTATAAAGCCTCGTGCAAACAGGCGCGACGAGACAGCGAGACTTTAAAAAAAAATAAGCTTAAATGCTGAGTTCTGGATTTTTTCTATAATAAAAAAACCGGTGTGACAAGGATTGAGTTGGGCCTGAAGAGATAGCAAATGACCTCTCCTATCTGCCAATTCAATTTGGCAAACGATGCACCAAACACCCTGTAAAACTGTAGGTACCTACTTATACAAAATTCAGTGTGACGTTTGAGGCTGTATTTAACTGACAACTCTTGAACTCGGTTTAGATGTGGTGGTCGCGTTCAGTTTTATTTGTGAAATCCGGACTTATGAAGCTTGATTTTTTAAGAACTCCAAGGGACCGTAGACCGTATTTTTGATAGATATTAATTTCAACTTGATACCTCCACGCGTTCCTGAGAAAAAGGGTCTTGATAGACTGAGAGACAGACAAACAGACAGACGGACAATAAAAACTCGCCCCAGCTACACTTCGAGACCTGAAACATGCGTTAGTGGAAGAATGGACAAATAGTCCGCAACATCGCATAAGAAACTTAATAAACAGCATGCCCAGTCACCTGGCAGCTGGGAGAAGAGCCCGTGGAGGCAATACAAAGTAAGTATTAGTTTTGTTTTAAACTTCGTTTTTGTATTGTATGTGAGGTGTCAACTATTATTTTTTCAACTTAAAAGTTATTGATAGATATTTTGTTGTTTTATGTAATTTTGACAATTAAATTAATAATGTTTCCAACATTCGGTGTTTTTTATTAACTGGTAAATTATCTACAATTTACAGTTTCATTCATGCAGCTCTATTTTTTTAAGAGTAATTTCAGTTTTTCGTACTGACCCGTATTCTTTGTCTGCGAGTGTATGTACCACTAAAGTTCTTTAAAACGGGGTATGTTTTTGTTTTCCATGTTTTAAAAACATGGTAAATATGCCGTAAATAGCTTTAGTAATGAGAATAACCATGTCACTTTAAAATCCTATAATGAATATACCTATCTATCCAACTATTAAAAAAAACTCGACTGCGGCTGTAGGTTACTAAAAAGCATATGCCATCATAGACGATAATTAAACAGAAATAAACTAACCCACAACTAACCAACTAGTATCTGTTAAACACGAACCCTCCCGGAGGGTTCACTCTAGTCAAACTCAAACTCAAACTCAAAGCATTTATTTCAATTAAACCATTTACAGGCACTTTTGTATTGTCAAGGGGTCAGTCAGTCAGAAATATGAAGCTAGTTGCCCATTCCAAAGCGTAGCAAGAAACTCCACGGACACTCTTTTAAATCATGATGTTGTTACAAAATATTGGTTACATTATTCATGTTGAAATTATACATGTGAGACCAATGTAGGAAGACGTGCACGTAAAAAGCGTCCGTTATAAAAAGATAAAAACAATTCAAAAATTAAAATAAGCCGTGGCAGATAAGAGATGACCAGTCCCTACTGACGGCGCCCGTTCACGAACATGACGCATGGATCAGCACCGTTTAGCTCAACCATTTTGAAGGGAACTTAACGATCCAACACACACGCCACCACCAGCGAGACATTTGAGTGAGCATGACATACTCTCAGCCGCCAGGGCACATTCAAGTCAATGAAAGACGTACTCAGTAAATGGTAGCTTCATAGAAGTGGTCACAGTGCTCACACATGTGCTAGTCGCTTATGGGATGCCGGGCGCCCTCGCGGTGGCTTCATTTTAAATGTAGATTTTTCTTATCGAATAGAGTAGTACCTATAAACTGTGAAAATAAAATCTGTTGTATATTTTAACAAGATTTATAAAGTAGTATACGTTTATATTCCAAAAAAAATGTGTTAGGAGGCCAGTATTTCAGGTGTGGAAAACCATTTTCACGATTACAAATATTCACTAAAAAAGGTTTAGGTTGGACACCCCTGGCTCGGGATCAGAAAGCAGTCGTAGCTCCTGGAGGTTACACCGACGACGATGTCACCAAAGTGAGCGAGGGGACCGCCCGAGTCTCCTGTGCAGGCGTCTTTTCCACCCTGATCTAAGATACCGGCGCACATCATGCCACTATTGACATCGGGCCAGTTCTCGTACCACGGCGTCTTCAGGTAAGCATAACGCTCAGCACATAGCTGCTGGTTGATAATGTTAACATCAACGTGCATGAACTCCTCGGAAGATCTCGGATCACCTGCCTGAAAATAATATTTGAAGAAAAAATACTTTTTTTTTTGTTTTTGAATTGTTCATTAGTCCGTAGTCAATTCTGTATTTACAGAACTAGGATACTAGGTGTATCCTAGTTCTGTAAATACAGAATTGATACTTACAGACATCAACCTACCCTAAACTGTCAAATTTCCCCAATCAACTTTGAACCTTATGCTTCAGTGATAAAGTTGTAAATCTATTAAAGTTTGACAGATTGTAGTAGGTTGACGTGCGGCGTCTGTACATCAAGTCTGCCCCATCCAACGTATGTGACATTTGCGCCATCAGCAATAATGTTGTTGGGACCGGGTATACTAGCGACCTGGGGCCTTATTATGAAGTATTAATGCCATCATTATTCCACTGCGAAAAAAGGATGGTGCTAGCGGCCTTGTATAGCTCCGTCCCTCACTCACACTGGAATAATGGTGGCATTAATACGTCATAATACGGCCCCTGTACTCTGCAGGAGAACACGGCCGGGTTGTTGAGGCGGACGATTGCCACATCATCGTTCAGGGTGTCGTGAATGTACTCCGGGTGCATGATAATCTGTCTAATATTGTAAACGGAGCCGCCGCGCTGTGCGATAGCGAGCTGCCGAGAACTACACGATAATTAGCATCTTGGGTACAAGCTGTAACGGTGCTGTACCTACATTATAAAGTTGTATTTTAACATTATAATGATGTTTCTTATTAATGAAATGTTGTACGAATTTACCTAGGGCACAGCCCAGAAGGGCTAAGAAGATGATGCTATGCATGGTCCAAGTATAAGATACCTGAGAACCTACTGTATCAAATGGACGATAGCTAGGTATTTTTTACTCAAATCTTTATCGTCTTTGTTAATTTATACTAATATACGAGGACAATGATAACAAAACACAAGCAAAATAAAAATATTGTTCATACTAAGTAGGTACTATTTATTGCTGGGTTATCAATTATCATAGGCTTAGTGGATTTGTCAAGTGAGACGGCAGGGATAGCATGTGACCATTGTGACGCATCGAGTGGAAGGGGTGACATGCATGACGTTAGAGGGGCGCTCACGCACCTCAGGCACTTTTGCTCGGGCACCCGGAAGCGACGGACGCGTATTTGGAACTGTAGATTGCAATAATTTCAGTGTCTAACGATTTCACATTACTTTGATTCATTTTCTATTCTGTTATTTTTAAATAAATACTTCTAGCTAGTTTTGCTTTTCTTTTAAAATAATTAAATGTTATCTGATCCATAAGAATAGATTAATTCTTCTGGATTAAAATACAAGGTCAAACTAAATTAACAGACTTTTTAATTAGATAGCAAATTCCAATACTTTTTTTCACAAACCTACATGTAGACCAGTCACCTAAATACATAGATACAATAAACGCGTAAGTGAGTGGCAAGTGAGCGCCGGGCCTAGATCGCAAAAATTGCACTGTACCTACTGATTTTAGGACCAATAGTGTAAAACCAAGTTTGCAGCTTCGAAAGACCTGTGCTAACTGCGTATTGCTCGAAAGATCTCGTTTTCGGACTTCTTTCAGTTTTTGACTTATAACTTCTAAAATTATCCTACGGAGTCAATCTATACATTTTTAAAATATAACATTTTCTACAATTGACAAATGACTCTGTAGGTCCAATAGAACCCGAGATACAACAGCACTTCAAACGTTGATAATAATTTTTCCAAAAAGTTCAAAATTGTACGAGTAGTTTACCTCTGCCCTTTTATGGCAAGGGAAAACGAAGATGTTAGGCGTCCTTTCAAAACAGCCAGACCTTCTTGACGCGGCTACCACGTTTCTCAACCATGTCGCCACTGTCATGTGGCACTATATGGTGGGGAAAAAGACAACTCTGTCCACGTCCTGCGTTACGGGATATTTGTCCGATCTGCTGCCAACGCCAAAATCCACCTCGCTCGTCTGCCCCGATCTGCTACCGAAGAGGTTGCAGCCCAACATTCCTGCAGAGCTTAACAACAGCTGCAGAAGTGGTTGGGGGTATAGAAAGAGCAACCATCAACTGGGGGTGGACAAAAAGCCAGCAAGGGCTGAAACCAGTAACCTCCTCAACCAAGGAACCAGCGCCGCTAACATTCCTGCAGTTGGCAGAAAGGATCCGGGGGAGAGAGTTAGTCCTGCCAGAGACCAGGACTGAAATGTTTTGCTGCAAAGCCTCTAAGTACCCGGAATACCGTCAATAACACTACCAGCGAAACCTATATCGATTGCATAGAAAGTTTAATATGCACGTTTACCTTGCCGAACGCGGGTCATTTATAAGCGCGGTTCATATCGCGTTATTTGGTTTGCTAACCAGAGTGAGACATGAGCGTGTCAGCCCGCGGTAAATGTATGGTACTCTCAGTGCCTTTCCACCAGAGTCGTTCGTGGTAGTAAATACTGGTCACAATGAACCAGTATTTTTGCGGAGCCCCCACAGATTTTTTGCGGAGCCCAGGGGCTTCTTGGAGCACACTTTGAGTAACACTGTTTTAGGGACATGTTGTGCCGACCCCAAATAAATTTGTCAAAGTCAAAGTTAAGTCTCTCTGCTAGCACTACTCTATGTTTCTAGTGATACAAGTGGGGACGACGCTGGGTAATTGATATTATCATAGGCATAGGTAGGAAAAGCCTGAGTCTTCGAATGTTATGAATAAAAGTTTGGAAACAGGACTACGTCAATCCTTTTATTCAAGGGCGGGCGTAGCTTAAGTAAAGGTTGTCTGTAAAAGGCGACCTTATGTCGTTCAGGCTCATATGAAAATAACTCTAGAACATAATAATATTATGTTCATGTTAAATAGAAGCCCACAAATTGTTACTAAGCTGTAGCTGCCGGGAGCGGTGGGAACCCTAGTTGTGTGTAACATGATTACATCTAATTACAAACTACATAATTAGTACGCAACGTTGATTTGCTCATTCTTAACGAGTAGGCGTTGACTCGAACAGTAAGTAATTATCATTCCAAGATATTGGCACAATCATTGGGCAGCTTGTCATAGTCTAAGCTTGTACGAGTATATCAAACCCCAAGGCGAGTGGTCGGCAAACCACGTTAACCTTGGAAATGATTAATTTTCGATACCCTGTTAATTTTTGGTGAAAATACTTCGGAAATAAGTCATTGAAATATAGTTTGAATTTTGAATAAAACTTTATATGCAGTTTGGACACACAGCAAGGATTGGCTCTTATAAAAAATCTTAGTCGTTATAGTACCTATTGATATTTGGCTCTATTGACTAATGAGTTTGCCGACCACTGCTCTAGGGCAAACTCTATCAAAAGTTTGTGCCACATCGAATTAGTTGTATTTAATAGTTGAATAACCATTCAAAAAAGAAAAATTGCTGCAGTATTTTTGCTGCTCAGTCTTCGCTGATCAATAATATAGGCACGCTAACAGCGTGCCCATATATATGCGATGTAGTAATCACCAATAGTGATGTTTTACGCACGTAAAACCGTAAGGAAACAAAAAAAAAAAAGTGTAATTAGGTAAAAATAATTATTATATTGTTAGGTAATTATAAATACTTAAACATATTTTTAGGTGGTTTAAATGAGACTTGTAATTCAAATAAAATTAAACAAATTTTGTGTTTAGTTTGCGTTGGCTGCGATCCAGTTGCTAAAGTATGAAACACGAGCACTGACTCCAGGGTAGAAAGCATCGGCGCATTCGAAGCCCCAGGAGGTTACACCGACGATGATGTCACCGAATTGAGCGAGGGGACCACCAGAGTCACCTGCGCAAGCGTCCCTACCGCCGACGTCCAAGATACCGGAGCACATCATGCCGTCAGTGACGTCGGGCCAGTTTTCGAACCTCGGCTGAGTCTTCAAGTAAGCATACCTCTCAGTACATAGCTGTTGGTTGATGATGTTGACGTCAACGTGCATGAGCTGCTCAGAAGTTGGGCCTCCGTACTGAAAATAACATGTAAACATTAAAATTAAGTAAGTTAGTTCAAATTTAAATGTAAATAAATTGTTTCAAGACACCGTGTGGTTTTGGTCGGTAAGAGCCTGTCAGACCAACCTAGTGAGGCGGACTGGATGTCCTTAAGATTCCCAAACGAAAAAAGGTGGTTAAGAACAAAATCGAATAATTACCCAGAGTCTGCCCCATCCAACGTGAGTGACAGAGGCGCCATCAACAACATTGTAGTTGGTACCAGCGATTCTTGCGACCCCGATAAGGTCTGAGAACACGGCCGGGTTGTTAAAGCGGACGATTGCAACGTCGTTGTTAAGCATGGCGTCGTCGTACTGCGGGTGCATCACGATGGTGCTGAGAGTGTGCACGTTGCCACCGGTGTGTGCCAGAGAGGTGCCGAGAACGGAACGCCATTGCCAAACTTGATCGCCACTGCAAGCAATGAGTACCAAAAATTAAATGATAATTCTATCTTTGTGATCATACAATAGAACAGTTACCTAACCTAGCCGAGTACCATCCTTTACTCCGCGTCATTGTGATATATTTTTTGTATTGGACCGTACCTGGGAACCTTCTGGTTACGAAGATATCGAAAGTCAAAGTCCCAACTTTCCTTTCTTTTTTTCAAGAAAACAAGTTTTAAATGTTATACAGGCTGACAGGGACGACGCGAAAACTGTTACCATTCATTCAGTAGATGATTCTTCGTTGAAAATTTTCGCTGCTGTTCCATTCATTTTGACCGCGTACGTACCGCGCAATTCGCACTTTTCTATGAAGCTGTATTTTATAACCGACGAAAAATATCAGTTTTGCTTCAAAATCATTACTGAACCCATGGTAACAGTTTTCGCTGCCGCGCCGTGCCTTAAACAGCTATTTGTCACACCAAAATAAAAATTGAGGTCCGTCTGTCCATCTGTCTGTCAGCGAGCTATCTCATGAATGTATTTCTATTGCTGCTATAACAACAAATAATAAAATATAAATAAAGTTAAAAATAAAAGGGTCTCCTACAATAAACAATAAACAATACAAAGATTTAAAAAAAATATAATATAACCCTGGGGCATGTGTGTGTCTAGAACTCATCGAGTAGATAACAAATGTAATTTTTATTTATTTTTATCTTCAAAATGAAGAAATAGGGGATGTAAAAGTTGCCAGTTTTAGACCATTTTTGTACGAGCTCTATCTCAACAACTAAACAAGTTAGGAATTTGAAACTTCTGTATATCATGTATCATATACTGTATGTAATCAACAAATAATATAAACGGCGATTCATAAGTAATTTATAATATGGTTGTTTTTCTCCAACTGCAAAAAATAACTTTGTAATTCATAATCAATCAATCAATCAAAATATTAATGTATAATTATGAAGTACAATATTATCTTTGCGATTAAAAAAAATTAAGCTGAAAAATAATAATATTCATCGTTTAGTATTTTCATTTATTTGCTAAATTAATATTGTACGGTAGTAAGGGACCCTTCGTGTGCGAGTCCGACTCGCACTTTGGCGGTTTTTGCTCAGTGTACTTAGTTTGATGTACCGAATCCTATCTTTTTACACCCTGTGTATTATGTAAATATTGTGTTGGGTGTGGCTTTACCAGTTTACTTACTAGAAACAGTGAGCTGCGGAGAGCACTGCGGTAGAGGTGAGCAGAGATCCACCGCACGAGTGGGACCACCAGATACCCGTTGCCGAGCGCTGCATGACGGACATGTACGGGTACGTCTCGATGTTGGTGGGGGTGCCACCGACGATGCGGTTCGGACTCCTGGGGACCGCTATAAAGAAGATTGTTTGTTAGTATATGATAACATCATCAGTGCAAAGAGCTTTGTTACTTGGGTGCTATATTTTTTCCTCTTCTATTCTTCCCTGTTATATCATTCCCGTCCTTTTTATTATTATCACCCATCACATAATCCTTAATTTTTTTGGTGTTTTTATCAATCAATCAATCAATCTTTATTTGTGAACATAGGTATACATAGAAGGTCTTAAATATACATATTATTGTAGTCAAGCTCTATGTTCTACCAATTAAATTGGTGTAGATACAAATAGTAATTTGTGTACTTATAAAAAAAAAAATACGAGATTAAACAGTAAAAAAGCAAGTTAAGTTAAATAAATGTCAATAAAATGAAGAAATGTCAATTAAATTAAATTTTACATGCATGTCAAAGGAAGATAATAATATAATATAAATAATAAGAATAATAAATAAAGATAATAAGAATTGTATTATAATTTTTTATATAATAGGCACATTGTGCCTCTCTTACCAAGAACGGAGCCCAGAAGTGCTAAGGCGATGAGGATACGCATGGTTCAAGATACCCAATACTTTGAAGACTGTGCTAGATAGACGATAGCTTCATGTTTTATACTAATTAGTAGCTGTTATCTTAATCAATTATTATCTATATTTCTGGTATGGAAACCCCACATCGTAGATGCCAAATTTAATTCTTATTTTACAAACAGCGACCTGCACATTAACAGAGCAATGGCTTTCATTTCGACAGATCAACAACATCATTGCGTTATTTACGTTGCTGAGCAGAAAAAAATGAACTATGAAGCAAATGGATTAACAATATCCAAATCATTCAGATTGTGATTGAAAGTGTGTGACATAAACTATAAGTTTTCTATTAGGAATTTCTCAGGAGTTTAAATGTGTGCCCAGTTGATGGCGATATTCTCGCCCCCTATTACCATGGGACTTCATAACTAGTGTCCGACCGACAATGGATTTTCAGCCGAAAACGAAAAAGAAGCTTCGGCTTTAGTCTTATTTTCGGCCGAAAACGAAAATGATTTAGACATTTTAAAATATTCATATTTCCGCTGTACTACTACTACTACACTGAGGTCTTATTTGTTTTTTTTTGCACCTAAGGAGAGTAAGAGCAAATATAGGCTTAAAAGAAAGAAAACACTTTAATTCCATTAGAGAATACAAAAATGTATGTATTTCTTGTTGTATTGATTCACCTGATATTGCCGAGTTTTACGAAGTAGGCCGGCCGAATGACGCGCGATAATTCACGAACTTCTGATTTTCGGCTTGGTCGAAGTTTCGATTGGTTTATGGCCGATAACTTAAATATGGCCGAATCATGATTTGTAGGCCGAAAATGGCCGAAAACGAAAACGAAGCTTCGGTCGGTCACTTTTCATAACTGGCGATAAGTGGGTGCACGGTCACGAGCACTACACTATTGATAGTAATTATAAGTTTTTACGAACAGTATTTTGGAACACATAGAATTATGAAATAGGTCTTATCTCAAAGTTGCAATCGTTATTCCATTTTTCTAAAAGTACCTAAATCTATACCTCCTTAGTGCTCGTGACTGTACAGGTACACTCTACTATTGGTACCTACTCCTCTGCCAAAACCTTCGGGGATTAGGTACAGACTTGATGTTGTTTTTATGTTATCTGAGTTAAAGATTAATGTCTAGGTATACACGTAAACCTACATACTTAATACATTTAATCTTATTTAATATTGGTTTTTCTTATATGTAAAACCCAGTACCTACCTAATTCGATTTTGTTTTTATTAATCATTGTAATTAATCAAGAGTTCTAGTATTTCATTAAAAACATTCTCGGTCCGTTCCGTAGGAGTCAATATTGAAGCTTCAAAAACCAAAATAAAAAGTCGTGAACACACATAAAAAACAAAATCAGACTTTAACGAAAAAGTTCATAACTAGCTCACTTTTCAAGCAGTCTGATGCATTTGGTGGCAATTATTTTATTTCAATCTCAGATTTAAATTCGGGTTTTTTATATTTTTTTATCCTTTTTATTTGTTATATTTTTGGAATCGTCTCCTCAAGCCCTTTATTTGGGGGTGATGGGGCCGAAAAGTTCTGGAGTGGCGACCGCGTACCGGAAGACGTAGCGTTGGAAGGCCTTCCACAAGATGGACCGATGACCTTGCAAAGGCCGCAGGAATCCGCTGGATGCGGGAGGCACAGAATCGGTCGAAGTGGCGGTGCTTGGTGGAGGCCTATGTCCAACAGTGGACGTCGTTCGGCTGAAATGATGAAGCACTTTATTTAATTTTGATACCCCACTAAAAGCCGCCATTTTTATTTTATAAAAACAAAGCGCGACCCAGACGAGTCGATAGACACCTCATATCTTAAAATCCATATGGTTGTTAGGATGCATCGAGGGTATAAAAAATCCCACATACAAAGATACATACATACGCATGAAAAACTTATCCATATTTTTGATGTCGGGTGGAATTCACAAATACCATAAAATAAAACGAATACGTAAATCACTTTACGTATTCGTATAAGTTCGCAGCAAATTGCTATGAACATACTGCTACGAACTTATTACTCTGGCGTAGACCTTAAATTTATTAGGTAGTTTAGGAACACCGAAAGTAGAATGATTTGAAGCATCCGGGAACCATTGACCATAATTATTATGTCCATATTGTTTGAAAGATTTTACCTAGATACTTGTTATGCTACGGTTTCCTAGAAGGGCGGTGAACGGCCGCGGTGACGGCCGTCATGAAAATGATAGCACCGGGGTTTGACTTTATGGTGTCATAAATCGCTCTCTAGGGAAACACCAACTTGCTTTCATAAATAACTTTTCAGTGACGTCATTCGATGGAAATTGCGGGCGCTATGTGGCGGCTACCGCAGCCTTAGGAAACCCTAGCCTGAAGAATTTGTTTCTCAAACATTCGTTGCGCGAGTTTAATTTATTTCGCGAATGTTCGTTGCGTAGAAATTTGCCTTGTCGCAACGAATATTTCAAATTCGAAGTCGGTGGAGTGGGGAGGAGACTTAAGGAGGTTTCTAAGATGCGACCTACAAAGAGCATCTGCAGAAGGTCGTAAGAAAAGCGTTCCGGTCATTCTTTTGTCTATGGTTCCCGCAGATAGAATGGCGTTTTACGATTGTGAAGACATAATATCCGAGTTTTCTACGAATATGGAGTCATCAACCACTTGAGTAGATCTTCTACAGATATTTTGCAAACGCTCAAGTTTATTTAAAAGTTCCTCGGTGGCATCCAAATAAAAGGCGTAGGTGTAATCTGTAATGGGCTGAATGTGCAAAGGAGATTTTGGTGTACAAGGGCAAGAAGCTCTGGAGGCATTTCAACGAATAGAGCGTATAACTTATAACTTTGAGACTGACTTGAGCAGTATGGGTAGTACACGATAAGTAGCCGACATTGTGGTCTACTGGTTAGACCACCTGTCTCAGACCCAGAGGTCCCGGGTTCGATTCCCAGTGAGGGTAAAATTTTCTGCTCGGTTTGGTTCGTGGTAGGGCTTGTTCTAAGTCCACCTGGTTAGCTACCACCATTTTATCTAAGTCTGTCGCCATAACAACGACGTTAACAGCATTGTTGTGTTTCGGCAGTCAGAGGTAAGATAGCCAGTTCCTCTGAGGTTAAGGATTCCGGGTGTAGCTAATTTCCACCTTCGCCCTGATATCCACTTAACATTAGGTGAGACGCAGGCCAAGACCTTCACCTTAGGGAATTTTTAAAAAAAGTCCATGGTCACCCCCAGGTTTTTAGCCGTATTTGCGTATTCAATCTGAACCTATTCAGACAGTGTGGAGACAGCGACGCCACATCGAGCCTATTTCGTATATACCTGCCGCCGGTAATGATGACCCGGGACTTCCTATAAAGGGTTCTTCACATTCTTTACAAAAATAACTTTTTTTTTGACGTCAATTGCTTGATCGGAGTTTCCCAGAGATATATCGGTGTTATCAATATTATCATAAACCAATTGTTGTTGTACTATTATCACATTTATCACAGATTATTACAATCAGTTGTTTACTTAATAGATTATGTGACTTTACATATTCATTCGTCAGTTATGTCATCACGAAAACGGTTTCGTTACGGAAAGTCGCAGGAGCTTCTTATGGTCCACACAGGCGATCAAAGGCAGGCCACCTCAACACTTCGTAAAGCCCCAAGAACACTTGCCCCCGGTCACGAACTGCAGTGGCCTATTTGGAAAGCACTGAATCGATTGCGTACCCAAGTAGCCTAGTAGGCTGCTGCAGACATAATTTGGCGAAGTGGGGCATTATCGATTTACCCAGTGCGAGTGTAGTGCTCCTGAACAGACTATGTCCCATCACAGTCACAATCTGTCTAGTCACAATTAGGTCACTCTAGCAGCTAGAGTGTCTCAATTGTCCTGCACCTGCACCCTAGATGATCTGATCAACGCCTTTGACGCCGCAATAATTGTGATTAATCAACAATATAGGGGATCTGGCGCTCGGCGGCCGGTCCCGCCTTAGCCCTTCTAACCTAACCTATCCAAGGCGAATTGGGGTGTTAACCTTAATGATGGTATCAATATATATATTTTAAACGATAGACCTAATGATTTTAGATTAAATAAACGTTATATTATATCCAATAACGTTATACGAAATAAGTTTCAGAGTATATAAATGTTACCTATATGTAAAGAAATTAAATCAACAGTTGGTATATCTCACGTTGATTATATCTTATGAACGATAATAAAATGAAATTGAGACTAAATGAGTTTATACGTTTTGAGACGCACCCGAATAGAATCAATTAATTTTTTTGTAAATTTTTGACTTTCAAAAGTGCCTTATACGGGGCCTATTTGAAAT
Source organism: Xanthia icteritia (assembly GCA_949128155.2). Taxonomy (NCBI): domain Eukaryota; kingdom Metazoa; phylum Arthropoda; class Insecta; order Lepidoptera; family Noctuidae; genus Xanthia; species Xanthia icteritia. Next base: position 12,489,330 of record OX421930.2, read on the forward strand.
AAATGATGATTTGACTTTGACACCCGAAAATTCTTTTGTTAATGCCGGCTGCCGCGCCGACTATGTAATGCGAAGAGGTCCTGAGTAGTCCTGACACACTAATAACAAGCCTTACCTACGGGACGAATTCGCGACCTTTTTAAGACTAGAATAATAATATATAAAGAAAAAATATTTGTATTTTTGTTTGTAATGAATAAACAAGAAAAATACTTTGAACAATTTAAAAAATTCTTTCATCCATATAAAGCTAAATTATCAGCGAGTAATATGGGCTGTATTTTATCGACTTGCACGCGAACGAAGTCGTGGGCATAAGCTAATCATTTATAAATATCAAACCACAGCCGCCCCATCCCCTTTGTATGCTTCTGCTGTAGGTGCCCACCGTAGAACGCACCCGTGCCTCTCTCGATAACTATTTTTGGTAGATACATTATCGTAGCAGGTAACGTTCCGAACTTTCTGCCTGACTACATATTTGTAAAAAGTAGTGTTTATCTTAGCCAAGCCTCCATTTGTATGATTAGCCAGACTAACAGTGGTCGCAAAGTCACCAGTGCGACTGTTGGGGTCCTAGATTCGATCCTCAAGGTCGGGAAAAGTGTTGTTTTTTTTCTTCTGGTGTTAGCGACATGATAGTAATTCAATAATGATGGTGAAAGACGACAATGACAGCCTTTTATCATTTTGATTTGACAAATTGAAAACAAAATTGAGAAAACAAGCAAAAGTAAAACAACCGCGCATTGAATTTATTTCCAAATTAGAGGTTTTATAAATTGTAACTCTTTTTAACTATGTTGTAGATCATTTAAGGTTTTATTTCATACAATATTAAAATTCTCTTTAATATAAAGTTAGTTTCATGCATGCAAATTAATAATGGTAATTAATTTGCAGGTTACAGGGATTTTCGTCATCGACCCGTATTATTTGACCGTGAGTGTATATCACTACCACACAAAATAAACCAAATAATGTACGACAGCCAAATGTTACCTTACTTATATAATTTTATACTCCCAATAATCCCTTCATCTTAGTAGTTACTATCCACATCTTATCCCTCTCTCTTATTCCTTTTACTCACTTAGCTTTCTCTTCTCTCATTCCAGGGTGGTAGATTGGTTTGTCAATATGTTGTCCCGTAGAGGTATATATTGACGTACTTTTTGTATCTGAGGCACACTTTATACCAAATCACAACACAACGTTAAAAAATTACAGCATATATGCGACTTCCCACCCGGACGGACCTGCTCATGCAGGCACAGCTGTAATTATTATCAAAAAACATATCAAGCACGAGATTCTTCAGGAGTATAAAACAGAATCAATACAAGCAACTACAATAATGGTGCAAGATAAACGAGGATTATCGGCTGTATACTGGTGCCGATTCTCTTGTCACAAATGCCTCTACCTAAACTAGACTAAAAATCACAAAAATTTTGTTGATTCCAGTCAAGCGACGATTTCCCATTCTGAAATAGACTAAAGTTACACAACTTAACTATATTTTAGTTTGACAGCACTAAAATGGCACTGAGATTTTAATTTACTGAAAATGACTTTTGCTATTCTGAATTTGATGTCTTTCACCTAAAATTTTGATTGTCTAACTAAATCTGACCATTTTAAATCACGATTAATAATGGTGTGGAATACTATTAGTTGTCATGAACTAAAATTCACGCCAACGCCTCGACTTTACTGTGCAAAAACAGTACTGTATATTTTTTTCTTTTCTTTTGCTTATACCTCGAATACGGTTTGTCCTATCGCAAAAATAATGAAAATTTCGACCCACTGTATAAAACCCACGCAACACGTAGGTAATTAGTTTCCATACAAAAAGTGAAAAATTCCATATAAAACACGTCGATCCTGCCCACTGCGCGCCTCCGGCTCTAAAAAAAATTCACGGGGTAGGGGCATTGATATATAATATCAATGGGTAGGGGCAAACAAGTATGTACCACGTGTAGTCACGATTGTCAAATTCAATTATAGTTGTGTCAAAATTATTTTTAAATTCAGAGATAGGTATTATTTTGCAGAAGAGCTTGAAGATTCTCATAGCCAAAAGTAAGGATTTTTAGCGATAGTTTAGTTCGGTGTTCAGGAGAATCGGCACCACTGTTCACCAAAGCACACCTTAAAGGAAGAAGCGTTTAAAATTGTAACACACACACACACAATCATGCACAATTGGGTGGTAAAATAGCGGTATATCATATCAATTCGTAAACTTGGGTGAAATATACAGTCATGATATACACACATAAATAAAAAGTTTGTGATCACTAGCTTATGCTAATATATTTTTAAAATTCAACTTTTTCAAGAAAAATTGTTTACGTTACATTAAAAAAAAAAATATAGAAATACACTGTTTGAAATAAAAAAATAAAACTGTTTTTTTTTTAATATAACATAAATTGAGTAATTCTATCCTAATGTTAATTATAACAGAAATTTGATGGAAAAAAAAAGATCGTTTAACCAAACTTATACAACAATTTATTATGAATAGAAGGTTTTTATTTAATACAATATACGAGACTCGTAACTCCTCCCCTAACTCGCACACATGCGGAGATCCTCCTGGGACAAAATTAGGACAATAGAGGAAACCTCTTGCTTAATAAATGCAAAAAAAAAAAATACTGATTTAAATCATCAAAATGTAAAAAAAAATCTTCTTTAATATCTCACCCATCAAATAGTAGTAATCTAAATAAATTATTATTATTTATTTATTTATTCATTTAGTAGTATACATACATCTTTATACATATTAAGTTGGAGCAAACATAAACTCATTAGAGTTTTACCGTGCACCAAAATCATCGACCACATAATTTAGACAATTAAAACAAACTTAAGTTCTTAATTATAAAATTAAACAATAACAATATCAACAACGAGGGTAAGAAGCAAAACATTTATCTATTACTAACGAGCGAATATCGATGACCAATCTGACCGTATTAAAACAAAAAGTGTTGAAGGAATGTTTTTTAGATTGATACAGGTTGTTCCTAAAAGTATGATATTAGTAATAGTTTGTTTTCCTCTGATATTGCTGATTATAGTGTTTATTATTTGACTATATTCATTTATAGCATTTATTTTCATTCGCATAATATATATTAGATATTTATATTTTGTAAGAAATGTTCCTTTAACTTGTACTTTATGTTTTTATCAGTTATTTTGTCCCTCAATGATATAGGTAGTTGATTAATAAGATAAGGTATTATATACTTTAACGATCTCTTGCCGTGTAAATTGTTGTACTTTGGAAGTAACAACTTAGCATTAATGACGCTACGGGTATTAATTTCATTCTTATTTATGATTTTTGTTTTCCTAAGATTTTCATTAAAAAATTCTTCCTTTAGTAGTGTAAATTTTGTGTTTTCATGTATTGGTATTATTTTACAGAATTGAAATAATGTACGGTAGTCATTTTTGTACTTCTTCTTAATGTTATGCGGGACAATTGCTTTTAATATACGTAGTTGAAGTACGTAAATTTGGTCCAGGTGAGTCTTATATGTCCTACCATAGCTCGACAGGCCATAGGATATCGTTGATTCGGCCAGAGCTTTGTAAAGCATTAACAGTGTTTGATATGGAATTTTGCATCTTATAATAGAGAATTTAGCTAACATACATCTTAATTTATCACACACCCCGTTAATGTGCTCCTTCCAGTTAAGTCGGCTATCAATGGTAAGTCCTAGGTATGTTTGGGTCTCCACGAGATCTATGGAGTCACAGCTGCAAGGTTTGGCTACTTTATTACGGCAGTTGTCATGCAAACATTCATGACAATGTGCTGTTAGCTTAGGCAAGGAAGAGCTTCTATTTTGGCTGGAACTGATGTACATTAATTTGGTCTTACTAGCGTTTAATACTAAACCAGAGTCATGGGACCATTTAGTTAGCAAGTCGAAGTCCTCTTGTAGTTGCTTTTGGGCATCCCTAACACTCTGTCCAGCGGCTATAAGGCAGGTGTCGTCGGCGAATTGATAAATCTCGCACATTTTTATCACATTAACAAGGCTATTAACATAAGTGAGGTAGTGCAGTGGCCCAAGGACCGACCCTTGCGCCGTTCCTTCCGTTACGATGACTGCTTCACTAATCGCGTCACTGACTTTGACCATGTATTTTCTGTCATCAAGATAGTTTCCGCACCAGTCGAGTAGTTTGCCTCTAATTCCGCTGTCTTGAAGACACTCTAGTAACCGGTCATGTCTGAGTGTATCGAATGCCTTGCTGTAGTCTATAAATACAACTAGAATGTGCTTTTTTTCATCTAAGTGTTTATGAATACTATCTGTGAACGATGATAGCAGCTGTGTGGTATTCTTTTTTGGTTGAAAGCCATATTGTTTGTCTGTTAGTATTTTATTTTTTTCATAAAATTCGTGTATTTGTTTACAAATGAATTTTTCTATTATTTTATCAATCGTAGGCAATATAGTAATAGGTCTATAGTTGTTGTAATCCTGCCTGCTTCCTTTTTTGTGAATCGGTCTGACAATCCCTGTTTTAAGTATAGATGGATACTTGCATGTTTGTATGCATAAATTAATTAATTTAGAAATCACTGAGGTGATTTTCGTACACAACATTTTGATATCTATGGCTCTAGTTCCATCTATTCCTGGGGCTTTATTATTATTCAAAGACATAATGATTTTTTTAACTGAGCCAGGCTCCGCGGGCTTTATACGCATAGTCACGTTAGCTGGAGTTGAGTACACTGTTTTATTTAACAGTGGTTTTGAGCATTTAGGAATAATTTGCTTCACACTTTTATCAAAAGTGTGTGCAAAATTATTAGCAATATCTTTAGAAGATAAATTAGTTTTATTAAATGAATTCTGAATAGCATCATCGATGGAGTTTTTTATTCTTCCTGTAATTCGATTTAGAATTTGCCACAGCTGCCTAATATTGTTTTTATTTAATAAAATTTCAGACTTTATATTATTGTTTTTAGTTTTATGTATTAAAATATTTGCATAGTTTCTTGATTTATTATAATCTTGTTTTAAGATTACGTTATTAGAGTCTTTTATCCATTTTATGAATAATTTGTCCCGATGGTCGCAAGCGTTGATTATTTTTTTATTCATCCATTCGTTTTTATTACGTGATGGTTTACTTTTAACTTTGATTTTATATTCAGATTTTTTATAACATAAAAAAAATGTAATAATAATACTCTTAAAATTGTTCATCAAAACATACAGGGTGTGATAGGTAAGGAATTAGAATTGGAGCTGTTCATGAACTGTAGTTATATTGATATCCTATGTGTAACTGAACATTGGCTAAAAGTCCACCAGTTCATGTTCAGCTTTAACAACCACCAGGTTGCCAGCTCATTCAGCAGAGTTAATATGATACGTGGTGGCTCTCTAATAATTGTTCGTAACAATATGAAATTTAAAGAACGTAAGGATATTGTGAGCCTCTCTGTTGAGCGAGTTATTGAAATAGCTTGCATTGAGCTTGAGCAGTTCATTGTAATGAGCGTGTACAGGCCTCCATGTGCTTCATATGATATTTTTGAGAAATATATGGAAGAAGTATTGTTAAAGACTTGTAACAATAATAAAACAGTTGTAGTCTGTGGAGATTTCAATATTAATATACTGGATAAATCTGCTGTAGTAAATAAATTTATAACTTTATTAAAGTCGTATAATTTGTACAATACTTTCTTTGAGCCGACTAGAATAACTGCCACTAGTGCTACCTGTATTGACAATATTTTTACAAACTTAAGACCTTCTAGCCATTTAATTATAAATGAGCTGGACTCTGATCACTGTGGCCAGTTAGTCACTTTCCCTCAGAAAACAGTCAGAGCTCAAAGAAAACTAGTGAGTTTTGTTCCTGTAAATAAAAGTAGCTTAGGACAATTTAAAAATAATTTAATGGAAAAGCTACCGGGTTTGCTTTATCATAATGACCCGGATCAAGCTTATGCTTCACTATTTAAACTCATCAATTGTGAGTTTAGGAAGGTTTTCACCTCAAAAACATTGCCTGTTTGTGACCGAATTATATTAAGTGATTGGGCAACACCAGGTATTTATAAAAGTAGGCAGAGGTTATTTGAATTGTATCATGAAAAATCATATAACCATGATGAAACTTTTAAAGAATTCGTTAAGAAATATTCAAAAACTTTTAAAAGAGCCTGTTCCTCAGCAAAAGCCATACACATTAAAAATAAAATAAAATCTTCTGGAAATAAAATTAAAACAACTTGGAATATTATTAATTCAGAAACGGGAAGAACGACAATACGGAATCGTGACTTCCATCTAAAAATCAATGATGTAGATATTAAGGCAGCAGTGTAGTATTTCACTGAGTTTGAATTATTTTTCACTAATATTCCCATTTTAACAACCAAAACTCTGTCTTCGTCATCCTCCACTTCTGCTTACTCAATACTTAAAGAATGTGTACCAGAATGTGACAAACTTTTTGAATTCACAATTATTACTGCTAAAGACATTATAGAATCTTTTAGAAATCTTGTTGTAAAGAAAACTGCTGACCTTTGGGGATTATCAGTACATACCATGTCTTCAATAATTGATGTTATTTCACCCTTTTTAGCAATCGTTTTTAACTCTTGTGTTGCATCTGGTGTTTTTCCTGATCTGATGAAACTTAGCAAAGTGATTCCACTGTTCAAATCTGGCAGTACAACTGATCCCACAAATTTTCGGCCTATTTCGATTTTACCATCATTGAGCAAAATCTTTGAAAAAATAATTTTAAAACAAATGTTAGGACATTTCAATGCACATAATTTACTTCATCTGAAACAGTTTGGTTTCACAAAGGGTCGTTCAACTACAGACGCGGGCGTGGAATTACTGAAGAGCATATTCGAGGCCTGGGAGGAGTCGCAAGATGCTCTTGGCATTTTCTGCGACTTGTCCAAGGCCTTCGATTGCGTACATCATGACACACTCATCAGGAAACTGTACCACTATGGTATGAGGGACAAGGCCCTTGACCTTCTGACTTCTTATCTGAACAACAGAATTCAGAGAGTCGATGTTAATGGCAAGAGATCTGCAGGATCTGCGGTCACCATGGGCGTTCCGCAGGGTTCAATTCTAGGTCCTTTCTTATTTCTAATTTATATAAATGACTTACCTTACCACATAAGGGATAATCACAAGATCGTCTTATTCGCAGATGAAACTTCCTTCATTTTTAAAATTAAACGTCAGTTAGTCAACTATGAACAAGTTAACGATGCACTCTCTAAAGTTGTGCATTGGTTTAATGTAAATAATCTTCTCCTGAACGAAAAAAAGACTAAACTCCTTAGATTTTCAACGCCAAATGTCAGGCAGCGAACTACTAATGTTCAAGTTAATGGAATAGAGATGGACCCTGTAGAGTCGACAGTTTTTCTTGGAATAACTATTGACGGTAAATTACAATGGGGCCCACACATAGAAAAATTGTCAGGAAGGCTTAGTTCGGCCGCTTATGCTGTTAAAAAAATTAGACAGATAACTGACGTAGATACAGCCAGAATTGTTTATTTTAGTTATTTTCATAGTCTTCTTTATGTCTTATGGGATTCTTCTCTGGGGAACCTGTGCGGACATTAATACTATCTTTGTTCTACAGAAAAGGGCTGTTCGAGCCATTTACAACCTAGGTCCAAGGGATTCCCTTCGAGAAAAATTCAGAGAAATAAACATCCTGACTGTAGCCTCACAATATATTTTTGAAAACCTATTAGGTATGTACACAAAAATATATCAAATTTTAAGAAAATGACCGATATTCATAGTTTAAATACCAGGAATAAACACAACCTTGCTGTACATCGCACACGTCTCCACAGAGAGTAGGTAACTCGTTCATGGGTCAATGTATACGTTTTTACAACAAACTTCCCATTGATATTCGAAACTTACCCATTAAACGATTTAAAAGCTGTATTAAAACCAAACTTTGTAAAAAAGGGTACTATAAAATTTCAGATTATTTAGAAGATAAAAAAGCGTGGGATTGAGCTGCTCGCTCTGCTAAGCTTTGCGCTGAACGTAGATAAGGTACCTACTTAGTCAAGTATCGCCACTAGATGAGGCTTATTGAATGCCCCCTAATTAAACATGAACCAATCGTCATAGATTTCATGATCTTCTTCCTTCATTCCATAATTGGTCGGTGGTTTTTATTGAAATAACGATTTAACTTAAAACTTATTTAATCTTCTCATCCCATAAAATATGAATATAATACAGCAGTTCATTTGATTTGATACCAGAGATAATTTTGGCGAGTTATATCTCGTTTACGCATTAGAGATGATCCAGTCAGTGTATCGACTGGTGCGAGCGTTGACACCAGGGTAGAAGGCATCAGCGCACTGGAAGCCCCATGAGACAACACCGACGATGATGTCATTGTAGTGAGCGAGAGGACCACCAGAGTCTCCCTGGCAGGCGTCCGCGCCGCCGACATCCAAGAGACCGGCGCACAACATGTTGTCGGTGATGTCGGGCCAGTTCTGGTAACCGGACTGAGTCTTCAGGAAAGCGTAACGGTCAGCGCACAAGGCCTGGTTGATGACGTTGATGTTGACGTGCTGCAACTGTTCGGGATATCCACCTTCGGACTGTAAAGTAATAGAAATAACATTTATTTAAAAGAACTCACAAAAAGAGCAGGTTTTCAATTTTGCCACGTTTGGTTTTGTTACTATTTTCGAAACACGTCTTTTCGCTAAATCTTGTAACAAAATTATTCTAGCCCAAGAAAATTCATTTGACAACCTAACACAAATAGCGTAATCTATTCCATTCCATTCAGTGAGAACAATCTAACTAACATAACCGAAAATTCATAATCATATTGACATAGGAAAAGAAAATAATCACCGAAAGTGCTCCCCAACCGATGGTGGTTAGTTCAGTATCGTCAGCAAGTGCGTAGTTGCTGCCAGGGACTCTTGCTGGCTGGATGACGTTGGAGTAGACGGCTGGGGTGGCCAGGCGGACGACGGCGACGTCGTGGTCCAGGGTGGAGGGGCTGTAGTCCGCGTGGATGACCAGTTGGGAGACAGCGTGCACAGAGCCGCCGCTAGACGCCAGTGAGGTACCCAGGAGCACGCGCCACTCCGTGGGAACGTCACCGCTGCGTTGCATAAATACAGGTAAGTGTGAAGAAATTTGACAATTTATGCGCCAAATATCGACGCACACATCGATTAGAAACTTATTTACTTCAGTCCAGTCTAGCATATTTAGGCAAATGCGATACTTTTTGTACCATCTAACACATTTCTAGGGCAGACAATAAGTTAGGCAATGAACCTACTGTCTGCTCTAGAAATTTGTGACGTGGGTTCAGACAATAGGCACACATATAAAGGGTAGGTACGTGAAGTATGTAACTAGAACTTACAAGTAGCAGTGGGCAGCAGAGAGTACAGAGGTGGTGGTGAGCAGAGAACCGCCGCATGCCTGGTACCAAAAAATGCCCCACAGACCGTACTGCATGTTGGACATGTATGGGTACTGCTCAACGCTGGTGGGGGAGCCACCGACGATGCGGTTGATGCTCTTGGGCACCGCTAGAATGAAAAACAGAACATTATTAGCAAAAAACAAATTGCATGTTGCCTGCCTCGTCAGTGTAGTGCTCGCAAGCTATTCGTACTAGCGAGACTGCTGATCGGTTTTGTCTATTGGGATTATTTTTCAGGATTTGTGAAGATATACTTAAACTGAAACCTGCTTGCTAGTTAACATTGCGATTTATTTACAGAAAATAAGTAAAAACAATAAAATAGTTTAAAAACTGACAAAGATAATTATGCTATTCAAAATGATGACTTATTTCGGGACGATTCTTTATTTTGTTGGACAAAATTACCAAACAGTTGGCCCACATAAGCCTTAGACCGAATTAACTGGACGTTAAGGAAGAGGCCTTTGCCTAGCAGTAGGATTGGCATGATGTAATAACTTAGCAGTAATTATTTGTATTAATCAAAGTAAGGTAGCTCACCGAGTGCGGAACCCAAAAGGGCTAACAGGATGACGACACGCATGATTGTTTAAGTTCTGCTCGTACTCTGCCTAAAGACCTAAACTACGTTCTTATATATTAAATGTTGTTATCCATTATCTTTTAATTATCAAGTACTTAATTATGGATTACCAATAAAGGAAAACAAATAGTCGTTAGATTAAATTGTTCGATAGGTAGGTAATCCGACTCGAGGTTCCTAATACCCTTTATAAGCTTCTGCGGTATGTACGGTCAGTAACGCCATTTTGTTTCGCTTAGGATCGAGTGTTAGGTAATAGGTAATACGGGCTGGTTTCCACAACTCCACTTCAAAGCGCGTATTTTGCGTACGGGTGGAAAAAATCGGTTATTCGATCCACCCTAGCTCGTCAAAGAAGGCCAGCAACTCCTTGGTGTTACTGGCAATATCGCGTAAGGTACCGAAGTACTTTACCCTGTAAGTGGCGACCACCGGGCAGTTTAACATCACATGAGCTGCTGTCTCGTCGATCTTCATGCAGGCCCAGCAGAGCGGATTGTCTGTGACTCCTATGACAAAGAGGTGTTTATTAAATGACCCATGGCCAGTTATAGCTGCTGTAACCGTACGCAGCGGTTGTTTAGTTAATCGGAGAACCTGTTTCGTGAGGCGGCCATCGATTGAAGGGATTGCCTTCTCAGCCTGCCTGCACTCGCCTTGGTCTGACCATAGTTTGTGATGCTGATCCCTAGTTCGTTACCTTACCAGAGTGCGTAGGTAACCGAAGGGGTGGCACAATGGGATCGGGCCCACTGGTGCCATGTTCGACCCCCTTCTAGCAAGTTTGTCGGCGGCATCATTCCCCAGCGAACCGCTGTGTCCTTTGATCCATTGAATGGTTATATTATTGAGGTCACCCACCTGGTTAAGGCGCTGGTGGCACTCGTATATCAGCCCAGAGTTCACAGTGTGACTGTTTAGCGCTTGCAGAACAGCCATGCTGTCTGAGAGTATACGTATCGAGTGGTCCTTAACTTCCCTAGCCAGAATAGCTGAAGCGGCAAGAGAAATATTCATGTATTCGGCCTGGAACACTGTGTTTTGGACTCCCATGCCTATGTGGATGCTGAAGTCCTCCAAGAAGACTCCAGCACCTGTACCACTACTTGTTTTGGATTCATCTGTGTAGATGCGCAGCTCTGTTGAGCGCAAACCCTCACATCGCCGATCCTCGTGAAGTTGGATTCTTTATTTTTTATTAATTATACATTGTTTGGGTACCCGGTCATTAATGGCTTTCGTAATGGGGAACTCCTTGCTGAGTCCCTCAAGCAGCGCACTACCGCCATCGTCGCTTCCAGCTGTATGAACAGGCGCAGCGGTGGTAGTCCCATCAAGGCTTCCTTTGCTGCAGTCGGAGTAGTCCTCATGCAGCCTGTGGTCGCCATGCAGGCCAGTCTTTGCATGCGTTGTAGTTTGCTGGAGGCTGTATCCAGTTGGGTGCGGGGCCACCAGACCACGGCCGTGATGATAGCCTATCATGGAGCGGATCACTGCGGCGTACAGCCATAGTATTATTTTGGGGGATAGGCCCCACTTCTTCCTACATTTTCCTGCACTGCCAGAAGGTGATGCAGGCCGTATTTAGCTTATTGTTTAAATGACTACTCCAGTTTAACTTACTGTCTAAAGTGACCCCGAGGTACTTGACTTCGTTGGCTAACTGTATCGAACAGTTTGGGCAGGCGGAAAGGGCCCAAAGCTCTTTTATGGGTAAACATGACTAGTTCGGTTTTAGTGGGGTTCACCGATAGATCAAATTTCCTGCACCTGAACTTGCGCCATCCCGAGGTGCTCCTGAATCTGATGCATTTTTTGTAGCTGGATTTGGCCGCATAGTAGTTGTCCCGGTCCTCATCCGCACATGTGTCCATGGCTCTATTCAGAGCAGTTCTTACCTTGCTGCGCTTGCGTTCATCATCAGCGCCCCACCAGAGTTGTTTACCCGGTGTATTCCGCGGCGTGGTCTCTGGGCATCTGCGTCGTGGTTTCAGCGTCTGATAGCTGTCTATATGATTGACCTAATAAGATGGCTTACTTGTACTTCAATCTGTGTCGCGTCCGTAAATGTTGACGGGTTGTTTAATGTGACAAGCTTGCAATCAAGGTTACGTGTGTAGGTGGCTCGATCTGTATTACGCGGGTAGCGCCGTGGTGGTGTTGGTGGCACACAGACCTGGATGTCGAAGCGGATCCACCTGTGATCTGAGCAGGAGGCCTCTTTGGAAACCGGCCACCCGGTGGTGATTTCCGCCGCGCTCTCTGTTGCCAGAGTGAGATCAATGATTGTGCGGCTTCGCCTGGTTACGAATGTTGGTTCAGAGCCAGTGTTTAGTAGGAATAGGTTAGTCGAGAATAATTGAATAAGTAGTCAACCAAGGCCTTACCCCTCTCATTTTACGTGTCCATACCCCACAGTTGGTGGTGTGCATTTGCGTCGGCCCCGATGACGACCTCGAACCTCGCAATGGCTCACGAGATGGGTCATGGGGAAGCGGCGCCTCCGCCTCGGGCATGTAGGCTGAGACGAAAACGATGACAACCTCCATGGCATCGTCGCGCTGTATAAGCAGCTTAGCTGCAGAGACATCTCTGCAACGGAAGTCAGTTAAGAGCTGTGTTTTAAGGTTACCTGTGACATAGATGCACGATCTGAGGTGATCGTGATCTGAGGTGAATAGGAGCTTACCGCCAAGATTGGAGAGTCCTTGTATGCGGCCTGCCCTAATCCACGGCTCCTGGATTAAGGCTATGGCCATGTGTTGTACCTCCAGCCACTTGCGAAACTGAGCCGTCGCGGTCTGACTGTGGTGGAGGTTTGCCTGGAGGACTACAGGCCGACGAAAGGGACGCCATCGCTGGTTGAACCCTCTTCGTCCCCCCAAGTCTGAGCCCGGCAAACAGGTCATCCTCGTCAAAGCCGTATCCCGGGCCCGAAGCCGGGGACAGGATCATGTCGTCAAGCTCCTCGCCCGATGAGGGGACGGCACCAACGGTGACGGCGCACAGTGGATCGAAAATCGGCTGTAGAAGACATAGGATCTCGATTTCTTAAATGTTATTTTTTTTGCTGGAAATGACTTTTGCTGATCATTACTGTTCTATAAAATGTCATATGAAGTAATTGTGTGCACAAATGGAAGAGTTATAATTTTTATAAGAAAAAAATGTATGGAGCTGACATGAAAAATGAGGATATCTCTGGAATCGAAAGGTTGGCCATTATATCCTTGCACACTGTTATAGTACTATTTATTTATGAATTTTTGACATACTTAATATTGCGGCATCACTTGCGATTTTTTTTTTAAAAATCGTCAAAATTATAAAAATAAAAATGTTTATGATATGTACATTTTAATGCTTAAATATGGTTATGCCAAGTGTAACTTACAATATTTTTTATGCTTAGACCAAAACATTCTAAGAAATCACAAAGTCGTATTACCTACTTTGTGATTTTCATTTGAAATGACATGGTAATTATGAATTACGTAATACGTAATCTTGTCTAATGCCTCAAGTCCACATTAGCTAATGATTAATAAAACTTAATACCTATATACCTAGTTAAAAGGATAAGTACCAAAACAATTTGGGGTACTCGCTAATTTAACAATTAGTGCAGGATTAACTTAATGAAAGTAATTAGATAAATGTGATACCATCATTAGTCAATAACAATAAATAGTCAAACATTGGACTCACAACTTCAGTTCATTTAGAGCATTTCTAATACTAACATCTATCCTACCGTGTCTTTTTACTCAGTGATCGTGAATAATGGAAAGCATTATTACAAATTTGGATTTATTTGTTATTCTGAGCAATCAGGATGCTTCGTCTTTCGATCATGAAATATTGTTCAACACACTTGTTATTCGACTGGGGTCTAGCCTTTCAGATGAAGACAGTGTTACCGTGAAAGAATTTTGTCGAAGATTTACACGGGCAGTTCAAAAGAGATGGTTACGATCCCACAGGAAAAGTGAAGTTTTTAGACGTGATTACAGTAATTGGCTTGAGGCAAATATTGACTGGCCAAACTGCGTGCAAACCAATGTGCTCATTCAAGAATCAACAAGTGAAAATATTTCTACTGAACCTGTACCTGAACCTGTACCATCAACTTCAACAATGAAATCAACTTCAACGATGACAAAAAGATCTCGAAAGCCGTTTGAAGATCTAAGTAACAAGCAGAAGAAGAGGCGATCTGATGAACATATAGGCAATGACCCTAATGAAGTAGCTTATTCAGCTGCAGCACTTTTGAAAGGAGATGGTCGTGAGGATATTGCATCTGTTATTGAACATATGCTCCAAAATCCAGAAGCAGCAGCAAAAATCAAGGAAATGTTGAACAAACCAGCTCCTTCAACAATAGTTTCACCAGAAAAAGCACTGGGTTTGCTACTTTCATTAAAACTATCGAAATGGCAATATATCATGTTAAGGGAAACGACTATTCGAGAAGGTTCAAAGGAGATATATCCGTCTTACTATAAAGTGCAAAAAGCTAAGCTACAGTGCTACCCTCCGAAGACATTTGTGACTGTAACGGATTCATTTGCTAAGATTGCACTACAAGCGTTACTAGATTTAACAGTGAACAGAATTTTTGAAACTATTTGTAGTCCTGATGCGATACAAGATAAACAATTGATATTAATATCAAAGTGGGGATTTGACGGTGCATCTAACCAAAGTAGATATAAGCAAAACATAGAGAGTGGTCAAGATGATTCCAGCATATTTATGACCTCTTTGGTTCCATTAAAGTTGACAGCTGACGGTGATACCGTATGGGTGAATCCAAAACCCTGCTCACCTAGGTATTGCCGTCCAGTCCAGTTTAGTTTTGTGAAAGAAACCAAAGACGTTGTCATAAATGAAAAAACTGCAATGGATAACGAAATTGAAGCTCTCGTTCCCTCAAAATGTCATGGACATGAAATTAGTCACAAATTAATGATGACGATGATTGACGGCAAAATTTGTACATATCTGTCTGAAGCTAAGTCAAATGCGGCCTGCTACCTGTGTTTGGCTAAGCCTACAGAAATGAATAAGTTAGATGTCATTGCGTCAAAAACCATTTCTTCTGGTGTGTATGAGTTCGGATTATCATCACTTCATGCCCGCATTAATGTGATGGAATGTCTTCTACACATAGCGTATCGTCTCGACTTCAAAAAGTGGTCTGCAAGAGGAGAAGGTCATCAAGAGTTATTGCATTCACGAAAAAAACTCATTCAAGATCGATTCAAAGATGATCTCAACCTTTTGATTGACATCGTTAAGCAAGGATCAGGCACAACTAACGACGGGAACACAGCAAGGCGGTTTTTTGAATTTCCTGATAAAACTGCAGTGATCACTGGATTAGATGAAGACCTAATACGCAGATTTGCTGTGATTCTGCAAGCTATCACATCTGGAGAGATTGTAGACGTGCCGAAATTTAAAGAATACGCTAGAACAACTAAAAATTGGTACTACATGTCATCAACCGTCCACAAATTGTTGATTCACGGAGGGGACATAATTGCAGAAAATGCTATTGTACCAACTGTAAGTCTTTCGGAAGAAGCTTCAGAGGCCCGAAACAAAGACTTTAGGAGGTTCAGAGAACACCATTCGAGGAAAAAGAGTAGACAAGCATCAAACGAGGATATCCTCAATATGCTTATCGTCTCTTCTGATCCTCTAATTTCTTCCACAAGACCAAAATTAAATGCCCACAAGAGGCAGACATACTTTAAGGAAACAGTAGAACTACTAAAACTTCAGGATCAGGAAGCTCCGACAGAGTTCTTAGAAGTTATATCTATTGTAGAGCCTGATTCTGAAGTGGATTCTGATGGTGACGAAGTATAAAATAAGTTAACTTTTATTGTTTATGTTAGGTTAGGTTAAGTTAATATTTTTTTTTAATAATTTGCTTTTATTTTTAATCATACAATAGTTTACCATTTATTGTTATTGACTAATGATCACGTTTATCTAATTACCCTCATTATGGTACGTATCCTTTTAACAGGTATATAGGTATTAAGTTTTATTAATCATTAGCTAATGTGGACTTGAGGCATTAGACAAGATTACGTATTACGTAATTCATAATTACCATGTCATTTCAAATGAAAATCACAAAGTAGGTAATACGACTTTGTGATTTCTTAGAATTTTTTGGTCTAAGCATAAAAAATATTGTAAGTTACACTTGGCATAGCCATATTTAAGCATTAAAATGTACATATCATAAACATTTTTAATTTTTTAATTTTGACGATTTTTAAAAAAAAAATCGCAAGTGATGCCGCATTAAGTATGTCAAAAATTCATAAATAAATAGTACTATAACAGTGTGCAAGGATATAATGGCCAACCTTTCGATTCCAGAGATATCCTCATTTTTCATGTCAGCTCCATACATTTTTTTCTTATAAAAATTATAACTCTTCCATTTGTGCACACAATTACTTCATATGACATTTTATAGAACAGTAATGATCAGCAGAAGTCATTTCCAGCAAAAAAAAATAACATTTAAGAAATCGAGGTCCTATGTCTTCTACAGCCGATTTTCGATCCACCGTGCGGCGGTAGGGGCGGCCGACTCTGCAGTAGCAGGTTCAGCCGCGGATGCCTCCGGGTTGTGTAAAGGCGGAGTGGACTCTTCTGCAGGTGCCTGCGGCAGCTGTACCAGCGCCTCGCAGACCTACCGTTCCGACCCTGGAACTTCACGAACTGCACGCTTCTGGATCTCTGACTGGTTCACGATGACTAATGAGGTGCTAGTTGAGAGAGTTAGGCCGGAGACTGTCTTCCTTAGACAGGCTATATAAGGTGTGGTCGTTACCGCACCACAGTTTGATAACACCCCCGGCGAACGGTGGCTTGGCGTTGAAGGTTGGCCCTGGGGTGTCTTGTTTAGGGGAGCAGGCCTCGATGATGATCTTCTTCTGGATAGCAGCGAGTACCTGGTCCGATACGTCCTTTTTGAGGATCCCCGTACGGTCGCAGGTGATCGTGACGACTAGGGTTGCGCTGGCAGCTTGGGCGTAGCTTCGTTGTTCGACCCTATTGGATTGATCAAGACGCGGCCGCTTATGTTCTCCACGAGGTGTCAAGGTCTAATTGAGAGCTCACTTGGCCCGTTGGCCGCGGCCTGATCCTTCCAATGGGGTCTCTGTGTCCTGTTACCTGCAGCTGGATCGGGTGTTAGATCTATAGAGCTTTCTTAGACTATACTCATGTTTCATACGAATATGAACCTTATTCTTATGGAATTAATGTATATAAGGTGAGTGGGGGGAAGACGTAAAACGGGGTAACACAAAAAGTCGTCTATGACGCTAGATTCAGTGCAATTTTTGCATAGATGGCAACATTGTTAAGATCGTCATTTTGTTACGTCGCGCAACTCAGTCACATACACATACACACCTGCAGTGAGTGGTGTGTGAAAGATACAAAATGTCTGCGCAGCGACTTGTACGCAAGTTAATTGAGTTTTTTAATCTTACCCCGTGTCCTGTAACTTTACTTACGTGGTAGGTACGAGTATTTTATTAGAATGTCTACTCATAATTTTTAATTCTTAGTTGTGATATTACATCGAAATAATTAATTTATTACAATTTTCCGTCTTTACCCATCAATATTTGACGGGGTAAGATAAATATATACAAGAAGATGATGAAAGAAAGATGCAAAATTTTGTTTTGTAATATCTCGTTATTAGAATAAAGTCAAGGTAAAGGATTTAAATGATCGATAGTGATTTTTTATTTGGAGTATATAGTTATATAAGCAATTAAAAGGGAAAGTTTGAGAACTTCTACTTCAATCTTCCCTCGGTGGGGTAATAAAAATAATAATATAAAAAATAAACGTTTTATCTTTGTTAACTAAAGCTATTTTGATACTACAGGCAGTTCTGAGTTTTCAGGGCACTTCAAACTATAGACTAGTTGCCATCAACAACGTCTGATATTCATTTGAACGATTTTAGAAACTATTTAGAACTTTCCCCATTGCGTTTTCGTCTTCCCCCTGTTTCATTCTTGTTATAAAAACATTGTATTGTTTTTTTTCTGCGTTGCGCAGATTTGACAGGATCTTACCAATATGATAGAAAAATATACTCTTTGCTCTTTACTCTCTACAAATATAAATTTAGTATAAGCTAATATGTACTGTTCTATAAGACTTCAAATACAACACTGCTCATCTCATCAAAAACTCGTTCGATCTTCCCGCCACTCACCTTACCGCGAATTATACCAACATGGGCAATGTTGCCAAGGGAAACTTTGTGTACCGGCTGAACTAATGGTCCTTTTAGAGAAAATGTTTAATAAGAGAGTTGATGTTGATCCCCTTACCATATTCTAAAAGGTCTGCGTGACAACAAAACAATCAGATGAACAATTCAAGCAGCATTTTGCGTATGAGCTAGCACCATCCCTTGTCCTTGCTCCCTGAAGAAGGAATGCGCAAGGGCAGGAAATGTTTCTTCTACTTAACTACAGCACTACAAGAGCTACAATACTTTGTCTAGGACCATCACCACTTCAATCTGGTCTTTCGAGCGGCGCATATCAAGAGCGAAGAACCCGCCACTTCAGTCTGGTCCATCGAGCGGCGGATATCAAGAACGAAGATAGAAAGGTTAAAGTTCAAGTAAACGGCGTAAACTCATTGGGGTCTGAAAAGGCAATGGGCGTTCCTCAAGGTTCAATATTGGGTCCATTCCTCTTTTTAGTTTACATTAATGATTTACCCCAATTACTTCAAAATCAACCGAAGATGGTGTTATTTGCAGATGACACATCATTGATCTTTAAAATCAATCGACGGTCACAAAATCTTGACGACGTGAATAGCTCTATTCTTCAGGTCCAACATTGGTTTACGGTAAATAATTTGGTACTAAATAAAAAAAAAAAAAAAAAAAACCAAATGCATTAGATTTAAATTACCTAATGTTAGAAGTAGCGAATGTGACATCATATTGAACGGAGAAAAATTGGAATTTAATAATCAAACTGTTTTCCTGGGAATCACATTAGACGAGAAATTACAATGGGGACCTCACATAATGGTACGGAGCGAGAGGGCATGGGAGGCCGTCACCTCCTTCTGCGAAGCAGTAATGCTCGCGAAGGAGGAGGCAGAACGCGTGAGGGAGAGGCAAATTTCGCGCCCTCACGCCCCTAGCCGCCGCAGGAGACGCCCTGGGCGTCGGGAATCGCAGGCCGATTCCCGGCCACCGTAGGCGCGGGCTTGCGGACGGTGAGCAATGGGTAGCTCGCCGTCCGATAAGGAACAGGCCCGGGTCGACGGCGCGTTGTGTTCCACGCGCGCCTCAAAGAGATGTCAGCACAACGGAAGGGGTCCGTTAGGACCGATGCCTGCCGGGGTTGCGGGAAAGTCCGAAAGGGATACCGTGGCCCCTGGCAACGTACAGGCAACGGAAGGAACACGGGTGGGTTTTAGTCAGTAAGAGTCTGACACGCCCTCCCGCTCCACCCAGAGCGGGAGAAGTTATTTGATAATTTCCCACCCAAAAAAAAAAAAAAAAAAGGACCTCACATAACATCTCTTGCGGGGCGGCTAAGCTCAGCCGCTTATGCTGTTAGAAAGATAAGACAGTTAACAGACGTAGAAACCGCGCGATTGGTCTATTATAGTTACTTCCACAGTATTATGTCGTATGGCATTTTACTGTGGGGTCGGGCTGCTGACATTGAATCCATCTTTATTTTGCAAAAGAGAGCTGTCAGAGCCATTTATAATCTACGTCACCGCGAATCTCTCAAGGAACTATTTAAAAGGATTAATATTATGACGGTACCTTGCCAGTTCATTTATGAAAATATTATGTATGTTAGAAAAAATCGACATCTTTTTAATAAAATAAGTGATAGACATAATTTTAATACTAGAAATAAAGATAAAATAGATCAACCATTTTTCAGATTATCTAAAGTACATACATCTTTTATGGGGTACTGTGTTAAATGTTACAACAAAATACCTTGTGATTAAATGCAATTAAATGAAAGAAAATTTAAAGCTCATATTAAAAGTACACTTTGTAAACAAGCATATTACAAATTAGAGGATTATATTCAAGATAAGAATGCTTGGAAACATGCTGGTCCTGCTCCATAGGATAATTTAGAATCAAGACAAAATCAAACTGGTTGCAAATTTAAGTGTATATTTTTTTTTTTTTTTTATTGTATGACATTGATTTTACATTCTATGACCAATTCCTCGCACGCAGAAAACTGCTTTGAACCTGCCCGGCTGTATCGCAGGTTTAAACCCGACCGGTTGGACCAACGACCCGACCGATCAACCCGGCGTGCCGGCCGAAGTGCCGACCAGCGTGCCGGCCGACGTGCCGACCCGACGTACCAAACGATCGCCGAGCCGAAGCCGGTACGTGTCTTGGCAAATGACCCTAAATCGAAAATTTTTCACTTTTTGGAAAAAAATGCCCATCTTTGACTAGCTGTATCTTCGCAACCAATAGACGTAGAGTGCTTGGGTTGGGCTCAGATTGTATTCAATTTAGCTTGCTTCACAAAAAAATTGAACAAAGATACCTGAAAACGCGTCCTTAAGGTATATCATTCAAAGAACTGAAACAAGTGCCAGAATTTCGCAGTTTTTCGAGTACCATGGCAGTAGCACAAGGTTTTCAGGGTTGTAAACTTGGGTATAAACTACTCTCAGGGGACCTAACAACATAAAAGAATCGTAGTTACATGCGCGTTTGCGATGTTTGATGTTGTTATTGACTGGGCTAGTATTAAACGATTAGCCTGAGAGTAAAGTATAATTTCGCTCAATAGATCTCAGCCCGAGATTGACAGCGTGTCAGAAAACACAAGATATGAGGGTAAGAAAACACAAGTTGAGCGTGTAGTTATAGCTTGACGTGCTATCCACAACTTTTTTTTTTTTTTGCTATCTTGGATCCTTCAAAGGCGCCCAGGCTTTGGGGATAAGACCGGGGAGTTTGGGATTCTTACCTCACTAAAACCACCCCAGTGGTCACCATCAGCACATTCAAGGAAGGCGGCACCGTTATACCTCTCAAAAGACCGATCTGAAACCCTCCAGGCCAGGGGCCGTATTATGAAAATCTAAAGCCCATCACAGACGTTGCTATAATATATATTACAGCAAGACATATTACGATATGTTCTATGTTCTATGTTAGGGGGTTTGGTTTCCGCACTTAGTCCGTCAGATGGACCATTGTGCGTGGGCCATAGCGGCGATATATTTATGATATATTTTTTTGATTTACGATATATTTTTCTTAGTAATCTTTGAGTGACCTCAGACGGAGCTATAATATAATTTCTAGTAGGTACGCACCAAAAACTACGCAAAAAAAGCAATAGCAAAGTATATTAATATATATTATAGCTACGTCTGTGACGGGCTTAATTAATGCTATCATTTTTCCAGTGTCAGAGAGAGACGGAGCTATACATGACCTATAGCACCATCCCTTTTTCGCAACGGAATCATGATGCATTAATACTTCATAATAAGAACCCTGGTTCAAAACTGGCAGAACTTTATAACTCATTACCAAAAGATATAAAAAATACGCAATCGTTATCACTATTTAAAAAGCTACTAAAGTGCCACATCTTCAAGGGTCATAAAATAAAATAACCAATTCAACTAATTAACTGATTTGCCTCTAGTGTAAACGATTCTTTAGATTTCATTCAAACATAAAAACAAAGATAACGAGTCACCGCACGTCAACCGCGTCAACGCGCCGTACGGCGGTAGACAATGCAAAACTTTAAACAATTTACCTTCATAATATTCGTAATGTTAACACTCTAAGCTCCTATTACTCCTGGAAAACAAAAATGTATAAACTAATATTTTTTTAGTATTTATTTCTGTATAAGTGATTTGTAATCTTTAGAAATAAATGAATTCAAACCGTTATACTTAGGTACTGGTTTTGTTTCCACTAACGTGCGGTCGACTGTACCTAGATCGAGTATAAATGACGTAGGCATGCAAAGCAGGCGGCGGAGAGGGAGAGAGAGCGAACCTCTCACTCCATGGGTGTCCTCCGCGTTCCAGAGCTCGGGGCTCTTCCGGCTTTCAGAGTCCGGTATAACTCTCCGTCCCCCAGACGGATCCAGAGAACAGTTGGTAATCCATTAAGGGTTCTTTTGTTTCCTTTTGAGATACAGAACCTTAAAATTAAAGAGAACAAAGAAACGGCACGAGCGGAGGAACCCTAAAAAATAATGAATTAGCCTTTAATGACTAATCGGAGATTTTATGATAATACTTATTAATACCATTCATTATTTACCTACAGCTACGGCTGTTACTGTGAATTTCCGAACCGTTAAGCTCTCTATTTTTGTGTTAGGCGTTTTCAGATATTTCTTTAGTTCTGAATATTTTTACACCTATATTTTATTTTGAAGCCAGGGAGGTACCTACAGCCCTTTGCACCCCCCTCACGGCACCCATGGTCTTGGTACTCATTCCCTCAGACCAGGAAGTGTTACAAACCCCAAACTATTTCGTGAGTGCCTGTTATTTGTAACCAACTTCAAAAAACCAGCCAAGTGCGTGTCGGACCACGCACAATGAAATCCGTAGCATGGGTTCCGTAGTTGGGGTGAATTTATCCCAAGAACTAACTTAAAAACATGAAAATCATGGTCTCCCATACATTCCAACAGCAAATATAAGCTTGTAGGTACGCACAATATTCAGAGATTTACCATATTATTTTAAGACCATAGACTTCTTATAGGTTTTCCTGTTTTCTATGAGTAAAGAACCATCTCTGTTTTTTTTATTATTTTAGGCTCAGTAGTTTCGGAGATAGGTACAGTTTGCAAAACTTTTCAATTTGCCCCCAAAAGGGATCAGGGAGGGGCATTCAAATTCATTTATTTACGTAACACGTCCGTGTTTGGGGCTCGTGCCTAAGTAATAACAGCCACACGATTCAATCCATCAGGTTAAGCTATGCTTGTCAGGGTTGGTCTGTGGATGGGTGACCATCTTAACATACCGAAACTCCTCCGTGCCTCGGAAAGCACGTTAAGCCGTTGGTCCCGGCTGTCATTCGTGGATCTTTGACAGTCGTTACGAGTCGTCAGAAGCCCGAGTCTGACAACCAGTCTCACCAAGGGGTATCGTATTACCCAGTTACTGGGTTGTGGAGGTCAGATAGGCAGTCGCTCCATGTAAAATACGGTATTCAGCTGCCTCCGGTTAGACTGGAAGCCGACCTTAACATAGTTAGGAAAAGGCTAGGCAGATTGACACGTCCGTGTTTGGGTCACAGAAATTCATGTGTACCAAATTTCAACTAAATTGGTCCAGTGGATTCGGAGCAAATGGGCTGTGACAGACGGACAGATAGACATACGAGTGATCCTATAAGGGTTCCGTTTTTTTCTTTTGACGTACGGAACCCTAAAAAGAGGTAGGTTTTTATGGTATTCGACGTGTTTTCTCTAAGTAGATATATTCACAGCTCCGCTCGGGAAGTCGGTGTTTCACATTGCCGCCGAACTGGACCGCACATCTATTTCGCTGAAATCTTTACCTATCATGGTGTAACGTCAAAGGTTACAATACAGCCGATGAATCATGGCCGGTCTGAACATAGGGTCTCCGAACTTTCGCGCAAGTATTAAACTCCATTGATCCCCATTTGGTTCCTAAAAAAAAATATTGCGCAAAGTTCGGACCGGCCATGATTCATTCATTCGTGTTGCATCTTTAACTTTCATGTTTCTATTCCCCGAAGAGGCATAGGAAATTACTACTATATTGTATTTTATGTACTTCGATGGCGCCCTTATTCCTACTGGTACCGTAGTTCTTAGTGATATTCTTAGGTTCTGACGAGTTCATTTGTTTCGCCGGGTTGTTTCAAGTGTTTCAAACCTAAACCAGCTACAATCAGTGCTATTATTGCTCGTTCCTCCTAGAGGTAAAAGGCAGTCTCTGCCCTGCGGTGGTTCGATAGTTTTTTGTTTAGTTAGATAACTTTTAAGCTCAAAACACACACAACGGGTGCGTCTCGGGCGCGGAGCGGGTCGGGAGCGAAAGCCGCGCACGCTTTTCGTGTGCTGACATTCATATAATACAAGAAATTACAATATAAACAAGCCCGCCGTACTGCCGTCCCGACCCGCGCCCGACACGCACCCGCTTTGTGTGTGTTTAGTGCTTTATCTGAAGAATAAATATGACACTGACATAATTACTTTCTATACAAAAGATGTCAAACTGGAATATTTATTCCTCAGATAAAAGTTATCTGACTATTGAAAAATCAGCCCTTAGCTTCATAGGTCTAGGTGGTAAATAAAACAAACTTCTGGTATATAAGTTTTATTGGAATGTCCTTTAGAATACGAACAAATTATCTAAGGGAAATAATATCTCTAAATTGAACCTTTAAGCTGTTACGAGGAAACAATCCAAATTTCAAAAATATGGAGGTTAAATGTAATCGCTTTGGTTACTTACTTGTCGACAGTAAACATTAGGCATCACGACATAAGGAATTGCTCAGATTTTGTTAAAATTTAATGATTTAATTAACAACACAATTAAGACTTTATGGAACTTTGCTAATTTCTACAATTTGACAAAGTCTGCGCAAGCCTTTATGTGATGACAAAAGAAATAATAACTCAGTTATACCTTAAACTTGAGTGGTGGGAAAAGCTTATATTAAATTCATACTTCGAACACGGATTAGGTACGTACCTATCTTTGCAACGAACTAGGAAATGGTATCTAGCACAGTCAGTACTTGCTTCATCAGTCGATATTTATAACTTTTAAAAGTAGGTGGAACAGATAATTTTGCTTTTGCAGATACCATTTACTAATTAGAGTATGTACAATTTCATCGTCTGTCTTATATACAATAATTAAGTTAAAATACGTTAGGACTATCTTTACGTACAAAAAAATAAAAGTAGTATCAAAACTCAACAGTAACTACGTCAAACCACAGACTAAAATTCAGGCAGGAATATTCAGAATAATTGACGAAGACAACATTTTATAACGACAAAATATTTGTAGATTGTCTATAAACTCTGTATGTGGCTCAAAATCGTCGACATGAAAGGTAACAACTCATGGAAACAATTTTATTTGGCTGAATAATACTACTTGCATATTTATCTTACTTTTGGTTATTTTCATTTCTACAGTAAAAATGCATTCTAATACCCATTTTTTTATTTCCACGGAGCAGACTTTCCGGGCCCTTGATATAACATAAAAAATAATTTATATGGTGTCATCACATATGTGTACTTACATCAATTTAATGCAATACACACTACAATCTTAGTATAATTTCAGTTACTAAATCTTTCTCCAAAATGTGAACTTCGTCAAAGACTTAAGGTAGGCAATAAATTTAAGAGTACACTAGTCGACGGCTCGTACTCGTTGGTGGGCGTGACTAATATGCATGTTTATTAGTCTAATTATTTAGTTTTATTTATTTAGTACCTATTTATATATGTAGTTTTTATTTATTTATATATTTATGAATTAATTTAGTGAAATAGAGGATTTATAAATAAATGAATATATATATAAAAACAAGAGCGCGTAAAATTTCATGAACAGATCTTTGGGCTTATAGATATTATGAAAAAGTTACTGGATATATTTACTTAAAATAAAATTATATGAATTATTGCATCAATTTTCTATTCCTGTACGGTTTCTATTTTGTTACTATATAAGTTATATGGGCGTAAGCCCAAAGACGAGTTAAAAATAGTGTTGAAATATGGAAGTTTCGGAGCTCATAACTTCCAAAACAATTTTTTTTTCCTTTTTGCTTCCATACTGGGCTAGATAATGACAAGACAAATCGATATAATTTTTAATTTTGAATGTACACCGTCAAACAGACGAGTAATCACCATAATACGTTTGTATGGAAGAATTACCGACTAGCGTACCCTTAAATACCGTTTGAAATTCCGCGTTCCGTAAGTCAAAACAAAAATAAAATAAGTTACTTTTGTAATTAAACTGATTAATATAAAAGATTGCTGATTGCGCAATAATTCGGTAGTTGCACATTATATAAATACATAATTTTTGTAACTTTTTACGCACAATTGTTGTAATACATACGGAAGACTGAGATAAGTGCATCAATATTTCGTTTATGTTTCTTCGTAGTTCCTAACAATACGTTGTAGGTTTTGTTTCCCATAATTATGTAACAGGTTTATTATGTGAGCTTGATTAATTATCGATCGTGAATATTCTTGATCGAAGGAATTTAACATTTTTTTTTATGTAATCGGGAATCTCACTTCTTACTTTGTGTCGGCATGAATTAGAACGAAGGTAACTCCACTGATGATTATTTATATAATTCAGTTTGACAAAACATTTAATTGATGAATTGTTTCATGAAAGGTTCATTTTCGGAGTTTATATAGAGAATAAAGGTTCACAATACGCTATTAAGTCTCTCCCTTTATGAATAAAATTAACGCCTACGATAACCTAAACTAATAAAGCTTTGTTGGTGATTACATCTAATTAATGAGACTCATATTTACACAAACAAAGTACAACGAAGACAAACATTATGTAAAATCTACCAGATTATCCGATTTACAAGTCGGTGTTTTGATTTACGTTGGGTCTTTACGTTGAGTACAACTCGAGTACATAGCTGCAACAGACGTCGAATAAAGGTACCTTTCCGTACCCGACCGCAGGAGGCAACTGCAGGCGACGTGTCGCCGCGACACGACTGGTTTCTATAAATTTCTATGAAATGCCTTCCATAGCTAGCGATACGTCGTTACGGGCGAGCGATAGGCGACACGTGCAGCCCGACCGCAGATCAGTAGCCGCCAACGCTCGAGCGATAACACGTTTTTCTATCTTCTATTTACCGATTGGAATACGGGCTGCTGCCGCCTGCGGTCGGGGAGTCATGACTGCAGCGACATGACGCCGCGACACGGCGCTTGCAGTGGCCGTCTGCGGTCGGGTACGTATTAGTACCTTTAGTTGCCATAACCACAGTTCAAAAAATTTCATGAGATGTATATACTAAGAACTATGTTCAACTTGCGTAAACATTCTATGTATATGTTTAATCATATTTTAAACGAGTACTATTTGTGCTAACGCATTTTTTTCTCTTATTGTATTAATATTTGGCAGGTTTCAAGTCTGTTTATAATTAGGATTACATGCTAAACAACTAGTATATCTTACGTCACAAGATTAATCACATCAAATATGATGGTGGGCTGCAATATTCGCATTAAGCATACTTATCAAATGTGTAACAATGCATTCGTTTGAAAAGTCGATCAAAAATATAAAAGCCCACAATTTATTTGATTGATTACAAATTCTTAAACTAATTGGTGTTCATTTAAAACTTCGGTTCTTCTTATAACTAACCGTAATCTCGAAATACTAGTCTAGATAACTGTAATCGATAAATAAATTAAAGCCTACGTAGTATAAATATTGTATTCAATAAACATATATTAATAAATAATATATATTACCCATAAAACGTTTGTTATATAAACTGTCTGATGTATACAGATAGTTATAGTAAAACGAGACTTATAACAATTGTATCTAAATACGTCAATTTAATTGAGACAATAACGTCAACCATTAATACCATAATATATAAGGTAATAACAAATTAATCTACGAATACATACTAGTACCAACATATTACGTAAAATTACGCCAAAACAAACGCTTCACGAGAAGCACAGAAAAGGCACGAAATTCATAAGACAGCGCATGTTTTAACATTGTAATTGATACACTATTTATTTATAAGTATTATTATATTTTCATAAGAATTATTTTATAATTGAACTTTGTTTTTATTTTTCATTTTCTATAAGAAATGTAAGACTACAGCTACCAAAATGTCAAAGCTACACTCGTGTTTTTTTATAATTTATTGGGAATAAATGGTTTGCGGGTATTGAGTAGTATAAGGTCATAATATTTCAAAGTATTAGACAGTTTATTAGATTGTTGATTAGATAAACTTGCTATTGACAAATTTACCGCAATGTTATCTGTGATAGCAAGATATTGTAGTAGTCATTAATTATAATTATCTGATTTTTGTAAAAACCAGGTACAAATCAATAAAACGTATGTATTGTCGAACAGTTGTTCAACAACCTGCAATGATTAACAAGAACAATAATTAATTAATTAAAAAGTAGCAGTACAATCAGTACAATGTATGATTAGAAAGTCAATAATAACAAAAAGGACATCAAGCTTTGTATTCAAGTGTCTTAATAGACACATTCGTTAGAAAAAATATTTGTTGTTGCATTTTTATCTTTAATTTTTAACGGTATAAATAAAGTTTTGAGGACTGCAAGAATCTTGATATCTGAACTTTGCCATCTTTCAATTACGCGAGTAACAGCACACGAGGACGATTAGTGTTTATTGCCGTATCGTAATTTTTCACGATTCGTGATTTTTTTGACGGCGGCAATGATTTTTATTTGTGATGGATCCGCTGAAGCGTTCGCGCCCTGCCGCCTGCTCTAAATCACGAATCAAGTGAGAACATCTATTCGGATATTTTGACGAATCGTCAATGACGGGTCCCGTGTGAATGAGCTGCAACTGTTAAACGCATGAATGTTTCATTTTCAATCTCCCTATTAAATATGAACTTGTAAAGTTCCATTGCTCATACAGTTACAAGTTGTGAAAATACCAGGATTTTGGTAGTCATGTTGGACTGTCAAAATAAAGGCGTGCCTCACTGTCGGTCGACGGTCCTCTTGAGCCACTGTGTGAAGTGCCTTAGCTGCCATACTGCCCTCGCAGACTCCTCGCGTAGCCGCGCGTTGTGTCGCCGTAACCGACGGACCTATCAAATCAAAGATAATAAGTTAAGCCAGACTTATTTACTTTATCCTGTTTAAATTAAAACCTTATCATTTATTTACGTCATTATCAAAGATGTTTTAACTCGTGCACTGCTGAACATTGACCTATTGGACTGATTTAATCCAGTCTCTCTTTGAGTTGTATGAATCAAATGAAAATAAATACAAGGTGAATACCTATACTAAACACCAAAACTCATCGGTCATATAACGTGCGGACAGGACGGTGAATATTTAGTACAGGATTTCTAAAAACTCCGTCATAAAATTCTATACTATGTAAGTCTCGCTTTTGTGTCATCTCGCTCCCACGTATTTTGAGCGCGACTGCCACGAACGGTAGGGTGTACTCGTGGAATTAGTATGTACTATATAGTACAACTGTAATGCTTACAAGCACCGAAAAGTTGGTCTTGACAGAGAAAAGTGAAGTGTAGTGTGTCCTTTTCTAATAAGGTGACCATGCATTTACTGGAAAAACTTAATTAATTACTCCCGACGGAATATTAAGATATTCGGTACTCTTAAATGAACACTTTGCGGGACACTTAACAGCCCCAGACCAGCAGTGTCTCGTTAAGTATCCTTCATCCGATTAACAACGTTTTTAAATATTTAAACAAACCCTAAAAATAAATATTCAAGTCCGACATCATTATTTGCATTAATGTTTACTTTGACAGTCGTAGGTAGACGATTTTCATTTTCTAATTTTTATCTTACCATACCTACCTTTTTTTTCGTTTTTATTTATAGTGTTTATCAGTGGAAACTTGTAAATAGCCTTCAATTTTATATTGTTTAAGAACACTGTGTAAGTTAGCTGAAAGTTACCCGAATAGAATAAAATAAAACAAATACCTTCACCAAAATGACAGGGAGTTTACTCGTTTAGTATAATGAAAAGTGTCACATACTGCGAGAGGGACACACTAAAGATTAGTCCTTTACAAGACCATTCTTTCCGTACGTCCATTGGTAATGCAAAAGAACCTTTATGTCAAACGTTTAAAGATTATTTCTATTTACAATCTGAAAGACAGAAAGCACTCCAGATTTATTAAAGCTCCTTGTGTGTAATAAATCGGTTAAATTCTTTTAGATCAATAAAATATTAAAAGAAAACATTAAGGTCGACTTGCATCACAAATTCCTAACGCTATTATCTCCAAAAGTTTGACAGGAACAAAACGATGTTTTAAATTAATTTAGCTCTAAACGTATTTAGTAAATTGTGGTGCAAGTCCACTTGCAGGCAGGCCCTCTTGCTCTGAAAGCTACAACTACAATTTATATCACGCGTCAGATTTAGTTATTGTAAATAAGTAGCGTCGGTCAAGTAGCCGACGTGATGACTAGGAATTTCCTGTTTTCCTAGGAATGACTTGTTTTTATTTTATCAATCTAAATACGAATGTTTGATGATAAGGAATTTTGGGTTTTTCTACTACGCGTTATGTTTTTTATTAGAGCGCGGATCAATTTACTTATCTTTTACAAGTAGGTACATTTTAATCTGATCGTTTTAGGAGTGATTTATCAATCGTTAGATAACTTTGTATCTGAAGAATTAATATGGCGGTTTGACATATTTTCTATACAAAAGTTGTCAAAGCATAATTTTTATTCCTTAGATACACGTTACACACGTACCATCGAAGAAGTTCATATCTTTCACCGTAAGGACTATTTCTGCTTGCAACGCTCGGCCGCTATAGAACCGGGGCGGTAACAGATGTGGTCATCGTGTTCACGGGATTTTGTTTTCAAACTGCTTCGATAGTACATAAACTCACGACTTCTTCCCATTGGGGTAGTTAGAAACTACAGAACTTATAACATACACCTTTTGCTTCGTTTACGTCCATACATCTGGTCATACAAGTACGCCGCTGGTTGCAAGTACTACGTACTTGACCTTTCTGAAGAACATCACCAATAAAGTCATATATATATCCTCCTAGGCCTGTTTCGGCGTTTCCACTCACATCTGTCTTGTAAATACCTTTTGTCAGTCGCCTTTCTCACTACATCTATCTGATCATCTACCTCATCTCTGACATTATTTTTGTCAGATACAAGTTATCTGAAGGTTAAAAAATCGACCGTTATAAAGATATCAAAATAAAAATAGTAAATCAAATATTCGTCAGAAGTCAGAAGATAGACAGAGAGAGTGAGTATCTGCGTTGGAGGAGTGAGACGGAAGAGACCTTCGTCGAGCAACGAAATAAATAATGTTTAATATGGGAACGTAAAACCAACAGAACTTTTGTCTGCTCGGTATAGAGTTAAATTCAGAAGGTCAACGTGCTCACGTTCTCGATGTGGCTGAATTTTGGTCAAGGCAGATATAAATAGTAATTTGTCATCGACTTGACGAAGAAGATGAGGGAGAAATTTACAGATCGCATTTTTAATTTGCTACGTAATCGTTCCATACGAATATAAATATCTATGTCGTGGCCAGATCTTAGAATTTACCATTTCATGAAATGGCCATATCGTTTAAACGTCAACGTTTAATGATATGTCAGTGGACGTTTGGCCATATCATTAATGTAGGGTATCCACGGTGTAAAGTGTAGTAAAAATAGCCAAGTAACTGCGACCAACTTGGAAGTGGCACTCGCCGGCCGCTGCCGCGGCACCGCTCGCTTCGCTCGTTCGGTTCGCGCGAGGTTGTTCACAGTTCTAACCTAACCTAACCCATTTGGTCCGGGTGCCACATAAGCGGCGTAAATTTTTAATTTTTGGAAACTAATTTTTAAGTGTTATGTTGCATTTCACGCCGTGGCAGCGGCCGGCGAGCGCTACTTCCAAGTTGATCGTTTTCCATAATATCATATTTGGAAACCCAATAAAAGTCGACTTGTTTTGCGTGGTCACTCTACTTTGTTTGATTTGTTGTATGCCGCCGCCATGATGAACAACAAAAACAAAGCGACATCAACGCCTCTACCGGTGGATATCTAACTATTTTACGATATGATTACTAATGTTTGACTACATCATGAAGTAGTCGTGCGTTTAACTGTTCATATCGTTAAACGTTGAATATTCAATGATCTGGCCAGGCCACATCCTGATGTGACCAGTGGACGATGTTCATTTCATGAAATGATAAATTTTAAGATCTGGCCTCGACATCTATATAAATCAATCTGCCTAGCCTTTTCCCAACTATGTTGGGGTCGGCTTCCAGTCTCACCGGATGCCAGTATTTTACATGCCTGCATACCTATCTGACCTCCACAACCGTGTAACTGGGTAATACGATACCCTTGGTCAGACTTTCGGGCTTCTGACGACTCGGTAACGACTGTCAATCCACTAAGGACAACCGGGACCAACGGTTTAACGTTCTTTCCGAGGCAAGGAGAAGTCTCGGTATGTAAAGATGGTCACCTATCCACGGACCAACCCCGACAAGAGTAGCTTAAGCTGATGGATCGACCCGTGCGGCTGTTTTTACTTAGCCACGAGCTCCTCCGATTAACATCTAAAGGGTATTTCAACAAGAACTTTGTTTTTCAATTGGGATAACACCAAGAACGTGATAGTTTTTACATTTAGTTTTTGGCGGTATTCGTAGTTGGTGCTTTGGCAGTTGTTACAATGAATTCAATTTCGCTCGAAAATCGCATTAAAATAATTCAAATCCACTATGAAAATGATCGTTCTGTTAAAGTTACATTTCGTAAAATTCGTGATATTTTCGGACAACATAATCGTCCTTCTGAGACTGCTATTAAGAATTTGGTCGTGAAATTTGATTCGACAGGCTCGGTACAAAATGTGCCAACACCAACACTTGTTCGACCGGGTCGTTCAACAGAAAACATCGCCGCCGTGAGCCACAGTGTTGAAGAAGATCAAAATTTCGACCATTCAAATCGCCGTAGATTCGCTCAGTTCATTCAGGAACAACCTGCTGGTTTATCTGAAAAAAAAATTTTTTTCAGACGAAGCCCATTTTCATTTGTCAGGGTACGTCAACAAGCAAAATTGCTGCATTTGGGCTTCTGAAAATCCTAAAGCAATTATTGAGAAGCCTTTGCATGCTCAACGTGTCACTGTGTGGTGCGCTATGTGGTCTGGAGGCGTTTTGGCCGTTTTGTATGCGGTAACAGTCAATGGATCACGCTATCGCGAGATGTTAACCACTAAATTTTGGCCTATTATTGATGACATGGATATCACTGAAATGTGGTTTCAACAGGACGGTGCCACATGTCACACAGCCAATGAAACGATAAATTTATTGCAAACCAAATTTCCCGAAATTCAGCTGTTAAGTGGCCAGCCAGATCGTGTGATTTAACACCACTAGATTATTTTTCGTGGGGCTATGTTAAAGACAGAGTCTATACGGAGCCAATCGAACCGATTGCAGCCTTAAAACTCAAAATCCGTGATGTCATTAACGAAATAGACCCTCTACTTGCCAAAAAGTGATTAAAAATTTTGATGAAAGAATCAACACCTGTCACCGTGGTCGTGGTGGAACATTTGCCAGATATCCTTTTTCATTTATAATTGCCAAACGTCACATTGTAAAAAAAAAAAAACCTCTAAATTCTTTGTTTTATTTTGTTTTAGAAAACAAAGTGCTTGTTGAAAAACCCTGTATCAAAGATAGATCTTATCTATCTATACATATTATAAATTTAATTCGCTTTTCGTATGTCTGTGGGATCGCTTTGTTCTGACTACACAACGGATTTTGATGCAGTTTTCAACGAAATTTAAAGAGTATATTCCGGAAGGTTAGTAGTATAATACAATTATATTTAACCTACTCAAGTGGTCGTGAGCGCTACTGCTGAACATGGGGTTCCATTGCGTTTTACCATCACGAATTTCTCAGTAGCAGGCCGGAGTTTGGATTTGTGCCCTGTTGATGGCAATAGGCTCATCCCCTATTACATGGGGCTTAAAACACAGAGAGGTCACTCCGCGGCCAGAAGATTTAAAAGTTACGCGATAGAAAGAGAGGCAACTTCTAGGTGAAAATAACTGTAGGCAATTAACGCTGTGCGACCTGAATTGTACTTTATTCTGTCGTAGCAAGAGTCGCTTTTTATTTAAATTATTTTGCGGAGTGACTCATCGGTACTAATCTGTGTTACGAATGTGGATTTTGTGGATGGCTACAAGAGTAGCGCAAGATCAAAGCAACGATGAAAGATACTATGCCTAGAAAGGGGGTGACTACCCAGATGACGACTAATAGAGAAGTATGGAAGAAATGCGTCATGTTCGTGAACGGGCGCCGTCAGTTGGGACTGGTCATCTCTTAGCTGCCATGGCTTATTTATGTTTATTTAAAATTTTTGAATGGTTATTCGCTTTTTATTACGAACGCTTTTACAAACATGCACGTCTTTCTACATTGTTCTCACATGCATAATTTCAACATGAATGATGTAACCAATATTTTGTATCAAATTTTTGATTTAAAATAGTTTCCGTGGAGTTACTTGCCCGTTCTTCTCCATAGGTACCTACTACGCTTTGGAATGGCTATAAGCTTCATATTTCTGACCGACCGATGTCTTGACAGTTCAAAAGTGCCTTTAAATGGTTTAATTGAAATAAATGCTTTGAGTTTGAGTTTGAAAAAGACCGTTGCGCCGACCCCAGATAAATTGGGATTAGGGCAAGAGAATGATAATGATGATGATTAGAGAGTGCAAGATGCCAGTCACCTCTTCCTCCAGCTGCAGGCGGTGCCTGTGCGAGGCGGCGGCGTCGCTCTCGAGCGCGGCCAGGCGCGCGCCCAGCGCGCACGCGCACGCGCCCGGCGCCGGCGGGCTGCTCGCGCCCGCCGCAGGGGGAGCTTCGGGCGCCTGATGATGGGAAATTATTATTTTATAGGACACATTTTTTCACACATCCTTCAAACCAAAATACACTAGATTCAGGGTTAGCGCCTCAAAAACGTGTCTGTCGGGATGGCCGGTCACTACTCATGAAACACTTCGAAATTGTTCTTAAAAATTGCTACCTAATTGCTAAGTTACTATTTGTTATCGTTATATAATTACAACCTTAAGTAGATAAAAAAATAAACCACTTTTTGAGGTGACCGGCCATCTTGACGTCAGGTTGGCGGTCATCTATGTGCTTTATAGAAACTACAAGGAATTAAAGAAATGTTCTTTGACCAATAATTGCTACCTACATATCTATCAACCTGGATCCCGTAACTTTAAAGGATAAAAAAAAAATGAAGTTGTGCCTAAAGAGCCTGCAAAACTAAAAAAGTATATAGAGCAGGCGCTACTTGACAGTACCAAATCAGTGCTATAACAACTGAATGCTTAATGTCTTACAGCCTTATTTATAAAAATCTCGCTAATCACTGCTTAGCCACTGTTTAGCTAAGCAAATGGTTAGCTCTTAATCAATGCTTAACTTTTCTTTATTTATAAACGCTAGTTAGCAAGTGATTAGTTGCGAAACGAAATAGAGGTGAAATTATGCGTTCGGCACAGATTATAACCAAAATAGTCGACTAAAAAACAGAATTTTAAGAATAAAGTTGTCAAAACCACGATTTCTGTATCTGTCGTGACTTTGACAGACAAGAGTCAAAAATTTCATCGGAAAATATAAAATTGAATAATATTACTTAATAAGTTTATTTCATTGTTTTTGCGATGATAGCAATGAAAATAATAAGCTCCAATAATTGGAGTAAACAGGAAAAGGTATTTATCTCTGAATTTATATCTACTTACTAATAATATAAACTGACCAAGTGAATGTTAAAGCAGAAGTAACAATGTTATTACTTATGTATTTTCATGTCCTTTTTGCTTCTTAACACGAATATACTATTTTAGAAATGTATGTAACTACTTGTGTCTGTTTTATTAATTCCTATTGCTTTTGCATCAGGTTTTCAGTATCTTTTAATAACAATTACTATACTTGTTTACAGCAACTTTGACTGCTGCTATGAGCCACTAAATATTATTCAACCTCGCAAAGATGAGGGAGGAGACCATGCTACGTGAAAACGATGAGGAATGCGAGTGGCATGACAAAATAATGGCACCATCTCTTTGGAGGAAGAATATTGGAAATCAAAAATAATGAATTTATAACAAAAAATTAGCTTTATTATGTATTAAAATAAATTGTTTTCTATAAAATGTCTCTTGTTATTTGTGTGACTGCCACAACGTGGCTTTTCTTTAGTTCGGGGCCTTAAAGCTAGCGCCATAACATGAGGGGCACATGGGAAAACACATTGGATAATCATTATCTCCGATGAGCTCCCTCACAAACTCATTCTCTTCAAACCACCTGAGCACCTACTGAGCCTCCTTCTGATTGAACTTTCCCTATAAATCCTTGTATAATGTGTACTTCGAAAGAAGAATATTATCAACATAACATAACATCACGCCTGTATTTCCCCGAAGGGTTAGGCAGAGGTGTTCCTATAGTACACCCACATTTCGCCAGTTATGTTTAAGTCCCATGTAATAGGGGGCGAACCTATTGCCATCAATAGGGCACAAATCCAGACCCCGGGCTGCTTCTGAGAAATTCCACACTGAATAAACCCGGGACCTCATGCTCAGCAGTAGCACTTGCGACCACTAGACCAACGAGGCAGTCAGAATATTATCTAGTAGGTATCTAATCATCCTCGTAAGGGATATAAATGAGCTTTGTAGGTCTTCCTCCGTGTACTTCGCGCCAGTGGTGTTTCAAAATTATTTAAGTATTTCTTCTAAGTCATTATGAAATCCCGTAAAAGATTGTCGAAATCCATATTTACTATCTCGATAAAATAATATCGGCACATCTCGATAATAGGAACTAAATTACCTCGAAGCACACATAATTCGCATTGAATCGACCAGCTGATTGAAATAAAATCCGCCATCTTGCCTCTTAGCATCCTCTTAACAGTGGACCGGTGGTGTTTAGTTTTGACAGCTACTAATCAATTGCTTAGCGACCTTTTAGCGCTAAATAGCGTTTATGAATAAGAATTTTGCTAATCAATTGCTTAGCAGTTGATTAAAATTTAAGAGGCGTTTATAAATAAGACTGTTAATGTTTATTTACAGGTATATATATAAATAAACAATTAATATTTTATGCCTTTTTTAACATTTATTAATTTACCTACCACAATTCTTAAAATAATTAAGGTCAATCGGGGGAAATGCAGTGGGGTAAGTGCACCGGACACTAGTTTCTAAGCTAAGATATTGACTAAATTTCCACCTCAATCAAAAATCAATGCAACTCTTAAATATTATTTCAGTAAAAGTGAACTCCGAAAATATTCGTACTATGTCGCACTTCCCCAACTTACCTTACCAAGTAGGGCTATTTTAATAGGCCACATTTGACACTTCATCAAAATACTTAATTGCAAGGACGGTAGACAATTTTTTTTTTTCAAAATTTGTGGGCCCAGTTGGACAATATTTTTCGGCTGCTATATTTATTTTAGTCAGTGTATAGTGCCACTAGTGGCAATCTATCACTAGTGTATAGATAGCCGCAAGTCGCGCTATATCATTATCGGTTGTAGTGCAGTCAGCTTGCGGAAAACTAGTACATAATTTTAAAATACCGCAAGCGGTATTGTTTTACGATTGCTTATAGTGCCGTCAACTTGCGGTATTATACGGTGTAGTCGACGGACGCTTCGCGGGGCTCCTATTTCTAAATGGTTAAAAAAATAACCTGTCCGAGTCGGGGTGCCCCAAGTCTCGAGCTCGCTTCGCTCGCTCTTGCACCCTAAGTTCTCCTAGTAATATTGCCTTTTGTACATATAGAAAATGAACCGTGTTGGTCTGTCTATTGTGTGTTTGTCAAATGTTAAAATTTACTTCTATTTCATTACTAGTCATGTTCTTTTTCATTCCGTGTGGTGCCGTACCTATTTCTCGTACTCGTTTCTCTCGTACCCTATTTCTTCCCACGGGGGTTGTAAAAGGCGACTAAAGGACTTACTAAAGAATGAGTAGCAGCGTTCTCTATGCATTTTTGACACCATAGTGCGAGCGCCGTATGCAGAACGTGGCGATTATGGCGTCGTGATTTTTGCATGGCTCTAAAACTCACTTTACCGTTGTCATGGTGGACTTTAACGCGAAACTGGGCAAACGAAGCGATGATAAGCTGCGAGTGGGGCAATTTGGAGTTGGACGTCGGAACCACCGGGTCACCTACTGGCCAGTTTTATGGAGAAGGAAAGCCTCTTTATGATGAAATCCTTCTTCAGAAAACGAGAGCACAGAAAGTGGACCTGGCAGAGCCCTGATGGTGCAACAAAAAATGAGATTGACTTCATTATGTTGACGAAGAAATAAGTATTCAATGATGTCTATGTGACCAACACGTTGAAAACCGGAAGCGATCGCTGCATGGTAAGAGGCACATTGAACTTAAATAACAATCTGGAAAGATTTCGACTGAAGAAGTCTACGGTCCGCCCAGCATCGATCCAAGTCCAAAACCCCGAGAGCTTTCAGTTCGAACTTCAGAATCGTTTCTAGTGCCTAGGGAACTCCGTGGACGATTATAACGATGAGTTCGTGGAAAATGTCCATACGGCCGTGTCCAAGATCCTCAAGAACCGTCGTACAAATCGAAACAAGAAGCTCTCTGATGCTACTTTACAGCTCATGAAGGCGAGGCGCAAGATGATCGTGCAGTCTTCATACGATGCGCTCAAATGCTCAATAGACAGATCTCTAAGTCCTTGAAAAGCGACCTTCATCACTATAATGCGAACCGTATTAAGGACGCTATAGAGCGGAACAAGGGCTCCAAGGTTTTTGCAAGTCTATTGGGCAGAGCCAGCTTGCGAAACTGAAAACCGATGATGGCAGAATCGTATCCGCCAAACCTGAACTATTGAGAGAGATCGAGTTGCTATGGAGAGTTATACACGTCAACCAGTAACCCCGTTACGAATGAACAACAAAGGACTCAAGAGCTATATTGACCCGACAATATACCGAAGACATCCCGGACGTCAACTTGTACGAGATTAGGATGGCTCTGAAGCAGCTTAAAAACAGTCGATGACGGAATTACGGCCGAACTCCTGAAGGCCGGTGGAAAACCCGTTCTAAGGGCTCTCCAGAAGCTGTTCCATTCCGTCATGCTCGAGGGTTAAACGCCACAGGCAAGAAACAGAGGTGTGGTGGTACTCTTCTTTAAAAAGGGCGACAATGCCCCGCTTAAGAACTATAGGCCTATCACACTTCTGAGCCATGTCTACAAACTGTTTTCAAGAGTCATTCAGTCATTCAACAATATGGGAGCACAATTCACATTATGACATTACTTTTGCCCCACCTATATAAACCTTTCGGAATACATTCACTAAATGATATGGAAAACCTCTTCAAAATTGTAAAATCTAATTCTAAAATATTCCGTTGCGTATTTTAGAAGAACAACGCGGCCATACAGACAAACACGTAAAGCGACTTTGTTTTATAATATTTAGAGATAGAGATTTGTTTCTGCGGCCCGCCAGGCTGTCGTCATTTGTATTGGCCCGTGAACGTTTTTAGCTTGGATATCCCTGCTTTAACTGTCAAGTAGCACCTACTCTATATTCACTACCTAAGTTGACAGTACGCGTTATTTGCTTTGCTATTTTAGTTTTGCAGGCTCTGCAGGCACTATTAACATCATTTGTTCATATATTTTGGGTGCTAATTAAGGCAGCTTCTTTAAAATGTAATTCTCGTCTTCAAATATATTTAGTTGTCTAATGAATTAATAGGTCAGCGACGAACTTTTAGTGTCTAATAAATGCTTTTCATGCGACCATATATTGTAAAACAAGCTACTGTTAATATGATTCAGCATGAAGATAATTCTTAACCAAATAAATTTGTGATATGTCTACACATTGCCAGCTTCTAATAAGTGTATCAACTGCATCTATAAAATAATGTCAACGTACTCTAATTTCATATCGTCACCTATCTTTTTAAACGTTAGCATAAGTAATTGATGAGTGAATCTACTGTAATTGAACATAAAATGGTATTTTTTTTATTATTATTGTCATCAAATAATGGTAAATGAAAGCTCTAATTTCATGTAGTCACCTATCTATTTATAATGTTGCCATGAGTAATTGATGACTTGACTGTTATACCTCCCCAATTGAACACACAAAAATTATATACAAGAATGTAAGTGATGGTGTTTGGAAACAGAGGTGAATGATAATAACTGTCGGAGTGCCCTAATTTTGTTACTGCGATCAGTTTCGACGTAGCGCTCGCCGGCCGCTGCCGCGGCACCGCCCGCTTCGCTCGCTCGGCTCGCGCGTAGTTGGTCACAGTTCTAACCTAACCTATTAGGTCGGAATGCCCTAATAGTTAGTAGTCATGTTCGTATCACAGTTATATTCCTAGTTAGAGGAACCGCTTTCATATAACTATATTACGGTATATAGCTATATCCTTAGGAATATAACTATCAGGGATGTTATGGAAGTCGTTTTACGGAACCGGAATCGGAGATTTTAAAATTGATTGATCGGAATCGGAATAGAGCTCACTCATTGGTGCAAATGGCCGGTCGCGCCCTTCTCATTCCCTGCGAGCGTTAGGTAAACTCCCACGCTTGTGTTGCTTATAATTTTCATGAAAAAAGAATATGATTTATTAATTTAGTTGTTTATGTAAGTTTTATGCGTAATTTTGAGGCTGTAATTTGATTTTATTAGCAGACAGATGTTGAATCTCTAAAATATATAAAGTAGCCCACTTACAACATTCGTCGCTGAGTTATCGATCCTAATTACTACTAGAAATTGTCTAAATGACAGGTGTCAGGAATGCATTATCTCGACATACGGACTGTAGTCTATTCTAGATCGAAGAACTCTTATTCAAATTAAAAAAAAAAGGTAAGAATTGGAAATGGAAATAAAGGTTTTCTGTAAATCCATTTTCAAGTTGACTGTGCTGACTACCTAGTATTTTAACCGCGGCATGACTTACTACTTATCCATTTCATGCCGATATGATAGAAGAGAAAAAAGAGCTCGATTGTTGAATGTATACCAAGCAGTATACATACTTATGTTTAGACAGCAAATGAGAAAAGATATAATAAATAGCTTACAACAGTGACGTCACTCCAAGAGTCGTTGGTGGGTTCGTTCGCTAGCGTTTCTAATGAGGGGTCGGTGTTGTCCAATGACGGGTACTGGTGTTCCTCGCAGATCTAAATCAAAATAAACGAGGTTGTAAATAAACAATATATTAAATTTACAACACAACACATACAATACGAGGCTATGTTATAGAGACGTCGCTAAACGAAAAGGGTTTTTTTCTTTGTATGCCATATTTGCAGCCAGGCACCGCTCAGAAGTGCATATTCTAATATTCTCGTAAAATATAAGTTTACAGCGTCACGAAAGTCATATTCTTAATAGAACATTACTTTGACTACGAGTATCACGCCATGAAGGGCGTCTTCACGACCGAGTAGTCTCGCAAGGCATTTGCTGTTTAAAAAAATAATTCAAAGAGTAAATGCATCTCGCAGGTAAACCTCTCCTGACCAGCGAGATGCGATTATTCTATTTAAAAAAAATTAAGCAGCAAATTCCTTTTTGGCTGCTTAACCGGACTTTCCTGTGGGTGTCTCAATAAATTAAGAACTTCAGCCAGAGCATTCAACTTACAAACTACGCGACCATTCGCTAAAGCACCCCCTGTGGGCCGCGGGCCTCGGCGGGCGTCGCGGGGGGAGGGCAGCAAGGGGTTAAACGGCATTTGCTGCGCGGAGCTGCTGATACAAAAGCACGCACCGCCCTTCCACTAGCACATCGGCGAAGGCTTAGTAGTTAGGCCCGCTACCACCTCGCTTATCATTATTCTCTTGCCCGTATCCCAATGTATTTGGGGTTGGGGCAACGCGCACCATGTCTGTTTTGTCCAAATTTCTCTATTAGTCGTCATCTCGGTAGTCACCCCTTTTTTAACCATATAATTGTTCACACAGTTCATCCATCGTTTATCTCTAGTCTTATAGCCATATACAATACCTAAAACTTTCCTCACGACATTTTCCTCATTCCTCCTCCTAATACGCTAATGGATTCTTCTCCTAATTAGGCTAATATTTTGACCATGGCAGAAACTGTTATTTATCTTGTGGTTATACGAGACAAAGAAGAAGTGTGAATGTGTGTATACCTGCAGCATAGCTCGTGTAGCAGTGTGCACCAGCGCGGCCCAGTCGAGCGCGCCGGCGTCCGGCAGCGGCAGGGGCGCCGCGCCCGGCCCGGCGCCGGGAGCCGCGCCCGAGCCGGGCCCGCTGCCGCCCGCGCCGGGCCCGCTGCCAGCCGGGCCGGGCCCGCTGCCGGCCGACCCGGGCCCGCTGCCAGCCGAGCCGGGCCCGCTGCCGGCTGAACCGCGCCCGGCCTCGCCTAGCTCCGCGTCCATCATGCGGATGAGGTCCTCCTGGTTATGACAAGAGAATACAACATTTTGTAACTTTTATAACTTCAAGAAACTGTACGAGGGTGAATCAAAAAGTTCTTAGAATTGCATATATATACAAAAAACCTTTTTGGGAGAAGTTCGACATTCAAATTAAAGAGTGTCAATCACGCAATATTTATGCAAACTGTCACTTGTTTTTGTCAGTTCGTTCGCACGGAATAAATTGTTTTGTGCAACGAGTTGCTAAAAACCCAAGATTATGGATTAAAGTGAGTTACGTGCGGTGATAAAATATCTCAGTTTGAAAAAAATGTCTACGAAGGAGATTTTTTCGGACATTCAGCAGACATTAGGGGAATATGCTGTACCCTATTCTACGGTTGCGTACTGGGTGGCTGAATTTAAAAGAGGTAGATCAAGCTGTAAAGATGACCCGCGTTCGGGGCGGCCTTTAACCTCCGTTACAGAAGAAAATGTCAAAAAGGTTGAGAATCTGGTTTTGGAAGACAGAAGAATAACTATAAAACATATAGCTGAGATGATTGCCATTTTAATTCACTGGGGTTTAAAAAAGTGTCGACAAGATGAGTGCCACGAATGTTAACCTACGAAAACAAAAAGCGACGTTTGGAAATTTCTAAGCGTAATTTCGAAATGTTCCAGCGTGATTTGGATAATTTTTGCCGTCGCCTTGTCACCATGGATCCACCATTTCGATCCTGAAACTAAGAGACAAAGCATGTCTTGGAAACGACCATCCTCTCCATCCATTAAGAAATTTCGAGTTGCTCCTACCGCTGGCAAAGTTATGGCCTCAGTGTTCTTGGATAGTGAAGGAATCCTTTTTATTGATTACATGCCAAAAGGCCAGACGATTACTGGACCCTATTATGCAAATTTAATCCCAAAAGTGCGTGAAGCGAAAAGCAAGTGTAGAAACGCGTTATTCTAAATGCATGTAGAAAAAAAAAATTGTTTAAATCTTTGCATTTTTTAATATTGATTCCAATAATTTTTTGATTCACCCTCGTATATGTGCATCGTTTGTCATGTGGTCGCAAGCGCTAGCTAGAATGGGTCCTTTTATTTTATTTTCTTTATTTAGACAACCAACAGTGATACATATAGTATGTTATAGAGTATATGTGTTACAGTATTGTATGGCTAATAATAGGTTTCCCCGTATAACTAGGACAACTATGAAAAAAGCGAACCCACTACTAAAAATATTTAAATTCAAAATGCGGAGTTTTAGGTACTTATATGAGTTATAGTAAAGGCCTATTCAAACCTGAGCGGTATTCGCTGCCGCTGTGGGTAGAGGTACATACCGCGCGGGTTTCGCTCAGGTATTTAGTATCAAGTACCGCGGCTAGAGCGACCTGAGCGATATTTGCTGCCGCTGTGGGTAGAGGTACATACCGCGCGGGTTTCGCGCAGGTATTTACCTCAACGTTATTGCTAAGCGTTCTTCAGGGCATATGGGTTCTCGATATTTAGTGAATGATTTGCTGATATTTTCCTTTATCATATTTAATATTTCA
This sequence comes from Xanthia icteritia, assembly GCA_949128155.2. NCBI lineage: Eukaryota > Metazoa > Arthropoda > Insecta > Lepidoptera > Noctuidae > Xanthia > Xanthia icteritia. The sequence goes on from OX421930.2 coordinate 12,533,470, forward strand.
TCGAAGTTCTCAGTCGTCATTCTGAATGCATTAAAAAACCGATCTTCATCCAATCTTAATCTTTGATATAAAGTGTGGAATTCCCCATGAATTCGGTGTTGTCTGTTGATGTCATGGATCCAAATTCTTTTCTTAACTGGTGAGTCAATTAAGGCTAATAAAAGTAAAACTTCCTCTTCATCACTATCCATCACTCAAATCAGATGCTCTGCAGAAATTATGTGACTTACGTGTATATTCTTTGGCGACTCAGAAATGACTAACTGGCGAAAATTTCTTACCTCTCTGAGTGAAACTCGACTACCGCGCGTTATTCTACCCACAAGGATAGCGAAATCCGTTTTGGTGTGAACAGTAATATTACCGCATACGCATACCCACTGGGTTTTCTCTGCCGCAGACGGTAGCGAATACCGCTTAGGTCTGAATAGGCCTTTAAATTTAGAAGTTTAAAGAAAAAAACTGTTTGAGTAGTCAGAAAAAAAGTTTAGACTATTAAGAGATTAGTTGCTTGTCATTTGCCTTCCGTTTGTGGTTTTTATAATTTGTTTTTTTTTTGTCATGTGTTCACGTTACTGACAAATGCGTGCACTGACTGATCTAGTTTCAAGTCCAGACATAATATTGGTTAGGTCATTGTGAGGAATGCAGATTAGTGTCTGAAATGGTATATTGAGAACACAGATTTGAGTGGACCTGCCACTCAAATCTTTGTGGTTCTCTTCTCACAATATTATGTGAAGTTCATAAAAAATAGTCTGAAATGGCCTTTTGAGGAAAGAACCACACAGATTTGAGTTAACCTGTCCAGTCAGTGCACGCATTTGTGTAGCTCGTGTTAGTAATTGTGTAGCTCAACTCAGAACTTAAGGAGCTCAACGACTCGGCGACCCAAAGAAAGGACATTTGGGTAGGCCGCATAAAATCCTCAAACCGCCAGACCATTATTAAACTAACTGGGAAAGAAAACAAGAAAATTTAAAATACGACCCACGTTCACAATAATTAATTTGTTGTATTAACTTTGCAAAGTAAATATTCATGTCATTAATGAGCAAATCTGAAGAATCGAGTCGATCTTCGATACGAATCGAGTACGATTAAATAAACTTAATCTTACCTACCATCACTCAAAATAAAATAATTAAAATATTCATTAAAAAAAATCGAGATAGCGTCTCTGAAATTGAGAGCATGGGGTGAATTGAGGTGGGCTGATGTTTTTGCACGCAAGTGTATTTGAACTCACCGTAAGTGACGATGTATTAGCAGAGGCACGCTTATGCCTCGAATGTCGGGGCGAGGCCGCGTCGTCGTGGGAGCGGCGCCGCAGTGCGGCCTCGGGCGCCGGAGACGTCGCGGGAGACCGGCGACCGCTGCGACACGACCCGCCTGCAACATGACATTTATTTTATGAAATCTCAAGTAAGTGGCTTTTTCATTACTCACCAGGCATACGACACTGAAGATATCCAACAATGGTCCGAATACAAGAAATAACGACATAATTTATAGTCAAATATAAGGCCTAGTGCACGGTATAGCTAGTGCTGCTCGTGTATTTGATCACGTACTCACTATACACGAGCGGCACGTGCCAACGTGCTGCTCGTGTATATGAGCACTAAGGGAATGACTACACTAAACTTATCGACGCTGAATCGGGTTAAGCTGGTCAAAATGAGATTTATGTCCATGCAAAAAAAGGCGAAAAAGACGTCATTCACCTCGTTTCTATTCAACAAGTAAGGTACAATTGTGAACATATACGTGATCGAATCAAGCCGATTCCGCGTCGATGTGTGGTCGTACCTGTGCCGTAGCCGGAGCTGTCGGAGCGCGGCAGCGAGTGTCCGCGCTCGTAGGCGCGGCGCGGCCGGCCCGGCTGCTGCGCGTCCGCGCGCGCTAGTGTGTGGTCGTACCTGTGCCGTAGCCGGAGCTGTCGGAGCGCGGCGGCGAGTGTCCGCGCTCGTAGGCGCGGCGCGGCCGGCCCGGCTGCTGCGCGTCCGCGCGCGCTAGTGTGTGGTCGTACCTGTGCCGTAGCCGGAGCTGTCGGAGCGCGGCGGCGAGTGTCCGCGCTCGTAGGCGCGGCGCGGCCGGCCCGGCTGCTGCGCGTCCGCGCGCGCTAGTGTGTGGTCGTACCTGTGCCGTAGCCGGAGCTGTCGGAGCGCGGCGGCGAGTGTCCGCGCTCGTAGGCGCGGCGCGGCCGGCCCGGCTGCTGCGCGTCCGCGCGCGCTAGTGGCGCCCACTCCTCTAGACCCGCCTCGCACTGGCATTTGGAGCTCGCTGCGAATGTTACCGTCACCTGTAACAGTAGAATTTAACATTTTAGACCATAAACATACAAGTCACGCATGAAAGCAATTCCAAAAAATAAAAAGTGCTAGCTGGCCTCGCACACTAGTATTTACAGTAGCATAAGACAGAGCTAGAAATAAAAACGAGGTTCTTTATTATTTTTCACAATGTTTTCATTTGTCAGCAGTTCATCACAGAAGTCACAATAATATATATTTGTGAAAATTTCAATAAAGCTATTTAGCCTTTGTGACAGATAGACGTCGGACATTGGAACTCTTTAGGTGAGAAAACCTAAAAAGTACATTCATTGTACATTACATTGTACATTCGATGTACATTCATTCGCTCACCGTAACAGGGTCGGATGTCTTCAGCAAGTCAACAAGTTGGTCGTGGTGTAGTGCGACCACGGCGGCGCGGCACACCTCTAGCAGCCGAGCGCCGCGCTTGATACCGGCGCGGGCGGCGCACCCAGTGCTCTCTACTAGCGTTACTAGACCGTCTGGTTGAACGTGAAAACCTGGGAAGGTAAAAGTTTTTAGAAACTGTGCAGAGGGGGTACCACTCATTCAGGAAGTCCAACAAATAGAGAAATGTCATATGACACACGTCACCTGTGCCCCACAGTAATTGTGCGCTGAAATGATTGGTAAGGCCCAAGATATGGACATGATATTATTTATTGAAAGGATAAGTTTCTGGTATATTTGTGGTGTATATAATATTTAAATAAGGCGAAAGGTGGGCGTGCCCCATTTAACCGGTTTTGTTTATGTCGCATATGAAAGGGAGCGATACCTAGCACATAGTAGTGTACCGGCAATAAACCAATTTTTCTTTCTTTCTAGATAGTTACCGAGCTGCGGGTGGGCGCCGCGCTCGAGCGTGATCTCGTGCAGCGTGTGCGCGTGCGCCGGCGCCACGCTGGCCAGGCGCCGCAGCAGGCCGCCGCGCCCGCCGCGCAGGCGCACGCTCTCGCCGCGGTGGTAGTACACGCGCGTCCAGCCGCCACTCACCACCCATCCTGTACACACATATAACAGGAGACTTACGGAGTTACGGCATATTATGTTTTAGTAACAGTACAATCCGGAGTCACACGTAATCTGTTCGATTTATGCTATAACACCGGATTTTTTATTTGTCTGTCTGTGATGTCTTGTTTGTAATTTTTTAGTTCATGACTTTATGTCCTCTAGAGGGCGCCATAATCGCCATATTCGACGTCACATAGCCTATAACCAGCGGACGATCAAGACGCTTCTAACGATACCTCATTTGTCAAATTATGATGAGTATTTTAGAAGTTATGAGGGAACAAATGAACATAAATACATACCGGTCAAAATTATAACCCTCCTTTTTGCTTCACCGTAGTCGAGTAAAAAGTGCAGGAGGCCGGAAGATCGCGGACTATTGTTTCGTAACTGCCGTCGCACAGAATACCGAAGTTTACTTCAGTCATTCAACGCGAGCGTTTACGCAGAGCAACCATGCGAGATTTATACATATTATGCCTACTGCAATTTGGAATATATGCTCTGCCCACTTCCCCAAGCAAGTTACTTACTGGAGACAGTGGCCATGTGAAGTCAAATTGTTCGACATGAGCGCTATTTTTATGCCTTTCAAGATCCGAATGCCGAAAATGAGTTCAAAATCAATATGAATGATGAGATGACATTCAAATAAATTGTCAATTAAATATTACACCTGTAGCAAGAAGCTGATTATAATTCAATAAATGATCTATTTATTTGAAGTATCCATCAATGATATATTATATTAACGCTTATGTAAAAGATTAAATAACTTCGTGACATAGGTTTTAAGACTCACCTAGTAACGAAGTAGTGGGTAAAACTAGAACAATTTGTCGCGTACTATCCTCAACGAACACTACAGTGTCAGCTGATACGCCCATGATGCAGTCAAGCAGGGAACCATTCGCACCTTCATCTTGTACTTGTACCTAAAATAATGATTTACCATCAATTACTGTATATATTGAAAACAAGGGCCGTACTTACTATGACGTGTAAAGGCGTGTACGCACGAACGAACATGAACATGTTGAATACGAACATCGAACACTTTGTTCGCATGTGCGTTAAACTAACGAACATCAAACACTGTGTTCTTCAAAAATGTTCGTAGCGATCCAATTTAGAATCCATGGCTACTAAGAGAGCGGAGCGGTTGAGCGCGAACACAAGTCTCACTGTGTTCGTGTTCGCTTTGCTAATTGCCGTCCACACGTATGAAAAATAAATGTTTCATGTTTGATGTTCGTGTTCACCGTGTTTTGTTCGTTCGAGCGTACACGCCTTTAGACCTATCATTGTGAGAGAGAGATGGAGCTTTACAGTGTGAATATCACCATTTATCAACGATCCCGTTTTGGTTACCGAATAAAATCAACTACAAGGGGATGTTGCTCGCATGTGTGGATAATAAAACTCACGTGAAAACACAGCGCGCCTCCAACTAATACGTCATTCGTGCAGTTTTCCACTCGCGTGATTAAAGTGCTGTTCGCAGAATTGTTGCCGCTTTTCATTAGTAACGATGAGAATATCGCTGGAGAAAGAAAAAATATACAATGATTATTCGTCTTTTAGGACTATATTTTTTATGAATGAATGATAATACTAAAATGTTACATACAAAACTTTTGTCCAGTTTCAACAGTGGTAGCAGTCACATAATTCTTCGCTAAATCTTTCAGGTACTCTTGACGGGTGCGCGTTGCCATTGTACTAAACTTTGGTGATTGAATTGCAGCATTTTCGCCGTTTATAACCTAAAAAATATAACAACAATTTATAATGACGAAAATTACATTAAATCCTTTGCTTTTTCTAAACAAATTTAATTTAATTTACTTACTTTACTTAAAAGTAGGTCAGTGAATGCTTCTCCTTTAGGGTAAATCGCACCATCTTTTATCGGAGGTCCAAATAAAGGCACTTCTTTAGCACGACTCACAGCTATACTATAATGCGTATTCTCTGTACATGGATCTATAGCTCTAACAACAACAAAAACATGTTGGAACTGAGAACGAATGTTCCGTGGTGTGAACGGCGCAGCACCGGGTTCCTGGAAGACTATAGTTACTATATCGTTGCCAATGTGACGTTTTCTCAACAACTGTTGTCTGTTATTCGGCGTATAAGGCAGCATAGTCGACACGTGGAACATAATGTCGCAGCCCTGGTACGTCGTAAACACGGAGTACAGTCCAGTGGAGTCAGTTCTATTGTCGAGCCCAGCCTTATACTTATCAAAGTCTTTTAATCGAACTGTCTGGCCCAACATTTTGAGAAACTCTACAAAAGCAGGCCCTGCTTCTTGATTATTGTACATCTCTTCTTCAGTCGACTGGCCACTCTTGCAGTACATGACTCCAACCTTATAGTGTCTGGTGACACATTGTTCGTCTAGTCGTAAAAGTTGCTCCTCTGCCCCACCATTGTTTATACCAAGCCTAAAAACGAAACAGGTCACTATTTGCCGATAAAACTAAATAAATACGACATGGGGAAGCTTTTGAAAAGAGGGCAAGAATTATTGTTTGGCGTGTGAGATTCAATATCCGTCTCCAAATTAATACGTACGCAATTTATTTATTTTTCCGTGTGACGCAATTTGTAAATTATGGTAATTAATAATTTGGATCGAGTTATAATCTAATCTCGCTTCTTAATAATTGGTGCTTGACATACCTCAAACAGCCAACTTGCAACTCAGGCGCAATGTATTCCAAAGCATCTTTAGTGTTGTAGGTTGCGCTGTTGTTGCTGGGCTTAGCCGTGGGCAGCGCATCTTCGAGAACGGAGCCGCGTAATGTGAGCAGCTCGGAAGTTCGCACGATGAGGCGGTATTGCCAAGCTAGTTGGGAAGCGGGCGCAGACACATCGCCACCTCCACGACGAAGCTCTACCCTCTCCTTCTTTATAGATATCGCGACGGGTCCGAGATTCTCATCCATTCCAAACCAATTTTGATGAGCTATAGGAAAAGAGCAATACACTTTGATTATAGCGCAAAACTTATAATAGGTTAAGATTTGTATTTCTGTATCTGTTTTATTTTTTTGTATCAAATTTATTTAAAGGGGTGTCCAAGTGGCTCGTACCTATCGGATAAGGCAATAAGATAAAGACTGTCATAATAAGTTAACCTGTCGTCACATCCTAGTAATTTAACTGGGAAGAACAAACGATTGTAGAAGATTTGTACAAAGCGATTATGCTCACGTTGATTGTAGAAGTAGTTCCTATAGTATAAAGCGCCGAGATCTTGGCTCTCTATTGGGAATGGTGATAGAGATCTGGCAAATGGGCAGCCATGACGCCAATGTGTGTGTCCTGGAGGGAACTCCAGCATAGAAATCCCGTAAGCGGCGCGTGGACGGTGCCAGCCTCCAGCCTGGCCGAGTATAGCGCCGCGAGCAGTCTTCCAACATAGTGACACACAACGTTCTTCTTCACCTGAAAATTGACAATATCATAAATTAGGGGCATGACTGAATTGACTGATGTTCTCACTGATTAGCATGCGAGTTGGTAGCACTTATATTTATGTAATCATTTTGGAGCAACAAACACTTGGATTAGGGATGTGGATTTTGTGAGTTAGAACATTTTGGCTTGCTTTTTGGTTAAATTTGTATACAGCATGCAACACGAAAACACTCGATTTTATTAAAATTGGAAATCCTGAGGTTTCCAAAACTTGACAATGATTTCAGTTTACTGCATTATATTTGCACAAAAATGAGAAAAAATCCTGGATACCTACTTTTATATCAATTTGGCATAACAAGACAACCCTTGTGTCCGGCTTTGCCAGAAACTTGTAAGATAAAAACATACTGTTATGAATCATTATGTTAGCTTGTAAACTCCACATAGCATATAATTGATTAATGGAAATTATTTAGTGATACATTGAAGTGTTATTAGAATTTCACCTACTATTAATTTTCACTTGTGTTAATGACAAATATTCTGAACAAGAAGCGTTAATAAATGAAAGTGCAGTAATTTTCCTATAAAAAGTGTATGTACATTATTCTGTGTTGGGTACAGTTCAATACAGTTTGTATCTTATTTCAATTTAATCATGAATAAAAGTTACCTTTCAAAAGGAACGTACTTGCAAATGGTTATGGACACAAATAAGGACCATTAAGGAGGCACCCTTAATGGTCCTTATTTGACCATTCCACCAGATATGCTACGTTGCTATGGATGCGTTTGATATCCACCAATTATATTGATTGGTCCACATAGCATAGCACTGGTGGAAATGGATTCAACTAAACTATGTTTTTATATGGGAGGATGTATGCTATGGATGGAAGCTATGAATGCGCGAGTGGTGCCTTCCCTACTGTCAATGCATCGCATAGCTCTAGCTGTGAATCTTCCTCGCGGCGGCGCATAATCATAGCACATCTTACTTGCTTCGCTACACAGCTTAGCATTAGTGGAAACAGTCAAATAGTTTTGTAGATCAGCTTTTACATCCTCGCAGCATAGCACATCTCTAGTGAAAAAGGCACCCTAATCCTAGGAATAAATGTGAGTAACTATTTATCAAGGGTATCAAATTGATTATTAGAACTTAAATTTACTTAATTAATTACTTAACAGTAATCCTCCTATGACTCATATTAAGAGACAGAAATGTCATAGGATGAAACTGATGAAAATGTACAATAAACAAGAAAAAAACTAATAAATATGAAATCAGTACTGACTGAATTGGGGTGCTCCAACTTAACTATGGTGTGTCAGCAAATTCATTAGAAAGGTTATATAATGCAGGTGAGTTATAAATAATATAAATGAACACATGAATGATAAACTGTGACTGGAATTGCAATAAAATTTAAATATTGAATTGAGATTACTTCTACATTTGCCAATTACTTTCACACATATAAAATAAACAATAAATATTATATAATTATTATAATCTAAATAGATTTCAATTAAATAAGAATTATTCATGTTCTAAATGCTATTATTTATTTTATTTAATTTGAATATTTATCCTTACTTATGTTGCTGTGCCCTTACAGGGTCCATAACTGTATCTTAGCTTTAAGCCTATTTGTAACAACTTAATTCACATTATGGTATGCAAATAAATGAAAGGAAAATGAAAAAAAGAAATGAGTTTATGCAGTTATAATCTCATATTTACTATTACTTAATTTAATTTCAAAGTTATTTAATCTAAGTATCTAATTGATTATTCTTTATGTTGGCAAGTGTACACCGTTAACGCATGACTAACTGGCTGTGCAGCAATTGTTGCATTCATTAATAAGTTATATTGAATGGAAGCATAAAATGTTTGCAATGTAGTAAGCAATTAGAACTAGTTGACCACAAGGAGACAAGTAACATTGCATTCATAGCTATTAAGTAATAAATATATAGCTATTATAAATGTTTTGTATTGTATATAAAAAATAACTATCAGCCTGTTGCAGAAATGAACTTTAACTTTTAAAGCTGTCATTAAATACTAATCTTCCATTAACTTGTTAAAGAATTAGACTCGATTTAAATGTTTTTTTTTTTAAGAATTTTTAATTAATCATTCTTTGTGTTGTCTTTGTGCAACTGGGTGTATGGGTGTGAGTAAAGTAACTTCTACATGGCAATTGCAATATCAAATAATTTATGTCAATTTCCTGTGTTTTGACAATTTACAAATAACTTATATTTTGCATTTGAGTTATAATAATTTAATACTTGTACATATAATAAAACACTTAACTCATTATAAAACATATTGAACATGATATGTTCATATTGCACCAGTTATTTTCTCATGAATTAAAGGCAACTGTAGAATATGTTAGAGTATGTTGTTTTGTTATGTAAACCGCTTGGCATCCTGCACCAATTGTAAGTCAGCTGAGGGAAACAGGCTATCATGGTGTGTACAGGCAATTGAGTGTCTTCCTGTCGCTACTTACACACAATTGTGCTCATAAAGTTTATGCTCTTACATAAAACTAACACATATCATACAATATTGAATATTAACATAATAGGTGAGGTATATTCAACTACTGTTTACAAGTCTTCAGTCAATAAACCAAATAATAAAATACATGGGTATGATTTGGAGAAAAACATGGATATTACTGTTTTTATGGTGTCAACTATGATTCATAAATAATACATTCTTCCAATAACAATGTCAAGTGTGAGAGCATAATTTGTGTCACCTGATTCACAGATGATTATGACTCCTACTTACTTACTAGTGTTGTATCTCTATGTATGTATTATGTTCATATTTAATTTTATTGTAGTTATCAGTAGGTACAAATGGGGATCTCTTGGCATAATTTTTTTAGGTATAATATAGTATAATATAGTTTGGTATAATGTTTTCGCATAACTTTTATTAGCATAATAATACTTTGGCATGTCGCAAATATTAGCATAACTATCATTTGGTCTCATTTGTTTTGGCATAATTTGGAGTTGCATAATTTTTTAAGGCAAAATATTTATTTGTCTATTAATCATGATCATGAGCTATAAATATATACATTATTTATTATAATTTGGGAATTACTCTATTGGATTAGGTTAAGGTGCGGCAGGGGTGACCCTTGCGCCTCCCCTGCCGCATGTATTATATGTTTTTTTTTTATGATTTTACAATTTTTGAGATAGTGAAACAACTGTCTTACCTCCTAATTCATTCCTGAAGAATGGACAGCTTTCTAACAACTCATTTGATCTTCCATCGCCTGTGTCTGGCACTGCATCGTCTCCTGGAGGCAGTCCACGAGTTGCAAGCAAAGATGCAGCAGATGCTCCTGTCGTAGTATTACGACGCCTACTCAGCAACGCTCCACGGATCTCAGCAGCATAACTAAGGTTAGCCAAGAGTGACTGGCAGTCATAATGAGCAAACTGTTTTCTTTTGTTACCATCCGTTACTGCAGAGAGGCTACTATCGTCTAGAGGCGGACGGTTCAACACAGGTGCTGCTCCACCCCACAATTTATTCAATTTGAGCCTAGGTTTTGGACTGGCACTTGATCTAGATGGTGGTCCATCTGCATGGTCGCTGGCAAGGCCATCAGCGATCCTATCAACGGCGCGGCTAAGGCCTGGCGTCTTGTCGGGTGCCGACACACCGCTGTAGCTGTGAACCATCGCGGGTAACCGCTCGTTAGCGCCTCCAATTACGTCAATTGAACCATGACTTCCGTACTCCCGTCGTAAGCAATTCCCCGAGGGATGCTCAGCAAATATCAAGTCAAGACTTGAATTGCTGCGGTAAATAACATCTCTGGGTTCCTTTCTTCTATTATCTGGAGCGTACATGGCATTATTTTCCTCAGCAACTTAGTGCATTTCCAATCAACCAAAGAAGTGCCAGTTGAGTTAAAACCCAATTTATATATTTATTTACACACCGATGTCAAATTATATCTTGGGAATTAGCACAATAAAGAAGCTCAAATGAAAAGTAAGACCAAATAATAAATCAAACTTATTTTAAACATAATCACAAGAAAATTAATGTACGAAATTGACCACCAGTACAATTACTATCACTTCTGTTGTTTACTTGTTACAAAATCACTCGTAATTCAACTTGAAGTCAATGAATAAATAAGATGAATAATAGTTTTGCAAAACTTGAGGTCTTGTCAGTCAACCACATAAAAAAACCATAGATATAAAAATACAAAATAGAGCGAATGACAAAGATAACTTCCACAGACAAAAAAAAACAGCACACGTACAGAATGACATGGCTCTACTAAACGATTGTGGCGAAACCGAGCGAGAACCAACATAATTATGATTTGCAACTGTACCACGATCGCCACCGTCATCGTGACCTAGTGGAGAGTTGGATATTATCGCGTGTCTGACAATTTCGCACCTTGGCATAACTTGTTATCAGAGTAAAGCGCCTACAGCGTCAATAATAATCGTAGCTCCATGCATCCATCCATGCAATAATAATCGTGCTCCTACCCCGTCCGCGCAAAAACGCGTGACATGATACGTAGTATCTCTATGTAGTCTGTGGTCGGGGAACCTGACAGCGCATGTTACCGCTGTCAGCAGGCCTAACATGACGCACGCGACAATTACTCGTTCTCGCGTGAGTAATTTTTATTTCTTAATATTTTGTCTCTTTTCTCGTTTTCTGACAGCGCCTCCATACAAAATAGTCGACTCCTTCTGTCAAACTTTATGTTTTGTCGACAAACCCTAACATGGCACCTTAGTTATCTCGATTTTTGACAATTGAACACGAGATAATCTCCGATTCTTCTGTCATTAAGTCGTATTTACTCGTCCTCGATTTTGACGACGAGAACGACGAGAAGAGTAGACAAAATTATTATACAAAAAATATCTCCAAACTAACATGGCAGTTTCATAATTGTAATTATTTTAGTCATCATTTTATTTTACAATAATATATTAATAATGAAAATACTTAGTTTTAAACTACTATTTATATTAGAACGACGTGTTTTATATGGATTTTTTCGTTTATTGTATTGAAAATATGAAAAATTATTATCTACATGTTGGGTATTAGGGGTTTATGGGTTTCATAAAGGGGGTTCAAATTTTCATTATTTTTGCGATAGGACAGACCATTTTCGAGATATAAGCAAAAGAAAAGAAAAAAAGTCGAGGTGTTGGTGTGAATTTTAGTTCATGAAAATTAATTTCCACACCTTTTAAATCGCAATTAAATACTTGGACCATCAGAATTTTAGATTTATATGATTTTAGAAATTAATAACTACTAAATTATAGTTAAGTTGTGTCACTTTCTCTTCACTTCACTCGAAATCGTCGGTTGACAGAAATAATCTAAATTTTGGTAATTTTTAGTCTAGTTTAGAGCACAATTAGTTTAGAGGTATTTGTGAAAAGGAAATCGGCACCATTGAATGAATGAAACGGAATCTCAAGCCGATGTTGCTATCATAAAAATAATTTGTTTTTAATAACTTGCAACATCGGTTTCTCGTCGCGATATATAGAAAGTGTCAAAATGCTTTTTTCGAGTTTACTCGTCGTTTACGGCCATGTTAGGGATTAGAATGACGTCAGAATCGTAGACAAATTTCGACAAAACGAGAAAAAGAGCGTTCTCGCGCTTGTCATATTAGCCCTGCAGGTTTCCCGACTGTAATTTTTCTGGAGTTTTTGTCCCTTGTCCACCCCGAAAGGGTTTGATTTTCGAAAAACTTTGAAACACATAGGTTTTGTTTTACGTAAAATTGTTTTTTTTCTAGTAGTCTTAAGTTTAAGTTTTGAGTTGAGTGAGACAATGCGTTGAAATTTTTAATAAGATTTTTCATACCAATTGTATGTCCCCCAGGAGTGAGTTATAGTTCGATTCAAACTGGCGACTTGGAAGTTAGCTACTCGCTGCGCAGTACTTCACCCCTCACTCTCCCGCATAAATTCGTAACTGCGCAGAGACTCGCCTCATATTCCGAGCCGCCATTAAGTTTAAATCGGGCTGTACTGTAGATTATTTTAACCAATTTTGTTTTTTTTTTTTTTAACTGGACACTAGGAATTTCTCCTGCATTGTGGGTGCGTTTACAAACATTTATACTCACATACACAAACAGCCAGACCCGGAACAACTACTTGTAGGTCATACAAATATTTGTCCCGTGCGGGAATCGAACCCGCGACACGCAATGCAGCAGTCAATCGCTTAACCACTGCGCCAACCGTGCCGTCAAACTTTAATCAACCCACGCAGTAAAATCCTCCCCATATAAATTGTAAGTATCCCTTTTTGCCCTGTTGATTGGGTAATTGTGCAAAAGATCAAAGAAACCAGCTATATAGTTAGGTTAGGCTAACCTAACCAAAGTTAACGTCAGTGATCAACTGATCTTGGAATGGGGACATGGGGTTAAAAACTGAAAGCTCATCATAGGTGGCAGCACAGTATGCGACTTGGAATGTAGCACTACACACAGACGAGCTAAGGACAGGGAAAGCGTCTACCACTGGTAAAAAAGTAGATTTCGTGGAAAAGTCAATAAACTATGAACGTTTTATAATTTAAAGGTTATTTGGGTTTGTTGAATTTATGTTCTTTTTTTGTTAAAGACTGGAGGCTTAGGACAGAAATACCCTTGATCAGAATTGAAAACCAACTCAAGGATGATCTTCCCGACTGAAAAAGTTCAGAGATGTTAATTCTAGCACTGCTACACTATGATAATACAAAACACCCACACCTTTACATAATATTAACACATCACTGGTGCCTATAAGTAAAGTAAACAACAGACTTAGTTCTCTTGCCCGTTACGCATTTGGTAGCACTGTTCTGTCACTCGCTATTTTGAATTGAACTCTATTATTATTGAAGTGCTGAACCTGAGTGGTCCTAAGACGGCAGTATATGGCCTCCCGTTTTCTCGCTAGGTCTTAACACTTATAAAATTTATTTATTTTTTGTTTGTTTCAGTCCCGTACCAACCCAACAAGGTCTACATTGTGTTCAACGGTATCAATCGAAGAATTTCAATTGTCTTCAGTTGTTGTTTTTCCTTTAGTTTTTTATTAATCTTTTTTTTTCATCATACACACTTGTTTTTCGAATGTACTTTAGATATTGGCAGAATAGTCGACATTGGCTTTGCTTGCCATTTAATAAAAAAGAATAGAATTATTATATAAATTTATTATTGAAACAGCTTAACAACCAATGGTGCCAACATGACGTCAAGGGGGATAACGTGAACGGTCCAGTGTTGCCAACTTAGTGGATTTTCCACTAAAACTGGTGGTTTTGATCCCCTATTTAGTGGCGAAATATTGGTTTTAGTGGCTAGTGGATTTTCCTAGTGGTTTAGTAAAATTCAATTTTAAATACAATTAAAAATTTAAAAAACCCCCAACACAAAAACCTAAGTTCCCTTTAAAAAGTAAAATTAACAAAACAAATACGTCACGTTGGGGGACCGATGTTGCATTTAGGATACGATCGCCCCGAGCGGTCCCCCAACGTGACGTATTTGTTTTGTTATTTTTTTACTTTTTAAAGGGAACTTAGGTTTTTGTGTTGGGGGTTTTTTAATTTAATTTTTTATTTTATACTTTTTATAGGTACCTACTTAATATAATGTCGATTTTGTTAAGTTTGAGACCCCACTCAAGTATATTTACAGACATTCGGATTTTCTTCCCTACTTTCACCCCCACAACCGATTTTCATCAAACATGTCTAAGAACACTCGCACATAGGTCACCTTGTTATCATTTCATAATTTGTATACAGTTGATTTATCTACTAATGTTAATTTACCTACGAATGGTAGGTATGTTGATAAGCGAATTGTTAATTTTTATGACATGCTATTAAAGGAAACTAATGACACTTACTTATTTTATTTCGTAAAACAATATTTTTTTTAGTGGAAAATTCAGTGATTTTAAGTGTGGGATAATTTTTTGTTAGTGGTTTTCTGGTGGTTTTAAAAGTTGACTCTAGTGGTAAGCTATTACAACTGTTGGCAACACTGGAACGGTCTGTACAGGCGATTTTATGCCTCGCATACGGATTTGAAGTACCTTATAGAAAGTGCCATTCACCCAGACTCGCCCCATTTCACTCCGCTCCCTACTAAAGTACAGCTTACCGTGCGTTTGCACTGGCGAAACATCACGTAAAACATGTTGAATTCTCTAGTTCCTGTCAAATATTGTATGGAACATTGACAGAAACTAAAGATTTTAACATGTTTTGTTGTGAATGTAGAGTACCTACAGTTATCGTGGAGTGGTGCGCGTCATCGTTGATTATGGCATCGTTTTACATCGAAGCATAGACGTTTTAATACGTCTATGCATCGAAGGATACGCCTTACCGTGTCAAAAGATGACCGGCATTTGTGCTTAAGTTGTCATCTGTCACACAATGACGTACAGAATTGTCGCTGTACTGTCAGCATACTCGTTTCGAAAAGGGTATTAATTTTAAAAGTAGTAGTAGTAAAATTATTCTAAATTAAAGTAATATTGAAAGTAAATGTGTCTACTGTAAGCTTTCGCTATTTATTTCGTCTCAAAATATTTAAAATAATTTAATTAACCGTACACGGCAGAATGGTATCATGACCTTTGCCATCTAAACTCACTTTACTGCAGTCGGCCATATTGGAAGCGTGCTGGTATTCGTGGAGTGATACCGATCGGTGTAAAAGTGAGGGATTTAAAAAGTCAGGGATATAAGCATAATAGACGTATAATTTTATACGTCTATGGATATAAGTGGGGGATTTAAGAAATCAGTTTGGTTATAAGTATTTTTTAGGCGTTTTGTAAAAAAAAAAATGCTATAATTGCTAATCCACTAACAAAATTATTATAAAAGAACTGTAATAATGGGAGTGGGGTCCTGAGTCCTGAACAAGAAAAATAATTTTGCACCCATAGACGTATAAAAATTTGCACCCTAAAGGCAGAGCTAGTAAAAATACAAATTTTAGCGTTGTACAACGTAAGTGCAAAAACTCAGATTCATACGGATGCGTGCAAATCGGGTATAGCGGGAAAATTACTGCAAGAAGATGAATTAGGTGGCGAGCGGTAGCATGTTACAGTAGGCAAACTACCCTCGAAGAGCAGAAGTACCATTCATTTGAATTAGAAACCCTGGCGGTAGGTAATAGCTTCCTTGCAACGGTTTAGAGTATACGTTTTAGGCCTCAAATTCACAGCGGTAGCATGTTACAGTAGGCAAACTACCCTCGAAGAGCAGAAGTACCATTCATTTGAATTAGAAACCCTGGCGGTAGGTAATAGCTTCCTTGCAACGGTTTAGAGTATACGTTTTAGGCCTCAAATTCACAATTATAACCGATTGTAGCGCATTACATACTACTTCAGCAAAGAGAAATCCCATAACCCCAAACAAACCCATGTGGATGCATTTAGCAGGAATGCTATCCCTATGTCAGATGAACCTGAGCCTATATTCGATATTTTAGTTGTACTCGTAGAAACAGTAGACTGGTTAACAGCGTTTCAGGGTCTTCTAAAATACTTTTAATCCATTGAACCTCTTCATCAGTACTCTGAATAGTCAATGGATTAAAAGTATTTTAGAAGACCCTGAAACGCCTAAAATCCATGAAACATTTCAGAATTATCGTTTAAAGGGGGAAAGGTTTATAGGGTTGTGGACAGCCAATTGAAATGGTTGGTCCCTAATGGATTTAGGTGGCAGCTACTCAAGAAGTGTCACGATGAACTTGATCATTTTGGTCTAGATAAAACTTTGGACAAGTTGAAATCTCTTTACTGGTTTCTCAAAATGAACAAGTTTACCAAAAAGTATGTTCAATCATGTCTGGAATGCAGTTATCACAAAGTACCACCAGGAAAAAAGACAAGGTATGCTCCACCCAGTTCCAAAAAAATATAAACCGTTTCACACGATACACATGGACCACTTAGGTCCATTTGTTCGGAGTAAATCTAAAAACACTTACTTGTTGGTACTTATTGAAGCATACACAAAGTAGGTACGTTACTTTATTTGCCGTCAAAAATACGAAAACTAAATGGACCATCAAAGTTTTAAATCACTATTTTAGTTATTAGATAGAGATAGCTATGTTGTTCAAGATACATCCCTAACCCGAAAACAGAATAGAAAATATGAGGCAGTAATTGCGTTAGATAAGATTTATCCTTGGTTGACCTTTACTCAAGAAAGCTTAGCTGATTCCGATGAGGGAAGTTCAACGGAGGATGTAGATGTAAACGAAACTATTGAAGGTACTGATAATATGGAAATAGAGCCGTTGGAAATGTCAGTAGGTATGGATGTGGATAGTACTGGGACAATGAGCGAAAAAAAAAAAAAAAAAAATTGAAAATGGATTCGAATTGGAATTATGATTATGTTTTATACTTTATGGAATGAATAATGACTTTGATTTTGATTAAACTTAAAAATTTATATGGAAAAATCTACACACAATGTCGAGTCGTTTGACAATTACCTATGAGTGTTAGATTTTATGGAATTGCGCAAGGAAGCCTTAGGCCAAGGATTTGAGCGCTTTCTTAGTTATAATTAATTTGGTATGGACATAGATTAAAGATATATTTAAAAAATAAGATCAATTATTAAAATTGTATTTATTGTTTTTGTGTCTTAATTGATGGAACAATTACTCTTTCTTTCCAATCTGTTTTTAGTAGTGAAGACTTTTAATTAGCTGTTAGTCTCACATATTATTTTTTATTCTGTTTATTTTAGCTGTAAGTCGTCCATAGTTAATAAATAAATATATAAATAAGATGGCCGAACAAATGATATTTATTAAAAATAAAATTAGTTAGTCGAATTATTGAATTTATATAAAATGTTTGTTTTGTTTATTCATGATAAGTAGTAAAATAAAATTTTCTTTATATTATATAGTTTTGATACATTCCTATGCACTTACTGGAAATTTTACTGATTAGGTACCTGCTTATAATCTGCATTATCTGACGGTCAGTCAAGAAACGTTTTGGGCATTAGATTCGCTTGTTTTAAATTACTTTGAATACACATTTTATTTTATAATATTGTTTCATAGTTTTAGAACATGAATCTAGCATAACATAAATGAGTCGTAAACAAAACGTAACGAGAGGACTGTTATTTCAGAATGGCCGATTGTTAGCTTTTGCCATTTATATCGTCAAAAAATATTTAAAATAATTTAATTAGCCGTAGGTACACGCGCAGAATGGTATCATGACCTTTGACATCTAAACCCACTTTACTGCGGTCGGCCATATTGTAAGTGTGCTGGTATTCGTGGAGTGATACCGACCGGTATAAAAGTGAGGAGATTTAAAAGTTAAGAAATCAGTTTGTAAAATAATTTTGTTATGCTTTTTCTTATGCTACGATAAAAATATAACTTTAATGACACGGGCAAAGCCGCGGGATAAAGCTAGTCTATAATAACTATTACTACTTATTATTTTAATAATGATATTTGGGTGGCAGTGAAAGCCACGCTGCGCTGCGTTTCGCCAGTTCAGCACCGGCTGTTATAATTTTTTTTTTTCTGTAGTGTATCTCGTAGGTCAACCTAGGATGTTGTCGGCTGTTTAACCGGGCTATCCTGTAGATGCCTTATAAATAAGGCCTCCAACCAGAGCAAAAAACATATTTATACGTCTATTTTTTTAAACTTTTCGTTTTACGTTTCTCTTTTTGAAGTTCCGATCTATATCTTATTTTCTTTAAAACGTCCTATTTTAATTGGTGTTTTAAGTGGGTTTTTCTTAGCGAATCAAATAAAGAGTCCTTATCAGAAACATAAACATTCTCTCAGTGGTGAACCCACCAACCATTTCATGTGTGGGTTCTACAAATGATATCAGCAGTGCTATTCTGTAAAAATCTCACGGTGAAAACTTAGGTGAAGTGAGCTCAATAGTGTCCATCCCTAGCATCAGTCGAATATGACAGCTCACTTCACGCTCACTTCACCTCAGTTTTCACCGTGAGATTACAGAATAGGTCGGCAGCTATCTAGTTATGCAACGCATTTTCGTAAACGATTACGACAAATTTGTTTCATTTTGACATTTAAACAACATTTTGCTTCATTTAATTTATCATGTTTATTAGAGCGATTTGATCCTTAAGATTGACCCTATCCATTGATGCCATAAACGTACGGGGTGTTATTTTTTCGGATTTTAGCCGGTTTGATTCCCGAGTGTGGCTAGCGAGTTTTCGAAAATCTCTGAATGCAGCTTTGTTTCTTTCTATAAATAAAGTTATGTTTCCTTTGAGTAAAATTTGCGATCAGTAATTAGAGAACTTTCTCTCCAGGTGAGGTAAAAAAAATCCACCCTTCGTCCCCAGTCGTTCGGGGTCGCAGTTCTAACCTAACCTAAACTTTTTTGGGAGTATAAATATTTAACCTAATCTAAATACGAGGGTGACACTGAAAGTTCTTAGACAATCAAAAACTGAACAAACTAGCAAGTTATTAGTTTTATTATATATATTCAAAATAGTGTCCATTTACATCAATACATTGCTGCATCCGATGGAACCACTGAGAAAAACACTTTTCCCACTCGTCCTTAGGGGTCTCTTCGACGGCATTTTGAAACGCAACCACTGCTTCCTCGGCGTCCATAAAACGATTTCGTCGAAGTCTTTCTTTTATTTTCGGAAATAAATAAAAATCGCAAGGTGCGAAGTCGGGGCTATAGGGCGGATGACCCAGTAATTCCACGTCTGACGTCGCCAAGTAGTCGATTGTTTGCTTGGCGGTGTGCGACGACGCGTTGTCGTAGAAGACTTTGGCGTGTGAGAACAATCCTTTTTAAACGTTTAATTTCTCCTTTTTTGTTATCAAATTTCTCAATATTCATGGTATAATTTAATTCGTTTCAAGCTATTAAATATGTACGAAGATATGAAGAGCTTAAATATTTAAGGTATACAAATAAAAACACACAAAAGTAATTATTTAATTGTTTATTTCGTGATAAAGTGCACTGCATTTTTTATCACATATTTGTGTCGTTGGCGTACAGGGCACGCGCTTGCTTGTCACATATATATGTGACAATGGCGTTCAAAAGGTTAATAATAATAAATGCATGAAATAATAAGGTGGATCCGTAGTAGTAGCCCGCGAGATTCGTTTTTGCAATTTGCAGATCAGTGTCAGGTTATATCTTGATCAAAATATGTTTCGCGACCTTATCAAATATAATATGAATATAAAGAGAAAAAATGTTTATTCTACACAAACAAAACGCACATTAAAAAAAAAAAGACAATTGGTCAAATTTGCTTTCGTGTGTCAGTTTGTTGGTACTCCTCTACAGGTCGTATTTTACAACCGATCTGGACGAAACTTGGTATACAGGTTTAACAACTTTATCGTTTTTTTTTGCCGTCGGGGAGTTTTGATTGGAGGGGCGCTTCCTTCAAAAAGGGGGCAAAAAGGGGGCTACTGGATATCTCCGCCTTATGATCAGATTTCGATGGTTCTTTTTTAATTTGAAAGTTTATTTAATAAAAAAATCGTGAAGATTTGATCAGGATCTTCGGCGTGATGAGCAGAATAGCTCCTCAAAATGCAATAAATTGCTCATTTTAAGATTTCTACCAGTGGGATCAGCCCTTTAACTACTAGGTAGGGATTGATGGAGCACCTGGGATCAACTCATCACAAAACAGGAGCTAACTAAAACGTTTTACAATAAGATCACTAGATGGCGCTACTGTGCACTGCTAGATCG
This sequence comes from Xanthia icteritia, assembly GCA_949128155.2. NCBI lineage: Eukaryota > Metazoa > Arthropoda > Insecta > Lepidoptera > Noctuidae > Xanthia > Xanthia icteritia. The sequence continues at coordinate 12,554,112 of OX421930.2, forward strand.
CGCTGACGTTGTCAATCTCCAAATGGTTAGGTCCCGTCGAACATTTTGTGTGACTGAGTTTTGTTAGATATAAACAGAGGCGGCTCTAGCCCATGTAGCGCCCGCGTGCAATCAATACCCTGGCGGCCCTAGTCAATGGCGAACTAAGCCTGTCGGCCCCCACGCCCAGGAATGAACGTCAAAATATAAATATAGGGGTTTATTTATATACGTTGCTTATAGTTAAGTAATAATAAGCGACTGTTTAACCATACATTTTTGACGTTTGAACGTCACTTAACTTTAAGCAATATTTATAAATAAGTCCCTTATGGTTAGGTTTTGTTTTGACTATAGGTACAGAAAAGGGAGATACTTTGTCGAAAACAGTAAAGCTAGAACTATAGATGGATAGAGCGAGCGGAGCGAGCTCGAAATTTTTTGCACCCCGCATAGAACATTTATACAGAAATAGGAATTACTTTGTTAACCTATACAGAAGAGTTAGAAAATGTTGGATGCAAGAGCGAGCGAAGCGAGCTTAGAATATTTTAGCACCCCACTCGGATAGGTAAAGTTTTCTTTCGACTATTTATACATTAATAGCAGTAACTTTGTCGAATTACGCAGAAAAGTCTGAGAAAAAAGCGAATGTAAAATGGAAGAGCGAGCGTAGCGAGCTCGAAAATCTTAGCACCCTTCGTTTATATTAAGCATGCGTAGAACTACGAACTGCCTTTTAGTTACTGAAAATATTTTGGTCTTGTATGGGATTTGTTAAAAAGTATTTCTCGAGCTTTGGGGCCAGGTCTGGGGACCCGCAAAGGACCGCAACTGCCACCCCCAATTTAGTCTGCCAATGCCTCTAGTAGGCGTTTAGTCAAATCCGTTATATTTTCACCCGTGAACGAACGAGTCGGGTGCAAATGGTGCAATTTTAAATGATGGCGGAAAGCATTAGGGACAAGATTAAAAAGTATTAGAGTAAACGAGCCGCTCGTGGCACGCCTTGCTTTGCTACCGCGCCCGGCGTCGGCCATAATACGAGCGCAGGGTCTTGAGCTTGACACATGCTCTTTGTTGGCACTCGGCGGCCCCTAACACCCTGCGCCCGTGTGCGCTGCACACTCTGCACCATAGGTAAAGTCGCCTCTGGGTGTAAAGTAGCTTCAAAAGTAAAGTCTGCGTGTTAGTTTATTTCTGTTTATCGTCTTGCCATATGCTTTTTAGTAACCTACAGCCGCAGCCGGGTTTAGGGATATTTACCATGTCTTTTGTTTTTAAAATATGGTAAATGTCCCGTTTTAAACAACTTTAGAGGTACCTAGGTATATTAATTGTTGCGAAAAAGTTTGTGCTCGCGAGGTCTAGGTACTATTCGCAGAACTACTAGTACCTAATTAGAACATTAATACATCTCTTCAAGTTAGATTTGTTCCATTGAATGACTTTTTCATGAAATCATGACATTTGAGGACAAATCTAACATAGAGAGAGTAACTGATCGACCGAGCTCACCTCGGGTGAAAATAGATAAACACGTCCAGGTATACCTTGTATCACATTCCCGAGGTTGTGAAAATGCACATTCCCAAGATATGAGACCTAGCTAGATCGATTTTTCGCTCCCGTAAACCCCTATATTGCAACTTTCGTCGAAATCGTTAGAGCCGTTTTCGGGAACGTGATTACAAATATATATTTATACAAATATTGCTAATTTAATAGTATAGGATGTAATAATGATTCTGATGATTATAATTCTGTAAATACCTACATATTTGGGTCGCGAATAATTTTTTGATTTTTAATTGTTTTTATCAACATCATCGTATCATCAATGGTGGCATGAATCATGGCCAGCCCCAACAGGGTTCTGAAAATGATAGCTGACAGAGTGGACTGCCCGTAGATTCACTGCTGATGTGTCACCGTGTTGTTTTGTTTACTAACACGTAGTTTTAAGGACAATGTTACTAACCATATATGAGTCTTGGCTCGAAATAAAGTTTTTGGTTTGATTCGACCTGACACCGTCCTGAAAATTGAAAAAAACGTAAGAAAATTTGAAATTCGCGAGCTACCACTGCGGATCCACCTGAAGTACTGAATAAGTGTGTAAGCATACCTAAAAACTACAGATAGGATGTGGTGTAAGTAGTTCGCTAAGGCCATCATAGAAAACCGAGGAAAGCTGACCTAACCATCGCGAGGGGTTTAGTTTAAACGACACGTTTAGATCTCCATCCTGAAGGAAAGGGCACAATTCAAAAGGTAAAAAATAAAGAATGTGAATGTCGCTTTAGGTGGCCTCTAATCAGATGCGTCTTTTTCCTGTGGTTTCTATTCAGGTTCTTTAGTTGGATGGGCAGAGTCTTCAGACTGCACTGCTGGACCTGATTGGATTTGTTTATCTTGTGCCATAATACTTGTACGAATACGGCTTATTAACGATTTTCGTTCCCCTGTTGTCAAGGCGCTTTGATTGGGCATCTCGTCAGAGTCAAAAGAGGTTATCGAAGATATGTGCAGTTCTTCTGGAGCTATGGAGACATGGGTCGCCGTGATTTTAGTGTCAGAAGTGGCCCTTGAGCCTGAGGTGTGTAAGCTCATTAAAGACTTGAACTCTACTCTGGAAGTATCTCTTAAGGACGTCTCAGGGGCACGGCTTGATTTTTTGGCCAGGGCTGGTTTCAAGACGTTCATTTTCGATATCTAAAACATTGTTAACAGGTTAGTAACTTAGATACAGTTGTTAAAATACTTAATTATTTCTGTTTATTAATAAAGCCCTTGTGTCATAACGTCGTAACAACTTGCAAGATGCGTGCATAAGCAATTATATTTGTAATACATACTTGGATTAGTTAGATGTCTAGTGGCCAGTATGGAAAAAGAAATTCATTAATTAATGAACTAGTTAAATCAAAATTAAAATAATTATAGGTACACTTATTTTTGTTATATGTTAAACTAATCGTTTCAGATTTATTGGTAGTCATCCACAGCCATGAAAATTTGACAATTCTGAAATGACGCGCCCCACTACCGCATTACCGCATTACGGTGTGCGTAAAATGCGGTAGTGGGGAGCGTCATTTCAGAGTGGACAAGCTACACACACGCGTAGATTACTGTGTTTCGGTATGGGTGCCGGTGCAATACAGACACATATTAATATGTATGTTGTATCGGTTGGGAGCGTGTCCCAACCGAAAAACAAAGCTGAAGTCCGCCGCCTCTGGTATTGAAGATGTTGGCTGTTGGCTTAAAAAGAATGAATCCATTATAAGTGCAACTTTACAGCAACGCAACTAACCGTTTCCAAGTCTTTAGCTAGTAGGGCTTTTTGAACTTCCTCTTCAATTCGTTCAGCTTCATCTCGTTCAAGTATTTGTGCTTTCAGGGCGTCTATGGTCGTCGCAACCATCTGCTCTATTTCCTCAACTGGTAGTACGATACCGCAGTCTAGCGAAAAATAAAATTAAAGTAAGGTTAACAACGGTTATTACGGATGGAGCACATCATCAATACACGTAACTGCAAACAGTTCAAAATTGTATTTGAAACGATAGATTTGAACTGATTGCTGTTAGTTACGTGTGTCGCTATACACGTAATTAACAGCAAACAGGTCACCTTTACATAAAATCATTTATTTAAGTGGACCAACCTTTGATATCTTCCACCACGTCAAAGGAACGAATACGTTGAATACTATCCATGGTGACTGGATGCTGGTCGTCGACGAGCGATCTAATGAGAGAAGCCATTGTTTCGGGATCATCTGCAAAGATGCGAGGAAGAGCACAGAAACAATAGTAACCATAAATATTAAACAATAAAAAAATCGGCCAAGAGCGTTTCGGATCACTAGTCGGTAATCTGAAGTAATCTGAACATGTGAAGAATCCATAAACTGTATCATCAGTAAGTTAAAGTACCAGGAGGAAGTACTTATGGCGCTGCACATCGAGTTTGAGAAAAAGTCCATCTTTTTAGAGCGTTGTCTCTGTCACTCTTAAGCTTCGGCCAAACCGAAGCGCGACCACAATGCGGGACGCTGGACACGAAGCGGTAGCGTCAATAACGTGAAACTAAACGTGCACACCTACGCGACTACAGCGCGAACCGAACAATGATTCGTATCATTGTTTGATTCGCGCTGTAGTCACGCAGGTCGCCCGAGGCGAGCCGAGGATTCACGAAGTTATTCGAAGTGCCTCTCTACACTGTCGTCCTTACCCAACTTCGATCAACTTCGTGAAGACGCGAGCTTCCCGCTATGCTGGACGCGGTGTTCCCGCGTTACGGTCGCGTAGGTGTGCAAGGCGCACTTTAAATTAACACGAGCAGCGTCCGCCGCGCGGCTGACGCTCCTGCATCGCAGTTGCTTTGATCGCGCAGGTTTGGCTGAAGCTTTAATACTTGTGTGACAGTCTCTCTCTAAACCTCGATGTGTCACGTCCGAACTGGTGCGGTTACTGTTTAAGACTTGTATGTAAGCATCTAGAAACAGTGTTCCGGACACTCGAAGGATGGAGGTACTGGAAGGTATATATAGGTATTCACCAATATCTTTAACGCGCGCGGAGTGCAATAGTGCTGCGATGGCGGGCCCAATGCGGTTTTCAATCTTATCATTTCTGTCTGACATATCCTTCAGAGCTTCCTCCAAATTGTCTATCACCTCATCTGTAGCTTCTGGACATTCCATTGCTTCCAACTACGACACATACAAATAAAAACAACAACGTAAATCAAATTACAACGTAATCTAGATTTAACCAAGGCCTTTCGTCCAGTAAGCTTAGTTGAGTTTATTACACACCCAGACACCTAAATCGAGCCACCCTGCATATTTTTGTTTCTCTATCTTTTTAAATAAGGTCCTTTGTAAACACACGTTTTTCCTGCCGTGAAAGACTACGTTGCATTCGCCGTGTGTAGGCACGGTCTTCAGTGTTGTATGGATCACTATGGAATATTGTTAACAGACGGGTCGTTTTCAAAATTAATGTAAATTTTGTTGTAATTATGTGTTCATGAAAATTATTGGTAAATTAACATAAAATACAGTTCGAAATGTAGACATATAAATCAACATTCAAACTAATTTGTAATAAAAAAGCAAACATAGATTTTTTTATATGGAAATTGGTTCTATTGTTTTAAAAAACTAAATTTAATTTAATTCTCATATAAAAGTGCAATGTTTACAGTCGCGCGTATTTAAAAAATGCAGCAAATAATAAATAAGCAAGTAACCTGATGCAACGATGTTTTTTCAGGTGAACGGGTAAGTTATATGAAATATACTATAAAACAATGTTATTATAATAAATCATTTATTTATTCCATTCATACTCACTTCCATTTCTTTGTGTTATTCTTTCTTGTTACTTTGATATTTTATAATAATAGAAGTAAATTCCAAGTTTAGGCACCTCTATGCGTCAAAATAGTTACAACGAGAGGGCGCTAGTTTCTTTTGGCCGAGCCATTTTGTTTTGTAATTGATGGTTTCACTTCATGCGCGTCATAAAAAGGACAATAAGAATAAAGTGCCAAATTCTTGAATTCGGAAAGTACTATACTTTACAGTGCAGCATGTCAGTGTAGTTGATGGTAAATTATAGTCAAATGCATGTTTCACCAGTAGCTCGAGGGTGAAATTACAAGAATATTAAGGATTTTTTGTAGGTAACGGACACGTTCATTTGTGTGACCATTGTATTATTATTATAATATATTCACTTAAATGTGAATAGTAATTCCATTTTCGTTGTAGGAATGATGCCGTTAACGCCCGCTGAACGGCAAAGACGTTACCGAGAGCCTTTAAAATCAAATTATTCACAAAAATGGAAGGAAGTACAAGAAAACAATTTAGGGTAGACCGGGGACAATTAAAACAGGTCATGATTGCAACAACATCAATATCTCGAAAACCATGGTACCCACGTGTGTGACGCGTCGTTCGTTACTTCATCGGCCATGTTCGGTTTCGTGGTTAGTGCGGCTCGAGCCAGCGAGCGACGCAGTTGTGCAAAGGACGTCTTGACGAATTTCGCGCGAAAAAGTAAGTTTTTACGATTTTATAACTTTTGTTATTACATATTCAAGTCTTGTTGTTTGACAGTTGTTCTTAGTTTGGAGTCTTGCTTAGCTATCTAAGAGTGTTTTTATTACGGTTGATTAATACTAAAGTCAATACAAAACGAAATATTGAGTATTGAAGTAGAAAATGCGTGATGGGTACGTTTGAAACTACTTGTCTGTGGACGTTTGAAACGTTTCAACCGTACCCCGTTTACTCGACTGCACAGGGAAGAAGGTTTGTGTTTTTTAAATTGTAAATAATCTGATTGATATTTTGACGCATCGATTTTTTTAAAATAAAGCATAGACAATGAAAATATAACTATTAAACCGGTTTTTCACTCACAATCGTAATTATAAAATTACATCTGATAGGCAACGCAATAACTCCAACGACCTTTAAATAGAACCCGTGAAATTAAGGTTAATTTATTTTTCATTCATCTTTTCTAGAGATGCCCAGAAAACGTAAACACGTTACAGACAGAAGTTCCAAGAACATATTTGCATATCAGCAAGCATACGATGAATTGTTATCTGGTAAATCGTTGAGGAAGGCTGCTGAAATGTTCGATTTAGATCACGTCTCATTAGCACGATATAAAAAAAGAGAGAAAGCGCACCTGAAAATACTTCTGTTGATGATATAACAATGGGTTACAATTCGGCAAAAAAAATATTTACACCTGCTCAAGAAAACGAAATGGTCACGTATGCAATCAAGTCAGCTGATATTTACTTTGGGCTAACCGCTAAGGACATGAGAAAACTGGCATATGATTTGACTGTACGCTACGAACTCCGAAGGCCTGCTACCTGGGATGAAAATGAGATTGCCGGAGTAGAGTGGTTCCGTGGATTTTTAGACCACCATCCAGAATTGTCTGTCAGGTGTGCTCAAGCGACAAGCTTTTTTTTTTTTTTTTTTTTTGGGTGGGAAATTATCAAATAACTTCTCCCGCTCTGGGTGGAGCGGGAGGGCGTGTCAGACTCTTACTGACTAAAACCCACCCGTGTTCCTTCCGTTGCCTGAACATTGCCAGGGGCCACGGTATCCCTTTCGGACTTTCCCGCAACCCCGGCAGGCATTGGTCCTATCGGACCCCTTCACTTGCTGACATCTCTTTGAGGCGCGCGTGGAACACAACGCGCCGTCGACCCGGGCCTGGTCCTTATCGGACGGCGAGCTACCCATTGCTCACCGTCCGCAAGCCCGCGCCTACGGTGGCCGGGAATCGGCCTGCGATTCCCGACGCCCAGGGCGTCTCCTGCGGCGGCTAGGGGCGTGAGGGCGCGAAATTTGCCTCTCCCTCACGCGTTCTGCCTCCTCCTTCGCGAGCATTACTGCTTCGCAGAAGGAGGTGACGGCCTCCCATGCCCTCTCGCTCCGTACCATGGCCTGGACTAGGGCCGGACGCGAGAGATCCCCGCCGCCGATCGCCTCCACGAGGACACGGCGATGCTCTGCCCAAGCCGGACAGACCTCCACCGTATGCTCAACCGTGTCCTCCGGGCGATCCACGCAGTGATGACACCCGGGCGTTTCCTCCCGCCTGATACGGAACAGGAACCTCCCGAAACAACCGTGTCCGGTGAGGACCTGCGTTAGGCGGAAGGTGAGGACGCCGTGGCGCCTCTCTAGCCACTCCTCAAAGAGGGGACTTATCGCCGCAATAGTGGCGTGCCCAGCACTGGGTTGCGACAATCGCACTCTCCATGACGCCATGAGATCTCGCCGGAGCTCTGTCCGCTGTGCCGCGATTTCTCGCGGCAGCGGAGTTACGCCCCGGCGTTTCGCCTCCTCGCGCCACTCCCAAATGTGCGCGAGGACTTTTGCCTCCAGATCCCATGGCGGTAATCCGGCAAGGAGGCTCGCCGCCTCACCGGAGACCGTGCGGTATCCCCGGACCAGCCGGGTGGCCATGACCCTCTGGGACGCGTTCAACCGGCGGGCTGGCCGCCGCCTCAATGAACGCGCCCAAACCGGTGCCCCGTAAAGGGCCATGGACCGCACGACCCCCGCGTATAGCCTCCGGCAGGAGGCGTTTGGACCCCCTAGATTGGGCAGGAGCTGCTTCAAAGCAGCCCCGGCCCGCTCCAGTCTGGGCAAGCGACAAGCTTGGCACGAGCGACAAGTTTTAATAAAAATAATGTGGATGAATTTTTTGATAATTTGGCGATGGTTCTTGATCGTGATAATTTTGAACACAAGGATATATACAATGTAGATGAAACGGGCATAACAATTAGAACGGGCAAAACATTGTAGAATTTAGTGAAGATTATTTTTATAAATATCTACCTATTTTTGACTAGTTTTAGGGTAAAAATTCCCAGAAATTACTTTTAAGTCATAAGTGGCAAATATTGGCTAAGTTGTTTGATCTTCTCTGAAATTAAATTTCACAAGAAGAGCCAAGCTTAAAACGGGTCAATAAACGATTGTTATGATTGAAACAATGTTATGATTGAAACTAGATGATTTTGTATGAGACTGGATAACCTTTTTTTCTCTCCCATGTAGTGCCATTCCAACATAATAGGATATTAAGACTGTCAATTATGTGAAATAGTATACAATAGCACAAATTAGAGCACTAAATTTATATAAATAAAAGATATTTTGAGCTGTCATTGTTAAAGATGTTTTTGCATTTATAATTTTTGAAATGTTAATGTTAAGTTGACTGACTTGTCACGATCTCAATAAATATATTTAGTGGTAAGGAAAATTGTTAAGACTCATTAAAAACCTTTAGTAGTTTCCAAAATATTTTCAGTGTTTCAATTTTATTATCCCTACATACTGTTTCAACCGTCGTTCGGTTGGGGTCAATAGAACCACTGTGCCCGGTCTTCTTTAATAGGCGATTGTAGCTTAACTATTCAAAATAGAGATCTAGATTATGTTTAATTTGGGAACTAGTTAACGACCCTTTCAACGATATAAATATGAGGGATGTGGGTGCTATAGATACTTCACTGCACACGGTTTAAGTAAAATTGTTTCAGTTGTCCCCGGTCTACCCTAATTAGATTCGTCGACTTCGTTTTGACTTTATTTGTGTTACTTTTGTGTCACGATAACACAAACTAAATACAAAAAAAATTACACTAATTTTAAACGACCCAGACACGTTTTTTCTACAGCGCGGTTTCTACGCCGTATCGCAAAGAAAAAGCAATGTGGTTTTGAAGTCAGTCACTCACTATTACTTCCGTCTGTCATTGTTCTAAATTTGAAATCGGAATTAAAAAAAATAAGAGTTTAATTGCAATAAGTCGTCTATTCGCGTTTCTCAGGGGTAAAATTAGCGTGGTGTTTTTAAAGAAAACAATGGTTTACATAGAGAAAACTTTTATTTTGTAACTTGTTTTACCTCCTAGAGCATTTACGTCATGCTGTTTGCCATGGAATTAATTAATGCCACTATGACGTACTGTGGAATGTCTCCCATGCTCCCAAAATTGCAGTTTTCAGCTCCTACAAAGTTTCTGGAGGTGGTAGGTTAGTTCGAATACGCCTCTTCAACTCATTCCATAAGTGCTCTATTGGATTCATATCAGGGCTTTTTGCTGGCCATTCTGATGTCTTTCGATTATTGTGTAATTTAAATTGGAGAAGAAGATTTTCAAAAAACCAAAATCTATGTAGAAATCACGAAAGGATTAAGGAAAACACTGGAAAAAATTATTGTGCCTACCTACATTCAAACTAAGCGATTATTCAACGATGTTCAACTGGCGTATCGAAACGTTTAATAACTTAAGAGGGAACAGGACCTGCGATTCTCCATACAAATGTATTCCCCTTTTTCTTTCTGAATAATACCTCTAGAGCAATCATTTTTTTTTTCATAAAATCAATTTCTGCTGTAGACACGTCCTTGTTATTTCCTTTTTTTCAGCAACTTATTGGTATTGGTTTTACCGCCGTGATTAGAGGCACACAAATTCGAAAGTTTTTAACATAAAAGAAAATGATAGGAATCTAGACATACGCTTTCTGAAAATTTTAATGTAAAATATAATTGAATCAGCTCAGTTTTCAAGTAGAAAAAAGGGGAATACGAAACGTCGATCTCGTCAATTTTTTTTGTGATATAATCGTTCTGAGCTGCAGCTGTCCCTATCGCGCTCTACTATAAATAAACAAAATTGGCTTTATATAATATTAGGTATTTGACAAAAAAAAAATTAACCTCTAGTGGGGTGTGGCAACTGCCCCCTTTTTTTTTTTTTTTGTTGGGAAATTCTCAAATAACTTCTCCCGCTCCACCCAGAGCGGGAGAAGTTATTTGAGAATTTCCGTGTCGAGGGCGTGTCAGACTCTTACTGACTAAAACCCACCCGTGTTCCTTCCGTTGCCTGTACGTTGCCAGGGGCCACGGTATCCCTTTCGGACTTTCCCGCAACCCCGGCAGGCATCGGTCCTATCGGACCCCTTCACTTGCTGACATCTCTTTGAGGCGCGCGTGGAACACAACGCGCCGTCGACCCGGGCCTGGTCCTTATCGGACGGCGAGCTACCCATTGCTCACCGTCCGCAAGCCCGCGCCTACGGTGGCCGGGAATCGGCCTGTGATTCCCGACGCCCAGGGCGTCTCCTGCGGCGGCTAGGGGCGTGAGGGCGCGAAATTTGCCTCTCCCTCACGCGTTCTGCCTCCTCCTTCGCGAGCATTACTGCTTCGCAGAAGGAGGTGACGGCCTCCCATGCCCTCTCGCTCCGTACCATGGCCTGGACTAGGGCCGGAAGCGAGAGATCCCCGCCGCCGATCGCCTCCACGAGGACACGGCGATGCTCTGCCCAAGCCGGACAGACCTCCACCGTATGCTCAACCGTGTCCTCCGGGCGATCCACGCAGTGATGACACCCGGGCGTTTCCTCCCGCCTGATACGAAACAGGAACCTCCCGAAACAACCATGTCCGGTGAGGACCTGCGTCAGGCGGAAGGTGAGGACGCCGTGGCGCCTCTCTAGCCACTCCTCAAAGAGGGGACTTATCGCCGCAATAGTGGCGTGCCCATAGCAACTGCCCCCTTGGCTCCTGTTGGCGACGCCCTTGAGAATAATAAAATCACTAAAAAAAAACAAAAGAACTTTGGTTATGACGAGATTCCCACTCAAGTCATAAAATTTGTTGCTAATAATATAGCTGGCCCTTTAAATAATATTATTAACGTTAGCATATCATCAGGAACATTTCCTGACAAATAATAGAAAAAGTAATTTAATTAGCAATATCATCTTTCCTGACTAAATTTAATACACTTTGCCATGAGCAATACGGGTTCAGGAAAAATAGGAATATAAACATGGCAATTTTGATCTGTTGTATATTATTATGTCCAATGTTGATGCAAAAACGCCTATATGTGCTATATATATAGATATGTTGAAAGCTTTCAATTTTGTCAACCATGACATACTGCTTCAAAAACTAAACGCATTCGAGGTAATATCTTGAACCTAATAATAACATATTTATCCGGTCGCAAACAGATGACAGAAATTTACAAAATATATGCCAAGTCTAAATTAGAACAAAAATACATGTATTCCAATAGATAAATTAAATTCGGTGTACCACAGGGAAGTGTCCTTGGACCTTTGTTATTTTTAATTTACATTAACGACCTCCAACGCCAAATCCACCACCCCATAGTACTGTTTGCCGACGATAGTATACCACTCTTAAAATGCGACAATAATGAAAATTATGAAAACGATATAAACTACACCATTAAAATTATAATAAATTGGAATTAAAACTATAGTAACAGCTAACACGTAACATAAACATACAAAAAACAAAGATAATGCATTTTTACCAAAGACTTCGTATCAATGATCTAAATATTATTTATAATAGTCAAAATGTGGACAAAGTAGATGTAACAAAATTTCTAGGAATATTAATTGACAGTCAACTGACATGGAAGGCACAGGCAGATCTGTAATGTGATGCATAAAAATGAAATCTTGGTCCACAAACCCAGCATAATCTTTATCTTATCGCTATTTGATCATGGCAACCGTGGTCCCGTGACAACCTTATGGCCTAGTTTTTCCTCCGGAGGTAATTCCGCCCTGACTATCCATGACCCACCACCGTAACTCACCTTACCTTCCCTTCAATGCAACATTGCTGAAAACGTTCTCGCTGTGTTCGGTAAACTTTCCATCATTGCCATACAGCATAATCTTTGCCCGTATCTGGCTCCATTGACGTTGAGTACAATGCAAATGTACGCGTGCAAACTGTAAGTGCACCATTCTGTTAGCTCGTGTCAGTTTGGGGCCATTGGCTAGCATAAGAGATTTCAGGCCACGTTCTTCGAGTCTCCTTCTAACAGTTCGAGCGCAAACAGTCAGTCCAAGGAAGTCTCGAAGCTGTTCTTGGAACTGTACTGAGGTCAGGTGACGATTACTCAGGCTTTTTACGTGCACGTCTTTCTACATTGTTCTCACATGTAATTTAATTTAATTAATAAATAAAAAATTAAATTTATTTAATTTTAATTCATGTAATTTCAACATGAATGATGTAACCAATATTTTGTAACAATATTATGATTTAAAAGAGTGTCCGTGGAGTTTCTTGCACGTTCTTCTCCATATGAACCTACGCTTTGGAATGGGCAACTAGCTTCATATTTCTGACTGACTGACCCCTTGACAATTCAAAAGTGCCTGTAAATGGTTTAATTGAAATAAATGCTTTGAGTTTGCAAAAATAAGATGGATTGGTAAAGATAAACCGATCTTATCGTGCTGTAGTAACCCCGGTTTTAAGGTCTCGGAGTGAAATGCTCTTGGAGGTAACACGAGTTGCTAAATAAACGTTTTCTCTATGTAAACTTTTGTTTTTTTTTAATCCAAGCTAATTTTGCCCCTGAGAAACCCGAAAAGACGACTTATTGCAATTAAACTCTTATTTTTTTAAATTACGGTTCAATTCAAAAGACATTTTATTTCTTTGTCTTACTATTATTTACAGAGATAGAGCTTTAAACAAAAATATGCAGGGTGGCTCGATTCAGGTGTCCGGAAGTGTGACTATTGACTATTGATTTATAGATGTTCTAATCAAAGCTTTATTGTTGCTTCTTTAAGAGCGACCAACGTCCGACTTTCTTCTCTTTTTCAAATTCGTGAATACAAATTTGGAGCAATGGTGATACCGAAATGATGGCCAGTATGTCAGCAAAACTTTTTCTCGGACTTATCGTTATTTTGATGTATTAGGCCTATAAACAAAAAAATGCACGGTGGCTCGATTTAGAAGTCCGGGAGTGTATTTTGATAATTCTCGTAGAGCAAAGTAAGAGAATAATGGTCATAATAACTTACTTGTTGTGTGACCAAATGCTCGGTCAAAGCTGCCAGATTATCGAATGCTCGAGTTTGCTTCTTATACTGACTCGGATCTCCACCAAATTTCAGCAGCCACTTTTTAACTATAATATCTACCAATTCATATCGGGACATCATTCTAAAAGATAAAATGTAAAGTTTTATTTGTCAAAATGTAGGAACGACAGCAGAGAAAGTAGACCGCAGTGATCAAGAGTTGAAAAAGTGTTCCTCTTGCAGACTAAGGTAATAAATGAAAGAGTTTATTCCTCGTTTCAGGCAAGATGAGGCAGCTGGAGTGTGGCAAGTCTCGCATTTAAAGCATTTTTCTACCACAAAAGACGTGCTGCGCCGAGTCCAAATTAATTGGGATAAGGACAGGAGGTTAATATGGCGTCTGACGGTGAGTGAAATTAAACAAACCCAGTCATGACTTCAGGTAGGTGGTCCATGATCTCACGCAGAAGGATACCCGCGTCATCCCGCGTCACGCGCATCGAGTCGAGGCAGTCGAACAACAGCGTCGTTACGTTATCTTCGCCTCCAATATCCATTTTCGAGCCTATGGGTGTTCTGTAATTGGAACACATCATAACATCACACCTGTATTCCCCGAAGGAGGGTAAGGCAGAGATGAATCTACCAATAGAATACTAGGGCTAGTTTCTCGAACGAAAGTTATCGCAATATTAATCTCGCGACAATCTCGGAAGCCCGATTTGACGTTTAGACAAATTGCCAAACGTGCGTAGCGTTTGGCAATTTGTCACATTAATAATGCAATAATTTTCGTTCGAGAAATTGGGCCACAGTCACCCACGTATATCGTCAGTTATGTTTTAAATCCCATGTAAGTAATAGTTCAGACTCCAGGCTGTTACTGAGAAATTTCTGATGGAAAAACAACACTTGGCCGTAAGTGCTTGGGAATCGAAACCAGTTGAATGAATGATTGAAATGCACTAAAAAAACCCAGCGGTTTAACCAGACTCGATAAATCGAATGAACCCCAAGATTTGCACGAGCCCCCGCTTCATGAGGCTACAGAGGCTATTGCATATCAAGGAGTAGACCGGGTGGCGCGGTAATGATACGGAAGACGTGCCCTCAGCATATGGAAGGATTTGCGAGCTGTACCGGATATGCATCCTTGATAAGGCAATGGACTAGAAGAAAAGATATGTAAGGGCAATATTATAATTATTTCAAACAGTCCACCTGTTCGTTGTAGAACCACCAGATTTACGTGATTTTTTTTTAAGTCCACGCGGCCGCACTTGTTGGCACAACATGTTATAGTTATTATAATATTCTTAGACAAAATTAAACTGGTTGCTAATTTAATTACATAATTTAGGGGGCTGAACTCTGTAACTCTATACCTAAAGTAATTCAGGGATCGAAATCACTTCCAACTTTTAAAAGGCTATTAAAGCACCACCTGAATAATCTATGAACTTTAAGTTTTTACCGTTTTTAACCGACTTCCAAAAGGAGTAGGTTATCAATTCGGATGTTTAGATATTTTTTTTAATACGTTTTTGGTTATAACTACGTCATATACTCGGTGACATTTGAATCACAGTTTTTCTAGAACAAACGTTGTTTCAGACCATGGTCTACTACCATTCTATAGAATCCAATAAAAAAAATCGACATTGGTTTTTGAAAAAATCACAAACACAAGACAAAGTTAAAAAAGTCGGGATTATCGTTACTCCCTACAACACAGACACTGCGGCGCTCACGTCTCAGGGTAGTTGCGGTGCGGCGCGTGGCTCACACACGGGACACAGCATTGTCTACAGGGAAACGTACCTCGATAAACGAAATTTAGTAAGCAATTATTTTTGTACGTCTCACTAGAAAATATCAAAGTTAAAAGTTAACATCGGTAGCTATATTATCACTGATAAGTGACTACTTTAAAACAGATTTTTATGGCATGGTATGGCTGTGGCTATGGTAAATTTTGGTAGGTATTATCTGGCTATGCACGATTGCAAGACACGACGCACCGTAGCAATGGCACGGCGAGGTGGCTGACCTCTAATTTTATCATTTCACACAAACGGCTACACATCAAGCTATACATTTCCAGTTTATGCTGATCTCTCATTGTTATAGGATTTCCGTACAATGCGAGGTCAGCTTATAGTTTTAATTTTTTCCTGTAGGTACTAGGTACGAGTACCTATTGTATCTAACGTGAGGTTATTAGGTATTATTTATTTATTGGGATATTACAGGAACAAGATAAAAACAAAACTTATACCTACCACAAAACCGGGTTAGCACCGTGTGCACCAAGACAGCATTGACTCCATATTTCCACATTCGTTACTTGTTTTATACTTACTTGGAACTCATTTCACTAAAAACGCGCGATATGTGCCTTTAACGTAATTACATCGGATGCATATGTGTCGCGTGCTCGAGAGATTTCGGTAGACTGACTACCGCCCGGGTGGCGCTGGTGGCCAGTCAACAAAAGAAATGGGCGGAACGATACTTTACGCGTTTGGGCTAATGATTTATTTGCATTTCGGCCCGCACGCGATATTTTTACGTCCGAGCGAACGTGGGCTAACTCTTTTGAATGCCATATTGCTACTGCGATGAGTACTTTAATGTTACGGTTAATGTTTGAACACGTTTGAGCAACATAAGACTTATTTGAGAACGCCTAGTTTAGTTTGTTTTAATAACATACGAGAATTAGATGCTATAGAATGGTAGTAGACCATGGTCTGAACAACTTTTGTTCTAGCAAAACTGTGATTCAAATGTCACCCTTTCAAACAAAAAAAAGTTTGAAAGTGTATACTTCCGAGATGGTCCCATTGTCATCAAGTCAGGATCTGATGATGGGATCCTGGAGAAATCGAGGGAACTCTTCAAATATTACAATAGGCACATCTATAGCGATTTGGGTATTTTGTATAGTAACTCTTGGAAATTACGTGGAATGAATGATGTGGAACTGATGATGAAGACCACAGATAGCCCAACGGAAATCACGGGTTGCGATTCGGTTACTTTAATTATGGTAGCCAAGCAATCTATGCTCGTCACTCTTCAACGATTAACGCTTTGCTTTGCTTTCTTACCCATCACCTTTTACAAAATATTGCTTTGCCCGATCAAAGCAATATTTTGTAAAAGGTGATGAGTAGTTGACATAGGGCTATTGTAACTTAGATAAATTTACAAACTGGCCCACGAAAAAGCGAAAAAAAAAAACAACCTATTACTAAAAAAACACCACAAAGTTGAAAACAAAACCAAAGACACCGACATCCGAAATTAAAGTTTAAAAAAAAAAAGTTTGTATAACTTAATTTTAGTTTATTCCAAGCGAAACCGTCGCTTATCTTAATTATTATGTTTTTCCTCATAGGAGTGAATAATTGTATTCTTTTTGAGCGAAATATTTTTTTGAACCGTAAACTGTATTTATTATTTTTATGACATTAATTCTACATTCTGTGATTAGCTTAAGTCACACACTGATTCTGTAGTTCTTAAATTGTTAGGAAATATCTCTACGGTTGCAATATTTGTATCTGCCCCGACGACGACCACGACACTTTTTTTTGTAATAAAATAACTTAACATATAATTATAATTATTTATTCAATAAATAAGAGTACAGACGCCAGTAGGTCAACCTACCCGAAACTGTAAAATTTTCCCAATCAACTTTGAACCTTATACTTTAGTGACAAAGTTGAAAATCTATTAAAGAAATTTGACAGATTGTATTAGGTTGATGTGCTGGCGTCTGTACATAAAAAAGTATTAGTATTTTTATGGGTAACTCACATAGGGAAGTATTTCTTACGGCGATCGAAGTAGGACCTCGGGACCATGCACAGGTTAACGTCCGATTCCTGCTGCATTGGGCGCCTAGCGCTATCTGGTAGTGGAGGCAACTCTGACAACGGCTTCGTACGAAGACTTTGTATGTCTTCTTGTAGTTGCTGTTAACATCGTTTTAATTAAACAACTGCGTAAATGCTAATGCTAAAGAAAAGGCAAAAAAGGCATTCTAGAATGTGACGTTTTTATTGTAAGTATCGTACTTATTTTTACTGTGAATGTAAATCACGTTTTCACGGCTAAAATCGTTAAACCAACTTAATGAATTTTGATATAATGATAATTAGAACCCTGAGAGGAATGACAAGGGCCCACTTTTATAAATCAACCTATAGGGGAGTGAAATAGGTTGTTGAACATTGTAGGTATTTATGCGAAATACCGAAATCCAAGGGGCGAGGTAGCAGGTAAAGCGCTGGTTATAAATGGAATCTTGCCAATTCTATTATTAAATATTCTTCAATTGAACGTAAGAATACTACAAGGATCTTTTGACCCCAGAATTACATTGACTGGGGGGCTTGTTGGTAAAAATTCTGTGAAATTGTCACAGAAATTGTATTGCAAATTCCAAAATGGCGGCGTAAGTTCCGATTCTAGCCACGCGCCAAAAGTCCCTTGTACAGTTGTAGACACCTTTATCTGTTGTTTCTGCCGTGCCCGCACTATTAGCAGTCGACTTACGTCGCGCTGGTATTGCCTCACGTTGTAACCACCGGGCATCTCGCCGGGGCTCTTAGCGACCTGTGGAAATAAAACTTTTGTCATTATTCTTACATTGCTACACGGTGGGACTTTAGCGGATAACTACTGGCGCTCGAATGACGTTGGCAGCTGTTGATAAACATTTGTGCAATGGGGAAGGTTGGTCAGGATGGCGTGACCATAGCTCGGTCCCTACGGCTTACAATAAATTTGACATTTCGGCCTCTCAGTCCATTTCGTGTTCATTATATGAGTTTGGTATTATTTCATTATTTTCGGTGATTTTAATATTTGAAATCAATTATATTAGACATATTGCTTATTTCCCGATATCATTTTCTTCAAAATAATTCCGACGTTTGGTGGGATTACATTTTTTTTTGTAGGGTGTTATGGGTGCTATTTTTATTTTTTCTGGCGGTATTTCCTGTGCATCAGCTATTCGTTTTCTCTTAGCCCGCTCTATGTTTGCCTCTTTTCTTTCATCATCATAATTTCAGCCGAAAGACGTCCACTGCTGGACATAGGTCTCCTCCAAGCACCGCCACTTCGACCGGTTCTGTGCGTCCCGTATCCAGCAGATTCCAGCGGCCTTTATCAGATCATCGGTTAGCCTTGCCCTGGCCTTCCGAACGCTACGTCTTTCTGTACGTGGTCAGCACTCCAGAACCTTTCGGCCCCATCGGCCATCTGTTCTGCAAGCAATGTTCCCTGATCACTTTTTCACTCAGTCAGTTTTAATGGTGGCCTTTTTTCTTTTTTTTTTGCTTGGGAAATTATCAAATAACTTCACTCGCTCAGGGCGGAGCGGGAGGGCGTGTCAGACTCTTACTGTCTAAAACCCACCCGTGTTCCTTCAGTTGCCTGTACGTTGCCAGGGGCCACGGTATTCCTTTCAGACTTTCCCGCGACCCCGGCAGTTTAATGAAGCTTTGGCAGTTTGAGTACTTTATGCGGCCTACCCAAATGTACTTTCTTTGGTTCGTCGAATCATTGAGCTCAGATAATTGAAAAACACTGACTGGACAGGTTCAAACAAATCTATAATATGTGGTTCTTTGCTCAAAAGACCATTTCAGACACCAATGAACATAATTCTCAGATAATCTGTCCAAGATTATTTCCGGATTTATATATAAGTACTTACATATTGACATTGATTAATTTTATAAATTGACATGAATATTTATTTTGTAAAGTATTATATTATTTTAATTATTGTGAATGTAAAGACTACGTGGGTCATAGTTTAAAAAAATAAATCTTCGTTAGTTGTTAGTCATGGTCTGGCGGTTTGAGTAATTCATGCGGCCTACACATATGTCTTTTCTCTTCTAACGGTTCTTCTACTACTTCTTTCGGTTCTAAAGTTTCTTACCGTACATATTGGAGCTTGATTTGACTTACTTACTTTGATTTAAATTGATGATTTAAAATTATGTTTGTAAAGATTTGAATTGTTCGTGTTATAAAGTGTTATGTGAGATGCTTAGTCTTTGGTTAGGAACAGACTATTTTCCTACAAGCCATTTAGAATAAAATGTGTTGGCTAAACTATGGGATTTTTTTTGCCGTAATCCTTTGGTCAGGAAGACCGAGTGAGACACATTTTACTTTGGAAAACAATCCTTGTTTCAGATCCGGAAACGTTAAGTAGAGGACCTACTTGGGTGAGGTCAATATAGGAAGTGGCAACACTGGGTGCTCGCCAGAGTGTATGAATGGACGGCGGGGCGGAGGGCGAGAGGAGAACGCCCAGCCCCGGAAGAGCGGGAGGCCGTCCGGCGGGAGGCGAGGGACGCCATCGTTGTCCATTGGACGGGGGAACTCGCCACCGCAGCCTTCGGCCGCCGAACCCTCGACGCGATTGGGCCTGTCCTGCGAGACTGGCTCGAGCGGTCGCACGGGTTCCTCTCCTTCCGTCTAGTGCAGGTGCTGTCCGGACACGGTTGCTTCGGATCGTACCTGCACCGAATCGGACGGGAGGAGACACCGTCGTGCCACGACTGTGGTGCGGTGGAGGACACGGCGCAGCACACCCTCGAGGTGTGCCCGTCGTGGACCGAGACGCGCCAAGGTCTTATCGCGGTGATGGGACCGGACCTCTCACTCCCCGGCGTGGTCAACGCCATGCTGGGGAATGAAAGGTCCTGGGCGGCAGTCGCCTCCTTCTGCGAACATGTCATGTCCCAGAAGGAGTCGGCAGAGCGCGCGCGGGAGGACGATCCTCACGCGGCGCCGCTCCGAAGGCGGAGGAGGGGTCGAAGAAGACGTCAATTTGATAGTCATCTCCGACTCCTCCCAGGTGGAGGCCAGCAGGCAACGGGTGCGGGGGCACCCTTGCCTGTATTGCACAGGCCTCCACCAGTGTCGGACGGGAATGGCCAGGTGTTCCCGGCCATTCCCGTAGCCCCCCAACCTGGGGGGCATGCGGGGCCCGCCAGCTAGGCGGGCATGCGCCGGGAGGGTTGTGGATGTAAAGGCTGAGCCGGTTTCCCATGGCCCTCCCATCACGGCGATGTGGGAACACCGCTGAGTTTTAGTGGGTATACTGTCATTCTGACAGGAGTCCCACATACCCCGTCTCGTCCCCCACGAGCGGCAATGCATAAAGCATTTCTCAGCGACAAAAAAAAAAAAAAAAAAAAGGAAGTGGCAACACTGGGTTGAAAGCGACAACACTTTTGGTTGAAGGCTGACAATTGTCAGTAGATTATTTTGATGTTTCTGAATGTGAAGGAGACGTCAGAGCGGACGGAACGACCTTCTTTGGTCGAGACTCCTGTAGACGCCCTTACGAGAGATACCCTTTGCCATCCTATATTGAATTCACCGCGTTTCCTAAATCTGATTGCGTCCGCCTAGTTTTGCGACATTTTTGTAAATTAACTGTAGCGCCGTAATAAACGCTTATATACCAAGCACGTTGAATTTTATTTAGATTACCCATTTAATATGGCCAACTACTGATAACGAGGAGACCGAAGTGCCTTCGTTATATATAATCAAAAGCTTAAACTGAATCAGGACCAGTTGACACATAGTTTACAAGGAGACTTTTCAAAACAAAAAGGTTATACATGTACCTACAGATAAAAACGTGCCAGGTTTCAGGCAAGACTATAAAGACTGACAATCTGTTATAGGTTGGTATTTCTCATGGAGAAAGGGTTTTACTCGATACCTTCAAAAAGAAAAATAGAGTTATAAAGTAAAATTGAAAACAAAACTGGATTTATTACCTTTGCTGGTAAAACATCTGCTTCCAGCGCCGCAGCCAAACGGAGGCGATCAGAGTACTGATTCAAGGTGGCAAGATATTTCTTTTCAAGATTACTGTGGCGCTCCTGAAAGATTTGTTGTCGTCATTTTATTAAGTCCAAACACCTTCTAAGAGGGTTACACTGCTACTGGTTTATTCAAATAATAAGCGGCCATGCGCAAGTCAGACCCGCGGACTACTAGGTAACCGGTTTCTAGTTGAGAAATTTTCAAACAAAACTATTTATTTTAAAAAAGCTTAGAGACTGACCCCCTTATTTATAAACGCTGCTTAAAGTTAAGTAATGATTAGCGCCTGTTTAACCATACATTTTTGACGTTTAAAAATTTCTTATCTTTAAACAACGTTTATGAATAAGAGGGTAAAATAACAAGGTTAGCATTACTTTTAAGATGAAAACCCGTGAAATTAAAATTTCTTTGCAATAAACTTAGGTTGAATTTCACGGGCTAAAGAAATCACCTTACGTGATGCTAAAGTAGAGTTTCGTAAGTTCTCAACTTAAAGTTCTCAATTTAGAAACCGGGTATAAGAGTACAGTCACGAGCATAAAATAATACCGGATGACTTTACGACTACGTTTGTGTAAGTGGAACAGAAGCCATGCCCGAGAATATTTGCTTAGTGCCATTGAGATACAAAAGTTCCAAATATCCTTAAAAAACTATCCATCCTACGACCCGTGCGTAAAATCCCCGAATGACAGTTGTACAGTCACGGACTTTAATTGATGAGCCACTTGCCACTTTTCGTATTTTAGCCGTGTTATGCAAATCGGTTTTAGTCGGTTATACTCGTAAATCCAGACACGGAGAGTCATACATCTTCGTAAGACAGAAGAATGAAATTTCATGTAATATTAACGGTTCGCTAACCTGAGAGCCAGAACTACAAATTTGACAGCAGAGTGACTACCCAAAGTCAACCAATTGCAGGTCTAGCAACCGTAACCTAGCGACAATTGTTTTATAGTAGCGATAGTAACGTAGCGTACGGAGAAATTATGATTGGTTATGTCGACATCGGAAAAACTCGGACCTACGATTTTATCCGAACGCATAGCGTCCAAGATGATATTCATGACAATTATGATAATTGTTGCACACAAACCCTGCTGATGCATTGTTACAATTCTATGGAAAATTTCTTTGGAAATTGCAGCTGGCAATATCGCGTAAATAACTACGGCTACGATTCACCAACATTCGAAATTATCGTCTCTGACATCGGCATTTCTAGTTTTTAACTGTCACTATCTTCGAATAGTTTTTCAGAAATAACGAGTATTTGAAGAGCTCTAATTCAAAGGAGGTCAATATCAAATAGATTGGATAAACGAATGCAACATTGTATTGATTTATCATTAACAACTTATTAGTCAACCTTCCACCTCTATGGATAAGACTATTTCCGATTATTAGTAATTTGTCACCTTGTTTACGAACTTGCGGTTTGAGTTCGTGTTTAATCGTGTAATCTCGTGAATGTACAAAACTGCAAAATTGGAAAGTTTTGGAAGTGGCTCATCAATTAAAGTCTGTGACTGTACGTACGAGCGAGACGCATGCACATTTTTTTCACAAGGTAGGTTCTATGCAACCGCTCGCATGGTAAAGTCGTGTTTAAAACGTTTTTAAAATTTAATTCAAAATCAACGCAATAATTTAACATTAATATCCCACTTACTAATAAACTAAGAAAAACCTGATTCACAAATAAAATGCAACACAATACCCAAACATTGACAAACTTACAATACAAATACCCAATAAATTGACTTTTATTTTTGATTGATTTGATTGACTAAATAAGCCTCAGATCAAAATAATAAGTAGGTATTAACCTGACACAATAATAAGAAAACCTAAATAATAAAACAGAACAAACACTTACAAGACTTACAAATAAAAACCTCACCAATTTACCAACTAATAAGATAACACATTAGGAAAACCTATTCTTACAAATAAAATGAAAACATTAACAAAGACACGAACGAACTTTTAAAACAATCTGATCTTTTTAAAATAATCAAAACAATACTTGAATAAGCAAGAATACTCGACTGTACTTCAAGCAAAATGAAAAGGACGTGCATACATGCGGGAGCGAGAACGTTGAAGAAAGGTCGTTCGGTTGGCCCGTTGCTAGGCAACGACGGCGTGCCTATTTTAGCGTTCTCCACACACACACGTATAGAAACTAGATGTGTGCTTGAGAGTGCACTTACGGGTTCACATACGAGAGCCGAGCAGCTGAGCTGCGGTACTCGCGGGCGACTCACGTGACTGACTGACGCGACAACGCCGACGTCAACAGTAGAGTAGGTAAATGGTGTTGGTGTAGGTGAATGTTAGGTACCTTTCAGAGACAATGATGATCAGTGGTGAGTAGGTACTTTAAGGTCTGCTTTGAAAAAGTGTAAACAAACCTGTTTAGGTAGGATTCTTACACAATCACTCACTAAATGTAATTAGTTCAAATCTCACCATTGCTAGGTATTCTACATTTGAATATTCGTGCATGTTTAGGTAGGTACGATAACTATCACCGGGTGGACGATGCACACGCGGAAACAAACACTGCGACGTCATGCCATCGTGACTAATCGAGACGCGGTCGGGCGGTGTTGCGCGAGCGTCTTGTGCGCTGCTTGTGCGGCAAAGAGGCCGCTGACGACAAGTGCGGCGAGTACCTATCGGCTGCTAAGGAAAGCTACGAATTCATTGATAAATTCCGCGCATTTAGTTAAAAAAAATATCGAATTTCGATATTTTTTATCTAATTATTCTTTATTTTTTAATTTCTGTTTTTATTGTTCTGGTATGAAAAGTTAACTTCAAATGTGTGGTATTTATCGATAGAACAATTTAATTAAAACATTGAAAAAATAAAAAATCTGTGCCATAGGCTTCCACTCTGTTAACCCAATTTTTTTTTCCAGACGGTTAAAAATGTCATACGGTATATTTGAAGCCGATGTAGCAACCTATATTTTGCCCTCGGTTGTCTCGTCAGGTAGTTCTGCTGTTCCTTCGATGTCACATTCATAATATAAATTGTTCCTCCCACTTGTATAATGCCTTTCACAAATGATGACATATATTTTCCGTCACCTTGACGACAGATATTACCGCCGAGCTGTTCATAGTTATATATTTAATTTATGCTCGTAACTGTTCCTACAGTGGTACACTGTTATGACCTGCGAAGACTGGCGGCAGAGGATTATAAATTTATCAATTGAATTTAATACTTATCCAATCGAAATACGGTACATATTTCAATGCTCAGGGATCCAGAAAAAACTGCGCTGACTAAGGGTTCCTACAGTGGTACACACTATAGTAGCCTTCTTCTTTTGCTGCAATGTCTGGTCCTTGCCGACATATCATAATAATCAGCCTATAATGTTCGCACTGCTGGGACAAAGGCCTCCTCTCGGCTTATCTTCACCGTTTTGAGTTCCTTAGCGACATAATCAGGTCTATTAAAAAAAGAAGCAATATTTCTAGTTAGTATACAGTACTGACTCGCCAGCTCCGTAGCTGCGCGACGACATGTGGCAGCGTGCCATATGTCACGGAGTACTTGTGGCGGCGCGCCATCTGACGAAGCTGGTCGTCCAGCAATCGGTCCACCTTAAAAATAATAATAATATGAGCTGGCAACACTAGCAAGTCAACAAAGGTTAAAATTTTCATATCTTATATTTTCCATATTTATTTATTTCCTCTGCTGTATTTAGTCTCAAAAAGTACGAAAAATTATAATAAAACCTTTAGGAATAACAGCACAAGAAAAAGATAGTTAACAACATCAAAATGAAAAAAGCAAAGAAAAATCGAAATAGCAGCAAGAATGACGGCTGTCAAATTCGGCCTATAAAACAATAATTATGAAATTCAAATCGGAATGTTGACTAGATCAGCTACGAGACGAGCACGCCTACCACCTCCGGACTCTTCGCTCAGCTCCGCCTCGCCGCCGCCGGTACCCAGCCCCACTGTGAGCGCTGGGACGACACCGGCCGCGGCAGTTGCGTCGAGCTCGAGCGACGAGTATTTCTCCCCGCCCACGACACCACCACCTGCTCGTCGACGGGGAGGACGCCGGCCGCCGGATGGTTTAGGACCTCGAGGCCCACCGGCCTCTGATAGGGTCCCAGCTCCCGGCGGAAGTGTGCAGCGCATGAGATGGACACGATCCATTAACGAAAACGTCATGCGCTCATACTATGGGGCTACAGAGGGGGGAAACAACCTGACCGCGTACCGTGTCCGGATGCTCTCTCTTTTTCAGGTGCTTGAGCCAGCTGTCAACGTTTCGGCTCAACGACTATCGGATCAAGTGCGGGTCATCCAGCGTAATCATATGTTGGATGACACTGTGCTTGATCGCCTGCGAAGTGAAATGCGGAGTAGCCATGTCATCGCCCCCCCGTCGCAGAGTGTTATAGTGCCACCACAGGTCACTCCAAGTCAAGCTGACGAGAGGATTGATGACAGGGCTACAAACGTAAGTACCCAATACAATGAGGAATTGAGGAGTGCTTTGGAGGGTGCGATTCGGGAATATCGGTTCATGTCGCCCGAACTTAGACCACGTTTACCTCGTTTGCCCATGCATAACAAAAATAGGGTGCTGGTGGCGGCTCTGGATTCGCAGCTATCAAACTATTTTGATAACTGCGAAGACCTCACCGATACTCATTCGATTCTGTATTGCTCGGCTGTAGCGGCATGTCGTGTAGCTCACGTCAAATTTGCAAATGACTCTAGAGCTACACGACCGAAACCAGCCGTACCAGCTTGGCAATGCAGAATTGAACGCCGTATTGGTGGGGCCAGAGCGCTCATTGGCAAACTTATCTGCTTCAGGGAGGGCAATACTCGCCCTAGAGTGATGCGCTTTGTGAAGCGGGCGTTCTCAGGGACTGATATCGGCCCTGAGGACTATGTATCCCATGTCACAGAGCGCATCGACTTCCTGAAGCAGAAAGTGTATGCATGGGCAAACCGTATTCGTAGGTATAAGCGGCGAGTAGAGCGATACACTCAGAATCGCACCTTCCAGAGTGATGAAAGGTGGGTTTATAGGGCTTGGGAGCGACCGGACCAAGGTGTGGTTGACACGCGCCTTCCGGATGATGATGCCATGTGTTCTTTCTGGCGAAGTATCTGGTCGGCGCCTGTCAGCCACACCGAAGGTGATTGGACTCGGGAAGTCGAGCGAGCCTGCGATCCAATACCAGAAATGGGGTCTATTACCATCTGCCCCCAAGATGTAGCTCGTGCAGTTCATCCGTTGCCCAACTGGAAGTCTCCAGGGCCGGACGGGCTGCACAATTTCTGGATTAAATGGTTCATAAGATCGCACGCTCGCTTGGCGGCTCAGTACCAGACTGCTTTGGAGTCTGGTTCGCTACCCCAGTTCCTAACAACAGGAATTACCCACCTGCTCCATAAATCGGGTAGCACCGCGGACCCCAAAAATTATAGGCCGATCACATGTTTACCGACGGTCTATAAAGTTCTTACATCCATTTTGAGAACTAAAATTAACAAACATATAGACACCAACTCCATCATGTCTGCCTCTCAAAATGGATGTAGGAACGGGGCCCGCGGTACTAAGGAGCTACTCCTCATTGATATGGCCATTAGCCAACAGGTTCGCCGTTCCCGAAAAGATCTGTCGACATGCTGGATAGATTATAAGAAGGCCTATGACTCGGTGCCACATACATGGCTCATGAGGGTGTTGGAGTTGTATAAAGTAGATGCAACTCTGCGCACCTTCCTGATGTCGTGTATGAGGCAATGGAGGACGGTCCTTCGCTATCCAGGATGTCGAAATATCCAGAGGAATAGCGAACCGATAAGGATCGAGCGAGGCATATTTCAGGGCGATAGTTTAAGTCCACTTTGGTTCTGCTTAGCCCTGAATCCTCTTAGCACACTGCTGGAGTATTCAGGCCTAGGCTATCGGCTGAGGAGAGGTGGTCAGGTAATATCTCACCTCCTCTACATGGATGACCTAAAACTCTTTGCCCCCAACAACTTGCAACTGATGGAGCTACTGAAAGTAACTGAAACTTTTAGTAGAGCCATCAGGATGGAATTTGGTGTGGACAAATGTGCGGTCATGCATGTAAAGCGAGGGGAGATTGTGGAATCCGTGGGAACTCAGCTCGCGGATTCCATAAACCTTAGAGCCCTCTCCGTATCCGAAACCTACAAGTATTTGGGTATGTCGGAAGCGTTGGGCATCAATGTTACTGACATGAAGCAATCGTTGAAGGAGCGCTTCTTTGGCCGCCTGAAGAAAGTATTTAATAGTCTTCTATCAGGCGGAAACAAGGTGCGCGCCTTCAACGGTTGGGTCATGCCGGTTTTGATGTACTCTTTCGGCATACTCAAATGGACTCAGACCGAACTCGACGCCCTGGATAGGAGGGTCCGTACGCTGCTAACTGCATATCGAATGCATCACCCACGGTCATCGGTAATGAGACTGTATATCCCGCGAAAATGTGGAGGTCGAGGCTTTTTAAACGCTAAGACCCTCCACAATCGCGAGGTATGCAGTCTCAGGGAATATTTCCTAGAAGCCGACGTGGGGATGCATCGAGATGTGGTCGCGGTGGACAAGGGCCTTACCCCGCTCTCCTTGGCTAAAGAGAACTGGCGCAAGCCTGTAGTGCTTGACATTAATGATCGCAAGGAGGTATGGCAGAGTAAGGAGCTTCACGGACGCTACTTCCGGGCCCTACATGGACCCGATGTAGATTCACTAGCGTCCGTAGCCTGGCTGCGTTTTGGTGACCTCTTTGGGGAAACCGAAGGTTTTGTCTGTGCAATTATGGACGAAGTTATGATGACGAACAATTACCGGAGATTCATTGTGAAGGACGGCACGGTTGACATCTGTCGGGCATGCCACCGTCCGGGAGAATCAATCCGACACATTATCTCCGGGTGTTCTCGTCTAGCTAACGAAGAGTACTTGCATAGACACAACCTTGTAGCCAGGATTATCCATCAGCAACTTGCTCTGAAATACAGCCTTGTGGAATCGGAAGTACCGTACTACAGGTATGTGCCCGACCCAGTTCTCGAAAATGGAAATATCACATTGTACTGGGATCGATCCATCATCACTGACAGGACTATTGTTGCCAATAAGCCTGATATAGTGGTGGTGGATCGAGGAGAGCGGCGCGCAATGATTATTGACATAACGGTCCCGCATGACGGGAACCTCGTGAAAGCCGAGAAAGATAAACAGATTAAGTATCTTGACTTGGCTCGCGAGGTTGTCGACATGTGGGATGTGGACTCAGCGATCATTGTGCCGATAGTCGTATCAGCCAAT
The DNA here is from genome assembly GCA_949128155.2 of Xanthia icteritia. Lineage (NCBI taxonomy): Eukaryota > Metazoa > Arthropoda > Insecta > Lepidoptera > Noctuidae > Xanthia > Xanthia icteritia. The sequence continues at coordinate 12,582,797 of OX421930.2, forward strand.
GGCTTAATTGCCAAGAGCCTCGACCAACACCTTAGGAGGCTCTCGTTGGGCAGCTGGATTAAGGGCTTGATTCAGAAAGCGGTACTCTTGGACACGGCTCGTATTGTTAGGAGGTTCCTCTCTTTGGAGCCCTGACCGCCGGTAGCTTGGACCCTGTTCCCGATACCGGTGGGCTACTATTTTTTATATTTTTAAATGTTTTTATATGTTTTTATTCTAATATTTAAAAATATAATTTATATGTAAATATTTAAATAAAGGAAATAATAATATAGCCCTGTAAATTTTAAATAGAGCTTGACCATCGACAGCTTGGACCCTGTTCCTGATGCCGAAGGGTATTTTATATATTTTTAAATGGTTATCTTAAAATATTTAAAAATGTAAATAAGATGTATGTAATGTCCGCCCGTGATAAAAAGACACAATTTTACTGTTCTATGACAAACTAAATAATAATAAAAAAAACGAGTCGCATAATGATGTGTAACATCTGACGTCTCACTTTGGTAATAAGCAAGATTAACGTTATATCCTGAAAACTCAGACCAAAATAAAAACCAAGACATAGATAGCACTGCGAACAATACAGTTGTTACAAAACTACACCTCCGCTCTGTGCATTCACGCTCAACGCACACATTTACAGCTATTTATAATCAAACTACACCTCACTGAGGGCACACATGTTTACGAAACTGGCCTCACTTCACTGTTAACAGCGCTCTGTCCTGGTTTTTTATTTGGTATAAGCCTGAAAAATCGTCGTCCATCGTCATTGTCCATTTCGTCCATCTGAGGACCAAGCTATGCGCGTTTTACTTGTGTTTACCAAGTGTACAATCACGCCGTGAATGTGTGTTTGAGCGTAGGAGCTCTCTGAGACACGGGCGAATTCGGCAGTGTGTGTCCGTGTGAGTGTTATGTGCTGTCGCTATTTGTCTTCATGCAGTTTCATGGAGTTTCTTGCCCATTCTTCTCCATGCGAAAACTACCTTACCTTTTGGAAGGGGCGACTAGAATCAATTCAATTTTTTTGTAAATTTTTGACGTTCAAAAGTGCCTTATAAGGGCCTATTTGAAATAAATGATTTGACTTTCACTTTGACTTTGCACACATTCACAGCGTGTTTGTTGGTACACTTGGTTAACACAAGTAAGGCGCGCCGCTTTGTGAAATAAACATACTATACCCACGGCCGATTTTTTTATCGCTCAATGTAATTTCAGCGCGCTGCTTAACGCCGAGAGTTAAAAATCTAATGTTTTTTTTAACGCATGAACTCTGTTGGATTCTCAATGCTCGGCTCAAAACCGAGAGTTTAAAATCCAGTGCGCGATAAGTCTTCACGTTAAAAAATCACCCGCGCGAACCTGGGTAGTCTATATGTGTGTGTTTGTGTTTATGTGTGTGTGTTAGTTTCAATACTTGAATGGTTTGGAAGGCTCAGGCCACTCAGCAGGAACGTGAGCCGCGGCGACGGACGCAGACGTGGCAATAGTCTTCTTCTTCTTCGTGTGGTTAGTTACTAACGCGGCAATAGTATGCAGATCGGCACTCAGTTCGGCACTCGGTGCGAAACCAATAAGACGTAACCGCTTAATTACCTGCACGCGCGATAACGTGAACTTTATTTACGAAATAGTATTCACCAACGCACCGACCTGTTCATCAACATGGTGAAATGTGCTAAGTGCGGAAAACTGGTGACGAAAAAAAGTCCGGGTATACAGTGTTCCAAGTGCAGTAAATGGATCCATGCATCATGTGCTTCAATAACAGCTGATCAATTAAACGTATTATACTCAACGGATGCCGTGGATTGGAGATGTCGTTCATGTGTGGGTAATGCCAAACCAAAACGTCTATCCTGTATCTTGCCCGACGTTGAGGACGAAGATATCACAGATACGGAGAACCTCATGGATACCAACATTACCCAACGCATTCTCAGTGATATACGGCGAGAGGTACGCGACATAATAAAAGAAGAATTGCAAAGTACCCTACAGTTCTACTCAGACAAAATCGATGAGTATGAACAAAAGATAAATGGGTATGAAAACAAAATGAAATTATTCGAAAACCAGAACATTGAGCTGAAAAACAAATATAAAAACCTCGAACTTAAAAATGAAGTAGTGGAACAAAAACTAAATGCAATTCAACAAAGCCAATTAGCCAACAACATTGATATTTGTGGGGTAGCCGAAACAGAAGACGTAGATAGTGTCATGAAAAACCTATGTACTAAATTAAACCTAAAATCCGATGACGTCGTCAAAACACACAAAAAAAAAAGTAACCGACCTGAAGCCAAAACTGAAAAAGTCCCCCCCATAATCATCGTGACCCTTAAGGAGGGCTGTCGGGAGCCATAGCTACAAGTCGCTAAGACTCAAAATATTACGGGAAAAGACCTAGGCTGTGTTGAGGATAACAAAATATACCTCAGAGAAAGTCTGTCACCTACAACGGCCTACCTACTTTGGGCAACGAAGACTGCTCTGAAAGGAACAAATATATGTAAATTCGTATGGTGTAAGAACGGACAAATATTAGTAAAAAGGTACGAGAAGGGGAAAACCTACAATATTCGATCCGAGAAAGATATACAGAAGCTCGTCTCTGAATTTAAAATCAATCAGGACAAATGAAGCCCATTCACATTAAAACTAATTAGTTTCTCCCTTACCAATCTAAATAATACCAAAAATGGATGACACATATGATAACATAATTGAAAAAACATACAAACATTGGAATGAATACACAGATGAATTACCAGATAAATACAACTTAATAACAATGCTTCACGTAAATATCAGATCAATGCTGAAGAATTTCGCTCAACTCGAATACATCATCATGAATTGCCCTCAAACTATTCACCTGGTCGTCATCACCGAGGCAAACATCTCTGACAGGACTAAATCATTGTTCGAGCTTGTGGATTACGATATGAATACTCAGTTGCGTGACGCTAAGAAGGGAGGCGGAGTCATCGTATATGTGCACAAGAGCATTTGCTTCACCAGACTACCTTCGCGTACACTTAATTTTGAGAGTATAACCGGCGAGCTAAAAACGGATTATGGTTCTACGATTGGTTTGTGTGCCGTTTATAGACCACCTGATACGAATAGGACCCTGTTCATAGAGGAGTTGCGTAGTCAAATTATTAAAATTTCACCAATAAACAATGTCGTTCTAATAGGCGACATGAATATCGATTTAAAACAAAAAACTGCGATAACAAAACTTTATTTAAACACCCTCTGTGAAATGGGTCTTGATTCCGGAATAAACCAGTTTACTCGGATAGATAAGCGAGGTGAGTGCATAACAAAATCATGTATAGATCATATATTTATACGTAGTGTCGACTGCCGCGCCGTACAAACAGCTGTTGTAAGGAATGCGTTAGCCGACCACTTCATAACCGGTTGCGCGCTAATCGACAATACATACGTAAACAAAGCTAGTCAATGTAAAAACATAAGCAAATTAGAAATTAGTAAGTTGCAAAGTGAATTGAGTAATATTGACTGGAGTTTGGCCTTGAATTGCGATAACCCTAATGATATTTTAGGCTTTATATTAGATAAGTTTACTCATGTATATGAAAACTGTAAGTATAATGTAAAAATTAAACTTGGTAAAAGACAAATGTGTAAATGGAAAAGTAGCAGAATAGAGAAAATGTGTGTTAAAAGAGATCAACTATTAGATATCTGGCTTAGAGATCAAAGCGATCTGGCTAATAGGCTATTATACAATAAATACAGAAATAAAACAAATAAACATATTAATAATGTAAAGAATAATTATTTTTTTAGGGAGGTTAAATCGAATTTTCATAATACTAAAAAAGTTTGGGAAACCATTAACAACTTATGTGGAAAAATAAATAAATCTATAGATGACATAATTATAAAACATTTTAAACTATTGCCAAACATTGTATCTAATAAGTTTGCTTCTGAATTCAGAGATAATGTTAACAATACATGCAATGTCCAGTGTAACACACCTATTCTAGATGTTAAGTCCTATATCAATAATTGTAACGTATCTATGAGATTACAGAAGGCCAATGAGGATATTGTATCCTCTATAATAAAACACTTAAATGATAAGAAATGCCCAGGTTTCGACGGTATCCGAGTCAAAGACTTAAAATACATATATAAGGAAATTACCCCCGTCATAACACATCTAATTAACACATGCATTGCCACGTCATTGTACCCGGATCAACTCAAAGTTGGAATAGTAAGACCCATCCATAAGAATGGCTCGTACACAGATGTTAACAATTACAGGCCTATAACTATTTTATCGTGTATTGATAAGATAATTGAGAGGTATCTAGGACTTGAAATTAACAAATTTCTGAAATCAAATGATGTTATTAATGAGAAACAGTACGGCTTTCAAAAAAATAAAAATACCTCACAACTATTATCAAAATTTAGTAATGAGGTCAACGGGTACCTGAACAATCGTGAACACGTACTTGTTGTCCTCATTGACTTTAGCAAAGCTTTCGATTGTTTAGAATATAATACACTATTTAACAAATTACAACAAAATGGTATACGGGGTCCACTCTTGGAATGGTTTAAAAACTACCACAGAAACCGATTCACGTCGGTGAATGTCTCAGGTTCATTAAGTAGCATGATTCCAACCGATAAAGGCACAGCACAAGGTTCGATTCTTGGGCCGACCGAATACTTACTGTACGTGAACGACATGTGTAACATTTTCACGGAAGGCTCCGTGTACCAATTTGCTGACGACACATGCTTGGTTGCTGCACACAGGGACATACGGGAGGCACAGAGAGTGTTGCAGAATAACTTCGACCTCTTATGTAAGTGGGCTCACGACGTTGGTCTTGTAATTAATGCAAAAAAAACCAAACTACTGCATATACACTCGCCTTACCTGACGGCGTCTTTTGTGCCTTTTGTCGTTGCACATGAGCATTTGTGTCTTCACCGACCGGTCACAGCGTGTAGTTGCCAGAAATTAGAATTGGTCACCCAACATATGTATCTTGGTGTGATAATAGTTGATCAAGAGCCGCTACAATCATATCAGCCGCCATATGATTGTAGCGGCTCTTGATCAACTCCTTCCTGCAATATCCCACATCATAAACTTTTCCCTTTACACCGGTGTTTTCCCTTCCCTCTGGCGTAAAGCCCTTGTTCGGCCTCTGCCTAAGATACCCAATCCCTCTCTTCCTAGTCACTTTCGCCCAATTTCCATCCTTCCCTTTCTATCTAAAGTGCTCGAGGCCAGTGTTCATAAGCAATTCTCCCACTTTATTCACCGCAACTCCCTCATCAGTCCATTTCAATCCGGTTTCAGGCCTGGGCACAGTACCGTTTCAGCTCTCCTTAAAGTGACTGACGATATAAGGCGGGGAATGGAAGACACTAAAGTAACAGTCTTAGTGTTAATTGACTTCTCCAATGCTTTTAATACCGTCAGTCACGAAATCCTTTTATCCATCCTTTCCTATCTTATGGTCTCTCGGGAGGTATTGGAATGGTTTTCCTCTTATCTTCAGGGGCGGCAGCAGTCTGTTCATGCTGGAGACTCTTCGTCTGGTTGGTGTGAACTTGCAGCTGGCGTCCCTCAGGGCGGTATATTATCTCCTCTTTTGTTCTCAATTTTTATTAATCTCATTACCACTGAACTTCGAACTGCGTATCATCTTTATGCTGACGATTTGCAGCTTTACTGCCAGGCAAGTGTGGAGAACATATCCGATGCGATTGAGGAGCTAAACCGGGATTTAGCTGTGGTTAAAAGCTGGTCTGATCGTTTTGGGTTGGCGGTTAATCCTACCAAGTGTCAGGCTGTCATTGTAGGGAGCACCCACAGTACGAGGAAGCTGAATGGCTTAACTGTGCCTCCTGTAATGTTTGACAACTCAGTCATCCCGTTTAGCTCCGATGTTAAGGATCTTGGTCTGCATGTTGACACATGTCTTGACTGGCGTAAGCAGGTCATGACTGTAAGTAAAAAAGTCACCGGAACGCTGCGGTCGCTCTATCGGTTGAAAAACCTTCTCCCATCACACATAAAGGCAATGCTTGTACAGTCCCTAATCTTTCCCATAATAGACTATGGTGATGTGTGTTACTATGACCTGAATGCAGATCTCCTCAATAAACTTGACCGCCTTCTAAATAACTGCATTCGATTCGTATTCAATCTTCGAAAGTATGATCATATATCTGCGCATCGATTGCTTTTAAAATGGTTACCCATACGTCAGCGTAGAGAGTTGAGGGCTCTGTCTATGTTGTATTCTATACTCGACAAACCCACTTCTCCTTCTTACCTGACTTCCCATGTTCAATACCTATGCTCTGCCCATAGTAAAAATCTTCGTTCTACCAACAATCGTCTTCTACGATGTCCTTCTCACCGCTCTGGTTTTATTCACTCTTCTTTCTTTGTCCAGGCGGTATTTCTTTGGAATGCGCTTCCTCTGAATATCAGGATGGCAACCAGTCGGTTATCTTTCAAACTGAAGGCACGTGAATATATTCGTGAAAAGTTGGCAGAATCTTTGCAGCGCTGATTTGCTGGATTTGTTTTCTTCTCTACCTATCGTTATTTCTCCTGACAAAGTTTATTCGGTTTATAATATATGTATGTATCTATGTATGTATGTAGTAGTAAGTATTCATTTTCAAGTTATCTATTACTCATGTTGCACCTGCCATGTTTTGTCTCTGCTCCACCCTAAGGTTGACTGGTAGAAAATGCCTCAGGCATTAAGTCCGCCTTTGTACAGTATTTTTTTTACTTGTGCATAAAGTTTTTAATAAATAATAAATAAATAAATAGATAGTAATTTCCACTGGCGGCCGCACATTGATCGTGTATGTAATAAGCTTAGGTCAATTTTGGCGAAGTTATCGATACTTAAGTATAAACTACCCTATAGAACACTTAGAACATTGTATTTGGCACTGGCCGACTCCGTAATTGATTATGGCCTAAGTAGCTACGGGCGTACATACAAGACTTACGTCGAGGATATTTACAAGTTACAGTTACGGATTTTGAAAACGATTGTACCCACAAGAATAAAACATGAATTCCATGATAATGACACGGGTTTATTTAAGCACTGCCAAATTGTAAATGTCTTCGACAAGGTTCGTTTACGCGTTATAAGTGAGAATTACCATAATATAAGTAATATTCGTAAATACGTAAGACTAAAGTCGTTGCGTTGTTTGACCTACTTACCCACATTTATCGAACCTAAATCTAATAATACTTATGGAGCACGGACGTGGGAATGCATGCTACCATCGTATCTGAATGATTTACCTGTGGAAATCTGTAATCTAATAAATGCAAAGAACTGCTCAAAGGTGTTAAAAAGATATTTTCTAGATTGCAGTGCGATCTAGGAAAAAACTAATATACATGTGTGTACCCAATTGGTTCATTAATTAATAATATGTAGTGGCACCGAGTTGCCGTATCTGGCCATACCACTGTTAAACCCGCGATGGTTTGTGTGGTATGTTTAATTAAAAGTTAAACATGTATGTAAACTGTTAATGATTAATAAACAATAAAAAAAAAAAAAAAAGATGGAAAAGCGACTTACATGCGGCTTGTCGTGTCTGTATGTTTTGTGCTAGATCGCGTTAATACATTTTGCATGATGAATAATGAAGATAGGTACGTGAAAGGGACGCCGCGTCTGCGTCCTATCCTCGTCTCACGTCCCTTCTGTGTGCGCCTTAGAGAGAGGTACTAGGAAGAGGTATACCTTGCGCGGCTTGCCGAGCTTGCGCGTCAGCACGTCACGCATCTGCGCGCGCAAGTTCTCCGCCTCCGCCTCCATCGCTTTCAGGTCCACGTTCATGCGGAATAAGTGCGTGCGGTTGATCCTGTAGAGAAACATCATCATTATAATATCACCATCATGTAGGTACCATTATTATCCTTAGTTCTAAGTCAATAGTGTAAGTAAATTAGGTTTATCTTATCAAATTGATACTTAATTTTGACACTATTTTTAAGATTTCGTATCTGTTTAACTACTGCTAATTTCACGACTATCTAAGGAGCCCGATTAAACACCTATCGAAATACTTTGTGTAGTGATGGCAAAAAAAAATATAACAACAACCATAGCGATAATCGCTATGTATAGCTTCCGATAGGAACCTGGATTCTTTTCACAATTCCTTAAACCAGATTTTTCAAGCGCTAAGCTCTTTTAAGAATGTTATACAAACAGGTGATATAAATATAAATATTGGCTCCAAAAACTGCGACACAGGGACCCAATATTATCTAATATCTGCTCATACCATGGTTTTCTCCCCGCTCACATATTGCCTACTCATGAGAACAGTTCCTGTCTCTGCAACGGGGGGGCGATGACATGGCTTCTCCGCATTTCACTTCGTAGGCGATCAAGTACAGTGTCATGCAACATGTTGACAGCTGGCTCAAGCACCTGAAAGAGAGAGAGCATCCAGACACGGTACGCGGTCAGGTTGTTTCCCCCCTCTGTAGCCCCATATTATGAGCGCATGAAGTTTTCGTTAATGGATCGTGTCCATCTCATGCGCTGCACACTTCGCCGGGAGCTGGGACCCTATCAGAGGCCGGTGGGCCTCGAGGTCCTAAACCGTCCGGCGGCCGGCGTCTTCCCCGTCGTCGAGCAGGTGGTGGTGTCGTGGGTGGAGAGAAATATTCGTCGCTCGAGCTCGCACAACTGCCGCGGCTGGTGTCGTCCCAGCGCTCACAGTGGGGCTGTGTACCGGCGGCGGCGAGGCGGAGCTGAGCGATGAGTCCGGAGGTGGCGGGTGTGCTCTTGCAGCTGATCTTGTCAACATTTAGTTTTCAGTTTTATAACGTAGTTTTATTGGAGGTGACATCTGTCAGTTCACCTCCGCTATGGCATTTTTTCATTACTCTAGTTTATATTTCTATGGTTTATTTTGTTCTTTTTTATGTTTTATTTTGATTTATAGGGTTTTAGGCTTGTTTTCGGTTTTTGATATAACAAAAAAACTGCGTCTAAAATGAATGAAACTATGAATATTGAGAAAACTATTTTTGTGACGTGTTGACGTTTGTGTTGGCAGCTTATTATTATTATTAATACAGTACTTAATAATTATACGTTTTTCTCTTTTCTAAATGTAATGAAAAAGGTATCGATTTTTTCAAAATTTTCAGAACATTTAATTCGCTCAAAAAACGGCTTAATACGATCACACTCTACGGCAACGAACTCAAAGACATGACAACAACGTCTTGTCGGAATCAACGATTAATAACGTTTTTGAGTGCATTTTTCCAACATAAAATTAAATTTGGTGATTACGAATGATACCTACTCATTAGTACAGTGTATGGATAACATACATAGTAATTAATAAGGATTATGTATTAGATTATTCGATTTCTTACGTAGATGTTCATATGACAAACTTCAAATCGGGCTCCTTAGATTGTCGCGACTTTAGCCTATTATTAGAGCTCCTGCCGCCTGTGATAGAGGATTTTCCTAATACAGGCATTGTAACCTACATTATTAATCATAGATTCATATAATATTTTACCAATTTTGATTCTGAATAAAACTGTTTTTTGTTTTGGTTTCTTCACTGAAAATAGTCAAAAAATAAAAGGCCCGTTTTGACATTTGTCATCGCAACGTAACTAATGAAGTAACCATACGACTCGGTACTCGATACTCACGATAAATCGATTCAAGTTTCTATGACTATTTGATCGATTTGTAAAGTGCATTGATTAAAATTCTGATTAGAAAATTTAACTTAAACTTTAGTAATACTAACTACAACTACTATAACTTTTTAATATTGTAGGTATTTTAAAATGATACAATGGTACGAAAGGTAAATTTTTCTTTAATTTAATATTTTTAGTTACAATAACATTCACTCAATCCCAAATAAATCAAGAAAAAGCGAAAGTGATTTAATCTTCATTCAATCATTTTCTTCGGATTTCTATAGAAGCCAGTGTCGCTAATTCAAAATTTTATATACGGCTTGAGCGCCAAGTTCAGCTTCTTTTCAGTAAAGATCACTACACAATATTTAATTATTATTAAAATCGAATGAAGCTGGTGAAATTCAGTAATTAATTGGTTACAACACTAGTAAAAAAAACTGAGAACGTAACTGTTTTTGAGACGTTTCGTAATAATTACAAATTGCAAGCTACTATAAAGTAAGTGCGAAAAAATACTCGCGCAATATATTCCATCATATTATTTAACGCGCCAAAAATGTATGTATTTTATTAAAACATTTTTTATAATTAATTATTATTTTATTGTTTCTTTCAGTTTCGTTCCAAGTTACGTTCTAGGGTCTTTCTCAAATGTCAAAACGGGCCTTTTATTTTTTGACAAGTTTAATATCTTTAACAAAGAAAGAAAACATTTTTATTCTGCACAATAAGACGCACATTACAAAAAAAATAAACCGAATATAAACACTAATACAAAGTAGTCAAAAGCCTCGTATTCAAACCCTTTAAATTTAAAGTTAAATTTTCTTACGTTTTTTGCAATTTGCAGGTCAGTATCAGGTTGTATGTTGATCTAAATATGATTCGCGGCCGTATCAAAATATTTACTTATAAGTAGTATTATAATCATCAATTGAACTCTCTAAGTTCATATTACCCTATTGAATGGCTATTTCATCAAATCATTTTAATCAACATACACACTGACACAGACCGCAAAAAAATAAAAAATAATAGAGGTACTTATTATTGAACATTCTATTTATCTATCTATCAACATTTGTGACTGTAAGACCTGTTTCACGATTTCCGTATAGCCACTACTCATATGATAAATAATTCATAAACGAACCTGTATGAAATCTGCCAAGTAGGTAAGTAAATAAGAACCTAATCGTAGGTACGGTAAAAAACGCTGTGCCTTGTCAATTATTTTGCTTTTTATTTATTTAAAGTCTTTGGAAGACTTACAGCTAAATACAATGGTGATAAATAACAGTATGATAATCTGACAGCCAATTACAGGTCTTCACGTCTAGAGCTTGTCTGGTATAAAAGTACTGTGGAACAAAATATACACACTGACAAATTTAGCCAAAAAAAAAAAAAACGCAAAAATAAATATAAAATTTGCAGGTAGATCATCACCTAAAATATGTAAAAACTAATATAATAAAGACAGGTTGCTTCCCATGAGAACCAAGATGTTAAAACTTCAAAGGAAAACAAAGTCTAAAGATTTAAGATTTAAAGAAATTCGTTGCTAAACACTTTTATTTGAACTTACTTCTGCCTCAGCTTCTGTAATCTGATCTCCTCTTGTATCTCAAGCACTCGTCTCCTCAGCCGGGCCAGCAACGCTTCAGGGAACACCACGGTCTCCGAAAGGCCCTTAGGCCCAGTGCAGCCATTGATAGCCGCTGCTCTAATCTGGTCGTACCGAAGTATCACCACTGCTTCCACCTCGTTCATGCAGGATTGTTTCTCCAGCTGAAATAAGCAACATTTATACTTTTAGACTTGTGGATAGTTTTTTGAAATTGATGGGTTCCTTGACAACCGAATGTATCACACATTTCAGTTTCAAAGCCTCTTCTTTCAAGTTTAAGAACCTCTTTTTTTTGTTTTTTTTCATCGATTAAAAATATGATTAAGTTGCAATAATTTAAATCAAACGCTAGGTAACGTCGCGGTAAACCAAGGCGAAGATGGTGGGGCTTGAATCCTACCGAAAAGACTGACCCACATTAGCAAAAAACAGAATAAAGGGAGTCCTTTGCCCTGCAATCGGAAAATACAGGCTAGTTAGATTACATTCATTTTGATTTAGCATCGTGTACTAACGAGACGATATTTTGTTAGGTCACAGATTAACTCTGCAAAATCATTTAAATAAAAAGCGACTCTTGCTACGACACAATAAAGTGCAATTCAGGTCGCACAAAGCTACAGTTATATTCACCTTAAAGTTGACTCTCTTTCTATCGCGTATCTCATATCTTCTGACTACGTTACGCTCACTGAATTGACCCGACAAGACGAGCTCGCCGCGTACTTGTAGCTTCACATCTAACATGTGGAGTGCGCCTGCTGTACTATTCTGTGGATTTTCTACATAATTCTATTGCCGTATCTTACCATAAATTCCCTGAGGTCGTTCTTCCTTGTTTCCAGTTGTACCGACAGCTTGCGCTTGATCTTGTTGTGTGCTTCAATGTCTCGCTTCAGAAGCTCCACCATCCGGTCTTTCTCCAACATTTCTTGTTCATGCTTATGTCTGTACACATACATTAGTTAACGCTATTTGCTGTAGAACATTATCCAAGTTATTTTTGTAACCTATTGTAGTCACTGTCAAGTAGCTCTTCCAGAAAGAACCGTTTTCCGACGTGATGTAAAGGTACTTATGAGATAAGTTGAAAAATCGTTCACGAAATACGCGCTTGGACGTGGAGAGTTGCGGACACCAGCTCGTTCAATACATACAAGAGATAAATGAAAACGTAAGTTTAAAGGTGAACGTCCACTGACCCGCACCAGCCGCTACGCACACACGGCACGCAACGGATTTTGGTTGGCTTTGTATGAATTCATATAGCACTGCGTCCACTATCAGGGGGCCTACCACCACCTCTTTAAGCAGTATTATTTTAATGTTACTTCAGTGGGGGAAAGAGATGGAGCAATACGTCCTGTAGAGCTTCATCTCTTTCCCACACTAAAGTAATATTAAAATAATACTGCTTAAAGAGGTGGTGGTAGGCCCCCTGTACCACCCTACACTGAGCGCCGAATATATTGAACAACAAATGCGTTGCGTACCGGTGACGTCACATGGATTAGTTCCCCGCGTGCATCGCTCACTGCCCCACGTTTTTTTTGTTTATAATTGAGGTAAAAACCGTCAAAAGCATTGTAAAACAGATGACACACTTTTAATTCTATTAGTAGAAAGATATGAAGAATTGTATAATCTTAATTTACTGATATAGATACCGCAAGGCTAGTCTATTTCAGTTGCTTTCATAGTTAAGATTTATTAATATTAATATTTATTCATATTTATTTAATCACTGACTTGATTTCCGAACGTATTTTTCGGGTGAACACTAAAAATCTACGCTGTCCCCCATAGCACAACATTATGCTGAGTGGAAGCCTTCTTGTCACAGTCATGACGTGCAGCTGCCGAATATTTCTGTTATGTTTATATTGTTGTTTTTTTTTTTTATGCACGTGTATATATTGCTCTAATGGTGAATAGAAAAAAAATAAAGAAAAATTGGTTTATTTGTCACACAAATAAACCTATTGTTACCGCCATATACATCGCTGATATCCAAATCTACCTTCTTGAAATTTTTTCAACTTATATTTATACTAGAATGTGGCGGTAGGAGGTACGTTTCCATCACTCATCTTCCTTCCTATTCAATCCTGCAGCGCCTACCATAGGTCAGAGCGAAACAGCCATACAAGGCTAGAAGAAGATTGACCGCAATGGACGCCATTTTTACAATAGAGAAGTTCGTTCTAATCCGCTGCCGCGAAAGCATCTCTCCAGAGCTTTTACCGTTAATATATCTGGATTTTGTGATAAATCCAGACTTTTGGGTCTATATATGAAACTAGACCTATATATTTATCAAGTTACACTGATTTGAAGTGCTGTGTAAGAAACAGGAATCGTTTATCTATGAAACCACGCTGGCTTGCCGCGTGGTTAACCTACACATCGAGGACATACAAGGCCATAGCAGCAGGAAGGCGACTCCAGCTTCTAGAAAGGTAAGGCGCTGCATCCTGTGTCCCTCTCTTATTCCTGTTTCTCCATACCAAAAAATAGCCTCATTCCAAATCAACGTATACCGCCACATAAAGTTTATTACAGTCCACAAAACCGCCGATTCTCATAGCACTCCAGGCGAATCACCGCTCCAGGCTTTTAGAAGTCTGGAAAGAGCTGTTTAGATAGTTCTATCCATTTCATGGTAAATTCCCCGCACCCCTTATGTTAGCGTTTAAAGGTTTTCCAAAAAAGTTCACGGCGCTAACACCTATTTTTCTATCTTCCTTTCTTATTATTTTCTATTACGGTATTTTACTATGGGACGGGCTGCAGAAATCGACACTATTTCTGCAGAAAAGAGCCTTTAGCAATATATGGCCTCCGCAGGCGCGATTATGTAAGGGAACTGTTAATATCTATGAAAACATCATGTACGTCAGGAAAAATCTTAACCTTTTCAGTAAAAGAGGTGAAAGACACACTATAGTACTAGAAATAGGGACGAATTAGTTCAAGCGGGTTTCAGACTGGCTAAAGTGGACTCATCCTTCATGGGGTTCTGTTTAAAATGTGACAATAAAATACCTAAATTTAATTTAGTTGTAGTATGTGGGGCATACTACAACTAAATTAAGTTTAAATCTTGTATAAAACGCACACTATGCTGCCAAGCATATTTTAAACTGGGCGATTATATCGCTGACATACGCATATGGGCGCATAAACTAATTGATTAGCATTCGTAAATATTGTTGGAAAATATTGGTTCGTTAATTTATCTGTTGTTGCTTCATTTTTAATACTTAATTCTTTTTACCTATTGTAGTAGGTACATATAGTAATTTTATTCTAGGTGCATCGTCCTCACATATAATATTATATAACTAATGTACTTATACGAAATATTGTAAAACATTTTAAATGAGATGGTGAGATGATGGTGGAGTTTCTTACCCATTCTTCTCCATACGAACATTACCTTTTGGAAGGGGCGACTAGAATCAGTTCAATTTTTTTGTAAATTTTGACGTTCAAAAGCGCCTTATAAGGGCCTATTTGAAATAAATGATTTGACTTTGACATAATCTACTCATTACAATGTTTTTTTAATAAGTTGTATTGCAATATGTGGTTAGCTAGCGACATTGACAATTTTTTTATTTTTTTTGGAGCTTCTGAAGTTTGCAAAAATTATCTTTGAATTGTATAACTTCAATCAGTTAGTATTGTATAATTGCATAGCACAAGCTACCATTTACTGGTTACGTCTTTCATTGACTTGAATGTGCCCTGGCGGCTGAGAGTATGTCATGTTCACTCAAATGTCTCGCTGGTAGTGGCGTGTGTGTTGGATCGTTTACTTCCCTTAAAAAGGGTTGAGCTAAACGGTGCTGATCCATGCGTCATGTTCGTGAACGGGCGCCGTCAGTAGGGACTGGTCATCTCTTTTAACTGCCACGGCTTATTTTAATTTTTAAATTGTTTTTATACTTTTATTACAGACGCTTTTTACGTGCACGTATTTCTACATTGTTCTCACATGAATAATTTCAACATAAATGATGTGACCAATATTTTGTAACAATATTATGAATTAAAAGAGTGTCCGTGGTGTTTCTTGTCCGTTCTTCTCCATATGAACCTACGCTTTGGAATGGGCGACTAGCTTCATATTTCTGACTGACTGACCCCTTGACAATTCAAAAGTGCCTGTAAATGGTTTAATTGAAATAAATGCTTTGAGTTTGAGTTTGATCTGAAACATCAACAATGTAAAAAATTGCAAGGAAGAGATATATCCGGATACTGTGGACGCATGCCATCGACAAATCCGTTCAATACGTTGCGTGCCGTGTATACGTTGCGGCCGGTGCGCTCCAGTGGATGTTCACCTTAAGAGGTGCATTTCTGGATACTGGATATTAGAAAAGTTTTACCGGTACAGAGATTGGAAAAATTGAACCTGTACAGTTGAAGGCAAAGCTGAAGTCGGCCTATCATGAAACTTTGACCTTTCGATGTCGACGGCCTGTTAGATTGCTTGAACTTATTAACAATAGGTATGTACATTTGTGCGTTATTAACCTGATATTCCTCATTTCGTATGTTAGGTCATAGATTTCCCTTTCGCATCCCTCGGGGCAGATGTTAGGGTCAAGGCGTATTGGGCCGATGTCACGACTGTCGACACTTCCCTCTTCCTCTTCCTCGCTAGACGATTCTGAAGACTCGGACTCCGATGATTCTTTAAAATGATCAAACACAATATAACTTATAAGTAAGGTTTTTATTTCAAGCAAAGCGTTCTTTCGTTTTTTATGTAGGATATTAGGTGTTGAATAAGAAGCCCTACGCCCTACTCATAATAAGTGATAACCACAGGCTATGGACAGCTGCAGTACGAGAAAGATCACTTCACGAGTGCGTGGACTGCCAAACCAAAAACAAAGCTGGAATGTCTCATATGCCTGATTTACAAAAGCACCCATGTTCACCTAGTAGATACAGTTTTTTATGTACCTTTTGCATCTCGCAGATTAACCTATGAAGTTATCGGCTGCATAACCTTATAAATAAGGCCCCCAGCCGCTAGGCAGCGCAAAAAACTTGTGAACTAAGTGACTAAGTGCTAAAGCACCCCCTGTGGGGTACGGACCTCTTAGGGGGTCGCTGGGGAGGGCAAGAAAAGGCTGGATCTATATAGACACAGTAGACCCAGACTCGAAACTTTTAACCGTCGGGAAACCATGATTCCATATATACCATCATCTCCACGAATACGTGGCGGCCGATACTTCTTCTTGAATATACGGCGCAGGAAGTCAGCAAACTTGTTGTCTTGCACCAGCCGCTTGAACTTTCTCTGTAGCTCCTGACATTGATTGTCCAGTTCGTCTTTCTCCGTTAAGTGCTCTTCAATGCGGTGCTCGCACTCGCTGATCTGTTCTTGTACTCCACGGACCTGGTAGGGCCATGATTGTTAGATGTTCCTTCTGTATGTTAATTGATGTATAGAAAAGAGAGGGAGATACTGTCACGCAGGTACTTATGACACTTTCGACTCCACCCATTTTTCATAGAACTCATACCTACGCCATGCCGCCAAACATATTGGAAGTAAACCCTCCGGGAGGGTGGCCGGCATTACATTTGCGCTAAAGTTAACCATCGCGCGTTTTCAGGGGGTCTTGTCGCTATACGTAGTTTCCAACCTTTTAAATTTTAAGTGAATATTTGTAACCGTGAAAAAAAAAAACTAAAAAATTATAAAAATGCTTGGATTTTAAAACCAACGCAAGTATTAATACATTTTGTTAAAATAAACATCAGATTTTATTTTCAAGGTTTAGGCTGTATTCGCTAAGAAAAACCTACATTTAAAATGAGCCCTCCGCGAGGGCTATATGCGACTAGGTGAACTCTCCAGGAGGCACTGAACGTTTTAAACTCGATATAATGCCATAAGTAATTATGAACACCCCGATTGTTCATCTATCTATACTCTATACTAATAATAAAGCTGAAGACATTGTTTTTTTATTTGTTTGACGCTTTAATCTCTGGAACTACCAGTCGGACATGAAAAATTATTTTTGTTTTTGATAGATCAATTCTTGAGGGTTATTTAACATCACGCTAGGACCCTTGAAAGAGCCGAGCAAACAGAAAAAAAGTCAGAAAGAATTCTAAGCCAAAACGAAGTATGTAATAGCGCGGACGGGCGCGGGCGCACATCGCCCGCGTCCGTCATGCGACGGGGTGGGATGTGGTAATAATAAAAAATAAAGCGGACGAAGTCGCAGGCAGAAGCTAGTAATAAATATGTGTGTCAGTGGCTACTGTAAGCCCCTCGAGTTTTGGCTCATATGATTCGGTTTGTCGAGTCCAATAGATTAGGCTTGGTAACGAGGGTCTGATGCTGGAGCCAGGAGGTGAATAGTGGATTTCTTTAGTGGCTACTAGTAAACCTGTCAAGTCATAATTTCGTTGACTTTACACTTATTTTTCGCTGTGTGTAATTAAAATTTATTAAAACAAAGCGCTCCACGCTTTTATAATCATTGGATATAAAAGAAGTGACAAGCTGCATAGGTACTTATATCGTAACTAATACACGTCAAATTAGTTATTTTATCATTTTAAGTGCGCGTAAAAAACGTGTTTCTTAGATTAAAAAAAAAAACAATACAAAACATGCTCTAAGTATAATGTGGAAGGTTTGTTAACTGTGCACACGATCACTTTCGATTAAAAAAAAAAAAGGTGATCTTAGTAGACGAAGACGCCTGATTAGGTACTTAAAGCTCTTATTTTCCTGACTGTAGCTACTTTGGACCTGTATTTTTGTGTTCTGACATCTTATTTTTTTTTTTGTTAAATCCTATACCTACTATTAAACGAGATTTTAACGAGATATTTGTGTATTTGTAATCTCGTTCTCGAAAACGGCTCTAACAATTTCGATGAAAGTTGCAATATTGGGGTTTACGGGAGTGGAAAATCGATATAGCTTGGTCCCATATCTGGGAAAATTCGTTTTCTTCGTATTTTCACCCGAGCAGAGCTCGGTCGCCCAAAGTTTAGAACAAGTTGGCTACCTTAGAATAATGACATGGCATCATGGAATCAGTAAGTACCTACAATCATGGAAGCATGGAATTAGTAAGTAATAGGTATACATGGAATTAGTATGAATTGCGTAATACACGATCAGTCAGAATCTGAATCGTTTTGAAACAAATTGCTAATCCATTGCTTCATAAGTCCGAAAAAAAACTCTGTTCAACAACGTAAATAACGCAATGAATTTTGTTGAACTATCAAAATAAAACAGATTAGTCGTAATCGTTTACGAAAATATGTTACGTTGTAATTAGATAGCAGGTAAGTAAATATTGAATTGCCTTCACCTGCATTAATTTAGTATACACTCTTTCGGCTAAGCGGTCTTCATGCATCTCGAATTTATTTAAAACATTCATTTCTCTGTGCAGCTGGTATAAGTGAAGCTGCAACAGTTGATCCTTTTCCTGAAAATAAAAAGCTTCTAATTACCTACAAATAGGTACCAACATTGTCTTACCCCACAAGTCATCTGTTAATTTTGACAGTGAATTTTTAACAAACTTGATACAAAACCAGACCTGCACTCTTATGCGCTCACGTTGCAATTCTCTCAGGCGGGAATCGAACTTCTGCACTGCCACATCCGCTTCCCTGAGCAGCATGTCTTGTTCAAAGAGGTGTCTGTAAAACAATGTGACTTCTGCTAAAAATATAATGTCAATATAGCTTATAATAACACTTTATATTTGAATACTGTTTTGAAAGTTTGGTTATTTGCCATATTCTTCTTATTGTATATTATAATCTATCTATCTATACTATAATATAATATGTAATATTATAAAGAGGTTAAATTTTGTTTGTTTATTTGTAAGTTTGTATGTATGGGATAATTTCCAGAACTACCCGTTAGATTTGAAAAAATCTTTTTGCATTTGATAACCCAATTCTTGAGAAAGGCTATATATACGGTATGTAACATCACGCTACGACTCTTAAGACCCGAGCGAAAAGTCAGAAAGAAAGCTAAGCGAAAACGAAGTAATAGCGCGGGCGGGCGATAGGATGCGATGCGGTGGGTCGCGTCGTCGTAGGCTGAAATCTCACGCGGACGAAAGTCGCGGGCAGAAGCTAGTGGCAAATATTGTTCGAAAAGAAGTAAATTTTTTGTTTGAGCCAGTACTCAGTACTTTTACTTGCCTGAATATATAGAGTTATATTGAGATAATTAAAATGGTATATATATGTCGCAGTAAGCTGAAACTTGAAGATAAGAGATTGAAGCCGTGATATAATTATATCCCTAGGGATATCTAGGGATAAAACTTTATCACGGCTTTAACCACCGTACTGCGACATAGGTATGCATACTTACTTTAAGATTTTGTTAGTCTAACCGTGTAAAATATTAATATTTTTTTGTATGAATTGAACACACCTGTCAATGCGCCTTTCTCGTACTTCAGTCTCTAAGGGCGACGATTCTTGATCTTGCCTTATTCTCATAAGTTCCCAAGAAGCTAATAGTGGTCGTGTTTCTGAAATTATTTGTTAGTAGTAGAACAAATTCACTTCTCTCTAGGTTTATTCATAACTTATGTAAGTGAAACCCGTCATAATAAATCGTAATAAAACTTCATAACTCATGTAGGTGACCGTGGGACGCTAGCTGCGCCCCACGGTCACCCACATAAGTCTCGATTCCGTGGGAATATCGGGATGAAAAGTATGTCCTAGTCCAGGTCATTGTCTACCCATATGCCAAATTTCATTCAAATCTGTTCAGCCGTTTTAGCGTAAAAGCGTAACAAACAAACTTACTTTCGCATTTATAATATTACTTAAGTCGGTATCTATCTATCTATCTTCTTCTATATAAATAAAAAATAATCGCTAAATTTGTTGCGAAGCGCAAAACTCGAGAACGGCTGGACCAATAAGGCAAATTTTTTTTAATGTTCTTTGTAGTTCGAGGAAGGTTCTTATGATGAGAAAATTTGGAAAAATTGCCCGGAAAAACGTAAAAACCCCACTTTTCTTTTCCTAATACAAACTGTTCTAAAACCAAAACAAACAAAAGACGTCTGTCGTGTCAGCTAGGTAGGTGTAGTGTATGTAGGTAGGTATGTAAGTAGGGAGGTATGTAGATAGGGTAGATATGTATGTAGGTAGGTAGGTAGGTAGGTACGTAGGTAGTTACGTAGGTGTAGGTAGGTATTTATTTATTTATTTAGTACATGGAGGACTTACAGCTAATAAAAACATACAAAAAAGGAAACTACAGTCACCAGAGAGCCAATTACAAATCCTCACGTATAGCCTTATAGTAATAATTTATGGTGAGAGCACAAAAACAAAAAAAAAAGACACATCGCCTAAATTAGAGTAAGAGCAGTTTTATGACTAAATAAATAAAATAAATAAAAATCATTTATTTCAGATGTCTAAAAGATCCATATTAGTTTCAAACATTCATTAAAATTATTAGAATTAAATACATTGAAAACATTAAAAATTAAAAATTACATTTATCAAATTATTAAAATTAAATACATTAAAAATTACATTTATCAAATTATTAAAATTAAATACATTAAAAATTACATTTATCAAATTATTAAATTAAAATACTAAATTACCCTTCTCACAAAAGACCTCCAAAGTGGGGATGAGATCCTGTCCGCTACAGTCTCCAGGATTTTGTTCCGGCTGCCACGCAATCTGCAGATCAGGGATACCGTCTTTTTGCGAATAACGGCGTGAAAACCATCCGTGCGATATAGCGCGAACATCCCTGAAGCACTGCAGAATCGGGGCAGCCCCAACATCATCCTGAAGATATTGTTATACTGGATGCGCAGGGCATCCAACGATCTTTTGGTGTGACTGACCCACAGACTTCCCGTGTAAAGGCTCTGGCAATATGCCTAATGTGCCTATGAGATAAGTACATACTTAGTGCTACCGTGCGAAGCCGGGGCAGGCAGCTAGTTATAT
Source organism: Xanthia icteritia (assembly GCA_949128155.2). Taxonomy (NCBI): domain Eukaryota; kingdom Metazoa; phylum Arthropoda; class Insecta; order Lepidoptera; family Noctuidae; genus Xanthia; species Xanthia icteritia. The sequence goes on from OX421930.2 coordinate 12,604,219, forward strand.
AATAAAAGTAGGTCTTAAAAGTTAAGTTTTCCATGCAAAATTGACGATCGTTTTTAAGCCGATGTCAGACGCTTCACTCGAGTGAAGGTTCATTCTTGTGTGAATTACATAGGAATGAACGTTCATCTGCTCCTTTTATTTCATTTTACGATCATTCGGTAGTTCGGTACCTAGGAGAGTGAAAAATGCCGAGTCAGCAGTGTCGGCATTAGGCATCTTTCACTCGCCTAGGTAGGTACCAACGGTGCAAAAGTAGGTAGTCCAACATTGTTGGATCGGTTAACTAATGAATTCACTTGTGTTTAGATGTTTCACTTCGATTGAGAGATGCTGATTGAAGCGTCTGATATCTGCTTTACCAAGTTCTGGTAAAGTAGAATTACTATTCTATTCACTTATCAGGATGTCTTGGTTCCATTACGGACAAGGCTTCTGAATAAAAAAATAGTTACCATTAATGGGCATAAATCTCTGAACCCTTGCTTGCCGCACTCTGGCGGTTTGATATATCCCAGAGGATTTTTTGCGCCCATGCATGTGTGACGATTTCCTCGCCATAAGCGCCCTGGAACTCGTTGTTATTGGCTCTGGTTTCACCTGTGATTGAACAGTGCTCTGAGTAATAAAATAATAGGTACGACATCTGGCTGCGAGATTACTACGTACATACAGTTTTTAATCAAAATCTATTTTTTCCGTATATTAATGAATGGGGGACTATATTTTTGTCGGCGTGATCCAAATGTGGCCGCAAGTATTTCTAATTAAGTCAAATTACAAGTCACCGCGTTAACGCGATAAACTCAAAAACTACCGAACGGATTTTCAAACGGTCTTTACCAATGAACGGAGTGATTCTTGCGAAAGATTTTGGTGTATAATTCATTAACGTTTAGTGTAAATTAGCTGAAATATGACGATTATTGTTGAAGATGTCGGAAAAAATCATGCCGACTGGGAGCTTTACTGGCGTGCGCCGCGTAAACCGTAAGAGATAACATCAAATTTATGTTCTACAGGATTGTATATATATGATAGCATATGTCTATCTTCTAAGGATGACCCACAGTAACCATTTTTATCTTTCAAAATTTGAAAAAAAATTCATTGTTATTTCCGAAGTTATTTTGACCGGTATAATATTAACCCTTATCCAATATATAAGTTATTTAAAGTGTGTTTTATTTAGATTAAAATATGCCTTGACATCATATCATTTAAAAAAATACTTTAAGAGATATCACAGATTCAAAATTAATAAAATTATGGTTGACGGGCAGCGCGGGCGGCAGTAGGACACAGGGTCAATGACCTTTTCTTCGACTATTAAGTTAGTAGTAGCTGATGTAGTTAGTTAGCTTTAAAAAAAAAAAAATGTATGGAACTTATTCTGCGAATAACTTTACAAAGTTCTACGTCTCTTTAGCTATTCAAAAAGGTATATCATCTACTAGGTTTGTTCATAAAATCTTAAAATAATGTTATTAGAATAGGCCCATCTGGTAGTACAACATAACAGAATTTCGATATAAAAGAATCCGGCTTACTACCTGGCACTTTTAAACAATGAAAAAAGGTTTGGGTAGGCATTGTTTGTGCCCGGGAGACGTGCGGTGACAAGTATTTATGTCATTTTAAATGTCTGAATTGTCAAATCGTGGATCGTGGTGTTTGTTTAGTCTGCTCATGCGAATCTTCCATGGTAGATGTGTTATCCGTGCCCTCCGATTATTTTTGTAAAAACGCGACTTGGCTTGGATTTTTGGACTGTTTCATCTTCTAACTGTGTGACGTGGCTTGTAACTGGACTTTGATTTGTGTTGTGAACATGGCAACATTTACCAACGAGGAATATGCTGACATCCTAATGTGTTATGGATTTTGCGAAGGAGTGTTGTTGCGTGCACGCAATGAATACATGCTAAGGTATCCTACTCGCCGAGTACCTGATATTGGCGTATTTGACAGAGTTTATCGAAGACTACGAGAAACTGGTTCTGTGCTAGTACGTCGGACTGATAAAATAGCCAGGTCATTAAGAAGGTTTTAGGTTGTAGCGATTAACACATCGTTCACCTGAATGATCATGTAACATCACTACGAATGACACATCACTACCGTTTTTTGACAGAAACTGAGAGGATTATTTTCCCGAGAATGTTTAATGATTAATCCATTTTATACTCACTATTTCTATTGTGGTTTTTATCGCTGGTTTTTCTGATTGTATCAATTTACCTAGTGTACGTAACAACTTTGTGAGCGTTCCTGGCTGATTAAACTGTATAACCTATAAATCACAGTTAAGTAATTTAGTTTTATTTCGTAATTCAGGAGCAGCTAACTCCTGCAAGGTTGATGTCAGATCGACATAGTCCAAAGCTATTTTGATCTTTATTATCAAGTAATTAAATATAGTTTTCAGTGTCATAAAATTCAAAAAAATTCAAAAGTCATTTATTCAAACTAGGCTGAGAATCAGCACTTTTCGAACGTCAAAATTACATAAGACAGTCCCCCAAAACGCCCACCCTTCACCACTTCCTAGTGCTTTAGCTGGGAAGAAGAAGTGGCGCAACAAACTCCCCAGCAGAACAGCTGTCTGTTCAGTAAAAAAGATTCTATATAATAGTATGCAAAATGATATTTACATTACGCAACACAAAACATAATTTAAATTATAAAATTAATAGCCATATGACAGCTAGCACACGATATACCAACCAAAAACATCGAGAACTATACTCAAGCAGAAATAAAAATAACTTAACGAAAACAATATCTAAATAAAAGCCTCCAGACATAAAGGGCGTGCCCGCTTACATATAGCTGTAACTAGAAGTTATAATTGATAAACTAGGACCATTGAGGTAAAGTAAAAAAATATCGAGGTCGCTAGCTAACCACATATTGCAAAACAACTCATAAAAAAAAACATTGTAATGAGTAGATTATGTCAACATTAGTCTGCTCAGTAAGTACCGTAGCTATAAAAGGTATTGTGTCCTAATTTGATAAAGGAAAGAATTTGAAACCTGACAAAGGTGTAAAAGACTTGACTGTACTAACCTCAAGGTGTCTCTCAGGGAACTCAAGGTCTTCGTCAAACTCCGGCAGGGCGGGCGGGGACCTGACATGCTTCGCTGGTATCTCTACGCGGATCTCCAACAGTCGCTCCCCAATATCCTCCATAACCTTCACCATTTGAACTTTCCGTTCGCGCAGCTCCAAAACTTTCTCGTTAAATTCGCGTTTTAAGTCGTAGATCTAAAAAGAGAGTTTTAAAATAACTTTTACGTGCAATACATATAATATTTGCTTGGTAAGTTTGTCGTTTTATTTGATTTTCTCCTGTCAGTTTTTGGACGAAAACTTGCTAAATAAGTTCATACTAACTATGACTTAAGGCGACGATAACCGACTTTTAATATATTGAAGATCACGTCTGAAACGAGTAGTGTTAATGATTTGGAAAAAAAAATTGTAAAATTAGAGCATTTTTTTAATAACTTAATATAGGAATATTTTCGCAAAATCTATCAGGCGTATTTTTCTGAAACCTTCGTTTAATTTGGGACAGCGCTCCTTGATGGGTGAGTCCTATTACTGGATGGACGTACAACGCGTTGCGTGAGCTCAGTACAGAATAGGTACGCAAGCTAATCACTCAAGGTCACTGGGATATATCTGCGTGTTAATGTGAAAATTTACTTTGTATGAATTTGAGTGTTAGAGACGACATTCTATAAAGCTGAACTTTTTCTGAAACTCGATGTGAGTAAGTACTTACTCATTTAAGCTAACCTAAATAGAGGATAGTAATAGATATAGTACAGAGTAGGAACTAACCTCCTAAGAGGATAGTTAGTACCTAATATAGTACGGGTACTAACCTCTTTCCTGATGACGCAGACACGTATCTGCGTGTTGTGTCCGGGCGGCGCGACGTAGTCTGGGTGAGTCTTCAGAATGCGGTTACCGATGGTGGCCTCCGCTTCCTTCAGAGCCTCAGCCGCTCCAGGAGGCATGGCGTTTGGGTCCGGTTTACGATTCAGATGCTCTTGCCACTGCGGATATAACGTACTATGTGTAACAAGTAAGACCCTTTTCACACCATCTTGCTGTGTCATTTTTGGCGCCGGGAAGACGAAAGCTTTTACAACTACCGCGAAATTATTTTAATATTTTACAATAACTTAAACAACTGGGAAGTAAATTCTAAGATGGCAGCTAATAAAGATGCATGTTAAAAAGACGTGCTGCGTCGTTGGAATAAGATCCAGAAGGACTTACAAATATAGGTAAATAGAAACAAACCTCAATAAATTGGACGTGGTGTCTGTTCAGGCGCATGTGGTAGTTCTTGAGAGCTTTCTTTAGAGGATACGGTGGCTTTGGCGGCAAGCCTAGTAGGAAGGAAGCGACTCGAGGAGGTCCGTACGACGTTTTCCGTGCGGCTACGCGACGAACAGCTGACTCTGTATGTCTGTTTGTAACAATCAGGTTAAATAAGAAAGTGTAGTACCACCACATTCTTATTTGACCTGATTATGGCCTTAGCAGAAATACAATTTAATTTGAGCATTGGGGTTCAGTGAATAGTCGCTCTTCGGGAGTACGATACAGCAACTGCATGAACGCTGCAACACACGCATACGCACACGCTGCAACATCGAAACAATTATAGCTGAAACCCAGAGAGTCGCCAAAATAATGTTGCATTCATGAGATCGCAAAATCACCGATCCCAGATGTTAAAAGTAGCTTCAAGTAAAAGCCGGCTAAACCCCACACCAACATGAGTGTACTGCGTAGGTTTACCTAATAGGAATCTGAAATTATAATGATTTAACTACTTACTTCAATTCCTGATCAGCTAACTCCAATAGATTCATATTCCTAGCAGCATGTACATTTAGAAAATACAAGTTAGACAGAAAATCAGTTCCCAAAACCCTTGGATGATAGTGTGATTCACTATAGAATAAAATAAACAATATGAGAGAACAGTATGATATACAACCTTCCCCTTAATGCTGCTTCAGCCATCTTCTGGTATACTTCTTCCAGTTGTGCGTAAAATTCTTTCGAGAGATTCTTTTGGCGTAGAGGTCTTAACTTTACTGCAGGATCACTGCATGGTACAATTGAACAGAAATACATTAGTCCTACGCAAAACATTAAAATTGTATTGGAAGGAATTAAATGCTGGTCAAAGTTTCAAAAGTGAGCGGGGTGATGAGGGCCCTTCGCTTTTGACCTTTCACTTCTGACAGCTGCTTGAAGTCCAATCCCATAAAAAGCAGTCAATTCGTCTAACCATTTTTGACGTCTTCAACGACGAACTAAAATTACTTTTTAATAATAACTAGGGGTGTAACGGAGGCCATCTTAGCGGACGTGGAGGTGCAGAGCTTGACTTTCGCGGATGCCGAGGTCAACGGAGGCGTAGGCGCAGGTGGAAAAATGAAGAATTATATATAATATTTAAAAAACGAACTATTTATTGCTACTCAAAATTTATAAGGGGCAAAACCGTCAACAAAGCTGCAAAACTGTGATTTGTGAAATATAGTATTTCACAAAACACAAATTTGCAGAATTGTTATCTTCTTGGTGATTTCTTATTGTATAAATTTTACCTTCTACCCTAAACAGTTGCTCACTTGGAGACACAAATATTTCGACGGCTCCTAAGTATACTGAGTCAACTAACAAATTTTGAGAATTGCACTTTTTTGTATATTAACAATAATTAAATCATTTTCTATTTAGCTGTAAAAGAAAAAAAAATATATCTTTATAAATAACTAAAAAAAAATAGCGTATACTGGATCAAGTATAGTAATTTATTTATTTTGCACTCGTATACTGAGTCAAGTGTTTGCTACCAATATACGCGGGACGCGAATGCGCTCATTTTGGTGCAAGTTCAAACTGGCTCAGTATACGGCGAAACAGCGCGGTGTGCGGATCAGTCAACTTGCAGTCAACTTATTATATTTTAACAAAATATAAATCCATGATAAATAATAATAATATATAAAAAATCCAATAAGTACATAAAAATATTTTTTGCCACACTTGTAAAGTAATTTTTCTCCATAACGTAGATTCAATAATGCGACGTATAAAAATATAAGTGGTACTTGATCCATTTTTAAGAAACAAATAATCGTCGTACACTAGTCTATCTACATTATCTCATAAATTAATAAAATAATATGAAATTTATTGTTTACAGATGAGAGGCTTTATTATGTTTAATTCACTATAATTAGTTATTTTTTCTTGGTTGTATTAACAATTTAAATATAACCATTTCGATCTTCTTATCGCCTTCCTGTAAAGTTATTAGAAGTATAGTTGACTCAGTATACTTAGGAGCCGTCGATTTGAAATTTTCTCGTTATTTCTACAATAATGATTTGGATTCGATTTTCATTATAAGACCTCCGTTAAATTGCGGTGCCTCCGCTAGTTTCACGGAGTTGTAGTTGTTGTAAAGTTCCATTACAACCCTAATTATATCTATACTTAGTTCACTTTATTAAATATGCTTTATATAAAATTATATTGGTAATTAAAACCAACCTGATTGCTCTCAAGGTGAAAGGGAACACATCCAGCATTATAATGTTCAATGAATGCATTTTATGTAAGCCCAAATCAGAAGCTTCGAGTTGATGCGCCAATTTCCTTATAGTCAGTGCTTTAGCATCGTCCAATTCTCTTTCTTGTACTTGCAAAGGACGAGGATCTAGGGTTTCGTTTATTTGTTGGGAGTACGGAAGTGCTCGGTTCCTGCAGAGTTTAGTACATTTTTACATCATGACCTTATTTGATACCGTGTAGGTACCTTACAGCACATCAAGCTTTAAAACGCTAAGACACAGGGAGCCCATGGCGACGTCGCTGACTATGTAGTCATGGCTACCTCTGGCTTGTAGTAGCCAAATGAGGTTGCCAAATAAGTAGCCAGTAACATGCGGGCGTCCGTCCTGTTCATATCGTCGTCCTGATCAGTTGGCCACTGAGTGAGGGAGGCGTAACTTACTTGTATACTTAACATACTGGCGACTTGGCTACGCGTCGCCAGGTCACTAGAGTATCCGTATCATAGTATCAGAGTATCTCCACGTAGGGGCCGGTCGGTCGTGGCTCAAAATCGTATTTAAATGATAGACAACAGCAAGTTCAAATAAATGGTGTCAATTCACTCGGTTTAAAAGTAGAAATGGGTGTACCACAAGGATCAATATTGGGTCTGCTGTTATAAATAACGCCATACAAAAGAAATGAATAAAATTCCGCTTACGCTTTTATTAGTTTGTTATAATCAACTGTAAGTACAGCCAGCTGGTCGCGAACTTTTTTCTTATGTGCGTTGGCGATCGCCATCATTTTGTCGAATTCCTCTTTTTGCTTCAGTTGTTCGTGGGACATCAACTCTCCTTCTAGAGTGCTATGTTCTCTTACTTTTGCTACTGTCTGCAAAATCAATGTTAGTTAGTAATTAATTTGGTTTGAACATATAGGTACCGAAAAAGTAATAAACTTTATTGAATTCCAAATTCACAATGACATGAATGTAAAGTAATAAATTATTTTTAATTATTGTGTATGTGAGGACCATGTGTGTGGGTTATTGTTTTTTTTTCTCAGTTAATTTTAATGATGGTCTGGCAGTTTGAGTAATTTATGCGGCCTACCCAAATGTCCTTTCTTTGGTATTGTACGTCGAATCGTTGAGCTCCTTGAGTTCTGAGTTGAGCTGCACGATTACTGAAAATGCGTGCACTGACTGGACAGGTCCACGTAAATCTGTTTGGTGCTTTTCTCAAAAGACCATTTCAGACACCAATCTACATGGTCTTCACATGATCTGACCAAGATTAGGTATGTCTGGACTTTAAGAGAGACCTTTGAGTTTCTTTCGGCTTTTCTTTTCAGAGTAGTCAGATAGGAAACGCCGACCTCATCTAGTTTTAAAAATATGATTGACGTGTAAAAGTGTTTGTACAAGCCTACTTATAGAAATAAAATCATTAATCATGTATCAAAAGAAATGAAAATAAACAATGAAATCGTTAATGGTAGCCATACACGTTACGATATACTTGCGCAAGTTTAGACTTTGCACAAGTCTGCATCCGAATGGCTCGGATATTTGTGTTAATTCATCCCACACACATTAATGTATACTTGTGGAAGTTCAATTTTGCGCAAGTATATCGTAACGTATGTGACCTGCATTGGGATTATATACGTGCTCTAGTATATTTTTAGGTCCTAGTTGAAGTTTCGGCAATTAATTAGAAATAGTCACGTGTACTTTCACCTATTCTGTTACTCGTATAAAATATAATTTTGTAAAAAATACAAACAAGCGATTCTGGAGGTTCCGGAAGCGTCTTTTTTTCGATCAATCGTTCTGGGAAGTTGACCTTATAAGCGAATATATTTCCATCGCCACCAGAAGAATATAGACGCCTGAAACAATGGTATGATGACAACTAATTAATATTAATTTCATTCTCATTCTATGTACCTAGGCTACACCTCTGCCTAGCCCTTCTTGAAAAACAGATGAGATGTTATAATACTTTAATAAGATATTTATGATGTAGCTCGTAGAAATATTTCAGCCGTAAAGCAATTTTGCTGTGTTTCCGTTTGTAGGGTGTGGGTGCCTTGTCAGTCACATGAAACATTTTTAGCAGCAAGCATCGGTCAAGTACCATCATTTAGCCTCCCCGTTTCGAAAACAATAAAACGTTAAAAAAATGTTACCCTGTAATCGCTCTTACCTTGAATTATGGCTAAGTTCTAGACAGGTGATAGACCCTGTGTAATGGTCATGCATCGGTAAATAGTAGAAATCAACGAAGTCTATGCGAGGAATTGGTTGTTTCTGAAAATGTAAGCATGATAATTAAAATTAGTTTGTGGCGTTATCCACATCACCACATGCGAACTACTCATCAAAGGCCTGAAGTCACACAAAATCCTGACGTCACAAAAATCCTGCAGCGCGCAAGCAAAGTTTACCGGCGCGATTAACATAGGTATATTATATGTAACTTTCTGACATCAATCGTCGGGCACGCCAGACACGACACCCTTCTGGTCGGAGGATCCTCCCTTTTCTATAGGATACGTGAACTTTAGAGTATGCAGCCTCTAAAATAATATAATAGATACTCAACCGATGGCAGTCTACTGTTGAATCGAGGCAATAACCTAGATAATACCTATTATTAATTAGTTCTAGGTAATGTTGTTCTACTGCACAGGCCTCTCTGAATCTTGAGCTACTAAGGACTAATCCTGTATGAATGTAGATACTTAGATGCCAAGCTCGTTCTGCCACCTCCTTCTAGGTCTGCGTCACGATCACGGAAAAACATTAATTTCTTTCAATGTTTGTCACAATAGTGTCCCAAGTCCCAATATTCAATATCCTGTTGTCATGGTATTTTTCAATTAGCTTTCAGATAGGGCAACGAAAATAGAAATAAACGACCATGTCACAGAAAATGATCTGTGTACCATTGTACCAAATTGATCTGTGTACCAGTGTACTAGTGATCCTATAAGGGTTCCATTTTTTCATTCGGAAGTAGACGTTCATTCGGACATACGGAACCCTAAAAAAGAATGATACTTAGCTGACCTCTTCTTTAGCCAATCGTCTGCCTTTAAGTTTTTTCAGTAGCTTCTCTATCGACTTAATCCACACCGTGTGATGAAGAACAGGGTTGTCTTCCTCTTCAGTGGGCATACGTACCACTCGGATAATTCCCGTGTTTGTCCCAACTACGAGGTAGCGCTCTTCGCATCTGTTTCAACATCAAACATTAATCGACCCAAAAATATAAAATAAACCTGTCGCAGATCAACGTTCCAAAAATAAGTTACAGGAGGCCACCGGAGCGTAAATCTACGCGTTTTTATCGCACTCGCGCGCGTGCTGTATTCTGCGGCAGACAGCGCTTTATGTACGCGGAAAGGTTAACGGCTGATGCACACGATGCGTTGCGGCCGCGGCACGGTCCCGAAGTGATGTCGCTGCGGCGTCCTACATACAAAATATCCATGGTATGCCACACGCTGCGATCCGGCGCCGCATCGCACTTACACCAGACTTGCAACCCGCGAGACGAGACGGGGAGGGGTGTACCTACGCGTTGCGATGCCGCGTGCAGTAGCGGCACCGCTCAGTCTCACCGTGTGACCGCCGCTCCCGCTGCCCCGCTGCGGCGTAACAACGTTATGGTGCCGCAACGCCCGCCAATGCGGCGAAATTTTTGCAGTGCGGCGCCGCAACGCATCGATTGAAGAGGCTCTAATTGCCTTTGCAATTGGCTTGATAAGTTCCGCCGTAACTAGCGCAGTTGCAGGAGAATGGTTGAAAGTACAGAAGCATAAAACATTTTTACATAATTATTAAAACTCTTTTGTGTAAAATCGCGTACTTTGGCAAAATATTACAAAAGCACCCACTTTTGTAATATTTTGCCAAAGTACGGCGCGCCACGTCATAAATTAAAAAAGCGACCAATTCCATTACATATCATCCTTTGCAATATCTATGCTTCTTCATAGAAGTAAATAAGGTTATTCAGATATTGACAAAAATAAACAGTGACATGAGCCTAGCGCAGGAATACGTACTCGCGAGTTTGTTAGTGGGTTTAAGGGCGCACCGAACTTTTGCCACTCGCTTATGAATGGGATAGAGCGGGATAAAGAATGAAAATGTAAAATGTATACGTTACCGTTATCGAAAACATGTAGCTTTGTCACTATTAAGAAACTGATGACCTTCCGTGAAATATTTACGCCGCACTAAGGGTTTATGTTGTGTTTTAGAGGTTACTTTGGATTAGTTTCTATAAATGAATCTACAGGTAATTGTGTTCCTAAAGTTTATGATGTATAGGGTGAATCCTTAAATATCTTAAATATTAATTACGTAACTAAAAGTTAAGTAATAACGATGCAGCAAGGGATCAAACGAACGCAATTCTTTCGCAATAAACTCGGTGCGCCCTTAAGGAGTATATGCTGAGCCCGGATATAAGGATTTCAGTACAATGTACTGGAAAACACCAAAATGGAAATGTATCGCTTGATGTGTCGTCGTGCTTATTAAGTAGATCCTATCTTACACAAATTTTAATGTCGTCAAATCTTCACACCAAGCCCCAGGGAACGGGGCGTACTTGAGGATTTTGTTGTTTCCCGGCTGGATCAGGAGTAAGGCACCGGTGCGGCGCTGAACGACCCACACGCCTTCTTTGCAATAGTAGGCCCAACTGACCGTTGTGCCCAGCATACTCTCGCTTTCAACTAAAATGATAATGGTGATATTAACATCCTATAGCATAATCAGCCTGATGCCTGATTGATGATTTACACGGTACGATTTAATTGCCTGTGGCTTCTATAAGTTGAAGCAACTAAGTCGTTTGTTGCTGTAATTTTATTTCATGCCACATGCAAATAATTTGCATTGTGTAAATGGGTTTTAAGCTTCATGCGTTGTCACTGCTGGGTCAGGTCTCTTCTGTATGAGAGGGGCCCACGCGGACAAGTGCGGGTTGGCGGAGGTCACAAATCTCCCAATCGTTGGTTTTCAGTTTAATAACTTTTTAAGAGGTAAAGGGGCTAAAGAGAGATCACGATATATACAAGGTCTCATTAAAATAGATGGACAAATTTTAACACAGCGTTCCATATGTCTAACCAAAGATATCCAAGCAAAAAAAAACACTGATTAAAGTGATTTTATTTTGACCTAAAATAATAAATGGCATTGGGTAACCAAAATTTTTAGTGTATTTTCGTTAGCAGATTTTTTTATTGTAAGTATCTAATGCGTTTTTCTTATAATTTTTTTACCATTGTTCTTATTTTGGTGGTCTGAATAATTTCTAAAAGTTTGTCCCTCTATTTTAATGAGACCTTATATACCTACTATGAGACTTGATAGGATAAAATTATCATAAGTATGAAATATATAATCATTTGAATAAAACCAACCTACCCTCGCCTATAGTACAATAGACTAGGTAGAGGCTAGACTGTTATAAATAATACGTTGCCATTATGGTTTTTATTTTTTATATTATTTTTGTACGGGCCTGATCTTGATCTCGATCTCGCCTGACGGAAATCGATAGAGTAAGTTCCCAAAGAAATAGTAGATACGTACTTAGTTCTATTTCACCGACCCATTCTCCTTCCTCCTCGTCATCATCTCCTCTTTTTGCAGCCTCTTCTTTAGCTTTCAAAGTCTCTTCGTCTATGCTGGCAAGATCTTCTTCTTCAGGGAAAGGTCTGTTGCGCATGCTACGAATGTTGAATCGTATTTTAGCTCAGTTTGTGTCATTTTTTTTTATTGTGTCCCACCGCTGGACAAAGGCGTATTTCCAAACCTCCCTGTCCTATGCGATCTCTGGCCATGTTAGCCTTGCAAATATTATCAGAACGTCACACCACCTTCGCCGTGGTCTACCTCGATGTCCTTCCTCAGGCGTCCAGTGAATGATGATTTTTGCCCACCTCTCCGGGTGCATTCGTGCGACGTATCCGGCCCACTCCCACTTCAGCCTAGCTGTTTTTCTTCAACATCCGCTACTCGGGTGGCGCTCGAGGGCGAAGTTTTGTTATGTTTACGGTTTATAATGAGTTACGGACACGGATATCTTTTCAGTGGCTTACGAAGGTGAATAAAAGTCGAGAGTAATTGGCAATTATACTGAATTGAAGACGAAGACTGATCTGACCTTAACATCTTAAGACCAATTGATTTGGCATTGCTAAGAATTGGTCTAAGATGGCAATGCTGTTATGAAATTGGTACATGATCAATTTATCATTAACACATAAGCTCTCGGACTGAATGCTGAATAAATGCAGTACTTACTAATGATTCTTCACCAAAGTCTCTTTATAGGATACAAAATCCAACTTGAAAGTTGTTATTTCAGTGTATTTGCGAACTATTGGCTTCGGCAGCAATGCTTCCATTATAAGGCCTACTTGGCCACAAAGCAAGAGCACATGCTCCTGAAAACATCAAATGCGAGCTAAAAGGTAAGGTAGGGTAAACAAAAGGTACACTTAGAGTCAATTAAAGGAGTTTCTAGAAAAAAACGAACCATCGTTTTTACCAAAACCAAATAATGATCAACTAGAAGATGCTGTAGTTTATTTTAATACGATGGTAGCTAATCATCATCTAATCATCGATGAGCTTGTGGCTGAGTAATAACAGCCGCACGGGTCGATCCATCAGGTTAAGCTACGCTTGCCGGGGTTGGTCCGTGGATGGGTGATCATCTTTACATACTGAGACTCCTCCGTGCCTCGGAAAGCATAACGTGACCAACGGCTAATACCGCCGGCTAGACGGCTAGACAGCCGGGACCAATGGCTAATAAGGTCATTGGTCCCGGCTGTCATTCGTGGATCTTGTAGACGGCATGGTTGGCGCAGTGGTTAAGCGATTGACTGCTGTTTGTGTATGTGAGTTTAAATGTTTGTAAGCGCACCCACGACACAGGAGAAATTCCTAGTGTGGGGCAATGCTTAAAAAAACAAAAAAAAAAAAACAAATGTATGTTTGTATGCACAATATTGAGAGATTTACCATGTTATCTTTGACGGTCGTTATAGGTCGTCAGAAACCCGAAAGTCTGACAACCAGTCTTACCAAGGGGTATCGTGTTACCCAATTACTGGGTTGTGGAGGTCAAATAGGTAGTCGCTCCATGTAAAGTACTGGTACTCAGTTGCATCCGATTACACTGGAAGCCGACCCCAACATGGTTGGGAAAAGGCTAGGAAGATTGGTAGAATCATTGTTTAAGTAACAAAAAAAATAGTCCAGAAGGCCAAGTGAATTGGCCTTCTGGAATATTTTTGACAATTGACTCAATCTTATCTCAGCAACAATTTATTAATGTCTTTTAAAAAATTTAGGGAAAAATTGCCCTTCTGATGGGCTAACACGCACGTGAGAGAAGGTTTTGTCCTCGAAGTACGCCAATTCAGTGAGTGTAACGTAGTCAGAAGATCTAACAGTCACGTGATAGAAAGAGAGGTGAACTTCAAGTTCTAGGTGAATATAACTGTAGGTAATTAGCGCTGTGCGACCTGAATTGCACTTAATTGTATCGTAGCAAGAGTCGGTTTTTATTTAAATGATTTTGCGGAGTATCCCATCTGTAGTAATCTGTGGCCTAACCCAGACATTTATGTGTAAACATATTCATGAATCCTTTCGGCGTGAGATGATGCGAGAAAACGATTTTATCGCGCTGCACATGATAGCTTGACTGGACAAAATTACCATACCACTTACCTCTTCAGGTTTCCAGGTCATATAAGCGATGTTATTCGGCGTTTCTATGAAGCCGATTCTCTCAAGTTTGAACGGAGTGCCTAACTCCAACCTGTACATGAATATGGTGGTATCTTCCCCACAAGTTACCAGCATTGTGCGCTGCGCGTTTATTGATATTTGAGTTATTGCTTTCGAGTGCGGTTTTAGTATCTGAAAACACAAGGAATGTTGCTGACTCAATCTCACCCATTCTTATTCCTACCATTACGACAACAGTTGACAATAAGTAGGTAGGTAGGTAGGCTGTGTACCTACGAGTACATAAACAATTAAAATGATCTTATTGTGAAAGCAGACGAGTTCGTTGCTCATCTAGAATTAATTAGGTACTGATCACTCGCAAATATTTTACGCTTTTGTAGAAATGAAGAAGATGGTTTTCTCACCGAAATGATATCTAGGAAGTCAGGGTTTTCTGATTCCGCGCTATGGATAGTAAGGGTCGAATGCACTCGTATGTCGATCATGACCTTTTGAGTCTCAAGTATGTCTGGGTGCACCATTAGCGTACGCATTATACCGTCTTCGAAACCCACTATTAAAACGCATGACGTTTCATCCACCTGCAGATTTAAATAAAATACCAATTGCAAGGTTCTTGGGTTCAATAAAGTACTCAAAATATCTTGTATTATATGAGAAGGTGAAAGGTGATATTGTAAAAGTTTACTTACGTCCAAAGGTGGATAAAGCATACACGAAATCGGTTTCGGGAAAAGATACCGAGCAAGCAGTTTATTCGTATCAGTATTGTAAGCTTGCAATGTTCCGTCTTTTCCTGCCGTTATCAGTATGTGATGAGTCCTTAAAGCTGCCATAGAAACCACTCCCCCGGCATGACAGGTTATAACCTTACGATGATCACATTCTAATTTATCAAGTTCTAAGTCTACAACCCAAATGCCTCCGTTGCCATCCTTGGAAGAAATAATAAGGTTACAAGCTTATTTAGCTGTCCGTGTCCATTTCATTATTTTCCTACTAGCTTACCTACTTGATTTTTATACTCACTTGTGCATACCAAAACAGGTCTTTTCTATGCTTAAGACACATAATCTGGCAATCGGGTACCTACAAATAAAACCTCAAGTTCAAATAAAGAACTATAGATAGACTAGCTGTTTATTTAGGTCCATTACTATTATATTTTGCTATACAAATTAATATACGTACACATGTCTCGGCAACAGGATTGAGTTCAACGTAAGGGTCTTCCTCGGGGGGGTCAGTCTGGTCCACCGTGTCCCAATACCATGCACGGATGCACCCATCGCGAGCTATGGTCGTCACTTCGTCATAAGTTGGGCTCAACATGAATTGAATCTGAAAATGTGTTTTAGAAAAAAATTGGAGCACAATAGAGTAGACATTTGCTCAAATACTTTAACGTCTGGCATTTTTGCTGGGCCTATTTGGCGCAGCCGCGAGGCACACATTCCTGCTTGTATCTTACAACGCACTTACATTTAGTCTGTGCTAAATAAATGTATTTTCTTTCTTTCTTTCTTTTCTATATAAAATAAGCCGTTAGTTCCTTACCTAAACTGTTAGAAGCCTGATGTCGCTAGAAGTTCGTAGGTGCTTCTATCTTAATATTATATATAGTTTATGTTTTATCAGAATAAAAATCGAACTTAGATCTGATGTAATACTCGTAACCCTTGCAATGGGATTTTATGCATTGTTTTCTCAAGACGGCGCTCTTGGGTCTACCATCTAAAAACAATAATGTACTTACAATAGGTGCTTTATGGCACACTTTTCTTCCTTTCTGTGTGACTTCTACTTTGACGAGGCCTGCCTCCCACACTAATATGTTGCCCCATTCACATCCAGATAAAACCTAGAAATATTGAAAATTAAGCCATTTCATCTCCTTTTACAGAAATTGCTCTAACCTTATAATTTATTCAAACGTAGGTTTCCTGTATTTAAAAGCAAATAGCGTAAAGGTCAGTTTCATTGGCGTACCCAGCTTATGGCACGGGGGGGGGGGAACAAACATTTCTTAAGCCTCCCCCGCACATGTTAAACATAGTTTGATATGGTTATAGAATGAATATTTTGCGTCGCCTATGTTTGGTTCCTTCAAAACCGTCGGCGCCGGTGGCTGGCAACCGAGCCCAACTGCTTGCTAGCTGCGTTCGCGTATTTTGAATGATACAACATGACTGGCCGCGCAGCGCGGTTTTTTCTAAAATAAATGCATAATATATTGTAATTGTAAAGTAGGTAAGTCTTATCGTGACTCTAACATAACAGTAGGTAGGTACTTAGGCAAACAAAATCCAGGGAGGACAGCTGCGCTCCCCTGCTCCCCCCCCCCCGGTACGCCCATGGTCAATTTCAACGTTTTTTAGTAACAAAACGTACTATGTTATTGTTCATAATAAATTCGTTTTTTTTCTATAAATTTTTAAGGACCAATCCTTTGTTACTCAAGGAGAAACCTCTACCTAATGTAAGCCTTGTTTTTGGAACGAAGTTCTTTAACGCGGCTTGTGGTCCCCTCCATGCGACTTTCTTCTTCTACTTTTTCTTTCTTTTCTTTGAGAGAAAGTGTGACTTTAATACGCATTTTTAATACAGAGCCATCTAGTATAAGTTTTTTTCTAGTATAAATAAAAGGTTGCTCCCGTAAATATTTAAATTGATAACCTTTTCATCGGGCATTGGATAAACGCCGAGGACATCGCAGATTTCTGTTTTCCCAAATCTGCCCAATTCGCCTTTTAATTTAAGTCCAGTGAACGTCACTGCCATTTTCCAGAATTTTATATGAGCAGCACCTAAAACGATTGTAAAATAAAACCCCCTCCAGCTTTCCATACATATATTTACTTATAGCTTGTTATCATCTCAATGTCAGAGAAGGAACGAGCAATAACCAAGCTTATGTAGGTAATTATTAATTACGTAATACACGATCAATCACAATCTGAATCTTTCTCAAAAATTTTGAGAAATATTGTAAATCCAATGCTTCATTATGTTCGAAAAATTTGTCTTCCTAACAACGTTAATAACACAATGAATGTTGGTGAACTGTCAAATTAAACAGATTTGTCATTGAGCGTGTGTTACGTAATTGGGGCGCGGCTTGGCGATTCCAGACCATTATGAATCCAGATTTTCTCTCTATAGTTTCCGGGCTGTCATATTCATAATTTACCATACAAGTAAAAAATAACGCTAAAATAGGTTTTTCTGTAAATTTACCTGCTGTAGTGAGTTGTCCTTCACAGTAAGGCGAAAACATAACGGTGTTAACATCGTAAGTAAAAGCGCTTGTGCGCAGAAGAATCTTGTGATACTTCCAGGTCCAAATGGTTAGATTGTAATCTGGTTCTTTGCCCACTGACGCTAGCAGTTCACCGTCGGGACTGCAAAGGAAAATGGAGAATTATATAGGCAATTTTTCAAATATCCAGTAGATATGCCATAATAGCTTTGGGCAGATTGACCGGATTGTCGTGTTGTCGAATTTGAAAAAGGAAATATACATAAGAGTATAATAAATTAATAGGAGCTTCTTGGAAAAACTCTTTCCCTTTTAAAGTATCTTGTTTCCATCGGTTGATGAGAGACACACATTTGGTTAAAGTTAAGGAAGTGCGGGGAAAAAAAATAAGTGAACCTAATAGATCTTACAACAAATAACCGGCCAAGTGTGTGTCGGACCACGCACAATTACGGGTTCCGTAGTTGGGATGAATTTATCCCAAGAACTTAGTAGTTGAGAAACATGTTCTCCCATACATCAATATACGTCACGGTCAATTCTCCAACTGAAAATGTAGGTACCTAAGTTTGTAATCGAAAAAAAAACATTTTTATGTGATAAGACCACAAATTATAAATTTTCAGACTTTTTCCTTCCTGCAAAATTTTATGATTCTAGGTCAACGGGAAGTAAACTGTAGGTTTTGATTTATTTGCGAGTATCAACATTATGTAACAATGGACGTATTTTTTTTATTGCGCTGACTTACAAGCTTGATTTTTTAGAGCTCCAAGGGAACATAGATCTACGTATTTGATATTAATTTCAACTTGATACCTCTATGCGTTCTTGAGAAAATGGGTCTTGACTGACGGATGGACAACGAAGTATAGAGGGTTCCGTTTTTTCCTTTTGAGGTACACCTATTCTGTCGACGATTAGCCTACCTACTTAATTTAAGAGTCGGGGAAATAGGTAGATTTCCTGCAAAATTATATGACCTTTGGCAAAAATCTTGTCTCGTGGGTCAAAGCGTTATAATTACCTGAAGTCTAGAATAGCATAAGCATTGGTAGTTCCATCGCGAAGAACTGCGTCTATTTCCATTTGAGGCCATGTGTACAAGATTATCAATGGCTCTCGTTCGCTCTCCCTGTCCTCTGCTATCGCTATGCGATAGTTGGGGTCTTTTCTGAAGGACTACAGATTGTAAAGAAGAATGAAATTATTATGAATGATTAATTGTGACGATGCGATCTGATATTATTTGAAGAAGATCAAAAATTCTTTAGCACCTCCAGCTTTCAACTAGATAATTAGAAAGATAACTCGTCAATCGCACCTCAGTAGTAACACCTCAGTTGAACTACGAAAATAGGTCTTGCTGCTTCGACATAATGGCGTTGTAAATGTGGATGTGCGGTTGACTTTACCTTAGAAAAGAGTGTAACCAAAGGATGCCGATGTCCATACGTAGGTAGGTACATTTAATCTAGAAGAATAATTACGTGCAATTAAATAGCAAAATAGTCTATATTTACTGTAATACTCCCAACTGTTCCGCCAGTCGAGCTTCGTCGAAACCATGTCTGCTTCGTATTGACATCGAGAAAAGTAATCATGCTGCCAGCCGAAAAGCACACGACCGTATCGTCGCACGCGCATAGATTGAAATATTTATGACAGTTGTAACCGTACGAATATCTTTGTTCGGTTAAGGAAAAAATCGGCCAAGTGCAAGTCGGACACGAAGGGTTACGTACCACCGCACAATATTTAGCAAAAAAAAACACCATAAAAAAGAATGTTTCTTGTCCCTTTCATTTTTAACTTTATTTTATTTTGGGAACCCTAAAAATATGTAGTGTTATATTAGTGTAGTATTTCATTTTATTATTTGTTGCTATAGCGGCAATAGAAATACATAATCTGTGATTTTAACTGTCTACTTATTACGGTTCATGAGATCTAAGACGACCCACTGAGACTGACCGATACAGCCCGCTGACAGATAGACGTATCTTAAATATCAGAAATTTTCTATTGCCTACCTCGTTTACTTGTCAAATCATAGTAATTAATATAAGATTAAATATTATAATAATTACTATGATTGGGCAGGATTAATGTAGGAATCTAGTTACCTACCTAGATTCCTAGAAAGACACTTTAGAAAGGCACTTACTGGGGAACTTTGCTTTGGGGAACTTAATTTTTTTTCTAAAAGAAAAAAAATTGCGTTCTAGAAAAAAAATCGCTTTCTAAAGTGTCGTCTCTTCATTATCTGATCGGTGTGACACTCTTTTAGGTACATAGATTTTTCATACAAACGAAATCTCCATTTTCACCCCGTTGAAGTTTAATTTTCACATAATCCTCTCGTAAAAGACCTCAAAAAATATAAAATCACCATTTAGCTACGGAACCCTAATTAGAGAAAATCAAGATTAATTATGACCAACATAAGTACAAAAATATGAAAAGGATACTCAAAATCGAACATATCGACCGGTATCGAAGATGTTGGGCTAGTAACAGCCCCAGAAATGAAGTCGTCAGGGTCATATTCTGAGAGAACGGATTCTTCTTCCACGTGTTCACCTTCTAATTCTTCTGGTGACGCGGCCTCTTCTTCCCCTTCTGTGAAGTAAAACATGATCATGTTCTTTTCCCGCTGCAACATCGCCTTTATGTAGGTTTTGAGACCAGCACGTGAGTAAGGTTGCTGCCTGGCTTATTATAGGTTTTTAGGGCTCTGTAGTAAAACCACAAATCCACAAATTTTCACCAAGTTCGTCTGTCTGTGTGTCCGAGTTTTATCTCTAAAATTTGTGGTACTAAAAAACTGTAGTTTTGGGATGGCCATTACCTAGGTACATGGTAATCACGTTTATTTTCTAACGTCGCCGTCGCCGTTCGTTTGAGACTGACTGGTTTTCGGACTCTTACTGACTAAAAAACCCTCCCGTGTTCTTTCAGTTGCCTGTATGTTGCCAGGGGCCACGGTATCCCTGTCGGACTTTCCCGCAGCTGATTAGCCTGGCAATAGGCTCGCCCGCGACAACCTCGCGAGTCAGGTCAAGATACTTAATCTGCTTATCTTTTTCAGCTTTCACGAGGTTCTCGTCAAGTGGGACCGCTAGCGGCATTCTATACACCTCTCGGATAAGTGCCATTAGCAGCATAATAGTGGCGCTGCCTTGGCATGGCTAAAGTGCCATAAGAATTACACTGTCATTGTCATTGTCGCAATATGCCGCAAATAGCGGCACTTTATCCAACAGGGATAAAGTGCCGCTAGCGGCACTCTATACACTTCCTATCAATAATCATTGTGCGACGCTCTAATCGATCTATCACCACAAGATTGTACTTCAAAGCAAGTTGCTGGCGGATAATCCTGGCTACAAAGTTGTGCCTAGGAAGTAGTGTCCGTTAGCCAGACGAGAACAGCCAGAAATCATGTGTCAGATTGATTCCCCCGGACTGTGGCATGCCCGAGAGATGTCAACTGTGCCGTCCTTCATTATATATTTTTCCGGTAGTTGTTCGTCATCATAACTTCGTCCATAATCGCAAAGACAAAACCTTCGGTTTCCCTAAAGAGATCACCGAAACGCAACCAGGATACGGACGCTAACAGGTCTACATCGGCCCCATGTAAGGCCCGGTAAAAGCGCCCGTGAAGCTCTTTGCTCTGCCATACCTCCCTGCGGTCATTAGTATCTAATACTACCTATAATAGGTTTGCGCTAGTTGTCGTTAGCCAAGGATAGCGGGGTGAGGCCCTTTTCCACTGAGACCACATCTCGGTGCATTCCCACGTCGGCTCCTAGGAAGTATTCCCTGAGACTGCATACCTCACGGTTGTTCAGGGTTTTAGCATTTGAGAGCCTCGACCGCCGCGGGATATACATACAGTCTCATCACCGATGAACGTGGGTGATGCATCCGATTTGCGATCAGCAGTGCGAGCATATTATTATTATTTTTGACATTTCTCGGGACCCTAGGCTCCCGGACCTTTGAGAGGCGTACGAGGGGCCGAAGCCAACTCGCAGAGGCCCGTTAGACGTGTTTAATGAAACGAGGCACCAACCGACGATTATCCCTGTACGCACTATGCTAGTGCACCCAAGGACAACTCCCGGTTGGTGCAGGACTATTGCAAGATATGGGAACAAGGATATTGGATTATGGGTTTGGGTGGCTAAGTGAACTGGTTATCTAGAACTATGGAACGACTATGGCCCCTGCCTGACCAATATTTTATATAAAATACACAGGTAAAATGGCAGGGGGTGACTTGCACACTCAATAATGGGCTCCCGAAAACGGCCGCTAGCACAAAGTGTCGTAGCGACAAGGAGGCAACATGTCCTGAGCTGCTTATAAGGAGTGGAGCGGTATTCCACGGCTATCAGGACAATCCCGGAAGTACGGTCAAGATCCCTACCAGCATCTTACTGGAAAACTTCCTTTCTCCGAGCTCGTTTGCTCTTGCGAATCTACACTCAAGCCGGCCAATAAAGGCAAGAAAGAGGTGGGAGCTCTGTTCCTCATCAGTTTTCACTCCAGCCGGCCAATAAAGGCAAGCCAGAGGTGAGAAACAAGACTTCTCCCGGGAGATAGGGTCCGTGGGATCGCTACTGCCCAACAGCTCGCCACATGCTGCCCTGCGGGTTTCTGTATCTCTCTTGGTCTGGCTCCTCACCCTAGACCTGTTCCGGCAAAGTAAACTCTACCGGCACAGATCTAGAGTTTGGAGCGCGCAAGCCCCACCACGACGTCAACATAGAGATAATTGGCCTTTTAAGTAATATAAAATCTTGTTGTATCTTTTTGTAACGCTGTTGGTTTTCGAAATAAATAAATAAATAAATAAATAAATACGGCGGTGGGGTTATTATTATTATTATGTATCCTAAAATCCTAATAAACATTTATTATTATAGAATAACACAATACCCTTTGTTCCTTCTTCTCCGCCTTCTCCAGGATTCTGAGGCATTATCTATGACTTCGAGTTTCTCGTTTATTCTTCAAACCACAAATAAAAAATTATAATATTCCATTAATTTTAGTTTGTTTTGTCAATATTTGACTAACAAATTATCGTTGCCAAGATACAGATTTAAAGTTGCATTGGCGCCTTGGCACCTAGTGTATTATCTATGCTTGGCACTACCGAGTCACTATCGAAATCATAGATTAGACTATACATTATGTAAAAAATGCCCTGTCCGATCCCAAAGGGGCATAGAGTTTGGCCAACGAAAGCTGACTACCTACGAATTATTTTCAAAAGTTTTAGTATGGCAATATTTTAGGACTGATGTTTACATTGACGTTTCCTACTTGAGTCATCTTCTGTTTACGTGCATCATATTTTCGTTGGTTCTGTTTAAAATAACAGCGAAAACAATCAAAAGTTCGACGAGGAAGCTTGTATTTACTATGATTGACAAATATAAAGACGTAAAAAGTTATTTGAATCAGAAATCTGCAGAGAAAATACGACGACTGGATTCAATAATTTCACTTTTAGGTTAGTTTTTTTGAATTTCTAATAAAACAACTTGATACTTTTCGACTATTTATAAAAAATCGCAATATTTTTCACGGTGTATCTACTTTTCAGAAAGTATTAACAACGAGGTGACACAAATTAAAATTGTGGAAACAGTAAAGAAATAGAAAACTCTCGAAAAATATGAAATGTCGATTTGTGAAACAGATTATTTAGAAAAGATATCCTCAATGACAGGTATTACTTTAGAAATTATAGATTTTTAACAGACATTTTGAAGGGTTTATACATTATGATAATGTGTATGGATGGCTAAATTAAATAATATGCTATCTTTGTATATGTTTCGCCAACTTTTCATTATGCACTTAGTATTAAAACAGCACACCATGCTTACCTACACTGCTGACAATACTAACAAGAGACGGAATGATATAGTATGCACATCTAATACAACCTCAAAACATGTCTTTGTAGAAATATTTTTTACATTCTTAGGCCCATTTCTGTACAATAGATTAAATAGAAAACTTAGTATTTATAAATTAAATTACTTTAGCTGTAAAAAAATTATACTTGAATATTTATTAACCATACACCATACACCATCTCCTCCCCGGCTCGCGTCCTCGCTTCGCCGATGGCCAGCCACAGAGCCTCCTTGGCCGCGCGGTACACCTCATACCGCGTGGCTTCTTCGTCAGGGACCCGACGACGTCTCCTCCGGTATCGGGTGTACTGGCGTCTGACCGCCACGCACTCGACACGTAGACGCGCGATCTCGGCAGACCACCAGTACACCTGGCGTCTTCCTGAATGCGTCTGGACGCGGGGCATGGACGCGTCACTAATTTGCGTCATCGCCCCGCGGAACCAACGGTCTTCGACGTCGACGGGTCCAATCGTCGCCGACTCCCGGATCCAGGCCTGGACAACAGCGGCCTCCTCGAGAACCTCCCTGTCGATGCGCTTACGCACCCAGCGTGGGCCGTCCGTTCGCGGGGCCGATGGGCTGCGGCCGCCAATGGTATGGGTGGTGACGTCGAAGCGGATATATCTGTGATCCGACAACGTCTCCACCTCCACAGCGACACGCCAGTCGCGGACACGGCTCGCGACAGCAGGGCTAGCGAACGATACGTCAACTATCGAACCACCCAGCTGCCGCACGCGCGTGTTTACTGAGCCCCGGTTTAGGACGACCAGGCCAGTCGTGACCGCCCACTCCTCCAGCGCCCTACCCCTGGCATCGGTCACCGGGGCCCCACGCCGAAGACTTGGCGTTGAGATCCCCTAGTAACAGCACGGGGCGAGGTTGGAGTCGGCCTACGACGGCACCCAACTCGACAAGGAAGTTTTCGAAGTCGGCGAGGCTCATGTTGGGCGAGAAATACGCCCCAACCGTGCCAATACCGTCCGCGAGGGCGGCTACCCAGCCGTGACCTCGTGACGGACTGACGAGAGCCCCGCCAATGATGGCCACCGAGCCATCCAGGTCTCCCACCCAGTTATCCCTCGGGGGACAAAGTACGGCTCGGCGACCACAGCCACGTCAATCGACCACTCTGCTATGCTCTAGATCAAGAGATCCTGAGCTCTGGCAGCGTGGTTGATGTTGCCCTGGAGGATATGGTAAGGCGCCATTATGCGCAGTCCATTCCCTCCGTCGTCGCACCATCCGTAGGCCGGGAGTCGGCCGTAGAGCACCTAGGCTGCGGGGGGGGGGGGGGGGTAAAGAGCCCCCGGCAGTTTTGGCACCCCTTTTCTTTTTCTGGGCGGGTGCGCCACAGGCCTTTCCACCTGCCCTGTGCCCAGCGGGCCTCCCTGCAGTGCAGCTGTACAGAGGCTGCAGTTTGGCACTGCAAAGCACTGGGCGGACTTGTGGCCGGGCTGACCGCAGCGAAAACATTGCTCACTGCGGTCTATTGCAGCGGTGCACCTCGCCCGGACATGCCCAATGTCCAGGCACCGGTAGCACCGCAGCGCCCTGGGTTGCAGCAGCTTAACCCTTGCTGCAACCCACCCGACCAAGAGTCGTCCATCGTTGGCGACTTTATTGCCCGCCGCCACCGGACACCGCACCCAAACGACGCCGAGCCCGGAAGCGTCGGTGCGGATCTCGCCCACCCGCACATCATCGGGCGGACATCCACCGGCTTTGGCGACGGCTGCCACAACCTCAGCCGAGGTTGTCGACTCGTCCAGGCCGTCGACGCGCAGCTCAGCGGTCTTCATAGGCCTGGACACTCGAACATCCTCCGGGTTGAGTACCGCCCTCAACTTGGCGGCCAGGATGTCCGCCTTCTCGCCGCTAGAGGCACCCGGCACCTCAGTTGAACCCCAGCTGTAAACTGTAAACCCCTCACTCTCGTTGGACCCCAGCTGTAAACTTTCGCTGAGGTCCGAGATCGTGGCCCCGGAGTCGGTCCCCACGCTCTCCATGCTCTCCGCATGTTCCACTAGCGCCGGTGTATCGGGTCGGGATACCGACACGGACCGATCCCGCCCACCGCGCCCCGGCAAACGAGTAGAGGCTCCGCTTGCCACTGCGCGACCTCGCCCGCTCCTGCCCGTTGGCACTTTAGTGGCCGGCAGGTTCTCCTCACTATGTGACCGGGGCGAGCGCTTTCTCCCTCCCTTGGAGGGTCGCCCGGCCATTCCCTCTTCAGGCCGCGAGCGCTACGAGCCAATGCCCGAAACACTCGCAACACAATTTCTCTCGGACGCGATGTCGGAATCCGACACCGCACCCACACCCATCCGCTCGACCAAGACGATCGGCATCGGGATCCCTTCTTTTCGCATAATGTTCTTTGTCCTAATATACTTCGGCATAACGATTTTGGCACAATTTGTTTTGGCATAATAATACTTCGGCATAATTTTTTTAGGCATACATTTTATGTTGGCATAATCATCTTAAAGACTAATTTGTTTTGGCATAAATTTGATTCGCATAACGTTAGGAGGCCTAATGACTATTAGCATAACGTTAGTAGGCCTAATGACTATTAGCATAATAATATTTAGGCATACAATTAATATAAATAACAAAAACAATTTTCATGCAAATTATTTATTATACATAACATTATGTAACTTAAACGATTTTTCAATCGCGAGATAACTTTTATCTGAAGAATATATTAGATGTTTTGACAGTTTTTGTATAAAAAAATATGTCAATCAGTTAACTTCTATTATGAGAAATAAATATGGCGGTTATTCCTCAGATAGAAG
The DNA here is from genome assembly GCA_949128155.2 of Xanthia icteritia. Taxonomy (NCBI): domain Eukaryota; kingdom Metazoa; phylum Arthropoda; class Insecta; order Lepidoptera; family Noctuidae; genus Xanthia; species Xanthia icteritia. The sequence goes on from OX421930.2 coordinate 12,630,628, forward strand.
TTAACTGATTGAAACAGTGGTCCTTAATTATGTATAATTATTTATTTTAGATATTTTTAGCAATTGCTTGTAAATATGCTAGTTTAGAAGTATACTCATCTTTTTTACTAATATTTTTTTCAATTCTTTTGGTTTTGTCCGTGTATTTTTTCTTTTTTTTTTGGTATAAGTGATGTTCCGACATCCAGTTTATCTATTTCAATGGTTTGATCTTTTATTCCTTGAACGATCTTTTTTGCCAAAAAATAAAATCCAGGATGGTGTTTTCCCACAAAATGTGCAAATCTATTGTGCCATGCCTCTGCATGATTTTGTGCCCTAGGTATATTTTCCTTTTCTAGTAGATACGTACTCCAGACTTTGGGTGGAAATGGTGGTGGTGAACTTGTAGTGCCCCATACATAATTCTGATCAAACCAATTTGCTATAGTTTCTGTAACAATCAAATAATATTGTTGGTTAAAAATGTAATATGCTGTGCAAGAAATGTTAGTGACAGAACCGAATTACTGCAAAACCGACTCCACGTAGTCTTGTTTGTCCTACCCCTAGAGTGTAATTTAAAATCGCGTAGACGCGTGGGGCCGCCGGAGGCCCGCAGCGCCGGAGCCGTGCCAGAAACCCTGCTTGCTGCATGTTGCATGCTCGCTTGAATGCTGCATGCTGCATGCTTGGTTGCATGCTGCATGCTTGCTTGCATGATGTATGCTTGCTTGTATGCTGTATGCTTGCTTGCTTCATGCTTCCTACAGCGAAAAAAAAACCCACAAAATTGTTCAATACGTTATATTAATATGTTATATATTGCCAAACAAAATTATGCTAAGTTATATTAGGTCTTAAAATTTTATGCAAATGGATAGGGAACCTCTCATCTTCTCTTTCTTTTGGCTTTTGTTAGATTTTTTTGCAATTTCCATACTTAATCCCACGAGTATGGGGGATCTAAAAAGTCCACCTAGGGTTACCCCCTGTCCCTAGGTAAGTGTACATTTCTAACCCATCCAAGGGGTCCACTAATCCCTGGCTGGAGGTGCGCTCGCGACTGATGCGCCACCTACAACTAAAAACCTGCGGATGACACTACTCCTCAGCCATTCATACCCTCGCCGCGCACCAAAACTTGTTATTAGAGGATTTTTTTTATAGAGGTTATCGTCCTCGCGATCCGGGCGATCAAGCCAAGATCCTCGTCCCGTTTCGAGTCATAAAACATGACCATGATCTCGTTACGGATTACGATTTCAACGGTTGCAGTCGGGAGAATCAGATCCCCCGCTGCTAGCTCGTTGGCAGGGTGAGCGCACAACGAGCGCCGCCCATGTTTCTCCACCATGTCCTCTGTTTGAAACAGACAGACATGTGGAGAAACGTCCTACGCCCACTCGATCCACCCTCTGTAAGCAGAGGGGTGAGTGGACCACCAGGAGCATAAGGCACGCAGAAATTCGCCACAGTCAATACCCTCCCCGACATGGAGAGACTATTGGCCGTACCCAGGATGCACCGGCCCAATGACTGCCCTTTTCCCCGAACGTATTCGTAAGGAACGAGCAGCACTCAGGCACACGAGGAGGTTTTCTGCACGCACCCCACGAACCGCACGCAACCGCGCGAAATCTCTCGCCGGTTCCATTGTCCCTGGTGACCGGGGTGGGGTAGATAACGGCCCTGTCCGTCAAATAGGCCTCGACCACACGACAGAGGTAGGTCGGCATCCGGTGATACCGGAGTGCCTCCCTGATGCAACTCCAGGGCAGAGTATTGAAGGCATTGGCGATGTCTAGAGACACCGCCAAGACGACCCCACCCTGGGCCACTGCATCCCTCGTCGTGAGGGCTCGCACGCGCATGATGGCGTCCACCGTTGAGCGCCCCCTGCGGAAACCAAACTGGCTCTCCACCAAATCCGGCCCCACCCGCACCAGCCGCCCGACGAGGCGGATGTAGACTCACCCTGGTCTCATCAGTGAAGAGTACATTACACCACTGCTCTAACGTCCAATCCCTATGCTTTCGAGTAAATTCAAGTCGTGCTCGACTGAGCTACCGTTAATGCTGGGCCTGTTGCAGCTCTGTTAGAGGTCAGGTTCCGTTCAGCAAGTCTCCTTCTGATGGTATTTGAACTTATGACCACTTGGTTTTGTTGGACTTGAACTGCGTTGAGGCGGTGATTTCGCAGAACAGTAAGTTGGATATAACGATCATCTGCTGCTGATGTAGCCCTAGCCGAAAGCCCTGCCCGTACCTGGATGGCAATCGAATGCACCAGTCTCTACGTATCGTCTGTAAACTCGTTGCACCGAAGATCTGCTGATTCGAAGTCTTCGAGTGACCTCACGTTGCGCAACGTCTGCTTGAAGTAGTGCTACAGCTTGAGCTGCTTCCTGAGGCGTCGCGCGTCGTATCCATTATTGACCGAAAAAAGTTGCAAAAATATACGCGTAAACGATGGACAATAACTAAACAAATGATAAGAAATTTTCGACTACCCTTTTTGTAGAAAAAAAGAAAGCTAATCTTGAACTCTAGTCAAAACAGAGCAAATCGTTAGAATAGTGTTTGTTGTTTGATTACAATGTGAGTTGACGATACTTTAGAATAAATTTATAGTCATTTTAATCAGCATGAAACGCACTTTCTGTATATGTAACTTTGATAGTTGTAAGTTGAGAAAATTTAATCAGAGTTCCAATGTAGCGGGTGGCCCGGTTTATTTGCTGTCCAGTGTATATATTATTATTGAAAATAAAAAAGTTATTGCCACCTATTTAAAATCAAATTTTTCACATTTTTTGGACCTACTAAAATTACCCCAAATCCATTAAATATTAGCAAATTTTAAACAGGGGTCATTTAGTTATAACTTTTAGACACCCGCCAAACGACGGCAGCCTGCGCCCAATGTAATACCTAACCGGTAAAAGTCATTGAAAAAAAAAGTGGCGTATTTTTTTTCTTGTGTCCTGAAAATTTCCACAGAAATATACTCTCAGTATGATACCTAACAACACCCTCACAGATTGGACAGGGTTTTTTTACGTTTTTTATACAAACCGAGATGATGACTATTAAGAGAAGTTTGGAAGAAAAAAGACATGTTACGCCGACCCCAAATAAATTGGGATAAGGCTAGGTATCTTTCAGCAAATAATATGTAGAGTCCGCGCCACCACTGAAGTGCGGCAGAAAATAGGGATGTTGACAAAACCATATTTTTTGTTTGTACGGTAGAATAGTAAAAAATATTGGTCACGTATTTTTTCTTTTTTTAACTAAAAAAAGGAAACAGCAGTACGGTAAAATGTGGCATGACGTCACTCCCCGGTAGATTTTATAGTGACTTGTGACGTAGCGAGCCCCCCAACTCCCCAGACAGACAGTGACAGATTAAATAGTTTTTTTCCCTATCAATATCCCTATTGTGGAACAACATTTTTTTATTGCATTTTGATGCAATGACATAAACACTAGTGCCTCGTCTATCGGAATGAGTGGTGGCGCGGATTCTGACTATACCTACGCCTTTCCCTGCCTAACTACCACGATATTTAACGAGAACTGAATGTCGATGTTGACCATCATAAAAAAAGTAACGAACCAAATAAATAAGAAAATAACAGAAATGAAATCTCTGATATAAAGAAGGAGACTTACACACGGCTACACATCAAGCTATAATTGTCCAGTTTATGCTGATCTCGCAATGTATAGGATTTTCGTACAATGTGAGGTCAGCTTAAACTGGTACTGTAGGTATAGCTTGCTGTGTAGCCGTGTGTACAAGAGGTAAGCTAAGAGAGTAGCGAGTGGCATATTCTGCACAAAGAAATACAAAATATTTATATTAGTGCTGCTACTTTCAGAAATTGCATTTAGAACTCAATGGTGATTGAGAAAAAAACACACTTACACACTTTATCAAAATATACTGGACGCACTGTAGGTTATCTCGAAAACAGCGTGTGTTGGTAGGTTGGTAGCACTTCATAAATGTCAAAAAGTCAGCTGTCTTTTACTTGTCATTTTACGATTTGTCAAGTTGAACTTTAATCAAAACATACGTAGTATCTCTATGTAGTCTGTGATCAAAACATTTTAGTTTTTCGGACTATGAACTTTGTTTTGGGTTAGAAGAAAATACGTTTTAAAATTATTGTGAAAGATATTACTAAAAATGTCACAACCACATCGTATAGCAGTTTTGAATCTCTATAAAACGGTATGCATGAAGTACTATTGCTATCTATTTCTTTTTTTTTGCGTTTAATTTACGTGACATTGAACGATAACACAAGTAAAATATTATAATAAAGATATTTAAGCAGTACAATTGTCTGCTTATTTTAATAAATCTTTGTTGTTTTCTAGTTATTACATCTGGGTAAAGAGTGGCCTCAAGGTTACGAGCTGTTCCGAACAAGACTTCACAAAGTTTTCTTAAAGAACAGTGGAGAGCAGAACCCCGAAAAGGTCAAAATGATGCTGAAGCATGGAGATTTTGTTATCAAAGAAATTGAAACACTTTACATGTTGAAAAAGTATAGGGCAATGAAAAGACGCTATTATGATGAAAGTAGCAATAAGAACGTAAGCGGTCAAAAACTATGATGTAGGTACTTGTAAAGCCAATCATTATGCACAGTAACATTCTAGGTGTTTTAAATAATACCTTTAGTGTTCATGGTCATTAATGCAAGTAAAGGTAAATGTTGTGATGTAAACTTAGATACTAATTAGAATTTTATTGCAAGCAGTGCAGATGCAACTAATAGCAACAGATTTTATTTAAAAAAAATATTGAAGGCAATTGTTGTTCAAAAATTCAAAATTCAAAAGTCATTTACTCAAACTAGGCTGAGAGTCAGCACTTTTTGAACGTCAAAATTACATAAGACAGTCCCCCAAAACGCCCACCCTTCACCACTTCCTAGTGCTTTAGCTGGGAAGAAGAAGTGGCGCAACAAACTCCCCAGCAGCACAGCTGTCTGTTCAGTTAGAAAATTGTTAATTACTTGTATGTGGTTAGCGGTTCAAAATAAAACAAATTGTCTATGTAATTATGTATTATAGACATTTTTATAGTTTACATAATTCATTACTATTATAAACTCTAGTAAAAATTATATTGTGTAATAATAAAATAATTATCTAATATTTCTAAACAAAATCTTAATAAATCTTTAACACAATAATGAGACAATGATTTTTTATTTAAGTGGCAAGTGATATGATAATTTATTTTTATCAATCCATTTCAGAAATAGGTATATACATTATATCTATGATAACAATTTTGTGTCAACAAAATTACAAGTATATGCTATATAGTCGGTGCAAGAGATGGGCAATGAAGAGATACAGATAAACCCTGCATATTTGTGAATATCTGAACTACAAATGAAAGTTTCATTTAACATTGGTTACATTTTTACGATTCTAAAGTTAGCAAAGGAGTTTGTAACAAACAGCAATGATTACAACAGCCCAACACATTAACACCACTTTGTATACAAGCTAATTATCCGATGATATAACATTTTACACTTGAAGTGTGATTAAAATTTATATTTCACTCATAGAAATTGATACAGGTTTGCTTGAAAATATAAACAACCTGTGATTGCGATTGGTTGCTTCCAGTAGACACTTCTAGTGTAAGTTATCAAAGTTAAATGACATAAATAAAAACTCACTATTGTGTCCATTGTAGTTGTTTTTATATATAAAATATATATTTATTATATTTATATTATTGCATGGATATGTTTTTTTACTTATGTCATTATAACTTTGGTCTGGCCTCTAATCATCCACATTTCTTAGTTTAACAGTTCATTGGAATTATTTTAAATTTAAATGGTTAAATAGATTATTGTACAGCCTTTTCAAAGGAGTTAGGAATGACTGGTACGTCCATATAGATTTATTGGAATTGTGATGGCTACAATGAGAGAATTAGGTTGGTACAGCATGGTGGAGTATGAAACATGTCCATAGTTCCGATTTTCCTTATTATAATATTCTAGCGATTATTCACATGTTTCCTGGCGTTTGTTCTTAATATTACAAAATGTTAATAATAAATAGCGTTTGAAATATCTATATTGTCAATTCTACCGAGCCTCGACCGCTCGATCGTCGCGGTTAGGTATTATAAAGTTGGGTGTAGCTACAACAGATTCACACAGCCGCCCAAATAAAATTTTAAAATTAAATGAAAATAAATGTAATTTTATTTTTATATATTGTTAATAGCTGGATAGGTCATTAAGATTAGCTGACACTCAAATGTTCTTTAGAAGAAACAGCCAGAAAATATATTTCTTTACCTGAGGGACATCCTGAACTTTACCGACTGAATGAATCTCTTGCATTGTTGCTATATATAAGTTCTATATTATATTAACATAGTAATTATATTTATTGTTAAATACAGTACTTGAACCACAAGTCTATTTCTACTTGTTTCGTGTTGGTGCACTTCTAAATTTACTTGAAGCCCGACTCCGTTACCCCTATTGGTACATAGATATAAGTACATAAGTATAATGTGATTGTGGAATTTAACATGTGATTACATTATATACACAATAACACATATGTTTGAGATCAACAACAGTCAAGCTTTAGCTAAGTACGTAGGTATAAATAGGTACTCGAACCGCGAAGTTAAGAGATGTTGCGAATATTAAATACCTACCTAACAGTAAAATGTTGGTACCTTGAACCGATAGTAATGTTATACTGGGTTCACACGTTTCGATTGTTAGTTAATCAACTGCTAAGTCGAAAGCGATTTGAACAGTCTCAACAGTCTTTCAATCAAATTGAATTTCAAATTCAAAGTATTCTTTGATAAAATCGAACCATGTGAACTCGGCATTAGATAACTTGCGACGAGATTTATAAAACATTCTAGACGAACCACTTACCGACGCGACGAGACGAGACGAACAGCAAGACTGCTGTTCGTGATCGTGATTAGACAATCACGATTTAATATTATATCGTAAAGAACCATTTAAACGATTTGGAACTAATTAACAATATAATTTGAAAGTATAGTAGGTAAGTACCTAAGTATTTTTATTTGTAGATAGTCTTATACGTTTGACTAGTTTCGATGGTATATTGAGTGTCCATTTCGTATCTATTAAATTAAAATAAATTATCCTACTTAACCTAAATCATACAAGTATTTATGTATAAGTACTTACTGCAAAATAAGACGTTTAATTAACAAATCATACTAATTTCCCGATGGACACTGGACATCAGTTAAAATAATAAGCCTTAAAATAATAATGTTTAGATACCTATACAATAGGCCTATTGTTCCTCAAAAGAAGAGAATAACAGTTTCCGGACAAAATATATTTTGTTGTCTAATAATAAACTAATTAATAATCTAAACATAAACTAAACTTAGTCGCTTCATTCTCTTCTCCGAGGAACATAATGTTATTATTATAATAAAAGGGTATCAATACTATAACACTTATATGATAGTAAAATAGAATGTAATAAATTTAACAGGATACAACTTATTTACACAGCTTCATGTAATATGTTTTTAAATTAAATATATGTTGGATTACATGAACGTCAAGTAACGGCTTTTGATAAAAAAGCACACTTATTAAACGAAGCTGATTATTTCTTAGCGATAATTTTAAAATAAACTTTTATAAGATAGACGCTAAGAACGTGGAAGTAGCAAAGGAATTCTAACAATTATCCCTACACTCCTCACAACAACTTACATATTGCTAAACCAACATTCTTACAATTTAGCAAGATTCGAGTATTAGTTAGTCGAGACGAGATGGGAGAACAAAACTCGATATATTTTGCGCCGTTGCAGTCGCTATGCAATCAAGTTATTTACCTAAATCAACGGTTGTGTCATCTACCTTACCCGTGCGACAATCCAGAACCAATCACGTCTAAACTGTGCAGACGCAAACTTATCGGACGATAATTTTGCATAGAATTGTTAATTAAGCAACATTCAAACTAGCAAATGAGTTAGGTCTTGGGGTTGAAGAACAATATTAAATTTCTTTACAATTACAATTTTTACCGTAATATTCATTAGATATTGTATTGAAAACGATTAAAGACAACATTCAAATCACATTGATGAAGCGCTAACTATAAAAGTTCAGGAGTAGTGGACACATAGTTGATCCAACGTAGAATTGGTTTGAATAGAACATCACAGCAAATATACGTAACTAACGTAAGAATAAATAAATATAAGTCGCTTATTCTTCACACTCGTACTTCCATGTTTGTAATTTCTGCTTTTCATACTGAAACCATAACAAATAGAAGACATTTTATTACATGGTAAAACAAAATTACTTTAGGAACCTACATTTTATCTAGGGTGATGGTGAGGTAAAAAAGAAATCATACCTGCCTATGATAGAGAATCTTTCCTGTTGCCTTTATATACCTATTCATGGAAAATCACACACGAAACAAATCCGTACAAATGAATATCGAACAGACGCACCTCAGTTCAACGTTTAATCCTTCTTCTCTCCATCATCGGGGTCTTTGAGTGTGTGCCACTGCGCAATTGGGCGCCGCGGGCTAGCCAGCATATCGGACCAATGACGAAGCTCGGTGCCTGACGCGTTGTACCCCAGCACGACCTTGCCGATAGGCTCCGACGTTCCGATGCGATCGTAGTCCACCACAGTGACCACTAGGTTTACTTTCTGCAGTGCGATTCAGATTAATGACATAACAATGAAAGCATTTCATGAAAACTACGAGAGCTGAGAAAAATGACCAAATGTTTGGCAGATCAAGAGTTTTATATACGATTCCTAAAGTATTACGAACCGTTAATCGTTAACTATAGTAGGACTCTTAGAACTTCGCCCATATGAAAGCGTATGATTTATAATTATGAAGCTTAGTAGGTAGATACTGTAAAGTGCATTCTATCCTTTTGAAGCTTTTACAGCTTTTTTAGGTTAAAAGGCCTCTGAAATATTTGCATGAGCAATTTAGGTAAATAATCACGACTGGTTACTAAAACGATTAGTTTTTATCACTTTAGGAACCGGGTACGAGGTTTAGGCACGACATCAAATTATATCTACCTACTAGTTTTGAAAATTATATTTTAATTTAATTTACTTTATACAGGTTGGCCAATTAAGAAGTATACAACTTTTTTTAGGCCCCATTCTAATTTTACACATCTGTAAAGTTATATATTTACCTACGCAGGTTAATATGTGTCTACTAAAGGTATCTACTATCATTAGATTCATGTTTCGCTATAAATTAATCGATCAACTAATTTTAATTGGGAGTTATTTAATTACGTTTAGGTACCTATATAATTTCAAATACCCAAGACGACATCATTTTAGTATTCGAAAGAATTGAGTTTTTGAGAAATGTGAAGGAATATGGCTTGCCTTAACTCTTAACTCTACAAAAGAAAAAAAATTCTATGGCGTAGCTTAATTGTTCCATTCAATATATTTCTGTGAATATTTTCGACACAACTTCATCACATACTTAGGTAGATAGTTTTTCTTTACGATTACGATTACTACGAGACTTACGATTTTGCAGTTATTTGGTGTTTATTATTTAGTTAAAATGCGGCAAATTTGTTATGCCCAGTCTATAAGATCATGACCACCGCAATACTTTCATTAATTTTATCCTGAAGTTCTTAAACGAATTTAAAAACGATCCAATTAAAAAAAAAAAAAATCAGTATTGAATACCATTTTGATCACTGAGGATTTCGAGACACGTTCTGACTTTTTTCTGTGGAGTTATATAAAGGGTCGTGTCGTGGTAAAGCTTGAATACGAAAAGCAGAATATTTGTGACTTTGTTAGTGAGATACTTATAAAGTATGCGAAAATTATGAAATTTAATAAAAATCACGATGAAAAGCGATTGCATTTTTAAGAATAAAACAGATTAGGCTGATCTTATTCACCGTATAAAATTGCCAAGCCTAAATAATATACTTATAGAAAAATATCCGGTAATTTTCGTTTGTAATAAAAATAATCTTAATTTAAAGCCTAGTTACTTCATAATTGGCCACCCTGTACATTCCTCGATGTTTTAGTCATTTCAGTCTATGATTAATGATGTAGTTATAACTGATTAAAACACCGGGCAAAGTAGAAAGTTCATTAAACCATAAAATTATCGTTAAAACTAGTAGCATTTTAAAACCATATTAGAATAAGGTTTTCATAAGCTCTCGTAAAGAAAAACTATCTACCTAAGTATGTGATGAAGTTGTGTCGAAAATATTCACAGAAATATTAGAAGAATAAATATATAACTTTACAGATGTGTAAGATAATGTACGCATGAGAAAATGATAGCATAAGATAGATGTCGAAAGCACAGTGGAGACATAAATAGTATCTACTACTTGAGCAAACTTTAAACAACGGCATAAATATAAGGTAACAGCAACAGGTCGATACATACCTCACAATAAATAAATTAACGCAACAAGGGACAAAGCATTCATACAGATAAAAATGCAAAAATATGGAAAGATTATTAAGAATGCAGAAGAAGAACGAGGAACTGGATTCCTTAAACCATAAGTAATTACAGTTTGAAGTAACCAAATTGCAATGCAGTCACGAGGGGAGATTGCTAACACCACTCAGATTTGAAGGAGGGGGGATACAATATTAATTAAAGTCAATAAAATTATATTTAAGTGAAAATTGAAAACCTTCAATTGAGACACGCACAGCGACCAAGTTACAAATGAAGGTCAACATTTTATTGTTACCCAAATATAAGATATTGACTTTGAACAATATAAAAAAGGAAAAGTCGGGGGCAGGACACAAATGGGAGCAGAGACAGATGACAGAATGACAAATGAAACAGCGGAACTCTATACTAAGGGATACTACACATGATCTAACTAGACAACATCCATAGAAACACAAAAGAACATACCAAACAATAAATGACTTGGGACATACTACGAACAGTTAACTGTATACAAATATTTACGTAGTATGATCTTGTTTTTGAGGAATTTATTCCTTAAAGATTTGTGTTATGCCAGTTATTGCAAAAGGCATAGCTTAAATTAAGACAAACACAAGAACAGATAAAATGATATAACACAAATATGTTATGTATAGGAAAGGAACGGGTATGGATGCAAGTGGTGTACATAATTCATATATTCACAACAATTAGTCCACAACATCAAATCGTGCACAGTTAAGACAATTTGAATGAAAAATACATATCGAGACAACATGTAAGAACAATAAAGATATATTGTGGTAAGGAAATGATTTTTCCGTATGTATTTTTCATTGATTGGTTTGTCCAGACTATGCGCTGCGACATCGAATTTTGCATGAATCTCGGCTCGCACCTGTATCTGTTCGAATGGTACTTCAAAAGTAAATGACTCGTTGTAATAGGGATTCAGTGTGCATTTCTTGATGCTCGTTTTCTTCTTCTTGAGACGTTTGCCATTTTGCATGAGTGCTATCTTTACGTACGGATCTGTGTGCAGGCGCCGCATCAGGAGTAGAATATGAAACAGATAATTTTGCATCGATTAGTTGAGTTAATATTGAGTTTATAAATTGATCAAGTATTTGCTGAAGATTATAAAACAATATTTGAAATATTTTAGCATATCTTGATTAAGACTTTTTTTATCCTTGTGTTCTGATTGATATGCGTGCACGTAAATTGTAAAATTGTATTGTGTGAATCACTTAAGTGTAATCATTTTTTTAAAAACGAAACTAAAGTGATAGTTCAACAAGTGGACGAAATTAGACGATATTAGGTTATTTTACCATGAATTGATATTGTAACTACATATTACATGAGATGGTTTTGGTGAATAGTAGAAGTGTTAAAGACATGCAATGTAATATTGGTTATATACTGTTTTGAGTGATACTACTACCCTAGAGTTTATATACAAATCTCTAAGCAGTTACAAAAAAATATAAAAAGGTACATATCAAATGTTTACCCTAAAATTCCTGTGAAATTAGACATGGGTGTTATCAATGTACTTGGTTTATAAGGAAAACAATATAGAAATATGAATGATGCATATAATATTACCTGATAGACCGCCGACGTCCATTTTCTTCAAATTCTTCGCTTCCAAAATAACAACTGTCAGTTTTCCGGCAGTCGGTACATAACGCAATGAGAAACAAATGTCTCCCAACTTGTTATCCTGCAATGTGCAACAATTAGCATGACTCTTTGTCCTGACTAAAGCAGAGATCAAGACCTAACCCCACGGTTGTGAAATATAAAGATGAACAACCTGTATTATTCGTCACTGTAATCGTTGCTTTGTACAAAAGATATTCTTTTATCACTGACGTAAAAGGTATTACGGTGATTTTTCTCGTTGTAAATGTGTTTTTAAAATTACTATTGTCAATAAACAGAGTTGAACAAATAGTTTATTTGGATGTGAGTTGTATGGAAGATAATAGAGGAAACGTTGTGTAAGGAATATATAGCGTTCAGAGAACGGGTTAGAAAAGCTATTTATAAAATATACAAATAATATTGGCCATAAATAACGCGGCTTAGGGCGGGACCAGGGCACTCAAAATCTCGTTACACGAAATAAAAAACAAATAAACATAACAATAGCTCCGTGTGTAGTCACCTAGAAGCATATTTATGGTTGTTGGTTTATCGGCCCAGGGCTTCAGTTCACTACAGATTTAAATATTTAGCTTTAATGAATATTCATATGTATGTTTATTATACAGAACAACTGAAATACTGCGCCGAGCCACGTGCTTAGGATAGCCCGTAAACAATTGAGATTAATAGCCTCGAACAAAATGGATTTTGCAGCTAATCATACGCACATTTGACGAACACTCATTGCGTTACGTATAACGTTTTAGCACATATATGTCACTTTATCTAATAATATAAATTAAACACGATACATATAACTTTTTGGGATATATCTAGACGAACAAAATGAATATATACATCAACGTTCATATCAAACCTAATATGAAGCAATTTTCCGCTGAAATATATAAATTTATATTGGTAGGTAGGAGGATAGAAGATGAGGAGTGTGTTTATTACGATCTGTTGCCGAAATGAAGCCAATTTATAATTTTTTGTGACACCCAGCTCAGATCATCAAAATGTGAGAAATATGTAGTTAATCTAGCTCACCTTTCCTAAAATTTTCTACGATTTGAGCCCTACCACATTGAGTTTGCCTAACAAATAATATTAACATGTTACCTTGAACGATGTGCCTAGTCTGCAACAGAGACTAACCATTTTAGGAACAGATCGCAATTAGCTAATAATACACATATAGGTACAATACACACATACAACGAACAATAATGAACCATTGAAGAATTATATAAGCTTTCAGGACAAAATATAGTGTAGGTACGTACTTACCTGGTAGATAATAAAAATAGAGGTGAAAACTTAGTATCATCGTCGATTGTAATGTAACATTTCTTCAATGGATCTCTTAGTATCGTACTACAAATATATACATACATACATTGATAGGTGCTTTCAATACAGCACACTAAACAGTAAACAGATATTTCAATAACGTTCTAGTGTAATGACGGTGTTAGTTATAAGCTGCGCTTTGTGAGTTATTGATAGAGGTGTAGTTAAAATATGTTCTCGAAGGAAATGTACGTTTAGCCTAGTAAATAGATACAGAATACTAAAGAAGAGATAGATAGTTCCTGGCACATACAGCTTCTAAAGAACATAGTTTCGGGCGAACCACATTGTAATGGTGTTTGATAAAAGTTAAACATGTTAAAAGTAGTTAATTGTTTTAGTAATTACTTATATATATAATCACAATGTGCTTCCCCTTGGTTACACCAATACCAGAAACATGCAATAAGTACGTATTGGTTCGGTAGGACTTTACTAGGATAGTTCTTCGTTCGTCGGTCAGAAGGTGACCTGCAACATACTTGAATAAATACTCCATTAATCATTAATAAATTGTAATTCATGAAAATGTTATGAGGATCATAAACGAGATGTAGTCACATGGGAAACATCAAATTACACACGTAGGGAATATTTGTGCAACTGCTTGTAAGAATTTGTAATTTCAATAATTTTGACATGTCTGAGTAGTGAAGGAACCAATGTACTTATATTGGATTACGAGTGAAAAACACCAATACATAGCCAATTAAATGCGTGTCACAAATAATTCTGATTTGTCATTTCGTTCGTATTCATGTCGATACGACATAAAGGTATAAATAGTGATGAGGGCACAAAATGGCAAGTCAGACAATATACGAGCACAATAAGATGACAAACATGCAACATTCCCCAGCCGCAATATAAAATAAAATCAAAGTGTCGGATGGATATAAATAATAAGACGTAATAACAAAAAATTAAAAAATAATGTGGTATGACGGGTGATCACAGGTTAGGTGAATAATTCTCAGAATTTGAGATGTGGATCAAATATTATGTTCCAACAATGCTGCCTAACATCCTAGAACAAACAACGCAATGGTCTGAATCTTGGCCCATTTCTCTTTACAAACCATTGTATAAATTGAACCTTGCTTATGATTTGGTTAAATAAATAACCTTTAACCATTGGTCGGTCTCGTATACCAGCACGCCATTTTGAGTACAGTTCATGTATAATTTAACAGTAAATAATCTTGATGTGTCTCAAAATAATACTTACGTGAATGATCATTTCGTTTTTGAAGCGGCATGCAAGATTGTTCAGGACACAATCAAACACAGCCAAGCAGAGCAGAGAAAATATGGAGAAAAAGAGAAAAACCAAGTAAATACATTTTTGCTGTCGAAATTAATTTTATCAGAAAAATAAATGACGACTCATCCATGTTGAGGTGCCTTGACTGCCGAGATTTCCTCCTTAACACATTATGAAATGAATAAATTATTTGTTAACATCGTCAAGATTCCTCGCATTAAAAAAGTGCAGTAAAATTGTAAAAATGTAGACCATTCTTCCAATGAATACAATAAAAAATCTAGAAAGATAAAAATCTAAGAAATGCTGATGAAAAAATTTGACTGAATATTTATAAATGGATGAGGATAAATAGCAAGTTTGATTCAATGCATTGATTGAAAGAATGGCGAAATGTTAATTAAAATAATGCTGTTCTGCCAAAACACAAATCTGGTAAAGTAAAGAATTTTGTAGTTTGGTGTAAGTACGAGTAAACTCATGCTTGTCTTGTGTGTTTTGCCAGTCTAGCCTAAGCTAAGAAAAAGATAAAATAGTCTCCTTGGTTAATATGTATGTTTCAGATACGTATTCCGTTGGTGTTGTGTTGTCTTATTTCTATATGTGCATTCATTGTTCGTAGGTATATAATGTTCCTAGTTGGTATTTGTGAATCAAATGATGTTGATGTGACCTGGGTGTGATTGTAAAGATTGTAAATTTTACCAATTGTGATTTGTTGCAACATCTGCCTAAGACAATAAGAAAATATTCTCTAAGACTTCTAGTCATAACATAGCAGCGAGTAATTCTAGTGACTTATTTTATGGCCCAACGTGCAAAGCTTTATTATTGTAGAAAATAAATTCACCTTTAATGTAAAGACATGTTGTATGGAACATTAGACTACGAGTGCCAATCCATTTACATGAGAATTTAATGTTATATTGCTAGATAAAATTTCCAATTCAAAATGAGAATTTGCTGACAAGTAAAGCCTTATAGAAATTATGTTACATTACAATGCATAGAGACTTGTTACAGGCACTTTGATTTTTATTTTATAAAGATGAAGATTGTAGCTATGACGTATTTGTTTATCGCTATGGCTATTTGAGGTAAAGCAAGTGTAGTCCATAACTTCTCTGCCTTCTGACCGATACGTCGTAACTTAAAGACTCATTTACATTTGTACAAGATACTTGGATGTTTCAAGGTGGACGATAATACTTGAGATATTTTTTGTGTGTGTGTATCCGCACCTGCCCCCCTTCTCCCTCGACACTCTGCAGCTCGCGCCACTCCTCGATGGTTTGTGCCAAGTCTACCTGGCACAGCGGCACCTTCACCTCACCGATTTGGTCGTGTTTTGAGAATCGATCGAAGTCGAAGATCGCAAACACAAGAGTTTTGTTCATAGCATCAGCGTAGGGAACGTTCTGTATAAACAAGTTGAGAATCAGCAACAAAATGTCTATAAAATTTATGAAAATCAGCTGTGTGACACCTATGACTTACCTTGAACACAAATATTTCGTTAAAAACGGGGTTCAGAGTCTTCCGATGAACCTTTGTTTCAAATTTCTTCTTCTTGTCAGGGAGTAAGTAAACTTTAACGTAGGGGTCAGACGTGCCGCCCATGTCCAGGGCAGGGAGTTCCTCAGCTTGAATGACAGTCACAGACAAACTGTTGCTGTTAAAATCATACTCCAGCTGCAAACAAAAACTTACATGAAAGCAGGCGTTAAGATTGTACGACCATGATAGTGAAAGTGCAGCTATTTTGAATCCTGATGATAACGGGTTTAATGATGCAATTAATTCTTGTTAATTGGCCATAAGCGGCGTACAAAGACTCTCCGCAACGGTGTGGCGATGAGGTCATGAAACAAATTAACGAGTTGAATGACTGAGTTAATTACGAAACATAAAACTCACAGTCTAAAGAAATGTTAACATTGGTAACTGGTGTTTGATATGCTACTGAAATCTAGACACTATATGGAATGTTAAAATGAACTATTTTTTTGTTGTTCACAAACCAGTTTATTGTTATTATCTTCACGGGTCATTCTTTGCCATGTAGAATACTGGTTTGATTCATACCTTGTATTGGAGTTTTCCTAGCTTCTGTTCCTCTTTCTTGGAGTCGCCGTCGTCTGGTTCCTCTGCGTTCTCCGTGAGCTCCTCCATGTCAGGCTGAACCTACATGCACGTCCCGCGGCAAATTTCATATGAATATCGTATTTCTTAAAAATAGTTTTTATCATTTTTTTTCTCTATGAACCCGTGCCTTTATTTATGAAGGCCCACAGACGTTTTCAATTTTTATTAACTTTTACTTCTCATTGGCTTAAAAAAATACTGCTTAAGTTTCATTCTTTTATATCATTGCTTGTATAAAAAAAATTGAGAGAGTCTGTTAGAGGCACCCTTAGGCGACATTACGTTTTCAATTAGTTCAGACACACTTCGTCGGTAGAGCATTTATTAACCAAGATCTCACCAAGTCAGATCTATCAAGAATGTTCAATTGGAGGATCGTGTGTAAAAGTACCAAAACATTACCTTCTCCTTGTAAGCGGAACCGAGTAGTTGGACGGATTTTAGGTCTACACCTTTCATGCCCTTCTTGCCATCCTTAGAGCGTCGCTTGCGGAAACACCGCCTGATGCAGCAGAAGCATATGCCGAGGACCACCACTCCCACACCTTCGCAAAAGAACGTGAGGAACATCAATATCAAGTTGGTGTCTTTCTTTGGTTCATCTTACCTACCTACCGAAGGTAAGATTAACCAAAGAAAGTCAATGGGAATTGAACGGTTCAATGATTTCCAATCTAAGCCAAACTTTACATTCTCAGAGAATTTGAATGACGAGTACGCAAAAAGGAAAAAAAAAAAAAATATTACTGGTACTGCTTATAGGATAATCCAGTACCAAAGTCATATTATTTACAAGCTTACGGTGCAAATGGCTACTTTAATTAACTTATGTTTTAAAATAATATCTACTTACAGGTAACGGGACGCATATAACGCGATAAAAGCACTGTTTGAGTTACGAGTAGGTAAGTATATGTTAATTTACGAAGAACTTTAGTAAATATTACGTATTCCATAATATTACAAAATTACTGTTTTACCAGACATCATGACTGACTTATACGTATATCGTGGTTGGGTACTTTCTCATGAATAGTTTGTCATTGACGTTGCCGTTAGCATAATCATTAGCCTAAATTAGTTTGAGGCTAAAGATGTTCGCTAAGTAATTAACATAAGTAGAACTTTAATATCTTCTCTTAAGTGACACAAGAGAAGAGATACCTAATGAAGTGTGATCGTCAAAGTCTTTCGCATTTGGCAGAGCCATATTCATAGCAGACATTACGGGGTTCTATATAACTATAGAAATGCCGAACCAAGCTTATGTAACACTTTAAGCGCCATTTTCGCCAGTTGAAGGGCTAGAGAAGTAGGAACGTGATCCAGATAACAAAGACTCGAGTGCCTTTTAGAAGGTCTTAAGCTCTCCATCCATAAGAAGGTACATGAAAATTGTCCTAACCATAAGACTAGCGAAAA
The DNA here is from genome assembly GCA_949128155.2 of Xanthia icteritia. Classification (NCBI taxonomy): domain Eukaryota; kingdom Metazoa; phylum Arthropoda; class Insecta; order Lepidoptera; family Noctuidae; genus Xanthia; species Xanthia icteritia. Next base: position 12,648,989 of record OX421930.2, read on the forward strand.
GAAGTAAATCACCAATTAAAATTGCGGAAAAATGAGGTCATACGTTTATCCAGCTCAAAGGAAGGACACTTCAACCGTAAGAGCGTCATTGCCTGGATGAACGCGGCCTGACGGGTGATAGTTTCATGTCGAGCTTATTTACGCGATCCTGAATTTGTGACAAAGCTGTCTATTTACCTATCTCTTCCATGGTGTCATGATGTCCAGGTGGCAAAATTTTTGTCAAATCGACACGTAAAGAGGAAGGGTACTTACCGACAAGTATAGCCACTAGCTGCCATGCTTCTATGTTCATCTTCCGAGCTATTTCTGCGGTCTTCTCTCCGATGGTCTCCTGGCTTGGCGGCACTGTTGATGATGTTATCGGCATGGAGGTGCCTCCTTCTGTGGCTGCTGAAGAAATATTGTTTTGTGAGAATAATAACTGCTATATTGTTCGTATGGTTATTGGTTACCAAAGAGTGTTCGTTGTAGATATGCGTAGTGCCCTACCTACTATACATATAATAGGAACTTTGTTAATATCTTTGTTTTCTTCCTATAGGTTCGGTTATAGGTTGATGAATTCAACCAACCAGTAATATTGGCTTACTTCCAGGAAATATTTTCATTGCTAGTCTTAGGAAAATCACTACTCATCTCAATTATCCCCGATCTTCATCATTGTTAAAATATGTTCTCTGATTTAGGACTCAAACCAATACCTACCTATTATAGCAATATAAAAATAACTTTTGCTAGTCTAGCTGTAAATCTGTCTAATGAGAAAACCTCTCTAATTTCGTAATACCTTATTTCAAATGTTGGCAGTTACATCGCGTCTTCTAAAATAATTTTAACACTAAACACTATCTAATTTAAATGAGAGTAAGAGCTATTTAAATTGTAATTTGCGAGAGATAAATCAATATTGTTCAGATAGTCTTTAAGTAAAAGAAGGCTATAATTAGCATCGACTCACTGAAGTTCTTCGAGGTAGGCGTAGATGTCTCATCCAGTATCTCCGCGACCGCCTCCCGCCGCCACCGCAGCAGCGTCTCCAGCAGTGGCGACATGATTGTCTGTCACAAAAATAAAAATAATACATTTTAGTAAAACATCTCTGCACACTTTATAGTTGCCTAGTCGTTTCTCAAGAAAAGGGTGACAACAATTACTTCACTGTAGATAATCAAAATGCCTTTGAAGGAAACTGACTAATCTATTTAAAAATATATCTTTGTAGTGACTAGTCAGCCAGTCCTTTTTCATGTAAATTGGACAGGCTACTCATATTTGAAGAAATGCTGAAATTGTTCAATTTTGTCAAAGAAGAACTTTAATCCTTTCTAGTTGCCCTAGGTGGTACCTTCTATCTTATAGACTAGTTACTGTAAAATGAAGGTTAAATGCTTCACAGCTTCGAAAGGACTTTTAATTAGTCGACCCTATCCTTGATCCGATTTGTCACAAAGGATGCACAATTAAAACACAATTGTAGTTTGGGAATTGCTAACAAATCTTATTTCAAAAGCTATGATGCTAAAAGTTGTCTATAGTTTCGAACTAGACCAACTGGAACCAGAAATACTGGCCTACATATCTTAACTGTTATTGATCCTATATGTTGGCACAAGTATAATGAATTTGACCAGTATGTATCTGGTATATCTCAGATCATTTGAAATGGAATTTGGAAGCTGTCTTTGTGATTACGTTTATAATTTATAAGAGCAAGATTAAATTTTGTTAAAAATATAAATACTTTTATTGATTGATTTTGACATGTCTAAAATTGTAATTTCGTCATTCCTATTTCATTAATATTTGTTGGTTTATCTACTGCTATGATTATTTTAGTTTATGATAAACCCTACAGTATAACGCCGTCTGCGGTAACATTTCATAAAGTTTCTAAGGTTGTTTCTGTTGTTAGTCTTTGTCCCTGAAAAAAATTTCTTGACTTATAAATTGAGTGGGTAGCGGAGTAGGCACCCACTGCCACTGCAGCTGCCTACGATTAAACCACCTCTGGGATTAATAATTCTAGCGCTTACGATTTACTTAACTAATAATTTCTTTACAAGCGACTTCGTCTTACGCATGGCATTCGACGAGGGCCGAGGCTGAACAAACTGTCAAACTCAAGTAAGACTAACTCTATAATATGTACAATTGTACACCTATAAATATTTATGGCCATGTATGAATGCCTTGAGTTATATTAATAAGCTTGACTGTAATACTGTTTTGTATTTCAGTCTGATTATTTGTAAAAAGGGTGTGTAAAATCAGATTACGACACAAAATACTGACAGAAATTATCAGAAACAACCTATTACTGAAATAATAATTGCAGTACTCGACGTACAGTTTCGATCGCGCCCTTTGGTAAAGAGAGCTGTACACCACTGACCTTATATTTGATCCCCTATTCAGTAAGTTGTCACTTTATCTAACAATTACTATTTCTGTAGTCACTTAGCACGGGTTTGGTACATTTCTGTCGAATATTGTATTCGACTGGAACCACGGCTGGGTACTGAAGCCAGGATGGCAAAGCTGCGCGCGCAGGCGATCGATTGCCGCTGCGCGATGCGATGCCTCTACGTTCAGTTCCTGGCCAAGTCCCGATGTTTACGTCACTAGTTGCGTACATTGACGGCCAAGCTTAAAATGTTAATAGTTCAATGTACGTCGAAGCTGTATATTTGGTAAAATTTATTGAAAGTCACGCAAAGCATAGCTGTCCCTCATAGAATTTATTGCTACTGAGGAGTTTACGCTATATTACCTTAGTTGATATTAAAAAAATCGTATGTATTAACAGGCAAAGTAATAAATCAATAAACGTAAAGGGTAGGTAATTTAAAAATTGCTGGTATCCTATCATGGGTTTTGGTAATTAAGTTCATATTCCATATTGGTTAGTTCTGAATCATAAGTCGAACTGGAGATTAAATATGTTTCGACAACTCTACCGCAGGTTGGTCGAAAACATTTATTTTAGAAGTCCGAAACTATTGATTGTGTGATTAGGTACGTAATAAAATAATAATAAGTTTCTTGGTCGGAAAGGGTAATTTTGGTATGAATAAATACATACCAAAAAAAACGGAATAAAAACAATACAAAATAAAACAAACAATTAACTTACTAAGGGACTAAAACAAAAATGCAAAAATAAAATATTGACTAGAATTATCTTAAATCAGGCCAATAGCGCTATATTTAAAAAACACTACAAAGAATATTCGAAAATGTTAAAAAGATGCATTTAAACTTCAAAAAAACTTAATTATATAAAAGAGATGAATGCCTCAAAAAATAAAACAAAAATGATGTGGTCAATAAAATTACTAAACCTAATAATATAAACCTAATAAAACTAAACAAAATCTTAAGAACATTACCTTTAAAATTAACCTAATAATAAAATCACTGCAGGGCAGCATGTGGCGAACTGTTGGGCAGACGCGACCCCGCGGACCCTCTCTCCCAGGAGAAATTTTGTTCCTCATCTGTGGCTTGCCTTTATTGGCCGGGTGGAGTGAACACTGACGAGGAATAGAGCTCACATGTCTTTCTTGCCTTTATTGGCCGGCTTGAGTGGAGATTCGCAAGAGCAAATGTGCTCAGAGAAAGGAAGTATTCCAGTAACATGCTGGTAGGGATCTTGGACGTACTTTCGGGATTGTCCTGATAGCTGTGGAATACCGCTCCATTCCTTATAAGCACCTGAGGACATGTTGCCCCCTTGTCGCTACGACACTTTGTGCTAGCGACCGTTTTCGGGGGCCCGTTATTGAGTGTGCAAGTCACCCCCTGCCATTTTACCTGTGTATTTTATATAAGATATTGGTCAGGCAAGGGCCATAGCCTTTCCATAGTTCTAGATAACCAGTTCACTTAGCCACCCAAACCCATAATCCAATATCTTTGTTTCCATATCTTGCAATAGTCCTGCACCAACCGGGGGTTGTCCTTGGATGCACTAGCATAGTGCGTACAGGGATAATCGTCGGTTGGTGCCTCGTTTCATTAAACACGTCTAACGGGCCTCTGCGAGTTGGCTTCGGCCCCTCGTACGCCATTCAAAGGTCCGGGACTCTAGGGACCCGAGAAATGTCAACGAAAAAAAAAATCACCGCAACAAGTTTGCACCACTAATGATTATTTCGTATCGGTAGGTGTAGATAACATAAGTACATCGTCACATTCGGTGCGTACGCCCGCAATAAACTCCATGTACATCGAAGCAGTAACCGAGCGAGAGGTTTTTAAGATTAACATAGCTTTGGGGTGGACGATATCCCGCCGCTGTTAGTAAAAAAATGCGTAAAGGAGCTAACATCGCCTCTCACTAAACTAATAAATATTTATTTCGATGAAGGGAGATTCCCAGAAAATCTTAAAATTGTGAAAGTACGCCCATTTGCGAAAAATGGAATAACTTCAGAAAATCCTAGTAATTATAGGCCTATTGCACTGTTACCTCAAAAAAAATTGAAAAAGCAATGGCGAATAGCGCCAATATTTTTTTAGAAAAATATGATATTTTAGATAAAAACCAATTCGGTTTTAGGAAAAAATGTTCAACAACTTTAGCGGTATACAACTACGTACAGGAAATTTGCAGTTGCATTAGCGAACGAAAGTACGCTATTGGACTATTCTTAGACATGATGAAGGCGTATGACAATGTGTCACACAAAATGTTATTACAAAAATTTTATGGTTCGGTTATTACGTATAGGAAAAGCTTTAAATTGGTTTAAATCATATTTACAAGACAGAGTACAATTCGTAGAAATATAATATTTCGATAGCGTTGACCAGTAAATGTACCTACAACATAGGATCAGACATGGCTGTGTCAGGCATGGAAGTGTTTTAGCTATCTATTAAAAAAGGGTAGTAATAAAAGCTCCGAAAAACAAATTAAAATATGAGCATACTCAAAATATGAAATTTACTGCTTTATATATTAATTTTCCGACAGCTTAAATGCGAATACGAATAAAGAAACGACCGGATAAAATACTGAAAATTCCGAAAAATTAATACAGCATTTGCTGACGAAATATTTTTCCACTAGCTTAAATTGCGTTTTCCCGAAATAACAGTTAGTCATTTTCATCGTAACTCACTAAGTATTATAAATTTTGAATTAACCTTATAAATTTTATAAACTGTGGCGTTTGTTAAACTATTGTAACATTATAAAAATACTTTTCCAAGTGATTCCATAGATACTCCTTAGAAATATTAAAATGTGCTTGTAATCTTGATATCATTAATTACTTAAACCTACTTACCTGCCACCCTGATGATTTAATAATTCGAATTTTCGCGAAAATCCTAGGGATTTTACAAAAATACGGATAATTAGAAAATGCTGAAACATTTCTGCGCGCAACTTGGAAGTGGCGTTCGCCGGCCGCTGCCGCGGCACTACTTGCTTCTCTCGCTCGGTTCGCGCGTGGTTGGTCACAGTTCTAACCTTTTTTTTTTTTTGATTACGGGGGGAAATCCTCATGGATGTCCTCCGCCCTGGGGAGGGCGGAGGGGTCTGTCCGACTCTTACTGACTAAAACCACCCCGGTGTTCCGTCTCACACTTGCACCGGGGATCACGGGATCTAATGCGACTTCCGCGATCCCCGGCTAGTGCCGGCCCGCCTCTGCGGGCCACCTCGAGTTAGGGGGGAGTGAGGTGTTAAACTCCCCCCTTACGTCATTGAGAGGCACGCGTGGAACACTACGCGCCGCCATCTCGGGTCCTAAGGAGTAGGGGGCGACGGATTTCCCCAGATCCGTCGCCCCTGGACCCATTTAGGGGGGCTGGAAGAGGGCGTTATCCGCCCTCCGCCAACGCCCGGTGCGTCTGCTGCGGATCGGGTTAGCGGAAGCAATCTCCGGCTCCCTTTCCGCAGTCTCCTTCTGCGAAATGACTGTTTCGCAGAAGGATACCACCGCGTCCCAGGACTCCTCGCTGCCGACCATTGAGTTGACAACGGCCGGCAGCGACAGGTCACTGCCGAAACCTGAGATGAGGGCACGGCGCGGCTCCCAAGCGGCACACTCTGCCAGCGTGTGCCGAGCCGTGTCCTCCTGACAGTCGACGCAGTGGTGACACCGAGCGTCCGGCTCCCTGTTTATGCGACACAGGTACTTCCCGAAGCAACCATGCCCGGAGAGCACCTGCGTCACCCGAAACGACAGGGAGCCGTGCCTCCTCGCGAGCCAGCGCTCGAGCACTGGCCGGACTGCCCCGATAGTGACGGGGCCGGTGGTAGGGCGTGAAAGCCTGTCCCGCCATTCCGCCACCAGGGCTGCGCGAAGCTGTGACCGACGCAGCTCCAAATGTCGCTGCGTCAGCCTCTCGCCTCGCACCCTCGAGTCCTCGCGCCACCAATACAGTGACGCGAGTACCTTCGCCTCGAGGTCCCAGGGCGGGGATCCGGCCAGTACACAAGCCGCCTCGTAGGAGATCGTGTGATACCCCCTGATGACTCTGACGGCCATCGCTCGCTGCGGCTTCCGCAGGATAGCGATGCTGCCGGCCGTCAGGTCAGCCGCCCAGATCGGGGCCCCATAAAGGGCCATCGATCGCACGATCCCCACGTAGAGCCGCCTACAGGCGGCGCTCGGGCCCCCCAGATTGGGAAGCAGCATTGACAGTGCCCCAGCCGCGCCCAACAATTTGGGTGCCAGCCGCTGAAAGTGGGGGCCGAAATCCCACCGGCTGTCGAGCACCAATCCCAAGTACTTCATGGTGGACTCGACAGCGATTCGAGACCCCCCGGTCACAGTTCTAACCTAACCTAACCTATTTCACCCAGTTGCTCGCAGAAATGTTTTCACCATTTTCAAATTATCCGTGTTTTCACGTTTATCCGTGTATCCGTGTTATTAGAAATTAAGATGGTCTCTATGTAGCTTAAGAAAACGATTATTTTAGCAGAGCATAATACGTTTTTGGAAAATTAGTATTTTATTTTTTTATTTTTCCGTGTTTGTAAATTGTGACGCCAGATTCTCTTAACGATAATGTTTCCGAACGTTTCTACTCTTGAAGTTCAACGGGGAATTTGACAACTTCATTCATGGACAATGTGTATTGTTGCAACTAATAAAATAATACTATCGATAGTTTTCTTCGTTTACCGCGGTGTACGGAAAAAAAAAGTAAGTAGTACCTAAGTAATTAAGTAGTAAATCCTTCCATAGGGACAAACGGTGATTATAGAGTATTATTTAGGCGTCATGAGGCGTTTGCGAGAGAATATCAGCTCAAAACGGCCCAGATTTGTGGAACGATAATTCATAGATTTTGCACCATGATGATGTAGCATCGCACAAAGCCATCATTGTGCAAGAGTTCTTAGCCAAAAATTCAGCGAATGTCATCGACCAAGCGCCGTATTCACCTGATATAGCTCCGTCTGACTTTTTCCTGTTCCCGAGGCTAAAATTACCTCTTCGAGGAAGACGTTTCGAGTCGATTGAAGCTATAAAAGAAAATTCGCTGGAAGAGTTGAAGACCATACCTCAATCAGCTTACCAAAAATGTATGGAGGACTGGGTCAAGCCCTGGCGTAGCTGTATTGCAAGCGAAAGGGCATACTTTGAAGGTTACAAAATAAATGTTGACGAATGAATAACTTTTTTGGTTTTATTGAACAATTCCCAGTACTTTTTACACAGAATGTATTATGTTCCTTCGCCAGTAAGTACTAGTTTCAGAGTATAAACAAAAATAATTATGGATAATGAATGGATATCGCCTCTTTGCAAGAATACTGTGATATTTCAGAAAAATCGATTTTTTTTTATTCCATAATCAAAACCGCCGTATTGAACTTTATTTTCGATAAAAACGAGGTATTTTTTCGACAATAACGGTGCGTCTATGAGCGAAAGAGACAAGACAACTGCAATATTTTGTGTTGTCGCGCTGTCTCTTTCTGCCTCGTGATTTGTTTCGACAACGTGTCCCATCAGTCGGCGCGTGCCATTTGGAGGGAAGGGCGCTCTCGTATTTGTGCAAAAACGTGACATCACGAAGATACCACATTACGATTGCTAAGGTAAGTTTGAACTCTTTGATATTTTTTTATTAAGTAATGTGATATGTTGAATTGACACAGTTTTGTTGAAAATAGTATGCAATTTTAACTTGTTATTACTTTTGATATCACGTTTTCGTTGAAAAGATATCGTTTTTGTTTTGTAACATCATAAGATGACGCGTTGTTGACAATGAAATATTTTACAAACCATAAAATGGATTCGGAGTATTTTGTAATGTTACTTTTTTCTAGATAAATTATAAGTTTTTTTGTAAATTAAATCGTTATGTCACGTTGTAAATACTAAAACAAATGAATTATAAATATTTATTTTTTCAGATGGGATCGCGGTCCAGAAAATTAGTACAATTAGCAACTATGCAAAACGTAGTTGATAGTAACGTAAATGATAGTTCCAGTATCCAAGCCGAGGAAGTTGATGACTCTAATATAAACGCAATGATTCCAGAAGGTAAGACTTAATAATTTTGTTTTTTAAAGAATATTTTTGTAAAGACTAAATGCCACCTATGTTCGGTCCCATGTAACAAGGGGCGAGCCTGTTGTCATGTAGTTATTTAAAATGAGTACCTATTAATACGAAACGAACTTAGGTGCTTACATTTTCATAGATTTTAAACAAATTGGATTTCCAATATTGGAAATCCATACATGAGGCCTATGCCCAGCAGTGGACGTCCATCGGCTGAGAAGAAGAAACAAATTGAGCAACATTATAAGGAGTCTTAGTGTGTTTTCTACAGATAATTATGTAAACACCTCGATTTTAGTTTAAATTTTTGTTTTAAATTAAGAATTTAAAACAAAAATTTAAACTATTAGGTACTTATGTTATTTGTTATGTTTTGTTATGTTATGTGTACCGGACATGGTTGTTTCGGGAGGTTCCTGTTTCGTATCAGGCGGGAGGAAACGCCCGGGTGTCATCACTGCGTGGATCGCCCGGAGGACACGGTTGAGCATACGGTGGAGGTCTGTCCGGCTTGGGCAGAGCATCGCCGTGTCCTCGTGGAGGCGATCGGCGGCGGGGATCTCTCGCGTCCGGCCCTAGTCCAGGCCATGGTACGGAGCGAGAGGGCATGGGAGGCCGTCACCTCCTTCTGCGAAGCAGTAATGCTCGCGAAGGAGGAGGCAGAACGCGTGAGGGAGAGGCAAATTTCGCGCCCTCACGCCCCTAGCCGCCGCAGGAGACGCCCTGGGCGTCGGGAATCGCAGGCCGATTCCCGGCCACCGTAGGCGCGGGCTTGCGGACGGTGAGCAATGGGTAGCTCGCCGTCCGATAAGGACCAGGCCCGGGTCGACGGCGCGTTGTGTTCCACGCGCGCCTCAAAGAGATGTCAGCACAACGGAAGGGGTCCGATAGGACCGATGCCTGCCGGGGTTGCGGGAAAGTCCGAAAGGGATACCGTGGCCCCTGGCAACGTAAAGGCAACGGAAGGAACACGGGTGGGTTTTAGTCAGTAAGAGTCTGACACGCCCTTCCGCTCCACCCAGAGCGGGAGAAGTTATTTTGATAATTTCCCACCCAAAAAAAAAAAAAAAAAAAAAAAGGTACTTATGTTTCATAAAGTTTTTCTATTGTTTAAGTTATTATTATTTATATTTCTTTTAGACAAAAGGAACGATGACTCAAAACATCGTCGACGTGAGTCAACTAGTAGTACCGGTAGCTCTTCAAGTAGCTCTTCGAGTTCTTCTTCGAGTTCCTCCTCAAGCAGTGGACCATCTTTTTATGAAGGTAGTAAGTTTTTATATAAATGCATTTATTATATTTCTTAATACATACATACATTATTATTGTCACGCCTTTTTCCCATTGGGGTAGGCAGAGACTACTATTTCTTAATAAATGCACTTATTCAATTTATGTAATAATTTGTGTTCAATTCTGTGCATTTCGGATGCCGAACGTTTGCAACGTAATTATTTGGGACTAATTTTCTTTTAACTTTTCCCCAGATAGTGAGAAAAGAGAAACAACAATATAGAAATAAAAAATGTCTATAATAATAAACCCGGGATAGCTGAACGAAAAAAATCGGACCTAATGGATTTGATTAATAAGAAATTAATTCCCGGAGTTCATAGGAGCTTTTACGAATCGCTCTAAGAATGTTTTTATTTTATTTTTTATACTATTTTTGTAATTTTTATAACAATTATTTTTTATTACTTTATGTGAGATAAGTGAAACGTCGGTTCCTTTAAGTACAATACCTATGTGATATTTTATAATGAAAAGTTCCTAAGTCGTAATTTTATAGTACTTAATGATAAATACTCAAGTTTTTAATACATTTTGCAAGTATATAATACTTATAATTTTAGATACTTATTTTTAAAACCTATCTCAATATGAATAAAAATATTTTTAGTATGTATTATTATTCTTATTGAGATGGTTTTGTTTTAGTTAAAATATAGATTATGGTCCACCTAAAGTAGGTTTAGAATAAACCTAGTGATTATTTACAAAGACTAATGTTACGAAGAGACTGATTGGTTAGCTAGATCTAAAATAATAATAACAAATTTAGTAATAACAGTATACTTTTAATTAAGAACTGATAGCTATAGTTTCATTTTGTTAACTTTGTTGATTGTTAACTGTTGAATTACTGTATTTAAGTAGGTAACTGTATATCCTACCTACGTTATAATGACTAATGTTTATGCTTGATTTTCTTTTCCTACAAATTTTTCATTGATTTAATAAACATTTTTATTTCTAAAATGTGTTTTTATCATATAACCTAACACAACACAAAAAAATATATTATCAACAATGTGACAAGTTCATATGTCACATCGATCCTTGAAAACTTTTTCAGTAATAGTGTGACAAAATATCCCTTTTTTTTTAATCCTGTTAATTTATACCGAAAAATAGCCAATAGCGCAACAATTACTATAGTTTTAGATGAATTAATAGTTAAATTATAAATCACTAGAAGGTTTTGTTGCTTTAGCTCTATTATTTTAGATTTTATAACATTTCGAAAGTTTAAAATACGCGTCCTGTAAAATTGCCTTTTTTGAGATGTTACAGTATTCTCGCAAAGAGGCGATATGGTGGTGTGGTGTTTTTGAGTGTTTTTACTAAATATCCAGTTTTCAACATGATAGTAATATTATCATGGTGCGCCATTTAATAAGCAGTTGTAATTATTATAGTTCAGTGGATGAGAATTACCTATCGCCCTCAGCGGTGCTAACTTATGTTTAGTTGACAAAACAAGCAAACTGAATAATAATTATAGTACCTATCATCTGTAATTGATTTTAAAATGGGCTTCTTGGTAAGATTTCTTTAATCAAAAGTTCTAAAAGTGGATATAGGTACAACACTGCAAAAATATGGCTGATGCACGTTCAACAAACCTCGGAGTTTATCCCAAAGATAGGTATATATCTATAGTTCACCCGTTATGAATGGGTTTCCATAAACGTGACGTCAGGAGATAAGCGAACAGAACAGAACCACCCACATATTTTAAATAACGAGAAAGGATTATATGTAAAAATATCCAACAACTTTATAAATTACATGTTAGTGTCCTACAGGTTTATTTACAGTTCTATGAACAGCTTGAATCCAACATTAGAAACGGTAGGTTTCACCTACGTCCTTAATGATATTATCATAAAGTCGAATAGAAAAGTAGAATTTTAAATTAAATTAGGTATACTTTAAATTCTACTTTTCTATTCGACTTTTAAAAATAAGTTACATACGTAAAACTTGTAAGTACCTACAGGTAGTTACAGCTACGCAATGGCATTTAAACCAATTAGATTGAGGTGGTAAGGGTCGAGAGGATGACATTTAATCAGGAATTTGCTACCATGCCAAGTATACCGCAGAATCTAAAGTAGGTAGTTATAGGGTACCCCGCAACGGTGCCTAGTGAGATACGTGCATAAAGATTTGTAGGTATATTTTATAATTGAGATGGAACCTAGAGATTTATGGAAGAAGAAGATATGCTGCGCCGACCAAATAAATAGGGATATTGGCGGGTGGATGAGGAACTCAAGTACTTAGGTACATTTCGGAATTTCCTATTCATCATTTGTCTTTAGAGCTCATCTTTGAACTCATCTGGTATATACCTAACTAAATAACTATGCATAGTAATCTGTCTGGTCGGTATTTGCGTCTTCACATTGAAATTTAAGATGGCTGAAAGCCGTCTGGAATCTTCGATAATAGGTCATGTACCAACAGACTCTGTAAGCGACTTGCGTCATGAATCATATACCATAGTATAAATAAGTAACAGTATTATATTTCTTCATAGAAAACGGCCGAAACGACACGCTTTGAAATCTCAGTGTATATCAGGTATGCAGCAGTCTCGAGTGCGCGGCAGTTACGCACGGACGCGGAAGGTTTATCTACCCAGCGGCCGTGGGTAATTATAGACATAATAATGTTACTTTATTATACTGTGACCATACCGAACTGAATAGGTTCCTGTCTACATACTTAAGCTATTTATCAATCAATTTACTATGCTGTCAGTAAATGTAGATAAGAAAATCTTTTTGCAGATTTTTCTTCATAATATTGACCGAAAACCCCGATCATGAAACCTGAGATGAAAATATAGGGTATTTATTTGGGTCTACATGTAGAAATGAAGCCAGGGAGCTCTTAAACAACAGCGATGTACTAAGAAGCTCATACCTACGTATAAGTGGGACTGCTATAATCAATCTTACAAGCAGCATAATCTCAATGCACTGAGGCACTGAATATAAATGTAGAGTCGAGTGCTGCTCCAATAATCGCGAAGGAGATCGGTTAGCGAAAAAGTCAGCCCAAGTTTTTATTAGTCTAGGCCGTTGAACTGACAAGGCTAATTAAGTATTTTGGCGACTAAAACGATAGTATGTAAAAGTAAATTGTGTTTTTTCAATATGATAGAAAGATAAGACGACCTTTTCTGACATCTTATGAAAGTAGCACCTAATATTTATCTAAAAATATTCTTTAGAACTGTACTATTAACTATAAAAAATCAGATTAAATTTTTGTTTGATAATAGGGTTATCACTTTCAGCACACAAAAATTCAACTAATAATATTTTTGTTGAGATAATTAATTTTCCAGTGGTAAATATAAAAATGTTTTTGGTTTCAGATTTTTGATTAGTGAAAAAACCCTACCAAAAAAAACTAAACTCGAAAAATACGAATTCCTTCGTAATAAGCATCTGGTATTTTACAGGCAGGTTAACATAACACTAAACAATAATGTGTGTGAAAATAAAATGATAATACCATATAAAACCTGCGCAAAAAAAAAAAACAAAATTTCAGAAAAACATACATAACTTGCATTACATTACATCAAAACGTTATTCATTTTTTTCTAAATATATCAGGTATTTGGCTTTATTGCATATTATAACTAACATATAAACGTTGCATACACAATAATTTATAACAATTCTTTTGATTTCTATGGATAACCAGAATAAAAATTATAGCTCTGGTTCTAAGCTGAATTGGTTTCTGGGAGTTCTACTCTAGCATTCAAAACAGTGTATACCTACTTACTATCGATTAGAAGAATAAAAAGTGATGTCATCAAAACGTTATTCATTTTTTTCTAAATATATCAGGTATTTGGCTTTATTGCATATTATAACTAACATATAAACGTTGCATACACAATAATTTATAACAATTCTTTTGATTTCTATGGATAACCAGAATAAAAATTATAGCTCTGGTTCTAAGCTGAATTGGTTTCTGGGAGTTCTACTCTAGCATTCAAAACAGTGTATACCTACTTACTATCGATTAGAAGAATAAAAAGTGATGTCATCAAAACGTTATTCATTTTTTTCTAAATATATCAGGTATTTGGCTTTATTGCATATTATAACTAACATATAAACGTTGCATACACAATAATTTATAACAATTCTTTTGATTTCTATGGATAACCAGAATAAAAATTATAGCTCTGGTTCTAAGCTGAATTGGTTTCTGGGAGTTCTACTCTAGCATTCAAAACAGTGTATACCTACTTACTATCGATTAGAAGAATAAAAAGTGATGTCCGTTTTTTGAGGCATTTATCATACTGTGCGTCGTCATCACGATAAGTCCGCAAAAACGTAGATAGATTAAATTTTATGCTTGCTCGCAACTGTGTGAAAAACTAGTTATTGGAAAAAGCTTGGAATAATTCCAAATGATGTGGATACGAGTGGCGACGAACGACCTTGTGGAGGGACGGAGTCGCACTTTGATGTGAGTGGTCTCGTTCTTAAGTCAGCTTAGAATGTCTTTTATATGTATCTACGTGTTCAATATGTGAACACTTGCCTTGCTTAATGTGTATTTGCAAACAAACAGGCAGTATACCTGACGATAACTGGTCATTACCGCCTACAGACATTTGTAATGTCATTCTAGAGACAGCTAAAATTACGCCATTATACCGAAATAGGTGCCTGCCTATGGTGTTAGGTCCTACTAGCATGGACTAGCTCCTTCACAAGGAGCTTTACTAATTTTCACTCTTCTTCTCTAACACATAGAAAATCATTTCTTTACGTTAGTCCGTCCAAGTGTTTGTGAGAACGAGTTGAGTTTTCCCCACCGTACATCATTTGTTTCTGCACGTGTAAGCAACGCGTGTAAGTCTTTAGCACGCGTTAAGTAAACGAATGAAATATTGAATATTAAATTTTGTCGTGCAAAACGAAGCGTCGACTGAGGCTATGAACAAATTCTAAAAGCTTAAAAGCATCGCTCTACAGCAAGCAGCCCACGACTAAACTATGCCCGTGCCATTTATGAAAATGTAGGCGAGATCGTCCAGCTGAGACTAGGCTTGCAGAAAAAATATCTACATATTGATATTTTTTGTTCGATATATCGATATTTTTTGTAGATATTTATTATTTCCATATAAAATATGAAGTATCGAAAATGTATCCAATACGATATATTTCCAATAGGAACACCATTGTCGCCACATACTAAAACCGCAGGGTATCAATGCAGTAAAAAGTAGGCTTTTTTTTCGTTGTCTAACTTTGCTTGCTCGGAAAAAAATAGCAAGTTGGTCATAAATAAGCTAACATAAAACCCAACGCAACCGGCATATGTGAATCATGTGTTGAATGGAACTTCTTCAACATTATAAATAAAGAAAACGTTTCGTGTAATCTTTGTGGAAAAAACCATAAAACACCTTATTTTGAAAATTTCACCGATATATCGATATCTTTTTTTCGATATATCGAAATCGATACTGATATTTTTTTTAAATATCGATACTTTTTGGTAATTCTTATATCCCTTTTTGTTTTTTTTTTGGTTGGGAATTTATCAAATAACTTCTGCCTGAGTCTGACACGCCCTCCCGCTCTGGGCAGAGCAGGAGGGCGTGTCAGACTCTTAGTGATTAAAACCCACCCGTGTTCCTTCAGTTGCCTGTACGTTGCCAGGGGCCACGGTATTCCTTTCAGACTTTCTCGCGACCGACCCCGGTAGGCATCGGTACTATCGGACCCCTTCCGTTGTGCTGACATCGCTTTGAGATGCGCGTGGAACACAACGCGCCGTCGACCCGGGCCTGGTCCTTATCGGACTGCGAGCTACCCATTGCTCACAGTCCGCAAGCCCGCGCCTACGGTGGCCGGGAATCGGTCTGCGATACCCGACGCCCAGGGCGTCTCCTGCGGCGGCTAGAGTCGTGAAGGCGCGAAATTTGCTTCTCCGAGCACGGGCTAACTTATTTTTTTTTTTTTTTAAATCTACTCTAAATAAGTAATTTCAACTTAATAAATTATCTACTTACCCCAAATACCTAATTACAACGTACTTTTCTTTCATTAAACTCAAAACACAAACACTATCTTAACCACTGTTCTGTACCTAATTAAAAAAAAAAAAATCTGTTTATACTGAGCGAACAAAATGCAAATTAACTGCTTAATTGTACAAATTATATGGTTTAATACGATTACGTCAAAAAACAACCACACAATGTCAATCGAATGATGAATGTTATGATGTCCGAACTCCGAGCCGAACGCATCACGAAATTGAACGACAAAAACCGAACATTCATTCTTGTTTCACGACGCGCATGCGTATGCTATCGTAACTCGGTACAGAGCGGCTTATCCGGCTGCTCTAAGAAACCGCGGTGTCACGTGACCGGAGTGACGTCAAGACGGACTTTATTTTCTATATAAATCGAATTCACTATAAGCCGGACGCGCCTACGAGTTATTTTAGAACGAAATGTTTTGTTCTTGAGACAAAAAGACAAAAAAAAATAATTTAGGCGTTTTGTAATGTTTTAATTTTATGGTGTATCAAATACTTATAGTGTGATTATTCAATGAGTATATAATGGTTGAGTTCCGAATTTCCGAAGGGAAGCCGGTAGGAATCGGGTTGTTTGAAACCATCGCCCCTGCTGTACAATAGATTAAAAAATAGAAAACTTAGTATCTATAAATTAAATTACTATAGCTGTAAAAAATATATACATAAATATATACTAACCATAGATTATGCACAGACAGAAGACCTACTTGTTGTCTGTAAATAGAATCGCTAACTAACATGCTGTGTTACTTTTAGTTAAGTACCTAATTTTAATTTAGTGTTTATTTTATACTCATTGTTATTTTATTACATTAAGTATTTATGAACTTCATAGTCTGAAGTACAGGTTCAACCTAGTTCAGGCAAATAAGCAACTGTGCTCTATTTTAATCGTTAAGTTACTTATTTGTAAATGTGTCCCTATTTATAATTATAAATAAACGATTTTAAAATTATAGTTTTTTCTGTGCAGAAACCTTCACTGTGCGTGTCGGACGACACACGCTTGGCCGGTTTTTTTTTATTACGTTAGAAGTACAAATTAGTTTGCCTTTTTATTTTTAGTATTTAATTTGATAACACAAATCAAACACTGATAACGGTACTCGTGCCGGCAACAAATTAAATTAACAACCCACGGGTGGTCTCTATAAACAAAATGTGCAGAAGGTTGCTATTATGATTTTATATTTGCTTGTGTTCGAGATAGTATTATTTGCGTAAAACGATAAGAGCCTCCGGACAGCTGAGATAATGAGGAGGCCCGTTTTAGTTAAATGCTGAATGAAATATCAGTGTTTCTTACTATTATAACATTAGTATTAGCGTTAATACCTACAATAATACATTATCAGCCTGTATAGTGTCTCTGCAAAAGACAGGCAGTATTGACCACGTTTGCTTACTAGGTACATGTTGCCGATTCATTTCAGACAAAAAAACAAAAGTAAACCTTGAGGGCACCGAACCATAGTAATTGATTAAATTGCTTGTAACAAGTAGGTATATTTAGTACTATTTTCCTTAGTCCCAGTGCAAAAGGTTTTGTTTTTCAACAAAAAATGTTTATGTGGGTATCTGCGTTGTTCCTTCGCCGCTCTGAAGTGATGGTAGGTCACTTCTGTTCACTTATTCTTGTTTTCTGTCTCGTTGGTGTAGTGGTTGCAAGCGCTACTGGTGAGCATGAGGTCCTAGGTTCGATTCCTAATTCGGACACAGTGTTATTGAGTCTTTCCATCTGGAATTTCTATTAACAGCCCGGTCTGGATTTGTGCCCGGCTGATGGCATCGCCTATTACATGAGACTTAAACATACCTAACTGGCGAATGCGGGTGTACTATAGGTATACCTGTGCCTAACCCTTCGGGGAAACAAGGCGTGATGTTATGTTATGTTGTAGTCTGTGTCAACAAAAAGTTCGTGTCATTTACGGCTAGTTATGCCTTCTTTCTACATTTGGCTTATTGGTGATAGCTTCTGCCGAGTTCTGCGTTAGAACTAAGACGACGATAACCAACTTTTAATGATTTTATACTGAGTTAATACTATTCTTTTAGACGATCTTCTCACGTCTAAAAGAATAGTATTCACTTACGTCGTCCATTTTTGGTTTGCTTTGACTGTACAGCGAAACTGTGACTGTAATTTTTCGTAAATTAATTATTTTTGGGATAAAACTATTACGTAATTAAAAATGGCAGAAATCGATTTAGTAAACGATTTTGAACAAACTATTTTCATAGTGTGCAATGTGTGCATTAATTCATGTGTAGGTATAAAACATTCATATTAAACTTAAATATAAAAATTATATCATATACACAGCCCGAAGTATTGCCAAACTTTAGTGGCAATGGGCAGGGCACTTTGCTCGCAGAATAGATGGCCGATGGCGCCGATAGGTTCTGGAGTGGCGACCGCGTACCAGAAGATGTACTGTTGGAAGGCCTCCCACAAGGTGGACCGAAGACCTTGTGATGGCCGCAGGAATCCGCTGGATGTGGGAAGCACAGAACTGGTTGAAGTGGCGGTGCTTGGTGGAGACCTATGTCCAGCAGTGCACGTCTTTCGGCTGAAATAATGTAATGATAAAGACGGTGCAAATGAGGGTCGGGTCTCTAGTTAAATTATTCCTAGGTGCATCTACACACATCAAAACATCATCACATAATTTTTTTAAATGTAACTTTATCAAGAAAAAGTGTTTACGTTATATCTTTTTTTAAATAGACTGTTACTGTTGAAATACACTGTTTGAAATTAAAAAAATAAAACTTTTTTTTATATTTTAATAATACAAATTGAGTAATTCAATCCTAATGTATTTGTAACAGAAATTTGATGGAAAGAAAAATATCGTTTAACCAAACTTATACAACAATGGTTTTTATTTAAAACAATGAAACTCCTGGCTCGCACACATGCGGAGATCCTTCTAGGCATGTTGAGGATCAAGTTATCCAGCATTTTTTGCGGTAACCAGTCCCATTCTTAAATAGCGGTTTCCCTGATCTCTGGCACTGTCTGGGGAGGTGGCTGACGGTTCCAAACAGCTCACTTAAGAGCACCCCATGCGTGCTCTATTGGGTTTAAGTCAGGCGAACTGGCAGGCCAGTCTAACCTTGTGATGTCGTATTCTCGGAGAGCAGCATTGACTTATTGAGCTCGATATGCGGGCGCATTATCATCACCCAGTATGAATTGGTGCCCATGGTTTACTCGGAATGGTCTGACAATTACATCAATACCGACTGTTTTGTACCTATCGGCCGTCATGGAGCCTCGATACGGGATCGAAGGCGTTCGTATAGTATGCTCCAAGCATAATTCCACCCCAAAAGGACACCGATTTCGCGCCTTGCTGAATGGTTCCAGTGGCAGTTCTTTGTTTTTACGAGTCTCCAAGTCTTCTCCAAACACGGACACGTCGGTTATCTGGATGCGTACTGATTCGCGATTCGTCAACGAAGAGACAGTTTTACCTAATGTTTTCTTTCTCACTTTCTTCATTTTGCCGGAGCCTAGCCCACTGCAATCTCCGTCGCTGACGTTGCCGTGAATTCAGAGGTGCTCGCAATGACCTCCGTGGTCGTAGTCCAGCCTGCTGGTCTATTCTGTAATAACCTCACGGTAAAAACTTAGGTGAAGTGAGCTGTCATTCCACCTGCTGCTAGGGACTGACAGCTCACTCCGAGCTCACTTCACCTAAGTTTTCACGGTGAGATGGTTACGGAATATCAGTGCTGGTGTAAGCTATTCCGAATGATCTGAGTGCTAACTTCAAGTACAGAGGCGGCCCACAATTCTGCTTTTAATGTAGTGGCGTTGATTGTTGGGTTCACGGGCTGCCAGCAATCTGTTATAGCGCTTCTGAGCAGCAGTTTGAACAATTGGGCGACCACTGGGTCGGTCAGCTAAATTATCCATGCCGTGGTACCTCCGCAACATGGCCACGACACAGGATTGGGATACAGTAACTCTGCGTGCTATTTCACTCGTGGAATATCCTTGATCCCTCAAAGTAACAATTCTTGCTCGTAAAACATCTGATAATCCTCTTGGTATTTTATCAATAACAACTTTACTCGAAAAAATATTATAAATCCGTTAAAATTGAATAAGTCAGATTTCTGAATGAGCGTAAGCTTGGATTGAATTTCTTTTTATATGAAAAAAAATTAAGTGTGTTTTTTTATTTTGTATTCTAATTCTATATTTTTAAGTAAATAATCTAAAAAGAAGAAGAAATTATAATTTAGCCTACCGTAAGAAAAAAGATTTCGATTTTTCAAACAGATCGCAAACTTTTTTTGATGTGTGTACGTTGTCATTGAATGCTAGGTTGGCGTATCAAGTCTGTTTGACAGGTTAGTCATTTTTGTATAGCAAAATGTTTTAATTTTTATTTAAGTCATTTAACTAAATTGTCAATGAAATACCAAGTCATCTCATCACCTATGTGTAGAT
Source organism: Xanthia icteritia (assembly GCA_949128155.2). NCBI lineage: Eukaryota > Metazoa > Arthropoda > Insecta > Lepidoptera > Noctuidae > Xanthia > Xanthia icteritia. Next base: position 12,669,395 of record OX421930.2, read on the forward strand.
CGCTGAAACATCGATAACATCGCTGGCTAGGATAGCCCTAGCCAGCGATGTTATCGATGTTTCAGCGTCTATATTCTTGCGTTATGTAGTGATAGCGGCCTAACCCGTGTCTTAGCGCTGGCTGTAACCTATTTCTGTGAATAGCCGCTTAGAACTCGCGCGTTATAAGTCTACAAGCTGCTAATATACTTTCATGTTACTCATGTAAGGGTGCAGTATGTTTAATGGTTTAAAAGCTTTCAATTATTTATAACCAACGTAGATAATAAACTGTTTTAGGTACAAAGATGATTGTATAATTTATAGATCTGCCTGACCTGACTGCCTCATTGGTCTAGTGGGCGCAAGCGATACTGCTGAACATAAGGTTCTAGGTTTAATTCCCAGGTCGGGAAAAGTGTTATTGGGTTTTTCCATCAGGACTTAAACTTAACTGGCAAAATGTAGCCGTGTACTATAGGTACAACTCTTTCTAACCCTACGTAGATTACAGGCGTTATGTTATGTTATGTAATTAATAAAATATGCGTATTTAAGCTTTGAGCAGCTTTCATTTATTTAAAATCCAAGACGAAGCTCTTCCTTACCATAGCTCTTAAACTGAAGAAACAGTTGCGCGCGAGCGGTTGAGTCGAACGCACATGCTCAGCTCTACCGCAATTTTATCGCGTGGTTTTTACATCTACCCACATAATAATTATATGAGTAAATTATCGTATGTTACTATTAAATGGCTGATATAAATATTAACGTGGATATTTGCGCTTCGAGTGGTTGTGATGACATAGTGCAGGAGCCAGTACCTCAAAGAAAACAACAACTTAACCTTAATTTGACCGAGGAGACGGAGATGAACGAAGAGAGTGATCAACGACTTGTAAAGAGAGTGCGACAAGAAGATGAAGAAATAGTGGATGAAGATGGATTTGTGACAGTAATTAGAAAACATAAGCGAATAAATAGGAAAGATTCTATAAATAATAATTTAATGGGAGAAAATAATGGAAACTGAAGAAAACTACACTTGTAGGTATATGTGTGACAGGAAAATAAACTTTACCAAAACAATTTGGTATGGCAAAGTTAGTATATAAAAGTGCATTCATAGTCTGACCCAGATCCTGATGCCTGCTCTATTTTCAAAATAAAGAAAGTGCTTTGGAATGATTAAATTTAAAGTTTTATTAGTTCAGGATATAGAGTTCAGAGGACCGATGAAACTAGCTTAACTTTTGGCATTGTAAGACAGATAGATCTAGGAACAGAAGAAAAAGAAATTATTGAAAATCTATCATGTGAGCAGGACGTCATATCAATAAGAAGGCTAAAGAGAATGACTGACAGCTGAGAATGGATAGATTCAGAGACAATACGAATTTGTTTTAAGGGCGCCACTTTGCCACCGTATGTATACAGTTTCTTAATGCTCGGGATGCTGGAAATTTGGCCACCTTTCCAGAACATGTCTCAAATGCCACCGCATTTGATCACTCAAATGACTATATTTGTGTGAATTGTAAAGGACCGCATATGGCCATGTACAAGAAATGCCCAACCTTCCTAAAAGAAAAAGAAAACAGAGACATCATGATCAAGCAAAACTACACCTACAGAAAAGCATTAGAACTATATTTGAAAGAAAACAGAGGTCAAGAAACAAGAAACAAAATATTGATAAGGGGGAAATGGAAAAAATTGTAACGACATCAATTCAGAACATGGAAATAAACAGAATACTCAGGAAACATTTAGAGATATATTTGTAACAGGACGAATGGCAAAGCAGTAGAAGTGATGATATCATGCTGAATAATGTCACTGAAGAGAGAATAATGTCAAGAAAAAACATACGTCAGCAAGAACATGTATCGGAAAAGAAGACGATGGAGACTAGAATGTCAATGGTGTATTTTAGGTGAAGAGAATTCGTTATCATCACCCACCTGTGAACGAAAAACTCAAGCGTTAGCTTAGATTTTTTTAGTACCTTTCAGAGAGTAAAAGATATATGTATGTCTGACACCGATTGGGTACCAAACTTAAACAACTAGGTAGACTTGTAATGGAAATATTAGGTCAACTGATTGTTAAAGTTTTGAAGAAAGATGACTTTTATAATAAATATACATTTATGTTTAACAATGGCTAACAATACAACAATAATGTCTAGTCTACGTATTGTAAAGTGTAATGCACGAAGCTTACGACCTAAACGTAACTTAAAGATACATATAGCTTTAATATTCCGAAACGTGGCTGGAACCTGAATATCATTTCAATGTAAGTGGGTATAATAGTTTTAGAAAAGATAAGACGGATGGGTATGGGGGATAGCTATTATTATTTAGAAGGCGATACATGTACAACAATGTTTTATTTCTACTAGAAATTCAGGCATCGAAGTTATGTCAATTAAGCTTGTAAACTGTAATGAAAATAAAAATATAGTAATGTTGTATAGCCCTTCTTCAGTTCACACAAGCCTTGCTGACTGGGAACAAATTTTCTCACTATATCCCAATAAATGCATAATAGCTGGGGATTTTAACGGCCACCGTGCAACCTAGTCCTCTAAAGTCGATGGAAGAGGAATTCAGATCTATGATGTGGCTTTAGATGCTGGATTTATTCCTCTTAACGATGAAAGTGCCACTAGAGTGACTTTGGTAGATAATATTGTTCAGAGGACATCTCTCAATGTGACTTTTGTGTCGACTTTTCGTCGATTTGTTTGTTTTACTAAGCTGGAATGTGATGAACGAAAATCTCGGTAGTGACCATCTGTTTCTTAAAATTTCATAATAGGTTGGGGAAAAAGTCTTTTCGCATTATAGTATGTATGAACTTGTAATAAAATCTCTTTGGCTATACTATGTGTATCTGGCTGGTTTTGGTATCATTGAAAGTTTAAATTTTAAAGAACATAATTCCAAATTCAAATTAGGAAAATGTGTGATTTTTATTTGTTTTTCGTACTGTCAAGATGAGTGAATCTAATGAAGAAATTCGATACATTTTAAAATTTTACTACAAAAAAGGTAAAAATGCAACGCAAGCCGCGAAAAAAATTTGCGATGTTTATGGACCTAGTGCAGTGTCTGTGAGAGTAGCACAAATTTGGTTTAAGCGTTTTCAATCCGGAAATTTTGATGTCAAAGATGCACGTCGCTCTGGTCGCCCTATTACGGATAAAATGTATGCCATTTTTGAAAAAGTGGAGCAAGATCGGCATATTAGTAGTTACGACGTAGCTGAAGAACTGGGAATTGACCACAAAACAGTTTTGGCGCATTTGAAAAAAACTGGGTACACAAAAAAGCTCGATATTTGGGTACCTCACGAGCTCACTGAAAGAAACCTAATGAACCGTGTACTCATTTGTGATTCTTTATTACGACGTAATGAAACCGAACCATTTTTGAAGAAGCTGATAACTGGTGATGAAAAGTGGATCACGTACGACAAGAACGTGCGAAAAAGGTCGTGGTCAAAGGCCGGTCAGGCTTCACAGACTGTGGCAAAACCCGGGTTAACTCGCAACAAGGTGATGCTGTGTGTGTGGTGGGATTGGAAGGGCATTATTCATTATGAGCTGTTACCACCAGGCAGGACCATCGATTCTGAACTCTACTGCGAACAACTGATGAGATTAAAGCAAGAAGTTGAGAGAAAGCGGCCGGAATTAATCAACAGAAGGGGTGTGGTTTTTCATCATGATAACGCTAGACCTCACACATCTTTAGCCACTCAGCAAAAATTAAGAGAGTTTGGCTGGGAGGTGTTAATGCATCCGCCGTATAGTCCTGACCTTGCACCTTCAGATTTCCACCTGTTTCGGTCTCTTCAGAATTCTTTAGGCAGTGTCAGGTTAACATCACGGGAGGACTGCCAAAACCACTTGTCGCGGTATTTTGATCAGAAGTCCCAAAATTTCTATAGCAATGGGATCATGTCCCTACCTACAAGATGGCAAAAAGTTATCGAACAAAATGGTACCTACATACTTTAGTTAAATGTAAACATACTATGTTAAAAAATGTTTTGAATTTTCTTAAAAAATGCGAAGAAACTTTTTCCCCAACCTAATATAAATATAGTTATAATATGAACGCTGTTTGTATAAATAAAAAGCGAGATTTCAAGCTAGTAAATTGGTCAGAGTATAGTAAATATTTAGAAAATTATTTATTACAACCTTTAAATACACTTAATCTGCAAATCTTATATGATAATTGTATCAAACAGATGAATAAAGCAGCCGACAAATACATACTTTGGATTAGGAGCTATGATAATCTAAAAAAATACTTTAAACCCAAGCCTTACTGGAACACAACACTCTCAGATTTAGTGGCGCATCATAGGTTGGCTTTATAAAAAATCAGGAGTAGTCCTACACCAAGTAATTTAACCAAAATAAAGGCTGCAAAACATGCTATCTGTCAAACGAGATTGACAAAGGTAGTAAGTAGCATTGATGAACAAACATCAAGTTCTGATATGTGGAATCGCATGGGCTGGATTAAAGGAGTCAGTTCGTTCAGATTCCGCGTTTCGAATTATCAGAAGATTGAACTTCTTTCCAATCTAGCTCCAGACTATGTCTATCCAAGGGTTCAGCATTTTAATTCAAATAATATACTCGTATTACTTGAGACCAATTTTACCTTGCAAGAAATGTGTAACTGTTAAGCGAAAAGATACAGCAACCGGTAACGACGGGATTACATATTCCATCATATACCATTTAACTCCGGCAGGCAAATTATATTTATTAGATCTATACAATCACATTTTTAATACCGGTAGTATTCCAATACATTGGCGTGACATATTAGTGATATCAATACCAAAACCTTCACCTAACAGTGGTACCAAACTCCAGCCAATCTCCTTAATCTTTTGTATTATATGCAAAATCTTTCACGCAATGTTGACAAAAAGCCTAGAGCGGTATATAGACAAAAATAAACTGTTGTCTCTGTTCACCTCTGGATTCAGGAGAGGACAGTCGTGTCAGGCTGCTTAGTCAAATTGGTAAGCCAAACTTACTTAGGATTTTCGCGTAAAATTTCGACTATAGCGTGTTTTTTGGATATCACTAATGCTTATAATAACGTTATAATAGATATATTGATAAATACCTTAGACAGAATAGATGTTGGGAAAACATTCTGTCAGTATCTGTGGAATTTTCTAAGTGAACGGCACCTTATTATGAAAGATGAAACCGAACAAATTAAGTACTATATAAAATATACAAATCGTGGTTTAGCGCAAGGTGACCCGATTTCGCCTCTCCTATTTAACGTAATTACAATTAAATGTTTTGAGAAAATTAGAAATGTAACGATGTGTCAATATGCAGATGATTTTGTATTATATTCCCCTTCCAGTAACCTAAGAGTCAGAGAGTCAAATGCATTTTGTCTCATTCTGGATAAAATGGGGTTACAATTATCAGCCGATAAATCGAGGATTTGTATTTTTAGCAGAGGTTTTAGAAGATTACAAATATAACGTAAATTAGATAAGGACAAGTTAGAGATAGTAGACACAAATATTTGGGTGTGTGGGTAGACATATCGTTGCGCTGGAGTAAACACATTAACATGACTGTGGAAAAAGTGCAAAGGAGTCTTAAGTTATTTAAGGTTTTGGCAGGTGTTTCCTTTGGTTTATACCATACACACCTACGACGTATATATTTTGCACTAATCAGAAGTCGCATAGACTATGGAAATGAAAATGAAATGAAGTGAAAGTAAATTTAGAACCAATAAAAACAATTTAAACGTTCATACGATAGTTATATAATTATAAAACATGAAGTTATCAATAAATTATATACAAACAACTATAGTGGTTGGTTTTACAGATGGGTCGAAGACTGTAGAAGGTCATGGGTCTGCATATTATATACCTAATATAGATATAAGTACTCAGGATGATTGTTTTAAAATAAGTGAACCTTCATCCATTATGACGTTGGAACTCATTGCGATCTCAGAGGCTTTGACTTATATAATTAATCATTGTGGATATAAAATGTTGTCATTTGTACAGACAGCAAAAGTTCATTACAACACATAGCTCGATGAGCCTGTAGCCACAGAGGTGCATCACATGTAAACTGAATTTGCAGTGGGTTCCATCGCATATTTTGTTGCGGAACAACAGGCTGACACGTTGGCGCAATTAGCAGCTAGGACTGGAATAGAAATAAATATTATATTAGATTATTCAGAATATTTGCCAAAATTTAAAAATATTTGCTATGATTATTGGAAAGAATATTTTAATAAATGGACATTAGAGAAGGGTTTATGGTATAAAACCATACAGTGTGAACCTCTTCGCGTGGTTCACGAATAGTGATGTTAGTAGAAAACTGATTGTTACTGCTCTTAGACTCAGATCTTTACACATTCCATGCAAAAAATTTGACTTCATGATGAAAAAAAACGCTTCACCCAATTGTGAGGAATGTGAAGTTGTCTAGGAATGTGTCCAATATGAGTCCAGTAGAAATAATTTAGTAAGGTCCCTGAATTTGAACAGAACTGATCTAGGCATGTTCCATGCAATTATATATATATATATACAAAACGCTATGAGTAAAAGCCCGTACAAACAAAGAAAAAAAAAAACGAAAGAAAAAATAATATCAATAGATCTTTGCGTACCTAGCTCATAAGTAGGCAAACAGGACTTGTGCCTATTTGAATTTTCTCAGGTCAAAGAAAATCGTCTGTCTCAGACAGATACCGTAGTGATTCGAATACTTATTGCAGGGAACAATCTATACTAATGCTAATTATAATATAATAATATAAAGAGGTATTTTTTTTTTTTTAAGTTTTGTATGTAGGGGGTAATCTCCAGAACTGCCAGTCGGATTTGAAAAATTATTTTTGCATTGGATAGCCCAATTCTTGAAGAAGGTTATAGGACGAAGTCGCAGGCGGATGCTAGTAGAATTATACTTTCGTTGCGAAAAGGTTAAAAGTTTATTGTAACCCTTAACGAGATTAGATCATGTAAAATTCACGTTGATAGTCTTAAATAAGCAGGTATCAAGCAAAAACTCCAAGGCCCCAAAAAACTTCGCAGGATAAATACTTCTTAATTCCTGAAAGTTAAGCTGAGCCGAAATTAATTTAGATAATCTTTTAATAAGGAGCACACTTGGCAGGATTTTCTCATTTAATACGAAGGACTCATGTATAAATACTTAGGTATAGTTTTTGAACAAGATTTACTATGTATCTAACACGGTTCCTGCAAATACCTAGATAGATATAATGTCTACATCTGTCATTTTCTATCCACAAAATAGTAATATTATGATTATAGGTAAGAAACAAAAACAGTTTAGACACAGAAACAGTAGTAGAAACAGTTTCTTAGAAGAGTTTTCAGGAGATCTCCTGAGAACGTCCGCTCAATGATTGCAATAGCACAATTACTTCAGATTTAGTTTCTAAACAACATCTCGTTCCGTGCGAACTTCCTTCCTTCAGTTCTCAACTCGTTTCACAGAGTACGTGTGATGATAAAAGTACAATCACGAGAGTCGATAAAATCGATGTTTCACACGATCGAACGCTCACACGACGATCAGTCAGTCGGTAGCGGTACACAACGTAGGTACCTTGTTTAAAGTTTATACCTGTTTGTCAGAAGTTAAGGGGGATGCGCCAGGATAACCCGTGAAATTCAGATTTTCTTTAGTTTTTTTGCTATTTGCAGGTCAGTGTCAGGTTGTATGTTGATTAAAATATGATTTGCGACCGTAACAAATATGGCTTTAAATAATTACAATCAGCAATACTACTCCTTAAGTTAGCATAATCCTCAAATGTCATGATTTCATGAAATAGTCATTCAATAGGATTATATGAACTTAGTTGTATTGATCATTTTATTGATTATAATTCTATAAAAAACATTTGATACGGTCGCGAATCAAATTTAGATCAACATACAACATGTTACTGACCTGCAAATTACAAAAAACGTAAGAAAATTTGAATTTCGCGGGCTACCTTGATGCTTTCGCCTTAAGATCTTATTGTTTTTATGTAAGTATACACAGCAGCAATAGTACACAGCTAAGTAGCTGTATTGTAATTGAACCAATGGATGTTTCAACTTCAGTAAAATTTACAGTTAATTGAATATGCTTTTGATTCAATGAGGTGGATCGTGGAACCTGTCCTTAGGAACAGATCACTAAGATTACGCAGTGTTTACTTACTTAGAGAGTGAATACAGAATACCTCGCAGAAAAGAATTAAAATAAGCCTATTCAATTATTAGAAAAATAAAAAAATAAAATATGTATGTTTAGGTTAAGGTATTTTTCTTTGGGCCGGTGTCGCCTGAAATAAATGGTAAGTTATTATTTGACATTTCTCGGGACCCAAGGTCCCGGACCTTTGGAAGGCGTACAAGGGGCCGAAGCCAACTCGCAGAGGCCCGTTAGACGTGTTTAATGAAACGAGGCACCAACCGACGATTATCCCTGTACGCACTATGCTAGTGCACCCAAGGACAACCCCCGGTTGGTGCAGGACTATTGCAAGGTCTGGAAATAAAGATATTGGATTATGGGTTTGGGTGGCTAAGTGAACTGGTTATCTAGAACTATGGAAACACTATGGCCCCTGCCTGACCAATATCTTATATAAAATACACAGGTAAAATGGCAGGGGGTGACTTGCACACTCAATAACGGGCCCCCGAAAACGGTCGCTAGCACAAAGTGTCGTAGCGACAAGGGGGCAACATGCCCTGAGGTGCATAACAGAAGTGGAGCGGAATTCCACGGCCAAGAACGGTCAATATCCCTACCAGCATCTTACTAGAATATTTCCTTCCTCCGAGCACATTTGCTCTTGCGAACCTCCACTCAAGCTGGCCAATAAAGGCAAGAAAGAGGTGGGAGCTCTATTCCTCGTCAGTGTTCACTCCAGCCGGCCAATAAAGGCAAGCCAGAGGTGAGGAACAAGACTTCTCCCCGGAGATAGGGTTCGTGGGATCCCTTCTGCCCAACAGCTCGCCACATGTTGCCCTGTGGGTTTCCGTATCTCTCTTGGTCTGGCTCCTCATCCCAGACCTGTTCCGGCAAAGTAAACTCTACCGGCACAGACCTACAGTTCGGAGCGCGCAAGTCCCACCACGACATCAACGTAGAGATACGGCGCCAGGGTTATTATTATTATTTGTTGGTATACATTTTTGTATCTCGACACTGTGCCGGTTTTTAGGGTAACACGGGCCAAATCCAAGTGCTACCTCTGAGAGTAGCTACTACTTAAACTAAGTGATAATTGGTGATAATGTATGGCGCGGTGATATTATGTTTTGACTTTGTATTGCGGTGGTGAATGATGTCTGTGCGTGTGATATTTGTGTGTCATTGTCGTTCTGCAGGAATTTTCGGACAATTCTGCAAGTGTTCAGGATAGCAGCTTGGAAGGTAAAGGGAGCTACGTCTAGTGTTTTTAAAGATTGATGCAGTTATTTGGGAATGACACCGGTGGTTTAAAGTACTACAGGAATAATGGTAACGCTGCCTAATCGCCATATTCGGCTTATTGCAATTTTTAAGTCTGTAAATTTTGATATCTTTTCAGCTATAGTGTTTTGTAGGTTGTGTGTGTTTGGAACTGCTATGTTTATTATTATTATTAGACTCTAAACTTTATAATATTATAAAAAGAAAAGAGTTGATTTTTTTATGTTTGTTTGTTACGCTTTTACGCTATACGGCTGAACGGATTTGGATGAAATTTAGCACATGGGTAGACCCTGACCTGGGTTAGGACAAAGAATACTTTTATCTAGATATTCCCACGGGATCAAGAATTATGTGGGTGAAACCGCGGGGCGCAGCTAGTTAAAAATATTATTACTGAAATTTTCAATGACCATAGATACAAGGTTATGCTTGGTACCTAGGCATGATGTAGGCACAGGGGATTATGGTGCATAACAGATTATTTATCACACGGGTTTAATAAATGTTTGACTTTAGTTTCAACCCCTAATTTCGTATAAACAAAAACTAATAGTAATACAATATTATTGACAATACGCGCGAAATGTTGCGTTGATGCATAATTTTTTAATTAGTTGATATTATTTTATGGCACCTCTTTAGGTCATGAGTTATCAGAATAACGAAGATATTTGGTCCTAAGTGTTAAGGAGGAGTGGTGAAAATTGATTCGCTGTTACAATGTATAATAGAAGATAGCTATGATTTTCTTACGGATGTTCTCAGTAAATTCATGAAAAAGTAAAGTTGGAACTGAATTTTTGAAAAATAATGTTTTTTCATAACAAGATAACAAATTCAGCTTGTAATCTAAAACTAAAAATATGCCTATTTTAAATGAAAAGCCAATTTAAGAGTAGATATTTTGACTTTTGATAAATAATATACGCAAAATACCTACTTGACATACTACCATACTACTATATTTATCAAAAGAAATCCATTTATGTAGTGGCTGATAAGTATTTGAGTAGGTATCTAATGAAGACGAACCTGAAGTGCTCAAGCTTCCAAGAGAAAATGGCTTGTCTGACTTGCAAATTTTTTTTTTTATATTACGAAAAAAGCTCCATTTGATATCGACAACTTTTGAACTTGACAACGTAATTTTATACAAAAAGGTGTCGAAACGTAACTTCAAAATTGAGTTGTCGAGTCGAGATTCGAGAACCTGTGTGAAGTGGAATAAAGCTAAGAAAAAGTACAATAGGTAGGTACCTATTGTACTTTTTCTTAGCTTTATTCCACTTCACACACTTAAAACGTAAGAAACGTTAAGTTCAATCGACTTTCTACCAGTTTTACCGTCGTTCAGTCGCACGTAACTTGGTAAGGTTTTGACGTATTGGGACTAAGTTTGCGCATATACACTTAGTGCAACAAAAAAATAGACACTTTTATTGCATGTCATTATTCTATGATTGATGCCATAATTTATTTTTGAACATGTCTGTTAAGAAAAATAAGCGACGAGGAATTCTGCGCATCGTTGCCAAGTTACGTGCCGGTGACTATAACTATAGGTAGGTAAATAAGGAATTTCTCAACAGCAACCCATAATCCAGATTTGTGCCCGCTCGATGGCGACAGGCTCACCCCAATTTATATTTGACTTAAACATAACAAAACAGAAAAACGTGATGTTACCTATGTTTTTAACTATGTATAAAGCAGCGTTATTTAAACTTCGTTACATAACAAGGTAGTGATGCAAGTGTAAGGTTAAAGGTGTCTTAATGGAGTCTAAAAGTGCTTTAATAAAGCTAGCAAATGCCGTAAACGGTAGCTCATCTACGCGTTAATGACGTTAGGATTTACGTCATAGTAACACAGATGACGATAAACCTATTACGTTACCGTCTAAAGAAATGAAAAATACACGTGTGTTTTAGTAACGTTTTCTTTGGCAAAGGGATGTTTTATTGATTTGGAATTATTTATTCTTTTTACATAAAAAGGTTGCGCCTACCTAGGATTAAATGCCTTATTCATGAAATCTCTTTCCTTGCTATCGCTTTACGAATCCCCGTTGAAAATACGAAAAACCAACTTCAAAAATAAATAAAATAATACCTATAATATAATATGAAGCAGTTTCGATAGTTGGTGCCTTTGATTTAGCAGCCTTCTGGACTTTTTTTATTAAGTTAAATGTTGACATACCAACATTAAATAAAACATCTTTTAAACTTTAGCTACAATTCTAAATAGCGTCGTATCTATAGTTATCTACAATGTAATTATACTCGTAAAAGGTCACAATACATTCTGTATATTTTCAGTAGGTAGAAAATATATCGATTTATGACTACCGTGCAGGTTTGTTCTCTTAAATAACTAGTTATATTATGTTTTTTTTGTGTATTGCCGCATGTAACGCACTATGTATGTCTACTGTAGCTATAAGTATGAATGTATAAGTACAAAATAATGTACAGGCACTGCAGACTGGTCCCGTTTTCAGTAAGCTAAATTAGGAATAGCCAGAAATCGTGTTTACAAGGGAGGGCTCCTGAAAGTTAAGGGTTGTTGAAAAGGGTACAGGTAAGAGCCTTTTGTACCTATATAATATTACCTCGTGGTAACTGTGTCACTTGTTATCAACATCCGCTCATTTTACGTCTCTTCATAACGATTTCTGTGTAAATATTATGAGCACAGGAAACCCGATTGTAAATTGTAATGCGAGACAAATCTAAAATGGACGATTTCGGTCGCTGATATTTTAATTTACGCTGATAAAGATTTTGTATCATCCTTTATTTTAACTTCGTTGGTAAAAATATCAGTTTCATTTAATTTTAAATCATGAATAGACATTTAATTAACAAATGGACGGATAAAATAATCATGCATTGACACGAGTAATTTTCGATTTCAATTTCTAAAGAGCCGTCATAAGTACTTTACAATAAAGTAAAAACATTTAAAACTTACCGAGTGTTTATAGATCACTAAATATGAAAAACAACAGCACTGGCTATTTCCATCACGCGATTGGTTAAGTACACAATGTGCCTTTCAGCGCAGTTTCACAGTAGCGTCGCGGTTTGCGCCTGAAACTGGACTGGGTTCAGAGGCGCTGTTGTCGCATTCGCGCCCCTGCAGCGGGCTTGCAGCGGCTTCAGCGGACTATGTTCAGCGGTCTGTGATGTCTTTTTGTTAGGTGCTCTATCATAATATATCATAAATCTACATTATGGGATACTTTGAATTGTTGTTGTACATAAGTTGTGTGGGTTTCTATGGGTTAGTAAACAATGCAGTGTTTTGTGTATATATCTCTATGATAAAGCTGTTCTGATAAGTTTGCCCGAAGTTAGATTTGACAGGTTTTATAAATTAACGATATTTAGTAGGGTTATCAATATGTGTTGTTTAAAACAAAAAACTAAGAATTACTGTTCATTTATTCTGATTACAATACACTTAAATAAAATTTTGAAGATTTTCAGATATTTACAATATAAGTTCAATAACTAGAACAAACCCTGGACTGTGTTTAGTTCGAAATAAAATATCGAATTATGATTTCAGCGAATAAAATTTAGTGCAAGGTACAAAAGCGCTGTAGCGGCTGCGTAAAGAACAGTCGACATCGTATAGCTAAACCTCATTGATTTTCAAACAGCTTTTATCATCAGATCTCATTCGAAACCTTAACTAAATATCCTTGCAGTTGATGAAGGTCCTTTTCTGGAGGTCATTAAGTTAAAGGTCGAAATCGTAGGTCAAAATAATAACCAACCAAATGCGAATGTGGAAGGCGGAGATTCGGTCTTTGTGGCAATGTTTATAAGGAAGCCTGTGTTCATCAGAGGACGACTATCGGCTGAGTGATAATGATTATGGTTAGGAATGACAAATCCATAATTTTAGACTTTTTTTTTTTTTTTTGGATTGGATTTGGATTTTTCTCCCGCTCTGGGTGAAGCGGGACGGCGTGTCAGACTCTTACTGACTAAAACCCACCCGTGTTCCTTCCATTGCCTGTACGTTGCCAGGGGCCACGGTATCCCTTTCGGACTTTCCCGCAACCCCGGCAGGCATCGGTCCTATCGGACCCCATCATTTGCTGACATCTCTTTGAGGCGCACGTGGAACACAACGCACCGTCGACTCGGGCCTGGTCCTTATCGGACGGCGAGCTACCCATTGCTCACCGTCCGCAAACCCGCGCCTACGGTGGCCGGGAATCGGCTTGCGATTCCCGACGCCCAGGGCGTCTCCTGCGGCGGCTAGGGGCGTGAGGGCGCGAAATTTGCCTGTCCCTCACGCGTTCTGCCTCCTCCTTCGCAAGCATTACTGCTTCGCAGAAGGAGGTGACCATAGCCTGGACCAGGGCTGGACGCGAGAGATCCCCGCCACCGATCGCCTCCACGAGGACACGGCGATGCTCTGCCCAAGCTAGGCAGACCTCCACCGTATGCTCCACTGTGTCCTCCGGGTGATCCACGCAGTGATGACACCCGGGAATTTCCTCCCGCCTGTTACGAAACAGGAACCACCCGAAACAACCATGTCCGGTGAGGACCTGCTTCAGGTGGAAGGTGAGGACGCCGTGGCGACTCTCTAGCCACTCCCCAAAGAGGGGACTTATCGCCGCAATAGTGGCGTGCCCAGCACTGGGTTGCGACAATCGCACTCCCCATGACGCCATGAGATCCCGCCGGAGCTCTGTCCGTTGTGCCGCGATTTCTCGCGGAAACGGAGTTACGCCCCGGCGTTTCGACTCCTCGCGCCACTCCCTAATTTCAGAGCCTAACAAATAATTTTCTCAAACTCAAAGCATTTATTTCAATTAAACCATTTTACAGGCACTTTTGAATTGTCAGAGAGTCGGTCAGTTCAGTCAGAACTGTCATAAAGTTGAAGCTAGTTGCCCATTCCAAAACATAGATCTCTATGGAGAAGAACGGGCAAGAAACTACAAGGACTACTTTTAAATATAGATATTATAAAATCTTGGGTACATTATTCTTGTTGCTTCTGTATGTGAGAACGATGTAAAAAAAAACAAAAACGATTAAAATTAAGCCCTGGCAGATATGATATGACCAGTCTTAACTGACGGCGCCCGTTCACGAACATGACGCGTGGATCAGCACCATCCAGCTCAACCGTTTTGTAGGAAACCGAATGATCCAACACACTCACCACCATCAGCGAGACATTTAAGTGAGGATGACATAGTCTTAACTGCCATGCTCTTTCAAGTCAACATACAACATAATAACATAATAAACGGCTCCATGATACTCACATTTACAATAAAAAAAAAAAATGCAATATATTTGAGAGATTAATAGAATTAGACTACCAAAAAGAACGAAAATCTTTATTATTATATTGGAGTATTCAACAATTAAAACTTGGTTAAATAAAATAAATAAAAAGTAGAACTCAGGAAGTAGTACCTACTCTTCTGAAACCAATTCATATTCAGTCATAATTGGACTGTAGTTTATTTTCCTTTAGCTTAGAATTTATTCATGTATTTTGTGTAGAACCTTCACCTACTGAAATAGAAGGATTTCTGGTGCGAAACACACGCATTTTCAGTGTCATCGATATACCATGTCAGGGTTCTTTACAGTAGGTAGTTAGGTACTTAGGAAAAATATGAAAATAGTAATTTAAGTAAATGTATGTAGAGTAAGGCGGAAGGTATAGGCGATTCTTCTTCTTTTCGTGTGGTTAGTGATTAACCTGGTGTCAGAGTTTTAAAGCCGCCCATGGCCTCTGACTTGGCTTCACATGCCGTCGAGAAATATCTCTCAGGCATGTTGGTTTCCTCACTATGTTTTCCTTCACCGTTTTTGAAGCAAATGATAATTATACAATACGCACATGAATTCGAAAAGTCAGAGGTGCCTGCCTTGGATTCTAACTCGAGACCTATGACTTGGCAGTCTGACGGTCACATCACAAAGCTATCACAAGGTGATTAACAAGTTAGCTTTTGGGTAGAGTAGGAAGGAAACGCTTATTTCTGCTGCCAAGCCACACTTACGATGTTTCGGTTTAAAAATCCGGTCCTGCTTACCAAATTAGGTACTTATATCAAAAAAAAAAAAATATCGTTACGTTGGTCTGTAAGTAGGTACATCTTTCTGAGCTTGTTTTTATTTTACGTTAACAAAGATTTACTAGAAAAAGAAAGATCTCTCGTAAAAGCCAACATTAGATAAAATAAAATTAATTTTCAATTCGGGGTGACGCCGTAGATAGTTAATTCTATCTTGGTCATCCTATTTACTATGAATATCCATGCAAATACTAATTTTACACATTTTTGTTAAAAGTACTGTCTTACTGCTAGGCAAAGGTCTCTTCCAAAGACTTTCACATCTCTCTCTTGTCAATCTAATTCAATCCATCCAATCCGTCCAGTAAAAGACACCTACCAATATATAAAAAAAAGGATAATAAACGTGTTATTGTAATCCTTAGAACGGTCTTTCTTTTGGTGTCCAGCCTTTAATTCTAACAGTTAGCCACGCCAGCGTTTTCTTGGCATACCTACCTGACTCGAGGTTCTTAGGCATCTACTGCGTGACGATCCTGGCTTATATTTGTTCACGTTGTTTATATTTTTTTTATGAATTTGTTATTTATATTATATTATTGATGAATTTGTTAAATTCCCCTCGTCTCCGAAACTACTGATCCTAAAATTCTGAAAAAAAATACAGAGAATGGTTTTTTATTTATAGATTACAGGAAAACCTATAAGAAGTCTATGGTCTTAAAATAACATGGTAAATCTCTCAATATTGTATATACAAACTTACATTTGCTGTTGGAATGTATGGAGAACATGTTTTTCAACTACAATGTTTAGTTTGTTCTTGCGATAAATTCATCCCAATTACGGAACCCTTCTTATGCGCGGTCCAACAGGCACTTGGTCGGTTTTTTGTTACTATTCATGCCAGTAAACGAATTTTCTTTCTTTCCGTCCTTGAGCGTTCGACACATTGAAACGTATTGATAGTCCAACGACTCCATCTATAGCCACATGAAGTACAGCTACGCACCAATCTGATAACCGATGCATATTTTGTAAACATATTGAAAATTGTGTCCGTTTGACCGTGTGAAGACAAAACAATGTTTAGTTCTATTTGAAGTAGGTGTTCAATTGCGGTTTCTTAGTGCTATCAATTGATATGGGACTGGACTACTATAAGGTGGTTATCATTCAGGTTTTTAAAGCGCATAATTAGACCCCACAAAATGACAATAGCCTGAGCTTCAAATAATGGTGATAGAAAAAGGTTGTCTTAAGCCGTTGCAAAATAGGTATGCATAAATTTTAAAAACGCCTTTTCCCTTTGGCTGTTAAAGACAAGCAAAAAACGCTCTTTCATAGAAAAAAAACAATTTTGAAACACTTACCAGAATCGGTGTTTATGGCGTTACAAAGTCAAACCAACTGACATTTTACTCTGATTCGATGAATGGCTCTCTAGGGATAGTCTGGAATGTTAATCCATTTGTTACCCAGTCACGTCAATGGTTCCATAGCAATTTTCAATATTTTGTATGTACCTGTACTCATGGGAATTTCTTTCGTCAAACCAAGGGTTTTGATCAATGTATTCTTCAATAAAATTACTTATATCCTTTTCTAAACATGCCTACGAATCCCGAATTATTGAAAATTCTATTATATCTACAGCAATACATTTTCTAAACATAATAATAAGTAAGAACTGGAGAGTTTTCCCAGAAATCAATGATTATAGGTACTAAGTATCTACTACAGCGGTGTACAGTTTATTTTATGTACGTTACAAGTGGCTCAGCTGACTCAAACTCCGTTTGGGGTGGCCCAACCGGAGTTTGAGTCAGCCGAGCGTCAAACAAGGACAACCGATCGATAGCATTTTTACTATGGCGTGATCCTTTATTCCTTAGCTCAGGTTCAGTAGACTTATTACTAGCTCGTATTTAATCCTGTATTACAACTTTGTAATTTATATGTGGAAGCTTGTAATTAGCAATTGTCAGTTGTTTACTATTTCGTTACCATTTACGTGTATTAGTCTGTAAGCTTTCTTAAAGTTGTAAAAATAATATATATATATATATAAAATATTTTGCTTACAAGCAGAATGGTATGAATGTTTATTTGTTTGTTGAATTGTGAAAAGAGCATTGTCATTTAATAATGATAAACAAAAAATGATATAGATTATCATATATTTAAAAAAAAATTTAGCTTGTTAAAATATCTTTGGAAGGTACTCTAGTGGCAATCGTGTTAACTAAAAAGTAAACTGCTCTAATGGTTGCAAAACTCGTCGCTTCGCCTTATGGCACGTTTTTCAGTTTCAGTAGCCAGACGAGCAATGTTCTATTTCACCATACGGTTAATAGATGGCGCTGATATACTACCTCTAAAGGCCAAATGCAGATGGCGATGCAAGAGAACTCCGGGGCGTAATTCTGATTCGCGGGGAAAAATTCACAGCTTTTTGAGGTTGATATTTAACGAAGTAACATTCATCACGATAGGCAAAGAACATAATTATGTATATATAAGTAGTATTTTCATTACGTGTGTTGGATTTTAACTTATTTGGTAGGGATTGTTTGTTTAATTAACTATACACGTATTTGATTAAGCGTAAAAATATAATAACTTCCTGCATTAATAACGAACAGATCTCATGGATACCTATAGGTACCTAGTTATGCTGGTTTATTGTTGTTATAGGAATGGTTTATTGATTTAAAATATTTCTAGTTATCATTCTTCGCAGGTAACTAATCTTTTACTAAAAACTCTATCTATTGAGTTTTTAGTAAAAGATATATAGAATACTCTTTATTGTTCAATACCAATTAGGTTGAATTTAATCATTTCCCGGAAAATGTCTCGAGCTTACTTGATTACCTACTTCGTCGAAATTTTTCTTAATCTGTGGATTTTCAGATGTTTATTGATATTTCAGCTACATAATTAACTTAACCCAAAGACCGTAACTCAAGAATTTTCTAAAGTAATCAACATCACAGCTTATAAAGCCTGTTTTATTTATTTATTTAGCCTTTTCCGAATAAAGCTTTGTGCAGACTAGCGCGACGCGACACCGATTATTATTATGCCGTGAAGTTTTCTTAGAAATTTTATTGCTCGATTCGTGTCGCGGCGCGGCGTCCCGTTGCGCTGGCTGCACGCCTTTATGGGATAATCTAATTCTTGAAAAACTAAGTGGTGATGAATAACTGCTAATTTCAGTTTGGCATTCCGGATCTAATCAAGGATTATTCAAAGTAATTTAAATACTGATTTTTAATACTTCAAGTAAAAAAATGTAGTGAGGCGGACTTATTGTAATATACTACCAGTCAACCTTTGGTTGATGCATAGATAAACAGTGGTATAGTTTGACAGTTTTTTTTTCCAAATTACAGGTAAATTGAAACCAGCCCCAATCGAATTGTTTCACACTTCGCCTCTTCCGAAGAAAACGATGGAACTGTAGATCGTGGTCCAACTATACCTGAACAGCTGCTAGATCTCAAACGTAGAACGACGTCACGATAACTGGACTGAATGGTAATTAAATAATTGTATTCATGCATACATTGGGCACACCTAGATACCTAATATTAATTCTCCTCAGCTGAGACGTGACACTGAATGATTTAATAGGTATTAGTGGATAAACTTGCCACTTAGAATATGAAGAATACCTAATAGTACATACCTGAATAAATGTTTATCTTATTGAAATGAAATGAAATTGTTTATTCTGTAAATAGCATATTGCAATCACTATTACACGTCATATTAAAAAAAAAAAAAGATAATTTCTGCGTTTCCTATCTGACTATTCGGAGAAGAAAGACCGAAATAAACTCAGAGGTCACAGTCTCAGTCCAGACATAAAGACATAATCTTGGTCAGGCCATAAGAGGACCATGTAGATTAGTGTCTGAAATGGTCTTTCGAGGAAAGAACCACACAGATTTGAGTGGGCCTGTCCAGTCAGTGTCCTGGTATTTAAACTATGATATCGGTCATTTTCATAAAATTTGATATACTCTGTTTTTGATGTACTTTATGTACATACAATAGTATGTACACAAAAGTATATCAAATTTTCAAAAATATATTGTGAGGCTACAGTCAGAATGTTTATTTCTCTGAATTTTTCTCGAAGGGAATCCCTTGGACCTAGGTTGTAAATGGCTCGAACAGCCCTTTTCTGTAGAACAAAGATAGTATTAATGTCCGCACAGGTTCCGCAGAGTCCCATAAGACATAAGACTATGAAAGTAACTAAAATAAACAATTCTGGCTGTATGTACGTCAGTTATCTGTCTAATTTTTTTAATAGCATAGGCGGCCGAACAAGCCTTCCTGACAATTTTTCTATGTGTGGGCCCCATTGTAATTTGCCGTCAATAGTTATTCCAAGAAAAAACTGTTGAGTCCAACTCTATGCCATTAACTTGAGCATTGGTAGTTAGCTGCCTGACATTTGGCGTTGAAAATCTAAGGAGTTTAGTCTTTTTTTCGTTCAAGAGAAGATTTTTTACATTAAACCAATGCACAAATTTAGAGAGTGCATCGTTAACTTGTTCAAAGTTGACTAACTGACGTTTTATTTTAAAAACTCGTTTTTAAAATCAAACATCGTTCATTTTCTCGTAGTGTTTGAAATTATAAATGTCCATTTCCTGAAAATTTCATGTTTGCTTTGGTTAACTATGCTCGATCATAATCGGTCTTATAGACCTGAAGTTCCCTTTTCAGCCAGGCATTGATTCAAGAATGTTGTTAGGTCTTGTGTGAAGTCGGGATACAGCACTAGCTAAATATCTGCTTATAACTATCTACAAGACTATTTTTTAATGCTTATACGATACTTATAGCTTGCTAAAACCCTGGATTTTTGTAACAATCGTATAATCAACTTACAGAATGTTATTTACTGTTATGATGTATTTGTAATAGCATTAGAGAAGTATATGAGTCCTACAATTATAGACACACAACCTTTATAAGTATGATAACTTTTATATGCGTCTGATACAAGCTCCTTAGTCTATAAATCTTGTTTAAAATGTGCTGGCAATGTACTTCGTTGTTGGTTGTAAGTATATTTTCCAAAACTTGTTTTATGTGTTTTTGTTTAGTGTTTGCTTCGTTAATGATCGTTGAAATTAAAAACGTAAGTACAGAATTCATTTATCATAAGTGTTCATTATTACTATTTATGGTAGCATAGTATGTGAGAATGTGAATATAGGGCGTGAAATGATTGGGAAGTAATATTCAATATGTTATTTTTATAAAACTTTTTTTTAAAGCGCCTCTATACAGTGGACGTTACACAATTATTTTGATACATTTATAACAACCTAATTTATCTAATATTCGCCACATTTAAAAATGCTTTTGACTGAGAGCGTGTTAATACTATTATAGGCATAATAGCGCTTATTTAAAATTTAAGAAGAATTATTTGCCTCCATGTAAAAATAAAACAAATAAAGTTATATTGATCTCTTAGCGCTCTAATTTTGTGCTATTAATTTTACAATAATTTCGATTAAGACTTTATTTTTACGATCCTTTATATTTCTATCAGGTGTAAACACACACCCCCTGCACAAAATCACACCTCTCTACCACACATACACACACACGCACGCACACGAACACATATACACTCCACGCTCAAAACTACACAATCCTTTCATACAAACACGCAATCTCACATATCAGTTTTAATTTTAAGTTCTAATTTTTATTTTTTCTTATTTTATTTTTAAGTTGATTTGTTCTAGTTAGTTTTGCTTTTGTCTCGAACTTTTTGGAGGTGGGCGTTAATGACTGCGACACAGTATTATACTAATGCAGTTGTTATCGAACAGAGAGTTTTTGTAAGCAGTTTTTCGTGCCAATAAAGTTTATATTAAAGTTAAATATCTTATTAAGGTATCTCCTAAGAATTTAATTAAATCTTATACTCTCACTAAATGCTACTGCTGGAGCAGAAATTTTACAAAGACTATTAGTCTTGCTACATACACTTATGTCCTACAACTGTCTTATAACTTAATCTTGTAGAGAACTTAGTCATAAGATCAAGTGATCTTGAGTATTACAAGATATCCTTATATATACTACCCAACCAGCAATTTTGTCCTATAACCAAACCTTATATCTCAAAAAAGCTGGGTAAAGAATGTATAAAGGTTTTGGCGGTGATTGATTGTTGTGTAAAAGCGTTTGACAATACATTTTGGCTCTATAAGTTTATACAGCAAAAACGACCTATTAGGAATTGATGTAAAGGTTTACTTCGCGACTTTGTATAGCTGTTATAGTCAGGCGTTATAACAACCTCTAATGTGACTAGTTTACAACGATAGAACTTTGTAACAGTATTTACTGTCGCCCTAATGCGCCTGATTTACGCAATAAAGGTTCTGAACGAACTATAATGGGTCATCATTGTAGTAGAAATGAAAACTCAAGAAGAAGGCGATATTGTGATATTGTGGGTTTTAGATCGTCGTTACGGTACATAGTACTATAGTGGGCACATAAACTCTACAACAGAGTGATTTGGTGATATAGCTGAGTTTCAAATGACATTTATGTAGCTTAAATTGTCATATAAAGGTTTGTTAACGCTCGTTATAGTCGAAGTGATAAACTTATCACAAGACATTTTTTTAGAACAGGATTGATTTTTTATAACTGTTATAGTCTCTCAATTACACAATAGTACTATAACGGGGATCCTTTAGTGTGTTTTTTAGGATATTTTAGTATGTTTATAGTTTGTAGTATGTTTTAAATTTATCTTTTAAAAAGATAAATTTAAAACATAATTACTGTATATAAAGATAGGCTAGCAATGCTTTTAAATGATATATCAGTTTTGTAAAGGCATTTCTATCGCTTTTCTACAACAATATTGACATTTTGATTCAACGTAATGAATGCGACAACTAATATTTTTATAAACTACGAAAAATGGATTTAGAAACTTGGAAAAGATTCATACGCAGTGGGACTTACAGATGAGAAGTGAAAAGACAAAATGAGGAAACAGCAACGTCATCAAGAAGCATTCAAATCACTAATGATAGTCAAAACCAAGTTGAAGACCCAATTAAAGAAAATGTTCCCGTACAAAATACATTTTACGTGAATGAAGAAATGGTGAATTATTTTAATATGGACAATGATTCCAGGTGTGACAGATTGTATTTCAGATTGTTTAAGCTATTATTCAACAGAAGAAAAAAAACTAGCAACTAACTACGAGATGGTGTGAAGAATTGCTGTTAAGAAGAGCTGTTGTTTATAATATTTCGCATGAAGCAATAAAAAGTTTGATTGTACTAATAAAAGATCGAATGCCGAATACATTGCCTGTAGATCCACGAACGCTTATTAATTTGTATTAAAAATCTGTCACTACTCATCCCGTGGGAAATGGACGGTACTGGCATAACGGCTTGACAAAAACATTGAAATGCTATCTACAAATGTGTAAACTTCAAAACAACGTAATGAATGATAGATTATTTCATGTTTCTATATTTTACAGTAAAATAATTGTTTTGTAGTACGAAAATTTTTAGCTAATAGGTAGAATAATCACATAATAACATTCATCAGGGATGTAGTGGTCATAAACAGACATAATACCGCAGCCCCGAAATCAGAAAAACATGAAACTTAATAAAGATATCATATATTTTTTGCGCATGATAATTCATCTTTACCAAGTGCCTTGGTAAAGATGAATTGGTATGTAAACCACAGTTAATACAGTTCGTAAGGAAAATCAGCAATTTTATCACAAAAACTCAAAATATTAATAAATAATAACTAATAAGTATGACTGACGTCTTAGTAGAGCTGATTTATAACCCTATATTTTCTGACGCATCACATTTATGGCACAAGGACAAGCTCAAAAGGAACCCTAATTTTATGTAATGGTGGTTGTAATCTGTCATAACGAGTGCTATAGTAGTGTTCAGGAAGCTGAAAGTAAGTTTATGACTTAAAATTCGTAATTATTTCAGTAGAAGCTCAATAATTCGAGGGGGGCATTCAAATATTTTCGTAAACCTGTACATAGTTTATCAGTAAAATTACAGTCGCACGTAATTTTCCCCATAACGAGACGAATAATTTAATTACGAAACAATATCTAACTCGGATCACCACGACATATTCTTGTATTTTCTTTTTATTATATCTTTTTCTCTTAAAAACATTGAGACACTGCAACGGCGTGAACATGTATTAGGTTGTATGTGCATGTAAAATGAATGAATGATAAAAAGGTACTTTAGTAGCGTTGTGGTGGCTTGTACTCGTATGTCATCGAATAGAGATTGCGTTACTGTATTAGGCCAAAATTGGCATGCCTGACAGTGTAACTATCTGTACTATTCATGGAATTAGTATGAACTATCCTATACTATTATAAATAAATGAGCATTCTTTATTTTCACCAGAGCACAGCTCGGCGGCCCAGGTAGTATAACTTAATCATGTAGTGTGCTAAAAAGCCGTAGTTATAAGAACAAGTGATCTTGAGTATATCAAAGCTTGTGGAATTCTACTATAAGAATGGAAGTCTTTACCAGTACTAGTATAAGTTTTATTAGTTTTGGCAGTCGGTGGACTTTTTTACTAGTTGATAGAGAACAGATAATGATAAATGTTAACCATTGTTCCTGATAATGGAACTTTTCAGTTATTTTAAAGGAACTGTTTTGTAAATCTAAACTTTCGTTGTCAACATCAATATATGATAACGTAAAGGTGAGTATACACTAGAGCATTTTGTTGAGCATTTCCATCTAATGTAACGTTCTTATGAATGGTACAATACAAGCAAAAGCTCAATTTGAAAGAGCATTTCCATGTAATGTAACGTTCCTGCGAACGCTTGACGCTGTGTTCGACATAATGCTCACGGCGAGTGACTATTTACCTGAGGCCCTAGTGTGAGTTTGCAGCCGGCCGGCCTTCACCAGTGACCGGCCAATCGGAGCGCCAAACGCGGTCGATGCGTAAAATCGAGATGGTTAAAAGAAACTCACACTAGGGCCTCTGTAACATTTATTTCTACCTTGCACTCATTGTAACGACCTGCCCTCGGCTCACGCACCTCACTCCGCGTTGCCCGCGCTCATGCCTTTGCTCGATAAAATGTTACACCAATACGCTAATTTAAAAACGGCGAATGCTCGATGTTTTGTTATAATTAAATCCTCTTAAGTCTATACTCACCTTTAAACATACCTATTCAGCTTAGCCATATAGAAAGGGACTTCAAGAAACGCCAATAATAAATTTCAGTAATACAAACCAAACTAAACCTAACGATCTTTGTCCAATTCTACCTATATTAAGAGTCTATAATACTAGTAATTTCTTAGCATGATCCTCCGTTATATCGAAAATACTGCAGTATTATTTTTTTACTGACTATAAGACCAACACTGTACCAATACTTATTGCAAATAAATGATTATGATTATGAAATAAATATATGGTAAAGTTGAGGATTAAGTACTTACTAATTATTGACGAAACCATGTTTCCATAAAATTGTCTCAGCAGATTTTTTTTTATAATGTTACCTCCAAACCGAATAACAAACCGCTAGTATTAAAAAAATACTTCAAATTAGATCATGAAACTTTGCATAATAACTGAACTAAATATAAAGCAGATTGATTCTAGGTTTTTTTTTTAATTTCCATTATTTTCACCGTAAAAAGAATTTACCTAAACTATTGGAACAATTTTTTTTTTGTATTGGAATTTATCAAATACCTTCTCCCGGAGCGGGAGGGCGTGTCAGACTCTTACTGACTAAAACCCACCCATGTTCCTTCAGTTGCCTGTACGTTGCCTGGCCCCTGGCAACGTACAGGCAACTGAAGGAACATGCCACGGTATGCCTTTCAGACTTTCCCGCAACCCCGACAGGCATCGGTCCTATCGGACCCCTTCAGTTGCTGACATCTCTTTGAGGCGCGCGTGGGACACAACGCACCGTCGACCCAGGCCTGGTCCTTATCGGACGGAGAGCTACCGTCCGCAAGCCCGTGCCTACTGTGGCCGGGAATCGGCCTGCGATTCCCGACGCCCAGGACGTCTCCTGCGGCGGCTAGAGGCTTGAGGGCATGAAATTTGCCTCTCCCTCACGCGTTCTGCCTCCTCCTTCGCGAGCATTACTGCTTCGCAGAAGGAGGTGACGGCCTCCCATTCCCTCTCGCTCCGTACCATGGCCTGGACCAGGGCCGGACGCGAGAGATCCCCGCCACCGATCGCCTCCACGAGGACACAGCGATGCTCTGCCCAAGCCGGGCAGATCTCCACCGTATGCTCCACCGTGTCTTTCGGGCAATCCACGCAGTGATGACACCCGGGCGTTTCCTCCCACCTGATACGAAACAGGAACATCCCGAAACAACCATGTCCGGTGAGGACCTGCGTCAGGCGGAAGGTGAGGAAGCCGTGGCGTCTCTCTAGCCACTCCTCAAAGACTCCTCAACTACTTATAACAACTATTGGCGCCTTGGAGCCTTATCCCCGCCGCACAGCGCTCTCACTCAGCCCGCGAGCAGTAGTATATCCGAGCGAGATAAAGAGTGAGTTTGAGCTGAGGTATAGACTAAGGCCCATATAACAGAAACTCACTCAAAAGAGCAGACTCAAGCATTACTTAAAACTAGTTTTAGCCAATGAAAAGGCTTTAAACGAGTTTTAAGTAATGCTTGAGTCTTGAGTGAGGTTCTGAAATATGGGTCTAAGACTCTTAATGCATGTAATGAAATCTAGAGAAACAGTTGCAAATAAATCATCATCGAGTAAAGACGTTTGTTTGTTTTTCTCAAGAGCCCCGCCCGTATCAATTTCGCGGTCTAAAAACAGAAAATTCTAGATTTTTCAGCGCAAATTTCTAAATAACCTTAAGATATCTGTTTTCTTATCTTATAAGCCGATGTGATCGCGAGAAACAGTCAGTCTGCTGCGTCAAATAACAAAAGCTCCTCGGTTCGGAACTCTGTAATCCACAGGGACCTGCGTGTCGAGAGCTTTGAAGATTTCAGCACCAATCTGACGCGGAGGATGTTCGCCCGTGCCAATATCTCTGAACTGCACCACATCAAAGACATAGCACCATGGCACGCGCGCCCTCCTGACTACAAGCGATTCCCGCGCGACACCATCGCAGACAACCGGATTGACCCTTCTGAGTAAGTCGCTCTAAGACTACACGCGGCTTACCCATGACAAATAGAACTCCACACTCGCTACACGACGCCCACCACGCGCAAAGCGACTTAGGTTAATATAAGCGTCACGCGCGGCTCACACACACATGACTCCACATTCTCAGAAAAACCCAAAAGTACCACACGAGCGACGCACACACAACTCAAGTCGCTCGACACACACTACAACGCTCCGTGCCCCGCAGCGCTACTGGCTAGACCTTCGCTGTGGGGAGCGGGGAAGACTCCCACTGGGGGGAGCGTCAAACAAAACCGAAGCCCTCGTTGCTAGACCGGCCTTTGCTGGGCCTTCCCTAGGGAACTAGGGATCTCACCCGGCAGGGGCCAGGTCGCATGGGCACCGAGAAACACTTCAGGCGCTCCCTCAGATACACCCCAGAAGCACACCCCAATGCGCTGAGGGGAGGTAAGCCCCTCAGCGAACAGGTGTGCAAGAAAGCACTCCCACCCCTTCCTAGGAGGGGGAAGGAAACCCAATGACCGGCCGGATTTCGTGGGCCGAGAGAAAAATCCCTCGGGCATGGGGCCAAAAAAGCCCCAAAACCGATTCCTTGCGCCCCCTATGGGGGCGCAGAGACGACTTAGACAGAGACGATCAGTCGCGCCCAAGGGCTTCTCGACGACGGATCTGTGTCGCCCGTGACTTTCGCCACTCCCGACGTAACTGGCGTATAGCTCGTAATTTTGTACCACGCCTAACCAGTTTTGAGGCTGTGAGTATATATTTTTTTTTGCATTGTGAGGCATTTGTGATTTGCTAATTTATTCATACGTATTTATGTATTTTTGAATTGTACTATTATTAGTAAAATAAAATTGTTTTTTTTAGAAAATGGGTTGAAAAAGTGAATTTTATTATCACGGAAAAATAAACGTTAAAAAGAAAAAGTTGAAAAAAACACGGAAGGCAGTTCTTATGTAAATAATAAGTGTTGCCATCATCTTACTTAATTAAGAAATTTTTTGTAATTTACTATTATTTCTGTAATCTAAAAATTTGTTATTTATATTTGTAAAGAATTAAATAGGCAGAAATCCACCGAAAATCAAATATTACCTGGAACATCATCGATGAGCGAAATGGATCGGGAGACAAGTGAGGGAGTAGGAGGTTTCACCTAGCAATAAGAGAGTAAGAAATTAAAAAGATCATTTTGGATATCTTCTGTACCAAAGATAGCCGTGACAGCAGATGCGAGTTGCTATAAACTCGTGCCTGTATAGACGGTTGATATAATAAAGAAACTAAAAAAGTATTTTGTATTTTTTTTAATACACGTGTAATGAAAAAAATAATTAAAGGAAATGATAAATTTTAATTAGAAAAGGGTGATCTGAAGTAAGGTACTTTCTCTACTATTCCGCTCGGTTTTTCCACATTGTATAGAATTAAATTTGGTAGCTTTATAGTACGACAAGTTGGCTCGCTAAACTATACTCTCATGATGGTCTGCGGTCTTATAGCAACGGATATAATTCTACAAAGGAGTATTGAAGCGCACCGTTATCTAAATAATCTATATATATAATATCTAAATAATACAGGAGTACAATAACACGTGTAATTATTTTCAGCTCGTCACACTTTATACTTTGCTTTTAATATAGTGTACGCCGTACATAGGTAACGGTGTTATTATAGGGTATACATAAACATAACACGTCCTAATCACAATAAATCCATCCAGTATTACGGAAAATAGTAAGTAAAACTATGGAGTGCTGATAATAGCGGTAACGGACCAAGATTTTTGTTCCCGCTGCACCGTGCGACGACGCACACTACGATTGTCAGCGATAGTTCGAACGCACACAGACACACTGTGCTCCGGTAGTTACCTAAACTAGTGGCGCGCCGAAATTGATAGGGGCTCTTAAACACTGTTCCAAGAAAGTGAACCTTAAGTACATAGACAGTCTTCATATATTAAGTATTACACATCACAAAGCTATTTGAAGTTCTTGAGTAGGTTGCTGGTATGCCGTACCGTACCGTACACATACGCATGTATGTGTACGGTACTTAATATCACGCTATGACATTATAGCGTTGAACAATAAAGAAAAATGCCGTTATTCTGAATGTCAGACAAAACATAAGATTGGAACATAGCTTACCCTCATTTGTTAACAAAATGGTTCCGATTTATTTTCCTTTTGTGATCTTGTTTATAGATAGTTTCATCTATTGAGAATATGAAGCACAAGTATAATACGAATGTGTGTTATGAAATATTGGACTAGCTGGACCGTATCAGAGGGATGACTGCGGGAAGATTGTGTTCCCAACGAAACTGTATTATAGACGGATTTAACGGGTCAAACCGCATCGTTTTTTCTTATCTTTTTGAAAGCCAGGGAACATCCGTAATACTCTTCTCGTGTGTGTTACAATGTATTATAATGTTTTTATAAAAATACGCTTCCTTATATTTTGCTATAGGTACCGGCTATCTTCAAATTTTATGAACGTAGGTAGGAATGTTCATAGGAGCTCGTAAATAAAAAGTAAGTCGTGTTGTAATCTAAATCATGTAACTCCGCCTCTTCTTCGTCCGTGTCTCAAGAGACGACTTGACTTATGGATTAGGATTTAACTGGCAAAGTTACAGTTACAAGTTACTTAAGTGTAACTAGCGTACCCTGGAATAAGCATAATTTGCCGATAAGTACACTACTACTTATAGTGTTCCCACTCTTGGGACGGTAATCCACCACGCAGACCCAGCACGGGTTGATGAATGTCACACGTCGTCAAACGTTTGGTTCTAGGACATGCCTGTTTCCTCACGATGTTTTTCACCGGGTACCATTGCTCTACTGGCCCCCACTGCTCTAGCTTATTTTTCTACAACGGCTTGCAATGCTTTCACATACTTACCTTCTTAGCTTGTTGTGACGAAAAGCCAGCGAAATGCTAGTGTAATGGACCCTAATTTTGATAACAGTCGTCGGACAACTCGGATCCCTTTCTTTCACGAGTTACGAAAGTCGTAGGCCAGCCCCACTTAAAACTATACACAACAATACATGCAGATCATAGAACCTAATCCCATTTTGAAGTCTTAAAATAAATCTTAAACTTTGTAAGTATATACCTACCTTTGGTTTATAGGCGGTTAAAGATTAAAATTCTGCAAGAAGAATGATACTAAAGTACCTATATATCCTACATATCTTTCGTTCTAAATATGTATAAAAAATTCGTTAGCAGAGGAAACGTACTAGATGGAGATACTCACTCTCTCAATTATTAGTGTTCATGAAATGAGACAAAGCTCTACTGATTTGCGCTACGCTACGTAATGACTTTACGCAAAGTGGATGTACCGCAATAAGCTTTGAAATTGTTGGGATGACGAATAAACTTACACAAACGTATAGAAACTATAGGTACAAACCAACATAATCATACCAGTATTATATTATAACGTTTAGTTGGTAGTACATTGCGGAATATTGCGAAATTCTATGCATACCTACCTACTATCTCGTATTTGCTGTTAACAAATTTTAGCTTTACAACTCTCGTATACAAAACGTGCTTCCCAGATAAAAGCGTAAAGATTAATTGTGATCCTTATTCCCTTGTACGGGACCAAAACTTAATTTTCTTTCTTAACTTGCCTACAACAGAGCGCTGGATTAAATCCGTCTGAACTCTCAGAGCTGGTTGCACCAAAACTTAATATAGCTTTAAACAGTCGTTTAACAACACCCAAAAAGAGCTTGTTACGCAATTAACAACTCAACTTAAACTCTCTGGTTGCATTGACAGACGTGAACAATAAAAAATACTTTCGTTTTTTTGTAATCATTAAGTTAATTGCTACTAAAGTAGTTCAATTATGTGCTATCCACCCTCCGGATTTATTAAGGTGGATTAAATGAACTCTTCACTTATTACTTAAGTACTTAACCTAATTAAAAACTAAATGTTATTCTCTCAAAAATTTTAATTTAACCCAGCTTTCGTGATTTTTACGACACGGGTTTCATTAGGCATTTTTACAAAATATTTTATGGACGCAATAAAAAACTCAACAGTTTTGGTTTTATTTTAAGGGTCTCTTTGAAGTTGAACTGGTAAAAAAATACAATCGCGAGTCTTGAAAACTTACTCCTGATTACTTCGATCCCTGAGGAGTTTCGCAAAATCCCATCTTATCCCTTGCCTAAGACCTGAAAGCCACCATGCAAAATCGATAGCCGGGCCCTATTCTGTAACTTTTATTCAGCAAATTGACACGAAACTCCTCCGAACTTGAAAATTAATGGTAAATTCGACATTCAGCTTGATGTAGTATGAAAGAAGTTAACGAATCAGAATTAATTTTGCTCGAGTAAGGACAAAAATTCATGTCGGAAAACATCTCAGTCTTCCTTATATTCTTTTATGAAATTTATTTATTCGTAAATTATGTCAGGAGCATTTTAAATCCCCAATTTGCATTATTGGAAGCAAACCAGGCTGCTATGGGCTTTGAAGTAGTTTCAATTATTATATAGGGCAGAAATAAATACGTCCATAATGATATGCTTGTAAATTTCGCGTTTTTTTTTTCGATTTTTTATTCATATTCTTTATGGCAACTCTTCAGGTCATATCCGAATAATAAAAAATATTTGGCCTTGGTCTTAAGAGCGTTTATACTGAAAGTAGGCAACCTCGCAAATGTGATTAATTTGGCAATACTACTGTATTGAAATAAGAAATATGGCTAACTAGTAACCTAAAATATTGATTGTAAAATGCAATAATAAATATCGTTACACCGAATATTTAATTTTAGATGTAAAAAAAGTATTTGGATACTTTCCAAATGCCTTTTTTACACTTAAATCGGTTACAACATCAAATTCAGTGTTATAATTGCAATTCAAGTTCACAAGTTAGCCGTATTTCTTATTTCCATATAGTAATATTGCCAAATTAATCAAAACAGCGAAATATTTGACAGCTATTTGCCCACTTTAAGGGACGCGCGAAAACTGATTCGCTGTTACAATGTATATAGATAGCAAAAAAAACATTCTACTTATTATAACGTCAGGTAGGTATATTGACACGCCACTATTGCGGCGATAAGTCCCCTCTTTGAGGAGTGGCTAGAGAGGCGCCACGGCGTCCTCACCTTCCGCCTAACGCAGGTCCTCACCGGACACGGTTGTTTCGGGAGGTTCCTGTTCCGTATCAGGCGGGAGGAAACGCCCGGGTGTCATCACTGCGTGGATCGCCCGGAGGACACGGTTGAGCATACGGTGGAGGTCTGTCCGGCTTGGGCAGAGCATCGCCGTGTCCTCGTGGAGGCGATCAGCGGCGGGGATCTCTCGCGTCCGGCCCTAGTCCAGGCCATGGTACGGAGCGAGAGGGCATGGGAGGCCGTCACCTCCTTCTGCGAAGCAGTAATGCTCGCGAAGGAGGAGGCAGAACGCGTGAGGGAGAGGCAAATTTCGCGCCCTCACGCCCCTAGCCGCCGCAGGAGACGCCCTGGGCGTCGGGAATCGCAGGCCGATTCCCGGCCACCGTAGGCGCGGGCTTGCGGACGGTGAGCAATGGGTAGCTCGCCGTCCGATAAGGACCAGGCCCGGGTCGACGGCGCGTTGTGTTCCACGCGCGCCTCAAAGAGATGTCAGCACAACGGAAGGGGTCCGATAGGACCGATGCCTGCCGGGGTTGCGGGAAAGTCCGAAAGGGATACCGTGGCCCCTGGCAACGTAAAGGCAACGGAAGGAACACGGGTGGGTTTTAGTCAGTAAGAGTCTGACACGCCCTCCCGCTCCACCCAGAGCGGGAGAAGTTATTTGATAATTTCCCACCCAAAAAAAAAAAAAAAAAAAAAAAAAAAAAAAAAAAAAAAAAAAAAAAAAGGTAGGTATATTGATAATAAAATTGTATCTGATAAATGCTCGGAAATAAGCTCTATTTAGATATTAGATTTCCTTGTGGAAATTACCTACCGCTCAAGGCAACAGATACAGCTCTCAAGCTCTGCATCTGATGCCCTCCTAAACTTTTGAGCTTCGTGACTGCTGTGATAATTTTGATTCATAAAACGGTATCAAGTTCACGTTATATTCCTCGAATCGATCGTTCAGCAACATTTGGTTAATAGGGATGTTGACTAAAACATTTTGTTTTCGTCCGTCATGTAGATTATTACAAAATATTAGGTCTTTACCTATGAAATTGCCGTTCTGCAGTACTGGCCATTTCAAATCAAAATTATTTTTGTTTGGCTAAGAATTCTAATTTCAAATTAATTTTATTTTAAAAACATGTTTTTTTTTTCCAAAAGTAGTCATTTGTTTATTGATTAGTGTTACATTTTCATCGCATTTTAATCTTTTTCGTCATCATTGATACGTTAAAAATTCGAGTAATTATGGAATATGAGTACCGTCGTGGCAGCAACGCGGCACAAGCGGCACGCAACATCAACGACGTTTACGGAGCTAACACTACAAACCAACGCACCACCTGTTATTGGTTTGCTCGCTTCCGTTCTTTAAATTTCGACCTGAAAAATGAACCTCGCGGTCGTCCGAAGACTTTGGTCGACAATGACGAATTAAAGGCGATTGTGGAAGCTGATGATACACAATCTACGGCTGAATTAGCAGCAGCTTTCGACGTTAGCGTCAAAACAATATTGGTCCATTTGCGTCAAATTGGCAAGGTAAAAAAGCTTGACAAATGGGTGCCCCACGAACTCAATGATCGCCAGCGCGAAGTACGCGTCGAGACGTGCCTTGCACTGCTCAACAGACACACAAATGAAGGAATTTTGAACCGCATTGTTACCTGCGATGAATAATGGATTCTGTTTGATAACCGCAAGCGCTCAGCAAGTTGGTTGGATCCTGGTTCAGCACCTAAACAATGCCCTAAACGAAAACTTACCCCTAGAAAAGTGATGGTCACTGTTTGGTGGTCTAGCGCCGGTGTGATTCATCACAGCTTCTTACCAAACGGGGTGAGCATTACAATGTTTTTAGAATGCTCTTGAGACTGCCCCGGTTCTGTAGTGCGTCAGAGATGTTTACGCAGAACCGTACTGACGGCTTCCACGCAATTATGCGGAAGAAAATAGCGTCGGTGGCATCTAGAACCCGGGCCAGTGGCAACAGCATTCTGGAAACAGTGTCTGAGAACGTGTTTTCCCCTTTTATGAGGCATTTTGTGGAGAGGATGACCGCTTGAGAAACTGGTTTCGTCTTCTTTACAAAGTGTCTCATACCCAAAATGTAATAATAATAATAATAATTTAATTTATGTATATACTATCACTAGGTATAAGGTACTTTACCTCTCTGTGTGTGTCTTTGATCTCTGTTATCTGATTATTTGAAAATAAATTAAATTAAATTAAATTAAATTACTGCAGATGTGTACTGTGAAGAACTGAACACAATGATGGAGAAGCTGGCACATCTCCAACCAGCATTGGTCAATCGCTCGTCTCCGCTGCTCCTGCACGACAACGCGCGACCTCATACTGCACAGCAGACGGTCTCCAAGTTGCAAGAACTGGGGTTGGAAGCTCTCCGTCATCCGCCCTACTCACCAGACCTTGCGCCTACAGACTACTACTTTTTCCAGAATTTGGATAACTTCTTGACGGGAAAAAAATTCAATACCCGAGAGGCAGTACAAAATGCCTTTGAAGAATTTGTTGCCTCCCGTCCAGCTGATTTCTTTAAGAAGGGCATCAATGAACTGCCAACTGCCACTGCTGCTAAACTGCGTTGGCAAAGATGCATTGATTGCATGGGTGATTACTTCGATTAATACAAATAAAAAATACATGAAAAAAATTCGTTTAAATTTTTTTATCAAAATTTTTTAATAGCAATTTCATAGGTAAAGACCTATTATAAGACACTTATTTTTTCTTTTTTTACGTAATCAAAAGATTACGGCAATACATTGAGTATGCAATACATTAAAATGTGGCCTGACGTCACTCCCGGTAGATTTTATACTGACTTGTGTCGTAGCGAGCCCCCACTCCCCAACTTTAATGCGTTTTATCTAATCCAATTTTTTATAAATATGATAAGGCAAAAAATACGTGTCTAATATTTTTTTGTTATCTGACTGACGGACTAAATACTCGTAGTTTTATTTTTTTTTCCCCAGTACGCTATTATTTGAGTCTTATCTCAATTTGTTGAGCCAAGCTACACCGAGGAACTATCTGCTAAAGTTTATATAAACAA
This sequence comes from Xanthia icteritia, assembly GCA_949128155.2. Classification (NCBI taxonomy): domain Eukaryota; kingdom Metazoa; phylum Arthropoda; class Insecta; order Lepidoptera; family Noctuidae; genus Xanthia; species Xanthia icteritia. The sequence continues at coordinate 12,704,493 of OX421930.2, forward strand.
ACAGTACTAAAAAAAATAAAAGATTGAACGCCCTGTTATACACACACGATATGGAATAGAGGTCACGAGAGCCGCAGAATAGAATGGAATCTAATCTCGAGTAATGAAATTCTAATCTCCATGTGGCACAAAGCAATATTCTACCTGAAAGCTTTATTGTTTTGTATTGCATTTAGTGTAGTAAAACAAAGGTACGGGATAGATTTGTTTTTAGAAATATTTAATAATAAAGGCTTTTGTATGAGGACAGAAAAAATGAGTGACACATATCCACTTATTAAGGTTGGCTCCCCGTAAAGTTTTTTTTTACTGTCAGAAATATAGCTGTGGTCAATTGGCATAAAGTGAGAGCACCGAAAAATTTGATATTTATTAAAAGCTTTGGATTCCGCCTTCACACTCATTTTATATTTCATAGGCTGGACGCTTGGAACCTCGCGACTGATGATGTTACACGTACCTAATTATTGTAACGTTAAACACAAGAAAATTGTTGAAATTACTTACCTAGTTTACGTCTTCTGAAAATTGCATTTCAGCTCTTTATTCAATCTTGAAAGCTAATAATCAAATATGGATTTCTATTTGAACCTACCTATTTGTTCCTTTTTTATACCGCGTCAAACCAGCCGTCGAATTGATTTTCAACAATAATTAACATTATGCATCTAGCATAGGTACGTAACGTGTTGATTACGTACTGTTTGCCGATTCTTGATTAATGCATTAGGTATTAAATACAACTGAATTAAGCATATCGCTCACCAAAACCCTACAAATTACTAATATTCAACAGCCTAGCTTGACCAGTCCACACGGTTTAGTTTACATTTAAAATGTATGCATTCAGTTGAAATTGTTACAATTTACGATGAAGTAGTGTATAATACGCAATCAGGATCGCTTTAACCGGACCCGTTTGAATGGGGAGGCAACGAGCGTGATTTTGTGCCACTATGACTGTGCTAGTTAGGGATAAAACTGTATTAAAATTTGCAAAGTTAACCGCTGAGGTGAATATTATATGAAGCATCACTATACGAATGAATTCCCGCATTCGATCGAGGGCATCGTTTTATGTTTCCATGAAAATAAAACTATGCCGGAAATGGAAAACGAGTGGTCATCTGTAATGGAATTTCTAAGTTATTGACTTTCGCATCACGTTATCAATACAGTCCGTGTGGGATTTACTTCTTGAGGCTATATGGCATCAAGTCAAAACCATCGTTCGTGCAGCGTTCCGTATAGTATGTTCACTGTTCAGTCATGAAGCTTTGTGAAATTTTACCATAGGCTCCCCGGTTTCCGTTCAAATGCATCCTCGATAGCGTGACTGTTAGCTCTCACAGCAGCCGCCACGTCGTCGAGTGCCCCTTTGCCCTCCCATGGGCTCTCTCACCACAACTAGGTCACCCAATACATTCCCTATGCAGTCCTTTAGTTTGTTCTCGACACAGCTACTTGTCTTCATACTCCTTTCTCTTTGGAAGGGTTGATTCTGAACCTTAATACTTCATCTTTGTAGGGACATCTACACGAGTGTTAGAATTAAAATCTACAATTATTTTCTGCATGTTACATTAATTTGCTTGTCTTAAACTTTCCCACTTACATTAGCATTACAAAAAGTAGGTAGGTAGGTAGGTTTTCAAATGATCCCTCAGCCAGCATTGTGTATACTGGATGATTACTTCTACTTAAATTACCTCCATTGTTGTTCGTTGTAGTTAGGGAGTTTGTTCCGCGGGTCGATCCCAATTAGATTACCGTTCCTATCTCGGTAAAACCTATTTCCAACATGTTTACAATCTTCTGTACGTCAGTTAAGAAACTCAACCGTGTGACTAACTGAGTTGGGAACTTGCCGTCATGAACAAAATCTAAGTGAATTTGTCAAACCCGACTGTATAATAAGCTTTCAACAAAGTTGCTTAGCAATCTATGTAAGCATACTTATACGTTGATGTTCCTTTATATTTTCTAACTATAATGTCAACCTAATCGTGTTTTGTTGCCGGCTTGAGCTGATTTTCCTCATGAAATCTTCTTTTCATAAAGTAACATAAAGATGGGTAAGAGGGGTTTAGTAGTAAAAACGATTGAAGGTATAATAACAATGGTTGTGGGTGTAAATAAATGATTTAAAGCTGCTCATCCAAATAAATATTGCGCAGGTAAAACGATGTTCCTATGTTCATTTTATTCCGGATTTTCAGAATTTGTAACCAGTAGACAAGAAGGTGCCGAAATATAAAGGTGGTAAGATTTTGGCTGCTGGGGAATTTATTGCGTCACTTCTTATTCCCAGCTAAAGCACTAGGAAGTGGTGAAGGGCGGGCGTTTTGGGGGACTGTCTGATGTGGCCTGATGGCGTCACATTTCGGCGCTTTATACATTTTAAGAACAGAAGAGAAGACAAAAATACAATTAGTTTTGTGAGCGCGGGAAGAACAAAGGCAAATAATAGATACAATAACATTTAATTGGAAAAATGTTAAGACGTCGGTGAACTGTGTGCATGCACTGTGTAAAACAGCTGATATTGTTTTGTTACAAGAAACATGTCTTTAAACCCACATGATTGTGTGTGTGCCTAATTGGTGTACTAACATAGATTTTAAGTAATTTGTAATACTAACACGCTATGGACCTGAACCCTGATAATAAAGTTTATATTATATTATGTAATATTATTTAATTTTGACGAAAATTCCTGGATTCTCAGCTTCTTTTGAACAACTTTTTTTTTAATTTTGATTTAGGGGTACTATTTCTATAGCACAGACAAGTCAAATCGCGTCGCCCACCAGAAGAGTCACAAACTCGACATCAATTTATAAATAGAGAGCAAAATTTCCGCGGAAAGTCGCTATCCGATTACCTTGGGGATGTATTCTAAACGCGTCGATTTCTGGCATTTTTAAGTTATAAGCTGAAAGCGACGACATGTAGGTAAGGATAGGTGTCAGTAAAAAGCCTACTTTATGTTCTTAGTGCAGCAATCGATAAATGGATTGGGTTGATGAATAAAAATAGCACCTCATACATTATTTCAGTGGTATAACAGTGAAATTTGATGCCAATCTATATTATTTCTTCAATATTTCAACTCTAGGTATTTATACTTATAACTTTGTGGCTCTACCTTGGGTGCGATACGCCTACCTACTGCTGAACATAATACCTATATTCCTCCATGTGCTCGCAAACTACTCACACTTAATATGTAGGTAGGAACCATATAAAAATATTTAATTGATTAAATTACACTAAAATCCGACATTTTGCAACTTGCTCTTAACAATAATTTAATACTCCCGTCGCGAGTAGATATACAATTTTACAGCAACGTTACAATTTTTTCCCGATATCAGTGCAGTCGTTCAATTTTCTCTCGATCGCTATCTTTCTCAATTTGCGAACGGCGTGGAGCGAAATCGCTTCCCGCGCGATAATCGACAGGCGACAGCGATCCGACATGGAGAGACTCTGATTTATGGAGCAATATTTAAGAAGGGAGACGATGCTCGACGCCGCAAGGTTCAAAACAAACGCTTTGTAATAACCTTTTTAAACGCCAGAGTTATAGGGTAAATCAGCATATCAAGAAAATTCGGGGAAACATTTTTTCTTTATTTGCATCCCGCATAATACTGATGTCTGTCCCGCATTTTAAGAGCAAAAGCAGATTTGTTGGTAAATACAATATTTTCGTTCGACTACAATGTTTCGTCTTGTTGGTTTTTTCTATCGACGTCGATTTATTGGATTTCCTATTTCCTTTATCGTCTTTATTTTGAAAATATTTATATCTGACCGAAAGCTAAGAGCCATTACGATACATAGCTTATAATAAAAATTTGCACTAATTACCAAATCACATTAATGGTTTGGCAACATTCCACTTAAATAGAACACAATTGTAATTTGCATGTGTTAGTAGAATTCGGGTATTGAACATGCAAAATAGCTTTTTACTAAACTATAATCATAATACGAATTCGGACAGTTCGTACCTACTCGATAAACAATGTTGTCGTTCTACAAAACCGAAAATACAATATCAACACATTTCGAGCATATAATATTCAGGTCAAAAATAACTTTCCACTTCAAACCGTTCTTCAGGCTATGCCCTTAGCCTGAGTCCTTAGACCTGAAATACACCCAATAGTCAGAAGCACCATTTCAAAACTTTTCTTATATATTACGTACCTTTTCATTCCTAATCCTGTCTATTCGTGTGACCCTCATTTCGGCTGAGTGGAGATATTTCTCATCGACGTATATCATCGGCCATCATTGTGAGATGGACAATATGATAGCTCTTTATAATAGTCTTGCACGAAAGACTTGCCATTATACTCGGGTTTAGGACATGACTCAGACATATTGTGACTTTTTGTTACAACAGTGGATTTTCATCGCACAGAGAGATAAACTATTTTGACGAAAATAAACAGACAACTTTCGAAGATTTATTTTTATACTTACATTATTTTTGCTTGAAACAGGAATTTTCTTTGAGAATCGGAGACCAGTCGAGATTATTTCAGGCATACATTTTCAAATTTAAATACAGATCTTTATGGTGTCCAAGATACCGGCTGTGCCTAGTTTGGGACCAACGATACCTCCATATTGTAATTTTAAATGTTGAAATAAACGATTTTACTTTACTTAAGGTAAAGTAAAATCGTTTATTTGAATAGTAAGAATTAAATTAATGTAGTATAATATGCCCTATAGTTCACTTATACCGGCAATTATAAGTCAGTTTCGGTAAGCCTTGATTGATGTATCAAATGAACTTCGCTCCCGACAATGAGCGCCGCTGAAACTGCTTGAAACATTGGGAAATATACGGTACAAAGTTGAATAAAGCGCAATATCATGGATCTGCACAGGGTTCAAACCTTTCCATGTAACAAAAGATTATCATCACAATCATAAACATTACACAATGACGTCCTAGATAGAATTTTTTGGTAAAATTATATGTAGATATTAACGCAAACAATGTAGGTAGTCTCATGCTAAAAATAAGCCCTATGGGCTGGTGTATCATTATTAATTACATCAATTATCAATTAACTACCAGCGTCCATAGCTGCTATAATATATATCGGTACGATTCGTAGAATATCAACTTCTAAACGACAATCACGGACGAAGTGGCCTAATTACAATTATTAATGACTAGTTCCCCAATAACTTTGCTGTTAACGATTCATCAAATATTCATTAATCAAGTTACCGTAACATGTAAGTTTAATGTTATAGCGAACCAAAATGTGTGTGCATGTCGCGCATAAATTGAGAATTGTTCCGAAAAGGTAAATGTTTCATCTCGTAAAGTAGCCGTACGCTCACATTGTAATGTTAAACACTTTTTAGTTAATTACGGCAGCCCTAACGGTTGAGTGAGCAATTTCGTAGGCGCAGCAGTGACGTCAGACCTGTATATCCCGGTTTAATCAGTGTTACGAATTGCTTTCTCTACGATAAGGTAACTTATCGACAAGTAGCTCTATCGAGAGTTTGACAATAGAAATATCCATCTAATAAAAGCGTTCCGCTCCGACGCGCCGCCTTTGATTTTAGTAAATTAATGACCTATAAATGTGAGGTTGACTTCGATGTGGGAGAAGTTATTTTAATGTTTTAGAGTCTCTCGAGTCACCTTTGTTGAAACGAAATGATCACCTTTGTTGTTACGATACAGGAAATATGCCTCGTGTGAGGCAAAAACTAACAAATCCGGCCACATGAATATGACTTGACATTTAGGATATATCACTCTAAAACGAACGCACCTGAGATTTTCACAAACCCAGGACTAACGAAACATTCTTGGTCCGGTTTTAATGCTGTCATTTGGACAGGCGGAAAGGTCCACTTTTTGCATTGGGGTTTTTTGTGCTAAATAATGTGACATTAATAAGTCTCACCTCCCTTTAAAGGGAGATGTCACGGACGTATTTGGGTCAGCTCTTACATTCATGTTGCTTTGATAAATAATTAGGGTCCTGTGACAAAAAATCCTGAACAATGAAACCTTTATGCAACTCAGTGATGTCCGTCTGTTCGTTGCGCACAGTTAAACATAACGTCCCTAAGGTTTTGTGACAATATATCATGGAACTGAATAAATTCCTCATCATACAGTTAGAACCAGCGTTAAGTTTTTGCTAAGTTCAGCCGTGTTATCGGTACCCCAAAAAAGTGTGTGCTTAGTATTGTTGGTGTGTGATTTTATTTATTTATTATTATTTATTTATTTATTTATTTTTTTGTCTCGCTCTTGACCGCTTTTTATTTAAATTGGGACTACGTACTGGTTCCCGCACGAAATGTGACCCATTTATAATGCATGTAGATATAAGACTAACCAACTTACGGTACAAGCGAGTAAAAAATAATTCCGACTGGCTGCATTTTGTACAATATTTCTGAAAAGAAATATTTTGCCACACCTACATAATTTTACTGTAACTATTTAAAAGTCAAACAGCTTAAACAAAAGAATCGTGAGGAAACCTGGACTTATAGTTAATATAAGTCTGTAGTCAAAAACCCGTCTTGAGCAAGCGTGGTGATCAATGTTCGTGACTTCTCTGAATGAGAAGAGGCCTTTGCCCTGCAGTGGAACCAAAATAGACTGGTATTATTTATTTAAAAGTATGAAACCCAGATAAAGAGAAAACAGATAACATAACCATAATCAACTAAAGTATTCCGAAAACCAACGTGTAAACTCCATGGAATAAAACTGAATGTTACGCCAGCTTTGATACAGTCCCACCGCACATTTGAATAATAGACTATACCCACAAATATATGTATGTATATCTACAAGGTACACAATTCAAACGCGCAAGTAAGCACAGTGTATAAAGCAGAATCGAAATGTTCGCGGGAAATTTTCCTCAACACACAGCCTTTATTTGCATTGGAGCGAAAATATTTAATCAGGCGTATAATCTTAGCGTACCGTACGCTTTTGTGGTACATACACAGTGTTTTGTGTAAGTACGGAACTCTAGATTTTTTTCATATTTTTTAATTTTTTTGAGAGCTTAATAAAATATTGTTGGAAACCAACATTTATTTTTTATTTTTCCGAAACAAATCTTTTTCAATGGACCATTCTTTGCACTTTTATTTAGTGTATTATTGAAACAAACACGGTTTATTATCTTCCAGGTATTGTAAGAGAAATTAGTGTATTACTAATATTGCAGAGGTGAGCGATACCTACTTATAGGGTTACCTCCGCAGCATTTTTAAATTCCAATCTATAATTTCTGAGTCATACAATAAGCTAGGATAACTTAGAGTTTGCTTATCAAGTTTTGACCACCTTAATTAAAGCAATGGACTCATCCCAGTGCAGTCGACTAAGCCAATTATTTCACACAACGAACACCGTAGCCAATTCCGTGTTACAATCAAACTTATAACACCCCTCTTTATACGTCCGGGGTTAATAATAAAACACAGTTATGAATTCAAGGGGTTAGACCCCCCAGTTTCAAAAATAATGTAAAACTCAATCAAATCAGCTAACCAACGAATTTATAAAGACCGTAAGTACCGTTCACTGAATTAATCCTATTCTCAACTAGTGCAAGCCGTAAAACCAACAGAGATAACACGTTATAAAGCCTTTGGGTTCGGATTGAACGTTAACAGTTATAGCTCCGATCTGGTTTGTAACATTCCTTGTAATCAAGTTGAATGCTGGTACTTACGTACTCGTAAATCTGGTTAGAGTGCGTCAGTTTAACAATGTACGTATATAGACATTTGGAGAAATGAACCAGCTACTGTCCGTCATTCGTAGGCGGCGCTTGTCTCCTAAGTCAGGTAATGTCAAGAGCCTCGAAACAGTGAAAAGAGCGTTTGTTTTAGAGTAATATACTTGTCGAAAAATCCCTAGACCCTTAGTCCCTAAATAATCTCAATTTGATATAATTCTAACCACGAAATAGGGGATAAAAAATTAAACTTCTGCAAGTTCCTCCGAATTTTAGAGCTTAGGATTTACTTAAGTTAACTAATTCCCGTTTTCACCGACAACTAAGTGACATTTAAATGAATTCCTAAATGAAAGTGCACTGTTGGATTTTCAACTCTCAGTGGTGAGCCTCGCGTTGAAAATCGAACAGTAGACTTTTATTTAGGGATTAATTTAAGTGTCACTTAGTGAAGATGAAAACAGGCATAAGCTCCTGAGGATTTATACGTGGTCGCTCCTACCCTAGGAACCATTGATCTATTTTAGATATAACCTATAATCATTATCCCCATCCCTTTGTGGGATAATGCGTGGCGGTATCATCATTATCATGGCAACCTTCTTACCTACCTACATAAGCTCACAGTTGGGCCATACTCTATTCTGTTCCATTACGGTGTCGATCTTCCCATCTAGTATTTAGATAAATGTAGTAAAGTAAGTAGCACCTAATGTACAGAGATGGGTAGGGTCCCTGAAAACTCGAGTGTGCCTAATATATTATGCGTTATTCGGTTTCAATCTATCGATTTTACTTCGGCGTTGTTAGAAAGCGGGACTTTCGCGATTTTCCGCACCATTAGTGATGTGACAAACGGCGGTTTGTACTCGCGATGTCGTTTTCGTCCATTACGAGATTTCAAAGATCGAACATTCGTATTCGCTCTTTTAACTTCGATCAGATATCGCACTTATTTTCGCAGTCAGGAAACTTCACGGATATTACCTTTGATAAATACTGTGATGATGATAACTGATTCCTATCAAAGCAAATCTTTTAGAGGAATTTTCCGCGCTCCCACGAAATTAAAAAAAAGCTTCGATTTTTTCTCCCTACTTAATTTATATGTATATTTTACTAACATTTGTACATAGAGTAGTTAAATTTAGTCAATTCCGCGTATTGAATGTGTAACATTCCATATTCTCTTTCACTAGATGTGTACTTGCTTCCCAACGAGCGTATTTACATTTACCTGACTGTTATTTACATGACGTGGGAACGACAACATTAGAATATTGTTAAATCTGACGTAATTACTGAAGTTACCTTTAATTGAAACTGTGGGGTAACTTTTGGTATTTTTATGTACCTATATGTATTTATAGCTGTACTATTTGTGCTTTGAAGATATCATATTAGTTCCGCTCGTCATGTCAGTTGCAATATTACAAGACGGAATTGAGTTGGATAGCGAATAGACGTGAATGTGGAAGAAGGCAATGCTCGCAGCAATTTTCGACTCAGTCTCACGGTACAGCAGCTTTTAGAGGTGGCTTCCGTTATGCGGCATCCAAAGTGTGGCATAATCTGCCACCACCTATTCAAGCAATTAAAACGAGACATTTAGAAGACACCTCCGGCAGTATCCCATGGAAGCTAGACAGGATCAATTTGAATGTTTCATTGATATGAATTATGATAAAGTTATCTATTTCATTGGCGACACTCCTTTGTGGATTGTGCAACCATATCATTTTAATTATTTTGTTAAACACCAGTGTATAAATCTTTAATTATTTTTAAACGATTTAATTCTTATTTGCTAATCTAGTAGATTTTATCATTATTTTTTATTTAAATATTATACACACTATAAAACTGATTTACATCCGTAAGACGTACTCTTAACATAAGGTCCAGTTGAAAACCAGCGTAAGGCAATAGTTGTCTAGCATTTATGCTGAACTGGGCCTATTTGGCGCAGCCGTGAGGTACGCAATACTGTTTTAAGATATTCCTGTTTTTGTTTGTGTGTGAATATTGTCTGCCTTAAGAGGGAACAGGGCCTGCGAGGAATTTGATGAATAGGTATTTGAAAAAACTATTGCCGTTGTCTTACATCAAATCTGCCTCCGTAGAGTGCGATAGGGACAGCTGCAGTACGACCGATTATATTACAAAAAAAATTACGAGATCGACGTTTCGGTTTCCCTATTTTCTCCTCGAAAACTGAGCCGATTCAATTATTTTTAGAAAGAATATGTCTAGGTTCCTATCATTTAAGAAAGAATATGTCTAGGTTCCTATAATTTCTTTTATGTTAAAATTTTTTGAAATTTGTCTGGGAAGGGACGTGTCGACAGCAGACCATAATTTTATGAAAAAAAAAATGCTTGTTCTAGAATCAGGAAGAAGACAGGGAAACATTTGTATGGAGAATCGCAGGCCCTGTTCCTTCTTAAACTGGGTCAAATCAATTTCTTTCAAGTCTATATTAGGTAGAACATCAAAGAGAGAACTCATTTGATTTGGTACCGTCATATTGCGTGCGCAACACTGAATTACAAACGCTTTCTAGGGAAACCATTTGTGGAAATAGTTTAGCCGATTGACTCTACATAATATTTGATTCAGATCAAAGTAAGTAATGTTATTGATTAAATAATCTCTAATATAGTCACTGTATCTACAAATACATGCTTTTACCTACAGGTACAATTACCTATAGGTAGCATTCATTTGTAGGTAGGTACAGTCACCAACATGTCTAACACTGTTGTTTTTAAAATTATTGGATACATTACTTTTCAACATTTTATGTAATAATTAAGAGTTAACTCTTTCCTTAAATTTATTCAGATTTTTTATAAATGTTTTGTTCAATAATGAAGAATTTAAAATCTGAAGTGTTAATCGGCTCCAGTTGGTGACCGTACGTATCTTGCTCATTTTTCCTGAAACAATTGATGCTACACGGCATGTATTTGTATAGTTAGTAGGTATCTTTTGACTGATTTCTTTTCGTAATTTGAGCTTTTTTAAAGAAGTTTTAAATTATCATTCTTTTATTCCAATTTGTTCCATACTTCTCTATAAGTAGACGTAAGAATTGTTAAATATAAACCAAAGATGGCATGATTTTTATTCCATTCAAGATATCCTACTTACTCGTAGGATTTTGATGTGGATCCGAGCATCGTTCTGAAAAGCGGTATCGTGATGGTGCAGATTCTTTTCGCGGGCACATCGAGTTATTCACCACAATGATCGATTCCCCGACTGATCCCTCCGTACTCCGTGACCGTAAGTAGGAAGCCATACTCGATTTTTCAGCATCCTACTATTATTATAAACGCGAAAGTTTGTGAGGATGGTTGGATGTTTGTTACTCTTTCACGTAAAAACTACTAAACGGATTTGGATGATTTGATGTCGTGAATTTCAGAAGCGTTCATGAATGAAAGTATGTACATTATTTGAAACAGCTACCAGGCTTTTCTCTTTATGCATCATCTTTTTTTATTAATCTGCACAAAGAAAAAAAGAATAAACAAATATTTGATTAAATCTGACTATTAAAACACAATTATTTGCAATATCTAAACGCAGAACCTGGGGCGGTAGCTATGGTTTAAAACGCTGTACCTACCGAAATTGTAATTTATATAATAGTTATGAAGTTAATTAATTACTGTTACTGGTGTATAACCGTTGTAATAAATAAATAAGTAAATAAATGATGTTAACATACTCACCAGAATATGGCATTTCTATAATTGCTAATTAGTAGGATTTTGGTGGTAGTGGTTTCATCGTCTAAACTATTAAGAGACTTTTACTACCTCTTTTTTTAGAGGAGACGACGTTAATTATTATTGATAACTCAGTTCTGTTCCATGAAATCTAAGATATTTTGGAGAAGCAGACTCCTGTCCCTCGAAACACAAGAGTATTATTCCAAGCTTTGGAGCCAGTGCCTATTTGTATTTGCAACATGTTTTATATTAATAAATATGTATTAGTTTATTGTGTATGACAGTTTAATAAATCCACTATGTTTAGGTTTTTTGGAGAATTTAGCTTCCATGGCAATATTAAAATTGTGTTGATGTCAGCTTCAAATCAGACATTCTTAATTGTCATATTTTAATGTCATTACTCTGTTTTGTCTAGATGTGTCGTTGTAAATATTTGTGGATAAGTTTGCTTACGAGGGCGACACTAAAAATTTTTAGAACTGGCCACTTGTAAACGATATAATAAAAAAATAAGTTAAAATTTTGAAAATGGAACTCTTTGCCAATATTATTTTATTCATTTGTCATTTGTTTACGATTTGGCGGCAAATTGAAATTTGTCTGTGTCACGTCAGCATGAATTGAACGCGAGAAAATTTTCGTGTAATAATTTTATATGACTTTCGATTTCATTTAAGTCAACAAAAAAGTTATGATAGACAGATAGAGGCATCGGTATGAGTCAAGTGCACAAAATCCTCCATGAACATGGATTTATTGTTATGATCCTGAAACTAAGAGACAGTCTGCTGTGTGGGTGTTTCCTTCCGAGGAGTTGCCAACTAAAGTGAAGAGAGGTCGAAGCGTGGGAAAAATGATGGTGGCCTAGTTCTTCGGAAGGACAGGTCATTACGCAACAATTGTTTTAGAGGATCGTAAAACAGTTACTACAGAGTGGTACACTAACAATTGCTTGCCACTTGTCTTGGAAAAAGTTCGGGAGAAACGACTTCGTAGTAGGATCCTCCTTCACCACGGCAACGCCTCGTCGCACACCGCCAAGCAAACAATCGACTACTTGGCGACGTCAGACGTGGAATTACTGGGTCACCCGCCCTATAGCCCTGACCTCGCACCTTACAATTTATATTTATTTCCGAAACTAAAAGAAAAACTTTGAGGAAAACGTTTTATGGATCAGTGGCTGCGTTTCAAAATGCCGTCGAAGAGAGCAACAAGGACGAGTGGTATTGATGTAAATGGACACTATTCTGAAAAGATATAATAAAACTAATAACTTGTTAGTTTGTTCAGTTTTTGATTTTCTAAGAACTTTCTGTGTCACCCTAGTAACTACTAGTTTTATTTGTTTTGTGGTGAAGGATAAACGAGGAGGATTGAACGTACTCCAGGTGTGTAGAGATGATCGAATCTAATGCAATGCCATCGATTACAGTTGATGCTAGTATGTGTGATGAGCATCGTATGGTGATGCTGACGACAAGCATGACGACCGCGCCGGCTACTCAGTTATTCATAGAAGTTCTTTTAAGATTAAAATGTAATAATATAATAAAAATGCTTTATTCAAATACCAAATAAATGTAAAATTTTTGCTAAATGCATAAAAGGTAGGAATAAGCCAACCAAGATAGTAAGACAACATGATGGGATGCGCGGCTTCCCCAGCGTGAATATCTTTGAAGGTCTTAAATTCTACATTCACCTTTGAACCTTGCATAAATATATGAGATTATTGGCAAAGACATTTTTAAGTACCTAATATAGAAAACATTTGTAAATGACATCACGACTGACAGTCGTGACTTGTCCAATTAAGCCAACTGACAAGTATTGTCAGTGATATAACCACGCATTCACTGGACAAATGTCCCGCGGCACCAATCGCTTGAAACGTCGGGCGAATATATTAACCAACGTCTCTAGATATCTTGCCTCCCAACCTTTTTCATCGTTTTCTAAATTGTCAGACATATCTAGGGGCACGTGCCGTGGGAAGCTTTATGCGTCGGAGCCTGTCCGGCCATGTACCTACGGTGTACGACGCACGACGCAAAGCGATAGCGCGTTGGTTTGCAGTTGCAGGGCAACCATTTAGTGGTCGCATTTTAGACCCGCAACTTCGTCTGCGATCCAGGATGAAAAGTATAGCCCACATATGTTCTTACCCTGGGCATGGTTTATCTGTGTAACATCTTCTGTGTGTCATCCAAATCCGATCAGCCGTTTTAGCGTGAAAGCGTAACAAACGAACAAACTCACTTTTGCATTTATAATATTAGTTAGGATGACGTTCACATTAGTAGTAATAACAAAAGACATTTTGTCAATCATACCGTAATTATGTCTGCTTGCTTTGCATAGAAGTGTATAGAGTACAATAGGACATAACGCTCTTCTGGAGGTCCAATATACAAAGTCAGCTACTAGTGCCACTTTTCCCTTCAGTAGTAATTTTAAAACTATTAATTTCCGCCATCTTTGAATGTCATATACTGTTTACTCGTTGGTTTACTGCATAATAAACTCTTTGGTTTACTGTCGTGGGGTCTGTTTATACGGAGCCACTTGTTTTTTAAACAACGTGTTTCTGGTGAATCCCAATATTAAAAATTATGCTGTGATTACCTTATATCTTAATTTAAGCGAGATCTATCTTTTGAGACTATTTTTACGAATGTACGCGAGGTCTAAGTGTGAGTGCTGCCATTCTTCTTTGGTACACAAATAGTTTATAACCTGGATTAACACATAAAATACTTTTCATCCCGATATTCCCACGGAGTCGAGACTTATGCGGGTGAAACCGCGGGGCGCTGCTAGTTATTAATGCAAATTTAGCAATGATCAAAACGATTTTTAATATTCAATTTTCATTTGTTTGTTTTTAGCTGAGTATAAGCTTTAGATTAATTCTAAGAAAAAGTAGAGTGTAATTTTTCAGTAAGTGCGTATTTCAGATAATTGATTCGAGGAATCATACTTTGATATACGAGGTCAGCTGATATTATGACTAAAAAAGAAACTAAATAGCTTAGTAGTCATCAAATTCTAGAAAATAATAGAATTTATGTAGGATATAGGTACCTATTACATTTTTATCAGTAAATGTTATTTATTAAAACAACTAAATTAGTTTCTGTTTCAATTGATAAAGGAAAGTTCAGTCAGAGTCCTACAACAATATTTGTGTGGGAGATGTCAGAAAACTAAGTCTGTCTGGGTCCGATCAGGAGTCCTGAACACAAAGTTTTAGTTCGCAAGAAATCCTACACGCGAGTCTGTGGGCAAACCACAAGCACGCCTCGGTGGCGGGGAGAGCTATAGAAAAAAACAACGCAGCGGTGGTTGGAACAAATTGATCAAGCTTTTTGTTACGGGGTATAATTAGATTCCTAGGTGTATAATTTGCAGAAAAATTAAACTGTGAACCCTACGAATTAGGAATTTCTCAGTAGCAGCCCGAAGTCTGAGTCTGTGCTCGGGTGTTGGCAATCGGCTCGCCCCGTGTTACATGGGAATTAAACATCACTGGCGAAATGTGAAAAGCTATAGGCATACCTCATAACCTAACCCAACGGGGTAAACAGGCTTTATGTAATTTTATGTGAAATGTATCGAAATATTGAATTTATACAATTAACTAAAAAAGGTATGAAACTGTCAGTGCTGCGGGGAACAGTTTAGTGGTTAAAACGTCTTTGTTTATTTTCTCTATCCAGTAAAGAATATAAACAAAGACGCTTTAACCACTTTTAAAAACTATGATCTGTTTATTCCATTCCAGCAGTAGTGGTATAAAGACGCCGTCATCACAGTGCTCTAAATGTGTACGTATAATTTTCTCGTAGTATGTAGCATGAAAGCCACCTAAGGGGCTCAAGGGAGCCGCACCGACCGGCGCCGGAAGGACGTGCCGTTGCGCACCCGCTACCGGTGCCGGCCGCCGTCGTCACATCCGCCGCACTGAGGGAAATTATTTTAACGCCAGTAAGAGCTTATTCGAGCCACTCAGCAATTACATTAAGAGCCTTTGATGCAAAGCTTTTTATTGCTACATGTGCGAAAACCAAGTTCAATAGAACTCCACTATTATCAATAGAGCTCCCGAGGTAAAATAACGAATGGCATATTCGAACTCGTATCGGTCGTACATTGCAGGTAACCTTCACAATAAATTGTGTAGCAGATTTTTTTATTTTGTCTGGTTTTTAGATGCGAGAGCAAAATGTTTTCTGGCAGTGTTTTATATTTTTCATTTCAATTTTATTAAAATATACCTTTGCTTGCAAACGAGGCTTCATGCGCGCTGCTTTGAGAAAGTTACATTATGTATATTGAAGGTATCTTGGTGTGATATTATTATGTGGTGACTACTTGTACAAGAGTACAACCTACCTATAGATACATAGGTATAGGTAGGGGTAACATACGAGTTGTACGAAAACAAGCTACCAATAGATAGCTACCGGTAGCTAGTTTTCATAAGGTTTTCCAGCAGCTCTGGCTACGAGAAAATGGTAGCAAATCCTATCTCATAATATTCAAACTTTAGCTTTGTGCTATATTCTAGTGAATGAGCAATCTGTATCGTGGGCAAGAAGCAAGAGCCAATGTTATTGAAACCACATTACAACAAGAAAACGTTTAGACTCAAGTATCAAGTAAATAACTCGTGACTTTTTAGTCAATTTATCTTCCGTGTAAAAACTATTAAGAAGTGAATTGAGGAGTGGCTAGAGAGATGCCACGGCGTCCTCAACTTCCGCCTGACGCAGGTCCTCACCGGACACGGTTGTTTCGGGAGGTTCCTGTTCCGGATAAAGCGGGAGGAAACGCCCAGGTGTCATCACTGCGTGGATCGCCTGGAGGACACGGTGGACCACACGGTCGGAGGTCTGCCCGGCTTGGGCAGAGCATCGTCGTGTTCTCGTGAAGGCGATCGGTGGCGGGGATTTCTCTCCCTGGTCCAGGCCGTGGTACGGAGTGAGAGGGCATGCGAGGCCATCACCTCCTTCTGCGAAGCAGTAATGCTCGCAAAGGAGGAGGCGGAATGCGTGAGGGAGAAGCAAATTTCGCGCCCTCACGCCCCTAGCCGCCGCTGAAACGCCCTGGGCGTCGAGAACCGCAGGCCGATTCCCGGCCACCGTAGGCGCGGGCTTGCGGATGGTGAGCAATGGGTAGCTCGCCGTCCGATAAGGACCAGGCCCGGGTTGAAAGCACGTTGTGTTCCACGTGCGCCTCAAAGAGATGTCAGCAGAACTGAAGGGGTCTGATAGGACCGATGCCTGCCGGGGTTGCGGGAAAGTCCGAAAGGGCCCGTGGACCCTGGCAACGTACAGGTAACTGAAGGAATATGGGTGGGTTTTAGTCAGTAAGAGTCTGACACGCCCTCCCGCTCCGCCCAGAGCAGGAGAAGTTCATTGGTAATTTCCCATCTGAAAATAAAAATAGAGCATTAGACCAACTTATAACAATTCCTGCGATCCTTTTATGGAAAGTGTCACCGAGCATCGTAAGCCACTGTTGTCAGAGGAAAATTCTACTCAGATTTTTCACATTTGAGTTATTTGAAGGTAACCTCAAGTAACTCAAATGTAAATCTTATTTCTATTAGCACTATAGAAATGTTTTACTAAGGTCTTACCGAAGAAACGGATGGCTTCCCATACCGCAGGCAACCGTGCAGAGTCTACACAATAACCCATGATATGTCTAACAGATTTATTGTCTACACCGTGCACAATAAATCTATTGTACCTACCTACCTACGCATAATACATTTTCTTACCCACTTGTCCAAATGTATAGTTCAGTCAGTGCGTTTGCTTCATTCATTTCCAGACGACTCAACTGAAAGTTAGCTTTGTATCTGGAGAAAAACATAGGTTACTTCGAAAAACAAAAATAAACTATACACACGGACTCAGCCGCGGGGCACAGCTAGTTTATTATTTCTGTTTGCTCGCCCACGTATTCAGATCATTTACTTCTTTCAATTATCACTTCGTTCCGTCGTTCGCAAATCGCAACGGAAAAAAATACGATTGTACCGCTACAATTTGTACAGTTTTACTTGTAAAAGTCGTACCTCTGTTTACCTGAGGCATACACCATTACAACAACAAATAGCAAAGTCGGTTAAATAAATGAAATGACTAACAGGAAGAAGACCGATTGTGTACATGACTTGAATATTGTATGTAATAAGGATTTATCTTGAATGGATTTATTTTATTTATTTATTTAGGTTAGATTTCGGAAATTAGTTTTGTCATTAAAATACATTATGGGATGTAATTTCGGAATAAAGATAATGTAACGTAACTGAATTTGAGTTTAACTTATCATTGACGCCGGTAGCAGACATCCGCCGCAAAAAAACATAGCAGCGAAACCGTAGTAGTCAATTTATCTGGCTAGCGTCATATTCCGCTATTCGAATCGGATGCGAGTAGTGGAACATGACGCGAGCCATTTGAATTGAACTCCTGTGGTTTCGCTGCTATGGTTTCGCGGCGGAGGTGGGCTACCTGCCTGAGGCTAGGTATCGTAAAATCTGACGGGAAATGTTTGTGTGTATAATATGCGATTTTTGAAAGTGTCCTACGTCATGTTCATAAAAAATTCAATAAATCGAACATAGAAAAGTCCAGTCAAGCCAATAACATGATCAGCCTACAATGTTCCCACTGCTGGGCCACAGGCCTCCCTTCTGGGAGAGGGAGTGGGCCGTAAGCCACCACGTGGATCCAGTGCGGGTTGGTAGATGTCACGTGTCTTCGAATTTTTGATACTAGGACATGCCGGTTTCCTCACAATGTTTTCCTTCGTCGTTTTAAGAGCAGTGGTGATGAAATACCGGCCGTTACCACTGCTCCAAGGCAATGATAACTTCTATTGTCGTTTATTAACTCTTATAGAGAAATTAAAGAGAATTACTGTGCTTGCACTTATGAAAACCTTCAAACAACTTAATTTTAACAAAGCTCTCACGACGCAATTAGGTAATCTAATTTCATAACACCCTTAAGAAAATAAACATTACCAGCGACATTTCGAAACGAGAAATTACCATTTAAAACGAAATAACACATGTATGAAATAATCATATCTCACCGCATGTGACGGAGCTAATCCCGCCGACACACTAATGTCTTAACAGGAAGAAAATGCGCATTTCCTTCCATGACATATTATGTTAGTTGCACACGCGAAATAAAGACGTACCCACACACGTATTTTATCCGGCTAGGAAAAAGTATCACGTAGGAGTAACACAACGTCACTCCCTAAACGGCTGCCTACTGTAGTAGCCGTGCAATAAATAAAAAAGACGATTTAGGAAATCCCGACATGACTCCCCGGATTTATACAGAGTGTTCTGGCGCAAACTTTTCCTTGAGGTCATCAAAATTCTCCCTCCGTGCGGACGATTGAATGTTATGGGCCGCGAGACGCTCTCCACTTCTGAGTTATAGCTTGTTGCCCCTGACATGCTTACGGTACTGATTTAATTCAATGATTATGTTCCTCCGCCACACGAAGCCCTAGCTTTCAGGCCAGCTTTAATAAAACAGTTACATCGTTATGAATAAAATACAGTCAATGTACGTAGTATGAAAAGCGTGAGTAAACTAAAATGGTGATCTGATTTTTTTGTGTAGCCGAGGTAAAAGACGGGATCTTTTAGTTGCGACGGCTTACTATCGCCGAGTATTTTAGCCAGTGAAATAAAAAATACGATCCTCGCTTTAGGGCGTTCCTTTAATATACGTAATAATGTACAAACGCTATGCCGAGACCAAACATGACTTATTTTTTCAGGACAAACAATTTTGCGGTGTTCAATATCTGATACTGCTAACTTACCCGCGTCACGTAAACAATACATACAAATAATATCGACAAAAGTTTGTCTGTAAATACGATATAAACTTTATTTATGAGATATTTATGATGCTTTTTGTTGTTTGTCTGTTTGCAATGGAATTCAATGACAATGCCATAATATTTTTTGTTGTTGTGAGTTTATTCTCGATATCTTGAATACAGTGTGATGTGCTAAACACCGATGTGCTAAAGTGTCTGTACGAAAATGCCACTATGTCAGTCCGACTCCACGACCAGACCTCGAAACATATCCTTCTGCAGTGAGGTGTGAGACAAGGAGACATTATCTCTCCGAAACTGTTCACCGCTGCACTGGAGGAGGATGTCTTCAAGGTTCTGGACTGGAAAGGGCTAGGCATCAACATCAATGGCGAGTATATCACTAACCTTTGGTTTGCCGACTCCTTACTTTGTGTTCACTCAATAGTTTTTTTTTTAAATGGAAATTGGGATCAGGAAAAATAATCACCACATATTTGGGCGTTGCCACTTTGTAAATGTTTTCTGAGAAAGAGCTTTTAACAAGCTTTATAAGTGAAATTCCTTGAGTGAAGCAGGTCTAGCGACGTTATTTAAATAAAGTAAAACACTAGACCACGTTCTATCACAATGAAGGATATTCCTTCAAAATCATTCAGATTATTCAGACTAATCCATCGCTTCATATGTTCGAAAAATGAAAGCCATTGCTAATGTTAGTGTGTTACGCAATTATCCCGCTGGCTATTTCTTTTGACAAAATGATGATCACCGTAAATTTTTCGTGCCTTCTTAATTTTTATTATGGACTTTGAAATTCAGTCAAGTTTAGATCATGAAATGAGAATTTTTGTGGGCCATAACACAATTGTTTACTTACCTTGCTAATTAGTACTTAATTATGTAATCATTTCCCGAGAGATTCTTTGCTAGGAATACAAATAACTCTCTTGTCATGTATGTCATAACCGATTATGTCAATTGAATGGGCAATAGCGTCCTCCTGAGTGCTAGTAACTACATACTGCTATCACCGATCTGTTTGCCAAGTGGCTGTTCATTGTAACGATCTATTAGACATCCATGTTCATTATTATGACGATAGTTAGTAAGTACGACATAGCCCGAAGAATTGCCAAACTTAAGTGGCAATGGGCAGAGCACATTGCTCGCAGAACAGATGGCCGATGGGGCCGAAAGATTCTGCAGTGGCGACCGCATACCGGAAGACGTAGCGTTGGAAAGCCTCCCATAAGGTGGACCGATGATGTTGTGAAGGCCGCAGGAACCCGCTGGATGCGGGAAGCACAGACGTGGTCGAAGTGGCGGTGCTTGGGGAAGGCCTATGTCCAGCAGTGGACGTCTTTGGGCTGAAATCATGATGATGATGATGAATCAGTAGGTAAAGTCAGGGCAAATAACTGTTTAGATAATTGTCTACCAACTTAAACTGTCCGTATATTCAAACCACGATTGTCATTCTTTGACAGTTGTATGAAATGGCTATAACTCGGCAAATTAACGTTGGGTGTCAATTTGATTACCAATTAACGTCTCTGATTGTACTAGTACCTAGTAAAGAGTAGTTTGACAAAGCTTGATTGATTCATTTAATCAATTCTATCTCAAGTATTGTCAATTCGGATGAGTTTTTGTTTTTTACTGCTAAGCGATTATTGACGTCTAGTTTAGGTTGGTACTGATCAAAAACATAAACAAACCTTCGGTTTTGTACGGAAGCACAGTTAGATGAAGACATTTGCTACTTATTTCATTAATCGTTTTAATCGCTGGTTTTAAATAAGAAATTGATAAAATAAAAATAAAGTACCGGGAACACCGTTAATAACACTACCACCGAAACGTACATCGATTGCATAGAAAGTTTAGTATGCACGTTTACCTGGCCGAACGCGGGTCATTTATAAGGGCGGTTCATATCGCGTCATTTGGTTTGCTAACCAGAGTGAGACATGAGCGAGTGTCAGCCCGCGGTAAATGTATGGTACTCTCCTTAGGCTGCCTTTCCACTGGAGTCGTTCGACGTAGTAAGCTAAGCTGCGAAACTATGTGTTATGTGTAACTATTTCCACCAAAGCACAGCGGGTAAGATGCGCTTGGCAAAAAAAACTTGTCTTCTTTGAACCCTTTTTGCACCAGAGCTAAGATAAGCTACGCTATGAAAATCAAACGATCTATTGGTTAATATTATATCATACTCAACCATTGCTACGCAGCTTGGCACGTCTCTGGTGGAAAGACAGCTTTTGGGTGGCTAATCAACATCGTGCTATGCTTCGCGAGGTGTGCTTTGCAAGTCAGTAAGAGAAAAGGTGTTAGTTGTGTGAGCGAGATAGACGGAAAACAGAGCGGAAGGACACGCGATGCGGAGCGAGGTCCCTGGAGGCCATTTCCCGTAATTAAAAACATTCAAAATCTAGTCGTAATCTCATCTCAGCGACAATCAATGGTAAATAAGAGGTATTTTAGACAGATTGAGACTGAGATTAGAATGCGAACGCTCTCATAATACGGGAATTG
The DNA here is from genome assembly GCA_949128155.2 of Xanthia icteritia. NCBI lineage: Eukaryota > Metazoa > Arthropoda > Insecta > Lepidoptera > Noctuidae > Xanthia > Xanthia icteritia. Next base: position 12,726,412 of record OX421930.2, read on the forward strand.
CCCTCTGCTGTGTTCTAAGAAAGCGTTGACATGGTAATGCAGCACAGCACGCTTGTTTTGACGAAGAGGGTATAGTCTAATATCCACACCTTCACCCATCTGTTTAATGCATGAAAACTATTTTATATCAAATTTAATATGTTAAAAAATATTTTTATATATTTTATATATTTTTTTAAATATTTTTATATATTTTATATATTTTTTTAAATACTTTTATATATTTTTTTAACATATTTTTATATATTTTTTAACATACTGGCCAGACTATAATAAAAAATAAAAAACCAAAAAAATAAAATCCTAACCAGACTATAATTAATTAAAAATTCAAAAATGGCAGTCATTCCTCTAACGATTAATTCGTTTTAAGAATAAATGTTTCTCTTAAAAAGCACTATCTATTGATATAGGATCAGTTATGGCTATTGGGCGCCAAGAACGATCCTAAACTTAGGAGGCCAAGTAGTCACCTATTTAGGTCATTAACTACGAATTGACTAACAATTGGCAAAATTCGAGTTAGTAGCAAAGGTTCTCTTTGAAAAGCTTTTTCAATTGGTGTATATCTTGCAATGTTTAAAAAAATACATTTTTAATATTTAAATTAATTGGTGTCTGGGGCTAGGATTTTTTTGCCAACCCACTCACGATATATTTTCGATTTAAAATACTTTTCATTAATTAAACAGATGGGTGAAGGTTGTTCCTCTGCGGATCCTAGTCTATATATATAATAAAACAGTAGAATCCGGTGTCTGTCTATCTGTCTGTTTGTTCGCGCCCGTCTCTGGAACTACTGCATGGATGTTCACGATATGTTGTGCACAATTTCCGAGAGTAACCTAACAAAAAGTACTATAGGCTTGCATGAATTCAAGATGGTATTACAATCATTAGTATTATCATCCCATTCATATTTAAATTTAATATTTTATAATAGGATTTGTGACAAATAGTTTTTATTTAACAAAAAGTACAAAGCTTGCATGAAATTACGTTTAGTTTATTTTGAGTAGGTATATTAAAAAAATGCTATCTATAAATAAAAATCTATTGCCGCAAGTATGAAAGAGCATCACTAGAGAATGGCTCGACCGATTACTAGAAATAGGGATCAATTAGTTCAACCGGGTTTCAGACTGGCGAAAGTAGACTCATCTTTCATGGGGTACTGTTTAAAATGTTATAATAAAATACCTCCCCACATACTACAACTAAATGAAACTAAATTTAAATCTTGTATAAAACGCACACTATGCTACCAAGCATATTATAAGCTGGGGGATTATATAGGTGACAAAAATGCTTGGCTCAACGCTGGTCCAGCTCCACAAGGGCGCATAAACTAATTTAATTTTAGCATTCGAAAATATTGTCGGAGCTGCTGAAGATTGCATAAATTATCTTTGAATTGTATAACTTCAATCTCATAGTATTATATAATTGCAAAGCACATGTGTGAGCACTGTGACCATGTACCTTCTATGAAGCTACCATTTACTGAGTACGTCTTTCATTGACTTGAATGTGCCCTGGCGGCTGAGAGTATGTCATGCTCACTCAAATGTCTCGCTGGTGGTGGCGTGTGTGTTGGATCGTTAAGTTCCCTTCAAAATGGTTGAGCTAAACGGTGCTGATCCATGCGTCATGTTCGTGAACGGGCGCCGTCAGTAGGGACTGGTCATCTCTTATCTGCCACGGCTTATTTTAATTTTTGAATTGTTTTTATCTTTTTATAACGGACGCTTTTTACGTGCACGTCTTTCTACATTGGTCTTACATGTATAATTTCAACATGAATGATGTAACCAATATTTTGTAACAACATTATGATTTAAAAGAGTGTCCATGGAGTTTCTTGCCCGTTCTTCTCCATAGGAACCTACGCTTTGAAATGGGCAACTAGCTTCATATTTGTGACTGACTGACCTCTTGACAATTCAAAAGTGCCTGTAAATGGTTTAATTGAAATAAATGCTTTGAGTTGAGTTTGAGTTTGAGTTTGATTTGGCAGTTTTTTTTCTTGTATTTGTAATTGTCTAGGCAAGGTTTGCATGAAAGAAAATTTTGGAAACTCTACCGGAAAAGTCGTAAGTACACCCGGATGACGCCGGGCACGAAAAGCTAGTATTAAATAAAATAAAATAGAGCACCTCTTAGCACAGCGCAGTATAGCTTGATGTTGATTAGTCAGCCTTATACTTGGTGGCGATAAGGCGAATTTATATGAGAACGAGTACGTAGACTACATTAAAACCGATAGTGTCCCCCGAGTCTCACACTCCCGCCGTTTATTTCTGATTATATCATTAGTTCTTGTGGTAAATTGGGATATCGACTTCACTACCATTACATTTAAATATTTTACTGAAGTCTCGGCTTATTATTGAAGGGCATTATTTCTATTTTTGGAACCTACAGACTTTCTGGAATTGTAAGCCATAATGCGATTACTACATAATTCAGGATAATTGGCATATTTATTTAGAAGTTATTTCTGGATTTGTACGTTTCTAGTAACCACTAACAATTTAGGAAATGTATTTTAATTACTGTTGACGAAATTGGTGATACTGGATAGCAAAATATTTCAATATGTGCTGTTGTGTATTGTAACGTCTAACTGGTATAAAGAATCTGATAACTTTGGCTACGGAATTCTGTTCCATTGAAATTCCGATCAGAGCTGCATGATTATTAGCAATTAGCAAGTCCTATTCAAATATAAGTTCGGCTGCCATAGTTGTACAGTTTAAAACTTTCTACGTGATCAGTATTCTATCAGATTGAACTGAATTCGCCAGAATGGACAACTGTGGGGCAATTACCATAAATAACGTGTCAGTTCTAAATTAATAAACGTTTGGTCAATAACTCAGACTAAAAACGCAATGCGGTGGCAAATTACACGAGCAATAACACTGTAATCAACTTGTATCGTTAGCAGCCTATTTTCATTTGCGCTAATCATTTTAAATTTTAATTGAATTATTATTTTTGTGGCTATAAAATATGTTTTTTAATACGACGGAAATATCTAATAAAGCTTCTGATATTTGTATTGCTAGGACTAAGCCATACAAGTAAGTCATAAGCCCACCACGCAAGCCCAGTGCGATTTGGTGGATGTCACATGTCATCGAATTTTTAAACGGATTTCGATGTATTGATTTTCGAGTTGATACTTCTCTTCAGTGTGCCTATCTGGATTCGAAACCACATGTAACTCGTATTAGGTAATGTGTAGCTACTACAAAAAACCACTTGTACTGATCGAATCAAAATATATCTGACGTAAGTTAATAGATTTTCTGATAATAAAAAACAATAAACTTAAAGCAATATAAAGCTGCACTGTGTTATTTCAACTAAAAGCAATTAGGAATTTCTAAATTGTCTATTTGAAGTAAATTTGAAACTGATAGGGTCTGATGGAAAAGGTTCGGTAAATGTCAGTGATTTCAAGTTTATGTTCATTCATTAATATATCGGGTAGTAATAGATAAACACTACGCTTGAATCAAATTATTGGACGCTACCTGAGACACAGCTAAGGTTGTGTCCCAGTAATGGGAACGTTATAGGCTAGTAATAGTTATGCTACCTGAGACAATACGCGCATTCTAGGGCGGAGGACATCATAATTTACAAACACCAAAAAAAGGGGCTTAGAATGCGCCTAGAGCATTATGTGATTATTGGCTGATCTTCTCTTCTATAATCAACTGTCTGACAATCGATTATGGAATAACATGTATATGCATAGGAATGCATATGCATATAGCAATCAACGAGACGATCATATTCAGGGTACTCGTCTATTCTATACATATGATTTATGTAATGATAATCACTTTTCGTGTAGGCCAGTGTGACCGTATTGTTCTTCTAAACTGCGCAACGAATTTAGACGCGGTTTTCACCATCATTTAAATCGTTTATTGGGGAAGGTTTATGTGTACAATAAATTAATATTTAGGTTAGATATGGCACAGAAATCTCGATGTTTTGACAAGTTGCCGTATCAGAAGATTGCACCCGTACGGAGCCTGGGCAATATGAGCAGGTCGCTAGTGTACATACTTACTATATAAACCGGTATCTATAAACTGCTCAGGTAAGTTATTCTCCTTAAATCACAGCCTGTCTTCCATGAAAGTCCCGCAGCGCTTTGGATAAGCATTGCGAAGCTAAGTCGCTCGTATACCAAACTACTTTGTCAACTCACAGTGCCACTTAATGGCACATACAGTGCGGGCCAACGTTGGAGTGCGGAGAGAAAATTGGTCAATTGTACATAGCTGTGTGTTTACAAAGATAACTATAGAAGATCGAAGTACTCGTCTATATAGGTACATGTAGGTAGATGTATAACATTAAGTTGCGTACTTGTCAAATTTATATCATAGGTCTTAAGTTGGATACTCTGAAGGTTTAAGGAATCGATCGTTTGAGAAAAACATGATATTATTTTTTGTGAAATGGTTACAGCATGCATGTACTATCTTGAACTTTGTTGTGACGTAATGACTAATCAGTATAATATGACAGATTAGGTGTGTATTATTAAATTAAGAGAAAAATGTCGGAGAGGTGAAAGCGTATAAATATTTCAAATTTTATAGAAAACACGCCAACGAGCCTACGGCGTAGCCACACCATTGCTACGCCATTGCTACGAGCGCACACAAGGCCGGATTTACAATTTACGTTGCCAAAAATATAATTTTGCGATGTCTAGAAACTTAACAAAACTTCTTTGTTTAGCTTCTTCAATAAACGAACAATAGGATCATAAAACAAGAAAATTGACTAAAGTAAAACAAAAGCCCATTCCATTATATTTTATAATTCCTTAGAAACTGCGACTCGTGAGGATTCAAAACAAGTAAAGAAATCGTCCCCATATCGCCTCCTTTGATAAATAGAGCCCTTTATTTCCAGGTAGTCGGGTTTCACAGCAGAGGAAGTTATATAGAAATGAACTGTTTTTATTGTTAAGAAATTAACGTTTTTTTAGTTTTTTGTCAACCAAGTGTAATGAACGATTATTACAATACATAATTAACCAGTTAAGTATGGTGGACCCGTCTGAGACTTTGACAAAACAGTTAAAATATGTCTTTAAAGTGTTTGTGGCTAAGCTTTTAGCTAAATGGCGTGAATGTAAACATATGTTCGACCGTTTTAAAGTTAAGCATGCCAATTGGCTCAGTGAACAATCAACAACTTCACAACAACCTACTTCTTCGGAGAAGAAGCGAGGTAGGCCAAAAAAGTTGTTTGAAGTCACCTCTGAACGCAGCAGAAAGAGAAAACTTAAGTCTCTTGTCTCGCGTTTTACTCCGGAAATAGATATTCTTCACTGGATGCTTGTATCATCGGATCCTGTCGCGACTAGTCACAGGGAAAAACCAAAGAAACAAGGAGATTTAGGTATATAATGATGTTGTTGTAGGCATGTTACGGATGCCTACATATCTTTGTAGCGAAGAGGTTGAAAACAGAAAAAATTAAGATTCCGATAATTATGTGGATGACGATGAGCAGTAGCATACAATCTAATTTAAGAATCTTTTTACCTATCACTTTAAATAAAGCTTATTTTCTTTTTTTATTTTTATTTTACCATCCCAAAATTTTATTTCTACCTTGTAACACTTATAACTTAATACATAATTACCAAGTCGAAAAGTAAATAAAAAGGGAACACTTTATTTTTGTCATCGTAAATTGTAAAACCGGCCCTGTGTGGAGCGTATGTAAGTTGGTAAGTGAAGAGCTTACCGATATAATCGTCGATATCAATTCAAATAATGGACTCTCATATTTACCATAATTGAAAAAATAAGGCCCGTTATCAAATAAGCAGAATTAATTCTATATTCCCTTATGCATCATCATAAACCAATTTGAATACTGTTAATTGTTTATTTAGTATAAAGTTTTTTAGTATTTAGTAAACAGTTTTTCGTGAAAATTGTTTTTACCAAGTGCCTTACGTAGTAAGTTTCAATTCAAACGTAAACAGTCGAAGTACCTTCGTTTTTGTTCCGGTAATATACTCGTATTGGGTGTATAAAATACTTGTTCAATAAAAAACACGAAGTCTTTATTTTATTTATCGTGCAATTCTTGTTGAGTTTTTAGTACTCGTAAAGTTCTCGTTCGACTCTTAGATATAATACTTTTTTGATCATTATTTTTATAACAATCAGCTTATCGTGCATACGATCGTAGAATACCTAGGGTTGCGTTGATATAATAAAAAAAACCGGCCAAGTGAGTGTCGGACCACGCAACATGAAGGGTTCCGTAGTTGGAATAAATTTATCCAAGATCAAGCTTAACATTGTAGTTGAAAAAACATGTTCTCCGATACATTCCAACTTCAAATGTCAGTTTGTACGCACAATATTGAGAGATTTGCCATGTAATTTAAAACCCTATGGTTTTCCTACTACTTCTTATAAACCCTGTAATCTAAAAGTATAAAAACATCTTTCCGTACTTTTTCAAAATTTCAGGATCAGTAGTTTCGGAGATTAGGTTCAATTTTCATCTATTAACTCAAATCAATATAAAATTATTGATTTTAAAATTATAAAAAAAATATGTTTTAGACCCTCACAGTAAGCCCTTTCAATTAATATTGATTCGCAAGAAATAGTAAGATTTTTTCACCTAATAAAACCTAATCCGGTCCTATATGGAGTATTGCAGCCACTTATGGGATGGTTTAGCAAAATACCAACTTGCTGCACTTTACTCGGTATAACGCAGAGCAAGAAGGCTTATAGGCGACGAAACGTTGGTGGCTAGGCTTCACAGTCTGGCTCATCGGCGTAATGTTGCTTGCCTGTCGGTCTTCTACAGACTGTACTTCGGAGAGTGTGCGCAGGAGCTCCACGACCTGATCCCACCATCGCCCTTTTATCACAGGACTACCGGGCGTACTGTGGAGTAGCATCCGCACTTGGTTGATGTCCCGTCCAGTCACATTCAGCGCTTCTCCTCGACATTTATATTGCGCACAGCCAAAGTGTGGAACTATCTGCCAGCGTCTGTGTTCCCTTCCACAATAACCCGTCTGCCTTCAAAGCAAGAGTGAACAGGTATCTTCTGGGCACACTCGATCCACCATAGACCATCGCTTTCCATCAGGCGAGATCGAGGTCAAGATCAGGCCCGTTCAGCAACAAAAAAAAAAAAAAAAACAAGACTTACATGTCATAGCCGTTTTCCAGAGTAAGTATCATTCCGTAATAAACGCTTTGTAATTGAGCCGTGAGTGAATAAGCAAGTTTTGAGCGAGAGAACTTTAGGCGATATGGTTATTAAATGTAAGCCAATTGAAAGCCAAGTGTTAACTAAATGAGAGTTTTAACAGTAGTAATAATTATTTCTTCTTTCAAAATCCTTCTATGGGCTCCTTTGATTTATTCTGATGGTCGTTATTACCATATTGACTTTAAGTATCGACTGCCAATCCAAAAATCATAGCGTTGGAAAAAGAGAGGTTTTAATGACGAGAAGCCGATAGCTGGTTTGAAATGTATAGGTATATTCAAAACGTAGGATCGCTTGTTGTGTTGCTTTATGGCCGATTCCTATAATTTACGAACCGATATTGTTTAAAATTAAGGCTTGTGTCTTTACCAATAACGAAGCAAAGATCTCAAAGCTTTGCATAGTAGACCCTCCCATATGGAAGTAGCTATCACAGTAAAATTAGCTTACGAATCTATTTATATGCCCAGTTTGGCAATAAAAAATGTTACCATTGGTAAACGATTCGTTTTAGTTTATAGGAATCGAGCATTAGTAAACTGTAACTTTAGTATTCGTTTAGAACAGGGTTTCTCAAACTTATGGCTCCACGTACCCCATTAAATTTTTTTCATGACAGCGAACCCGTTAGGGGTTCGCTGTCATGAAGAAATTAAAGCACCCAAGATAAAAAAAACAATTTAATAGTATGTTGAAGAAAATAAGGCTTTTCGTTTCAATAAAAGGTAAAAAAGAAATATGTTTTTAATATTAATGCGACGGGTGGGCTTGTTTCTTGTCGCAAATTTAATACATTTTTGGAATAATTTTGGTTAATTTTAGCCTTAATTCTGACTCGTCGATTTCTGTAGCTCTTATCTCTTATCATGATTAGGTGTGAAAACCCACTCTCTCAAAAGTATGTTGTAGCAAAGGGTAAAAGGAAATTCACCGCTTTGCGTGAGAGTCTTCCTGTCCAGCTGCCCAAAAATCAATCAAAGACATCCTTTTTAAATCAGCTCAAAGAGTTTCATCAACGGACATTTCTAGTAGACTACTATTGCTTAATACTCAAACTAGAATTCACTCTCTCGGTCGTAACTATAAATGGGTTTTGAATCCAGACATCTTCAGCATTATCAATATCTGGAAAATACTACGCGCCTGCCTGTAATCCAGCCACCCACAGAGTACTTTGTAATGCAGCAATCATTATGTAAATCTTGTCATGAACCGCCTACCATTGAATGGCGAACTCCTAGGGGTTTGAGAACCTTTGAGAAAACATTTTTTTATACTGTTGGTTTCTTCTAAACTTTAGAAGAAACCAACAGTATAAAAAAATGTTTGCCCAAACAATTTACTCCAACACGTAAAATATATTGTCAAAGGTGCTTTCCAAAATAATATTTCTTTTATTTATGACATAAATGACAATGTTCACAGCTTAGAAAAATATATTGTCCCACTAAACGTTGTGAACGATAACCGCCTGGCAAAAATATTAAGACTGTGTGATAAATAACGAAATTTTCAGGTTTAATAAACTGTCAGAAGAAAGTTAGCCGACGAAGCAATATGGCACAATGTTGGCAGACCGAGGCCTCCGGAGTAAAATAATTTCGGTTTCAGATATTTCGATATACCTACCTATAGGTACTGCGTGTTACTCGGGTCTTCGTAGGCTTTTTTTAGAGACATATCATGAGTCCTTCGGCTATTTTACTCTTTTTCTCTTGTATAATATATAATACATGAGAAAAAGAGTAAAATAGCCGAATGAAGTTGGGATACTGTAACTCCAACTTTTTATAGCTTTTGCGGTAATGTGATTGTGGCAATATTACACGGTTCACTCATGACTTTTAGTTTGGATGAATCAATCAAATTGTGTAAACATAAAAGTGAATAGAAATGGGAAATAGTTTATTATCCAGGTAAGTAATACAGTAAGTCATACGTCAATTACAAGTTCAGACAACATACAACATGAGTGACTGAAAATATATCTACAACTAGGTTACAAAGTACTTATTATTTTCCCGTGGACCACAAACTAGACAATGAAATCATTAAATGTCAGCCATGGTTGAACCGTGACATTATCTTCAAGCACAATTAACTGGTTTAGTCCGAAAAAAACAAGCTATGTTGCATCAGCTTCTTAAGTTCTGAATTGAGCTCCAAGATTACTGACAAATTATTGCACTGACTGGACGGGTCGATTCAAATCAGTGTGGGTGGTGCTTTCCTCAAAAGACCATTTCAGATACTAATCTACATGGTCCTCATATGGCCTGACCAAGAGTATGTCTGGACTTTAAAAGAGACTGCGACCTCTGAGTTTGTTTCGGCCTTTCTTCTCAGAGTAGTCAGATAGGAAACGCCGAACTCATCTAGCTTATTTTTAATATTTTTTTAATGTGACGTGTAAAAGTGATTCCTATATCCTATTTACAGAATAAACAATTTCTTTTCATTTCATTTCATTTCAATGCATCTTTGTTTTCGTTACTCAACTTAAGCTCGCCCGGGAGGTCAGACTGCAATCGCTCGGCTATAAGGATATAACCAGAAACTCATTATATCATGGCTTAAGGGACTAGTGGCACGCTTGTAAATGCTCATTAGCCCGACGGTCCCGTGCTAAGAGTACCTGGCATCGAGCCAGCATGCCACAATAAGAACTTGCTTATGTTTATAATGGAATATAATAACACCGTAAATTGGCCTCGGGTAATAAATATAAAATATAATTCCGAATGCAAGTTCACCTTAAATAGACGCCGAAGAGAAAGTTCACGAAGAGGGCAACAAAGTCAGAAGTTACGAGTACTTAATGCACTTTTGAATATAAACACGGAGAAGTACCATTGTACTAAAGTTAGTACAATGCTGCCGTCCAACAGTTGAAATTGTACTGCCATTTAACACTGGCACGTTGCGCATATCAAGAAGTAATATTTATAAAACAAATTAAGTAGATAGCAAGTTTTGATGGAATCAGGTATACAATATTATACACCGGTATTTTATGCCACACGTTCCGTAAAGACTACTTACTACACACAGTGCCGGTGGCACGGACTGCCGGGTTTTTCCGGGCGGCACTCCATTGTTTGGCGGCTCCATTGTGCGGCAAGCCGGGCGCACCGCGGCTTGCCGTATTACTGTGTGTAGGAGCCTTTATTTAACTTTTTCCATTTTTTTTCAATTTTTTTTTACGGAATTTTATTTGGCAATTGAATAAGTTTTATTTGAGCCTCACATGATCACATACATATGAGGTACTTTTATAAAAATAAATTAATCATAAATAGAATCTCTGCATATTACCAAAACAAAACCATAATATTACCTGCCTATTAGTGACGCACTGCAGGGCAAAGGCATCTTCTTATTCAAAGAAGACACGAGCATTGATCACAGCGCTTGCTCAAGACGGGTTGGTTTCAGTTTGATTGCAGACTTATATTAACTATAAGTCCAGGTTTCCTTCACTGATGTCAGTAATCTCTAAGATAAACGCATGGCAGAAAGAACATATGAATTGGAAAAGTCGCATGTACTTGCCCGGATTTGAAGCCAGGCCTTATAAACCACTGGCCTTAACAAAAGGCCTTAAGAAAACCATATTTTATTAACGGTTAAAGACCGTTTACTTAACTAGGAACCAATTGCCTTCGTAGGTTAATTTACTGGCCTTGCCTACAGAACTTACGCTCGAGCTTCCGCGATTTAATTTTAAATGACATCTAAATAATTATTATGTTGGTTCTTCAAGGAGAACCAAAAAATTTGACGGAAGATTCTAATAAAGCTAGAAATAAACAAATTTATTGCGTACAACATTACAATTGGGGAGTAACTAATCATAAACCGTTAAATCCATTATGCATTTTTTTTTCAGAAAATGATAAAAACCTTATAGAATAGTGTAAGTAATAGAAACCATTTTTTTTTGTATGACCAACTTATAGTAAAATTACCTATAGTTAAGGTAGTGAAATGTTTTCGAGAATAACGATTGTTATTAAGGAGATATTAGCAAAGAAATATGGAGATAACGGTTTTTGTTCAAGCCGTTTTGGATTTATGGGGTTTAGATCAAGTCAGTCACTAGATTTATCGACATTCAAAAACGAAATCCATAATCCAGTCAATGCAGAACTTTCGTATTTCTCTGTTTTACCACTTTTGTCACGATTTGTCAGTTTTTACTGTGACAGATCTTTAGACAGAACTTTAGGTGCGTTCACAAATATAGTATTGTACAAAGATTTATCAAAACAATCGCATAAAATCAATTTGGTTCGAATATAACATGGACTTAACGTCATTTGAAGCGACCAGTGTCACGGGCGTGTAATTTCATAAGGATTTAATGGTTTTTGTTTCAACGTGATGTATTTGTAGGATTTTGATCAAACCATCTACTTTTAACTTTTTTTTCAGTAAGAATTAGTGGTTTTTGAAGCGGTTTGTTGGTATTGGGATGTGTATTTCAACTTCAAGAAGACAAACAAAAAAAAAATATCCTGGTCAATAACGGCTTTTGTTCCGTCACTCCTCAATTACGATACATACAAGAACGAAGAATTACAAGAAGGTACGTAGAAATTAATATTGATATACAAGGTGGTCCAAATACGTACCTACAGGCAACTGAAGGAACACGTGTGGGTTTTAGTCAGTAAGAGTCTGACACGCCCTCCCGCTCCACCCAGAGCGGGACAAATTATTTGATAATTTCACACAAAAAAAGAAAAGAAAAATGTGGTCCAAATAGTGACGTCATAAAAATATAATTATTTATTATGGGTATCCAAAAATACCCCATGTGTTACGCGATTCTTGATACAAGATACAAAAATTTTGATCGAAAAGAAGAAATTTACGTTCGAATGATACAGAGCCGAATTTCCTACCTAAAACAAAAAACATTTCCTGGGTCCTAAATCATAAATTAACATACATTCCAAAAAAACGACGTCACTATTTGGACGTTTTATGACGTCACTATTTGGACCACCTGTTTATGTTATTGACAGTACTAGATAATTAAATAATGTTTTACCCACATTAATTACAGGACCACCATTTATTGGACAGTGTTAAATTAATTAAATGTATAACAACCTTTATTAAAGCTACCTTCAATAGGATAGTATTAATCCATGAAAAATTTCATAATTGTTTATTGAAAACAAGAAAATTTTGGTAACATCTTAACAGGTTTTCTATTAAATTTTGCATACAATCTGCATGTTTTTTAAGGTAGTACCTTCCTAAAGTGTCAACAAACATTATCATTTAAATTAACTGTAAAAATAGGTTTGCAGACTATAAGTGGAGGGACAGACTTAACCTGTAGTTAAGTCTGTCCCTTCACTTATCGTCTATTATAAGTACATGGAATCAAACGTTGACGAAACGCCCCAAACGATCACTTATCATACTTATTTATTCCGGGTGTTTCATAAGCTGGCCATTTGCCAGTGTCGTGGGAACGGGTCATACACTCTTAAACATGCGAGCATTTTTGTCTGAGATTTTACTCGAAAGGAATTCTGTTAGGCAAAGCTCCCACTATTTTGTGACTGTTTAATTTAAACTGTGGCTTTGTATTTAAATGGAGCTTATCATAAGTGACTGATGACCTTGAGAAGGTCGCAGGAATCCGCTGGACTGATCGATGTTGCGGCGTTTGGGTGTCACGTCCAGCAATGAATGTATGTCACAATGGAGTCCTCATTTAACATCTCTTGCAGGACGAGGGGGTTCAGCAGCATATGCTGTCAGAAAAATCCGTCAATTTACTGATGTAGATACCGCGAGGCTAGTCTATTTCAGTTATTTTCATAGTATCATGTGTTACGGAATTTTATTGTGGGGACGGGCTGCAGACATCGAGTTTATTTTTATTCTGCAGAAAAGATCGATCAGAGCCATGTATTATTTCCGCAGACGCGACTCTCTAAGGGAATTGTTTAAGGATATGAACATCATGAGGCTACCTTGTCAATATATCTATAAAAACCTTATGTATGTAAGAAAAAAAATATATATTTTTAGTAAAAGAGTTGATAGACATAATTATAGTACAAGAAACAGGGACTTTTTAGTTCAACTAGGTTTCAGACTGGCTAAAGTAGACACATCTTTCATGGGGTACTGTTTAAAATGGTACAAAAAATTAATCCCCACATACTTCAACTGAATGAGACGAAATTCAAATCTTGTATAAAACGCACACTATGTAGGCAGTTATATTATAAGTTTGGGGATTACATTGCTGATGAAAATCCTTGGCTCATTGCTATCCTGCTCCAAAACCACAACTAATTGATTAACATTTTAAAATACTGTTGGAGCTGCTGAAGATTGTAGGACAATCTTTGTCTTGTATAAACTCAATATTCTTTGTATTATATAATTGCTTATATTGCATATCATTGGTGAGTAATATGTACTAAAGAGCTACCATTTACCGGGTAATATGTCTTACATTGACTAGAATGTGCCCTGGCGGCTGTGAGTATGTCATGTTCATTCAGATGATGGTGGCGCGTGTGTTGGATCATTAATTAGCTCCCTTTAAAATGGTTGAGCTGAATGCTGCTGATCCATGCGTCATGTTCGTGAACGGGCGCCGTCAGTTGGGACTGGTCATCTCTCTGCTGCCATGGCTTATTTTAATTTATTTTATTTTTTGAATGGTTTTTATCGTTTTATTACTGACGCTTTTAACGTGCACGTCTTTCTACATTGTTCTCACATGTATCATTTCAACATGAATGATGTACTTAACCAATATGTTGTAACAAATATTTGGTTTAAAAGAGTGTCCGTGGAGTTTCTTGCCCGTTCTTCTCCAAAGGTACCTACTACGCTTTGGAATGGGCAACTAGCTTCATATTTCTGACAGACGGACTCCTTGACAATTCAAAAGTGCCTGTGCATGATTTCATTTAAATAAATGATTTGAGTTTGAGTGTGAGTTTGTCGGCTGAAATGATGAGAATCATAAGTATACTATGGCGATTTGCTATTTTTCTTGTTAATTTATGTCTCCTTGCGATTCAAAAGAAGTATTGCGACCTACATGCTAGCAGAAGCGGAGAATGTCCAACTAAAACGTACAAATAAAAATCGTCAAGATAGGTACGATAGGAACGACTGACTGTGGAGGTAAGGATGGAGATATTTGAAGACAGCCCAGTCCCAGATCAATATAAAAATAATAAATAAGAATAAGTTAGCGTGTTGAGTAGAAAAGTAAGTCCAAAAAAAAAAAAAAAACTAATACATACTCCTACGTACTTAAATAATACATACTCGATCATACCTACTATATCCTCCTACTCGTATGTAGATAATATATTATGCTCATTTAACATAGATTTTCCCCACAGACCGCCTGCTGTCTGGAGTTATGATGCTATCAACAATACGTTTGCTCTATAAATTAATAATTGTAATAGGTATGTCAAATAATATGATTCCAACTTCAGTTTTATGATAAAATGTTGACCACTTTGATTATTTATATGTCTAGATAGAGTGTCGCGCTGCAAAAGAACTAAAACAAACAGACCAACTTTGTTATGCTGGTGGGCGTGACAGTTACGTCGTACGCTCGCGCCACGTCGTTGTTTCTAGTGTGCGTACATTTAGCAGCTAACAGTTGGATGCTATTTTCTTCGACGAGTTCACAGCTTTGACTCTCTATCTAGACATATTTATATCTTTGATTGACACTTTTGTATACCAATGTGAAAGCAGGTATATTTTCTTGGATTCCAATGACTTCTTACTGTAATATTTCATCATCATACATTCTCATTTCCCTATCTCAATAATTAATTGAGAGCAGTGCAATACATCACCGATACTAACATCTATTTATACCGTTTAGGCGCGGGACATACACAAGTGGCGAGGGGCGCGGGAGTGACGATGGTGTGGCGCGGGCGTTGCCGTTTCTTCATATTTCGCCTGCGCCACGCCCGCGCCTCATCGCGCCTATACATTCTGTATGATATATGAAACGACCGCCACAACGCCCGCGCCACACCATTGCCATGCCCGCGCCCCTCGCCACTTGTGTATGCGGGACATACACAAATGGCGAGGGGCGCGGGCATGGCCTTGCCTTATACGGTAGTTACATCGATATGTCTGACAGGGCAAATTGACATAGATATGCAGGTTCCATATTTATTAATACTCTGCAGTGTGTACATAATACAGATAAACCTATGAGCGAATTAATGGGAGGCCAAATAAAAGCCATAACAACGACATAACATCAAGCCTTTAATACCCAAAGGGTTAGGCAGAGGTGTACCGATAGTATATCCACATTTTCCCAATTATGTTTAAGTCCTATGTAATAGGGGGCGAGCCTATTGCCATCAACCGGGCACAAATCCAAACTCCGGGCTGCCAAAATAAAAACCAGAATACAGGGTGTTAGGCAGACGGTTGAACATACGAAAATGACGGATCCGTGGGACCGTCTGCTATATGTTGAGGCTCAATAACAAAACCCAGATATTTTTAAATTTTGTTCGAAATTCGTCGTTGCTTAAACTTCAAACGTCAAAATTGTGGCCTGGGTCTTTTTATTGGGCCTAAACACGTAGCAGACGGCCCCACGGACCCACCATTTTCATATAGGTACACAACCGTCTGCCTAACACCCTGTATAACAAAAGCCATAGTTTTACGAAATTCTGCAGTACCTGTATATCTATGAGATTCTTTGAAAAACAGCCCAAGACGTTTTATTATTTAGTTAAAATCAGTAGTTTTTAAGCAAGAAACGCCTTTGTTGCAAACTTTGTTTTCTCAAAGTTGAGATGAAAGATGGAGGCACTGAGTTAACAGGAAGTTTATATTAAACCTACTTATACATGTGAAGATTACGGGCAAAGTATATACATAAACGTTGTATATTTATGTATAGGTACTTAAATGTAACATTGTACGTGTGAATTGTACTGGAAGATCTTTGAGTATTCTGGAATACTCAGTAAAAGTAGACAATGTAGCGAGTTCTTTGTGTTAGTATCACAAGCATTTCTGTTTTTCCTACATTAGTAGGCAGAACATCGCCCACTTATAAACATAAATGTACAGTTTTTCTGTATGAGCCCAAATTTCTGAATACAAACATACTTACCGAGTTATTCCCGTTTTTCGTTCTTTAAGCATTAACCCTCTTATTCACAAACGTTGATTAAAGTTAAGAGACGATTAACCGTCAAAAATGTATGATTAAACAGGCGCTAATCATTACTTAACTTTAAGCAGCGTTTATAAATAAGGGGGTTAATGTACTTTTACATTAACCCCATTAACAGCTTTCTATATTACCGCTAACACTGGATGAAATCATCCAGTGTTAGTGGTAATATAGAAAGCTGTGTCTAAATTTTCCTAATCCGATAAATGATATTGCATTAAAGTATCCGCTGTATTCTTTTCCTCGTTTAGTCCACAACAAACAGTAAGGAAATTGAAAAGCTCGCAAAGGTTCTGAGCGTAAGCTGGCTAGCCTGGCGACCTAATGGGTTTACTATCTCCTGAGTCCGGGAACTGAGCGTATTTGTGTTACCAGACCTTGTTTATTTTCACAGACATGTCTTAAAGTTGATCCTACCGAGATACTCGGGATAAACGAGAAAGTTCAGCCAATCTACTTGTCATTGCGTAAATATTTGAAGAGTACTCACCTTCCTACTTAAAAAAGTAGTGGTTGTGTTGTTGGCAGTGATTCGTTTGAAGATATATAACTTTGAAAATTATTATGGGATGTAATCTTTTATTATAGAACTAGCGATCTGCCCCTGCTTCGCGCGGTTTCTACGACTTGACAAATGGAGATTGCTTTATTATGTGCAAGAGCAATATTAATGTATTGTATAACCTTCCGGAATAAATTCTCTAAATGTTGGTGAAAACCGCTCGTGGCTAAGTAATAACAGCCGCATGGGTCGATCAATCAGGTTAAGCTAGGCTTGCTGGGGCTGGTTCGTGGATGGATGACCATCTTTACATACCGAGACTCCTCCGTGCCTCGGAAAACACGTTAAGCAGTTGATCCTAGCTCTCATTCGTGGATCTTTGACAGTCGTTACGGGTCGTCAGAAGCCCGAAAGTCTGACAACCAATCTTACCAAGGAGTATCATATTACTCAGTTATTGGGTTCTGGAGGTCAGATAGGCAGTCGCTCCATGTAAAATACTGGTATTCAGATGCATGCGGTTAGACTGGAAGCCGACCCCAAGTTAGTTGGCAAAAGGCTAGGCAGATTGATTGATGATGAAAACCGCATCAACATCCGTTGCACAGTTTGGAAGAACAAGCGGTCACAGACAGACACGCAAAGCCATATAAAATAAATTGTTATTAATGAATTGTAAAATCAGGAAAATTGATTGTTTATAAAACTACCATTTTAAATTGTTCTTTCATAAATTACAGGTCTCAAGTCTTAAGTCAGTCTAAAAGTAAAACATTAAAAAAATCAAATAAAATATAATCTTTCAAATGTTCATTTCTGTTTTGATTTCAAAAAGCACCCGCATTGTAAATACAGAACAAATTAATGAACACACAAAAGAGCAACAAAACACGTTGAGAATAATTATATTATGTATTATTATTATATTCGTTTTATTAAATACAGAAAAGTATCAAATAAGTCCGAAATTGAATTTAACCTTAAAATCACTGCACACTTAAAGTGCTGTGTTATATATCTAAATGATTTCAATCACTGAAATCATTCAAGTTGTATGAAATGGCTATATAACATAGCAAATTCAAGAAGTTGGTCAATTTTATAAATAATTAATTTTCCTGACTGTATTTAAAAATTCACGAGTTGACACTTGTAGTAGCGGATCCGACCTAGGGACGTCCTTCAACCATCTGCTTAATGGATGAAAGTATTTTATCGCGATTGTATCTTGCAATGTTTAAAAAAAAGGAATTTTTTTTTTTTTTATTCATCATAGTCTGGCTAGGATTTTTTTTGCCAACCCACTCGCGATATATTTTAACATACTAAATTTGAAAAAAAATACTTATCATCCATTAAACAGCCCATCTGTTTGAAGTTCGTCTCAAGGTCGGATCTAAGGCTATTGTCTTTTATATTGGATACACGGCGTTGGAGCGAGCTGAATGTATCGCGCACCCAAACCTTTTCTTCATTGACTTACAATGGACACAAGTTTGGCTTTCACCTAAAAGAAGAGTGATTTACAGATCGTAAATAACACAAAATTTATTGCCCATGTATCCGTGAAAGTTTAACATTCCAATATACGTAGACAGGTATGTAGGTATCTATATGAAAATCTATCCTAGTTCGTCAACAAACATTAAAATGTTTGGCACTTACCACTTCCTGTAACGCTATTAAAGAAACAAACACATGTTTAATGATATTGCCGGATACTTAAGTTGCGAAATTGTCGCCCGGTGTACTCAAGCGGCAGGAACCGCTAGACTTATTAAGTACGTACCTACAATTAGGTACTAGGTCTCCAGAGATTCTCGTGAGCCCTTTTTACAGTTGCCAAAAGTCACCCAATATATTTAGGTTGGTTTCAGCCAGAGTAATTTGTGAAATTCGAGCTGAGGGACTGTTTGCCTAGCCACGCCGTCAGATGTGAAAGGGATTCTGTATTATTAATTTTTTGGGAGTCCGAAGAACGTCTTATCAGTGCGAATTGATATGAAAATTTACTTTATGTTTGTTCTAGGAACTTGCCTGTTCATTACACGTTTACGATCTCATATCTATTAATAGACCAGTATTGACTGAGGCACAGGAAGGCTGTAGAACTAAACCACAAACTGTAGAGCGGAGTGTTGGTCACCCAGATAGATAGACGTCTTGGTAGGTAAAGGTCCAGATAGCTATTGGGTACCAGTGACCTAGAATAAGTTGTTGTATCCTACATAGATATTTAAAAGATAGAATAGAATGTTTTTTTTTGTAGACTATAATATTGTAAAAATGCTCATACACCTACGATACCGTTAATTTCATATATTAGGTACGTCAAACCATATCAGGCCAACTTAATATGATGGCGATCAAATTGCTAGGTCTGGTGCCATATTTGTAGAATTCGATCATTCTTAAGGACCCCTATGTTATAACTATTTTATAGCATAATGGTGAATCTTCACCTTTCTCTAAGGTTTCGATTCCTGCAAATATTTATATGCCCCTAGTTTATCGAGCCGCGGTGTTTGTGTATGTCATTCATAGAGTGACGGCATCCATTATGGGTGGCTCTGTACTTACCCAAAAGATGCTTCACACTGTAGGTATAAATTATTATGTAGGTATCTCAGAAAGTGTACTCCTCGTGTTTATCTGGTTACTAAGAAAATACGGTAGGCACTATGGGATAACTTAATTGACGTAGCCATCTGGCAAACAAAATCCGATTGCAATCTCCGATTGAAATATTTCCACCATCTATTTGCGATCCGTTCGTTATTTGATCGAACATTGCTCCTACCTGATATATTTTTGTGCACAGTGGATAAAATTATGTTGAGTTGAGTCCATTACAGGCAGGAAGAGTCGAAAACTTCCTCCAAAAACGGAAATGAAAGAAACTGGCGGCGCCGCCCAGCACGTAGCTACGTACCTACCCCTGCTATCCTACCGGCCCTCCATGAGAAATAGGAACAAACCTTTTTGAAATCAGCCATTTAAACAATGTTTCACAGTCAACGCCTCGTGAACGATATAATTATGTAATTAGATAATTTAATTATCTTAACAACATATGGGTTGAGTGCTGTAAAAACGAACTCGCGTTGGATAAAAAAAGGTTATTTAATTACAAGGACAACCGTTTTCTTTCGTTTTATTCCTGATTAACAAGGAGGTTTGTACAAACATTTTATGAAGGCTTTATCGTGCTACCTACATATGTAGAGTTACATAAAGAAACAACGTGTACTAACAGCGGCAAAGGATTTCTTTGAATCACAATTTGCGTAATGTTTTATGCAATTGAACGCTGCACAGACTATTTCCTTTTACATTCTTGTCAATTGAAAACAAGTAAGCCGTTTCAAATACTGTTTGTGATTTCAATATTGTTTTAAGGTTTACATGTATAACTTTGTCATATTCGTGTCATTTTCAAAATTTTTGTATAGTTACAAAAATGAAACAAAAATGAATACCGTTACAAAAACCAAAAACGTATTAAAAAAATAACAAAAAGGAAATGTTAGGGCTATTTCACATAAGATAATTAAAACAACAAAATCACTTCTAAATCATTTATTAAAAATATAATCAGTCTGTTGAATTAGTCGTTTATAGTCAGTCTCAAAATTGTGTAATTCTTATGGTCATTAACATTCTCTAAATTACTTATTAAAATGTCTAGCCCCTTTAAAAATAAACATTTTATAGAGTTGAAAATTGGTAATAACCTTAAATACGTCATTAAAAAAAGAATGGTAAAGCGAATTATTTACCAGCAAAACTTTTATTTTGAAAGAACTAGTAACAAAACAAATAAAAAACATATTTAGTATCTATATCACATACGTCACTCATTCGTTAGGTAGGGAACTATAATCAACAGTGATCTACTGCAATAAGTTTTATACTTTAGAAACTATTGTATGTATAACATAACAAAATTGTGAATGTTCTTTTACTTCTCAAACAATTATATTTTTTTTAGAGATTATAATGTTTATTATTAATAATTTTAAGTAATCAAAATACTTTGATAAACTTTTACAGAACATAGTAGGTAACAGAACATACTCATGAATATGAGGAACAGGCTTATACTATGGGACCAATTCTAAAATATAAAAAAAAAGCTGTTCTATACGAAAATTCAATACACGATCAAAATTTACGGAACAGTTGTTTTTTATAATTAATGTATTTTGTATACACCATAAATTTGGTGAGTAGTAATTCGTGGCAAATTGTTTATAGCAAACGATTGTACTCATGAAAAAAACTATTTTCTAAAGGAAACGAATGATTCTTCCAGTTGCGTATATACCGTAGCGGTTATATAAATTTTCAAATAAAAATATGACAATATCTGATTCTTTTGATTTAGAGAAACATGGATCCTCTTCTCCATTTGTGTTTGGCAAATAAGTCAAACTACCAATTTTCGGAAATGTTTTACTCAAGTCATTTGACGAAACCTTGTAACGTTTCGGATTTAATAGGTTTGTTAAGTCAACATAATAGGTTTGTTAAGAGAATAATTAACTCATGTATTTGACAAAATAGTAGGCGCGCTTGATTCTGTTATGTTATCACTTCGATGCAATAAAATATTTAAATACACATTTTAAAAATAATACAATATATATCAATATTTTTTAAATCTGTATGCAATCAACTTTACTTCATTTTGTTACAACATTTTTGTAACACGACAAAATAAAGTAACAAATCGTTACGAAAATGAAATCGACCATGAGGTTGAATTACAAACTCAAACATTTGAAGGTTAAAAAGATTCTTAGTGAACTTATCCAGCTTCTTTTTTGAAGTTGGTCAAAATTATTTTTAAAATTTACGCAACAATAATAAGAGAAAGACTTACCATTAATTTTACAGGTCACCAGCCAAAATGAAAAGTTTATTGTAGAAAAACACTACACAGGATCAAACACATGCGTCTTGTTGATGGCACCCGTTGTCAAAATGGCCGGACAGACGTTCTGTTTTCATCTGATAGGACGGTTTTAAATTGAGAATGCTGCCGGTTGAAAACCTCACATATCTACTGATATTGGTGTTACAAAAACGAATAACAAAATTAAATAATTCTTAGACTTAACCTACTGAATTGAATTGGCTACTTGAATTGGCAAAGCGACTTAGTAAATCGACGTATGCCTTGTATAAGCTCGCTCCAGTCATAGGAACGGACGCTATTGTTACAGCATACCATGGCGTGGCGGGTTCAATACTAAGATATGGCGTTGTTTTGGGGGAACTCGACAAACAAGGAACTAATATTTAAAACTCAAAAAAAGTGTAGCAGGGCAATGTTCAGTTTGAAATGCACAGACACCTGTAAACCATATTTTATTCAGTATAAAATATTGACACTGCCCTGTCTGTACATATTTGAGGTAGCGGTATTTGTGAAAACCAACCCAAATTTGTTTCCCAAGCTATCTGACTCAAATAGCCGGAGTCGACGACACGTCAATATGTGCAAGACAGTCTAAGACAGCTCTGATGCATAAAAGTGTTTTCTGCATGGCACCAATTATATATGATCGCATACCAGAATCAATTAAAATCTTGAATCTTAATTTGTTTAGAAGACATTTAAAAAACTTTCTCATATTATGTAAAGCATATTATAATATCTCGGAGTTCATATCAGAAAAAGTAATATGTGGGACCTAAATATCAATGTTGTTGCAATTTTAAATTACTTATTATTTTTTTTCAGTTTATTGTTCTTGACATGCTCTTTTGAAATAATAATAAAAATTTAATTCGTTATTATTGACCTCTTGATGAAATAAATTATTTTCTTTCTTATTTTTTACCTATTTAAATTGACATGCTTGTATTATATTCTTTGACATAGTTAATATTGAGTGACATTTGATATAATATCTCTGTCTCTGTTCCCATACTACTCTCGAAGCTTGAGTATATTGGTATTCGTGGCGTCGCCCTGGATATCTTTAGAAGTTATCTGATGGGTCGCGGTCAACATATAAAAGTTGAAAATCACCTCAGTTCGAAGAAATTAGTTAACTTTGGTGTTCCACAGGGCAGCGTGCTTGGACCTAGCCTCTTCCTAATATACGTGAATGAGCTGTGCCGCCTTTCTCTTCCTAACTGCAAAATTGTTACTTATGCAGACGACACAGCTCTAATTATTAACGGGTGCACTTGGAATGAAGCATCTACAAATGCTGAACTTGCTCTGGGTTCTGTTATGGGATGGCTAAGTACAAACCTTTTGACATTAAATATTAATAAAACAAAATTTATTAGTTTTTCTATAAATATGGTTGGACAACCCCAAACTCCTATCTGCCTTCGCGCGCACTCTTGTGTAAACAAATCTTCAAATACCGTCTGTGGCTGCCCTCAACTAGAAGCCACCACAACAATTAAATATCTTGGTGTAATAGTTAACTGTCATCTTAAATGGCATCATCAAATCAATTTAATCGTGGGTCGCCTAAGAAAACTTTTATTTATCTTTAGGAGACTCAGAAGTGTAGTGGACTTGAATACCCTTATATCCATTTACTTTGCACTTGCTCAATCAGTGATGGGATACTGCATCACGGTATGGGGTGGAGCCTATAAGTCGGCAATGCTGCAAATCGAAAGAGCACAAAGATCAGTTCTTAAAGTTCTCGCCAAAAAACCGATGCTTTATCCCACAAACTCGCTCTACTCTGATTGCCAGGTTCTAACTGCTAGACAGCTCTTCATTTTTAAAACTATACTAAGCACGCACTCTAACCTAAAATATGACCCAAACAAGTGTAGCAGTAGACGTCGTTCTGACCGCGTGTGTGATATTGTACCTCGAAGGACAGCTCTAGCACGTCACCATTTTACCTACTTGAGCTCCAAACTGTACAATAAAATTAATAAAAATATAGATATCTATCCCGATACTCTAAATAAATGTAAAAAAAAACTTGACTCTTGGTTGAAATCTCAAACCTACGACTCAATAGAAGCTCTCATGAAAGTCTAACTTTATAACAGGTACTCATCATACTCACTCTCCACCTCTCTCACACACATACACACCCCACACATACACAAGCTCTCAGACACCACACCGTCACACACACACCCTCTCACCCTCACTCACTTATGCACACTCACGGCATATATCCCAAGATATCTGATTTGTATTTTCTTTATTTCTAATTCTCTTACCCTAATTTGTTATTGTAAAGTTCCATGAAAGTCTAACTTTATAACAGGTACTCAACATCATACTCACTCTCCACCTCTCTCACACACATACACACCCCACACATACACAAGCTCTCAGACACCACACCGTCACACACACACCCTCTCACCCTCACTCACTTACGCACACTCACGGCATATATCCCAAGATATCTGATTTGTATTTTCTTTATTTCTAATTCTCTTACCCTAATTTGTTATTGTTAAGTTCATTTTATCTATTCTGGAACACTTATCCTCTCGCTAGGAGACGGGCGCTGGCAGCTGCGCCACAGTTTTTAACTTTTGCAGTTGTCATCGTTTACATTTGTTTACTTATGTACTTGTTCCTGTTCCAAATAAATGAATTTTTACTTTACTTTTTTTACTTTTAATAATATTATGTTTTTTTTTTTTTTTTTATTGAAATGATTTGACATTTAATCTGTAAAGTTTGTTAAATGGGATTATGATGATTTTTTGAGATGTTATTTAGAATCATAATTATTAAGTAATTGATTATAATTTGCATGCCCATGTGACGGCAGAACATGGAGAACTAACGTTTATGCCAACACCTATGTACAAATTTACCCATGTTTGCAAAAAATAAATGATTTGATTTGATTTTTGATTTGAATGAAATGAAGACACAAATTGAAAGGATGTTATTATTATTATTATGCATTAGGTTATTTATTTCTATTTTATATCCTTAACATCATAATTAGAGTCATAGAGATATTGCGCAATGAGAACATGTAAATATGTGAGTACGAGTAGTTTCTTCTTTATGAAACTTTTAGTCTCGTGCTTAGAGACTCGGGGTTGATGTATGGTAATATTATGAGACTGAAGACGTTAACACCTTTTTAAAAAAAAAATCTATTAATTTGATCTGAAATGTTGAAACCGATCTGGGAAAAATGTTGTTCAAGGATAATAATATAAATCTAAACACTTCACTATGCTATTTCTGGTCAAAATACAAAATGTATAAAAATTTTGAAAATGACCCATTCGCGTCCGTAGAAAATATACAAAAGAAACAAGTAATTTTTGTAAGTAACTCGCATAAAAATGTTACGTAATTTGGTCTCAACGGATTTTTGTCACCTTTGAAAACACGAAAATGCGAAGCCAGTCATTTAACACAAAAGGTGTTACAGGTAGAATGTGTTAAGAGTCCCAACTCTTAAATAAAAAGGTACGAACAATAATGAGGGATGCTCCTAAAAGTCAAAGCCAAACTGAGGTTTTGCGTTCAAATGTCGAAGATAGAGGGCAAAAACAAGTTTAAAACTCCACATCGGAATCTTTTCAGAGCGTGACTAATAGGTGGACGTCATGGAACAGAAGACTTGAATGAAAAAAAATACGTAGCAGCTGTTCCAATGAAAAATAACGTGTCATTAATCATAACGATGAAAGGAAGGAGCGACAAGGCTGCACGACAAATACCTTCCTGTAGACGCGTCGTGTTTGCACTTACGCGTCTCGCCGGCTACGGTGTAATGATATCTCGCAGCAGTGGAAACAACGTTTACTACTATTGTTTACGTGAACAATAGCAGAGAAAAACAATACGCGTTCGGATATCGCCGACGCGACGATTGAATCAAGATCTTACTCGTTTAGCTCAAGTGGTGTATTTTGTCGCGTCTGTACCTAAAATTCGTAACATAACAGATAGCTCAGAGACGTGTTGCTGGGATATTTGTTGCATCGCTTCTTTTGTGGCGAGAAAGAATGACCGTTTTTCTAGTGTTTCATTTTTGAGAACGTCTCGAATTTTAGAAAATTTTCAGAACGAGTAGAACGATGCAGTTAAACTGATGATCAGTGATTGATCAGCAATATCTATTGTGAGTGATAATTCGGTATAGAAAAATATCGTTAATACTTAAGTTATTAGTGTTATATCAGAGCTGTGTTGCTTTAATTAGGTTGACTTCTATGAATTCGTGTTAGGGTATTAAGTTAATAACAGATTTTAGAATTTTTTATACAGTTTGAAAGTTATACCCACTTTCATATAGGCCCTAATTCACTCCTGACTCATAGCATTATTATAACTGATATTATTTTGGTATTAGTATGTATGTAGTCAAGTATTTGTCGTATTACCGGCTCAGGTAGACTATGGTCGGTAATAGGGTTGTCAGGACGGGCGGAGTACGTATGCGTGTAATTTTATTTCTGGGGCTGCGATAATTTTACATAAGAGACATGTTTAATATTTGGACATTTACCCTAGTCTCTGAAGGTGGATTTTACTTCAACTACTTTATACCAGGTCATTTTATTTCTTTGAAGGGACAAAAACATATTTTACAAATATACCATAATTTTAATATATTTTTTGTTTGAGCCTAGTGCATGACCCATTTTTTTTGCAATAATGTTTCGTGTTATTTAAGAACCGTGCTTTTTCTTAAACTCTCTGGTTCTGCGAAAAAAAAATATCGGTATCTAAATCTCAATGATCATAAGAAAGGAAAATGCTCAAAAATGTAAGGGAAAAATTCAGTCGCTCGAAAAAAAACTTATGAGGGGGAAAAGGGCATTAATTGTAAATAAAAATTTTTAAATGACTTTCTTTAAAAAATATCCCCATGACTGGCTATGACTTTTTTATTTTTAATAATAATAGGTGATGATGGAAAAGTTTTTTGCGTTTTATAACTTTTCTAGTATTAAATATAGAGTTATATAGAGTTTTCTGATCATTATAAGAAACAGGATCGACTAGCATCAAATAAAAGTTTTTTGTGAAAATGGCCCATTTCTTGCTAACTAATTTTTTTCAAAATAAAATAAGGACATTCTCCTAAGACCGTTTTCCTGTAGCTACAACTGTTAAAGTACCTGCCCTTACTGTCCTATCTCAAAAATCCACCCAGTATAGTATCGCATGAAAAACAACGTGCTGATTACATCCGCATAACTTCACAAAGTACGACGACCGAAGTTTTTTTTAATTTTTGTAATTAAGGAGGCACCCACTCTGGGTAGAGTTCTGGATACGCATATGAGTACTGCTGCGATTCTAAAGTCACTCATTGCATTCGTCGCTGTTTTGTTGAAATAAGTATTATTTGTACTCTCAGGGCTTAACTGACTTTTGTTACGTTGTTTGGATGGAATATGTTCAACATAACCGCATGGTGCCCTACCTATCTCTTTTTGATCGCAGGAAACTCTTTATTCGACGCTTGCAATGTTGCCGCTTTATGCACGCTGTGGCGCTTATGGTGATTATTTTGAGAGAAACTATTTTCATGATATCTACCATGTATTTACTATCGTACATAAGTCCGTTTAATCGACGCTGGGTTTTTTTGGGCCATCTTCTTTCCGATTTCTATACAAGTATTACTATTAAATATAATGAAGGTAATTTTAACATTTATTTGACTAAAAAATATTCTTCCTATTGCTTATAAAATTAGCTATCAGATTTAAAATTCTGCTCTTTACGCTTTATGTCGGTGTCTTTATAAGTCAAATAGTTTCAGGGAAACTCATTGACTGATATCTCTCTCAAACTGTCTCAAATTTTCCCTTTTACCTCTGCTTCATCATCATCATCGTTTCAGTCAAAAGTCGTCCACTGCTGGACATAGACCTCCCCTTGCAAGCACCGCCACTTCGACCGGTTCTGTGCTTCCCGCATCCAGCGCATTCCTGCGGCCTTCGCAAGCCACTACGTAGATAGTGGCTTGTTATTTTCTCAGATCAAATAAAGACATAGCGCTGTCAACAGTGACGTGAGGCTGGTTTTGTAAATATGTGTGCACTTAGTGAGGTGTAGTTTGATGGTAAATGGTTGTAACTAGGGATGTAACGATACCGATACGATAATCGTATATCGGCGATTATCGTAAACCTTTACGATCATTCGTTATCGTAAATATTACGATACGCTATTTTTACGATACATTTATTTCAAAAATTTTAAATTTTTACTGTTTCGGGTGAAACGAAACGCATAACGCGTCAATTTCTGAATGCTTCGCATCCGTCACTTTTGGCATTGACAGTTTTAAGTTAAAAAACTATTTGAAAACTACTAATTTAGATATGGACGCTAGTGTTGCTGACTATTGGCACAATAAAGCTTCAGAGTATCCAAATTTGAAAAGGATAGCATTGAAATATTTATCCCTTAAACCTGCAACGGTGCCATCTGAAAGACTATTCTCCACAGCAGGACTGATACACAGTGATGAGAGAAACCGACTTAAGGGAAAAAACTTACAAATGTTGTGTTTTCTGAATAAGAATTTGCCAGTAATAAATTACGACTACAATTAAAATTAAATAATAGTCAGTAAATGTAACAAATAGTAACAATTTAAAAAATTAAAATATAAGTTAATGATGAAAATTGATAAAATTAATAAATATATTGATTAAAAATGCATAACTTTGTTATACTTTTACTTTACTTAGTCTTACAATAATAACATACAACAAAGCTTCCAGTAAATTCATCAAAATGGTATTAAACAAATATCGTAATGCATTCGTATCGTAATTCGTTATCGTATTTGGCCATTACGATGTATTCGTCATTCGTATTGGTATCGTAATAGCCGTATCGTTGCATCCCTAGTTGTAACAGTGTGCGTGTGAGCTTGTATGCACAGAGCAGAAATGCAGTTTTGTCATGCTTCACTGTCCATTTCTGATTAAATATTGAGTATTTATTCCGTACTATCTGTGCGCTTTATTTTGATTCAGTGAGAGAGCCTTAGTCAAAAGGCTCTTTCATTGAATTTCTGGCTAGGTCCTAATGCATCAGGACTTTTTGTTCCTACACAGTGGGTTATGAAAATTTTATGTTAATCGCATTAGCCGTTTTTTCCTCAAAGCATAAAAAGCTTTAGGGTAAGTACCTACTCTTTGTTGTACTTTGAAACGTGTACACAGTACACAGTACACCTAAATTTCCCCAGTACTTTTTTTAAGTCCCATGCACCTTATAGAAGGCGAGAGATTAATTTCATAGCATTTTCCCTGTGGCGGCCTCTACATCGCCACAAGCGAACTACGCATCACACTGACGTTACGCGAAATCCTGCATCGCGCAAGCAGAGTTTACCGCGCGAACAGCATATTTAAAACTGCCCGACATCAATCGTCGGGCACACGACACCCGTATGGTCGGACGAACCTCCCTTTTAACTTTACACCCTGTTCCTTCCACCTGTATATCCCGAAAGGTCTCCTCCTCAGTAAAGACTCGAGTGTAGTAGGTAATTTAACTTACTGCTGGGTAAAACTTCCTATGGCAAATTATGAACATCTTCGATAGTGATGTTTAGGGAGAACGAAACATGCAAGATGCTAAGGTGCAGTAGTAGATCCTAATATACATTTTAATGATGCATAGTCACCGAAGCTAACTTATAGTGGAACTTCAACCATAATTCTCTCCCAGTGACACGGTCTCCGGTAAATGTACTGACATTACTGGATCCTGGTAAACTTTACCGCACCATCGCGTTCACAGGGTTAACCAATTTCATAGTTTGATTGCGATTGTGTCAAACAATAGAACGGTGCAGTTAAAATGATTGTTAGCGATTGATTAGCAATATCTATTGTAATAGACAACTCGATAATACTCGATATAGGAAATTATAGTTAACATTATAGCTGTTAGTGTTATATTGGAGCTTGGGTTGACTGGTATGAAAGCAGGTTTATTTTAATTTTACTTTGTTTTTATTTTTATTGGTTTTATATTTTTCAATAAGTGTGTGTATAGTTTAATTTGAGATCATCTGTGCTTGTCTCAATAAATATTTTTTCTTTGTTAGGTAATAGATATAAACCTACTAACTTAGTAGTTCGTAAGCGATTCTAGGCAAAAAATGAAGTAATTTAGTTAAATTGGTAACATCCAAACGATGAAGGTTTGGCGATGAGAGTAAGTTCAAACTCTACGAGTACCTATAATGTCCTTTTGTCTCATACAGGTTTTTTTTCTTGGAAATTGTTCTTTTCTCTTCAACAAACTCTAAGTACAAGCATACGCAGGAATACAAATATTATTCGTAGGTACCATTATTACCACAACGAATCTTACAAAACTACATACCATTACTTCGTACTGCCTATCAAATAAATAGGCACATATGATTAATCGAGCAGTAACCTTCAGGCTTCGGTTTTTCTGGTCAAGGTTAAGTAGCATTTGAGGGTTGAGTTTGCAGGGCCGCGTGACAGACGAGACGCATAATACGGCCGCTTTATACTGACTGACATGCCAGATAAATCTGCCAGAAAAGGTAAAAGGGTCTACTGGGGCGTTATTTTGTGTGGGCTTGCCTATATTGTCTGGAAAAATTAACATAAAATGTGTGTGTTTAGAAAAGACTATTAGATACCGCAATCCGGGGAAGAAAAATAAATACCTACTTTGTACTGCTGGGGGGATTGTCTAGGTACATGTTTTGGTATTCCGTTAGTCAAATCTTCATATCCTAACTAATATATGCGAAAGTGAGTTTGTTCGTTTATTTGTTTATTTATTTATTTTATTATTTATGTACACACAGAAAAATAGATACAGACAAGACATAATCATAATTATGAGTACAAAGGTACTAAAAGCTTATTTCTTAAGAAATTTCTTCCAGCAGACCTGCGATAGGAGAAATGAGAAAGAAATGTAGACAATAGTGTGTGAGAACAAGAAGAGAAAAATATAAATATGCGAAGTCTTAAACTAGAATATTGAAATAAACCTACACGTATAAAGTAATAAATTAATATATACTTAAATAAATACATAGAGCTTAAATATATAAACATACATACTATAGGTATATATAAATACTCACAATTGAGAGGAAAGGTAATGGTAAGGTTGTTTGTTTGTTACGCTTTCGCGCTAAAACAGTTGAACGGATTCGGAGGTTCATGAGTAGACCATGCTCTGGGTTAGGATATAGGACACTTTTTATTCCAATATTCCCACTATGGGACCGATGCCTGCCGGGGTTGCGGGAAAGTCCCAAAAGGGATACCGTGGCCCCTGGCAACGTATAGGCAACTGAGGGAACACGGGTGGGTTTTAGTCAGTAAGAGTCTGACACGCCCTCCTGAGAAGTTATTTGATAATTTCCCACACTAAGAAAAAAAAAAGGTTACCTTAGGTACCTTTATTTATCTATCGAATTATACAAAGTTCTAAAAGCAAATTGTACTGTTCGTGTACATAGCACTTCTTTCTCTTTTCCGCAATAAGGTTGTGTAAACAACAAATTAAAATTCTCTCTAAAGGAGATTAATATTGATAACTTGAACAACTTCCCAGTTTGAGGAATGAGTAAGGACCATTTCAATTCTCCTACGGAAACTTTAAATCGATTTGTTTTAACAATGGTCTTTTCAGACATGATTTATTGTTCGCCTTACTGCTATTTGATTACCGGAAAGTACTTAATTAGAATCGTGTTTTACAAGATAACAGATAGTTTTTCTTACCAAGGAAATTATTATTATTTACTAGCTTTTAGCTATGCCCGTGTGGGTGTCGAAAAATATCCCACGGGAAGGTACAACCGGGATTAATAAATTAAAAGTAAATAATCCATAGGATAGGGGTTAATCTAGGTTATAAACTGTCTGTGTGCCAAATTTCATCCAAATTCGTTCATCCATTTTTGCGCCAATCCGAAACATATCTACCTACATCCAGACAAACGGACAAAAATTCTAAAAACTATATTTTTGGCATCAGACTCGTTTCGGCCCGGTTCGACGGTGCGTTGTCCAAGCGCGCCTCAGAGACATGTCAGCACAATCGAAGGGGTCTGATAGGACCGATGCCTGCCGGGGTTGCGGGAAAATCCGAAAGCGATACCGTGGCCCTCTGGCAACGTACAGGCAACTGAAGGAACACGGGTGGGTTTTAGTCAGTAAGAGTCTGGTCGCCCTCCCGCTTCACCCAGAGTGAGAGAAGGGGAGGGGGAATAATTTCCCACCCAAAAAAAAGGGTCATGAGTATGGGATGTCAATTGACAACAAAACGCAAGATATATATACAGGGTTACAGGGAAAGTCGTACTGAATATTAAAGGATGTTATTATTCAGGTCATTTCCGATGAATTTCATTCTGAAATAAAATGTCCGAAACTTAACCGTTATGGAGATATTAAATTTTAAAGATTATTTTTAAAAATCCTTTATTTTTTGGCTTTTAGTCGTTTTCTTTGGGATTAGAGCTCCTAGAGTCGGTTTTTTTGATGTATCAAGTTAGAGGACATGTCCATTAATAAAAATGATCAACAGAAACTGAACCTACTACAAACAGCTTAAAAAACTGCTCGACAACGGTTAGCATTATGAATTTTCTAATAGAGTGTTCTTAACTTTGATGGGCTTTAAAAAAAAAAATGTATGGAACTTATTCTGCGAATAACTTTACAAAGTTCTACGTCTCTTTAGCTATTCAAAAAGGTATAACACTTGCTATTAAATAGGCAAATCATTGCCCAAATAACAGTTAAGTTAGGAGAGGGTACATTTTTAGTTTGAGGTAAAAGTAGCTAAAATACGTAAAAAAAAGACAAAAATTTTAGCAATATTTTTATAATTCATGTTCTACATGGCCACCGCTATTTCTTACACAAAGTCTCATTCTTTTTCTTAAATTACTTTTCACGACAGAAGTTCGTAGGTTCCGCCTCATTTCCTCAGCCGCATCAATAATTTTTTGTCTTAGAATATTGACATTTGCGATCGGTGTCATTTGGTCGTATGCTAGGCTTTTCATATGACCCCACACATAAAAATCCATCGGCGTTAAATCGGGGCTCCTCGCCGGCCATGCTATGGGTCCGCCTCTTCCAATCCATTGGTTTGGGTAATTCTCGTCCAACCATGCTCGAACACTTCTTCTGTAGTGCGCTGGGCAGCCATCATGTTGAAAGAACATGTCTCGTCTCAATGCAATAGGCAAGTCTTGCATTAAAGAGGGTAACTCCTCCCTCAAAAAGTTTTCATATGTCTCGCCAGTCAAGTTATCGGGCAGGAAGTATGGCCCTATCAAGTTATTTGATATTATACCCATCCACACATTAAGACTGAATCTCCTTTGTGACCCTTTTGGTCTTTTTTTCTTGGGGTTACCTTGCGCTTTGGGAGCCCAATAATGGGTGTTATGATAGTTTGTGATGCCGTCTTTGTCAAATTTCGACTCATCTGTCCACATGATTTTCTTTAAAAAATCCGGATCTTCATTATCGGCATTGAGCATAAATCTGCAGAAGTCTAGTCGTCTCAATGGATCCCCTTCTTCAATTACTTGCACTGGCGTGTAATGGTAAGGGTATTGCCCAGAACTGTGCATTACGAACCAGATTTTCCACTGGGAAATACCAAGCCGTCGAGCGACAACGTTTGTTGACGTGGTTGGGTCGGCTTCAAAGAGACGTCGTATTTCACTATCTTCGTCGTCGTCATCAAGAACACGAGGTCGTCCCATGTCAGTCCGACGTACTAGCACAGAACCAGTTTCTCGTAGTCTTCGATAAACTCTGTCAAATACGCCAATATCAGGTACTCGGCGAGTAGGATACCTTAGCATGTATTCATTGCGTGCACGCAACGACACTCCTTCGCAAAATCCATAACACATTAGGATGTCAGCATATTCCTCGTTGGTAAATGTTGCCATGTTCACAACACAAATCAAAGTCCAGTTACAAGCCACGTCACACAGTTAGAAGATGAAACAGTCCAAAAATCCAAGCCAAGTCGCGTTTTTACAAAAAAAAATCGGAGGGCACGGATAACACATCTACCATGGAAGATTCGCATGAGCAGACTAAACAAACACCACGATCCACGATTTGACAATTCAGACATTTAAAATGACATAAATACCTGTCACCGCACGTCTCCCGGGCACAAAAAATGTCTACCCAAACCTTTTTTCATTGTTTAAAAGTGCCAGGTAGTAAGCCGGATTCTTTTGTATCGAAATTCTGTTATGTTGTACTACCAGATGGGCCTATTCTAATAACATTATTTTAAGATTTTATGAACAAACCTAGTAGATGATGTACCTTTTTGAATAGCTAAAGAGACGTAGAACTTTGTAAAGTTATTCGCAGAATAAGTTCCATACATTTTTTTTTTAAAGCCCATCAAAGTTAAGAACACTCTATTAGAAAATTCATAATGCTAACCGTTGTCGAGCAGTTTTTTAAGCTGTTAGTAGTAAGTTCAGTTTCTATTGATCATTTTTATTAATGGACATGTCTTCTAACTAGATACATAAAAAAAACCGACTCTAGGAGCTCTAATCCCAAAGAAAACGACTAAAAGCCAAAAAATAAAGGATTTTTAAAAATAATCTTTAAAATTTAATATCTCCATAACGGTTAAGTTTCGGACATTTTATTTCAGAATCAAAATCATCAGAAATGACCTGAATAATAACCTCCTTTAATATTCAGTACGACTTTCCCTGTAACCCTGTATAAAGTTGGCACGCTTCGCCGGAGTCTAGCCAGACGTTCGTACGAGTCGACGAGGGCGCTGCGGTGGCGTGGCGCAGCCCATTTTACCATCGGAGAGCGTACGAAAAACAAGTGTCTAGAAACTGTCCAACGTTTCGTTTCGTAATTTTTTTTAAGTTCAAATATAACCTAAAAATCAATAATCAACTTCAGACTTTTTTCTTAAATAATATAATATTTATTTAATGTGCTTCGAGCATTTAACTTATGTGCTTTTAAGTGGAATAGAACCTACTTATTCCAACTCCCGTAACTCAATCTCCCATTCACTCTTTAACTATTTTAGTTCGGATGACAATTTGGTACTTTATACTCGTAAGCCCTTATAAACATTTAGTAAGTTAATTTGCAATTCAAAGACTCACGTACCCTTTGCGTGGTTCATATAAAAGCGTTATAAATAACAAGCGAGTATGAAGGCGAATAACACGACCGACTATAGTGTGTTTTCTTGCCCTCAACTCACGTCGCATGCAAGACACCACTTTAATAAAGCGCGTTTTTCCGTAAACATTTTTTTAACCTTGAAGAAGTTCGTGTTTCACCACACTGCCACAATTTTACTTGTGGCAACCACAAACTGCGGTCTTCCATGAACTGGGCGTTTGACACTTCAAACAAGACTCGACTGCATTAGCCCGTGTGTGGTCACACAACAGCAAAGCACCCAAGATTAGGCGTCCAGTCCTTGACTGACGTCGGTTAGGTGTCCAACAAAGGAATTTCTATAGGTGCAGTCAAGGAATAAATAAGCACCTTAAGTTTTATTTTTATTTTTATACTTTATCATTTCTCCGACTACGTCATCGCCAACATTATGAACGGAAATAACAGTTAAAAAAAGTAAGATGCGAAAGAATTTTTGTTTGAAAATTATCATTACTTTATCATTATCATTTGCAAATAGCGCATCAGTCGTCTCATTTGCGATGCCGAAGGTTGCATTTTTCGTTTGTTTGTCGGCCAATTGTCTGCTTTCAGTGTGTCTTTGCTCATATTTACCCATACATTCGGAATTCCACTGTTCTCCGTCAATTTAAACTAATATTATAATAAAGAGAAAAGATTAGATTTTTTGTGTGTTTGTTTGTTTGTAATGAATAAACTCAAAAACTCCTGGCCCGATTTAAACAATTCTTTCACCAGTAGAATGCTATATTATCGCTGAGTAACATATAATTTATAAAGATATCACGCGGGCGAAGCCGCTGGCGGAAGCTAGTATTTTATAGGACACGTAGATTTTGTGTGCTTGTAAAATTAAAAATGTATTTAAGTATTTAGTTATTTTCTTTCTCTCTTTTAATTATCGTCGATAATCTTGTAAATGACTCAATGTTATTGTCTTAGTGCTTATAGAGTAGTGCGTGTAGAGATATAGTTTGTCCACAAAATTCAACAAAACATGCTTTTGTATCCAAATTTTATCTATACCTCGGTCCTCTTCTCTATAATAGACTAAACTCGAAAGCAAACATTTATTCCCTGAACTACACAAATTGTAAGAGAATTCTCAAGGATGCTCTCCAAAGTATGTCTTACGAAGATACAGAGAATTTACTAACTGTACTACAGTGAATATTATGTACAAATTTCACCTATGTTAAGTATTTATCAAATTTAGAAACTAAGTTAAGCTACTCAAAATATAATTAGTGATCTATTGTCAACCTTTTGATTATTTATTTATTTTATAAGTCTATTTAAGCTCTTCCCACCTGAAACACAGGATTACCTAGTTCAGGCACGTAAGTCTTAGGAATATAATTTACATTTAAGCAAATCTGTAAAAAATTATGCCTTGTAATTTTTTGAATAAATATTATTATTATTATTATTATATACGAGTGGCATGTTGCCAATGGCAGAGGTAGCCTTCGAAACTCGTCGGCGGCAACCGTAGATGCGTCGACGGTACGTCTGTGGCTGCCGTCGACAGCGTGCCGCTCGTGTATTTGAGTACGTGCTTAAATACATGAGCGGTTCGTTGCATTTTAAGTTATTTTTATTTTTTCTGTTTTTGTATTAATATTGTGTGCCTTAACCTGAGTCAAATAAATTTATTTTATTTCTTTCTTCTTTCTTTCGTCCCGTCTACGGCTGCCGCCGACGAGTGTCGACGGCTGTAGTTGCCTCTGTCGTTGGCGACGTGCCGCTCGTGTATATGAGCTCTTATTCCCAAGAACTGTATTTACTCTGTCAAAGAAAAGGCGAAACGCAAATAAACCCCTTAGGGTCTATTGTTATCACTTATTAATGTCGCACAGCCTTTTTATCTTCACCAGCGTATTACCTACCCTATATTAGCAAATTTTTATTAAAAAAATTACTTTGACTTTATTTTATACTTGAGGATGGAATCAGATTATTACGGTACCTATATTTATATAAAATTACCTTAATTACTGAAAAATCATGTATTCAATATGTGTTATCTTTTAACAAGATTAGCTTGCATAAAAGCTGGCTCTTGTTTTGTGAATTCAAACAATTTAAGGTTTTGAATAGGTGTTGTCTATACTAACTTAGGGCTGTTTTTATCTGCTCATTGCACGATAGAATCTGTTTTCCTGACTCAACATCCCCTCCGGAGGGGAATTTTATAGTTTTAAATAGTATATCTATGATATGTATATTGCGTCGTAGTGTCAATACCGCAGAAAGACGTTCAGCCATCTTCCTTACATGTCAGGCCGAATTCAAAATACATTGGCTGACTCTGACTGGTATTATAAACTAGCTTCTGCCCGCGACTTCGTTCGTCTGGAAGACACCACAATATACTTAAATAATACCCACATTTTATAAAACTTCCCTGTATACTATGTTTGTATTTATGGTCTCAACATCCAAAATATACAGAGAGTAACGACTGGTGACTTATATTTCATAAAACGGCCAGGCCATTAAAAAGTTTTAACTTGATGTCAACTCAACATTGGTCAAAGGTGTATGCTATTTTGATCTTTGGTATCAAGTAATTAAATAAGGTTTTCTATACAACAGTCTGCTCAGTGCCGTAGCTTCAAAAGGTTATTACGTAGCGCGCACCGCTCTGTGCCGCTCAACGCAGTAGCCGATAGAATAGACTTATTTTCTTGTACACTAAATGACTTTACTCTAGCGACCACTAGGGTGTTACGGTTATAATTAAGTTAGAATCTAGGTGTTATGTTTGTTTATTTTCCTGTGAATTTCGTTTATAATAGTATATTTATACTTAACTATCGCATTAGGGCAACCTGTAAAGATAGATTTGAGGAGTTACATTATAATAAAATAAAAATAAATGTGTCTTGGCTAGATAATGGACAGAATATAAAAACTGATGAAGATATAAAAGACTTGACTGTAAATACATGCAGCAACTAGGTACCGTTTTTTTATCGTTTTCTATGGAACTTTGATAAATGGAAGAACGTAGACCGTAGTCGGTAATTACCTACAATATTTGCAGCCCCTTTGAAAGTTCAGTCTATAAATGGGAAGTTCTAGTAATGTTGCAAATTACCATGAAAGCTGTCCATTGAGCCGTGATTTGATTATTTCTATGAAATACCTTCCGTAGCTAGCGACACGGTATTTCCTAGAAATACTAGAAACCAGTAGTGTCGCGACGACACGTCGCCTGCTGCTGCTGTCTCTAGTCGACTACGGAAATGTACTTTAAAAAAATATTTTAAGAACTTATATTTTACATACGATCTCCTTTTAAGTATAAAAATATCTGTGCCAGGAGGCCCCGCTCTTCACAATAAAAATATTGATCTTTCCACTACACTGCCAATATTCATAGTTTTTATTGTGTGCTGGGACACAGGCCCCTTTCGGTGAGAGGGAGTGGGCCGTAATCCACCACGCGGGCCCATTGCGGTTGGTAGATAGATAGATAGATAAATCGTTTATTTAGTGCACACAAAAAGCAGCACAACATACAAAAACACGATTAAATAATGACAAATTAGCTATTAGGAAATAGCTGCAAGGTACCAATATACAAACAAATAAAAAAGGAAGAAAACAAGACATTGTGATGACACTATTGGCTATGACACACTTTAAAATAATGGATCAACGAATATAAAAAAGTGCGGTGTGCGTCTCAAGGTTGCACCAAATGGGAGTCCAGCTCAGCATGTGCCAGGCAAATATACCTGACGCTGATATTCTGCTGAATCCCTGCAGTGACATACGGACGTCGAGTAGTTGAGATAAATATGCGAGTTATTGGTGTTGTGAAAAAGTGAAATGTGCGGAGTGAAATGTAAGTATACCCGCAATTTAAATATTGTATTCTACAGTAAAGTTTAGCATTTGGAAATTTTCCTATTAGATGATTATTGTATATTTGATTACTTGATTATTTAAATAGATAAATGTATATTGTATAAATGATTAATCTAATTATGATAATAGTGGCATAGGTGTGAATAAAATAATCGAATTAAATGGATTAAAATGTGTTTGCAATAAATAATGTAGGTAGATGTCACATGTCTTCGAATTTTTGGTGGATCTAGGGCATGCCGGGTTCCTCACGATGTTTTCGTTCACCGTTTAGGTAGGTCAGGTAAGAGAGTGATGTAAAAGAATTTATTACTCAGCGCACACACAACATTGTTTGAAAGTAGGTGTACATAATTGCAAGTTAGTTGCCTATATGTATAGTGCCAATATTTTATATTCAAATCCGTGTTTCCAAATTTATGTTAGTTCAACTCAAACAAATAGGTATAAACTTTGCGTTAGTTTAAATCAGGGTATTGAAAAAGTCATCAAAAGGTTTACTACCGCAAACTGAACTTTATGTTTGGGTTTTTATTTTTATTTTTTAAACATAACCATTTGTTTACATGTTTGGACACTTAGTTGCAAACATAGGATATAAAGCTTGTCCGACTTCAGGTAAGTACATTCATCACGTTTTACAAATAAATTCGAAGGTAGCATATTAACGTTCCTTAATAAATAATGAATCTATTACCTCATATTTTCTCAGTTGCGAGAAATGTTTCCGATATTCAGCGGTAATGAGGAGCAGGTAGCTGATCTTAGAGTTTGAATTATACAACAATGGGTCAGTAATTAATGTGGCTAATTGCGGTTACACTGTATGACCATATTGATTTCTGATAGTTTCCAGATTGTTTTATGAGAAGGTAATTTATTTCCGAATTATTCTTTCATTCTGTTAGCCTCTTCCCAACTATATTTTACGTGGATCGACTCCCATCATACCTCCACAACCCAGTTACTGAGTAACACGATATCCCTCGAAAGACTGGTTGTAGAGACTTGTGGGCTTCCGTAACGACCGTTTTACTTTTATTCTTGCGTTATTATAACTTTGATCTTCACGTTAAATAGAACTTATGGGGGTTTTAAAGTTACGCGTTCCCCCATCTCTTGCAGTCATTTAGCGACAGGTACGAATTACAACTTACCACTATTTTTAACGAGTAGTCAAAAGTTTACTTGCATCAAGTTGAGATAACTTTAGGTAAATATTTTTACAGGGTCGTTGTTCAGTCTCACAACAATTTTAGTAAAATTATTACTTTATTTGGGTGATCTTTTCTATACTTGTCGTAGCATTTAACCAACTAAATGCCATCTTTTCTAGACGCGGCTCGCGTGGTGGATTATGGCCGAGAGGAGGCCTGCGTCCCAGCAGGCCAAAACATTATAGGCTGATTATTTATTTCGCGAAAGAGAGCTTTTTTCTGAATATACAACATTCATTATAAGCCAGAGAAAGCCAATTTTGAATAACGCTCATCTTTAAGTACATATATCATGCACGGAACGTACAAGATGCGAAATATCTCATTCAAGCCGATGTTTAACATATAAATTGGTATCAATTTTTTTTAGATCTATATTTTCGTGGCTGCTCGGCGGAGATAAGGCGCGGGGGCGCGCCGCCGTGGTTTTATTGCCTAAATGCAGAATGATATCCCACTGGATGATAAAAAAGCGATTATGGAAGTCTTTTAATACGTATGTACAGCAGAAGTGGATAAAGATTGGGCATTTGATTTTATATTCGCCGGTAAGGAGCTACTTTTGTTTGATCGCTTTCGTTTTAATTTTATGGTTTTGAAATATAAACTGCATCGCTTACCTGTGAGCCAATCATTTATGGTGATTGGAGTTGATGGTACTTACTACTTTCTTCTATTTTTTTCTTCTTTTTTATTTTTATTTAATTGCTTTAAATTAATGAACAATGAAGAAATGTAATTTTGATGAATATTATCACGGTTTAAGCACCATCTCTTCCTACCAATTTGTACGCCACAATATGCGGCTGAACATGTTTGAACTTTTCTGTATCCCATTACTATCCTGCATGCAATGTATCATGTACACCATGTTTAAAGAAATAAAATTTACTTACTTACTTTCCTTTATGGTGTAAGTATACCCCAATGAACGTTGGTCGTTTGGTTGGTGGTAGGGCTTACTTTTAGCCCGCCTGGCTAGCTACCACCATCTTATCTAATTCTGTCGCCATAACAACAATGTTAACAGCATTGTTGTGTTTCGGCAGTTAGAGGTAAGATAGCCAGTTTCTCTGTGGTTGAGGATTCCGGGTGAGCTCGCTTCCACCTTTGGCCTGATCATCACTTACCATTAGGTGAGATGCAAGCCAAGAGCTTACTCGTCGGGTATTAAAATGAGTCCGAGGATGATATGGTGAGTAGATCGCAATATTCTTTTATTTATTTATTCATTAATTTATCAAATAAATAAATTACAGCAAAAATAAACAGAATAAAAAATTGTATGTGAGACAGACAGCCAATTAAGTCTTCACTTATAAAAACAGATAGGAAAGAAAGCCTACCTATAACTAGCTATATTTAGCTCAGCACGAGTAGTTCTTTCAAAAAGCTTGCATCATTTATTTCTAGATAATTATCTCACTTTTTAAATATAAGTTTTATCTCACCTACTTATAAAACAACTATTAAATAACAATAATTTAATTACCACAAGCGACAACAACACATCTGTTCGATTACGTTTGATATCGGATAAAAGTATCAAATTAAAAAAGCCTGCCAGTAGCAGCAACGTTCGGCGAGTTGATGCCAGCTCGACGGGATTTCGTTAAGATAACGCTGTGATCGCCACCCGAACAAATTCACCCAATATTATTTCTACGCCTTTCGATATAACAAAATTGAAATAACAAAATGGAAGCTACAATTTAAAATTCCTTGGATTTGTCGTTAGATATCTTCTCTCTGGGGATATTTCTAATTGTTATTTGTCGATATAGTTTTGAATTAATTAAAGCGAAATTGCGAAGACGAATAATTAATTTGTCAAGACAGGCGGTGTTGCGTAACCGTCTAGAGCTGAAGACTACCATTGTTATGAAAATTAGTTATTTTAACTTTTGAGTTGACCTTTTTGCATTGCCAACTTGTAAAGATATTTTTACAATAAAATATTGTCATACAACGCGGCAGCGCTGCCAGTCTTTTGGGTACTTTTCCTATTGCGATTTTGCCCTGTGATAGTTTTCCCTCTGTTTTATATACATTTAAATATTATATTCCAAATTAAACTTTGATATATTTGAAAAAAAAAAGAAAAGAAATATTAAATTAAAAATTCTGTTTTATCATTTGGAATTCACTTCATAACTTTTCCAGTAAATAATCCTTTTGGCGTAATTCTTATTAAAATCGAGCCTAGATATTTCCATAAATTTAAGTAAGTGAGCCATATCGCGTAAATATAAAGTACGAAACGATACCTACTCACTTTTGACATCCACGCGATATTTGACTACAGCAAACACTCGAATGGCCCGAGTAAAGCTCACTGATAATGGATTTATTATTAACAAATGAGTGGTCATTAAGATCAATTATCGTCGTTGCGGTCAAATTAAATGAAACACTATGTTAACTGAGTATATAGCCCGGCAGTGGTTAGATTATACCTACTAGTTGTGGTTTAATTTGAGCGGTCAGTTAACAATGGAACGGTCAACTGTTTGATTGTAGGTACTCCATGGTTGTACTGGAGGAGGAAACGTCATAAACGACAAACGGCACTGCGTTTGTTACAATATTAATGGAAATAGAATTGAAGATCCCACCTACTTAGTTTTATCATAAATCAAAAGCTCTATTCCAGCTTAACTTGATGAGAATAGGTACCCCAGATGGTTAATACATAGATATCCAGATAGAATTCGTAAAACGATGTTGATTCTGGAAACCTTTCAAATCAAACAAATACTAACCTTTAATTAAAATACAACACCACAAAACTTCATCTATTATTTCAATTTCAGATCAATAAAATATCGTAAATAGTTTCCGAGAAAAACGTCTGGGATCAACAGACTGGCATGGTGTGATTTCATAAATGTTCTTTTTGCCAATTATTGCTAGTTTATCTAGATTTTAAATTGAGTTTGGCTGAAGTAAACATAGTTACCTACCCACTGTAGGCAGACAATTTCTCACACTTTTTGAGAGTTAGCAACGAGACAAGTGCCAGCTTAAATCAAACGAACAAGTTTGAAATGACTTAAGTAATTGAATTTCAAGTCGAGTCTAAATAATTATAGGCACTTATTCTTCTTTCCGTCCTATACGAAACAGTTTAACTGGATTTTCGAAAATAAATTGGAAGCTGCTGAAAAATACTTATGTTTCGTAGTTTAACTGCATGTTAAAAGCTTTCGATCTATTTACAGTTAACCTTGTGTTTTCACCTCAGTTCATTCAAGTGCAAGCTCGGAATAAAGGTGGGATTCCATATTTGAAATTGCACTGTATTTGTATTAACATTCCCTGCACCTGTTGTCACAAATTAAAACGTTAATCTAAACGTTTCGGAACTTGCCGCGTAAAAAGCGTAAAGCGCATTTATGCCTATAGAATTTAAGCGCGTTAAGGTTATCGGATTTGAATTTAAATTTGCGTGCAAATGCAGGCTTAATGTAGGTGCGGGTTTAATTACATGCGCGAATACCATCAAGTTAAAGCGCTCATTGTGTGTCGCCGAGCGCGGCGCGGTTACAAATCAACCCTGCCGATGAAATATCCTGTTTCGCTGGATTCTCTCTGTTTTGTTCGTTCCCACTAAATTGAAGAAGCAGTGGATCTTGTACCTATTATTTTATTGTGCCACAAAACAGATTTGAACAAATAGCTGCGATTTGTTTGTCTATTTTAAAATCGGTCGAGCTATTTTGGGGCTTTTATTGTTGAAACAGTGATTGCAATGGTTTTCAATGATTTTATTAGATAATGTACAAAGGAAAACTC
Organism: Xanthia icteritia; assembly: GCA_949128155.2. Taxonomy (NCBI): domain Eukaryota; kingdom Metazoa; phylum Arthropoda; class Insecta; order Lepidoptera; family Noctuidae; genus Xanthia; species Xanthia icteritia. The sequence goes on from OX421930.2 coordinate 12,770,510, forward strand.
ATCATCTAAACTAATATTACGAAGAAGTAAATTGTTTGTTTGTGTGAGGTAACCTCTGAAAGTACTGGTCCGATTAGGTACAAAAATAATTTCACTGTTAGGCCACAACCTCATCAAAAGCGATCGTCGTGCGCGCGCGAATAAGATCGCTTATTTGCTCGATGTCAAAATGTTTGTGCTAATAAAAGCGATTGCCGAAGATGGATGGTCGCATCGCGTATTCGCGTCAATACGGGACTAGTCATAGCAAGCGCTCAAGGTACGCTGCGTTTTGGGCGCTCAATAAAATTGTATGGATTTCTATGTAGCAAATTATATCAAGCGCTGCCGTCCAAGGACGCGCGTCTGGCGCGCGTCGTACGCGCGTATGACGAGCGCCCGTCCCTGGCGCCCTTATATATATATGTTGGCTCGAGACGTTGGTGTCAACTCACACTTCGTCCAGTTCTTATCAGCGTGAGACGAAGGTGTCAGTCACACCTCTTCTAACTCTTAAGATCACGATAGTCTTTGTTAGCACGTAGAGCTTGTTGATATTAAATAATGAATAATCGTTTCCGATATGAAAGGCGACGACGTAAACCTAATTGCGCCGAACGTGGCCGGGGGTTGGCTTGCATTTCTCGTGGGAACGTTTTAAGACGATAAGAGTTAAGCATCAGAGCCAAACTTAACAAAACTACTTTGTTTAGCTTCTTCAATAAACGAGCAATAGGATCATAAAAATATTTTTTTTACTAAAGTTACACAAAAGCCTGTGTGAGCGCGCTTTGTGGCGCTATTTCTCGCACGGAAAACGTGAGTCAATTGCGCCCGAAAGCTTGACGGAGTAACCGCGTTTGTTTTGTGCCGCAGTGTTTAAAAATTGAGATTTTTTAAGATGGAGATTGAAGCATCAGGTGTGTACTCTAATTATTATTGTTTAGTTGTCGTTTTTTTTTTCATAAATCGAGCAGTAATATAACTTTACGTGGAAGGCTAATGTTAAATATAAATCTTTAAGATTCACTTGAGTTTATAGACTTTAAAAAAATGTTCCACATAGTTCCATTATATTTTATAATTCCTTAGAAACTACGGCTCGTGAGGATTCAAAACAAGCAAAGAACTCGTCCCCATATCGCCCCCATTGATAAATAGAGCCCTTTATTTCCAGGTAGTCACGTTGATCCCGTTTCACAGCAGAGGAAGTTATATAGAAATTAACTGTTTTTATTGTTAAGAGATGAACGTTTTTTTAGTTTTTCGTCAACCAAGTGTAATGAACGATTATTACAATACATAATGAACCAGTTAAGCATAGTGGACCCGTCTGAAATTTTGATAAAACAGTTAAAAGATGTCGTTAAAGTGTTTGTGGCAAGGCTTTTTAGCTAAATGGCGTGAATGTAAACATATGTTCGACCGTTTTAAAGTTAAGCATGCAAATTGGGTCAGTGAAGAATTTAAGCTCCCGGAGATACAATCAATAACTTCACAACAACCTACTTCTTTGGAGAAGAAGTGAGGTAGGCCAAAAAAGTTGTTTGAAGTCAGCTCTGAACGCAGCAGAAAGAGAAAACTTAATTCTCTTGTCTCGCGTTTTACTCCGGAAATAGATATTCTTCACTGGATGCTTGTATCATCGGACCCTGTCGTGACTAGTCACAGGGAAAAACCAAAGAAACAAGTAGATTTATATACGCGTACGTCGAATCGTTGTTACGTTATACACTAATAATGTGGGGTAACAGCACTGACTTCCAAAGAGCATTCATCGCTCAAAAAAAGTGCATGAGAGCAATTTGTGGACTTAAGCCCGACGACTCATGTCGACCAATATTTGAAAAACTTGGTTTGTTACCGTTACCGTCGCTTTACATTTACGAAATATGTGTGTTTGTTATGAAAAATAAGCAACTATTTAAGACTGCAAATGATGTCAATCCTCGGAACCGACGAGATCCATATAAACTAGTATTTAAATGATTTGCCTAGACTGTCTAAATACAATAGTAACTGCTTGGCAATGTGTGTGCATTTATAATAAAATACCAAGGCATTTCAAAGCTGCCCTGCGGACTCTCCGTCTGCTTACCGGCCCATAGTGCTGCTCGATGAGGTGGGCAAGCTCTTTGAAAGAGTCATTGCAGACCGCCTCGTCGGGCGGCTGGTGCGGGTAGGGCCGGATTTGGCGGAGAGCCAGTTTGGTTTCCGCAGGGGGCGCTCTACGGTGGACGCCATCATGCGCGTGCGAGCCCTCACGACGGGGGACGCTGTGGCCCGGGGTGGGGTCGTCTTGGCGGTGTCTCTAGACATCGCCAATGCCTTCAATACCCTGCCCTGGAGTTGCATCAGGGAGGCACTCCGGTATCACCGGATGCCGACCTACCTCTGTCGTGTGGTCGAGGCCTATTTGACGGACAGGGCCGTCATCTACCCCGGTCACCAGGGAGAATGGAACCGGCGAGAGATGTCGTGCGGTGTCCCACAGGAATCGGTCCTGGGGCCGCATCTGTGGGACATCGGATACGACTGGGTGCTGCGCGCCGACCTCCCTAGCGGCGTCAGCGTCGTTTGCTACGCTGACGACACGTTGGTCCTGGCGCAGGGGAGGTCGCACCAGGCGGCGGCCGAACTAGCGACACACAGGGTTGCGACAATCGTGGACAGAATCCGGCAATTGGGACTCGAGGTGGCCCTGCACAAGTCCGAGGCCATGTGTTTTCATGGTCCTCGGAACGCGCCACCGTTGGGGTCCCAAATAACGGCAGGAGGAGTTCACATCGGCATCGAGTCGACGATGAAGTACCTTGGACTCGTCCTCGACAGCCGGTGGAACTTCGTGGAGCACTTCCGACGTTTGGCTCCCAGACTGGAGCGGGCCGGGGCCGCTTTGAAGCGGCTCCTGCCCAATCTAGGGGGTCCAAACGCCTCCTGCCGGAGGCTATACGCGGGGGTCGTGCGGTCCATGGCCCTTTACGGGGCTCCGGTTTGGGCGCGTTCATTGAGGCGGCGCACGGTGGATCGAAAATCGGCTGTAGAAGACATAGGATCTCGATTTCTTAAATGTTATTTTTTTTGCTGGAAATGACTTTTGCTGATCATTACTGTTCTATAAAATGTCATATGAAGTAATTGTGTGCACAAATGGAAGAGTTATAATTTTTATAAGAAAAAAATGTATGGAGCTGACATGAAAAATGAGGATATCTCTGGAATCGAAAAGTTGGCCATTATATCCTTGTACACTGTTATAGTACTATTTATTTGTGAATTTTTGACATACTTAATATTGCGGCATCACTTGCGATTTTTTTTTTTAAAATCGTCAAAATTAAAAAAAATAAAATGTTTATGATATGTACATTTTAATGCTTAAATATGGCTATACCAAGTGTAACTTACAATATTTTTTATGCTTAGACCAAAACATTCTAAGAAATCACAAAGTCGTATTACCTACTTTGTGATTTTCATTTGAAATGACATGGTAATTATGAATTACGTAATACGTAATCTTGTCTAATGCCTCAAGTCCACATTAGCTAATGATTAATAAGACTTAATACCTATATACCTGTTAAAAGGATACGTACCATAATGAGGGTAATTAGATAAACGTGATCATTAGTCAATAACAATAAATGGTAAACTATTGTATGATTAAAAATAAAAGCAAATTATTAAAAAAAAATATTAACTTAACCTAAACTAACATAAACAATAAAAGTTAACTTATTTTATACTTCGTCACCATCAGAATCCACTTCAGAATCAGGCTCTACAATAGATATAACTTCTAAGAACTCTGTCGGAGCTTCCTGATCCTGAAGTTTCAGTAGTTCTACTGTTTCCTTAAAGTATGTCTGCCTCTTGTGGGCATTTAATTTTGGTCTTGTGGAAGAAATTAGAGGATCAGAAGAGACGATAAGCATATTGAGGATATCCTCGTTTGATGCTTGTCTACTCTTTTTCCTCGAATGGTGTTCTCTGAACCTCCTAAAGTCTTTGTTTCGGGCCTCTGAAGCTTCTTCCGAAAGACTTCCAATTGGTACAATAGCATTTTCTGCAATTATGTCCCCTCCGTGAATCAACAATTTGTGGACGGTTGATGACATGTAGTACCAATCGTACAGTTCCACGTATTTATCAGCGGTTGTTCTAGCGTATTCTTTAAATTTCGGCACGTCTACAATCTCTCCAGATGTGATAGCTTGCAGAATCACAGCAAATCTGCGTATTAGGTCTTCATCTAATCCAGTGATCGCTGCAGTTTTATCAGGAAATTCAAAAAACCGCCTTGCTGTTTTCCCGTCGTTAGTTGTGCCTGATCCTTGCTTAACGATGTCAATCAAAAGGTTGAGATCATCTTTGAATCGATCTTGAATGAGTTTTTTTCGTGAATGCAATAACTCTTGATGACCTTCTCCTCTTGCAGACCACTTTTTGAAGTCGAGACGATACGCTATGTGTAGAAGACATTCCATCACATTAATGCGGGCATGAAGTGATGATAATCCGAACTCATACACACCAGAAAAAATGGTTTTTGACGCAATGACATCTAACTTATTCATTTCTGTAGGCTTAGCCAAACACAGGTAGCAGGCCGCATTTGACTTAGCTTCAGACAGATATGTACAAATTTTGCCGTCAATCATCGTCATCATTAATTTGTGACTAATTTCATGTCCTCGACATTTTGAGGGAACGAGAGCTTCAATTTCGTTATCCATTGCAGTTTTTTCATTTATGACAACGTCTTTGGTTTCTTTCACAAAACTAAACTGGACTGGACGGCAATACCTAGGTGAGCAGGGTTTTGGATTCACCCATACGGTATCACCGTCAGCTGTCAACTTTAATGGAACCAAAGAGGTCATAAATATGCTGGAATCATCTTGACCACTCTCTATGTTTTGCTTGTATCTACTTTGGTTAGATGCACCGTCAAATCCCCACTTTGATATTAATATCAATTGTTTATCTTGTATCGCATCAGGACTACGAATAGTTTCAAAAATTCTGTTCACTGTTAAATCTAGTAACGCTTGTAGTGCAATCTTAGCAAATGAATCCGTTACAGTCACAAATGTCTTCGGAGGGTAGCACTGTAGCTTAGCTTTTTGCACTTTATAGTAAGACGGATATATCTCCTTTGAACCTTCTCGAATAGTCGTTTCCCTTAATGTGATATATTGCCATTTCGATAGTTTTAATGAAAGTAGCAAACCCAGTGCTTTTTCTGGTGAAACTATTGTTGAAGGAGCTGGTTTGTTCAACATTTCCTTGATTTTTGCTGCTGCTTCTGGATTTTGGAGCATATGTTCAATAACAGATGCAATATCCTCACGACCATCTCCTTTCAAAAGTGCTGCAGCTGAATAAGCTACTTCATTAGGGTCATTGCCTATATGTATGTTCATCAGATCGTCTCTTCTTCTGCTTGTTACTTAGATCTTCAAACGACTTTCGAGATCTTTTTGTCATCGTTGAAGTTGATTTCATTGTTGAAGTTGATGGTACAGGTTCAAGTACAGGTTCAGTAGAAATATTTTCACTTGTTGATTCCTGAATGAGCAAATTGGTTTGCACGCAGTTTGGCCAGTCAATATTTGCCTCAAGCCAATTACTGTAATCACATCTAAAAACTTCACTTTTCCTGTGGGATCGTAACCATCTCTTTTGAACTGCCCGTGTAAATCTTCGACAAAATTCTTTCACGGTAACACTGTCTTCATCTGAAAGGCTAGACCCCAGTCGAATAACAAGTGTGTTGAACAATATTTTATGATCGAAAGACGAAGCATCCTGATTGCCCAGAATAACAAACAAATCCAAATTTGTAATAATGCTTTCCATTATTCACGATCACTGAGTAAAAAGACACGGTAGGATAGATGTTAGTATTAGAAATGCTCTAAATGAACTGAAGTTGTGAATCCAATGTTTGACTATTTATTGTTATTGACTAATGATGGTATCACATTTATCTAATTACTTTCATTAAGTTAATCCTGCACTAATTGCTAAATTAGCGAGTACCCCAAATTATTTTGGTACTTATCCTTTTAACTAGGTATATAGGTATTAAGTTTTATTAATCATTAGCTAATGTGGGCATTAGACAAGATTACGTATTACGTAATTCATAATTACCATGTCATCAAATGAAAATCACAAAGTAGGTAATACGACTTTGTGATTTCTTAGAATTTTTTGGTCTAAGCATAAAAAATATTGTAAGTTACACTTAGCATAGCCATATTTAAGCATTAAAATGTACATATCATAAACATTTTTACTTTTTTAATTTTGACGATTTTTTAAAAAAAAATCGCAAGTGATGCCGCAATATTAAGTATGTCAAAAATTCACAAATAAATAGTACTATAACAGTGTGCAAGGATATAATGGCCAACCTTTCGATTCCAGAGATATCCTCATTTTTCATGTCGGCTCCATACATTTTTTTCTTATAAAAATTATAACTCTTCCATTTGTGCACACAATTACTTCATATGACATTTTATAGAACAGTAATGATCAGCAGAAGTCATTTCCAGCAAAAAAAATAACATTTAAGAAATCGAGATCCTATGTCTTCTACAGCCGATTTTCGATCCACTGTGCGGCGGCCAGCCCGCCGGTTGAACGCGTCCCAGAGAGTCATGGCCACCCGGCTGGTCCGGGGATACCGCACGATCTCCGGTGAGGCGGCGAGCCTTCTTGCCGGATTACCGCCATGGGATCTGGAGGGAAAAGTCCTCGCGCACATCTGGGAGTGGCGCGAGGAGTCGAAACGCCGGGGCGTAACTCCGTTCCCGCGAGAAATCGCGGCACAGCGGACAGAGCTCCGGCGGGATCTCATGGCGTCATGGAGAGTGCGATTGTCGCAACCCAGTGCTGGGCACGCCACTATTGCGGCGATAAGTCCCCTCTTTGAGGAGTGGCTAGAGAGGCGCCACGGCGTCCTCACCTTCCGCCTGACGCAGGTCCTCACCGGACATGGTTGTTTCGGGAGGTTCCTATTTCGTATCAGGCGGGAGGAAACGCCCGGGTGTCATCACTGCGTGGATCGCCCGGAGGACACGGTTGAGCATACGGTGGAGGTCTGTCCGGCTTGGGCAGAGCATCGCCGTGTCCTCGTGGAGGCGATCGGCGGCGGGGATCTCTCGCGTCCGGCCCTAGTCCAGGCCATGGTACGGAGCGAGAGGGCATGGGAGGCCGTCACCTCCTTCTGCGAAGCAGTAATGCTCGCGAAGGAGGAGGCAGAACGCGTGAGGGAGAGGCAAATTTCGCGCCCTCACGCCCCTAGCCGCCGCAGGAGACGCCCTGGGCGTCGGGAATCGCAGGCCGATTCCCGGCCACCGTAGGCGCGGGCTTGCGGACGGTGAGCAATGGGTAGCTCGCCGTCCGATAAGGACCAGGCCCGGGTCGACGGCGCGTTGTGTTCCACGCGCACCTCAAAGAGATGTCAGCACAACGGAAGGGGTCCGATAGGACCGATGCCTGCCGGGGTTGCGGGAAACTCCGAAAGGGATACCGTGGCCCCTGGCAACGTAAAGGCAACGGAAGGAACACGGGTGGGTTTTAGTCAGTAAGAGTCTGACACGCCCTCCCGCTCCACCCAGAGCGGGAGAAGTTATTTGATAATTTCCCACCCAAAAAAAAAAAAAAAAAAAAAGGCATTTCAAAGCTTTAAATACAAAATTATTTAAAATTAAATTTCATAAGTGCTTACTCGAATGTAGTTTTTATAGTTTAAAAGAATTTATAGATGAAAAATGTTGATGTTTTTTTGTTGTTGTAATGTTAACGATTGTTGTTGCTTAACTTGTCTTTAAAAATTTTGCATGCTATGTTTTATCCTAGCTAAACATGCTTGTGCCTCAATTTGTATTTAACACCCTTGTATACCATGTTTTACGCAAATAGATATTCTATTCTATAATGATGCTGTTGTAGGCATGTTAAGGATACCTACTACATATCTTTGTAGCGAAGAGGTTGAAAACAGAAAAAAATATGGATGACAATGAGCAGTAGATAGCATACAATATAATTTAAGAATCTTTTTACCTATCACTTTAAATAAAGCTTATTTTCTTTTTTTTTTGTTGATTGTAGCGTCCCAAAATTTTATTTCTACCTTGTAACACTTATAATACATAATTACCAAGTCGAAAAGTAAATAAAAACGTACACTTTATTTTTGTCATCGTAAATTGTAAAACCGGCCCAGTGTGCGGCGCCTCGACATCAGAAGTGGGATACGAGCGGGTTGAGAAATCTCCTGATAGTGAAAAAGTGCGAATAGACAATGGCATGGACTGTTCGAAAACAACATGGTTAAGTTGATTCGCGCGTCAAACAACTGGCCGGAGCCATTGGTTGGGTTCGATTCCCATCAGATAGACTTGCACGATGCGCAATTATGATGAGGGTCTTTGGTACCATTAATGCTGCCCGTCTGACCAAGACGTGAAGCAGAGTGTTTGAGTGAGAACGAGTACAGGTGTTACATCCGGTGAGTCGTTACCATTTTATAACCACCCATGAGTGAGTTTCTCTGGTGAAACTTTTATTTCATGGTTTCGTGGAGTGTTGTTTCGCATTTTGAAATTATTTGCATGATTATGATTATCATAAGTACTTGACTTTGTTGTTTATATGATGTTTTATTGCGATTTGACTGTTATTCGGTTTTATCGAATTAATTGATATCGTTTGAGGGAGGCAGAAACAACAGGTATTCACATAGATTTGATAAAACTAAAGCAACTCTTAAAATATTTGTTGCTGGTGATGAAAGAAATCAAACTAAACGTACATTTAAAGTTATCGACCTATTGGAAGGTGATCGATACCTTTTAAAATCTTTGGATAGCAATAGAACTTACAAGTACGCTCACGAACGTTTACGAGCGATCACGGAATGTTGCGTCCCCACAGAATTTGAGATTAGTTCAGATAATGAGGATGATAACGAGGAACAGTCAGGTTTAGCCATTGTTGGCGCAAGTGGAATAAACGATGATTATGAGTTACGTGATTTATTTTGTTCACTACCTATTCCTGTTTTCCGATCGTAGGTCATATTCCTAACCCAGTTTAGCTGGTCGGAGACTGGGCGGCGGTAATGGCTTGAGGGTGCGTGAATGTGATGGTGTGCTCCGTAGTGAGTTTGGCTTTGTGCAGATTTATTCTGTTGGTGCCGCGACTTATGGATTGTGTTCCTAGTCATTGTCACTGTGATGTTGTCGTGACTTAAGGTAGCGTTGAACGCTTATGAAAGTCATGGTGGTGCTTCTTGAAAAATTCATTACGTTAATACTGTTTGAATTTTAATTTGGCATTTATTAATTTACTGTTCTTTGCTTTGTGTGTAACAGTGACTGCTCTTTGTTGAGTTTGGTTCATAAGTTATGCTCTGAACTGTAGAGACGTGACTTTCTGTGTTTGAGGAGTTAGTAGGATAGCCGAACGGTTCCTACATGAAATGTTGAAAAGTTCTTCAGCACACGAGGACGTGTGAGAGTCAGGCTCGCCGTGTCGGCGCGAGACGTTGGTGTCAACTCACACTTCGTCCAGTTCTTATCAGCGTGAGACGAAGGTGTCAGTCACACCACTTCTAACTCTTAAGATCACGAGGGTCTTTGTTAGCACGTAGAGCTTGTTGATATTAAATAATTTAATATCATAATAATGAATAATTGTTTCCGATATGAAAGGCAACGACGTAAACCTAATTACTCGTGGGAACGTTTTAAGACGATTAGTGTAGTAACTAGTGATTATATTTACCCCGCTCGTTTCCTTTGCCCACAAAGTAGACAGACAGTTACATAATGAACGTTTTAATCAGCGGCACGGTTGGCGCAGTGGTTAAGCGATTGACTGCTGCACTGCGTGTCGCGGGTTCGATTCCCACACGGAACTAATATTTGTATGGCCTACAAGTACTTAGTTGTTCCGGGTCAGGCTGTTTGTGTATGTGACTTTAAATGTTTGTAAACGTACCCACGATACAGGAGAAATTCATAGTGTGGGGCAATGTTTAAAAAAAAAAAAAAAACTATAATTACCTACCCCTCTGATGACGAATGTGTGAGCCCGGCGGCTCCCCGACATATATATATATATATATTCATTTATTTTCAGGTAAATAACACCCATAGCCAAATATAATCGAACAAATTAATAAGATTAATTAAAATACAGTAAAATCAAATAAATGCAAAAAAAAAAAAACAATAAAAATTTAAAATAAATAAATAATTCAACAATAAAATGAATACCCTCTCTCCGACACTGGTACAGCAACATGTCTGCTGGAACAATGCCGAATGAAGCGGCAGTCCAGTCTTCCCGCCGTCTAGCCCCAACATCGTCATCAGTCATCGCCAGTACGATGTTGGGGCTAACCCGTACCCTGCGCACCAAGGACGCGGCGCGCTTGCGCATGGTCGCGTGAAAGCAATCGGTGTGTGCCTCTGCGAATATACCCGAGACGCTGCAGTGTCGGGGTAGCCCTATCACCACCCTGAACGCGTTATTGTACTGGATGCGGATGGCTCTGTAATTTCTGTTAGAGTAGTGAGCCCACAGACTGCATGAGAACAGCGAAGTACAGTACGCTCTAAAGAGCGTAGCCTTAACCTCATCAGAGCACCGCGCAAATCTGCGGGTGATCATGTTAGCTCTAACAGACAATGCCCTCCGCTCCCGTTCCATGTCTGCGTAATCTTTGAGGTCGACAGTCAAAACATGCTCCAAGTATGTAAACTGGTCAACCCTTTTCAAAGGAACCCCATTGAGTTTGACCGTATGCTTCTCGGACATTTTGCACTGGCGGTCTCAAAGATCATACACCGGCTCTTCTTTACATTATACAATAAACCGTGACCACAAGCATATTCCTCGCATATCTGTAACAGTTTCCTTAAGACGCAGACCGAAGCACTCATCAGCACCATGTCGTCAGCCTAACTTAAATTATTGACATATGTACCATCAATGTGACAGCTGACATGATGGCTGCTGAGCGCCACGATCAGCCCGTTAATATACAAATTAAACAGGGTAGGAGATGTTAAGCCACCCTGTCTGACTTTGCACTCGAGCTGATACGCATCCGACATTGCCCCCGCCCACCTAACACTATTAGACTGGTGCTCATACCAGTACTGGAACACGCTGATGAGTTCTGGCGGCAAATTTATGCTCCTCAGCTTGTTCCACAGTAGGTCATACACTACAAGGCTGAAAGCCTTGGACAGATCAAGGAAGCACGCATACACGGGTGTTTTACGGTCTGTATAATATTTGACGGTATGCTTAAGACACAGTATTGCACTTTCAGTGGACAGCCGGGGGCGAAACTCAAACTGATTATCGTGTAGTGTTACCGATCTATTTAACTGTGCATTAAGCAAACCGTCAAACACTTTAGCAGTTACAGTGGCAAGAGAAATAGGCCTGTAGTTACTCTTATCAGTAAGGTCACCAGTTTTATTCTTCACTACAGGTACTACCACTGTTTTCATGAAGTCTGCTGGCAAGTAGCAATGGCTCACGCACAGCGAGTAAAACATAGCCAATACCCTGACAATGTGTGGTCCGGCGTGTTGTAAGTGCTCAATGCTGAGATCATCATGACCCGGAGACTTAATTCTCGAGATAAGAGCACGGCCTTAGCGCGCCCTCGACGCGTGGACGCAAGTTCCTTTTCTACTATTTTTCCTTGTAATTTTCTCTGCATCAGTAATAAACTTAAAAGAAAAAAGAATGTGTATCATTCTGAATGTTCATTTATAATAAAATTGGTAGTCCTAAAACATTTGCTAAAAATTAAGTTTTAGTGAGAGAAAAGAAATGTTGTAAATCCGACTCCACGCAGTCTTGTCTGCCCTACCCCTAGAGTGTAATTTAGAATCGGGTAGGCGCGAAGGGGCGAGTTGAGGAGCAGGTGGTTGTAACGTTCGCTGCCGCGGCTGAGGCCGGCCAGACCTAGCCGGCCAGCAAGACGAAGGTGCGGTTGTGAGCGTTAAACCATCTGCGTCGATAAGCTCGCGTGGGACCGCCGGAGCCCCGCAGCGCCGGAGCTGTGACAGAAACCATAAATAAAATATAGAATGTTTTATTGTCATAAAAAAACCATGCCTGCTGCATGTTGCATGCTTGCTTGCATGCTTGGTGTATGCTTGTTTGCATACTTCTTACAGGGAAATAAAAAGCACATGTTCACAATCAACTGTTTTATTGCTACGTGCTGTGCCGGTTTAAAAATATAGATTGGCATAGAATGGTTGGAGATCTACTGTAAATTAAGGTAACCTATTAGTTTTATTGTAAACATTCGAATATTAAATAAATAGTGATATTAGGTGGGGAATTAAATGTGATGGTATGGTGTAGAATATTGAATTTCATATTGCCAAAGAAATATAAATGAATGACAAAATATCTTGGCGTTTTATATATATTTTTTCTTATCCCTGAAATATATGATATTGGGGTAACGACTTTAAGATCCATTTGGGGATTAGTAACTATTTTGAGGTTAAATAATTATACACATGCAGCGCCGGAGCCTTGAGAAAAGCTATATAAAAAAGTTCAAAAGTTACAACAAAATAAGAAAACCGAGCGTCCATCGCGCGCTCGGCGTGCGCCCTATACGCAGCGTACTGTGTGCGCGCCTCGGGCGCTTGTTATGACTAGTGCTTAAGTCACATCACAAGAACAGATTTTTTTTTCAGAACAATGATTACTTTTGTTTCCCACAAACAACGAGCCTCTGTACTCTTGCTTTCTGTTCCTCCAATCACGTGCGGCGCGACGCTATAACGTTCGCGTAATGTCAGTAAGGCTACCTGTTTGGTATGAGTACGTTTGATCGCTCATTCATACGAACTCAGTTACCGCGAATTAGTAATCAAATATTTTATTCGCGCGAATACACCGCCCGAATGTCCATTAGGACACCAGTTCGACGGCGGTACTTTTGATCGCTAGTTCGTACGAACAACGGTCGTGCGAACTTGCGATGGTCGCTTAGTCGCTTTGTAATAGGACGCGGGGTGAGAAAGCTACACTTTCGCCGAGATCCATAGGATATATTTTACGGTTGGTATAGTTGTGAACGAAGTCGTGGACAGTTGCTAGTAACTACTTATAAAAAAAAAGTATTTTGCACATTTAAGAACCTACCTTTGAATTTTTCACCATTAGGTATTAGGGATATAGCTACAATACAAAATATTACCAAGGACTTGGGCTAATCCCAGAAAAAATATTTTTACGCTGTCAAAGTGGAACACCACTCAAGACAAAAAACGTAAAAAATATTTCCACCGATATTCATTTCACCGTATGATTGAATTGAAAGGCCATTGTACCGGGCCACAAGCGCACACTCTATCAAATGACGTAGATCCCACCTGACTAAAACTTTTCCTTTTAATATTTTACCGAAAGGATAAAAAGCAGCTAAGTGCGAGTCGAACTTGCACACGAAGGGTTGCGCACCACCGTACAGTAGGTACAACTATTTTCTTAATGTCCCTTGGCAAACTTCGTGTTTCGTCGGATTTCTATCAGTTGCCCTTTGCACTTGGTGCAGACCGGACGCTCTCAATCGACTTGGAATTATATAGAGTTGTTAATACTCTATTAACTTAATGTAATTTATTTTAAAAATGGGAGGAAAGCTGCTAAGTATTCGAAAATGCGATGATTCCCGAGAGACATTAAGAAAATAATTGTATTGTACAACAATTAACACTACATCTTTTTTTAATACTTAAGTTTTTTTTAAACACGTGTCTTGTATGGGGACCCCTTTTAATTTTTAATTTTTGTCGGCAGTCTGTGAAAATTTCTATTGTACCTATTACGTTTCAAAAGATACGAGTACAGCCCTGTGACGGACGGCCGGACGGTCGGATGAGCCTGAGTCTTCGTAATAGGAATCCGTTGACACCCTTTCGGTACGCAACCGTAAAAATGCAGTAGTTCATAAACTTCGGCATAAGGTGCATTTCAACTCGAACCGAGGTATTTTTGCAATAAAGCTGACACGGCATGCACGGGTGAATTTCAGTAGATCCCGCCTGGACATGTAGTGAGAATAATATCAAGTCTCGTATTAAAATTGAAAAGTATTTATATGCACCTGCTTGGCTAAGGCAAGGAAAATCAATTGTACCTAAATTCAGTGAGAAGATTTCACGTGGAAAATGATATAAACGATTAGGTAAATGAAAATACTTATAGGATTTCAGATCTTACCCTTTAAATTTTTCAGCAAATGTTTTAACCTGAATTCGATGATAAAGAAGATTATTTTCAAAATCACGATGTTTCTCTTCAGGAAGTAGTTTTCCCAGCAGCACAGTGAAATGTGCAACTATAGGTACATTATAAAGCTACAATAATAATTTGATAAACTACAAAGTCCGGATTTAGGCCCAATTGATGGCAATAGACTCGCCCCATATACATGGGCCTTAAACTTAAATCCCCGTTTACGCGGTACAAGTTTCTGGAACGTCCAAGAGCAATAATCGCATTCCATAAAGCATGTTCAATTGTTGCGCGCAACACGCGTGCGATTTCTATAAAATGGCATACAATTATTGAATGCAAGTTTTACCATTCAATAATTGCATGCGACTTCTGTTTACACCACCGACGCATTGTGAGTAGGGCTTCACTCGCAAAATGTGGGTGTACTATAGGTACACCTCTGTTTACCGCTGGGATTACAGGCCAGATGTTATGTTATGTTACAAAGTCGGTTAGTCTAGTTAAAACTTTAACAGTCTTATTTATAAAAATCTCGCTAATCACTGATTAGCCACTGTTTAGCTAAGCAATTGGTTAGCTCTTAATCAATGATTAACTTTTCTTTATTTATAAACGCTAGTTAGCAAGTGATTAGTTGAGAAACAAAACAGAGATGAAATTATGCGTTCGGCACATATTATAATCAAAATAGCCGACTAAAGAACAGAATTTTTAAGAAAAAAGTTGTCAATACCACGATTTCTGTATCTGTCGTGAGTTTGACAGCGAAAAGTCAAAAATTTCATCGGAAAATATAAAATTGAATAAAGTTATTTAATAAGTTTATTTCATTGTTTTTGCGATGATAGCAATGAAAATAATTAGCTCCAATAATTGGAGTAAACAGGAAAAGGTATTTATCTCTGAATTTATATCTACTTACTAATAATATAAACTGACCAAGTGAATGTTAAAGCAGTACCAATGCTATTACTTATGTGTTTTCATGTCCTTTTTGCTTCTTAACACGAATATACTATTTTAGAAATGTATGTAGATACTTGTGTCTGTTTTATTAATTCCCATTGCTTTTGCACCACGGTTTCAGTATCTTTTAATAACAATTACTATACTTGTTTAGGTACAGCAAGTTTCACTGCGGCTATCAGCTAGTCACTAGCACCTAGCACAAATATTATTCAGTCTTGCAAAGATGAGGGAAGAGACCATGCTACGTGAAAACGATGAGGAATACGAGTGCCATGACAAAACAATGGCACCATGTCTTTGGAGGCAGAATATTGGACATCAAAAATAATGAATTTATGACAAAAATTTAGCTTTATCATGTATCAAAATAAATTGTTTTCTATAAAATGCTCTTGTTATTTGTGTGCGACTGCCACACCGTGGTTTTTCTTTAGTTCTGGGCCATAGAGCTGGCGCCATAAGATGAGGGGCACATGGGAAACACATTGGTTTTAATGACTATCTCCGATGAGCATCCTCACGAACTCATTCTCTTCAAACCACCTGAGCACCTACTGAGCCTCATCCTGATTGAGCTTTCCCTATAAATTAATTGTATCATGCATACTTCAAAAGAAGTTTATTATCTACATAACATAACATCACGCCTGTATTTCCCCCAAGGGTTAAGCAGAGGTGTACCTATAGTACACCCACATTTCGCCAGTTATGTTTAAGTCCCATGTAATAGGGGGCGAGCCTATTGCCATTAATCGGGCACAAATCCAGACCCCGGGCTGCTATTGAGAAATTCTAGATGGTAAACCCAGTAACACTACCCGACCCGGGAATCGAACCCGGGACCTCATGCTCAGCAGTAGCACTTGCGACCACTAGACCAACGAGGCATCAGAATATTATCTAGTAGGTATCTAATCATCCTCGTAACTAATATAAATGAGCTTTGTAGGTCTTCCTCCGTCTACTTCGTGCTGGTGTTTCAAAATTATTTAATTCCTTTAGGTCGTTCTCAAATCCCGTAAAAGATTGTCGAAATCCATATTTACTAAGGCACAACTCGATATTAGGAACAAAATTACTTCGAAGCACACATAATTCGCATTGAATCGATCGGCTGATTCAAATAAAATCCGCCATCTTGCCTCTTAGCATCCTCTTAACAGTGGACCGGTGGTGTTTAATTTTGACAGCTACTAATCAATTGCTTAGCGACCTCTTAGCGCTAAATAGCGTTTATGAATAAGAATTTTGCTAATCAATTGCTTAGCAATTGATTAAAATTTAAGAGGCATTTATAAATAAAACCGTAAATTTATAATCGCTATTGTAACAACCAGATACAGAGAGTTAAACTTACAATTGAATCCGTGGAGTTCAACAAAGACTCAAGTAATAGTAAAGGCGCAACTACACCGTTCGACTTTGTAATTACTGTTTTGTTGCTAAGCTTCCATTGAAACACGATATTAATCGATAAGGTTCTTTGATGTCGGGATCGACTTCTAAATTATTAATTTTAGTTGTAGAAGCAATTTGGGCTTGTCTTGATTAAACATTGTTATCGGTTAACATTCTTGTAAATAATTTTGGAGTTGAATTCATGTTTAGTGAGATGATCTGAATAGTTAAAAATGTTTGTTTATTGCTTTCATTTACAATATTTGTCTTTATTTTTCTTCTAACTTAATTTATCTCAAAACAAAAAATTCAGAGAAATACCTAAGTATATTAATATCTCTAGGATAAAGTAAACAGACTCCGTAATACCGGCAGGCAACTGAAGGAACCTACTTTATATGTATACCCAAAAGCATAATTAAGAAGGTAATTTCACGGAGGTTTTTCCGTGAGCTCATCACCGCATCCTACAGGTACGTACGTAAATTTCTTTGACGAAAACGTGCGCACGTGAGTTCCAACCTTAACCCAGTAGTTAGGCCGAAACGTGCGCCCGTTTACCTCTCTACATATATACCAAAACCATCTATTACTAATACTTTTTTAGTTACACACGTAAACCCATTTATCTCCACAGATAGAATATCATAATACTCACGCAGAGTAGGTATAAGGAAGGCAGTTATTATAATTTCAGTTGTTCGGCTCAGTATCGACATCAGTAAGATTACCACGTACAATACATTAATATTGCAAACCGGTTTTGGGTAAAGTTTAGGATATACTGCTCCCAAGTCGTCTGGATCACAAAATACATACCAACAAGAAATATGTACGTACGTACACACCATATACGTGTGTTATATGCAAGATAAAGTAAAATTATGATGTGGATATTCTAGATTACGATGAATTTATTATAAAGCCTCGGCGGAATCATTCAGAATAAAATATGTAAATCATTATAAAAAACCACTACGTAGGTGAATACTTAATGATAAACTTAGCGAGAAAATATACTTTTTAAGTAGTATTAATGAATGAAAACGTTATACAAAAGATACGCCGAATATCTAGTAGCTTTGAGGCACTAATCCTATTACTTAACAACTGTAGATTCGATCTTTGATTAGAATGGAACTAGGATTAAATTAGGAACTTTTAAGTACGGCTTTGGAGTCCTAAAATTTAATTGCGAAGTCTTTGGTCGTCTAGCCACTTACTATGTTCGTAACACGCCTCTAACCTATCGAACAGCTTTTTATTCGGTTTTCACTTTTAATTGAAAACTCCTCTTCAATTGCGGAGCAGTCGTTCCTGGCTTTTAAAAGAATGACAGCGATTGAACTCATTCTAAATTATAATTGTAACGATTGATCGAGCTCTCTTTGTGTTGAACTTTTAATTATAACAAATCTATGTAAAAGTAACCTTTGTAAACCGCGCTGTGGATTCCTCTTCCGTCTTCGAGGATCATTCAAAGATGGTTCTGAATGGATTAAAGCGTACCCAAGGAATGAAAACTACGTTGCGCAGTACGTCTAGCGTTTCTTTACATTTTTTGTTGCGCGTGTATTAGGTATACAATCATAAAATATACCATATTAATTATACTCCGTAAAATATAATGTACCTGCTGCTAATAAAATTATTATCTCTGCTCCAATGTTGCAGTTTAGTTCAATTCAATATTTAAAATCAAACAACCCATGATATTTGCAAATCATTGATTGATAACACTGATAAGATTTTCGCCTTAATGGGTTCATACAAAAACTTGCCTGAGAGCGATTGATTCGAATTATGCTTCGAGAGAACGTCCTTCCTCTTGTATATTTAGAATTTGTTTCTCAACAATTTATTCTCGGGAAAATCATTAAATAAAAAGTTACGAAAATTAACTTTAAATTAAACCTGTATACGAGGCATGTTTATCCGAACCGCAATCGAATGCTTATTCAGCTTTCGTTTTGAAAATTAGGCCGATGTTACCAGGCGTAACAGGCGTGCCCTCAAGAGTTTAGCAAATAAATACCACGGTCCTTGAGTAAACACAACCCGTGATTGTAGAGCGGTATTATTATACCGTACACAGACTACCTACTCAGGCAGTACTACAACCTAGGGTGGGAACTAGAATGCTTAGAACATTGCATTCGGATGTTTTATTTCCTAAGTCTGTCGACATTGTCACTGAAAACCGTTAAGAGTAGGTACTAATGTTTCGTGATGATTTATATTTTTAGGGTGCCGTCATAGAAATTGAAAAATTGAAGAGTTTAAGGATAAATGTTGTTAGTCTGTTAAGTCAAGACTCAGAAAAGGATTTTAAAGCGTAGAATTGGTATTGAATACACATAGCCTTTAGCTTCAACATAAAAGTAGGCACCTGTAGATGGTTTAATTGAAATTAATGCTTTAACTTTAAGGCTGGTAGGGTCATAGCCAATGTAAACCGAAGTTACTGAAGGACCAACGTGGCTAAATTCCTTTAATAGAAGTTTTAGTTTTTTGAGTTTTTTTTTTATTCCATTCAGAGTTACTGTGAAACAACAAAACAAGCGAGACCAACTCACACTTGGCCGGTTTTTTTAATCCTCTTAGAGGCACAGCCTTACTCTATTTTGGTTTTATTTTTTGTCGTACTCCCAATGTTTGTTATGTACTTACTTACACCCTTTCCCGCGCGGGGATCGCCCCGATTTGCTGCGTGTTTTGTAACTCTCCGTTGGGTTTTGATTGACTCTGGGTTTTGATAGCAGGAAGAGAATATTAGTGTACGTTGGGATGTCGGCATAATGGAACATATCGCTCAGATTCCACAACACATACTTTCCTTCCGCTTTGTGGTATTGAGTTTGAATGTAGGGAACCGAAGGACTAATGAAGTTTCGTATCGGAAATAATTTCAACCCCCAATTTGGTATAGCAACGTTTCTTTTAATTTCCCCCAGCCCCATTATTTCGTGCAATTTTGTGACGCACTAAAGATCCCGTTGAATTTCACGATTAATGGTGTCGTTACTTGAATGCAGCAATCCGTGAGACAAAACCAGAGGGTCGAAGGCGAGAAAATAATTAGAGAAACTAGTTTGTTCTCTACGGGTGATTAATGTTAGTTTACGATCTAGATTTACAACGGAGCTCGCTCGAACTTTGCTCTTGTGCACTAAGCGTTTTGATTTGTCAAGCAGCTCTATTTATTTTACTACCATTGTTGTAGAATATTCATTATTTAATCCAGCTTAAAGTTTGTGAAAAAGCTTAAAGATTTTATTAAATGAAACCGAGGATAAATGAAAAGAACTAATCTAGGTACCTAAGGAAATCTAAAAGCTGTCGTATGTTCTGGTCCCGGTCAAAGAAAACAAAAGCTGTTTTCTTTAGAAGTAGCAAAGTCACTTGGAACCCCTTTGATGATGAGGCAAAGGCAACCGCACCAACGAGTTGTAATAATTAGAAGCGTTCCTCTGAATATACGAGTACTAAGCGATAGAAAGGATTATTCCGATTTATTTTCCGTTCATTTTATCTTTTGAAGTAGTTTTCTTGCATGGCAGCAGATTATTTTATCAATGCATGTAAGAGACACACTGTTAACTTTTGTAATAACCCGATACCATATTGCGGATGAATTCAATTTCTTTGCATTGCATTGTTTACATTGACTGATTTAACTATGGTTATGAGAACTGTATTATTTACGGTTAATTAATTTTAGTATTGATAACTCTCAAGAATAGTTCACATCACTTGACAGGAAAGCCGTATCCAAGAATAAATGAGTGGTGCCATATTGCTTCAGAATAGGGCTCCGGTGAATGTTGACTCAGGCGAGGATGTACGGACATGTGTCGATTCAGACGCACTCTTAAAGGTGCGTTTATTTACGTTCCTTTAGAAATAGGTGATGCGTCGCGTTCACGCCTTTCGACGGGAAAAAAGGCTTATTTTTTCACACGTTTCCTGTTTTCTTTTTTTCAAACGGTCCCCAGTGATGATCTGTTTTGTATATATAAGTGTGTGTTATTCCAGAGCGGGAATGTATACTACTAACTCCACGGGGGATAAGAATAGAGAACGGATGCTTGCACAAAAGGCTTTTCTACAATAAAGACCTAATTCATTATGAACGGAACTCTGTAAATATGAATGTAGTAAAGTCACGTTAATTTATTTCACTGGCAGTGTACTAAATCAAGATTCGAAGCGCATGATGTAGTTATAGTGATATCTTTACTTATAATAAATAATATCTTCACGTCATGAAAAGCTTTCGCCAAGTGCATGTACCATCAAAATAGCAGGTTGATTACGTAGCGGCCCTCAAAAATTCCCCCTCGCATGCACGAGAGCGATTCATGAAGCTTGCTTCGTTTGCCTCAACTCGTCTGCAATCTTGTATCTCCGGAGTTTAAGTGTTTGACCTCCCTTTGCCCAAATGAAGCTCACGAACATGTCTACCAAGATTTTATTTGTTGCCATTTGACTTTTATTTCTTAAAAGCTAAGGTCGATATTACATTGTTACGTGGCCCCAGGTAATTTTGCTGGCGGACGCCTTTTGTATTTCTTTTTCCGGTTTTAGTCCACCAGGAGAATTTACCAGCTCCAATCCGAGTCTATGCTTGCCCAAGAGGAAAACGGATAGTGAAACTGAATACCTACATGGTATGCTCATTTTCTGTTAGATGTGAGACCTAGTTATCTTTTATTTCAACAGTTTAAATATTTTATATATCTTAAGTATTATTTATCAAAGAGATGTCGACTTTAAATTGGATTTAAAACTTGTTCGTATATTCAAAGAGGTGTCTTTGTGAATCGATTTAAAGTTTGTCATCTACTTACTTTGTTGCTTTGTGGATAGTCATTAGATTATGATGTATTGTTGAGAAAAGCTGCCTCTAGTATAGGTACTTTTAGAGAGATCGTTAGGTATAGTTGTTACCAAAAAAACTTGTTTTTAATTTTGAATTACGAAAGATTATATTGTAAAGTTTTCAGCTGCTCAATGACACTGTGTAGGTCTAGCTAGAGCACCAGTAACATCAGTGGAAATAAAATATACCTTAAATAATACATACAAAACCGGCCAAATGCGTGTCGGATCATGCACAATGAAGGATTCCGTAGTTGGGATGAATTTATCCAATGAAAAAACGTAACATATAGTAGTTGAAAAACATGTTCTCCCATACATACCAACTGCAAATGTACGCACAATATTGACAGATTTACCATGTTATTTTAAGACCATAGACTTCTAATAAGAATTATTACAAGATAACAAAAATCTTGGCTAAGTATCTGAGATATTAAGTGGTGGGGGAATGATTAATTTTTGTCTATTTTTAAATAACTTTAAAACTATTTATTTTGAAATTATAAATAAAAAATAAAGGTATTTGAGACCCTCATAGTACGCCCTTTCTTTAAATGTGTGACACGGTACATTTAGTAAAAGATTTTTAGATTTTGACGGTACTCGTCGGTGTTTTGGTCACAGAAATTCATAGGTATACCAAATTTCAACTTAATCTGTCTATTAGATTCGGAGCAAATTGGCTGTGACAGATGGATACACAGACAGACACACGAGTGATCCTATAAGGGTTCCGTTTTTACATTCGGAAGTACGGAACCCTATTACCCAAAATACGTATTTATTCTTTCTCACGGTTCATTAACGAGTGAGTATTACGTTTCTTTGTAATATATAATGGAACGAAGGATTTCCTGTCGGCTTCGGCTCGTAAACCTTTGATTATGACCCAATCCGATATTTTACCCCACAAGAGCTTAATACTAGCGTCAATTACCGATTTAGCTTACAAAGTCGGGTCGGTCAAAGTTGAATAAACGGGTTATTTTTGCTTTTGACTTTTCATAACAAACCGCTGAGCCGGCCGTTACCCAGCTACCTTTAAAAAAATATACGTGGCGTATTTCGGAGGCCTACCTCCCAAGCAGCACATATGGCTGTGTAGTCACTGGACTACAGAATTATTCAAAACTCGAAGCTGTTTTGCTTTCTGTGCAAGGGCTTTGGACCTTATGTCGTACAGGCTGTTTTAAGAAGATAACTATGGTTGCATTCGATCATTCAAGCGAATTTGGAATTATATAATATGAAAAGTAATACGTTTTTTTCCGGTCAAGCCCCGCAGTTTGACATTCACGCGCGCTTTACGTCATTTTAAACATTTTTCAGAATTTTTCGGTGTTACCTACCATTTTTTGATTATTTTTGGTCTAATTGACAATATATCTAAGTATCCGTAAGACCATAGGTTAAAACAGCCCACAGACGATAATAGCCATTATTTAGCACTATAAATAGTGATTAAGAACCGCATGAGTCGACCGTACCTAACCAATTGGTGACGGTCGGATAAATCACTATTTTTACTGCTAAATAATGGCACACCTTAGATCCCTCCTTAAATCTCATCCTCATAAAACAAGCTACTATTCCTATTCCTTCTCTGTCCATGCAGTAAGGTTGTGGAACGCACTTCCGCCTAGCATTCGTGATTTAAAAACTGTTTCTCAGTTTAAATATCGAGTAAAAGAGACCTTTCCTCTCAACTGTGAGTATTTCTATACTTATATGTATGTTTATATATTTAATCTTTATTTAAGTAAATGTTAATTTATTACGTTATACTTGTAGGTTTATTTTAATATAAGACTTCGCATATTTATATTTTTCTCTTGTTCTCACACACTATTGTTTACATTTCTATCTCATTTCTCCTTTCGCAGGTCTGCTGGAAGAAATTTCTTAAAAAATAAGCAGTACCTTTGTACTCATAATTATGATTATTTCGTATCTGTAAGTAATTTACTGTGTGTACATAAATCATGAAATGAAAAAAATATGTAAATAAATATTATAAGGGCTCACCCGCTATTACATGGGACTCAAACATAACTGGCGAAATGTGGGTGTACCATAGGTAGGGACGCCTCTGCTCGACCCTTCTGGGAACAATGTTATGTTATTATAATAAAGTAAATTTACTACGATTTAATATATAAATATCAAAACGGCTATTTGACACTTCCCGTGACCCAAGGGCTGGTTTTTACCTTGGGCAGAGGCTATATGGCATATGTAAATAATTTTCGTTTACTAGCTTACTTATTTATCTAAAATTGTATGTAGAAGAAACTTAAATAAACGTTAGTACTCATTGGATATGCAATAAAGTTTTAAATCATCGTATTATTCTACGCTCCCACACATACACAAAAGCTAGCGCTCTTTTAGCGCTACAGTACCTACGATTAGAAAAAATCTTCTTACTAGATATAATATTAACGAATAAGTACCCGCTATTGTGAAGACAGTTAAAAGAATAACCGGAGTGAGATGTTCGCTCGTCAACAACTGTCGACGCCCGTCGGTTCTTTTGTTACCATGGAGGGTGGATGCAGTACCTACCTACTTGTTACGATTCGAACTAGAAAGTGTTTAGTATAGCCCCTAGTCTAGTTGAATTAGCATTAGTTAGGTTGCCAGTGTAATATAGGTTAACGTTAATACACATAATCACATAATCACTTCAAAAACGTAGATACCTATTAATATAGGTATCTACGTTTTTGAAGTGATCAGGGGCATTATTATGAAGTATTAGGTAATGCCATCATTATTCCACTGCGAAAAAAGGATGGTGCTAGCGACCTTGTATAGCTCCGTCTCTCACTCACACTGGAATAATGGTGGCATTAATACGTCATAATACGGCCCCAGTAACCTAATTGGCGCTTGGTCGAGTGAAATGGTCCTGAATGTTTATTGGGCAAAGGAACGCATAGGTACGTAAATAATTCCAATAATTATACGATTTTTACACTTATTTTTGCATTTTATAGCCTGAGTGCACAGCTGATAAATATAATTCTATTAAACCTGGCGATTCCAAGCGTTTACATAAACTCATAAAATATGCGTAACATATGGAAAGTATTTTTTCAAAAGCTTGCAAGACATTTGTCGCGCTTTGTGCCCCTTAAGAATATCATAAAAATAACTTGTTCGTATAAATAACGTTGATGAAAATATATATCGGTGCTTACGGTGGCCACAAATCAGAGTAAAGTGGGACTTATCAGGCCCGTCTACATAAGTAAGCTCCAACGCCGCCGCCGTGAGAGGGCGCTTGTGGTTTCGTCGACTTGCGCCAGTAAATCATTTCTTATTTTTGTCAACAACAACCTCAAAGTATTAAGGTTTTATTCGTACACAAGTATTTCGGTTTCATGTTAATAGGATTTTTGTTAATTAAAATTTGGTATTCAACAATATCTTGAGTTGGTAGTTGATGAATATTTGTTTCCTTTTGTTCTTGTACATTTCCATTTGACGTGGAATATTTGATAGTTACTTTTTTTCCGTTTAACTTTTAAGTTAAAATGTTTGTCCATTCAGTTTAAAGTCTGATTCCAGAGTGTGCAGAGATGTAGACAGACTCGCAGTTGTTGAATTTAAAATGAATATGTAAGTCAAAAATACGAAAATTCTTTTGTGCAGCTACTGGAGGGAAGTACCACGAAGGGTTTTTCAATTTCATTTTGTCCTTTCCTCACACCGTCCGTGCAGTGTCAGTGCTTTTGTGCTCATGTTTTTATTTCGTGCACTGTACAAAGCATTTTTCTATTAACACTCTAGTCTTCTACAGACTCGTACTAACTAGCCTTTTATTTACAGCATGCATTTCCTGATAATTAAAAATACCTATAGGTAGCTATTAAAAAGTACGATAACATGAACATTACCTACCATCTTTAGTTGACCCGATAATCGGTAATATAAACAAAATAATATCAGATTTCCAATATCTTCGTCCACATTTCTACAACTGTATAAAAACAAATGATATAAAAAAAAACGTACCTCACACGTTCCACACACTACCTACCTATCTGAAAAATGTTATAGAACTGAGTAAACTCTTTAATAGTAACATAAAAACTGTAGTACCTACATAGTATATGGTATTTAATACGATACTTTCCTGAAACGTAGCCGACCCGCCACTAACGAGCCAGCTATGAATATTCTTGATTTCTTGCATATTCAACAGGATATGAATCACAACACTTTTATACTTTAGAACTTAATTAAAAAAAAGTTGCTGCAGATTATAATTTTTGGCTACGAAGTGGAATACATTAGGTATTGGCGTTATAATTTGAGAACGTAATCCAATTGAGAATTATTTATTATGATCTGATTTAAATAACGAAATGGATAAAATAATAAATATAATAAAATAAAAAATTGGATTCGCGTGTCTCATCATAACACATAATTTCCTACTGTTACTTGCAGTTTGATCTTTTTATTATTCATAAACTAACAAAAATATGTTTCATTTGACATAATTGAGTAGTTAAGTATAAATATACAGATGCGTTTATAAAACAAAACAGAAAGATGGTAAGTGGTAACATAAAATCCGGGACACAGAGTGTTTTTCATCCCGGAAAATTAAAAAGTTTTCACGTGGGTTTCACTGCGGGCTCAGCTAGTTACCTACCTATCTACCTACCCATATTTTGAGTGTAGCGTTAAATTGTCGCACCGCCCGGTCCTACGTTAGAATTGACTCCTTTACAGTTTTTGCTATTTGTAAGTGTAGACATAATACATAGTCATACAATCCAAACAAAACATTTTAAAAGAGTAACGGTGGAGTTTCTTGCCCATTCTTCTCCATACGAAAACTACCTTTTGGAAGGGGCGACTAGAATCAATTATTATTTAAATGTTGACGTTCAAAAGTGCCTTTTTTATGCCTAATTAAAATAAATTATTTGACTTTGACATTATAGTAACGAAGTCAAAACTGTAGGTACATTGAATATTTTTTTTAAAACGAGGTGTACGATTTAACGAGGTGTAGGGAACCAGTCTGATGCCGAAAATATAGATTTTAGAAAGCTATTTGTCTCGATGTTGGTATGTTCCGGAAATAAAAACGGCTCAACGGATTTGTATGAAATTTTGCACACATATAGTTTGTAACCTGGATTAAAACACGGGGTACTTTTAATCCCGGTAGTACGTTCCCGTGGGATATTTTCCGACATCCACGCGGCCGAAACCGCGGGTATAAGCTATCATTTAATGACATAAACTAGCTGTGGGCTGTAGTTTCGCTCGCATTCTAGTCAAACACCCGGAAAAAAAGGATATTTTGTCTTTTTCCGGGTTGTGTTTAAGCTCTGTGCGAAATTTTTGGGAAATCGGGTCAATAGATAAGACGTCAAGTTGGGACAAACAAACAAACAGAATGGATATCAGTTCTGTTTGTTTGTTTGTTTGTGTGAGGCCCAAGTCTAGGTCTGACACGTGTTCTGACACTATAATTTAAGAATATACGTAACTTTCACTTGGTTGGATTGGAATGATTAACGAGTATTGAGTTTTTTTGGGTTCCAACTTAAATAACTTTGGAGAACTTAATATGGCTGGGGTCTTTGTGTTGGGTCGTTTCGACTAGTTCTTTCAAAGTAATTTTATCTGGTAACTAGCTTCCGCCAGCGGCTTCACCCGCGTGTTATCTTCATAAAAAATGCCTGTTACTCAGTGATAATATAGCATCCCATTGGTGAAAGAATTTTTTAAATCGGTCCATGAGTTTTTGGATTTATTCATTACAAACAAATATACAAAAAATCAAATCTTTTCTCTTTATAATATTAGTTTAGATGGATTAAAATAATGCTAAGTTTGACTTAACAACCGATTTTAAGAAACGCCTCGTTTTTCTGCCCTATTCGTAACAACTTTTGTGGTAGGTATATCTACGTTATATTCTCATTTGATGTAACCATACTATCAGGCAGTCAATCAATCTGCCTAGCCTTTTCCCAACTATGCTGGGGTCGGCTTCCAGTCTAACCGGATGCACCTGAATACTAAGAATTAGATAGAGCGACTGCCTATCTGACCACCACAACCCAGTTCAAATTCAAATTCAAAAGTCATTTATTCAAACTAGGCTGAGAATCAGCACTTTTCGAACGTCAAAATTACATAAGACAGTCCCCCAAAACGCCCACCCTTCACCACTTCCTAGTGCTTTAGCTGGGAAGAAGAAGTGGGGCAACAAACTCCCCAGCAGCACAGCTGTCTGTTCAGTTAGAAAAAAAAAAGATTCTATATAATAGTATGCAAAATGATATTTACATTACGCAACACAAAACATAATTTAAAAAATTAATAGCCATATGACAGCTAGCACACGCAAATATACCAACCAAAAACATCGAGAACTATACTCAAGCAGAAATAAAAATAACTTAACGAAAACAATATTATAAAAATAAGCAAAAGCAGAAAAGAAAAAAGAAGAAAGCATCATTTTAGAAATAAGCATCACCTTTGTACGTATTTTTCTGTTCTTTTCTTCTTGTCTGTTTATATAAATGTGTGTACATAAATGGTTAAATAAATAAATATCTAAATAAAAGCCTCCAGGCATAAAGGGCGTGCCCGCTTACAAATAGCTGTAACTAGAAGTTATAGTTGATAAACTAGGACCATCGAGGTAAATTAAAAAAATATCGAGGTCGCTAGCTAACCCACATATTGCAATACAACTCATAAAAAAAACATTGTAATGAGTAGATTATGTCAACAAAATAAAAGTTACTGGGTAACATCATCAGGCTGGGTCGACGGCGCGTTGTGTTCCACGCGCGCCTCAAAGAGATGTCAGCAAGTGAAGGCGTCCGATAGGACCGATGCCTGCCGGGGTTGCGGGAAAGTCCGAAACCCCTGGCAAAGTACAGGCAACGGAAGGAACACGGGTGGGTTTTAGTTAGTAAGAGTCTGACACGACTCCACCCAGAGCGGGAGAAGTTATTTGATAATTTCCCACCCAAAAAAAAAAAAAGTCTGGTTAGAAAAAATGATAGAATACCTAACTCGAGAGTTTGTTTTCAAACCTTTATTTCATTATAAAACCTACCTGCCTGCCTTCTGTAAATAATTTTTTCAAATAATAAAATGTATTAGATGTCATTATCTCAAATTCGCTGAAGTAAAAGCGATAATACAAATTGCTTCTTATCTGTCTTAGCAGCTTTGTGCCTGATAAATGGCTTTAGAGAATTCGTATACTTAGTAAGTATTTATACCGTGTGTTATTTAGCAATTAGATGCTGTTACCTATGAAAGAAAGAAAGAAAAGCATTTTTTTTTTTTTTTTATAATTGCGTGTTGTGGCTCACTTGCAGGTTGCGGGAAAGTCCGAAACGAATACCGTGGCCCCTGGCAACGTACAGGCAACTGAAGGAATACGGGTGGGTTTTAGTCAGTAAGAGTCTGACACGCCCTCCCGCTCCACCCAGAGCGGGAGAAGTTATGCATTGATTAAATTTTATCTGTGTATTTTATACCTAAAAAACATAGGTCAGGCTGGGGCCATAGGCTTTTTATAGTTCTAGATAACCAGGTCACTCTCGCCACCCAAATCCATAATCCAATACCTTTGTTCCATATTAATTATAATAGTCCTACACCAACCGAGGGTTGTCCTTAGGTGCACTTGCATACTGCGATCAGGAATAATCATCACCGTCGGTTCGTTATAAACGGCTAACGGGCCTCTGTAAGTTCGACGCTTCGGCTGGACCTTTAAAAGGCGTACGAGGACGCCTTTTAAAGGTCCGGGACCCCAGGGTCCCGAGAAATGTCAAGAGATGCAAATAATAATTAAATTAAATATCATGAATGTGTACTTTAAAAACTCGTTAATCATTGATTTAATACCCACTCTAATTCTCTTTCGCTTCATAATAATTGTTTAACATAGCAATTAATGAATTCTGTATCGATATTAACTAAATGAGCAATTCGATGTTTATTGGAGTTTACATAATTAAATTGGGATTTGAGGCTATAATGTACGTTATTATTTTGTCTATCTAGACCTAGTTAATGAATTGGGAAAAGCTTTTCCCAAATGAGATATTAATCGTCTTAAAATTACGCAAATATGTCCATTCATTAGTAAGCGGTCTACTTAGTGTAATGACTTGTTGAAGGAGGGAGGCAGTTATGGTGTAAATAATGTAGGTAGGGAAACTGTTTAGTGTATATTCTTGCTGGACCAACTAGGCCTGTAGTCCCTGAACGGGTCAGCTGTAGGACTAGCTTGTCCCAATGAAACATGAAAATATGTGTCTTAAAATCTCCAATACTTAGCTTAACGCTACAAAATGAAGGCTGCCTGAAAGAATACATTGAGATTATAATTATTAAATACTAGCTGCGCCCCGCGGTTTCACCCGCATAAGTCTCGATCCCGTGGGAATATCAGGATAAAAAGTATTGTATGGCCTAACCCAGGTCATGGTCTACCAATATGCCAAATTTCATTCAAATCCGTTCAGCCGTTTTAGCGTGAAAGCGTAACAAACAAACAAACTCACTTTCGCATTTATATTTATATACATAGTTAGGAAGGATGTTGAATTAGTCTACTAGAATGCTACCTTATTTACGAAACGCGGCAGTTCAGTTCAGTTCCACTCTCGCTTGCGTCTGCAATTTGCGCGGAATTTGATTTAAAAAATCGCAAGTCTTCTTATCTGAATAACTATCACAAATTCGCAAAATCTCTCGCTTTAAAAATATCCGTGTTTGCACCGCTAGTTAGGAATGTAAGGACAGCATATACGGAGGTGGACTGGCCTCAAATGTCGCTAGGCTAACGAAGTCACTACTACTTATTACATACTTATTCATTTGTCTCATTAATGTAGCGCGATAGAAACAGGCTGATTCTCAAGTGAAAAGTTAAGATTAAGACGCAGATATATGCCAGTGACCTTGAGTGGTTAGCTTGCATGTTCTGTACTGAGCTCACGCAACGCGTCGTACGTCCAGCCAGTAATAGGACTCGCCCATCAAGGAGCGCTGTCCTAAATTAGACGCATTATTAATTTATTATACTAAAAACAAAAGGTATTTTAACAAAAAACGTATACTAAAAGATCAATAATTAAATTATCTTTAAAATGGTGAAGGTTTCAGAAAAATACGCTTGATAGATTTTGCGTGATCCTTAGTTTTGTATCCGCGTTAGACATAACTTTACAAATTAATTTCACTATGTAATATAAACATAATCTAAAATATTCACAGATTAAGTTATTAAGAAAATGCTCTAATTTGACACATAATTTTTCCAAATCATTAACCTTACTCGTTTAGACGGGATCATCAGTGCAAAATCATTAAAAGTCGGTTATCGTCGCCTTAAGTTACTTTTGCAGGAAAGATGCCGCATATTAAAAGAAAAATGTTAACGTTATTGGCTTGGCAAACAGGATGGTTTTTTGTTTTTAGTCAAGGCCATAACGTAAAAGAGAAAAGTGGCCACATTCTTGTGAAGACTTGTCTTTTCCATATCATTCCATTTCAGGCCGTAGGTGTGGCCGTGGAGTGGGCCCTATCAGAACCTGCGTGCGGTTTTTTATTATATCGGTATTTTATTATGTTTTTTTTTAATTATCTCCTTATTATGCAGCTTTTTGGCCTCGCACAGGTCGTTATTATTTTGTTATTTTGTCTTTTTTTATAAATATTTTTTTTAAATGATTTAACTGTTTGTATTTCCCGTCCGTGTCCCAAATAAAATATTTTTCTTTCTTTCTTTCTTTCATATCGTAAGATAAGAAAGAAAACTGAGGCCTCATCTTATTTTTAATTTGTTCGCTTAAGTACTACTGTTTTATCGTACGATCATGTAGCAAAAATCTGATAATTTATGTTCTTTCACCAAAAATAAAATATCCATTGGCGAAAAATATTTTAAAAGAATTTTCTTGTAGCTCTTTTGATTTAAAATTTCCCGTTACTGTCCAAGTTCAATAGAACACACTGTTAGAAATAACAATATTTCATGAAAATCCTTTGAAACACAGAACCTCCTGGTTAGTCATCCAGTTTTGCGAAAATGTGGCACAGTACGGCCAATAATTGTGAAAGGATTACGTGAATCAACCTTCAATAGCTTTTTATTATTTATGTAGCTACACTAATAAAACGGCAGTAAAAACTACTCGCGGCCATCTGCATTCACTAATCTAATCCCAGACATGCACTAAATACCTAAAAAGCAGTAAAAACGCCGTTCAAAAAGTTAAGCTGCGCTCAAAAGCTAAAATAAAATGTTTGACGTTGTTACAAACCCTTTCAATACTTGAGCGAACTGAGTTGGAAAATGTCGCATACACTCCAACATTTTTGATGTCCATAGAATAACATTATTTTATCCATTGAGATGGGAATCCGCTGGATGCGGGAACTGCAAAACTGGTTATTATGGTGACGCTTGGATGAAGGAGCGGGTCGTGGCTTTTCATAACGAGTCTCCTTCGTGCCTCGGAAACCACGTTTAGCCGTTGGTCCCGGCTGTCATTCGTAAATTTTTGACAGTCGTTACGGGTCGTTAGAAACCCGAAAATCTGACAGCCACTTATCAGTTAGGTAATGGGTTGTGGAGATCAGATAGCCAGTCACTCCATGTAAAATACTGGAATTCATACTACTACTACATACTACATCCGGTTAGACTGGAAGCCGACCCAACTTGTTGGGAAAAGACTAGGCAGATTGATTGATTTGAGAGATTTTTTTGGTGGAATTAGTGCTGATACTAGAGAAGAAGAAGCACACGATAATTGCTGAAATATCATGCATTATTTTGTTATTAAAGCAGGTTTGGTTATACGCACTTTACACTTTTTATTTTGTTTTCTTTCTTTTTACTTTATTTCATTTTACTTGTGTGCCTTTTAGTCTGTGCTAAATAAATGTATTTTATTTCTTTATTTTTCTTTTCTTTACATTATCCGTTCAGCTGCGTTCCTAATCGTTTAGTGAGAAGAAAACTTCTGAACCTGACAAAGATTCCGTCGAGGAAGATGTGTACGTATTGACAAGGCGACCTTAAAATGTCGCCGTTTAAAAATATAGGACCACCTTTACTTTGCGCCGTCTCATTCACTAACTGTTATAATCATGTAAATAGTTTCTGTTTCTAAAAAATCTACTAAAAATAAATGAGTAAATTATAAAGTTAATTGTAGTAGTGTAGAAAAGCCGTATTTTAATTATGTGAGTGTGTGACTATGTGGATATTTTTTTTTCTTTCACAATTTGGTCTGGCAGTTGAGTAGTTTATGCGGCCTACCCAAATTTCCTTTCTTTGGTATTGTTCGTCGAGTTGAGCTCCTTAAGTTCTGAATTGAGCCCCACGGTTACTGAAAAATGCTTGCACTGACTGAATAGGTCCACTGAAATCTGTGTGGTTCTTTCCTCAAAACACCATTTCAGACACTATTCTACATGGTCCTCATATGGTTTGACCAACATTGTATCTGGACTTTAAAAGAGACTGCAATCTCCGAGTTTTTTTCGGCCTTTCTTCTCAGAGTAGTCAGATGGTAAACGCCTTATTTTTTTATATGACGTGTAACAGTGATACTGATATCCTATTTACAGAATAAACAATTTCATTTAATATCATTTCCACTAATAATATTACCATTTTACTAAAGGATGAACCCAAAATTCGAAGACATGTGATATGATGACGGCCACCATACCCGCACTGGATCCGCAGCCCACTCCTTCGCATTTACAAAGACAGTAGGTCTGAGTCCCAGCAGTGCTAGTTGGTGATAATGTCCGAATACAAGGATAGGTGGCCAGAGTGTGGCTAGAGTCTTTGCAAAGCACTTGCCTTATTCATTCTAATATAGAACGCAACTCTTTTTGGATTTGCACTTATTTCTCAATAATACTACTAACTAATCACTACTATTTCAAGGTTTCCAGAATTTTTCAGCACTATAGAAAAGAAAATAAACAAAGCAACCATAAATATAACCACTGTCTCCTTAAATTATTTAATCAACCGAAGAGTGGGTAACGTATCGTTTTTCTAATTTGGTTTAATATGCAAATGTGAGCGCAAATTTATTCATGGTTACTTGTTAGCTCCGGTTTTGATTAGTTCCACCCTAAATAAGCCTGTGTGTGAATTATCTCCAGTCTCCTATTTACTTAGGTTGGTTAAGCTGTTCTTGAACCGTACCTACAATAAATAAAGAATAGAACAAAATTCCCGGGAACAATGGGGAAAAACAATTGCTACGTTGTTCACCTTTGAAAATTGGGAAAAATTGTTTGAGCTGTATGGCCTTAAGCCTTATATTAACTCTGAATCTTTTAATAAATACGTTGCTACTTACTCTAAAACTTTCAAAAATACTTGCAAGGTAGCTAAAGCCTTGTACATTAGCAACAAGATCAAATCAGCCGATAATAAAATAAAGACGGTTTGGAAAATTATCAATGACGAAACAAACAGGAATAAAAGACATAATAATGATTTCACACTAGAAACTTCACGTGGTCTCATAAGCACTAACAAAGAAGTTGCTCAAGAATTTGTAAATTTCTTTACCAGTATCCCAGTTAAAACTACTGAATCCTTAAATTCCTCGCCCTCGCGTTCTATTGATTTATTAAGAGCAAATGTTTCATCCTGCCCGATTGAATTTAAATTCAAGCATATAAACCCCTTAATAGTACTAAAAGCTTTCAAACAAATCAAGATAAAATTAACCGAAGATCTATGGGGAATGTCAATTAAAGTTTGTACCTCCATTATTGAGACTATAGCGCCGTACTTAGCCTTAATATTTAATTTGTGTGTGGATCAAGGAATCTTCCCTGATCTAATGAAATATAGTAAGGTAATACCACTTTTCAAATCCGGGGACAGTAAAGACACCAATAATTATAGACCTGTATCCGTGTTGCCAGTTTTAAGCAAGGTGTTTGAAAAGGTAATGCTTAACCAACTGCTCAATCATTTTAACACCAATAAAATCTTACATGATCAACAGTATGGTTTCACCAAGGGACGTTGTACGACTGACGCCGGTGTCACGTTATTAAAACACATATTTACGGCGTGGGAAGAGGCCCAAGACGCCATAGGAATTTTTTGTGACCTCTCCAAGGCATTTGACTGCGTCGACCACGAAACCTTAATCTTGAAACTTGAGCATTACGGACTTGGGAAACTTGCGCTCAGTTTAGTAAAATCGTATTTAAATGATAGACAACAGCAAGTTCAAATAAATGGTGTCAATTCACTCGGTTTAAAAGTAGAAATGGGTGTACCACAAGGATCAATATTGGGTCCTTTCCTCTTTTTAGTATATATTAATGATCTCCCCCATTTGTTAAAAACTCAACCACAAATGGTGTTATTTGCTGATGATACTTCCTTAATTTTTAAAATTAATAGACGTGCATCAAATCTTGACGACGTAAATAACGCCCTACAGCAGGTCCACAATTGGTTCACTGCTAATAATTTAGTATTAAATGGGAAAAAAACTAAGTGCATAAGATTTTCTTTACCAAATGTCAAAAGTAGTAATTGTGAGATAGTATTGAATCAAGAGAAACTAGAATTCGTCGATAAAACTGTTTTCCTGGGGATCACGCTCGACTCAAGGCTTCAATGGGGTCCTCATTTAACATCCCTTTCAGGACGGCTAAGTTCAGCAGCATTTGCTGTGAGAAAAATCCGTCAATTTACTGATGTAGATACCGCGAGACTAGTCTATTTTAGTTACTTTCATAGTATTATGTCGTACGGTATTCTACTATGGGGACGGGCTGCAGACATCGAGTCTATTTTTATTCTGCAGAAAAGAGCCATTAGAGCCATCTATGGCCTCCGCAGGCGCGACTCTCTAAGGGAACAGTTTAAATATATTAACATCATGACGGTACCTTGTCAATATATTTATGAAAACATCATGTACGTAAGGAAAAATCTACATCTTTTTAGTAAAAGAGGTGCAAAACACAATTATATCACTAGGAATAGGGACCAATTAGTTCAACCGGGTTTCAGGTTAGCTAAAGTGGACTCATCTTTCATGGGGTACTGTTTAAAATGTTACAATAAAATACCTCCCCACATACTTCAACTGAATGAAACGAAATTTAAATCTTATATTAAACGCACACTATGCAGCCAAGCATATTATAAGTTGGGGGATTACATCGCTGATAAAAATGCTTGGCTCAACGCTGGTCCTGCTCCACAAGCATAAACTAATTGATTAGCATTTGAAAACACCGTTGGAGCTGCTGAAGATTTTAAAAACTATTTTTGCTTTGTATAAATTCAATGTCTTAGCATTGTATAATTGCATGGCACACGTGTGGGCACCATGTACCGACTATAAAGCTACCATTTAGGTACTGAGTATGTCTTTCATTGACTTGAATGTGCCCTGGCGGCTGAGAGTATGTCATGCTCACTCTAATGTCTCGCTGGCGGTGGCGCGTGTGTTGGATCATTTAGCTCCCTTCAAAATGGTTGAGCTGAATGGTGCTAATCCATGCGTCATGTTCGTGAACGGGCGCCGTCAGTAGGGACTGGTCATCTCTTAGCTGCCACGGCGATTTTAATTTAATTTATATTTTTATTTCTAACGGACGCTTTTAATGTTTTGCATCGTTCTCACATGTATAACTTCAACTTGAATGATGTAACCAATATTATGTAACCATCTTATTTTATTTAAAAGAGTGTCCGTGGAGTTTCTTGCCCGTTCTTCTCCATAGGTACCTACTACGCTTTGGAATGGGCGACTAGCTTCATATTTCTGACTGACCGACCCCTTGACTATTCAAAAGTGCCTGTAATTGGTTTATTTGAAATAAATGCTTTGAGTTTGAGTTTGAGTTTGAGTTTTGTTCCCTGGAATTTCGATATAATTTATATTTAAGCGATCGCTAGCCACGTGCTATCATTTCTAATCCTATTATTTTTGTAATTAGGCAACTGTTTTCGAGAAAAAAATATTTGTTAATGTTAAACTGATAAGTTTTATTTATGGAATGTGGACTTCTGACATAATTCTATATTTTGCTAATAAAACAGGTCTTCTTTGTATTCGATAAGTATATATTCGATAGCTTCTTTAATCATTTGTGTATCGTATTTAATATGATTACATTTTGATGCTCAATTAAATAAATATTTTTTCCTAAAAAGCCAAACAAATTCAATTATAAAAAAGAAAAAGCAATTATCTCAACATAAATAATATTTCCAATCACGTACACACATAGCCTAATTTTGTATTGGGCATAATAAATAACAAATTCGTTATATTCCCTTCTAAAATGTAATCTAATGTAATTTACTTCGGAGGTAAAAGGTCTCACAAATCTGTAAGTACACAATGTCTTCGTAGTGACAGGCGCAATCTGTTTTCAAATAATTACTTCTGAAAGCCGAGACGGGGAAATTAATTTCTTTGTTAATGTAACGACATCGATGTGGTACTATTTACTTTGTTATCTTTAAAATGCGTAAAATTGGATATAATTTATTGACTTAAAATCCCTTACCTACTGTGGTCGTTCAATGTTAAATTGATAATCAAAACGAATATAGTTTCAGGTACTTACCTAAACACTTTTGTTTCAGTATAATTGAACTATAATTTGATTTCCAAAAATAGAAATATAATATAATTTGAAAGAACAAAAAGCTTTCTGTTCCCGGAGTTGTAATTTCTGTCAGTTTCCCGCAAAACAGAGATTATTATAGCACTCGGCACAATTACGACACGGAGAGGGTAGCACCTTCATGTTTAATTAGAAAATTTAAATGGCCGTAACTTTGATAAAAGAAATAAACTGCGGAGACTCTGCTACGATTCTACGTTACTTTGGTACGAGCCGCTAAATAGTCATCCTGTAGGACGCAATGATGTATAGTATATTACACAGAATGATGATTCATCGTTATTTTTGGTACAGACGGCTACACATCAAGCTGTACGTTTTCAGTTTATGCTGATCTCGCATTGTATAGGATTTCCGTACAATGCGAGGTCAGCTTATACTGGAAATGTATAGCTTGATGTGTAGCCGGATGTAGGTACCTACGAGAAAATCAATACTTTTTGTATATTCCGTTTTTTTCTTAAGCATAAGAAACGAGTTAAATGAAGCTAAGTGAGACCTCACAACAATGTATGTTAATTAGGTAAAAGCTTTAAGAACCAAGTACTAAGTTAATTGTGTGTCACACGGCTGCGTTCAATAGGTACCTAACTTATTCAGTAGGTATGGGTCAGACAAGTCCGTACAGAAAATTGTGTTGGGTTAATAAGAGTAAAATTGAAAATGCAAACGATTCGCAAAACTAACCATTTCATCGGTAAAAGACCCGGTCCTGCAATTGAAAAGGGGAAAATTGTCTTTAAGAATATCTGACCTTCGAGATAAAAGAAAACCTTTTGATGAAATAATCTTTAAGAAAGATGTGCTTTTCGGTTCATGCTCATTTTAATAACTGGGCAACCGTTTATTAAAGCAACAAATCAGAACTTAAGACCGTTTTATAAGAAGGCAAACTCAATAACATTACGTTAAAATATCAGAATTAAGATACAAAACTTTACTTCAGTGGCATTATCCTGAAAACTTCGCCATTGTTAACAATAAACCTGTCCTTTCGCTACTATTCATTTATAGTTTTACCTCTTAGTTGGAAAGTAAATTAACAAAACAAGAAGAGGCGGATATCCTGATTACATTTTTCACAGGGGCACAAAGCCTCTCTCACTTTGCGTCACCTTAAACCACTTTAAGCGGTAGCCTGTCTAAAATCATAATGTGGTTATTATTTCACCCGGGCTCGTGGCAGAGGCACTGCTGTCGACAAGGCGGCCATTTTCGCAAAATTATCGCTACTCGGCCGCGCTACGACAGCATCAAGGACGTACCCGCGAACTTGCAGAACGCATTAACGAAAAATATTATTTCGGCCAAGAAAATACCCTACTTTCTGGCCTTAATATAAATAAACGAGCCAATAGAGTATAATTCTAGAGCATAATATCTATCCCACGCCTAATTATTACACAGTTATAACAATAGAATCTAATTAACCCACGTCAGATCCCATTGAGTTAAAAATAAATTTATTATGTACTCGTATTTATGATAATAATAAGCGCATGCGGTTTAATATTTAGTGAATACAAATAACGCTATTATGCACGAATAAACCAAGAAATACTTGAGGTCTATTAACACTTTACGTAACATTTTAACATCGTTGTCTTTGTGTTTCAATTTCAATATCCAGTTTGTGACAAATCGAATTGTGAATAAAAAATGTTACACAAATTGCGTAAGGAAGTAATTCATAAATTCATTCAAACCAAACTAAACAGCATTCTTTAATTTTATCTATAAAATCCATAACAATCACTGTTTAATTTTATTTACCCAACTCTACGCAATTCGCGTTATCCAGTATTTCTGTAACTTGATTCCATGCACATCAATTCACTTCTGAATTGAATTGTCTTGAAAACAATTTCTCAGCAAAATCCTCTTTAGCCAAGGGAATATTTGATGAAGAAAGCAACTAAATTTAAGAGAAGCTACTAAGATTTACGGGTATATGACGACAAAAGCACCGGCGGCTATGCGGAGAGGGTGGGTCGCGGTAAGAAATATCTTCTGCACTTGCCAAAACTACGGACGGAATAAAATTTGACAAAATAATTTCACATGCTAAAGGAGAGAGATATTATATTTAATGTTTGACGGCAAATTTAAATAATCGTGGGACTTATGGAGAAAATATAATATTAACTTTTTATTTTATCGAGTGGAGAAGCAGTTTTATACTTAATGAAATCTTTATTGTGAGAATCGGTACAACTCATCTGATCTGACCGTATTTCAGTAATAAAATGCATAATTTTTCTATATATTTTTATACACTTCTGGACACATCTATTGGCCCACCTTAGAGTTTAGGTTTCGATGGCCCCTACCGAAATATGATTGCTAGATTGAACAAAAACTGTTGATGCAGTTTTAAACCTGATACATTTTACCATCTTTTTCGATCGTATTGTTTTAAATTTGAATTCAAAATACCATACGACATGGAGCTACGCCTAACAAGTTGGATATGCGCCTTGTTAAAGGCAATTGATTTTTGAATAAAAAACATGTTTTATCAAATAAAGGTTTAATTTAATAACGCGTGTTGCCTCCATGGGCATCTACCACAGCTCTCATACGATTAGGCATAGAGTTTATCAACCGCTCTATGAAATTTTGAGGGATCATCCCCCATTCCTCTTCTATGGCAGTTTTCAACTCCTGCATCGTCTGGGCAACTGGCTGACGAGCCCTAACACGTCTTTTTAGCTCGTCCCACATGTGCTCAATGGGGTTCATGTCTGGGCTTCTGGCTGGCCAGTCCATAACTGTGATGTTCACATCCCGAAGATATTCCCTGACGATGCCGGCCGCTTGGGCTCTTGCATTATCATGCATAAAAAGGAAATTTGGGCCCACATAGTCCGCGTATGGTATCACGTGAGGTTCTAAGCACTCACGAATGTACCTTTCAGCATTTAATGTTGGCAGCCGTGGTCCTGTAACAACCTCAAGTTGAGTTTTGCCGCTCGCGGATATACCGCCCCAGACAGTCCATGAGCCACCGCCATAAGCAACCCTCTCTTCAAAGCAGCATTGTGCGAAACGCTCTCCCTTACGTCGGTAGACCTTCTTCCTTCCATCATTGCCATGTAACACAATTTTAGACTCATCAGAAAAGAGTACACGGCTCCAATCTTGCTGTGTCCAATTTAAATGACTGCGTGCGAAATGAAGGCGCGCTGTTCGGTGGGCTCGCGTTAGTTTGGGCCCATTAGCTAGCTTGTGTGGTACCATATCGCGTTCTTTTAACCTTCTCCGAACAGTTCGAGCGCTCACAGATACTCCGTGGAAGTCGCGAAGTTGGTTTTGTATCTCAATGGAGGTAAGGTGACGATTTCTCAAGCTGGTCGTCACGATGAATCGATCCTGCCTTTCAGTTGTGACCCGAGATCGTGGCCTTCCTTGGCGACGAACAAAGCCGCCAGTCTCTAGGTACCTCCGATAAACATTTCGGACCGCAGATCGACTTAAATTAAGTTGAGCACTCACGTTTCTTTGGCTGTGTCTGGCCTGAATAAGTGCCACAGCTTGGGCGGTGACTTCAGGTGAAGTATCCATAGATTATTGATAGAACCTCACCTTAATGTTAAGAATAAGTAATGTTTGTTGCAAAACCAAAGATATCAATCACTTTTTCAAGAATTAAATCCAAGTAAACCAATAAAACCAAGTTTTCTTAGTATTCGATTGTTTGATATCAACAAACAGGCTCCAAATTGTCTTTTGTTTCTTTAAATTCTGTGTTCGAAATTCAAAAAAAGACTATTGAATGAAATTGTGAATGTGCCAGGTTCAAAACTGCATAAAAACTTTTTGCTCGACCTAATATAAAATTTTTTCTAGGACCAAACGAAACTGAAAATACAAGGTGGGCCAATAGATCTAGGTATGTAAAAATCTTCTTGAATCCTGTAACGAATTACCTACTTTTATTCAGCGAAACTAACAAAAACAATATAGTGAGTTATTTAAAACTTTCCATGAAAATAATAACTTTGAGATTACAACAAAAAATACGTACCGAATAAAATAAAAAAAAACACCTTTGTTCCACAGTACGTTGAGGTAACATGAATATTTTGCTTTCAACTCGCACACAACTTGGTTTTATTGCAAAGATTCCAGAGCAAAAGGATATTCGTTGAAAAATCTGTGCGAATTCTGATCGAGACCAATAGTCACTGGATTTAAAAAACCAGGATATTGCATAGGAGACTCTTTGATTATTTAAGAACAAAGTAAGTATCAAAATATTCATTCTGTAATAAACTTTCCGGTTTTAAGATATTTTTAAAGCGTCCTCTCTCCGTATTACGTATATTGGCATCAACAAATGAGACTATAAACGTTCTCGGTAAGGATATTTTTAAGTTATTCCTTTTTTAGCATAAACCTCATTTGCTATATAAATCTTGAAGCTTCATTTTCAGAACCGAGGATCAAGTGATGAAAACCAATTGGTATTTTATTCGTAAGTGATGACGGTTGGAGTCTGGGCACTTCTTATGCTCGAATACTTCTTCATTCCTTCGCATACTGTGGGTTTATATGAAATGACTTTGAAGGAAAACCGTTTCATATATTTTCCATGGTTAACTTTGTCTGAACGACTTTCAAACTTCTGCAACAATTAAACAAATCAGGTTTACAAGTCCCGGGTCCTTAGCCAAAGATCTCGCTTGCTCTATAAAGCTAACACACTTTATTGCCGTACTTGGCTTCAAGCGCTCTGACGTAACATACCTACGTCTTGGCACCATACAGACTCCGAGCAAATCGTAGGGGAAATCAGCGATATATAGAACATGCTGCATACACAATGAATAAAAATCAGGCAGAAAGTAAAAGTAATCCTCGCACAAATTGAATACATGATTGTGTTGTCTATGTTTGCTTACATCTCCACGTATTCTCTTAAACCGTATCGTTTTCATTGAAATGGTGTACCATGATTGAAATAAAATTCAAATTCTCCGACTGTATCGGGAGTGAGTGGGTCGTAGCTGGCTTGTATAGAAAGATTCAATCAAATAAGGATTCGGTTCTGCTATATACTGTCTCATTTAAATGAATGAACAAGCTATAAAAAACATGAGATCCAAATGACATTTTGGGAGTCAACCAACGTTTGGTACGTTTCAAACTCTGTACCTCTACCATGAGTTGCCATCGAAAACTTACTCGCTAGCGATAGCGTATTAACACGTTCAGTGCCGGGAGCCCTCCTGGTGGGTTCACCTAGTCGCATATGAGATGCCGGGAGCCCTATGTTCTATGTTCTATGTTAGGGGGTTTGGTTTCCGCACTTAGTCCGTCAGGTGGACCATTGTGCGTGGGCCATAGCGGCCGTTTGGTGGTTATTCCAACCAGCCCACCTCCCTCCAGAAGCTGATTAAGTCTCCTGGTCTGTTTAGAACGTCTGTGTATGATCTGGGTGACCCGAGGGTTTCTGTTCTAATCTGGGTGACGCCCGTACATTCGAAGAGCACGTGCGCAACGGTCTCCTCAGCCTCCATGCACACCCTGCACAGAGGACTGTCCGTTATGCCTATTGTGTGGAAGTGCTTGTTTAGCGAACAGTGTCCCGTGATGGTCCCCGTCACCAGGCGCAGGCCGTTCCTGTCCAGGCGTAGCAAACGCCTGGTCAGCCTGCTGTCCAAAGATGGCATAGCCTCCTTTGACTGTCTGCAACCTGGTGTCGAGGTCCACCAGCGTTCCGCTTGTGTGTGGGTGAACTTCTGCAGCCACCTGCGTATTTGGTTGAAGGGTATGGGTACGATAGGCTCGGGTCCGCAGACTGCCGTGCTGGATCCACGTCTAGCAAGTTCGTCAGCCGCGTCGTTACCTAGCGACCCGCTGTGTCCTTTTATCCATTGCAGTGTCACCGTGTTGCGGCTAGATACCGTTATTTGTTCTAGTGCATCGTGACATTCTAGTGTTAGCTTCGAGGTAGTATATTTCTTCCGTAAGGATTGGAGAACTGAGGCGCTGTCGGAGAGTATGCGTATGTGGGTGTCCGTAACCCTCCTGGCTTCTAGGGCGTGGACCGCTTGTATGATGCCCACACACTCCGCCTGATAGACGGTGTTGAACATTCCCAGCGGTCTGGATATATTTATGTTGAGGTCATGTGAGAAAACTCCGACTCCGGTACCTGAGTCGGTCTTTGATCCGTCGGTGTAAACTCTCATCTCTTTTGGGCCTGAGTAGTCACACTGTTCTTCTGTAAGTGTTATATTGTACTGCCTTTGAAAGTGGTGTGTTTTCGGGGCTTTGTCGCAGGGTAATGCCATCATTGGTTCACGTTTGATCGCATCCTCCTTAATGCGTATGTGCTTAACTCTGGAGTCGTTGCATAGGGTTCCTGTTAAATGGAGTTGTAAACTATCTCCCTTCTGATCACAGTGGTCAAACCGTTACTTTCAAGTCCAACACACCATTACAAAGAATTCAGATACAATCTAGACCAATAACAACCAGCAATTTAAGCAGATTTAATAATAACTTAATTAGTAAGTTAAGTATACCGGGTCATATTATAAACAATGTAAATGAATTATATGAGGAATTCTTTTCGGTAGTGCGCACCGAGTTCAATAATACTTTAAAAAAGAAAACTAAAACCATTTGCCCAATTTTTTTGTTCAGTGACTGGGCAACTAAGGGTATTAGGAAAAGCAGGGAAAAATTGTTTGAGCTGTATGGCCTTAAGCCTTATATTAACTCTGAATCTTTTAATAAATACGTTGCTACTTACTCTAAAACTTTCAAAAATACTTGCAAGGTAGCTAAAGCCTTGTACATTAGCAACAAGATCAAATCAGCCGATAATAAAATAAAGACGGTTTGGAAAATTATCAATGACGAAACAAACAGGAATAAAAGACATAATAATGATTTCACACTAGAAACTTCACGTGGTCTCATAAGCACTAACAAAGAAGTTGCTCAAGAATTTGTAAATTTCTTTACCAGTATCCCAGTTAAAACTACTGAATCCTTAAATTCCTCGCCCTCGCGTTCTATTGATTTATTAAGAGCAAATGTTTCATCCTGCCCGATTGAATTTAAATTCAAGCATATAAACCCCTTAATAGTACTAAAAGCTTTCAAACAAATCAAGATAAAATTAACCGAAGATCTATGGGGAATGTCAATTAAAGTTTGTACCTCCATTATTGAGACTATAGCGCCGTACTTAGCCTTAATATTTAATTTGTGTGTGGATCAAGGAATCTTCCCTGATCTAATGAAATATAGTAAGGTAATACCACTTTTCAAATCCGGGGACAGTAAAGACACCAATAATTATAGACCTGTATCCGTGTTGCCAGTTTTAAGCAAGGTGTTTGAAAAGGTAATGCTTAACCAACTGCTCAATCATTTTAACACCAATAAAATCTTACATGATCAACAGTATGGTTTCACCAAGGGACGTTGTACGACTGACGCCGGTGTCACGTTATTAAAACACATATTTACGGCGTGGGAAGAGGCCCAAGACGCCATAGGAATTTTTTGTGACCTCTCCAAGGCATTTGACTGCGTCGACCACGAAACCTTAATCTTGAAACTTGAGCATTACGGACTTGGGAAACTTGCGCTCAGTTTAGTAAAATCGTATTTAAATGATAGACAACAGCAAGTTCAAATAAATGGTGTCAATTCACTCGGTTTAAAA
The DNA here is from genome assembly GCA_949128155.2 of Xanthia icteritia. NCBI lineage: Eukaryota > Metazoa > Arthropoda > Insecta > Lepidoptera > Noctuidae > Xanthia > Xanthia icteritia. The sequence goes on from OX421930.2 coordinate 12,815,460, forward strand.
GTAGAAATGGGTGTACCACAAGGATCAATATTGGGTCCTTTCCTCTTTTTAGTATATATTAATGATCTCCCCCATTTGTTAAAAACTCAACCACAAATGGTGTTATTTGCTGATGATACTTCCTTAATTTTTAAAATTAATAGACGTGCATCAAATCTTGACGACGTAAATAACGCCCTACAGCAGGTCCACAATTGGTTCACTGCTAATAATTTAGTATTAAATGGGAAAAAAACTAAGTGCATAAGATTTTCTTTACCAAATGTCAAAAGTAGTAATTGTGAGATAGTATTGAATCAAGAGAAACTAGAATTCGTCGATAAAACTGTTTTCCTGGGGATCACGCTCGACTCAAGGCTTCAATGGGGTCCTCATTTAACATCCCTTTCAGGACGGCTAAGTTCAGCAGCATTTGCTGTGAGAAAAATCCGTCAATTTACTGATGTAGATACCGCGAGACTAGTCTATTTTAGTTACTTTCATAGTATTATGTCGTACGGTATTCTACTATGGGGACGGGCTGCAGACATCGAGTCTATTTTTATTCTGCAGAAAAGAGCCATTAGAGCCATCTATGGCCTCCGCAGGCGCGACTCTCTAAGGGAACAGTTTAAATATATTAACATCATGACGGTACCTTGTCAATATATTTATGAAAACATCATGTACGTAAGGAAAAATCTACATCTTTTTAGTAAAAGAGGTGCAAAACACAATTATATCACTAGGAATAGGGACCAATTAGTTCAACCGGGTTTCAGGTTGGCTAAAGTGGACTCATCTTTCATGGGGTACTGTTTAAAATGTTACAATAAAATACCTCCCCACATACTTCAACTGAATGAAACGAAATTTAAATCTTATATTAAACGCACACTATGCAGCCAAGCATATTATAAGTTGGGGGATTACATCGCTGATAAAAATGCTTGGCTCAACGCTGGTCCTGCTCCACAAGCATAAACTAATTGATTAGCATTTGAAAATACCGTTGGAGCTGCTGAAGATTTTAAAAACTATTTTTGCATTGTATAAATTCAATGTCTTAGCATTGTATAATTGCATGGCACACGTGTGGGCACCATGTACCGACTATAAAGCTACCATTTAGGTACTGAGTATGTCTTTCATTGACTTGAATGTGCCCTGGCGGCTGAGAGTATGTCATGCTCACTCTAATGTCTCGCTGGCGGTGGCGCGTGTGTTGGATCATTTAGCTCCCTTCAAAATGGTTGAGCTGAATGGTGCTAATCCATGCGTCATGTTCGTGAACGGGCGCCGTCAGTAGGGACTGGTCATCTCTTAGCTGCCACGGCGATTTTAATTTAATTTATATTTTTATTTCTAACGGACGCTTTTAATGTTTTGCATCGTTCTCACATGTATAACTTCAACTTGAATGATGTAACCAATATTATGTAACCATCTTATTTTATTTAAAAGAGTGTCCGTGGAGTTTCTTGCCCGTTCTTCTCCATAGGTACCTACTACGCTTTGGAATGGGCGACTAGCTTCATATTTCTGACTGACCGACCCCTTGACTATTCAAAAGTGCCTGTAATTGGTTTATTTGAAATAAATGCTTTGAGTTTGGAGCCTAAAGGTGGCCAGGGCCGCCTCCTCCCGCACGATGAGGTGCAGAGGTGGCAGTCCCAGCATTGCCTGTAGGGCGGCGGTGGGTGCAGTTCTCATACTACCAGTGATTGCGACGCAAGCAAACCGCTGTAGTTTTTCGAGATCTTTTTGGGCTGTGCATCGGTCTGGGAGCCGGGAGCCCTCGCGGAGGGCTAATTTTAAATGTAGGTTTTTCTTAGCGAATACAGCATTATAAACCATGAAAATAAAATTAGATGTATATTTTCACAAGATTTATTAATACATGCATTGGTTTTAAAACCCAAGCATTTTCATTTTCAAAAAAACATTTTGTTCACGGCACAAATATTCACTAAATATTTAAAAGGTTGGAAACTACGTGTAACGACAAGACCCCCTGAAAACACTATTTTACTTAGTTTTACAGTGTTTTATAATACGGTTTTAAACCTAATGACGTTGACCTTCCGCGATGGTTAACTTTAGCGCAAACATAATGCCGGTGACCCTACCGGAGGGTTCACTTCCAATATGTATGGCGGCATGGCGTATGAGCTTTATCAAAAGTGGGTGGAGTCGGAAGTGTTAACGTGGATCGAATAGATTTCGATAATGCTCGCACCATGAGTTTGACGGAGTCTTACGCAGGCGCTACGGTAAGCTCGATAGATCGTTTTGTTTCTTTCTTTCTCAGTAATAAGAAAAGAGAACGGCTCATATGATCAAAACGTAGTAGTATCACTATGGTAACAAACAATGTTATTTATGGCAGTTAATGTCATGAAACAATCCGTCTAAATAGAAAGGTTGACGGTTAGTGGACTACTTATGGTATTTAGGGGTTGTTGAATTTGTATTCTTTATAATAATTATGTACGTCTATTCAATTTGTAATTTTGTTGACGATGTGTGATTCGCGGCGTTTTTGATATAAATCGTGGTGACCCCGACGTGATTACCAACAAGGAGCCCAAGATCCGAAACTCTAATTGAAGCTACTACTACTGACTAAACCAGCTGTATCAAAACATGCCGAACAATAACGACCAAGGTCAAGAAGTCTCTGGTGTTTCGACGTCACAGCGCATCCCACCTATCTGGCGCGACAGGATACGACTGTGGTTCGCGCAGTTTGAAGCCATCATATCTCCACAAAAAAGGGACCAAACAATGTTTGAGCTCGTTATCGGTCAACTTGAGCGACAAGATCTCGACGAAATCTCAGACATCATTCTTCATCCACCGGAAAAAAATCGTTACGACGCACTGAAGAAGCGGTTGTTCCAGGTTTATGAAGAAAATCCGAGCAACGAAAAGTACAGCGATTACTATCCGAAATGGAACTCGGTGACTTGAAACCATCGCAGTTGTTACGTTGCATGAAGAATCTCGCCGCCGACAACATGCTGCGTATTATGTGGACCAACCATCTACCACAATCCGCACGAGCAGTCCTCGCCGTCAGCGATAGCATCGCAAAACACTCCGATATCCACGAGCTGGCGATGATGGCAGACAGATCCTCGAGCAGGCGCAACCACATGGTGCGATTGCTGCAGTAGCCACAAAACCTAACGCCCATGTACCTACATCGATCGAGGAGAAAATCGACATGCTCACAAAAATAATCACAGAACTCAAGGCGAGTCAATCAAACCATTACCATCGCAGACCATTCAGCAAATATGGTTCAAGATCACGTTCGTCAAGTAGGCCCAATCAATATCGCGCACAGCGCAGTAATACGCCCCGACGAGCCGAACAAACAGGAATCTGTTTTTACCATCGGAAGTTTGGCGTGTGCATCAAGTTTGGGATACAAGCTCAACGCTTGTATCCCAAACTTGATGCACACGCCCATGCCATTATGAAGACCCAAAGACGACCTCGGAAAACTAAAACCTGCGTTGGCTGAGGCGGCAACCGGCGCAAGAACACTATCACACCGTCTATTTATCACCGACAGGAACTCACGTCTATCGTTCTTGATCGACACCGGCGCAAACATCTGTCATACCGAAGAAAGCCGATATGAAAGCTACACCTACAAGCTTTTGCCTATATGCGGCCAACAATACTACTATTTTGACATACGGTGAGAAGACGCTCGAATTGGACCTGAAACTACGAAGACCATAACGCTGGAAGTTCGTCCACCGACACAGCTAACGCTTCACTTACGGTTAGATGGAGCCTCAATGTATATTTATATGTGTGGCACGGCGCGCAAGCACTGCGTCGACGCGACACCACACGGATTGATGGTGTACTAGACTCAACAATTCTCGACTTACCGTCGTATGCTTTGATTTATTTAATTAATATATGTATGTAGGTAATCGCTAATTATTTTGTAAATATTTTTGTATATCTTTCATCTTTCTTTTTTTTTTTTTTTTTTTTATATATAAAAATTTTTTGTATATAAAAAGTTAAAGGTTAAGTTTAGCAATAAAATTAATTCGCATCTCAATCGTCTTTCACTCCAGACACTATCAGGGACTCCTACCTCAACAAAACCAAGACAGAGCGCTGTTGACCAGTGATAGAAGTGAAGCCGGTTTCGTAAACATGTGCGCACTTTGTGTGGTGTAGTTTGATTGTAGTCTCATTGTAAATGTGTGCGTGTGACCGTCTATGCATAGCGGCGGTGTAGTTTTGACATGTGTATTGTTCACAGCGCTCTGTCTTGGTTTTATATTTGGTCTGAGGTTTACAATAATAGAAAATTTTGTAAAGGAACTTATTTTGATTTTTTCTTGAAAGTCGTTAGTCTCCAAATTTAGCGGCCACTAACATATTCCATGCTAAATAAGCTCTTCAAGACCTGTTATTTTGACTTTAATAGACTCAAAAACGTACATAATTTTAATGTAAACATGTTTCACACCTCAAAATGCTAGTGAGTTACGTAACTACTATCGCAAGCGTATTTTTCGATAGCGTCTGTCAAATTAGTGACTCATGGTGCCGTTTTGTATGGTGACAGCTGAAAAACGTCAGTGACTATCGAATAGATTACGTTCGGTTTCTTACCTATCGAAATCTATAGTGCTCTTGGTACGAATTTCAATTCTTTCTGTGACCGCTAGGGGTGCTGTACAATTACTTTTCATATAATTTATATACGGAGACGCTAGCGAGTTTTGACACCATCGAAATCTATTTGATTCACGTTAATACGCTAGCGAGTTTAACGCTAGCGAGTAAGTTTTCGATGGCAACTCATGGTTTGTTTGTCAATAAAAAGTATAGAAGTTTAAAAAGACTGGCAGTATTACCTAAAAATAAAAAGCAACTGACTTCCAAAAAAAACACTACATAGTGAAAAATTACTTTAATTTCGGAAGTCGGTGTCATAGTCTTTGGTTTTGAATTTTTGTTTTTTTGCCAACGACTTCCGAAATTAAAGTTATTTTTCACTTTGTAGTGTTTTTTTTTTAGTCGTTATTTTTTTTCTAATCTTAATTTTGAAAAAAAGTTAATAATTTTCACTTTTTAGATGTGGTACCTACCCCACGCAAATTCGAATATCACCACCTGCTATTTATAACAGTGACAGGAACTTATTATAACATCATCCAACGACTAAGTGAGAAAAATTTGTATTATTAAAGCTAACTCAAAAACTACCCAAGTAAAAAAGATAAAAAATATAAAAAATACGGTAAAAGATAAAAAATACGGTATGTCACTACCTCTGAAGACCTACCAAACAAAAAATAATCATAAAAATCTATTCATAATTGGCGGAGTATTCGCGTAACGAACATTTAAAAAAAAGCATACAGTAGAACTGAGAACCGCCTTCTTTTTACCCGACTGCCCCAGAAACAGGGTAATGTTTTTCGAGATTATGTATGTAGGTACATACCTACATACATAATCTAAAGCTGGTCTATGCGTGTGCGAAACATTCAAATCAGTTCAGCTATTAACAGACATAGTTACTTTCCCATTAATAATTTTAGAATGGAAGTATGGACGAGGACAAAAACTGCTTTGAAACCAATGATGGGCAGCCCTATCACGTTCTGCGATTTCTTCCAAGCGGCTATAGCATGAACAGTGATTGCTAGGATATAAAATGCATGAAACAGGAGTAGGAACATTTTTATTCCTAGTTTTCAATACGACGCCTTCAGAAAGAGCGATCAAAATGTGGGTAACCGTTATCTGAATTTGATATGGTATTTTTGTTTTCAATTTAGCTTTCATTTCTATTAACGTACTCTTTAATCTGCAATGAGAGCGGAATTTTTAGGTAGCTAGGTACCTGCTACATTCATAAATAAACTCACGCATTCCTCCTATGGGTGTAGGCAGAAACTATAGAACGCCACCTACTAAGTTCAAATTCAAATGATTTAATTTCATATAAACCTACATGAGCATTTATGAAACTTCAGAAGTTAGTGCACAGTTCCAATTGGTTTTCGTTTCCTATGCAAGAAACCCCACAGTTACTCTTTTAAAAATAAATGACTTTTACAGTACTTTCAAATAAAAGTGTTATTAGGTATGGGGGGACAGTGTAGGTCTTTCAACAAGTACTAGGTACTTAAGAAAATGATGATGGTCAACAAATCTACAGCCCACTAAGCCTACAGCGTTCTCACATTCACAAAATAGAAAATAATCTATATAAAGATAAATAAATTAATAAAAATAAAAACCTATTTTAAACGAAATGACATGATTGCTCTTACAACTATAAAAAAATTGATTAATTATCTTGTCCACAAAAGCCACTAATAAAGAGTTGAAATTAAATTGTAGGTATATAGTGTCAAATAATAGGATGATTAAGTCAAGGAAGAATGTAACAAATATAAACATGGTAATTTGGAAACAGTTAATAGACTCTTAGATAATTTGGCGTTAATGAGGTACCAGGGACGGTACATACCTACATACATAATCTCGAAAAATATTACATGTATGTATGTATATGTATGTATGTCTATTTCTCTGGAACGCTCTGTAGCCTAAACGGCTTGATGGATTTTAACAAATGAGATGTCGTTAGATTCATCTTAATTGTAGGAGTGACATAAACTGTATATTATTTATATATTGCATCTGCAAATACACAAATAGAGTGGGGATTTAAAAAAAAATGAAATTACAACAGTATTGGTATCAAATAATAGCTAGTAATAAGTCAATTCCAAATATATATATTTGATCAAAAGTAAAAAGCGTGAAATAAAGCAAATTGTTTAAAAAAACAAAAAAACCCGACTGAAAAACATGCAACTGAAAAGAGAAAAACAAGCATTATAATCTATAGAATTTTGGTATTGAAGGCGGGGGACAAACCTGAAATATGGTGTAACTTTTGTTGGTACCTGCGATACCAAAATTCTATAGATAGGTTTTTTTTCTCTTTTTAGTTATGAGTTTTTGCAGTCGGGTCTTTTGATTTTTTTAATAATTTAAAATGGTTTCTTCAATAAGAAAGCAAGTTTAAATAAAACTCTTTTGTAAGGTAATCCGTTTGTCCGCATCCGGACAAACGGATCATTACATTATAAAAACGGTTATCCGGACAAACGGAACATTTTATATATATAAAAACGCTTTAGTAACGATTATTTTTAGAGTTTTGGAAAAGTTTATTATTTCCGAAGGTTACATTGTTATGAACTTCTAAATAATTCGGATATTTTCGACGAAATTAAATGTTAACGAGATCGCAATTTTACGCGTTTCTCAGAATACATGTGTTATTGTAATATATATATTTAATTAGTTGTTATTTTATACCTATGTCTTTTTCGACCCATTCTTTGAAAAATAACCAATGGTCAGATTATTTATCTAACCATTGGTTTTTTTTCAAAGAATGGGTCAGAAAAGACTATCAAAGAAATAACAGAAAGGACAGATTATCTAGCATTGCCTAGCGATGAAAAAAGTGATTCGTGATTTAAAAACTGTTTCACAATTCAAATATCGAGTAAAAGAGCATTACCTTTCCTCTCAACTGTGAGTATTTACGAGTATATACCTATAGTATGTATGTTTATATATTTAAGCTCTATGTATTTATTTAAGTATATATTAATTTATTATGTTATACGTGTAGGTTTATTTCAATATTTTAGTTTAAGACTTAGCATGTTTATATTTTTCTCACACACTATTGTCTACATTTCTTTCTCATTTCTCCTATCGCAGGTCTGCTGGAAGAAATTTCTTAAGAAATAAGCAGTACCTTTGTACTCATAATTATGATTATGTCTTATCTGTATCTATTTTTCTGTGTGTACATAAATAATAAAATAAATAAATCAAGTCCAAAAGCTGCCACGAATCACCCATTATGGGATTTTAGAGATTGGATTCCACTATGACCAAAAAATACCGCCCAGGTCATAAAAAGTAATTTTGTTAACTCCACATTAAGTAAATATATAATTAGTATCTTAACAAATATAATCAGGAATAAAAGGATAAAAAATAAATTGTCGTTTCATTTCGTGGTTCAGTTCAGCTGAAGACACACGCGTTACTTTAGGATTTCGTAGAGCCAATATTTTTTCCGTTACTCGGTAAATATTGGTGAACTGGCTCTTCCATCGGCTCATTACGTAGTATTTCGGGTGACCACAATAACACAATAGTTCGACGAGGACGTAGAACTTGCCAGCCAATGCCTTTACGACAGTACCTCAATTCATTCTATAAACTAGGGAGACAGTTTCGGTACGAAGATTTAAGGCATCTATCAGGTACCTAGCATAAGAAGCAAAAGAAGTAAGGAATTATAGTATAGGAATATAGGAATTAAGGCAAGGAAGTTTGGCAATAATTCCTTCTGCACATGTGGCTTCCCTGGTACCTCATTAACGCCAAATTATCTAAGAGTCTATTAACTGTTTCCAAATTACCATGTTTATATTTGTTACATTCTTCCTTGACTTAATCATCCTATTATTTGACACTATATACCTACAATTTAATTTCAACTCTTTATTAGTGACTTTTGTGGACAAGATAATTATTCAGATTTTTTATAGTTGTAAGAGCAATCATGTCATTTCGTTTAAAATAGGCTTTTATTTTTATTAATTTATTTATCTTTATATAGATTATTTTCTATTTTGTGAATGTGAGAACGCTGTAGGCTTAGTGGACTGTAGATTTGTTGACCATCATCATTTTCTTAATACCTAGTACTTGTTGAAAGACCTACACTGTCCCCCCATACCTAATAACACTTTTATTTGAAAGTACTGTAAAAGTAATTTATTTTTAAAAGAGTAACCGTGGGGTTTCTTGCATAGGAAACGAAAACCAATTGGAACTGTGCACTAACTTCTGAAGTTTCATAAATGCTCATGTAGGTTTATATGAAATTAAATCATTTGAATTTGAACTTAGTAGGTGGCGTTCTATAGTTTCTGCCTACACCCATAGGAGGAATGCGTGAGTTTATTTATGAATGTAGCAGGTACCTAGCTACCTAAAAATTCCGCTCTCATTGCAGATTAAAGAGTACGTTAATAGAAATGAAAGTTAAATTGAAAACAAAAATACCATATCAAATTCAGATAACGGTTACCCACATTTTGATCGCTCTTTCTGAAGGCGTCGTATTGAAAACTAGGAATAAAAATGTTCCTACTCCTGTTTCATGCATTTTATATCCTAGTAATCACTGTTCATGCTATAGCCGCTTGGAAGAAATCGCAGAACGTGATAGGGCTGCCCATCATTGGTTTCAAAGCAGTTTTTGTCCTCGTCCATACTTCCATTCTAAAATTATTAATGGGAAAGTAACTATGTCTGTTAATAGCTGAACTGATTTGAATGTTTCGCACACGCATAGACCAGCTTTAGAACTATAGAAACCTGGGTTAGGACATAGGATACTTTTATCCCGAGTAAGTATGTTCCCGTTCCAATTTCCGACCTCCACGCCGAAGAAGCCGGGGGCAAAAGCTAGTCTGTTATATAATTACTGATGTACAATGAAGTACTTATATAATAAATAAATCTCTCATGCTCAATTGGTCAAATAAAATCTGTCCTGTGTAAAAAAATCGAACAACGTTTAAGAAAACAAAGCAAAGATTCCTCTGAACCAATACAAATCTATGAAAAGACTTACAGGAAAAAGTAGTTAATTAAACCGGATCAATAAAACAGAACTATAATTAAGTGTTAGTTTACCAACAGCTCCCGACGGAACCAAGAAAATTAAGCTCTTCGTAAATTGCCTACATATTACCCGAGCACGTTACAAAGATTTTTCAATTAATTGTTTAAATGGAGTAACATTGCTAAACTACTTTGGTTCTTATTTGTGAAAGAGCTGGGTTACTTTTTCATTACAGGCCAGATTGATAAATTAATTGAAAGAAGGTTTGATAGATTGACAGTGTTGTTGGGATAGATTCAGAAAAATTACTTTATCCTATACTATTAAATGAGTAATATTTGGTCAAGTATGTAATATTATATATTTATAATCACGTTCTGAAAAACGGCTCAAATTATTTCGATGAAAGTTGGGGCGAAAAATCGATTTAGCTAGGTCTCATATCTGGGAAAATTAGTTTTCTCCGTATTTTTACCCGAGCAGAGCTCGGCCGCCCAAAGTGTAGAACAAGATGGCTACCTAAGAATAATGACATTGCAGCATGGATTTAGTATGTACTATGATGGCAGCGTGGAATTAGTATGTACTATTATGGTAGCATGGAAATAGTATATACATACTGTACATGGAATTAGTATGAACTTTCCTATACCATTAAAGAGCATTCTCTATTTTCACCAGAGCACAGCTCGGTCGCCCAGGTACTATAAACCTAAATTGGCCTGCAGTGCGACAAATTAGGCATAAAAATAATAATATTACTTTATTCACCGCAACTCCCTCATCAGTCCATTTCAATCCGGTTTCAGGCCTGGGCACACCGTTTCAGCTCTCCTTAAAGTGACTGTAGATATAAGGCGGGAATTGGAAGACACTAAAGTTACAGTCTTAGTGTTAATAAATTGACTTCTCTAATGCTTTTAATACCGTCAGTCATGAAATCCTTTTATCCATCCTTTCCTGTCTTATGGTCTCTCGGGAGGTATTGGAATGGTTTTCCTCTTATCTTCAGGGGTGTCAGCAGTCTGTTCGTGCTAGAGTCTCTTCGTCGGGTTGGTGTGATCTTGCAGCTGGCGTCCCTCAAGGCGGTATATTATCTCCTCTTTTGTTCTCCATTTTGAACACACTGAACTTCGGACTGCGTATCATCTTTATACTGACGATTTGCGGCTTTTCTGCCAGGCAAGTGTGGACAACATATCCGATGCAATTGAGGAGCTAAACAGGGATTTAGGTGTGGTTAAAAACTGGTCTGATCGTTTTGGGTTGGCGGTTAATCCTACCAAGTGTTAGGCTATCATTGTAGGGAGCACCCACAGTATGAGGAAGCTGAATGGCTTAACTGTGCCACCTGTAATGTTTGACAACTCAGTCATCCCGTTTAGCTCCGATGTTAAGGATCTTGGTCTGCATGTTGATACATGTCTTGACTGGCGAAAACAGGTCACGACTGTAAGTAAAAAAGTCACCGGAACGCTGCGGTCGCTCTATCGGTTGAAAAACCTTCTCCCATCACACATAAAAGCAATGCTTGTACAGTCCCTAATCTTTCCCATAATAGACTATGGTGATGTGTGTCACTATGACCTGAATGCAGATATCTTTAATAAACTACGTCAGTGCAGAGAGTTGACGGCTCTGTCTATGTTGTATTCCATACTCGACAAACCCACTTCTCCTTCTTACCTGACTTCCCATGGTCAATACATATGCTCTGCCCATAGTAAAAATCGTCGTTCTACCAACAATCGTCTTCAACGATGTCCTTCTCACCGCTCTGGTTTTATTCAGGATGGCGACCAGTTGGTTATCTTTCAAACTAAAGGCACGTGAACATATTCGTGAAAAGTTGGCAGAATCTTTGCAGCGCTGATTTGCTGAATTTGTTTTCTCCTGTAACTATCGTTATTTCTTAGCGATGTTTATTCAGTTTATGTATGTATGTATGTATCTATCTACGTATGTATCTATGTATGTATGTATTAGTAAGTATTAATTTTCAAGTTATCTATCACTTTTGTTGCACCTGCCATGTTTTGTCTCTGCACCACCCTTAGGTTGACTGGTAGAAAATGCCTCAGGCATTAAGTCTACCTTTGTACAGTATTATTTTACTTGTGCATAAAGTTTTAATAAAATAAATAAATAAATATATATTGAAACAGTTTTACGATTTTCGATTACGTATACCGATTTTAATATTTTTTTAGCCCGGAGATAATAACTGTATGGCCGGTTACAGGGAAGATCAATGGAGTTTAAAATAATATTTCATTTATTACGTTTATTTTTTGCTATGTATTTCCTGGTGTGCAATAAATAAATTTCATTTCAATAATATATAACTATAGTTTTATTTCCATTCAAATATAAACCTCTACACATTCTTTCAACAAGAAAACCTTAAGATCCCACATTTAATTTCCAGAATGATATCAAAAAGTTACCTTTTTTGCCCACTCAGCTTATCACAGTCAAGTGCTGGTCAAAAACCTCCTTTTTCTTGCATAAATATACTGATATTTTCTAAATTAATGGTAGCTAGCTATCGTTTAACTAAAGACATATAAATCATTGATGTTCTGCGATACGGCTGCTGCGGTGTTGGCCAAACGTTACTAGGCACCATAACTCAGTTGTTGCATCAGCATTGAATATTTAATGGTTGATAAAATGATTCAAAGAAAAAGTATGCATATCAATTTTGTTAATGTGTTCCATTTATGAAACTAATTGACAACCCTTTTTCTAGTGAGTTGTAAAAGAGAAGGTACACAGTACAAGGTAAAGCTACATTTTCATTTTGGTATCTTCATAGGTGACCTAAGATTAGAAGCATAATTGTTATAGGTACTTAAAAAACGTTCAAATTTTTGTCGCAATGTCATCTCAGCGCCGATTAATGTAAAAAACTTGACAAAAATGCAGGTAATGTATGTAAATTAGAGGTTTGTTTGACAGATTGAGATTTATATTTGAATGTGAACGTTCTTATATACGGGAATTTCTCCTCACTCTGGTCAACAGAATGCTACAGTAACAAATGCTAGAATACCTAGTCAAGAAAAGTGCTCAAATTGCAAGCCAATTCGAAGCGTGTGTGCTATTTTCAATTATCTAACGCCGCACAATTATCTTAGTCGATCTAATCGCAATGCACTTTGTAATTACGACGCTATATTGCTAGGATTCGTTTACAATAAGCCCATTTCAATTATTATTGTATAATAAATACTAGTAGCTTTCTTAAAAATTAAATATGCAGTTTTATTCTCCTCCAAAATCGAGGTCATGATTCCCATGACACTTTTGCTTTCTAGTCACAGTTTCAGATTCATCCCGGTTTTGGAGCAGAATGAAATATATTTTTTTTACAACGTTGCCATGCTGTATTAAGTTTAATAAATGAATAAATTATTAAGTATTCTATTTATCAGTTTAAAACCTGTTTAACAAAATAGAATGGGGTAGGTACCTATGTATTTTATTTTAATAAATAACGTACTGTTATTATTAACAATGATTATCAAAATTATATTAGCCTGTAAACGTCACAGCTGAACAAACAATGCATGCAGGGATTTTCCACAAACTGCTATAACAGAACGCCCCTGGCACTATTAAATACGCATTACAAAAACAACATACATACAAACATAACTATTAAGTATTTAGCCACCAAAACCGCTTACTTTCCAAATTAAACATCAAAACAGAACCGCATAACCGTCACTAAGTCCTCAATTACATTGGATAACGAAATAATTGAACGGAAATTATTCTATTGCATACATTTACAGACCGAGGCTCAGGACGTCTGTCGCGCCTTTATATACACAACAAGAAACAATGGTGGCTCCGCGAAATTCTCCAGTTTCCTTAACAAGGCCTTGGATGACGGCCAAAACAACGAGGGTTATTTAAGGCTGGGTACAGACCGGCGGATACGCGACTCCACTTTGATTTACTTTAATATGAACTCCGACAGGATATTGAAGTTTTCAGACGGATTCGGTGCTGTTTGTTCTCAGTTTTGTTGCATAATGAGCTTTGTTTTTGCTTCGTTTATGAAAATTTTGGTGTTGATTATAAGTTTCACGTGCTAGGGATTCCTTAAGCACGTCGAGCTTTAACTATTATGCTCTTGTGTGAAATTTCGCCCTATATATTTCGCTATATTTTGGATAGGTACCTAGGTTCAGCTGAGAATGAAAATTTGTAGAACCATGCAGCTTGACAGACTACAATCATGCATATTGCTTGATGGAAATACTTAAATACCTACTTCACATTGCAAATTCGACCATGCTCAAATAAACCCAAAACTCTATCAACCACATCCAAAAGCATGGATACAAGGACATAATTAAGTAAATAAAAAACAGAGAGAACAGCATTACTTGACCCAAGGTCCATAAGTTCCATTAAACTTAAAACGAAAACTAAAAATGGCGAGCACAGTCCTTGTATAATTAGAAACCATCTAATAGCGCTATTTGGAATCCTACAAAAAGTTTTTAATGTGGCGTAAATAAACGCACATGCACTCTGCGCTTTATTCGAGAGAATTGCAGTTGCGCTGTTGTGAGCCACTCAGTTTAAGAGGGTATGACCATTTAATTTCCTTTAAAAATCTTCCAACAAAGCAAATTTCTTACGTTTATAAATCTATTCAATTTTTTTTAAGAAATGTGAGGAATTCTGTGAATGGATGATGCTCTCTTCTGCTAAGTTAGAGTGATTGATGACTATTTTACGACGAGTATCAGTAGTGCCCTTAAAAATGTAAAGTTATTTTTATCATTCCTATGTTTTTTTTCATTGAACCCATTTTGGAAACCGTGCCAACAATTATTATTACAATCTTCTTAATAATAAATATAAAAATAAATTCTTAATTTTTGCAAGTCAAATTATAATTTGTCGTATTCGGAGTAACATAAACTAGAAAAGAAACTAGTAAAAAAAAAACCGAAGGAATGCCCATTATAGGTATCTTTTAGGAGGCTTAACTTCAACATTGATGCTATAAAATAATGTGATGTGGTGTGCAGCTCTCGCGCACTAGACGCCCACGACCACGACCAGTGCCCAGTTGGCCGTTGCGACCAAGTGCGCGATTCATATCGGTTTCTATAGTTAACCTGGTCGTGGCCGTCTAGAGCCCGGGATCCCGAGTAGAGTGTAGAAAAAATCTGCTGCTCACCTTATGTGAATGAATTTAATATTTTTTCTATCTAAATAAATCCAGTCCAGGAATTGACCCTTATCAGCAAAATTGTAAAATTATCGGATACTAGCTGCGCCTCGCGGTTTCACCCGCATAAGTCTTGATAAAAAGTATCCTATGTCCTAACCCAAGTCATGGTCTACCCATGTTTCATCCAAATCTGTTCAGTCGTTTTAGCGTGAAAGCGTAACAAACAAACAAAATCACTTTCACATTTATAATATTAGTTAGGATAAACCAGATAAGTAGAACTAAACGTGAAATTTCATCAAAAATCAAGCTTTTGACTCCTGCACGCAATTTTTTTCTGTATTTCTTCCTACTCCATTAGTTTTTCATACTAAACAATGAAGTGCATTGTAGTAGAAACGAACACGTTGGTTTTCCTTAAACACCGCAAGTGTTTTAAATAAAACTTTCTGTTTTAGTTGAGGACTATATTTCTACCTAAATTTGTATAAACTATAAGGAAATAATAAAATCTGGGATATAAAGACATTCTGCGTATCGCTCGCTCTGTCACGACTTTCCAGGGAAATTTGTTGGATGTCAATACCATAAATGTCACCAGAAATAGGAGACCTTTGTACTAAGAAAACGACCGACAAGTCACTGAATGGAAAATCTTTAGAATACCTATACTTCCTTCCTTTTCTGTATCACTAGTAGCCCGCCCCTGCTTCGCACGGTTTTTACGACTTTTAAAAACAGACTCGAGATTTCATTATTATACGTCAGTTTAATATGAATGTAGGATACACATTAACCTTTCAGAATAAATTCTCTATATGATGACGAAAACCGCATCAAAATCTGTTGCGTAGTTTAGAAGAACAACGCGCTCACAGAAACAGATACGCAAAATCTGTTGCGTAATTTAGAAGAACAACGCGGTCACAGAAACAGATACGCAAAAAGACATAAATTCATAATATTATATCATAAGATTATGTACTGCACCTACATAATATGATGATACAAACAAGGTTTATCACATTTCCAGAATGTTACGTGACGATGGAGGAAAATTTGGATGAATATTATGTTACTTATATTTTTCCGCAATGCTGCAGAAAAATACTAAAACTGTGATATTTAGTGGACTTGTATTATGGATTTAAGGAAAGGTACGGATGGAGTCAGGGAAATTTATTTTTAAGCAAATTGACACATTACGTAATTTTTTTGTGTTATAGCCATTTCATACAACTATTAAAGAATGAAAGTTACTATTGTGATTAAAGGTACGAAGATTCAAGACAGTTCAAGTTGTTAGTCTATTTGCTAAGAAATTCATGTTCCTGAATTTACAATGGTGCAATTAGGTACGCGGAAATGCAACTGAAGAAAAAAAAACATTTTCCGTAGATTTATGAAGTTATCGTAGCGTGTACGAAGGTAGCATCAATTTTATCGCATAAAATATTGTCCTTTTCTTGCTAAGAGCTTAAAGAGACAAAAGCTTTCTAAAATTCTTCGAACTGCGCTCATCGTTTTGATTGGCTAACAGCGCTGCGCTATAAGTCAACAAGAACACTGAAAGTAGAACGCATTATATACACTACTGGGATGCTTAAAGCTGATAACAGACGCTTTCATTCCAATTCATTTTTATTTCATTCCACGTCCTGTTTATTTCATTTCATTTTTGGACCATTCGGTAGGCGAGCAAAAGAAATACAACATCGTTTGATTGGTTCACTAATGAATTCAGTTTTTCCTTTTGATTCGTTTTGTGTTCAGGCGTTTCGCTTCAAGTTAAAGATGCCGACGAAAGTAAAAAACCGGACAAGTACGTGTTGGATCACACACAATGAAGGGTTCCGTAGTTGGGATGAATTTATTCCAAAAACGAACATAACATTGTACTTAGTTGAAAAACATTTTCTCAATATACTTCACGGTCAATTCTCTAACTGAAAATGTAAGTTTGTAATCGCAAAAAAAAAATGTTTTTGTGTGATAAAACTACAAATGAACTATTTTCGGACATTTTTCCTTTACATGTGCTGTGAGACCTTGCTTCCTGTCAAATTTCATGATACTAGGTCAACGGGAAGTACCCTGGAGGTTTTGATTTATTTGCGAGTAACAAAATATGTCTATGCGACATATTTTGTTACTCGCAATGGCCGTATTTTTTTATTGCGTTGACTTAGAAGCTTGATTTTTTAGAGCTACATGGGCGAAGACCTACGTATTTAATGTTAATTTCTAATTGATATCGCGTTCCTGAGAAAAACTGACACCCTGACAGACGGACGGACAAGGAAGTGATCCTATAAGGATTCCGTTTCTTCAATTTGAGGTACGAAAACCTAACAAAAATTTAAGCGTAAAGTAGATAGGTAATAAAATAAGAATAGGAACCTATTTTCTCCTTAAATCGATATTTATGAGCAACGTTTAAGCATAAATAGAATCCATCTAAGTTATTTACACCCTTGTCTTGTTTTCATCAATAGCGACCTAACTCAATTGGTGGGTTTTGGGACCGAACTAGACTGTATGAATATTGATTTTTTCGTCTTCCTTTAACTATGAGACAATAATTATATAAATAAGGTCTCTAAAGTTTTTCAAGCTTGCGTTTTTGAGTTGACTACATTTTTACGAATCATCAAGTCTTATTCCAGTAACTTCTTAACGGAAGATTCTAGAATTTGAATTTTGATAATTGAATTCAACAACTCAAAATCAAAAACCATTTATTCTAACTAGACTCAGAATCAGCACTTTTTGAACGTCAAAATTACATAAGACAGTCCCCCAAAACGCCCGCTCTTCACCACTTCCTAATGGTTTAGCTGGGAAGAAGAAGTGGCGCAACAAACTCCCGAGCATCACAGCTGTCTGTTCAATTGATTCTATACATATAAGTTTGTTTTTTACGTTGTCATTTTTATTTATTTAGGTTGCTGTCCAACAGTTAATGGACTTTGGGTAAACGAAGCTAACTTTGTGAAATACTGGAAAAATAATAAAATTGATCAATCATTCATAAAAAATTACTGTAATGAACATAAAAAAATATTTAATGTTGGTCCTCATGGTATCCTGAGCCTCAACTGCACCGTGGGTGATACGTGGTACGACGTTCAGCAAACTGGGCCTTTAGAGCGCCTGGGTAAAACCACAGACGAAACAGCCGAACGAGCTCATCAGTGTCGCATTCCACGTGCTTGGTAGAAAGAAGCGCCTGTTGGGTATTCCAATGACTTGCTGCAATAAGTATTATTCCACGACTGACTGATTTGGGTCAGTCAGTCACCTAAGGGATAAACGGGTATTACACTACACTGAATCAGGGCCCTGAATTAAGGGAGCACAACCTAATTAGGGGAAGAAATTCCAAACATTTTTCAAGTCATATTCAAATTAAAAAATCAGAAAATGTATGAATAAAAAATTGTAGGCCAGCTAGAAAAAGTGAACTAATAGGTTTTATCCGTAGAGGTAATGCTGCTCTATACATAATAATATATCAGAGCTACAATAAAATAAGTTTCCGCATACGTGTGTCACCGTCTGCAGGTTGGCTGAGCGTGATCATCCCACGGGAGGTGCGTCTAAGTTTGACCGCGGTAAATCTCGCTCAGCATTGGGCCCCGATGACTTGTTCAACATACAGACAGGCTATACTCTGAGGGGATCGTCATTTATTGCTGCTACTTGTTGAAACATTTCATAGTTGGATTATGAGAGGATATAATTTTATAATTGCATGAAGGATTTATTTTCTTACAATAATTTTAAGACAACTAGTACAGGGAAGGCGATGTCTGTCCGTCTTTTACTACGCTAATAATACGCTTGTACCCAGCTCAAGATCCAACACGATCTAAATGTGATTATTTTATTTTGTTAGGGTTTTAGTAAGTAGCACGTGAGCAATAGGCATGATAAACAACACAGAACATCATCAGACTTAATTTTTTCCAAAAACCATTTTCAATCCTTAAAGTAACTAAGAACAGTAATTACTAAGAAAATGTATAATAAGTTTACTGCATGTAAAGAAAAAAACAACAATGAAAATGGAAGATAAAAAATATGCGTGTGTATGTGAAGTAAGAAAAAGTAAAATAATATCTCGGCAAAGCCTTAGAAAAACTTCTACACAAGTCATTGCTGCGGCTATAAAGAAAGTGGGGAGTGAATAACAGATTGTTTTCATTAACTTGGATAAAAAACGTCCTTTGTAGTCGCGGTTACACCAACCTATTATGTTTTATATTTTCCATAGAGTCTTTATGCACAAATGTCTCGATCCATAAACGACTCAAACTAGAGAAAGCACAAAACTGTCTTACATGCCTGCAACGTGTCGTGAGATACTTTTTGCAGTAACAGGAAAGATAAAGGGCAATAAAGCAGGCCAGCCCAAAATGGTGGTCGGCTCAAATATCCGAGCAATTGAAGATACCTATCAACGCCGCACTCCACCATGCCACCGATCGTAACTGATGGAGAAAGACCGTTTCAAATTTTGATAATTTCACGATTCTCAGCAGTGAGAGAACGATAGAGAAAAGAGAGAATCATTAAGAAAGAACAATTAATATAAGTACAGTAGCAGAGCGTAAATATGACACGCATCAAGCTCTTGTAAGAGATTAGGTATCAACTTAATCTCTTATATAATCTTAATCTTTTATATTTATGTTGTTTATATTTTTGTTATTTATATGCACGTGTCTCTGTGACAAATAAACCTTTTTTTCTTTCTTTTCTTTCTTTTCTTTCTCTTCCAAGAGCTCGATGTGTATAACGTATCTTTCTCTGCCATATCTATGTGATCATAGATATGAATGGCAGAGACAGATACGTTTTTGTTAAGTACCCTACCTACCTGGTACTTGTTATCAGGCCTACACTGTCCTCATACACGTATTAACACAGTAATTTGAAAACATTGTAATTGCAATTTTTTTTTAAAGAGGAGACCTCCAATTGGAACCGTGCATCTAATTTCTGACGTTTCATCAGTACTCATGTAGGTTTATGTAAAATAAAATAATGTCAATTTCAGAGATGACGCCCTACAGAGGTGAATTTTTTCTGAATTTTTAATTTTAGTTTCTATCACGACACTCGGGACTAACTCAACGGGCCAATCCTGTCATCGTCCATTCCCCAAGCGTGTCAGATCGGCTTTAATTGTAACTAAATGCATATATATGATGCTGGAGACGAGAAAATTTAGTAATAACATCGTGATCCCGGCCACTAATTGTAGAAATTGTCAATTCAAATTAATTTTATGCCAAACACTGGCAGTTGGCGGCTACCTCTAGTGATTAACTCATTATTTCGAAAGAGACATGGCAATATTAGAAGTACCTACCAAGATCAGTTGTTCTTTATTTAATGTTTTTCGGATGTTTATTGATAAATATGATAAAAATAAAAACAAAGACTTTTCATAATCGAGAAAGTTTAAAGATTTATTTACAGTTTACTTTGTTAAACAAAGCTGAGTTTAAATTCCATTAACTAACTCTATAATTTTGTGAGTTCAAAACTCTCGCTGAAATTCAAAATCATAATGAAATCATTACAATATCATTAGGTCGCCGACATTCAGCTCCTCAGTTCGCTTTCTACGTTTCATTTTCGGTTGTTTTACCCTAATACTTTTTAAATCTGTTGAAATATTTCCGTACTCGCAGAACCCGCAGAAATAAAAAACATTTGATACTACTTTTCAAACTCAAACGCAAAACTTTTTAGTTAGCGTGACATCAAAATAAAAATGAAAAAAGTATGAAACAGTCAACAGCTTTCCATCTACTTTAATGAAGACAGAATAATATTATGAAAAAAAAAGTGTTACATAATATTATGAGCAATATTATGTCATGTAGGTAACTGTGACACGCTCGCGAATTTTGAAAACGGGGGAAAGTCAAAAGCTGGCCATTAAACGTACCTATGCAAATACACAGTGGTGTTTCGTAGAAACTAATCTCTTAGCCCGTCCTCACATGTTTTATCCAGCAAGCGTGCCTAATTTGCAAGCTGCACCAGTACCCCGGGCTTTTAGCCTGCCTTCCTTCCGCTGCTGTTTACGCGCCGCGGACTTAAACGAGGGCACTCCGACTTAATGACGACCACCGCCATTTTGGTAACGACGAGTGACATAATGATTCCCACGTCAAAATAACGTGTTGTCACTCTTATGAATATAAGATTAAAGAGAATAGTTATAACGCTTCAGATTGCTGTTGTTCTCAAGAATACACGAGATTATTCAATGTTTGACTAGACTTTGTACGAATTATTTTTTTTACATTGTTCCGACTACGGCGAAATAGATAATGCCTTCATCAGAATTTTTTTTTATACTCATATTGACTTACTGTTTTACGTATTTTGATGATATGATGTATTCATGAAATAGTTGAAGAGCGTATACCTTTCTTGATCCAGGATTTGCTGAAGGAAATTGAGTTATAAGCTGCAAGAAACTTGGATAGGGTACGGGAACGACTCCGAAATAAACCGAGCTAGGCTTAATATACATAATATATCGTTTATTTATTTATTTAACAATTTATGTACACACATATAAAGAGTCAAGAAAAAGGAACAGAAAAATACGTACAAAGGTGATGCTTATTTCTAAAGAAATCTCTTCCAGCATACCTGCGATAGGAGAGTGGATAAAAAGAGATGTAGACAACGTGTGTAAGAGTAGAAGAGAAAATAAAATACATAAAATAAAAACAATTAACCATTCACTAATATAAAATTGACTTTCAATATGAGAATATACTTACATACATACTTATCGTTACATCGTTATCGTTTATAAGGAAGATTTGTGTTTTGGAGCGTCTTAATTGATGAAAAAAGAAAACTTTTACAATACTTATCTCCTCTTACATAAAATGAACTGTTGTCAGTTGTAAATAATGTGAAAAAAATGAAGAAACAGGTAAAAAACAAGGCATAGGCACCCCGATATAAAACCACTTCGATCGAACCACATCGTTATGCACATAATAGTTGGGAAACAATATTTATAGGGAACTAGGACAAGTACTCTTTCAACCAAAGGCGAAAGTTTTACGATAAAAAGAGTTATATATTCGGAAGGCACAAGTGTACTTATCTCCGACATAAACGTGCATAGATTCGGAAACCCGTCGCGTGACGAATCAACGATGTCGAATTTCATGACGCCATTTTACGAGTGCTGCAATAACAAATCAGTTACAAATAATCGAAATAACACGTGCCGCTTTAGCATACTATACGATAAAACCATAAGAAGCATAAACATTATGTCAACCAAGTAACGCTTTGTCGATTTAATTGAATTTATTTTTGGGACAATATTCCTGCAACTGGCGGTAATGATTCAAAAGGATTGTGTGCAATTGTTATTTACGTAACTAAATAATAAAGTAATAAATACATTTCCGATTTAAATGTTAACAAAGTACGTGTTATTTGGCTGTCACAAACGCCTTATATAATTTATCAAAAAGCTCTGCCCATACGTGGAAAGCCTAAATGGGATTATAATGTACATAACTTTTACACTTAAAATGTGCAGTATTATAAAAACTTTTTTACAAAAAACAACACTAGGTACAAAGTTAAAAATAACTTTATTTTGGAAGTCGGTGACAAAAAAACGAAAATTCAAACCAAAGACACTGACTTCCGAAATAAAGTTTTTTTCACTTTGTACCTACTGTTTTTTTTTTGTAAAATCGTTTTTATTTTTACTTCTTAGTTGTGCTACTTACTCAACACAAATTCGAATACCATTACCTGCTATGTAAATAACAGTGACAGGAAGATATTATAACATCATCCATATAGACTAAGTGGGAAAAATACGTATTAATTATTGAAGATAACTCAAAAAGTACCCAAGCAAAGTTAATAAAATATTGAACCACCTCGAGAGCATACCCTTTCAAACAAAAACAGTCTATATAGGACGGAGTTATACCCGAAAATATATAAAAAAATATATAAACATCCGAATCGAGAAGAAGTCCTCCTCTTTTAGAAGTCGGTTAAAAACCGAAATCATTCAAATATTTATTGGAATTCCTTTTGGTATACAACTGTTTGGAACAAAGTTACGGGTTAGTAAACACATGAAATAATAGCAGTGGCGCTACATTCCACTTCTACATTGAAATAATATAGTGCATATTGCTGTCGCACGAGCGTACTACACATCAGTTCTTATTGTATCCGCTACACAGTCGGAAGCACGCACGATGGGCTTCACTATGGCCCCTACAATAAATTCTAGGCTTCTCACTTTACCTACTGAATGTACTCAGAAATGAGATCGTATGGTCTACGAGGATACTAAAAGCGTTTCAAAAATTTATGTGCGCGCTTAGTCTTTTGTTTAAGCGGTTTTAGCCGCCGCCAAATATAGTCGTACATATTCGCACATGTTTGTGGCGAGTTAACCCACTACCGAATAATGTTGTGTTTAACATGTTCAGCAATTTGGGCGTTTTACAACAACAAAATTATAGTTACACGACATTAGGGTAGGACTAATGGGTTAATGTAATGTTATTAAGTTAGTAAATGTCTTCACGATTGTACCCTGAATTCTAAATAATAACCGTTTCGATAAACGCGTGATTGGTATGAAGCATGAATACCAAATATTACAACTTCGACAGCTAATATCATCACGAAGTAGTTGTAGTAGTAACACTAGAAACTAGTTCACTAAAGCCTTCAATGGACTTCTGCTCTCCCTATATAAATAGTTTAGTTCCAGTTTGGTAATATCAAAACCCTTGCAACAGCCTTGGAAATAAATCTAAGGCCTTTGGATTTTTTATATGACCACATTCCTTAGGGTTGCTCTATTCCATATAATTTGAAGTAACTTTCCATAATTATGTAGAGTTTCCATAATTTTCTATGCTGTGAAGAGTTGGTTTGTCATGTCCCAGTTCATTTCGAATACCTTTGAGAAACGTTGCACTCTTTATATATTATTAAGTTATAGACTAGTTGAGTGCTTCTTTTACTTATTCATAATATAGATGGTCAAGAACAACTCGTACGTTTGTGGAAAAGTCATTCGTATAGATTGATAAGTACATATATATCTATTAAGTAAAGTGATTGTTGGTAATTGTCATCGACAAAGTAATTTCATAATTATCTTATTTTGGCAGTAGGTACCACGGTCTACAGATCTACATGATGAATAACTTTGTGATTTCTCTTACTTAAACAAAAATGAAAAGGGTTAAGGCAAAAACGTCAGGGCAGCCCGCAAAATTCAAATGTTCTTACTTTTTTTGCAATTTGCAGGTCAGTATTAGGTTGTATGATGATCTCAATTTATTTATTTTATTTATTTATTTATTTCTCCTCACAATGACAAGCTTAATCTAGATTTAACATATTATTTGTTTTTTTAGCAATGTGAGGAGCTGGTGTCTGAGTTAGGCGTAAAATGCCTGTATTACAAATCACCAGGTCCCCACCCCACGGAAGAACAGAAAGTTTTACTTTAAAAAATATGATATTACAATCTAACATTAGAGAAACTAAAAACTTAAGTTATTATAATTTTGGGGGTAGAAGTTAAAAATAAACTATAAACAAAATTTAATCAGTGCGCCTGTATCTGTGTGTATGTGTGTGTCTATGAGAGTGTGTAATGTTGTGTGTAGTTTTGAGTGTCAGGTGTAGTGTGCCGTTGTGTACGTGAAAGGGTTTTGGTGCAAGTTATAAACTTACATCGTAATAATTTAATTTGAATGAAGTAGATTTTCTGTAAAATTATAATCCATATTTTTTAACCAGTCCGAAACCAAAGACTTACATTTGGTTTTTGGCAAGGGATATAGCGATAAGGCTCGATTTACCTTATTGTATAAATTTGAACCCTGGTAGCAGAAAAACCGATGTGCAAACTTAGTTTTGAATGACGATGAAGAACAGACTATATATTTGCGACGTTTGTTTCTCATTCTTTCTGGTTCAATATGATTCGCGGCTGTATAAGATGATTATTTATAGAATTATAATCATTAAAATCAACTCTCTAAGTTTATATGATTCAATTGAATGACTATTTCATGAAATCATGACATTTGAGGATTATGTTAACTTAAAGAGTTGTATTTCTGATTCTAATGATTTCAATTCTGTAAAGCCATATTTATTACGGTCGCGAATAAAATTTTATTCAACATAATTGCAAAAAACGCAAGAAAATTTGAATTTCGCGGGCTAGCTTAGCGCATCCCCCTTAAGTAGTAAGACCTTCTTCTTTTAAGAAGATGAAACCTTTTCCTATTTCTCAGCCCCAAAGAGTTGTAACCAATACAAAGCAGAGTACGGGTCCTAAGTTATCTCTAAGACCCCACGCCTAAATGACGAACACTACTCAGACATAATTATGAAGCGTAACAGACGGCTTAATGAGCCTTCCGTGCCCCGGCACGTAGATATCAAGTGTCATAAATTGGTATCGCCGCTCACTTCTAACTTAACTATGCTTAATCGAACTACGTAAACACATACAAGTAAGCCAGTTGATTTAGGAATAAGCCGTCTGTGTAAATGCTTAGACAGTTACGCGCTAATGCCTAGACAGTACAGCGACTGTTATTCTTTCCTTTACTTAATTTGTGGCTCAAATGGTATCAATTAGGCATATTAAGGTTGGAAGCTAGTTGGCTGCTCGAGATGCACCCGACGTCTAGAAACGGCACTCGTAGAAAGATAGCTCTTTCTTTTCAAGCATTTTTTTGTAACCCGTTATAAATAAAAAGGTGCTTTTATCTCCACAAAATCGATATTTAACTTGTCAAAAATAGGCCTTAGATTCAATTCTCAATACAAAACGACCGAAGCCAAGTTCAGCGGCCATTTACTTAGTTGGGTAGGAAAGTTCCTTGTTGAATAATGGATCATTTAAAAGTAGCCAACGCCTATTAACACAGACATTTAAAATTCATAGAGGGAGCACTAGAAATCAAAAGTGTCCGTGCTTTCATGCTAAAGAGTTTTAACAGTGTTCTAGGTACAGTGGATGACTTTCGGCAACAACACTCTGTATTCGTAAGTCTTACTAGTAGTTATTATTCATGGGAAATTGCCCGTCTCTGAAGTACCTATATTCTAGTAAACTAATGCACCGCTTGTGATGACAGTAGAAAATAGGTTGTTTAGTTTCTGGAAAACACAAAAACAAACATACCGAAATGTTGAAATCATAGGCTATTTTCTATTAACTGTTACAAAAAAGATTGGTTATCACGGATAGCATAATGATAAACTAACTTCATTTTAGAAGTAAGTATGTATGTAAGTATATTATATTCTCATATTGTATGTTTATATTTAAATCAGTGAATTGTTTTTTTAATTTATGTATTTTGTTTTCTTTTTTACTTTCTTACACACACGCGGGTGTACTGGAAGAGTTTTCTTTAGAAATAAGCATATCCTTTGTACGTATTTTTCTGTCCCTTTTTCTTGTCTGTTTGTGGTGTGTGCTAAATGGTAAATAAAATAAAATAAATAAACTGTTGAGTATGGTACAAAAGGTACCGGCAAAATATGAAATAAATATTCGGAGAATTTTTTGTACAGAGTTTTTATCTTCAGTAAGCTGCACGGAAAAAATATAACGATTTTGCTGTGTAAGCTGTCCTCTTCAAATAATTGTAGCATAAATGTGAAAATACATGTATACTGTTTACGGTATTAGTGCAGCAGAGTTTCAGTTGTTAAGAGGATAAAAACTCTAATTAAATATATTGTCTAAAATGTTTAATTAGCATAGATCGTAGGCCCTGATACTGTAATAAACTGTACAGTATTTACAGCAATTACTGAACAAATTTCGTACTCTGTAGTGGAATTGTGGTTGCTTTAAGCTCACGATCTAAAATGTTTTGACATAAAATTCGCACGAATTCAGCAACTGGCAATGGCCCTTTTTTATGACTTTTCTTTTTAATCGAAGTTAAATGACGCAGTCGTTAACGTTTATGATCCTCGACTTTTATTACAATCTAAAAGTCGTGTTAGGAATTCATGTCGTGTGACAATTAATACTTAACAGTTAAATAATCTCTTGGGTCATTTTTAGTTGGGATTTTATTGCCTTGCCCATTGTAATACCGATGCGTGAGAGGAAATGTGAAAATTGTTAATTTCCAGCAATTCTATTAAAATTTCATCACGGTAGGTGATAAAGGACGTTTCTAGTTAAGAAGGTTCAAGTTTTCAGACGGCCCAGTTAAAAGGGATGATGACTAAATTTAAATTTTGTCCTTCAGGTTGATTATTAAAAAATATTGGATACATATTTTTTTCTTTTTTTACGTTAAAAAAGCATTACGGCGATACATTGAGTAAAAATGTGCCATGACGTCACTAGCATGTAGATTATTCATGTGAGAGAGAGAGATTTAACTTGTGACGTAGCGACCCCCACCCCCCAACTTTAATGCGTTGTATCTAAATATTGTTTTATTAATATGATAAAGCAAAAAAATACATATCTAATATTTTTTTTAATATCCGACTGACGAACTGAATAGAATTTCTTTTTTTTGACCCAGGCATCATACCTATTATAGCTTTCCGACGGTACCTGCGTGCGGCAATAATCACAAATCTAGTCAAATACTTCTAGCGAGGCGGCAATGGGGGAACTATTCGCTCCGATATAACATCGACCGCTGAGCTCAGTTCTAACGTTTATTAGCAAAGTTGAACGATCAAATAGGTACATTAGAATGAGGATAAGGGCTGTAACACACCCACGACTAGACGCTTCAATAACTCAAGTGTATACATAAACTTAAGAAAGTGGTTCCGTCAAAGACTTTGGTTTATAACCTGATTTTTATAACTGTGCGCCTGTCAACGCAAAATTTTACAGTGTATGTGGTTTAAATAATAATAATAACAAATCAAAGAATAATAATACAGAACCATGGAGACGACACGAGTTTTGTAGACCGTATTAAGAGGAGTCGGGGTGGTAACCAGGCCAGTGAATTCAATCCTAACAACCTACGATTTTGACAGCTCCAAGCGCACGGTTATAAAAATCAAGTTATACGTTTGCTGTCATATAATTAGTCGTGTATAGTCTGTTTGCAGAACGATTTTTTAAATAAATGCTTTATCTGAACATTCACTGCGCCTCAGGCATTTTCTTTGCTTAATACACATACGAATATAAAAGAGATTTTTGCGAGACAGGAGCACATAAAAACTTATCTTACATGTCGATGAACCAGACCATGCGCCCTCCATACATGGTCTGGTTCATCGACATGTATCCTAAAGGTACATTATACCTATTGA
Source organism: Xanthia icteritia (assembly GCA_949128155.2). Classification (NCBI taxonomy): domain Eukaryota; kingdom Metazoa; phylum Arthropoda; class Insecta; order Lepidoptera; family Noctuidae; genus Xanthia; species Xanthia icteritia. The sequence continues at coordinate 12,843,737 of OX421930.2, forward strand.
ACACTTTATGGACTGCACCTACATTTAAGTAGGCACTTATTTTTATTAAGGCTAATGTTATATGACGTGTAAATAAAAAGGAATCGGCACTAATGCTAACGTGACTGGTATAACAATGTATTTGCTAACAAACCTGTCGCGCAGGATAAATAAAATGATACTATCTGAGGAAAAACTAAGAAAATGTCAGTAGGTTGCATGTGTACACGATATGTGTGTCCCCGTTATGCTTTTTGCCTATGTTTGTGTTCCGAAAATTAATTTAGGATAGTTTCAGGGTCTACTCACTGTAACGTTCTTGAAATTTTTTTTAACTGGTTATATTTGGTCCACTATTTTTCAAGTTTTGCGCTTTTTAGGGTTCCGTCGTGAACAAGGAACCCTTATAGATTCGCCATGTACGTCTTTCTGTCCGTCTGTCCGCAGTTTAGCTTAGAGACGGTTAGTATTAGAAAGCTGTAATTTGGCATGGGTATATACATATTAATCACGCGAACAAAGTGACAAAATCAAATCATGAAATTTAGGGTAATTTCATTTATTTAAGGGTACCTCCCCTACACGTAAATTGGGGATGTTATTTTTTTTCTTGTCTTTCCCACGATCTGGGTAAAAATATATTAAGTAAAAGTATATTAAGCTTTATAGTGCTAATTTTTGTTTGAGTCGTGTGTCCCCCTGTCAGCTAAACGGTTGTTTCTGGATATACATTTGCAGTTACAAGAACATGTTTTTAAACTACAATGTTAAGTTTGTTCTTGGAATAAATTCATCCCAACTACGGAAACCTTCAGTGTGCGTGGCCCGACACACACTTGGACAGCTTTTTTAAGAGTTGTTTTATTTATGCGTGTTTGTTTGGGATTTAGGTATTTTGGCAAGTTAAATATTAAAACATTAATCTATAGGTAGGTATACTAAAGGGTTTTTCAACAAGAACTTTGTTTTCTAAAACAAAATAAAACAAAGAATTTGGAGGAAAATGAATATTTTTTTTATTGTATTACAAAGAGAAAAGTTTGGCAATTATGAATGAAAAATGATATCTGGCAAATGTCCACCACGACCACGCTGACAGATGTTGATTCTTTCATCAAAATTTTTAATCACTTTTTGGCAATATGGAGGGTCTATTTCGTCAATGACATCACGGATTTTGAGTTTTAAAGCTGCAATCGATTCGATTGGCTCCGTATAGACTCTATCCTTAACATAGTCCCACAAAAAATAATCCAGTGGTGTTAAATCACACGATCTGGCTGGCCACTTAACAGCTGAATTTCGCGAAATTATGCGATCGGGAAATTTGGTTTGCAATAAATTGATCGTTTCATTGGCTGTGTGACACGTGGCACCGTCCTGTTGAAGCCACTTTTCAGTGATATCCATGTCATCAATAATAGGCCAAATTTTTGGTCTCAGAAGGACGATTATGTTGTCCGAAAATATCACGAATTTTACGAAATGTAACTTTAACAGAACGACCATTTTCATAGTGGATTTGAATTATTTTAATGCGAATTTCGAGCGAAATTGAATTCATTGTAACAATTGCCAAAGCACCTACTACGAATACCGCCAAAAACTACAGGTCAAAACTATCACGTTCTTGGTGTTGCCCCAATTGAAAAACAAAGTTCTTGTTGAAATACCCTTTACAACTACCCAGCTGAACTTATAACTCAAATACTTAACCCAACTGCGACTCAATCCTTTGCGTCCATGACATTTTCACTTACAAATATGAAACTCAGCGCATTTCTTTAGATATTCCTTTTCGATCGCACAAAAGATTAAACGAGGTCTGCGGCCAAAGCCACACAAATCTGGCTAGACTGAAATAAAACTAAAAAGTAAAGTTTACACAACGAGTTTTTAGCCCGAAATGGAATATTAAATAGCAAAGGTTTATTATCCAAATGTTGTGTTGTATAAAAACTTTGTTCCTTTTTTTTGTTGTTGTCAATAAAAAATAAATAGGTAGGTACCTGCTCGATGCGGTCGTTGTTAGGCATTAAATTGAATGACGGTGCGGCAATAAAACCTAATTGAGTGTATGTCCATTAGGGTAGGGAATCATCGCGGAGTATCAGACGATTGACAACAACATTTTTACGCCGAAATAGCCCAAATGTTTATTCATAACTCATTTTCTGTAATGGTAACAAAATATACTTCTGTTCGCGGCGCTTCACTATTAATTAATTTGCGTTACGTAATCTGTTATTTAAAAAAAAGTCTTCGGTTGCTGGGTCCAGTTTTGTTTGATTTTATTTTATAGGAACTTTTATTTTGATGAAGAAATATTCCAGATATTTGCAGAATAATAATACGGAGTGCCCCTTAGTGTCCCAATACATTCTGTGCCAAGATTCGAAATTAAAATACGAACTGACATAAATATTGAAGTAAGTAGCTACTCCAATGTACTACCAAGTTTTGCAAATATGTACACAAATAAAGCCTCTGCAATTCTGCATACCTGTTTTTCTTTATATCATCACGCTTGATTTCCACAAAGGAGTGTTCCGTAACTTACGCTTATGGTATTTATCAAAGATATTTTTTTATCACATCCAATCAAAAAGACCTAATTTATTCTCCGTAAACAGGGACTAAAATAGCTTTTTAACCCCTAGGGACTAAAAGTGATTTGAATTTGGAATGTGGATATTGTTAATAAAAGTTCCAATAACCAAAGAGATCAATCTCGAACATTGTGTCCATGGTCTTGAATATAATTAAACTATTGTGCGCTTTTACCAAATTTTATATCCATTTATTGATGGTTTAACATTTATATGATTGAAAGCTATCAATATTTCTAAGAATTTTGCTTTTAAAAAACTCATTGTGTTACAAAAAATCAGATCAAATAAAACGACCCCAGGTTAACAAATAAAAAGTTTCTGCTTTCCTTATCATAAAATATATTATGTACCAACCAAGAAAAGTTAGATATTTTCAAGACTGAAAATAAGGGTTATTGGTTGATTCACACGAATTTACTCGCCTGAAAAAGGGCGAATCGACGCTTTAAATAATTTATATTTTTCTTGGGGCGATTCGCACCTAGTATTTTTTTTTGTGGGCGAATCGACAACTCCAGACTTACGTGTTAGGCTATTGGCACATTTTGAATTTTATGCAGTAAAGTTAGTGTACTTGTTCCTTAAATTTAAAATATTGCGTCATAGGAAACCATTATAGATATTTAAAGTAGGAGCGAGATAAAAGATGCTTGCTATTAATTAGATGCATTTGTTTCATTCCTCAGGGAAAGGGGTAAGTATAAACTTTTCTAATTATTATGAGTAACAGAATTAAAGTTTGCCCAATGTCAGACCTTCCCGCCTATTTTGTAAGGTGAAGGTGGTTCATAGCAGGGGCGGATCCAGGATTTCATGTTTGGGGCATTGTGACAAGGTTCGGAGCTAGGGTTAAAATCACAATTAAATAAAAAATAAGGTTTTTATTAGCTTGAATTTTTTTTTATTTAGTGTTCATCTTTTTTAGAAATTCAATCCAAGAGTACTAAATTGCATTTTTGAGGATTTATGTTCATTTCAAGATCCCAGTCCCAAGTGTAAGTGGTTACGAGGTGGGTTGCTTGCTAGTGATCCTAAGTATGTGCTTGCTTGTTATATCTTTGTATGTTAACTGAGAAGCATAGATTTCTGTTTCCTAATATACCTACCTATGAGTATGCTGTAGAAAAGTGCACATGAATTGAATCGAAAAGTAGAGTCGAAACTAACTATGGAGTTCGTCGGTTTTTTGCTGAGTCTATTAACTGCTCCCAAATTACCATGTTTATTTTTTAACATTCTTCCTTGACATAATCATCTTATAATTTAACACTAACCTACAATTTAATTTCAACTTTGTATTCGTGGCTTTTGTATACCTATTAATTATTCAGATTTGTTACAGTTTAAATAGGTTTTTATTCTTCAAATACATTTTTTCCTATTTTCTATTTTGTAAGAACGTTGCAGGATTAGTGGAGTGTGATTGTTGACCATTTTCTATTTTGTTAAGTAACTGGTACTTATTGAAAGGTCTACACTGTCCTCGCCATTACCTATTAACACTGTTATTTGAAAATATTGTAAAAGCCAATTATTACTCCATAGGAAACGACCAATTGGAACCATGCACCTAGCTTCTGACGTTTCATAAGTGCCCATATGTTGGTTTATGTGAAATAAAAAAGAATGATTTTGATTTTATCATATGGCTTACTTTTTTACTTTTTAGGTAGATTCTCTATATGTACAATCAGGGTAGTGGATTTTCAAAGTGACACCCTTCGTCAATTTGCGGTGTTAAAGCCATGTCATACAATTATTTGAATATACGGACAATTTAAGTCGGTAGTTAATTAAAAAGTCAATTTCCTTAACAAATAATGACCCTGAATTAACCTACATAGTCAAGAGCGGCACTCCATCACAGTACCTAGAGAAAGTAGTCTCAAACTTAATGTATAAGCCTTGAAAAATAACGAAGCGTTTCCCTTCCCAAAAAGAGAAAAAATAAAAGCGTAGGATCTTGAGTGCCGGTTAAACACACGCTCTTTAGAATAATGTTCTTACCGACTGAATTTACATAAAGCTTAGGTAAATAAGCAAAAAGCCAGTAAGTAAGGTCTCGTTATTTGAGCTTTTAAGAGCCTTTAATACCTCAAATTGCTTATTATGATCCTCCGTTATATCGAAAATACTGCAGCATACATTTTGAAATAAATACGTTAAAGTTGAGGATTAATGTTAAGTACTATGTTTGACGAAAACACGATTCCATAAAAATTTCTCGATAGAAAAATATCCAAAGTCCACCGTAAACCGCTGGTATTCAACAAATACTTCAATTTAGATCATAAAATTTTTGTCTAATAACTGAACTAAGTTTAAAGCAGATACCTACTATATTTTTTTTTAATTATCGTTATTTTCGCCGTAAAAAGAAATTACCTTAAATATTGGCGTCTTGGAGCCGCCAGCACCCCACTCTGTCTCGCTCTCATTCAGTCCGCGAGCAGTATGATGCGAGCGAGATAAAAAGTGAATTTGAGCTGAGGTAGCATGGGCTCTTAATAGAGCTTAAAGATATTCCCATCCGTATAAGATGTAAAATTCAAGCAGCTTCAAGACTAAGCAAATTCAAATGAGGAACATCATACGTATTTGAAAGTCTCTTAGAATATCGACAACATGCAGTAATGCAACATAATATAAAGGCTTGTGCAGACTACCCCACATCACCCACACCAAATCAAACGCGTCCTTATTAAGAAAGCATATTATAAAATTAAAGACTATGTTGAAGACAAGGAAGCTTGGCAATAATTCCTTCTGCACATGTGGCTTCCCTGGTACCTGATTAACGGCAAATTATGTAAGAATCTATTAACTGCTCCCAAATTACCAAGTATACATTTTTTTTTTTTTTTTACTTTCTTCCTTGACGTAATCACCCTATTATTTGACATTATATACCTAAAATTTAATTTCAACTCTGTATTAGTGGCTTTTGTGGACATGATAATTATTGAGATTTGATACAGCTGTAATAGCAATCACGTCATTTCGTTTAAAATACGTTTTTATTTTTATTAATTTATTTATCTTTATATAGATTCTTTTCAATTTTGTGAATGTGAGAACGCTGTAGGCCTAGTGGACTGTAGATTTGTTGACCATCATTATTCTGTTAAGTACCTGGTACTTATTGAAAGACCTACACTGTCCTCCCATACCTAATAACACTGTTATTTGAAAATATTGTAAAAGCCCATTATTTTTAAAAGAGTAACCGTGGAGTTTCTTGCCGGCTCTTCTCCATAGGAAACAACCAATTGGAACCGTGCACCTAGCTTCTGACGTTTCATAATTGCCCATGTAGGTTTATATGAAATAAAAATATTTTGAATTTTTTTTTTGAACTAGCTTGACTTTTCGCGCGACGCGACACCGGTAATTATTGTTCTACTGTGAAGTTTTCTTAGAGTTTGTTTTGTTAGAGTCGTGTGGCACTGTCGCGTCGCGCCAGTCTGTATGACGTTTTATGGCGAATATTCCAACATTATAGTGGATATTCTAATCACAGACACACAGCGTTTTATTAACAGGGTTTTTTAATTTCCAATGAATACGTCTGATGATAAATGTCGTGATGGCCCAGTGGCTAAGGCCTCGGCTCTCATACACGAGGTTGTACAAATTTGGGCAAGATATAATGTATATTGCAAGCTATATTTTCAATTTATATGTACTTTCAGAGTTTATCTTGGACATTACTGACATCGGTGTAGGAAAAACATCGTGAGGAAACCTGGACCTGGACCTCGACCTTGGTTAATATTAGTCTGAAATTGCCAACCCCTTTTGAGCAAGCGATTTGATCAATGCTCGTGCCTTCTTTGTATAAGAAGTGACTTTTGTCCTGCAGTGGGTGCTGGTGTTATTGTTATTATTTATTTATTAAAACTTCGTGCAGTAGTAAAAAAAATGCTGCAACAATTAAGCATCCATAAACCCTAGGCAAAAATTGATGGGATTCGAAAAAACCCAATTTTTATGTATTTTTGAAAATTTCCCAGAATTCGTCACTAAATATCACTTTTCTCTTAACTCTCAAATTGAATGGCCTTCATTGCAATTCCATTGGGTACCTAATACTTTGATAAACCTTTTGATGTTGCCAAATTTTCTTCAAACAAACAAATTTATGTCAAACTATTAGAGTATGTACGTGCGCTGTATGTTTAAATACACGCAAACTAAGCGACGACTGAACAGTGACCAGCGAGTAGTCCGTGAGTCATGTTAAAAACTTAAAAGCCGCTCCACGAGGAAGGCCATCCAATTTGAGAGTTTAAAGAAGTGATATTTGGTGACGAATTCTGGGAAATTTACAAAAATACATAAAATTTTAGTTCTCTCGAATCCTATCAAATTTTGCCTAGGGTTTATGGGGTGCTTAATTGTTGCAAATGGGTCACATTATCATGTTCTATAAGGAATACGTCAAATTACAAGTCACCCTGTATATGTCGCAGTAAGATGGTTGAAGCCGTGATATAGTTATATCCCTAGGGATATCTGGGGATATAGCTATATACCGTAAAATAGTTATATGAAGGCGGTTCATAACTGTTGGAGTGCCCTAATTTTGTTACTGCGGCCTCAACAATCTTACTGCGACATTTATATATATATATATTCGCATATGCAAATGAGAATGATGATGAATATGGATATTTAAAAAAAAAAAATGAACCTACATCCATTATGACGTTGGAGCTCATTGCGATCTCAGAGGCTTTGACTTAAATAATTAATCATTGTGGATATAAAAAATGTTGTCATTTGTACCAACAGCAAAAGTTCATTACAACATATAGCTCGATGCGCCTCTGGCCACAGATGTGCACCATCACCTAAGTGACAAACGTCGCAAGTTTGCTCTAGATAATCTAGAAAAATATTTAATTGTATAGGTATTGTCACAAGAATTAAAACTTAATATTAATATAAATATATTGTGAAAATAAACCTTAATTCTATTAATTAATACTATTTTGACTGTGCATATTTCGCCCTTTTTTAGTGCATATTTGCAGGCATATTTTGCCATTTTGATAATGCATATAATCCGATGCATAACATTTTCGACCGTATCAATGCTTACCATCATATAAGTGGTCAAAAGCGGACCAGCCAAAAATAAAAGTCAGAAAGACTATCAGAACCAAAACCAAATGTCCAAGCAATCAAACAAAAGCTCACGTGAATGTAGTAATGTGACAATAAACATTGCTTAGGCCGCAATACACCAAGCTACCTACTATACAATTGTCTTTTAGTGTTTTTATTTAAATGAACTTTGAAGCTAATCCTCTGTGCTCCATTATAATTGCGTGGGACTCTGTGGGAGCAGCAAGGGAAAATTCTCAGACCGCGCGCCGACTTGGCTAGGAACCTACATATTTGTGGTATTTGCGGTCTAATGTAATAGTAAACGTTGTGTACGCTTAGCAATCTAAATTGTTGTGTTATATGCGACTAGGAACTGAATAAACGACCTGAAAGGAGTTGGTATATCTAGGTTTTTTTTTTGCTGAAAACCTGAGTAAATTAACAAATTACAATGAAATACGGAAGTGATTGCTATAATTTTTTTGTACACTAATTTATTTCTGTTTTAGGTGTCCTGTCAGTTCACCGATAGTTAATTTACTTGCACTTGACAAGAAGTGACGATTGGCAAAAACATGATTAATTGTCATTTTATCATTATACAACAACAAGTTTGTCAAATAATTCACATAAGATAATAATTATCCGATAAAGTTTTTTTAAAAACGTATTATTTAACAAACAATTAATTTTTACTCATGTTATCTCATAAAACAACGTTTGGAATAAAAACTTTTTAGATATTGCATTATTAAGCAATTTCCCAAAAATTAAACGCATTAAATAGGCAAAAGATTAATATTTTAATTAATAAATCTATAAAAAATATTCTATAAAAAAAAAAAATGTAAAAAAAGTACTTTAGTATGTTTAAAGAACTTCAGTACCTACTTGCCTGTAAATCAAAATATCTGTATTCGTTTTGTTTTTAACCTTAAAAAGTATGATCACGTTTCTAACTTTCGCAAGATACTCAAGTGGCTCCCTATTCGACTTCGCAGGAACTCTCGGATATTGTGTCTGCTATTTAACCTCCTTCATAATCCTAAAACTCCGTCCTATCTGCGGGAGCGCTTTTCCTACGCCCGTCCTTCTGATGTGCCTTGCAGGTCGCATCTTAGAAACCTGCTTAAGTCCCCTCCCCACTCCACAGACTTCTACTCCTACTCCTTCACTGTGCACGCGGTGCGGTTGTGGAATTCACTTCCGCCCCACATTAGGGACTGCCAGACTGTTGCAGTATTTAAAAGAAGAGTGAAAGAACACTATCTTTCCACTTCGTCATAGTTGCGTTGGTATTTATTTTGTATTTTATTTATTTTAGTATGTACGATTGTATGTATGTATGTATGTAAGTATATTCTCATATAATTTGTTTTATTTTATTAAGTGAATTGTTTTGATTTTATGTATGTTACTTTCTCTCTACTCTTACACATGGTGTCTACATATCTTTTTACCCTATGTCCTATCGCAGGTATGCTGGAAGAGATTTCTTTAGAAATAAGCATCACCTTTGTACGTATTTTTCTGTTCTTTTCTTCTTGTCTGTTTATATTATGTGTGTACATAAATGGTTAAATAAATAAATTATTTGACCCAAATGGAAATTGCAACCATGATCACTTTGTAACTGGTTTAGAAATCCTAACTATAATATTATAAATGCTAAAGTGAGTTTGTTTTCTTTCACGCTAAAACGGCTGAACAGATTTGGATGAAATTCGGCATATGGGTACACCATGACCTGGATACTTTTTATCCCGAAATTTCCACGGGATCAAGACTAAACTGTTCGTACTATCGCGGGCGCGCATATCTGAACACCGTGAGGACTATTTCTGCTTGCAGCGCTCGACCGCTATAGTAACTCATTGATCATATTGATTAATGAGTTACATTAATTTTATTGCAGCATTATTTTTTTGCTAAGACCCTTGTTTTTGATAACGAAAAATAAAAAGATCGTAAAAAAACCCGCAGAGGTTTTTCAATGGAAATAAATATCAATAGGTACTTTCGTTTGGACGTAGTTCGAGCATGATCGGTAAAAGGTTATGGGTTTTTATTTTTATGAATTTGTTTTCTATGCTATCAGAAAAGTATAAAATTTGCGTCCAGAGTTGATTTCTCACATTAGCAGTTTTTGTATGAGAGGCGGAAAGTTTCCATAAAAATTTAAAAACGTAAAAACTCGATAATAATTATTTTACTCTGTAGACAGCAGTTTAGTAAATGATAAATAAAAATAGTAATATGATAAAAAAAACAAAGTATGTCGTATTTTACGCAGTATATACAGTTTCACTGTCAGAGTATACAGCACATTTGTTGAGATACCACGTTATGGTATTTCATAATATATACAAATATTGAATATCTTAAATGTTAAAATACCAATTGCTAGCCTTAGGGTCGGCGCGGGCGCACATCTGGCGGGCTGCTCGGAAATTTGTTTTCAAAGTTAAGGTATGCGTGTGCTTGGACAGGAAACCTCCCCGTGTGCCTGTGGGCTGGAGTTTCCTTATGGATGCGTCCGGGGGGAAGGCCAGTCTCCGGGACGGTGCACCCTGGGGTGCGGGCAATGACTCCCCATTAGGTACTTTGTGCCTAAGGGGTCTCGTTGTCCGTATGCCAATATCCTGTCGGAGGAACGCTCTAACGTGTACTCGGAGAGTGCACACGTTAAGCAGCGTTGGAGTGCGGGCTCGGCGTGCACTAACACTGCTGTCGGGCAGGCAGGAGGAAGCCTTTTCTTCTGCCACCGTTGGTCTCGTAGCCCCGAAGAGTGTCAAGGTCATGTCTCTGGCATTTGACGGGGGTCGAGGGTCTTGGCTTAACCGCCCGGGCCGCGAGGAAGAAATCCTCTATAAAAAATCACCCGAAACCTCCAAGTGGCGGCGCACCGTGAGGGAGGTTGAAAGCTTGACTAATGGGTAGCTAAGTAATTAGTCGCTAGTGCGAACCAAAATTTTTTGAGATAATACAAAGTTAAATACTCGTGGGAACAGCAATGGAAAGAAATAACAAAAAAACAAAAAACCAGAAGGAGGGGAGTGATGTGGGGTCAGAGTCCGACGCTGCATCGGGCGCAAGGAGCTCGAGTCAGAGCTCGGAGCGCGAAGTGGTGGGAGCAGCTGGGAGGAACCGGAAGCTCCTCCGGAAGCGCTCCAAACCGGGAGAGGGGTCGTCCGCTGACGAGTGGGTCTCGGGCTCAGCCCATCGGTCAAAGATCCACTCCAGACGGCGGGGTGCGGCCCGGGGAAAAGGTGTGGGTAGAGGGCTCACGACCAAGAAGACCGGCGAGCAGAGCCAGGTCAGCCCAGCTGAGCTGGAGAGGCTTGCCACGGGCGAGCACCACCCTTTAGAGACCAGCACCGGGGCGGCCCTTACAGAGCCTGCAGGTGGTGAGCCGGACGCCGCTGGTGGCTCCAATTCGGAGCGAGCGGCCAGGTTTGTGGAGGTAGTGGCAGCCGCAATTAAGGGTGTGGCCTTGAAGAGGATCCAGTCCTCTAAAGACAAGGCCATGCCCGCGGCCATGGCCTCTATTCTGGCAGCAGCGGAAGCTTTACACCTCAGTCCTCCGTCGGACGGAATGTCCGAGATGCGGGCGGAGGTCGCCCGCTTGACAGCCGCCATGGAGCTTCTCCGAAAGGAGAACGAGGAGCTCCGAGCGGACCTGGCCGGCCTCCGAGGAGCCGGCCCTTGTGTGGTGCCGCAGGGGAAGGAGCAACACGGGCAGGGACGACCCGTGCCTGCCGAGGATCGGGTCCTGACCCTGGTGCGGCAGGAGATGGCTTCCCTGCGGTCTCGTTTTTCCGCTCTAGAGGCCATCGTCCTGCGCCCCCCGTTAGTGGTCTTATGCCGCCACCGCTGCTGCCTCGACCAAACCGGGTTCGTTGGGGCAGACCAAGGGCGGGACGGCTACACAGGCAGCGAGGGCCCCGGCCTAGGCAGCGGGGGCCCCGGCCTTAGCGGCGAAACGGCCGCCCCCACCTCCTTCTTCTAAATCTCCTCCGGCTGATGCTGAATGGCAAGTAGCCGGGGAAAAGAAGAAGCAGGGGAAGGCGAAAAGGGCGGCAAAAAAGAAAGAGAGGTGGCAGCGGCGCAAGGAGCGAAGCGTCGCGGCTAGGCTCCGCGCCCCGAAGTCCGCAGCTGTAGTTATTACGCTACAACCAGAGGCGGAGAAAAAGGGCGTGTCCTACCGCGACGTGCTCGCCAAAGTGGGGGCGGCGGTGGACCTCAAAGAGATCGGCGCTGCTGAAGGCATCCGGGTGAGGGTCGGGCTTGGACGACTCAGTGACGGAGGAACAGGTGGTGGCCGCTGTCGTTAGGTCTGGGGGGTGCTCTGCCGAGCAGGTGAGGGCAGGCACCATCCGTCCTGACTACACGGGGATGCGAGCCGTTACGGTGAGCTGCCCTGTATCGGCGGCCAAGAAAATAGCCGGGGAGGGCCAAGGGCTATTGGTGGGTTGGGTTTCCGCGCAGGTCAAACTGCTGGAACCCAGACCTCTGAGGTGCTTCCGCTGCCATGTGGGCAATCACGTGGGAGCTAAATGCACCTTGGAGGTGGACCGCAGCGGTCACTGCTACCGCTGTGGTCAGGCCGGTCACAAGGCCGGCTCGTGTGACGCCACGCCGCACTGCGCTGTACGTGCGGCAGCTGGCAAGCCGGCCAATCACCGGATTGGCAGCAAGGCCTGCGCCCCACCCGCCAAAGCCAAAGGCAAGCCCTCCGCCACCGACGTCACGGCCGCAACCGCAATCACCGCCGCCGTTACCGCCTCCACTACCGTCGTTGTCACCGCCGCAGCCGCCGCGGCAGGGCCCTCGCAGGGGGCACGGGAGGGGGCTGACATGGAGTGCCAATAATGGCCCCATTACGCCTCCTCCAGGCGAACAGCAATCACTGCGCCGCAGCTCAGGATCTGTTGCTCCAGGGCATGGCGCAGTGGTCGATTAACATCGCCGTGGTCGCTAAGCCGTACTTTGTCCCGCCCAGGGACGACTGGGTGGAGGACCTGAGCGGCTCAGTGACCCTAATTTCGTCGGCCGCCGCCGGTACTCCGTCCCTCGAGGCTGTTAAGAGAGGACGGGGGTGCGTTGCAGCACGGTTCGGGGAGATTGTTGTCGAGCCGAACTCTAGCCGAGTTCCACAACTCCCTTGCGGAGTTGAGAGTTGTCATCGTCGGGTTCTGTTCCCTTCCCGTGTTCGTCCTCGGGGACTTCAATGCCAAGAATGTGGCTTGGGGTTCCCGGTTGCGTGCGCCTTGCGTAAGAGGGATGTCGTCCCATTGCCGTGGGCACCACTTACCGTTGTATGGCAGCCAAGATTTGCTGTAAATTATATGGTGAGGCTGTTTCGGAAAAATTTCAGCCCCTGCAGCTAGGTTACGGCTCCAAAGGGGGCTGTGAGGCAGCCGTACACGCCTTGTCGACCTGCCTAAATTCTGACAAAGGAGAGGTCATCCTGAATGCTGACATAAAGAATGCCTTCAATTCTGTTAATAGGGACACCTTGCTGGCAGAAACTAAAAAAGAAATACCCCAAATCTATAGTTTCCTTTGGCAAAGTTACAGACACCCCTCTAAATTAATGTTTCAGGACAACCTTCTGGAATCTGCTGTCGGTTATCAACAAGGTGATTCCAACAAAACAAGAAACCAGTGATTTCGGGCCAGTGATTTTCTGTTTAGCCATTCACCCAATTATTCGACAGCTAAATTCCAAATTTAGGTTTTATACCTCGTTTGGTACCTCGACGATGGAACCTTGGGAGGTGATGTAGAAACTGTTTTAAATGATCTTCAATTCCTAAAAACTGATCTTCATTCCATTAGCCTTGAACTTAACCTTTCGAAATGTGAACTATACTTAGCGGACAGTACTGACAGACTTCAGACACTTTCTAAATTGAACGTTCTAGGTCCGAGAGATTCCCTTCGAGAAAAATTCAAAGAAATAAATATTCTGACTGTAGCGTCACAATATATTTTTGAAAACCTATTGTATGTACACAAAAATATATCTAATTTTAAAGAAGATTTCCGATATTCATAGTTTAAATATGAGGAATAAACACAACCTCGCTGTACACCGCACCCGTCTCCACAGAGTAGGCAACTCGTTCATGGGTCAATGTATACGCTTTTACAACAAACTTCCCATTGACATTCGAAACTTACCCATTAAACGATTTAAAAGCTGTATTAAAACCAAACTTTGTAAAAAAGGGTACTATAAAATTTTAGATTATTTAGATGATAAAAAAGCTTGGGATTGAGCTGCTCGCTCTGCTAAGCCTTGTGCTAAAATCATAAAATTAATACCAGTATTATATAAACATTACATACAAAATGACATTATTACTTTGTAAAGTATTTTTTTTTTTTAATTTTTGTGAATGTGAGGACTATGTGGATTTTTTAATTATTATTATTTTTTCTTTCTTATGTAGTTTTAATGATGGTCTGGCAGTTTGAGTAGTTTATGAGGCCTACCCAAATGTCCTTTCTTTGGTATTGTTCGTCGAGTTGAGCTCCTTAAGTTCTGGGTTGAGCTCCACGATTACTGAGAAATGCTTCCACTGACAGGACAGGTCCACTCAAATCTGTGTGGTTCTTTTCTCAAAAGACCATTTCAGACACTAATCTACATGGTCCTCATATGGGCTGACCAAGATTATGTCTGGACTTTAAAAGAGACTGTGACATCTGAGTTTGTTTCGGTCTTTCTTCTCAGAGTAGTCAGATAGGAAACGCCGAACTCATCTAGCTAATTTGTTTTTTTATATATTTTTTAATATGACGTGTAAAAGTGATTGCAATATCCTATTTACAGAATAAACAATTTCATTTCATTTTATTTTAAGGCTTTTATGGTTTTCCCATTTTCCGGCTATCGTTATGGTTCAATGGCATCTAGTTTCCGAAACAGTACCAAAACATATCGGGTATACCGGTAGCGTACAAAATTGCACGTTGTATTTATTCGTGTCATATTATCAAAAGCTAGCTTTTAGCTCACGTGAATGCTATTTATTTGTACTCTCAATATTCATCATTTCAATTGACTTCCGTTCTAACGTGAACTTTAAAATTTATACTCCACATACGGGTATAAAAGATACATGAACTTGAACAACGACTTTACCTATCTTGTACTTTAGCTAAGGTTTTGCAAGATATTCCCATAAACATACCTACATTATTCTCAAAAATATGCAAATCTTTGATAAAAAATGAAAATTCTTTTTTAAAAAAAATCCTCGTCTCGATACAACGGGGGCTCAGACACCTTTTAAGCTGGTTGAAGAGGCAGGACTAACTGCGTAGTTTGATTAAGGGTAGGGCTTGTGTCACTGGGGGGCGTGAAGGGTGCTCCAAGCTCTCTCAGGAACTTGGCCCCCGGCGGTGATAGCGCACGCGTCGCTGTCTGGCCTTAAGTACTAATGTGATTACGTCCTAAGATTGCATGCACTTCACAAGTTGTAGCGCATTTTTTTGTATTATTACGCCTTCACGTCGAGACGTTAGTCTGTGTCATCTGTGAGACTTAGGTATCTACTATATTTGAACTGATGTTTGCATACCTAAGTATAACTATGGCATTTTTGTTCCTCGAGAATATGGTAGCAGAAGATTAATATTATGAAGGTACCTTGTCAATTTTATTATGAAAATATTATGTACTAGCTGACCCGACTAATTCATACAAAATTGCCATAGAAAACGCACGCACATCCGTGCATTTTTAGTTTTCCCTTATTGATAGACTAAGCGTAGGGCTGTTCGCTGACACTGCGGCATTTTTCTTACCGTTAGCATTTTTATACCTGTTACGACAGGTATAAACGAAAGGTCCGATTCGAATAATTTATAGGGGAATTTACATGTACACAATTAACCTTGAATATGATACTATTAAGTTGGATAAAAATTAATATCATCATACGACGGTCATCATGTTATGATTGACTAATTCAATAAAGTAGTACATTATTTTATGTATCATGAACAGTTTTCGCAGCGCACGCCAGGTTTTATAGGCAAACGTTTGAAACTTTTTTTTTTTTTTGTTGGGAAGTTATCAAGTAACTTCTCCCGTTCTGGGCGGAGCGTCGTCAGACTTTTACTGACTAAAACCCACCCGTGTTCTTTCAGTTGCCTGTACGTTGCCAGGGGCCACGGTATCCCTTCCGGACTTTCCCGCGACCCCGGCAGGCATCGGTCCTATCGGACCCCGTCAGTTGTGCTGATATCTCTTTGAGGCGCGCGTGGAACACAACGCGCCGTCGATCCGGGCCTGGTCCTTTTCGGACGGCGAGTTACCCATTGCTCACCGTCCGCAAGCCCGCGCCTACGGTGGCCGAGAATCGGCCTGTGATTCCCGACGCCCAGGACGTCTCCGTGCGGCGGCTAGGGGCATGAGGGCGTGAAATTTGCCTCTCCCTCATGCGTTCCGCCTCCTCCTTCGCGAACATTACAGCTCCGCAGGAGGTGACGGCCTCCCATGCCCTCTCGCTCCGTACCATGGCCTGGACCAGGGCAGAGTCAGCGCGCAGCACACAGACGTATCCGATGTCCCGCAAATACGGCCCCAGGACCGATGCCTGTGGAACACCGCACGACATCTCTCACCGGTTCCATTCTCCCTGGTGACCGGAGTAGATAACGGCCCTGTCCGTCAAATAGGCCTCGACCACACGACCGAGGTAAGGTCAGATTCCGGTGATACCGGAGTGCCTCCCTGATGCAACTCCAGAGCAGGGTATTGAAGACATTGGCGAGACGACCCAAACCCGGGCCAAAGCATCCCCGTAACGGCTCGCATCCCCGTGAAGCCAGGACGGATGATGATGCGCCGTCGCTTAGAGGTTTGGTGTGTTTTTATAGAGGTTTTCTTCCTCGCGGCCCGGGCGGGCGGTTAAGCCAAGACCCCCAACCAAGATCCCCATCAAATGCCAGAGACATGACCTTGAAAATCTCTGAGGCTACGAAACCAACGGTGGCAGAAGAAAAGGCTTACTCCAAGCTTCCTGTCCAAGCACCCCAAAGTTTTGATACCTTGGGTTGCATTATTGTAATTTTCGTAGGGATCTCTAATTTACAGACGACGACTAATTGAACTATTTCTGCCTGAGTACAGTTCTTGATATTTTTGGTTGGTATATTGGCGTGTGCTAGCTGACATTTATGGCTATTAATTTTTAATTTATAATTTAAATTATGTTTTGTGTTGCGTAATGTAAATTATTTTGCATAAGTACTAATTATATAAAATATATATTTTTTCTAACTGAACAGACAGCTGTGCTGCTGGGGAGTTTGTTGCGCCACTTCTTCTTCCCAGCTCCCAGCAAAGCACTAGGAAGTGGTGAAGGGTGAGTGGTTTGGGGGACTCCCTTATGTAACTTTGACGTTCGAAAAGTGCTGATTCTCAGCCTAGTTTGAATAAATGACTTTTGAATTTTGAATTTTTAACAGCGGCTCTATTTCTATTCTCGTCTATCTGTAACTGGAACTTAACTGGCGAATTATGGGTGTGTTCACAGCATTCAGCATTGAAAGAATACAAGCTTTATGTTACTCGTAGCGGTAAAGCGTAGAGTTGTTTATACCAGATAAAAAAGTAGCTTAATAAGAAACCCGTTATTTATTAATAACCGGCGTTTTAAAGGTTTTTTTATTTATGTATCTACTGGGAACTTTATTAATAAAAAATACTTATTACTGGCAAAATATAAAACGTAGACATCGAACACACATCCAAAAATAATATAAATTCCAACGTCAAAAATATTTCTACGCTTACGTCCTCAAGGTTGTCTCAGCTCATAGAGACAAGAAAATGTAGATCTTTGTTGTTAATTACAACAAAGATCTACATTTTCTTGTCGATCAAGCCAATCTGTCACTAATCTTAATCTGTGTTCAACTTCGGAATATCATAAGGGAAGCTTACAGTACAGTTGTTCAGAAATTCTTCGACAAATTAATTCCTTGGTATTAGGAGACAGGGATAATAAATGATGGTGGAGTACCTATAGTTTATTGGATCTGAAGCTTCAAAATGTAATAACGTTGGCTATACATAGAAATTGGAAATGTATAATATAAAGCTTTTAGGTATTTATAGTCTGTTCTATGAACAAAAATACAAACAACTTCCCGACTTGTACCGTGGGTAGCAGCCATCGATCGTAACTTCAATTATTACTCCCTAGTACCTCTTCTGTTCCATTACTCGTTCTAACTACTGTCTATACCAGAGGAAAGTGTTCCCAAAGAATTTATAGCCACCCTCTAATGGAATTATTAACGTCGTCATTGGCAGAGGCTCTATAGTCTACACAGATGGCTCAAGAGTATTTATATTTAAAGCTTTTTTGCTTAAAATATCAAAATTTAGAGTTAATTTGAAGTTGCATTCTGTGCGGGTGGAAGAAACTATTGGTCAGGAGTATATTTTCATTTAAACAGAGGAAATTTAGTCGCACAGTTTATTCTGGTGTGGTGAAAGCAGGTGCGGACTGCCCCGAGCTCAGTAATTAACAAAACAAAGGCTTTTCACTACGTTAACAGTACTTGATGTTACTGCCTACATTATTTTAAGAACTCGGATTCTTGTGGTTAACAGCTGACTCGTGAATTTAGTTCGTTTTTATGTTTAAACACTACAATAATGCCCATGTTGCTTCATGGTTCTAATTTTGAAATGATTGAAGCAAAAATCAATTAGCAATGATTTAAATAATATTCAAAATAGGTTCAATAATGATTTTGAGGTAGTGGTTGCGTGGCATTATTTCATTAATCTTGTCAAATGAGAATGAAGCGGTCAGACGTAACCCTCATTTCTCAAAGCAACGGCGACGATTAATTAACGTGAAATTTCCTATCTATGCTAATGAAATTCTACTTGAAAAATGTCATTTGGATGATGTTTCGTTTAAATGGGTAGGTAAGTAATTAACTGGACACTACACAGACACATTTATTTAAACAAAGATTGGGACGCAAGTAGAAAGATTTGGTACCTACTGTGCTTAGCTTTATTGATTGTTTTTAATGGAAATTGTGCCTTCATTTAATTTATTTCGTAAAAGCCCCGGACATATTGTTGAGGTGTGGTGTGTCATGTGTCGTTAAATCCGTACATTTGACGTGACGCTCACGACACAACACTCGAAAACAGTGTTAATCTTCCAATAGTAAATGCATAGATTTCCACACAACAAACATTTGAACATAGTATAAGTAGCATGAATAAGTATCTAGTACGATGGAGTAGGTAATTCGAATGTCTCATTAATTTATTTTTATTTAATTTAATCAGACGTTGGTGCGTTAAGTAAAATGACCGTATCTCTAGAGTCTTGTGACCGTGGGTCCCTTATCGATGGAGGAAACATGTCCTTGCCTTGAAACTGGGTCTTCCCTTTGAGTTTATAATATTTAACGTTGACTCAAAATACTTCCGTTTCATGTATTTCGAAGGAATGTTATTATGGATCGAGTCGTTCAATTTTAATTTAAAACAAGAAGGAAACAGAATTTGATCGTATTTCGTCATTGTCTTTATATTAAACTAGCTTCTGCCCGTGACTTCGTCCGCGAGCCTATAACCACCCTCAAGAATTGGGCTATCCAATGCAAAACTATTTTTTCAAATCCGACTGTCAGTTCGGGGATTTCCCCCTACATACAAACTTACAAACAAATAAATTTTACCTCTTTATAATATTTGTATTATAGTATAAATAGTTTAAATCACCATTATGAACATCTTGAAAGTTCTTATGCATATCTTTCTCAATATTGACAATATATTTCTGTTTTATATTTATTTCAGATTTCCAACTTTCATGATCATAACAAGTTTACCAAGAAACGACAATCTAAGTAGTTCGTTGAATCGAGCGCAGAATTTATAAGGCTGTCAACTTTAGCTTTACGTATAAAAATCCTGAAACTTCTGTAACCGAGTATTGAAGACATTTTAAAGTAGTTTAAGGTTCCATATTTATTAGAAAATAAATAATACCTGTTTTTTTATTGAAGTAGTATTATTTCACACAACCTACATATCATCTCTACTATAAAACGAGACATCATTTAAAACGCCTCGATTTTAAGTAAAAAATATCGGAAGGCGGAAAAAAAAATGTTGAAGCGAGTGTCCCACACTCTCAAATTATTTTAATGAAGCGACTTGTCTGTTTTTCCACGAGTTCGATTTAATTCCACGTAGCCTTTGTGCGACGAATGAGCAATTAATGTTGCTGAAGTGAAACGCATTCCTATTTAGGAAAGTTATTATAATTACAAAGGTATGATAATTTAATTGACGTACGAGATAATAAAAAAATAACCAGCAACTACAGCTTGACCTATGCAGATAAAAATAAGAACCAAACAAGGTATCGAAAAAAAATTAATCAATCATCTTAGTCCCACTCTACTGCCTAAAAAAAGCCAAAAAAAAGTGAATAATGAGTATATTATCTATGTGACACATATTACGAAGGTTCTTTACTGCTCGCTCAACATAAAAGACGAACACATCAAATCATGTTTATGTATCCGCGTAGTGTAATCCAGTGGGCCAGAAAAAATATACGTCTGCGACAGGCCAGCATCGTGTGACGAAGGACAATTTCGGCAAGAACTGACAACTCCAATATTATATATATACGTCGTAGGATGATTTGATAATTCGATTTTTTGGGAAAATTAGGGATATTGCGAAAACATGGATAATTTGACAATGGTGAAAACATTTCTGCGAGCAACTTGGAAGGATCAGACAGATTGTACGATTCGTCATATTGAACTGGGTGAAATAGGTTAGGTTAGATTAGAACTGTGGGGCGTTTGTTGGTGGGGTGGGTTGCAGCGAGAGCTAAGCTGCTGCAGCCCAGGGCCATGCGGTGCTACCGGTGCCTGGACATCGGGCATGTCCGAGCACGGTGCACCGCCGAAATAGACCGCAGCGACCAGTGTTATCGCTGCGGTCAGCCCGGCCACAAGGCGGCTCAGTGCTTGGCGGCGCCAAACTGTAGCCTCTGTACAGCTGCAGGGAGGCCCGCCGGACACAGAGCGGGTGGAAAGGCCTGTGGCGTGCCCGCCAACAACAAAAAGAAGAGAAGGGATGCCAAGGCTGCGGGGGGCTCTTTACCCCCCCCTCAGCCTGGCTGCCCTTCGGCCGACTCCCGGCCTAGGAATGGTGCGGAGGGAATGGAATGCGCATAATGTCTATACACCATTACCATTTCCTCCAAGGCAATATCAACCACTGTGCCAGAGCTCAGGATCTCTTGATCCAGAGCATGGCAGAGTGGTCGATTCGCGTGGCTGTGGTCGCCGAGCCGTACTTTGTCCCCCCCCGGGATAGCTGGGTGGGAGACCTTGACGGTTTGGTGGCCATCATTGGCGGGGCTCTCGTCAACCCGTCCCGAGGTCACGGCTGGGTAGCCGCCCTCACGGACGGCATTGGCGTTGTTGGAGCGTATTTTTCGCCCAACAAGAGTCTCGCCGACTTCGAGAGGTTCCTTGTCGAGTTGGGTGCCGTCGTGGGCCAACTCCATCCTCGCCCCGTGCTGTTGCTGGGCGATCTCAACGCCAAATCTGCGGCGTGGGGATCCCCAGTGACCGATGCTAGGGGTGAGGCATTGGAGGAGTGGGCGGTCACGACTGGCCTGGTCGTCCTGAACCGGGGCTCGGTCCACACGTGCGTACGGCAGCGGGGCGGATCGATTGTTGACGTCTCGTTCGCTAGCCCTGCTGTCGCGAGCCGTGTTCGTGACTGGCGAGTCGCCGTGGAGGTGGAGACGTTGTCGGATCATAGATACATCCGTTTCGACGTCTCCGTCCAAACCGCTGGTGGCTGCAGATCATCAGTCTCGCGAATGGACGGCCCGCGCTGGGCGCGCAAGCGCATCGACAGGGAACTTCTCGAGGAGGCCGCTATTGTCCAGGCCTGGAGCCGGGAGTCGGCAACGAACGGACCCGTCGACGTCGACGTCGAACAGGAGGCGCTGTGGTTCCGCGGGGCGATGACGCAAATCTGCGACGCGTCCATGCCCCGGGTCCACGCACAGTCCGCAAGGCGCCAGGTGTACTGGTGGTCCGCCGAAATCGCGCACTTACGAGTCGCGTGCGTGGCGGTGAGACGCCAGTACACCCGTTATCGAAGACGACGTCGTCGGGACCCTGACGAAGAAGCCGCGCTGTATGAGGTGTACCGCGCGGCTAAGGGGACTCTGTGGCTGGCCATCGGCGAGGCGAAGACGCGAGCCAGGGAAGGGATGTTGGAGACTCTAGACGGGGATCCGTGGGGGCGCCCTTATCGAGCGGTTCGAGGGAAACTAAGAGCCGCAGCGCCCCCACTTACGGAGAGTCTCCAACCCGAGCTGCTGGATGAGGTAGTCGCAGCCCTCTTCCCGGCAAGAGCGGAGCACACTCCGCCGCCGATGGCTTTGCCCACAGCCACAGAGTCTACGGAGGAAAACGCCATCAGCGTCCCAGAGGTGACACAGGCAGAGATGGGGGCGGCCGTGATGCGGCTCCGGGCCAAGAATGTGGCTCCGGGGCCAGACGGAGTTCACGGCCTAGCATTAGCCCTCGCTCTGAAGGAGCTAGAGCCCCAGCTAAGAGGACTCTTCACAGCGTGCCTGGAGCGGGGCCAGTTTCCCACTATGTGGAAAAGTGGTCGTCTGGTCCTGCTCAGGAAGGCGGGGCGCCCTGCAGACTTGCCGTCCGCGTACCGGCCCATAGTGCTGCTAGACGAGGTGGGTAAGCTGTTCGAGCGTATACTCGCAGCCCGCCTCGTCGGCCACTTGTGCGGAGAGGGGCCGGACCTGGACGAGAGCCAGTTCGGCTTTCGGCATGGGCGCTCCACCATACACGCAATAGCGCGTGTGAGAGTCCTGGCGGAGGAAACGGTGTCCCGGGGTGGGGTGGTGGTGGCGGTGTCCTTGGACATCTCCAACGCCTTCAACACCCTGCCCTGGAGTTGTATTCGGGAGGCACTGCGGTACCATCGGGTGCCTCCCTACCTCCGCCGCATCGTTGGGGCTTATTTGGCGGGGAGGTGTGTCACCTACGTGGGACGTGATGGCGGAAACCAGCGCCTCATGTCGTGCGGTGTTCCACAGGGATCGGTTCTGGGGCCGCTCCTGTGGAACATCGGGTACGACTGGGTGCTGAGAGGCGAGTTCCCACCGGGCGTGGACCTGACGTGCTACGCGGACGACACGCTGGTCACAGCTCGGGGGAAATCGCACAGGGAGGCGGCGTTGCTGGCGACGGCTGCGGTCTCACAGACGGTGAGCCGCATACGGCGCCTCGGCCTGGAGGTGGCCCTCAACAAGTCGGAGGCCATGGTGTTTCATGGTTCCCGGCGGGCGCCACCGCCCGGATCACACATCGTGGTCGGGGGGGTCCGAATCGCTGTCGAGCCCACCATGAAGTATCTGGGACTGGTGCTCGACAGCCGATGGGATTTCGGCCCCCACTTCCGGCGGTTGGCGCCCAAGTTGTTGGGCGCGGCTGGGGCGCTGTCAACGCTGCTTCCCAATCTGGGGGGCCCGAGCGCCGCTTGTAGGCGGCTCTACGTGGGGATCGTGCGATCGATGGCCCTTTACGGGGCCCCGATCTGGGCGGCTGACCTGACGGCCGGTAGCATCTCTGTGCTGCGAAAGCCGCAGAGAGCTATGGCCGTCAGAGTCATCAGGGGGTACCGCACGATCTCCCACGAGGCGGCTTGTGCACTGGCCGGATCCCCGCCCTGGGACCTGGAGGTGAAGGTACTCGCGTCACTGTATCGGTGGCGCGAGGAAGCGCGGGCGCGGGGCGAGCGACCGATGCAGCGCCATTTGGAGCAGCGTCGGTCGCAGCTTCGCGAGGTCCTGGTGGCGGAATGACGGGACAGGCTTTCACGCCCTACCGCCGGCCTCGTCACCATCGAGGCGGTCCGGCCAGTGCTCGACCTCTGGCTCGGGAGGAGGCACGGCTCCCTGTCATTTCGGGTGACACAGGTGCTCTCGGGGCATGGTTGCTTCGGGAAGTACCTGTGTCGCATAAACAGGGAGCCGGACGCCCGGTGTCACCACTGCGTCGACTGCCGGGAGGACACGGCGCGGCATACGCTGGCAGAGTGTGCCGCTTGGGAGGAGCCGCGCCGTGCCCTCATCTCAGGAGTAGGCAGTGACCTGTCGCTGTCGGCCGTTGTGAATGCAATGGTCGGCAGCGAGGAGTCCTGGGACGCGGTGGTATCCTTCTGCGAAGTAGTAATCTCGCAGAAGGAGGCTGCGGAACGGGAGAGAGAGATTTCATCCTCTCACCCGGCCCGCAGCAGGCGCACCGGGCGTCGGCGGAGGGCGGACAACGCCCTCTTCCAGCCCCCCTAAATGGGTCCAGGGGCGACGGACCCGGGGAAGTCCGTCGCCCCCCATACATCTGGACCCGAGGTGGCGGCGCGTAGTGTTCCACGCGCGCCCCTCTTAGACGTCGCGGGGGGAGTCAAACACCTCACTCCCCCCGCTCGACGAGACGGAGCCCGCAGAGGCGGGCTGGCACCAGTCGGGGTCGCGGAAGATTTGAACGTTCCCGCGACCCCGGCGTAGGTGTGAGATGGAACACCGGGGTGGTTTTTAGTCAGTAAGAGTCTGACAGACCCCTCCGCCCGCCCCAGGGCGGAGGACATCCATGAGGATTTTCCACCCCGAACAAAAAAAAAAAAAAAAAAAAAAAAAAAAAAGATTAGAACTGTTGCCAACCGCGCGCGAGCCGAGCGAGCGCTACTTCCAAGTTGCTCGCAGAAATGTTTTCACCATTATCCTAATAACTGTGTTTTCGCAATATCCCTAGGGTTTTTGCGAAAATTCAATTTTTCAAATCATCCTACGACATTGTATGTGGCTTTTTTACTAATATATTATGTGGCACGAAAAATATCCTTTGAATTCCAACTAACAAATTGCAAATATGTCAGCTTTGTTGTTTTGGACACCACAGCGTCTGGGATTTGATGAAGTTGGTGAGAAGGCTCGTTTGTGTTTACACTCTATTTGCCAATAGAGAAAATATTACTACAATAGAAATGCAGAAATTCCATTTTTAATCAGCCACCAAATCAACTTTGTCCGGAAAATTATTTATTTATACTTCTTGTACAAAACGTGGTACCTACATAATGTAGACTTAATGCCACAATCCGTAAAAAAATATACTTTAAAGCATCCGACTTTAAACTAGCAAGCGGCTTATTTGGCCACCACACCACATCATCTAGTAATCCGTAATTACTCCCCAAATAAAACAGTACCCAGCACTAATTTAAATATAAATTCACATTTCATTTATTTAAATATTATCACTGATATGAATCAGAGAATATGCCGCAACATCGTTTGTTGATGCAGATAACGGCTCGTAATTAGTGTGACGCAGTTACGGAATAAAATCGCATCGCCAATATTCAATTTCAATTGCGACGCTGACTTCATCGGGCTTATTATATAAATTGGTAAAAATTAAAAGCACAAACATTCAAGAAGATATTTGAATGTTCATATCAAGTATAAATTTAAATTATATGCAGTTTAACAAAGCGTGATGCTTTCCTTACATCTTAATTAAGTTTCTCAGTACATATTATTCACAAGTTCGTTTAGATTTAATTTGTCGTGTAAAATTCTATTACCGAGAACACTACAGCCAGTAGTTGAAGTTCTTAATTGTTCTTTTAATAAGTTTCGAAGCTTATAATGTGAAAATTCGTCAACAACATTTGACGGCGACAGGTGCGGTAGGAAAGTAACAATGTAATTACGCAAACAAAGGCAAACACGGCACTCCGTATGGTCTTTTGTAAACAAGAAAACAAACTCCCCTATAATAATCAGTTGGGGGGGGGGGAAAGGAGAAGGGCAAATAAGATAAATAAATTTAAAAAAGCAACATCTAAGACATCTAAGAAATAATGGTTATTGAGTGTGGTATTAGTTATATTTTTTATGCAGTTCGTGTTAAAGACAAGAATTCATATGCTCGCTATATTATTACTGTGCTCGTGCAAAACTACTACACAAACGCATTATTTTAAAAATAAAACAGCCTTGTACCTTTAACCCTGTACTAGTGAAATGTATACTTTTCGAACCGTTTTACACTTTATTCGTGAAAGCATTTTTATTCGTTGCAATAAAATTATAAAGGCTTTGTGGTTAATGTTTGTTTATGGTTAATTTACTATTTAGGTCAACCTAAATAGTAAATTAACCATAAGATAAAATGATAGCTGCATAGCGATAAATACCTGAAAACGATGTTGATCTACAAATCCTAAATCCTGATATTATATACCTATCAAGACTGAATGTGATTGTCCGTTTGACAAAATTCACGGGTTTGATGAAGTGAGAGTTTGATACTTGGAAAAGAAGTGACGGAATGTTATCCCAAAAGTGTAAAAAATAAATGACTAAGGGTCAATTCACACCGAGTCGTTACGCGACGCGACGATGTTTGAAGAGGCCAGTGGTTTCGCGCTGAGGAGCGCGGCGCAACGAGACACAGCGTGGTGCAGCGAGACGCCGCGCGGCGCAGCGGAACGTGTCTACGTTCGCTGTGAGCTCCCGCCCCGCTAACTAATAGTAGAGTAGAGACAAGTCGCCACGACAGCTTCAGGCTGCGCCTCGCGGCGTCGCGCTGCGACACGCGGCTTCTCGATACGCAGCGCGCGCCGCTCTTACACGCCACGCCTACCACCGTGCAGCGCTGCGTCGTGATGCGTCTCGCGACGCCGCGGGATATTTTCTAATTATCTCAATTAAATGTATATTTTTTTGAGTAGTAAATAAACTTATATTTTGTATTACTATGTTCAAAAGTGCGCGCAGCGTCACTTCGCGTCACGTCTCGGTGTGAACGGACCCTAACTTATTTTTAGGAAATACGCAACAAGACGGGATTCAAACTACGAACACAATTGCTCACTTCTCGTCTAATCGAATAATGAAAACGTCGACGTCACCGCCATCCCTTTATTACTTTCGACGGAACAATCAAAGCGTGATAATTTATTTTTGGGTTTTTTTAAAGCGTAAATGTCGAAAACAAGCAACTTGAAACTCAGAGGGGGACGAAGGCGGCGGCGGCGGCCCCCACTTCTGTGTTGAAAAAGCTTTT
Source organism: Xanthia icteritia (assembly GCA_949128155.2). Lineage (NCBI taxonomy): Eukaryota > Metazoa > Arthropoda > Insecta > Lepidoptera > Noctuidae > Xanthia > Xanthia icteritia. The sequence continues at coordinate 12,870,634 of OX421930.2, forward strand.
GAATTGATTGTCCAGTGTCAGAAAATGGTTGGTTGTCGGCATTGTTTCTGAGGCTCACGAAGGCAATCCAACTTTTCTCATTAGGGCGATCTGTTGCGGCGCACCATCGAAACGCTTACGATATTACAGGGAACCGTTATGAACAATAAGTAATTTTATGAAACGCGGACTTTCAATTATATTGTTACGATTGGCTCTTTGACATTAATCGGAAAATAACGAAATATTATGATTGAACTGTAACAATAAACGGATTTCGTAGTTAAATTAGATTGTTCTATGTGAATCAATGTGTAATTAATATTTACATATTTTAATGTTGAGCGGATCATTGGCTTAAATGTTGCAACAATTATGACGTATTGCGTACCTACCTATGATATCTAATTAGGTTTTGTTTAGAAGTGTAATGCTATCGGACGCACCTACGCGATCCATTTTTCTCAGTCAAGATGGAAGCGGAAAAACAACAACGGACATTTTGTTTCTTTCGTTTAAAGTAAAGTGAAAACCGTATGTTCTTTAGTATTTATTTTCTTACTTTGTCGCAATAAGTAGGGCAGAGTTTGGACATTTAAGTTGTGGCACATCATAAATCATTTTGTAAATTTTCGGTTTTACGAAGTAAGGCATTTTCTGGTTTTCTTTTCAAAGATACTCTTAGTAAAAATCTTTTGGTATGGTCCATAGAAAAGCTCAATCATTCTTTTAATTATGGTTTTTCATTTTCAAATGTTTTATTCACAAACATATACATACTTAGACTTGTTCAATACAGACCTACCATGTTAATACGATAATTTTCAAAAATTGAAAAAGTTTTCAGGTGAATAGGTAAACCTGCCTAAAAATATAATCTACAAAAAAAGCAGTTAGCTACACAAAAAATAGTAACTTTAACTGGGTCACCTCGAACGACGTTCAGAAGAAGGTCCTCAAAGCTTATTCTAATCCGGAAAAACACTCAGCTCCTATTAATGGATTTAATCAAAAACCTATCACAACCAAAAACAGTTTCGCAACATCATTAACTTGTGTAAGCTGTACACATTACCATATCTAAACACATCTATACATGTATACACCTATACCTACATTTATACATCTATACATGTACTCATATTACGGTAAATTTACAGTTTAACAGCATTGCGTTGTGACGCACGTAATTGCAAATTTGCGCGGTAATAGATACCTACTTAATCGAACCTCGACCCATAACATAAATTTATTCATAACAATCTAGACGCCGACATCTGCCGCTCTAAAGAAATCCTCCCTCGGAAATTATTACAGTAAATAAACCATGCCAAACAAGTTTTTCATTTAACGCTTATTTATGCAACATCAGCTGCTATTAAATATGTCTCGTCAAGCATATTTTAAAAGAAGTTGTCCGCGTTTGTGGAGATATTTTAAGAAATGGGAGCAAAGATTTAATCTTTACGATTTTCTTTTATGAAAGATAGCTGCTATCTAGCTGTTATCTAGTAGGTATATAAAGAAACTAGCACTTTCCCCGCAACTTTGTCCGCGTGGATTTCGTACTTTCTTCTAAAATGTTCAACACCCCCTCCACCCATCCCCTTTGAAAGATAGTTTTCGCAAAATTAATATTTACTATCTTTAACATTTACTTAGATAAATAAGTATTCGGGCCAATTTTTAGGTTTACAGATCAAAGGAATAAGATTTTCAAATAAACTGTGTTCTCCTTTTTTACCACGACAAAGAGCTTGTTTTAAAAAACCGGCCAAATGCGTGTCGGACCACGCAAAATAAAGGGTTCCGAAGTTACGATGTATTTATCCCAAAAAGAAATTTAACATTGTAGTTGAAAAACATGTTCCCCTATACATTCCAATTGCAAATGTAAGTTTGTACGCACAGAATTGAATGATTTACCATGTTATTTTAAGACTACTTATAGGTTGGCTTCTTATAGAACTACTTTCTGTATTTTTTTTTCAACGTTTCGGAGATAAGGGGTAGATAGATAATCATTAAAAATATTTATTTTTAAATTATAAAATAAATGTATTTGTGATCTTCGCAATATGCCTTTTTATTTGATATGTCACACAGTATACAGTTCGCAAAACTTTTCTTGTAAAGTTTCTTAATTGCCCCCCAAAAGTGACCCCCATATTCAAAATTCAGTTATTTACGTTACACGTCACTATGGAACCCTAAAAACCGTTTGATACGTTTCTATTGTATGACTTAAACATTATTTATACCCATTTTCAAGTTATTCAAGCAAGCAGTAAAATCCGACTTACTTAGATTAGTATTCGTGCCTAGATTCAAGTTTATTAACTCAAGGAATAAAATTATTAATTCCAAAAAAATCCCCCCTTTTCACCCCCTCATAGGTCGAATTTCCAAAAACCCCTTCTTAGTGCTCCACTACATTATAACAGGAAGCCGTGTGCAAAATTTCACGTTCCTAATCCCAGTAGTTTCGGCTGTGTTGATATGATATGACTTCAACTGAATGAGACGAAATTCAAATCTTGTATAAAACGCACACTATGTAGGCAGGCATATTATAAGTTGGGGGATAACATCACTGATAAAAAGGCTTGGCTCATTGCTGGTCGTGCTCCACAACCACAACTAAAAAATAACATTTTAAAAAAACCTGTTGGAGCTGCTGAAGATTGTAAGACCATCTTTGTATTGTATAAACTCAATCTCCTTTGTATTATATAATTGCACAGGTGTGAGTACCATGTACTAAAGAGCTACCCATTTACCGGGTAATATGTCTTTCATTGACTTGAATGTGCCCTGGCGGCTGTGAGTATGTCATGCTCTCTCAGATGTCTCGCTGATGGTGGCGCGTGTGTTGGATCATTTAACTCCCTTCAAAATGGTTGAGCTGAATGGTGCTGATTCATGCGTCATGTTCGCGAACGGGCGCCGTCAGTTGGGACTGGTCTTCTCTTAGCTGCCATGGCTTATTATAAATTTTTGAATGGTTATTTCTTTTTTTCTTTTTATTACGGACGCTTTTACAAACGTGCATGTCTTTCTACATTGTTCTCACATGCATAATTTCAACATGAATGATGTAACCAATATTTTGTATCATTTTTTTTATTTAAAAGAGTGTCCGTGGAGTTTCTTGCCCGTTCTTCTCCATATGTACCTACTACGCTTTGAAATGGGCAACTAACTTCGTATTTCTGACTGACCGAGTTCTTGACAGTTCAAAAGTGCCTGTAAATGGTTTAATTGAAATAAATGCTTTGAGTTTGAGTTTATGTCAATCAGTCAGTCAGTTTCTCCTTTTATATATAAAGGTATAAAAGTACACTTTGTATTACAAATTAGAGGATTATATCCAAGATAAAAATGCTTGGAAACATGCTGGTAATTTTTCATTATTTTTACCTGTCGTGGTATAGTAATCTTATTCTAAGTCTTCACATATAATTATATAATTGATGTATACAAGATATTGTGAAAACATTTTGAAAGAGTAACGATCGAGTTTCTTACCCACTCTTCTCCATACGAAATTTCCTGATCTGATGAAACTAAGCAAAGTGATTCCACTGTTCAAGTCTGGCAGCACAACTGATCCTACGAATTTTCGGCCTATTTCGATATTACCTACATTGAGCAAAATCTTTGCAAAATTAATTTTGAAACAAATGTTAGGACATTTCAATTCTCATCATTTACTACATCTGAAACAGTTTGGTTTTACAAAGGGTCGTTCAACCACAGACGCGGGCGTGGAATTAGTTTCTTCGCCCGGTACCGTGTTCGAGAGTGAACGTGTTATCTGTTCTAGTCAAATTTCTTATAAACTAACATACGCCACTTTGACCCGTAGTAAAACAGTCTGAGTGCCTATACTCCTGTCCATACTATTAAATATTTACTATTAAATTCAACGGGAGCCCGCTGTCGCAGCGCTGAGCAGCGAGCCCTCGCCCCGCACGTGTCGCCTTCACCTCCGTGGGAACAGTGCAGTGTTCATAATTGCTGTCTCGCTTGCTCTATGACCCTGCGTTTTCGGCGCCTGCGCCGGCGTGTTTTGATAGAGGGTCTGCGACAAATATTTTTTCGTAAGAGCTGTGAGTCTGTGACTAGTTTACAAGTATAACTGTGAGTACTTTCGTATTTCTTTACGGCACTTAAACAAGCAACTACTCTACCCAGCTGCCCGCGATGCCTCGAATGGAGCGCTCGCCGCCACCACCAAATACTGGTGTATTTAAGCCGCCTGCACCCGATCGTATATCGCCGTTGGCCTCGAATCTTCACGCAGCCTCATCCGAGCCAGAACTGAGCGCTCTTCCGAGCAATCAGGAGCGGATCAAAGATATTTTTGTTAATGCGAATCGCAGAACAAAACGCCGTCTCGGCGATGATGGTACTTTTTTTGAGGATAACGAATCGGACAATTCGCTCTTATCCGAAATTACTAAACTTTTTTCGGATTTTGAATGTAAACAAAACCTTAAGTTCGATTATCTGAAATCATCGATGGATGAAATATCAGATCAGAACTCTAAGATCCAATCATCTATGGAGTTTGTCAGTGGGAAATACGACGAATTAATGGTGAGACTGGATGCAACGGAACGAGAAAACTCCACCCTTAAAAGGCAGATCTCCTCGCTGGAATCCAAAGTTGATTACCTGGAGCGCTGCTCTCGGTCTTCTCTGCTTGAGATTAATAACCTGCCTACCACTGTCTCAGAAAATAAGGAATCTCTAATGACAAACCTTTGTAAGATAGGGACTGTGATTAACGAAGAAATAAAGCCTTCTGAAGTCAATAATATCTACCGATTGAAGGCAAAAAAAGACTCTCACACTGTTGGTACTGTTGTTGCGGAATTTAAGTCATCAAACCTCAAGGAAAATGTTTTGAAAGCCGCTAGAAACTTCAACAAGAATAGCGAAAACAACAAACTGTCTACGGCTAGTATTGAGCTACCAGGCCCGCCAAAACCTATTTATATAGCTGAGTCCCTTACCTCCTTTGCTAAACATCTTTATTACCTCGGACGTAGACTTCAGAAAGAAGGTAAATGTGATAGCTGCTGGCCGAGTCACGGGAAAATATATATAAAAAAGTCTGCGAGATCGACTCCTTTTTGTGTAAACACCGAAAGCGACCTACAAAAGCTCATGGGATCCGCCTTGTTGTGACTAAGTTCTTCTAAAATTTTATTTGCTTTGCTTCTCAGTTATATTTGTTTCGGATTTAATCTTATCTTTCTCTTACTTATAATATCACACTACACAAAATACCACTCAATGTTGTACGCAACGTCACTCACTTTCAATTCCCTACAAAAACAAATAAACATCAACTGTTTCTACACCCCACTGCCTATAACTTTACACACTCATAATTCACAAAACATAAAAAAACAAACATATTCTATTAATAAATCTCATTATTCCGATATCGCACATGCCTCTATTTTTTGCCATTGCCTCACAAGCTTGATGTTTTATCTCTGTCATAATATTCGATAACTTAAATGACATACAGACTGACCTAGACAACATTTCAATAGCCGAGTCTACAACCTGCATGATTGAGGACTGTAATAATATTGCTAATTTGCACAAAAATGCTTTCTCACTTCTCTGTCAAAATATTAGAAGCATAATTAAGAACTTCGATGGCTTGACGATGCTTTTGGAAAGAAGTGGTACAGCCTGGGATTTCATAATTCTTACGGAATGTTGGCTTTTCAACTCTCCTCCCATACCCTCTATTCATGATTATACCTGCGTTACTACTACTCAAAATAGATCGCAGAATGAAGGTGTGGTGGTTTTTTTCCGCTCCCATCTTCAAGTCTCTATCTCGGAGCCTCAGGTGCAGGATGCTAATTGTTTGTTGCTACTTCTCAATAATGATACCGCCTTGATTGCTGTCTATCGTCCGCCTGCTGTTCGAAATGTCACGGCGTTTGTGAACTCTTTGGAGGCTGTACTTAAAACTGTATCTTCTTACAAAACCATAATTTTAACCGGTGACATCAACATTAACATCTCCGACACCAGTAATGACTCACGGGCTAGTGAGTATCTAACAATGCTCGCCTATCACGGTATGCTACCAGCACACAATCTTCCTACGCGACAAAATAGCAGCTGCATCGACCACTTAATTCTAAAAACGAGAAGAGCTGCTTTTTGTTTCATCGCCAACACTTCGGTCACTGATCATGACACTGTTTTGTTATTCTTGGAGAACAGTAACTCTTCCTATATTCAAATAAAAAAAGGTAGACAGACCCGGGTTTTAGATTTTGAGAAGATCGAATTTAACCTACTTCATGCCGATTTTAGCCCTGTTTATAGCACCCCAGATGTTAATGTAGCAACTAACTTTTTTATCAGCACCCTAAATCGCCTCATAGTAGAAAACTCTATTTTAAAAGTTGCGCCTAACCGTAAAAGGCTAAGTAAGCCCTGGATGACTCCAGGGCTCCTTAGATGCGTGCGAAATCGGGACAATATGCACATGAAATTAAAGAAAAATCCTGAAAATAAAATACTGGAAATAACTTTTAAAAGATACAGGAATTATTGCTCGCGGATACTTAAAACTACTAAAACTAATTACAACAAAGCCCTGATAACTGACGCCCAAAATAATAATAAAAAACTCTGGGACGCTATAAAGTCTATCACCTACACAGCAAAAGTTAAAACGCATGCCTACTCCCTTCTGTCATCCTCCGATCCTGAACGCTCTGTAAATGAAGTTAACTCCTACTTTGCTAACATTGGACGTAGTTTAGCTGAGAAAGTGACACACATTTCCACAAGCTTACCTCCACAATCCGATAACCTCCCACCTTATCATAACAGTTTTGTCATGCTGGAAACGGATGAAACAGAACTGAATTTTTTGATTGGGAGATTAAGAAGCGATTGTGCGGTGGGTTCTGATGGCATATCAGGCTCGTTTCTTAAGAAATTTAAAAATCTTCTCACCCCCCATCTGACCCATATATGTAATTTAGCCTTTGCTTCCGGCATCTTTCCAGATGCTCTTAAGCTAGCAGTTGTACATCCTGTGCATAAGGGCGGGGACAGAGATCGATCGAATAACTATAGGCCTATATCAATTCTACCCACGCTTTCAAAATTAGTTGAGAGGCTCATAAATAACAGACTGGTGAAGTACTTAGAGCAAAATCATCTCCTTTCTTCGTCACAATATGGTTTCCGCTCTGGAATTTCCACAAACAACGCTGTGCTAGACCTTACCAGTCACATCTTCTCTAACCTGGACAAAAAGCAGAAGGTTATTGGTGTCTTCCTGGATCTTGCAAAAGCCTTCGATACGATATCTGTCCCCACACTTCTTGCAAAACTTGAGAGGATCGGTATTAGAGGAAATCAACTTGCTCTCTTTGAGAGTTACCTCACTGGCAGACGACAGTGCGTCAGGATCGGTGATTGGACCAGCAACGAACTCCCCATATCTTACGGAGTGCCTCAGGGTAGTATTATCGGTCCGACCCTTTTCCTCATTTATATAAATGAGCTCTGCCGGCTAACGCTACCTTATACTTCCACTTTCACCTATGCCGATGATACTGCCCTGGTATTCCACGGAGACTCCTGGGAGCAGGTGTTTCAGCATGCACAATCTGGACTCAATCATGTCACGATCTGGTTGGCTCAAAATCTACTTACTCTAAATGTTGACAAAACGAATTACCTAACCTTTTCGTTTAATGCCGCTGGGAAGCCCCCCTCCTCTCCTTATTCCTTGACTGCCCACTTGTGTGTTTCACCTCAACTCACAGCCTGTAACTGCCCCTGCATTTCTTGCATAAATTCTATTAAATATCTTGGTGTACAAATTGACGATTGCCTATCATTCTCGAAGCACATTAACACACTCACTTCACGAGTGCGAAGGCTGATCTATATTTTTAAGCCCCTTCGTCTCGCTGCGGATACTACGGTACTAAGACATGTATATAACACGGCGGGGTATCTATCCTGTGCCGTGTCTAACCAGTCTCCGGTTTAATTCTTCGTTGATAGTAGAATAGGTAGGTAGTTGGTTTTCAATCACACACAACTCTTAACTCAAACTCAAAGCATTTATTTCAATTATAACATTTACAGTCACTTTTGAGTTATCACTTATCAAGGAGTCATTCAGTTTGAGTTATTTTTTGAAGCTAGTCGCCCATTCCAAATGAAGTAGGTTCCTGATGGAGAAGAACGGGCAAGAAACTCCATGGACACTCTTTTAAATCAAAACATTATGGTACAGAGGTTATTTGTTCAACAATTACAATCACAGTTCTTTCTAACACAACTTTTCTTTTCATGTTTATTTCCAACACCCGCCATTCGGTGCGCCTCGCTTTTGTCAAAGTCCGGCGACATACCCCGAATTTCAATACAATATCTTATTACTAAGTTTGTTCAATAAAACTTACAAACAATGCTAAATGCTTATCAGTTAATTCTTTTATAATTAAACAATGCTAATTTTCACAAATACAAAGGTTATTCAGATTAAAGTTGAATTAGAAGCTTTATTACTTTCTACCACTTTTCTATTGCTCCTTTTACAACACTTCCTGTGGTTCAAGGAATTTAATCAAACAACAGGTATTCACTAGTAAATTGCATTGTAAAATAATCTTATTACTTTATAGTTGGTTTTCTATTATTGAAACTTATTTAGTTCTTGTATTAAATTATTACATTCGGTTATTGATCATAATATTCGGAAACCGCGCCATCTTCGGTACCGCGTTGTCATAAACAAATTTACTATGTCAAATGACCACTTGTTAATATGACTAAAAACCCATAAATCATTAAATAAATGTTCCCTTTTAATTTTAACTTTAGTTTATTGCCCCAACATCGAAGTTAGTAAATTTCTCTTCCAGTTGACCCACAGTATATTGACTGGGTTCACAAAGTTGGTAATAGATGGCGTTCGATTGCAAACGAATTAATAACGTTCACAGATGCACGCAAATGGCTGTAACAGTATTCCACAGTTACCCATAGAGGGCAGGATCAAAGACTTTATGGTGAATAACAATTATAATAAGTAGTTACGCATAAGATTATGTTATAATCTTTACAGGTAGACGCTTTCGCGGCGACATATATCTTGCCCTCTGCCAATCGCTTCTAAAATATTGTATAATTACTTGGGGCGGATCAGCTAAAACTCACATGCTGAGGTTGGAACGTGCTCAAAGGGCACTTCTGAAGGTTGGATGGCGGTTACCCTACCAGTTTCCTACCACCGACCTTTACAAAACATGTGCGGTTCTATCTGTTCGTAAGTTATTCATACATAACCTCATTTTAACCACTCATGCTCAAACTCCCTACACTCCATCCAAATTTAACACCCAACGACGCAAACACACTGTCTGCCCCTCTATGCGCACAAATTGTCGTTCGGCCCAACGTAGTTTCCCTTTCCTCAGTAGCTACGTTTATAACAAGGCAAACAGTATTTTAAATATATACTCTATGTGCAGATCGAAATGTAAAGTAACTATTACAACTTGGCTACTCGGATTGAATTATGCAGAGACTGAAAACATACTTAGTATTTTAAAATAATTTCTCCTATCGGAAAAACCAACTTACTTTAAATAGATCACATTTCACTGTGTTTACCACATACAGACACAAACACACACCCTTGGGTAAGTGGATGCTCACGCCCAGTGCCCCTCACTCGTTGTTGGTCGTGAGGATCTATACTGCACCCACGGACACACAACACTTCCCAAGACCACATGTAGTTTTTCTCCTTTTGTTTTGTTATCAGATAACCCTCTTCCTCTCAATACTTTGGAGCTTTTATTATATAGTTATAGTTCGTAAGCGCAAGTAAATAGTGTAATTTTAAATGGTGTGAGCCTGGAGATCTGTAATACAGGTCCTGAACCCAGTACAGACTCCAGCTCTCACAAAGGTCTGAATTTTGCTTGCAACCCATATACTATACACCAAATTGTACCTTTTTGAGAGAAATAAAAACTTATTCTATTCTATTCTATTCTAGTGAAGAGCATATTTGAGGCCTGGGAGGAGTCGCAAGATGCTCTTGGCATTTTCTGCGATTTGTCCAAGGACTTGGATTGCGTACATCATGATACACTCATCAGGAAACTTTACCACTATGGTTTGAGTGACAGGGCTCTCGACCTTCTGACTTCTTTATCTGAACAACAGAATTCAGAGGGTCGATGTTAATGGCAAGAGATCTACAGGATCTGCGCTCACCATGGGCGTTCCGCAGGGTTCAATTCTAGGTCCTTTCTTGTTTTAAATTTATATAAATGACTTACCTTACCACATAAGGGATAATCATAAGATCGTATTATTCGCAGATGATACTTCCCTTACTTTTAAAATCAAACGTCAGTTAGTCAACTTTGAACAAGTGAACGATGCGCTCTCTAAAGTTGTGCATTGGTTTAATGTAAATAATCTTCTCCTGAATGAAAAAAAAGACTAAACTCATTAAATTTGCAACGCCAAATGTCAGGCAGCTAAATACCAATGTTCAAGTTAATGGAATAGAGCTGGACCCTGTTGAGTCGACAGTTTTTCTTGGAATCACTATTGATGGTAAATTACAGTGGGGCCCACACATAGAAAAATTGTCAGGAAGGCTAAGTTCGGCCGCGTATGCTGTTAAAAAATTAGACAGATAACTGACGTAGATACAGCCCGAATTGTTTATTTTAGTTATTTTCATAGTCTTATGTCATATGGAATTCTTCTCTGGGGAACTTGTTCGGAAATTAATACAATTTTTGTTCTACAGAAAAGGGCTGTTCGAGCCATTTACAACCTAGGTCCGAGAGATTCCCTTCGAGAAAAATTCAAAGAAATAAATATTCTGACTGTAGCGTCACAATATATTTTTGAAAACCTATTGTATGTACACAAAAATATATCTAATTTTAAAAAGATTTCCGATATTCATAGTTTAAACACGAGGAATAAACACAACCTCGCTGTACACCGCACCCGTCTCCACAGAGTAGGCAACTCGTTCATGGGTCAATGTATACGCTTTTACAACAAACTTCCCATTGACATTCGAAACTTACCCATTAAACGATTTAAAAGCTGTATTAAAACCAAACTTTGTAAAAAAGGGTACTATAAAATTTTAGATTATTTAGATGATAAAAAGCTTGGGATTGAGCTGCTCGCTCTGCTAAGCCTTGTGCTAAAATCATAAAATCAATACCAGTATTATATAAACATTACATACAAAATGACATTATTACTTTGTAAAGTATTTTTTTTTTTTTAATTTTTTGTGAATGTGAGGACTATGTGGATTTTTTAATTATTATTATTTTTTCTTTCTTATTTAGTTTTAATGATGGTCTAGCAGTTTGAGTAGTTTATGAGGCCTACCCAAATGTCCTTTCTTTGGTATTGTTCGTCGAGTTGAGCTCCTTAAGTTCTGGGTTGAGCTCCACGATTACTGAGAAATGCTTGCACTGACAGGACAGGTCCACTCAAATCTGTGTGGTTCTTTTCTCAAAAGACCATTTCAGACACTAATCTACATGGTTCTTATATGGCCTGACCAAGATTATGTCTGGACTTTAAAAGAGACTGTGACCTCTGAGTTTGTTTCGGCCTTTCTTCTAAGAGTAGTCAGATAGGAAACGCCGAACTCATCTAGCTAATTTTTAATATTTTTTTTAAGATGACGTGTAAAAGTGATTCCAATATCCTATTTACAGAATAAATAATTTCATTTCATTTCGAAAACTACCTTTTGGAAGGGGCGACTAGAATCAATCTTTTTTTTTCTAGTTAAATTTGACGTTCTAAAGTGCCTTTTTTGTGCCTAATTGAAATAAATTATTTGAGTTTGACTTTGAAGTTAATAAAAGGATTGTTCGTAGTTCTTGTGGTCGATATGAAAATCTAAACAAAATTAATTTGTGTAAGGACAATCCCCAAAACAAACCCAGCATCAATTTAAAAAACTTATACGTAGGGAGGGCATAATGATGATAAATATCAAATGTGAAATTAATTTCTCTTAAAATAACATGGTCTACTTAGCAGTTAATTGGCGTTATCGATTTTATGTTAATTAGTTAACATAACTAATAACTAACTAAATAATAGGTGAGAGCAATAGACATATCGTATAATATGTTTGATGGTTGACGCTTTTATTCCCAATTAAATAATGGTGTCATTGCAAACATTAAAAATAGGTTTAACTTTTATACAGCTTTTACAAATATTTCTTTTTTTTTTGCAGATAAAATGCCTCCTCAAGGGCAAGCTGGTGGCTCCTGAGTCCTCTACGAAACAGATGCTGTGAATGAGGACACAGATGCCGCACCAGTCATCGTACCACCTTTGGCCGAGAAAAGGGTATGGAAGATAGAATGAAGAAACATCATCCTCATGGGATTGCCCCATATAAGAGGAGTGTACGGTGCCTACCTATTCCTTACAAAGTGATGTGGCTGACATGTATATTTGGTATGTGTAGTATATTTGTATCCTGCTTTTGGGCTGTAAGTGTCGTACCTACAGCCCAAAAGCAGGGACAATTGTTTATTTCTGTTGGTGCAAGGCCTCCCTTTCTTTTTCAACATAACTCGATCCTGAGCTAATACGGACCAATCTATAATATATTTCGCATACATTTAACTTCTCGTTTACACTGATGCTGGGAAGCACTTCCATTTTAAAATAGAATCTTTTGACATCAGTGCATAATCGAATGAAAACTCGCTTAGCTAGATGCGTCATCGAGGTGTTTTGGCTGCCATGCGTAAGTTAAATTGGCGTCGATTATGTATAATTTTTATTAAAGGCACATACTTAGATATTTATTAAAATACTACAAAGTATTTAATATCGGGTCTCAAAAATAGAAATACTAGTAAATAGACTTTCCACGTATACGTTCAGAGCAGACAGTAATAAGTTCATGTGTTTAGTATAGTTGTTATAAAAATAAGAGGGGCAATTCCCGATTTCTTTAGAATGTTCTCATTCTAATGTCAGTCTCAATACTCTTAATCTGTCAAAACCTCTAATTTTACAAGTTCCGGACATTGACTGTCGCTGTGATGAAATGTGAGTATTTTTTGGTTTATTTAAGTTTTTTTGACAAGAAAAGTAAAACATAGGTTGACAAAATGAGTATGTTGTATTGATATGCATATATTTGACATTATTTTACGCAAATATTATTGTTATGGTATTAAAGTAAATTTGCTGTAGTTTGAGGTTATATTTTTTAATAGAACAATTTTTGAAAGACCCAATTGTCGAATCTATGAAAGAGCAATGAAGAATGGTACCAGTGCAAATTATGTAGAGGATGGAGTCCATCCTCTACTACTCTTCTACTACTAACTCGAGTTGCAGCCCGAGTTGGTAACCGGGTCAACTCGAGTTACTCGAGTTACCAAAAAGTCGACTCGGCCCATCGCTAGGATGGACACATGAATCTTAAGGTAACAAAGGAGTGATTAATTTCTTTTGCCGAAAATGTTTTTAATTGTTATATATCAGAGTTACAACATTATTTGAGACAGTTTTTTTATGAAAGTATTAATAATGAATGAATGAATTGCACCGATCCCAGCGTGGTTTAACCAGACTCGATAAATCGAATGAACCCCAAGATTTGCACTAGCCCATGCAGCCTCATGTTTCATGGGGCTACAAAGGCAATTGCATATCAAGGAGTAGACCGGGGGGCGCGGTAATGGTAGGGAAGACGTGCCCTCAGGATAAGGAAGGATTTACGAGCCGTACCGGATATGCATCCTAGAGTAGGCATTGGAATAGTGGAGAGACGGGTGTTATTTATCTATGGATGGGCATCTTTTTGAGACGTCGCCGTTGTTGGTTCCAGTCGATCTTCACCGGTGGATCTTGAGACGAGGTTACGTTGCTTTCTTGGCTCTTTTCTATATCGCTGCTGTGCTGTGTTACACTTAGCCGTTTCTGTGTCTTCGTCAGAAGCCTCGCTGCTATCCGTTTCTGGTTTCTTGTAGATCTCGCTGGCAGCCTTCATGATCTTGTAACGGTCTGTAGCCGTGTCCATCCAAAAGTTCAATTCCTTGTCGAAGTAGGTCGAGTCCTGTTTAAGGTTGTCGTTCCATGTGTAAATAGGACGGCCTACCTTCTTGGATTTGGCCTTGTACTGCATTGCTGCGTGTAACAGGTGTGGTTTGCCGCGCCTGTGAACGTGTGCGAGATAGCACATTCTGTGGTTCTTGATTCGTTTGGTTACTGTTTTTCCGTCTAATATTTCATGCATCTTCTTTTGTCTTGGTTTATTTCTGGCGTGGTTAATCAAATCTCTCATGATGACTCTCTCATATCTTCTCAGTCTTGACCTGTTAGCTTTGGTGATTGCCGATACTTTTAAACCGTATATCATACCAGGTACGATCACCATTCTGTACATGAGTCTGGCTAGTTTCCAGTCCATCTTTGAGTTAATTATGAATGGTAATAGTGACTTTGCGTTTCTAGTGGCCTGTTCACACCGTTTTCTAATTGTGCTTTTCCTGCTTAATGCAGATGTTATGTATGTGCCTAGGTATTTAATTTCATCGACAGTATGAAGTTTTAATCCGTTAATTGACACGTAGGTCGCTTTATGTTTAGCTATTGGGTCTCGAATCAGTATTTTTGTTTTAGTTTCGTTTATTTTTAGGCCGACACTAGCTAGTAGGGGTTTTACATGGTATACGATTCCTTCTAAGCCTTTTAGATCATCAGTAATGAAGATGAGGTCGTCCGCGAATGATAGTACCAGGGGGAGTGAGATTTCACGATCTTGGTCTAGTTTGATTAGTTGAGTTTCCTCTTCGAGGGTTCTAAGGACCTCATCCATGACCAGTGTAAAAAGGCGAGGGGATAACGGGCAACCTTGTTTGACTCCCTTTCCTTTAATAATCCTACTACTTTGTTGACCACACCATTTGATCTGTGTGCGTTCATTCATGCAAACCTTGACTATCCTATTGGTTAGTGACTTGTTAGTTCTTTGTAATAAAATGTCTCGCAGTGCTTGGAGGTCGACGTTGTCAAAGGCTTTTTCTAATGTCCAGAGCGAGTACATAAATTCTTTTACCTGCGCGCCATTCTTCGTCCAGAACCCTTTTTAACGTAAATATGTGATCGTCTGTAGATCTGTTGTTTAAGAAGGCCGCTTGGTAATTGCCCAATTCTTTTATTGTTTCGTCTAATTTTTTTAAAACGTAGGAGGCGTAGATTCTGTAGCCTGTATTGCAAACCGATATTCGTCGATAGTCATTTGGATCTTTAGGGTTATTTTTCTTCGGAATTGGTACTTGCACTGTTTCTAGCCACGTGTCGGGTGCTTCATTCCGTGTCCAGGCTTTATTCATATGCTTGGTGACGGCTTCCTGTAATATTTGGGGCATCGCTTTGTAGAGTTCAATTACAACTTGGTCAGTTCCGGGCGCTGTCCCGTTCCGCATGTTGTTAATTATTTCCTTTATGTCATCCACCGTGGGTCCTTGATTTTGCGCTACTGTTACTGGCTGTGTTACTTTAACTGTTGGTATCGGCAGGCCCTCGGAGTTTTTTAGGATTTGCTCCCATTTGGACATTGGTATGTAAGCGTTTCTTTTCCGGCGTTTCGTTGCTTGCTTGTTTTTCCTGTAAAATAGATAAAGTACCTGCATGCGTTTTGAAGGATGTTTTTTCCCCAGTCCAGTAAAGAAGGCCCTGCATTCTTTATTTTCGTTTTGGTTTTTAATCTTTTGAAGTACTGCCTGACATTCTTTTACGCGATTCTCTTTCTATTTGGGATATCTAGTTGTCTTCCTTGTAAGAATTTAGCCTTTTGGAGGTTAGCAAGAGCTATACGATGATCCCTAGAGTGACTCGGCTGAAAAATCAAGGTTTCCTGGGCAGCCGCTTTTAATACTGCAGTTATGGTACACCATGGTATTTCTATGCTTTCATCTGTTGAGTATATTCCTATGTTTTCCAGTTTTTTAATTATGCAAGCTTGGTATTTTGTTTTTGTGGATTTGATATTGAGAGCGGCATAGTAACATTGTTTGTAATTGAAATCCTTTGTCTCTATTGTTGTCTCATTCCTTCGTGTCTTGTGCTTGGTGCCGTCAAGTTTTTTTATGATGCGATTTGTTCTTAGCTGCCCCCAAATTATTTTATGATCGGATATGGCCCTGCCTGCCCATTCGCCTTTAATATAATGAAAGAGTTTTTCTGTTGCCTGTTGCGTAATAATGTGGTCCAATTGTGATTTCTGCGTGCCATTTGACCATGTTATTCTGCATGATGATCTCGCTTTTGTTGTTTCTATTTGCAGTTTTTCCCTGTTGGCTATATCCATTAACATTTCCCCATTGTAATTGGAATAATTATGATGAAGATTTTGGTGAATCAGTCCTTTGCGTTGGAAACTTATTGTATCTTGTCTGCCAATATGGGCGTTAAAGTCGCCTAGGATTACTAAAGTACATTTCTTTGGTTTTTGTCTAATCATGTTTAATACCCCTGTGAAGGATCTGGTTGCTTTAGAGGTACAGCTGTTGATGTGAGCGTTAATTATATAAAGCTGAGCAGGTTTGTCACTTCCCCTACCAACTTTCAGAGTGATTGACATCACGTCGGTATCGTTCTTCATGTTTACTATTTCAATTTGGGCATCCTTTCTGATTACAATTGCTAGTCCACGGTGAGCTTTACCTACGGTTCCAGATAGGTGCCATTCGTAGTGGGCGGAGTTGTACGTTCCTAAATTCATCCCTGTTTCTTGAAGGCAGCCTACGTGAATGCCCCTATTTGAAAGTTCGGCATCTATTTTATCTTTTTTGGCCGGTTTCGAGGCCCCGCGGACGTTCCAAGTAGCAATACGCAGATCTGAGCAAGTGTACTTAATTAAGGCAGAAGGCTGATTTCTAAGTATTGTGTATCCGGTGTGATCCGCGACTTCAGCCGATAACGGTGTACCTAATGTTGATGTTAATTGTTTACACAGTGTTGATGAGCTATCTAATTGGGGGCTGTTCAGGGAGCGGGGTTTTGTGGACTGCTCTTGTTCGTCTCTTTTGTTGAATATGTCACCTACTTTTCCAGTATCTTGTGATGTAATTTTGTTGGTTGTTTCTTGCGTTAGTCTTTGTAGATTATTGTTGTACTGTTCCTCGGCGCTCATGACCCAGCTATCATAGTGATGATCTTTATAAAGGATATGTATATGTCCGGGTACTGGTTTGCCGGCAGGTGAATACATCAGTGTGTTCGCGTGATTTATGTGCACATGCACATTTACGAGATAAAATTCAGCCGCGGCGATTAGGATGTCTTCTCCTCCCCAAAAAGTCTCGTTAAACTGCGCGGTTATGTATTTTGTTATCATTTGTTCCTGAGAAAGCTTGCTGTTAGGAATAAGGTCTTGAATGTTATTCCTTAGTGCTAGGCAAATTCTGGCGTCACCGCGGTTATCCGAAACATAATATATGTAGCGAGGTCTCGGCGAACTGACATGTGATTGAAGGTTAGTCCCATTATGTTATTTATCTGGTTGGCGATTGCGCTAAACAGACAATTGCCGTCTTTTTGCATGGCCGCTATTATTACCATTGTAAAAATATTGTTTGCGAGTGAAACAAAGACAGAACCCCACTGTGCCGATAGCTGGGCGTGCAGATTTAGTTTCGAGACAAAGATACAAAATGTTGACCGGGTCGTCGACTGAGATTTATTGGTTCCTCTCTTTTTTATTTTTCTATAGAAATGTATCTCGTTATGAAGTTTTTTGTTTTTGTTGAATGGACTTAAACTTAACTGCTCGTGTGCCTTTCGTCACAAAAACGCGGTTTAATTGTTCGACTAAAAGCACAAAAAACGAGTTGCCACAGGCGTGACTGTTTTGTATTGCCAAATTGGTTAGGGTCGTTTGATGTTATAATTAACAGCATGCAAGAGGTTACGAAATCAAAAGTGTTATTTTTGTTAGAATCATGCAGTATGTTATTTTATCTTACCATTTTACTTTTACTACTCACAATTATAATCTTATACATGTAGCTTACAAATACAAGTTGAGTCTGCGCGTAGCATCAAACCCTCCAATTTCACCAGTCACTACGCAACTGCAGATTAGCGCTCACGATTTTAAACCTTAATCTATCCAATAAAATAAAACACCGAACTTTGCCACTGAATTTTAGCCGCGTAATCGAAATAACGCCGGGCGTTTTATTTCGGTGCTCTTGTTCGCTACCCTTACTAGAAACAGATCAAAATTAAAAACGATTTAGTATCCGGATTTATCATTGGAGTGAACGTTAACCACGAGTTTGAAATATGGGGATTTGATTCATTGACAGTGATTATATGTAGTAGTAGGTAGTTTGTTTGTGAAATAGTGAGTTTTTGCTCCCAGACAGGTATGGAATGATCTCACCGGGTTATCCTGGCTCCGACGTTCTGCGGCCCTGGAACCTTCGGCAGACGATTAGAGACACGTTTGCTCTGGATTTCACACCTCACTTTTGCACTATATTTAATGTATTTATTTGTCGACACACGAAACACAGCCACATCCAACAAACAACACACTGCCACTACACTTTAGCACGATTTTAATGTATTTATTTGGCGGCTATTAAAGTCAAAGCAGTATCAAAAACATAGAATAAATGTTCGATTTTGCCGGCAAACGAGAACATGTGCAGCTCTCTGTGCGCCAAAGGAATCGTAAAAAATTTGGGGTGGCTTGCTCCCGGAGCGACCGTGCTCTATGACGACCAACGACCGAATCCTTATGAAAGTATTAATAATGATTAAGATTATTATTTGAGACTGATCAAAACTTGTGATTTTCACTTATGTTTAATTTTGATTCCATTTTATTAATTCATAAAGAGATTGTTGAAAAAGTAGTTTATTTCTACAAAGTGGAATCTAGCTCTTTCATAACACACGGTAGTTCTTTCATTGACAGGTTGTTTTGAAAGAGCCGATTTCCAATTTTTTTAATTCATAATAATAATTCATAATAATTCATAATTCTTTATTTGTATAACATAGGTATTAAAATACAGATCTTAGGCTAAAGGAGGGTCGCTATGTTATGCCAACAGGCGTACAAATATGATTGTATTTGAAATAATGACAATTAATCATGCGAAAGTTATTAATGACAATATTACATGCGAAAGTATTTGGAAGGTCAAAATTAAACACAATAAATAAATAATCGCTAAATAAGTCACAATTAATAAATAAAACAAACACATTAAAATGTCAAATTAAAACAAATAAAATAAAATTAGATGTCAAGCGAAATTAGTCAACACGTGTAAGGTAGGTCAGAATTAAGTTTTGTGAGTATTATCATTCAAAAATTCTTGTACAGAGTAGTAACATTTATCTAGTAAAAACGCAGTTAGTTTTCTTTTAAATTTATGTCCAGGTAATTCTTTTACGGCCTCCGGTATTTTATTATATATTGTAGGCCCCATACAAAATATACTCTTCTTCAGTAGTGCTGTTTGGTAACCAGATGTACTTAATGACGATTTATATTGACTTCTAAGTTGTGTTGAGCGTTGTCTTTTTTCTGACATTGTGGGGAAGAATTGGCTGTTCATCTTAACAAAGAGAGCTATTTCTAGTATATATAGGCAGGGAAAAGTTAATATTCTAAGGGACTTGAATGCCGGTACACAACTGTCCGTATATTTGAGACCTTGTATTGCTCTGATACACCGCTTTTGAGCCCTGAATATGGTTTCTCTTTCATTACAGTTTCCCCAGAATATTACACCGAATCTTAAAATTGATGAAACCATACCATGATATGCAACTACAACTGTGTTCGTATTGACTTTTTTAGATAAGGCATGCAGAGCAAAGACAGCAACACTTAATTTTTTGCATATATCTTCTGAATGCATTTTCCATGTCAACTGACTGTCAATGTTTATTCCAAGGAAGTGCGTATTGTTAACTTTTGAAATGGCTTGGCTGTCGTAATTTACATTTATTTTTGTGTTTGTAAGTAAACGTTGATAAAAGTGCATGACGTTAGTTTTGGTTAAGTTTATAATTAGATTATTTGCATTCATCCAATTTATGATATCTTTAAGAGTATTGTTGACATCGTTTTCATAGCACTTTTTATCTGTGCATTTTATCATCACCGTGCTATCATCAGTGAATAGTACCATTGGATGACTGATGTTTCGTGGCAAGTCATTTATATAAAGCAAAAATAATAAGGGCCCAAGGACACTTCCCTGCGGGACGCCATATTTAATATCTCTGCTGCCTGACTGATAATTTTGTTCCCTATTGGTTTAAGTACATATTCTGGATATTACAGTTTATTGCTTACGGTCAGATAGGTATGATTTTATTAAATCCAAAACATTGCCCCTTATGCCGTATGAGTAGAGTTTATTTAGCAAGATGTCGTGTCTAACGTAGTCGAAGGCTTTCGACATATCTGTATATATCGCACACGCTGGTGTTTTTTTATCCATATTAGCCATCACATATTTTAATAAATCATAAATTGCCATATTTATGTTTTTGTTTTTTCTAAAGCCTTTTTGTTCTTCGCATAGTACATTGGTTTTACTTAAAAAAGAGTACATTGTTTGGTATATTATTTTTTCATATATCTTAGAAAATACTGAAATGAGTGCTATAGGTCTGTAATTACTCATAGTTTCTCGACAGTTCTTTTTATGAAGAGGTTTGATTACGACAGTTTTCAGGTTTTTTGGAAATATACCAGCGGTTATGCTAGAATTCATGATGTGACTTAAAGGGAAAGATATGACATTTGAGACATACTTAATAACAGTTGTGCATATTCCATCGGAGCCAAAGCTTTTTTTATTTTTTAATAATTTTATTGCCTTAGTGACGTCTTGTGGTTCCACTGGTGTCATAAACATCGATTGAGTATTTTTGGGAATATTATTTATATATGTATTATCTATTTTAGGATTATTTGTTACTTGATCAATAAAAAAATCGTTAAAGCAGTTTGCAATGTCTTTAGGATTAGTCAATATATTGCCATTTTTATTTATTTTCAGAATAGAACTTGGTTTGGGCTTATTATTATTTATTATTTGCCACGCCGCTCTTGATTTATTTTCAGATATATTTATTTTATAATTATTCCGAGCTTTTTGTGTGAGTTTTATGATTTTTTTGTATTGATGTGAATATGTGGCAAACTTGTTTTTGTTTTCTTTCGTGGGTGCTAGTCTATACTTCCAAAGTAGCTGACGTTGTTTTCTACTGCAAATTCTAATTCCTCTAGAAATCCATCTGACTTTTTTATTTGGATTTATTGTTATTAATTTCCAAGGAAAACACAGATTGTAAAATAAAGTGAAATGTTCTATAAAATTGTTATATGCGTCATCCGGGTTATCTGTCTCATATACATTGCTAAAGGTTATATTTTTTAGGCAATTGTAGAATTTGGCCAAGTTTTCCTTCGATATAATGCGTTGTCTTTTTCTCCATGGTTTACTTTGTCCTACTATTTTGACTGGTATTTGTATCAGTTGCGCCGTGTGGTCTGACAGGGCTGTATCTATAATTTCGTATTTGCATTTACTTTTAAAATTGTGAGCATAATTATCTATACAACTGTTGCTTATTAGTCTAGTTGGCTCAGATATTGCTAGTTTTAAATTATAGCTCAATAGAATACACTCAAAATTCAAAGTTAAGCTATTTCTTTTCAGGATATCTATATTAAAGTCTCCGCATAATATCAACTTTCTACTATGTTTATTGCATAGTGTTTTTAATACGGTATCTAAGATTTCATAAAACGTATCCACATTATTTGATTTTGGAGGCCTGTAAATACACATAACCGTAATATTTTGCTCTATCATTTCGATCGCACAACATTCAAAAATTCCTGGTTTCGATAAACTTGCAATATTAGGTAATTCTTTGTATTCGTAACCATGTTTGACCAGTATACATGAGCCCCCGCGCTTATGATGGCTTCTAGAATAACACGCGGCTAACTTAAAATTGGGTAGGTGTAGTAATTTTTCATGACCGGATAACATGAAGTGTTCCGTTATACATAAGATATCAATATCTTTATTATTATTGGTTAGTTCTTGAATATGTATTGTAAGTAAATCTGTTTTGTTTAAGAGACCAGCGATATTTTGATGCAAAATGTGTAGATTATCTTTATTTCTATCGAAAAAAATCAGTGTTTTCGGCTGGTGTGGTAGTTACGTCATCGGTTTCAGTAAGTAAGGAGATTGAGTTTTGGGTAAAGTATTCCATAAATTCTAAAAGTCCAGTATATATAAATTTGAGGCATTTTTTTTTCAACACACCCGTCTTGTAAGAGAACATATCTAAGGAGACGTATTGATTTGAATCAAAGAAATATGCATAGTTGTTAGTTTTTAGTTCTTGATACAGTAACATATTGAATAATTCTATTTTGTAATTATATATAGGATATTAAGTGGCTACATTTCAGACTTTTTACACGGTTACCTATTTTTTTTTATTTGAGTACCATAACTAATACTTAAACTGATTATTGAAAAAAAAATAGTATTTAAAACAATCAGCCTAAAATTATATGTTTTATACTTTTCAAACTGGCGCTTTCATGCACACGCTCCCCTACATTTTGAACCCGAAAATTGACCTGTTATGTTGGTTTGAATCATAAGGTAGGGTTGTCATTTTTGAAAAACGTGCACCTACTTTATTACCTCGAATCAAAAATACCACCGATCTACCTACTTCATTTCCATTTTCTGAGAATTTTAAATAGTTTATAGGAGATATTTAAATGTAGTCAGCATTTGAATTTCTCTCTACTATAAATGCTTAATTTTCACTATGGACAAATAGGAGAAACATATTCCAAGTGCCATACTTAGAATTTCGGCATACTTTAGGAACTTATTAATACATATAACTTATTAATGGCTCAAACGAATTCGTCGTGTAAACAACTTATACGTCTGACGTTTCGATTTCTGTAGAAATTACGAATTAACGATACACTCGAATAAATATTAGTTTCAGAGAATCACTTCCACGAAATTTATTATAGGTATTGTTCTCTTTACACTACTGCGGGTAGGTATCGACATCAAATAAATTCCTTGTAAATTATATGAGACGTGAAAATAAACAAGTTCTAAGACTATTAGCGGTTCAATTCGCAGTTTAAACAATTAAGGAAATCAATTTACAATGTAGAGAATATTGTGTATCTATTGCAAAAATACGCTTTTCTATTTAGTAATTAAAATATTGCAAAATGCGCGTCGAATAAAGAGTTTCCTGTGGTCAAAAGAGATTGGTAGTGCACCATGCAGTTATGTTGCACATATTCCACCATCCGAACAACGTAACAAAAGTCAGTTAAACACTGAGAGTGCTAATATTACTTATTTCAACAAAACAGCGAAGAATACAATGATTGACTTTAGAATCACAGCAACCCTCATTAATGCATATCAAGAACCCTACCCAGACAGGGTGACTCAAGAATTACAAAAAAAAATCTTCGGTCGTCATACGTCGGGAAGTTGTGCGCATGGTATCAGCATGTTGTGTTATCTCGCCTAGACATGAAGACAGTTTTAATTGTTTTCTATTATCACGATAATATGTAACAGCGATGTATTTTTTGTAATACATATCTATCCACGGTTTTTACGTCTTTTTGTATACTTTATACTGCTAACCAATTTAATTTACACGAAGAAAGCAAGAAAATCTTTACCCATTATTAAAAATTAAATACATAGCCAATCATGTGGATATTTTTTAAAGAAAGTTTTTTCATATTTCTTATCTACAATTAATGCCCTAAGAAAAAAAAAAACTTTTGTAGGGTAACCGGGTGCGTCTCATAACGTATAAACTCATTTGGTCTAATTTCATTTTATTATCGTTCATAAGATATAATCAACGTGATATATAACAAATGTTGATATAATTTCTTTACATATAACATTTATTTATTCTAAAACTTATTTCGTATAACGTTAATGGATATAACGTTTATTTAATCTAAAATCATTGGGTCTATCGTTTAAAATATATATTATATTGATACCATCATTAAGATTAACACCCCAATTCGCCTCGGATAGGTTAGGTTAGAAGATCTAAGGCGGGACCGGCCGCCGAGCGCCAGATCCCGTCTATTGTTGGTTAATCATTTGGGTTAGGTTAGGTTAGAACAGTGGCCATTAACGCGCGAAGGCGAGCGAGCGAAGCGAGTGTGCTGCGGGAGCGGCCACCGAGCGCCAGATCCCCTCTATCGTTGGTGAATCATTTGGATTAGATTAGGTTAGAAAGGCGAGCGAATGAAGTGAGCGTACTGCGGGAGCGGCCACCGAGCGCCAGATCTCCTCTATCGTTGGTGAATCATTTGGATTAGATTAGGTTAGAAAGGCGAGCGAATGAAGTGAGCGTGCCGCGGCAGTGGCCGCCGAGCGCCAGATACCCTCTATTGTTGGTGAATCATTTGGGTTAGGTTAGAACAGTGACAATTAACGCGCGAAGGCGAGCGAGCGTGCGAACTAAGCGTTTTTATCATATTAGACTAAACAGGTTTTATGTCTTTTGAGTAGTATATCAAACGATTTTATATTCAATGTATGTTATGCTTATAAAAAATAGTTATTTAAAAATGATATCAATCGTTTATTATATTAACCGATCATTATATCTAATAAAATTATTATAGATTCAGTTGTTATATCTTGTAAATATTAGAGATTTTGTAATTATATCATATATTACTTACCCAGGGTAACCTATTTTAGTTTTTTTAGCTAAAAACACTGGATTTTTAGGCCATACATTTTAGGGCATTCTCCTTGTTTAGTAAATTTTGAAAAATTACACGAAGTAACGCATTATTTCTACTTCTGATAACGGCCGTAAGAACGTATCACATAACACAAGGCGAGCCAGATTATTCAAATTCATAATTATTATAAACCCAGACGAGCTAATCACCTCATCGTACCATTAACGTAAAATAAACATAACAAAACCCCATTAGTATAAAATAAAACCCCACGTTAATTTATTACTCAATATTAGGTATATCGATAAAGCAATAGACGATCCCGATCGGCAAATGTTTTCAGGACAATATTCCTGCTTAAAAACAGAGTACCTACATCACAGGTAGAGTTACCTCGAGTTAACTCACTGCCGAGCCGACGAGGAAGGAGAATTCTAAAACATATTCACGTACCTCATTTCCTTAGTAATGGGGTTATATTCCGCGGCACAATTTTCAATTTCCTAACCTTTTTCTATATAACATACCTTTTTACAATGAATTGTATTTTGAGATGTAAGAGATCTCGTTTAAAAAACGTTTAAGCTAACTGAGCACAAGTCTTACTTTTTAATATTATTTATTTATTTATTTATTTAATACTTCAAGCACACAAATGTACAGAGGCGGACTTAATGCCATGGGCATTTTCTACCAGTCAACCTTCGGGTGATGCAGAGACAAAGAGTGGTAGAGAGATTTGAAGATTTTAATTGATTTTGTTTTTTTTTTTTATTATTAAACTTTTATCAGGCTGCATCTGCAAAATATTTTTTATTCAGGAAATGAAATTTGCGATCAACAAAACATCCAATAATTGACCTGTCATATTGAATACGTAGTGAAAAACTTTTCATTAACGCTCGACAGGCCTAAAAATATAATTTACGTGTGCACTATGAAATGCTGTTTTTTATGATCTCGTTTCCGTAAACAATAACAGCTACAATAAATGGCCATGAGGATATTGAAAATAAACACCACGCTTGGAGATGAATTGCAAATCGCAGTATTCATTATTTTGATAAGCAGAAACATGGTTACTATCATCGACATAAATGATTCCAATCACGTAACTTTTTCTGGAAACAAAGTACAAATGTGACTACTTTTACAGAATTGAAATAAAGTCAAAGTCAAATAATTTATTTCAATTAGGCACATAAAAGGCACTTTTGAACATCGAAATTTACAAAAAACAGAATTGATTCTAGTCGCCCCTTCCAAAATATATCAATAATAAAAATATTCCTCAATTTCTCGTAATTGCACCTACCACTGTTTGTCTCTGCATCACCCAATGGTTGACTGGTAGAAAATGCCTATGGCATTAAGTCCGCCTCTGTACATTTCTGTGCTTGAAGTATTAAATAAATAAATAAATAATCTGTTCAATAATAAATTCGCCAATTTAATGGTTATGTGCTTAAATTTTTGTGAGAATAATAGTATTTAATCGTTGTTATTCGTTATGTGTTATCTTTGTACTTATTATATATACTTTGATTTATGTAATTGGTTTCCTAAGCCGTGTAAATAAAAAAATAAAAAAATGATCAAATAAAAAGGTACGTTTCTTATGGAGAATAATGGGCAAGAAACACCACCGTTACTCTCTTTAAATGTTTTCACAATATCTTGTACACATTAATTATATAATTATATGTGAAGACGATGCACCTAGAATAAGATTACTATACCACGACAGGTAAAAGGAATGAAAAATGAAGCAATGACAGATAAATTAATCATTTGATAGATACATGATGCTCACATATTTACAAACATTGTAAAATTATATATTCCTAACATTTTAACAAGTAATACTAATAAGTCAGTATGTGAGTTCAAGTAATCACAGAATGTAAAATTAATGTTATAAAAAATAATATTATACAATTAAATTAGCAACTGTTTGATTTTGTCTAGACTCTAAATTGTCCTATAGAGCAAGATCAGCATGTTTCCAAGCACACCTAATTGATCTACCATAAGATATAACAGCTGTTGACAACTTTTATCAGAAGCTCGACCTATTGGCAAATTAGGTAGGTGAAGAAACCCTGGATACACATTCTCATCCCATTATGTACGAAAAAGGCCGGGCTTGATGAAAAAAGTAACTTTTTATCTGTTTTCAGATTTCAAGGCCATTTGTATCATATTTTACCTAGTTGACGGCTACCGGAGCTCTTTTTTTCAGCTTAAGACAAAAAGATTAAAATTAGATTTACGAGTAACTAAAGCTGCTACAAAAGTATTGAGATAATAATGTCCGCTATTATCTTACATTTCCGCGCTTTAACGATAATTTAGGTAAAGCATTATTAGGAAAACATCCTTTTTCTAAATATTTCATTCAGATGACTGTAGACTGTAGGAGATAATATTTTTATATAAAACATCCGCCAGGAAGCACGAAACTCTGTAAACTATTACTGTTTGTCCCACCAGAAATATAACCTCATTTTTAAAGCTAAAACTATTAATTTGTTAATTAGGAAGCTGCGATGTAATTACATCTTCCATAACTAACCCTGACGTTATGCATTTTCTACCAACATTCAGACCGAACTTACGCGTATACAATTATTTCACTATAATTGGCGGACTGCAGCCGCATTTTAAATGAACATGAATGTATGTTTTCTGATAAAACTACTGCCCCACGGTAATACCGGTTCGACGTTATGAATATGTAAAGTAAGCTTCACAACTCTGTTGCATTTCCAAGCTAAACCGCTTATTCTTTTTATTGATTTAGTCATTTATTATAACAGCAAAACGAAAATATTTATACGTTTTCTGAAAGAATATGTAATAATTCTTAATTTCGTCGCGATCGTAAAGATACAACGCGATACCGTACAAAAGTCTTATATTCCCTCGCGTATTTCTCGGAGGAACTTTTGAGTTGTTCATATAAATGGAGAACGTTACGTCGGCGAATAGCAGAGTCAATCAATCGCGCCACCCGCCTGTGTAGCGGCAAATCGAAAAATCTCCAAAATGTCTTTGATTTAGTCAACACGAATGAATAAGTTGTCGTAAACACATACGATACTTCAATACGGACATGACCATAATACAGAACTAAGTCTCACACATGAGTTAATGGATCTGGACACAGTTAGGTAACTTATGAAACATTTCATGTAGCAAGTACAGAAATTAACATAAAAAATATTTTGAGAAACGTTTTTTTTTTGTATGTTTAGGATTCCGTAGCTCAAAAGGAAAAAACGGAACCACGGAACAGGATCACTTCGTTGTCCGTCCATCCGTCTGTCTTTCTGTCAAGACCTTTTTTCTCAGGAATTTGTGGAGGTACCAAGTGGAAATTATTAAAATAAAATAATTAAGTAATAAATTAGTATATATTTTTTTAAATCTATCTTCTTTTCATATTTTGATACTCGCAAATAATCGTGAAGTAGTATGTATGGGAGAACATGTTTTCCACTACATAGTTAAGTTTGTTCTTGGGATAAATTCATTCCAACTATGGAATCCTTCATTTTGCATAGTTTCACACGCACTTGGCCGGTTTTTTTTAATGTACTGGCTCTTGTGATACAGGAACTACCTTTAATATTTTTATTCAAATTCAAACCATTTATTATAATCAAACCATTTATAGTTTTAATACTTTTGAATTTCCAAGGAGTCGGTCAGTCAGAAATATGAAGCTAGCTGCTCATTTTTTTTAATTTTATTTATTCGGGAAAATAAACAGTTATACATTAAAATCTTATACTAAGTTATAAATACTCAAGAATTACAAATGTATAAACTACGACATTTTCCACAACATATTAAAAGTTATATCTAACAGTGCGCTATTCTAAGCTGATGAAAACAGAAAAGTAGTTAGTAATGAACTTAAACATCGACAGGCATGCAAACAACATAGAAAGAGAGAGGGAGAGAGAATGAGTTAATATTTAACTAAACCATCCATTAAAAACTAAATGATTGTGTGGATAAGACTTCTAAATTTTTGAGCAGAGACAGAAAAGAAGTCGATGTCTTCAAAGATGTTGTTGTATTGATTCGTAAGGCGGCGTAGTGGTGCTCACAAGCCTGCATTTGTACGGCAAGAACTTACTGCAAATAATGGTCTTGTGCGCACCCCACGGCATATCGTTGATCTGGGTACTACATAGCTAATTTTATTAAACTTTGCTGATTATATTTCTTCAAAAGGTCATTGTAGGAAGCATAAGTACGATAGCAACGAAAATGCATGGCCTTTAATAATTTTCTTTGTACTTTTTCGATCATATCAGAATATTTACCATAGTGGGGACTCCATACCGAAACAGCATACTCCAGCTGAGAGCGAACCAACGATTTATACAGATACAAGTAGGTAAAAGAACGGGTAAATACTGTAGCCGTCCTCATAATAAAACCGAACATACGGAAGGTATTATTAACAATTTTGTTAATATGGGAATCTAAATGGAGTTTATCATCGAACAGAATTCCAAGATCACGGACTAGGGTTTCTCTTTTTAGGTGTATGTTTTTTAAGGTGTAGGGATATAGTATGATGTTTTTATTTTTGGTAAAACAAATGACATGACACTTGGATACACTAAGTTGAAGTTTATTGCGTGTACAGTATGCTGAGAATGCATCTAAATCTTCCTGCAAGAGAGAACAATCACGGTGACTTTTAATAGACCTAAATATTTTATCGTCAGCGTACAACAATAATTTTGAATTTTTAAAACATGTATCAACGTCATTTATGAATAAAATGAATAAGAGAGGTCCCAAAATGGAAACCTTTTTTTTTTTTGGGGTGGGAAATTATCAAATAACTTCTCCCGCTCTGGGTGGAGCGGGAGGGCGTGTCAGACTCTTACTGACTAAAACCCACCCGTGTTCCTCCCAGGGGCCACGGTATCCCTTTCGGACTTTCCCGCAACCCCGGCAGGCATCGGTCCTATCGGACCCCTTCACTTGCTGACATCTCTTTGAGGCGCGCGTGGAACACAACGCGCCGTCGACCCGGGCCTGGTCCTTATCGGACGGCGAGCTACCCATTGCTCACCGTCCGCAAGCCCGCGCCTACGGTGGCCGGGAATCGGCCTGCGATTCCCGACGCCCAGGGCGTCTCCTGCGGCGGCTAGGGGCGTGAGGGCGCGAAATTTGCCTCTCCCTCACGCGTTCTGCCTCCTCCTTCGCGAGCATTACTGCTTCGCAGAAGGAGGTGACGGCCTCCCATGCCCTCTCGCTCCGTACCATGGCCTGGACTAGGGCCGGACGCGAGAGATCCCCGCCGCCGATCGCCTCCACGAGGACACGGCGATGCTCTGCCCAAGCCGGACAGACCTCCACCGTATGCTCAACCGTGTCCTCCGGGCGATCCCTAAAATCCCAAAATGGAACCACACACAATGAATGAATCCCAAAATGGAACCCTGCGGTACTCCGGAAGTAACATCTACTGTGGCAGAGCAAAAACCATTTATTACAAATCTCTGTGTTCTATTGCAAACATATGAATAGAACCATCTTAAAAGGTCTCCACGTATCCCATTAAACGCAATTTTCTGCAAAAGCAGTTCATGGTCAACTTTGTCAAAGGCTTTCTTGAAATCAGTATATACGGTATCAATTTGAACACGAGCGTCTAAGTTGTTAAACAAATAATCTGCAAATGTCACCAGGTTGGTCGCGGTTGATCTATTTTTGACAAAACCATGTTGCTGTGGTAATAAAACGTTGTGAAGTAGAGGGTATACGTTTATCGTGCACGAATCTCTCAAAAACCTTTGACAAAGCTGACAATATTGATATTGGTCTCATCCCACACCTATGGAGAATAACGGGCAAGAAACTCCACGGACACTCTTTTAAATCAAATAATTGTTACAAAATATGGGTTACATCATTCATGTTGAAATTATACCTGTGAGAACGATGTAGAAATAATGCACGTAAAAAGCGTCCATAAGTAAAAGTAAAAACCAAAAAATAATTCAAAGACTAAAATAAATTAAAATAAACCATTAGCCAGTAAGAATCTGACACGCCTTCCCGCTCCGCCCAGAGCGGGAGAAGTAATTTGAAGATTATTTAGACGATAGATTAGACGTGTGCGCTATTTAAATTTTTAATTAATATTCATAATTCTCGTTAAAAATACATTTTAAATAAAAACATAAAGTACCAGGAACTCATACTACCGCGGTGATTGTGTTGAACGCGGAGTCCGTGAAGAAATAGGACAGCAACACCTGAGACGGTGATCAGCTCCTGAGCTACGCTGCGCCTACGCATCACGAGCACGTCATCGCAGCGTCCTGACGCGTCGCGCGCCGTTCGCTAGGAATTCATGTGGCCCTAGTGAAATATCAGTACTTACTTTATTACTCGATATTTAAGGTAATATTTTTAGTTATTAACTATGTCAGTTAAACGCTCACCTACGAAGAAACAACTAGAAAAAGTAACGGCAGGACCAACTTCATCTCCTACCTCTGGCACCCGACTGTTCCTGCAGTCTGAATCATCTCCAGACCTCTCGACCTTGGGTCAAGATAATAATGTAACAAGCCGTAAGCGTAAGCATGGCGGCTGTGATTGTATGGATCGTCTGGACGAAATTCGGGCATTATTGTCAGAGTCCTCCGCTAAGTCTGAAGAGAAGCTTGCGGCTTTACAGGCCTCCATCACTGGAATTAGTGCTCAGAACGCAGAAATACAGAAGTCTATGGAGTTCATCTCAAACGACTATGACGACCTGAAAGTAAAACTCACTAACTTAGAGTCAGTACGTGAAACTGACCGCCGCCGTATCTTTGAGCTGGAAGAAAAAATTGACTTAATAGAACGACAACTGTTCTCAACCAAAATCGAGATAAGGAATGTGCCCGAGAGACAGGAAGAGGATAAGGAAAGCCTTCGCGCCATTGTAACAGAGGCTGCCAAGGTACTTGGCAGACCGATAAATGGTAATGAAATAAAAGATGTTTTCCGTACCAAGAATAAAAATAACATTTCTACTATTACTGTAGATTTTATAAGTGTAATAACGAAGGACACTATAATTAAGAAGGCTCGCAAATTTAATAGCGCAAATAAACAAAACAAGCTGTCTACGGGTTGTAGACAGCTTGTTTTGTTTATTTGCGCTATTAAATTCGACGGACCCAGCAAACCAATATACATATCCGAAAAACTTACAACAAAGGCTCAACGTCTTTATTATCTGGCCCGACGCTTTGCGGAAGAAAATATATATAAATACTGCTGGACCTCCTATGGTAAAGTTCTGCTGCGAAAAGTGGATGGTGACCGACATGTCGTTATTAAAAATGATGCAGACCTCGACAGCCTACGGCTAAGTACGTGACTAATGTCTGGATCTGGTTGTCTAGCTAAAATACATATAGTGTCTTGTTTGTTGTTTAAAAACTTAGCTTTTCAAATGTATACCTTGTTACTTTATAAGCCTAACCTGCACACAAATTCAGTCACACAACTCACACACACATACGTATCAGAAATTAATCAACACACTTTAATCACACACACATACTTATCAGGAGATGAACTCTACACACATTCAGTCACGCACACGTGCTTCCCAGGAACTGAACTTTACACTGAAAATCCTAATTTTACCTTGACTATCTTACCTTTTAATAACCGGTTTATATTTTCTGTATTACTCGGATCTGGTGCTGATTTAATCCTCGAGTTTGAGCACCTTAGTCTACAAGTTGTGACAAAATTATTCAGTCTTGTTAAAAATGATGAATATTGATCAAATATCTCAGGAAATAGATAATGTTTCTATTGCTGATTCTTGTATGTGTACTCCGGTACTATGCCAAGATTTTGTAGAGCAGAGCGTTTAGGGTTTTCGTGTTATACATATAAACATCAGGAGTATAAAAAAGAACCTAGATCAATTTGTTGCCATGTTAACTCTCACGAAAGTTGATTTTGATTTTATTATATTAACAGAATGCTGGCTGCAGGTTGCGGGCTATATCCCTGTATTACAGGGCTATACTTCGTATTCCACAAGCAACAATCCAATAAAAAACGACGGCGTCGTAATTTACGTCAAAGACACTATTAACTGTACCACACATGAACCCTTATTTTCGGATGCCAACTGTCTAGTAACATGCTATAATAACACAGCCATAATAGCAGTTTATCGTTCTCCATCTTATCTAAACCCAACTAACTTCTTGTCTAGTTTAAATGATACAATGACATCCGTTAAATCTCAAAACAACATCATGCTCATCGGAGATATTAATATTGATATCAAACCGGGAAACAATGATCGTCATTCAGACGATTATTTAACGCTAGCAGCGACGCATGGGTTATTGCCTGCCCACAATCTCCCGACAAGGATAAACAATTGCCTGGATCATGTCATGATGAAGACTAAATTGCCTGCAAAGGTTATTGTACTGGACACTCATGTTACTGATCACCTTCCTGTTGCTGTTTTCCTAAAGACTAATAAAGCAACTGCATCCCCACCAAAAAAATCCTCTTTCCGATATGACTATGACGAAATAAAAAAGGAAATTAGTAATCATGATTTTACTCCTATTCTCAGTACCACCGACCCAGACCAAGCAACAAATATTTTAATTGCCGATATTCAAGCTGTCATAATAAAACATACTAAGATTGTTCAGACACCTAATAGAAAAGCAGTTAAAAAACCCTGGATGACTGCTGGCTTAGTACGATGCCTCCGAAATCGCGACAAAATGCACCGACGGGTCAATAAGTCTCCCAACAATCTAATATTAAAAACGACATACACACGGTACCGCAATTTTTGTAATTCCCTACTTAAAAAACTAAAACGAGCCTATGAAAAAGCAGAACTTAAAAAGGCAAATAATAACCCGAGAGCTACGTGGAAAATAATCAAATCGATCACACACAATAATCAACAAAGGCACTCTCCCAATGCCCTGCTACAATCTTCCGTCGCGCCGATCGTATCTGTTAATAATGTCAATAAGTTTTTTGTTAACGCTGGATTAAACCTTGCATCAAAATTTTCTACTGTCACACCGTCCGTTTATTCACCTTCTTCCTTATCTTCAGTTAACTCTTTGGTTATTCCACTGGTTGACGAGGCACTTGTAATAAGCACTATTCATAGCCTACGTAGTGATTGTGCAGTTGGATGGGACAACATCCCAGCAAGTATAATAAAACAATCTAGCTGCATTCTGGCTCCTCCCATTGCCCATATTTGTAACTGTGCCATCAATTCGGGTGCTTTCCCAAAAGCTTTCAAGCGTGCTATTGTTCATCCAGTGTACAAGGGCAAAGCTAAGGATGACGTTTCCAATTATCGTCCGATTTCAGTCCTTAGCTCCTTATCTAAAATACTTGAACGAATCCTCAACACCAATCTGTCAAAATTTCTTTGTAAATATAATTTGATTGCTCAAAATCAATACGGATTTCGGTCGGGAATTTCCACAGAAGATGCTGTCTCTGATTTCACCAATACCTTGATTGATAGATTGGACAGTCGCCTTAAATGCTATGGTATCGTCTTAGATCTGACTAAGGCCTTTGATACGGTGTCTATTCCCAGACTGGTGACCAAAATGGAACATATGGGAGTACGTGGTGTGGCCCTAGATATTTACAAAGATTATCTCAGAGGGCGTAGCCAATGTGTTAAAATTAATTCTGTTCTTAGTGACGAAGAATTCATCAGTTACGGTATACCTCAAGGCAGTATCTTGGGTCCCACGCTTTTTCAAATATATATTAATGACCTCTGTCAACTCTCCCTTTCCCATTGTGACATTTTTACCTATGCCGACGACACAGCACTATTGATATCAGACGTGACCTGGGACAGGGCTAAGCAAACCACTGAACTTACCTTGCGAACAATAAATTATGGACTGGCTATCCACTAATCTACTGACGCTTAATATCTCAAAGACCAAAGTTATTCAGTTTAAACCACCAAATTCACCTAAACCGTCAATGAACTCGGATAAAATAATAGCACATATTTGTCACGACTCCACTCCTTGCAATTGCATTTGCCTCGACATGGTCCCAAGTATCAAATACCTAGGTGTTTATATCGACGAGAGGTTGGATTGGCGCACCCATACGGATGCTCTATGCTCCCGGCTTCGTAAACTTATTTATTTATTTAAGGAGCTCAGACACGCGGCCGACATTGAAACAGCATTACTAGTATACCGTTCACTATGCGAGTCGATAATTACTTACTGCATTCCGGTATGGGGCGGGACCTTCAAAACAGTGATGCTTAGGGTGGAACGAGCTCAGCGGGCTGTTCTCAAAGTTATGTATTTTCGTAAAAGGGACTACCCCAAAGCTCAGTTGTACTCAGAAGCCCAAGTACTAACGGTGAGAAAATTATACGTCCTCCGCTCTATCTTGCTCCGACATTCCACGATGCCACTAGATAGCAAGCTATGTAATCGGCGGATTGGCTTTCCTATCTGTAAGTCTGTCCAAAGTCGTACTGCACTTGCGCGACGACACTACCGTGCCCAAAGCGCACTTATGTATAATAAAATAAACAAAAAACTCTCAATTTATAAACTAACCCTACTTAAAGTCAAACAGAGTCTTAAGCCATGGCTATTGTCTTTGAACTATGACGAAACAGAGAAGGTTATCATATCTATTTCGTAACATTAAAACCTCTCCTGTACAATCATTGACACACACACACATACAATCACACACACACATATACATACACACACATACATACACACGAACACACATATACATACACACACACACATACACACACACGCATAAATACACTCTCACACACACACACACTAACACTCACAAATTCAATACAGGCTTCTTCTATCCGCTTTTACTTGTAACCATATTCTTTTATTTTTGTTAATCTTATTGCATAAGATTCTGTAATATCTCCTACTGGGAGAGGGCACTGGCTCTTGTAACACAGGTCTACCACCTAGCACAGGAGTCAGGGACTTCACACTTTTTGTAACCACTCTCTTGTGTAATAAAGATTAAAGATTAATATTATTAATATTTCCCATCCAAAAAAAATACCCCACAAACTTTTCCAAGATTACTTGACAAACCGAAAACAGGTTATTCAAATTGATAACAGTGTAATCCATGAGGAAAATTTTACCTTCGGAGTACCTCAAGGCAGTGTAATGGGTCCTACGCTGTTTTTAATATATATTAATGACCTCTGCAATTTGCTGTTACAAAATAGTCAAATACGAACATTTGCAGATGACACAGTGTTATTGTTCAGTTCCAACACGTGGAAAGATGTAACCGAAGCTACAAGCTAAATGAAGGATTTGCTTTGGTCATCAAATGATTGTCCAGCCATGAGGTTTCATGGCTGGAAAATTATTTGTTGACTCTTAATCTTGACAAAACTAAATTTGTTACATTCACAATTAATGGCAGAACTCAACCTATTCCTAACTCAATAATTATACAAACTCACAATTGCAAAAATCTAAGTATCTGTCATTGTAACCCAATCACCAGAACGAATTCCATAAATTATCTCGGTGTGATAGTAGACCAAAACTTAAAGAACACGTCATGAACTTAAAGTTATTTCTTGCAAAAAGTACACTTATCCGACACACCTACTTTACTCAGAACTACGTCTTCACAGTACGAAAATTATTCACCAAACTCGAGATCATGGCACATGATAAAGTAAACCCGCACTTTGCAAAAAGGCAACGATTAGATATAGTTTATAGCATACCCAAATATAATACATCTTTTGCACACAAATTTCACAATTATCTCGGTCCTATCCTTACAGCAAAGTAAGTAAAGATCTAAAATTAAAGAATCTTGATAGCCAAACATGCAAAAACACTATGGATAAATATTTAAAAACACTGGACTACAACAGCACTGAAAATCTACTCAGAAAATTTGTATAAACTGGGCACATAAATAATAAGGCACACGTAACTGTACATATACAGAAACATACATAAAACATATATACATATACATTTACCTTTACCCATGCCCGAGCTAAAAACTACACAGACAATTCCAATCATATAACTTAATTAATATAACTGTACTATGTTTTGTTACCTATACAGTATGTCATGTAATCAATCTGCTTAACTGTGTGACTTGTAACTGGAACCTTATGGGAATCTGTTGTTCTAAGGTTGAGGAAGACTATCACTATCCCAGAGAGTCCTATGAGTGAGTGAGTGAGAGTCCTATATCGGGAGATAGGGTGAATTAGTCCAAAGACAAACAAACCATTTTTACAATCTACCATATTTTCATTAACTGTCAAAATATTTTTTAACGATTTTTGGTCTATCCTGGGCTTATTATTAAGTTAATCTGTATGGTTGTCTCATATTCATGAATAAAGAAAGTTCTTTTTTTTTAATATTCTCAGTGCCATAGATTCCGTTCCTTTGGAAGGCGTACGAGGGGCCGAGGCCCCACAGAACTCACAGAGGCCCCTTAGACAAATTTAAATGGAATGAGGCACCAACCGACGATTATCCCTGTTTACACTACGCAAGGCGACACCCCAAGGACAACCTGCGGTTGGTGTAGGACTATTGCAGGATATGGAAACAAAGATATTGGACTATGGGTTTAGGTGGCTAAAGTTGACTGGTTACCTCGGACTATAGAACTATGGCCCCTGCCTGATCAACGATAATAGACTCCCGAAAACTGTCGCTAGCACATATTGGGGTGCGTCTCATAACCTATGAACTCATTTGGTCTAATTTCATTTTATTATCGTTCATAAGATATAATCAACGTGAGATATACCAACTGTTGATATAATTTCTTTACATATAACATTTATTTATTCTAAAACTTGTTTCGTATAACGTTATTGGATATAACGTTTATTTAATCTAAAATCATTAAGTCTATCGTTTAAAATATATATTATATTGATACCATCATTAAGGTTAACACCCCAATTCACCTCGGATAGGTTAGGTTAGAAGGGCTAAGGCGGGACCGGCCGCCGAGCGCTAGATCCCCTCTATTGTTGGTTAATCATTTGGGTTAGGTTAGGTTAGAACAGTGACCATTAACGCGTGAAGGCGAGCGACCGAAGCGAGCGTGCCGCGGGAGCGGCCGCCGAGCGCCAGATCCCCTCTATCGTTGGTGAATCATTTGGATTAGATTAGGTTAGAAAGGCGAGCGAATGAAGTGAGCGTGCCGCAGCAGTGGCCGCCGAGCGCCAGATACCCTCTCAAGCTGGCCAAATAAGGCAAGAATGAGGTGGAAGATCTGTTCCTCGTCAGTAACAGATCCACCCCAGCCGGTCAATAAAGGCAAGCCAGAGATGAGGAACAAGATTTTTCCTGGGATATAGGGTCCATGGGGTCTCTACTGCCCAACAGCTCACCACATGCTGCCCTGCAGGTTTCTGAATCTCTCTTGGTTTGGCTCCTCATCCTAGACCTGTTCCGGCAAAGTAAACTACCGGCACACGCCTAGACTTTGGAGCACGCAAGCCCCACCACGACGTCAACGTAGAGATACGGCGGTGGTGTTATTATTATTATTATTAAAGGAGATTGAGTTTAAACAATGCAAAGATGGTCTTTACAATCTTCAGCAGCTCCAACAGTATTTTCAAATGTTAATCAATTAGTTGTGGTTGTGGAGCAGGGCCAGCATTGAGCGAAGCATTTTTATCAGCGATGAAATCCCCCAACTTATAAAATGCCTGCATAGTGTGCGTTTTATACAAGATTTGAATTTCGTCTCATTCATTTGAAGTACTATAATAATAATATATTAGGAAAAGCATCTCAAATTGTTTGTTATCGAGAAGTAACACACTTGGGAGTCGCCGGAAACTGAAAGCAAATTTGGGCCACGGTACACACGGCTATACATCAAGCTATACATTTCCAGTATAAACTGACCTCGCATTGTACGGAAATCCTATACAATGCGAGATCAGCATAAACTGGAAATGTATAGCTTGATGTGTAGCCGTGTGTACAAATGTGCTGTCAGACTTATGTGCATAATTAAAATTTATTACTGGCTTAGCGGTGAAGAAAAATATCATGAGGGTGACACAAATACAGTATAATAATTATTTAAATCGTAAAATACAGGCGTGGCGTTATTACATCGAAGTTTCAATCATCTCCCCTGCAAAATATCGACTCTCAGTAGCATCAGACTCTCAGCGTAGTCTAGACTAAATAATACTTTTCAAGACCTATTCAATATACCTACTTGATTTGGCATTAGTCCCCATACACTGCTGGACACTACTTTATAATTACATTCGTCCATATTGTAACCCATGTATTGTTCAAACCAAAAACTTTGGAACAATGAACATGTCATGTCACTTACAACCACATCATAATTCTGCGTACAATCAACTCATAATTAATGCGAAAGGATAAACTCATACACCCTTGTTTTTCGGACCCTCGGTTACCTACTTTAGGATAAGGGAAAATGAACTGACATTAACACGGAATAGTACTTACTCAATAACTGGGCTGGTCAGTTTCATTTTATTCAATGGAGGTGGTAATTACAAAGATATATTATTTTGGGTATGCAAAGCTGGGTGACCACGCACCGCAGTGTTAAATAGCCTAAATTATTCGTCACTGTAATTATCGCCAATAGGATGGACGCACGAAATCGTACCGCGTTAAAACTTAATACATTGGGCAGTGCACACTTGATTTCCGGATTCTGATTTTAATAAACCATTAAAGACCACGTAGGTTTTAGAGCATCGACCCTATGTTGCCAGGTGTCATATTATAACGTCAGTGGTTGATGAAGAAAGGAGGATAGGTACTGCATCACCATTCTCCCCATAATAACACAGATCTTCGATCCGCAATCCAATACATTTTGCTACGTAATGTTTATGACACTATTTCCTAGGTCATTCGTTCGGGCGGACATGAAAGTCAGATTCTTTTCGAATATCCAATAGTGCAAGCCTACGAAATAAACAACATAACATAACAGTACACATACTTACATACCTACAAGAGGTAGCCAGTAGTGGTGTAAATCCACATTTAAATATTTTGAGCACGTATTTTTATAATTAAACATTCATAGCAAAAAACAAACAGTAAATCGCAAGAGCAGTTGCTTTTCGACGCCAGACTCATTAGTGTGCAGAGGATTCAAAACATAGTAGGTAATTAATCTACATCAGTAAATAATGGAGATGGACAGAAGAGCAATTCCTTATTTATTTCACAAACGGCATAATTGCTGCTAGTTTTTATTGAAGCATATTTTTTTTTTATGAGTTGTATTGCAATATGTGGTTTGCTAGCGACCTCGATATTTTTTTAATTTACCTCAATGGTCCTAGTTTATCAATTATAACTTCTAGTTACAGCCATATGTAAGCGGGCACGCCCTTTATGTCTGGAGGCTTTTATTTAGATATTGTTTTCGTTAAGTTATTTTTATTTCTGCTTGAGTATAGTTCTCGATGTTTTTGGTTGGTATATTGGCGTGTGCTAGCTGTCATATGGCTATTAATTTTATAATTTAAATTATGTTTTGTGTTGCGTAATGTAAATATCATTTTGCATATAGAATCTTTTTTACTGAACAGACAGCTGTGCTGCTGGGGAGTTTGTTGCGCCACTTCTTCTTCCCAGCTAAAGCACTAGGAAGTGGTGAAGGGTGGGCGTTTTGGGGGACTGTCTTATGTAATTTTGACGTTCGAAAAGTGCTGATTTTCAGCCTAGTTTGAATAAATGACTTTTGAATTTTGTTTTTTTTTTTTTTTGCATAACATAAAGTGTAAATCGTCCTATTTTACTTGCCCACTGAAATCACGAGGTTTTGAAAGATGTTTATATACATTTGTTGCCTCTGTGAAGCTGACGTAAACTTTACAAAAATAACTTTAAATGTTTTTTGTGTATGAATTTATTTTTTATAAAGTCCTAATTTGGACAAGGTCTTTGTACTGCAGGGTGGCCAGCTCGGATGTATACATCTTTTTCGATCCATCATTCTGATTTGGCGCAAAATTTTGCAGTTGTTTGATATATACTTTATAGTTGAAATGCGGCAAATTCATTTTGCACAGTCTAATAAACCATGACCAACGTAATACGTTCAGTAATTTTATCCTGAAGTTCTTAAACGGATTGAAAACGGACCAATTTCTCAAAAAAAACATTATGAGCGACGAATAGCATTTTGATCACCAAGGAGTTGAACGGACTGTAAAAAAGGTTTGTTTAAATGTCTAATCTTATTTCAAATGGAGGATAGTTGGATTTGAAAAATTGTTTTTGCATTTGATAGCCTAATTCTTGAGGAAAGCTATTAAATGTCTCGTTACGACCGACCCCACGAAACGAAAACGAAATAATGGTGCCGATTCTCTTGTACACCGAACTAAACTATCACTAAAATTCCTTACTTTTGATTATGAGAATCTTAAAGCTATTGTTTAATCTGCAAAAAAAATCTCTAAATTTTATTTTTAAATTTAGAGATTTTTTTGCAGATTAAACAATAGCTTTGCTTTGCTTTTTAGCTTTTGACACAACTAAACCGAATTTCACAATCATGACTCCACGTGGTACTTGTTTGCCCTACCCCGTGAATTTTTTTTAGAGCCGGAAGCGCGCAGGTGTTCAGCCTCGACGGAATTTTTCACTTTTTGTATGGAAAATATGAAAAATTGTTACCTACATGTTGAGTTTTAGGGGTTTATAAACAGGTCAAAATATTCATTATTTTTGCGATAGGACACATGATTTTCGAGATTTAAGCAAAAGAAAAGAAAAAAAAGATACAGTACCTTTTTTGCACCTGAAGTCGAGATGTTGGTGTGAATTTTAGTTCATGACAACTAATTGTACACAATTGTAATTGTAATGACACCACTTTATATCGCGTTTAAAAAAAATTTAAATCAGTGCCATCTTAGTGCTGTCAAACTAAAATATAATTAAGTTGTGTCACTTTAGTCTATTTTAGAATGGGAAATCGTCGATTGACAGTTTTTTTGGTGACTTTGTAGTCTAGTTTTGTGACTAGAGAATCGGCACCAATAGCGCGGGTGACGCGGTAGGTCGGGGCACTATAAATTTCACGCGGAGGATGTCGCGGGCACAAGCTAGAACATTATAATAAAATAGTAACGATGTCAAAACTGTAGGTACATTGAATATTTTTGAAAAAAAGAAATTGCTACGAGGTGATGCCGAAAATGTTGTTTTTAGATTTTTTTGTTTGTTTGTATAGATCCGGATTGGCGCAAAAACGGCTGAACGGATTTGGCACATAGATAGTTTATAACCTTGATCAACACACCCGGTAGGTACTCTTAATCCCGACAATACGTTCCCGTGGGATATTTTTCGACATCCGCGCGGGCCAAGCTACGGGAAAAAGTAGTTAGTAGTTAAATAACAATAACGAGTTTATGGACTGACCGTTAGTGATCTGTCCATAAACTCATTACCTACTTGAAAGACGAAGTCTTATAAAAACAAATAAAAAAATTACTCCGAAGGAACATAACACGTGCACGTCTACAAAATTCTGTTAGATTTATTTTACCGAAACGACGTAAACAATGAGACGTTAAGAACAGTTTGCATACACAGCCTTAATAAATACTTCAAATGAAATTTCTTCACGTATTAAGGCAAGAAAGGAAGTACAAAACAATTTGTGCTTTACTAGCTTTATGGCGGAGGCAATTTCATTTGGTCAATTATGGCATTACTTATGATAATTTTATTGCCTCATCTACGTAGAGCTATAAAAGCAGTTTTGTGTGATATTTAAGTTATTATTCCGTTTGTACTAAAATTTAAGGGAAATATAAGACTGACCTTAAAGGCCATCCTTTATACGTCGAGGAGGAAAATACACTGTGATTTATAATTCACTGTTAACTTTTCAGGGCGTGGAAGTACTCATGATTATGAGCAACTTTCACTGTCAGACCAACTCAGAAATATCGAAAAAATATCAAATGTTTCATACAAAAATACAATATTTATCTGTTGAAAATGTTTCATATATATGTATTCTATTTTGTTATTTCGTAATTGGTCCCACAGTGACAGTTGTTTAAGACGTGCAAGTAACATTCAACTTTAGGGTGGTAAATCAATTACGAGGTCGACTATACTTAAAAGATAAGTAATTACGATTCATCATCAATATATCTAGAACTGAGATGGATCGATTGAATCACATGAATTTCAAAAAAACGTTTGCGATCGGGGTACGAAGGAAAGAAGTTCTTTACGCGATACCCGCACGTACATGAACACTCGTATATAATAGAAAGTTACAGAGAGAGAAGACTTTACTCTCTCTCTCTCTCTATCTCTCTCTCTCTCTCTCTCTCTCTCTGTCTCCCTCGCATAACGCTTTTTCCTTACGTGACTATTTCTACCAGTCAACTCCTAACGTAAGCCGCGTTAAGGAACTTTGTTCTAAGAAAGCAAGCTACCATTTCATCAAATTAGAATAAAAACTGACGCTGACAACTGACGGATGCT
Source organism: Xanthia icteritia (assembly GCA_949128155.2). Taxonomy (NCBI): domain Eukaryota; kingdom Metazoa; phylum Arthropoda; class Insecta; order Lepidoptera; family Noctuidae; genus Xanthia; species Xanthia icteritia. Next base: position 12,914,116 of record OX421930.2, read on the forward strand.
TTGACGTATATGTTGGTCTAGCTAACTGACTTAACGAAACTTTCAATCTAAACTTGCCGCTTTTTCTCATAGGAGAAGAGTGCCGGAAGCGATTTGCTACTGCCGCTTAAAGATAAAACAAACATGTCGGGTACTCGAATAAGATTGTAACGCGGTTAAACGATACAAAACCCGCTATCGATGTCGCTTTCAGCTATTTTAAAGCGATGAAACAGCTTTCTTCTCTTATACCTATTAATATACAGAAGCATTTTTACTTAGATACACATACTTTATTAGAAAAATGCAGAAGCTCGTGGCTAGGTAATAACAGCCGCACGGATCGATCGAAGGTTAAGCTACGCTTGCCGAGGTCAGTCCGTGGATGGGTGACTATCCATTACATACCGAGACTCCTCCGTACCTCGGAAAGCAAGTTAAGCCGTTGGTCCCGGCTGTCATTCATAGATGTTTGACAATTTTTACCTACGAGTAGTCAGTAGCCCGAAAGTCTGACAACAAGACTGGTTGCCAGACTTTCGGGGTATCGTGTTACCCAGTAACTGGGTTGTGGAGGTCAGTAATAAAGATGATTGGAAGTGTTGCGGCTACCAATTCCTTACCGAAACATTTGTTTGTTTTAATTTAACAACTAAATTCCTTGTTTATTATCTGCTAGCTTTTGCACGGGGCTTTGCCCGCGTGGATGTCAGAAACTACCCCAAGGAAAGGAAGAAAAAAAGAAAGAAAATACATTTATTTAACACAGACTAAAAAGCACACAATTTAAACAGCATATAAAAAATCAAAATCAAATAGAAAGTGTATATGGCGATGTAAGAAATTAGCAGGGGAGTGTGCCTCACGGTTGCGCCAAAAAGGCCCAGTTCAGCAAAAATGCCAGACAACTATAAGTGCCTTACGCTGGTTTTCAACTGGGCCTGAGAGTGTGATGTGAAATGAAATTGTTTAAAATTCTGTAAATAGGATATTGCAATCACTTTTACACGTCATCGTCATATCGAAAAAAATATTTAAAAAAAATAATTACTAGATGAGTTCGGCGTTTCCTATCTGACTACTCTGAGAAGAAAGACCGAAACAAACTCAAAGGTCACAGTCTCTTTAAAAGTCCAGACATAATCTTGGTCAGACCATATGAGGACCATGTACATTAGTGTCTGAAATGGTCTTTAGAGGAAAGAACCACACAGATTTCTGTGGACCTGTCCAGTCAGTGCAAGCATTTGTCAGTAATCGTGGAGCTTAACTCGACGAACAATGCCAGAGAAATAACATTTTGGTAGGCCGCATAAAGTACTCAAACTGCCAGACCTTCATTAAAAATAACTGAGAAAGAAAAAAATAAAGAAAGAGGAAAACAAATAAAATAAAATATCGACATAGTCCTCACATTCACAATAATTTAATCAATATAATACTTTACAAAGTAATCATGTTATTTTGTATAATTATAATTTTCAACTATGTCAATATTTATATAAAACTGGTATATTTTAATGATTTTACAAAATAATTAAAATGTAAAATTTTATTGTTTTATCACAAGGCTTAGCAGAGCGAGCAGCTCAATCCCACGCTTTTTTATATTCTAAATAATCAAAAATTTTATAGTACACTTTTTTACAAAATTTGGTTTTAATACAGCTTTTAAATCGTTTAATGGGTAAATTTCGAATGTCAATGGGAAGTTTGTTGTAGAAGCGTATACATTGACCCATGAACGATGTAACGATACGTTACACGAATAATCTCGTTTGTCTAAGGTATTAATGCTTAAGAATAAATATATTACAAATGAATGCTTTGTTCTTTGTTTGTGTACGACTTGGAACGCGCCGGGTAGGAGTTAGGTATGTGTGCGGTGCGGGGCGAGTGCTGGGATAGAATGAATGAGGTGAACGGGACCGCGCCCGCGCATGAGACGCGAGCCCACGGCACGCGAGTCGCTTCTAGGCTGATTTGAGAGTGCACGTACCGCTTTGCGTCCAGTCGAGCGCCCTAGCAGACACGACCGTCGAATAAAATAATTATAATCTTTTTTTTGCAAAACGTACGAACTTAATAAGTGCCAATAAAGTTATAGTGAAATCCCGATTTAGGTGAAGAGCAAGACGAACGGCCGCGCCATCTTCCTGTGACGTCACCGTACAGAACATTGAACTCCGGCCAGCTGCAGCGGCGGGAATTCGCCTGCAGCTACAGGGGAGTACCTATCCCTGCAGAGGAGACAACAGACGTCCGTAACCCACGATCCACAAATCTTTGTGTGCCTCCGGCTTTATCAGCATTATCCTATTAATTATATACTTTTGAAGGTACACACCCGTTTTTTTATTCAGTCGCCAAATATCAGGTGGGGATCAAACGGGTGGAGGCTACAACGAGTTGCCTACTCTGTGGAGACGGGAGCGATGTACAGCAAGGTTGTGTTTATTCCTGGTATTTAAACTATGAATATCGGATATTTTCTTGAAATTTGATATATTTTTGTGTATATACATAGGTGTTCATAGGTTTATATAGTTTACATAGGTTACATAGGTTTACACAGGTTTTCAAATATATTGTGAGGCTAAAGTCAGAATGTTAATTTCTCTGAATTTTTCTCGAAGGGAATCCCTTGGACCTAGGTTATAAATGGCTCGAACAGCCCTTTTCTTTAGAAAAAAGATAGTATTAATGTCCGCACAGGTTCCCCAGAGAAGAATCCCATAAGACATAAGACTATGAAAATAACTAAAATAAACAAATCTGGCTGTATCTACGTCAGTTATCTGTCTAATTTTTTTAACAACACAGGCGGCTGAATTCAGCCTTCCTGGCAATTTTTCTATGTGTGGGCCCCATTGTAATTTGCCGTCAATAGTTATTCCAAGAAAAACTGTTGACTCAACAGGGTCCAACTCTATTCCATTAACTTGAACATTGGTAGTTAGCTGCCTGACATTTGGCGTTGAAAATCTAGGGATGACGTGACGTGACGGATGTAATGTGTTAATCCGTGTTATAAACTATCTGTGTGCCAAATTTCATCCAAATCTATTCAGCCGTTTTTGCGTGATTGTAAACATGCGTCTAGGCAAACGGTGACATTTATACATACACACATAAACTCACGCCTTCTTCCCATGGGGGTAGGCAAAAACTACAGAATACCACCGGCTACAATCCTTACATACTCCTTTTGCCTCGTTTACGTTCCATCTGATCATACATGCACGGGTGCGAGTACTACGCTACCTAAACTTTCTGAAGAATATCACCAATAAGGTCACTATATGTTCTTCTAGGGCGTCCTTTCCCGGCGTTTTCACTCGCATCTGCTTTGTTAAACCATTTGTTAGTCGCCTTTCATTCATCCTCTCGACATGATCAAACCATCTAAGCATACTCTTTTCAATTTTTGTCACCCCATCTTCTTTTAAACCTCACCATTGCCTTATCACATAATTCCTCAGCATTCATAGTCACACCACACATGCTTCGCAAGGAACGCATTTCCACAGCATTTATTCTACTTTCATGCTTTTTTTGCCACACCCAACATTCATTTCCATACATGAGCGTAGATACCAGCACACCATTGTGAACAGCCATTCGAGCCTTTTTGGACATCAACTGGTTGGTCACAATCGTGTGTCCTTTCTACGTCTTCATCAACTTTCCATCCCTTGTAAACAGACTCCCCAAATATACTAACTCACTTACTTGCTCCGCATTGTCAACATTTATTTTGACATCACACACCGATACATTCTCTTATTTATTTATTTATTATTTATTAAAACTTTATGCACAAGTAAAAATACTGTACAAAGGCGGACTTAATGCCTGAGGCATTTTCTAACAGTCAACCTTAGGGTGGAGCAGAGACAAAACATGGCAGGTGCAACATAAGGGATAACACACATAAACCAAATAAAATTTGCCAGGAGAAATAACTATAGGTAGAGGAGAAAACAAATCCAGCAAATGCGCTGCAATGATTCTGCTAACTTCTTACGACTATGTTCACGTGCCTTCTCTTTCAAACAAAACTTATCTTTTAAACCAGCGTCAGACACTAGTTGTCTGGCATTTATGCTGAACTGGGCCTATTTGGCACAGCCGTGAAGCACACAGTACTAAGTTATTTTTATTTTTGTGTAAATATTGTGTGCCTTAACCTGAATCAAATAAATTTATTTTCTTTCTTTTTTCTTTCTTACAAACACGACCTTCGTCTTATTTATATTCATCCCTTACATATTATATGCTTTATCCATCACAGTCCCCATGTCTTGCAACTGTTCTGCTGACGAGGAAGTAGAACTTGATCATCTGCGTAGAGAAGGCATCGGACAGGCAACTCATTCATCCTCAATCCGCACTAACCCTCTTTCAGTGCCCGTACCAAGCGCCAGTCCACACCGTACATGGATAGTGTCGACCACAGTTCTTCCCTCCACACGCTGTCATAGGCCTTCTCCAAGTCAACGAAACATTTTGAATATTATCTATATTAAATTATAATATTATGTAGGATACTTATTATCATAAAGCTGAAGAGTTTGTTTTTTTGTTTGAACGAGCTAATCTCTGGAACTAACAAAGTCGGATTTGATAAAAAATATTTTTCACTTGATAGCCAAATTCTTGAAGAATGTTTGTCTATATAACATCACGCTACGACCCTTAGGAGCCGAGCAAAAAGAAAAAGTCAGAAAGAACGCTAAACGAAAACGAAGTAATAGCGCGGACGGGCGATGCGATGCGACGCGGTGGGTCTGGGGCCGAAAATTCACGCGGACTGGTTGTTTATAAACAACGATTTAAACAATAGTTTTTCCCAAAAAATACCACAAAGTGCAAACTAACTTTAGTTTCGGAACTCGGTGGCAAAAACGGAACTTTTGGAAACAGTTTTTTTTTTTAAACAATTTTTACATAAACGTGCATTCAGGCGGTGCAGTGTTTCCGGCTACTAGCGAATTCAAAGCCTGCGTGAAAAACAAATGCACCCACCACAATACGAGACAGGTCAGTGATAGCCAGTTTTTTTCACAAACTAAATGACTGTTTATGAAAAAAAAATGGTAGGTAGTCTAGGTATATCGAAAAATGATGATATCTTCACCAATACCTGCAGTATCTTGTTCACTATGTATAGCACGCAGTACATCTACATCTACACAGCGCATTGAGCGAAGCCGTCCAAACAGCAGTTGCTAAATAGGCGGTGGCCAATTTATAGGTAAATGCCTATTTAGCAACTGCTGTTTGGACGGCTTCGGTGGAAAATTTATAGGAACCAATTTTGAGGTGACTTTTACAAATTACAGGGAAAGATAAACAGCTGATGCACAGGATGTCTTCTTTCCTCGGTCAGTGAGAAAATAAATTATTTAAGTTATATGAGTGTTGCAGGGAAAGGGGAAGCTGGGCCGAAACGTCGACCCATATCAAACAATATAAACAGTGAGCTAACAAGTTTAATAACATTAGTAACTGCACAGAGAATATAAAAATATTTGTCGATTTCTCAATTGTCAATTATCTTTGAACAAAGGAATCATTTTGACAATTTAAAATCTGTCAATTCATCAACATTATTCCTTATTCGCAAGTGGCCCTTTATGATAGCAAAAAAGGTGCTTAGTTAATTTATTTGAATACGTGGCAGATTTAGAGTAAGTCGTGCTGAGCGAATTGGACCATATAGTTACTCTGTCGTTTCCTTGACTTACGTTACCTCGACATTCAACGACTTTTTGCCATCTTTAAACTCCTTGATTCAAGGAGATTTTTGACTACTAGGTATTTTTTGAATAACACTGCCAGGAGTCGAGGCATTTTTCTAGGAAACATTAATTAATGCTAAACACCAACTTTGTATTGCCATTTAAACATGAATCTGTCAACTAAGGTAAAACGGGGCTCTCACCATTCACAAAAGTTATTATCACGATAGGTAAACGCGACTACACATCAAGCTATGCATTTCCAGTTTATGCTGATCTCGCATTGTATAGGATTTCCGTATAATGCGAGGTCAGCATATACTGGAAAACTATTGCTTGATGTGTAGCCGTGTGTACCTATTTCCAAACTTAATAATTACTAAACAATCAGAACAACACAGAGGTGCGATCAGTAAACAAAATAAGGCAACAAAACACCGAAACATCTCATCAATATTAAAATAAGCCTTTATTTAAACAACGAGCACGTAGAATATTAATCACGGAATATTTATATTCGCACAAATTTGTTTGGTAATAATACAAATGCCGTGCAAATACGAACATTTCATTTGCCAAGTCGTGTCTATTCTTACATTTAAGTTTTGACTGAACAGTCCGTATTACAATATCTCAAATGCAATCCAGATTAGATAGCTTTTGCTAGTCTAAAACGGTTGCTAGTCAGTCGTAGAAGTAGTATCTACTACTGTACTACTTGACTTAGGTATAGTCGCCGGCACGTAACTTGGCAAGAATCGTAGATGCGCAGAATTCGTAAACCCGTTTTTCTTAACTGACATGTTCAAAAATAACCATAAAATAATGACATGCAATAAAAGTGTCCATTCTTTTGTTGCACAGTGACCATGAGCAAACTTGCTCCCAATATGCCAAAACCTTGCCAAGTTGCGTGCCGGCGACTCGTATAGACGCCAGCACATAAACCTACCCGAAACTGTCAAATTTTCCCAATCAACTTTAAATCTTATGCTTTAGTGAAAAGTTGAAAATCTTTTAAAGAAAGGAGATGGAAAACGGTGGGCCCAAATGTAATAAGTTGAGATATGATCTAAAAAATTAGACATATTTTTTTATCTAAGAATATGAAAAATCACTTCAATTCTCAATCTGGAAGCGGAGAAATATGAGAAAGATAGTTATCGTGAGATTATCGATTCAATAATCGATTACACAGTTACGAAAATAAAACTTTTTCACTAAACAATTAACTCAAAGTAATTAAATGCACTATATATTATATGCAATATAGTGCATATAATTACAGTCATATTAATAAATCAAATATCAATTAATTACTGAAAAACCAATATTAATGATTATCGATTTCATATCGATTCAAATCTCTCTTATATTTTTAGTCTATGTCACTGACATGACAGCTGACTGACATTGACACTAGACAATTGCCGACTGTTCTTGTTTGCTCACTCGTTTAGTGTTTTCCGATGCGTTTTGAGTGCTTTCCCGATTATTCGCCATTTTTCACGACCACTGCTTTGTATTTTACGGATTCTGACCCTGCCTACCTTGTACGACCCTTGCTTTCACCTTGGACACCGAAGATCGCTCACACGTTTGACTTGGAATTGTTATTTTGGATTTTACCGCCGGCTTGTGGATTGGATATTATACCTATGGATCGCTGTGTGAATTGTGGGACATTTACTGGTCACTGCAATACACTAGGCCGACGGCCCTGACACGATGAAACAATTCTGTCAGTGATTCGGCAATGGCTTAGGGGTCGCATACAATCCCGACATATAAGTCGAAAACATATTTTATTTATATTTTAGTCGACGGCTCTCGTAGAGGAAGGGAGGCTATAGTAATGCATTACTGTAATTGTATAGTAGGGAAACGAACTGTAGGCTGTTGCGCTCATATAATGTGCATTATATGGTACCTCAGCTGGGCTAGGTACCAAGATCATATAGTACCACCTGCACAATTTCTAGACGACATTTTAATTATAATAGAGGACGAATAAAACACAATATTAAATGATTTTTTATTTTATTTTAGATATCCTTTCCCTATTTCCTTACCTGTTACCTACCTATCGCTTGAAGTCGTTGACGTTCATTCATATGATATTTCAAACATTTTCTAGTAAATATAATAACTATTAGTGCAAAAGAACACATTTTGCACTTCAGGAATCAGCTGTTAGTTATAGATTGTAACATAACCTCACTTTTACTTAATCTCTTTATCTCTTATATCTCTGTTCTCAGATTGACAAAATCCGCAGAATTTTCAGTGAAAGGTTGATAATATATAAGCTATTAATTGACACCACTTTCATCTTCTTACACCTAGGCCCAAGATTGTATGTAATCGTTTCAGTCTCCTTTGACAGATTGTAGTAGGTTGTAGGTTGATGTTGTAGGAGAGTGTGTATTGTTTTTGAAGTTGGTAAAGTTAATTTCTTGTATTTTCTTGATGAGACTAAACCACTTCCTCTATTGCCATGAATCCTGTAGCTTGAAAATATTATATGCAACAATATCCTCCTGTGCTTTATCCTAACAAAGTCTTCCTAAGATTGCTTTGCATGAATTTTATTTTAAATATAAACGGTGAGGTCGTAGAGCTTTACCACAAAGTCCCACATTTAGACAAAGTTGCAAGCGTCTCACAAAAAGGGTAGTGTTAGTATTTAGGTAATACAACTCACCACAGGACTTCTATCTCACGAAAACTTTCCCTGTTCACACAAAGCGCTAATTTACCTCGACCTCACAGAAGAATAAGCACGTGTTACATAGAAAAGTAATCACGACGTGATTATAAGTGTTTACAATTTTTCTTCCCTCATCGTGCAATAAATAGTGGGTAATGTGAATGCTTCGAAAATCGATAACTATTCCCACCACCGTATGTTGTATAATGTATCAATTTATCGTTGACGGTCTTTCACGGAACCAATTTCTTCACACTCGTAAGTGGCGCCGCACTTTATTCAGATTCTACCACGGTAACAGCTGTTCATCTTTGTAAAAACGAGGAGGCTACTATGATCATAAAACTCATTCCAGCTTCACTTAAAATTTTACCAATTTATCTTAACTGTGTTTAGCTGTTGCGAGTTTGGGAATAACAAACCCGTGGTAACACCGCCTGAATAAAGAATTCGTATTTTAAATTCTCCGGAGAAGTCTTGAAAACTCGACAACTAGAGTTTATCATTACAATGGAACTGCAGTGCAACAAGACTTCGGCTGTGTTGTGTTTTTACTTAGTAAACAAACGTTTAGTTTAAGTATTTGGGTACTACGTAACACTGTAATGTTATTGTATTGCTTACTTACTCGTAATTTTTATTTGTCCTACCAAAACCACCTTGGCAATTGCTCAAGAAAAATGAAAATATTTCATACCAAAAATATGCTTGCGTTTATTTTACATGCATTCGGCCTACGTTCAAATTAATATTATGTTGGACGTGAATCAGCATAAAAAATGAGAAAGGGCAGGCCTCATTGATTCGGACAGTTTGAGTGAACGCTACATGAAAAAAATAAACAAATGGATATACTGCCCGACGCTGAACTTTAGGCGGGAAAAGAGACTTTTATGATATTCTCCGATAAAGTTTACTTCTACCAAAAATGGAGCAGTTAAATAAATACCAGGTTCGTATTTGTGTGCTACATACCTCTGAAACCAAATCACCGTATACACTTTGCGGCTACTGACCTGTTTATAATAGTTTAGTCGGATAGTTCCCGGGAACTCAATCTATTTGATTTAGTGCCGCATAATCAAACGTCCAACGTTTAAGCGCTTAGTTACGGAGGACTAGTAACCAACCAGCTTGTCGCTAAGTACGTATCTACTCCATTGCTTTAGGTAATCAACTAAAGGTATTAAAAGCAGTGATAGCATAGTGGTGTGACCGTCAGACTGCCAAGGCATAGGTCGCGAACTCGAACCCAAGGCACGCACCTCAGACTTTTTGGATTCATGTGCGTATTGTATAATTATAATTTGCTTCAAAAACGGTGAAGAAAAACATCGTGAGAAACCGGCAAGCCTGAGAGATATTTCTCGACAACATGTGAAGCCAAGTCAGAGGCCCATAGGCGGCTTTAAGACTCTGACACCAGATTAGTCCCTAACCACACGAAATGAAGAAGACTAAAGGTAAACAAATCTTAAAATGATTTTTTTTTTTATAGAAGACACTTTTTGATGTGTAACGTCGTTCCTCTCACTTTCCTGCATCAAAATCTAAATAACCACATGGTGGGAGTGATTTCGTGAAAAGGGACGGAAGAGTGTAACAGGAAGCTGGGGAAGAGCGCGCTATTTGATTTGACCAATAAGCGCGCGCGGTGCTTGAGTTGGACGTGGTGCGTGAGATGCCAAACACACCCATTTTCCGAGTGATGAATATTGTTTATATCATTAATACGTCAGCCAGGATGTCAGATCTTACAAATCTTATGTAAGGCTCGCTCGTTTTTTTTGTTTAAAAATATGTTATAGTCAAATAAATGAATGAATGAATTAAATGTACCGACCCCAGTCTAGTTTAACCAGACCCGATAAATTTAATGAATCCCAAGATTGCAAATATTATATTTCAAAGTTATGCACACTATTCAACACAAATAATTAATAACATTAGATACCGACAAAAAATCTAAACGAATTATGTTTGGACTTTTTCAGCTACCCTGACTCACAAAAGGGCACTCACAACAACGAACAATTTTGGAACACTAACCACTGCACTGCACGTGGTAATATTAAAATTGACGCACGTAGGTACTATCGTTTAAACTTAGTCGATCAAATTATAAATACAGCATATAAGATGTATGGCTTTATAATGAGATCCACTCATGACTTCAAACAGACCTCTTCGGCAAATCCCTGAAAGATATGAAAAGATCTCATCAGACTAGCTTGCATTCGGCAGGCAGTTAGTCCCTCGTATGCACTTTAAAAACTCACTATTATTAAAATAATTCAGGGTACCTACTACACACCACACGATATAAACACGACAACAGTACACTTCATTTTAGCACCATTTACGTTTAAAACATTTTACATTTAAAATTTTAGATTTTTATGATAATTTCCTATATTATTTTGTATGCTCAACTTTATCATTTATTCTTAAACAACACTTCGTAGATGTAACTGCTTGAACACATTTTTTAAAGTTTATAATAATAATATAATATAAAATATTGGTCAGGCAGGGGCCATAGTCTTTCCATAGTTCTAGATAACCAGTTCACTTAGCCACCCAAACCCATAATCCAATACCTTTGTTTCCATATCTTGCAATAGTCCTGCACCAACCGGGGGTTGTCCTTGGGTGCACTAACATAGTGCGTACAGGGATAATCGTCGGGTGGTGCCTCATTTAATTAAACACGTCTAACGGGCCTCTGCGAGTTGGCTTCGGCCCCTCGTACGCCTTCCAAAGGTCCGGGACCCTAGGGTCCCGAGAAATGTCAAAGACGTAAAAAATATAATGATTCATAATAATAATAAAATATTTTGTAATCTCTTGTAAAGAGCCTAAAAAGACAGGTTCTCTAAACCTCAATGAATTATAACGTCACTAAATTGAAGAGTACAACTGTGATTTAGCATGACAACCGAAGTGACAGATATTACGTTTAGTCGGTTAACCATTTCGGTCGGAATTTGACAGCTCTCTCGTCACGTATTTTTCTTTGTTTACATTTAGCTAACTACCTAAACCAAGGAGTTTAAGCTGGCATGATAGGCATCAACAGATCAAAACTTCGTAGAATTAGCTGAAAATAAATGGAAATATGGAAGTGAGAAAATGCACTATCCCTAATTTGACGAATCGCTTGCTATTTTCAGCGGTGTGCGAAAACATTAAAGTAATGAAACAGTTTAAAATTTGCTTAGTAAAATGCTGGTTTCCAAATGCACTCTAATTTTCGCTTTTCGCTGCTCACGGCACGTGCATGACTGAGCCTGTGAAATTACTAAGTGAATTTTGTCGTAAGGATAACTTTAAACTAAGTGGAAATAGAATTAAGATTATTTTCAATTTACTGTGTGCCACGAGTTGAAATTAAATTTTCTAGTATAAAAAGTATTTATTTGTATTTTATAGAACGCAGCTACAACTCTGCCAAATGAATCTAAATGTTCGTTTTATCTTAAAAATGCAATACTTTTATCCAAAAAACTCAGAAGCCCCTAAAAATATCGCAACAAGCGCTTATGAAAATTAAAGTGTGAAACAAAATGAACAGATTTAATACTTATTTTACAAATACCTACTGTCGTATCATTTATCAGTCAATCAAAGAAACAGTAAAACAAAGCACTATTTTAGCTAGAAAATGTGTTAAGTGCAAAACTGTCAACTGTGTAAGTGTAAATGACAGTTGTGAGAAACGTTGAAACGTTTCTCGGCGGTGTGGTATATCTTACACAATGTGCCGTGTTGTATGACTGTAAGGGTCAATTTGCATCGATGTGGGCGCGTTCATTGAGGCGGCGGCCAGCCCGCCGGTTGGACGCGTCCCAGAGGGTCATGGCCACCCTGCTAGTCCGGGGATACCGCACGGTCTCCTGTGAGGCGGCGAGCCTCCTTGCGCGATTGCCGTCATGGGATCTGGAGGCAAAAGTCCTCGCGCACATCTGGGCGTAACTCCGCTGCCGCGAGACAGCGGACAGAGCTTCAGGATCTCATGGCATCATGGAGAGTGCGATTGGTGCAACCCAGTCCTGGGCACGCCACAATTACGGCGATAAGTCTCCTCTTTGAGGAGTGGCTAGAGAGGCGACACGGCGTCCTCACCTTCCGCCTGACACAGGTGCTCACCGGACACGGTTATTACGGGAGGTTCCTGTTTCGTATCAGGCGGAAAGAAACGCCCGGTTTTCATCACTGCGTGGACCGCCTGGAGGACACGGTTTAGCATACGGTGGAGGTCCTGCCCAGCTTGGACAGAGCATCGCCGTGTCCTCGTGGAGGCGATCGGTGGCGGGGATCTCTCGCGTCTGGCCCTGGTCCAGGCACCGAGAGGGCATGGGAGGCCGTCATCTCCTTCTGCGTGAGGGAAAGGCAAACTTCGCGCCTCCCTCACGCCCCTAGCCGCCGCAGGAGACGCCCTGGGCGTCAGGAATCACAGGCCGATTCCCGGCCACCGTAGGCGCGGGCTTGCGAACAGTGAGCAATGGGTAGCTCGCCGTCCGATAAGGACCAGGCCCGGGTCGACAGCGCGTTGTGCTCCATGCGCGCCTCGAAGAGATGTCAGCAACTGAAGGGGTCCGATAGGACCGATACCTGTCGGGATTGCGGGAAAGTCCGAAAGGGATACCGTGGCCCCTGGCAACGTACAGGCAACTGAAGGAACACGAGTGGGTTTTAGTCAGTAAGAGTGTGACACGCCCTCTACCCAGAGCGGGAGAAGATATGAGACAATTTCCGACCTAAAAAAAAAAGTCTCTATTTACATTGCCGCGGAACGGAATGTAACGCAATGTAAATTGAACCTAATTGTCTCGAACTCTCCTCAAACTTTTGAGATGCAATTTAATCTTCACCTTACAAAACTTGCTTTTTGTGTACTAACAAACAAGTTTAAGGTAAATATGGAAAATTATAAGCGTGTTTATCTCGATATGAAGCGCTTTCTAGATGCGCTGGATGGAAGTAAAACTTTCATGACGTCAAAGAATATTAAGGTTTAGCTGATAGATACACTTCGTGCTTAGTATTTCATGCTAAATATAAAAGTTTGATAGGTTGACCCACTCGTTCTCATCTAAGTTACTGCAATACTATTCTCTGAAAGCTGTATTTCATGTTTGTTTTTGACTCCGCAATGAAGACAATCTGTAGCTCACCGTGTATAATTTTTGGGGACCATACCAATTACCCATATTTGGGAGCGCGATTATTTGACAACAAAAACCAAGGACCGGCTTCATCTACCACCTACCTATAGTACATCATAAAAACCTAGAAACGTAAACAGAATACGATCGATACAATCCCGTGTTAACACACTCGAAATTATAGTTTTAATTATATCAAATTATGGTAGACTTGATGAAGAAATATCCACTTCTAAGTATACTGCGTGTTCTTATGTACACGCAGGCCCGTGTTCATCTTGAATATTTTGTGATATAATAAAGTGTTATTATCTCCTCTGCCAGGATTAGAACCCATTACATGAGACGTTTTAACATTTTCAATCTAGAGTTCATTTGGACACCTATACTATATTCCAGATTGTGATGTACCGTAAAGAAAATGAATACCTACCTATCACATAACTGACAAATGTCGTTACTATAAAACACTCACGAACATCGATTAACGTTTATGCACAATTTATCTTGGCACACTGGCTCTTGGTAGTTACTACTTGGTATACTGGCCAGAAACTGTTAATGTTGATGACTTCAATGTTATTATTGTATATTTTTACAGTCAAAGGTAATAATTAATTTAGGCGATAGCCTCGTTCATTTTTTCTGTGAACCCGAACGCGTCGTCGGCCTAATACCCAGTTTCTGAAATAATTACCTAAAATACCGTCAAAATCATGTCAAGCCTGCTTGCAGCTTTTCGGAAAGACATCTTAATGCGACAAAACATGGTAATAAATACTTTTTTTTAATTTGTAAGTAAATGGACTATTGGTCCTAGTATAAATACAAAAACATTATTACAAAACTCGACAAGGTAAAACACAAAAGGTACTGACACAATACTCAAAAGGCTCACTTTACGTCTGTATACAACAAGCTCTATCAAAATAGTTAGTAAACTAAACAGTGAATAGACGCTGACGTGTTGCGAACACGATTCATTATGCAAAGGAGCCATAATAACATTAGCTGAAAGTTATAGATGGGTTGAAAGTTATAACTACAAAGCGAAACTTAGGTATCGATTATTATAACATCGATACGGGATGGAGACATCACCCGTGTCAGTGCAAATACGCAACGTCTTTTTCATTACGAAGGTGCCTGTAAGAGTATTATCATAGGGATGGAAAGGACCTTATCAACGTTGGTCAACGGTAAGGTCAAGGTACCAACACAATAGTCTCGTCAACCCGTGTGGAAAATAATATGATGTCTGTAACCATATCTTTAGAGAACCCTATTACATAAATTAAGAGTTTCTTTGACCACCGCCTCTTATGATTGATTAATCGCAGGGTGGGACACAACGTGTGTCGATACTCTTGCGCCATCCCATCTTCCTGGCTCAGCGTGCTATGCTGTCGCTGCCCCTGTAGCTGCAGAAAACCTCACGCGGTGAAAGTATAATAACCTTATAGGTACCTATATTTTCGAGCCGTTTGGGGTTGAAACCTAGGGCCGTTAGGTCCGAGTGCTCATGTTTTGTTCAATGAAGTCTCCAAACGACTGATCGACACTTCCCGTGACCCAAGGGCTGGCTTTTACCTTGGTCAGTGGCTAAGCATTGCAATACAACGTGGCAATGCGGTCAGTCTCTTGGGTACACTACCAGTCGACAGTGATGCGGATGAATGTTTCGACGCTATATTTTAGTTTGTATTAAAAGGATTAGTTAGATTAAGATGTTATATTTTTATTTATGGAAGTAACGTAGTATTTTCCTTCTTATTTATTTCTATCAATTAACACTAAACTCATCGCAGAATACAACGTTTATTTTTGTTCCAATATTTACATGAAAAACATGCTCATAGGTACAATTGTATGAAGTAGGAATATGTCCATAATAACGTTAATTACTCATACGCACTAACGGTTGGCCGCCTAGGTGGTTCGTTTGAGCGGCCAGCCGCCTGACGTGGTTAGAATATCGGCTGACCGCCATGGCGACCAACCGCGATGTTGAACAGCGTCAAGAGGTTAGACCGCTCGAAGGCAGAGTGGGTACTGTCGGACAATAAAAAAAATGAACGCCGTCGAGGTAGCTTGTTTTATCTATTATTACTCCCGAAATCAACGAAAGAAAACAAAAAAATCCCATTGTCTCCATTTTAAATCTCTATTCTTATTTATGTTGCTCCTTCACAAATCCAAATAACTTCTCGTTGTTGAATTTCAACAGTAAATTTCTCTGTGTCGTAGTTCAAGGCTGCGCAACTCACGAACGCGAACCTGCAAACTCACCGGGCGGCTCACCGCAAACTAAACCGCCCATGAACCGACTAGTACGTAAAGACAAGACGCCGGCCGGCTAGCCAGGCAGCAGCCCTCCATTCAACCATAAGCGGTTGCATATTAAAATTAAAAAGCGGCTAGCCGCGCGGTTAACCGCGGCGTATGCGGCCTAACGGTCCCAGTTGAAATCAAGATAAATCCTCGCGAGAGAAGTGTCACAACACTCACTGACCTGCAAATGTTTTATATTACAAAACTAACTCCAACTTTCGTTTCATTTGTTAGTTAGTTAGTTTAGTTTTATTTATGAAGTATTATCACGCCGTCATGTTTGTGGCGTAGGTTCGAAACCTTTATTTATCTTCGCAAAGCTTACGTGGAAGCTTACGTATATATGAATACATCATAATATGTATACTATGTAGAATTAACCTTTGCAAGAACTTGCGCGAATCACTACATAGTTTAAAACAGGACCAACGGCTTAACATGCTCTCTGAGGCACGGGGGTATCACACCGCCAACTTCCATACTCTGGGCTGTTACTAAAAATTCCTCTTGGAAAAACCCAATGACACTTTGCCCGACCCGGAAATCGAACCCGGGACCAACATTCGCACACGAGTCCAACGGAGCGCCTGATCTCTCTCCGGTCGTATCGGATTGCCGTCCCATCGGACTATGAGAGTGAGTGAAGAGAGAGTGCACATGTGTATGCGCATACACTTGTGCACTACAATATCTCGCGCGCCGAAGTCTAGTCTCCGAAATGGTTCCCTATCCATTTGCATAAAATTTTAAGACCTAATATAAGTTAGCATAATGTTGTTTGGCATAATTATATTTTCGCATAATATAATTACGCATAACAGCTTACGCATAATTTTTTTAAGCATAATTTCTCTAACCATAATAATGATTAAGCATAATATTCTAAAGCATACATTTATTAAGCATAAAGTTAAAGCATGCAAGCAAGCATGCAGCATGCAAGCAAGCATGCAGCATTCAAGCGAGCATGCAACATGCAGCAGGCAGGGTTTCTGTCACGGCTCCGGCGCTGCGGGCCTCCGGCAGCCCCACGCGTGCTAATCGTCGCAGACGGCTTTCGCTCACCACCGCAGCTTCGGCTTGTTGGCCGGCTTCGCCGGCCAGCCTCAGCCACGGCGGCTCGCTCGCAGCCGCCTGCTCCTCAGCCCGCGGGCCGCCTCGCCCCTACGCGCCTACGCGATTTTAAATTACACTCTAGGGGTAGGACAAACAAGACTACGTGGAGTCGGTTTTGCAGCAATTCGGTTCTTAGGCCTACTAACGTTATGCGAATCAAATTTATGCCAAAACAAATTAGTCTTTAAGATGATTATGCCAACATAAAATGTATGCCTAAAAAAATTATGCCGAAGTATTATTATGCCAAAACAAATTGTGCCAAAATCGTTATGCCGAAGTATATTAGGGCAAAGAACATTATGCGAAAAGAAGGTATCCCCTCCGAAATATGGTCTGGGGGACTATCTATACGTATATATGTATATCCATATTCTTTCATATTATAAAACGAAGTCCCCCGCCGCGTCTGTCTGAACGCGATAAACTCAAAAACTCCCGAACAGATTTTAAATCGGTTTTAACCAATGGACGGAGTGATTCAAGAGAAAGGTTTTGGTGCATAATTTATTAAGGTTTTGTGTTAATTGGCTGAAATATGACGATTGTTCTTGAAGATGTTGGAATAAGTCATGCCGACCGGGAGCTTTACTGGCATGCGCCTCGTAAACCGTGAGATATAAATAAAATGTGCGTGTGTGTGTGTGAGTGTGTTCTACGGCATTGTACATCTTAAAAAGTTCAACAAAAAGTCCGCGAAGGTATATGTCTATCTTCTAAGGATGATAATAACTTTATCTTTCAGAATTCGATAAAAACTTCATTGTTATTTCCGAACCTATTTTGACCGGTATTATATTTATCCTTATCGAATAAAACTTGTTATTTAAATTGGCCATTTAATTTAAATAGGTCTTGGCGACCTATTTAAATTAAATGGCCAAATAATCATTAAAATTAATACTTTAAAAGATATCACAAATTCAAAATTACGCGTACAAAATAATTATAGTTGACGGCATCACGAGTCAATGACCTTTTCTTCGGCTATTAGGTATATAATCCCGGTAGTACGATCCTGTGGGATATTTTCTGACACCCACGAAGGCGACGACGCGGCAAAAGCTAGTGGAAGATAAAACTTAAACTTCTGAAGTATATTATTCTTAAGACTTAAAATAAATTGTCAACCGATAGCCTATTTTGGGAAACCAGAAACAGTTTTTGAAAAATAGTCCAATGACACGATCCCAGATTAAATGCCAAAATAATATTCAAGTATGTACAATTAGGTAATGAAAAGGAATAAATACCTACAATGGGTAAGTATAACTGAAAATTGAAAAGGCGTATATTTAAATCCCAGTCTGTTGAACCACATTGCTGTATTCAGTTGCGCAGCCTTGAACTTCGACACAGAAATTTATTGCTGAAATTCAACGACGAGAAACTATTTGGATTTGTGAAGGAGCAACTTGTAAGAATAGAGATTTAAAATGGAGACAAAGGAATTTTTGATTTTCTTTCGTTGTTTTCGGGAGATACATTCATAACACAAGCTACCTCGACGGCGTTCATTTTTTTACTGTCCGACAGTACCCACTCTGCCTTCGAGCGGTCTAACCGCTTGACGCTGTTCAACATCGCGGTTGGTCGCCATGGCGGTCAGCCGATATTCTAACCACGTCAGGCGGCTGGCCGCTCAAACGAACCACCTAGGCGGCCAACCGTTAGTGCGTATGAGTAATTAACGTTATTATGCACACATTCCTACTTCATACAATAGTATCTATGAGTAAGTTTTTCATGTAAATATTGGACCGAAAATAAACGTTGTATTCTGCGATTAGTTTAGTGTTAATTGATAGAAATAAATAAGAAGGAAAATACTACGTTACTTCCATAAATAAAAATATAACATCTTAATCTAACTAAACCTATTAATACAAACTAAAATATAGCGTCGAAAAATTCACCCGCGTCACTGTCGACTGGTAGTGTACCCAAGGAGACTGGCCGTATTGCCACGTTGTATGGCAATGCTTAGCCTCTGACCAAGGTAAAAGCCAGCCCTTGGGCCACGGGAAGAGTCAACCAGTCGTTTGGAGATTTCACTGAACAAGCCATGAGCACTCGGACCTCACGGCCCTAGGGTTTCAACCCCAAACGGCTTGAAAATATAGTTACCTATAAGGTTATTATACTTTCGCCGCTTGAGGTTTTCTGCAGCTGCAGTGACAGCACAGCACGCTGAGCCAGGATGATGGGATGGCGCAAGAGTATCGACACACGTTGTGTCCCACACTGCGATTATTCATAAGAGGCGGTGGTCAAAGAAACTCTTAATTTATGTAATAGGGTTCTCTAAAGATATGGTTACAGACATCATATTATTTTCCACACGGGTTGACGAGAATATTGTGTTGTTACGTTGACCTTACCGTTGACCAACGTTGATAAGGTCCTTTCCATCCCTATGATAATACAGCAGGCACCTTAGTAATGATAAAGACGTTGCGTATTTGCACTGACACGGGTGATGTCTCCATCCCGTATCGATGTTATAATAATCGATACCCAAGTTTCGCTTTTTGGTTATAATTTTCAACCCATCTATAACTTTCAGCTAATGTTATTATGGCTCCTTTGCATAATGAATCGTGTTCGCAACACGTCAGCGTCTATTCACTGTTTAGTTTACTAACTATTTTGATGGAGCTTGTTGTAAACAGACGTAAAGTGAGCCTTTAGAGTATTGTGTCAGTACCTTTTATGTTTAACTTTGTCGTGTTTTGTAATAATGTTTAATATCCTGTAATTGTGCTTATACTGGGACTAATAGTCCATTTACTTACCAAAAAAAAGTATTTATTACCATGTTTTGACGCAATAAGTTGTCTTTCTGAAGTTCGCAATAAGTTGTCTTTCTGAGTTTGACAGTATATTAGGTAATTATTTCAGAAACTGTGTGTTAGGTCGTGATCCGAGAGCCGGGAGGCGCCCTCAGTCGGCGCGACGACGCGTTCAGGTTCACAAAACAAATGACTCGTTCATTTGTTCTGTGAACTGTCCTATCGCCTAAATTAATTATTACCTTTGACTGTAAAAATATGCAATAATGACATTGAAGTTATCAAAATTATAGTTTCTGGCCAGTATATCAAGTAGTAACTACCAAGAGCCAGTGTGCCAAGATAAACTGTGCATAAACGTTAATCGATGTTCGTGAGTGTTTTATAGTAACGACATTTGTCAGTTATGTGATAGGTAGGTATTCATTTTCTTTACGGTATATCACAATCTGGAATATAGTATAGGTGTCCAAATGAACTCTAAATTGAAAATGTTAAAACGTCTCATGTAATGGGTTCTAATCCTGGCAGATGAGATAATAACACTTTATTATAGGTATCACAAAATATTCAAGATGAACACGAGCCTGCGTGTACTTATATACTTAGAAGTGGATATTTCTTCATCAAGTCTACCAAAATTTGATATAATTAAAACTATAATTTCGGGTATGCTAACAAGGGATTGTATCGATCGTATTCTGTTTTCGTTTCTAGGTTTTTATGATGTACTATAGGTAGATGGTAGATGAAGCCGGTCCTTGGTTTTTGTTGTCAAATAATCGCGCTCCCGAATATGGGTAATTGGTATGGTCCCCAAAAATTATACACGGTGAGCTACAGATTGTTCATAATTTATGGTTGTAAGGTGCGTTATCTTTAGGAGAATCTGTAATCGTGAAGTTAATGTTTGTTTATTATGGGAGTTTTATATTCATAATTTCAGGCGGAAGACTGCTGGACATAGGCCGCCCCCAAGCACCGCTACTTCGACCGATTCTGTGCCTCCCGCATCCAGCGGATTTCTGCGGCCTTTACAAGGCCATCGGTCCGTCTTGTGGGAGGCTTTCTAACGCTACGTCTTCCGGTACGCGGTTGCCACTCCAACCTTTCGGCCCCATCGGCCAACTGTTCTGCGAGCAATGTGCCCTGCCCATTGCCACTTAAGTTTGGCAATTCATCAGGCTATGTCGGTTACCTTGGTTCTCCTTCGGATCTCTTCATTTCTGATTTAGTGAAAGTAAATTTCATAATATCACCAGTAGGTAGGTAACATAAAAAAAGTAATAACTGAATTGGAAAAATACCGAAATTGTGTATTTAATAACGATCTCATTTCACAAATGTACTTAGGTGAAATATCGCAGTCAAAACTTTGCGTTCACTACGGATTCAAAAACAAACATTAAATACAGTTTTCAGAGAAGAGCATTGCAGTAACTTAGATGAGAACGAGTGAGTCAACCTATCAAACTTTTATATTTAGGATGAAATACTAAGCGCTAAGTGTACCTAACAGCTAAGGTTTATCTGGTAGGTACACTTAGCCTCCGCATCTGTGGGACATCGGATACGACTGGGTGCTGCGCGCCGACCTCCCTAGCGGCGTCAGCGTCGTTTGTTACGCTGACGACACGTTGATCCTGGCGCAGGGGAGGTCGCACCAGGCGGCGGCCACACGGGGTTGCGACAATCAAAGTCAAAGTCAAAGTCAAATAATTTATTTCAATTAGGCACAAAAAAGGCACTTTTGAACGTCAACATTTAAATAATAGTTGATTCTAGTTGCCCCTTCCAAAAGGTAGTTTTCGTATGGAGAAGAATGGGCAAGAAACTCCACCGTTACTCTTTTAAAATGTTTTCACAATATCTTGTATACATCAATTATATAATTATATGTGAAGACGATGCACCTAGAATAAGATTACTATACCACGTTAGGTAAAAATAATGAAAAATTAAGGAATGACAGATAAATTAATCATATGATAGATGCATGGTGCTCACATATTTACAAACATTGTAAAATTATACGATATTCCTAGCATTTTTACAAGTAATATAACTCAGTGTGTGAGTTCGAGTAATCACAGAATGTAAAACCAATATTAAAAAAAAAATATATATATATTATACAATTAAATTAGCAACCAGTTAGATTTTGTCTAGATTCTAAATTGTCCTATGGAGCAGGAACAGCATGTTTCCAAGCATTTTTATCTTGGATATAATCCTCTAATTTGTAATATGCTTGTTTGCAAAGTGTATTTTTTATATGAGTTTTAAATTTTCTTTCATTTAATTCTAATATATCACAAGGTATTCTGTTGTAACATTTAACACAGTACCCCATAAAAGATGTATGTACTTTAGATAGTCTGAAAAATGGTTGATTTATTTTATCTTTATTTCTAGTATTAAAATTATGTCTATCACTTATTTTGTTAAAAAGATGTAGATTTTTTCTCACATAAGTACATAATATTTTCATAAATTAATTGGCAAGGTACCGTCATAATATTAATCTTTTTAAATAGTTCCCTGAGAGATTCGCGACGACGTAGATTATAATTGACTCTGATAGCTCTCTTTTGTAAAATAAAGATAGATTCAATGTCAGCAGCCCAACCCCACAGTAAAATGCCATACGACATAATACTGTGGAAGTAACTAGAATAGACCAAACGCGCGGTTTCTACATCTGTTAACTGTCTTATCTTTCTAACAGCATAAGCGGCTGAACTTAGCCGCCCCGCGAGAGATGTTATATGGGGTCCCCATTGTAACTTCTCGTCTAGCGTGATTCCTAGGAAAACTGTTTGATTAATAAATTCCAGTTTTTCTCCATTCAATATGATGTCACATTTGCTACTTCTAACATTTGGTAATTTAAATCTAATGCATTTGTTTTTTTTTTATTTAGTACCAGATTATTTACCGTAAACCAATCTTGGACCTGAACAATAAAGCTATTCACGTCGTCAAGATTTTGTGACCGTCGGTTTATTTTAAAGATCAATGATGTGTCATCAGCAAATAACACCATCTTCGGTTGATTTTGAAATAATTGGGGTAAATCATTAATATAAACTAAAATGAGGAATGGACCCAATATCGAACCTTGAGGAACGCCCATTACCATTTCAGACCCTAATGAGTTTGTGCCGTTGACTTGAACTTTAACCTGTCTATCTTTCAGGTATGATCTAAGCAAATCAAGAGCTGTATTCCTAATCCCATAATGCTCCAGTTTCAGCAGAAGTGTCTCATGGTCTACGCAATCGAACGCCTTCGAGAGGTCGCAAAAGACTCCAATGGCATCTTGTGCTTCTTCCCAGGCGTTAAAAATGTTCTTTATTAGGGTGACACCGGCGTCAGTGGTACAACGCCCTTTGGTGAAACCGTACTGATGATCATGAAAGATGGAATTTTTATTAAAGTGACGTAACATTTGATTGAGTATCAACTTTTCAAACACCTTACTGAGAACTGGCAGAATTGACACAGGCCTCTAATTGTTGGGTTCCTTACTATCACCGGATTTGAACAAAGGAACTACTTTACTGTGTTTCATGAGATCCGGAAAGACTCCTTGGTCTACACTGGTATTAAATATGCAAGCTAAATAAGGCGCAATGGTTTTGATGATAGATCTACAGACTTTTACAGACATTCCCCATAGATCTTCTGTTGATTTAATTTTAAGATCTTTAAAAGCTTTTATGACAGCCTGGGGGTTTGTATGCTGAAACCTAAACTCCAAAGGGCATGCCTTTACATTATTTCTAAGTAAGGCAGCAGAAAGCGCGGGTGAGGAATTTAAAGCCTCAGTAGTTTTATGGGGAATATTAGCAAAAAAGTTTTCAAATTCCTGAGCTATTTCCACATCTGAGTTGATGGGGCCATGTGCAGTCTCTAAATTAAATTCAGTATTACGTTGTTTTTTCCTACCGGTTTCATTATTTATTATTTGCCAGGTAGTTTTTATTTTATCATCAGCTGATTTTATTTTATTGCTAATGTGAAGAGCTTTAGCCATTTTGCACACAATTTTAAAAGTTTTAGAATATTTTGCAACATACTGATGAAATCTTGTATTATTCATATGTTGCTTTAGGCCATAAAGGTCAAAAAGTTTTTCCCTGCTTTTACGAATACCTGGAGTCGCCCAATCACTAAATAAGAACTTTGTATAAATAGTTTTAGTCTTTAGTGGAAAAGTGTCAATAAATTGCTTGTTTAATAGTGAAAAGAACTCAGCGTAGAACTCATTTGGGTCACATATATTATTAAAACTCTGAATACATAATCTACTTACCAAAGCATTATTTAATTTCTCTAGATTTTTACATGTAATTGGCCTAAACCTTATTTGAATTTTTTGTAAAGGCACGTAGGAGCAAAATGTTATTGATTGTCCACTGTGATCAGATGGCAACTTATTTACAATTTTTTTATGTAAGTAATCACAATTACAGAAAATATTATCTATACAAGTGGCAGAAGAAGCTGTCACTCGGGTTGGTTCAATAAAAACATTTGACAAATCAAATGACTTGAAACAACTTAGTAGTCTGACAGTATTAGTTATTTTCTAATAGATTAATATTAAAATCACCACATATGATTATTGATTTACTACTAGCATTTAATTTCTTTAGCACATCTTCCATTACAGAATCAAACATAGATAGATTCTGGTAACTTGGAGGTCTTATACACATACTATAACATGCTTATCGAGCTCAACACAGGCCAATTCAATGGTGTGTTCAACAGAGAGTCCGATTATGTCTTTTCGTTCTTTCGATTGAATAGAATGTTTTACTAATATTAATGATCCGCCATGTATCATACGTTTTCGGCTGAAATGGCTAACTACACAATAATTTTCAAAGTTAATTGACATTACTTGATGATCTTTTAACCAATGTTCTGTAATACAAACAACATCAAACTTAGTATTTTCTAAAAACAATTCTATTTCCAGTAATTTGGAAGAGCAACCTTGAATATTTTGATTGAATAATTTTAAAGTATGTTGCCTCCCCTTTGGATTTTTATTATGTGTAATATTGCCAGAAGATACCATTTTATTATTCACTAATAATAATTGGATATTTGAAGGGGTAACTTCTGTTGTCTTACTAACTAGTTTAAAAAGTTATCCGGAGTGACCTCCACAACTACAATGGAAGAGTCTAGAAAGTCTGTATGAATTCTCGCAGGAAGAGAATACCCTATCTGGCTGGTAGTGGCCTCCAAAGATGTTGGTATTATAGGTGGATTCTCCTTCGTACAACATGATGACTTATAATTAATCACTATGTTGTTAGTATAACTAGACAACACACACTCGTCACTAACACTACAATTTGTTATATTAGCTATAACCTCATTAATATTATATGCTATTAAATCGTGGACAGAATCCGGCAATTGGGACTCGAGGCGGCCCTGCACAAGTCCGAGGCCATGTGTTTTCATGGTCCTCGGAACGCGCCACCGTCGGGTTCCCAAATAACGGTAGGAGGAGTTCACATCGGTATCGAGTCGACGATGAAGTACCTAGGACTCGTCCTTGACAGCCGGTGGAACTTCGTGGAGCACTTCCGACGTTTATCTCCCAGACTGGAGCGGGCCGGGGCTGCTTTGAAGCGGCTCCTGCCCAATCTAGGGGGTCGTGCGGTCCATGGCCCTTTACGGGGCACCGGTTTGGGCGCGTACATTGAGGCGGCGGCCAGCTCGCCGGTTGAACGCGTCCCAGAGGGTCATGGCCACCCGGCTGGACCGGGGATACCGCACGGTCTCCGGTGAGGCGGCGAACCTCCTTGCCGGATTACCGCTATGGGATCTGGAGGCAAAAGTCCTCGCGCACATCTGGGAGTGGCGCGAGGAGTCGAAACGCCGGGGCGTAACACCGTTTCCGCGAGAAATCGCGGCACAGCGGACAGAGCTCCGGCGGGATCTCATGACGTCATGGAGAGTGCGATTGTTGCAACCCAGTGCTGGGCACGCCACTATTGCGGCGATAAGTCCCCTCTTTGAGGAGTGGCTAGAGAGGCGCCACGGCGTCCTCACCTTCCGCCTGACGCAGGTCCTCACCGGACATGGTTGTTTCGGGAGGTTCCTGTTTCGTATCAGGCGGGAGGAAACGCCCGGGTGTCATCACTGCGTGGATCGCCCGGAGGACACGGTGGAGCATACGGTGTAGGTCTGCCTGGCTTGGGCAGTGCATCGCCGTGTCTCGATCGGTGGCGGGGATCTCTCGCGTCCGGCCCTGGTCCAGGCCATGGTACGGAGCGAGAGGGCATGGGAGGCCGTCACCTCCTTCTGCGAAGCAGTAATGCTCGCGAAGGAAGAGGCAAAACGCGTGAGGGAGAGGCAAATTTCGCGCCCTCACGCCCCTAGCCGCCGCAGGAGACGCCCTGGGCGTCGGGAATCGCAGGCCGATTCCCGGCCACCGTAGGCGCGGGCTTGCGGACGGTGAGCAATGGGTAGCTCACCGTCCGATAAGGACCAGGCCCGGGTCAACGGCGCGTTGTGTTCCACGCGCGCCTCAAAGAGATGTCAGCAAGTGAAGGGGTCCGACAGGACCGATGCCTGCCGGGGTTGCGGGAAAGTCCGAAAGGGATACCGTGGCCCCTGGCAACGTACAGGCAACGGAAGGAACACGGGTGGGTTTTAGTCAGTAAGAGTCTGACACGCCCCCTCCCGCTCCACCCAGAGCGGGAGAAGTTATTTGATAATTTCCCATCCAAAAAAGAAAAAGGTACACTTAGCCTTAATATCCTTTGACGTCACGAAACTTTTAATTCCATCCTGCGCATCTAGAAAGCGCTTCATATCGAGATAGCCACGCTTGTAATTTTCCCATATTTACCTGAAACTTGTTTAAATAGCTTTTGCTAGTGATCACAAACTTTTTTTTTTGTGTGTTTTTGTACGTACATTATACAGAAACATATGACTTTTAACTTACTTTTATTAATATTATATAACGGCAATCATTTATATATATATTGCCGCACATTTGATTGGTGACCTGAAATAATCTTTTTTGTCGGCCGTAATATCGTAAAAACGTTGGAAATTATTGAATTTTGCTCAAAACATCTCGGGGTTATGTGAATAGAACGTACTATAAACTTTATTCGGTTATAATAAAAAAGAATAGAATACAAATCGATTGGATTAGATTGATCATATCGGTTTTTATATTTCAATAGTATTAAAATTTAATAGCAGGTGTTATTTTTCACAATGTTATTTTTTTTTGCCTCGCTTTGTCATTTTGGAAAATATGTAACAATGCAATATATTATGCGTCTCCTTTGTTGTTCCTTAAATAACATAATACATAGTTCAAGTATCATCGGATGCGAGGTACTCGTATAGGTAAACAGGACGTTCTCCCGAAATTGGGGACTTAAGGCAACCCTATTTATGAGCGTCCCATTAGGAAGTGACCTAAATCCGTTGCTGTCAACATTTCTCATGTTTCACCGCCCACTTTCATGTATGTAAATTAACTTAACGTCATATTATGTTGTCGTACTCGTAAGTGAGGACTTTTTATTTATTGGTGAATTTATCGACGTTTAATTATGACTTCAATTACACAATTTGTAAAAAAATCCCTGCGAAACAAGCGAATTGTATAGCCGGCCTCGTAATTGCGTATCATTCTGAGGTTGAATGTTACTTGCACGTCATAAAACGACAAGCGAGTTACCTAATTGCCTAACGTACTAACAATTACAATGCTTTTCATTACGACACTGCGACATCATTAATTGCGTCATTTACGTTGTCGAGCAGACGAATTTTTCAAACATATGAAGAAATGGATTAGTAATTTGTTTCAAAATCTTTCGGATTGTGAAGTACGTGTGCAATAGGGGTGAAGGTCTATCTATTATCTATGTGACAGGTAGGTTTTCAACCTTCGGTTTCAATTTAGTACTGAGAATTGTTGTCAAAACTGGTAATGCAATACGATTATTATACGACGCAATACCCTTTAGGCGCAATTGGTCCAATTCGCGATTGGTCCAATTCGCGGTTGGTCTAATTCGCGGTTGGTCACGACTATTATACATGTTTAAGTTTGTAATTGATAAGGGGTCGTCCATAATCATAGTGGCAATATTATAAACTAGCTGTTGCCTGTCTTTATCCAGGTCGTGGTCTACCCATGTGCCAAATTTCATCGAAATTCGTTCAGCCGTTTTAAAGTGAATGCGTAATAAACAAACAAACTCACTTTCGCATTATTTTATAATATTAGTTAGAATTTGGATAGCTTGGATTGGATTATGTTTTATTCGTTTCGAATTTAAAGACTAGGGTTGCCTCAAAATGGTTGATTTAAATCAGTTTTATGTAGCTGTGGAATGAGCTACGACATGGATGGAAATTTCGATTGAATTAAAAAGTCTTCTTCCGCAACTTGGAATTTTCTAGGTTTCTTTTAAACAAAGATGACTGAGTGAACAAGCGCGGCTCCAGGCGGGCGGAATTACTTTTTATTTTGACATTTGTTCATTCTACACTATTTTTTCTAGTTTAGGAGAGGTTAGGAAAAATTGTGTATTACTAAACTTCTACGACAAGTGTCTCAGTAATTTTTTGGAGATATACCGACAGTTCCAAAAGACTAGGTACATGAGATCACTTAAAAAAATTGCTGCACCTTATTTTATAACAAAAGAACGAAGTAGGTAATTCAAACGAAAACGTTATACAAATATAAATTAAACTTAACAATTGAACGGTATTCTCAACCGAATTTACTATTCCAGTACCAGGAAATACACTTCATGGAGACAACATTGCAGCAGTTGATTGAGCCTTTATAATTCAGATCTAGTATAGCAATTACTAATGGTTAGATTCCAATTTAACAATCTGCTCGCGCCTTGCACTGACGCATTGGCACTGCCTAGATAACGTAGCTACGTTCATCTGTGTTAACCAAGCTACAGTGATAATGAATTTTGTTGAACTGTCAAAATTAAACAGAGTTTGTTTTCATATATAGATACTATGTATGAAAACATTTTACGCAATTATATAGCTGGCCTTTCTCATGAGAACCATTTTGGCATACTTAATTTTTTGGCTTAGCTATAAAATTGAATAAAATTGACCAATTGACCAATTCATATTTTATTTCTTTTCTTTTTATATTCTTATTTTTTTGAATGCTCCTTGACTCTGTTTCATTTAAGGATCATAATTTCATTGCAATGCATGAAAAAATCTGGACAGCAGGATGTGTGTGAGTGACACAAAAAAAAAAACAAATTTATATTGGACTACAATTGTATTTTTTTAAATTCTGGTTATCTAATTCAAAAGCTGAATGGTGCTAATCCATGCGTCATGTTCCTGAACGGGCGCCATCAGTAGGGACTGGTCATCTCTTAGCTGCCACGGCGATTTTAATTTAATTTAATGTTTGAATTAGTTTTTATTTCTAACGGACGCTTTTAATGTTTTGCATCGTTCTCACATGTATAACCTCAACTTGAATGATGTAATCAATATTATGTAACCATATTTTGCTTTAAAAGAGTGTCCGTGAAGTTTCTTGCCTGTTCTTCTCCATAGGTACCTACTACGCTTTGGAATGGGCGACTAACTTCATATTTCTAACTGACCGACCCCTTGACAATTCAAAAGTGCCTGTAATTGATTTATTTGAAATAAATGCTTTA
This sequence comes from Xanthia icteritia, assembly GCA_949128155.2. NCBI lineage: Eukaryota > Metazoa > Arthropoda > Insecta > Lepidoptera > Noctuidae > Xanthia > Xanthia icteritia. The sequence continues at coordinate 12,943,678 of OX421930.2, forward strand.
AGTTTGAGTTAAGTCAACTCAGTTTCATGTAAGGATCTTTAGAGGCATGAGGAATAGGGTGTAAAGTTCACTCATCCTTTATAGAAAAGGGAGGATCCTCCGACCAGACGGGAGTCGAGTCTGGCGGGCAACTGCCCAACGATTGATATCGGATAGTCATATACACACATCAAAAGTGTCTAGGGATCAAGTACGTTTTGGAGTATCGCCGCAATTGAGGATTATTATTTTAACTTTTATGGATCGTTATTAATTTTTTTTTAGTGAATTTCACTATTTGAATAAAGAATTGTCTTTAAATTTGGATTAAAAATAGAAAATCTACTGTCAATCAAGATTCCTATAAAAGTGTGTATTAGCGTTTTTACAAAACCATTACAATTTCTGCATCGGAACTGAAAAAAGATTGCATCGATATGGAGCGACGACACCATTTGACACGATAAGAGATGATGAGAGCCGTCGGAATGTTGTAAGCTGGTTCCAGGCAACGTACTGCGGGTGTTGCTCTTGGCACTACACAGAGCGTCATAAGCCGCCTCTGGACACGCTATCGTATAACGGACAGCGTGGCCGAGCGACATGGAGACCGATGTCGCATCACCACTCGCAGACAGGACCGGTACATCCAAAATACTGCTCAACGGAATCATACCATGACCGCCATGATGTTGGCTACTAGACTCCACAGCTCTTGAGGCTTGCTGATAAGTGACTAAACCATCCGAAATCGTTTACGTGAAGTGGGTCTGCGTTCCCGAAGGCCGCTGAGAGTTCCACCTATAGCAATGGGCTCGCGAACACAGAGATTGGGAGGAAGAAGGACTTGTATTTGCTTTTCCGATGAATCTCGTTTCGATATGAGGCCGGATACAAGACGTACTCCAGTTTGGAGGACCTCTGGACGTCAAGAGCGTTTGAAATTTTGTCAGGAAGTTCATTCGTATTGAGGGGGGATAATAATGGTTTGGGCCGGTATTTGGATCGGTGGAAGAATCGATCTCATTTGGATCAGGGGCAACCTTAATGCTCAGATTTATGCGGAGAGGATTATATCAGACGTCATCATCCCTTTGCGAAGCCGGTTGGGTGATTCGTTTCGACTAATGCACGACAGTGCACGTCCACACACGACTAGAGTCGTAACACCCACTCTTGCCGATGCTCGCATCAACGATCTGCCGTGGCCTGCTCAATTGCCAGACCTCGACCCAATTGAGCACGCATAGGATATGCTCCAAAGAAGAGCTCTGCTGAGTATGGATGCCGTGCATTCCCCACAACAACTTTTTGACTCGTTAGAAAGAACGTGGGCAGCCATTCCTCAAAGTGATTTTGATAAACTGATTTTAAGCATGCCAAATCGCTGTGCCTTTGTGCTTACGATAAATATTTAAAAAATCCTCATTTTTGCCTTTTTTGCCATTTAATTGACGATATTAACTTCGTTTAATTTCCCACACCATTATGTGGATCGCCCAGATGACACGGTGGAGCATACGGTGGAGTTCTCCCTGGCTTGGGCGGGGCACTGTGTCTTTGTGGAGGCGATCGGCGGCGGTGATCTCTCGCGTCCAGCCTTGGTCCAGGCCATGGTACGGAGCGAGAGGGCATGGGAAGCCATCACTTCCTTCTTCGAAGCAGTAATGCTCGCGACGGAGGAGGCGGAACGCGTGAGGGAGAGGCAAATTTCGCGCCCTCACGTCCCTAGCCACCACAGGAGACGCTCTGGGCGTCGGGAATCCCAAGCCGATTCCCGGCCACCGTAGGCGCGAGCCTGCAGACTGTGAGCAATGGGTAGCTCGCCGTCTGGTAAGGACTAGGCCCGGGTCGACAGCGTGTTGTGTTCCACGCGCGCCTAAAAGACATGTCAGCACAACTGACGGGGTCTTCTAGGCGGCTCTAGAGGACCCCGCGACCCCGGCAGGCATGCCGATGCCTGCTGGGGTAAATGCCTGCCTGGGGGGGTGATAGTCTGAAAGGGATACCCTGGCCCCTGGCAACATACAGGCAACTGAAGGAATACGGGTGGGTTTTAGTCAGTAAGAGCCTGATACGCCTTCCCGGTCCACCTAGAGCGGGAGAAGATATTTGATAATTTCAAAAAAAAAAAACTTCTTTTCTTTCTTTTCTTATTTTGTACAAAATATTAGGATAAGTTGTTAACTTAAACATAGGAATTCAAGTACGAAACCAGTCTGGAATACTAGATTTGCTAAATATTAATTGGATAATATTAGGTTTCCGTACCCAAAGGGTGAAACGGGACCCTATTACTAAAACTCCGCTGTCCGTCTGTCACCAGGCTGTATCTCATGAACCGTGATAGTAAGACAGTTGAAATTTTCACAGATGATGTATTTCTGTTGCCGCTATAACAACAAATACTAAAAACAGAATAAAATAAATAGTTAAGGGGGTCTCCCATACAAGCCGTTTTTATTGATAATTGTACGGAACCCTTCGTGCGCGAGTCCGACTCGCACTTGGCCGGTTTTTTATAGTTAAAAATCTACTTGATCCCTAGACACTTTTGATGTGTTCGCGCGGTAAACTCTAATTGCGCGATGCAGGATTTATGTGACGTCAGGTCTTTGATATCATGTGGCGATGTAGATGTTGTTTTATGAAATGATCATTTCATAAAACTAATATTATCAATCTAAATAGGTACGTTTTTTCATTTATTTTGTTGCAATTAGGCGTAAGTATGAAACTCTTTTTAAAATTTGAACATCTACCGCTTATTACAAATTATCTAATCTATTCTTGATACCCAACATACCTGAACCCATAAAATAATGAAAATTGGTTATCGCCTAACCACAAAAAAAAAAGTTTTTGTTAAAAAGCTTTTAAGCTGAGACTTGCAAGAAGTTGTATGGAAAAGCGCAGAAAAGCAGACAAGATCTTACACAGGTGCAACGTTGGATATAACTCCAAGATGTGGCAATTAGAACATTACGTAATTGGCGCACACGTCATTTATAAATTTCTAAGACCGCTTGTAAATTACGGCTTAAGTTGTTATGTATTTCTTTTCTGGCGTGTAACATCTTTCCTATCGCTTTCCTGCAATCTAAATCTAAATCTAAATAATCTAATCTGTGGGAATGATTTGTGAATTATCAGTACCTCAATAGCAAATATGAGAGAATTGACTGTGTGGTCACCAACCTTTACGAATAAATAACCCTTCCTTTTGGCTTTGCCATAGTCGGATAAAAAATGTAAAACGTTGCGTTACAAATCAAAACAAAGAGCCACGATCCATCAGAGGTTATTAACCGTTATTTCATAAAGTGTTTACCTCAATGTAAATAAACAAGAGGTTAAAGCGACATCGGCTAGTGGCAAAAAATAAGTTAAAGTTTCCACATTATTCCTGTGAGGTGGCAAGAAGTGTGGAAGTTTGCGGAGGATGTTTAAATTGTCGCTCGGCTACACGAAACTGTTGGCAGACTGTAGCGCCATCTGTGGCCCGCAACCAGAGTAATGCCCCATTGAAAGGTTCACTGATTTGTTTTGTAAAAGCTAGCCACCCGTGGCACAACACTAAGCTAAGTAAGATAGTGCCACACTCGCTCACGTAACTTGGTCTGCAATGTACTGAGTGCCAATTTGACGTCAAAGGTCTTGAGGTATCAAAACCAGAAATTTTGGATATATTACCATGTATGTAAGGTACTATAGAGCTTATTCCACAGTGTGATCGACACGGACTATTATGTTGTCACGTGCAATACTGTACAAGCTTGATACTGTTGCTTGCCATCAAAATGGAAATCCCTCTTTAGCTTTGACCTTTACGGTTTTCTTGGCAAAATTACAATAAGAATATTATTTTGTGCGGAAGACTACACTGTTATCAACATGTTTGTGTTATCACTTAATTGCATACACATAATAAACAAAAGGACAATAATAGAGGAAAATATTTAGTAGTTACCAAGATACTGATTACATTATATGTATAGTAATAGTGATTATTATTTACAAACAAGCTGCTGGTAGACCTATGATATGATAGGTTTATGAAGAGACGAAAACATAACACCTTGTTTATGTGTTGTGTGTAGGTATTAGGTACCTATGTTTTGTTACTTAATTATGTGAATGTTTGTCAGCATCCATTTGTGTCCAGATAACAATACATTCCTACCATGACAGATCCTCCTCAGGTGTGGTGATTATGATATTATCACGCTTAGTTGGTTCATTGTAGCCCACATTGTGTGCATTGTGTTGTAGCGGTCTACAATAGCGTCCACAGATCTTGATAGACAGTGTAAACACAAGGATTATGAACGTACAAATAGTTGTCAGCTAGTAAAAACCTCGAAAACCGTTTCCTAAAACATTTACCTCCAAAACAGAAACGTTAGAACCGAATTGGAACGTAATAAAAATAAAACCAAAAATGTTTTCAATGTAAAAGTAACTTATTGGAAATACTCAATGGCTACAGTTGGAGTGGTTTGGAGTCAGGTTACGGACGGAGTCTAAAATTTAAACAAAGTTTGTTCCGATCTCTGGACATGGTTGGCCACTCGACGGCCAAGGCCACATTAGAGCGCGACGCGACCTGTGATATACTGTATATCGCAATGTACAGAGTTTTTTTAATTGATAGGCGAAGCCTTACAGACGTGATGGCAGACCTGTATAAACGATTGAAACAAATAAATTAATATTCACGTGTATGGCTACTATGTACAGTCACGTCACACGTGCATAAGTGTATTACAATGGACAGCTCGGCAATAATATTTGATTTCATGGTTCATCCATTAATATCTATAGTCAAGATGACGGCAAACATATGTGATGGCAGCACAAATATATGACAACGAAGGGTCACCAAAATTATATGACAATCCAAAATATACGATACTATATCCACTTAAAAAAGATGTGTCACCTCTTAGCATGCTATAATATCGAACATGTCTTTATAAATCGTTATAAATATCTACCTTCTCAGCTAAGTTCAGAAGAATGTGATACCTCGTTGTGATAAAAAATATCTGACATGACTTTGGCAACATAATTTTTCGAGTTTTCTTCTATATCGTACTTAGAGCCAGTCATATTGCAAAAAAACGTGGCATACCACTGGCAGCATAAATATCTGACGGTAATGTTTGAAGGTAGAAATGTCAATAATAAGCGCGATTTTTTTTTCTTTTTGCAACTGATCTGTTGTTTACTATTCTTTAAGATGGGTAATTGATATTGGCAGAATAGTCGACATCGGCTCATTTCATCACATGTCACGTTTCGTCACATCTTTTTGAAGCCGATGCAGCATCCTATATTTAGGCTCGTCAGAGAGTTTTGGTGTTCCTTCGATGTCACATATTTGTGCTGCCACTTGTGCAAGGTGCCTTCTACAAATGATAACATAGGTATATTATATCTGCCGTCATCTTGCGACAGATACTATTGGATGAATCGTTAAATCAGATATTATTTCCGAGCTGTCTAAAGTAATTTATTTATGCTCATGACTGTACGCTCAATATAACCAGAAATATTAGTGTTTTCATGCGATTGGAACAACATTAATGTAAACACGGAATCGGCTTCATCGACTCATCGGCGAAATGAAAGCGATTTTTCCGCGTAGGGCCGCGGTAGGGAGTCACGTCGCGAATCGCTGCCTAATGTAACCTGAGCCTAACGGTAAGCTACAGTTGCACCAGCTTGCAAATTACACCAATAAATTGATCGGTGAACTCTTCTAACGGTCAAATAATCCGCGTATTTTTATTCACTGCAATGGAAACATCGTTTTTATATTCTCGCAGTTTTACTGATTGATTGATTGACATGTTTAATAAACTGTTGTGTGCAGGCTGTTGTTTTGTTTTGTCAACTATTAACTGGTTATTTTAACGGGGTTAACAACTTTTCCTACTCAAACATGGTTTAGATTAGAGAGTAAAACACGTTTGCGTCATCTGATCAGTTGATTACTTTTGTGTGGAAAGCCGATATTTTTTTTTGGGAATCTCGTATACGTTCCTTAGGGAAAATTGTTCAGTATCGTGAGTAGAATCAGCCCTTAGACAGGTACAGATAATTATATCAAGAGCCTGATTAGGCTGTATACACCTATACAGCCTATCCCACACAGTATACCCACACAGAATAATGCCGCGCGCACTTGGCCTGCAGACGGTGAGCAATGGGTAGCTCGCCGTTCGATAAGGACCAAGCTCGAGTCGACGGCGCGTTGTGTTCCACGCGCGCCTCAAAGACATGTCAGCACAACTGACGGGGTCCTCTAGGGTGGATGCCTACCGGGATCGCAGGAAAGTCCGAAAGGGGTACCGTGGCCCCTGGCAACATACAGGCAACTGAAGGAACACAGGTGGGGTTTTAGTTAGTAAGAGTCTGACACGCCTTCCCGCTCCGCTCAGAGCGGGAGAAGTTATTTGATAATATCCCATCAAAAAAAAAAAAGGGGCGCGCGTTTTGGATGCGTTTTCGTACGAATTTCACTCATGCGTACACGTACGACCATGGTCGTACGAATGCGCACACTGGATACGTTTTTCTCCGCATTGAATGCACGGAAAATCCCAACAAGTTGGGATTGTTTTCGGACGTCGGAACTATACGCACGTATACGTACGACTAAGTCGCACCCAGTCTGCGCACTCACTTTGTACTTGGGAGGTCGGGATCGTTCTTGCGCGTTCGTACGTGTACGCACGAGTGAAAATCGTACGAAAACGCATCGAAAGTGCGCGCAGCTTAAGTTTCTTGGCCATTGCAGCAGTATTATATTACAAACTGCACGAACAAAATGATCGACAACTGTTAATTTATTTATCTGTGAGTTTTATTCAGTGCTTCACTGAACATCGACGTTTCAAATTCTCATTGTGAGTGTTAATTGATGGGCAGTTCTAATTAACGCCCGCGTATCCAGTCGCGATGATTTCGAATAAAACTCCGATAGGATGTTGTGATGAAACTTTATTCCCGTTTTAACTAAAGACTCTTCTTCTTTTCTCATGGTTAGTAATTTACCTGGTGTCAGAGTTTTAAAGCCTCCCATGGGCCTCTGAAAGTTCGCAAACAAATAAACAAACGCATTACCGAATAGTAGGTTTAAAATGAAAAAATAACTACATATTTTATTTCACATAATTCTACAAGGGCACTTATGAAACATCATAAGCTAGGTGCACGGTTCCAAATGGCTGTTTCCTATGGAGAAGAGCTGCAAGAAACACAACGGTTACCTACTCTTTTAAAAATAATTGGCTTTTATAATGTTTTAAAATTACACTGTTAATAGATTTGGAAAGACAGTATAGGACTGTCAACAAGTACCAGAGTTTGTCAGTTACTCAAGAAACGTTAAAGGTAGTAGCTATCTACTACCTTTAACGTTTTATCATGAATCGTTCCAGTCAATTGCAGGGGCTTGCAAAATAAATTACACTCTGTTAACAAATTGATCGTCGCACCACAGAAACTTATCTACCCAATTTAAGTTAATGCCTAACACTCTGATTATTTATATCTTTAGAGTGTCGCGCTGCAAAAGAACTAAAACAAACAGGCCAACTTTGTTATGCTGGTGTGACAGGCACGGCTTACTCTCGCGCCACGTCATTGTGCTGTCAGTGTGCTTTTCTAGTGTCCGTGCATTTAGCGGCCAACAATTGGACGCTATTTTTATTCGACGAGCTCACAGTTTTGACTCCAGACATATTTATATCTTTGGCCTAACGGATACTCTTTGTTTTATCCAGTACTTTGATAAACATCTATTTTTAGTAGGTTGGCGCCTGAATATTTTCTGTAATATCTGATCAAATAACGAGGGTTTTCATGAAACTTCACGCTCCCAGTTGGCACCACTTTGACAAGAAGTCTTCCATTTCTACAATGAATATAAAATATATGATAACGTTCATCGTTTGTTTCATTCATTCGTTCATCATTCAGTCACGGCTAAACAGAATGTAGCCGCTTTGACACTTTTGACTGTTGCCCGGACCTGATCTGACATCAGAGTGCTGCCACCTAGTGAACGTCATTTCAGAAAACCCTCATTTGCGAGTCCCCAAATTGGTGAACAAATAAATGGACATGATATATCTATGGAGAGACCGAAAACTCTAAAAGTTATTATATTGTAATCAATATCGATGGTCAATTCATCATAATGTTACTTAAATTAAATCAAAATTGATTTCATACAATACGGATTACAAATTATTCCCAGGGCAATGATTTGCAATTCATTAGCTCCATTTAGAAAAGCTCTGAAGCGCTTCACCATTTTGTATTGACAATGACATCAAGCTTATCAAATCGTTCATTCTGATTGCCGTGACTGGCCTTATCCGCTGACCTGCGGAGTAATTAGGTAACACACTTACAATCGCAATGCCTTTTATTTTGACCGTTCAACAATATCCATTGCGTTATTTACGTTGGTGAGCAGATAATTTTTTCAAACATATGTAGCCATGGATTAGCAATGTCCTTCAAAATCTTTAGGATCGTGTATAAAAGTGTTTTACGCAATTAGGGCGCTGCTTCATACCGCAATAAATTGTAAAGCCATCGAAGCCAGGACTCGCTCAACGTCCGGGAGTTATTAGGAAATTCTCAGTTGCGGCCGGTGTGGAACTGTTGCCGAATCGCTCGATATATGGATTCGATAATAAACTCACCCACTGAACCTTGTTAGCTAATTACCTAATAGTAGTGATGGGGATTCGCAATATTTGGATTAGCTTACAAAAGGAGAAAATGTTTCCAAGAACTGTGTCAAAAGTGCTGTAAAATATACTTATAGTCTATTCCAAAAGTATCTGATAAGTTGACAAACTCTCAGTTCATTGCGTTGTTTACGTTGTTGAGCAAACGAATTTTTCAAACCTGAATGGATTAGCAAGGTCCTTCAAAATTCTCGGATTGTGATTGAAAGTGTGTTACGAAATTAGGGTGCTCGTTCAATTTTTACGCAATCACTCACTCAGGGGAATTAGTATTTAGATGATTTCAGCTTTATATCTCAACACTTTTTCTGACGATTATTGTTTGAATAACATTATTAATACCTATGTAATTGAAAAAAATAAGTTTAAATTACGTTGCGCCTAATTCAAATCTGAATGTGCATTCTACTGTAGGACGTTATTTACTAATGGAAAAACACAACACAAAGGCTTGTTGGCTACCGAAATTAACTAAAACAAAACGAAACGAAATGTAAACAATACGCGGCCGCGATTTTTACAGCGCAGGCAGACTGACTATAAATAATTAAACATTTCGACACGAAATAATGTCAAATGTTTAAACGTAAGATCGTATGCCATCGTTGGTCCATAGAGTAAACATTCGTACATGTTTCACCATCCTAAACACAGATTATTAATACAAATATCGGTAGAAACGCAAGTCGCACCCGATCGAACTGAACTAGTCTGACTGTCTGTTCCGACAGACAAGAGGCAGTTCGAAATTATTTTTCGTGGTGCAAACTTTAAATATAAGTTGGTTATTATTAAATAAATAAACAAATTGGTATCCACAAGTACATTTCTCGAACCATTTGTTTAGTTTTTCATCAGATACTTTTGAAACGCACCATACATTTCTTATTGAATACCTAAGAGCCGGTAGACATGATGCGTTGCGGCGGCAACGGCGGCGCGGCGGCGCGGGCGCCTAAGCTGTGCTGCTGCCGCTGCGGTTTCCTACATAAATATCTATGGTACGTTACATCGTGCGTTCTTGGCGCCGCGTCGCAAACATAACGAGACAAGGCGGGAAATCCCGTGTAAACGCTAGCTGGTTTCGTATTTTTGATCGGAGTATAAATATGAGTACCAGCGAAGAAAATATTGACATGCCGTAGCAACGTTGCAACGGGCACTACCCATGTGGCCGCCAATGCGGTGAGAGCTTTGCGGCGCCGCAAATCATCGCGTGGACATTCTCTGATTCATTTCCTCAGCGCAAAAATAAACAAGGTGTAAAGAATAAAATTCGTAAATGGATTTCGAAAAATTTTCACCTTTAACTTAGTTCAAAGTCGAAGTCGAGTTTGTACAAGGTGTTATTAAATTGGAGCAAACTTTTTGTCTTGACGTGCAACGTCATTAGCGCATCAGTACCTCTACCATCAGCTGTCATCGAAAACTAACACGCGTTAAACCTGCTAGCGTATTAACGTGAATCAAATAGATTTCGATGATGTCAAAACTCGCTAGCGTGTCCGTAAATGATTTATATGAAAAAAAAAAAATTGTACAGCGCCCCTATCGGTCAGAGAAAGAATTAAAATTCGTACCAAGAGCACTATAGATTTCGGTAGGTAAGAAACCTAACGTAATCTATTCGATAATTTACTAACGTTTTTAATTATATACGTTTTTGAGTATATTAAAATCAAAATAATGTCTGGAAGATATTTACCATGGAATATGTTAGTGGCCGCTAAATTTGGAGACCAACGACGTGAACGACGTGAATTTAAAGTAAAATCAAAATGAGTTCCTTTACAAAATATTCTATGATTGTAAACCTCAAAACAAATAGAAAACCAAGACAGAGCGCTGCGAACAATACAGCATGCCAAAACTACACCGCCGCTCTGTGCATACACGCTCACACGCACACATTTACAACATTTACAATGACACCTCCATCAGACTACACCACACAAGCGCACACATGTTTTCGAAACCGGCTTCACTTCACTGGCTACAGCGCTCTGTCTTGGTTTTTTACTACAGGAGAAATACCTAGTGAGGCAATGATTTTGAAAAAAAAAAAAATTGATCCGAGTTGTAAACAAACTTAATTTTAAATTTAAATAAAAAACGCTGTGAATCACACATCGTCAACAAAATTACAAATTGAATAGATGTATGTACATAATTATTATAGGGAATAAAAATTCAACAACCCCTAAGTACCACAAGTAGTCCACTAACCGCCAACCTTTCTATTTAGTCGGATTGTTTCATGATATTGATTGTCATAACATTGTTACCATAGCGATACCATTACGTTTTGATCGTATGAGCCGTTCTCTCTTCTTATTACTGAGAAAGAAAGAAACAAAACATAAGAGTGAAGTTAGAGACGACACGATCTATCGAGCTTACCTTAGCGCCTGCATAAGACTCCGTAAAACTCATGCTGCGAGCATTATTGAAATCTATTTGATCCATGTTAACACTTCCAACTCCACCTACTTTTCATAGAGCTCATACGCCATGCCGCCATACATATTTGAAGTGAACACTCCGGGAGGGTCGCCGGCATTACGTTTGCGCTAAAGTTAACCATCACGGACGGTCAACGGCATTAGGTTTAAACCCGTATTATAAAACACTGTAAAACGAAGTAAAATGGTGTTTTCAGGGAGTCTTGTCGCTATATGTAGTTTCCAACCTCTTAAAATTTGAGTGAATATTTGTAACTGAGAACAATTTTTTTTTTGATAATTAAAATGCTTAATCCAAACGCATATATATATACTAATAAATTTTGTTAAAATAAACATACATCAGTTTTTTTTTCACGGTTTTTCGCTAAGAAAAACCTACGTTTGAAATGAGCCTGCCGCGAGGGCTCCCGGCATCCCATATGCGACTAGGTTAACCCTCCAGGAGGGCTCCCGGCACTGAACGTGTTAATACGCTAGCGTTAGCGAATAAGTTTTCGATGACAACTCATGGTAGAGGTAAGGTTCATTAACAAGGGCTCCATTCGAGTCCAATAGACCATCGAGCAATCCCTCCACGTCAACTTGAATATATTTTGTACCTACTGTAGAAAATCTTGAACATTAAAGTATCTCACCACTTATTATTTTCCCACATACGCTCATACGACTTGTTTTAAAAAGTGCTTCCATACTTATTGCAATTTTGCTTGTCAAGCGAGAGATGTCTCTTGCAGAAATTCTTATTATACTCATTGAATTTATTTTATTCCTTGTGCATTTTCTCTTGTTCACATATGCATTAAATATATCACAGACTACTTTATCAATTTACTTTCTATTGATTTTATGTTTTTACAGTTGAATGCTTTTAGTTTGTTTAAAGATGCATATACGTGGAATAATATCCTAAAAGCAATAGTTTTGCAAAATTACATAACGTGCAATGTATTGTTTTTAACCTATCTTGAAGTGGAGTAACGAAACAACACAAATTCTTGACGTTATGGTCTGCCGCCAATTTCACTGAACTGGTCCAAAGTTCCAGCGTTCGATATTTCAGTTTCTAATTTGTAGTTGTGCCTACCTATGTCCGGTTTTCGAGTAATTACGAAGTAGGTACAACATAATAAAGAGTGGCGATTAGGTTGCCACATTAAATAGTACAGCGCGGCAGCGGTTATAAATAAACAACGTAAAAATTGTCAAGAATAAAACCATCCTTGATAATAATAATAAATAGTTTACTGACCTGTAAAAGCGGCAATACCGAGTACATGGCGACTCAACTGTGACTTGCCCATGCAGACTGATCAGGTCAAGGTCAGTGACTAGGCTGCTCTCCTTAGGGCACTGACCTTGACCTCAGGATCAGTGTCCCGGTACTGTCCTTAGGGTCGGTAGTCTTAGGGTCAGTGGCCTTGGGGTCAAGGTCAATGATTCCGAAGTTCAATGTCCAACGTAACTTCACTATGATGTGAAGTTCAATGTCCACTGTACAAGGACTTTGAGGTCAAGGTCAAGTGACCTTGGTAGTGTCCCCTGGAATTCGAGTGCCCTGACACTACCAAAACCTTGACTTGAGGTGCAAAAACAGTACCTTTTTTTCTCTTCTAAAGCTTATTTCTCAAAAACAGTGCATATTTTTTTTTATTGTCCCCTTAATGACCACCAATCCCCCTAAAACTATACGTAGGTAATGATCAATTAAAGAAAATTTTTAATTTTACATATTTTCCTTAAAAAACTAAAGAATTTGACAAGTTCCAGTTTCATATAAAGCACGTTCCACAGTTGCTGTGTCTGATGGTCAGCTCCCCGACGATTGTTGTTGGGACATTGTATATATGCCAGTTGCACGGTAAATTCTACTTGTGCAATGCAGTAGGTACCTAGTCTGTTGAAAAAACGTCATGTAGGTTAAGTGGTTTAATGGTGATAACCTCATTCACAGACAATAGGTGATAATAGGTGGTGACCACCTATTATCACCTATTGTCTTGTTCGACAAATATTGGCATTCTAAAAACGTTTTTCTTCTTTAGATAACTCTTTAGTTTTGTACCTACATTTCCAGTGTAAGCAATGGACTGGGTAGCATTCTATCGGTTGATTACAATCATTGGGAAAATAAACTTATAAATAGCACTTTCAATAAACATAAAACGAAAAATTCAGATATGTAAATCTGAAATCATAAAAAAGACTTTCATTTGATACAAATTGTGAAACCATTTACATAACCACTCTTTCTATTACCACTCTTCCAATTTTGTTAAAATTTATATTGAACATAAATTTATAGGTACAATCATTCAGTAGTTAATTTCACACTTCATGGTATTCATTCACAGGTAACATGTTAATAAATGTAATTGGCTTATTTACTTTCGCACGAAATTTACTTAAATTTCGTGCGCTGCTGTACTCGGAAGAACTTGTGTGACATAATTGACAACGTGGAAAAGGTCAATATTATACCTTAATAAGGACGAGACAAATAAAATTGGCGTCGTTAGCGCTAACTAAATTAGAGTGAACCTGCACTCGGATAACATCAAAGAATTTTTAATCATACTAAAGAATTGTAATTGTACTGTCTACTCGGCACCACAGCACGAATATTGAATGAGCACTAATGCCCTGTCAAAGGTGAGAAAGCGATTATTAATGGTGTCTTCCCGTCTAGGACTGGGATAACTTTGTTAATTCTACGGAGACATAAATAAGTTATACAATTCACTATGAATATCAATAGTTTGTCCATAATGGCTGTGCGAACAACAAAAACACTTGACAATCAACTGCTGAAGCTAAATGCTTCCCAAAACACATATTTTATACTTCCGCCATATGTTAAAATGTGTGACGGAATAAATAAATCGATCATACTGTTTGCTTTTAAAACACACAGCATGCAACTTTTTCTAGGGTTCCGTGCGAAAGGTTTCCGAATGTTATTATGTCTATTACTTATGTGTATCGAAAGCTTGTTCTCCGCAGCAGAAACAGATAATATAATCTTGTTTTTTTTAATATCTGTAGTATCTTTTTATATTATTAAACCAGTGGCAGTCTAATAGTTTGCAACAAAAACTAAATAATATGTTGCACACTGCGTTAAGTCACAGATGAATACAGATGGGACACTCCGCATTTTAAGTATGAAGCTACAAGTAGGTCTGTACGCGGCGGGCTCGACTTGTCGAATTAAGTGGGCGTAACGTAGTCAGAAGATATAAGAGTTACGCGATAGAAAGAGATGCAGCTTTTAGGTGAATATAGCTGCAGGTAATTAGCGCTGCGTGTCTTGTACCACTACCATGAGCTGTCATCGAAAACTAATCCGCTAGCGTTAAACTCGATAGCGTATTAACGTGAATCAAATAGTTTTCGATAATGTCAAAACTCGCTAGCGTCTCCGTAATTGATTTATATTAAAAGATATTTCCCAGCGCACCTAGCGGTCACTGAAAGAATTAAAATTCGTACCAAGAGCACTATAGATTTAGATAGGTAAAAAACCTAACGTAATCCATTCGATAGTCACTAAAGTTTTTCAGCTGTCACCATACAAAACGACATCATGACTCACAAATTCGTCAGGCGCTATCGAAAAATACGCTTTCGTTAGTAGTTTCGTAGCTCACTAGCATATTGAGGTGTGAAACATGTTTACATTATTAAAATAATATACGTTTTTGAGTCTATTAAAGCAAAATAATGTCTGGAAGAGCTTATTTAGCGTGGAATATGTTAGTGGCCGCTAATTTTGGAGACCAACGACGTGAACAACGTGAATTTCAAGAAAAAAATCTAGATTTAGTTCCTTTATAAAATATTCTATTATTGTATAGTTCATTTTAAAGGACATGTCTGATGGGGTAATGGACGATTGCCTAGGTTGCCAAAACCAATGTTCTGTAATGATTGTTATATTATTATAATCGTCGTATTTTATAGTTTATCAATTAATAAGTTCCAGGAGTCAAGATCTTGCGAAAACTGGTCAAAATAAGGTTTATATACCGGGGATTTTTCTAAGTTTTTTTTTTATTATAACGCTATCTTTGAGGTTAGTGAAAGGTTTAATATTTTGTTGGTCTGAGATCAGATTCTTCAGTTTTTTTTTTCATATTTTATTTGTGTAACAAAAATGTAAAGCATCTATTGTATATCTATTAAAAAAGTGCTAAACATTTTTTTTTAATTTAATTACAAAGTATTCTTTTTCTTTATTGTCGCGTTGGCCTGAGCTCGACTGAGATACCACATCCACGGCAGACCATTGTATGACGCTTCGGTATTTAATGAATTATAACAGTTGTGACAAGCGTATCCATCTAATGGGAGCTGGAACAATAACAAATATCATTGTATTTTTCAAATTATAACACAACTACTCAATATATTGCCTTTACTGCATGGTTTACGTGACTTTCGTAGAAAGTATTAAAAATGAAAAACACGTTTGATGTGTAGGGCTGTACCTACACAAAAATATGTTAGTAATATTGTCGTTTTTTAATACGCAATTACATTACAACAATTACATACATTGCTTTGATCTAAAATAAGCGGGTTATAGTTACATTTTGTTCACACTTTTTATAGGTACTTACGGGATAAAATGGAACGTCAGAAACATTTTTAGTACTTTTCGTTAAAAATGGCGAGTCGGAAGCTACAAAGATTAGTATTGTTTTTTTTTATACGTATTACCTTAAATGTCTGAATCGGTAAATGCTCATATTTATCCATTCAGATCACCACCAGAGGGCAGAAACTGGATTCTTTAAATCAAAAACGCCGCGAATCACACATCGTCAACATAATCACAAATTGAATAGACGTACATAATTATTATAATGAATAAAAATTCAACCACCCCTAAATACCATAAGTAGTCCACTAACCGCCAACCTTTCTATTTAGTCGGATTGATTCATGATATTGACTGTCATAACATTGTTACCATAGCGATACCACTACGTTTTGATCATATGAGTCGTTCTCACTTCTTATTACTGAGAAGGAAAGAAACAAAACATAAGAGCGAAGTTAGCTAGAAGGCACGATCTATCGAGCTTACCTTAGCGCCTGCGTAAGGCTGCCTGTCCACAGGAGCGGAGCGAGGCAGCGGAGCGGAGAAATGTGTCAATATTAACCAATAGGAGCGGAGGTCTGAAGCGGAGTTTAGATTCTATTGGTTAATATTGTTACATTTCTCCGCTCCGCTGCCTCGCTCCGCTCCAGTGGACAAACAGCCTCAGACTGCGTTAAACTCATGCTGCGAGCATTATCGAAATCTATTTGATCCACGTTAACACTTCCGACTCCACCCACTTTTCATAGAGCTCATACGCCAATATTGGAAGTGAACGCTCCGGGAGGATCACCGGCATTAATTTTAAAACCGTATTACAAAACACTGTAAAACGAAGTAAAATAGTGTTTTCAGAAGGTCTTGTAGGTACGTACGTACGTACGTACGTAGTTTCCAACCTTTTAAATTTTTGGTGAATATTTGTAGGTAACAGTGAAAAAAATAAAAAATGCTTTGATTTTAAAACCATTTGATTTAATTTTCACGATTTATTGCTATATTCGCTAATAAAAACCTTAATTTAAAATGAGCCTTCCGCGAGGGCTTCCGGCATCCCATATGCGACTACGTGAACCCTCCAGGCGGTCTCCCGGCACTGAACGTGTTAATACGCTAGCGCTAGCGAGTAAGTTTTCGATGACAGCTCATGGTGGAGGTACTGAATTGGACGCTTTTAATTTAATTGATTTTGTGGAGTGTTCCATCTGTGCTAATCTGTGGTTAAGTTTAACTAATTAAAATCTAGCGTGGTTTAGAACCCTCATGTCCTGTTTTATGTTTATTCTAAGCTGCAATATTAAACATAAAGTTCTCTAATAGATGCGCGTTTAAAATGAGTAGGAAAAGGATCCAGTTCTGGATTAAACGTCCAGAGGAACAGTTCCATGATTAAGAAAGTTCACATTCTAATCTAAATCTATCAGTTCACACCGATACGTGACGCGACGCGATGATGCTTGAAGAGGCCAGTGGTTTCGCGCTGCGCAGCGCGACGTCGCGAGGCGCATCGTGAAATCGCTGGCAGCCCGACGCCTCGCCTACTGGCGAAGCATTGCTGCTTCGTGATGCGTCGCGCTACGCCGCAAGGCATCTCGAAGCGCAGCGCGGTGCGGCGCGGCGCTTTGCGCGAGACATTTTCGAATTATCTCAATTGAATGTGTGTGGCCTCGGTAACATCGGAGGTAGGGTAATTCTCAACATTCACACATCAGACAAACCAAGAACCTGCGTCTACATACCCAAAGAAATCCCTTCCACATCACTTACCCAATTCTGTTTCAGAGACCTAACAGCTGCAGGTCTGGAGCCTAGACTGAAGGTAGCGTTCCAGATTTTGTACTGGCCTCGGTATACACGCCTGGCGAGGACGCAGACTGCCCACCAAAACAGATGGTCGACCTAGTACAGCACTGCGAGCGCGCCAATTTGGACCTGATTATATGCACCGAATCGAACGCCCGCCACCCGTTCTGGGGCAGCGACGTTCCAAACTCCAGAGGAGAGGTACTATCCACCTACTTATTCTCCACTAACCTTAACATCATTAACCGCGGCTTGGGACCCACTTGGGTCACAGTCCGAGGACAAACGATTATAGATCTAACACTTGCTACAGAAAACGCGACTAACTTTATTACAAACTGGCACGTGTCAGACGAACCTTCTTGCTCAGATAACAGAAGGATCCGCTTTACACTGATTATCAACTGTAGGGAACCCGAGCCGAGGCAAAACCCGTGGCACAGTAATGTTCCCAGGTAAACGCCCCCTATTAACTAGACACCTAACACAAGTAACTATAAAAGACCAGGCACAATTAGAATACACCGTGACAAAACTATCAGACCAAAACTACCTAACCGACGCATACCACGCATGCTGCAAACTAAGAGCGCCACGAACCAGGAACGAGAGGAACCCCTGGTGGAATGCTGAACTTAGTAAACTCAGAGATGCACTCCGTACGAGTAAGCAATTCAACAGAGCCAAAAACACTAGACTCCCGGACATCTGGGAGATATGCAAAGAGAGCCAATATACATACAAAAAGCAAATTCGAATCGCCAAGAGGACAGCATGGCGTAAATTCTGCGAATCCATCGAGACAAATAAAAAAGCCGCAAGGGTAAGGAAGATCCTATCAACCGATCAGGACCGGACTCTCGGCGCGCTTAAGAAACCCGACAACTCATACACACTGACTGACCATGAAACCAATAAGGTCCTTCTCGAGACTCACTTCCCAGACTGTAAAGTCCTAGAGGACAGGACGTGGGAGGCTAAACCGGAATGGACCCCAACGGATCAGGACTGGTCAAGAGCCCGCAACATAGTAACAGAAGACCGATTTAAATGGGCTATCAACACCTTTCAGCCGTACAAGTCGGCAGGGCTGGATGGCATCTTCCCAGCCCTACTGCAGTGGGGGGTAGATTGTCTGACACCATGGCTGGTGGAGATCTATCGAACCTGCATAGCCCTCAGACACATACCTCTCGCATGGCGCGAGGTGAAAGTCATTTTCATACCCAAACCTGGCAAGACCGATTGATTATACACAAGTCAAAGATTATAGGCCCATAAGCCTTGCATCCTTCCTACCGAAAACCCTTGAGAGACAGGCACATCCGAGACGGACCTCTCCGGGTAAAACCACTTCACAAACAACTACATGCGTACTCCACAGGCAAGTCAACAGAATTAGCACTGCACAGCGTAATTTCTAAAATTGAATGTGCAGTGGACCACAAAGGCTCAGCACTGGCTGCCTTCATTAACATCGAGAGCGCCTTTGACAACACCATGTTCAACAGTATAAATGTGGCCCTCGACAGGCACAGCGTAGACTCAACCCTGAGTGGCTGGATCACCAACATGCTCAAACTGAGGACTGTACAAGTCACAGTAAATGACACTATGAGAGCCATCGTTGCGAAAGGCTGCCCGCAAGGGGGCGTCCTCTCGCCGCTTCTATGGAACCTGGTAGTAGACAGCCTCATCAAAACACTCACTGACAAAGGTTATTTCACCGTAGGCTACGCCGATGACTTAACCATAATAATCAACGGGACCCACGAAAACACCCTATGCAATCTCATGCGTCAAGCCCTGAAAATAGTAGAGGAATGGTGCAACAAGCACCAACTCTCAGTGAACCCTACAAAATTCGAACTGATTCTCTTCACAAAAAAAAAGAAAACTGATAACACTACAATCACCACGATTCTTTGGAACAACCCTAAGCCTCTCATCTGAAACCAAATACCTGGGCAAATATTTGGACAAACAACTTAACTGGGCAAAACACACAAAAACTGGAAATAAGAAGGGAAGCAGCTCTCGCCACTTACCTATTTAAGATTATGCGTGGTAAAATACACAACCCAGGCTTTCTAAGCACGGTTGGGTTGTGTGTACCTGATGGGCACGTGGGGTGACGGAGGTGACCGCCGTTGCTGTGGGTGCCGCCCGCTCGCACCAACCTGCTGCAGCACGCGCCGCTGACGTGCGCCCTGCATACACTCAATATGGTGTCGCAACAGATTGACTGCTTCAATTGTACTCTGAGTGAATTCACACGGGCCGCATTTTGTAAAGTTACTCTTAGTTGTTTATAATAATATAATTGTAAGTCTAATCTTTGTATTATAACTATAACTACACTATTGTGAAGAACCTTCTAAACGCCGCCCTAGGGTTGCCGTCATTGGTGTCCCAGTAGCCCTTACGGAAAAGGAGGTATTTGACTGTATTTACGAGCAGAACCTATCAGACAAATTGCCGAACATGACTCGTGAGTCCTTCCTTGAGTGCATCAGACTAAGCCATAAATCGGGTAAGAAAGGCCTTCCTACTTGCAATTACATCCTGGAACTACCCGCTAGCATAAGAAAAATTATTATAAATCAAAGCCGAATTTTTATCAATTGGACGTCGTGCCCTGTGAGAGATTTCACGATAGTCACCAGGTGCTTTAACTGCCAGCAGTTCGGACACGCAGCCAAGTTTTGCCGGGAAACTAGTCCTACTTGCAACCACTGTGGAGAGAGTGGACACTCCTTCAAGGAATGTAGCAGAACATCTTCTCCCCCTCAGTGCGCGACGTGCAAGCGCTTCAAGAGGAAATGTGATCATCCAACTGGCGATGTTAGCTGCCCGGCCCGCAAACATGCAGAAACTAGTCACATAAACTCAATAGATTATGAAGGCGCCTAAGAGCGCCACCTAACACTTTATTTAGATAGCAGATTAACAGGTAAAAAGTATTTATTTCCTCTTCATTTGTAAGTATCATGACAAATCAGCTAATATGCGATCTAGATAGTTTTTCTGTGTCAAATTCTAAAATGTGTAATTTAGAGGACTGTAAATACCTTCTTCCTTCTGGTGGCAAAACGTTAACCCTGCTCACACAGAATATTCGCAGCATACATCGAAACATGAACGGTTTTGAAGTGTTATTACATAATCTTGACGTAAGCTGTGATATTATTGTCTTGACAGAATGTTGGTTGTCAAACCAAACGGTCAACTTACCCTCCCTTGACGGGTATTACTCCTACAGAACAGACAGTTACATAAACCAGAACGATGGTCTAGTAGTTTATATCAAAAATAATTTAAGAACTATAAAAGAAGAACCTGTATCCCTGGATAGTAATTGTTTAATAATTAAAATTATTCCCGACACGGTAGTCATGGCTATTTATAGGCCACCTTCTCAAAACATGGACAGATTTTTAGGCTCACTTGACTCAAACTTAAAAAACTTATCATCATTCAAAAATATAATACTTTTGGGCGATATTAACATTAACATTGTATCTGGGAAAACAGATACCCATGTACATAATTATCTAAATATCTGCTCATTTCATGGACTTCTACCAGCTCACTATCACCCCACGCACCAGAGCGGCTCATGCTTAGACCATATCATCCTAAAATCAAAAAATCCATCCACAACATTGGTTACTAATTCCACGCTTACCGATCATCAAGCTGTTTTACTAACATTACAAATAAGTTCACCTAGAAAAAACTGCATGCGTAGCTACACTAAAGTCAATATGACAAACCTTGAAAATGACTTACGCGGTATTAATTTTGACCCTGTTTATAATTCTGACGATGCAAATAGTTCTTTAAAGTATTTTATAATTTCACTACAGTCTGCAATAAGTAAAAATACGTTCACTAGGTCAATGCCTAGAAAGTACAGTTGTATTAAACCCTGGATCACACCCGGGCTGGTTCGTTGCATAAGGCATAGAGACAAACTCCACCAAAAATTGAGATCCGCTCCTGATAACGAAGTACTTTCTGTAACTTATAAAAGGTATCGGAACTTCTGTAATAATCTTTTGAAAAAACTAAAAAATCAGTATGATAAAAATGAATTACAGAAGGCAGGGAAAAATAGTAAACTTGTGTGGAAATTTGTAAAAACGTACACACATAGATCAAAAAATCCCGAACCTCCGCTTGATATACTATCAACAGAAATAAACCCATCCGAAGCAATCAATAAAGCAAACGATTTCTTTGTTAACGTTGGAAAAAACTTGGCTGAAAAATCACTGAACTCAGGTATTATTTCGCGACAAAAACCGACCGCCAAATCCTCTACGTTAAATTCCTTTGTTTTGTTAGATATTGACGTTAACGAAGTAGTCAGAATAATAAACGGGTTAAAGGATGTTTGTGCCACTGGGTGGGATAACATACCTAATAATATACTTAAAAGATTTAAATTCCTACTTGCCCCTCCTCTAACCCACATTTACCAACTGTGCTTGACTAAAGGAATATTCCCAAAATTACTGAAAAAGGCTGTGGTCACACCTGTATTCAAATCTGGAGACAAAAACTGTGTGAATAATTACAGGCCCATTTCAGTCTTAACAGGCCTCTCAAAAATATTAGAAAAAATCATTAATAGTAGATTAATAAAATATTTAGAAGACAACAGACTATTATCAGAAAGTCAATTTGGTTTTAGGGCCAAAAGATCAACTAGCCAAGCAGTCCACAATTTGACTAACTATATTACTTTAAACCTAGATAATGGTATGCACACACTTGGGATATTTCTAGATCTTGCCAAGGCCTTCGACACTATTTCCTGTACTTTACTTTTGCGCAAGCTTGAAACACTTGGGATAAGAGGAGAACAACTTCTTCTATTTTCTGATTATCTCAACGATCGTCACCAATGTGTGAAAATTGGTCAGTATACAAGCTCCGATATTAAAAACAGTTGTTTTGGTATTCCACAAGGTAGCATTTTGGGCCCTACATTATTTTTAATCTATATAAATGAATTATGTAGCCTGGTACTCCAAAATGGTGTTATAATGTCCTATGCAGATGACACCGCTCTATTGTTTTCAGCTAAAACAAAAGTTGAGGTCTATGAATATGCTCAAAATGGTTTTAATATTGTATCCAATTGGCTTCGTAATAACCTCCTAACATTAAATGCAGATAAAACAAAATACATATTATTTACAATGAGAAATACTAACACGCTTACTAATCTAAACATTCACGCACATAATTGTAGCACGTATGCTGACACTGCATGTTCTTGCCCTACTCTAGTTAGAGCTGACCATTTAAAATATCTAGGTATCACCATTGACACAAATCTAAATTTCCGTAAACATATCGAATTACTGTGTACGAGACTACGCAAATTAATGTATGTTTTTAAGAACTTACGTAACATAGCCGACTTTAAATTAATTAAACAGGTCTATTTAGCTTTGTGTCAATCCATTCTTACATATTGCATAACTTCTTGGGGTGGCGCGGCCAAAACAATTTTACTCCCGTTAGAGCGTGCTCAAAGAGCAATTCTAAAGGTTGCTACCTTTCGCCCTTTTAGATTTCCTACGCACCAGCTCTACACAGAATGTAATGTGCTTACAGTACGGCAGTTGTTTATTTTGAACATAATACTACACCAGCACACTGCACTTCCTTTCGACCCTATACCTTCTGACAAGAGAAGGAAGGACTTGGTTTGCACACAGTCCCAAACTAGACATGCTTTTGCTCATCGTTTTTATTTATTTTTAGGACCTTTTCTTTATAATAGGCTCAACAAGGCTCTTAGCTTCTATAGTGTAAGATACAAACAGTGCAACAACTTGGTATTAGAATATTTAGCTATACTTAATTACACAGACACAGAACAACTTCTAGAAATATTGTCCTGATGATATTTGACCCTTCTTAAGTGTTTATTTTTGTATAATTTACATAAGTTTAGTTTTACGTTTAAATGTATCAAGATAAGCTTTTTCTCGTAGTTATAGGTTTATTTTAAATTTTACTGTCCTAAATGAAATATTTTTGTAAAGTGATTGCCTGAAACACAGGTTAAATTAACCTAGCTCGGGCGGGTCGCTACCTAACATTGCAATTTCCAAACCATCATTACTTGCACTTTTATTTATAATATCTTAGTTTTAGTTTACCTTTAGGCACTTTAATTATATGGAAAATCTTTTTACTGTTGGCTAGATGTACACTTTTTGTAATCGTTTTTTTTTTATATGAATAAATTATTATTATTATTATTTCCTTTATTTAAATATTTACATATAAATTATATTTTTAAATATTAGAATAAAAACATATAAAAACATTTAAAAATATAAAAAATAGTAGCCCACCGGTATCGGGAACAGGGTCCAAGCTACCGGCGGTCAGGGCTCCAAAGAGAGGAACCTCCTAACAATACGAGCCGTGTCCAAGAGTACCGCTTTCTGAATCAAGCCCTTAATCCAGCTGCCCAACGAGAGCCTCCTAAGGTGTTGGTCGAGGCTCTTGGCAATTAAGCCATTGGCTGATACGACTATCGGCACAATGATTGCTGAGTCCACATCCCACATGTCGACAACCTCGCGAGCCAAGTCAAGATACTTAATCTGTTTATCTTTCTCGGCTTTCACGAGGTTCCCGTCATGCGGGACCGTTATGTCAATAATCATTGCGCGCCGCTCTCCTCGATCCACCACCACTATATCAGGCTTATTGGCAACAATAGTCCTGTCAGTGATGATGGATCGATCCCAGTACAATGTGATATTTCCATTTTCGAGAACTGGGTCGGGCACATACCTGTAGTACGGTACTTCCGATTCCACAAGGCTGTATTTCAGAGCAAGTTGCTGATGGATAATCCTGGCTACAAGGTTGTGTCTATGCAAGTACTCTTCGTTAGCTAGACGAGAACACCCGGAGATAATGTGTCGGATTGATTCTCCCGGACGGTGGCATGCCCGACAGATGTCAACCGTGCCGTCCTTCACAATGAATCTCCGGTAATTGTTCGTCATCATAACTTCGTCCATAATTGCACAGACAAAACCTTCGGTTTCCCCAAAGAGGTCACCAAAACGCAGCCAGGCTACGGACGCTAGTGAATCTACATCGGGTCCATGTAGGGCCCGGAAGTAGCGTCCGTGAAGCTCCTTACTCTGCCATACCTCCTTGCGATCATTAATGTCAAGCACTACAGGCTTGCGCCAGTTCTCTTTAGCCAAGGAGAGCGGGGTAAGGCCCTTGTCCACCGCGACCACATCTCGATGCATCCCCACGTCGGCTTCTAGGAAATATTCCCTGAGACCGCATACCTCGCGATTGTGGAGGGTCTTAGCGTTTAAAAAGCCTCGACCTCCACATTTTCGCGGGATATACAGTCTCATTACCGATGACCGTGGGTGATGCATTCGATATGCAGTTAGCAGCGTACGGACCCTCCTATCCAGGGCGTCGAGTTCGGTCTGAGTCCATTTGAGTATGCCGAAAGAGTACATCAAAACCGGCATGACCCAACCGTTGAAGGCGCGCACCTTGTTTCCGCCTGATAGAAGACTATTAAATACTTTCTTCAGGCGGCCAAAGAAGCGCTCCTTCAACGATTGCTTCATGTCAGTAACATTGATGCCCAACGCTTCCGACATACCCAAATACTTGTAGGTTTCGGATGCGGAGAGGGCTCTAAGGTTTATGGAATCCGCGAGCTGAGTTCCCACGGATTCCACAATCTCCCCTCGCTTTACATGCATGACCGCACATTTGTCCACACCAAATTCCATCCTGATGGCTCTACTAAAAGTTTCAGTTACTTTCAGTAGCTCCATCAGTTGCAAGTTGTTGGGGGCAAAGAGTTTTAGGTCATCCATGTAGAGGAGGTGAGATATTACCTGACCACCTCTCCTCAGCCGATAGCCTAGGCCTGAATACTCCAGCAGTGTGCTAAGAGGATTCAGGGCTAAGCAGAACCAAAGTGGACTTAAACTATCGCCCTGAAATATGCCTCGCTCGATCCTTATCGGTTCGCTATTCCTCTGGATATTTCGACATCCTGGATAGCGAAGGACCGTCCTCCATTGCCTCATACACGACATCAGGAAGGTGCGCAGAGTTGCATCTACTTTATACAACTCCAACACCCTCATGAGCCATGTATGTGGCACCGAGTCATAGGCCTTCTTATAATCTATCCAGCATGTCGACAGATCTTTTCGGGAACGGCGAACCTGTTGGCTAATGGCCATATCAATGAGGAGTAGCTCCTTAGTACCGCGGGCCCCGTTCCTACATCCATTTTGAGAGGCAGACATGATGGAGTTGGTGTCTATATGTTTGTTAATTTTAGTTCTCAAAATGGATGTAAGAACTTTATAGACCGTCGGTAAACATGTGATCGGCCTATAATTTTTGGGGTCCGCGGTGCTACCCGATTTATGGAGCAGGTGGGTAATTCCTGTTGTTAGGAACTGGGGTAGCGAACCAGACTCCAAAGCAGTCATAATATAATTACAAAAGCCAGCATATACCTGTGGCTGTGCAAGCGACTGCTTGTCAGGAATTGGGGGATCAGCCCCAAGGTCACTCACTGGTTATACACCACAGTCATCCGACCAATTATCACATACGGATCACTGGTCTGGGGGCCCAGGACAGACCTGAGCAAAACCCAGAGAGATCTCGAAAAACTGCAGCAGTTTGCTTGTGTCGCAATCACTAGCAGTATGAGAACTACACTGACCGCCGCCCTACAGGCAATGCTAGGACTGCCGCGTCTGCACCTAATCGTGCGGGAGGAAGCGGCCCTGGCCGCCTTTCGGCTCCATTTATGAGGAACCCTAAGTAGAGTTAAGCACATACGCATAAAGGAGGATGCGATCAAACGAAAGCCAATGATGGCATCACCCTGCGACAAAGCCCCGAAAACACACCACTTTCAAAGGCACTACAACATAATACTTACAGAAGAACAGTGTGATCACTGAGGCACAAAAGACATAAGAGTATACACCGAAGGATCAAAGACCGACTCCGGTACCGGAGTCAGTCTGAACGGCCTGCGCCTGGTGACGGGGACCATCACGGCACACTGCTCGCTAAACAAACACTTCAACACAATAGGCATAACGGACAGTCCTCTGTGCAGGGCATGCATGGAGGCTGAGGAGACCGTTGCGCACATGATCTTTGAATGCAAGGGCGTCACCATGATTAGAACAGAAACCCTCGGGTCACCCAGAGACCTAAATATCTTCTGGAGGGAGGTGGGCTGGTTGGAATAACCGCCAAACGGCCGCTATGGCCCACGCACAATGGTCCACTAAACTAAACCCCATAACATAGAACGCTCGGCCGCTATATTAACGCTTACCTACGAAAAAAAAGGTCGCGTGCACGGGATTTTGTTTTCAACGTGGTTAGATATGCGTGACCGTATAGTACATATTAATATAATATGTAAACTATCACAACATTCTAGTATATATATTGTTGTAGACCAACTCGTAGATATTGTATTTTAGTAACTGTTGGTTCAGCTTCGTTATTTTCTGTTGAACAAAAGTTTGGTGGATCAATAGTATTAGAGCTAGAAGGAGAAGCTAGCGTATCCTATTTATATTTAATACATTGCTACAACAAATAATGGTTGGATCCTAGCTGAGAACCAGACTGACCTACTTCTTTAAATTGACATTTATTAGGTGTACCTCAGACGATAGACAATGGTTTAGTTCTCACTTTAGTCGGTGATAGTTTTACTACGCATAACTATTAATTTAATATTAGTAACGCAAACACGGTCCATACAAAGTATCGTAAAGAAAATTGGTAAAAAGATAGCAAGTAATGAGTTTTAACTAGCAAACAAACAAACGAAACTTACGAAAGAAAAATATGATCATTAACAGAATCAGTGAACAATAATCGTACGTGTATAAAGTCTGTCGTCTGCAGACCCCCTTAGTCAGACAAAGGCAGTCAACAGAAACATCCAGTTTGGATTTAATCAAATATCTTCTAAGGAATCAAATTTCCAAGTTATGAGAAATACAATGTATCTTGTATTCCTTATCTGGTGAAAGTTTTTGAAACAAAAAGGATATGAAAAATTCAGCATCTCTATGGATAGGAATTGTTTATATATGAAACTTACTTACTGCAAGATTGTAAACACCAACTTGGTTCTTTATATAACACTTCAATCAACGATCGATAAATACTCCATTATCACCAAGATTAGCGATTAACAAGCGTGGTGATTAATGATAGGGTGATTACAGTTCCTATGTTGTTCTAGTCAACAGGAGTGGGAAAATGCATGGTAGGTACACATAATGAAAGATAGACACCACGAAGTCGAGACCTTAAAGATATTAAGGTGAGTATTACTTGTAACAGAACATCCAGCATTCGCCGTTTGAAAATTTTATCGAACCGCACTTCGAAAGCTCGATGTTTTGTTCCGACCTGATTTTAAAAACCAACGAGCGTATTGGTGTAACATTTTATCGACCAAACGCACGAGCGCGGGCGACGCGGAGTGGTGGCGTGGTGCGCGGGCCAAGGGTAGGTCGTTACAATGAACGCAAGGTAGAAAGAAATATTACAGGTCAATGTCATTCGCCGTGAGCATTACGTCGAACGCAGCATCGAAAATTCGCAGGAATGTTACATAACATGGAAATGCTCTACAAAATGCTCTAGTGTATATTCACCTTTACAGGAATACCCAACTACCTACTTATACAAAAATTGGATGCTAACCCTTTTTTCAACCACTACACAGGCGTGGTCGAGAAATGGGTTTGTAATAATTTAACATTGCCCCTGTTATTAAATTTACTCTACCTGCCACTTGAGATTTATAAAATCTTCGTCAGTTTGGTGAAGAAAAGTGATGCTTCACGTTATTTTGGTTTTCAAAGAACTTTATATTGAATCTTTCAGGAAATAAGATACTCGTCTGTTCTTTCCTAACCCAGGTCACGGTTTACCCATGTGCCAAATTTCATTCAAATTCTTTCAGATGACTTAGCGGGAAAGCGTAAGAAACAAACCAACAAACAAACTCACTTTCGCATTTATAATATTAGTTAGGATTATAAAAAGATATATTTGAGATTCTCACAACAAGTCTGCAATCGCAGGTCTGCTGGAAGAAATTTCTTAAGAAATAATCAGTACCTTTGTACTCATAATTATGATTATATCTTATCTGTATCTATTTTTCTGTGTTCGAAACCCAAACCCACTCCGCTCAGGATTCTAATCTAGAATCCCGCGCTGCCGTCGGGATTCTACTCTAGAATCCATCGCTGCTCTCGGGATCCAACTTAGTCCCTCGAATTAAATTCTCTTTTTTTCACTTGTTGTATAATCTACTATTATTTAATCTTCATAAAGTTATTCTACTATATATAACATCGCTTTTACTAGGTTCGTTCTAATTGTCGTACACTTCGAAATTAAACTTTGTTATTCTGAGCCACAACTGCTGCCTTCAATGTTAATAAACGATTTATCCATGACGTCATCCAACATTTTGTTTTGTTCTTTTCATAATATATTACGTATTGTATAATTATCATTTGCTTCGAAACCGGTGAAGGAAAACATCGTGTGGAAACCGACAGGCGTGTCGGTTGATCTTAACGAGTGATCTTATAAGGGTTCCGTTTTTTCATTCGGACGAACGGAACCCAAAGCCGCGCCGCTCAGGATTCTACTCTAGAATCCTTCGCTGCTCTCGGGATCCAACTTAGTCCCTCGAATTAAATTCCCTTTTTTTCACTAGTTGTATAATCTACTATTATTTCATATTCATAAAGCTATTCTACTATTTATAACATCGCTTTTACTAGGTTTACTTGTAAATAACGATGTAATAAAATCCTAGAACTCAATTTTCACCTACTTCTAAATGTCGTATATATCGAAATTAATCTTTGTTATTCTGAGCCACAACTGCTGCCTTCAATGGTAATAAACGATTTATCTATGACGTCATTCAACATTTTGTTTTGTTTTGTTCATAATATATTACGTATTGTATAATTATCATTTGCTTCTAAAACGGTGAAGGAAAACATCGTGTGGAAACCGACACGCCTATTTAGAGATATTTCTCGACGGCATGTGAAGCCAAGTCAGAGGCCCATGGGCGGCATAAAAACTCTGACATCAGGTTAGTCACTAAACGAAAAAAAAAAACATATTATTCTTCCTCTTTATCTGGTATATCTACAGGAACCTTTCGTTAGTTATTGTTTATGTTTAAAACTGAAAGTAAATGATAAACAGACTAAAAATGCTTTTGATCGCGCACAAGTTTCAAAGTTGACTAAGTAAAAGGTTTACTGTAATATGATACTGCGATACGCTGTTAACTTTTCACTTCTATACTTATAAAAGCTGACAGATTATGTTCCATGTCGCCCTTTTACATTTAACCCTTAATTAGGCGCATGGGGTCACGAGACTTTCAAATTGAAAAAAATATGGGTTACAGTTTTGGGAATGTGACAACGCTCTTGCTAGCTTCTTCTCTCTCCACGGGGTACCTAAATCAGTCACGGCCGGACAGCCAACGCAAGCGCACGCGTCGCTGCTCTCTAGAGCGCTGACCCCATGCGCCCACTTACGTGATTTTTCTTGTCGGAAGGTATGTTTCTATTTTATGGTTTTATAATGATTTATTTTTGCATTTTTTTTGTGTGTTTGATTTATATATACCCATGTTTAGTTTTATCAAAACCTTGTTATGATTATTTACTTTTTTAGTTGTCAATATGGATCAAGAAAGTCAAATACAGCTGTGGCTTGCAGTGGGCTCTGATGATGAGCAAGATGTTGCGGGTTCTTCATCTGAACATGCGGACTGTAATGATCAGCTATGTAGTAATTATAACGTTGAAAGACGAACAAAAAGATGGCCTTTGTCGATATTTTATCACCTACTAAATACATCTGGTATCAATGCTTTTGTTATACACAAGGCGAATAATGATACTTCTAGAAATAATACGCACATACGGCGTATTTTAAAAAAAAAATTAGCATCGGCCTTGGTAATGGACCACCAAAAACGTCGCCTTCAACATAGAGCAACTCCTTCTGCGACAAAAAACCGTATTCGTGAGGTGCATGATATAGATGCAGCTGCGCATCAATCGGCTGCTAAACGCGGGCGCTGTTCATCATGCCCTAGGAAGGGTGACAAAAAAGTGCCTAATAAATGCCATAAATGTGGTAAATTTATTTGTCAGCAGCATTCCAAAGTTTTCTGTGTTAGTTGTGAATCAGATGAATCTGGTAATGAGTCTCTATAATTTTTTTTTTCATTTGACTTCAGCTATAAGCAATTTTTTTTAATTTAAGACTGAAAAGAAGCTATGTCATATTTTTAGTTCTTTTGAAGCCAAAGTTATGTTATTTTTGTATGAGTCTATTAGTAATAAAGTATTTTAATATTTTTGGTAATACGTACTTCGTTTTATTTATTTTTTCTATTCGATTTTTGCTTTTATTTTTGGGGTCAGTAGTGACCCCATGCGCCTAGTTGCGGGATTTTCTTAATGCGCCTAACTAAGGGTTAAATCAGTTCAGTGATTGTCTGACTGATAGACAACGCACAGCCCAGACAACTGGAGACAGAAGCATGCATTTTAAAAGATATGTACATTATGCCGGGTACCGATTAGTGAAACGTTACATGTGATGTGACACAAATGAGCCGTCCGGGTAGTGATGGCCTACTGGTGTGACCGTCAGACTGCCACGTCGTAGTTCGAACCCAAGGCACGCACCTCTGACTTTTCGGATTTATGTGCGTATTGTATATATTAAATCTTATCTTTATAACTTTATATTAAATCTTTCAGCAAATTATATACTCGTCTGTTGCCAATGTTTCACGTTTAATCTGAAGCGTAAAGCTTTAAAGCGATTTCAGCGCATCAAGCAGAGTGTAAAAGGATTTATTATTTATTTAAATTGACTGTTACTGTGAAGTTATTTTTGTTGAAATATATTTTATAATTATTATTCGCGAGGCAACTTATGTTTGGCTAATCGTTTAACAGAAAATTACTATTTATCTCGCATACACAAAAAGTCGAGCATTTTTTACTACAAAAAGTCAATTGCCATGGCATGGATTTTCGATTACGGCAAATAATAATGAGCCATGACTTATGGCAAGGTATACATTAAGAGGTATGAAAATTCGCCAACTATAATCGTAAGTGAAGAACAGGTACATAAACTTTTGCTAGACAAATAACTATTTTCCCATTACCTTATAAATCGTCTCCTTCTAACAGGGAAAATGTTATTATTACTGTATCATTTGAAATCATTTCCCACCGAATGTTGGTTAAAGATTTACTCAATTAGTTATTATGGCTTCCCAGCCGTCATGCTAAACTATTTTAATAAAAAACTAAACTCCACCATACACATACACACATACTATACATATCTATATTACTTACACACGAAGTATCTACACGAAGCTACAACACACAAATACATAACACACTTTTACTCATCTACGCACACGTTTTACAATCCAGTAAAATAAAAATACTGCCCACCCAAAAAACACAAACTAAATTCGTAGTAATTGGCTACTTACTTACTAAATACATTGAAATATATACGAGTACTTACCTAATCTTGACACTTATCCAATTGACATTAAGTATAAATGGATAATACACTACCTACTGTCTCCGAAATAGACAGCATTGAGATTGCTCGTACGGTAGAATGCGACTCCACAGAACTCCATAAACATATCTGTGTAAATAAAAGCGACCTCACTATAATATCTCAAAACATACGGAGTATTTACTGTAATCTTGACAACTTTGTGATCACTTTATCTACCCTTAAATTCGAACCAGACATTGTAATCCTAACGGAATGTAGATTGAATGCTAATAAAGCGATTCCACAAATAAACAACTATCACTCGTATATGACTACTAGTCAGTTCAGGTTCATCAGGTTGTATATGTTAAGGGCTCTATAAACCCTAAAGTTGAGGAAATACAGCTAGTTCAAGCATCCTGTCTGCGATTGGACATAATGGGCAATATTGTTTATTGTATCTACCGATCACCCTCTAACTCAAACACCAACAGCTTCATTGACTCCCTCAGCACACAGTTAAACACATTAACAGCACAAAAAACATTATAATTACTAGTGACATAAATATTAACATCAAACACAAAGAGACCGAGTCATCCCAAGAGCACAAGAGTAGAGTTAACTACCTAAATATGTTATCGTTTTTCGGTATACTTCCTGGTCACACTTGACCCACTAGGGACCAAAGCTGTCTTGACCATTTCATCCTTAAAATACACAAAAGGTTCTCAGCATCTATAGCTATCCTGCACACTACAGTGACTGATCACTATACAACATTTATCTCTATAACAAAGTTAAAAATATTCAAATCATAAATAGAACCACCAGTACTCTAAATTATGAACAAGCTTTAAGAGATTTGCAGGAAATGAATTTATCAGACTTGTTATTTTGTAATGATCCAGATTTATTAATCAACAGTTTTATTAATATGCTAACCAACGTTGTAAATGAAAACACTAATATAAAAAATATTCCAAGCAATCAACGCATCATAAAGCCGTGGATTACCTTGGGCATCCTTCGCTGTATCAAAAACCGAAATAAATTGCAAAAACGAAATATTAAAAATAACTTATACTAGATACAGGAACTACTGTAACAATCTAATAAAAAAATTGAAAAGGAAATATGAAAAAAAATTACTTGCACAATCAGTATCTAATAACAAATTACTCTGGAAAAATATAAAACCATCACATACTCAAATAGATTAAAAAGTCAAAACATAGGATTATTAAACACAAAAACAACCCACATAGATTCGATAAGTTAATGATTATTTTGCTAATATTGGAAAACAACTTGCTCAAAAAATTAATCCTGAATTAAATAATATTCATAATAACCAAACGAATACATTGGGATCACAACTCAATACCTTCGTACTACTAGAAACAGATGATACCGAAGTAGGTGGTATACTGATGAATTTGAAATCTGACAGTGGTTGGGATAATGTCTCGACAAAATTCTTAAAATACATAAGAAAGGAAGCTGTTCCCATTATTGCTCAACTTGCCAATCTATGCCTTCAAAAGGGTGTCTTCCCGGCTCCACTAAAACAGTCCATTATTACCCCAGTTTACAAGGGAGGGGACAGCGACAATGTCAGCAACTACAGGCCTATTTCCATTTTACCGTCGATATCAAAGGTGCTTGAAAAGTAATAAATATCAGACTAACTAATTATTTCAAAAAGTTCAATCTTTTATCTAATTCACGGTTTGGCTTTAGGCAAGGTGTATGTACTGAAAATGCAGTAACTGCGTTAAGTTCTCTTGTAGCTGAGCACCTTGACAAAGGAAGCAGATGCCTGTCTGTTTTCCTAGACCTCAAAAAAGCATTTGACACCGTCACTGTCCCAATCCTTGTAAACAAGCTGGAAAAAGCCGGCATAAGAGGGACTGCACTCAGTTTACTCAAAGACTACCTCTCCAACAGGAAACAAAGAGTAAAAATAGGACAGTACTCCAGTGACGAGGTAGATGTATCATACGGCGTCCCACAGGGTAGTGTTTTAGGACAGGAGAAAGAGGGTAGCCTCTTTCTCCTGTACATTAATGATCTTTGTAATATGGAAATAAAAAATGCTAGAGTATTCTCGTACACCGATGATACGTTTATTGTGTTCTCTGGGTCATCCTGGCATGAAGTTAAACTGAGTGCAGAGGCATGGTTCGGGTAGCTGAATGGCTAAAAAGTAACTTACTTTCCACAAAGAAAACAAACTGCATATGCTTTAGTATCAGTAACCAAACACAGCCTGTTGAAGAGTTGGAATTAAGGGTACACATATGTGGAGACATGCCTACTATTAGCTATAACTGCCCGTGCCTTGAGAATGTCGCTGCAACTACATATCTTGGAGTTGTTGTTGTCAAGCACTGTCCTGGTACCCTCAACTTGAGAAAATTTCTGGGAGAATAAGGAAACTCAGTTGGATCTTTAAAACCCTCAGACATATTATTCCAACTAAAATAGAGAGCCGTAAGAACCGTCCCAGAAATCTCTTAAATGAAGTATATGTCGCACTGACCCAGTCTGTACTATTATATTGTATCCCAATTTGGGGCGGCGCAGCAAAATAAAATTTATAGACATAGAACGAGCGCAGCGTGCACTAATTAAAATAATGTATTCTAAAAATAAAAATTCTCCACTGCAAGCTTATTCCAAATAAGTGATTTACTCTCTGTAAGGAAACTGTATGTAACCCAAACCATAGTAAAAAACATAAAACACTACCATATAATGTTATCGAAAAACCTAAAAGGAGAAAAGATTTAGCTGTCCAAGTTCCCCAAACAAAAACTAGATTTGCATGCAAGCAATTCAATAACAAAATTAACAAACATGTTTATGTATATAATAAAAGTTACCACGACTGTAGAAAAAGTATAATAGACTGGATAAAACCACTTACCCATGAGGAAACCGAGGCACTCCTGGAACACGTTGAGTAGCCAAAATATATCACATATAACACCACACACCATACCACACCACACCACACCACACCACACCACACCACAGCACACCACACCACACCACACCACACCACCCCACACCGCACCACACCACACCACACCACACCACCCCACACCACACCACACCACACAACTCATCACACACTCCACACAGACCACACCACACACACAACACACCTCAACACACCACAACACACCTCAACACACCACAACTCACAGTTTTATTCTTACTATTAATAATATGAATTGCAACTTGCTTATATTAGTAAATTTAAGCTAAATACAGAAAAATGTACTTACATTGTATCCATCCTTATAGTACGACAATGATGCGAAAGAGCGGAGCCTACTAATACAGGCATTGTTTGCCTAAAAGGAAGCTCCAAACACGTTTGAATGTAATGTAATTTTCTATTTGGCACAATAAACTATTTTGTATTGTATTGTATGACATTCGCTAATGACAGTAATATGAAACTAAAATATCGATAGGAAAATACCTGGTCAATAAAACGAGCGATAACTCTAGTCTTGCCCCACCAATACTTAACCTAAAGTAAAATACAGAAGATTCATCAATTCCTTTTGCGTTTTAAGGTCCTAATCTAGTGGAATTTCTTGCCTGATAGTCTTGGCCATTACTATCCATAGGTCTACCCCATATCGCGTCAAGACTTGCCACTGACTCAATTTGGGTACGAAAGTACTCTGCTTATCCTCCAGGGATTACAAACCTAGCGGTTATGTAAATAGTCTTTTGGCTTGGAAGATAAATCCTAATTCCATCAACCGGATTATGGGTTAACAGATTTGTTGGTTGTATGTGAGAATGGCGCACACCATAGTCGGGTACCGTTCATATAAAGATTAATAGGGCTCGCAAACGTGACACATGGTGTACGGGAAGTTGCAGTTTATCTAACACATAAAACCGTTTGTCTTGTCTAACTCATCAACGCACAACATAAATTTCGAGGAAAACAGAAAAGTTGGGCACAGTAATTATACACTCGGGTGTACAATCTCTGTATACGGTTGAAAAGTACGTAGGGAAGGAGAGTACTGAGGAATACTTTTTAAACTTTTGTAAGAACAAAGACGTCTCCAGAAATCCCAACATTACATGTTATGTAGTTGTATTTATGTTTACGCCAGCAGCGCGGCCCATTCGGCTAGTTTAAATACATTTCAGCGATGGACACACCATTTTTCCTCCTCCGAGAAAATTAAAAGTGCTTCGTAAAATCTCACTCCAGTTCATTGCGGGACATTATGTAAGTCGAAGTGAATAAACAAGAAATATGCGGTCGCCCGTGTTTTGTTTTAGCGTTTATAAAGCGAAGAGCTTTTATGGTTTATAGCTCAATAATATAGGCCGTAAAAAGGCCCCGGACCCTCGTCGGATCACACTCTCTTACACAATTGAGTCATCCTAGTGAGTCCCTTCGACTCCTTTAAGATTTCTTGAATAATTCCGATTTGTAGGTATCTAACAAGACGGAAATGTACTTTGTTATCTGCGTGGTACAGGTCAGCTCACTTACGACGCTAACTTCACTATATTACATCTCCCGGGGGCGAAAGTAACTGAACTTAAAAAAGGAATCCATATTGTAGAGATGCTGTTGAGAGATATAGAAGAATACTAGATATAAAATATCCTCCTGTAGTGAACTTGGGGGAGATAACTTCGATCGGCTGTCCAGCTTAACTTTATATGGCTTTACCTTTAAAATAAGTATAGCTTAATTTGCGTAAGCTAAGTTTAAATTGAAATTGCACAAATGATTTTCAACAAATGATTTTCAGCATGTATGTACTTAAAAAGGTCAGTTGAGACGTTGCAGCGATACCCTGCATTGCAGGAAATTCACGATAAATGTCTGGACTTTACGAGAGACCTTGACCGCTGAGTTTGTTACAGCATTTCTTTGCATGGGTAGTCAGATAGAAATACCGACGCCAGTATGCTTGGAAAACCGTGACTTGTAAAAGCATTATTATGGCATTATATACAACATTCCGACCACAATCGTCGGGACGTTGAATATAATGCCAGTTCTTTCAATTAAGTTTCAAATTATTACAAAATTCAAAAAATTAAAAAAAAAATCAAAATTCAAAAGTCATTTATTCAAACTAGGCTGAGAATCAGCACTTTTCGAACGTCAAAATTACATAAGACAGTCCCCCAAAACGCCCACCCTTCACCACTTCCTAGTGCTTTAGCTGGGAAGAAGAAGTGGCGCAACAAACTCCCCAGCAGCACAGCTGTCTGTTCAGTTAGAAAAAAAAATGATTCTATATAATAGTATGCAAAATGATATTTACATTACGCAACACAAAACATAATTTAAATTATAAAAATTAATAGCCTTATGACAGCTAGCACACGCCAATATACCAACCAAAAACATCGAGAACTATACTCAAGCAGAAATAAATATTACTTAGTGAAATCAATATCTAAATAAAAGCCTCCAGGCATAAAGGGCGTGCCCGCTTACATATAGCTGTAACTAGAAGTTATAATTGATAAACTAGGACCATTGAGGTAAATTAAAAAATTATCGAGGTCGCTAGCTAACCACATAGTGCAATACAACTCATAAAAAAACATTGTAATGAGTAGATTATGTTATAAATAAAGTAAAATTAGTAAAATTATAAACAATTATATAAACTCATATAACCTGTCATTACACGAAGGAGATACGATCATTCAAACTATTGTTGTACAACATTTCATTCCCATTTTGAAAAAAACATTTTTGACGTCCTATAGTACTGGGTATAGATTGATGACACGTAACATGAAATGTAACACACGTTGAAAGAAATTCACCTAGTTGTTGGTTGCATTTCATGTAGCATTGCATTAATTTGGATGTCTTCTTCTTCTTTTCGTGTGGTTAGTGTCTAACCTGGTGTCAGAGCTTTAAAGCCGCCCATGTGCCTCTGACTTGGCTTCACATGCCGTCGAGAAATATCTCTTTGGCATGCCGGTTTCCTCACGAAGTTTTCCTTCACCGTTTTTGAAGCAAGTGATAATTATACAATACGCACATGAATTCGAAAGGTCAGAGGTGCGTGTCTTGGGTTCGAACTACGACGTGGCAGTCTGACGGTCACACCAGTAGGCCATCACTACCCGGACGGCTCATTTGTGTCACATCACATGTAACGTTTCACTAATCGGTACCCGGCATAACGTACATATCTTTTAAAATTCATGCTTCTGTCTTCAGTTGTCTGGGCTGTGCGTTGTCTATCAGTCAGACAATCACTGAACTGATTTAAATGTAAAAGGGCGACATGGAACATAATCTGTCAGCTTTTATAAGTATAGAAGTGAAAAGTTAACAGCGTATCGCAGTATCATATTACAGTAACCCTTTTACTTAGTCAACTTTGAAACTTGTGCGCGATCAAAAGCATTTTCAGTCTGTTTATCATTTACTTTCAGTTTTAAACATAAACAATAACTAACGAAAGGTTCCTGTAGATATACCAGATAAAGAGGACGAATAATATGTTTTTTTTTTTTTTTCGTTTAGTTACTAACCTGATGTCAGAGTTTTAACGCCGCCCATGGGCCTCTGACTTGGCTTCACATGCCGTCGAGAAATATCTCTAAATAGGCGTGTCGGTTTCCACACGATGTTTTCCTTCACCGTTTTAGAAGCAAATGATAATTATACAATACGTAATATATTATGAACAGAACAAAACAAAATGTTGGATGACGTCATAGATAAATCGTTTATTACCATTGAAGGCAGCAGTTGTGGCTCAGAATAACAAAGATTAATTTCGATATACATTTAGAAGTAGGTGAAAATTGAGTTCTAGGATTTTATTACATCGTTATTTACAAGTAAACCTAGTAAAAGCGATGTTATAAATAGTAGAATAGCTTTATGAATATTAAATAATAGTAGATTATACAACTAGTGAAAAAAAGGGAATTTAATTCGAGGGACTAAGTTGGATCCCGAGAGCAGCGAAGGATTCTAGAGTAGAATCCTGAGCGGAGCGGCTTTGGGTTCCGTTCGTCCGAATGAAAAAACGGAACCCTTATAAGATCACTCGTATGTCTGTCCGTCTGCCCGGCTATTTGGCTGGCCCGTCTGTCACAGCCAATTTGCTCCGAATCTCCTGGACCAATTCAGTTGCAATTTGGTACACTCATGAATTTCTGTGACCCAAATACGGACGTGTATAGTAAATAAATTAATTGTGAATATGTGGGTCACTTTTTGGTGGCAACTCGAAAAATAAAAGTTTTGCAAACTGCACCGTGTGACAAATATCAAATGAAGGTGCTTGTTGTGAGAATCTCAAATATATCTTTTTATAATCCTAACTAATATTATAAATGCGAAAGTGAGTTTGTTTGTTGGTTTGTTTCTTACGCTTTCCCGCTAAGTCATCTGAAAGGATTTGGATGAAATTTGGCTCATGAGTCGACCGTAGACCGTGACCTGGGTTAGCACATAGGATACACGGGACCGACACGACACACGGGATCGAGACTTATGCGGGTGAAACGGCGGGGTGGAGCTAATTTTAAAATAAATACTTTTAAAGGTATAAAAGAAAATTGATGAAAATTTACCATTTCCTTATTGCCGACAATACTGAGCCTAAAATTTTGTAAAAAATACATAGAACGGTTCTTTACTCATAAATTACAGGAAAACCTATAAGAAGTCTATAGTCTTAAAATAACATGATTAATCTCTCAATATCGTGCGTACAAACTTACATTTGCAGTTGGAATGTATGGGAGAACATGTTTTTCAAATAATAGGTCTTTACCTATGAAATTGCCGTTTTGTGTGAAAAAATTTAAACGATTTTTTTTCATGTATTTATTATTTGTATTAATCGAAGTAATCACCCATGTAATCAATGCATCTTTGCCAACGCGGTGGCAGTTTATTGATGCCCTTCTTAAAGAAATCAGCTGGACGGGAGGCAACAAATTGTTCAAAGGCATTTCGTACTGCCTCTCGGGTATTGAATTTTTTTCCCGCCAAGAAGTTATCCAAATTCTGGAAAAAGTAGTAGTCTATAGGCGCAAGGTCTGGTGAGTAGGGCGGATGACGGAGAGCTTCCAACCCCAGTTCTTGCAACTTGGAGACCGTCTGCTGTGCAGTATGAGGTCACGCGTTGTCGTGCAGGAGCAGCGGAGACGAGCGATTGACCAATGCTGGTTGGAGATGTGCCAGCTTCTCCATCATTGTGTTCAGTTCTTCACAGTACACATCTGCAGTAATGCTCACCCTGTTTGGTAAGAAGCTGTGATGAATCACACCGGCGCTAGACCACCAAACAGTGACCATCACTTTTCTAGGGGTAAGTTTTCGTTTAGGGCATTGTTTAGGTGCTGAACCAGGATCCAACCGACTTGCTGAGCGCTTGCAGTTATCAAACAGAATCCATTTTTCATCGCAGGTAACAATGCGGTTCAAATTCCTTCATTTGTGTGTCTGTTGAGCAGTGCAAGGTACGTCTTGACGCGTACTTTGCGCTGGCTATCATTGAGTTGGTGGGGCACCCATTTGTCAAGCTTTTTTACCTTGCCAATTTGACGCAAATGGACCAATATTGTTTTGACGCTAACGTCGAAAGCTGCTGCTAATTCAGCCGTAGATTGTGTATCATCAGCTTCCACAATCGCCTTTAATTCGTCATTGTCGACCAAAGTCTTCGGACGACCGCGAGGTTCATTTTTCAGGTCGAAATTTCCAGAACGGAAGCGAGCAAACCAATAACAGGTGGTGCGTTGGTTTGTAGTGTTAGCTCCGTAAACGTCGTTGATGTTGCGTGCCGCTTGTGCCGCGTTGCTGCCACGACGGTACTCATATTCCATAATTACTCGAATTTTTATCCATGATGACGAAAAAGATTGAAATGCGATGAAAATGTAACACTAATCAATAAACAAATGACTACTTTTGGAAAAAAAAATCCATGTTTTTAAAATAAAATTAATTTGAAATTAGAATTCTTAGCCAAACAAAAATAATTTTGATTTGAAATGGCCAGTACTGCAGAACGGCAATTTCATAGGTAAAGACCTAATATAAGGATAAATTGATCCCAAATACGGAACCCTACATTGTGCGTTGTCCGACACGCACTTGGCCAGTTTTTGTACATTATTCGTATAATTCGTCCTTGTTCCAAATTCAAAATGTTTTTATTCACTCAGTGACTAAAAGAGAGTTTTATTCACTGTTATCGATGAATCAAATACCCTTTTTCGAGTGGCAATGGTAAATAGTATATTATGCAACTAGTGAATAAAGGACGGATTTAAAGCGAGGGCCATAGATGAACCACGAGCTAGTGAAGGATTCTAACGACTGAATCACGACCTAAGGGAGTGATTATTGATGTTAGAAGTAGAAGTAGTAAGTAGAAGTGTAAGTAGTAAGTTAGTAAGTAGAAGTGTTAGAATCCTGAGCGACGCGAGTGATTCATGGCCCTCGATATAAATCCGTTTTACTCAAGAGTTGCATACTATACTTCATAAAAGAAAGATTTAAGCAATATACATTTAATGAAGAAAAAAGGAAGCTTAAATTAATCAAAATGCACATTAAAATTGGAACAATTTGTGTTCGTACAACTTACAGTATTCCAAAATACCTAGCGCCAAATTACTAATGACAGCAAAGAACACAAAACAGTTTTAATTCTCATGCTAAACTCCTTGTCGAAAATGTCGAACAATCAAATCTCGAGGAGTTATTTGCACAAGGAGTATTGGTGTATTCTAAATTCAAACACCAAAACAGTGATTTAAAGTGCTTTTCATTCACTGTTTTCAGTGAATAAAATAAGCTTTTTAGAGGGGAAATGGTATAAAAATATTTTTTGTAGGTACCTTTTGTTAATTTACGAAAATGTAGGTTACTGTATCAGGTAAAAAAAATATATAAAAGGCCTAAAAGTCTGAATGTTTTACGGTTTTGTAGTTATTTACAAAATATGATTGTCCGTTTATGATATTGTATTATGTAATTTCGAAACACCCGAAACAATGAACCTGCCTATGTATACAAAAGTGTGGTGATTTAATTTATAGGGCGTAAAAATGCTTAAGTACAGCCGATGCCGAGCTAAGCCCCTCCAGTCCTCGGGATTATTATCTTTGCAGCGATGCGATTCAATCGACGATAAACTTCTACTTGGACTCGAAACTGCCATTAAATAATATTTTATTAAGCGTTTACTGGTCTTTGTAATATTATAATGCTGTGTTTAATTGTTGTTGCAGGCGATTGACCGTTTAATCCGATAAATATCAGAAATGAGGCACGTCAAACCTATCGATGGGTGTCATTAAAAACAACTAAGTTTGGAGAATCATCAATTAAGGCACTGTAATCAGCATTTGGAATTACAACATAATGTCATCACCAATCCATCAACCAAGCCTGATGATCCACAACCTCCAAGACCGTTTAAACGTTTCTGAACACAAGTAATCCATAATAGATGTTAATGAAAGACTCATCCACAGCTATAGACGAGATATATTATTATCTTAACACTAGACGTAAGATCGAATAGTCTTAGATACTCCTCGTTACTATGCTCACAGGCATAGTAATGTCTGTATTTAAACCCTGGAGCGAGCGAGTCTAGAATATAGATATGAATAATAATTGGAGACCCTAATGAGTCATAATGTCAATAGTATTTTGAGTTTGGACGCCACCATTCCAATTTAGAGCCACAAGCATGTCGCTAAGTTGGAGGGATTACCAGGAACAAATCAAATCAAATAAGTTTATTTGTTCACACTTGTGTTCCGATATTATAAAGTGCTGTTGCTGTGTACTGCCGCCAAAGAAATAAATCAATCTGCCCAGCCGGCTTCCAGTTCA
Source organism: Xanthia icteritia (assembly GCA_949128155.2). NCBI lineage: Eukaryota > Metazoa > Arthropoda > Insecta > Lepidoptera > Noctuidae > Xanthia > Xanthia icteritia. The sequence goes on from OX421930.2 coordinate 12,986,875, forward strand.
ACCGGATGCAGCTGAATACCGAATTTTACATGAAGCGACTGCCTATCTGACCTCCACAACCCAGTAACTGGGTAATACGATACCCCTTGGTAAGACTGGTTGTCAGACTTTCGGGCTTGATGGATCGACCCACGCGGCTGTTATTATTTAGCCACGAGCTCCACTCACAGTAATAAATGGTAGCAAAATTTATAAAAAAAATAATAGGTACTATTTTTTTTATAAATTTAGCTACCAGTGCTTTTATAATAACTTGTTTTTTTTCTATTAGTGTATAGTTCCCGTCGTTAATTATCTCAGCTGAAAGATGTCCATAAGCAAGCCACAATGACTGTACGTGCGCTGCCCGCATTTTTAAAAGCAGACACAAGGCCGTGATTGAAAGCGTGTTACGCAAATAGAGTACAGTACAGACCCTAATTGCGTAACACGCTTTCAATCACAATCAGAGAGTTTTGAAGGGTATCCCTAATACATTGCTTCATGGATTTGAAAAATTCGTCTGTTCAACATCGTAATTATAGCAATGAACGTGGCTGAACCGTCAAAACGAAACGCATTGCGACATATTGTCATTCTAAGACATGTGTGTTACGCAATTACTCCGCCGGTGTGTATAACACATATTTTTATTTCTTCTTTTCCATTACATATTTTGTGTAGAAAAGGTATGCTCATGTATCCCACTAAATTAAATTATTTTATTTCTTCAGTTGAGCGAGTGAATTAAATTATAATCCTACACTAATTAGGTATTCACCCGTCGTATGTTAGTAGGTACTGCATGAAACAAAGCGGGTTTAGTTTTACTAAAACACTGCATACGTGTCCGGATATTTAAATTCCACAAAATTATATTACATAAATAGCATGCAATATTTTGAGGAACAATCGGATTAAACAATATTTACGCTTTTATTTAATTTATTAAAGCTTTATGCACAAGTAATAAAATACTGTACAAAGGTAGACTTAATGCCTGAGGCAAAGATATAAAAATATGTCTAGATAAACAGTCAAAGCTGTGAAAACGTCGAAAAAAATTGCGACCAACAGTTGGCCGCTAAATGCACTAACACCAGAAAAACACAATGACGTGGCGTGGGTGTTAGGCTAAGCGTATGCTGAGACGCAGATGACACAGCACAGCACGGTAGAGATTTTGCAGGGTAGGGCAGGCGAGGCAGACATAGACGCGAGCGCATGCTGCGACGCAGCTACACAGACACATTTGCGTCCTAGCTAGAACAATCTGTCATTGAAACAAAATTATGAATCAGTGGTAAAAAACAAGTGACGACCTGCACTCGTCGCGCAGAAATCTGCGCCGACACTACAACGAGACGCAGAGCAGGACAGACACACGTCTATGTCACACGTGCCTGCTCCGTAGCGTACGCAGCTCAGGGGGCCTATTACGAACTTTAAAAAAACCAGGCAAGTTCCAGGCAATTCAATTCCCTGGCTGGTTAAATTTCGTATTATGACATCCGTAATTCTGACCGACTTCACGCTGGCTAGTTTGTCTATGGCTGGCTTGTAATTCTCTGCCGTAACATTCAGAAACACAAATAAATATTTATCAGTAAGTTACGGTTTATTTAAATCACGTATTTTATGATAAAAATAATAAATATATCTTAATATAGTTACTAAAAGTAGGTGAAAATATGAAAGCAATGTACTTATATTGTGCTAAATAATTAACTTTTATTCTATTTTTCCGTCTTTGTAAATTGTAACGCGAGATTCTCTTAACGATAACGTTTCCGAACGTATTCCACTTGAAGTTCGACGGGGAATTTGACAACTTCATTCGAGGACAATGTGTATTGTTGCAACTACTAATAAAATAATACCATCGTATTGTTGGTATATTAATAATCTCTGTAAAAAGTACCGCGAAAATTATGCTGATAATTTTCTTCGATTACCGCGGTGTAGTGCACTACGAATTTCTTCCAGAGGGTCAAACGGTGATTATGGAGTATTATTTAGGCGTCATGAGGCGTTTGCGAGGAATATCCGCTCAAAACGGCCCAGATTTGTGGAACGACAATTCATAGATTTTGCACCATTGCACAAAGCCATCATTGTGCAAGAGATCTTAGCCAAAAACTCAGCGAATGTCATCGACCAAGCGCCGTACTCACCTGATATGGCTCCGTCTGACTTTTTCTTGTTCCCGAAGCTAACATTACATCTTCGAGGAAGACGTTTCGAGTCGGTTGAAGCTATAAAAGAAAATTCGCTGAAGGAGTTGAAGACCTTCAATCAGCTTACCAAAAATGTATGGAGGACTGGGTCAAGCGCTGGCGTAGCTGTATTTATTGCAAGCGAAAGGGCCTACTTTGAAGGCGACAAAATAAATTTAGACGAATAAATTACTTTTTTGGTTTTATTGAACGATTCCCAGTACTTTTTACACAATGCGGTATTATGTTCCTTCTTAAGTAAATACTAGTATCAGAGTGTAAACAAAAATATGGATAATGAATGAATATTAGTAGGTAGGATAGAAATGTGGTGTTTTTGAGTGTTTTTAAATACTCAGTTTTCAACATGGTAATAATATCATGGTGCACCCTTTAATAGGCAGTTGTAATTATTATAGTTCAGTGGATGAGAGTTATCGCCCTCGGCGGTGCCTAACTTATGTTTAGTAGTAAACATTGTGGGAGTTTTTCAATTTTACCGATATTTCGGTATTTTGATCAGAAGTGCCACTTTCCAGAATTTCCAGAAACTCAAACACGTAACATTTTCTTATGTAGTTAACATTTAGGAATAATTTCGCCAAAAAAATCCAAAGCAATTCAATAAAAGCTACTCTGAAGCAACGTAAATTGAATGGATTGTGAGGTTACTTATTATCAGTTTTAATATGTCAAGAAATGTCAAACGAACGTTCATAATACGGTATTTCCAGTCAATAGACGGGCAGAAGCCGGCCAGGGTGTCACGTGACCACTGACTGGCTTGTTTGACGAGTTCATAATACGAAATTGCAAGGCAGTTCTGTTTACGCCGTAAACTGCCTGGAAATAAGAGTTCATAATAAGGCCCCAGTACGTTCATGTATTACAAAATCTGCTCTGCCCAGCGCTGCGTGGACCTGCCTTAACTGCATCTCAGCATACGCTTAGCAGACGAGCTGTCACGCACACCAGCATAACAAAGTTGGCCTGTTTGATTTAGTCCTTTTGCAACACGACACTCTAGAGATATAAATAATCATTAAGAGATGTAAAGTCAAACCCTGGTGCCATAATTTTCATGACAGCCGTCACCGCGGCCGTTATGTGCCGGCCACCGCTCCTCTAGGAAACTGTAGCTTTACACTAATTATAAGTACAGATTTTAAGATAGTATTATTAATTTCATATGAATTATGTAGGATCATAAAGTACTCTCCACCACTTACTTAACATTTTCTTAATGCATTCGCTGGTTTGCGGAACCCTACCAACATCATCCTCTAAATTACGCACGACTAGCTGTTGCCCACGTCTTCGTCTGCGATCCAGGATGAAAACTAGCATATGTCCTTCTCCAGGTCATGGTCTACCCGTGTGTAAAATTTTATCCAAATCCGTTCAGCCGTTTTAGCGTGAAAGCGTAACAAACAAGCAAACTCAGTTTCGCATTTATAATATTAGTTAAAATGCTCGCTTATGAAATACCTACTTAATAATGTATTCCCCGAAAACTACACGAGTCTTTTACACCACAGTCACTAATGTTGCTTATAATATTTGGTACATTTTATACAATTATTGGGTACTTGTACACACGGCTACACATCAAGCTATACATTTCCAGTATATGTTGATCTCTCATTGTAGAGGATTTCCGTACAATGCGAGGTCAGCTTATACTGGAAATGTATAGATTGATGTGTAGCTGTGTGTACATGCACCATAAAATGGCGATAAAGTCCATCGTGGCTTCAAAATTTCATGTTAAAATGAATAAATTAAAAATAATAGAATAATATACAAGCAACAAACGCAAAGCGATTATTAAGTAAACATCACGACACGAAAATTGCGGTATAATTTAATAAGCCACCATGTCTGTATAAATCACTGTAGCGTAATGGTTAACAGACCAAAAACGTGAACATCGACCACAATTCGCAAAGGCCCGTCACAAATTACAAACTAATCATAGTCCACCAATTGGGTCGCTCAGAAGAGGTTAATTTTCCCAATCCCGCTAACGCTGTGCCCGTTACGGCCGCCCCACCAATTAGCTTTTACTGCCCTTGTGGTCCGATAACTACTCTACGAGACTTATCTATCGAGCGATCCGGGTATTATGTGCTAGTAAACACTAGTAGAAATTGTATCTAAGCTCACTTTACTTGTCGATAGCGAGTGCTTCACGGCCTTATTATGAAGCGTTGAGTGATAATGATGATGGATCGGCTTGTACTGTATTGTTGAACTTGGGAATAAGTTTTTGTATTAAGTTGATGGCGTTTTAACACTTTCGACTCCACCCACTTTTCATTGAACTCATACGCCATGCAGCCATACATCAATATGTTCTTTTCATTTGAAAAGAACCCTCCAGGAGGTTTGCCGGCACTACGTTTGCGCTAAAGTTAACCATCGCGAGCGGTCAACGGCATTAGGTTTAAAAAACACTAAAACTTAGTAAAATAGTGTTTTCAGAGGGTCTTGTCGCTATACGTAGTTTCCAACCTTTTAAATGTTTAGTGAATATTTGTAACCATGAACAAAAAAATAATGTTTTTTAAAACCAACGCCACTACTAATAAATCTTGTTAAAATATACATCAGATTTTATAATGCTGTATTCGCTAAGAAAAACCTACATTTAAAATGAGCCCCGCGAGGGCTCCCGGCTCCCGGCATCTCATACGCGACTACGTGAGCCCTCCAGGAGGGCTCCCAGCACTCAACAAGTTAAATAACTCGCCTTTTACGTAAAAGCAACTTACGTGGTTGTGTATGGTAAAAATATTCGAACAGCAATAGAATGTCAGTTTTATAAACATTCAAAATAGGAGTGCATTGCTACAACTGCAATATCAATTTTCTGTAAAATATAGAGAAAATATTCTCTTACAATTGAATCATAGCGTTCACGTACACGGCAAGCAAACGGTACCTGCTCGAGTCGGGCGATATCTCTCACTACGACACTCTATAAGTAACTCTGCCAATTCCTTCCCCTTACACATAAACATCTACCGTGTATTGTTTAACTTTTCTCTCTCAAGACGACACATAAACTCGTCGCAAATCCTACAGAGGGTTTGAGAACGTCGTCTCAGAAATTTTCCAAGTCAACGAAAGCAAGAAGCGACAATCTCGCCGACCTACGTCTTATTTTTCAGGAGAGCCGACCCGTTACAACGACAGAGATTTACATTTGAAATAGGCTGAGACACTCTTTTATTTCGCTCCTTTTATTTTTTCTCTCTGTTCGTATTGCAGCAGCTCCCGTTACATCTGGCGAGTCTTTCGACGCGGCCAAATAAAACTTGCTCTCGTTACCTGTATAATTTTATTAGAGAAAATAGAATTATTTATCGTAATTGAATTTTTAAATTAAACATGCTCGGATAGCTACTAGTTTGCTCGGGTTTCGACTCGGCAAATTACAAGTATGCAATTATGAAAGATAATTTACTACTTAGTGATCTCAAAGTGAAGCGCGCCGGCCGCTTATCTGATTAAAGTGCTAATTTTTAATTATTCGTTCACGGCTTGGAATTAACAACAGTGATGTACTAAAACAAGGTTGAATAAGCTTTAAAAAATTTAATAATTTATCAGACAATATTCTGGAAACAAATTTAGTAGGATGGTGGCTATCCATCAAAGATTTTCTTTTACGAGCCAAGCCGTGTGCGTACACGTTCCTACGTTATACAGCGTTATTGATGGACCCTCGTAAGCTATTACCCTTGCAAAAAAATTCTAACCCGTTAGCCTCTTTTTATGACTTGCAGTTTATTTTAAAGCATTTTAATGACTAACGCAACGCCGCGTAATATGCTAATCACAGAACAAAAGTTCTACCCAAAAAAATGGATTTAATGAATTCACGTTCATTACTTTGGAACATAAATAATAACGTAAATTAAATTCCGATTTAATTTGCAAAAGCCATACGTTAAAGCAGATATTTATTTCAAGTTAATTTTGGCTAGTTGGGTCTGGCTATCTTGTTAGACAATACATCATTTTGAATTAAGGACTGGCAAGAAAACCTTTGGGACGCATTGTATCTAATGACGACCGAATATCATATATTCTTATACCTATACTCATACATATGTATAGAACAGTAACTAGGTACCCTTTTGTCTCCTTATCTACGGAATATATTTTATATTCTCGTCTATGCAGTACTATCAGGAAGTGTTCTAGTGCCATCTGCAGACTGTTATACTAAATAATCTTAGCGTTGAACTATGCTATAAATAATACACCTACCATACAGCATTGAGCGATATTACAGAACTAGCCTCGGAGTACAATCTCCTTGATAAACTGCTTGAACCATAAATATTATTCACTACAAGCTTCAGCTAAAATAACTTATTTTACAAGTCATGAAAGAAACATTTAAATTGTTTTGAAACATTAACAAACAAACAGACAGCCATAAATAAAAGCTAAACAGACAATATGTAAATCTGGTACAATTTTGCGGAGCCGTCCGAATTGGGGGCTCACCAATTTATGCATTTGTTAATTAAATTATAACACGGAACACTTTCCCACGAGGATCTTTAAATGTCCCACTCATAAGATCGGAACACATAAATTAATGGGGCTATTCGTTATGCCAGGCCACGCGCCTTTAATTATTAAGGCGACGTACATTTCTCCAAGGAACTTGGGCATAGGGCCCCTAAACACAAATGTGTCAAACCGATACTAAATACGGAACTTAAACAAGGCTACTAACTGCGGTGTTATAGCGTATAACACCAATATCAACAAGTTATTGTCCCGATAACTACGCAATATCAAATGAAGTAAACAACTACTTTATTACTCGACATTGGATCTCAAAACTGGACAAGGCATCCAGACGCAAAACAACGACGTCGGCGAAAAAAATATCTTCTACTTAAGGATGCATTCATACTTGGAGAGTCAAGATGAGGCCTACGGGAACACTGCAGCCACAGACAAAAGAAAACTTTATACGTACTTACTTAGTGCTTTATGTCTAAAGCGCGCAGTAGAAGTCACTTTCATACTACCTCTAAAGAAATGATTCTTTTTATTTTACTTTGTAATTAATCATGTTGGCTACTCTTCCTTCACTTAGCTCTGAGCGTTTTCTCGGCAGCAGCTGAGCAATTTCATTTATTCAACAGTACGTACCCATTCTTTCTTACACTTGTTCAATGTAACTTGAACTAGATAAATTAGCAGGACTACTGAGTTGTCTAATTGGCAATGTTTCATAAGAACATCTTCAGCAGAATTAAACTTTGTGTCGCCAAGATTTGTATAGCTCGACTTTTTGTTGTATGTTCTGCGGAATATTTGGCTATCATATACCTCTTGAGCTCTCGTTTACTCGTATATCTCATCACACGTCTGTCGTTCTCGCCGATACTTACGTTTTCTATTTTCTCGGCTAGATGCTGCCATTAAGCTTTTTAAATACGCATACGGCGAATTTTCCACCCTTTGAGAGTAAACAGTGTACTTCAATACAGTGCAGTGCAGAAAATAGTTGAACATTTTATTTTTAATATTCTATGTTCTAATTTTAAGCTACATTATAAAACTACATTATTGTTTCGGAATATTTATCCCAACAATGACTACAGAAATGTTTGTTTGGTAACCTAAAAACTTTTTGCAATTATTATTAAATATTAAATCTATAATCACAATCGTGTTTATTAAAATACCCGTGAAAAATACATTTATATGTAAGTGAAGCAACCTAAAAAATGAAAATATAAATCCGCGGCTACAGAATGGGATATTGACACGCTTTGACGCTAACGAATTTAAAAGTTTATGAATAATGTAAAATATGGCAGGCACTTGTAACCAGGCGCATTTTTACATTATTATGTATCATGAAGCTTAAAAATATATTTAATAACGAAATATTTCCCAACTAATATCATTGTGTAGGAAACTGAAACACATTTCATTCTCACACGGCGTCTGCTACTCACGTTGAATTACCGTCAAACATGCATTGAGCTAGCAATATTACACATGCTGAGTACAAATATAAGGGGCAACGGAAAATAGTTCGTGTTTTTCCTTATATTGCAAGCAAGTGTACGGCACTTTATTGTGGCGTCATCAGAGCCTCCCTCGTGACAGCTTACACATGAATTCGGGGATAGACAAAGAGTGTGCACGATGAAAGAGCTTTTCATTCATCCTAGCTTCCAGGCGGAGTTGCGCGACTGCTGTGCACGTTTTGATAACAGTTAACCAGCCCTTGGAAGTAAATAAATTGTCATTACGTGAACTTATCTGAGAGTAATAAATATTACTGTACAGTTTACAGCGCGACGTTTCGCACAAGTTTTAATTCTTTGATATAGTGATAGCTACCGATTTATCACTTAACGAACGTCAAGCCGCAAGCCGCGTCTGTCACCCTGACAAATATGCGCATCAATTGCATATTTTTAGTTTAGGGAGCAGTTTTATGGCAGAGATTAATTCCCGTTTTCACCTTCACTAAGTGACACTTAAAAGAATCCCTAAATAAAAGTGCACTGTTGGATTTTCAACGCTAGGCTCAGCGCGGAGAGTTGAAAATCCAACAGTGCACTATTATTTAAGGATTCATTTAAGTGTCATTTAGTGAAGGTGAAAACGAGTATTAGAATAAGAAAAACAGATGCAGCAATAAATGGAGAGTATTACTGGTGGCATTCATCATTATAGAAAAAATGAGGTCAGTAAGGTTGCAGGCTTTTTTAGATTTACGGTCAAAGACTTCATTAGAGTCGCTCCAATACATTTGAAGATTAACGTCAACGTGATCCAATTTGGGTAGCTTTATACCATTACGTTTTTCTTTTCCTGTTTTTTACGTTGCTTCTGTTCGTGACACACGGCCCACTGATTCAAAAAATTAACATAAAACAGCTTCATAGTATCTAAGTTTTAAGCGGATAGTGAATAAATAACTGTTGTGTTTATCAGCTGTTTATCATCTGCGTAATTGTCTACCGGGGAAACGATTACTATAACTCCTGGAGCCGATAAGGGAGACTACCTGTATCCCATTATAATTATTATCTTCAAACGCAGTACATCTTTAGCTAATTTACTACTATTACTTGTGAGTTACAATGAAAACCGAAGCATAATATGAAATAAAGCCTGTGTAACCGTACGGGTTTCGGTACAGTGCAAAATCATTGAAAATAACACAGCGTGGAAACGAGAAGCGAGTTAAAAAAGGAAGTTTCACTTAACTAACATGGAGTGAATGACACATTCGCTCAATATTGACACTGCCTGCGCCAAAAAACGCTGTGAAACTTGAGAGGAGCTTACCGTTTTACTGAAATCGACGATTGGTGGAACTTCGAGATTAGTGATTACTGAAACTTTGCTGATTTTTACATAGATTTGTAGATAATTATAGCGGGTACCGTACTCGTCATTTAGGGCTCCGTACCCAAAGGATGCTAAACGGAACCCTATCAGTAAGCCTCCGCTGTCCGTCTGTCTTTCAGCAGGCTGTATCTCAGGAACCGTAATAAGTAGACATTTGAAATTTTCTCTGATACTTTTCGTGTGGTTAGTCACATACGAAAAAAAGAAACGACATCAAAATATAAATAAATCTAGTAGTCTTATTAATTAACCGTGTAGCTACGGTAACTGTGTAGTATCGAAGTAAATTCAGTGTTATTTGCACGGGCTCGGACTGCGCGTCGTTTAGCAAAATGACGGGCCCTTTTTATCTTAGTCGAGCTGCAATTTGTTTCTGGCTCTATTTTCTCGAGACCGCAAACCGACGGTTGTTATTTTGAATATCCCTTTTCTTTAAAATTAAACTGTGTACGTTACTTTGGTGGTGAAGCTCATCATTTAGAACTTGAGAATTGTGTTATTACAAGTTTGTTACATTTTTGGCTGTTTCCATTACGTTTATGTAGTCTATATTTTATCTGTTGTGTGATCTCAACACAACAGATAAATTAATAGGAAAATATTAATTTCTTTCCCATAAGAACACAACACTTATAAGATCAACCAATTTCATCAACTTATTTTTTTATGTAATATAAATGAAAATAAGTACCAACCGTACTTATAGTTATACTTATAGTAGCATTAGGTATTTCTCTGCGGTCTAGAAAACAGTATTTCCGTTTATTTGAGAAAACGGTTTTGTTGACACAATAGCATTTGAAGTAACTCGTACATAAAGCCGATCTATATAAGCCGATTGTAGCAAAAGTATCGTTGTTATAACATCGTTGTCTTCTGTACCTATTGTTATTTGTATTCTTGTCACCTTTTAGATAGGTTTTTTTTTTTATCTCCCGCCTGTTTGTTGGTCCTAATTAATATAAAAAACAGTCTTACAAAAATACCTACTTATAATAAATCTTCGAAACAAAGAAATAACAACAATATAAGTCCGTGAAGATGTCTTCTTAATATCAACAATATCATTTGCAATCCGTCGTATATTTTTGTTATGTTATGCTGTCTAAGGGCGAATTTCACCATTAAACAGAATGCGATCAGAACTTTTAAACTGCGTTCAAGAGCAATCAGTGTCAATATTCCATAACAATGTTGTCTAGAATACGTTTAGGTTCATTGGTGAAATTCGACCTAAAGATATTTCACCAAGAGCATTATTCTTTATTCACCATATGTAGATACAATTTTTCTGTATATAAGTTCCATATACCCTATGAAAGTTTCTCTTATATCTATTAACAGAGAATATTTTCAACAATTCCCTCAATGTCGAACAACTACATACAAACAAGATCTTACTAAACTTTAGAATCAAGACTTTCAACTCAAGCGCAAAATAGTTTCAATTAGATAAACGGCTATTTGTAACTTTCTTCGCACATGCTTATTCTATATGACGGAGAAGGGTTCGTGTCTCTTTCGTTATTATCAGCCACTATTTTAACTACTGTGGGCGTACTATGTAGTGAGGTAGTGTTGGTTATTGCGCAATAGAAAAACCGTTTACAATTCAGACCCAATTACAATTTACGATCAAATTAATCACACTAGCAATTCACACACTACAAGTAGGTACATGACACAACTATTCGGAACGCGCGACAGTTTCTAAACGTGTTCACTGCTTGACAGCCAACAACGAACCCTGCTTAGCTCCGGCCGGTCCGAGCGTTATGTTGTAGACTCTATCGAGAGACGCTAGGTGGCGCTAGCGTCCCGATTAGTTGAATCAGTAATGTATTTCCGACATATATTTAGTCTTAAATAATATTATAAAGAGAAAAGAACTGATTTTTTGGATGATTGTATGTAATGGATAAACTCACAAAATACTTAACCGATTTTAAAAATTCTTTGGCCTATAGAAAGCTACATTAGCAGCGAGTAACATGAGCAGTATTTTATTGACATCCACGCAAACGGAGTTGCAGGCAAAAGCTAGTATAAAATAAAATGCTGTTCGGGTCTGTCTGAGTGACCGCTTAGTTCTTTTCTTCTAAACTACACCATGGATTTTGATGGAGTTTTCACCATTTCCCTTTTCAAAGTCAAAGTCAAATAATTTATTTCAATGAGGCACAAAAAAGGCACTTTTGAACTTCAACATTTACAGAAAAATAATAATTGATTCTAGTCGCCCCTTCCAAAAGGCTTTCGCTGTTAATTCGCTTGTTGATCCATTCTGCAGCGCTTTTGAAAAGAGCGCCCTGTTTTTCTTTTATGTCTCTTTGACCTTTAACTTTATTTTAATCATGATCTAGTCATCGAATCTATGGTCACCGGAGTGGAGGAAAAACACCACATAAATAATTTTTAGCAACCCTCAATGTACCGTAATATCAACAGAAACTTGTAACACGTGTTGTATCCGGTCTACCACATACACGTGTAGCTATTCCTAATTCACATAGTACTATCACGGGTTTAATTACCACAATACCACAGAGAATTCTGTTAACTCAAAGTTTGTAAGAACAACACATTTGGCTTCCGTATGATAATCTTCATCTACGGAAAAATGTAGTGCTTCATGTCAATCGTATGAACCGCGACGGGCGGCGGTTCGTAGAAGGACGTAGTGGCTCGTAGCAGGCGCTACGCACTGTAGCTCGTAGCACGTGCTACGAGCTACATTGCGTAGCACTACTTATTGATGATTTCTAGCAAAAAACTGAGTGAAAAAGAATGAATAATATCTAACTTATTTCCACTGTACATACAGCAGAAGCCTTTTTTGCCAGCTATGTTGGTGATTTTAGAATACCACTGTTTTTCGAAAATCAATGAGTAACTTTTTCAATACTCAATATATTGCAACGTGAACTTAGGGCGGCCGGTATTTTTTAAAAGTTTTACGTAAAGTAGAAGTAGGATATAGCGGTTTGAAAAGTTCCTTAAAATTTATTGTTAACTGCCTGAAATCTTCTTAGCATACCAATTCAAAAGAGTCACCGAATACATTCAAGAAATCCTTCTGCGGCCGATATATCTTGTAGTTAACAAGCGGTCTGAGACTCATCGGGTAGTGAGTTCACTTGAGTCGGGCTGGTCGACGGATCCTGAGCTCCCGAGCGCACTTCGTTTGCCGCGATATCGCTCATAAGCGCGCGCTATCTCGGCGTGCCGCCGCGCCGTCGTCCTTTCACCATTCACCCGAAATAGTACCTCAAAGAGTTTAGTAATGAGTTCCCTTGAAAACTGTTACTAGCTCCCGCACTATTTTTTAACGACGTCATTTTTGAAAATTGTCTCTTTGCGGTGTACGTTCCTTCGAGGGACGTTGTGCTTGTGTTAGCTATATTAAGCTGACACTAGTATTTTTACGTAAAACTTAAACGGTAAAACGGTTTACATTCTAGAGATTTTGATGTTGTATTTATGTGTCTATATACGTTTACCATCCTTTGTGAAGCTTTTATAATTTTGGCGCTAGATAAAATTATTAACCAATGGTTTTTTTCTGTTCCTATAATATATTAAAATACCTATTCATTGGATACCCAAATAAAAACAGATTTTTGTCATTACTTGACTTTTTATAAAACAGCATCGTTTGCAATCTGCATCATTGTTACGCTCAATTTTGTTATGTTCCATGAAACCGTTTTTTACCAGCTTACAAAATCTCGATACTTTAATTAAAAGTTAATAACAAGGCAACACAGTACACAGCGACCGTCAGCTACCGTTACGGTCGGCCATTTACTTCACTTTGCCCGTCCGTACGCTACCGACTAACTAAGGAAAGGTAAATTTACATTACAAACGAGCGAAATACAAAATCTACGTTCGTATATACAAATGTATTTGTACTGAGGAACTTGGATATTTAATATGTTGCTTTTAGTTCAGAATCAAGTTACGGTCTCACTCCGAAGCTATTTAAGAACAATGTTCATACCTTTGTTATTTATATTTTATCTGTAGGGTTAGTCAGATTATAGGCATAAAATTTTAACGTGTAATTGATGGCTTATATTAATTCACAAAACTCATAAAACGGTCCAAACATTATTGAGGCTAGTCAGTACACAAAACATAGATTAATAGACTTTTAAATCCGTTCCAATTTACTGAAGCACAAACATTTTCCGACCGCAAATGGAAAAAGTTTGAAAAAATCAAAAACATTCAACGTGACTGCCAATGGAGGTTGAACGCCGCCTACTCACATACCTGCCTCTGTTTTGCTGCTTTACAAATTGATTCCTTAACCCGGTTCGATGAAATGTATTTACATACATATTATTATTTACCCATAGAACCGTATCAGTGCCTACGTCCGCTTTATACCTTGCTCAATTTTATTTAACAAGATCCCAGGGCATGTCATTAGGCTTGAAAGGGGTTGTTTAAATCCCATCGAACGCATTTTAAGGATGTTTAGTAATGAAGACAAATCTGGTGGAGTTTACTTTATTGTATCTTTTGCCATTTTCCCTAACACAGATGACAAAAAATACAAAAAGCAAGATGGAGATATCAGATATATGGAACGTAAAATTAATTTTTTTACAGTCGGTCATAAAAATGGGCACCAACTAATCAAGAAAGTGCTTTAAAATTCACTGGCACGTCATTATGAAGTCAAAGTGATAAAAAATGTTTATTTAACAACAAGCTGTTCTCATGGACACTTAGGTACAACAATCTAAGCCCCCGAAGTACCTAAACAAAGAATCTGAAAAATAAATAAACTTAATTGGTTTTCAATGTTGATTCTACGGAGAATAATCAGCAGGAAATTAATTAATTGCTTCACGAAATATTAAACTAGAGCTGTACAAAACAAATACAATTTCAGGCTTATCACTTCGCCTTTAAAACAACGAAAAAGTACTTAATTATCTAACACAATGAAAGCTCTGAAAGCCAACAATTTGATGCTTACCTACCCTCGAGTTTTAACTTCTTTATCAACGCGCAAACATCGACCAAACAGCGCCGCGGCTAGCATTGTATTAAGTACCTCCTTCACACTAAGAAATGGCGTGATAACAGCTTACATTACTTTAACACTTACGTAGCTGTGTAGTTTCCGAAATGTAAACTCCTGTGTCAAACTGCACTTGGTAACATTCAGTAAAAATCGTTTGCGTTCCGGTTTGTCTGTACCTTGTACATTCAAACTGAAAAAAGACACCAGAAGTTTTATCTTAAAAACATTTTTGGGTGAAGTCTTGTTTTGTATAAACCTACCCGTATTGTTTGTTCCTTTGTTTCCTTCCTTAAAAATTCTCAGAGTATTTTTTTTTACTTCGCTATTCACTAGAGTACTTCTCAATTAAATAAGTATTTGCCAATTTCGGGGCAAGAGGGGATCGAATTCCTCGCCGGGGAACAATACAAAGTTCAAGTCTATTAAGCATTTTCTTACGTTCCAGATAACATTTGTTACTATAGTAGACGCATAATATAAGAACGAGTTTTACAAGTGCATGCTATTAACCCAAAAACTTGGCATTTCAGAATAGACTATTATCTCCCCCTTTCTAACCAGACTGTAGGAATATAGAAACTCAATGTCGAACAAGCAATGAGGTGAAGATTATTTTGGTAAAAACTATTACAAGTTTTTTTTCGCTTGGACTAAATAAAACTATGTAAGTACCTACATATTCTTGAGCTGAAAATAAGAACAACAGCAGCTCATCAGTCAGCGTTTGTAGAGCAACAGAAGATATCAAAATTCTTGTAGGTGTTTCTAATGAACCAGGAAATTAATAAAAAATTGGATACAACCTTACATATAATAAAACTCCTAACAAAAAGGAAGGAAATCAGTTTTGTGCTCGCACGATACTAAATAACGTAGAAACAACATAACATAGTTACAATAAGGGTAATTTCATAAGTTATAAAGCCTATGACTTCCAAAAAATAAGTAGGTATACAGTGCGTAAACTTTTATTTTATTGAAGCGGCGCGCTCACTCGATACCGTGACGGGTAAGTTTACGCGTTCTCGGGGAAGGCTGGATCGCTCCAACGCAAATGTATACGTACATCCGTGGTGGGGCGACCCAGACTGCCAGGCACTTCTTCTCATGCAACCGAGCGGGTGGGCAGGTTGCGGATAGCCCAACTTCGGCTGCGGGACCGACCACTGACGGTTATATTGGACCGTTAGTGGGCGATCCTGCACTCGGAGCATCTCTCTTAAAAAAAAGATCCCGGACAAGAGAAGTTCTCGAAAGTCAAATCCCAGGCTTAGGGTAACCTTTATACCTCTTCCTATGCTACCCACCAACAAACCGATCCATCCCTCCCTATTCATACATATCCCGTCGATCCTAAACCCCTGGGCCAAATCCCAAGCCTAGGGTGACCCCCAATAACCCACACCCTCCATCCAACAATCGCCGTCCCTCCTTCCCCTTTATCCCGTCGGTCCCAGAGGAAGGGTAACCTCGATTCCAAAAAAGCCCACCACCCGTAACAATGCAGCAGGATGAACAAAATACTACCCAGGTGGGTCCCGGCCAAGCCGGGGAATCCCACACCGCTTCGGCGGTCAGCCCCCATCGTATTCTGGGGGGGGCATCAAACTGCCCAATTGAAAGATTGTTGCCGCGCTTCTTAGCGCGGCCGGCTGCTGACTTAGCGCCCACTACACAGGCTGCGATAAACGCGCCCACACACCCAACCTCGGCTGCGACCAACGCGCCAATACCCATGACACGGGTTGTGCCTCCCACGGGCCTCTGGCAACAGAGCACCGTGCGGAATAGCAAAACAAACCCGGACAAAGACCCAGACCAACACAGACAGACAGAGACGGGGGAAGATGCTGGATCTGGCAACCCCAACACTCTTCCGGCTGCCTGTGGTGAAGTACGCCTGCTGACTAAGCGCGAAAAAATCCAGGCCCGGAAGAAGAGAATCGGCGAACGAAAGCGCAAAATCCGCGAAGGCATTAGCCAGCGCGAAGCGCGATCGGACGTCGAAGGGGAGGTGCGCGTCCGGCCCCAAGTCCGCGAAGGGGAAACCCAGCGCGAAAAGGGGCCGGATGCACGCGACCAGCCGCGAGAGCGCGAAGGGGAAACCCAGCGCGCAAAGCGACCGGACGCGGAACCACGCCTGCAGGGGCGTGCTTGCGAAGGGGCAACCCAGCGCGAAAAGCCTCTGCAGGCGACCGAGTCCGCCGGAACCGACAGCCGACCCCAAGACAAAGACGGATCCCACGACCGACCAAAACACAACAGGGGCAAGCGGGGTGGTGCCTCACACCAGACGTCGCCGGCAAAAAACACCCAGCCTGGCACCTCCAAGCCGCGACCTGGACCGAGCGGTACAGGACCGGCGAAGAGGGGACGCCCTGATGACACGGCCTCACCGAGCGCGATCCAGGGGGACGCCAAACGGGTGAGAATCCACTCTGCTCAAAGGGAGCAGAGGACCTACGCGCGAGCCACGAAGGACATCCCTGCGCGGCTGGCCGTAGCAATCTGCCTTCCCCCCCCCTCCAGAGACCTGACAAAGGACGAGGCCGAGCTCATTAAGACTCGACTGGAAAACCTGGTTATGGACACGGACCCTACGGCGCCACTACCTGCTTTCCGCGGATACCCAAGGGTAGCGGAAGGTACCGTGCAGATGTGGTGCGAGGATGACTGTGCCCTGACTTGGTTGACCCAGAACGTGCCCAAAATCCGACTCCCAGCTACAGACCTGACACTCACGGTACTGAGACAGACTGACGTGCCCACCCGTGTCCGAGTCTCGCTATTTGTCCCTCGTTACAGAGGTGACGTAGCCAGACTCCAAGGTATTCTGATCCGTCAGAATACCTGGTACGACATCGCCAGGTGGTCACTGTACAGGGCGACTACCGTCGGTGGCGACAACTACGGGACTTATTTGACCCTGGGTGTGCCACCGGAGGAAGCCGTAAAGGTCCGGGCCAGGGAGCGACGTATATCATACCTGCTCGGGTCGATATACGTACGCTTCTGGCCCACGGCCGAACCCTCTGACGTCCAGACCGACAGCGACTCTAAGACCG
This sequence comes from Xanthia icteritia, assembly GCA_949128155.2. Classification (NCBI taxonomy): domain Eukaryota; kingdom Metazoa; phylum Arthropoda; class Insecta; order Lepidoptera; family Noctuidae; genus Xanthia; species Xanthia icteritia. The sequence goes on from OX421930.2 coordinate 13,004,583, forward strand.
CACAACCGACGCTGACACAGACTGATGACCCAGAGATTGACCAGCTGGAGGAGGTCATGGCCCGAGCGGTCATGGCTGATGACGCCGACACCAATCCGCCCGAATCACCTGGCTGGAGCGAGCGTCTACTCGCCTCGTCGCCGGGGTTAGAACACGACAAATACAGAGAGGAGGTAGGGGAGAGGCTGTCCGATGGATCCACCTCCGACTAACTCCTCTCCATCGCCGTCAACACCCATCAACATCATCCAGACCAACCTCCAGCACAGCCAGACTGCCACGGCTAACCTACGCAGGGCACTGGAGGTCAAGCCCCGAACCATCGCACTGATCCAAGAGCCGTGGATCAGGAACAATAGAATATGTGGCCTCGGTAACATCGGAGGTAAGCTGATTCTCAACACACACAGCTCAGATAAGCCGAGAACTTGCATCTACATACCCAAAGACATTCCTATCGCACCACTCACCCAATTCTGTTCCAGAGATCTGACAGCTGTCAGGCTCCAGACCGAAGGTAGCGTTCCAGATGTTGTACTGACCTCGGTATACATGCCAGGCGAGGACTTGGACTGCCCGCCTAAAGAGATGGCCGACCTAGTGCAACACTGTGAACGCGCCGAACTAGACCTGATCATCGGCACCGACTCGAACGCCCACCACCCACTCTGGGGCAGCGACGCACCGAACTCCAGAGGAGAGGTACTATCCACCTATTTATTCTCTACTAACCTTAATATTATAAACCGCGGCTCAGAACCCACTTGGGTCACAGTCCGTGGACAAACGATTATAGACCTAACACTTGCTACGGAAAACGCGACGAACCTTATTACAAACTGGCACGTATCGGACGAACCTTCCTGTTCTGATCACAGAAGGATCCGCTTCTCACTAACTACCAACACTAGAAAACCCGATCCGAGGCGAAACCCAAGGCGCACCAATGTTCCCGGGTACAAACGCCTCCTGGCCTCCCTATTGGCTAAACACCTAACGCAATTTACCATAAGAGACCGAACACAATTAGAATACACCGTAACAAAACTATCTGAATATATAACCGAAGCATACCACGCATGCTGTAAACTAAGAGCGCCACAGACCGGGAAGGAGAGAAACCCCTGGTGGAACGCTGAACTTGGTAAACTCAGAGATGCGCTACGTAAGCAATTTAACAGAGCCAAAAATACTAGACTTCCGGACGACTGGGAGATATACAAAGAAACCCAATACATATACAAAAAGCAGATTAGAACCGCCAGAAGAACAGCATGGCGTAAGTTCTGCGAATCCATCGAGACAAACAATGAAGCCGCAAGGGTAAGGAAGATCCTGTCAACCGATCAGGACCGAACCCTCGGCGCGCTCAAAAAACCCGACAACTCATACACATTGACTGACCGTGAAACCTGTAAGGTCCTTCTCGAAACCCACTTCCCAGACTGTGCAGTCCTGGACGACAGGACGTGGGAGGCTGAGCCAGAATGGACCCCAACGGATCAAGACTGGTCACGAGCCCGCAACATGATAACAGATGACCGAGTAAAGTGGGCTATTAACACCTTTCAGCCATACAAGTCGGCAGGGCTGGATGGCATCTTCCCAGCCCTGCTGCAGTGGGGGGTGGACTATCTCACACCATGGCTGGTGGAGATATTTCGAGCCTGCATAGCACTCAGGCTCGTACCTGTCGCATGGCGCGAGGTGAAGGTCATTTTTATACCCAAACCTGGCAAAACCGACTACACGCAACCCAAGGCTTATAGGCCCATAAGCCTCACATCCTTCCTACTGAAAACCCTTGAGAGACTCTGTGACAGGCACATCCGAGACGGACCTCTTCGGGTAAACCCACTACACAAACAACAGCATGCGTACTCCACAGGCAAATCAACGGAATCAGCGCTCCACAGCGTGGTTTCCAAAATTGAATGTGCAGTGGATCACAAGTGCTCGGCACTGGCTGCCTTCATTGACATCGAGGGCGCCTTTGACAAAACCACGTTCAACAGTATAAACACGGCCCTCGACAGACACAGCATAGACTCGACACTGAGTGGCTGGATCACCAACATGCTCAAACTAAGGGCTGTACAAGTCACAGTAAATGACACTACGAGAGCCATCGTTGCGAAGGGATGCCCGCAAGGGGGAGTCCTCTCGCCTCTCCTATGGAACCTGGTAGTAGACAGCCTCATCAAAACACTCAACGACAAAGGTTATTTCACCGTAGGCTACGCTGACGACATAACCATAATAATTAACGGGACCCACGAAAACACACTATGCAACCTCATGCGTCATGCCCTGAAAATAGTAGAGGAATGGTGCAACAAGCACCAACTCTCAGTAAACCCTACAAAAACTGAACTGGTTCTCTTTACGAAGAAGAGGAAACTGACAACACTACAACTGCCACGATTCTTCGGAACAACCCTAAGCCTCTCAACTGAAACCAAATACCTGGGCATCTATCTGGACAAACAACTGAACTGGGCAAAACACACGAACTATATCACTACAAAAGCCAGCATATCCCTGTGGCAGTGCAAACGACTGCTTGGCCGGAATTGGGGAATCAGCCCCAAGGTCACCCACTGGTTATACACCACAGTCATCCGACCGATTATCACATACGGCTCACTGGTCTGGTGGCCCAGGACAGACCGGTGCACAGCCCAAAAAGATCTCGAAAAACTACAGCGGTTTGCTTGCGTCGCAATCACTGGTAGTATGAGAACTGCACCCACCGCCGCCCTACAGGCAATGCTGGGACTGCCACCTCTGCACCTCATCGTGCGGGAGGAAGCGGCCCTGGCCACCTTTAGGCTCCATTTAACAGGAACCCTATGTAACGACTCCAGAGTTAAGCACATACGCATTAAGGAGGATGCGATCAAACGTGAGCCAATGATGGCATCACCCTGCGACAAAGCCCCGAAAACACACCACTTTCAAAGGCACTACAATATAACACTTACAGAAGAACAGTGTGACTACTCAGGCCCAAAAGAGATGAGAGTTTACACCGACGGATCAAAGACCGGCTCAGGTACCGGAGTCGGAGTTTTCTCACATGACCTCAACATAAATATATCCAGACCGCTGGGAATGTTCAACACCGTCTATCAGGCGGAGTGTGTGGGCATCATACAAGCGGTCCACGCCCTAGAAGCCAGGAGGGTTACGGACACCCACATACGCATACTCTCCGACAGCGCCTCAGTTCTCCAATCCTTACGGAAGAAATATACTACCTCGAAGCTAACACTAGAATGTCACGATGCACTAGAACAAATAACGGTATCTAGCCGCAACACAGTGACACTGCAATGGATAAAAGGACACAGCGGATCGCTAGGTAACGACGCGGCTGACGAACTTGCTAGACGTGGATCCAGCACGGCAGTCTGCGGACCCGAGCCTATCGTACCCATCCCCTTCAACCAAATACGCAGGTGGCTGCAGAAGTTCACCCACACACACGCGGAACGCTGGTGGACCTCGACACCAGGTTGCAGGCAGTCAAAGGAGGCTATGCCATCTTTGGACAGCAGGCTGACCAGGCGTTTGCTACGCCTGGACAGGAACGGCCTGCGCCTGGTGACGGGGACCATCACGGGACACTGTTCGCTAAACAAGCACTTCCACACAATAGGCATAACGGACAGTCCTCTGTGCAGGGCGTGCATGGAGGCTGAGGAGACCGTTGCGCACGTGCTCTTCGAATGTACGGGCGTCACCCAGATTAGAACAGAAACCCTCGGGTCACCCAGATCATACACAGACGTTCTAAACAGACCAGGAGACCTAATCAGCTTCTGGAGGGAGGTGGGCTGGTTGGAATAACCACCAAACGGCCGCTATGGCCCACGCACAATGGTCCACCTGACGGACTAAGTGCGGAAACCAAACCCCCTAACATAGAACATAGAACGCGTTCAGCAATTTCTTTGTTAAGTCAAAAGATCGGCTTTCTTTTGCACAAAATAATATGAAACATGACATGAATTGAAAAAGTCCGTCGAGGAGAAACTCGTGACAACACAGCCGAGTTCTATTGTTGAAAACGACGACTGTTACTTTTTTTTAAAGGAAGATGTCCTGCACCCTTTTTACAAAACTATCCGCTCAAGTCTTGCAATTACAAGATGTATTTGTTTTTCTTTTTATTGAAACGTTTAACCATTAGCTCGTAAAAGCTTCATTTTAACTATTCACCTTCTGTTTTCAATTTTCTCATAAATTTTATGTAAGTGCTGTATCTTTTATCCATCAACTCTGATACGTCCGTGTAGATGTAGACTGTAGAGGAAGCTTTGGCATAAACACGTGATGAATTTTGCACCCACAACGCAGAGCAGCGTACATAGAGCACTTCGTACTTTTACGTTTTATCTCTTATGTTGAATTTCAGTGTGCTTTTATCAAGCAATGGAGATAAATCTACTGTATGCTTTTTAATGTATAAATATAACAGAGAGCTAATAATATTCGTGCCTTTGACGTTGTTCAACTCTGTTACTGCAATGTTGTTAAGTAAATGAAGATGGTGACTGGCGGGAGCCAGGCGGTCGGATTTTGTCGTTAGTAAGATGACGGCGCTTTGTCGAACTTGAAATGGAAAAGCATCGACATCAACATTGAAATACCTAAATATTTATAGGATAGGAATTTTAAATGTATTCGGGTACGTAACGGGGCCGTGTATCGCAAGCAGAGATCGCCGGCAACAAATTGCGGTTGGGCGAGATAAAAAAGGTCCGTCCGTCATTTTGCTAAACGACCGGCCGGAGTGCGGCGTGGTCGGGTTGCGGCCAAAAAAACGACGCCGGCGACCCTTGCCGGGAGTTCCACTTCTGTCTTGAAAAAATGATACCGCTGTCAATTCTATTTACGACAGCTTCAAGTACTCGTTGTCCGGAGCGCGCCTAGGGGCAGACTGACTTGCAAATCAAGGACGATCGTCTGTTTTTCTTGGAGCGTAATCATTAATTGAAATAGTTCCATCAGTCTGATGTTTCGAAGTCAAAGGAAAATGATGTTATTACAAAGTTAGGTAAACTTTGAAATAACATCATTTTCCAGGAATATTTTAATTGACATAAAATCGAATAGAATAACGGAAGTTCACAATATACTACTGTTCTCGGGCTAAGAAGAAACATATTGGATTCTTTGAACTCTTTTGATGTTTGAATTCTATTCTCATACCTGTCAACGGCATATGGCTCCAACATAGAATAGCTTTTTAGTGCAGTTGGAATTCAAATAATGTAAAATACTTTAACTTGTTATTTCGCTTGATATTCGAGTTATCTATTCATAGTCCGGTTTGATTCACTATCTATATATATATTCTATATATTCAATAATACTAAAGCGATTTGATTACACAAATAAATACATACACAATTGACAAACCAAAATGGAAACCATTCCACAAAACTACAAGATTCCATCAATCGGCAGCAAGTTTTCTGACTGTAGATAAAAAGGAAAATCGCCATTCTTAGAAATGGGATCCGATATGGGTTGCGTCTATAGCCTGCTCTATATACACGCGTACGTATAGTATATACCCTCCATTGTCTACACTATATAAACTCCTTGCGGTTTCTTTGTGCAAATGGTTATATACTCGACACCGACAACTAATTTGAGAACCGCCAATATACATGATACTGAGTGCCGACACAATTTTCGATGCCTATTACACTGGTATTACAACCTCATAGCAAAACCTTATTTTAACAAAACAATGCGACTATTCCAAATACGCAATGTCCTTCCTACACTGAAATACTTTGTAATCAAATTAAAATGAGCCGAAATAGCGGACACAGTTAACATGTAAATATGGTACAACAACGATATAACTCTCTACGAATTGAACACATTTTGTTTTCAAAGGTGTTCGCTCCGGCCATAATGAGACAATTCCAGGGCAAACAATCGCCGACCGCGGTGAATATAGGTGCACAGTTACGTCGCGGTCGCGGGAAAGTCCGCAAGGGATATCGTGTCCCCGGCAACATACAGGCAACTGAAGGAACACGGGAGGGTTTTGGCTGTTAGAAGACCTATGTTCACAATGGATAATAATCATAATAATTTGAATCATTGAACTAATACGGATATTTTTTGTAGTGTGTCTATTGAGAATAATTTTGTCTCGATTCAGAGAACAGTCGATAATAGCATTCGCGACTGTTCTCTGAATCGAGAAAAAATTATTGACTAGCTGGATAATATTATAGATAGAGTAGGTACTTATATACACATTTTGCATACATATCTACAACACTCTATACTAGCGAATCTATACATATATCGATAATTCAGCAAATATTATCTCCCTCAAAATACATCATTAGTTGATCATTACAATTGGTGAATATACCCACTAACCCTCGATTCCGACGGTAGAGATACGTGAAATACGGAGCGGCCGCATTCGACCCGTGACACCTGGCCAATCTGAATGTGTCGTGGACTTTTTAACAAGGTTGGACAAGGTTTGGTTACGACCCGAATTTGGGACAAATCCCGATTTTGAAACGTGCTGTGGCGGTCCCATTTTGTACTTAGAAATATAATTACGTGGCCTAACTTCGTGGGTTTTTGATTATACGCGACCACAGTAATTATCATATCGATTAATGGGATATTTATTCCATGGAGTGTTAGGTTGGGGTTCAAAATTTAACCACTCCCCTCTCAAAAGGGTGTCGTAAAAGGCAAATAAGGGATTACAGCTATTAAGAAGATGGGTAGTAGCCATCTCCTGGCGGCTAATAACATACTGCGATCGCAATAACACGATCCATACGAAGAGCGGTGATTTATTTCTCGTATTGTGTAGTAACTATTAGAGTTTAATAGCTGTGCTGTGGGAGCAGTAGTGGCCCAGTGGTAACGGCCCCGACTTACGAGTTGTAGATTGTAGCGTTGTGTGGACTCAACTATATTAGTCGAGTGATGTTAAAATATTACAATTAGTAAGTTCCTAATCACATCACTAGAATCGGGGTACAACACTAACTTTCTTTCCGGGGACGCTCGTACATTTTCGTTTCCGCTTGCAGAGCTGGTGGAAGCAATTCCCTGATCATAAGAATTCTGTGTGCCCCGACCTAGGGGCTCTTCGTTCAGGGCTGAGGGCAGGACCCCTTAGTAAATCCTGCACTGACTTACCTGCGGCCTACCGCCGCAAGCTACCTCCACGTGACGAGCACGAGTCTGCGCTGTCAAGCCTCCGCGGCCTACCGCCGGGAGCTGCTGCCTTGAGCCTGCGCTGTCAGGCCTCCGCGGTCTACCGCCACGTGCTTCTGCCGCGAGCCTGCGCCGTCAGGCCCCCACGTCTGCCACGTGTTGCCAAGGACGGTACCCTATTGTTTACTGGTGTTATAGTGCTCAGAACAGAACAAGTGTAAGGACCTTACCCGCGACCTAGCCGTGTGATTATATTATATGTATTAATCTATCAACCTGTTCTTTTTCTACCTAACTACCTACCTATCCGATAACGGCCTGCACAGCCTACCCTGCGCAGCCCTAGCCGTTACAAGATCACGGGTTCGAACCCAGGTAGGCAGTTTACTTTGTGTAAATAATTTCATAACCACTACTCTCAAAACGGTGAAGGAAAACATCGTGAGGAAACCGGCATGTCCTAGAACCAAAAAGTAGAAGGCATGTGACATCTACCAACCCGCACTGGGCCGGCGTGGTAGATGACAGTCCACTCTCTTTCGAAGAGAAGAGGCCTGTGTCCCAGCAGCGGTACCGTTATAGGCTGGTTATGGATTATTAGCTACTGCGGCTGTTAGAAGACCTATATTCACAATGGATAATAATCATAATATTATGAATTATTGAACTAATACGGATCATTTTTGTAATGAGCGAGGATGGAATAAAAAAAAGCAGGAATAATTATTATATTGCAAAAGTAATAACTTGTGAGCGTTACTTCAATGAACAAAGGATAATAATATTCTAATTGATTTCAAAATTTGTACATCTTTTCCATAACTTGTAATAAAATTATTAAAATACACCGTGAACAATCCACAATCTGACTGAAAGCTTCGAATTTAAGGAACCCATGAACAATAATTATCCTAAAATATTTTAGCTATAATTAAATCATTAAATCATTTATTTCTTTGCAAACATGGGTAAATTTGTACATAGGTGTTGGCATAAAAGTTAGTTCTCCATGTTCTGCCGTCACATGGGCATGCAAATTATTATCAATTACTTAATAATTATGATTCTAAATAACATCTCAAAAAATATCATAATCCCATTTAACAAATTTTACAGATTATATGTCAAATCATTTCAATAAAAATAAATATAAAATGTCATAATATTACATCAAATGTCACTCAATATTAACTATGTCAAAGAATATAATACAAGCATGTCAATTTAAATAGGTAAAAAAATAAGAAGAAAATAATTTATTTCATCAAGAGGTCATAACAACGAATTAATTTTATTATTATTATTTCAAAAGAGCATGTCAAGAACAATAAACTGAAAAAAATAAATAAAAAAATCATAAGTAATTTAAAATTGCAACAACATTGATATTTAGGTCCCACTTATTACTTTTTCCGATATGAACTCCGAGATATTATAATATGCTTTACATATGAGAAAGTTTTTTAAATGTCTTCTAAACAAATTAAGATTCAAGATTTTAATTGATTCTGGTATGCGATCATATATAGTTGGTGCCATGCAGAAAACACTTTTATGCATCAGAGCTGTCTTAGACTGTCTTGCACATAACATATTGACGTGTCGTCGACTCCGGCTATTTGAGTCAGATAGCTTGGGAAACAAATTTGGGTTGGTTTTCACAAATACCGCTACCTCAAATATGTACAGACAGGGCAGTGTCAATATTTTATACTGAATAAAATATGGTTTACAGGTGTCTGTGCATTTCAAACTGAACATTGCCCTGATACACTTTTTTTGAGTTTTAAATATTAGTTCCTTGTTTGTCGAGTTCCCCCAAAACATAACGCCATATCTAAGTATTGAACCCGCCACGCCATGGTATGCTGTAACAATAGCGTCCGTTCCTATGACTGGAGCGAGCTTATACAAGGCATACGTCGATTTACTAAGTCGCTTTGCCAATTCTAATGTGTGTGCTTTCCAATCCAACCGTTGGTCTATGGTTAAGCCTAAGAATTTCGAGGTGCTTACTTGATTTATTTTATTATTATCATAATGAATATTTATATTTTCAATTTGTCGTTGACTGAAGGCCATTAGTTTGGTTTTGTCAATATTAATTTTGAGATTGTTATTGTTGAGCCATTTTATTATTGAATTAATAGTATCAGTTACTTCATTATTATAATTTTGTTTGTTTGTGCAATCAATGGTAACTGTACTGTCGTCAGCAAAAAGAGTCATGTGATGTTTCGTCACTTTGGGCAAGTCATTTATATATAGTATGAATAGAGGGGGGCCAAGCACGCTCCCCTGTGGTACACCATATGAGTTTGATCTATCACGTGACCTATAGACCCTTTCATGTTTAGTTTTCGGATCTACATGTGGAATTTCTACATATTGCTTTCTGTTTTTTAGATACGATTCGATTAGCTTCAGGATATTTCCTCTTATTCCGTAAGCTTCTAATTTATCAAGCAAGATATTGTGATCTACGTAGTCAAACGCTTGAGTCATATCACAATATATTGAACAAACAGGTATTCTATGGTCAACATTTGCAATTACTTTATTCAAGAAGTCATAAATAGCCATGTTAATAGTTTTATCTTTTCTAAAGCCTTTTTGTTCTTCAGTCAAGATGTTATATTTCACTAAATATTTATGAATTTATTCATAAATGTATTTTTCAAATATCTTTGAGAATATTGGCACAAGTGCAATAGGTCTATAAGACTCCGTGCTTTCTCTGTCATTTTTCTTGTACAGAGGTTTTACTACGGAAGTCTTAAGATCTGCCGGATATGTTCCGCGTACTATGCATAAATTAATAATGTGAATTAAATGGCCACTAATGCTGTCCGATACATATTTAATTGTTTCTGTGGATATACCGTCATGTCCTACACTCTTAGTGTTTTTGAGGGATTTTATTATGTTTTGTATGTCATTTTTATTACTTGGTGCCATAAACATAGAGTGGCTAGGTGTAGGTATATTTGAAGTTGTTCGTATACCCATATTACAGACAGGTTTAATTTTGTCAATGAAAAAATCATTAAAAAAATTGGCTATGTCACGTGGATGTGTTATATTTGAGTTCCCCATTTTAATGCTTGCTATTGTATTTTTAGGTAAATTAGTTTTTGACCGGTTTATGATTTGCCATGTCGCTTTTGATTTGTTGGATGATGATTCTATTTTATATATATTCTGAGCACGTTGTGTTAATTTAATTATTCGCTTGTACGTGGTGGTATATTTAAGAAGTTCTTTTTTATTTGCTTCATTTCTGTTCAAACGGTAACGCCACAAGAGTGCTCTTTTCTTTTTACTACAAGCTCTAATTCCACGCGACACCCATTGAGGTCTATTATGTAACCTTATTTTTATTCTTTTAATCGGAAAGCATAGGCCATAAAATAGAGAAAAAGTCTCCAGAAATAGGTTATAAGCTCTATCCGGGTCATCACATTCATAGACATCTGAAAAAGATTTTTTTTCCAGACATTCTCTAAACTTTTTCATATTTTCTGTACTAAAATCTCGTCGTTTGATATACCAGTAATTTAAACAGAAAGTTCTTTTTACAGGGCACTTCAGTATTTGACTGGTGTGATCTGACAAAGCCAACTCAATTACGTCAGCTTTACATTTATTGCCAAGATTATGTGCAAAGTTGTCAATACATGTGTTGCTTTTCAGCCTAGTTGGCTGATTTATTTCCAACTTTAAATTATAATTAAGCAACAGACATTTTAGATCTAGTGCTATATTGCTACGTTTTAATATGTCAATATTGAAATCACCGCATATTATAATATTTTGCTTTCGTGTCTTTGTTATAGACTGTAACAATTTTTCCAAACGCTCAAAAAAAATAGTTAAATTATTAGATTTTGGAATTCTATAAATACAGATAACAATGGTGCCTAATACGTCAGGTTTTCAATTAAATTGCGAATAACTTTTACTGATTCCATCCACACATATACCAAATAATCCCTTCATGTTTTACGTGTGAACGTGAGAATTTAAATCCACTGCAAAATGCCATGGAAGGTTGATTTAATTAATAATGAATTAAGGTCTTTAAAGTTAGAAGGAAAATACGGTAAACATGACGCAAAGGAAGAAATACGAGGCTTTTGGCTACTTTTGTATATGTGTATTTTGTGTTTTTATTTAAATGTGCGTTTTGTTTGTGCAGAATAAACGTATTTCTTCTTTTTTTAAAGAAACAAAAAATTAATTTAAATTTAAAATATTTTATTCCACATAAACCTACAAGGGCACTTATGAAACCTCAGAAGCTAGGTGTTTTTTTTTTTTTTTGGGTGGGAAATTATCAAATAACTTCTCCCGCTCTGGGAGGAGCGGGAGGGCGTGTCAGACTCTTACTGACTAAAACCCACCCGTGTTCCTTCCGTTGCCTGCACGTTGCTAGGGGCCACGGTATCCCTTTCGGACTTTTCCGCAAGCAACCCCGGCAGGTATCGGTCCTATCGGACCCCTTCCGTTGTGCTGACATCTCCTTGAGGCGCGCGTGAAACACAACGCGCCGTCGACCCGGGCGGAAGGTGAGAAACAGCCATCGCTCAGCATAATGCTGCGATCCTATGCGAGACAGAGAGCACTGGTTTTCAGCGACAGCCGGCGTTGACGTTATGACGTTGACCGGTGCAGCATCCAATGAGATATAATTATGATTTAAATTTACAATAATTAATTCTACATGTACAAAGTAAGTAAGTTCATAGAACGTATTAAATCAAAGTTAGACCACATTTCTCTGACTGGAAATTCTCTGTCTTTGAAGATATCTAAGTAAGTTCGTCCAAATTCATAGACTCCAAGTTTAGTCTATGAAGGAACAAAGGAGACTTGCGACAACGTCACCCACCTAGGTCGTAATCTGAATAATAATATAAATGCATGGTATTAGATTTGTCCGGGCCGTGTCTACCGTCAGCCGGATTCACTGGACAATAACATTAAATCAACATGAACTTATTGCTAGAATACGCAACGGGTACGCGACGACATCGTCCCGACAACGGAAAGGCAATTTACAGCAACAATAAAAGTATCGCTTTTATTGGCGAACACACAATTCGTTCGGACAGCTGTAATTGCGAACTCTCGTACTGTCTATTGGTTCCGTAATTTAGATCCCACAGTTTTAGCATCATGTTCGTGCACTGAGCCGATTCTTTTTTTTTTTTGTCCGTTTTTTTTTGCACTAGCTGTACGGCCCTATAAATAACAGGCTATACGACTATAAATATAGCACTGACAGGACAAAAAAAAATGATAATAGTATAAGGGGTTTTAATTCTCATTGAGTTTTTTCACAATGAAATCCATTAAGGTCGTTACACACGTAACGTTCACATGTATCACAAGTTTGAGAAAATCTGTAATGACCGCTTGTTGTAAGTACATAGTAGTCAATACAGCCTAATTAATCAAGTTACAAGTTCATCAATCGTTACAAAGTGTCGTCGTGGGCGCGTGTGAAACTCCGCCGGCCGCTGGCATTCAGCAAGTATTATCCTGAGTGTTTTTGGTTCGTTAGTTTAACAAAATTATTGAGCTTCGCTAAAAGCACCTGAGTTTATATTACTGTAGTAAAACTGTGAAAGACAAAAGGCCAACGTTGAAGATATTTTCGTGAGATGGTGCCGATTCTCTTGTCACAAATGCCTCTAAACTAGAGTAAAAATCACAAAAAATTATTTTATTCCTGTCAAACGACGATATCCTAAAATAGACTAAAGTGACACAACTTAACTATATTTTAGTTTGACAGCACTAAAATGGCACCGAGTTATTAATTTTGTGAAAATTGCAATTTTACTATTCTGAATTTAACTCTATTCACCTAAAATTTTGATTATAAAAAACTAAACCTGACTATTTTTAATCGCGATTAAAAAGGTATGGGATAAATTTTGTTGTCATGAACTAAAATTCACACCAACACCTCGAGTTCAGGTGCAAAAGCAGTGCTGTATCTGTTTTTTCTTTTCTTTTGCTTATATCTTGATAATAGTAGGTCCTATCGCAAAAGTAATGAAAATTGCGACCTCCTATGAAAAGCCATAAATCTCTAAAACCCAAAATGTAGGCAATAATTTTTCATACTTTCCATATAAAAAGTGAAAAATTATACGAGTAAAACACGTTGAGGCTGCCCCAAAAGTTTTAGCTTAGAGCCGGATGTGCGAACATCCGGCTCTAAAAAAATTCATGGTATAGGGCAAACAAGTACCACGTGGAGTCGCGATTGTCAAATTCGATTATAGCTGTGTGAAAATAATTATTGAATTTTTTTTTTTTCTTAAAGAATAGCTTAAAGATTCTCATAGACAAAAGCAAAGAAATCTTGTGATAGTTTAGTTCGGTGTACATGAGAATCAGCGCCATTGACTGTTTAATTAAGTAGTTTCATGAAACCTGTCTTCTATATTAAACACAGAAATTCCACATCGTATTAATATTCTCTATCTGCTTATAATCAACTTCAAATAATAGCTGTTGCTTTGGGTTCAAAAATTTTGAATTTTCAAAAATCCTTAGGATATTTTCATCATGCTCAGTCAAGAACGATTGGAGATACAATATTTTTATTCCAAATTCCTAAACAGTGGATTCGCGGGCAAAAGCTAATATTTGATACAACACACAAAGTGAAAATTATTGAAACAAAAAAGTATATTATAGGTATTATTCGTTCAATTTGTTTTTTAGTAGATCCTTTTCATGATATTATTATAATACACCCGCACACGTCTCGATCCCGTGGGAATATCGGGATAAAAAGTATTCTATGTCCTAACCCTGGTTGTGGTCTACCCAAGTGTCAAATTTCATCCAAATCCGTTCAGCCGTTTCAGCGTGAAAGCGTAACAAACAAACTCACTTTCACATTTATAATATTAGTTACGATACCAACTTAGTATTCATAAGTTTTCAATCAAGAAAATCCATATGATTAGTTTAATCTCTTAGTAACGAGCACTACCTGTAAAAGAGAAGCCGATGACTAAGTTCCTACGAAATATTAATTCTAGTTGACAATAGTGTTCCGACTATTATAGCGTTAATTATCACAAGATAATCCTTTAACTATCATGAAAACAACCTTATTGGCCGCTTACCCACTATCTATGAGATCTAAAATCCAACTTACCAAAACATTTCTTTTCCATCTTCAGTCCATCGTCTCCTCAAAAGTACCACGTTACGTAGCGTCGTGGACGATTGACCTCAGGGGATTCGAAAACCCACGTCGATTAAGACGACCCAGCGCTGCCTAAAAATATTGAATACCCAAGAAATAGTTCGGTCGTGAGCCTCTTTTAAGGTTTGCTCGGGTTGCAATCTAAAATACAGAGCGAAGATTTAAGCCCTGAAAACCTACTGAACGAGGTTAAGATAATTCTGGCCCAAAACAATAAAAAAGAATAACTTCATGCAGTATTTTATCCTAGACCGATATTTTATTCTAGAACGTTTACGGAACGGCGAAGAGCATTTCTTGAGAATTCCACTTAAGACGAGAGAAGGGTACGTGGAGTTTGTTAAGCTGATAAAGTCTAATCTTGGTCAAATAGTTGAACAAAGTTATCATCGTCGAAGTCCACTTCTGAACATAAACTGGTAGGTATAATCGCGTTCTACAATGTCCCACTCACCGCACAGACTTCATTCATTCTTCCTTCTTCGTTCAGTCTATCTCTCTATGGAATGCGCTCCCCCAGGAAATCAGGATGGCATCCAACCGATTATCCTTTAAAGTTAAAGTTCGCGAGCACATTCGTAAGAAGCTGGCAGTATCATCACAACGTTAATGTTTTCCCATTGTTTGTTTTATTATTTGTTAAGTATATTCGTGTATTTATGTATATTTATTTGTGCTCATATTTATATATAATTAGGAATATTATAATATATTATATGTATAGTTTGTAATATGGTATATGTGTATATAAATATTTGCTTAAAAATAATATTCCTCAATTTCTCGTAATTGCAGCTACCACTGTTTGTCTCTGCATCACCCGAAGGTTGACTGGTAGAAAATACCTATGGCATTAAGTCCACCTCTGCACTTTTGTGTGCTTGAAGTATTAAATAAATAAATAATATTAAGCTCAGTGGACTGTTATCACAAAAACTTTTTACAAAAAAGTTTTTTTTTTTTTTAAACTCTTAAAAGTGGAAAATAACTTTAATTTCGGAAGTCGGTGTCCTTAGTTTTGTATTTTGGTTTTTTTCCGAAATTAAAGTTATATTGCACTTTTTAGTGTTTCTTTTTTAAGTCGGTATTTATTTTTTGTAAAAAGTTTTTATTTATCACTTTTCAGTTGTGGTAGCTACCCACTCCACATTAATTCGAATACCACTACCTGCTATGTAAATAACCGTGACAGGAACTTATAACATCATCCTAACTAAAAAAAAACTATTATTAAAAAGGAAAAATACCTATTATTGCTAACTCTAAACTACCCAAGCAAAGTTAATAAAATTTATATGGCATTACCTCTACCAACCAAAAAAAGAATTATCAAAATCGTTTCATAATTGGCGGAGTAATCGCGTAACAAACATACAAAAAATCCTACTTTTTGAAGTCTGATAAAAAAGCAGGTTCATGCAGAACAGACGAGGTTTCTGCATTGAGAATTTGAAGTTGCTATGAATCCTAAATTTTAGTTTAAGGTCTCGTTTTGAAATTCTCAATTCAGAATCGGGGTCAGGAGCGAGTTTGCTATAATGTCAAAACAACAAAAGTTTTCATGAAACGATAGACTCATATCTGTGCCACAACCTTAATCTAGGATCAATATATACTTAACTGAGGATAATACCTTGGATAACAAGGCATGTTCTGAAAAGATTAAAGAAATATTTTAAATTCCGTTCCTTGAACCATATTTTCCTCAAGCGAATAAGACAAATGTGTCCTTATTTGAAAGGTTCACTTATCATCCAACATTGTATGTATCTATGGAAATATCAATATTGAGTTTATTTCAAAGTTAGTTAGATTTATACCTACAGTGAGTATACAATTTATACTATTATTTCCATATAATCAAGTACACTTAAGTTTGGCAATTCTTCGGGCTACGTCGGTTACCTTGCTCCTCTTGCGATCTCTTCATTTCTGATTCGATCACGTAGGAAAACTCCAAGCATAGCCCTCGCCATTGCCTTTTGGGTGACTTTTAGCCTCCTGATAAGGCCCATTGTGAGCGACCACGTTTCAGTGCCATAGGTCATCACTGGCAACACGCACTGGTCAAACACTTGTGTGAAGTGGCAATGGGCAGGGCACATTGCTCGCAGAACAGTTGGCCGATGGGGTGCGAAGGTTCTGGAGTGGCGATCGCGTACCGGAAGACGTAGCGTGAGAAGGCCTCCCACAAAATGGACCGATGACCTTGTAAAGGCACAGAATCGGTCGAAGTGGCGGTGCTTGGGGGAGGCCTATGTCCAGGAGTGGACGTATTTTGGCTGAAATGATGAATCAAGTACAAGAACGGAAAATGGAATTTTTGGAGTTCTCGCCACTGTGTCACAGTGAATAGACGTGTGTTATTTTACTCGTGCTAAAATCTAATTATCTAAATTGTGATTGTTTTAAAATCGAAATTCCAATTCTCGTTCCTTCCTGGAGCACTCTTATGAGCAGGCCACTCCCCGTGAAAGTGATAGATATATTTGTGTCACCATCATTGCTCAAAATCTTCGAAAAATAGATTGTGATTGGTTTAGGGTGACTTGGGTTTGAACCGCCTCCTCTCCGTGCGGAAGCCCACGTATCGTACCGGTAAGCCAAACTGCGCTGACGCACTGTTGCGAATTACGGCATCCCCACCTCCAGTGCTACAACGCCCGGACTGCTACACGATAGTGCGTCACTAGCGATCGTCTACGTGCGGCTACGGGTGCTACGAAACGCTAAACAACTGTGCTACGCGTTGATCGGCTACGAAACGGGTTCTCCAGTATTAGCGCTGCTGCCGATTGCTCCTACTAATAGTGGTACGTACTATCGAAGAACTTCATATCTAAGCAGTTTGAAAACAAAATCCCGTGAACACGATGACCACATCTGTTACCGCCCCGATTCTATAGCGGCCGAGCGCTGCAAGCAGAAATAGTCCTTACGGTGTATAGATATGAACTTCTTCGATGGTACGTTGTCGAACAGCTATTATGCCGAAATTGCAGCGCTCGCCCCCTGCTACTCCTGCCCATGAGACGGAAAATCCACCTATTTTCACAACTCCAAACCCAAATGAGCCCGACTTCTCAAATATTACTTCGCGTACCAAGCGACTTCGACCAGATTTTTCTCCGGAGTGTGAATGGAAGAACTTCGAGGACAAATTAATGAAGTTATTTACTTCCTGGAAAACTGAGCAGGATGCTCTGCTTGGGAAACTAACGTCAGAGCTAACGAATATCAAATTAGAAAATGCGGAGATCCAAAAAACAAACGCTGAAACTTTAAAGACTATCACATTTTTAAGTGAAGACTATGATTCCCTTAAGAAATCACTGCAAAATCTGGAAAAAGAGAACAATGAACAACGTAATTACATAATGGAACTAGAAAAAAAAGTGGACGACCTACAGCTGAGTTCGCGCTCATCCAGTTTGGAGATAAGGAATGTCCCAACAACTGAAAAAGAAACAGTTAGTGATTTAACGAAAATTGTTCTTAAAACCTGTGAGACCATCCAGCCATCGGCTAACCCGCCTCAGTTGCGTGACGTATATCGCCTACCAGGTAAAAAAGGTATAAGTAGACCTATAGTGGCAGAGTTCCTGACTGTCCCCTCGAAAAATCAGGTACTGGATGCCTGCCGTACCTTCAATAAAGGCTTGCCACCGACCGAAAAATTGAATACTGGACACATTGGATTTCCCGGTGAAGTTAAACCGATTTATATCGGTGATCACTTGCCTCGCACCCAGCGACAACTGTTCTTTGAGGCACGCTCTTTTGCAAAAACAAACAAATATAAGTTCTGTTGGTCTCAAAACGGAAAGATTTTTCTCCGCGAACGCGAGGGAATGGACACTATTATTGTCAACACAACTTCTTGCCTTAAAAAGCTACCTAACCCTGCATTATAACTTCAAGACTGCCCATCTTAATATTAATTTTTATTATTATTGCATGCTTCTAGACTTTATTACAACCTTAGAGTTTTATTTACTTACATCCCAAGTACACTATAATTATGTTTTATATTTTTATATCTGCGCAAACTTTTACCTTATATTAAAAATTTTAATATCAACAATTATACCAAATGCATCTTGTATAAATCAGCCATTGTTTTTTGCATCGTCCATTTTTAGACTATGCAAAAAATATATCAATTTAGAACCTTATCAAAAACACACAACCCATATCGTATCTGCGTTTATTTATACTCTATTGACTAACTTAATTGTCTATCATACACCTGCAACATTCAAACCACAAATAAAACAAACTACACTCTCTACTCACACAGCCATGGCTATTATCAATACGCACCTAATAAAATGTATAAATGTTCAATCCTGACACTTTAAAAGATTTTGACTCTTTTGGTCAAAGTGTTTCACACATTTGTGATCCTGATTCATGTACACGCTTCATTAAGAATAACGACAAGTCGCTAAATATAATACACCTCAATATACGAAGTGTAAACTGTAATTTTGACAGCTTCTTAGTATTTCTGGCTAGAATTAAACTCTCTTGTGATATTTTAATTCTATCAGAGTGCTGGCTGAGGATGTCAACAGTTCCACCACTGGAGGGCTATGTTTCTTACCAAACGAAAAGACTTATTAACCAGAATGACGGTGTTATAATATATATAAAATCAGAAATACCTCATATTGTCACCGAACCTTCTGTGCAAGAGGCTAGCAGCTTGATCTGTAATTTGCAATCCCACAAAATTTTACTTTTAGCATTATATCGTTCTCCATCTGCACGAAATCTCGACAATTTCATAAACAGCTTAGACACTACACTTACGCAGCTTTCTGCTCAACAAAATTTAGTAATTATGGGTGACATAAATATTGACATCACTCCTAATGATGTTTCCCAACAAGAAAATCAGTATCTTAACCTTCTTGCCTCACATGGTCTCGTCCCGACGCATGTCTTTCCCACGCGTGTTACCTCATGTATTGATCACATAATGATAAGATCTGAGTATAAAAATACGACTTTAGTTTTTGATACTAGCATTACTGATCACAGACCCACACTTTTAAACATTCAACATAAGAAATCATACTCTAACCCCAAACGCAACTGCATAGTTGTAGACATTTAGACAATACAGCTGTAATAAATGACATCTTATCAAAAGACTTCAGTGAGGTTTTGACTATTCAGGACGCAAATAATGCCGCTGAGTCTCTGGTCTCCCTTCTAAACACTATCATCACTAATCATTCCAAATCAGTGTTCATGTCTTCCAAACGCAGAATTTTAAAACCCTGGATTACAAGTGGTTTACTTCGGTGTATCCGGAATAGAGATAACATGGCTCAAAAGTCAGAAGCAGACCCTGACAACTACGTTCTCTCGGTTACATATAAGAGGTACCGCAATTTCTGTAACAAGTTACTCAAAAATTTAAAACATGCATATGAGAGGGATGAGTTTGAAAAGGCAAAAAACAACCCTAAAGCGACATGGAACATCATCAAAAATATAACGGGATCTAGTGTCAATACAAATTCTCCTAACGAATTACTAAGGATGTCTACGAATGAAAGGGTTTCCGCAAATAAAGTCAACGAGTTTTTTGCTGATGTTGGCAAGAACCTGGCTGCCAAATTCTCACCTACCTCTCACACTGCTGAATATTCGCTCGATGCACTATCCCCCAACTCTCTAGTACTACTACCCACAGACGAAGTGGAGGTCTCCAATCTTATTATTGGGCTACGTGCAGATGCTGCAGTGGGTTGGGACGGCACATCATCGAGACTGTTAAAATCGTGTCTGCCCGCGCTTGTCCCTGCCATTACTCATATCTGCAACATTTCTATTTCGACGGCTTGTTTTCCCAGAATTTTCAAAAGAGCTATTGTTCACCCAGTCTTCAAGAGTGGGGACAGACACAGTGTAGATAATTACAGACCGATCTCAGTTCTGCCAGCCCTCTCTAAAATCCTAGAGAAAATCCTTAATAAAAGACTAGTAAATTTTCTTGAGTCACACAAATTATTAAGTGATAATCAGTATGGTTTTAGAGGTGGCAGGTCGACTGAAAATGCTGTTGCTGCCTTGGTAGATCATGTGGTATCTAGGATAGACAGTAAAATGAAATGTTTGGCTATTTTCTTAGATCTTGCCAAGGCATTTGACACTGTGTCTGTTTCACACCTTTTAGATAAGCTAGAAGCTACGGGCATCCGCGGACATACCCTAAAAATCTTCCAGGATTACTTAAGTGATAGAAAAAATAATGTCATCAGTGACACTAAATCACTGAGCTTTGGCGTACCTCAGGGCTCGATCTTAGGACCTACCTTATTTCTTATTTATATTAATAACTTGTGTAAAATGTCGCTAATGAACTGCTCGATTGTTACTTACGCAGATGATACGGCTCTTCTTCTTCATGGTAGTGACTGGCCAGAAACTATCAAATACGCGGAACACGCATTGAACTCAGTGATGAAGTGGTTGTCAGACAACATCTTAACCTTGAATGTAAAAAAAACAGTGTACTTACCTTTCTCCCTACTACCTTCCAAAGTCCCTCCACCTGATTCAATGATACTTAGAGCTCATACTTGCTCACTTGGTCTGTTTTCTTCACAATGCGATTGTCCTCGACTTGTGAGATCTGAGTCTGTTAAATATCTCGGAGTCTATGTAGATAGCTCATTGAGCTGGAAACCTCAGATCAGCACTCTTTTATCACGAGTCCGCAAATGTATATTTATATTTCAAAAATTAAGGCACTCTGCGGATATGAAGACAATGACAACGGTTTATTATGCCTTATGTCAAAGCATAATAAACTATTGCATCACCGTTTGGGGTGGAACCACCAAGACAACCCTTCTCCCTCTAGAGCGAGCACAGAGAGCTGTCTTAAAGGTTATGACATCGAAGCCGTTTAGGTATCCCACCACGGCACTTTACACCGAATGTCAGGTCCTCACTGTGAGGCAGCTCTTTGTCCTCGCCACAATTCTACGTAAGCATCCCTCCGTAGTGTATGAGTCGAATGCTACCAAAAAGCGTAGATATTATGAGGTATGCTCAACTCATGGCTGTAGAACGACCTTTGCTCAGCGCCATTATAATGTGCTGTCGAACCACCTCTACAATAAAATAAATAAGGTCTGTACCATAGCACCCACTTGCCTACGCAAATGTAAGACCAAGGTTGTAGAGTGGCTGTTAACTTTAAATTATAATAAGACTGAAGAATTACTAAACATTTCGACCGCATAGTCTAAATAAGTTAATTATTACATTGTAATATTATATTTTGTTTATAATTACGCAAGCGCACACTGACACTCACATAGTAGTATAGATATATACACTACACATACTATAAATACACACGCTATACATATACTCACTACACATACGCACACATCGATGCATAGGTACTTAATTAATAATTAGCACACATATAAATTGTTTAGTTTATAAATTTTTGTTACTTTATGTTTAAATGTCAGGCGAGGACGCTGGCACCCTAGACACAAGTTAAATCTTAAATTGGGTGCCAGAGTTCATTGAAAACACCGACGTGTGGTGAAATACTTTATGTCTAAAGTAAGTGCTTATGTACAAACTTAAGGTAATAAATAACTTTTTTTTTTTTTATTTTTTTTTTTTTTTTTATAAATTCGAAGACATGTGACATCCGCAACCTGTACTGAGCCCGCGTGGTGGATTACAGCCCACTCCCTCTCACAGGCCTATGTCCCAGCAGTGAGAACGTTATAGGCTGGTCATGCTTCTAAGTACAAAAAAGTAGTCCATTTTGTTCCAAAATACATTGAAAAATAACCTGTATTATGACTGTTCTACCTACATATACCTGATCCAGGTCAGCCGAAAGAAGCACGTAGTTAACCAATTTCTTGAATTGAATGATATGTCACCAATCCATTTTCTTAGCTGACAACGAAAGTAAAATGACAAACAGCAACATTGTTTCCTCGTTCATGAACTTTGTACAATTTATAAGCTACATAGTTTTGCATTGTTTCTGTCCAAGCTTGCTTACTTACCGTACCAATTAATTTATAGCGATTTCGACTGCTCGCTTCCGAAGGCGACGCGGCGCAGCGATTCCCGCAATTTGATTTTGAATTTATCTCTTCCTCTAAAAGTATTTGTTTGATTCAAAAGCTCGTTGTGAATTCACAACTACGGAGTGTTTGAATGAAATGCGTAAATAAAAATATCTTTTTTATTTCGAATCAAGTTTTCCTTTCCAATTAACTACTTCTTGAAAGTAATATGAAGAGATAAAATTGTTTGTTAGTAAGAGGTAATCTCTGATAGTACTGAGAAGATTACAAGAAAATATTTTACATACGGCTACACCATTACCAAGTGTCCAAGGATATGTTTCATGGTATCGTTGACTTCTGCACGGACGAAGTTGAGGCCAGAAACTAGTATTAGGTAAAGTCTGAATAGTAAACAAGCTTCTACACATTACTCATATCATTAGTCCACGTTTAGCTCAGATTAATAAAAGCCATTAGGTTTATGAATAGAATTGAGCCGGAAATATTCCTGGTCCAAAGGAGTATCGTTCCTAATTGAAGTGCTTTCAAAGGCCATTGAATATAAATAGATTGCAACAAGACGCCTACATTTCCAAACAAAAGAGAATGTTGAGTAGCATTCATTCAAATATCAAAGCAGATCGTTACTCCTGTTAAAGCACTGAGTTCACTGTGTAATGGAATATTTACGTTGGTAGATTTCGACTTTAATGACGATTGGGATGCTATTGAATAATCTTATCGTGTTAGCTTACCTTCCCCTGGGCTTGTTCCGAGTTTGTAGGAGTTGGTTCCAATCTAACCAGGACAGGACAGCTTTAAGTATTCTGTATGTTTCATTAGACCAGGGTAACCTAACTAGGGGGAAGTTACTAATATTTTATGCGTAGACTGTTTATCGAAAGCGTACGGGTCAAATTTGTATTCTACTATAATTACTGTTTTAAACTTGCATGGATTATAGCTTCTTACATAATACATACTCGCACCAAACGGGTATCTTTTGTGATATTTTGTTACCTACGTTTGATAAAAAATAAGGAAGAACGGGTATAATATGGTAACAGGTATTCTACAACACACGACGCAGTTTTTAGAATGTCTTGTCTTATGTTTGTACATTAGTAGCAATCGAAACTGTGTGCATACGGGAACCAACACATGCGAGGAAATGATGCATATTGCACATACACGTGTTCAATATAGGATCGACCACAGACGCTGTTTTGATTGAATGTTCCAAAACCTACAGGGTGGTTTGGCGTCAGTTTTAATTGTTTTTAAAACTATGTCTACTTAGGTAGGTTTATCGTTAAATGTCACTTACGAATGAAAGAAGATTATAATTACTTAATTTAGTCACCAGATACATCAATATTTAAGCATATGCACAATGCCTTATGCTATTAAAAAAAAAACATTATTACTCTTCCGAGTTCTATAGTCAAATACGGCCTTTCGACAACGATTCGGAGCATGTCACCCACATCCAACATGTTCCGACCAAACGCAAACTAACGAGTCCTGTGGCCACAACTTTTATATCAACTTTGGTAGCTTCCAAAGGCGTTTCCCCGATTTCAGCCACGTGAATGCCGAGTAATAGTTGCCTGTTACTTTTTTATTAACTTTAATAAAATCGTACGACACACCTGGACCTTTTATTAAATAATCAAACTCAACATAAACGACTCTGAAGGAGATGCAAATTTTCTTTTAAAACGTTTTTATGTCGATGTTGGAATGGGAGAAACTTTGAATGAATTATCTGCTTTGCGCGACCACGCATGTTGGAAAAGTGAATTTTATAATGTTCTTAGGTGGTCCTGTCCACGTCTTTGTGTTTGCTGATATTGTTTATTTTATAATATTAAGTATTCCAGGATTTCGAGTGTTTTAAACTTTTCGACAGACAACTCTCTCTCCTAATATTGGATAACTAAAACAATTAAGACAATTTAAAATGATTTATTTCAACTTTAAATTATGATTTCATGTTTTCACTTTCTTACAAACAAATATTTTATATTACTTATCAACATCAGTTCAAATATGAACGCATTTATTTACAAGTTCTTAACTTTCTAACAATTCAGTATTGGGTTACTTTAGTCACAATTCGTCCAATCTCTAGTAGAATATTATAAATGTCCAATCACATATTTGTCTATTAAATCAGACGTACCTACTAATATTTACAAAACATCTACTTAATTACGATATAGTAATGATGTCAACCATTCCGGTCTCGGTTGTGAAGGCTTATACTCCGAAGGGCTTAGAGCCAACGGAGACGCAGCATCTGCTAAAGCCACCGAAGACGATGTCTCTGTTACAGCTATGCTCGGTTTCGGTTTCAGTATAGAACGCAACTCATCGTTGTCTGAAGCCCGATTTCGTTGCAGATTTTCCCGGGTCTCTTTCATTCTTGAAAGTTGTTCTCTCAAACTTCTATATTCCTCGAGGAATTTTTCTAGTTGGGAAGCTCGGTAATCTAAGTCCTCAATAGGTTGACCGGTACGCGAATAGTCTCGTAATCCGGAAAGATCAAGAAGTGGTGTAGCAGATGGCACAGTGGGTTGCTCCCTCGAAGGCGACGCCGGGAGACTTGGATTCCGGCGTATTCTATTTCCACCTGTAGAAAGATCTAAAAAACTATTCGACCTCCGGCCAGACCTCTGTCGGCTTTTTTCGTACGTTCTATCCAAAAAACTGGCAGAGTCTGCACCAGAACTGTTTCTTCTGCTATTAAGAAGAGGACTACGACTATCGCCATCCTTTTTCCGTGGTATTGTGTAAAAGTAGTATGGATCATGTTTCATTTCACTTCGTAAGTACGAGGAGGTTCCTAGAGCACTCATTTCAATGAGGTCGGGGTAATTCTTCTCGCTGTCACTTTCAGACAGGTCGTTGTCGAGTCGCTCACGAGGTCGCGTACGTGGACATGTGCGCCCATTGTTGTTAAACCGCCTATTTTCAGATAATATCTCTACGTGGGCACTCATCATTCCCGTGGAATTGGAACTTTGCACTGACTCTGACGTGGCATCGGATCTGAAACAACGAACGGATTTAATTAAAATATGGAAATGGAATAGAAGAGAACAATGGGAAAACAGGATTGTGTGACTGTATGTCTGTTCCATTGCATTATGCTGCGAGAATCAATATCTTGTAAGCAGGCAGAGGGCTCGTAACAATCAGCAATCAGTCGGCTGCCTCACTAATCGAAACTATCCACGCATGAAAAGATGATTGACGCAATCACTGTACCCGTCTCGCTGGAGGCATGAACAAAGACAATTGAACCGTTCACAATTTACAAAATAAATTTTATTCCTTCCAACGATTGAAGCCAAGACCTCTTCGTCTGAGACATTAAGCTACTAAACCAAGGGGATTAGACAATAATTACTGAACTAATTTTCTCTCGTGCTCTCTAGGTTTGGGGAGATTTTCATCACAATCTCGCCCCACGACCAACGTTAATTTGTAGTAAGTTCGCAATCAGTTGCGATTTAGGCACTTGGCTTAGTATAAGCCCTTACAGATATAAAAACCTAACATATAAACGTTTAATGACCAAATGGGATCATCAGAAACATTTACGTAATGTTGTGTAGACTTGTGAATTTTTATTTTATTTCTCATACTGTAAAACCGACTGTTACACTTATTTTACTTCTATCATTCACTATTGTATCGAAAGCAATATAAACCTTCAGATAATGAGAACTAACACATTTGCGAATGTCTTATATTGATAGAATTCGCGAGCATGGCAGTAAAACTTCATCTCGCTCCGAAGATGTCGTATTGTTTCACATCTGTTATTGTTTCCTGTGACCCTGACAGCGATATAAATAACACGTATTCTATTTCAGTTACCTTCACAAAATCTTTTAACTGAATCTATAAATCTTTGTAACTATTACAGTGATAAAAATAACTTTGCAGCACTACCAATATGGCTTATTTTGAATAATGAAACGTGAAAGTATTCTTTATTATTCTTATTTTTCATCTTAAGGCGCAGACAACAGGCAAACGGTAAAAGTAGGCTAGACTTAAACAAAAAAATTGCCAAATCTATATAGTTCGTGGTAGCGGAAAAAATATATGTGGATCTCGAACATATTTCTCAGAACTTGATTGTTACCAAAAAACGTTTTGAAAAAAAAATCTCGGTACAAATTAACGTTAAACTAACCCTTTTCCTTGAGTTCTAATCCAAAAATTCTGTATTAAATAGCAACGAACGTTGGTATTATAATTAATAACAAGAACGTCTTATTTGAATGCAGAACTTGGTTGTTTTTTATTACCGATTACTCAACTCATTTTTGAATAAATCGATAATTGCTTCATATTTTGCAATAAATTGCAGGCGTTGTGTCATCGCGCTTCTCTTTCTTTTCTATGCAATCCGACAGTGACCGCGGTTTAGCTGTTGTCAGCGTCTTAACAGAGACCTCAAAAAACGCAGTTTTATTAGACAATAATTGTTCTTTATTAATTAATTAAACTTAACAACTTTATTACATAATTATTATTAATACTTTACTCGAAAATGATAGACTTTCTGGAGCGCGCTGAGATCACATAGTAATTATGGGCCAAATCGAATTACTAATTAGTTATCATGAGAAGTTGCTTGAGAAGTATTGAATTACCGTAAATTGTAGTCGCTGAACCTTGGTATGTGTAGATCTCGTTCGGGTATGTTGCCCCTTGAGTTCGGCGGCTCGAAGTCAGCCCTGCGCCACCCTGCCTCCATGGGCGGCGTCACAGAGCACTCCCTCTCTTCCCGCATCTCGCCCCTTAAATACCCCTCGAACTCGTCCTCTGGATCATGTGATGGCACATTCCTATAGTCACCTCTTTTACGAGCACTATCAGAAGCTATCACTCTTGGTACTTCAGCATTAGTCTTAAAATTCGCTTCTAATTTATCATAACTATCATCACGATGATTTGTCGTCACTATCTGTTCGTTCCATCTATCTAATTGTCTTTTCTTACGAGTCTCGTATACACACAGTCCTATTAAACACGAACTTAACACTACCACTGCTGACACAGCCATCCCCGCCATCAGTGCACGCCCACCAAAACTTTTGTTTTCTGGTTTCTTTTCTATAGCTAAACTTAAAATCACCTCTGCTTTACCGGCACGATTTTCAGCATTACATGTGTAAGATCCTGCATCTTGCAAATCTGCTGATTTAATGGTTAAATTACTAGTTTGTCCTTCACTACGTAACATAAAAGCTCTACCGGAATTGACATTATTTGAAGTTGTGTTGGCGAGCAGGCGACCCGCTCGCACCCACCGCACTCTCGGCGCAGGCACCCCGCTCACTCGGCACACTAATGTCACTTCATCACCCTCCAACCCTTTGAATTGACTAGCTGCGCTTACTTTTGGGTGACATGCAAAGTCCTCTAGATCTAACCTATCCCACGCTTGGGACATTAATCGAGGTGGCAGTGCGCAGTCTGGAACCACTGTTGCTGGAACATTTTTTCTTATCATCCAATCTCTCATCGGTCTCAATGCGCAAGTACATTCCCAAGGATTACTCGCCAGCTCTAAACCTTTTAGAGATCGTAGCGGTGCTAAGACCGCCACGTGAAGTACCTGTAGTCTATTTTTACTAAGCTCCAAATATTCCAGGGAAGACTCGAGCCCTGCAAATCCGCGTGGCTCTATTTCGGCTATTTTGCAAGCACTGAGTGTAAGTCGCACTAGATGGGGTAGTGCTATAAAGGATTCATCTCCAACTTTCGTAATGGGATTACCGCCGAGTCGCAGTTCTCTAAGCTCGGGGATTGAATCAAACGAATGTGAAGGTATTGTTTCCAGACGGTTGCGCGAGAGATCCAATTCGACTAGGTTTACAAGCGCTCGGAAAGCGTACTGTCTGATGGTGCGTACGTTGCAGGAGGGGAGATAAAGGCGCTGGAGGTTGAGGAGGCCGGCGGCTGCGAAAGCGTCATCGCGGACGGTGGGCAGGCGATTCTCGGCGAGGTCGAGCAGCTGCGTGGTGGGGTCGAGGCGAGGCGGCACGGAGGTGAGGCCGGCGCGGGCGCAGAGCGCGGACTCCTTGCCACTGCGCCACTTGCACTCGCAGTGGCGCGGGCAATCGGCGGAGGCGGCCGCCGCCAGCGCCAGCACCAGCAGCACCCACATCCTCGGCGCCTGCTCACCCAGCGCCGCGCCGTTCGTCTTCACCGCCCAGCGTCATCCCCCGGCCCAAGCGCACCCTGTCGACAAACATTTATTTTTAGTTGTTTACCCTTAAAGCTCTGGGATGCATGTGTAAAAGAAGCCACTATTCTATTAATAAACATGTCCCCATTAAATTCTTATGTTGATTATACAAGTTGTGGCGAGAGACTTCCTAATTTCGTCCACGTGTACAGTATTCGGGTTAAACTAAGGCTCGATCTTGACATTTTATCTAAAAATGAATATTCAAGTAGGTACCAGATTCAATTTTTGTTTCGGTTTTTACGCCGACCGAATGTAACTCAGTAGGTTCGGCCTGTAATGGTATTTAATTTATTATGTAATATCGTACCCGTCAACAAAAATATTTTTTATTAGATACCTACTTAGGTACATTTTGCGGCTGGCTATAAACTTTATGTCGTTACAGCTAGACCGAAAAGGAAAAAATGGGTTCGCTGCCCTGTGTTTTATAGAGGTTACTGTAGAATTGCAATATAAAGTAAAGACTATAGTTTCTTCTTCGACATTCTATTTGTTATAAACTACATAGTGGTTTCTAAAAGTGCTTCACAGTGCCATTAACGTTGGAGTATGGAGGTCGTAAATGAAAATGAAACCCAGGTGTTATAGATACGATATGATAGCTATAGAGAAGGAATCAGATCGAATAGAGCTCACCACAACTTTGTAGAGCTGAGCTCTCGTGCCAAATATTACTTTACAGCTTTGCGGTTGTTATGCAAATACTAATATCAGTTCGGGCACATACGTACCAACATTGTTGTTCTACCGCGCTGTTATGGTTAAATACAACTACCAACTTAGCGATGTTCCCGAACAAATACTTTCAGGTAAGAATTACATCACATTCAATATTATATTCCGTACTTATCGGTTTATTCTCAGGAACATGATTGTTTTTATTTGTTTTCCGATAAAATGTTAGCAAAACTTTGTCGTTGATAGAATAGTTTTATTTTGGAATTGAATGTTGTTAGGTTCTTATGAAGCCAACAACGCCTCCTCAGTCCATTTAAATTATAATTTCATATTTCATGTATAATGAACTTGAAAACCCTTGTTAAATATGCGGAGAGTAATAGACCTAAATTGGTTTCTCGCATTCAACCATAACTATAGGCGTCCATTATGGACGTCAATTTCAAAATAATGTCAATTGGAAAATTAGGTACAGGACCTACTCATTGAAGCTGATATAACAAAAATCATACCTATTTCAAATAAAGTGGATGAACTACCTACCAAATATTTTTTCTCAAACCTGCTTGGAAATTCGAGCATTATTTTGACAACTTCTTCTTCTTATTTGAGATAAATCAAAATTGCTGTAGGTACTGGTCGAATACATGCAAGCGCCCGGCCGGCAATGTTTGTATGAAAATCCATATCTGTCGTGTTTAGCGGCTGAATAAATTACTATGAAAACTGATGTCATGAACGAACTTTTTAATTCAACACATGGCAACCAAGGAGGTAACTTATCATAGATTTTATTTTTGATTTTTTGATTTTATTTAGATTTGCAAATAGAGCTGTTTAAAGTAAAGAAGAAACAAATGAACATATTGGCGCGAGCAAAATTATCGTTGTTCGTCATAGATTCTGGAATTTGTTATTAATTTACTTAGTTTGAATTTTTACTTTTCTCAAATAATGCGTCCACGCATTATTTGAGAAAAGTACTATACAAGCCTTGGCCACAACCAGATGTTGATGGACGATCGTGAAAATGTGGCCGAGGCGAAGCCGAGGCACACATACGTGAGTCCCTTGTTGCAGACCGCGACAGTAATGTACGATATCTATTCATGTTCAAATGGATATGTTTGCTCAGTAGTTTACCGCGAGGAATCTTATCTCTACTGTTAGTAACGCAAAAAGAAACATTCGGATAGAGTAAATGCTTCAATCACACAGCTCTTTACCAAAATGTCAAGACAGTGGCAATATTAGCAAACGACGGTCTTACAGGAGTTTCGACTACAACAGTAATCCTTTATTGCAACGAAGTTCAATAACGCGGCTTGCTGTAGGAGTTCACGGTAGAAATCGTCACGTAACGAAAAAGCGTTATGCCCCCTCCATGCGACTTTCTCTCCCTCTCTGTCTCTTTATATTACGCGATACTCGCAAGCACACACTCGTATACGAGTGAAGTAAGGAAGTTTGTTGAAGGGGGTCCCCCGACGCACACGCTTTTTTCTGAAGAGGGCTTATCCTAAAAGTCGTCAACGTCCCAAATAGCTGTCAAATATTTACCTGTTTTAATTAATTTGGCAAAAATACTGTATGGAAATATGAAATAAAGCTAACTAGTGAACTAAAATATTCATTATGAAACGCAATCATTAATATAGTAACACCGAATATATCGTTTTAGATGTAAAAAAGGATTTGGAAACTTTCCAAATCCCTTTATTACACCTACGGTTACAACGATTACAACATCAAATTCATTTTTATAATTGCAATTCATTATTAATATTTTAGTTCGTTAGTTAGCCACATTTCACATTCCCATACAGTAATATTGCTAAATTAATCAAAATAGCGAAATATTGGACATCGATTTGCGACGTTGCCCAATTTCAGAAAAAACGCTCTTAATTTAAAAGAGTGTCCATGTATTTTCTTGTCCAGTCTTTTCCATAGAGATCTACATTTTGGAACGGACAATTCAAAAGTGCCTGTATGGGTAAATGGTTTACTTGAAATAAATGCTTTGAGTTTTTACGTGATCATTCAAACTCAAACTCAAACTCAAAGCATTTATTTCAAATAAACCAATTACAGGCACTTTTGAATAGTCAAGGGGTCGGTCAGTCAGAAATATGAAGCTAGTCGCCCATTCCAAAGCGTAGTAGGTACCTATGGAGAAGAACGGGCAAGAAACTCCACGGACACTCTTTTAAATAAAATAAGATGGTTACATAATATTGGTTACATCATTCAAGTTGAAGTTATACATGTGAGAACGATGCAAACATTAAAAGCGTCCGTTAGAAATAAAAATAAAAATTAAATTAAAATCGCCGTGGCAGCTAAGAGATGACCAGTCCCTACTGACGGCGCCCGTTCACGAACATGACGCATGGATTAGCACCATTCAGCTCAACCATTTTGAAGGGAGCTAAATGATCCAACACACGCGCCACCGCCAGCGAGACATTAGAGTGAGCATGACATACTCTCAGCCGCCAGGGCACATTCAAGTCAATGAAAGACATACTCAGTACCTAAATGGTAGCTTTATAGTCGGTACATGGTGCCCACACGTGTGCCATGCAATTATACAATGCTAAGACATTGAATTTATACAATGCAAAAATAGTTTTTAAAATCTTCAGCAGCTCCAACGGTATTTTCAAATGCTAATCAATTAGTTTATGCTTGTGGAGCAGGACCAGCGTTGAGCCAAGCATTTTTATCAGTGATGTAATCCCCCAACTTATAATATGCTTGGCTGCATAGTGTGCGTTTAATATAAGATTTAAATTTCGTTTCATTCAGTTGAAGTATGTGGGGAGGTATTTTATTGTAACATTATTTATTATATATACCTACATATAAGAATTTTCTAGAACTTTACCTTAGCTTCAAATAAACCATCGTCTCTTTAATTTATTTTAAATAAAAGTAGAAACTCTCTTACCAATCATTAAATCAAAGGTGCTTTATGAGTGCTCAAAAAATGGACCCCACCATTAGCGCAAGGTACACCTTTTTTTCGATCGCAAATGTCCTTCACCTTTTTCTTGGACATCGAGTGAAAAAAAATGTACGATTAAAAGGAACAAGTGTCGGCGGCATGAGGTTCGTATTTATGTATATCTAAGTTTCATTATTAGTAGGTGGTTATGAATATATCTTCGGAACGCGCCACTGTCGGGTTCCCAGATGACGAGGTTGCCTTGAAGCGGCTTCTGCCCAATCTAGGGGTCCAAACGCCTTCTGCCGGAGGCTCTACGCGGGGTATTGTGTGGATCGCCTAGAGGACACGGTGGAGCATACGGTGGAGGTCTGCCCGGCTTGGGCGGGGCATCGCCGTCTCCTTGTGGAGGCGATCGGCGGCGGTGATCTCTAGCATCCGGCCCTGGTCCAGGCCATGGTACGGAGTGAGAGGGCATGGGAAGCCGTCACCTTCTGCGAAGCAGTAATGTTCGCGAAGGAGGAGGCGGCAAATTTCGCGCCCTCACGGCCCTAGCCGCCGCAAGAGACGTTCTGGGCGTTGGGAATCCCAGGCCGATTCCCGGCCACCCTAGGCGCGGCCTTCGGACAGTGAGCAATGGGTAGCTCACCGTCCGATAAGGACCAGGCCCGGGTCGACGGCGCGTTGTGTTCCACGCGCACCTCAAAGGAATGTCAGCACAACTGACGGAGTCCGCGAGGGCCAATACCTGCCGGGGTCGCGGGAAAGTCCGAAAGGGATAAGAGTCAGACACGCCCTTCCGCTCCGCCCAGAGCAGGAGAAGTTATTTGATAATTTCCCAGCCAAAAAAAAATGCTTTGAATATATCTCTAAAATAGCTAATAGTTTTCTGCAACTGAAGGTAATCAAAGTAATTTTCACGCTTGAAATTCAAATCATCCGAACAAAAAGGGACCCGACAACTCACTGCCACTACTAAATGCAACGTCACAGTACCTACACATATTGCAGTTTAGACAATGCATAAAATGCACTGTCCTTCGCAAATCAGTCCCCATTTGCATACGCCTTACTTGAACCCGTGCCACTGCCGACTGTACGGCACGCCTAATTGCACTGCAACAAATCTGTGGCGCACTGTACCCCCACAACTCTATGGCACCGACGTGTAGACCTAATGGCTGCCACTTCGATCACGCAACACTCGCGTGTTTCGTTCCACTCACGTACCTCATATGCAATGTATGATTATTCGATTCCACGTGTTATATGTGTATATGCCGGTAATGTAGGACACGAGGTCGGATCGCCTTCATACACACACAAGCGCAGCAAAAGGGTTCAGTCTGAACATTGTACTCATTTAAATAGCTATCTAGGGACTATTAATAAGCTGACGCCCACAAAAAATGTTTGTTTTGGCATATGTATCATGATAATAGCACTTTTATCAACGAAACTATATACACAAAATGAATATTTTGTCGCCTGTTAGTTTCCTATAAAACTTTAAAGTACGCGGATAAACGTCCGTAACGATTTATGTCCAATAATGGAATTGCTGGCCAAAGCTAGTCCACATTTTAATCCTTTGATAGTCGTTTACGCCGAACTGAATCTGCCCTCTGACGCAGTACTAGATTTATGGTTAAAATGCACTAAATGGAAATCTATAGTCCGATAATCCTAGTGTAGCGTGCTGATGTAGATTAATAAACGTAAATGATTCTCCAAAAGTTCGACCTTTCAGATAAAATGACGCGTTTAATACACATCACCCCTTACCGGTTCATAAGTCTAAGTCCACAAAACTCTGTGAATAATTTAAAATCAATTGAATTGCTCCAATAATCCGAAACTTTCTCGGGAAAAATGTTGTATTACGTGCACTTGAACAAAAGCGAACCTCAGTAACTAATTCAATAATTTCACACGTAATAACATCGGACACTTTCAATTCCTGGGGTAACTTCTCGCTGAGCGTACCTTGAGGTAAAATGTCGCAATTATTTACGACTAGCCGTGTCGGCCCTCTGAGGAAAATGTAAACGCGTTTTATTGTGCCTCTTTTAGTAAAACGTTCAAATTAATATGCGTTTGTGTAACTAAATGAGTTCACCTGTGGGCGCCCCCGGGTTATTTCTACTTATTAGAATGTTGGATAGTTTCGTTTCTATTTATTTCTATATGAGTTCACTTCGGAATTATTTATTGACTTCTTCAAGTTACGTTATCAACTCGAATAATTATATTATTTAAAAAATTCACAAGTCCGAACGCCATTAAAAATAGTAAGGAGGGACTTATCTTTACGACTTGTTATAATAAATGTTTGTTATTTTATAGCCTAAGGTCTTTCCAAATTGAAACAATAAATCTTTGTTATAAGCTATAATAAATAGTCCCAACGAAATTATATTGGGGTGATTTTATTTATTTTTGGTAACCAAGCAGCGATCCTGCGTAATAGACCTAATATTCTTATAGGTGTATCTAAGAGTTTCACATGTTTGTTTATTTATATAAATTTATTTTGCTGGCACGGTTCGCTTCGATTCCCGATCAGCGCTGGCAAGGCATAACGTAAGAGAAAGTCATTTCATACAAGTTCGTGACCTTATTTTGTGCAATATATGTGCGTACGAACATTTTAGGAGAAAAGTCTTTGTAGGCATTACTGATACAAACCGACAGGCGAATGACGACGGACAAATTTATCCGTTAGGGTACGGAGAAAGAATACTAATACTTGGGCTTCCCCACTTTCAGAACAGACCGAGTCGATTGGTAGAAGTGACTAACAGAAACACAGATTAGCTTTGAGCAGTCCACTGTGCAAATAAACCTCTCACCTTTTTCTTGTTTGAAACAATATCACAAAGGTGTCGGTTTATAATACTCGAACAAAATCTCATATTCTCCATATTTAGTTGTAAGTATTACCAGTTTGGTGTTAAAACATAGAAAATTATTAATCACGATAAAACAACTACGAAACAATGAAACTAGGACTTTGGTAATGAGACCCAATATTTCCATTATCTCTGACTTATGCAAATATATTTTCATTATAAAGTTTCTCTATTAATATTGTAGAACGAAACTTGGCAAATAACTACAAAGCTTTTATTTTTATACAACACGAACGCTATGATAGTTCCATCGATTAGTTAAAATAAAGTAACTCTGAGCAGTCCTAGATGAAATCTCACAAACAGAGTTCCGACAAAATACTAACACATAGATCCAATCAATCAACTTTGTATACAACAATCTACCAAAAGCCTTTTATTTAAACAACGAATACAAGAACAATATTTTCCTCCCTACGTGTAGTTACTATTTCCGAACCAAATATTCTCACGTTCCCCATAAGTTAAAGGCAGTTCCCAACTTGTCTTTGTAATCGCGTAACATTGTAATTTTCATCCTTGTAATTTACAATTAGTGTTCCTAGTGGAACAAATATGTGCATAGTTTACAATCTTGCGTGACAAGCAAAATCGTTATTTTCATAATTACAACGTCATTAATGTCTTGT
Source organism: Xanthia icteritia (assembly GCA_949128155.2). Lineage (NCBI taxonomy): Eukaryota > Metazoa > Arthropoda > Insecta > Lepidoptera > Noctuidae > Xanthia > Xanthia icteritia. The sequence goes on from OX421930.2 coordinate 13,040,547, forward strand.
CGACACTCCACTCAAGCACGAAACGATAGGAGCAGTCTCGTGAGGAAGCCCTTTAGTATGTAGACACTTATAGGTACACATTTATATAAACATAGCTACAACTTAAGTCCATCTGTTTATGTCAGAAATGTATGCAGGCTTTCGTGCGTGGAAAATAACTTATGAAATTCACGAAAGCGTAGTAATTTATCATTGTAATTATTTATTATAGTTACCTCAGGGGGTAATAGCTCAGTTTGGACGTAGATCGTTCGATTAAGACCCTTAACACGTTCGCAGTTCTACGTATATACTATGTGAACATGTTCCTTAAATAATGTGCAGACCCCATCGGCACTACAACTTCGATATGGTACATTAGCTATGTTCTTTCTCTCTTTTCCTTCCATTTTTTCTTCTAGTTAATTTCGTTGCGGGTTCGAACAGTTTAACTAATGTAGGTAAGGATCGTACCAAAAATAAATAGCGGTGGGAGTATATTGGGCGTAGTTTTAGTTAAAAGCTTTGCAATTTATAAATGTATTGTAATGGTTGAATGATACCTAGGTAAAATTGAATGTTTGTTTGATTTAAATAACTGTAACTGTATGGAATAGTGAGCCTTTAAAGGAGCATTTTAACGACTGAAATAGTAAAAATACTTGAATACGAGGACATAACAGTAAAAGCAACGTCTTACTTAGCACAGCCGTTAGTACGACCACTAAAACACAACGAGTAAAAACCATAGAAACGCATCTCCGCCGTTAACTCTTATGGTATTGCGCGGCTTTGAACGTTGTTCTCCTACACTTTCAGCACCGAATGGGAAATTTCCCAGATCACATATTGGTTCTACCTAATCTTCAATTTGAGCGGTACAACATAGAATTTATCGAATCGGATATTCGGAGCGGGTAATCTTCAATAGGGGACCCAGCGGTCAGTACCACATTCCCGTGGCTTTTGTTGAGCGTGCGTGTCGAGTTTTATCCGCAAATGGCAACATTTGTTTTATAGGATACTATCATGCTGTGACGGCCCTTACATTCGAACGATAAAACCATGTGGAACTCATGGATTTTATATTTCACTCGGCCGCGTTGCGTCTTCACATCCCCTGTCTATTTTCAGACATTCGTCGTTTTGCTTGAGTACACCACGTTTGAGAGAAAGGTCAGACGGCACATCAGAGGCAGCCTTTGTCAGCTTCACACTTCTCATTATACTAAAACTTAAGAATAATGCCTTGGGTTGGGACAAGCAAAAGCGAACATTACGATTTCAACAATCGTTTTGGCTCAATTTCGGTGGCTATTCTTATGGATATATGAGCTAAGCCAACACGCGACAGATACACTCATAAAAAAGGCCATGTGTCACTAGATCCGATCGAAATGTTCCCTGGATTATGTTAATCCTGGCCATCAGCTGGTATTGTATGCAAAATTTCCCCTCTAGTAGGTAATCAATAAAGGTAACTTATAGTCATGTAGGCATATTGCATGATATTACAAATAAATCATTTCTTTGTTTCAGAATGATGGAAATGCGATCAAAAGGAGTAACTTATATCCAAAAATGTCTTGTAATATACTGTAGTAGATGAAGCCAATGTTTCAAACATTTACATGGCAACACAGCGCTTGTAAAAATCACAATCTGATTCCCGCTAACTTGAACATTTAGCGTCTCAGACAGCAATTACGACATCAACGACGCGGAAGAAATGGGTTGCAAATGTTCAAGTACAAAGTGTCTCGAACACATACTTAAACAAGGTGTAAGTACATGTCAAACAAGCATTATTGTACGACAGAAATTTGAACGAAATACCTCTTAAGAAAGCAGCCCATTACTCCGCTAAATGTACCACTTTATATGATTAGTTACACTTCCCTACTTCAACTTGAAAGTTGCATCGGTGCCTAAGATTTAGAGGTCTACTACTTGCATGTGCACGAAACCCCAAATTGAAATACGGTTATACATGATACATGGTATAACAAACTAGGTTATTTTAGTAATTACTTTGCTGTAAAAGAAGCACTAAACAAAGGGCTAGATATTGAATAAGAAAGATAAAGCAAAACCAGACTAAAAAAAATATTTTAAAAGTTAAAAGTAAGTTTTTGTACTGAAATTTATTAAAATAAATTGTTGCCGTCTTTGGGTAAAGATAACTTTGTATTGATATACAAAGTTATCTTTACCCAAAGACTTTACCCAAATATTTCTATTACACGCATCAGCGTGTAATAGAAATATTTGGTCATATTCACAGTACACACCATGAAACTGAACAACTTTCTCGATGGGACAAACATCGTAAACGCGAAAAAATATTCAGCTGTCCCATATATTTGGGTCGAATAAGTATTAAATTTTGTATTGTGATTATTTTTCAGATTTTTGTTCAGTTTGGTGGTCTGTACAGTACAGTACGGTTTCTAATACAAACGTATTTCTGTTCTACGTATTTTGTCAAACGTAAGGAGTCTTCGAACTGATAATAACCAAAATAGTTTCAGATGGATATGTGCCCATTTTCAATTAACATTTTTGTTAGAAATTCTTAACAACCTTTTACAGGGTAAGCAGGTCGCATACCTACCAGCTAATTCCTGTCCGAATTTGAAACGGATAAAGGTCAAATTAATCCTATATTTTATGAGCAAACTATTTAACAGTTTCACTTATTAACGATGAATATACTTCTAATACTAATTATTTTCCTACTAGTAAAATAATAATATATAAATATTTATTTGCTATACACAGATTATGTACTTAATGCTAATTTTTGACAGTACCTACTTAGTGCATGAATAAGGAGCTAACTTCGTGAGAGACTGGTGCCTGAAGAACGGTCATTCAACGCTGCAAATAGCTATCAAACATTTACCTGTTTTGATTAATTTGTCAATATTACTACATGAAAATATGAAATATCGCTAACTAGTGAACTAGAATATTAATAAGGAATTGCAATTATTATAACACGGGATTTTATGTTGTAACCGTTTTAGGTGTAAAAAAGTCATTTGGAATGTTTCCAAATACTTTTTTTACATACAAAACTAAATATTCAGTGTTACGATATTAATAATTGCATTTCATAATCAATATTTTAGTTTACTAGTTAGCCTTATTTCATATTTAATATTGCCAAATTAACCAAAACAGCGAAATATTTGACATCAGCTACATACCTATTTGCGACATTGCCCACTTTCAGAATGCATGCTCTTAAGTAAGTTTATATAAAAAACCCGTATTACAGGTCACCATACTAATCATCGTATTTATTTGAGAAGAAAACTACCACAAATACTTTTACCCAGTCAAAAGCAATTTTACGGCTGGAAAGACTTTTATTGATAAAAAATATACTTCTTCATTGTTGGGGTATATTTGTCTACCAATAGATATCAGTTTTCAGATACAGGGGGCCTATTACTAACTTTAAAAAAACCAGGCAAGTTCCAGGCAGTTCATTTCCCTGGCTGATTAAATTTCGTATTATGACATCAATAATTCTGACCGACTTCACGCTGGCTAGTTTCTATGGCTGGCTTGTAATTCTCTGCCGTAACGTTCAGAAACACAAATAAATATTTATCGGTAAGTTACGGTTTTATTTAAATCACGTATTTTATGATAAAAATAATAAATATATCTTAATATAGTTACTAAAAGTAAATAGTTAATTTTTATTTATTTTTCAGTTGTAGTTTTTTAGTTGTGGTAAATAATTTTTATTTTTTCCGTGTTTGTAAATTGTAACGCGTGATTCTCTTAATGATAACGTTTCCGAACGTATTCCACTTGAAGTTCAACGAAGAATTTGACAACTTCATTCATGGACAAAGCGTATTGTTGCAACTAATAAAATAATACTATCGTATTGTTTGTATATAGCTTCAATCGACTCGAAACGTCTTCCTCTAAGAGGTAATTTTCTGGTTAAAGACATTTAATTTTAGCCTCGGGAACAAGAAAAAGTCAGACGGAGCCATTTCAGGTGAGTACGGCACTTGGTCGATGACATTCGCTGGGTTTTTGGCTAAGAGCTTTGTGCGATGGTGCAAAATCTATGAATTCTCGTTCCACTAATCTGGGCCGTTTCCAGCGGACATTCTCTCGCAAACGCCTCATGACGCCTAAATAATACTCTATAATCACTTTTGTCCCTCTGGAAGAAATTCGTGGTGTACTACACCGCGGGAAACTATCAGTATAACTTTCGCGGTACTCTGAAAAAAGTATGCGAGAGAATATCCGCTGAAAACGGCCCAGTTTTGTGGAACGACTTTGAAGGCGACAAAATACATTTTGACGAATAAATTACTTTTTTGGTTTTATTGAACAATTCCTAGTACTTTTTACACAGAATGTATTATGTTCCTTCGCAAATAAGTACTAGTTTCAGAGTATAAACAAAAATATTGATAATGAATGGATATGGTGGTGTGGTATTTTTGAGTGTTTTTATTAAATATCAAGTTTTCAACATGATAAATATTATCATGGTGCACTATTCAATAGGCGGTTGTAATTATTATAGTTCGTAGATGAGAGTTATCGCCCTCGGCGGTGCTTAACTTATGTTTAGTTGGAAGTGCCACTATCCAGAGTTTCCAAAAACTCAAAACGGTACATATTCGTCACAAATGATATTTTCTTATATTAACTGGATAGCGCTCGAATAATTTCGCCAAAAAAATCCAAAACAATTCAATAAAAGCTCCTCTGAAGCAGCGTAAATTGAATGGATTGTGAGGTTACTTATTATCAGTTTTAATATGTCAAGAAATGTCAAACGAACGTTCATAATACGGTATTTCCAGTCAATAGTCGGGCAGAAGCCAGCCAGGGTGACACGTGACCACTGACTGGCTTGTTTGACGAGTTCATAATACGAAATTGCAATGCAGTTCTGTTTACGTCGTAAACTGCCTGGAAATAAGAGTTCATAATAGGGCCCCTGGAGTCAATTAGCAAAAAGTTAAATTCACTAAGTGGCTCTAAGATACAGGAATGGAGAATTAATTGATGATTGGAATATTGTCAGTTCCCCCCTTTTTTTTTTGTCCTGCACAGCATTCTTACAATAAATCCGACAATCAAGCTAAATATTGTATCTGCCTAGCCTTTTCCCAACTATGTTGAGGTCGGCTTCCAGTCTAACCGGATGCAGCGGAATACCAGTATTTTACATGGACCGACTGCCTATCGGACCTCCACAACCCAGTTACTGGGTAACACAATACCCCTTGGTAAGACTGGTTGTCAGACTTTCGGGGTACAGACGACCCGTAACAACTGTCAAAGATCTAATCGAATTATTATCTTTGTAGGACATAACATGGTAACCGTAGGAAAAACTATTTTGTGAGATTGTCGAAACTGAGTGAAGGCAGATTAAGTAAATATTCTGATAAACTCGATTAACTACCGGGAACCGCTGTACACAGTGGGAACCACCCAAACCACCACGTGATTTTTGATGACATATTGCTGAAAGATAACCACGTAAAACCTAATTAAACTCCGATTCGAAAAGAAAAATATGTTTGGTTTCATAGATTAAAATAATTTTAAAATTGAATAAAATTTAAACATTGTGAATTACATCCAACTTAATCACTTCTACTAAAACCCGGCTACAAATGAATAAAGTAGAGCCTGTTTCTATTTCCCATGATTATGATTTGAAACTAACGCAAAATATGCTGATAAAATGTCACAGCTGTATAAACTATAAACGTTTTAAGACGCTGCATATTTGTGAAAAATAAGATAGATGATATCTTCTAAGAAACCTATACAAAACAGGAGCACAATTTCTATGTATTCTGAAAACTGCACGCAAACACAACATCAACATCTTTGTCTATTTAAATGAACTAAGAACGTCATATTTTAATATTCTTCATTCACTAAAACCTTGTCTTTAGGGTTTATGGAAAAAATATCACATTAAATGTCGATTAAGTTGGTTGGAGCCGCAAGCGGCGTCGTGTCGCCGCGGAATGAGGCGGATGATCGATTAGGCTAATTTACCGACTCACCTCAAATACTCACTATGCTTCGTTCGAGGAAAGATCGCGTCATCTGAAACCAAATAGTTTTTCTTGCTTATTACATAGAAATATTTGTATTTACTGAATTAATTTAACCTTCCTCACGCAGTGGAGGAAATAAGATTGCTTCATTTTTCAGGCCTCGCACAGCGAATTCTCTGATTCAGCACTGGAGTGGAGAATGAGCGAGAGAATCCCGCACATTCTCCCCAGACGCAGGATTTTTATGAGCATATACACAAGATCTTAAAAAAATACAAGGGCCCAATTTTAGACGGATTATTCCTAGCATCCTTGAACAGTGGACAGGCACTTGATTAAACTTGAATCACTGGGAACTAACTAGTGTTTGGCAGCACAGGCTAACCGATTCGTCCTCCCCTCATGTCATTTAATGTGACGTAGGGAAATAGAGAGAAACTGTCCGGAGTCACGCTTTGTCATTTCTCGAGCGCAGACAGTTTTTACAGTCTCACGTAACAGTTTCATGTAACAGTACCTTTAAAGTTAAAGTTTGCGAGCACATTCGCAAGAAGCTGGTAGTATTATCACAACGGTAATGTTTTTCCATTGTCTTATTTGTTTTAGTCTATTTATGTGTGCTTATATATATATATAATTAGGTGTATATATTATATTTATATTTTAATAAATATTTATTCCTCAATTCTCGCTATTGTACCTACCACTGTTTGTATATGCATCACCCTTACATTTGTGTGCTGGAAGTATTAAATAAATAATTTAAAAATACCTAGTAGGCGGCCTTTATCATACATACATACACACAAACATTAACTCACGCTTTTTTACCATGGAGATAGGCAGAAGCTACATAACGCCACCTGCTAAAATCCCTACTCACTCCTATTTTTATTGAATTGTAGTGAAATCAAAATGTATCAGTGGTATTACAATATTACTCTGTCCTCAGGGTCTTATAAAAATGTCTCCAGTAATTGAGAACTGTGTTCAGCAACAATCTCAATCAACAAGTACAAACACCACAACTGAGCACAAGTAGAATAACCACAGACCTTTTAGAATTTCAATATCACCTAGTGCCCTAACACTAGTAGTATAACTTTTAGATTAACTCCGTGCCACGTACGACCTTCAAGCTAGCTCACGAACTCAAAACTTCTGAATTTCTTTCTGTTAGTATTAAAATCTTTATGGCAAATCTAAAGAGCGAAAGGTAAATCCCTGCTCTGAAAAAAAAGTAAAGCTTTCGTAAAATGTTAGCTAATGACGTCACAGAATTCGAAGGTTTAATGTTATCGAACGACATCTGAAATAGACGGCTTAAGTGCAAATTAAAGGGAACAGAAGGGTGGACTGTCATTCATATTGATTAGTGCAATGCCTCCACTTCGGAAATTAATTGTCATAATGAGGAAATGATAATAACAGAAGCTGGAGCTCAATTAGCTATTGTAATAATTCTTGGTATTAATTAATTAGACGTAACAGGAAACTTGATCTATGTCTTTTAATCGATCTTGATAGCTAATACAAGTGAATTTCTACATATATTCCTACATTAGTAGGCGAATACTCAGAAACATGGAAATTCATGAAACGCTGTTAACAATAAAGATCAGCCTTTTAAAAACCTGCTGTTTTTTTCAAACAAAGTCGATTCAAAAAAGGTCCCTTAAGAGCAGTATTCGAATATTTACGGCAGTCAAAAGGTTGAAAGACTGACCTCTGATATACTCATAGTATACAAGAAGACGTATTGACGTCCGGTTCTTTAATATCGGAAAATAGCCAAGATACATGACAAAAACTAGAATAAACATGGTTAACTACATCGATATAATTATATGCTCTTGATTTATTTGTCCACTTTCGTAATAGAAAAAAAACACGCAGGCCTTAGGGGCCGATAAGCAATAAAAACAACTAGGAAAATAGGGACCAAAAAGTATAATCTCTTTTTTTAATCACGTAATTTGTTAGGAATGGGGTTGCTGTGCCGAGAGCGGATTTTGCGGCGTAACAATATCAAGCGAGCGGCGCGGACGTAGAAGGTTTGGCTAGCGTAGCAATGCAATGTAGCGCTGTGTGATTTGTGCGACGTACTTATGTAGTTGTTTCTTCGACAGAAAAACTTATAGAGTGATGTACAGGTACAGTAGTGACTTTCACCCAAGCTCATAATCTACTAAGATCATAATCTTAGTAGATTATGAACGTAGCTTTACCGAGGAACCTGTTGAACTGGCTTTTTGTTAGAAATTAATTATGAAATCAATCGTCATAGCAATTAATTATATTTCATATCTTTTTATGAAAACGCAAAAATATCAATGTGAATTTATTAATAATAAATTTATAAGAATTACGTAAGCAAATATTCTTCTTGATTTTCTGTAAATGGTTTTTCTATGGCACACTAATTACTTACTAATCGCTCGAGGGTAACTCATCAATCTCGTCAAGCTACGCAGATATTTTTATATCTGTGTTATTTTCCGTTACTTTTTCATACTAATATTACATCTTCCCATTAAAAAAGTATTTAGTTTTTGCAGGAATACGGCATACGGCGTCCTTTATTTTTTTGTGTAAAATATTGAAAAAGGTTTTGTATTTCAGGTCCAGTTGAAAACCAGCGTCAGGCACTAGCTGTCTGACATTTTTGCTGTACAAGGCCGTTTTGGCGCAGCCGTGAGTCACACTTTCCTGCTAATTTCTTACATCACACTTTACACATTTTAGGTTTTTTTTTTGTCTACAGTACAATATTGTGTTATTATTATTGTGTGCCTGGGATGAAGGACGGCGGCCATTTAATTTTGCAACATCATGGTATTCCCGGTGTGGATGCAAGCCTGTCAATAATCATAATGGCAGTTCACCTGTTGAAGGTTGGGGTAAATGTTTGTTCCCCATGCTTGATAGAAGACTTGACGAGTTTCAGTCAGCGGAGCAGGCCGAGTTTCGAGGAAGATACCGCAACAAAAGCCACATACACACAGTGTGGCAAATTATACAGAAGTCCGAAGAGTATAATCAGCCACTATATCTCGCGTTTGTGGACTATGAGAAAGCTTTTGACTCTATCGATACCTGGTCTGTTTTGGAGTCCCTGCAGCGATGCCAAGTCGATTAGATACATCCAAATGCTGAGATGTCTTTATGAAAACATGACTGAGACCGTCCAAGTGAGCGTCCAGGACTAGTGAACTGAACATTTCCCACTGAGTCGAGGGGTGAGACAATGGGACGTAATTTCCACGAAATAGTTCCCTAACGCATTGGAGGATGTGTTTAAGACGGTGAACTGGGAAAGACGCGGCATTAATATCAACGGCGAATACATCTCACACTTGAGATTTGCAGATGACATCTTCATACTGTCTGAGGCCGTTCAGCATCTACTGCAAGTCATGCAGTAATGCATGAATTGCAGCAGATGCTGGACAGACTAGTTGATTCTTCAATACGCATTGGTCTTCGGATGAACTTAGACAAAACTCAGGTTATGTTCAATGAACGGCGGTGCTCTCAATATTGTTCAAGAATACGTTTCAGGGGCGACGGCTTCAAACAACCCGATTCCTACCGGCTTCCCTTCGGAAATTCGGAACCACTTTATCGTCGTTTGATAATCACACTATAAGTATTTGATACACCATAAAATTAAAACATTACAAAACGCCTACATAAAATGTTTTATCTTTATATCCCAACAACAAAACATTTCGCTCTAAAATAACTCGTAGGCGCGTCCGGCTTATCGTGAATTCAATTTCTATAGAAAATAAAGTCCGTCTTGACGTCATTTCGGTCACGTGACACCGCGGTTTCTCGTGATGCGTTCGGTTCGGAGTTCGGACATCATAACATTCATCATTCGATTGACAATGTCTGGTTGTTTTTGACGTAATCGCATTAGAACCATATATGTAATTTGTACAATTAAGTAGTTAATTTGCACTTTGTTCGCTCAGTATAAATTGAATTCATTAGTTTATTATTGTAGGTATAGAACAGTGATTAAGATAGTTTTTATGTTTTGAGTTTAGTGAAAGAAAACTACGTTATAATTAGTTATTTTGGGTAAGTAGATAGTTTAATAAGTTGAAATTATTTATTTAGAGTAGATTTGAAAAGTATTTAGTACAATCAGGTGGATTAGGATGGCGGCATTAATAGTTTTAGATTGTTGCTGGACGGATTATTTACTTTGTGAGAATATGCATTCCAAGGTAAGTTTTGAAAATAAGAAACACATAATTAAGTTAGGCCGTGCTCGTCCAGATATGACTATAAATTACAAACGACGCGATGGTTTTTTCAAACATTTTAATGTTTCCCTTTACAGTTGTAAATTAAATGTTTCCCGTGTTTACTTTTCTCTGATTATAGTAATTTATGGAATAAAGTTTTTACATTTTAATCTGACGAATTCATCAAAAAACATGTGCACACTGAAAAACATATTCGTAGCTGTTTTATGAGTTCGGGACTGGTAGGAATAGAATTATTTTCACTAATTTGCATGAAGCTCATAATAGAAAAGTAGATCGAAATACATAGGAATTTAATGAAACGGTTTATTAACACCTTTATTTTGTTAGGTAAACAAGAAGTTACTTTTCGCGGGCACAATGAAACTTGAAGTGACGTCATAACAATTATTAAACAAGCATGTTTTTTTTTTATGCTCTTACCTCTCTTTTTATCGTGCCTCGCCACTGATACGTTTACCTCGGGCAGACTCTGCAGTTTGGAAAGAACAACTTGTGAGATGGAGTCTAAAAGAAGAATACAGCTGGGCTGGGCAGCGTTTGGGAAGCTTCGTCGAGTCTTCTCGTCGCTTATTCCACAGAGCCTAAAGACTAATGGTCTTTACAACGACACACGACATCGACGGACAGGTCCCCAATCAGTGCGTCCTGTCTGTTATGACTTACAGAGCCGATACGTGAACACACACCGTACGGCTGGTCCATAAATTAAAGGTCGCCCAGCGTGCTATGGAACGCTTGGCTCTAATGCTTGGTGTCTCTCTGATGGATCGAATCCGGAACTAGATGATCCGGCAAAGAACCAAAGTTGTCGACATGGCTCACAGAATAAACAACCTGAATTGGCCATGGGCCAGCAACATTAGCAGTAGACCGTTGGAGTAAACGTGTTTTTGAGTGAAGACCGCGAATCGGCCAACGTAAGGTAAGGACGCCCGCAGGCTAGGTGGACCGACGATCTCTGTTTAGTGGCTAGTAGCAGCAGCTGGATGAGAGTTGCCGAGAACCGAGTTGAATGGCGTGCAAATAGAGAGGCCTACATATGTCTGGACATAGGCCTTTCTAATTGCCTCCGCCTACAGCAGTGGACTGCTGGCAGTGGACTGCTGTAGGCGGATGATGGTGCTTAACAGTAAATTGACGATCGCATTCCAAACGTTTCTTCTCTCGTATTGGCATTAACTATATTTGAGGTTCTAGAGTGGCGAGTGGCGACCGCGTACCTGAAGATGTAGCGTAGGAAGGCCTCTCACAACTTAGTTGTGAGAACGCTGTAGGCCTAGTGGACTGTAGATTTGTTGACCATTATTATTCTGTTAAGTGCCTGGTACTTGTTGAAAGACCTACACTGTCCTCCCATACCTAATAACACTGTTATTTGACAATATTGTAAAAGCCCATTATTTTTAAAAGAGTAACCGAGTTTCTTGCTGGCTCTTCTCTATAGGAAACAACCAATGGGAACCGTGCACCTACCTTCTGACGTTTCATAAGTGCCCAAGTAGGATTATATGAAAAAAAAAAAATAATTGAATTTGACAAGGTGGACCGATGACCTTGTGAAGGCCGCAGGAATCTGCTGGATGCGCGAAACACAGAACCGGTCGAAGTGGCGGTGCTTGGGGCCTATGTCCAGCAGTGGACGTCTTTTGGCTGAAATGATGAAGATGATGAGGATATTTGAGGTTATCTATACCGTAGTTTCAATATAAGGTACTCAACCAGTCGGTAGCGGAACTGACTACCTAGAGCGTCTCAAACTGACCTACATTTGAGTATCGCCACTCGTGAAGACTATTTTAATCCTATTTGCAACGGATTTCTCATATTCCCATGTTCGTTTATTCCCTGTCAGAGTGATTGAATAATATTAGGGACACAATTACCGAGCTTCCGCGAAAATTTTGATGAATAGGCATTGTTGTAATAACAACATATGACGTGTTGCCACATTATTTGAACAAATTATACCATTCCTACATTTATTTCCATTCGAGCAATCATTACGGTAACTAATAATGATACGTATTTCCTAGAACCTGATTATTGTTGCTATTAATAGAAAAAGCCTTTGAGCAATTTTTGTCTAACCAAGTTGTCACAGCATGAAATAGGCTCCCGGAAAATGTTGTGACGGCTCCCTCACTGAATTACTTTAAAAATCGACTGAACAGATTAAATATCTCCAAGCTATTTGATACACACGCATCAGCTAATTAGCTGCTAGTGCGTCAAACCAAAATTTCAGTGTTGCCAGATGTACATCAAATTAACACCAATGTTTTGTTTGAAAATGTTGCTAATAATACAATTATATTGAATACTAGCTAGTATTCAATATAATTGTATTATTACACTGCACCCCGCGGTTTCACCCACATAAGTCTCGATTCTGCAGGAATATCGGTATAAACAGTATTCTATGTCTGCCCATGTGCCAAATTTCATCCAAATACGTTCAACTGTTTTAGCTTGAAAGCGTAACAAACAAACTCACGTTCGCATTTATAATATTATATAATAAGGATATATATATATATAAGTTAGGATGGTTCATGATGTTGTATTCGTTTGATTCCTGTCGGACAAGGACTAAAGTGTTATTGGGTTTTTCCATCAGACCTTTTAGTACCAGTCTAGATTCTGGAATGATGTACCATTAATGGCAACAGGCTCGCCGCCTATTAAATGGGAATAAAACTTAACTGGCGAAACGTGGCTGTATACTACACATATCTGTTCACCGCTTCGGGGATCGCAGGCGTGATGCTTTGTTTTTTTGTTTGAAAAGGCTGCTATTAATAAAATATATTATATCGAACTGATATCATGTTATTTCCTTTATTTTATCCCCAATTTACGAGCAAACCCGTTTAGGGATTTCCAGTCTTTGCTTACCCATTCCGCGAACAACCAGCGATATTTATTTTGGATCGGAGTCTTCGACTTGTATCTCATTTTATTTTCCTTTACCCTTTATATCTCTTACTAGCTGCGCCCCGCGGTTTCACCCGCATAAGTCTCGATCCCGTGGGAGTATCGGGATAGTAAGTAAGTCCTATGTCCTAACCCATAGGATACTTTTTCATGGTCATGGCCTACCCATGTGCCAAATTTCATCCAAATCCGTTCAGCCGTTTTAGCGTGAAAACAAATTCACTTTCGCATTTATAATATTAGTTAGGATTACAAAATAATTAAAATGTTATTATCTTGTTCTTACGCTTGAAAGCTCTGTCTAACTAAATACTATACTTAACTAGCGACCCGCCCCTGCTTCGCACGGTTTTTATGACTTGGCAAAACATCGATACTTCGACATTTCTTTATTATTTATGGAAGTTTTTTTTCTAAATTATGTTAAACCCGCATCAAAGTCCGACGAAGTTTAGAAGAACAACGCGTTCACACAGATGGACACGAAAAATAACTTTATATTATAATAATAGACGATCGATGCTACTTAGTTATTGTGTTATGTACGTCTAGTAATTAGCTTTAATTATCGATAGAGTACCAGTAACATGATTTAATTTACGTTTCTATCATAAACGCGGATATTTTTTTAAACATGAATGTACATTATTTATGTATCTACATATAAAACGGTACCTAAACCTTTTCTAAGTTGCTAATAGAGGATGAAATTGTTCCCTGTGGACCAACCCAATTTGCTAACATAGCTGTTATTTTCATCTAATAGTAAAATGATTGGTTTATGTTCTTGAAAGCATTTATATAAATAATTTTCAAATATTTTTGTTGTAATATAAATTTTTTGATCGAATTTATAAGATAAATAAATCTCTAGAGATATCCACAAAACACCTTGATTGCAAATAATAGCATATTCTATTATTATATAATACAGAACAATGTTTTACCAAATATTTAAACAAGTAATTTAGTAAATACTTCTATTTAACCTTATATTCAAGGATTAATAACAAAATTAATTGCGCCTACTTCATAAAAAATACCAAATGAAAGCCGATTTACACCAATTATTAAAGAAAGGAGTATTAATTATAATATTTGAGAAAATGTTAACCTATTACCATAACTAGATCAAACCAATTACTGGTATGTATACTAGCGCAAACAATATTTTAGGTACCTACTTTATTATTGTATAGGAACCAGTTAGAATGTAATACCTTCATTATATAAACCTAAGGTGAGGAAACCTTTTAAATGTACCCACTATGTATTAATTTTTGCAACAGATTTTATATATAAAGAACCGATTTTTTTAAATATAGGCATTCCATACTCATTTTCATAGCCTGCGTATCTGACAAGCACAACGATCTTCAACATGATTGACATAAGTTTTTCGGTACCTTAAATGTTAGTCCCATACGTGTCATGTACGCTGATGGAATTTCACTTTGTCTAGGCCGTCTTTTTAGATATTTAAAACAAAACAACTTAACACATAGCGTGATAAGAAAATCAATCTTTTCGACCAAAACACCCGCGAGACCTTGCCAGATTTTATTTTTACAAGCCAATTTCGGGTTCTTCTTTTTAATAGCGACATTCGCGTGCCGAATGAGCATGGGTCATTTTGCTGTAATTGTAGTGTGCCCTTTGGTTATCACGCGATCGCGTGCCGGCCGCGGCAACTTGCCTGAGGGCGGCAGCAAGCGACGCCTTGCCGACAAGACCAGGTCAAGTTTTCATAGCTCCTGCAGCACAACTTTTACAGACAATAAAAAGCTATTTTTCTTTGGACAGATTTGTTCGCGTTCCCTTTGTGTTTTAGTTTTCAGTTTAACGGTTATTCGTTTAGTTTCTCCATTGGTTTGTAAAACTATAAAAGCACTTGCAAACTAAAGTGGTGGTAATAAATTGAAATGATAAGATTTAGAAAATGATGCACTTTCTTAATTTACTCCACCAGATAGATAGATAGGTAGAATAGTCTTTATTATGTACATCATAAAAATTAAAGACATTAATTTACAAATTTTACATAGGGTGACACAATGGGCGATCGTATCGCTAAAAGCGATCTTTTACAGACAACCTTTGCCAGATTAGAACATACGAATTGACGAGGATTCTATTTCCCTGAGCCACTTATTCAGCCAGCTCAATCCACTTTAGATACACTCACAAAATGACCTCGAGCCCGTACAAGCACCCACCTGAAGCCATTTCACCCATTGCGAATTCGATTGAGTCAATCCAAGTCAAACCATCTAAAAGAGCTGTAAGAACAATTTAATTTAATGTTGACAAGCAAACGTAATCCAATCAACGATTAGGTACTAAATAAGGAAACGAGAAAAATGAAATTCAAACAAGGGGAGTTTGAATTTCATTTTTCAACAAAGTTTTCCAGTTTCAGTAAACCAAAAATTATTTGACTACTTTTGAATGGTCATTGACTCCGCGGAACGTTTTCAGGCTATTAGCAACCAGTGGAGGGCTTTCGCAAATGCACAAAGACTCCAACTTACCAAATCCTTACTGCAAACTTTTTAATTTAAGTAAAACAGAAATAATTTCGCGTTCTACTTTCGCTTGCGACCTGTAAGGGCCCGTGCTAAAACTTTCTTTAAGAGAAATCGTTTAATAAGTAGCGTTCACCTTACAATATTTAAATCGTTTAAGATTTTAAAATTTTCCAGTTTTTTTAAAGTTGGGTCGTTCGAGAATTTTAAACAAAAAAGGTGAAATTTGCATTTTGCTTGCATGTTGCAAGCAAAATGAAAGTAACACATTTCGACAACAGAATTTGCACTTATTTTACGATATTACTGGAATTCGCACGCAACCGCCGCGTCGGCACTGCGAACCTTTTTTGTAAAAGTAACGAAGTGCAATGATACTTGTCAAGCTTTCGGGCACAAGTGACAAGTGTATAACCCGATTTTTATAACAATGCACCTGTCAACGTCAAAACATCACAGTGGATGTGGTTTAAATTTTAACAATAACAACTTAACGAATAATATGACACAATCTTGGAGACGACACGAGTTGTGTAGACCGTATTAAGAGGTGTTGGGGCACTGAGGAGGTAACCGGGCGGGTGAATTAAATATTAAAAAACCTAAGACTTTGACAGCTCCAAGCGCACAGTTATAAAAATCGAGTTAAAACACTAAACATGCCAAATTTTGCTTATAACACCCAAAGTTTTGCCACAAAGATTTGTACAATGAGGGAATTGTTGAAGCTCGCAACATTATGTTTATATATCTAAACACCCCTTTCTTCCACGCTAGTATTTATACCACTTTTACTATCAAAATGGTATTAGGAGCAGATTATTTACATAAATACCTACTTATGCTACGTCCATAATACGTATTTATCAGTGGCAAAACCTTAGTATTTACCACAACGTGTTACAACGAATATATGATTCATAGTGAATGGTTTCAGCTTTCTTCATATTATGAAATATTCGGCAAATAGAAGGAAAAGAACATTGTTAAATAACACCCGCAACTAGCAGTATGTTTATGTTCGAGAGTTCACCTTTAAAAAACCGTCATAAAGTACCTAAAGTCATAAAACGTTCATGCGTTTTTATCATAGGAAATGCATAAACGACACTTATGTACGAGCTCCCAATTGTGATTAATTTATAGTAACGGGCTTTGGAATCAATACTTTACAATAACTACACGAAGAAAACACAAACGTCTAGCGTCCATCAGTAGACGAAATATGTTCGCGCTTGCTAACGAATGTAGCTGATATCAAAACCTGCCTAGGCTTCCTCCAATTACCGGTCGTTGGTCACACACGTTTCAATAAAGACATAACTGAATGGCAGCTGTAACTGTACGCCAGTATCGATAGAAATGTCCGATTCCATCAATTGAGTTTGTACCGCGATGCAGGCACGACCGAAACATGCTGCTGTTGCAAAAATTTATAAATTTGCCGTGAGGCACAAAGATTGTAAGGAAAATTAAGACGTGTGTAAGTAGTTATCTGTACCTATTCACCTAATTACCTATCGCATTAATTGTTTTTAGTACTTACTCTAAACGTTGAGGAGGAAGAGCTCGTGTCTAAGTAATCACAACCGCACGGGTCGATCCATCAGGTTAAGCTACGCTTGCCCGGGTTGATCCGTGGATGAGTGACCATCTTTACATACAGAGACTCCTCTTTGCCTCGGAAAGCAGGTTAAGGCGTTGGTCCCGCCTGTCATTCGTGGATCTTTGACAGTCGTTACGGGTCGTCAGAAGCCCGAAAGTCTGAGAACCACTTACCAAGGGGTATTGTATTACCCAGTTACTGGGTTGTAGAGATGGAGCAGTCGCTCCATGTAAAATGCTGATATTCAGCTGCATCCGGTTAGACTGGAAGCCGACCTCATCAAATTTGGGAAAAGGTGAGGCAGAATGACTTACCTTAGTAGTTTTGCCGGCGAACATTTTCTTACGTTTTCAAAAGTAGATACAAAACAAAAACATCATGATACCTACGCAAACCATAGACATTAATAAACACGCTTATAAACCTTTTTGTCGTCATTGTAATGCAGCTCGCGATATTATGAGACATTTGGATGTTTCTTTTGTAACATGCTGGATGTATGGGGGAAACATCCATTTGTCAGGCTATTGACTTTTAGCACGAGTTCTTTTACACAATTGGACTCGTTTCCCCGTCAATTCTTTACACAATGTCGTTTTAAACTCGAGGTTGCACTGGCGGATCGCGGTAAAGAAAGCTATTCTGTAATCATTATTCTGATCATATCCTTAGAATAAATTGCTCCTTTCATTTCGTAAATCGAAACGTTCCATTCTTAATAAAACGTCTAAGTTACGTCAAACAATATTTTTTTCTTTAATTTATGTTATTTTGAAGGAGATGGGGATAAATGAAACGACATTGTTTTAGTAAATTAAACGATTTACTTGACTCTGTCTCAAATTTAAAGAAAGTGTTTACGTGCCAAAATTACAAAAGTATACCATCTTTATTTGAATACAGATTGTCAAAAAAAATGGGACGGCAATTATGACTGTTTTGGGTGTAGGCAATAAAAATAAAGGTTAGATAACTTCGAAAGATTTTTTCGTTCCAAAATCTTCCTTATTAAACTAAATACGTAAAGTTGGAATTTAATCGTCAGCTAGTTTATATGTAGGTAATTGTAGCATAAAGTTAGAACAAATGGAGTGACCCTCGTCAGTCGTAATCCGGCGACAACATTACCATCTTGTGACGTTGTTTGTAATTAATCTCAAATATTATATCTACATTCATACTATGAAACTTCAACGTAGTGTTAATTCCTCGTGTTCTATTGTAAAGGGACTTACTGCGGTCAGTTAGATTAATTGTGTGGCTAAGGTATCATTTTACATTCAATTTATCTATTCATGATCCCAGTGATTATACGGTAAGAATGGGCAAGCATGTCTGGGAAAGTGGGTAGGTAAAGGGAATGAAGACATGAACTCAAGATGGCTAAAACTCAACCAGGAGAACTATATACTCGACAGAATCATCACGTTCATACGGTAGTAAAAATTATAGTCAGACAGCAAGGTGGTAGTGTCGCCACGGGGTTGCGACAATCGTGGACAGAATCCGGCAATTGGGACTCGAGGTGGCCCTGCACAAGTCTGAGGCCATGTGTTTTCATGGTCCTCGGAACGCGCCACCGTCGGGTTCCCAAATAACGGTAGGAGGAGTTCACATCGGCATCGAGTCGACGACGAAGTACCTAGGACTCGTCCTCGACAGCCGGTGGAACTTCGAGGAGCACTTCCGACGTTTGGCTCCCAGACTGGAGCGGGCCGGGGTTGCTTTGAAGCGGCTCCTGCCCAATCTAGGGGGTCCAAACGCCTCCTGCCGGAGGCTATACGCGGGGGTCGTGCGGTCCATTGCCCTTTACGGGGCACCGGTTTGGGCGCGTTCATTGAGGCGGCGGCCAGCCCGCCGGATGAACGCGTCCGACAGGGTGATGGCCACCCGGCTGGTCCGGGGATACCACACGGTCTCCGGTGAGGTGGCGAGCCTCCTTGCCGGATACCGCCATGGGATCTGGAGGCAAAAGTCCTCGCGCACATCTGGGAGTGGCGCGAGGAGTCGAAACGCCGGGGCGTAACTCCGTTTCCGCGAGAAATCGCGGCACAGTGGACAGAGCTCCGGCGGGATCTCATGGCGTCATGGAGAGTGCGATTGTCGCAACCCAGTGCTGGGCACGCCACTATAGCGGCGATAAGTCCCCTCTTCGAGGAGTGGCTAGAGAGGCGCCACGGCGTCCTCACCTTCCGCCTGACGCAGGTCCTCACCGGACATGGTTGTTTCGGGAGGTTCCTGTTTCGTATCAGGCGGGAGGAAACGCCCGGGTGTCATCACTGCGTGGATCGCCCGGAGGACACGGTGGAGCATACGGTGTAGGTCTGCCCGGCTTGGGCAGAGCATCGCCGTGTCCTCGTGGAGGCGATGGGAGGCCGTCACCTCCTTCTGCAGTAATGCTCGCGAAGGAGAAGGCAGAACGCATGAGGGAGAGGCAAATTTCGCGCCCTCACGCCCCTAGCCGCCGCAGGAGACGCCCTGGGCGTCGGGAATCGCAGGCCGATTCCCGGCCACCGTAGGCGCGGGCTTGCGGACAATGAGCAATGGGTAGCTCACCGTCCGATAAGGATCAGGCCCGGGTTCGCGGCGCGTTGTGTTCCACGCGCGCCTCAAAGAGATGTCAGCAGAAGTGAAGGGGTCCGTTAGGACCGATGCCTGCCGGGGTTGCGGGAAAGTCCGAAAGGGATACCGTGGCCCCTGGCAACGTACAGGCAACTGAAGGAACACGGGTGGGTTTTAGTCAGTAGCTCCCAGAGCGGGAGAAGTTATTTGATAATTTCCGACCAAAAAAAAAAAAGGTGGTAGTGTCGCTGATAAAATTTTGCGTCCGTATCCGTATGCCAAACTATTCTTTTGAAAACCAATATAACCAAGAATTATTTTTAGACATCCTTATACGTACACTACCTTCACTTGCTCGCTTCTGGTTTTTATGGCAATAATTCTCTAATGATAGTAATGATCTATCAAAAGTTATATTCAGCAGGTCAAAAATAGATATAGTAAATATTAAATAATTGGACACGCATAACGCATACCGTTCATCACGCAACAATCTAAATTATATTTCAATTGGGTCATCCTGACATAGATAAAGCGCTATGTAAATATAGTCATAAAGAAGGAACAAATAGTCACGCAACGCAATCAGTCGCATGTTTGCAGTTCTCTCCATTACTGCTTTGTGAAAAGTGAAATTAGTGGAATAAGGTCCCTATCATATACAGCTGTTATTAAACGGAAAACACGCACGAACAATGTTCGCTCGTGTAGAAAGAGCCGAAGAACAGAAAAATAAAATAAAACATAATAAAAGCGGTGGGAGGTTAACAAAACTTTCGAAATTATTTCAGTTACGTCGTTTGGCTTCCCCCCTTTTCTAAGGATTTAAAATAACAAGGGAAAACCATTCATATTTTACTGATTTTTTTTCCTAATGAACTACAAAAGTATGGTGAGAATTTCGGGTAATTTTTGCAAATAAATTAATATTTTACGTATCTCTGGTATTTTCAAATAAACAGCTGAATCTATACGTATTATAAATTAAAGTCTCCTTTCGTGTGTCTGTGTTACCACGTGGTTCTTCTAAACTCCACAACACATGTTGATCCGGTTTTCAGTATCATGTAGTAAATCTATTCCGGTAGATTTATATGTAGATAGTAAAATATTAAACTTATATATAATAAAGAAGTCATGAAAACCGTGCGAAGTAGGGGCGACTAGCTAGTAATAAATACAATTTATTACAAATTTATTTAAATTGTTATAACTTTAAATAAATTTGTAACAGGAATACAGCTTAAACAAGAGGAAATTATAAAGCTTCCTCAGTTTCACTCTCGAGATGAGATTGAATTTGATACTTATAAGCCAGGATGCTCTGTCAACGGAGGAGCATTTCGTTTGCAGTGTCAACGGAAAGATTTTAACATAAAATACTATTAACATTTCGCTCCTAACTTATTTTCCGTTTCAGCGCATAACTGCACAGCTCGTTGCTTGATATCTGAGTATTGATATCTTGATTAATTTATTTTTAGAATTCGCGTGTAATTTATAGTGGAATAATTAATATTGCGCTACAGATTTAATAAAAATATAGGATTGTAGCCTACATTCCAACTCTCAGAATAGCAATCATTTTTCCAAAAATATAATATGGTATGCTGGAAGAGATTTCTTTAGAAATAAGCATCACCTTTGTACGTATTTTTCTGTTCCTTTTTCTTGTCTCTTTATATGTGTGTACATAAACTGTTAAATAAATAAATAAAATAAATAACCACTTATTAAAAATAAAATGTCGATAAACGAAGTGCAGATTGATGTAAAACATACCAAATGTTAATGAAGCATACAAACAATCTGTACGTAAGACAAATAAATCGTTGATTTGCTATCCCATACGAAATCGTCAGTACCTACTTCAAATAAAGTAAACAATACAATTAAATTATTATTCCGTCAACGTGGCCATCTGTAACAAATAAAGCCATTGGGCCATATGACTCGGAAAATACGTAATAAAACGAAACTTACGTATCATTTAACCTTTGCAGTTTGCATTTTTGGCGCTTTTCAGCCATTAACAGCATTTGTGGTTACGGTTTGTCTGACCATATGAGACATTTGACCGCTTCAGTTACCACCAGCGCTATAAACGGACGTAAGTGTAGAGAAAACTATACTACAGAGATAACCGTTAAATAATTCGTACAGTTTAATTTCATAGATACGTAGAGCGTTTAGGAGGTAGCGACAGTAACCATTTCCCTTTCCGTAGTCCCAGTGGACTTCCACGGTCCATATGTGGGATTAGAAATACTAATACCTATACCAACCTTTTTAAGGTTCCTTACCTCAAAATGAAAACACGGAACCCTTATAGGATCACTCGTGTGTCTGGCTGTCAAAGTCAAAGTCAAATCATTTATTTCAAATAGGCCCGTATAAGGCACTTTTGAACGTCAAAAATAATTATATGTGAGGACGATGCACCTAGAATAAAATTATTATACCACAATAGGTAAAAAGAATTAAGAATTAAAAATGAAGCAACAACAGATAAACTAATTATGTGATAGATACATGGTGCTCACATATTTACAAACATTGTAAAAGTAGACGATCCTCCTAAGATTCCACAATTAATAAGTCAGTGTGTGAGGAATTGGTCATAGAATGTAAAATCAATGTCATATAATAAAAAATAATAATAAAATATACACTTAAATTTGCAACCAGTTTGATTTTGTCGTGATTCTAAATTATCCTATGGAGCAGGACCAGCATGTTTCCAAGCATTCTTATCTTGGATATAATCCTCTAATTTGTAATATGCTTGTTTACAAAGTGTACTTTTAATATGAGCTTTAAATTTTCTTTCATTTAATTGCAAAATATCACAAGGTATTTTGTTGTAACATATTTGTCTCTACATCTGTCACATCTAATTTTCTCTGACTGGACCAATTTAGTTGAAATTTGGTACACATTTGAATTTATGTGACCCCAACACGGACGTGTAACGTAAATAAATGAATTTTGAATATGGGGTCACTTTTAGAAGGTAAACAAGAAAATTTTAAAAAAAGTTTTGCATGCTGTGCGACATACGAAATGAAAGGCCTTTTTGTGAGGATCTCAAAAATATTTTTTTATAATTTTAAAATAGATGCTTTTAAAGATATTTAATAAAATAGATGAAAATTGTCCATTCCCCCCTTATCTCCGAAACTACTGAGCCTATTTTTTTTAAATAAATACAGAGAATGGTTCTTTACGCATAGACTATAGGTTTTTCTGTAATTTATGAGTCAAGAACTGGAACTCTCTATTTATTTAAAAAAAAAATGTATTATTTTCAAAATTTTAGACACAGTAGTTTTATAGATAAGGAAATGGTCTATTTCCATCTATTCTCTTAAATATCGTTAAAAGTTTTAAAATATAGAATAGAATAGAATTTTATTTCCAAGATAAGTGTTACTTTGTATACCACCACATAAAACTAATTATTAATCATAATAAGTATTACAATAAGTTTTCAAGAATATGCATTCTTAAAAATTAATCATCCGGAATTAGTAATCATTTCGCACGTTAAAATGATACGTTTTTCTTGGGATGTCAACTAAACAAAATAAAAAAAACTGATGTTAGAACTATGTTTGAACAAATAAACTAATTGACAGTATACAGATAAGACAGTATACAGATAAGACAGTATACAGTATAGACTGTGTTACGGCAAGGTATAAAAAACATAAGATCCTCACAACAAGCCCTTTCATTTGATATGTCACACGGTACAGTTTGCAAAACTTTTTATTTTATTTTCCAATTAGCCCCCGAAAAGTTATATAATCCCCATATCCAAAATTCATTTATGTACATTACCGACACGTCCGTGTTTGGGTCACAGAAGTTCATATGTGTACCAAATTTCAACTAAATTGGTTCAGTAGATTCGAATTCCTGTGAGGGTTCCGTTTTCTACGGAACCAGAAAAAAACTACTCAACTTTTTATTACATTTTTATTCTACGTAGTTTTGTAATCAAGCAAGTTTATCCTCACATTTACAAAACGGTCCATTGAATGTACAATATTAAATGAAATGTTATTTTTGAATAAATTGAAGCGAGCTTTCATTTTAATAATCACAGTGTATAGAGGAGAGTCAGATTGCGTAGAAAATAACCAAAATAAATACAACGCCATTAAAAATATAAAAAAAGTTGATTTACGTTTGTTTTGTGGATAAAATAACAAACAACACACAATTTCTGCACCACTTTTAAAATGACTATTTTTTTAATGGAAAACTACTCAAACGTGTTACGCCTCTGTATAAAATAACAAAAAAAAACTGATTATTTGACGTTGTTTGTGTAATGTGCGATGTGTGTCTAATATACGACGATAATTACGACGGGAATAAGTTCAAGATTTCCAAAAAAAATTTTTTAATCACTTTACTATTAAGTTAACACGAGGTTTAATTAAAGCAGACAGTTTGCGAACATGTCTAAACTAATTACCAATAGGTAGGAAGGAGGCCTGGAATTTGAACGAAATTTTCTCGTGAACTGTATAGGTACTTCAATAGTAAAGTATTTCAAGGTTTTAAGGGTAGTTTTTAACATGATCAAATAAAAACTGATTTTATTGATTAAATTCTTTAAAAGAAAATACTTAAAGCCTCTGGATTCTCTTAATCACTTATTACATGATTTAAAAAACGTAATAACGTTCTAAAAATACCCGAAATAATAGCTCAACCATCTTAAATACACCGAACAACAACATAATAACTATAATCCTTAAATAAACAAATAAACACGAGGAAAAAAAACAGCAAAAGAAAAGGAATTGGCATTTGCACACTTCGTGACTTAAACAAAAGTAACGTTAACAATTCGTGGTTATTAAAAGACCCGAGCTTAATCACCCCTTGCAGAATAAATTTAAGGTTCTGACAATCCTCATTACCATACTTAAAAACATTTCAAACGGTCTTCACACTGAAGTAAATAATTCAATATAATTTAAATGTTTGTTTTTAATTATTCCATGAACTCAGATTTTTTTAAGGACGCAATGTGAGATGTAACAAAGAATTTGCATCGGCATTTGCATCGAGCTCAGTATGTATTCGTATGCAGTGCTTACGTACGTACCTATTTATGAATCCTGCATCATATACTCAGACAAGTATTCACATGAGTTTGTTTTATATATGACTGAATACATTCTTTAATTCTATTTGTATGCATCATTCTGGCACTGTTAATCCTGGCAATTGCCTGGCTTCATTTAATATAATCCGCAAGCGTGGTGTGCTAGTTCCATATACCTACGTGTCTGGTCTTAAAAATAGAGTCGAGTGCCAATCATGCGTCGGTAATCGCAGGCCGATTTCCGGCCACCGTAGGCGCGGGCTTGCGGACGGTGAGCAATGGGTAGCTCACCGTCCGATAAGGACCAGGCCCGGGTCGACGCCGACGGCGCGTTGTCTTCCACGCGCGCCTCAAAGAGATGTCAGCAGAACTGAAGGGGTCTGATAGGACCGATGCCTGCCGGGGTTGCGGGTAAGTCCAAAAGGGATACCGTGGCCCCTGGCAACCTGGACACGCAACGGAAGGAACACGGGTGGGTTTTAGTCAGTAAGAGTCTGACACGCCCTCCCGCTCCGCCCAGAGCGGGAGAAGTTATTTGATTATTCCCAACCGAAAAACAAAAAATTAATATGTGCCTATCATAGTGTTGGACATTTCTCAATCCATTGTGGCCTGTAGATTATGGCAGCGCATCGATGGCCACTGTTGTTTACAAAGGCCGATGTCAGACATACTTCAATGTCCATTGCTCCGTATGGAAGACACTATCCACGGACCAACCGCGGCAAGCGTAGCTTAACCTGGGCGATCGACCCGTGCGGCTGTTATAACTTAGCCACAAGCCCCCACACGAAAGTTTCATTGTAATTACGCGTAAATACTCGAGGAAACGTAACGTATTAATTGAGTAGATAAATATAATTCTACAATATTAAAATCTTAACAAATGAACTCAACGGTGCATATTTGAAGACTCAGTAAGCAAGCGTAATAAGACTAAAAAGCGTACGATGCGCCCCGCAACTAACAAACTACAAAGAGATTTGCTGAAACCTCAAAAGGTTGCTTGTTACTTAATCCAATTTCCACGCAATCTTTCGCTGAAATTCTTTTTAAATTTTTGTCACGCGCTTGGTATTATACACTTTGTACAATTCAGTAAAAACACCTAGTCGTTGTCATACTGAGGTTTTGCTACTCTACTGCATTTTCATAAGCTGTATTTCATACTCTATTACCGCACCAAAAACAATCCATATGTACGGAATTTTCAGTTTTGCTTAAGATGATCATAATATAGAAGATATACAAATTCTGTGTTTAAATAAATGATTTTACATCAACATAAATTTAATTGTTTAAAATAACAAATAATTCAATGTTCTAAATATTTAATTAAGCTCTCAATTCAATTTTACAAATTTTAAACAATTTTTTAGAAGCATTAGACTAAGTCATAACGCCGTTCTATTTAAATAAATGAGATATTTGAACTAAATATTATTATTTTGTAGGTGCTAGGAACGGGATCCGCTCGAGTTGGTACATGATTCATTTATTCCCAGTCTCGTTAATAATTTCATCACGAACAGTACCCCGTTTAATTTAAAATAAATGAGGCTTTTAAAAGCGAAAACCTTCACACTCTCGTTCCTTCGAAAGTGACTTTTTAAGAATTTGTAGGATCATAGAAGCGAATGGAAAGTGCGAGCAGACATCAAAATATTCAAATCATAACAGGATAGTTCTCGCAACAACCGTGCTGAGTACAAAGTATTTACATAACAATATTTAAAAAAAACAAGAACCAATTTTAACGAGAAAATTGTTTAGAATTCTTCACCCGGATTCTTTGGAAATATTTAATCTGAACTATGTATAAAAAGTATCGTTAATTTCGCTTGAAAACTTGGATGTTCGAAAACAAAAAGTTTTCTTGCTTTGTAGGTTGGAAAATGTTTGATTAAAAGGTTATATGGAAAAAAAACACTGACTATCTATGTCACAGACGTCTGGAATAAGTATTTGAGCTACAAGACCAGTCATTTATGGTAACGAGACCAAATCTACCAACCTTAGGTAATGAATTAGAAAAAAAAAAAAACCTATCATATACTGTATAATAAACAAAACATTGGAAGTACTTTATTTAACTACACGAATGCCATAAATTAGCACTTTATCAGAACGAATAATCCCTTTCAGGCTTTTAGTGTAATTATGTCACACTAATTGTTAACGCCTGAAGGTGCTCCCTCACGGGGAGCATTCTATTGTAAACGTAACGTTCAGAGTCTGAGTATTACATCAGTGAAGGAGGAGAACCGAGCATTACATTGCGCAATGTCTATAATATTTAATCGGAAATGTCACATTACAAGCGAATGCTCGTCAGTCATGGAGGCAGTATTGTAACGTAATGCTCAAAATCGAATCTGAAATGTTACATTACAAGCGAATGCTCGTCAGTCATGGAGGCAGTATTGTAACGTAATGCTCAAAATCGAATCTGAAATGTTACATTACAAGCGAATGCTCGTCAGTCAGGGAGGCAGTATTGTAACGTAATGCTCAAAATCGAATCTGAAATGTTACATTACCAGCGAATGCTCGTCAGTCAGGGAGGCAGTATTGTAACATAATGCTCAAAATCGAATCTGAAATGTCACATTACAAGCGAATGCTCGTCAGTCAGGGAGGCAGTATTGTAACATAATGCTCAAAATCGAATCTGAAATGTTACATTACAAGCAAATGCTCGTCAGTCAGGGAGGCAGTATTGTAACGTAATGCTCAAAATCGAATCTGAAATGTTACATTACAAGCGAATGCTCGTCAGTCAGGGAGGCAGTATTGTAACGTAATGCTCAAAATCGAATCTGAAATGTCACATTACAAGCGAATGCTCGTCAGTCAGGGAGGCAGTATTGTAACGTAATGCTCAAAATCGAATCTGAAATGTTACATTACAAGCGAATGCTCGTCAGTCATCCCGAGGCAGTATTGCAACGTAATGCTCAAAATCGAATCTGAAATGTTACATTACAAGCGAATGCTCCTCAGTCAGGGAGGCAGTATTGCAACGTAATGCTCAAAATCGAATCTGAAATGTTTCATTACAAGCGAATGCTCCTCAGTCAGGGAGGCAGTATTGTAACATAATGCTCAAAATCGAATCTGAAATGTTACATTACAAGCGAATGCTCGTCAGACAGGGAGGCAGTATTGTAACATAATGCTCAAAATCGAATCTGAAATGTCACATTACAAGCGAATGCTCGTCAGTCAGGGAGGCAGTATTGTATCGTAATGCTCAAAATCGAATATGAAATGTTACATTACAAGCGAATGCTCGTCAGTCATCCCGAGGCAGTATTGCAACGTAATGCTCAAAATCGAATCTGAAATGTTACATTACAAGCGAATGCTCCTCAGTCAGGGAGGCAGTATTGCAACGTAATGCTCAAAATCGAATCTGAAATGTTTCATTACAAGCGAATGCTCCTCAGTCAGGGAGGCAGTATTGTAACATAATGCTCAAAATCGAATCTGAAATGTTACATTACAAGCGAATGCTCGTCAGACAGGGAGGCAGTATTGTAACGTAATGCTCAAAATCGAATCTGTAACTTTACATTACAGGCGAATGCTTCCGGTGAGGGAGCACCTTCAGACAAACACACTTAAACTATCAGACCCAACAACAGCTATCATATAAAAAAGATAGCCGAATCAATATTACAGTAAGTACGTATTCGTTTTGAAAGTATTCGTTTTGTAACAAAAATATTGAAAACACTAGATTACCATTCGACACACGCCGAAGTAAGGACGTGATTCGTTTTCCAATTTGAAACAAAGCGGGCCCTTGACAAGAAAGCACAAATCAAACTATGGCGTATCCGTTCAACTATTTTAACTGTCGTAAATATACATTTATTGTGGTACCGTTGTGTTTGCTATTTTATTGTTGCTTTCAAGTTGTTGTTCAAGTTTAATAGTTAGTGACCACGAACTAAGTACTTTTTTTATATTGATGGTCCGGGTACGATTTTTTTGTCGGTTTACGATACCTATAGAAGGCAAAGATTTAAATCGTTAGATATTTTTCGTTAAAAATATTAGTACTAAAAAGCTCACACATTTCGTATAAAACGTTTTCATGGCAGTGATCTCAATTGTGTGTATCAAAGGTATCAAAATGAAACAGAAACGCGACCATCATTTGACGCGGTAGAGCGAATCTTAAATTCACTGTGAATCATAAACATTATTTTTATGGCCTAGTTCGTGTCACTCTCTCTCTCTATGCAGTGTCGTATCTTGCAGACTTCTGTTCCGTATCGTCTCACCAATACCGATGTGATGGACCTCAATGGCGATATCTTTCCACAGACGTCCAATTAGAGTCAGTCTTCGTCCAATGTACCGGGTGCATTCGCCCGACATGTCTAGTCTTCTTCAGCCTGGCTGGTTTTGTATACAGCAACTAGAATATTGTAGCATATTGTACTGTTTCTTACCCTTGTTATGTTATTTAACAGCCCAATATGCTGCACTCTATTGCTCAGGGTTAATCTTGAGTTTGGCCTTCTTTTCCTTGATGAGCGTTAAAAAGCCCATCAATTTTTGATTATCTATGCACGATAATTCGCCGTATTATGCTGAGATAGGGGCCTTTTTGGCCTCGCACAGGTCGTTATTTTTTTGCTTAAGCTCCCTTTTTATTTAATTTTTTATATAATTTTGTTTTTTATTTTTATTTTTTTTTACTGTTTGTATTTCCTGTGCGTGTCCCAAATAAAATATTTTTCTTTCTTTTCTTTTTCTTTATAATTTGTTTATAATTATAATAAAATTATTTCTGTAACGCCAGCTATATCCATACTAATATTATACGAGTAAATTTGAAAGTAACTCTGTCTGTCTGTCTGTATGTTACCTTGTCACGGCTAAACCACTGAACGGATTTCGATAAAACTTGACAAGGAGATAGATGGCATCCTGGAGAAAGACATAGAGTACTTTTTTTCTCAAAAATAATCCTAAAGCGGGTGATATAGGGGATGAAACTTTGTATGGGAAATCCAGCATTTCTTTAGTTAGGGACCTGAAAATTCAAATTTATTTTTTTAGTAAGAAATAAAGAATTCCACATTTCAGCATTTTTATAAAATCATCCCCCAAAGGGGTAAAATAGGGGATGATTTTAAAATTCACATGTAATATTAATTTTTTTGTGTCTTCTTTTCAAAAAATTTAAGGAATTGGAAATATAATCATAGTCCGTATCTTGAATTAATATTTTGTATTTATTTCATTAAAATCAGCCCACTCGGTCAAAAGTTATTACAATTTAAAGTCATTTACTAACCTTTCTAATATATAGGTATTATAGGTTCAATGGTGGCACTAGAGTAGGTATTAAAAATTAATGGTTATTATAATAATATTTAAATGAATAATCATTATTTTAAGTAAAGCATTCAGTATCATATAAACCTGTTTTATTTATTTGAAAAAACCGCACAAGTGTTAGTAGGACTTGCGCCCTGAGGGTTCCGTCTCAAAGCTGTGCTTGCTCGGCTGCCCGAATTTCCAAAAGAACTTTTAATAGAATAATGTAATACAGACTAAATTTTACTTCAAGACACGGTCTATGAATTATTGATCCCAGATTGTGGTGATGTTTTTTATTTTTGTATTTATGTTTAGTGTGTTTTTAGCTTTATTTGTGATTTCCAGTGCGAGTCTCAATAAATACGTTTTCCTTCTTTCTTTAGATTAAAGAACAAACTTACCTTTGCAGTTCATATATTTATAAATGACCAATTTTCGGATTTTCCTCTTTACTTGACATTGCTTCTCGCCAGACTTCGCCGACGGGAAGTACCAAACAGACTGTTTTAAACAGAGTGTTAATATATGCGGCATAAAAGGCCGTATTTTTTTATTGCGATGCCTTGGAAGTTTTTTTTTCGTTACAGCTCCAAGATCCAAGTTATCTAAGTTAGCGTAGATATAAATATAAAAAAAAAGTTTTGATATAAATTTCAACTTGATACCTCCACGCGTTCCTGAGAAAAGGGTCTTGACTGACAACGAAGTCATCGTTTAAGGGTTTAAATTTTTATTTTGATCTCCAAACAGATTTATTATCTGCCTGTTACCTTTTCATGCCGTAACGGCTGAACGGTTTTAGTTGAAAGGTATACCGATAGGCCATGACCTGAGTTAGGACAAAGGATACTCTGAATCCCGGCAGCACGTTCCTGTGGGATATTTTCCAACATCCACGCGGGCGAAGCGGCAGAAAAAATATAATGATACAATGAACTTCAACACACTAATTATCGATGCTATCTGTCGTTCCCTTCATCCATATTTGATACATTCGCGTTTAGATATACAATTACAAAAATGATAATAACAATAATAAAAAAGAAATATTTCTTGGAATACGTATTTGCTCACAGCGCATGTACTTATACAAAAATGAGTTCCAAGAGGTCCGTAGATGCCAATAATACTTCCAATTAGGGTTGCTATGGCAAACAATAATATAAACTATGAAACTCATCGAGCTTGCATTGTTATAATGCGCTTATTACACTTGATCTATCAATAGTTCCAAGGATCTTACTTGAACAATCATTCAGTATTCATTTGTTGTTTTTGCTGTTTTATTATCGTTTTTATAGAATAGAATACTCCTACTCCCCCGTCCCTCTCCCCTCTCTCCTCCTCCCTCTTACCCTCTCTTATCATTCTTATCATATGTACCTATAATACACAGATGTAAACTTCAGGCTTTTTCCCTAGGTGTGGTACCTCACTATTTTACTACTTCCTAAACGTGCTTCTCGAAATAGGTAGGTAGGGTACGAACGCTCTGCCGGGGTCGCGGGAAAGTTCGAACGGGATACCGTGGCCCTTGGCAACGTACAGGCAACTGAAAGAACACGGGAGGGTTTTAGTCAGTAAGAGTCTGATACGCCCTCCCGCTCCACCCAGAGCGGAGCGGGATTTTATAATTTCCTATCCAAAAAAGAAACTAACCAGTATAACGTCCCACTGCTATTTATTATACATCGTTTTTTGATAACATACAGATTTTGTCAGTACCTATATCCAACCCCCCACCCCTATCTACCGACCTATAGTCTTCTGGGCACGTTTCCGATTGACAGCGATGCGAACGAATACTTCGACGCGGGTACCCGGCACCGGCTATCCGGCAACCGGGATGTATGAAAAAGCTCTTAGTGTCCTTTTGTTTTTGTATTTTTTGTATAGTTAATTCTTAACGAATATACATACATCGTGTTGGAGTATAGCAAAAAGAAATCAATCCTACTTCAACACTATCGTCTTTCTCTTTCTAACTCATAAATATTATTTTTTCTATCCGAGCCCGCCCTTAACCACTTGATGAAATCCTTACTTTCTCATAGTGACTGTACTATACTTTTAGCCTTTTGTGGGATCACACGTCTCACATAATACTAGTTAAACACACCTTCCTACATATAAAGAAAAGTATAATAAACATATTATTGAAATCCTTAGAACGGTCTTTCCTTTGGTGTCCAACCTTTAACCCTATGTATATCCGTGATTCACAATAAAAAATCAATCTGCCTAGCCTTTTCCTAACTATGTTGGGATCGGCTTCCAGTCTTACCGGACGCATCTGAATACCAGAATATTTTACATGGAGCGACTGCCTATCTGACCTCCACAACCCAGTAATTGGGTAACACGATACCCCTTGGTAAGACTGGTCGTCAGACTTTCAGGCTTCTGACGACCGACAAAAATTTACGAATGACAGCCAGGACCAACGGCTTAATGTGCTTTCCGAAGCACGGAGGCGTCTTGATATCTTATTGATGGCACGAACCGACCGCCGCAAGCATAGCTTAAGCTTCGATTGACCCATGCGTCTGTTATTATTTAGCCCATGATTCATCCCTGATTCTCAATAATTCTACAAAAAGATAAAGGCTGGGCAAAATGATAAATGATTTTTAAAGTTCTTCTACTAGTACCGTTACGAAGCTAAAATTAATTCAGATTGACATAGGATACGGTTTATCCTACTAATAATATAAATATGAAAGTTTGTATGTTTGTTACTCAATCACGAAAAAAGGGCTGAACGGATTTGAATGAAATTTGGCACACAAATAGTTTATAACCTGAATTAATATATAGAATACAAATCCCGGTAGAACGTTCCCGTGGGATAATTCCCGACTGCCACGCGGGCGAAGCCTCGGGCGAAATTAGTTGTAAATAAATCCGAATAAAGCGGAGGCGAATTCTATTATATTTTCCTGGAAATTCTTCCCACATTGTGAAAAGGTAATATAAAACTTTCCGTAAACAATTATAACGCTAAGCAGTGTTTTGTCCCCATTTTTGTACTGAATATAAATAAGTTGAAATAATAGGACATAAATTAAAACTAGTACGATGGTGTTAAAAAGTAATTAACCACATTTTTCGCAATAAACAGCCACTCATGTGCATTTGTAATTAGAATTACTTAGCTTCGCGTGACCAGTAACCAATGGATCCTTAGATTCCTGTTGCCGCAGTCACGCACGCTTCACAACCTAATTCCAACTGAAATAACTACAGCAGTCATTTTTACTGGGAATGAACTCGTGTTTCTGCTAATATCTTTATTACACGTGTTCATAAAATGAATTTAATGCCGAATTAAGAATAGACTTAATAATCAAAATGGTTTTTACTTTTATGAACGTTTCGTGGTTTATGTGAACCGCTTTATGTATGGATGATTCTACAGTTTAATCATACAAGTTTTTTAAAGAAGTTATTGACGAATGCATGTCTAAATCGAAACACTGTATACTTTTTATTTGCACCAAAGACAACCCCATTCTATGTTCAGAAAATCACTGTCACTTCCAAGGTTGCGAATTTTTGTTGTTCCAATGTTGAGATCACAGTAGGTAAGCGATAAGGCCGCCCATTGTATATCTTGCAGTGTATATGTTTTTCTTTTTGTAATGTATAATCTGGTGTACAATAAAGTATATAAAATAATGTCAGGATAATTCGACCAATAATTGACTGCCAACTCATGCCCATTGTGTGAAATGGCTATTACACGGTAAATTGACGTAGGTGAATTATAAATAATTATTAATGAATTTGATACACAATAAGTTTTCCTGACTGTACAATAATTAATGTTGGTTACACAGTAGCACACAAATAAGCTAAATACATTTACAAACGTGCTAAGAAGAGGTTCTTTTTGTATCGATATCAAGTAAACTTAGTACCGTTTATTCCGATAAAGTAGATAAGTTTGGACTAAATAAACACGTTCGTTAAATTTACATTCCAGTCAATATGTTTGTGCTAGCAGTATTTATAACATAACATCACGCTTGTTATCCCCGAAGGGTTAGGCAGAGGTTTACCGAAAGTATGTACATCCACATTTTGCCAGTTATGTTTCAAGTTTTAATTCCCATGTAATAAGGGGGCTAGCAGTACTGATTAGTGATATTGCTGTTGCATCCTGGCACTATCCTTCAGGAAGCGTCCGTTCACTAAATAAGTAACAAGTGATCAGTACTCGGATAAACGAACACCAACAGTCTGGAAAACTGCAAGTTTGTCTAAGTTACCGACTAGTACATTATTTAGTCTGTGTGAGCGCAGTCGACCGAGTTCGCAAAGATTCAGTGCCCTCGAACATCAGAACTATTTATTGCGTTGGATCATTTAGCTCCCTCCAAAATGGTTGAGCTGAATGGTGCTGATCCATGCGTCATGTTCGTGAACGGGCGCCGTCAGTTGGGACTGGTCATCTCTTAGCTGCCATGGCTTATTATAATTTATTTTAATTTTTGAATTGTTCTTTGTGTTTTTATTACGGACGCTTTTTTTGTCATACGGCATTTTGTTGTGGGGAAATGCAGCCGACATTCAGACTATATTTGTGCTGCAGAAGCGAGCCATTCGAGCAATTTATAACCTAAGTTGTAGGCATTCACTGAGGGATAAATTTAAGGAAATAAATATCATGACAGTCGCATCTCAATATGTATTTGAGAACCTGATTTACAAACAAAGATTTACTTATTGTGCCCAGGACTAGGCTCCAAAAAATTAGTAATTCATTTAAGTGCCAAAGTATACGTTTTTACAACAAACTCCCAATCCATGTTAAAGAACTGAGCCTCAATAAATTTAAATAATTTATTAAACACAAACTATGTCAAAAAGGTTTCTACAAAATTAAAGATTACTTAGACGACAAAAAGGCTTGGGACTAGCTCTATACTACTCCATACTAATTTAACTGTTTAGTTCATTTTATTTGACTGTATAAGTCAATTTTTTTTTTTTTTTTTGTTTATTCTTGACGTAATCTACTCTTTACACAGTTTTTGTTTTTTATTTTTTATGAGATATATTGTAATATATGGTCAGCTAGCGACCTCGAAAATTGATCATACTAATCTTGTCTGAGCAACCGGCAGCAAGTTCGTCATGCTCCCTCAGATGTCACTGCTTGCGGTAGCGTCGGGGGTCGGGTTGCCTCCTTCCCTCAAATATGGCGAGGGGGGTAATGGCTGA
Source organism: Xanthia icteritia (assembly GCA_949128155.2). Classification (NCBI taxonomy): domain Eukaryota; kingdom Metazoa; phylum Arthropoda; class Insecta; order Lepidoptera; family Noctuidae; genus Xanthia; species Xanthia icteritia. Next base: position 13,076,195 of record OX421930.2, read on the forward strand.
CCTTTGCGTTATGCTCGTGAACGGGTGCTGCTTGTGGTGACTGGTCGTCTTGCTGACCATGGTTTTTGTTGTTGTTATTAGTAATTAACTGTTTATTTATTTTACTTCGATTGTTAGCTAGTTCGCTAGTTTATCATTTGTGATTTGGCATGCCCTTTATGCCTGGAGGCTTTCATTCGGGTATTAAGTTCTTTTTACTTTTTTGTTGTTGGTATATTGGCGTGTGCTAGGTGACATATAGAAAATAATTTAATTTAATGTTTTGTGTTGCGTAAAGTAAATTATTACTATTGTATAGAATCATGTTCTTCTAACTATTCAGACAGCTGTGCTGCTGGGGAGTTTGTTGCGCCACTTCTTCTTCCCAGCTAAAGCACTAGGAAGTGGTGAAGGGCGGGCGTTTTTGGGGGACTGTCTTATGTAATTTTGACGTTCGAAAAGTGCTGATTTTCAGCCTAGTTTGAATAAATGACTTTTGAATTTGAATTTGAATTTGAATTTAACGTGCTCGTCTTTCTATATTGTTCTCACATGTATAATTTCAACATGAATTATGTAACCAATATTATGTAACAATATTTAATTTGAAAGAGTGTCCGTGGAGTTTCTTAACCGTTCTTCTCCATCGTACCTACTACGCTTTGGAATGGGGCATCTAGCTTCATATTTCTGACTGACTGACTCCTTGACAATTCAAAAGTACCTGTAAATGGTTTAATTGAAACAAATGCTTTGAGTTTGAGTTTGAGTTGAGTGCACCGAATCCTGGCGAACTCGTCGACAGCGCTCACAAAGAATGTTGCAAGAAATCCCTTATCAGTTATCAAATATTTCCAGTTGCTGAAAAAGGAGAGAAGACAAAATGGTCAAACGTATATATACTATTCTATAGTATATAATATTATAAAGAGTAAAGATTTTTTAAGATTTTAAGATTTTTTTTGTTTGATTGTCCGAAACTACTGGACCGATTTTAACCATTTTTTCACCAATATAAAGACGTATAATGTCTTCCATATTTCAGACTTGGTGCCTTAGCAATAGTTGTTCAAAAACTACTAGAATCACCCCTTAAAGATTTTATTAATATTATTGTTAGATAGATTTTATCAACTCAATTGTAAAAAGAGGCCACGCTGATCGAACCACAAAGTTAATTTACATAGTCTGCGCTTGCTGCGACCAATCCGCGAGTCAGTTCTGTATCAGAAAGCACGTTAAGCTATGATAGTCAATAAGAGTCAGAAAGCCTAATCACCAGTAGTTATATCGGTAACAAATCGAGGTCAGACGTCCACACGTTAAACTATGATACTTAATAACAGTCAGAAAGCCTGATCACTAGTAGTTATATCGGTATCGAATCGAGGTCAGACGTCCGCACGTTAAACTATGATAGTCAATAACAGTCAGAAAGCCTGATCTTCAGTAGTTATATCGGTATCGAATCGAGGTCAGACGTCCGCACGTTAAACTATGATAGTCAATAACAGTCAGAAAGTCTGATCATCAGTAGTTATATCGGTATCAAATCGACGTCAGATGTCCGCACGTTAAAATATGATATTGAAGAACAGTCAGAAAGACTGATCACCAGTAGTTACATCGGTATAAAATCGAGGTCAGACGTCCGCACGTTAAAATATGATAGTCAATAAGAGTCAGAAGGTCTGATCACCAGTAGTTATATCGGTATCAAATCGAGGTCAGACGTGTTTCGGTACGTGTGAAAGTTTCACATTATGTTTAGACTGAAATCTACGGCAATTTATACTTCGTATTACTTTAAACAATTCCTGAAAGAAAAAGAAATAAGAGAAAAAGAAAGAAATATGTTTATTCTGCGCAAACAAAACGCACATTAAATGTGCGTAAAAAACACAAAATACACAAATACAAAAGTAGCCAAAGCCTCGTATTCAACCAACAAATAAACGCTAACTAAAATGTTGTTTATCGGTTGATGTCAAGGCCACGGCAGGAAAGAGTACCATATAGGTAACTTAACTAAAAGATAAGGTTTGTACCTACATATACATATATACATTTGATCACTAGGCAATCAAATGCTTATACAGAATATTTTCCGCGTTGTATCAAATAAAATGAGCTGAATTACTTAATAAGACTTAGTTATAAACAACTACTCAAGTTCTCTGTCACGAAAACACGTATCTCCGAAATTTTTAAACTATCAACCATGTTCAAACATGTTCTATACAGTGCTTCTTTGATTTTTCACCCGAGCGCGCTTGAAGTACGCTCTTTAGATGAACAGGGCGAATCTGACAAGTCTGAGATACGGACCGTAAGTAGAACGACGCGTCGTAAGTGGCCCAGTTAGAGCTTTTGTCCTATCTAAACAGTTGTTTCTGTCAGGCAGCCGGGGACGGTTGTTTCATAATAATACGCCTCGTACAAGTACCATGCAAGTGAGTCTTTCAAACTGTTGCTGTGAGGTTTGTTGGTGTCAGATATTACAATTTGGGTTGAAATATATGTTTTAGATTTCGTCATTACTAAGCTATAGTATAAAACATTGACAAAAAAATATGAGAAAAGTTTTCCAACCGCGTGTACATAACGCGCGTATGCGCTAAATTGACACTGTGAATATTTATGAATCGTGAATATTTATTAGTGTCCTTAATTTCTTGATTGATGTAAAAAGGGGGCTTATATTTTTTATTATAATATAAAACTAATTTACAAGTTTAATTTATCGTCTGCCTAGCCTTTTCCCAACTTTGTTGGGGTCGGCTCTAGTCTAACCGGATGTGGCTGAATACCAGTATTTTACATGGAGCGACTGCCTATCTGGGTAATAGGATACCCCTTGGTAAGACTGGTTGTCAGACTTTCGGGCTTCTAACGACCCGTAACAACTATCAAAGATCCACGAATGACAGTCGGGACCAACGGCTTCCGAGGCACGGAGGTGTTTTAGTATGTAAAGTAGGTAACCCATCCACGGACCAACCGTGGCAAGCGTAGCTTAACCTGGTCGATAGACCCATGCGGCTATTATTACTCCTCCCACAAGCTCCTCCCCTGTAAGGTACATGTCAAAGTACCTACCTACGTATAAAACCTACGCTTATAAAATCATCAATTTAACAGCATGAAAACTGTGTGGAACTCCACGAGCTTTTAATAAGGCCTAAACAATAGGTTTCGCCTGTCACGTTCGGTCTGAATTACGGCGCGTCACGGATACAGCAGTGACGGGCATTCATGTCGATGATAGACACTCGATTAAGTAATGCTTGCTCGACAAAACCTACAAAGCGATCATTCATTTTTCAAATCCAAAATATATACGGAATTAAGGCTGAAAGTAAGTTTTTAACAGAAAATTATGTTTATTATAGAGTTTTTTGGGTGTCGTGGATACAGTGTGTAGTATTGTTATCTCACGAAGTGACGCGCGCTATGCTTGTGGCAACTGTACAAACATGCTGTGAATTCGTGCGTGAAGACGACTAGCGTCAGCACATAACACACACACGCACACTCAGATACACTTCCGACTTCGCCATTGTCTCGGACGGTACCGACAGCTGCGCTTACACATACATGCACATGTGCAACATGTTTATACACTTGGTAACCACAAGTAAAGCGCGCGTCGCTTCGCGAGATAATATTTTGCCATAATAATCTCTCAATCTTACGACTTTTCACGGAAAAATGATCAAGTGTTTTAACTAAGATTTACAATTTGACCCTGTCGATCCACACCTCAACGTTATAATCTTCAAAAAAAAACAGTTACACCTAAATTATGAAAAAAACTAACAAAACTCAGCGTATATTGTACCTACCCTTATACCATATCAACTCTCTTAAAAATAACCTTTCTGCCTACCCATTCCGACTTACACAATCATAAGCGTGATGACTACCCTCAAAATATTCCATAAAAAATATCATACCGAACCCGTTTTATAAAGCAATTAGGATAATGTTTCTAAGGAACGATCCGTTGCTATAATTTTACTTTTTATACAAAGTCTAAGTACAAAGTTCTTGATCGGTATTGTTGTTAGTTGTTCAAGTACTAAGTGGGTATGATGTCCTGCGTAATTTGTACTTTGTAGCACCAGATGGGGAAAAGCTGGAAGAACTGGCTTGAATAAATAAAGTATTACCTACAGTGCTAGACTAACATTATAAATAGAAAAGATTTGTATTTTTGTTTGTAATGAATAAACTTAAACACTACTCGTACTGGACCGATTTTGAAAATTCTTTCACCAGTAGAATGCTATATTATCACTGAGTAACATAGGCTATAATTTATTAAGATACTAGCTGTTGCCTTAGACTGCGCCTGCGGTCCAGGATGAAAAGGTGCCTATGTCCTTCTAGTCATGGTCAACCCATGTGCCAAATTTCATCCAAATCCATTCAGCCGTTTTTTCGTAAAAGTGTAACAAACAAACTCACTTTCGCATTTATAATATTACTAGCTGCGCCTCGCGGTTTCACCCGCATAAGTCTCGATCCCGTGGAAATATCGGGATAAAAGGTAGCCTATGTCCTTCTCCAGGTCATGGTCAATTTCATCCAAATCCATTCAGCCGTTTTAGCGTTAAAGCGTAACAAACAAACACGCATTCCCATTTATAATATTAGTTAGGGTGGACGAAGCCGCTGGTAATTAATAAAGCCACAGATTGACATTGGCATGGATTATTTAAGAGAATTGATTGGGGTTGTGTTGTGACTAAGCGTTTTTGCTTTCTTTTATACATAAACTCACGCCTCTTAACCATGGGGGTAGGCAGAAACGACAGAACGCCACCTGCTACGATCCTAATCCTTACATATCCTTTTGCTTCGTTTACGTTCAAACACGCACGCCGGTAGCGAGTGCTACGCGTGGTTTCATCTCTTTGCCACATATTATATCTAATTTGCAAAAACTTGTTATGAGTCGTAAAATATTGTTTAAGGTATATTATTAGGTATATTTATGTATACATATTATTGAAAGTGCTATTTACCCATACAGGAAAAAACATCGCACCCTTATGATCGATAACATCGAATTGAATGAACATGGACAGGTCACGGTTCCAGAACATCGAACTCTATTCAAAAGATGTTTTTTTGTAAATAAAAATGTAAGTATTCATAATATTCCGGACATTTTGAAAGAAATACGATCGAATGAGATAAAATATATTCGATTACTTATTCATAGATCGCGATAGGCCAGCTAGTTTATATCTCATCATAAAATCGAATAGCATTTCAATTTACCGAGTGACTACATGAATTTTAAAAGCATCGGAAGGAACTCATATTTATTTCTAACAGAACCTTCTTGAATAATTATAGTACTACTTTTTACTTTAAAACTGTTTTGAATAAAATATTTGATAAAATTTTATCCTTAAACGGAAGGTAATAAAGCATACAATTATTTGAAGTTTATATAAGTTTTTATTACATGAAATGAAAGAATGCTCCAGTGATGGATTAAAGAGGAGCTTGTTTCACATCTGCTGAATATGATTTTACGAGACACTGCTCTTCTCTTAAAACTGCTTATTTGTTCGAGATCAAACGCCTCCCTTTTAAAGCACTGCTGCGTCGCTGCTACGCAAATGCTACGTCGCTGCTACGCAAATGCTACGTCGCTGCTACGCAAATGCTACGTAACTGTTGCGCAACTGCTACGATTGAAGTAAAGTATATTTTTCTTTTATTGTCTTATTTTTCGGTTACCTATAAGACAATTATTATGAATTTGGTGAATTAGAACCTTTTTAAATTAAGACGTTTATTAATCATACATAAAAAAAAGTCATTAATGCGAAATCTTTACCGTATTTGTTAAACAAATAAGTCACGAAAGAAAAAATATTTGACAGTAATAATGACTCGACATAACCGGGATTCGTAACACGAGGCATGTTACTAAGGTGGAGCAAATACCTCGCTGTCAGTGATATTCGGCCTTGAACTCAGTTGTCCAGTGTCAACCATTTTGTGTTCCGGGTAATGAAAGTACATGAAAGAAATGTTCGCGTTTCTAGAACAGGAAAACCATTGTTTTCCTGTTCTAGAAACGCGAACATTTCTTTCATGTTATATGATCAAATATCCTTATAATAAAACCGAATTACAAGTCGACAAGGGATAATATTTTATTATAATAATATAATCCATACTTATCTATACATATACAAGGTGTTTTTTTCTATCCCATTACTCTAGGGTATGAATGAGACCATTTCAAAGAATCATATGGTATATGTTTTTCATTTGTTATTCAAAATAATTCGACAGTCACGATTATTTATGTAAAAAAATCTTTAGGTGAAATATAAAAAATGTTAAAACATTTAATTCACTGTATTTTTGTTCCTAAAAGGAAAATATGACAACGTCGCATTTTCTTAGCTTTAAATATAAATGATTGGTTTGAATCGTACTTATCAATAGAGTCAGGGCTGATTTCACCAATGAAACTGAACGCGTGAATCAGCATTTCTAAAACGCGTTCAAGAGCTGTCAGTGTCAAAATTGTTATGGAATATTGACACTGACAGCTCTTGAACGCGTTTAGAAAAGTTGACATCGAGAGTCTAGTGGTAAGTTACCTTAAAAAAAATATTTATATGCTAGTTGATTCTTTGACATGGTCTCATTAGTACCCAAGAGTTACGGGAGATAAAAAAAGCACCTTTCATAGTAAAAAAATAGTAACAAAGTCAAAACTTCACATTGAATATTTTAGAAAAATGTATTTGCTGCGAAGCGTGGGTACGATTCTGATGCCGAAAATATAGATTTTAGAATTTTAGTCCGTTTTTTTGTCTTGTATGTTCCGGATTGACGCAAAAACTTGTATTGTATATATTCCGTTAAAATGTTGGACTAATAGTCCTTACAGGTCTGCTCACGGCATGTGCTATATTATATAACCACGCTATTTGCTATGTGGGATTATTATTGCGCGGTAAACAGTTGAGAAATACAGACATAATTCAATATGTATGTATTCCTCAACAGTTTACCGCGAGACGTAATTAGACGAGAAAAGTGACAAAATTTTGCAGATAGATACGGATTTAACCTCTGAAGCGAATATCCTGACGATATACCTTCAAGGAGCTAAGCAGTCAATCTTGACATGTTTAAGAACGGCTATTTCAGTCATATTGTCAACGAAGTGATTATTTCCAAGTTCGCACCCTCAACAAATGTTCATTTTTGTATATGTTTTTTTTTTTTTAATATATTGAGTCTGTACATTTTAAGCTGTTGAGCTAAAATGCACAGACTAAACTTAAAACTTACCAGCGATACAGGGATTTTTTATATAAATGTGTCTGTTATTTTAGTATATTGTGGTGTCTTACGACTTCCACGCAAACGAAGTCGCGGACAGAAGCTAGTAATATTATACATGTAAAGGTAACTCTGTCTGTCTGGGTAAAGGTAACCTTTTCGCGCCTTAACTAATATTAATATATTTTTTATCCTGTTACTACGTTTCCGTAGGATAATTTCAAAAGCTGGTGTTTAATAAATAATAAAAAAAAATCAAATGAAATATAAAAATCAATTGTAACGCAATATTACCGCGGCACCTTACTACGATAATGAATCACTAGAAGTTCGCTTTCCTGCTTCCTAACAAATGGTTAGCAAGATATTAAGTATATTTTTTTTAGACTTAAATAACAATTTAGCTTACACATACCTAAGTAACCCTTTAATAATTAAAAGGAGGCTCCTTAAATTGTATGTTAATTTGCATTCATATTCTGAAACAGTCACGCTCACAATCAAAATGGAACTTTAGGATATGATTTATTGGTTCTTTTTCTTTCCATGTAAACGACAGTTATAACATATAATATATATATAATTGTAACATTTTCGCTCGATTCATTTTTATTGAAAAATCATGTTTTTTTTAAAGATTATTTAAATAAAATCAAGCTTTTATGTCTAAAATAAGTATTCACACTAAAAAAATGTAGTTTATTATCCAGCCACAAGATATTTTTTCTGTATATCAATTATTACTTTAGTTATAAACGAAATAAGAACGCCATTACACACGCCACGCGTTATTACTTACGCCATTTAGTTTCATGCTCGAACACGATCAAAGAGCGATACGCGATATTCAACTTTATTACTAAATAAAGTAACTCACACCAAATACTTGGGAGTAATGTTGGACCAAAGACTATCATGGCACCTCCACGTAGAGCTTATAATGAATAGAGTTCGGAAATTGATCTGGACATTTAAAACACTACGGCACGTTGCGACAAAAAAACTGATAGACCAAATTTACGTCTCTCTGGGTCAATCTATCCTAATGTATTGTCTACCAGTCTGGGGTGGAGCGACCAAGACCAAATTTCTAGAACTTGAAAGAGCACAAAGGGCCCTTCTTAAAGTCATGTTCTTCAAGCCACTCAGATACCCCACAGAAAGTCTCTATTTAAACTCTAACCTTCTATCAGTCAGGAAAGTATACATCCTTCAGATAGCCCTGAAAAAGCACAAGTCACTTTCCTTCGTCCCTTCCAAGACAGTGGCTAGGAGGAAAAATAGAGTAGCTCCACCTACACCTGTTAACACCAAATTTGCTGCTAGACAATATAATAGACAGTCGACCCACATTTATAACTTTCTAAACAAAGAATTAGGCATTTACCCAATGAGTTACCGTGACTGTCGAAAGACCCTCACACAGTGGTTAGCAACCAAAAGCTACGCAGAAGTCGAGTCAATATTACAAACTGCTACGTGACTGATCACTAGGGACTTCTACAGTCAGTGGAAGATACTGGTTACAGTGTCTTCCGACCCCAAGACATAGTCGTAGGGCTGACCCCAAAACAGACAAAGCACGAATGACTCACACACATCCCTGACATCCTCACACACACTCACGCACATATACACAATCACACATACACACGCAGACAACACCTCACACTTATTACACCGCGTGCGTTGTTATTTCACCCATCGTCCACTGCATGCTTATTTTAGATTACCTTTGTTTATCTCACAGCATTTATACTTATTTATTGCAAACTGGAAGAGCGGAACCACCTAACACAAGCATATTGTTGCTTAAAAGGTGCTTTCACACACATATTATGTAAAACGTATAAGTTGATGAAATAAACATTTTTATTTATTTATTACTGATGTGTTAGCGTTTAGCACATATCGCAGTGGCAGGGTGCCTGGGGGCGGAGCTTGCGTGGAAATTGTCTTTAGAGTGCCTGGTCTTAATATAAACATAGACACAGCCAGTTGCAGAAACGAACTTTAACTTTTAATCTTCCATTAACTTTTTGCAAAAAGCAGTCTCGATTTTAATGGTTCCTTAATTATTTTTTATTAATGAAATATTATTAACGTTTATGATCCATTACGTAATGGGGCATTAATGTTTGTTTTTGTTGTTGTGTGTGCAACTGTTTGTAAACAAATTCTCCAGCATCGTAAGTGCGTTTACAAACACAAACATAGAGACTGGGACCAACTATCAGGCTGTAGGAATCACAAATCTTTATTCAGTGTGGAAATCGAACGTGAAATAAGGAGCAAAGCAGCCAGTCGGCTAGCTGCTGCGCCACCCGGTTATCAGTAGGTTAGATAAATAACCCAACTCGTTAGAACTTAAGATCTCTCGATGGCCATTCTACGCCATAACCATTGAGATATGACCTCTAATGATTTTTTTACTGAGCCAGAATCCAATTACACAAAAGATTTCACTTGAACACGGTTTATTAAATAACCTTTAGTGAGGCATTTGAAGATTGCTCTTAATAATTTACTGAATGGTTTCCAACTCAGTGCTTATCTAGGTATTCACACTGAAGTAACTGGCTCTTCTGGGAAATGGTTACAAGTTATTACTGTGACTTGTAAACAGGGTGGCGTGGTCTTATCTTCATTACAGGAGATTTTACTGAGTAATCATCGACTTGAGTTTTTTTACTTGTCTGACCTACCTTGCTCTATCATAGGTTTTTTTTATTTCAGTGACATGGTACACAAACTCCCAGAACTGGAACATAACCCATAGTTTATTGTTTTTTTTTTTTTCAAATACCAGTACTTTATAGACAAAACTAAACTGGTTGCTAATTTAATTGTATAATTTATTATTCTTACGACATTGATTTTACATTCTGTGATTACTTCCTCACACACTGAATTGTAAAATTGTAGGAAAATCATCTACTTTTTACCCGACAACGGCGAAGCAAAAACGAGGGTTATGATTTTGACCGGTATGTATGTATGTCAGTAAGACTACTAATAATTTTACAAAAGATGTTGACAAATGAGGTATCGTTGAAAGCATCTTGATCGTCCGCTGGTTATAGGCTATGACGCTACATTCAATTCAATATGGCGCCCTCTAGAGGACATAAAGTCATGAACTAAACAATTTATTATTTTGCCTTGTTGGGTATCAAATGAAAGGGTTTGACGAGCACATTACAAATATGTATTTATCTCATATTGTCTAAGTAAATAAATATGTTGAAAGGTTGCAAGAGTGGGACTGTTAATTTTACAGCTGCGCCTTACGGCGCAGCTGTAAAATTAATACCCACTATACAATAAAACCCAAATAACAAAAAAATGTTAGCGGCTCTGTAAATACTTTATCACGAAATTTTAACCCCAAAATGATTTAAATAAAAAGTTAGTTCAAAAGCTACAACTCGACGCCAGGCATGCGACCACGGCTTTACCTTGACCATTTTTGTAAGTACCTATGTCTTGATCTTTGTTTGAAATATTTTGCTTGTTTCATACTTTTTAGAGCGTGATTTTTCAGTAGTCGGGTTTTAGTTTTTGAACTTACTTTTTTACAATGTTTGTAAATATGTGAGCACCATGTATCTATCACAATTAACTTATCTGTCGTTGCTTCATTCTTAATTCTTTTTACCTCTTGTGGTATAGTAATTTTATTCTAGGTGCATTGTCTTCACATATAATTATATAATGAATGTACCTATGCACAATATTGCAAAATATTAAAATATTTTAGAAGAGTAACGGTGGAGTTTCTTGCCCATTCTTCTCCATACGAAAACTACCTTTTAGTAGGGGCGACTAGAATCAATTCTATTTTTTTGTAAATTTTGACGTTCAAAAGTGCCTTATAGGAGCCTATTTGAAATAAATTATTTGACTTTGACTTCTTCTTCTTTTCGTGTGGTTAGTGACTAACCTGGTGTCTGAGTTTTAAATCCGCCCATGGGCCTCTGATTTGGCTTCACATGTCATCAAGTAATATCTCTCAGGCATGCCGGTTTCCTCACTAATGTTTTCCTTTACCGTTTTTTAAGCAAATGATAATTATACAATACGCACATGAATCCGAAAAGTCAGACGTGCATGCCTTTTTTTTTTTGGTGAGAACTTTTCTAATAACTTCTCCCGCTCTTAGAGCGGGAGGGCGTGTCAGACTCTTACTGACTAAAACCCACCCGTGTTCCTTCAGTTGCCTGTATGTTGCCAGGGGCCACCGTATCCCTTTTTCGGACTTTCCCGCGACCCCGGCAGGCATCAGTCCCATCGAACCCCGGCAGTTTTGCTGACATCTCTTTGAGGCGCGCGTGGAACACAACGCGCCGTCGACCCAGGCATCGGACGGCGAGCTACCCATTGCTCCCCGTCCGCAAAACCAGGCCTACGGTGGTCGGGAATCGGCCTGTGATTCCCGACGCCCAGGACGTCTCCTGCGGCGGCTAGGGGCATGAGGGTGTGAAATTCGCCTCTCCCTCACGCGTTCCGACTCCTCCTTCGCGAGCATTACTGCTTTGCAGAAGGAGGTGATGGCCTCCCATGCCTTCTCACTCCATACCTTGGCCTGGACCAGGGCTGCAGCAAGCGAGAGATCTCCGCCACCGATCGCCTCCACGAAGACACGGCGATGCTCTGCCCAAGCCGGGCAGACCTCCACCGTATGCTCCACCCTGACCTCCGGGCGATCCAAGCAGTGATGACACCCGGGCGTTTCCCCCCGCCTTATCCGAAACAGGAATCTCCCGAAACAACCAAACTGGCTCTCCGCCAAATTCGGTTCACCCGCACTAGCCGCCCGACGAGGCGGTCTGCAATGACTCTTTCAAAGAGCTTGCCCACCTCGTCGTACAGCACAATGGGCCGATAAGCGGACGGAAAATCCGCAGGGCGCCCCGGCTTCTTGATGAGGACCAGTTTCCCCGTCTTCCAACGTAGTGGGAACCGGCCCCTCTGCAAGCATGCTCTTAGGAGCCCCCTTAGTCAGGGCCCGAGAGCCTCCAAGGCCAGAACCCAGGCTTTTCCAGGTATGCCGTCGGGTCCTGAGGCAGTATTTTTGGCATTCAGCCTACGTACCGCCACTCTCATCTCTACCTCGGTCACCTCCGGAGCATAGTCGTCGTCGTCGGCGGTGTGGTCCGCATCGGGTACCGCAGTAGGCAGGCGAAGCCATGGGCGGGGAGGTATGTTCCCCTCTCGAAAGGAACAGAGCGCTCCCCACGTCCCTCACAAGCTGAGGTCGAAGACTCTGTGTCAGCGGGGGAGCCCATGGGCAGTTTCTCCCGCACCATCTTGTATGGGCGTCCCCACGGGTCCCGGTTCAGAGTCTCCAGCGACTCCTGGCGGGCCAGTCCCCTGGCCCGCAGTATCTCCGCTTGGAGGGCGGTCTTCGCCTCTCTGTACCCCTCGTACAGCTCCGCCTAAATGGCTTCTGTATTCGGAGGGCGAATACGGAGCCTGCGGTGCCTGGTGTACCGGCGTCGCCCAGCAACGCACGCATTGTGCGGTAGAGGTGCATGCCTTAGGTTCGAACTCGAGACCTATGACTTGGCAGTGTGACGGTCCCCTAGGTAAATGCCTGTGAGTCATTATTTTCAGAGATGAATAACATTAAAGACTCGCTTTGAAATAGTTTGGCAGATGACCCCAGTTCATCATGCATTCTGCTGAAAGTAACACCTTACAACCCAAATATAAGTTATTTGTCATGTAATCTGCAACAACAGAAGTCACACTAATGTTACTTTAATTTGAATTACACGTACCTATACCTGAAACATTTATTACTAGGTTATAATACAGTGCAAAATGTATTTTTTGGTAGTAAATTAAGAGGTTTGAGTATTTAGTTTTATCATTTTCCCAATAATCACTAAGTTAAAATTATTTGACGGCACGCACATTCTTAACAAAAAATGTCGTTAATCCATAAAGGTTCACCACTGATCTAGTTGTTTAGAAATAGAAACTAGGTGCCTTTCGAATTCATGCTACCTGAAATCAAATGCCTGTATATTCCTTGAATGTCAATTATACAATACTAGCTGCGCCTCGCGGTTTCACCCGCATAAGTCTCAATCCCGTGGAAATATCGGGATAAAATTATTCTATATCCTAACCTAGGTCATGGTTTACCCATGTTACTTTCATCCAAATCCGTCCAGCCGTTTTAGCGTGAAAGAATAAAAAAACAAAAAAACTGTACATCTGTACAAAACCATGTACATTTTTACTACAACATTATTTCAGTTTTACAACAACCCATGCGTTTCTCGTATACATATAACGTTAGAAACGGCCATAACTCACCGAAGAGATCTAAAAGCAAAGAAAGGGCTCGATTGTAATCGGTCATCTATTCTTCTATAGGAAGGCCACCTATTCAAACCGAGTGGCCGAAGCTTACCATGTGATCGAACGGTCTACCCTACAATTGTGGTACAGGCCTTAAATAACCATACACTTTCAATAGCCAATAGTTTCGTTTGGGAGAAACGTTTGGTTCAAACGTTTGGAGAAACGTTTGGGTTACTTAGGATAGGGATTTATTTCTTCTCTCTGTTTTATTGAGTGTTTATACCGATGTTTTGCAAACTACTGGTAATGTGCAAAGTATTTTTGTTAACTACTTCATCTAAACTGCTCTTGCGTATCTATAGTTGGTTCAGTGCATCTCTTTTGCCAGTCGTATACTTCATGTGTTCGTAATATTGAGCTTTATAGTTAAAACTACACATAAATGCTTCTTCTTCAATAATGTTGAGTAAGTCTATTAGAAAAGTGGTCTAATGCTAGTCGGACTCGCACACGAAGTGTTCCGTTCAACCGTACAATATTTATTAAGACTAAGTACATTTTGTTTTCTTTAACTTTGAATGGGGAACCTTTTAATGTTTAACTTTATTTTAATTTTTTGCTGTTATAGTGGCCATAACAAAATGTATTTCAATAAAATGTATTTGTTTCTTTATAAAACATTGTTATCGTAAGCTAGCGTGCAATATAATGTGATTGTTAACCTTTACAGGTCTATTACAGAAGATCTTTGACCGTCTGTTTACAGGCTGTGTCATAAATAGAGGATATCTCTTAATCGACCGTTACGTAAAAACTATACAGGATGTCAGATTAAACAAGAGACATACTTTAAGGGTAGTACTCATGAAAATGAACACTATGCAACCAAATCTGAAATATGATTAAAAAAACTGCTGCTCCATACATTTTGCATAATCAGCCTATAATGTTCTCAATGCTGGTACACATGCCTCCTCTTTTCGAGAGGGTGTGGGCTTGTAATCTACCACGCGGGCCCAGTGCGGGTTGTCAGATGACACGTCTTCGAATTTTTTGCTCTAGGACATGCCGGTTTCCTTCACCGTTTTGATAGCAGTGGTGATGTAATTATTACATCACAAAGTAAAGCGCCTGCCTGGGTTCGAACCCATGCTCCACAACTCGTAAGTTGGGGCCGTTACCACTGGGTCACCACCGTTTATGTTGTCATACATTTATGTTCGCTTATCTCGACAGAATGAAAACAGCTCATTTTTTTCCCTATTTTAGAGTCGTACCTAATCGTAGTAAATGTTATTCAGTTTCATGAGTACTTCACTCCCTTAAACTATATCCCTTGTTCAATCTAACACCCTGTAGGTATAGTTTATACAGTATAGATATAGACCACCAACCGCGTAATTGTATGAACATGATTAAATTATTTATTTATTTACTATCATCACTTACATTTGTTTTTACAGGTGGGAACCCAATACAACAATGTAGTCACAATTTCCACACTCAGAGACGTCACCCACAAACCGATTAAATACCACCACCAACAAAAATGAAGTCTTTTTATCGTTTTTTTTGTGTTCTTTTAATGAAGTTTTTTATTAATCTTATTTTATTCTTCTCTCGTATCAGGACAGATTAGCGTATTTCAATTCAATAAACTTCATTGATAGACTCGAAAATATTTAAGATTTGGTAGGATTTGTATTTCAAGTTCCCAAAATAAATACGTCTGTTTACGTAAGTTCCCATACAGGTTCATACCTATTCTATCTGGAAACAGCCGCCTATGAATCGGTAGTCATTCAGTCACTCTGTCTACGCCCTCGCTAAGGCAGTGCGTGGGTGTGGTGAAGTGGTGGCAAGCAACGTGATACTTGGGCCTATCTTCGCGTGAAGTTGTTCTTTGTTCAGTAAATGGGCGTAAATATGACACTTCGACAGTCTCAGGACTCAGACTGTCAGATAGTTATGTCTTTATGAGATCGTTCATTGTTTCATCATTTCAATGGAAAGACGTCCACTGCTGGACCTAGCCCCAGTTACCGTCAATTCAACCAGTTCTGTGCTTCCCAAATCCAGCGGATTCCTCTGGCCTTCACAAGGTCTACGTCTTCCGGTACGCGGTCACCGCTCCAGAACCTTTCGGCCCCATCGGCCATCTGTTCTGCGAGCAATGTGCCTTCCCACTGCTACTTTAGTTTGTACTTGTGTTTGCTGTTGTGCAAGTATGAGACATAGGCTTGCACAGCACAAGTCTGTTGCGAATTTGGGAATCACACAAACAAGCAGCTGCAGCTTGTCAGAGCAAGTCGACTTGCTGCGCGCTTTACTCACTAGGTAAAACTAATTAGTTAACTTGCTACTCAGACATAGTAGAAGGTAGCCGCAAGCAGCATGAGTACCGAATACGCTGTGTGATTTCTATTCAAGTTAAAGTGATACCCTGCAGTTGAATCTTTTAAAAAATACAGTAGAGAATAAAACTGCCCACCTCCTCACACATAATATGTGAAATATAAATATACAGTAATTGTTATAGGTGCACACTGACCTGCGAGCAACAAAATAACTACCAATCAGCCAGACACAATAGCAGCGTTATTTTATCCAACAAGTTTAGAAAAATAATAAAACGATCAAAAGAACAATATACTCCACTTCAATTCAATTCAATTCAAAATATTTTTATTTCATATAAACCTACATGGGCACTTATGAAACGTCAGAAGCTAGGTGCACGGTTCCAATTGGTTGTTTCCTATGGAGAAGAGCCGGCAAGAAACTCCACGGTTACTCTTTTAAAAATAATGGGCTTTTACAATATTTACAAATAACAGTGTTATTACAACACTAACACTGTTGGCAAAGTTCCGTATATACCTACCTACAGCAATCCAATTTTTAAATTGCCACTCACATAACAACCATCTAAACAAACGTTACTCGATATAGTTTTACAATGTTTGTTAAATATTAAGCGCTCACTACCACTATTAGAATTTTTTTTTCCACAATAGTTGTAGCGAGAGCTCGGCTACGTAAATGTATGTGCTAACTTGCCACGCGTGTACGACCGGAGTACGCGGCGCCGATAATCCCCTTAGTGGGTAACGAACTGGCCAAGTGCCGGACAGATAACTAGCTATTCCACTTTAGGCTATCTCCGAATTGGTAACATAGAAATTCTCCTTTGTATTCAATAGAGAACCATTTTTAACTCTAAACGCTTTTACTTTCACTAAGGTTGCTCGACTGTACTTCTTGGAAATAAGACGAAATTCTTGAGAAAGCGTAGAGTAGTTTAAAACTGAAAAATATGAAAAGAGTAAAAATAAAATTTCAAACGGTTTTGTACTTGAAGAGGTAGAGCTTGTGAAAGAAATATTTTACGATTCTATAAAAAATATGAGATATTTTTTAACGACTGTAATAGTTGTCATCGAGACAAGACACAGACGACTTTTATATCGCCTGCAGCCTAGAACATAATTATTATATTTCGTAGAACATTGTTTTATTTTATCATAATTTTTCAGATGTTCACAAGAGCCTTAATATCACATGGCTTCACTGTAAGCTATTGTCTCAACTGTGATGGTGATATCAATCGTACGACGCTGTAAGTCAAGCGAAAAAACTTTCAGAGCCTCGAATACTGTTTTGGTTTGTGATCCCAAGGGACTTGAAGCGAAAACTATCCAAAAGTTGCCATATCGATTTTCTAGTGTGAATTGAACGGGCTCAACACTGATACTGAAAGGGCTGCTACATACACTGACGAAACGGAACATGAAAATGGAGCAAATTGGCTAACGTAGTAGCCAGATGGGCTGACGACTACAGCAGAGACCTATGTAGTGAACTGGAATAGCCAAAAATGATTAATTGGTATGCATCGGGGTTGTGATAAATGTATGACGCATTCATTGGCATGGAAACTTGAAAAAATTGCAGAGATCTGAAAAGCAATCAAGGAAGCCATGCCTTAGCAACAACAGAGGTTACGAAAATAACGGTACATTCAAAATCTTTACCCACCGTAAAAATTACGAAAACCCAAAGAATGTAAAACGCCCAGCAATAAGGCCAGAGTTTCACATAGCAAACACTCCAACAGCGAGAAGCAGCTAGTTACAGAACTTTATCTCGTCCCGATTCCAGTTTGTAAATATTAATTCAAGCAATTTGCTAAATTTGTCCCGCGTTAATTAAATAGTAGTCGCTTCGTAATCCAATAAATAAATCGTTCCGATAAATACCGGCCTGTATAATTGTAGGGACACGACTCTCCGTACGTACGTAACGGGCCACTATTGTGTCTCTGACGCTAATAATTCACGAATGACGAATTCGTTACAATACCTACCATTGTGCCACGGAAGATGTATTAATCGGATTTTATTTCTTTTGTTAACTGTTACGAGTTTTATCTTTTCGTTTTTCAGTTAATATTTTATGGCAGACGGTCAATGACCTTATTGGAGGATTTTTCAGCTTCTGGGCTTAATCCTATTTGCATACAACTTGTTATTTAAAAGAGCAAACTAAATGGTACTATTATAAATTCACGTTTGCTGTTCAACTTGTACAGAGTTGAAATCACATTATGAACCGCACAGGGTTGGTCCCTGGCTAGCCACTTAATATAAGCCCTTAGTTTACCTAAGCATCTCCATCTCTGCTTGAAACTACACAAGTAACATTAGGTTAAAGCGCAATAATACTACATTAAAATGATGCTATTGTTTTAACACAACGCTAACAATGTACTCATAAATTATATCAGAAATGTACTAAAACGAGCCATAACTGCGTACACATATCTCGTATGCACATAGGCGTATTTGTAACAATCGAATTAATTTCCAACTAATTTTATTGAACGAAATGATATCTGCCGGTAATGCAAACACTGTATCGTGTTTTATTTAATTTAAGATTGGTCATAAAACCGTGGGAGCTTATATAACTTGAATGTCAGTAAAAATGCATAGTATGCAAAGCCACAGCAGTTCTCCAGGGCCATAAAATACCCAGTTTTATGACACCAGTGAACCCAAGCATTCAAACGTATTGAGTAGAAGACGCTAGCTTATAATTTAAGTCGTTTAAGAAAGTACTTTGTATATTATTCACGGCTGTCCCTAAAACATGGAACGTGGCGCGTTAGTGACATTTGAAATACAAGCTTTGTTACATTATAGTACTTTTACTGGTATTTTAACAGTAATTATTTGAACCACAAAACAATTACTAAACGAATGCCACGTATTACCTACATTAAATTTAATATTTTATATCCTCATTTTGGCAGTTGTTACGGATGTTGACGCTATTGTTCATTTTTAGATACGATGTTAATGTCAACAACTAGAATACCCGCGAAATTTTGCGTTGTTGCTTAAATTTTTAATTAGTCGAGATTTTTAATTCATATCCTTTAGGCCATGAGCTACCAGAATATCAAAAAGTATTTGACCTAGGTGTTTACAAGGAGGCCTGAAATTGATTCACTATTACAATGTATTCATTCGGGCTCGCTATTTATTATTCATATGCTGTATTTTGGACTCGTCAAGTTGAGTATAGACATGAAACTGTACTTCGTGACTATGAATTGCATAGTGATACTTATCGGTGTCTATTATTTCCAACCATATCATTAAATGCCTATCAATAGTTTTTTTTTTTTAATTAATAACCTGAATGGTAAAGTAGTATAGAATCAAGATAAAGTTCATAAAGGAAAAAGTTTTATTCATTCGTGTTAAAGAAAATATTTATTTAATTTAAAAGCTAAAAGTAAACTTGTTATGATTTGTGAAACGACTGACTAAATATCAAGTCTGTTTCAATAGTAGCATGACTAAAATCACTCGAATCAAAAACATAAACCGTTGCACTTGAAAGAATCCTCCCCAAAATTTGCTAGATACCCGTACATTCCCTGCGTTCAACAGAAAGATCCTTGAAAGAACGAGACTGCCAGTCATAAATCCTAATATTCTCCATCAATCTGCCTAGACTTTCTCAACTATATTGGGGCCGGCTTCCGGTCTTACCGGATGCGGCTGAATACCAGTATTTTACAAGGAGCGACTGCCTACCTGACCGATACAAGGGGTGTCGGACAGATAGGCAGTCGCTCTGCTAATCAGCAAGACTGGTATCTGACGTCCCGAACGACTGTCAAAGATCTACGAATGACAGCCTGTATCAACGGCTTAACCTACTTTCCGACGCACGGAGGGGTCTCGATATGTAAAGACGGTCACCCATCCACGGACTAACTCCGGCAAGTGTACGATCTAACCCTGCGGCTGTTAGACACGAGCCCTTCCCACAAATCCAAATAATCGAATGAATCAAATAATAATTTATAGTCCAAAAGACACACTTTCATTCTGAACCGGCTCATAATATTGTTATTAATTAACCCAAGTTAGTCTGATTCGATACAAGCCGAAGGAAATGGCCGAAATATTATAACGGTAATTTAGCTACTGACACTAATTGCCACGGAAGATCGAAATTCGGAATTATTTCGTGACTGTCCATTATAAATGATGACCACAATATTAAGATGTTGAATAAAATACGCCACACGCCAGGGTAAGTTATAGTGATGTACTAACCCCCACATTTTGACGAGGGCGATAATCAGTCCCATATTAGATAAGGCCGGCCCATTGATTTTTAGAGGTCTTTATTTTAAAACCATAATAAATTACGAAAGTTCGTCACTCACTCGACGGCTGAAGGAGGACATCGTCGTCGAGGGCCGCGGCGAAGGTGGTGTAATAATCATGATTGCGGGTTCAACATGGCCTGAGATCGCACAAAATAGAGAGATTTGGAAGGAAAAAGGGGAGGCCTTTGCCCAGCAGTGGGACACAAAATCATCATCATCATCAACATTTCAGCCAAAAGACGTCCACTGCTAGACATAGATGATCGTTCTACTGACACTCAAGTAGAGCGGACGTGTGTATAAGCAATATTATTGATCTGTGACCTAGAAAACAAATCGCCCTTTTTTCCGCTAAGTTTGTGATTTACTTTAGTGAATAACAATTAATTATGAGAAACATTTAAGAATTAAGTATGTCAAATAGTGAAAACAACCCTCGGAGTATCCCACCACCAAGCAGCCCTGCTAGCAAACCTGAAATACCTCACCATGCGACTGAAGGAAAAATTCACGCAGTGGACACCAGTGAAATTAGTAATTGGTTGATCTCAATTGAATCATGCCTGAATGAAGTTTGTACCATTGCTCAGGAAGGAATGCTGAACTCGGAGCAAAAGCTGAGGATCAATTCGCTGGACATGGCGTATCACAAATGGCAGTTTACTACCAGGACTTGAAGCTAAATTTCCAAGAAATACAAAACTCTAGACTAGTGTTGAGAGAAAAAAGTGACCTCACGGATTCCCTCAAAAATTTCAAGAAAACCATTAAAGCTAGTATTCAAGAAAACTGTGCTAAACCAACAATGGCAGAAAAAGTTTCGTTCGCTGACATGATAAAAACCGATAAACATAATTACTTGCGCCCCAATAACGTCAGCTCTATTGCAATTTATCCAATGGATAAATTAAAATCTAGTAAAATATCTTGTCCAAAAAATTATATCCCCTGAACAAATGAAATTGCACGTTAGAGGATTGCGCAAAACGAAAAACGGAGGCGTTATAATCAGCACGTAGACCAAAGACGACATTGAAAAACTTAGGAAATCATCTCAGCTAAGTAGTTCCGGCCTGAAAGTGGAAGAGCCCCATAAGAGAAGACCAAGAATTGTAGTTATAGGAGTACCAACCGTTTTAAGTGATCAAGAAGTTTATGATTGCATCTATGAGCAGAATGTAGCCAACAAGCTGCCTAGTTGGTCCCGTGACTCTTTTTTGGCCATTATAAATTAAAGTCACAAGTCAGGTAAAAAAGAGGGACCTACGTGCAACTTTATTATTGAAGTGCTAGCATAAGAAACGCAGTTATAAACCAAAATCGAGTGTTCATTAACTGGTCATCCTGCCCAGTGAGAGACTTCACACTTGTGACCAGGTGCTTTAAATGTCAACAGTATAGACATGCTGCAAAGACTTGTCGAGAGGCTAGCTATACGTGTGGACATTGTGGAGAACAAGGTCATCAGGCGAATGAGTGCACTAAACATGCTGAACCATTACATTGTGCAACATGCTTGCGATTTAAAAAGCCGAGCAACCACAAAACAGGCGATCAAGAATGCCCTGCAAAGAAAATAGCTGAGACAAGATACATCAATTCTATAGATTATAATGAGGTCGCGTAAGACCGCCAACGTTTATTTATTCTTTTTTAATTTATGTTATATACCTACTTATTTTAATATTGTACTTTGCTAGGTATATGTATAACACATAAAAATAGTTTTCGTTTTTACAATTCGTATTATAAATAAACATGCAATCTTTATGTTTTGTTAACACGGTAAATATTTCTGTATAAAAAAGTAAACGCGACCTTATTAAAATATTCACATTGCTAAAATCATAATACATAGAACGTGGTTGCAAAATGTCTTACGATGATGCAAAAAAAGTAGTTTCTTAATTTAAATAAAACCATAATTAAAGTAGATAAATTATTTACTATTTGTTTATGGAATCTTAGATGCTTAATATTTATGTATAAGCAATCCGATAGAATCAGGTAGAATCCAATAGTTATGCACCTACCTATAGTTTATGGCCCTATTTTGTAAATCAATTATTTCAATAAACAATTATTATTATAAGCCTCTCCAAGCACCGCCACTTAGACCGATTTTGTGCTTCCCGCATCCAGCGGATTTCTAAAGCCTTCACAAGGTTATCGGTCCATCTTGTGGGAGGCTTCCAACGGAAGACGTACTTCCAGTACGCGGTCGCCACTGCAGAACCTTTCGGCCCCATCGACCATCTGTTCTACGAGCAATGTGCCCTGCCTATTGCCACTTAAGTTTGGCAATTCTTCGGGCTATGTAGGTTACCTTTGTTCTCCTGCGGATCTCTTCATTTCTGATTCGATCACGTAGGGAAACTCCAAGCATTGCCCTTTGGGTGACTTTTAGCCTTCTGATAAGGCCCATTGTGAGCGACCACGTTTCAGTGCCTTAGGTCATCACTGGCAACACGTACTGGTCAAAGACTTTCGTTTTGAGACACTGCTCCCGAACGCTGCCCAGCCGAAGCACATAATAGATGAATAAAGAAATAAAAATAAAGATTTAAAAAATAAAACCTTTCCCCTAACTGAGAATTGAACCAAGAATCGCAAGCGGCCACTCAAATTACTAGGTAGTTAAGTGGTAAATATGAAATAATGTAGTAATTATTTATTTCACGGGAAACAATTTCTTGACAGTTGAATAACAGTTTCCCGTGGGTATTCTAAACGGGCGTATAATATCACAATAGAAAATACTTACTTACCATGATTATTTCATCACAAACATCGTTATAGGCTAGTCAAAGCCACCGCCAATTAGGCAGATCCTAATCATCTGCAATGATCGCTCAAATATTACCATAATCGACGCTAAGCTCAAAGGTTATTTGCTCCAGAATACAAGTAGATGTGTTTTACAATATCTATAGCAGATGAAATTTTCCTTTCAGGAAGCCATAAAACTATTTTCCGACAGCTTAACATATTTAGTCAAGGTTTTTGTTGAATATTTCAGTTCCTAAACCCAATATCAAGCTTATATTCCCGGAAGGCATATGAAGATGTATAGGATAGTACACCCACATCATCATCCACACATCAGGATCAACATCATCATCAGTATATACACCTATATGTGGAAAAAGCACCCACATTCTAGCCTATGGGTAAGTTTCATGTGATAGGAGGCAAGCCTATTGCAATTAACCGGGCGCTAACACAGACTCCGAGCAGTCACAGTGAATTACCTTTTCGGGAAAACGCCGACGATTAAAGAACAATATGCCTCGGCAAGTTAAGGTCAACGGACCTAATAAAACGTTGCTCGATGCCTTGCCCTTTATACTAGACGAGTAGCTAATTAAACATCTCATTCCACTACTCAGTCAAGTACATAATGCATATATACGGGGGGAAAATGCTAAATAGATACCTGCAAGTATAATTTAGTAACCTTTCCGGACAAAAATAGGCTACCCTTCTCTTTCCGTCCTCAGAGGTAAAGCAAACCTGATTTCCTGAGGGTCTCTGAAGGGACCGAATAGAGATAGTATTATAAATTTATGTAAAATAATACTGTAGACTGTTGACATATATATAGCTGTAAACATCAATCTAATTATTCTCATTGTAGTAATTATCACATTACATTACATCATATTATATTCCTAAATCATTCGTTAAATAATTTCACAAAAATATATTACCTACTCATGTTCAGCAATCAACTAAAAGGCTTCATAATCTAGACTACAGAAACTATTTGGTAATAATGATAATCAGTAAATTTTGATTTTCAATCCTTTTAGTAAACCTGAAGCTATAATTACCATCATCGTAATTACCAATTGTGGCGATAACCACATTACAATCTTATTCTGAAATCATTCGTTGAACCATTTCGCAAAAACATGTAGTTACCCATGTTCAGCAATCTATTAAGACCGCTACGTGATCTAGTGAAAAGATATGGTAATCAGCAAATCTCGATTTTTAATCCATTATGTAAACCTGAGAATACGAAGAAAAACTTTCAAATTACGGCAGGAGAAGTAGGAGAAACGTCGTATATCGTATTTAAACGGTATCTACGAGATAAATGTAAAGAGATTAAACCTCTTCACACTTTCTACAGATCCGAAATTATCGCTTCCTTCACATCATGAGGAAAACTTGGCATTAATTAAACTAAATTTTATTGTCTCATTTTGGATTAATCTGTCAGAAACGTATCCAAATCTAATTAACTTTTCGAACCTACACCAAAGCATAAATAGTCATATGGAGTAATCAACAGAGCTTCTCTTTGAATAAAAATATAACATGACAATTTACTTAAATCGTTTCCCACTTTTCACATTAGTTTTCTTGCTTTCAAAAACATTTCCCTATGACTGAGCAAACTCTTAACTCGTTTTAACATTTCAAAGCGAACTCAAAAAGGGCATAACATTACTATAATCTAATAATAATAATCTAATTCCGAAACCTTAATCTCACCTTATTAAATGCCATATTTTTAGTAGGCCGCCTTAGCATCATTCCCGACGTACTTAAGTAAATTTTGTTCGCAATCCAATGCACTTGTAAAAAAAACTTTCAACACTATCCACACGGTACTGAAACTGTTGTACAATTATTTAAACTATTCAAACTATTTTTATCACGCTTTTATGATTTTTTATTAACAACAATAATTGTTTATTTAACGATGTTAACTAAAATTGCTGAGCAACAGACACACGACAATCTTCGGCCGCTGTGTTTGAAGACTGAATTTCCGCCCGCCCAAAAGGACCGAGGCGGCGCGATTTGCACCGAGCCTTCCCGACTCGAACCCGATTCATGAAACCCACTCGATGAAGTGGTAAGTTTTTACGACTACCCGTTGGCGAGCGCGGTCGGGACCAATATAAAAGGATGGTTTGACACCTGTTTCTGATTATCTTTCTGTAATCGCTTTCTATTCTATTCTATTTTTATTAACTATTAATTTATCCTGAAAGTCAGAGTAAAAGCTTCCTCAGTATATCGTACTACACTGTAAAAAGTGTACCTAAAAACAATATTTATTATTTTAACAATACTTGGCTCGCACAATCTCACTTTATTTGCCATGATCATTAAATAATCCGATTAATTTCACTTCATGATCAGTTATTTTAATAAAAGTTTAATACTTTGACAAACAACTATTTACTGCAGAGTTACAAATGCATTTGGAAATTTATTATATGGGCATAGATCAAGCAAAATAAAAATATGTTTCAATAAATTACCACCCGTGAAGTGTTTTCTCTAAACTAAATAACCCAACACTCAACTCAAACATACTTAAAAACTAATTAATTCTGTGAAGAACGGGCTTCACAGCGGCTGGGTATTCAGCAAGCATCAAATATCCGCCAGATTTACAGCTACCTGTGAGCTAAAGGTAGAATATTGCATTGAGAAGTGCAATAAAATCGGGATCAACTGTTATGACTCCTCCTGCACGGCGCGGTGTAACAATGGCATTAAAGTGGCCCACGTTTTGTCCATACTATTTTGTGTATTCAGTAGCAGAGCTGGGGCTCGTGTACTGCTACTGAATAGAGTAAGTATTCAGTTATTTTGTCTGCTCAAGAATATTCTGTAGGGCATAGCTAATTGTATTTTTCTATGCATATTTATTGGTCATTCTTTCCTTGAATTAATCAGACAGAAAATATTGTAAGTTCAGAATGTCTCGTAGTTTTTATGGGCCTTTACAGACCCATAATAAATATCTATAAGCCATTTAAATATTCGTTTCATGCGGGAATCGAATCCGAAAATCCAAAGCCAATCAGTGGTATTATTATATTAATTATTTAAAATAATTGGGTATTACGGGCTGGAATATCAGTTTTATTTTCAATTCAACAGCAGAACTCATTAGTGGACTTAATTATTTTTGCGAAAAAGAATTGGTATGTAATTTCATTTTATTTTAATCAATATTTTATATTTATTCCGACTCAAAAGTTTAAGGAAAACGGAAACTTGAGCTCGAACGAATGTCTCTGGTCTTAGTAAGAGGTTGCTCAGTCTCATATGAATCACTACGATAGGCTACAATAAGCAAAAGCCCGGATAAGCAATAAATAGAAAACTAGCTTGCGGCTGTGGGTGTGGTATGGAATTTGGATTGAGGCATTATTGAGACCTATTAATTCTTATTGCACTGAAAAAAACGCAGATCGGTTCAGTCGCTAAGGTTTAAAACGGACAAACAAATTCATTTTCACATTTATTCTTAGGGTATAAAAAGGGATACGCATTTCCTCGTAATTTTTCGGCGTCAGGTTTTTTACCGTAAATTATCATCCCACCTAAAGTTCAAATTTCTTTTCAGACAATTTCTTGCGAACTTCTGCGGCCGTTCAATCAACGTCTAGATAACTAAGTTTTTGTACTTTGTTGGTCAATCATATTTTACTCCATCGATCAGGCGAGTCCTATTGCTAAATCTATTATTGCCTTCAGCAAGTGGATCCAACTGAAAAACGTGAAATTAATGAACGCTAAATTAATCAAATAAAACTATAAGTTTGTCGAGTAAACCAATAATGAGTATTGTTACAGAGTCTAGCTCGGGTTTTGTTAGGTACAATTTGAAAATACGTGATTCGCCCTTTTGATACGATGGACCTCAAATCTCTTTACAGAAAGTTTAGAACCCGGGCTTAAATCTTTTGCGGAAATTCAAATTTAGTTAAATATCGGATATTCCACGAGCCGCCAACGACGGTGAAACCGCATTGAAATTGTAGGTAGGTATTATTTATTCATTACAACACGAAATTAAGGGAACAATAATAAATTGTCAGTGATTTATATTATTGTTTAATTTTATTTGGTACCATTCTCAAATATTTCAGACACTTTTATGGATTATAATTTTCATTGTCGACGACCTAGACTCGTCCTTGACTGATTGACCTGAAAAAGCAGCAGGCAAAGATGAATGTAAACGTAACTATGGGGAGACTTTAACTCAGCAGTGGGACAGTATAGGTTTAAAAAATATATAATAGGTCTTTACCTATGAAATTGCCGTTTTGCATGAAAAAATTTAAACGAATTTTTTTCATGTATTTTTTATTTGTATTAATCGAAGTAATCACCCATGCAATTAATGCATCTTTGCCAACGCAGTGGCAGTTTATTGATGCTCTTCTTAAAGAAATCAGCTGGACGGGAGGCATCAAATTTTTCAAAGGCATTTTGTACTGCCTCTCGGGTATTGAATTTTTTTCCCGCCAAGAAGTTATCCAAATTCTGGAAAAAGTAGTAGTCTGTAGGCGCAAGGCCTGGTGAGTAGGGCGGATGACGGAGAGCTTCCAACCCCAGTTCTTGCAACTTGGAGACCGTCTGCTGTGCAGTATGAGGTCACGCGTTGTCGTGCAGGAGCAGCGGAGACGAGCGATTGACCAATGCTGGTTGGAGATGTGCCAGCTTCTCCATCATTATGTTCAGTTCTTCACAGTACACATCTGCAGTAATGCTCACCCCGTTTGGTAAGAAGCTGTGATGAATCACACCGGCGCTAGACCACCAAACAGTGACCATCACTTTTCTAGGGGTAAGTTTTCGTTTAGGGCATTGTTTAGGTGCTGAACCAGGATCCAACCAACTTGCTGAGTGCTTGCGGTTATCAAACAGAATCCATTTTTCATCGCAGATAACAATGCGGTTCAAAATTCCTTCATTTGTGTGTCTGTTGAGCAGTGCAACGCACGTCTCGACGAGTACTTCGCGCTGGCGATCATTGAGTTCGTGGGGCACCCATTTGTCAAGCTTTTTTAAATTGCCAATTTGACGCAAATGGACCAATATTGTTTTGACGCTAACGTCGAAAGCTGCTGCTAATTCAGCCGTAGATTCTATATCATCAGCTTCCACAATCGCCTTTAATTCGTCATTGTCGACCAAAGTCTTCGGACGACCGCGAGGTTCATTTTTCAGGTCGAAATTTCCAGAACGGAAGCGAGCAAACCAATAACAGGTGGTGCGTTGGTTTGTAGTGTTAGCTCCGTAAACGTCGTTAATGTTGCGTGCCGCTTGTGCCGCGTTGCTGCCACGACGGTACTCATATTCCATAATTACTCGAATTTTTAACGTATCCATGATGACTAAAAAGATTGAATTGCGATGAAAATGCAACACTAATCAATAAACAAATGAATACTTTTGGAAAAAAAAAACATGTTTTTTAAATAAAATTAATTTGAAATTAGAATTCTTAGCCAAACATAAATTATTTTGATAAATGGCCAGTACTGCAGAACGGCAATTTCATAGGTAAGACCTAATATGTATATCTCATTGTTACGGGTTACTTGCTAGTGTTCCACACCACACTCTAGACATGTGCAAGGGCCACCACTGCTAACGCTGTTGAAGTGACTGGATTATAAAATAATAGCTCTAACTTAATAATAAATAATAATAATGAAAATCTTTATTGCAGAAGACCACATGATCCATAAAAAAACACGCTTTTTTATAATAATTAAACAATTTAAAAAAAAAAACTAAATTAAAATTAAAAAAAACAATTAAAATATAAATAAAAAAATCTAATTTAAAATTTATAATTCGGTCACTATTGCAGCGTTTCGTAGCTCGTTAAAAGCCACAATACATTGTAGGGATCTACGTAAGTCACGGAGTTGATGCCAGCCAGGCCTATACTTTTCAAACAAAACTGAATAGGTAACTAAAGTGGACAATCTTCATAAATGTCTATTGTATGTCCTAAGGCTTAGTACCTATATATTAAAAAAGCTAGCAATGATTGTAAGTATTTTACGGGTTATAAAACAAAACATTAAAGAATAGAGGTCCACCGGTGTCTGTAGCAGGGTTCAAGCTACTGGAGGTTAGGGCTGCAGAGACAGGAACCTCCTCTGTCTGTACATGTCTGTCTATACGTATAGGTTAACGTAAACGCACGGTTAGTAATCCAACTACTTAAGTAACATAAAAAAAAGAGCAAGATGGTGTTTCAGATTCCTTATACTTATAACTTAAACTTTAACTGCTCATAAAAAAAAAATGGTCTATGGTGAGCACTTGTGTACAATTTATAATCGCAACAAATCAATTATTAACAACAAATTAATTATTGAAAGGTTTAATAAGTTAGCTTTTTTTTGTAGAGACTTTTCCATCATTAATTTCTAAACTATTTTTATTTCATTTTTGTTATTGTATCACGCTACACATGCTTTGGTAGCCCAAAAATAAACAATCAAATTCAATTTACACACAATACTATGAAAAATAAAACATACATTTTTATGCAGCCGTTCGTGTAGCTCAAGCTCAAACTCAAAGCATTTATTTCAATTAAACCATATACAGGCACTTTTGAACTGTCATGAAGCCGGTTAGTTGGTCAGAAAGTTGAATCTAGTTGCCCATTCTTCTCCAAAGAGATCTCTTTATGGAGAAAGAAGAACGGGCTGGAAACAATGTTAATACACAGAATTGTAAAGGATTGAACAATAACTGTCTATAATAGCTAAATAATAACAACTCAACAACAGTAAATGATTCAGAAAATCGTTATAGGAACTCCACAATCAGACTGACTATATCGTAAGCGATTTGTGTTTGAGCGAACATAAATTTTCGATTTCCTGAATTTCTCACATGAAACTCCATTTTCAAGAAACGAGTGGTGCTGACTGAGTATCAATTTATATTTCGCGACTATTCTACACATTTCTGCTGCATTCCTGGTAGGATTACTATGTAAAGCGTGTTTTTCTTTATATGTCTTGTTTACTAAACAAATATGGCTTACTGACATTTGCATTTTTTTTTTAATATGGCTGTTTTTTAATGGTTGATTATAACAATTTTTGCCAAATGTCTTTCTTAAAAGAAGCACGTATTTTGTATCCACCATCTAAATTGTCAAACATCTAAATTGTCAAACTTTTATTGCTTGAATACGAGGTTTTTGGCTACTTTACAAAAAAATACGTAAAATATACACATAGTATATTTTACGTATTTTTTTGTAATGTGCGTTTAGTTTGTGCTGAATAAACAATTTTTCTTTCTACAGCTTTCAGCCTTTTATTTTTACAGAGACGACTCACTAAGCTAAACTTTTACGATGTGCTATATTAACGGCCACATCGCGCATCAATCACACACTTTAAGTTGGATACAAAAAGCGTGCGTCTTTTAAGAAAGGCATTTGGAAAAAATATTTAATAACAAGAGGTAATTTTCAAAAAAATCTAATTTTGGTAAGCCATATTTTCTTACTATTGTAAAAAAACTCGATACCTACGAAAATTAAGTAATTTTCGTATCAAATTTAAAAATAAAATAGTAAGAAAAAACACAATTTACAAATGTTAAGAGGTCTGCGGTTTTTGCCGGTGTTGTGTTATTTTAGGTTGCTAGATGTACGGATTAAGCTGAACAATGTTTGGCTTTTTATGCTTTAATCCGGATAAAAATTGCACATTGTGGCTGGTTCAGATTTTGTTGTAGACGACTTTTTTCGAGTGACAAATTGGCACGTGCTTTTAAAAGTTTTCAATTTGTCGCTGTTGCCCGCGACTTCAACTGCGATTCAGGATGAAACATAGCTTATGTCCTAACCCGGGTCATGGTCTACCAATGTACCAAATTTCGTCGCAATCAGTTCAGCCGTTTTAGCGCGAAAGCGTAACAAACAAACTCGTAATTATTTAGGATTTATATTTAGTTGCTGCTTTCTTTGTTTATTTTCCTTAATTAGATACGAAGACATGCTTAACATAATCGTCATCATTATAAAATACTGCTACAATAGTACTATCAGGACAATTGAACATACTGCATTAATATTGGAATAAAATGTGCTGGCACATGGTCCCGCCACAGCCACTGCTAATCATGGGGTAGCTCTTAATCGGGATAGTGCTATAATCAAGTTAACGCTTCGTTTTCAGATTGGTGATATAATTATGATATATGTAACCATCTACTACAAAAAGGCCGTGAAAATTCTTTAAACCTACAAGACGCCTTTTATGACACCCACGGTGCCGAGTAGCTTGCCTATTCTCAGCTTAGAATTCCGCAGAACGAATAGTTAACAACCTGGCCTGCACTTTAAGCCTATAATACCAAACCCAGTTTCAAGGAGTCTTCATCTTTAAAATTCTGCCTAACTCATTGTGAACAAAAACCACGATTTAATGTTGAATATTCTAAATTTAATAATAATTAACGAGCACTTCTTCCGTTACTTTCCAATTTGTTGTTACCTTTATAAAAATACATTTTCCTTTCGCATGTCCGCAAGTAGGTGGCTGTGTAGCTACCTATTACGTTACTGTAGCCATGACAGCACCCGTCTGCTGAAGTAATGGGTTGGTCCGGTTCGTTAGCCCGTTTCTGTCCCCCTACTCTGATTTAGTCAGTACCGGCCAACCGAATGTCTAACCCCATTCTCCCTCCGATAAAACAAAAAAAAATTGTTAATTGGAACATTACGATTCGTAATATACCGGCTGCCAAAATTTTGTCTGTTCGTGGTCGAATACAATAAAATTTAATTAACTCCAATCCTATCCATACATTTCAGAGTAAAATCACTCGGTTTTTCATTAATACCCTCGGCACTGAACACAGTAATTCTGTGTGCAGTAAATATTAGCAGTTAAACTTTCTATCCAAATAAAATACTATATCCAAACATGAAATGTACGAAATGTGAATTCAGATGATCGGAACATACAAATCGTGTAATCGGCTACACTATCGTAGACGCTCGTTGCTCACGTATCGTAGCGTCTATTAGCGTAGAGTTGCTACGCCGTAGCATGTAGCTGTTCGGAACTCTTGATCTATTGGGGAAAACGAGGTACTCAACAGTGGTTTTAACTTGAAATTATAAAACGATGATACGTAGGTACATATACCTAAAGGATTATAAGATAAATTAAATATTAAAAATACACTTTCCAATCAATAAAACAATGCCTCTTTATAACAAAAATTAAGGAAATACTTTTGCTAACATAGCAGTAGTTACAATACTTTGATTTACATTTCACGACAATTCGCGTGAAAATATTTTTTTTTCTGTGGATGATAAAACATTTTCTTGAATGACAAAATCGTAATCTTTAAAATACTGCATGGCACCTACACAACATAAACAATACATATATTGTGCACCATCTTATCAACGTCTACCGTTATCATTATTCAGCAATACGCCGGTGTTCATGACCCACTGTATTATGCACTTTGATATGAATAGCTGAAGAATCCGCCGTCATAAAAAATGCACTGTATTCTCCGATTAATTTTCCTACGCCCGTAATTTGGACATCACAACAAAGACGTCCAAATATAAACGTCAGCTGCAAAATAAACACAAATTAAAAAGGAAAGAAAAAGAGAGAAGCTGCTGTGTAATATCTTAAATGAAGACACTTTCCCCTTAGGAAATCGACAACGCGGCTGCAAAACAAGCGACGAGTTAAAAATACACCGTATGACTACTATTTTAGTCGGAAAGAAGATAAGTCGAAATAGACAATTTGCCATCGTTAAAATTCCC
Organism: Xanthia icteritia; assembly: GCA_949128155.2. Taxonomy (NCBI): domain Eukaryota; kingdom Metazoa; phylum Arthropoda; class Insecta; order Lepidoptera; family Noctuidae; genus Xanthia; species Xanthia icteritia. The sequence goes on from OX421930.2 coordinate 13,109,113, forward strand.
TTTACGGCGGTCGGGGGACTTTGAAAGGGCTCTTTAAAGCCCGGATTTACTTCGGAAAATTATATCTAAGACGGTCGGAATCCGTCCACACGCGAGATGCCGATTTAATTGTGTTTACCGAGACATAGTTAGCAAACATTGAGCTACTTAATTCAGGGAAATAGGGGCAAGGAAGTCTTTTATTGCTTCGTGCCAGCAAATTGACAATGCACGTATTAGAGGATGGTTATTAGCAGCTTTGGGTGTGGCAATTTTATCGTTCTTGAGGAAGTTCCGGTAGAAATCGTCGATGATATTGACCACATATGATAAAGATTTACTAAACATGTTTATCAATGGTAATCAAAAAATTCAAAAAAAAAATCTGCTGTATATTTTTCACGTTTACACATAATGCTGTAAAAAATTCGTTAACATTTTTATTAATTGCAAAATGACACGATGATGGTTTTACCATTAATATATGTAATTTGTGATATTGAGAAATACCATTTAAATCGGACCACATGTTGCACATCCACATATTGGTACATCCATGCAGCAATTAGCCTCTAATAAAACGGACAAATGCTTTTATGGTCATCATTCGACTGATCTCCGACTAATAACAAGCACATGCAAAACGATGGCCCAAGGGGGCTAGGAGAACGTTACAGATTAGGAACACCCTCGGGACTTTGCCCAAGATATTTATACCCCATGGTAAACTGAGAACTATTTGCATACATAACGTTACCATGAAGGTACTGTCCTGTCTTAGGTTGCTGCTTTTTCTGTTAAATGAACAGTACTTTTCCTTATTTTTGTAAATGCAATCAGGATTTCTATTTTCATGATTTCTTTGAAATTAGGTACCTACCTATCTTTAAAATTATGACTTATATGAAAAAGTATTATTATACTCAATAATTTTAAGGGTTCCGTACCTCAAAAGGAAAAACCCTTATTGGATCACTTCGTTGTCCGTCAGTTCGTCCGTCCATCCGGTTGTCTGTCTGTCTACCTGTCAAGACGCTTTTCTCAGGAACGCGTGGAGGTTTCAAGATGAAATTAATATCAAATACGTAGATCTACGGTCCCTTGTAGCTCTTAACGAATCAAGCTTCTTAGTCAACGCAATGAAAAAATACGGCCATTTATATGCAAATAAATCAAAACCTTGAGCAAGTTCTCACAGCACAAGAAAAGGAAAAAGTCCAAAAAACGTTAATTTGTAGTTTTAACACAAATTTTTTTTTGGTATAAATTAATCCCAAATACGAAACCCTTCATTGTGCGTGCTCCGACAGGCACTTTGAAAAAAAAAATATTTATAAAACGAAATATTAAAAAAAAAAAAAATATTCAACCTTATTTTACCGAGATAACTCTATAACAACTGTGATTGTGAAGACCAAAACCGGGCTTATTACATTAAAATAAACATAGTTGTCGTCTTCATAACCTTATGTATGAGAGGTATATACACCTAATCGTATAGCAACTTAAGTGTAACAACAAGGCAAAGATGCCACGATTAATAATTCAAAGATACTGAAGCAAACCGTGTACCCCCCCCCCTTTAATCCTGCTTGAAGAGGTGACGCCGCAGTAAAAGCCTTCAGTAGTGCCACTTCAATCTTCATATAGGCTGAAAATATCATATTCTAGGCACGAATCTCTTGCAACAGTCAGAGTGCACCATATATCCCGGTAATCTAATAAACGACCAGTGCCCAAATTCGCCGCATGCCAATATAAACGCACTCTGACGACGAGATTCACTGAAGGGTGCTTTTACACAATTTCCTTGGCACACCCTTTTCGCTCGACACTTCACCTTTTTGCCCCCTCAGCCTTAGCACCTCTCTTCACCTTTTTATAATCAAAGGGAAACAAGTGTTTCCATTTATTGAACTTGTCTTTACATGAGTTTTATTACGGTTTTATTGTAACGTTATTAAATATCTCAAGAAGGTGCCACAGCAACATTTTGAAGGTTCTTTTTCTTCTAAGTTTAATAATACTATATGTATTGTTCAAAATTGTATATATTCTGTATCTGTATCGTTTCAATAAGTATTCTAAAAACACTCAATATCAATATAATAATCTCAATCGAACTAGGCTACTTTCCATCACATAATTTTAATACCAAGCTTGTGTAACCAACCTTGTACAACTACTACCAACAATGTGTAACTGGATTAATGCACATTATGAAAGTAGTTTGTTCAGAATCGTTTACTGAATCGATTTCTGTAATTTTTAATAAAGGTATTTTTTTCCCCAAAAATAATTAAAACTACGTAACGTGCACACTTCCGCTGTGCAGTCAAAACAAACCAAAATGGACGCAGTATCTACTACGCTAGACCCTTATACGTGTGCGACTGAGTGCGTGCTTAGATTTGTAAAGCCGTGGTCCGACGGCCCGTTAACAGACAGACCGTGCTAGGCGTTGCTACGCCAGTGGTGGCCCGTGCCGAGCATTCCCACGGCGTGTGTTGGCTTGGTGCGGCCTGTTAGCCGCTATTCCCGCTACTCCCAAAAAAGTCACCGCATTCCGTCTATGTTTATTTCTACCGCAGGCACATACTAATAGGGCACTCAACAAACAGTTTAACGGGCACCAACTTCTCCATCACCCACACCCACACGCTAACACACTGACCCACCCACACACTCATAAACTCATAGTCCCACACACACACACAGCCACTCACACACCCACTCACTCCAAACGAACACTCCTTCCTATAAGTCAAATATAAATTATTGTCTAGATTTAGTTTATGCGAGACCATAATTGTGTACTTCGGGCGGACACCTGGTGGCCTGAAATACATGCTTCGGCTTAACTTAGACACCAGTCTCCCATAATATTTTTCTTTGAGTCCATGACTGGACAATTCTTTGTTAATATCTTATAAGAATATATTGGTGAGAAAAAAATATTTAAAAAATATTATTATTAAATTATAAAAAAATTCAACATGTCAAGTGATACGAAGTATACGGATTCAGTGCAAAAGAAACTTGCCTTTGAACTTACCGACTCCCGATGGATCGAATGGACGACGACAAGCCACCGCAAGCCTCATCGGATGCGACGACGCTCCGACGATAGGATTTATCTAAGTCCGTAGATGTGTCCGTGGCATCACAGTGGGCCCTATCAGAATACCAGCGCGGTGGTATTTATTATCGCCGTATTATGCTGAGATAGGGGCCTTTTTGGCCTCGCACAGGTCGTTATTATTTTGTTAGTTTTTTTTATACGCTCCCTTTTTATTTTACTTTTTATATAATATTGTTTTTATTTTTATTTTTTTACTGTTTGTATTTCCTGTGCGTGTCCCAAATAAATTATTTTTCTTTCTTTCACAGCCTGTCGGCCTGGCCTGGCGCGATCTAGCGAGTCTACCCTTTATAGCAGAACTTTTTATGTCATAATATTATTTCGCATAAAAGCAGATAGACTTAATTTCGCAGAAAATCGTTTGGCATACACTCATTTATCATACATTCAGTCAGAATCATCTTTAGGCATAAATTTCATATTCATAATAATTAAAAAGTAGAACCATCAAATCGCAGAAAGTTCACACAAACATGCAAACACGGCGTATACCATGCATGCAGCATGCATGCAAGCATGCAACATGCAGCAGGCATTGTTTCTGTCACGGCTCCGGCGGTCCCACGCGAGCTTATCGTCGGAGATTCGGCTTGCTGGCCGGCGATTCGCCTTGCTAGCCGGCGATTAGGCGACCAGCCTCAGCCACGGCGGTGAGCGTTAAACCACCTGCTCCTCAGCTCGCGGGCCGCCTCGCCCCTTCACGCCTACGCGGGCTTAAACTACACTCTAGGGGTAGGGCAGACAAGACTACGTGGAGTCGGTTTTGCAGCGATTCGTTTCTGTCACTTACTTTTGTAGCACAACTTAATGACTTTTTAAGAAAATATTTTTATATTTATTTAAGGTTAAACATGCTATTTTATAGAAATGGCAATATGCCTAATAAAAATATTCCAAATAAAATTCTGCTATCTTAAAAGTATGCCATTGTAAATTCGGACATATAAACATTCGGCCAAGCAATAATTATATGAAATATTTTTTATGCCTTTAAAATATTCGTTTAAAGAAGATTATGCCAAGTGTGTTAAGCCAAATAAATTTCGGAGCATCAAGATTCTGCCAGATAGAGGGAACCCCGATCTAGCCTGTGAGAAAGTCGGCCGTGGGACCGCAGCATAATGTGACCACAATTTTCTCCCACAATCAGAATAACTAATTTAATAAATAAACATGGCTTTATACATAATAATAAAAGATCTGTGTTACATACACAGATTTTTTACTATTACTTATTTACTAATGATTATAACATAATATTCTAATTTGGGTGGTGTTAATGGTGTGCGTTAATTCCGGGGCATGTCGTATTGGATGTTTTTGTTAGTACCCCATAATCATTCGTTTTGTATATTTTTACCAATGGATGATGGTAATTCTTTTGTTTTTTAACAATGCCCTATGACAGACCCGTCCGGGGAGCTTTGTTCCTCGTAATATTCAATTCAGTGCCATACATAAATAAAGCCATGAAATGCTTGAAGAATGTAATCGCGTGACTATAATTGACGGCATAGACGGAAATAGTTCCGTTTTCATATGAAAAAAAAATGAGGTTATCTCCGTTACATAATTTGAATGAAATAGTCAGCATATATTTTTATCTGTTATCGTGGAAGTTAGCTCGTTTAAGCTCGTGACGTCATTGAAGTAAACGAGTCACATGTAACCGATAAGCTTAACGACAGTTCCGATTTACTACAAGTGAGCGGATATCCGACAATGGTTTGGGAACGTGCTCCCGACTGACGGCTAGGTATTGAAGCTTTGTGGCTTCAGAGCCGGTTTGTTTTACTTTTACTCAAAGGTCTCGGAACACTCGGAACACCGAAAATTCCACCGAATTGAACGATTTATCGTTCATTTCGAAAACAAGTATTGATAAAGTTTACTTTATCAATACTTGTTTTTTTCAAACACATTGCATATTTTGTACTTTGATCCATTTTCATAATTCTTTGCTTTTATTTACCTACTACACTTACACCTCTGGACATTCTCGTACTTATAAAAAATTGAACTGTTTTCATTGAATCGTTAAAGATCAAATCAATCAATCATTAAAGATCAAATCAATCAATCATTAAAGATCAAATCAATCAATTGCATCATTCATGTCCAGGGTTGGTACGTGTAGAAACAGTATAGTACCTTGCTGATAGGATGTATGCTACCGAGACCTAAACGGTGGCTGCAAATAGCCGCGTAAATGCTTTTAATTTTTCAAGTTAGATTATTAATCTTAAATTTGATTTTTAATGTTGATTTTTTTAATATTATATTAATTTTAATTGTTATTTTGATTCTATTATTTTAAATTTATGTGTTTTTTTTATGGACCATGTGGTCTGCAATAAAGATTTTTATTATTATTTATTAAATACGTCAATAGATAGGTATACAATTGTTATGAACCCAGCCAAGACTTAATCACGCTCTACAAAAGAATAGAGAGAAACTGAAGAATCTAATCTAATTATTTATCAATAATATATTTTATAGAATCAAAAAGAAAATCCTGTAAGTTCGAAACTTAAAACAATAAAAACATTAAATATGTCACGTTGCCTGTGTTTAACAAAGGCATATCAACATTCACAGAAAATAGCCGTAGGAATTCAGAGAAGCAGACGGATTTCATTACGGTAAAACCGATAACTCCGCTTTGCAATCATAGGTTCGTGATATGGACGACGACGTCTGTATAAACCATACCCAGCCCAATCTATTCCACAAGGGTACTGTTTCAATAGAAATATGAAGAGATTTTGTAAGATATCTTTATAATAAAATCGTTTAGACGTTCGTAGACTTTTACAATGTTTGTAAATAAGTGAGCACCATGTATCTATCACATAATTAATTTATCTGTTATTGCTTCATTTTTAATTATTTTTACCCATTGTGGTATAGTAATTTTTATTCTAGGTGCATCGTCCTCACATACAATTATATACGAGTAACTAATGTACTTATACAAAATATTGTAAAACATTTGAAAAGAGTAACGGTGGAGTTTCTTGCCCATTCTTCTCCATGCGAAAACTACCTTTTGGAAGGGGCGACTAGAATCAATTCAATTTTTTTTGTAAATTTTGACGTTCAAAAGTACCTTTTGCGTGCCTAATTGAAATAATTTATTTGACTTTGACTTTGTCGATGTAGTTTTCGATTCAGTTTCAAGGGTAGGTTAAGCCGATGAAAATGATATTGCCAGTGACTTATCAAGGAGTAGTTTAAAAAAAATTACCTCCAAAGCTATTACAATTATTCTAACTACAGATTTTTTTGACTAGTCTGTAAGTAATGCGTGGGATACTGCGATGCTTCGAGTATCTACAGATCTCTGAAACAATGTTTGTATCTGTTGATACAGCTGCTGCCAGCAGAAGTCTGTATCATTCCAATGATCGATACAAAGTCTCAGCCGGAAATTCGAGAATCCAAAAAGTATGAGGGACAAAAATGTTTTAGCTACGTGCACAAGTTTCAAAAGACATAAAGCGCCATGCGAACAAAGTATACTATTGTTGCCAATGCAAATTCCCTCTGTAAACGTATCTACAAACACTACTTGCTTTACTCAAATCTCTCTAATGCACACTGAAAAAGTGTTTATTTACGCCCAACATCTGGGAAACCACTCGTCGCCTATTAGACGATGCTTGGTTGAGTTTCTTTGCACTATTACAAAAAAATAATTCAATAACTCAAAATCCACCTCAGTGCGTTAGCCCTTTCAGTGTCCTCAGACCAAATCCCTATTATAAATGGACTCGAGAGGTGGATTGTGGGCATTAAATGCGTTGAAATATAATAATATAGTAGACCGGCTTATGTAGATAGTGATTCACTTATAATATAGGTTTTTATTATCTATCTATTGTAGTGCGTCAAACTGAATTATAAAACTAAAAATAAATTGTCTACCTATACCTTTCACCTTTTCTACTTATAGACTTTACTTATTTATTTACTTTACATAACTATAATTCAGAACCTAAAATAATAGGTATGTGTCGCAGTAAGATAGTTGAAGCTGTGATATAGTTATATCCCTAGGGATATCTAGGGATAGACCTATATATATATATATACCGTAAATGGTTATATGAAAGCGGTTCATAACTGTCTTACTAGGAATACAACTATGAGACGACCACAATCTAGTAAAACAACTAATAATAATAATAAAATTTCACATATAATATTTCACTAACAAGTACTTACTTACTGTCTCCAACGTCATGTTTGACCCAGAATTCACATTATTAAGTATTCAATAACATAAGGTTAGTAAAGCTGTTTGCAGGAAAACCTCGCAAAAGTAAAAATGGAACAAGTGGAAAAACTATTTATTACGTGACCGAGATCTGAATACAGCTCTAAAAAACTTTGCTGAACCAGTTTTTTTTCTATCTGAATCTACAGTTATAGGTACTGCCGTCATTATTATTTTTAAGATGTGCAATTATGTTCTGTTCATTCTTCTGTTATTATTGCGCACAATATCTTTAGGACATCTGCCTCTCCGTTGCAGGTGTACCGCTGGAAAACAAGTAAAGGAGAATAGCAGCAGCAGAATTGTTGATAGAAATATTATTAGCGTCTACTAATGTCACCGTGATAGATACCGACGAAATAATTTACTAAGTTTTATCAAATCTAGCATATCGAAATCTGGAAAAAAATCTTCATAATTGAAATCTAAATTTACTAGTTTATTGACTAGTTTATTAATTATATAAAACAATCATGGCGTATTTTTCTTTTTCTGGCTTGACTTCATGACTTTTGGCTAAACTGAACTTTTAATGTTGCCATGTAATAAAAACCTGGGTCAAGTTACATATAATGCTTTGCTTTACGTATTGCATTAATATACTAAGGAAATATAATTCTGAATCAGAATATAAACGAGAAAATAAAAATTATAGTTTGTGTTAAGAAAATAGCGGTCATAATGTATAATACATAAATGAAATCGCAGTACGATTCGATTACTTATGGCAACATCGCAAACAAAAAAAAACATGTAATTTCTTCTACCAATCGGATAACTGACACCTTGTCGTTCTTTGGTTTTTCTTTGATTTTCTGTTAGTTGATTTTCTACTTTATACTGCTTCTGCTTATGGACTCTGAGACTTACTGTTCATTGTGCGCACTAGTACTTGCCTAAAGATTCTAATTATTTGCCTATACGACGACATTTTTCTGTGACTGTGATTACGATTTTGCCTGATACCTTGGATTTTGTTATGTGTGCATCGATTTGTTTTCCACGATGGGAAGCCGTATAAGGTCTACACACATCATGTGTGTCAACTGCAACTTAAGTCTCAATAAATTGCGCTGATAACTGGCATTTGCACTAGACTCAAGACACTGCTTTAATCTTCAGCTGGGTATACCCTCAAATTGTAAGTATTTCTGTTGGACTAGTCAAGTTACAAGATAGTGGTTTTCATTGCAAAAAACTGTATAACAAGTGTAGTACAAGATAATTTAACCTGCTTGAAAAAATTGTGTTTTCTGTTATAAAGCTAACTATGTTATTAAAAATCATGATTATGAAATATGTAGCTAAATATGTAGCTTTATATAAATAGGTTAAAGTACGGCACGACGGTGACGACACGGTTGGCGCAGTGGTTAAGCGATTGACTTCTGCGCTGCGTGTCGCGGGTTCGATTCCCGCACGGAACAAATATTTGTATGACCTACAATTAGTTGTTCCGGGTCTAGCTGTTTGTGTATGTGAGTTTAAATGTTTGTAAACGCACCCACGACACAGGAGAAATTCCTAGTGTGGGGCAACGTTTTTTTTTTTTATAAAAAAAGAAAAAAAAAAAAAAAAAAAAAAAAGTAATGTTCTTTTTTTATACTTTACAAGCAACATATTGCGCTTCTACCTAAATATCATGATTTATAATATTCAAGTTTCAATAACATATAAGTAATAGAAACTATTACAATGGTCACGAAATATTAATAAATAATTCCAATGTATTAACAGTATTATCCTTTTTGTTTTTCGATTTGGAAGATGACTTAAGTCTACGAGGCATGCAGAGATCTCGCAATGGCTGCAGCTTATAATAACTTTCAAAGAGAAGTTTTTGACAGTGAAGAAGCTGTGAACATTGTGGTTAGGGATGATGAGGAATAAATATGGAAAAATATATTTTGTTTTATTTATCTATACCCTGTGATTATAACCTACCCCTACCATATAATTAATCATATATATGCATATCTATAACTGTCCTAAAGATAATTGGCTAAGATTATTAAATTATCTATTATCTGGAATTTCTCAGTAGCAGCCCGGAGTCTGGATTTGTGCCCGGTTGATGGCAATAGGCTCGCCCCCTATTACATGGGACTTAAAGATAACCGGTACCTCTGCCTAACCCTTCGAGGATTACAGGCGTGATGTTTATGTATTAAATCAATATTCTTCTGAACATTTATTAACTTACGGAGGAGCTCGTGGCTTAATAATAACAGCCGCACGGGTTGGTCCATCAGGTTAGGCTACGCTCGCCGGGATTTGTTCGTGGATGGGTCACCATCTTTATATACCGAGACTCCTCCGTGCCTCGGAAAGCACGTTAAGCCGTTTGTCCTGGCTGTCAGAAGCCCAAAGTCTGACAGCCAGTCTTACCAAGGGGTATCGTATTACCCAGGTACTGGGTTGTGGAAGTCTGATAGGCATTCGCTCTATGTATGTGTTTTCAGCTGCATCCGGTTAGTCTGGAAGCCGACCCCAACATAGTTGGGGAAAGGCTAGGCAGATAGAATTTATGAATGTATGTCTATCAGTGATATTTTAAGTGGTAAGTAGGTATTTCTATATTTCTTTTTTAATTAGTTCTGTTGACAAGACATAACCTCTAGAACAAGTGAACTTCAAACTGGAATATCTTTATTTCCTGAATTCCTATAAAAGTATAACTGATGACAAAACTGTTCAGGATTTCAAACTCTGTACTTACATATTTTACATGAACAGACGCAAAAAAAATGGCAACAAAAATTTGTTCGGGTCTCTTCCTGTCCTTTCTGCCTTTGTCCTTTAATCAATTATTTAAAGGTGCCTACAGATTTGCTAGATTTTTAACTACCTATCGTTATTCTCGCTCAATGTAACGTGTTTTGGCGATCAATAAGATCTTTCAGCTACAGATTTGGTCCATGTTATCGATCGTTACTGTCGCCTTGTAACTATCGATAAATATCAAGGTTAATATCAAGCATCACTTGTTGATTTCTCGATCGACAATAACGATCCACCGTGGCGATCGAAAAAAATACGATACGACTCGATTTTGTTGGAACTCAAGTATCGATCGTCAAAAATCCAGTAAATCTACACCTTACATAAAAGACCATGACGTCTAAACATACATTTTTCTTTGGAAAAATATGATCGACTTCTATTTAGAATAAGGGCCCTACCTACACTATAAATAACATTCACGAATATGTATGCGTATACCTTAATGAATATTACTAACATAATTTAAAAGATACTACTAGACTACCTTGTTGCTTTAGTAGTCACAAGCGCTACTGCTGAGCTGGTACAGGTTCGATTCCCGGGTCGAGCAAAGTGTTATTGGGTTTTTAGATCTTGAATTTCTCAGTAGTAGCCGGAGTTTGGATTTGTGCCCGGTTCATGGCAATAGGCTCACCCCCTATTACATGGGACTTAAACATACCTAACTGGCGAAATGTGGGTGTGCTATAGGTCTGCCTAACCCTTCGAGCAATACAGTCGTGATGTTATGTTATTTAAAACATTTTTTTTTTATGCTCCCTTACCTACGCCACATTTTTGGGCACATATAAATTTTCCTGCATTTATGTATGTCACGTTATCGGTACCACACACCGGATCATATTCAGATGTTGTCGGGCAGTCTTGGACACATTTATTTTGAGAAGCTGCCTCCGCGGTACTGTTCCAAAAAAAAACACTGTGTTAGATATTGCTCACAAATGTTTAATCTTATATTTTACATATTATTGTTAATTTGTAACCTATTAATATTAATATGCAACTTAATGCGATTATTAATTAAGAATTAATGATGATATCGATTTACCTGTAATCAAGGACAGCTTGGCCGGGCGATGTTGTCTGTGGCACAATCACCGGTTTTCCCAAAATGGCTGCTGTGTCATTATCATTATAGTTTGGAATATTTCCTTGGTTGTTGGGTAATTGAGGCTGATTTTGAAAAAGATTATTAAAACCTGGATTATCTGATGGACCTGGAAGAACGTTTCCTGATGCTCCAGGATTCACTATACCTTGATTGGGATACTGAATCGCTGATAGATCTACATTTACACCACTCTGGTAATTCGTTGGAAACTGTATATTATTGGTATCAGGATTGTTATTCGATGGATAATTTGGAACATTTCCAAGTTGTCCTTGAACTGGTCCAAAATTCTGATTTTGAGAACTGGTTTGTGGGTAATATTGGTTGGGCTGATATTGATTTGGTATATTCGTATTTGGGTTGCCATTGCCTTGAAAATTTCCCTGAGGAGGATATTGGTTGTCTTGTGAAGGGTACTGGAACGACTGCCCAGGACCGCCCTGATTTGTTGGTACCCCTCCATTTTGATATGGTCTACTTATGTCGTCTGGATATTGGTTGTCTTGTGAAGGGTACTGGATCAACTGTCCAGGACCACCTTGATTTGTTGGCATTCCTCCATTGTGATATGGTCCACTTATGTCGTCTGGATACATTATAGACCCATCGTTTGGTCTATTGGGATATGATGGTCGTTGATAATTCGGGTATTGAGTATTGCTGTCTCCCTGATACGGGTAAGCGTCTTGGTTTGGGTATCCTCCCTGAACCGGCCTGTTCTGAATATTTTGATTAGGATATTGCGGTATTTGATAGTTCGGGCTCGGATTCATGCTGTCACCCTGATACGGATAGCCTTGCTGATTTAGATAACCTTGCTGGTTAGGGTAACCTTGAGGTATATTTTGAATATTGCCTTGATTTGGGTAACTCAAACCAGACCCCTGTTGAGGCTGTTGCACGTTGTTATTCTGAAAAGAAGATATGTATGTACATAGGTCATATTTTTGTGATATTATTATTACAACATAGGTTATTAATTTAAATTGAGAACCTACTAGTTTTTTTTTATTCATAATCAAACGAAATCATTTAACACAACACCATCAAAAAAACAAACCTTCTCAAAAAAAAAAATAACTTATTATAACATTGCATTAATGTGCGCTACGCTATAAAACTAGTGTTAGGGTAATTAATTGAATACTTCAGTAAAGTTAAAGTTTACCTGATTTCCGTAAGGGAAAAAGGAATTCGTTGGATAATTACTTGTCGGATTTCCGAATCTTTCCGAGCCAAAGTTTGGGATTCCCATGGCGCCGAGATCGGAATATCTCGGCTGTAGCGAACTTGGGGAGCTGCCTTGATTACTACTTGTGTTGGTAACTTCTTGTGCTCCAATTAATTTGATAAATACTAAAAGAAATAATGTCAATATTAATTTCATTATCATACAAATAATAAATTATTTCTAAGACAGCAATTAAATAACACTTTATTGATATAAACTTACTTAGGACAAAGTAACATTGTAAATTCCTTCTTTTATCAAACATTTTATGCTATTTATTTTATAAGAACGTCTTAATTAATAAATAAAATTGCCACTAATTCAATTATTCGCGGGGACAACTTGTATCTAACTTGTACACTGTGTCTATAACGATGAAAGACACCAAACTAACGTATCACTCACTCGAAACAATCGTTATCAGCCGTTTGCTGTTGTTTTATAACAGGCATAGAATCTGTGCTTAACCATTGGTCATTTATTACTTTCGGTACCTACCTATAAGTTAATTGACTATGGACGGAAATTCCACATATTACGAAAATATTTCCCGGGGGTAATTACCATCCATTACAATTTTAGTCGTAGTTATATCAAGAACCAGATAAGTATTATACTCGAACTGGAGAATGCCAAGTCAAACATTTGGCTAAGATCATCAGGTGAATGTGGTACAATCTATCGCTGGCTCTAGAGGCTGCTATCCGTAGGTAGCTTAAGATATACATAGATAGTTATTACTTATCCTACTCAGTTATATTTATTTTTGGGGGTGATTATTTTAACCTTCACGAGTGGTGACAAGTAGGTAGGTAGGTATGGCGCACCCTGAGCAATTAGAAGCAGAACCGCAACCACTTTGCCGACTGGTAAATATTGTTTATCACGGGATGAACTATTCGCATATGGTCTAGAACTTGTCTTAGTTTGTGCCGATAGGGGAGAAGAAGATTCACCTTTGGATACCCTGAGGTATAGATAGCTATTTATACGACAAGTTCCTTTTTATGAAAGCTAACTCTAGGCTAGGGTATTAATGAGACCATGTCAAAGAATCAACTGGCATAAGTATAAATTATGTTTCAGGTTTTTTTTTTAAGTTAACGTATCCATATTCTCTCGATGTGTATTTCTAAGTTTCATTGATAAGTACGAGTGAATCATTTTCTTTCAAACCAATCATTCATATTTAAAGCTAAGAAAATGCGACGTTGTCATATAAAGTATTTTTATTAACAAAAATAGTCTGAATCAAATTTTTTTTTTTTATATATTTCTCGTAAGGGTGTTTTACATAAATAATCGTGTCTGTCGAAGTATTTTGAATGAAAAATAAAATAAAACACGTTTTTTTTTTAACATTCTTATGCCAGTTTTTCGTTGACATGGTCTCATTAATACCCTAGAGTTATGGGAAATAAAAGAAACACCTTGTAGAGACAAGAAATCTGTTGAGTTACCGTACCTAGTACCTAGGTACTTTCTTATCTGGAAAATATTTACCAGAACCGTACAAATTATACAATCCAATATAGAGTACCTACAAATAAATCTGGCAATGTTAATTATACATAGAAGTGCCCAACAACCGGTAAATGTACCTACCCTAATAATACCATTCATTAAAAAGCTATGTGGCATAAAGGACGAGTGCTTCCCAACTCGACCCCCGAACGTGTCGAAAAATAAAAGAGGTCGGACTAACACGGAGGCAATTACCATTCTAACGTTCTTTTATGTTGTTTTTCTATTTTCACGATAGACACGTTTTACGATATTAGATTATTAATTTTATTACAAAAATCTCAAAGGGGATTTTGTAGAAATTAAAATAGGGGAAATTTTAAAGCTTGCTTTTACCGAGCTAGATCAACAAGGCAACAACTTAAAGAAAGGGCAGCGATAGCCTTAGCAGACTGGATATGGAAGGCGGAGGGCCCAGTATTTTTGTCTGTGCCATGTAAGGAGTCAATTCCCAGTAGGTAGTAGGTAGCTAATGTAGTAGACGCACTACTTAGCGCGACTTTACAGAGACTCCTTTTGTAAATAAAATGAAAGTGTAGATCCTCACTAGGATCATTTTTCAGTAACTATACAGTTATTTTTCTTCTTGTTTGTACATACTTCAGTACGCATAGCTCAGCATGACCACTTTATGCTTTTATTATGATATTAATAAAATTACTTGCGATAGTACATACTGTCCCAAAGAGACAGACAGCGCCATCTATGAAGGCCATGCAACACGAATTGCAGCCCTGCTGCGAATGCGAGCATTATGACCAAGCATTTACTTCGGCAAATGGGAGATGTCTCTGTAACTGTCACATGCCTAGGTATGAACAGCCTTTTTGGTGTAGGTCTAGTAAGTTGGTGGCAAAAACTAAGACCATTTTATAGTAGGTACCTAATCCAGCTATTGGTCGCGGCTTTGCCCGCGTGGAGGTCAGAAATCATCCTACGGGAACATACAAAAAAGTATCCTATGTCCTAACCCAGGTCATGGTCTACCCATATTACCTACTCATGTGCCAAATTTCATCCAAATGCGTTCAGCCATTTTAGCGTAATAACAAACAAATAAACAATCTCATTTTGGCATTTATAATATACTAGCTGCGCCCCGTGGTTTCACCCGCATAAGTCTCGATCCCGTGGAAATATCGGGATAAAAAGTATACTATGTCCTAATCCAGGTCATGGTCTACCCAAATTTCATACAAATCCGTTCAGCCGTTTTAGCGTGAAAGCGTAACAAACAAACAAACTCACTTTCACATTTATAATTATTAAGTTAGGATTATACATAGTTACAGGGATATAACGGATATCCGTATCCGCATCCGCAACTGCGGAGCTTCCGAATAAATTTTGATTTCCGCAAAACATCCGCTTCCTCAACTTTTGGTAATAAGCTCCGCATCCTGATAATTTCTATGAGGATGTGATCCTACTTTGTTCGCTCAAATTGTATTTTTTTTTAAACTCGCTCCGACTAATTGGGCGTGCCGGAGTGTGACTTACGCATTCCTGGCGCATCATTGGCTGAATTCGCAGTGTCCGTGTCCTATGACAGACGATCGGCAATTTTTTTGTACGACATCCTCTACCGCATCCTCATTACGGAATTTTCAAATATTACGATTATTGGAAAATCCTCACCCGCATCCTCAAAATCTCGATATCCTCATCCGTATCCTCGTCCGTTACCTATACGACATCCGTTACAACCCTGGATAGAATTAGGATAGTCTGAGAACAAGAACGATGAATTGCACCATGTTATTGACGAACTTACGGTCTACTTACATACTTACATGATACAAGATTCCTTTTCGCGTTGGCTGGACCCAGCCATTGGGTGATGGAGTGAGTAACTATTTACACAACCTACCTCTTGTTATTTAATCAATAAGTGGACCAATGCGTGAACAATAGTGCACTATGATACAAGTGTGCTATGCTGCACACTCGGCTCCCTTACCCTTATAATAATACCGCGTCGAGTGTAATGATTTACGCGTTTCATACGACGTTTTTCAACACTCTTGCGAGGTAAAAATAAATAAAGTTTTATAAACTAATAAATACCTATGTAAAAAAATTGTGAAATATGGCCCGCGGATTCCTTTTATCGCGGTGTTTTCGCAGGTCGAAGGAGAGGCAAAAACACGAATCCATCGAACAGTCTTATAGCTATTAAAAGCATAAACACTGAATATTTTTGTATGTAGAACACACAAGAATGTTATTTTTTAAGAAAATACCTAGGTCGATCATAATATTATGATCGACCAAGCTCTACTCGGGTGAAAATAGCGAATACTCATTTAATAGTATGGGATAGTTCATACTAATTCCATGTATAGTACGTTTACATACTAATTCCGTGTATAGTACTTACATACTAATTCTGCAGCTATGATAGTACTTACTAATTCCATGCTGCCATGTCATTACTCCGACTAGTAAATAGTTATCTGTGACGCTCATTATCGCATTAATGCTTTATTAGTGAAAAGCACGCATGTTTAATACACTGCATTATGAACCGAAAAGCGGTTCAAGTGTGCGATAACAAAAAAAGTCACTACCCTAATCGACGGCTCGAACTCGTTGGTGGGCGTGACTAATATGCATGCTAATTAGTCTAATTATTCATTTATTTAGTTTTATTTTTTTAAGTTTCTTGCGCGTTCTTCTCCATAGGAACCTACGCTTCATATTACGCGCAACTAGCATCATATTTCTGACTGACCGACCCCTTGACAATTCAAGTGCCTGTAAATGGTTTAATTGAAATAAATGCTTTGAGTTTGAGGTTGATTTATTTATCTAGTTTTTATTTATTTATTTATTTAGTGAAATAGACGATGATTTATAACGAAAACGAGCGCGTAAAATTTCATGAACAGACCTTTGGGCGTATAGATACTATGAAAAAACTACTGGATGTATTTACTCAAAATAAAATTATTTGAACTAAGTATTGAATAAATGATATCCCTGTACGGTTTCTACGCCCAAAAATGAGTTAAAATTAGTGTTCAAATGTGGAAGTTTCGACGCTCATAACTTCCAAACCTAGGTATAAGTATATTTTTTAGAGCAACTCATTGAAAGAGAGAAAGAAAGAAAGAATAATATTTATTTGGACACAGGTAGTATTTTTTTTACACACACATTGGATAAAAGTTCACGTGGACTAGGTATGCTAGAATAGCTTACGATAATTTGTCTCTTAGAAAATAGAGATGGAATGATCTACTCGAAGTGCGCTGGGTAGGTATTTTCTACCGTTTGATACATTATTAACAGGATGTTTCATAATTCTAATGCATTATTTGTACCAATTTTCTTAACCTCGCGAGGATGTGGTGAAAATAGTTACGTGGAGGTTTTGGATGATATATTTGACCCTGTATTTCTATTGAATTTTAAAGGCTAGATTTGTTGGATATAATTTTATGGATTTTGTTTTTTTTAAACAAGTGATAATACAAAATGTTTTAATTTTAGCTAAGGTTTTAAAACAGTAAACTTTAGCAAAGCGCTTCGTTCTAAACATGAAAAAAACTGAAAATAAGTAATACTTCTCATAACAATTAGGATCATTTGGTATATATGTCGTGGCCAGATCTTAATAGCACCTACGGTGGCCGGGAATCGGCCTGCGATTCCCGACGCGAAATTCGCCTGTCCCTCACGCGTTCCGCCTCCTCCGTCGCGAGCATTACTGCTTCGCAAAAGGAGGTGACGGCCTCTCATGCCCTCTCGCTCCGTACCATGACCTGGACCACGGCCAGACGCAAGTGATTCCCGCCGCCGATCGCCTCCACGAAGACACGGCGATGCCTTGCCCAAGCCGGGCAGACCTCCACCGTATGCTCTACCGTGTCCTCCGGGCGATCCACGCAGTGATGACACCCGAGCGTTTCCTCCCGCCTGATACGAAACAGAAACCTCCTGAAACAACCGTGTCTGGTGAGGACCTGCGTCAGGTGGAAGGTGAGGACGCCGTGGCGCCTCTCTAGCCACTCCTCAAAGAGGGGACTTATCGCCGCAATTGTGGCGTGCCCAGCACTGGGTTGCGACAATCGTACTCTCCATGACGCCATGAGATCCCGCCGGAGCTCTATCCGCTATGCCGAGATTTCTCGCCGCAGCACGACTCCCACGTAGAGCCTCCGGCAGGAGGCTTTTGGACCCCCAGATTGGGTAGGAGCCGCTTCAAGGCAGCCCCAGCCCGCTCCAGTCTGGGAGCCAAACGTCGGAAGTGCTCCACGAAGTTCCACTGGCTGTCGAGGACGAGTCCTAAGTACTTCATCGTCGACTCGACGCCGATGTGAACCCCTCCTACCGTTATTTGGGAACCCGACGGTGGCGCGTTCCGAGGACCACTAAAACACATGGCCTCGCGACTTGTGCAGGGCCACCTCGAGTCCCAATTGCCGGATTCTGTCAACAATTGTAGTATCATATCCTAAGTGTATGTTTGTATACTGGAAAGGAACATCCATTTTTTTTTAACAAAAACGATAAATGTAACAAAAATTGGTTTTATTGAAAAATTGCTTTTACAATAAAAAAAAAGGTGAAGCACAGTTTTTTTTTTCTTTTAAGGTGTATTGCGTCCACGTGCCCTTATTACAATTTCTAATCGGCTCCGCATAGATCTGATTAGGGTTATTAAACGTTCCTGCGGACTATTGTTCCATACTTGTGAAATCGCTGTTCTTAGTGCTGCCACTGTTGTGAGCACAGGATTTCTCGCATACACTCTCATACGTCGTGCAATCGTGCATAGCCAGAAAATACCTACCAAAGTTTGCCATACCAAGCCATAAAAATCTGTTTTAAAGTAGCCACCTATCATTGATTAAATACCTACCGAAGTTAACTTTTAACTTTGGTATTTTCTAGTAAGACGTACAAAAATTAGTGCTTACTAAATTTCGTTTATGGAGGCATATTTCCCTGTAGACAATGCTGTGTTCCGTGCGTGAGCCACGCGCCGCGCCGCAACTACTTTGATACGCGAACGCCGCAGTGTCTGTGTTGTAAGGGAGTAACGATAATCCCGACGTTTTTAACTTTGTCTTTTTGTAAAACTAATGACGTTTTTTTTTTTATTGGATTCTATAGAATGGTAGTAGACCATGGTCTGAACAACGTTTGTTCTAGCAAAACTGTGATTCCAGTGATGCCAGATTAGGGGGAAACCCCACAAATTTGGGGGTTTTTTATAGTCATGGGGGGACAATATTTTTGGGGGGATATTTGGAGTGAAAAAACTAGGTGTGGAGGGAATTGGGGTATTTTTATTAACATAACTGTAGTCTGGGCAAAGCCGCGGCAAGCAGTGATGATTAAAAACTATATTATCTGAATGCATCGATCACTAATAGATCGATGTGTGAACGCGATCAAACCACAACTAATCTATGAAACAAATTACGTGTGCACACACACGAAAACAAAATGCTTGCGAGAAGGATGTATTCATTTTAAACCCAGTTCAAAGATGCTAAACAGATTTATTTTAGAAAAAGAGGCTGATTCAGTAATGGAAGCTATTGCTGAAATAATATAAAATTGTATCCTTCGTTAATCCTAAGGAAAGAAAATAAAATAATAAATTATTTTGTATAAAAATAATATTATTAATAAATAATTGATTAATTATTATTTTTTTGTCAGTTGTGGGGTTTTTTTTTTTCTAAACCTGAATTATGGGGGGATTTCGAGGAAGGTTTGGGGAGATCACGAGATGGTCATCTGGCAACACTGTGTGATTCAAATGTCACCGTGTATATTAATATAGTCGCCCCGCTGTCGGAAGACATTCGACGCTCGGCACCGGTCGCGCACGGACGTGCGCTACAGTGTGTTCGAGAGTTCCTGATTGTGGTTCCTGATATCGTCGTGCAGTGCGACGAGTTAAGTAGTCGAATAGACTACCGACCGCTATTAATTGTTTGTCTTTTTCAAGACACAATTAATAAAGTATTTCCAAAACAGTTTATCGTCATAATAAACGTACACCATCGCGTTGTTTGGCCCCTTCTGGGTAAAACCACAGTTTCGTGGTCCTCGGTGGATACCTTACGGTGCCAACGAAGCCGAGGGTGTGTTGACCCAATAACACCCGCCGAACCCCTTCAGGGTAAGGCAGTCAATTGGACGGGTCCCAGTGTTCGGCCTTGGGGGGTCTCCTAGTCGGCATTGGTGACTGTTTTCCTTTAACAGCCACACACCTAGTGTCGGTTGGGTGTGTCTACACCCTTCGCACTAGACTGGTTAGGACCCCGTTGCACAATAAGATAGGCAACGGGCCAAAGCCAGCTTAGGGCTCACCATTAGGCACACAACCTCCATGTCTACACCCGACAGGGAGGGTTTACACATCCCCGGTTAAAGGTCCTCGACTTTTTTCAATGCATGCTAGATGAGGAACCCCGGCTACAAGCCAAATGGGGCACTCGGTTTGCTGCATTACAGCGAGCCCTCCTAGCTCCCCCAGACACTAGCGTCGCCGATTTCAGCGACGCTCTCAAATCGTCCCTCCCAGCAGTAGAGCTGGAAAGCCCGCTTAGCCCGACAGAGTCTATGGACACTGACGAGCCCACTACCTCCGCTATAAAGCGCCCCACGTCCCCATACTTACACTTCGACCAAGAGGCAAAGTTCTCTTCGTCCTCTACGGATTCGTCCCCGTCCAAGGAAAAGGGAAAAAGAGGAAGAATAGAAAACAGAGCTCCACCCAGGCCAATAAGGTCATCGCGGTGGACGACTGTGAGTCACCTCTACCGTCCCTACTTTCACTTACCCCACCCGCTCGAGATCGTGGCCCCGGAGTCGGTCCCCACACTCTCCATGCTCTCCGCATGTTCCACCGGAGCCGGTGTATCGGGTCGGGATACCGACACGGACCGATCCCGCCCACCGCGCTTTGGCAAACGAGCAGAGGCTCCACTCGCTGCTGCACGACCTCGCCCGCTCCTGCCCGTTGGCACTTTAGCGGCCGGCAGGTTTTCCTCACTATGTGATCGGGGCCAGCGCTTCCTTCCTCCTTTGGAGGGCCGCTCGGCCATCCCTTCTTCAGGCCGCGAGCGCTCCGAGTCAATGCCCGAAACGCTCGCAACACAATTCCTCTCAGACGCGGTGTCGGGATCCGACACCGCACCCACACCCATACGCTCGACCAACACGATCGGCATCTTCTCTTTCTTTTCGTTTTTGGTTGTTTTTTGTTTCATTTCCATACTTAATCCCACGAGTATGGGGGATCTAAAAAGTCCACCTAGGGTTACCCCCTGTCCCTAGGTAAGTGTACATTTATAACCCAACCAGGGGGTCCACTAATCCCTGGCTGGAGGTGCGCTCGCAACTGATGCGCCACCTACAACTAAAAAGCTGCAGATGACACTACTCCTCAGCCATTCGTACCCTCGCCGCGCACCAAAACTTGGTATTAGAGGATTTTTTTATAGAGGTTATCTTCCTCGCGATCCGGGCGATCAAGCCAAGATCCTCGTCCCGTTCCGAGTCATAAAACATGACCATGATCTCATTACGGATTACGATTTCGACGGTTGCAGTCGGGAGATTCAGATCCCCCGCTGCCAGCTCGTTGGCAGGGTGAGTGCACAACGAGCGCCGCCCATGTTTCTCCACCATGTCCTCTGTTTGAAACAGACAGACATGTGGAGAAACGTCCTACGCCCACTCAACCCACCCTCTGTAAGCAGAGGGAAATTCGCCACAGTCAATACCCTCCCCGACATGGAGAGACTATTGACCGTACCCAGGATGCACCGGCCAGACGACTGCCCTTTCCCCCGAACGTATTCGAAAGGAACGAGCAGCACTCAGGCACACGAGGAGGTTTTCTGCACGCACCCCGGCCGTTCGTGCCTACAGCAACTTTCCCTGCACCGCTAACAAAGTCCATATGGGCTATTTGCAGAATTCTGTAAAGACACGGAGCATTACAGGAGCTGCGTGACGCGGGCTGGGACAAGACGCTCAGCGAACTAGAGCCTACCCACCTGGCATTCTGGGACCTTCAGAGGAAACTCAAGTCCCAGCAAAGCGCCTCTATGCCCCCCCTGACTCGTCCCGACAAGACCATCGCTTTCGAGGACACTGAAAAAGCTGAATGCCTAGCAGACAGTCTCGAGGCCCAATGCTCCCCCAGCTCCCAACCAGTAGACCAAACTCACCTCTTGGAGGTCGACGCTGAGGTCGAACGTCACTCCAGACGAAGTGCATGACATCATCAAAGGTCTGAAAACCCGCAAAGCCCCCGGCTCTGATGGAATCACAAATAGGGTGATCCAGCTATTCCCTGCCCCTCTGATAATGCTATTGGCCACCATCTTCAATGGTGCCCTAAGCAATAACATCTTTCCACAAGCGTGGAAAGAGGCCACGGTCATCGGCGTCCCAAAGCCCGGCAAGCCAAAGACCGAACCGTCGAGTTACCGCCCCATAAGTCTGCTCAAGGTACTCGGCAAAGTTTATGAGAGGCTTATTTATAAGCGTCTCAGAGACTATGCCGAAACCAAGGGCCTCATTCCCAACGAACAGTTTGGGTTCAGAACCCAGCACTCTAGCGTGCACCAGGCCAACCGGATTATCGAACACATAAGCGGTGGCTTCCAACGCGGTTTGATAACCGGTCCAGTATTCTTCGACATAGCGAAAGCGTTCGACAAAGTCTGGCACAACGGCTTATTATATAAGCTCTACAAACTCGGTGTGCCAGATCGTCTCGTGCTCATCTTACGGGACTTTTTGTCAAACCGCACTTTCCGCTATCGCATCGAAGGAGCGATATCCTCCCCCTGTCCTATCCGCGCAGGAGTCCCTCAGGGCTCTGTGCTCTCCCCTTGATCTTTACGCTATTCACCAGCGATATCCCAAAGAGTAGAAAGGCGCAGTTGGCTCTGTTCGCAGACGATACGGCCATCTACTACAAGGGTTCCGGCTCTGACTCGATAGCCCGCACTCTCCAAACCTCAGTCGACAAGCTCGGCGCCTGGTTTAGAAAGTAGAGGATCGAAGTTAACCCAGATAAAAGCCAAGCGGTTGTCTTTTCGAAACCGAAAAAGCGATGGAAACCCCCCCTCCCCCGACCAATCATCATGTTCGGCAAGCCTATCCCCTGGGAGAAGCGAGCCAAATACTTAGGTGTTGTCCTCGACCAGCATCTCTCCTTTAGCGAACAATAAAGCAGGCTCGCTCGCGAGCCGCTTTCGCGCTAGGTAGACTCCACTACATCCTGAATACACGTAGCAAATTGTCACTAAAGTGCAAATTGCGTACGTACACGGCGTGCATTCGTCCAATCATGACCTATGCGGGAGCCGTCTTTGCACATGCAAAGCCTCACCACATCCATAGGATGCAAACGCTCCAAAATAGATTCCTTCGCAAAATCACCGGTGCCCCCTGGTACGTTAGGAACGAGATCCTCCATCTCGACCTAAAGATCCCCACAATCCACCAATTCTTAAAACGCAATTCCAAGCGTTTCTTTGAGTCCGCTGCCAAACATCGCAACCCTCTGGTTGTCGAGGCCACCAATTATGTCCCCAGCAGAATCAGTCAGATCCGCCGCCCTAGGCAAATCCTCACCGACCCTGATGACCAGGAGAGCAATAGGGCCACAAGTACAGTGCTCAAGCACAGACACCGACCCGCATTCCGACCTCGCCGCCGAGGCCCTCCGCGATCGCGACCCTCCCGAGTAAATAATACTCCACCCCGGCCCTTGCTCGACGATGCGCTAGCCCGCGTCGATGCTGAGCCTGTAGCATTAAATTCCCTAATTAATAATCATGAAACATCCTTGATCCAGCCTATCCCATATTGCTGTCCTCCCCCCAGCGACGCCCTAAGCCGAGGTTCATACCCCACAGGGGGTGCCCTTAGCGGGCGCTTGCCTAGTTTTAGTTAGAATAGTTTTCGCCCCTGGCTGGAGGCTTTGAGTTTAGTAGCTTAAGGCTGCCGCAGGAAAGCCCGGTTAATAAAAAGCCCCGCTGTCGTTCCGACGGACCGCTAATTTTGTAGTTTACGAAGCATGCTCAACAAAGAAAGAAAAAACAACTAAGCCGACCATTGATATATATTATTAAAAGCCGACCTTGTTTTTTAATCATTACCGTCCTCTTGAACTCTTCATATTTTCAATGTTTTGGTATGTAATGTGTAGCCGTGAGTATGTACGGGAAGTACAGACGGCAGCACATCAACCTACTGGAAAAGATAATAAAAAAAATACTTTAGCAAACTAAAATAAGACTAAAACAAATCAATGAATAGACAGAAATGCTATCTAAACAGTAGACAGAGAATGCATCTAAACGAATTTTATTGTGACGATTGTGTGCATAATATTATCTGTGGTTGTAGACGCGAGAAAATTCCACCGACCCCGGTCAACGACCAAGTGTCAATTTATTTGTTGCGGTCTTAGCAGTGCGATAGTCTTCATTCTAATAAAAAGTGAGGAATTATTCGTTATTTTACAAGTTGCAGCGTTATTTTCTACTTCTATTCTACGCAGTTGAAATTCTAATCGATATTTGACAAATCGTGACGTTACATTTCTGTTGTGTTAATTATTCATTTTGCCGGCAGCTCTAGCAGTGATAATCAAGAAAAATGAGTTGTCCATTCAACGAGGAGCAACTGCATCAGTTGAAAGCATTCGTCGAGTTTTGCAAAGAAGAACCGCAGATAATACATCACCCAAAACTAGCCTTCTTCAAAGAATATCTGTCTGCTCTGGGGGTTACTATTCCTGGCCCAATACCGAGTGCAAAAAACTTTACACCATCGGGCGATACGTAAGAAATGGCTTACTTTAATTCTATCTGTAGACTCCACTTCTTTTACCCATTTACAGACTGACGAAAAAAAGCTTAACAACTATTATAGTACTATTTATCTTCCATGGAAACTGGAGTAAGCTATATTATCAAAAGCATCAAGCCTTGACAAATACAAAAGAGGTTTGGTTATAAATGATACATAGAATACAACATATAATTACACATACTGTTAAAAACTAGGTAGCACAAGGGATGGCCTTATTGAAAAAATATGCTAATCTTTTACATAAATGTAACAGTGTATGTTGATGCTTACTCATTTGTCATAGTCCCTCTGTTGTAACAGTAGCTGGAGAGTACATAGCTGTTCTTATAAATGATTGAAGTTTCAGCAATACATCAAACAGTAATGCTGACGATACTGCTCCAACATCATCAGGGGAGGAAACTACTGAAGATTCAGATGTAGAGCTGAATATGGATGGTAATTTTTGTGACACATAATTTATAAGTTTTTGGAACATTTGCTAACCAGTTAGTTCTATTTGGATGTCATATTTCTTGTTGATAACCATTCTTAAGGCGAAAGTGTCAGGGTAACCCACAAGTAGCTCGCCGTCCGATAAGGACCAGGCCCGTGTCGACGGCGCGTTGTGTTCCACACGCGCCTCAAAGAGTCGTCAGCAAGTGAAGGGGTCCGATAGGATCGATGCCTGCCGTGGTTGCGGGAAAGTCCGAAAGGGATACAGTGGCCCCTGGCAACGGAAGGAACACGGGTGGGTTTTAGTCAGTAAGAGTCTGACACACCCTCCACCCAGAGCGGGAGAAGTTATTTGATAAACAAAAAAAAAAAAAAAAAAGGGTAACCCACAAAATTGAAATTTTCTTAGGTTTTTTTACAATTTGCAGGTCAGTATCAGGTTGTATGCTATATTTATTTATAGAATTATAATCATAAAAATCATCAATACAACTCTCTTAAGTTCATGTAACCCTATTCAGTGACTATTCCATGAAATCATGACATTTGAGGATTATTCAAACTTAAGAAGTTATATTGTTGACTAATGATTATAATTATGCCTCTCTGTAAGCCATACATATTTATTACAGTTGAGAATCATATTTTAATCAACATACAACCTGACACTGACCTGCAAATTGCAAAAATCGTAAGAAAATTTGAATTTAGCGGGCAACCTTAATACATCCCTCATATAAAAAGTTAGTATGTTGGGAAAACAAAATAGTGCAATACTGGAAAGCGACTAACACTTTGGAAAAAAAATGATGTACAGCACATAAACTATTTCAAATTGTTTTCTGAGTATTCAGGTTACTGGAAGATTCCGATTGTTACTTAATATTATTATCATTTTACAACTACTTTTAAATACATAATAAATGCATAGGTATAAGAAGTTGTAACAAAACAGAATTATCAGAATGCTATGTTACATAAACATTTGTATTGGGACAAGATAAATGAGTTATTTATAAAATAAAACAGAGAATAATAAAAATTATTTTGGAGATCATCATAACACATACTGCAAATGATTTATATTTGAGGAAGAAATTTTGATAAGTTTTTTTTATGGAAACATTATAAATAAATGCTTTGAAGTTAACAGCAGACATTGAGAATCCAACAAAAGGATTCTTCACAAAGAAGAATTGTCATTAAAACTATTGAAAGCCAAATCCATTTCAATCAATACTCCACAAAGGATGTAGAATTTACAATGTTCCCAAATAATTCATATTATATGCTAGACAACTACAGATAACTTCAAACTTTAGCTAGGTATTATACTCCTGACTTCTATTTTTACTTCTCAATAGACAATAATAGTCAATAGCTTGCATCCCATCGCCTGTTTTTAATAATTTTGGGTCCAGAATAACCTAGCCCTTTTTTCATTTTGCATACAGGTGTTATAGATGCAGACAAAGTGGACGATTCTCAGATCATGGGTGATCAGATGAAAGAAGTGACCGATGAGGAACGTGACCAGTCTGATGAGAAGAGGTCCGAGGCTATGAAGGCTTTCTCCGAGCAGCAGTATGATGAAGCCATCAAACTGTACAATGAAGCCATACAACTCAATCCTCAGAGTGCCTTACTTTTTGCTAAACGGGGACAGGTATGTATTATTGACTCTTTTTTTATATATAATTATGTTAATTCACTAAATATAATAGTGTACATTTGATGATTCTCAGATGTCTATGATTGAAGGATGTCATGATTAGTCATTCTTTATTCACTTAAAATTTCCAAATGTGTATTTTCGGTGTTTATTTATGCTTTATTTTATCAATATGCCATTTTCAATTTCATTTCTGTTATTTATATATCAATTCAATTCATTTATTCAATAACAGTTTTTACATCATGTCTGAATTTCTATAACTAAATACAAGAGAAACATCATGCATGCAATCTATATTTAAATCATTACAATTATCCAAATTACATTAAAATCAGAATAGTATATATTTTTTATTTAATATAAAACATAATTGTCATTAGTCAACTATATTATGTTGTTTATCTCATATATTGTGTATATATGGTTTTCACAGATATATCTGAAACAGAACAAACCAAATGCTTGCATCAAGGATTGCACGCAAGCTCTAGAACTCAACTGTGACAGTGCAGCTGCATATAAATTCCGTGGAAGAGCTTACAGGTGAGTTTTGTCTGAAAATAAACAATTATAGGAAACTAGCTGCGCCCTGCGGTTTCACCCGCATAAGTCTTGATCCCGTGGGAAAATGGAGATAAAAATTATCCCATGTCCTAATTCAGGTTATGTTCTACTCGTGTGCCAAATTTCATCCAAATCCGTTCAGCCGTCTTAGCGTAACAAACAACCAAACTCACTTTCGCATTTATAATATTAGTTAGGATGATAACAAATAAGTGGGCAAGCTGTTCTACTACTAAAGCAACACAGTTTTCTGTTTAATTTGTACCTATAGTATAATAACGTTGTTGGCAGATTTACGATAGCAGAAACATTTTAATTGAAATAATATACCTTTTTGTGTAAAAAATAGCACAAGACAATGCTAATAGCTTTTTCATCAGACCAAAATATTTGTAGAAAACTTAACCGCTGAGAACTGTTTATGGACAATCATACTCATAATATCATAAAGAAACATATTAATTGAGTAGTTTTTCTAGTTTTCTAATAAACATATCATTAATTATTTTAGTTAGTCATGGATTACTCATTTTGTGCATATCATCTTGCCTTTTTCCAAATTAATAAAATTATCTTGTAGTCAGCACAATTACTTGTTATGTCTTGCTCTCCATCTGTTTTAAAAAGTCTGTCAGTCACCCTTGCATTTACTGTGTGAATCATTATGCAATTTCGTTATCATTATCTTTTTGTTTTGTAATCTGTTTAACAGGTTACTGGGAAAATTTGAAGAGGCATCTCATGACCTCTGTGAATCTCTTAAAATTGACTATGATGATCAAACCAATGAATGGCTCAGCGAGGTCAAACCTAATGCTGAGAAACTGCGTCAACACAAGCTCAGTTCTCAACGCAAGAAGGAAGAAAGAGAGGTAGTATAATAAATAAATAAAAAATGCTTTTAATCTGTCAATTTTAACTTTCACCCAAGGGTCCATAGTGTTACATGCGTGGCTATCTGTATCTAGGAACTTATTTTGTTTTATAGTCGATGTACTTTGTAAGTAATACAACACAATGAGCCATAAAAATATGATGATTCAACCTTTATGATAAATATGCCACCAAAAATATTTCAGCATAGCGACAAGTTGCGCAGAGCTCGCAAGGCTCAGGAGGCTAGGGCTCGCGCGGCGCGTGAACAGGCCGAGGCGAACGCCCGCGCGCCGCCCACCGTGCCACCCGGCTTCCAAGCCGGAGCCGGTGGCTTTCCCGGAGCCGGCGGCTTTCCCGGAGCCGGCGGCTTCCCTGCCGGCGGCGGTGGCTTCCCTGCCGGACTCAACCCGCAGGACTTCAGTAACCTGCTGTTTGACCAGGAAATCATGTCGGCATTCCAGGTATGTATTTAGATATTTTATTACTATCTTTTTCCCGCGGCTTGGCTCGCGTGGAGGCCGAAAATTATCATACATACATATTATGATATATTATTGTTAAGTTTCGCCAAAATCCATTCAGTAGTTTTGCATAAAAGAGTAAAAAATATCAATACATCCTTCCATCGTCACAAACTTTATAATAGTCGCGTTTATAATAGTAGTAGGATTATATTCTTTTGTTTTTAATCAACATTTCGAGTAACGTGCGACTAACTTAAAATTATGATTTGAAGAAATCTTTTTTTTTGTTGTCTTTCTATTAGATACTGATAATGACGTCAACCCGACGTGAAAACACATATTACCAGATAAATCACTCCATACAAAATTTTCAATACCTACTGCTATAATAGCCTGCCTACACCTTCGAGTCGCTAGACGCTGCGAACGAAACCTAACCTTTTTTTTTATTTTTATTTGGGTGGGGAATTGTCAAATAACTTCTCCCGCTCTGGGTGGAGACCCAGAGCGGGAGAAGTTATTTGATAATTGAAACAGGAGGGCGTGTCAGACTCCTACTGACTAAAACCCACCCGTGTTTCTTCAGTTGCCTGTATGTTGCCAGGGGCCACGGTATCCCTTTCGGACTTCGGACAACCCCGGCAGGCATCGGTCCTATCGGACCCCTTCACTTGCTGACATCTCTTTGAGGCGCGCGTGGAACACAACGCGCCGTCGACCCGGGCCTGGTCCTTATCGGACGGCGAGCTACCCATTGATCACCGTCCGAAAGCCTGCGCCTACGGTGGCCGGGAATCGGCCTGCGATTCCCGGCGCCCAGGGCGTCTCCTGCGGCGGCTAGGGGCATGAGGGCGCGAAATTTGCCTCTCCATCACGCGTTCTGCCTCCTTCTTCGCGAGCATTACTGCTTCGCAGAAGGAGGTGACGGTCTCCCATGCCCTCTCGCTCCGTACCATGGCCTGGACCAGGGCCGGACGCAAAAGATCCCCGCCACCGATCTCCTCCACGAGGACACGGCGATGCTCTGCCCAAGCCGGGCAGACCTCCACCGTATGCTCAACCGTGTCCTCCGGGCGTTTCCTCCCGCCTGATACGAAATAGGAACCTCCCGAAACAACCGTGTCCGGTGAGGACTTGCGTCAGGCGGAAGGTGAGGACGCGGCAGCGGAGTTACGCCCCAGCTTTTCGCCTCCTCGCGCCACTCCCAAATGTGCGCCTCCAGATTCCATGGTGGTAATCCGGCAAGGAGGCTCGCCGCCTCACCGGATACCGTGTGGTATCCCCGGATCAGCCGGGTGGACATGACCCTCTGGGACGCGTTCAACCGGCGGGCTGGCCGCCGCCTTAATGAACGCGCCCACACCAGTGCCCCGTAAAGGGCCATGGACCGCACGACCCCCGCGTAGAGCCCGCTTCAAAGCAGCCCCGGCCCGCTCCAGTCTGGGAGCCAAACGTTGGAAATGCTCCACGAAGTTCCACCGGCTGTCGAGGACGAGTCCTAGGTACTTCATCGTCGACTCGACGCCGATGTGAACTCCTACCGTTATTTGGGAACCCGACGGTGCCGCGTTCCGAGGACCATGAAAACACATGGCCTCGGATTTGTGCAGGGCCACCTCGAGTCCCAATTGCCGGATTCTGTTCACGATTGTCGCAACCCCGTGTGTCGCTAATTCGGCCGCCGCCTGGTGCGACCTCCCCTGCGCCAGGACCAACGTGTCGTCAGCGTAACAAACGACGCTGACGCCACTGGGGAGGTCGGCATGCAGCACCCAGTCGTATCCGATGTCCCACAGATGTGGCCCCAGGACCGATCCCTGTGGGACACCGCATGAAATCTCTCGCCGGTCCATTGTCCCTGGTGACCGGGGTAGATAACGGCCCTGTCCGTCAAATAGGCCTCGACCACACGACAGAGTTAAGTCGGCATCCGGTGATACCGGAGTGCCTCCCTGATGCAATTCCAGGGCATGGTATTGAAGGCATTGGCGATGTCTAGAGACGACCCCACCCCGGGCCACAGCATCCCCCGTCGTGAGGGCTCGCACGCTCGGACGCCATGTCCACCGTAGAGCGCCCCCTGCGGAAACCATTCTGGCTCTCCGCTAAATCCGGCCCCACCCGCACCAGCCGCCCGACGAGGCGGTCTGTAATGACTTTCAAAGAGCTTGCCTACCTCGTCGAGCAGCACGATGAGCCGATAAGCGGACGGAGAGTCCGCAAGGCGCCCCGGTTTCTTGATGAGAACCAGTTTCCCCGTTTTCCAACGAAGTGGGAACCGGCCCCTCTCCAAACATGCGCTTAGGAGCCCCCTTAGTCGAGAGCCTCCAACGCCAGGACCCAGGCATTACCAGGTAAGCCGTCGGGTCCCGGGGCGGTATTTTTGGCATCTAGCCTACGTACCGCCACTCTCATCTCTACCTCGGTTACCTCCGGAGCATTGTCATAGTCATCGGCGGTGTGCTCCGCATCAGGCACCGCAGTAGGCGGAAAATATACCGAACCTTACAAGCGTAAAGTGAGTTTTGCTTTGTAGCTGCGCGCCGCCGCGTGGTTAATTATTGCCAGGGGCGGCAGTCTCAACACACATAGCGATCGCTATACGACCGAATTCAGTCGCAGTCTTAAGCGCGTCTGTGGACGCCATTACGACTTTGCGACCGAATTCAGTCACGAAACGGATTTCGAGACAACCGCACAGTGAACCTGTTTTGTGTGACCAGTTTTGAATAATGGTGGACTTGGAACCCAAGGTCAATATTTCGCGATGAAAAAATTCATGCGGACAATTAAGTGAACGCTTATCCACGTTTGTTCTAGCGGTTTTTAAGATTTATTTTGCTTCTGCGAAAAAAAAATTAAAATAAAAAATGTATGGAGCAAAACTGAAATATATTTTTTTCTCGAAATATTCAAAAGTATTAGCAATGAAACCTTTTGTAAATTATTGTATTACATTTATTTGTTAATTTCACAAACAAATCTTTTGCATGCACTCGCAGCTTTGGTGTTTATAAGCAGTTTAACTTAAAATATTTAATATTAAAAATATATATATTAAAACACTACTTTTTTGGTCTGTTAAGTGATTTCGGGAAAGTATAATACTAAGATAAAATTGTCTATATCAACACAGACATCGAATTACAAAATAACATAATTATTTAAAATTGTTTATTGCATAATTCTTATAGTACAATATAATAATCGAAGGTGGTTTACATTTTGAATTAAATTTAATACATTTAAAAAATAATAATATTGGAAGTGTTTTATAAAACCAGCATCAGTCTTCGTTATTTGAGTTTTCGTATTCCCGAAAAAATCTTCTGGCCGTGTTTGCCCGTGTTTGTATATCTTTGTCCATCATTTATAGTTCTAAAGCCCTGCTTCACAACATCAATCAAAACTCCCATCTGTTGTTTGAACTCCGATTGCACCATGTATTTCCGAAAATTCTTAAGGTTCTTGTTTCACCTCGTGCACTTCACATTTCGAAATCTAAATTATACGAAATGTGTAAAAGACACTCCATGCTTGGTTTTGCAAGACACATATTACAAGTAGCTGCAGATGGAGTATTTGTAATTATTGTAGTCACTTTCCCATCAATCATTATCTTGGGTAGCTCATGAGTAACTTAACGTAACTTGAAATTGTCAAATTTCGTATTTCTTCCTTCATTGCCGCTTGTTCTTGCTTAACAGTCGTTTCCTTCACAAACTGAAATTTAATAGGTCTGCAATAAAATGTTGAAGATGGCTTTGTATTATTCCAAATAACAACATTTCCGGCCTCTAGCTTCAGAGGAACGAGGCTAGTCATGAACACACGAGGAGTCGTCGAATTCTGCCATTCCACTTCTTTGCTTGTAGTTGCTCTGTGCTGATGAACCATCGAATCCCCATTTGCTGGTTACCTTCAAGTTTCCACTGGAAATATTTAAATCATCACCAACGACTTGCAGAATCCTTCGAGTTGTGACATCTAAAATCTGTTTGTAGTTTCACCTTCATTCCATCTTCTGATATTATAATATCTCTGGCATCTGGATAACACCTTTTCTTAACTTCTAACAACTTATGGTCAGACGAAAGCTTCAACTGTTGTGACAATGCAGACCTTAAAGTGAGGTACTTCCACTTTGACAGATCCGATGAAGTAGTAAGGGCCAAAACTTGATATTCCTGCATAGTCTCCTTCTTTACGTTCATAAATAAAAATGATTTGACATCTTCAACCTTTTCAGATTTCTTCATAAGATGATCGATGATGCGAGCAAGAACTTCTTTCCCATTAGATTTAAGCTTTGTGACAAAAGCAAAAAAAGTCAGTTCCTCTTCCGGATAGTCGAGTAATGAGCAGAAGAAAAGGCGTTCGGGTCGCCTTTTCTTCTGCTTGTTTCCCAAGTCTTCAAATGGCTTCCTTGATACGATGTCTGTAGAAGTGCCCATGTCACTAGTCGCCTTCGAAGTAGATGCAAAGGGTAGAACAGCTGCTTCTTCTTCTGTGGAACGATGATCCAAATTTTCGGTCTCTTCAAAAATTTCTGAGAGATTCATAGATTCACATTCAGGCCACTTAACTCTTGTTTCTAACCAGTTCATATGCTTTTTGTTTTTTTGCACCCTGTGTACTTCGGTCCATCGACGATTTAAGTTCACAGTATCTTGCAAAATTAAATATTTTTTCAGAATCTTCTTGCAAAATTTCAAGCAAAATGCAGTCCAAAATTGCTTGATGCAGTTGTTTGTAGTCCTTGAGGTCCCCTTTTCGTAGAAACACGTAAATGTCCTGGTAAGTACCAAATCCAGCCATGATTAAGTAGGTAGTTTTCTTCACGTTAAAATTTCCAGGTATGTTGACTCTTCAAGGGTTGAATGTCTAATGGCACGCTCCAGCAGGAGCTCCGTCTGTTTAATTTGATTCATAAGCGCGCAACTAGCAAGGGTCTTAACGAGAAAAAGAGAATGAAAGAGACAGCAATAGTAGAAAATGAATGAGATAGCAATATAATTATGCGTCATTCGGTCACTAACTGCGCTTTGAGCTGCACTTTCAGCGCTAACCACTAAGAAGTAAAATATAAAATTCAATTGTATCTATTTTTCAAAATAATTCAAAGTTAAGAAATAATGAATTTGAATGTTTATAATATTGAAAATATATATTATGTGACTATAAATGAATAAAAACCTTTAAATTGTCACAAATAGTTGGAATAAAAACGTTGAAAGTTCCGATGCTTATATCGGCCAAGGCTTGCTGCCTTGGCTTGTGTATCCGAAAAAAATCTTTGTGGAATTATCCACTAAGTGTAATGCAATAACATACAAAAGGTTCCATTTCTAACACTTATGAACATTTCGAGAAAAAAAAAACAGTTTTGCAGCATACATTTCTTATTTCAATTTTTTTTTTTTTCGCGAAAAAAAAACAATTTCTTAAAAACCGCTAGAACAAACGTTGACGAGCGTTATCGCACTTATCTGTCCGCATGAATTTTTTCAGCGCAAATTTTTGACCTTGGGTTACAAGTCCACCATATTCCAAATCCGGACCACTGTGTGCCGCCCCAGGGCTGCCTCTTTCGATAAAGCTGACAGTATTTGTAGTACACTTTATGAAATAAAATAAAATGCTTTTTAATGTTTTAACATCTTTAATTGTTAAACAATTACAGTTGACAAATGGAGGTCTATTCTTATCTCAGACGCATAATAGAAACACAGATTACGTGGTAGAGTAATTACGTACAGACGTCAGCACATCAACCTACTACAATCTGTCAAATTTTTATACTAGATTTTCAACTTTATCACTAAAGTCAAAGTCAAATAGTTTATTTCAATTAGGCACAAAAAAGGCACTTTTGAACGTCAACACTAAACATAAAACAACAACTAAAATATAAGGTTCAAAGTTGATTGGGAAAATTTGACAGTTTCGGGTAGGTTGACCTGCTGGCGTCTGTACATAAACATGTCAAAAAATAAAAGGCCCGTTTTGACATTTGAGAAAGACCCTAGAATGTTACTTGGAACGAAACCGAAAGAAACAATAAAATAATAATTAATTACAGTGTTTAAAAAAAATACATCCTTTTTTGGCTCGTAAATAATATGATGGAGTATATTGCGAGTATTCTTTTCGCACTTACTTTATAGCATGCAATTTCTAATTATTACGAAACGCCTCAAAAACAGTTACGTTCTCAGTCTTTTTTTTTAATCAAACTCAAAGCATTTATTTCAATTAAACCATTTACAGGCACTTTTGAATTGTCAAGGGGTCAGTCAGTCAGAAATATGAAGCTAGTTGCCCATTCCAAAGCGTAGGTTCCTATGGAGAAGAACGGGCAAGAAACTCCACGGACACTCTTTTAAATCATAATGTTGTTACAAAATATTGATTACATCATTCATGTTGAAATTATACATGTGAGACCAATGTAGAAAGACGTGCACGTAAAAAGCGTCCGTTATAAAAAGATAAAAACAATTCAAAAATTAAAATAAGCCGTGGCAGATAAGAGATGACCAGTCCCTACTGACGGCGCCCGTTCACGAACATGACGCATGGATCAGCACCGTTTAGCTCAACCATTTTGAAGGGAACTTAACGATCCAACACACACGCCACCACCAGCGAGACATTTGAGTGAGCATGACATACTCTCAGCCGCCAGGGCACATTCAAGTCAATGAAAGACGTACTCAGTAAATGGTAGCTTCATAGAAGGTACATGGTCACAGTGCTCACACATGTGCTATGCAATTATATAATACTACGAGATTGAAGTTATACAATTCAAAGATAATTTATGCAATCTTCAGCAGCTCCGACAATATTTTCGAATGCTAAAATTAAATTAGTTTATGCGCCCTTGTGGAGCTGGACCAGCGTTGAGCCAAGCATTTTTGTCACCTATATAATCCCCCAGCTTATAATATGCTTGGTAGCATAGTGTGCGTTTTATACTAGTGTTGTAACCAATTAATTACTGAATTTCACCAGCTTCATTTGATTTTAATAGTAATTAAATATTGTGTAGTGATCTTTACTGAAAAGAATGAGCTAAGCGCTCAAAGCCGTAAATACATTTTTGAATTGGCGACACTGGCTTCTATAGAATGGCTTGTCACTGACCAAGCGGCACGTGGCTTAGCATCCACGGGCGCACTGCGCAGTCGCAGTCTTTCGTTCGCCATCTTGTGAAGTTGACTGTGCGCTCGTTTATGTTTCATATTTTATTCTCGACTCGGCTTTGCTTTTGGACTATTTCTGTTTACTATCACGTTGACCTTGGCTCTTCTATTTCGGACATTGATTTAAAGATAGTGATTTGGACTCGATAATGGTGTTTGTTGTTATATCGTACGTACTGTTTCAACATGTCGAAAAGAGGACGTACAATCAACAGCCAGTCACGCGAATTGGTTGTGAAGTTAACCTAATACTTCGAACGCGAATCAGTTAATGGTGGACCTTTATTGCCCATAACACAAGTGCAAGATCGCGTCGCAGAAGCACTTGGAATCGGCAAAAAAACTATTCGAACCATCTTGAAGGAAAAGTATGGGCCTTCCGGTACCGAAGAAAATGTATTACTTACGCCTAAAAAGAGGAAGAAAAGCAAGCCTGCAACAGATATTGACACATTTGACGCAGACGCTATTCGAAACCACGTGTATGCTAATATGCTTATTACACAAGAAATGAATACCGAACTGTGAGTAAATTGCTGATATCACTACGAGAGTATGGCCTGTTTAGTGGCAGTTCCACGTCTTTAATAACAATTATGAAACAAATTGAATTCAAATACAAGAAAACCGACAAGAGGAAAATTATGATGGAACGATATGATTTAATTTTGCACAGAGTATCATTCTTGAGGGAGATGAACAAAATCACAAATTGGGACAATGTCATATTTATCGATGAGACTTGGCTGAACTCGAATCATAGCGTGCCGCAGTCGTGAACGGACGATACCAAGGCATCTTGCTCAAAAGTGCCAATGGGAAAAGGTGGACGCCAATATCTACCATATTTATCTGCCACGCCGGATCAGCCGGGGGAGGTTTTGTGAATGCCTTACTAGCATTCGAGTCTTTAAGTACAAAAGAATATAACCATGAAATGGACGCGATTTTTTTGTAATTGAGTGAATGTTATTGTAACTAAAAATATTAAATGAAATGAAATTGTTTATTCTGTAAATAGGATATTGGAATCACTTTTACACGTCATCTTAAAATTATAATTAAAAATTAGCTAGATGAGTTCGGCGTTTCCTATCTGACTACTCTGAGAAGAAAGGCCGAAACAAACTCAGAGGTCACAGTCTCTTTTAAAGTCCAGACATAATCTTGGTCAGGCCATATGAGGACCATGTAGATTAGTGTCTGAAATGGTCTTTTGAGAAAAGAACCACACAGATTTGAGTGGACCTGTCCTGTCAGTGCAAGCATTTGTCAGTAATCGTGGAGCTCAACCTAGAACTTAAGGAGCTCAACTAAAGACAAATTGACCTTTCGTACCATTGTATAATTTCAAAATACCTACAATATTGAAGTTTAAGTTAAATTTTCTAATCAGAACTTTAATCCAATGCACTTTACAATACATAATCAAATCAATCAAATACTCATAAAAACTTGAATCGATTTATCGTGAGTATCGAGTCGTATGGTTAATAATTCACTAGTTACGTCGCGGTGACAAATGTCAAAACAGGCCTGTTGGAGAATTGACCGTGACGTATTTCGATGTATATATGGGAGAACATGGTTTTCAACAACAAAGTTAAGTTTGTTTTTAGGATAAATCCATCCCAACTACGGAACCCTTCATTGTGCGTGATCAGACACGCACAATGTCGGTTTTTTTGCTATAGCTCGAAATGTGATTAGTCCCAAAACACTTCAATGGTTACACACTTATGTTGGGTTGTGTAACTGATGGACTGTTTACGTTCCTAAGCAAATTCGAATAAAGACTTACTTGTGGATGACACAATGACGCAATACCAGCAGGTATTGTGTGACGTGCCAGGAATAGGGGATATTTGGATGTTATGCAAAGAATGCAATTAATCAAATTTAATCAAGTAAAACATTACTTTAAATTATTAAGTAAGTATAGTATGATTGTATATGTACTTACCACTTGTATACAACTTTAATATTAGTTAAGTAACTTAAAGGACAATCAAATTATTGTTACTAAAGAGGAACCACACGCGAACCATAAGTTAATGATCTAAACAAACTTGCATTTCGAATTCACTTCTAATTTCTAAAACCACTTGAATTCACTTTTTTTGTAGTATGGCAACGACCCTACCGCATACAGCCAAATAGTAACCAATAAAAGTAACCATGACTACTTTTATGATTTTAATTATGTTCTTACGCCCAAATGAATTTAATACGTTATAATTAATCAATTGTTTATATCATATTTATTCATTAGCCTTGCTATTTAAAGGATAAAGCATTTTAAAGCGCTATTATTGCGGGGCGTAACATAGCTAACTTCACGTGCAATAAAATAATCGCGAGGCAATCCCAATTACAATCCAATGTCGCGTGCGAACAGGCGCGGCGGCGGCCGGTAGGTAGTTAGTTACATGGAGTGATTTATCTGGTAATCTGTGGTGAAACCCATGACGTCTAAAGTTTCACCAGTTAATTAAAAAAATAAAGGCCCTGTATACTACACCTGGAAAATATGGCATGCTCACATTGGACATCTATGGTGCATTCTCAGTTTTTTTTTTTAGAATTCCCATTTGTTTGTCATAGTAGTCCTTCGTTGTGGGACCAAAATTGTCACTAACATGGATTTCAAACTTAGGACCCAGAGGTTGCTGCTGCATTCCAAGATGTGTCGTCCAACCCTGCAAACTTCGTGAAGTATCAGAATAACCCAAAAATTGCGGCGGTTATAGAAAAACTGCAAGCTAAACTCGGAAAAGGTGGATCTGGCGGCTTTCCAGGTACTTATTTGGAATACTTGGGTAAAAAAATCAGCTAAAGTACAAGACGTAAAGTGTAAACGGACTGCCTTTACTTTTATTGAGATTTATGATTTTTTATAATCACTACACTGCTTATCGCCGTCTCTGTACGATGACCTCTCGCGTTAATTGAAGTACGCGACTCAAGACTTCAATATCAGCTGCAGTAAAAAAATGAAATATAAAAAGGGACCACGAAGTGTTTTAGTTTCGGACGTCCTGGCTTTGGTTTTGCGAGGTTTTTGTGTATTGCCAAATTGCCACCTACTTTCAAAATTGTTTTTTACTTTGTAGTTGCTTTTTAACCGACTTCAAAAAAAGGGGGAGTTTCTCATAGGGGGTCGTAAAAGTTGTCAGTTTTAGACCATTTTGGTACGAGCTCTATCGCAACAACTAACAACTTCTGTTTATCATGTGCACACGGCTACACATCAAGCTATATTTCCGGTATAAGCTGATCTCGTATTGTAAAGGATTTCCGTACAATGCGAGGTCAGCTTCTATTGGAAATGCAAAGCTTGATGTGTAGCCGTGTGTACACACCCACATTTCGCTAGTTATGTTTAAGTACCATGTAATAGAGGGAGAGCCTATTGTCACCAAACGGGCACAAATCTAAACTCTAGGCTGCTATTGAGAAATTCCAGATGGAAAAGCCCAATAATGCTTA
The DNA here is from genome assembly GCA_949128155.2 of Xanthia icteritia. NCBI lineage: Eukaryota > Metazoa > Arthropoda > Insecta > Lepidoptera > Noctuidae > Xanthia > Xanthia icteritia. Next base: position 13,148,740 of record OX421930.2, read on the forward strand.
GCCCGACCAAGGAAATGAAACCAAGACCTCATGTTCAGCAAAAGCATTTCGACCACTAGACTACGGGGTGATTCTCTTTCGTTTTTCAAGTAGTGAAGTAATAATAATGTAATAATGTTCACAGGTTTCGGCGGCGCTGCACCCGGAGCAGGGGGGCCTAAAGCTCCCACGGATGACGACGTTGGTCTTGACTAGATCGCACCATTTCTTATGCAATATTTGGTATCAAATTAGTAATCACAGTTGCAAATTTACGAAGTAAATAAAATATGGCACATGTATAATATGGAGTGGGTATTATAATTATCTACGTGAAAACACGAACCCATATTGTGTATATTTCAAGCATTAAGATAATAAAATTGTACTTCATAAAAATGTCCACTTTTGCAATGTTTATTTACAATTTGATTTTTTTTTGTTAAACCTTAATATGTACACCGTAGTAGTGTAAAGCTAGTTGCTACTTGCCAATGTAAGGTTCATGCGAAATATTATATTCTGATATCACCATTAATCTGGGGGAAAACTCCAAATAAACTATTTTAGAATCATCCAATACTAAATGGTTAAATATTTCCATTGTTAGCTTTTTACTTTCACTGCATTTATTTTAACTAGGTATTCTGATAATTTAGTTATTTAGTTTTCGTTTTGCCATATTAATTGTGTAATTTCGGAGTCAAAATTGTATAATGATTATAATTATCTTTTTATGCAAAAGGCAAAGAATTGCAGTCTTAGTTAATGGATCAAAGACACGCATGTGTTTTATTTTTTAAATACGATTAGAAAATATAATGTTATTTTTATTAAGCTGCGTTTTCTATATTCCAGGTAAAGGTTTCTGCTCAATTTCACACTCAAAACTGTTAAGCAAACATGATATAGACTGTATAGGTTTTTTTAGATATAGAATTTCGATAAAAAGTACAGAGGGTAACCAAATTCGTTGCATATGTGTAAAAAATTGTCTGATTTAAGAAAGTTAATTTCATTTTTTAATGTTAAATAAAAGTACGTAACGGAACCCGTGTTTTATCTCAATCAGTTTTTCCTAATAGAGTTGCGTTGCATTGACTCGGAACTTATTTCAGAATATTTGTAAAAATACCCTTAATGAAACCGAGAATCACTTGTTTTCCCCGTTATTTTTTTTTTTTGTACTGAATCATACCTGGGAATCGTGTGACTGACTCTGGCATGGCCACCATCAGGGATTTTAATTTTGATAACACAAAAAATTTGACGCTAATTTGTCGAAATTTGTCGCCAAATATCAGAATTTGTCGATCACTGGCTCAAAACTTATTATGGTTTATAGGTGGCTGATCTGGGGAGCATCTCCCCAGCTTGTCCTAATTAAGCTAGCGGAGATCTGTTTTCTCCCAAATTTTGTCGTTAATTAGTCGCAATTTTCCGCCAAGTCACAGATTTAGTCGGTGTGTAATTAAAAAGATATTAAAGAATTCAATTTCTCCATACATTGGTACAAGCAAGTACAAAATACTATAAGTAGTTTTTAGGCAGTGTCTATGATGTGTGAGTAGTCGCAGTGGAAAAATGTAGAATTTGATAATTTCAGTTTAGCAGATATTTAGTGTATGACGTCGTGTAATTCTGTGTAAATACAACAATTGGGGAGCTGTTCAATGTGTATTTAAATGAAACTTGTGTGTCATAAAACTGCGAAGATTACTAATCGGTGATTTTTTCCCAGTGGGTAACAGTATAACACAAAATGGTGTAACTCAACGGGAACAAAGGAGATAACCAAGTTTCCGCTGCGCTGACGTTTGGCTATTTGATGAAAATCATATAATACGGTTTAGTGCAGTTGTAATTTTTTTGCGCACGTTGCTTTGTATTTGTGTGTAATGTTTGTAAAAACAGAATTTAAAAAATACTTACCGTTCAGAAGATATACACGTAAAAGTAAAATAAGATTATTAGGTCCAAGTACTTAAAATAGGAACTCTAGAGCCAAACTTATAACGTTTATTTGTATCATGTACGTTTGTCTTGTATGTTTGTAAGTTTCATTAATGTGCTCTTAGTAATTAATGAGCAATGGCATAATTTACTACGACTGGACCACTATATTATATGACATCCGATTGTAGGACTTTTAACGAAAAAGCAATTCCGATATTTAGTGTATTAATGCAACTATGCACATGTAAAATTTCAACTCATTACATTAAATAATTAGAGATATAATAAAAATACCAGAACAACCTCATTACATGGATAAACCGACTAAGTTTGAATGGCTACAAAAAAGCGGTCGCGCAGTATATAGAGCTAACGTTCTAAAATTTCCAGTATAGTATCGTTTTTGTTAAGTTTCGTACACAATAGTTTAGCAGAAAATAAAACGACTGCATTAACTTTGTACTGTTAAAAAATGTATTATTTAATGACTATTACTTTGATATCCCCACCGCCGTATCTCTACGTTGACGTCGTGGTGGGGCTTGTGCGCTCCGAACTCCATGTCTATGCCGGTAGAGTTTTTTGCCGGAACAGGTCTGGGATGAGGAGCCAGACCAAGGGCAGCATGTGGCGAGCTGTTGGGCAGTAGCGACCCCACGAACCCTATCTCCCGGGAGAAATCTTGTTCCTCATCTCTGGCTTGCCTTTATTGGCCGGCTGGAGTGAACACTGACGAGGAATAGAGCTCCCACCACTTTCTTGCCTTTACTGGGCGGCTTGTGTGGAGATTCACAAGAGCAAATGTGCTCGGAGGAAGGAAGTATTCCAGTAAGATGCTGGTGATGTGATCTTGACCGTACTTCCGGGATTGTCCTGGTAGCCGTGGAATACCGCTCCACTCCTCATTAGCACTTCAGGACATGTTGCCCCCTTGTTGCTACGACACTGTAGCGACCGTTTTCGGGGGCCCAATATTGAGTGTGCAAGTCACCCCCTGCCATTTTACCTGTGTATTTTATATAAAATATTGGTCAGGCAGGGGCCATAGTCTTTCCATAGTTCTAGGTAACCAGTTCACTTAGCCACCCAAACCCATAATCCAATATCTTTGTTTACATATCTTGAAATAGCCCTGCACCAACCGGGGGTTGTCCTTGGGTGCATTAGCAAGGTGCGTACAGGGAGACTCGTCGGTTGGTGCCTCGTTTCATTAAACACGTCTAACGGGCCTCTGCGAGTTGGCTTCGGCACCTCGTACGCCTTCCAAAGGTCCGGGAACCTAGAATCCCGAGAAATGTCAAACACATTGATATGAAGAATCAAGTTGTTTTATTAAATATAAATAACAAATATATTGCCTACTGTATGAGCCCATATAGGCATGAGTAAATCTTAGGTTTAACTAGTAAATCGGGAGTTGGTCTTCTCGTTCCGAGCTTTTACAGCAACAAATATGTCATACAATCACAATCACAGATCAGCAGCAGCCTAATTGCATTTTATTTCGATTGCAATTCTGAATCGAAACCAAGTCCAATTGCAATCGCATGCCGTAATAGGATAAACATTAACAAATTACGATAAACATTTTTTCCAATCGACTGAAATTGGATAGGGTTGTTCATATAAATTGGCTATAATTTCTTTGAAAGATATGTTTTGTTCCACCATATGGCATGATTATTTTCCAAATTATTGTGCTATAATTTAATTTTGTTTTAATTACAACTGATGCTCTACTAGTGCTTATAAATGAAAATGTACAGACGCCAGCACATCAACCTACTACAATCTGTCAAATTTCTTTGATAGATTTTCAACTTTATTACTAAAGCACATAGACGTATATATGCTAAAGCATAAGGTTCAAAGTTGATAGGAAAAATTTGACAATTTCGGGTAGGTTGACCTGGCGTCTGTACAATGATTGCCGAAAAATGAAAAACCATTTTTTAAAACACTATCAAAAACTATCATAATTGAAAACCACCATAAAACATTCAAGGCAAAACAATACTAAACGAAAATATTACCGAAATCAACAAAATCAAAATGTAAACAAAATCATTGATAACGTATTCTCAACAGACTTCAAAGAATGATTCCGGCGCGGATTATTGTCAGATGTTTAACATGTGATGCTATATGCCTTTCCTGTTCTTTTCCTTATACTCTGGTATAGTTAGAGCAGTAAAGGTATACTTTAGACAGGCTATAGTTCGCATTAAATTTCACTCTGACCTCCATTAATGAAATAATACGAGACATTTTTTACAGGCCGTTCAACCGATTTTGACTCCCATTGCATTGGTGGCATGACAAATGGCAACGGCAGTGAACACGTGGTATTGTAACCACTTTTTTACTTTTAATTTTCAACCGATTTTATATAGAAGTCAAAATCAGTTGAACGGACTGTAAAACGGTTTATTAAAATGTCTAATCTTATTTCAAATGGATTACTCACGATTTTTTAATTTTATTTTCCGTTACCGGCATTCGGTCGCTGTTTTGATGGTCCATTTGTAGATTTGCGAATGAAAATAAAACATAACATAGGTAATGAAAGTATTTTTTTAAACATCATCCAATTTAACATCACACAATAATTAATGAAAAAGTTAGTGAATATGTTTGGATACATAATAATGGCTTAACGGCAGATTTTTTATCCCGGTAGTATTTTCCCGTGGGATATTTTTTTAGAAATGACTTCGATTTGCGATCTCGACTCGGGCTTCGCCCGACTGTTTGGTTTCAATATATTCATCATGCTGAATAGTCATTCCAAATCAGCGTTCGAATCTGCAGTGGTTTCGGCATTTGAAAGAAATAAATCGAAAAATCACTAACACAGGTTTTAGATTTAGACAAACAAAAAATCATGCCATTATCTTGTTATTTTAATATTTTCTCCAGGCAAAGTTTTAGTAATTGATTGTATTGTTTTTTACAAATTGAATTGAACTAACCACTAGACAAAACCATCAGCCACTAAAAGCAAAATTTCTTCGCTAGTAGGGGTGTCCAAACCCCATGTTTAGTGGAAATCCCACTAAGTTGACAACACTGCTTTTCTACGATTTTGTCAGAAACGTTTGGTTACGTATATTCAATTGTTCGTTTTTGATAGTGTTAAAAAAAAATGGTTTTTCATTTTTCGGAAATCATTGAATTTTTTCATTTATAAGCACTAGTAGAGCATCAGTTGTAATTATATTATTATAGTGGAACAAAAAATATCTTTCAAAGAAATTATAGCCAATTTATATGGATATTCAATTTCCGTCGATTGGTAAAAAATCTTTATCGTAATTCCAATTTAGGCATGCGATTTAAATTGGACTTGGTTTTGATACAGAATTGAGATTTGCAATCAGCAAATAAAGTGTGTTGGGCAATTAGGGTACTGTTGTTAATTTGTCAATATTACTGTATGGAAATATGAAATATTAGCCATATTACTACTGAACTAAAATATTGATACAAACAGGTACATATTTGACAGACATTTGCGACGTTGCCAATTTATGGCCAGCTGGCGATACTCGAGATGGAGGAGAAAAATTTGAAGGAGATAATATTTCTTAACAAATAAATACCATAGTATCGGAACTACTTAAAACTTTTATTAAATCTAAACATCATTTACTCTGCCCCAACCCAACCTTATTTTCTGCTCATGTAGTTTGAACCATGATGGCATGTTCTTAGGGAACGGTTGGGCATTGGGGAACTTAAGTGGTGGTGGAGGCGCCTTGAAGGGGTCCTCGTTCTTCAACTTGCGCAATAAATACTCTTTGTTGATCTGCTTTGGATCTCTGTACTTATCCATGTATAGGTTGAATGGTTTTGTTCGAGGGAACCATTCTTGAGGCCTCAAGTAGGGCTTAGGGAAGTCATACTCATAAACTGAAAAAGAAAAGGTAATTCATCAATTTATAAACCACCTTTATAAAAACCTTTTTATAAGACGACATGGGACAAGAACTATATTGTGCTGCTAGTTACCTGGCTCCTTGCTTTGCATCACTTGATGGAAGAAATCTCTAACTGTATGGTCCCAGTTGGTTTGGTAAAATGCTAGTCCTGCAGGAGTAATATTGTCTTGGTACTTTTGGTACCATTCCCTTGTCACAAATGTTCTATCTTCCAGAGTTGATGATGAAGTTACTGGAAATAATTACATTGATTAGAAGTAATATAAATAATTCTACAAATTAAACTTTTCTATTACAAAATTCTACCTTTTGTCACATCATAAGATACTTTTCCATCTTGCTTATAAAGAACAAAGGCATATCTGTGATATCCAGTACCCTTTAACGGGATAGGTTGCAAATATTCCACAATGGTATCTCCTTTCTCAATAGAGTTTCCAGGAATATTGGCCACAAGCCAGTGTACATACTCCTTATCACTCTCTGTTAAGTGGCCATCCAAACTTGTCAGAGCTAGTGTCCATAATGTGTCTCCATCAGATTCATAATTAACAATAGGATATTCAAGTGCTTCTGCTGGTTTTATATCATTTCCAGTATAAATTGGGAGATAGAAACCATTTTTCAAATGATACAACACTTCCAAATTCAAATATGGTATAAAGTACCCTTCTCCATACAAGTGTTCAAATATGCCATAGTGATCAGCAATTTGTTTTTTGTGCTGGGGGCCTAAAGTTTCAAGCCATTCCTTTTTTACTTCTTTCAAGTCAATTTCTAACTTGTGAGTGCGTGCAAGCTGTTCTATGTTCTTATCCAATTTTATGTTTTTAATATGTTCCAGTCTTGAGATACGGCTGCCATCTGATGATTTTCTGAAAAAAAAATTTTTTTTTACTGTTATTATTTAATATGGCAGAGTGTGGGGATTGGAACAAAAAATAGAGGCCTGTTGAACCAATGAATCCGCCGTTACAAGTAATGAGACATAATTAAATTATGAATAAAAATCTTTCAGTTATTAGGTATACTCACTTGGTTCGGGGCAGACCGATATCAATTCTGGTTGTATACAATTCATCTTTATAATTTAGTTCATCCACACGTTCCTTTATCGTGCGACAGAAAATAGGAGCTTTGCCTCTTATCCTATGTGCGTATCTCATCTGCTGTAACTGAACATTGGCTGTCCAGACTCCTCGAAATGTATTTAACATATTTTAATTATAATTTACAAATTGCAAGACGAAATAAAATTACAACCACAAAACATTGATTGAGGTTACGTTTTAATTTTGACAATGACAGCTGACAGTTAAATTGAGACAGTTTTAGTTCAGAGTTAACATGTTTAATTATTATAATACTGGTCAGTAGTAAACAGCTTATAACTGGTGTGATGTTATTGGCCCTAAGAAAGATATAGGTACATAGTAAAAAAAAATATATAGTATGTACAGACAAACAGTAAACTACTTACTGTGTGTTTGCACTGGCGAAACATTCACAACAAAACATGTTGGAATCTCTATTTTCTGTCAATTTTCCATACAATGTTTGACAGGAACTAGAGATTTCAACATGTTTTGTTATGATGTTTCGCCAGTGCAAACGCACAGTTAGAGAAACAACATACAACTTTTAACCGACTTGATAGTCTAATATTGGTTATATGTACTAACTTATGCTGGCAATATTATTGTTATTAAAACAAAAATATTAATTTAACAAAAAAAAAAAACAGATAATTAAATTGTCCTACATTTATACCGCATTTCTGCAATGCGTTGTATTGTTATCATGTTGACAGTATGAGATGATGAATCTGGCCTAAAGAATTTGAGATGTACGCAAAATAATCAATAATTTACAAATTAGTAGGTACCTACCCATATTCATAACTTACCTACCTATTTCGTTTCTGAGTCAGTTAGTAAAGTTACATGCTCTGTGTCGGCTAGAAAGATTACAGCCTGACCACTTAGATTGTGGCCGGACTTACATAACTTGTTACACAATGCTTTTAGATCGTCGTTCCATCGTGACCATCTTTTATTGTGCCATCGTCGTTCCTTCTCTTATCAAAATACAATTTTAGTTTCGCAAAATTCCATTGTCTTGTTTATGATTATAGATGAGGCTTATGAATTATGTAGGTATTCAGTATTGGGCACAAAAAGAATGGCGATGAAAATGATCCTTCCCATTTATTTAAAAAAAAAACGTAGACGAAACGAACGTATAAAAAAGGTTAAAACCTTTTTTATACGTCTATGTAAGCCCACGTTCGCACGGACGTAATAATATCGCGGCGATTTTTTTGCACGCTCTGCTTAGCACCAAGAGTTGAAAATCCAACAGTGTGATTTTCAACGCGCTGGGACGAGTGCGTTCCTACGCGTTGGATTCTCAACGCTCGGCCCTCGGCTCAACACCGAGAGTTAAAAATCCAGTGCGCGATAAAATCCCGCCGCGATATTTTTACGTCCGTGCGTACGTGGGCTAATGTATGTATCCACACACTTAGGCAATGTTTATTTCTATAGAAATACATGCATACCCACATGATTTTTCCTTCTAGAAGACAAACAATAGCGTGAGCCTGATAAAATGTTATATTCTCCTAATGTTATATTATACAATGTATCGTATTTGAAATAATCGAATGATGTTATGTAGGTCAAGGGTCATCAAAGGTCAGCGACCAGTGTCATCCAGCATTAAGTCTTAAAAAATTAAGATAGTTATAGGTAATTAAGAAGCGAGGCTTTTGGCTACCGGTAGACGATTTTATCCCCCAACCGAATTATAATAAAGCACATGCATGGCCCAACTAGGGTTGCCAACCATACTGGTAAAAACAGTATTACATTTTTTTCACTCTAAAATAAGTACTGTTTAGTAAACAGTACTTATTTTAGAGTGAAAAAAGTAAAAGTAAGTAAACAGTGTTTACTGTTCAACAAAAATAAAGTATATGAATATACTGATTTCACTGACAGAGCTAGGTATACCTAAATAAAAAGTGTCAACTACTACTTAGTGTTCTACGTATGCACCTGGGCATGGCCGGAGTGGTTCAGAAAACCTTAATTTCAAAATTAAACTGTTAATGTCTCGAATTTTCGGGACCAAGTAAATAGATAATTGTTATCAGAACAACTATAAAAATACTAGTATTATAGTTAGGTCTGCAACCTGAGTAGTCACAGAATGAGTGGTTTCAGTAATGGGAAGTCAGAAATAGAGCTTCAATACATTCAATAAAAAAATAGCTCTTCGTCTATTTGGTGAGACTTACGAAGCCCTCAAAATTGGTGCTAAATTAATGAGTTGCGCGACCAGCACTAATGAATTATGTTTTATTTTTAAAGAGAACATGATACAGCATTGATTAAAAAAAAAAAAAAAAAAACTGTAATTTAAATTTTCCGTAATACTGTTTCTTTTCCCACATTGACAATAATATACTTTATTATTTATACAAAAAGTTGGCAGCCCTAGGCCCTACCCAAGTTTCTTGCGTCACAATCACAACAGTCCGTCCGTTCCATCCATCCGCCATCTTTTTTTTAGTACGGAATGGATGGATTCTTCTTTCGAAGTGAACGCAACGTACTCAACTCAACAAAGGAAAGTAATAGTAAGGATTAGAGGAAAATAATAGTAACATCAATCACGACTATTCACGCACGACGCACCGGCTGCCTACTGTACAACTTACCTACCTACCAACCTACATCGCCACCAAACCATTGTCTATTATAATAAATCATGATCTTGTACCTACGTTTCTTTATATTTACCTACTACATCGAAAATCGCTGTCCCCTAAAACCTTAATAAAATAAATTTTCCAACATCATGATGTTTGTTTGCAGGGCTATGAACGCCATTTTCTTTCTTTGTCTAAACTAAATAATAGAAAAAGGATACCAAATTCAATTTATAAAAATATTACACTAGAACGCCTCCCTCGCCAACTGACCGAAGCAAACATCCCGACTTAATAACCAATGGGATTGAGGAAGAGCCGAAGAGCAATTCGTTATTATTATAACGTGCTTGTGTGCGTAATGTATTTGACGAGCGAGCTGCGTTTGAACGAGGCATCAATGAACGAATCGTGGTCGAGTGAGTTATCAAGTAACTGGCTGGTTGTGAGATTGTGACTAGCCAAGTAGCCAGCTTTGGCAAACGAAATCGTATAATCAATACTAACTTTGTTTCATTATTGTTAATAATACTTTCGGCTTGTGTTCAAGGCAATCAGTGTTGATATTAAATTGCATTTAAAATCGTATCCTATGGTCATAATGCGGAATATAGTAATGGCAGTGATATAGTGTATTCAAGTGTATTTTACTATCTCTACATTTAAGGAGCCATTTACACATGGCGAGAAGTCACGTAGACTTTTACTGCGAGTGAAATGTTTCTCGTACGCGAGATATTGTGAGATAAAATATTTTGATAATTAGTGTGGCTATATTTCGTTAGCGGAAATGGATAGCAAGAACATTCAGAAAAATGCCATGCATAAAAGTGCAGAATTCACTTTCACACCACCCCCTGAAGCACCAGTTTTTGAACCCACGCTCGAAGAATTCTTGGATCCACTTGGATATATAGCTAAAATCCGCCCAGTTGCAGAGAAAACGGGCATCTGTAAAATAAAGCCTCCGTCGCGCTGGCAGCCACCGTTTTCATTAGACGTGGACAAATTAAAATTTGTCCCGAGGATACAGAAAGTGAACGAGTTGGAAGCCATCACGCGTCTAAAACTTTTGTTCCTTGAGAAAATATTAAAATTTTGGGAACTTCAAGGATCGCCATTAAAAATTCCAATGATTGAAAACAAAACATTGGATTTATATTGTCTCAAATTTTGGGTAGATGAAGAGGGCGGCTTTGAAGGCTGTAACACTCCAAAAAAATGGCGTAAGATTGCAAACGCGATGGGTTACAGTCAGCACATGAGTACTATGAATTTTCTTAGAAGTAATTATGAAAAAATTTTGCTTCCATATGAAATATTTGAAAAAAGTAAAGCAGATATATTTAAAACTGTTAAGAAGACTGACCCCAAAATTGAAATAAAAGAAGATGAAGTTGGAAAACCTCAGATTACAGAAGTACCTATAGAAAGGATAACTAAGATCAAAGTAGAATATAAAGAAGAGCAACCTCACACAAGTATTAAGAAAACAAAGACAGGATCTGATATCAAACCTGATATAGATAGCTCTAAGAACAAAGTTGAGAGTGAAGAGATAAAACGCAACAGAGAACTAAGAAGGTTGGCTTGCTATGGACCCGGACCAAAAATGCCTGGACTAAATGATGAAGAATTTGATATTACAAAATCAAAATCAAGGAAGAGGCCCCGCTATGATCTTGATCCATTAGCAGTTTATCAGTGTGCTATTTGCCAAAAAGACCATAGGGATGATTTGCTGTTAATTTGCAATGGTTGCTCTGATACCTATCATACATTTTGTTTAAGACCTCCGTTAAATTTGGTACCAGACGGAGACTGGCGTTGCCCTTGTTGTATTGCTGAGGAGGTTCATAAACCTGCTGAGGCATTTGGATTTGCTCAGGCAGAAAGGGAATACACATTGCAACAATTTGGAGAAATGGCAGATAAATTCAAATCTGACTATTTCACCATGTCTGGGCATTTAGTTCCAACGACAGTGGCTGAAAAAGAGTTTTGGAGAATTATTTCTTCAGTGGAGGAAGATGTAACTGTAGAGTATGGTGCTGATCTTCACTCAATGGATCATGGATCAGGTTTTCCAACTAAATCTTCACTAAATCTTTATCCTGGTGATCAAGAGTATGTAGATTCAGGATGGAATTTAAATAACCTGCCTGTTCTGGATGGGTCTGTCTTAAGATTTATAAATGCTGATATATCTGGCATGACCGTGCCTTGGATGTATGTTGGTATGTGCTTTTCAGCATTTTGTTGGCATAACGAAGACCATTGGAGCTATTCAATTAATTATTTACATTGGGGTGAGGCCAAAACTTGGTATGGAGTGCCAGGCAGTGGTGCAGAATTATTGGAAACAGCTATGAAAGCAGCAGCACCTGATCTATTTAAATCACAACCAGATTTATTGCACCAACTTGTAACGATAATGAATCCAAATATTTTGATGGCAGCTGGGGTACCAATTTACAGAACTGATCAGCATGCTGGAGAGTTTGTGGTCACATTTCCCAGAGCGTATCATGCAGGTTTTAACCAAGGGTATAACTTTGCAGAAGCTGTTAATTTTGCCCCACCTGATTGGCTAAAAGTTGGACGTGAGTGTATAACCCATTACAAAAAGCTCAAGAGGTTCTGTGTCTTCTCTCATGATGAATTAATTTGTAAAATGGCACTTGAAGGGGATCGGTTAGATTTGGAGACTGCACTAGAAACACAAAAAGAATTAGTTAAAGCCACAGAGGAAGAAGGATCTTTGAGGGCTTTAATAGCTAAGAAAGGTCTTAAGAGTGTGCGTAGGACTGCATTTGAGTTACTTGGTGATGATGAACGGCTATGTGAAGTGTGTAAAACAACATGCTTCCTATCTTCAGTGTCATGTTGTGATTGTAAACACATGGTTTGTTTGCAGCATGCAAGTAACTTATGTCAATGCCGACTGGAGAAAAAGACATTGAACTATCGTTATGATATGGATGAGCTGCACATTATGCTACAGACTATAGATTTTAGAGTCAATAGTTTTGACAAGTGGATGACTGAAACTAAGAATATACTACTTCCCACTGCTCCTGATATTGGGAGACTACAAAAGTTAAAAGTTTTGATAGATGAAGCAGAGGAACTGAAAATACCAAAGTGTGCATTGTTAGCACAATTAAAGGAAGAGTATACAAAAGCAACAGAAAATGTTGAGCCAATAGTAATAGAATTAGATGATGATTGAGTTAGGATCAGACTGGTTTAGTACAAACATAAGATCCCTTTTATTATGTATATTGTGTAACTTCTTACTTGTTTTATGCAAATAATATGTATTGAATAGCTATAAGAAACATACCTACATTCTTATCACATTTATGTTCTCATCACAATATAAGGCAGCTTTAAGTATGGTATGCTCTAGCTGGATTATTTATTTTCAAATATCCAGATGTTTATTTTTATCTGTAATGTAACTTAAAAACAGAAGCCGGTACCTATATTTTCAATTTTGTATGACAAATAAGTTTTTTTCATTGCTTTGAAAATGAATACTTGATATTCATAACATTCTTAGATAAAATAAAAATACTTTATGAATATAATGTATATTTGAGATATGATTAGGATATTTTACTATGTAAGGAAGTATGTAAATATTACAGTTTTTCCATTTCTTGTCATGTTGAAGTAGGTATGTTGTATCGTATTATTGTAGTGATTTCCCACCGTATCATAATGATAAGATTTTTAGTTTTCAACTAATTGTTATTATTTTCTTCTTATCTATATGTAAGATTAACAATAAATTAATTTATAGTTTGTGAGCCAAACATTTGGGAGCTAGCTCAGTAATAATTTTGTTCAAGTATTTTGCACTTAAATGTTCCTTTTAAGTAATTAAAATGTATGTAAAGGCACATGCGAATGTATACAGTGTACCTAATGTAACAAAATATTTTAGAACCTTCAATTTCAGTAGGAGATGGAGATAAATATTCTGAGTATACCTAGGCTAATTAATTAATTAGGTTGTAATTTTAACTGAAACTAGAAATAAAAATATTAATAGATAAGCACCTATCTTAAAGTTTTTGTTATTATCTCAACTGAGTAAATGAAAAGTAGGTATAACATTTTGTGAGTTTATAATTTAAATTTAAAAATTGCAAGTCCCCAGCTAAGTATACTTAGCTGTGTTGATCTCAATAAACAATCAGCATTATAAATATGTAATCACAAACTTTATTATTGAGCCTTATGTACTTGCAATAAGGTTTAAATTGTTATATATATTTATGATGTTGAGAGTACTGTACTGAAACATGTTATGTTAGCTCTACACAGATTTGAAAAATATTGAATAGGGTATGTAATTTATAGGTTTGTGCGTTTATCAGGTAAATCAAAGGCGTATAAAAGATATTAAATAAAAATTGTTGCAGTGATTAGGTATGCACTATGTGCATGTGTTGAGAAGGTACTTTTACCTTAAGAGTACCTACCATATTTATTTTGCTTTCTCTTGTGCACATTTTGTGTAGGGTCACAGATATTATGTTTCTTCCATGGATATTCATAACATTTGTTAAAGTGGGGGCTATTCGATTAAGCCCTCTAGGTAAGTAGGTAATAGTGTTTGAGTATGCATGAATATTGGTTTACCACATCAATAGTAGGTACTAGGTGTATTTACTTATTCAGCTATTGATTAAAACAAGATTAGAAGTTAATTGTGGTAATTGTATGAGAGTGAATAGAATTATAATATAGGGTAGGTAATGTTAAATTGTATTACAGGCTATGAAATGAGTATATTTATATTGTGTGTTTATTTCTGAAAAGAAAATAGCCAAATTGATATTTATATAGTTAATTAAGATTCACCATAAATTATACATAGTATGACAACTATAAACATGATCCTATGCTCTTAGTAATGGGTTAAAATTAAACCAAAACTAAAGAAGTAGCTACCTATACTGTTGTTGGTTATGCTACAGATCTGTGTTTAGTGTTAATAAATTTTATGATTATTAACCGGAGCAGTGGTGGCCCAGTGGCAACGGCCCCGACTAACGATTACGATCGTGGGTTCGACCCAAGCAGGCGCTTTAAATTGTGAAAATAATTTCATTACCACTGCTCTCAAAACAGTGAAGGTGAACATCGTGAGGAAACCGGCATGTCCTAGAACCATAAATCCGAAGACATGTGACATCTACCAGCTCGCACTGGGCTCGCGTCGTAGATTACGGCCCACTCCTTCTCGAAGAGAGGAGGCCTCTGGTTCAGTGGGAACATTATAGGATGATTATGCTATGTTATGCTAACTGGAGCTGGATGATGGTCAGGTTTATTTTTGTTATGCTTAAAGTTCACTTATAGCGCATTATTATGTGATTAAGATCGACGGCATTACAAGGGCTGATACATTGTTTTTTTTTACTGAATTGACATTAGGGGCCGTACCTCACAGGGACGCCACGGCGACGTCGCCAGGTCGAGCTGCCAACTAAACGTATACAGTTAAATGGTGGATGGCTCACCTAACCTCCGCTTGGTTACGCAGCCAACCTTACATTTTGTTGGCGACGCGACCTGGCTGCGTCGCCGTGGCGTCCCGGTTAGTTATGGCCCTAAAAGACATCTAAATACACCCCTGTACCTAATCATTAGTAATGTTTGATTCTAATGTCATTTATAGGCTAACACAATAAAAATTTACGCCATTTTTTTGTGACTGATTGCTTGTTTTCCTAGGTATTTAGTTCTTTATGTTATAATATTAGTGAACAGTGAAATGTGACTAGTAAATTATTTTTGAGTTGTGTGATTTATACTGTGATTCCAAAATTTTATTTGCTTCTGACATATACGAAAAATAATTTAAGAGTGTGAGTATTAATTTCGATATAGTTACAATTAATTAAATTCTTATAATATATGTGCTTCTTTCATTAAACCTTTTAAACGTCATCCTCAAATAAAAATTGACTTGTGCATAAGTATTATTTATTAAAACCGTGTAAAACTTAACATTATATAAATAAATAAGCATAAATATATTTGGTGTTATAGCTTACATCACCGTAAAAAATCTACAAGTTTATTATCCTTAAAATCGTATTATGCCCAAAAAATTAGGTAAATCTTTTTCTTTAAATGGACTATGCATATAACAATTTCAAAGAATTTATAAGATGCATTTATTTTACGCAATAAATGATAATAGCGCTAGGTTTACAATAAATGTTACATTCTCTATTTGTACAAAATAAACTCTGATTATAACGGGATAGGTAGATCATGAGTGGTCTCTTCGCCTCATTTTTAAGTGTCGCAGAAATTAAAAGTTGTATTTCAATCTTATCCCATTTGGGACAAAATTGAAATACAACTGTTGAACATATGATTTCATCATTAAGTAAACATTATGAGGTAACTGCCTTTTGTATTATCTTAACGGATGTTTGTCGTTACATTTATAAAATTGAATCATCTTATTATCTTAGGTTTTTTTTTATACAAAATTAATTCTTTTCTCAAGGATTTCAGGTTCAGGTTATAATTTGGCTATTAAATATACAGTATGTATGAGAAAGGTGTGGTCATATTTAAGGGCGTGGGACCAACATCGTAATCGTGAGAAATTGTCAACTGTCCCATACAAAACTTCAATACCTACTTGCACCAAATGGGGACGTCTGATATTTTTTTCTCAATTACGATGTTGGTCCCACGGAGAAAGTTGTTCAGTTTGATAGTCTGTACCACACCCTTAAATATGACCACACCTTTCTGATACATGCTGTATATGAATTTTTTTAATGACCTAGTCTTCTTTATCTAGGTACTATAATAATACTAAGTTTAGAAGACTGTGAGAAAATGTTATAAATCCTATCTCACATAATAATTATTATTATAATATATGTAAACCATCCATTAAAAAGTACCGTCATAGCACCTCGCTTAAGTACTGTATTATATCACAACCTTAAGTTAATTAGTTACAAAATGTATCGAGAGTGTTCTCAGGCATAAAATTGATTTCATTGGTTTTCAGAATGGGGATGCTAAAGTTTTCGATTTTCAGGTTTCTAATATACATAGATAGATGAGAATAATTGACAAAAGCCAGCTAGCCAGATTTCAACGATGGAGCCTTTGCGTTGCGTTGTCTATGACATTAAAATGTGAAAATAGTAGGTATTTAAAATTGGTAAAACGAACTTATGACAACATTGATATCGTAGATAATGTGATTAAATTACTTATCGGACATCAGCTGATCTTGGATCAGACTGATAACGACGTAATTAGTATCGATAGATATAAAGGTAAACTTAGTATCGAATGTCATTGTGATGTGGTTGCAAGCATGGCTGGCGGGCGTGTGGTCTTTGATTAGATTCCTAAAGTATGGGAATGCTATTGGCATAACTATATAAATTATCTTAAAATCAATCGTATGTCTGAGCTCTAAATAATACAATATAACGTTACATAATATGAATACTGACGTTTCAGTGGAAGACAATGATCGCAAATAGGACGGATACCTGAGTATTTATAAGTATTGAGTATTTAAGTACTTACGTTTTGCATTTTGATGATTAAGTTGCATTATAAAATATTAAAATTAGATACGTAGCTACTCAAAAGCAGTCTTTTAAGAATTTTTGACTTAATATTTAAGAACACAACTCCTTTACTTGAAAATGGGATTATAAATGGCGACACCATTCATTATTCGCAATAGAGCTGCCAATTACATCAATCGCAGTATTTTAGTTAAAGAGCTGTTCAGTACACAAACATTTCAACAATCACTTCAATGATTGAAGAATTATAAAACATTCTGTAAATAATTGTGTGCGAGTCTTTCCTTATTAGTAGAAATCTTAAATTTATAATGTTTGACCTGCGGCCGTATTATGACGTATTAATGCCACCATTATTCCAGTGTGAGTGAGAGACGGAGCTATACAAGGCCGCTAGCACCATCATATTTTCGCAGTGGAATAATGATGGCATTAATACTTCATAATAAGGCCCCTGAATATTTAAAAAAATCGACTTGATAACAATAAATTATTCCCTAAAATATTTTGTCAGTAGTTAGTTGCCATAGGCATATTATTTGAATTGATTATTTTTGTCACAATTTTTTTTAATGCATGTTTCTGTTCGACCGGATGTAGCCAATGGCTGAGATTAAGATCCCTCCGAATGTAAAATAACGGCTGCAAGTCAAAATTCCGAAGATTATTGCCGACACACATTTACATGTCTAACGTCTTATAATATTTAACTTCATCACACCCAGTAGTGCTGATAAGTAGCAAAATACTAACTTTAACAAGTCAGATTTTGAGTCTGATGACGCCAATGAGATTACCAATTACAAGTACTAAATATAGCATTTATAGTCTGTCTGAGACTGAGGCCCGCTTGCATCATAAATCAATAATACGTTTCTAAAATCTGAGTGGCATTCTTCTCAGGGATCAGTCCGCTAGGAAATACCAGCGCCATCTAGTCTTTAAAATATTGACCAAAAAATTTCATTTCATAGACGAATTTAAAACATCGTTCCGTTTATGTTATTTGTTTGAAGTTGACAAAGAATGATGTTTCGCGCTAAACGCACTAAGTGATTTGTGTTGCAAGTGGGCCTTTAATATAAATAACAATAAGAATGTACAGTACATTTGAACGACCTCACGGAAGATCGCGGTTTGGTCTAGTTTGTAACCGTAACGGTATCCCTCATCTCCCGTCCTTTGGTTTCTATGGGCAGTGCAAGGCACGCCCCCGCTGCTAACACGGCCACTAGAGAGTATACGCTTGTTGCTATCACTATAGAGTTCTTTAGCAGCACCTGGAATGAGATATGGACTGATTAATAACACTATACTTACCCGTACCTAATTATCAAACATTTGACAACACAAGTTATAAACAAAATAAAGACAAAAAAGATACGGCAGCGATCTTTTCTTGCGTAAAATTACATACAGTCCATTTTAGTAGTGCTTATGGTGTAACTCTAATTTTGCATCCCAGAGATCTTTATTCTCGCTGTCAGCGGTAAAATAGACTAAGGTGCAGTTCGTCTTGTTCATAATCCGATTTTTTTCCATTTTATAACGCCATAATGTGTAAGGCCAGAATGTGGCCTAATTTTTATCCGAAACTCCACGGTTGCTAGCCATAGATTTTGATATGCGTGAGTGTGATAAAACCATTCATGTCAAGAAGAAAAAAAATCACCTGTGCTACGTATGGCGTGATCATGGCGCCCAGTCTCGCCACGGCGCTGCACGCACCCACCGCAGTTGCTCTTAGAGCTGTTGGATACACCTGAAAATAACAGCGCATTTATAATCAGAAGTTTTAATAAACAGTCAGTTTAGTTTGTCTTAGACATACCTGGCGAAATGTGGGTGTTATTATAGATAAACCTCTGCCTAACACTTCGGGGATTACAAGCGTGGTGTTATGTTATACTAATTGTAATAAATTAACGCAAAACCCGCAGATTATGATTAAGTTAAGACCATTAATACAATGAAGGAAATAACAGCACATAAGCCTATTTATGAGAGCTTTTTTACAAGCCCGTATTGTCTGTATTGTAGAATAAAAAATGCTTGAGAGGAAAATATATTATCAAGTTAAATGATAAATTAAGAATCTCTTTCAATTACCTCTGGTGTATAAACGTAGGCAGCTTGAAAAAGACCAGCTATGATGCCTCTTGCAAGGAACAGAACACATGTCAGGAATGTACGGCTAAAATTATATAAAAAAATATTTTAATAACCAAATTACTCACTATAAAGTATAATGTTTTCATTCACAATACAATAGAACTTACTTTCCATTGTATATCAACACGCAGACGCACATCGCAAATATAATAAACTGTGTAGCCATTGTCTTCTTGCGACCATACTTCTCAATTATGAATATTGTGGCGAATATACCTGCAGAGAAAATATAAACATTTTACCTAATATGTATCACCTAAATGAAAGAAGGAATAACAGTATTAGTGAATAAAGGACGGATTTAAAGCGAGGGCCATACACGAATCACGAGCAAGTGAAGGATTCTAACGACTGAATCACGGCCGTAGGGAGTGATTCATGATATGAATCCGTTTTAATCAAGAGTTGCATACTATACTTTATACCATGACTACGAGAAAAAGAAAGATTTTAAGTGAATATAGACATTTAATTAAGAAAAAAGGAAGATTCCAATTTTAATGTGCATTTTAATTAATTTATAATTAATTGGAACAATTTGTGTTCGTACAACTTACAGTATTCAAAATAGCGCCAATTTACTAACGACAGCAAAGAACACAAAACAGTTTTTATTCTAATGCTAAACTCCTTGTCGAAAATGTCGACCAATCAAATCTCGAGGAGTTATTTGAACAAGGAGTATGTAAGTATGTCGAGTATTCTTTGCACAAGGAATTTATATCAAGTATTATTTCGCAGGGAGGTTGTATAGCATTGAGATGGAGGTCGAATATATTGGTGTGTTATAAATCCAAACACGAAAATAGTGATGCTTTTTTTCACTGTTTTCAGTGAATAAAATAAGCTTTTTAGAGGGGATTTGTATGAAAAGTATTTATTGGGATTCGCAAACGAAGAAAAATCGATCTTCAAGTTCGGTTTTGGGAGGGGTATTGATGGTTATTCAATATTGCTGCGCCTCACGGTTTCACCCGCCTAAGTCTCGATCCCGTGGGAATATCGGGATAAAAAGTCCTATGGCCTAACCCAGGTCATGGTCTACCCATGTGCCAAATTTCATCCAAATCCGTTTAGCCGTTTTAGCGTGAAAGCTTAACAAACAACCAAACTCACTTTCGCATTTAATATAATTATAATATTAGTTAGGATACTTAGGATTAGGCAGCTTATTCCTTGTTTTTCTATGCATTTAACGCCCCCTATTTATAGAGGACTTGTGAACATAACTGGTGGAATGTTGGTATACTATACACACTACTTCTATACTATATTATAAAGAGATAAAATTACATATTGTAAGTTTGTATGTAGGAGGTAATCTTCCGATTTCAAAAATTCTTTCACGGATAGAAAGCTACGCTATTGTCGAGTGCTATAGGATATGTTTTATGTTCAAACACGCGGACGAAGTCGCAACCAGCTAGTGCTTAATATAGGGGTGTTTAACTAGACTAGGATCATCAATGGGAACTCAGCTAGTGTATTCTACAGTAGGTCCAAGTAGTCGGTAGTCTGAAGATGCCTACAATCAGCGGCGCACGGCTCTTCCAGCCTGCTGCGGTCCGTCTATGGATAGACCCTACGAGTAAATAAGCATAGATAATGTATTTCTTACCAGGAAACTCAGCGAGTGTAGTCCACAGTAGATCCATGTAGTCGGTAGTCTGAAGAGGCCTACAATCAGCGGCGCACGGCTCTTCCAGTCCGCTGGGGCCCGTCTCGAAGAGTTCCGTCGTCATCAACACCAGGCCGTAGTAACAGAATGCGCATGACATCCTGTAAATATAATTTATCAGTTATTATAAACCGGTTCTATTTTGTCGTGATTTATAATTTTTAATCGTTGTGTGACTGCCTTTTGTAGCTATTCCCGAGTGTCATCACGACAGAAAATAATAAGTCAAACAAGAGCTTTCATTGTCTAATGAAAGCGTGCTTATTATTGACAGCCGAACATGTCGTCTGTAACTGAAATCCTTCATGGTTTTTCCTGTCACGCAGGTCACAGGTTATGGAAGAAACATATACGTAAATAAAAAAATGGTGGATGGATATAGCATACTAACCATATAAACCACAGCAGTAAGCTGGTATTCCTCAGATGTGGAATGAGGAGGTGTTTCAGCCTTCCTCGCTGGCCGATACCCACGGAGTCGTCGCACACTAAGCGACCAAGCAGCATCGGCCTGCCGTTGTCTTTAGCCACCTGAAATGTAGGGACACATCGCTTCAGTAATTTACTATTTTATTTCATTCACAAGCACTGTGCCGGATGAGATTTTCCAGTGTCAAAAATGACGTACTTCCATATAAACTTTAATTCCTATTTAACCCCTTTAGGTGATGTATTTTCAAAAATCCTTCAAAATTTCATGCTTCTAGACCCAGTAGTTTAGGTTGTACGTTGTCTGTCAGTGCCAGTGCAAGAACGTAAGTTTTATATTAAGTAGAAGATAATCGCCTCACTAGTGGAGCCGGTTTTTCAAAAGAAGAGGGCCCGTCCTCTCATAACAGTCTTTCTTCGGTATGAGACAGATAGCTGATCACACAAGGCTAATAGCTAGTGCTATTAGCCTTGTGTGATCAGCTATCTATATCTCTTATTAAATTGGAACAGTTTTGCCTTCGAAACTTTGTAGTATGTACTTATGTGATAGGTACATGCTCATGGCTTTTGTGATCCAGATCACCATATACTTTATAACTTATTTTGACAAGTAAATGTTAGATTATAAGTTGTCGTGTTAGGGGCATTACGAATAGTGTCTTGATGTGGAGTATTTTGATGGCCGAAGAAAATAGAACACATAACTTTAGTCGTACCTGTTCTAATGTAGCCAAGGCTTTATCAGGTTCACCACTCGCAACATGGTATCTTGCAGATTCAGGCAGCCACTGAAATAAATTATTGTTTAAGTTGAAATGAAGTCGAACAATAATTGTTTAATTGCTAGGTAAACTGCAAGTCCTTTATATGTTCTGAGTTTGATACTAAAACATGGTAAAGATTGTAGTAGTAAACATATTTTATTCAAGTGTTAACAATGATGGTAAAATGATTCTACTATTATTGTTTTGCACGAAATCATGCTTTTTGATATATACAGACATAACGAAGGCGTTTGATTTTGTGGATCATAAATTTTACGGCAAAAATTACATGGTTATGGCATTAGAGGGAACATCCTTAAAATTTTAGAATCATATCTAAGTTATAGATTACAATATACAAAAATCTCTAGGATATGTCCTTTAACCAAATTAGAAACCACATGTACTTCTGAAGCAAGGTACATAAAATATGGCGTGCCTCAACGTAGCGTTCTGGGACCGTCGCTTTTCTTGATATTTAAAAATGACCTCCCAAAATACACAGGACAAAAAACAGTACTCTTTGCAGACGATAGCACAGCTATTATAGAATGTAATAATCCAATCAATTTTCAAAATAACATTATTAATTCTCTACATAAAATAAAAAAGTTGGCTTAAGACGCTGACAATAGCTAAACCGCGGTCACTGTCGGACTATATAGAAAAGAAAGAGAAGCGCGATGACACAATGCCTGTAATTGATTGCAAAATATGAAGCAATTATCGATTTATTAAAAAATGAGTTGAGTAATCGGTAATGAAAAACAACCAAGTTCTGCATTCAAATAAGATGTTCTTGTTATTAATAATAATACCAACGTACGTTGCTATTTAATACAGATATTTTGGATTAGAACTCAAGAAAAAAGGTTAGAAAAAGTTTTTTTTTCAAACCGTGTTCTGGTAACAACCAAGTTCTGGGAAATATGTTCGAGATTCACATATATTTTTTCCGCTACCACAAACTATATAGATTTAGCAATTTTTTTGTTTAAGCTAAGCCTACTTTTACCGTTTGCCTTTTGTCAGTGCCTTAATGGTAATAATCTTGTAATCAAAAAACTATGAGCAGTAAAGAGAACTCTGCTACGTGCTCAATATATAAATTGGTTGTGCCTTGTGAAATGTAAAACTTCTCTAATGAGGGAAAGATTCTTTGGTGTTGCTCTACAAGTATATAATAAAATACACGATGAAATAAAACGTATGCCATTGTAAAAGTTTAAAAACCACTCAACGGGTTACTACTTGAAAGGTGTAATTATTCTCTAGATGAGTTTCTTAATGACAAATTTCTATAATTATAATGTAGGTAAGTACTATAATCCTGACATACGTTTTATACTAATCTTTTGAATTTAATTGAATTAAAATTTTGACATGAAATTAAATTGACTCTGAATTGTAATAAAAGTTAATTTGTGCATGCGTTAATACCCACTCAAATACTTATATTATATTGTAATAAATTTAACATTGTAATTTAATAGTAACTACTCATTTATCGTTTTCAATAATATTGATCATTTGCAAAAGATAGCGCACAACCTATTTTTCTATGCTATCTTTGTATGCATAGGTTTTACAAATAATTAATTTGTAAAACCTTTGTTTCACAAATTAATTATTCTTATTCGTACCTACGGGTTATTAATTGATAAGCCGGAAACAATCGACGAACTAAAGTTCGTTGATTTTGTAGTTTGCCGAATACTCACAGGGCATATAAGAGCGAACAGCAGTAGTGGTATAGTCGATAATGCCAGGAGCCAATGAACGCCTAACGTTGGCATCACCACCAGCGCCAGAGCGACTTCCAAACAAGCGCCCAGCGCCCAGAAACACTGGAAAATATAAAAAATCGAACATTGTCATGATATACACAATAGATATCCCAAGAAAAGTATGCTGTATGCGCTTCGGGAATCACCGTCTAGCTTCGGAAATGCGAACACGCGATGATGACATTTAATATAGAGCTGTTACAACCATAGAAGTTCTTGCCGGTTTTGTATTACCGTACATGATTAGTATTATCGTACAACTAGCTTTTGCCATCGGCTACGCCCGCGTGGATGTCGCAAAATATCCCACGGGAACGTACTACCGGGATTACATACCTAATAGCCGAGGAAAGGGTCATTGACTCCTACCGCTGCACCCGCGTTGCCGTCATCGTCAACCATAATTATTTTGCTACGCGTAATTTTATATCTTTAAAACTATTCATTTAAATGATTACATAGCCCAATTTAAATAACATATTTTATTGAATAAGGATTATATAATATGTATAATACCGGTCAAAATAGCTTTGGAAATAACAATTGACAATTAACTGTTTGAATACGAGACTTTTGGCTACTTTGTATGTGTATTTTATGTCATTTTGTTGTAATGTGCGTTTTGTTTGTGCAGAATAAACAAATTTTCTTTCTTTCTTTCAATTAATTTTTATCAAATTCTGAAAGATAATAATGGTAACTGTGGGTCATCCTTAGAAGATAGACATATGCCATCGCGGACTGTATTGTTGAACTTTTTAAGATGAACAATCTGTAGAACATAAATTTTATTTATCTCTCAGGTTTACGCGGCGCACGCCAGTAAAGCTCCCAGGCGGCATGATTTTTTCCGACATCTTCAACAAAAATTGTCATATTTCAGGCACAAAACCTTAATGAGTTATACACCAATACCTTCCTCATGAATCACTTCGTCCATTGGTGAAAACCGTTTGAAAATCCGTTCGGTAGTTTTTGAATTATCGCGTTCAGACAGACAGACAGTCGCGGCGGGGGACTTGTTTATAATATGTAAGGACTATGCAATTCAAAAAACCTTTTCAATTTTTTTGAGTGACAAATGATGATCTGAGTCCGGAGTAAGTAACCCGACAGAGAGAAATCTTCAAACGCGTAATGATAGGTGCGCGCAGCAGTAGTACAAAACTTAGAAGCTTTGCCTCCGTGGCGCGAAGTTCAACAATGCAATTAATGAAATAATTTCAAATACTTACATCAAGAAGCACAACACATTTTGCCCTCTGTTTTGTTGGCAAAAACTCTGCATACAATGTGACACTGAAATTAAATGAGGTCAATATTGTTGTGTTAGTTTTTCAGTCATCATCACCAATTAATAAATAAATGTCTTTTGACTTTAGAATAGAATAGAATGTGTAGTCTTATAATTTCACATATTTTCCTTACTAATTTCAGCCTGCTAAAAATACCTTAAAATAAAATTATAAACCAACAACACTTCCAATTATTATTACTGAGACCATGTAACCAAAAATATACTTTCTAAATTAAATTACATTACTAACTAGCTTCCGCCAGCAGCTTCGCCCACGTAATATCTCTATAAATTATAGCCTATGTTGCCTGCTGTCAAAGTTAAAATGTAGAACACGTTATTATAGAGCTATTTCTTAAATTTCGTTTTGAAATAATTTAATAGAAATAACTTACGATTGTGGTACGCATCCTATAGCAAATCCGACAAGACCTCTTAGGAATAATAACCAGAGGAAGTTTGGTGCTATTGAACTCAGCAGACCGTAGTAAAAGAGTAATACTCCACACATACTAAGAGCCTGTAAACAAATTAAAGAGGAATGTAAAAAATCTGGCACACATGTCATTGCAACATATGTATTTGTACATCCAAAGTTCTTGATTGTACATTAGTCACTTGACTGTAAAACTGTTTCATAGAAAAAGTAAAAGAATAAAAATTGTGCACATTTAAAGTATTATTATGCTTGTTCATAAAGATCTAGATAGATTATCAAGAATCAGGGAAGCATTTGGGATGAGGCTTTATTCCAAATATTATGACTTTGTGCCAACCAATGCAGTGTTTTGAACAGATTTAATTACCTGATAAATACAACACAAGATATATGTTTAAAGAAATAGGATTTTAAAGTCATGTTTTTTTTAACACTCAGATATTTTTTGTACAAATCTCTTACTGTTTTCCTTCCATAACGGTCACTGATATTACCCCAAAATGTGGAACTCAACATCATTCCCATAAACACTATTGTGGTGGTCAGTGCTTGCTGGTACCTGTAATTAAAAAGAGTTGGCCAAGTAAGATTTTTCTGTGAGTTTTGAGGTCTTGCATTGTTCAATTCTATGTTTTATTTGAATTTTTATTTAATATCACTTTGTTTCCATTTTTATTCATGGTCACAATGAATCATTGTGCTGGTTAGGCCTGTAAGTGAGCAATCATCATTTTCTAATACCTAGTACCTAACTTAGTAGTCCATTTATACAACTAAACAGAACAGTTAACATTTATGAATTCAAACATCAGTCAGTTTAGCTGATTGAACTGACTAACAATACTTACTTGCTGATATTCCATTCACAATGCAATGCTGGAGATAAAATGCTCAAAATAGTCATCTCCATAGAATCTGCCATCCAGCACAGGCCAGTGAAAAGTGACAGTTTGACTTGAAACCAGCCGAAACCAAGAGCATTAACCGCTTGAGTGACAGTGAAAGTATCTGAAATATTCACATGATTATTAACTGATTCAATCTCTAAGTTAATTACTGCTTAATATACATCATAAGATCTGTTGATTAAACGTTTTTTTCGTGACACATGATTGATACATGGCTGGCATGATTGTTAGAAATCGTCTTCAGAGCAATATTGTACAGTCAATATAAATTTATTATGAATACCAATATTTAAGAGGCTATTACAATCTCTAAAGGAAGTTTTCGTATAAGAAAATGAAAGTTAGCGTACCGTCAGGGACTACCGACACCGATGCCATTTCTATCTCTTGGGGTGGAGGCATCGGCGGCCCCGGGGACCGGGGCCTGATATGGCTGTCATCTAAGTCCTGGTACCCCTTAGACCGACCCATCTCAGCAGCCTCTAAAAACAAGAATACACTTCTGACGTGGATATGAACTTGCGAACGCCGTGTAACGGGAATATTAGCGGTTTTAACTTTCAAACACTTAACTGTTAAGATTCTGCCGCACAAAAATACTCGAGCTTCACTGGAAAGTTGCAACAAATATACTAAATAATTACTTTCACATACATTCAGTCTCTTAAATAATAAAAAGTAAATAAAACTAAGCAGTCGATTTGTTTTGATTTCATGTGGGGGGTTTCTACTGGTTTCTACAATGACATTGACATTGAATGACGACAGTTTACTGTTAGTGTTGCGACTAGCGATATTTACAGTTATTTCCAGCTTTGAAACTAAGGTGTTTTGCTCAGAACTACTTTACTGAGTTTTCGTTCTAAAATGATGAATTTATTGTGTTCTTTAATTTATTAGAAGAAGATTTATTAATTAATTTATAGGAGAACTATAAATATATAGCTATACGTTATAAACTTATAATAGATGGATAACAATTTTATAGGAAACATTGAGCCAATTACAGGTTCTCACGCTTCGATCAATCGGGTAATATTACAGAAAAAGTGGTAGAAATCTGATCACTGACAAGCACGACAGAAAATAATATACTTTTATATTAGGTCTTTACCTATGAAATTACCATTCTGCAGTACTGTCCATTTCAAATCAAAATAATTTTTGTTTGGCTAAGAATTCTAATTTCAAATTAATTTTATTTTAAAAACATGGATTTTTTTTTCCAAAAGTAGTCATTTGTTTATTGATTAGTGTTACATTTTCATCGCATTTCAATCTTTTTCGTCATCAGGGAAACGTTAAAAATTCGAGTAATTATGGAATATGAGTACCGTCGTGGCAGCAACGCGGCACAAGCGGCACGCAACATCAACGACGTTTACGGAGCTAACACTACAAACCAACGCACCACCTGTTATTGGTTTGCTCGCTTCCGTTCTAGAAATTTCGACCTGAAAAATGAACCTCGCGGTCGTCCGAAGACTTTGGTCGACAATGACGAATTAAAGGCGATTGTGGAAGCTGATGACACACAATCTACGGCTGAATTAGCAGCAGCTTTCGACGTTAGCGTCAAAACAATATTGGTCCATTTGCGTCAAATTGGCAAGGTAATAAAGCTTGACAAATGGGTGCCCCACGAACTCAACGATCGCGAAGTACGCGTCGAGACGTGCCTTGCACTGCTCAACAGGCACACAAATGAAGGAATTTTGAACCGCATTGTTACGTGCGATAAAAAATGGATTCTGTTTGATAACCGCAAGCGCTCAGCAATTTGGTTGGATCCTGGTTCAGCACCTAAACACTGCCCTAAACGAAAACTTACCTACCCCTAGAAAAGTGATGGTCACTGTTAGGTGGTCTAGCGCCGGTGTGATTCATCACAGCTTCTTACTAAACGGGGTGAGCATTACTGCAGATCGTTCAGGTTCAAAATGTCCAATTCTCAAAATGTCCAAAGGTTTCAAAACGTCCAATTTTCAAAATGTCCAATTCACAAAACGTCCAATTCCCAAAATGTCCAATTCACAAAACGTCCAATTCCCAAAATGTCCAATTCTTAAAATGTCCAATTCTCAAAACGTCCAATTCCCAAAATGTCCAACTTCCAAAATGTCCAATATTTGAGAATGTGGTAAATTTTGTTCAATAACTCATCAAAGCGCTTTTTTAATACTTACGTCAAACAATAAATACAAAATACTGAAAGAATCAAAATATGTTTTATTTAGAAGTACCTAACAAATTAAGACCAGTACAATATAATCAACATCATAATAACTATAATTATAAATTGAAACAAACATTAAACATAGTTTTATATATAATAACCTAGGTAAAACGAAAAATACTTTATATCTTACCTTGCTTACCTATGCAAGTAAAAATCGTTCAGGTTCAAAATGTCCAATTCTCAAAATGTCCAAAGGTTTCAAAACGTCCAATTCTCAAAATGTCCAATTCACAAAACGTCCAATTCCCAAAATGTCCATGTCTTTTAACCCCGACATCATTGTTATTGTAATTTTTCCATAGCAACCAAAACCACATCGCGATCTAACGCTAACAACGCCATCTATCGAGCTATTGTGCGTTCAGGTTCAAAATGTCCAATTCTCAAAATGTCCAAAGGTTTCAAAACGTCCAATTTTCAAAATGTCCAATTCACAAAACGTCCAATTCCCAAAATGTCCAATTCACAAAACGTCCAATTCCCAAAATGTCCAATTCTTAAAATGTCCAATTCTCAAAACGTCCAATTCCCAAAATGTCCAACTTCCAAAATGTCCAATATTTGAGAATGTGGTAAATTTTGTTCAATAACTCATCAAAGCGCTTTTTTAATACTTACGTCAAACAATAAATACAAAATACTGAAAGAATCAAAATATGTTTTATTTAGAAGTACCTAACAAATTAAGACCAGTACAATATAATCAACATCATAATAACTATAATTATAAATTGAAACAAACATTAAACATAGTTTTATATATAATAACCTAGGTAAAACGAAAAATACTTTATATCTTACCTTGCTTACCTATGCAAGTAAAAATCAATATAATTTTTATTTATAATTAACAAACATTTTTTTTATTAATGTGTTAATAGTCAACATAATTATTTTTATGATTTATGTGATATAACCGCTAAAGTACGCCGCGCGCGACATGCGCGCGCGCTTGAGTCCCGGCCGCATTCTGACGGCGTGACGTATTTATGACCCTGATAACAAAAAACGC
Source organism: Xanthia icteritia (assembly GCA_949128155.2). Lineage (NCBI taxonomy): Eukaryota > Metazoa > Arthropoda > Insecta > Lepidoptera > Noctuidae > Xanthia > Xanthia icteritia. The sequence continues at coordinate 13,178,654 of OX421930.2, forward strand.
TCTCCTGCTGTTTCTATGGGCTCTAGGCACGTAATGTAAACTGTTTTGGTTTCGTGAATGAATGGACCATTTTATGAAGTGTAAACTATACTCGTGTTACGAGAATTGTATTTATAACAGAACAATGTTATCAGATAGCGGGCTTGAATAGTGTTTGTTCCTGTGTTTTGTTTATTTCTGATAAAACTACTATAATAATTTACACGATATTTTGAAAGTTACATTATGAATAGATAAGTTATCTGACGACAGCGTTTTTGTTATGATTTTTATGTCAAAAATCGTAACACAAACAATCGTAACATTTTCAAAAATTTTACGACTTTGATACCGGTTTTTGTCGTAACAGTTCTTTGTTCGAAAATAAGATTTTATGATGGTATTTCGTGATAATATTATCTAAAACGATGTATTATCTACTTCTAAATAAATATTCATCTATTTACTGTCGATTACACACAAAAACAGTCAAAATTCATCATAAAATAATTACGCGTCCACGGTTTTTCCGCGTAGAATTACTTTGTTCATAAATATGATTTTATGATGCTATTTCGTCAAAATATTATCTACAACGGTGTAATAACTACTTATAAATGAAAATATAGCCACTTGCCTAAGATAAATAGTGAAAAAACACTTTTTTTGTTAATAAACGTCCAACGCACTTGACGCAGTCACGGAGTTTTGAAGTTTGAAAAATGTCATTTTCAAATATTTTTTTAATGTTGCCTAGTGCATATTTTTGGTTGTGAATGATTTATCTGACGAGAATATCCGTCAGGCCATGGAGTAAAAATACCCACAAACCAGATTAGCCCTTATTAATGGTAGAAAGAGAGTTTAAAGCCGCGCGAAACGAGATACCCTATGAGGGTATCCAGGGCTCCAACGTTTTGTTTTTTTAAACCACGTTTGGGTATCGGGGATTTGAACCTGAACGTTTTACCGTTCAGGTTCAAAATGTCCAATTCTCAAAATGTCCAAAGGTTTCAAAACGTCCAATTCTCAAAATGTCCAATTCACAAAACGTCCAATTCCCAAAATGTCCATGTCTTTTAACCCCGACATCATTGTTATTGTAATTTTTCCATAGCAACCAAAACCACATCGCGATCTAACGCTAACAACGCCATCTATCGAGCTATTGTGTTCCCAAGTTTTCTGGTATTTAAATTACTTTGTTACTGTGTTTTAAAAACTTGTATTCAAATAGGTACTTGCTATATTAAAATATGGATATCGATTTTATTAGTTATTAAAACAAAAGGAAAAATGAAAATAATGTGCATAAACTGAACGCATCCTGAGATAAAACTTTAAGTTGCTTTAAAGTGGGTATTTTTGAAAAAATCATAACGCCGTACGTCATTACTTTATTAAATGTAAGGAAACGCGTTGATGTAGTACCTACGTGTTATTGCCTTAAATAGTAGTGAACTGTAGTCACAGTGTTGGTGTTTTTCAAATTCTGACTGAAGAATTTGAATTCATTTGTAACCAGAAAGATAAGCTTACTTTGATTCGTAATGGGTTCCAGTTTAACAAAAACGTGACTAATAAAAATGGAAGCACTTTATGGCTTTGTACTAATAGACGGATGTGTACTGCATCAGTCACAATAGATAAGTCAAGGAAAAACGTATTGAGAGAATCGACGCACACTTGCGAACAAAATCTTGTCCAGTTGCATATTAATAAAGTAATATCATCTTTGAAGAGGACAGTATGTACAGATTTAGGCCCGATTCAGAAAATTTGTGAAAAACCTTTGAACAAATTAAGGGAAGAATACCGCAATGATAAAGATTTGATACCGTCATTTCATACCATTAAAAATACTTTATATAGATCCCGCAAAAAGTATTTGAATACAAATTTATTAATACACTGTGATACCAGATCAGTTAAGATACCAGAAAACTTGGGAAAATCATTTCTGATTTGTGAAGATGGAGACACAGATAAAATTATAATATTTGCAACAAATACGGCGAAGAAATTCATAAAATCACCAGGCTCATACTACGCAGATGGAACATTCAAAGCAGCACCAAAGCCATTCTATCAGTTTTTTGTTATACATTTAGATGTATAACAAAAAACTGATAGAACGGTAAAACGTTCAGGTTCAAAATGTCCAATTCTCAAAATGTCCAAAGGTTTCAAAACGTCCAATTCTCAAAATGTCCAATTCACAAAACGTCCAATTCCCAAAATGTCCATGTCTTTTAACCCCGACATCATTGTTATTGTAATTTTTCCATAGCAACCAAAACCACATCGCGATCTAACGCTAACAACGCCATCTATCGAGCTATTGTGTTCCCAAGTTTTCTGGTATTTAAATTACTTTGTTACTGTGTTTTAAAAACTTGTATTCAAATAGGTACTTGCTATATTAAAATATGGATATCGATTTTATTAGTTATTAAAACAAAAGGAAAAATGAAAATAATGTGCATAAACTGAACGCATCCTGAGATAAAACTTTAAGTTGCTTTAAAGTGGGTATTTTTGAAAAAATCATAACGCCGTACGTCATTACTTTATTAAATGTAAGGAAACGCGTTGATGTAGTACCTACGTGTTATTGCCTTAAATAGTAGTGAACTGTAGTCACAGTGTTGGTGTTTTTCAAATTCGTATATTTTCGAAATCTACAATGACTGAAGAATTTGAATTCATTTGTAACCAGAAAGATAAGCTTACTTTGATTCGTAATGGGTTCCAGTTTAACAAAAACGTGACTAATAAAAATGGAAGCACTTTATGGCTTTGTACTAATAGACGGATGTGTACTGCATCAGTCACAATAGATAAGTCAAGGAAAAACGTATTGAGAGAATCGACGCACACTTGCGAACAAAATCTTGTCCAGTTGCATATTAATAAAGTAATATCATCTTTGAAGAGGACAGTATGTACAGATTTAGGCCCGATTCAGAAAATTTGTGAAAAACCTTTGAACAAATTAAGGGAAGAATACCGCAATGATAAAGATTTGATACCGTCATTTCATACCATTAAAAATACTTTATATAGATCCCGCAAAAAGTATTTGAATACAAATTTATTAATACACTGTGATACCAGATCAGTTAAGATACCAGAAAACTTGGGAAAATCATTTCTGATTTGTGAAGATGGAGACACAGATAAAATTATAATATTTGCAACAAATACGGCGAAGAAATTCATAAAATCACCAGGCTCATACTACGCAGATGGAACATTCAAAGCAGCACCAAAGCCATTCTATCAGTTTTTTGTTATACATTTAGATGTTAGTTCTGATGAAAAAACAACAAACATTATACCAGTGATCTACGCCCTTTTGCCAAATAAAATGGAACACACCTATGTGCGTTTATTCTCGCTCATAAAAATTAAGTTAGGTGTCCAAATCCGAAAGTTTAAATCAGATTACGAAGTCGCTATATTAAATGCCGTATCTAATGTTTATTCGCAAGCTGAAGTGACCGGGTGTTACCACCACTTCAATGATGCCATTTGGAAGTATTCGAAAAAAAAAAAATTAAATGCAACTAGCACAGGACGAAATACTACCCGAATGAGTGCCATTATACCTTTAGTTCCGGCAAATGAAATACCAGCTGCATGGCACTATATTTTAGAGACGAGCCCAAACTCGCGCGAAATGGATAAGTTTCGTAGGTACTTTGAGTCCACATGGTACCCAAAGAAGTCGCCAGCTTTATTGAGCTGTGCTGGACAACGTCATAGGACCACTAACGCATTAGAAGGATGGCACAGACGATTAAATAGCCGTATACAGAAGAATCCTAATTTATACTTCTTTTTATACATATTGAAAAACGAAAGCAAGCATTGGGACTGTCGTTTAAAGGATTCGATGTTTAAGAAAATGAGAAATAAAAGAAGATGCAGAGACATCCAGTTTGATCGGAAATACAAAAGGTATTTAATAAAATTACAAAACAAAGATCTCACATTACAACAATTTTTGAAAAAAAATATTTTTTTGAGGCTTAGCTTGTATAAAAAGTAAAACGTAATTTATTAGTATAGTTCATTATTATATCACATAAATCATAAAAATAATTATGTTGACTATTAACACATTAATAAAAAAAATGTTTGTTAATTATAAATAAAAATTATATTGATTTTTACTTGCATAGGTAAGCAAGGTAAGATATAAAGTATTTTTCGTTTTACCTAGGTTATTATATATAAAACTATGTTTAATGTTTGTTTCAATTTATAATTATAGTTATTATGATGTTGATTATATTGTACTGGTCTTAATTTGTTAGGTACTTCTAAATAAAACATATTTTGATTCTTTCAGTATTTTGTATTTATTGTTTGACGTAAGTATTAAAAAAGCGCTTTGATGAGTTATTGAACAAAATTTACCACATTCTCAAATATTGGACATTTTGGAAGTTGGACATTTTGGGAATTGGACGTTTTGAGAATTGGACATTTTAAGAATTGGACATTTTGGGAATTGGACGTTTTGTGAATTGGACATTTTGGGAATTGGACGTTTTGTGAATTGGACATTTTGAAAATTGGACGTTTTGAAACCTTTGGACATTTTGAGAATTGGACATTTTGAACCTGAACGCACAATAGCTCGATAGATGGCGTTGTTAGCGTTAGATCGCGATGTGGTTTTGGTTGCTATGGAAAAATTACAATAACAATGATGTCGGGGTTAAAAGACATGGACATTTTGGGAATTGGACGTTTTGTGAATTGGACATTTTGAGAATTGGACGTTTTGAAACCTTTGGACATTTTGAGAATTGGACATTTTGAACCTGAACGCTGCAGATGTGTACTGTGAAGAACTGAACACAATGATGGAGAAGCTGGCACATCTCCAACCAGCATTGGTCAATCGCTCGTCTCCGCTACTCCTGCACGACAACGCGCGACCTCATACTGCACAGCAGACGGTCTCCAAGTTGCAAGAACTGGGGTTGGAAGCTCTCCGTCATCCGCCCTACTTACCAGACCTTGCGCCTACAGACTACTACTTTTTCCAGAATTTGGATAACTTCTTGGCGGGAAAAAAATTCAATACCCGAGAGGCAGTACAAAATGTCTTTGAAGAATTTGTTGCCTCCCGTCCAGCTGATTTATTTAAGAAGGGCATCAATAAACTGCCACTGCGTTGGCAAAGATGCATTGATTGCATGGGTGATTACTTCGCTTAATACAAATAAAAAATACATGAAAAAAAAATCGTTTAAATTTTTTCATACAAAACGGCAATTTCATAGGGAAAGACCTATTATAAATAAGGTACAACCTGACCTTTTTAAAAGTGCATATAGTGTAACCACTATATGCATTCAAAGGTCAGTGTTCGGCCGAGGTCTGAGTGCGTACAGAATAGGTTTTGTTGGTAAATGGGTCAAATGAGATCTCTTTACAAAGAATAATATCCTAAAAGCCTGTGCACACGATGCATTGCGGCGGCGGCGGCGTGGCTCCGGAGCGGTGTCACTGCGGCGTCCTACATACAAATATCCATGGTATGCCACACGGTGCGTTCCGGCGTCACACCGCACGTATACCGGACTTATAGCCCGCGAGACGAGGCGGGGAGGGGTTCATTAAGACGATTTTATTATTAGCACTTGAACATTCATCATCATCATCTGCTTAGCCTTTTCCCCACTATGTTGGGGTCGGCTTCGAGCCTAACCGGATGCAGTTGAATGCTAGCACGCGGGTCGCGTACGGACCAATTCGCGTCGCTGAAGCAATTTTCTAGCGCCTCACGTGTGTCTCTCGGATAGCTGTGAAACCAGCCTTACTTGTTCTAGTTAATTTAGTAAACCCTTCCCGGGTAGTCGGAATATTCATAATTGAGTTGAGGAGGAATAGAGAGTAAATCTCGTTTATTTGGTCTTATTTATTTATTTATTTATTTGCTCTCATGCACATCATACATTTTACAATATATTAAGTCGGTTTTTGTACATAAACCCTGTCAGGGCACTGCAAAGCACAATGTTGGTTTACTGTTGAGTTTATGAACATTAATTAACATATTTACATAATCAATACTATACATTTCATAAAATAAAAATAAAAATACATGTCTAGCAGTCGTTATGATTCACAGTTATAAACAAAAATACAAAAGCACACAAAAAGTCATATATAGTCAGATTATATTAGTAGGTAGGTAGTAAAAACTAGAATAAAATAATAATAAGAAATAGGTAATAATTAAAATCATGATCAAATCATATGTCAAGTTTTTACAATACAAAATAAAATAGATTTCGATTTATTGTCACTGGAATAAATAATATTTATGATTTGATCAGGCCGAAACGAACAAAACTACATCTATAAAGTTTTATCCGTCATGAATTCGTCTACTGTGTGTAAAAGTAATCTTAGTTTGCTATAGAATGAATTTGTATTCTTGTCATCTTTTATGTAATTCGGTAATTTATTATAAATTGTTGCGATTCTATAGTTGGGGCAATTCTTCATTATTTTTAATTTTGGTATCGGTGTAATCAACTTGTTTCTGTTTCTTCGGTTATAATTTTGGTTTGCGTCTCTTTGTGCTTCCTTTACTCTTACAAGGACTTAATAAGGTGACATGACTAGGCAGCGTACAGGCAACGGCAACGTATAGGCAACGGAAGGAACACGGGTGGGTTTTAGTCAGTAAGAGTCTGACACGCCCTCCCGCTCCACCCAGAGCGGGAGAAGTTATTTGATAATTTCCCACACAAAAAAAAAAAAAAAAAAAAGGTATTTCCTTCGTATTATTAAAAACAAATACACATTTTGAAAATTTTAAATGTATACGTTATAGAACACATGTAGGTTTATTATAATTAAAAAACTGATGAACTTCCTTGAAGTATTTACTCCGTACTAGAACTAAGGTTTTATTTTGTTTTTTAGAGATTACTTTTTTATATAAAAGAAACTACAAGTAATGGTGTTTCTTAAAGTGTACGTTAATTTCATGACTAGGTTAATGCAGCAAGGAATCAAACGAATGCAATTATTTTGCAATTACGTATCGTTCCCTCAGTGCGCTCTGATATTTAACTAGGTACACGTTTGTTACAATGAATGCTAAAGGATTAAGTTTTATTCACGCTTAGCGAACAACGGTAACCACAATAAATGTAGGTACCTATGCTATGTCATAAAGGCACAATATATAGTTCTATCACTGAGTCTGTGACACCTAAAATACGTGAGGAAAAGAATTGAGGGCTGTTTAATAGGGATGTTGAATGGGGCAAAAAAAAAATGATATTTAGTCCGTCAGTCAGATAATAAAAAAATATTAGACACGTATTTTTTGCTTTATCATATTAATAAAAAATGGTTTAGATAAAACGCATTAAAGTTGGGGAGTGGGGGCTCGCTACGACACAAGTCAGTATAAAATCTACCGGGGAGTGACGTCATGCCACATTTTAACTCTATGTATTGCCGTAATCTTTTGATTAGATAAAAAAAGAAAAAATACGTGTCCAATATTTTTTAATAATCTACCTGACGGATAAAAAAATATATTCAACATCCCTATTCATTCGCCGAGGACAAAAGTCTGAGCATTGAGTGCCGAATTTAACAGGCTAGAAAATACGTAATACTGAAAAGAATCCTGAAACTCATAAATACTTTAGATAGCATTATGACAATGTGGAGACATAAACACTTTAATTCTTATTGCCGAAAATGCAATTGACAGTTAGCCAGATTACCGAGCAAAGGGCTTATTTCTAGCATGGAATGTTATAGGATGCTTCTATTAATTGATTGGTTCTGCCAATTCCATCACCGCTCACCGCTCTTGTCAAGGGTTATTATATTTTTACCCAACTGAACGACAGCAAAGACAGGGTTATGTTTTTCACCCGTATCTATGTATCTTTGTATCTGGGATTCTGTAGGACCCTCGAAGCATCCTAACGGCTGTACGAATTTTAATATCTGAGGTATCTATAGTTTCATCTAGGTTACGAGATGGCTTTAGCTACTTTTATTTTTATAAAATTAAAATGAAATCTGTGATTGAACGAGTATAGCTGCCACGAACTGCATCAGACTGCTTGAAAAGTGAACTGGTTTGGAACTTTTTAGTTGCAGTCGACATTTTGATATTGCCTCCTATTGTAATACTGACTGTTAACTTGTGTCATACGGATTTAAATATACTCAGATAAACTCGGAACTGTCTTGTATATAATCGCAAAAAAATACATTAATTTTTAACTACTACTCTCTACGGTATTGCTACGAGTGCTACGACGTAGCAGACCCTGTATGTGACGGCTACGTAGTGTGCTACGCTTGCATAGCAGATAGCAACGGCATAAGCATTTGCACAGCAACACATTTTTGTTGAATTTGAAGTATTGTTCCAATGAGGAGTGTGCTATAGCCTTTTTCGTGTCGCTGGCACTACAGTATTTCAGATCTTGTTGGCCCAAAACGTTGCCACTTCCACGGCGTCGTCGGTGGCATCGCAGAGGTCACTTTGACTGCTTGTTTTCGGACACAGCGGGCAGCATAGGAGGTGGAGGATAGTTTGCGACATAGCTCCAAGGTGCAGGGTTCTACTGAAATAATCTCTCCTAATTACCTATTACTTACAACTTGGAAACAGGGTGCCCTATACCCTAATCCTTTGTTAAGATCCGCGCGCAATCTGTCTGTTCTTGTTTAATTTTGTCGGTATTTGTAAAAGCTGTGAAGGACTGTTGGTTTTAATTAGGTACAATAACGATCCTATCCTTGAGCATCTCGTGGGCCTCTCATAAAAAAATCAGACACGAAAAAACCAGACTAGAAACAAGAATTAGGTACCGAATAAATATATATGAAAAATTGACACAGAAATCAGTTTTTTTGTATTATGTAGCTTTTTGAGGCTCACCAGTTTTTTTTTTGTAAGCACTGTATCACTTCATCGCCTTAAGCAAGCGTGGTGATCAGTGCCTTCTCTGTCTTTTGCCAGGATGTTTTTTTTTAACTGTTTGTTTTATTGTTATCATGAGGTGCACACGCTCTCGTATTTTACCTTGTGCTTTTGTGTGAACATTTTATTAACAAAAAAAAGTTTGAAAAAAACATTCCAACTCTTTCCTAGAACAAGAGAGAGAAGCCTTTTGGTCTGACTCACGTTCTTTGATTATTCAATTTAGACGAGACATTTCGCAGTAAGAAAATAAAAGACGCTTGTGGGCGTGCTGGGAAAAGGTCAAAGGTAAAACGCGTAGGTTTGCTGTATCAGACTATTTTATCCCATTCTCTGTATTTATTTTAGAAGAAAAATAGTATTACATTGTTAAGAATTAGGCTTATTTTATTAGGCGTTTTTGCCATTACTATTTGAACCTCTCATAATTCCTTACAATGTTCTTATTTAATTTTAACATACATAATAGGTACTCGAATCGATACTTGTACATGCAAAGGACCTATACTCATAGTTACTAGAAATTTCTATGAACTTGTCTTGGTCGAGGTTGCTTTACTGGCGTATCAGATTTCAGCTTTCTTAGTTCAACTAGTGTTATGTTTTTCTAAAGAATAGTGTACCTACCATAAGTATCTTACCTGGGCTTCGAAATATGTCGAGAGCTATTAAGCATTTAAAAGTATCACATCTTTACCGAATGATTGACGAATGACTGAACTCTGAAAACTGACCTCACCCATTTACAGCTGAGAGATGTGGGTATCCTCAAATTTAATCTCTTCAGACTTCAGCGACACACAGGTAGATTCTGAATTTCCGAAACAATCACATTTTCCCTAAATAGGTTGGTGCAGCATTCTCTTTGGTGCATGCTGGTAAGTTACCATATTATTTGATGGTGTTTAGGCTCTCTGCTTGTGGTCGTAGATGGCGTCAAAAAAGCATGGCGTCCTACTCCTCGCTACGAAGAATATAATGCGAGCGAAAATATCATCAGCCATGTTGACTTAGCCAATTTACCTTAAGCTGCTCATCCACGAGAGAATTATTTTTCTAAGAGCGGCTGTCTTACTACAAATGTTTCTATAGCAGTATACTCCGTTTTGGTATATTTTCTATATTACTTATATCAATTAATCTCCGAGACAAATGCTCTCTCGAGGTGCTAATTGGTTTAAGTGGTGGAGTGTAGACCATAACACGTTTAGTGCCGGGAACCCTCCTGGAGGGCTCACTCAAGTCGCATATGGGATGCCGGGAGCCCTCGTGGAGGTTTCATTTTAAATGTATGTTTTTTCTTAGCGAATTCGGCATTATAAACTGTGAAAATAAATCTGTTGTATATTTTAACAAGATTTCAATCCTAATGCAGGTGACACTCCTCGAAGATTAACTTTAGCGAAAATGTAATGCCGATGCTCGTCCTGGAGTCATCTTGCAAGATGTATGGCGGCATGGCGTATGAGCTCTATGAAAAACGAGTGGAGTCGAAAGTGTTAAGAGATGTTAATTTGATGATTTGAAATGGGACTGGTAGATATAGCTTTATCATCAAGAAACATCTTTATCGATTATGGTTGTGTCTTACTAGTATTAAGGTAAGAGAAGCAAGAGAGGAAACTAGGGCGAGCTTTAATTAAGCAGGAATGCCAAAGGGAGCAGAGAGGTAAGTATCAATAAAATAAAATGCAGTAAAAGATGCTCGTACAATTTACGTAATTATTTTAATATTTTTTTTCTCGTTTATATTGATACAGTTTCATAGTTCGCTAAAGTCTGGATTTGTATCCATAGGTTCTTCTCAGTTACAAGTAGGCCTTATTAAAAAAAAAATACCTATCTATTAAAATACAGTAATGCCTATACAAAATACAAATAGAAAGATAGCAATTTATGTATCTACAGATAGACAATATTCTGAGCAATACTTTGCAGTTACTATACAAAATTAATTTTATCTACATCATTAACTCTTAGGCTTTAACTATTTTTGGAGTTTACAGACTGCAAAAGTTATAGCTGAGATTAAACAGAAATGTGTGCACAAAACCCTAACTGTATTTTACAATTTGTTTTAATTTTAATGTTTAACATCAACTAGTAATACTTTACAGGTCATAATATTACATATCATTAGAACTGATTTCAAGGATCGTGTAGTTCAACATAAGAAAGTAATTTAACGTTACTTTAAACAGATATGTACTTTTGAAAGATACAATTACTTATCAAATCTTATTAATGGCGATTTCTTAACTAGGACAAATTTGAAATGATAGAAAATGGGTACAAAAATGTTTTTTTTAGGAACGTAGGCAAAATTTCATGTTTAAATAGCAAATAGAAAAAGGGATAAACAATGTTTTTTTTTTGTTTTTATAGGTCTCATAGACCAGATGCATATTAAATAACTTTAGTTAAGAAGCAGTAAAGCTAAAATATCACGTATTCCTCCCAATATCCAATATCCAAATCCCAAGAGAATCTTAACCCTTACAGATAAATAGATATATTCATATACTAAGTATGTGTACGTTTTTGCTTTGCAAAAAGTTAGTTCTGTGGTATTGTCTGCATAGACCGTTAGTAAGTTTAACTTAAAATAATGAATTAGCACCCGAGACAAAATACAATGTTTACCAGATAGGCCAATAACGTATGTCTTGAATAAAGTTAAAAAATATAAATACAATCAATTAATTTAGGTAATTATGAAAGAAAACGGTAAATACTTAATAATCCTTCGACACGTTTTTGTCATAGCTTGCAATCGAAAAAGCAGTAAGATATTAAACCTGCAGTTGTTTTATACAAAACTGAAAAATAGTTTTGAAAAATGTCTCTTAAGTTTAAGATTTTTGATGTATTATTGACTTCTATCTAAATAATTATAAGTCTTAGACGATCAGTACCTACCCATATTTACAAATTGCACTTATCGTGCGACATAGTAGCTGCCATTTGAAGGAGCAACTCTTATTATTATACTATCATGCATTTTCAGTCAACGAATCATTTGTTCTAAATGGAGATTATAGTCACATTTTGTACCATCATTTACATTCGTACCCACGCTTAACATACTACCACTAGTTCTGTCCCGGAAGAAGTGTTTATAGAGATAGAAAACGATCTTCTAAACTTTTTTTTTGTATTATAATCATTGACACAAGATTAATTATTATTCAAAGTGGACGACAAAACTTTATGAAATGGATACATTATACGCGTGACAAATGTTAATATTTTTTGGTATTTTCTTTGCCCTTAACGCGAAGGTTTCATGATGTCTCCGCTGCGTATCTATTTAGTCTACTTATTACTCAGTCTCATATTAGTTGGCGATAATTCAGAAGTGTTTGCTTAAGTTGCGATGCGGTGTTTTAGGCCCCGAAGTTCCCCAACAAGATCAGCGTCGTCTGCAATAAAACGTTTTTCGATTCTTCGTCCTTTTGATGGATTCTGTTGACAAGGTTACATTATGTTAATTTAGAAGTCTATGTTCATTAATAATTAGAAACAATGTTCATCTGAGTCGCTTATAGCGAGGTACGAGGTGGAGTTAGAACTTGTGCTGGTACTCCCCGGCGCCGATTGACCCGGCCTCGGGCCCAGTGTGTCACCCGCCGGGCCGCTACTCCATCACTCCGCCTCCCCCGGCCCGGCCACGCTATTTTTAGACTTCGGAGCTTCCACAGTCTTAATGCGTTCCCAAACAATGAAACGTTTATATTTATTGACTTCGAGTACATTTTTAATGAAGTCAAGGGTAATAATTGTTTATATTGAATCTTCGGAACCTAAATATTTGAGAAAAAGAGTACATCAGTGTTTAGTTAATTAAGTTTACTTACTTGTAATTTATTTTTCGGCTTCTTGTCTGCGAAGTATTCCACGATAATATTGTAGAAGTCATTGCTCCTTTTGTTCTGAGTGTTCTGGAGTCTGTGGAATGGATTGTTTGCAGGTCGTGGCATTACAACTTCCTTGTCACCAGCTTTAGGTGCTTCAGTAGACATTTCTGGAGCAGCAGTAGTCACGCTTCTCTTGTTTCCGTTCCAGTTGATGAACCCATCATCTGATGCGTAGTCGTCTTCATCTATCTTGGGCACGGTCTTGGGCACATGGTACAGAGGCTTGCCTGCTAACGCCTTCAATTCTCGAACATCTTCGTCCTCGGCTTCATGATCCTCGTAATCAACAGGCGGGAAAGCTGCGCGGGCATTCTCGCGCCGCCTCTGTGCGTCTTGTGCCATTTGTGTAAGGATCAAATTGTCGAGAAAGGCTGCGCTGACGTCATCGACATCGTTGGACTGCCAGCGGGGCGTGGTGTCACTCTCAAACCAAGTTTCTTGTCCGATAGGCAATGCGGCTAGTCTCTCTTCTTGTCTCTTCGGTGCTTCATTAGCAATGAAGTGGCCATATGGGTCGTAGAAATAAGGATATGGCACTTGAGCGTGCATTTCGGGCACACTGATCGCCGGAGCGTCATAAAAGTATTGTACTTTCGGGGCATAGTAATATTCGTCATCTGGATACTCCCTGGAGGTTTGCGGGTACATAGGCCATCCTTGTATAGGGTAAGCCTTTGCTTGAGCTACTAAGTAGCCAAGTAAGACTGATAATAGCCTAAAACAAAATAAAATTCCGTTAACTCTAGACTTTAAAAAATTCAAAGTTTACTTTAGAACAAAACCAAAATATTACCTATATTTTTTTTCCATTTACATGAATAAAAAATATTAAAAATCACCGAACACCAAAATATTTTTTATATTACTTCTGAATTTATTCACGAGTTATGAATGAATATTATAAAGAAAGCTCACCTCAAGCTCGAAAGCCGCATGTTGCACATAATACACTGATAGATGTTAGTCTAGGCGCGATCGGAACACGACTACAAGTAGGAGGGGAGGGCCGGTGAGCTTTATAAGCAGGTCGCCCACGCGCGCCGCCCACACGTTCTCAATGAAACGGAGCCCCCCGTGCACCCCCTGCACGCTCCCAGGCGCCCCCAGCTCACCCCGACCTCATGCCAGTCCCGCGACCCGGCCCCCTCCATCTACCCTCAACCAGGGGTTGAGGGTAGATCCCTCAACCCGCGGCATTCTGCTATCGATCGCGCCCACAGATTATTCATCTTGCTATGACACTGTTTTTACTCACAGAAAACTGTTGACGACAATTGACAAGCAGTTACATCATAATGTTTAATTATAGTTCAGAAATATCGATACATATATCAATGGGGTATCCCAGAAGGGTGACTTGTCTACCGCAACGTGGGACCCACGACATTCACATACAGAATAGGATCCATAAGGACTAGTTCAGAATGTTTAAGATAACATTAACTTCTTTAGTCCCTCTTGATATTCTTAGTTTTACAATGTTGTGCTTTGCAACAGAATACTTAACTGGTCTCTAGGCATGTTACCGAATTAGGATCTTGAAAGTTTGGACTCAACATAACATAGAGTTTTCAGTTTTAACGGCATTTGAAACATAACAATTTAAGTTGCGAGAGTTTCGTACAAAAGCTGTATTTTTTCATGGCTGTAAGTATCGAAAGACAGATAAAGATGTTTTTATTTGGTAAAATATACGAAAGCTTTGAGCCGAATAATTTCACTTTATTATTAAAATGAATCTTCATTCATACAGAAATCTTCATTCAGTTACTTCGGTGCTTCATAGCATTCATATACATATATGACGCAGGCAAGGCAATTTACTCCAAGATCCTTCAGTAATAGCCGTACTCCGGGTACTCCGACATAAGTGTAGTCCAGTACAAAACTCGTGTAGGACGTTATGACTGTTCTGCGTCATGGGGAAGATGCTTCACGATCGTGAAAGGCTGCGTCGACTTTGCCTGCGTGTGGAGGCGGAGTTGGTACCTGCCATACATTTATATGATATTTCTATTTTTGCCCGCGATTTCGTCTGCGTTGAATTCGGATAGGTTCATCCTATCATTTGGTTTTTCCCGCACAAAATTTTATTCTGAGTTACTTTTCGAAAAAGTTAGTGCACTTAAGTATGAGAATCATTTTCAGCCACTTGTTTTCAGTCTAGGCATTCTCTCACAGTGAGCCACGAAAAGTGCATAAAAATAGATAGTCATGTTCAAGATCAGACTCATGTAGAAGGTAGAAGGCAAGATCAGAAACAAGAGAGTAGAATAGTGTAAAAGATAATGAGTAGAACGTACCAATAGATTGGGACAACTCCAGGAGAGTGAGCCTGTGAAAGTAGAACATACCAATAGATTGGGACAACTCCAGGAGAGTGAGCCTGTGAAAGTAGAACCTACCAATAGATTGGGACAACTCCAGGAGAGTGAACCTGTGAAAGTAGAACCTACCAATAGATTGGGACAACTCCAGGAGAGTGAGCCTGTGAAAGTAGAACCTACCAATAGATTGGGACAACTCCAGGAGAGTGAACCTGTGAATGTAGAACCTATCAATAGATTGGGACAACTCCAGGAGAGTGAGCCTGTGAAAGTAGAACCTATCAATAGATTGAGACACCTCCAGGAGAGTGAGCCTGTGAAAGTAGAACCTACCAATAGATTGGGACAACTCCAGGAGAGTGAGCCTGTGAAAGTAGAACCTACCAATAGATTGGGACAACTCCAGGAGAGTGAACCTGTGAAAGTAGAACCTACCAATAGATTGGGACAACTCCAAGAGAGTGAGCCTGTGAAAGTAGAACCTATCAATAGATTGAGACACCTCCAGGAGAATGAGCCTGTGAAAGCTGAAAGATTACGAAGTGATATATCCATATAGCCTGTGTGTTCAGTCTGATGGTAAACACATTCGTGCGAATTTTATTTTAACCTTTTACATTGCAAAACTGGAAAGGAAACGGTACTTACTTAATATTGGTTTAGTAACAGGGTCTTCTGGTTTTTTGTGTATCCTCTAGAATTACGTAGGTATGGATTGAACAAAGTGATGCCTAGTTCAGAAGCTAATTCGACTCTTGTACTCGTTGACAGAAAAATACTTAATACCTAAGTATGTACAACCTATTATCCTTTGGCAATGTTTACTTTTCGAAGATGTTTCAGCCTTTCTTTCAGTGCCATTTAATATTTATAGTTTTGAGAGGTTTACATTAAGCTTATGCAAATTAAACACCTGTTAAGAGCAGAAAGTAAATGTTTAAGTAATTTTTAATACTTCTGCGGTTAAGTCTGTCTATCTGTAAGAATAAAACTTGAAATCGAAAGTACTTGTATTATTTGTTACCTGAATTCAGTTACATTTAAATTCATTAAGCAGTTTTAGAATTAAATTATACAGATAGAAGAATAGTTTTATATCTAACGTTGGCAGCAACTGGGAGTATAAGCAACGTTCATTAAATAAAGTTTTTCTAGGAACATGAATATTCAAGAAGTGGGAATAATGTCCAATTTTAACAAACTGTATTTCTTTTATGCTGCACTATTGAGTCTGCATCAATTTGACATGGCAAAGGTGAGAGTGTCTTAATAAATATGATCTGCTCTAAAAATTAAATCCGAAAATGTTACCTATAGCATGAGCCCGCATATGAAAAGCTGTATGTCAAGGTACTTAGAGTGACAGAAACATTATAACTAACAGTAAACCTCCATATATTTTTAACCCCCGACGGAAAAAGAGGGGTGTTATAAGTTTATCGTGTGTATCTGTGTGTCCGTCTGCGCCATCGTAGCTCCCAAACGACTGAACCGATTGTGTTATTTTTTTATTTGAAAGGTGACTTGGTCGGGAGTGTTATTAGCTATGATTCAAGAAAATCGGTTCCTCCGTTTGAAGATAATCAGCTCTTTTTTAGTTGATGAATGGATGAAACCGTCTTCCACAGGTCTGATCGATTTAAAATTTGGTATTCTGTTACTTGAATGATATTAGAAGAACCTTGAACTGATGCTGCAGCATCACCTGGAATTTGCAGGATACCCAACTCCCTTACCAACTTACAGTACAGGTATCGTGTTTGGGCTCATTGGAATGGTCTCAATGAATATGTTATAGATAGATGATGAACAGGGTCTGGTGATGGAGTAGGAAAGAGAAATGAGGAAATTTTTGTGTTGGGGTTTTTTAAAATGTTTGTTTGTTAGAAACAGCATTAGCACAGAACAGAATTAGGTTTTTGTGAAAGCAACATATTTAGTGTTACCGGTAGAAAAGTCACAAAGGTTAACGAATCACGTTTATAAAAACGTGGTTAAAAAATCAGATAATCACCTTAATGATTTTTCCGGCAATTTTGTCTCGAATTTTCACGAGAGCAGTCTCGTGAAAATTCGAGACAAAACATAATTTGAAAGACTCTACACGTAGGAGGTAGTTAACGGTCTTGAACCTACGTCATGGAAGATATTTCACCTAAAAGTTAAGGGGAAGCTACCTCCTATTGAATACCAAGTACATTCTTTCCGTTTAGCGTCATTCAGAATATGAATAGATTATAAACAGAATAGAATACTCATTATTATGTACACCATAAAAATTACAGATATAAATGTAGAAACTTTACATAGGGTGTTTTTTTGTATCGTTATTATTTACTAATAGTTTATCGTTTCTTCAGTAAATATCGAAAAACTACTTTGGTCCACGTTTACCAATTCTCATAAGATTAAGAATAACAAAGGAGTTAAGGAAAATATCCCTAGCCACCTTATATTTATGAGTGTTACCGCGAACTCGCGAGTAGTCGCTAGGCATTTTTATTTGTGGCAACTACTCGTACTGTTTGTAAGTGTGATTTTATATATTGCTTTTCTGTTATAGCGGTAA
This sequence comes from Xanthia icteritia, assembly GCA_949128155.2. Lineage (NCBI taxonomy): Eukaryota > Metazoa > Arthropoda > Insecta > Lepidoptera > Noctuidae > Xanthia > Xanthia icteritia. The sequence continues at coordinate 13,196,435 of OX421930.2, forward strand.
GGGCCTAGGCATTAACAAGTTGTTTTATATACGCGCGTTCCATTCAGTCAGCGCGTCGATGGTACGATTTCTGCCTTGGAAAAGCAACGCTAGTTGCCTTTGCAGCACGTAGACGGCGCGCAGTGAGCTGAAAATCGACTCTCATAGACATAATAATACTTTTTTCCCAAATGTCCACTTTTATGACTTGAAAATATTTTGGGAGGCTAAATACATGCCTAAAAATATCAACATTAAGGAATAGCATTGCAAAAAACGCAAACAGAATTTTTTCATTTCTATGGAGCTGGCATGAAAAAGTAAATATAAAATAAAAAATTCGAAATAATTCAAGGTTTTTTCACCTGCAAGGAAATTAGTACCAATATCTCCGCCATCGTTCACGATGGCGGAGACTATTGGTACTAATTTGGTACGAATTTTTTGACATACTCTCCGAATCAGCCAGTGCCGCGACCTTTTTTTAAAAATCGCTTTCGATTTAATATTTTCAAAAAATATTTTTTATCAAATGTTTAACTGAATTTAAGCTTAAAATCTACGCGGACTACTGAAATGAAATTAAATGAAATTGTTTATTCTGTAAATAGGACATTGGAATTACTTTTACAAGTCTTAAAAAAAAAATTAGCTAGATGAGTTCGGCGTTTCCTATCTGACTACTCTGAGAAGAAAGGCCGAAACAAACTCAGAGGTCACAGTCTCTTTTAAAGTCCAGACATAATCTTGGTCAGGCCATATGAGGACCATGTAGGTTAGTGTCTGAAATGGTCTTTTGAGAAAAGAACCACACAGATTTGAGTGGACCTGTCCTGTCAGTGCAAGCATTTGTCAGTAATCGTGGAGCTCAACCTTAAGAAGCTCAACTCGACGAACAATACCAAAGAAAGGACATTTGGGTAGGCCTCATAAACTACTCAAACTGCCAGACCATCATTAAAATTAAATAAGAAAGAAAAAATAATAATAATTTAAAAAATCCACATAGTCATATTATAAATTAATAAAAAAACCCTTTACAAAGTAATAATGTCATTTTGTATGTAATGTTTATATAATACTGGTATTGAATTTATGATTTTATCACAAGGCTTAGCAGAGCGAGCAGCTCAATCCCAAGCTTTTTTATCGTCTAAATAATCTAAAATTTTATAGTACCCTTTTTTACAAAGTTTGGATTTAATACAGCTTTTAAATCGTTTAATGGGTAAGTTTCGAATGTCGAAACGTACTTAAACGATGAACCCGACCAATACTTTGTATCATAAAAAATTCAGTTTCAAAAACCTAATTATGTAACGATCTTAATTATCGTCATTATTTATTAATTCTCATTATTTATTGAATCACTCATTAGAATAGTTCTCTCAAAGTTATATATTGCTATTTTGATAATTTAAGAGATAGCATTAATCCAAGTGACTTTAGGGGTGTAAATATTTCCCTGCCAGCCGGTTTTTTGATCAAGTCTTGGAATATTTATATAAGTGTTTCTGGATTTTTCATTATGTACTCAATCACAGAAGCAATATTATCTCTTCCATCTTCCTTCAACTTGGTACAAGCTGCATAAACAAGTTCACTGCAATCACTGTTCAAATGATCACCACTCTGTCTCTTCTTTTGCTTCGTTTCCAACTCTCCAAAAGGTTTTCTAGGGAGTTACCTTTTGGTCATAGTACCAACTGATGATGTTGATGGCTCTTCTTCCCCATGAGCGACAGATGTCGAAGCTTCCTGAACATTTTCTTTGATGCAGCTAGGCCAGTCGACATTTTCTCAAGCCAATTTCCATATTCCTTTCGGAATAACTCCATTTTTCGGCTTGCAGAATGCCAACGCTTCTCTACTGCTCTCGTAAATCTCCGGCAGAATTCTTTAAACGTCACACGATCTTCCTCAGATAAACTTTATCTAAATCGAGATAACACTGTCTCAAATAAAACTGATAAGCGTTTTTTTTACTGAACCTTTTAAAATAACGAACATATCCAGATTTGTTTCGATTCTTGTTTCGATTCTTTCCATGTTTACGGTGATGTGAAGTTGTAATAACTTCACATCACCGTAACGTACTGTTTGTACTTTTAATGCGTAAAGCGAAATGAATTGATTTTATTTTGAGTTCTCCTATTTATTGCAACGATGTTAATTAATGTGATCATTAAACTCATTTACTCACTACCCTCATTAGCTAACTCATAGAATAGATATGAATAACAATATTACTTAAACTCAAAAATAATGACGATAATTAAGATCGTTACATAATTAGCTCTTTGAAACTTATTTTTTTTATGATCATGTGGTTTTTTATCAAATGTTTAAATTCTGTTAAACATTTGATAAAAAATATTTTTTGAAAATATTAAATAGAAAGCGATTTTTATTTTTGAAATTGTTCAAGGGTTTTTCACCTGCAAGGGAATTAGGGCCAATTGAACGATGGCGGAGATATAAGACTTTTTCATGCCAGCTCCATAGTAATTTTTAATGAAAAATTTCTGTTTGGGTTGTTTGCAATGCTATTCCAACTAAATATATGCCTAAAAATATCAACGGTATGATATTTTTAGGCATATATTTAGTGTCCCAAAACATTTTCAAGTCATTAAAGTGGACATTTGGGAAAAACATATTATATGTCTATGAGAGTCGATTTTCAGCCCACTGTCCGGCGTTCAAAAAAACATCGTGTAAATAGACTTTAAAACAAGCGTCATATTATTTCCTAGAAAAACTTTTAAAGTATTTTCTCACATTTCCTTCATTAAGAAATAGTAATTGATAAAAGTGTAAAACACAAGTACGGAAACGGGTAATAGTAATAGCCCATAAAACACGTAGTTAAATATTTACGACAAATGGATGCTTTTAGTCGATTTAATTCCTACACGAGAATGCATAACTCCTTTATAACATTAATTCGTACTTTGTTCAAATCCCTTATGACTGTTTTGGGACAGATAAATTAAGCTATAGAATGAAATAACATGACATAGAATCACGCCTGTAAGTGTACCCTGTAGGGGTACGCAGGGCTATAATACCTACGTTCTTATTTCGACAGTTATTTAAAATCTCGAATAGAATATGGTGGCGAGTCTTTGCTTTAGATCGGGCATAAATCAAACTTCTGGAAACCATGAAGAAATTTAGTCAAATGTATGCATGTTCAGTGATCTCTTCACCAATTGTTAACTGATTTGGATGATTCTTTTTTGTTTGGATAAGTAATCTCTAGATGTAATTCCGTTTAAATTTTGTGAAAATCTGATGAAGACCTTCGGAGATGTACAATGGAACTCCTCAATAATGAACAGTGCTCGAATTGTGATTTGATTATTGTACTGAAAATCTAATACTATTGCTAGTTAGTTACACATGGAACTCCTCTAGTACCTACATTCTAGAGGTACCTAGATGACTTTGTGAAACCACAACTAAAAAACCGGCCAAGTTAGTGTCGAACCACGCACAATGAAGAGTTCCGTGGTTGGGATGAAGTTATCATCTTCTCACCTTTGTTGTTGAAAAAAATGTTCTCCAATTTGAGATTAATTTCAATTTGATACCTCCACGCGTTCCTGAGAAAAAGGGTTATAGAAGTGATCCTATAAGAGTTCCGTTTTTTTCCTTTTGAGGTAGAGACCTCTAACAATGAAAAAAGAAATACAGCCGACTCCAAAAAGAAAGCACTATAAAGTGCAGAATAACTTAGCTTCGGAAGTCGGTGGCTAGAAATAAAACAAAACTAGGCGAATTGACATTTGACTAGTTTTGTTTTGGCCCCCTCCTTTTTAAAATCCGTTAAAAACCCAATAACACTTGACCTGGGGATCGACTCCAGGACGTCAGGCATAAAAGAACTAGAATGAAATAAATTTCCTGAATTTCGATTAAAATTTTCAGGAAACCTCTATTTTAAGTAGATAATGCTAGATGCATAGATGCATATTCAATAAATAATACCTGAAAGATAAAAAGGTTCAAGTTCAAGTCAACGGCACAAACTCATTAGGGTCTGAAATGGTAATAGGCGTTCCTCAAGGTTCGATATTGGGTCCTTTCCTCTTTTTAGTTTATATTAATAATTTACCCCAATTATTTCAAAATAAACCGAAGATGGTGTTATTTGCTGATGACACATCATTGATCTTTAAAATAAACCGACGGTCACAAAATCTTGACGACGTGAATAGCTTTATTGTTCAGGTCCAAGATTGGTATACGGTAAATAATTTGCTACAAAATAAAAAAAAAACCAAATGCATTAGATTTAAATTACCAAATGTTAGAAGTAGCGAATGTGACATCATATTGAATGGAGAAAAACTGGAATTTATTAATCAAACGGTTTTCCTAGGAATCACGCTAGACAAGAAGTTACAATGGGGACCCCATATAACATCTCTCGCGGGGCGGCTAAGTGAGGCCGCTTATACTGTTAGAAAGATAAGACAGTTAACAGATGTAGAAACCGCGCGTTTGGTCTATTTTAGTTACTTCCACAGTATTATGTCGTATGGCATTTTACTGTGGGGTCGGGCTGCTGACATTGAATCTATCTTTATTTTACAAAAGAGAGCTGTCAGAGCCATTTATAATCTACGTCGTCCCGAATCTCTCAGGGAACTATTTAAAAAGATTAATATTATGACGGTACCTTGCCAATTCATTTATGAAAATGTTATGTCTACATCTTTTTAACAAAATAAGTGATAGACATAATTTTATTACAAGAAATAAAGATAAAATAGATCAACCATTTTTCAGACTATATAAAGTACGTACATATTTTATGGGGTACTGTGTTAAATGTTACAACAGAATACCTTGTGATATATTAGAATTAAATGAAAGAAAATTTAAAACTCATATACAAAATACACTTTGTAATCAAGCATATTACAAATTAGAGGATTATATCTAAGATAAAAATGCATGGAAACATGCTGGTCCTGCTCCATAGGACAATTTAGAATCTAGACAAAATCTAACTGGTTGCTATTTTTTTTTAAATATTGATTTTACATTCTGTGATTACTTGAACTCACACACTGACTTATTAAACATTTAAATTAAAATAGTTTATTTAAAAAAATGGGATTGCAAAGTTTACAAATGTTGCATAGCTTTATGTAATTTTTAGGTTCAACTATACAATAGAAACGGGTGAAGTACTGTTCTCCTAGATAGGCTAGAATTTAGCCTGTGTTAAGGAGATACAGTGCCGTGCCGGTCCCCTGATTGGCGGATTATTATATAAATATTGTGTTAAAATTTTTAAAGTTTGAAACAGTGTCTGGACATAAGTGTAGTTACTGTACAATAGTTATCTATAACAAATAAATAAGTTCAATTTCACTTACGAAATTATTATTAGTACCTATTACTTGTAAAAATGTTAGGAATAGCGTATAATTTTACAATGTTTGAAAATATGTGAGCACCATGCATCTATCACATGATTATTTTATCTGTCATTCCTTAATCTTTCATTATTTTTACCTATCGTGGTATAGTAGTCTTATTCTAGCTACATCGTCTTCTTGTCCGGGTTGTCTATTTTAGGTGAAATATCAAAAGTTCAAGGATCAGTAACTGTGCACCAATCGGTTAATGGATTCACATCTAGTTTCGTAACCATTATAGACCGCTGCAATATCGCGCTCGCGCTTCTCGGCTCCATGGGGTAGGTCGGGAGAGGGGGTCGTATCGGGTGAAATTCGGTGCATTCGAAGTGCATCGTCAGGTTTGGGAGCGGAAGTCGTCACAAACAAGGGGTCAATGGCCGCCTGGCGCCTTGCAGTCGAAGTACTAGTCGATATGTTGCGAAAATTTACCTTTACTGTACTTGTACTTATTGGAAACCTGTCAAAAACGTCAAAGTCTGTAACTTTGAAACTTAACAGAAAACGTTTTTCTGGCTTCGTTTGGAAACAGTCACGTTTTAGGTCGCGTATTTAATTTGTTTATGCGGTGATTTCGGCCAGTTTATATGACGAAATACAGCAAATAATTACCTATGAATTATATTAACGACGAATGGGTTCTGGTATCTACTGTTGTTGGTTGTTGCGGTATGTTGTGCAGATACGCATTAAGAAAAAGTAGGAACTAGAGTAGAGAGAGAACATTTTGGAGGAATGTTTAATGTAATATTGACGTTCATTAAAAAGTTCTAAATCTCAGCCTAATTTCAATAAATGTCTTTTGATTCTGATTTGATTTGTAGACGGTAGACATGAGATCAATTTTAAGGAAGGCAATATACCTATAAACAAACTGCCTGATCACCACCTGACCAGTGTGATTGCTGTCACCCCACTCCACCTAAATGTACATTACATTATGTATATGTCGTGGTCAGATCTAAGAATTTATCATTTTACGAAGTGGAATACTCAACGTTTGACGATATGGACAGTTACGAACGAATCCTTCATGATGTGGCCAAAAATTAGTGATCATATCGTAAAATAGTTAGATATCGCTTTGTTTTTGTTGTGCATCATAGCATATAGATTCCTAAGCATTATTTTTTTGTTTATTATAATTATTCTGCAATACTCAATTTTTAGAATATAATAATTTCAAAATAATATTTTTATTATTAAAAAAATATAAGCAATTATATTTTTTTCTAGATAACATAATTTAAAAATGTGGGTCTGTAAATCCTACATTCAAACAGCCTTCAAAACTATTAAATAATTAGTAGTCGCACTAACAATCATACATGTTGTATGTTAAAAGAAATGATTTAGCCTATTTAACATTGCTCGGGTTATTCCAGTTTCATTTAGAATAAGATATTTTTGTTACTTTTCTGTTAATAAAGACCCTTTAAATCAATTAATATGCCTATAGATTTTTGAAAAAATAAGCAGTCTGGGTTGTTTTCAGAACAAACATCATCGTTAAAAATTGTTTCATGACAGGAAGGTAAAAAAACAAAAAATAACTGGACAGAATCTTATAGATATACTAGCTGACCCGGCAAACGTTGTTTTGCCATATTAGGGGTATGAAAAATAGATGTTGGCCGATTCTCAGACCTACTCAATATGCTCACAAAATTTCATTAGAATCGGTCAAGCCGTTTCGGAGGAGTACGGGAACGAAAATTGTGACACGAGAATTTTATATATAAGATTTACCTACATACATCTTAGCACAGGACTTTTTTCATTAGTTAACATACTGTTTACAAGGTCCCATTAAAATAGATGGACAAATTTTAACACAGCCTTCAGTACGTCTAACCAAAGATATCCAAGCAAAAAAGACACTGATTAAAGTGATTTTGTTTTGACCTAAAATAATAAATGCCATTGGATAATCAACATTTTTAGTGTATTTACGTTGGCAGATTTATTTTTCTTGTATCTAATTACTTATTTTGATGGTCTGAATGGTTTCTAAAAGTTTGTCCATCTATTTTAATTGACCTTATATATGTATGTAGCTCATCTTTCGCAGTATCACTTTACATCACATAATAGCAGGTATTTGCGTCATTCAAATACTAATATTCTCTTTTATCTATAGCCGGCTTATATGTAGGTTTGTCGAGAGTACTTACTGCTTTCGTATGTAATCATTAAATAAAAGGCTGCCTATATTTTGTAATGGAAATATTTTAGTATGGTTGTGTCATTATTCCTTCTTAGGGTTCCGTACTCGAAGGGTGCCTAACAGAACCCTATTACTAAGCCTTCGCTGTCCGTCCGTCCGCCAGTCTGTCTGTCAGCGGGCTACAATCTGTGAAAATTTCAACTGTTTTCATGAGATATCTCATGAAACTGTTGAAATTTTCACAGATTGTACTACACTACTCGTATAACAGCAAATAATAATAAAAATCAAATAAAGTATATCGTTTATTGCTCGATCTTAATACGGCACGGAACTCTTCGTGTGCGAGTCCGACTCGCACTTGGCCGATTTTTATTAAAACCTGTCCAGAGAAACTACAAATGAATCATAAAATAAAGTGAAAACTTATAAGTGCTTGTTGAAAATTTACTTCATGAAAAGGACTAGTTTTCAATACATCACCTACTTTGTAAATATGTTATATTAAGCATAACTTAGATGGTTTTCCAAAGTGAGCTCAACTCGAAAGGCACATACAGTTGAAAGGTTTTTGTTGGATATAAACATTATCAATAAGTAACCCATAAACTCTTCGCATTCGGCTTCACTGCGAGGGTCGAGGCTTCAAATTGTGTAAAAAGATCGGCAGTACAAAAAGTCAAACCAAGCCTTCCACTATATTAAAGACTAACTTCTGGCCGCGAGTTCACCCGCTTGCTACTCAACTATACTATAAACAAGTACACTATTTCTGACTGCCATAGGGTTATGGCAGTCAGAACAAGTGTCAATCTTTCAAAGATTGATGATTGATTGATTGTGAGTGTTAACCTAGTTAACCTACGCTTACCTGGGTTAGTCTGTGAATGGGTGACCATTTTTACATACCGAGACTCCTCCGTGCCTCGGAAAGCACGTTAAGTCGTTGGTCCCGGCTGTCATTCGTGGATCTTTGACAGTCGTTACGGGTCGTCAGAAGCCCGAAAGTCTGATAACCAGTTTTACTAAGGGGTATCGTATTACCCAGTTATTATGTTGTGGAGGTCAAATAGGCAGTCACTCCATGTAAATACATGTATTCAGATGCATCCGGTTAGTCTGGTGAGATTGATTGAATGCCCGTGAAAGATTTTTCTTAAATCGGATAAGTACCTACTTCCAGAGCTTAACCTCCTACACTCAAACATACAAACTTTAGGTAAATACCACTTTATAAAATTAGTTTATGTAGACCTTTTGCTAGACTATAATATTACTGCTAATACCCAGGAGAATAAAAATAAGTCAACCAAACTCGATCACGTGAACATTGAACCAAACCGAGTGAATTGTTCGATAAGAAAAGTCAGGGAAATTAATTGTTAAGCCAATTGACTAACAATTGACTAATGGGTGAGGAGTACAGCCGGGGTCGCGGGAAAGTCCGAAAGGGATACCGTGGCCCCTGGCAACGTACAGGCAACTGAAGGCACACGAGTGGGGTTTAGTAAGAGTCTGACACGCCCTCCCGCTTCACACAGAGCGGGAGAAGTTATTTGAAAATGTCCCACTCAAAAAAAAGCCAATTGACCACCAACTTAAATTGTCGGTATATTCAAATCATAACTGTCGTTCTTTGACTGTTGTATGAAATGGCTATAAAACGGCAAATTGACGTTGGATGACGTGTGATTATAATTCACAAATGGTCCACCAAGGCACGTGTACGTGTGCCAGCCCTCTGGTTACGTGAAGAGTCGATCAGCCGCTTGGCGATGTCCCGAAATACTCGATAAGCACTTGGACCTTGGCCCTAGGCCATATAAATAAGGTTGCTATATCCGTTTGATCGTCGTTTGATCCGTTTTCTGCACCAGCAATGGTAGTATGTGTGAAAAAGTGTTTAATGTAAGATCTCAATGTACCATATACTGAGAAATAAATAAAATTCAATTCAATTCACCTGCAGCAGCCGCCTGAGTACAACCCGCCGTGCTAGGAAGATGGGATGGTGCGAGGGTGTCGACACAGCATCCCACATCAAAGGCCTACCTTACTTCCGAGGCAAGGCATTATGGTCCTTCCGTCTGGCCTCTGCCCATTGTCGGCGTCGCGTGCTAAGCCATTGGGTTCTAAAACAGCTGACATCCCGGCGGTGACAAGAGCCTGACAGATGATGTCATTAATGCTGGCGTGCCGTGCCAACCGACCACCGCTCTTGCTGCAGTATAGGTCATGGTGTCCGAGGCGCTCGAATGATTCACCGCACTGACTGCGATGTTGAGCCCCGCTAGGAGCACCCAGACGTAGACTTGTAGCGAGCCGGAAAGTGGTGTCACCGCATAGTGCCTATGTTGGGTGACGGTAGCGCCTGAAGCCCGAGGCCCGACTCCCATTCTCCCATGGCCTGCCTGCTGGCCATTGAGAGTCAGGCCTGGGCCAGCAGTATTGGTGGACGTATTAATGAGGTTATTCCGTACCAACCTGCTGAGTGACTTATCCCACTGTCTTTGGGAAGACGGGTTTTTAGGCTGAACCGTATCTGGACAAGCCACTTTCCAAGCGTTCATCACATCGATCAAACAAGGCACTTCAGAGTCAATCTGAGAAGTGGCTAAGATTGACTATTAAGTGCCGTGTGTATTCTTGTGGTTAACTTTTCGGTGCTATGGACCGAAGAGGGACGCAGGACGTAAATTTTGACTAGAAATTTTGCGGAGACCGAGCTCGCCAAACCGAATGGATAGTCTGGCTTGCAGTCGCGCGTGGTCATCCAATGGCACATTTAAAATGGATCTAAGACTACTTCGAAATCTTGTCTAAAAGGTACTTCGAATAATTTGATCGATTTTGTCTAAAATAATTTCTTTATTCTAGTATTTTTTTTGTTATAAAAGCGTATAAACTAGTGATATTATAGAGTGACAACGCAGACGATTCCAAGAAGAGTTGGTGAGTGAGTCAGTACTAGAAGTTAGTACACAGGTATCCACGAAAGCTCGCTGAACCAATGAATTATTCGAGGCCAGTGGAAAAGTCCAGCGGAAAAACAACCTCTAGTAGCAACGAGGAGTTGAAAACATTGTTTGTTTACTCTCGCCAGTAATATGAAGTACACAGCGCTGGAAGCTAAATAAACGAAATGTAGTGACAAGCCGCCAGTCAGTCCAGTAGCAATTTTTACAGTGATAACTGTTCTTTTTTGGTAAAATACTGGTATTCAGCTCCATCTGGTTAGACTGCAAGCCGAGGGACAAGGCTAGGTCGATTGACTAAACAGTTATTTTTTGTTAGCAAGTATTTATAAAAACTGGACATATATCTTATGTCAATCATAATGCTCCTACCTTATATCATAAAAACTGGACATGTATCTTATGTCAGTCATTATGCTCGTACCCTTATACCAATTTATTTGGGGTGACAAGGCCTGTCTTCTTTTTTCACAGGTCTTATTTATCTTATTTCAATGAAGTCAAACAGTTAATTTTTATGAATATGTAGGGGTGTTCGATTGCCTATAGATCTGACTATTTAAAATTATCAATCTATAAACCTATTGTCTTTTCTGCCTTTTGTGATTGAATAAGAACACTTTTTTTCATTCTCTATGGTTGCGCTTTTGGTTACCCATTCAAATAGTTTTAATTCGTTAAAATTGTAGCAAAACTAGCGATGTTCGGGGCCCTGTAGAAAGTTTTAAGTTTCAGTGTAAACTCTCCGACCTCTGTACTTAATTTGACCTAAGTTAGTTGAGAAATTACGGTCTCATTGAACAAAAAATCTTTTAATATTTTAATGATTAATTCACGTAACGATTTCAGTCTTATAATCAATTTAAAAGTTCGATATTACTTCTTTCCCGGAACAATAAGAACCCGATTCAATTACTGCATTGGTTCTCCTGTACTTAAATAAAACAAATAATGCAATAGAAAAGTAGGTAATCTTTTCTACACTTAATCTTTTCTTTTACTTAGCTTGAGTGGTAAGTTTGTACTGACCTGGAAGTGCCTGGGTAGGGTTCCAAGATATGGGTCAGCAAACTGTGTCAGGTCGGTAAACTGGGTCACAGCCCCACAAGTCCTGCTGAGCTCGACCGGCGGATGGTTAATATGCATTAGATATGCAATCTGATGATGTAAGGTTTTGTTGTTGAAAGGTGTTTAATAAAAAGGAAATTTAGTAGAGTAACTCTACTAAGCTGAACTAAACTAACTGTGAACTAAATTCTTCTAGTTAAACTAGCGGAATTTAGTTCACAGTTTATTTGATTAAACTTTGTGCATAATGAAGGTACAAAGGCAGACTGTCAATTGTTATAATCAATCAAATGAATCACATGCTTGTAAATATTTGGAAAATTACTTTGTTGACAAAGAGTAGGCTAAAAATGATGCGTATAATCTCGGGACATCCGTCCTTGAAAATTGTTACATTAAGGTAAAATAGCTTTAACATTGAAAGAAGGCAAGAGTATTGATCACTATGATTTAAACATTACCATGTGGTCCAATCTTTCAGAACATAAGCTCATCGGGTTCCATATTTTTTTCCCTTCAATGTAGGTCAGAAGAGAGCAGTGCCAAGATATCTTTAAAATTGTATTTAAAAAAGTCGGATAATGTAGGTACTAACATGACAGATTTTAAAGTAGAAACTTCCAATATATTGTTTACCTACGCGTATCTTTTCGTAGAATCTGGTGGATACAGTGATTTTATATACCCGGGCAGTAAACTTGGCTTGGCTGTAGTCCTTGGAAAGCCAAACACAGGAGACATGATTCATAGATCGTGGGAGGCTTTACAGCAACGCCCTCGACATTGCAGACTATTTACTTGGAAATATTTGGTTTAAAGGTCATAATTTGAGGTTGATTCTTAAATTGAGCGTTTAGAAAGTATAGTCTGGTCCGATTCTGTGAAGGATCTTTAATAAATCTTTAATAAATATAATGTTTCAGTAATCTTTTATCTCTTATAGCTTAAATAAGTATTTTCTAATCGCTCAACGATCTATGTTGATATAGTAATAGTCTGTAAATCAGTGGTGATTAAAATATTTGTGTTTTTTGTCTTCAAGAACATTTGCTTAGAATCAACAAATGGTGAATGCTTTGAATTTCTACTGAAATTTAGATTTTTACAAAAGGATTTTCCTGGATTGGTTGGGGGCCGAAATTCTCTTTGTAGATACAAATTCCGTGTATTTTCATTTACAACCACTAATTCGACATGTTGTAACGGCTAGGGCTTTGCAAATAGTCTGCGCAGGCCGTTAACGTAGTTAGGTATAGGAAATAGAAACAGTTTGATAAGTTAATACATATATTTAGTAACACGGCTAGGTTGCGGGTAAGGTCCTAAACACTGAGTTCTGTTCTGAGCACTATCACGAGTAAATAATAGGGTAGCGTGCGGCACAGCTGCGCATCAGCAGTAGGTAGCGTGCAGGATTGAGTAAGGGGTCCTGCCCTCAGCCCGTAACGAAGAGCCCTGGAAGCGCCATAGGGAGCGCATGTTAGATGCAGTGCAAATAGCAGCAAGCCGCATGTGATGATGATGATGTGCCAGCTTCTTCCCCTTTTTTAAGCCAAGGAACGGTGTGGGAAGCATTGTAAGTAAACGCTCAGCACATCACAAGTAAACGTGATCATAACAGATAGCTCACTAATCACTAACAATAGCACAGCAAGGCACTACACCACCTCGATGCAGCAGCAATTTATACGTATTACCATCTTCTGTGCGCTGGATACTCTCAGGAACTCTCAGCCGCGTGTCCAACATTGACACACGCGAAGTCAAATACTACTTAGGTGATAAAATCAATATAGGTTATCCAGCGCAGAGAGTCTGGTATTATTACCAAACTAATGTAAAACTCACCCTAGGTCGGGGCACACAGAATTCTGAGGATCAGGGAATAGATTCCACCAGCTCTGCAAGCGGAAACGAAATGAACGAGCGTCCCCGGAAAGAAAGTTAGTGTTGTACGCCGATCCTAGTGATGTGATTAGGAACTTACTAATTGTGATATTATAGCATCACTCAACTTATTATAGTTGTGAGTCCTCACAACGCTACAATGTGATTAGGTTCATTACATCAATTCTCAAAGGGTGGTTGTGTTTGAATATGATCCGAATGTAAGATTTGTGTGTGGGTGCCTAAAATAGACACTGAGTTATATAGAATACTTAATTAACTTTAATGTTAACTTGTTTAATAAAGCTCGCCTTGATATTCCATTTTCAGTTAAATCAGCCCTATGCGACACCTACGTTCGTCTGTTTTCAGTTACCAGTCTGCCTGGGATTTCGGCCCTCTAACTAAAAATAATTATTAAAAAATCCTGTGTGATCGCAGCCTTATCTTATCTCTGTTTTTGATTTTGTGTGAACTATAAACTAATGTAAGAGTATATGAGTTTTATTGCTAATCAAATCATGCCAAAAATTACATAAATAAACACAAATTAAAATAGACGAACTTTTCGGCTTTTAACCTCACTGCATTTTTCAAAATTATGTCATAGGTTACACCAGCCACTATTTCGAATGCAGAAAAGTTTTAGAAGTAGGATGGAAGAACGAGCGAAGCGTGCTCGAAAATTTTAGCATACCGCCTAGGTTGGTTAAAAGTAGGTTGTCTTTTAAAGATTCTTACAGAAATAGGAGATACTTTGTCGTTGTTGACTTATGCAGAAAGGTTTGAGTATGAGAAGAATATAGGATGTTAGAGCGAGCGAAGTGAGCTCGAAAATTTTAGAACCCAGTCTTAGGAAAAAATTTCTTTTAAAAATTTATACAGAAATAGGAGTTATTTTGTAGACCTATGCAGAAAAGTTTGAAAACAAAGAAAATGTACGATGGAAGAGCGAGCGAAATAAATTCGAAAATTTTTGCATGCTGTACTTTTATATTTAATATACGTAGTGGGGCCTCCAAATACAAACTGCCTCTTTGTTACTGAACATATTTTGGCCTTGTGAAGGATTTGATTAAAAAGAGGTTTTCAAGATTCGGGAGCACTCCAGGACCCCTCCAGTCCTGGGGTGCCTCCAGGCCTGTCACGGGGGGAAAAATAAATACGAATAATACATAGAGTATACTCCGACGGATCAAAAACCGACTCCGGAACCGAAGTCGGAATTTTTTCACACTACCTTAACATAAATATATATCTAGCCCACTGGGAATGTTCAACACCGTCTACCCCAGGCGGAGTGTGTGGGTATTATACAAGCGGTTTACGCCACTGAAGCCAGGAGAGTTACGGTTTAAAATATCATTTATTTCTCTAAGATTTACATAATCACTTAATGAGAAACCAAATTTTAATAAGTAGGTAATAATTAGATAGTCCAGAGCGCTCGTCGTGCAGTTAGCTAGTAATAAAATTAGTTGTTTTAATAAATCTGGGGAGTGGGTACATCGAAATAAAGTAGTTTATAAGAACAACGCGGTCACAAAGACAGACACGAAAAGCGACTTCAATTTATAATATTTGATAGAATGCTTTCCATATTTTTAGCTTCCTATTAGAAAACCCACCCACGCATTTCTTCGATAAAAGCATTGTGTTATATTTTAATATCGATTTTACGTAATTGGAACTCGTCGATTGTTATTCACAAGTATTTAACTGTGTATATTGTCTTATTTGTATCTGGACTTTATGTTAAGTTGTTACTAAACCAATAAAATACCTAAGAGCCTCACAGCCTCGTTGGTCTAGTGGTCGCAAGCGCTACTGCTGACCATGAGATCCTGGGTTCGACTGCAGGGTCGGGCAAAGTGTTATTGGGTTTTTCCATCTGGAATTTCTCAGTAGCAGCCCGGAGTCGGGATTTGTGCCCGATTGATAGCAATAGGCTCGCCCCCTATTACATGGGGCTCAAACATAACTGGCTAAATGTGGGTGTACTGTAGGTACACCTCTGTCAAACCCTGCGGGGACTACAGGCGAGATGTTATGTTATGTTAAAATACCTAAGAGGTCTCGCTTCTTCTTCTTTTCGCATGTTTAGTAACTAACCTGGTGTCAGAGTTTTACAGTCGCCCATGGGCCTCTGACTTGGCTTCACATGCCGTAGAGAAATATCTCTCAGACATGCCGGTTTCCTCACGATGCGCGATGTTTTCCTTCACCGTTTTCGGTCCGTTAATGTGTAGTACTAGCTTTTGCTAAACCCACACGAACTTGACTATACTAATATTCAGAGAAGTAGTAATAGAGAATTTAATTTTTAGGGTGACCTACAAAAAAATATAATACTTAATCCTTTATGTCGTGAGAACTTCGAATCTTAATTTTCACAATCACAGAGGAGAGTACCTTTGCGAGGGTGTGCATGACGCACTCAGAAAAGACTGATGAGTAAAAATGATTGGATATTTAGGGAATCAAAATGATGTATGTAATAATAATATACTCGAGTACATTTTATACACATCACAGGCGATCGAGTGCGTGGATATGAGGGTCATAGTACAAACTGACGAATATGACTCCGCTAAAATAAATAACAATTTGCTTCATTTTACGTGTTTTGTTATTTTATATTTTACGTGTTTCTATGTTAACAAGTGGCTTTAATTTATGTTCAAATGTCATTCACTGAACCATAACATTAACATATGATATTTCGAATTGTATAAAAAATAATATTCTGTGTACAAGAATTTTCATAACCTCGGCCTCAAAGGTTCCAATAACAATTTGTTTGTAGAATCACTCTGTTTACTCATGAAAATGAATTTTGTATGTAATGTTCCAAGAAATTTATTAGGTTTGATAAGACCTTCCTGCCATAAACAAATATGGGGGAAAAAAGCTTTTATGAACAGCGTGAATCCTGACTAAATGAGCCCTGAATTTTGGTAGATAAGCTGGTCTTTCTTATACGTTTCTTCCGTAGAAAAATCATACATATACCTATCATTTTACAGGTATATAGGATCATATTAAATTAGCTAGCAGCATGTAAAAAATACCATGTCCGATCTGTGAGGGTGTTGTTTGGTGTCGTACTGAGACTACTCTAGAGTCTATTTATGTACTAATTTCCAGGAAAAAGAGTTTTAAAAATTCGGCACATTTTTTTCTATGGGAATTGTACCTGGTTATTACATGGGGCGCGGGGGGCGGTCGTTTAACAGGTGTCTATAAGTTGTAACTTATGACCCCTGTTGGAAATTTGCTCATTTTTAATGGATTTGCGGTAATTTTGGTACCGACTAACAATGTGAATTTTGTATAGCAATAACTTTTTTATTTTCTATTATAATAAGATTTTTTACTACTTTTTGGTAATTTTATTGCAGTACTTATATGCCCCTTTTGGATTGGACAGGATTTTTTTACATATTGTAAAATAAACACGATAAAAAAAAAAATGGATCGCTTTTATTGTTGGTACTTGAAATATGAGTTCAGATATCGATACACATCACTTCTGTGAAGTTTAAACAGAAAAAAATATTTTTAAACTGATGTTTCAAGTGATTACAGTAACTGCGGTCGATGACAGCACAAAAAAAAAATTGTTTCATTTTTGTTTTATCGTGTTTAGATATCGATACCCATCGCGGCTGCGGAGTTCCGCTCGATAATTTACCTTTATATAGGAACACAGATGGCCGATGGGACCGAAAGGTTCTGGAGTGGCGACCGCGTACCGGAAGACGTAGCGTTGGAAGGCCTCCTACAAGGTGGACCGATGACCTTGTGAAGGCCGCAGGAATCCACTGGATGCGGGAAGCACAGAACTGGTTAAAGTGGTGGTGCTTGGGCTGTTATCCCAAGTTAAATAAAAATATCCCATGTTATCCGAAGCACAGAAAAAAAAAGGGGCGAAGTCTGGTGATCTCGCAAGCCATCTGATTGTGCCGTTTGTACTAATTCAGGTATTGAAATGGTTATTAACATAAATAGTGGTGATTCTGCTGTTAGGGGCCGGCAACCAACAAAATAGAGCTCATTTCAAGCGACTATTTAGTTAATATATTTTTTTCGTTCTATTAAAATAAGTTAAGATTTTATGGTTTTCCTTTCATTTAATTTATCATGTTTATTAGAGAGATTTGATATATTTATGTTTGATCATATCGATTGATGCCATAAAAGCACAGGATGTTATTTTTTCGGATTTTAGCCGGTTCGATTCCCGAGTGCGGCAAGTGAATTTTCGAAAATCTTTGAATGCAGATTTGTTTCTTTTTTTAAATAAAGGAATGTTTGCTTTGAGCAAAATTAGCTATCTCCAGTATTTAGAGTACTTTCCCTCCAGGTGAGGTTCAAAAATTCCACCCTGTATAACGGAACTGCCTCGTTGCACTAGTGGTCGCAAGCGCTACTGCTGAGCATAAGGTCTTGGGTTCGATTCCCGCGTCGGGCAAAGTAATATTGAGTTTTTCTATCTGGAATTTCTCAGTAGCAGCCCGGAGTCTGGATTTGTGCCCGATTGATGGCAATAGGCTCGCGCCCTATCACATGGGACTTAAACATAACTGGTGAAATGTGGGTGTACTGTAGGGACACCTCTGCCTACGCCTTCGGGGAATACAGGCGTGATGTTATGTTATATATCGAAAGTAATTCCCAGGAAAAATAAATTCCACAAAAGACATGAAATAAAGTTGCGCATGGCAGGCGATATCTATCTCTTTTCTACATAAGTTTCATAAATAACCCCGCCTCTTTCTCCAGTGGGGGGTAACTGATGCTATTTTTAGAACTGGCTGGTACTTACAACTAAAATATTATTGGACATAAACTTTATTCATTATGCTGACTCAGTGAGGTTTAAAATAGAAATTGGTGGAACAAGGACACACTAAAATACCCATTACTCAATAAAGGTTCGTCGATATTTTTGTTTTATTTCTATCTATCCATAGCGTCGCTTCTTGGAAGTTATATAGTTTTGGCAGTTAGACGAAAGCAATTAATTTATAATCCAATTAAGTGATTATAGGAATAGTCGCTTGATACACTGAAATGCTACGTCGTGTACAATATTCTGTCATTCCTCAGACGATCCTTTTTCCAACTATGTCGGAGTAATGTTCGTATGTTACAGGTAGAACTATAATTATAATCCCTAAAGGGAAATAAAGACTACTCTTTGTCTTGATCGCCCTTATATTGGGTTTATTTGGAGAAGAAAAACATCGTGAGGAAACCGGCATGTGAAGCCAAGTAAGAGGCCCATGGGCGGCATAAAAACTGACACCAGGTTAGTCACTAACCACACAAACAGAATGAAGATTCCTTATAGTCCCAACTAGGGAATAAGTTAAAGTTAGACATAGTAGTAAAGCTAATATGAGGATAGTCCAACTAAGAATTACCTCTATGCTAATATGATTAATTTTCCAAACAACCAGAAAAGGGATGTTGACAAAAAATATTTTTTGTCCGTCGAAATATTAATAAAAAATATTGGACACGTGTTTTTTACGTAATCAAAAGATTACGGTAATACATTGAGTTAAAATGTGGCATGACGTCACTCCCCGGTAGATTTTATACTGACTTGTGACGTAGCGAGCCCCCACTCCCCAACTTTAATGCGTTTTATCTAAACCATTTTTTATTGATATGATAAAGCAAAAAATACGTGTCTAATATTTTTTTATTATCTGACTGACGGACTAAATAGTTTTTTTCCCCCAGTCAGCATCTCTACTGTCATATGTTCTAGGCACACGCTCTTCGCAACGCAACGAACAACAAATCTTTGATTTTAAAAACATCTTTTAAAGATTAAAATAACCCCTTTTATTGTTTAACGTGAATTTAAACTGATGGTTTTGTATTATTTATGTACGTATTCTAATAGAGGTAGTATTTGGTTTATTATATGAATGGTTAACGCGTACAAGCGTAGTAGTGATGGCGCATGGCCCACAAAGTAAATAACTGGCGGGAACTCTTGGCTACCTGCCTGAAAACTATGTATATGAAATGCCAGATTCTGTTAGCGCTAACGGTGGAGAGTGTCGTACAATAAATAGTATCAATACTGAAATATTATTATCTGTATTGTTAATGTGTCTCGTGATGAAGAACTGTACATATTCTTGTAAATTTTTCTTCTGTGTATTTAAAAGCTTAACTTTTGAAGTGCGTTAACAAGGTAAAATACTGCAAACGAATGCAGATGACGTCCTTACTTACACAAATCATAACAGCAAAGATAATTCGCCAGTTTCATCCAATCGACTCTCTGATGCCTAAAGGAGATACAAATGTGTACCCTAATCAACACACATATAAATACTAATGCTATTGATTTCATAGCAAACTGCGCGCTTTCAGGTGTAAATCCTTCTAAATGAGCACGGGTGCGCCGCGTCGCAATTGCTTGCAGTTATGACCTTTAGTAATTGCATTGGAAAGGGGGGTGCTACGGCCCACGCTCTGCCGCTGCGGAGTTTGACGCCCACGTTAATGCCGAGTCAACAATAAAAGGTCTTAATGTCTATCTATTTATAGGCATTTTCTAGGGCTTGACAACATCCGACAATGCTAATTGGATTTTTTAAAATCTACATTTCAGATTACTTTAATGTAATATAAGTAGTTAGGGTTAGAAATATTAGTAATAATTATATTTTAGTGACTCAAACTCTAGACGCTCTCCTTGAAATAAATATATTATTCCAGGTTATTGAGTCAAGTAATTGTTCTCAGATTGCTGCCATATATTCTATTATTAGGAACCTACTTATCAAAAGCGTAGACGATCAATTAAGTGAGTACAAAACACGAGACATATGGGCCTTATCGACCTTATTAGATTCTATTTTTAGATCAGATGAAAATTATCGGAAAGTATTAAATATCTTTTTCACCAGTCTACTTATCATATCAGTCACTTCAGATTGTACCGTTGCTATGTTAACCAGACTATATTTGTGAGGTAACCAGAGCAGGTTGCCGAAGTAGGTCATAAATCGATAAAGCTGCACTATACAGTGATAGGTAGTTCGGCCTATACTTATCACACTTCTACAGTGCAGCCGGGTGGATCAAGGAAACGGTCCTTGATCCACTTTCAAACTAGCACGGGATTGTAGCAACTACGTATAGCCTATGATTTTGCCCGTGTCCTAGATAAACATCGATATCTATAGGAGTATTTGCATAGAGGGTACTGTAGAATAAATAATCCTGTCTGCTAGAGACACAAAAAACTGTTATTACTAATTAATCTTTTAAGTTATGGCAGTTTCTCTTTGAAATTTCATAGTTGGAATTCAGAAGTCAATGTTCAAAAGAAACTGGAAGATAGTTTTATATTGGTATCCTTTCTTCGATTCCTTATAAGTTCTGTTTGATCTTACCGCAGTAGGCGGAACGTGGGCATAGTTTCTAATTAGTTTTGGTTTGGACTTAGTAATCGTGGGATACCTTAGGAAAAGTCTCATTCGTGGATTGTAAATGTGCTTCAATATATAGAGTCAGACTGAAGGTACATTTATATCATAGTGTTAGTTAGCTTTACTGTTGCTTGTGCTGTTTAAAAATAATTATCATAGGCGTGGCTTACCTTTATGAGAATCCACTATCTGTATGCAATTGCAATTTATGTATATGTAAGCAATTTATGACCTGTATAAAAATATACAATATTATCATTTTCATCACTAATAGACCACTTGAAAGCTCACTCTGTTATGAACCTATACTATAATCAATATATTTCACGTATGGGTAGGTACTAATCAAGCCATAGCGGGCTTGGGCTTCAATCCATTCATGAATGTAAGGGCTTACGTCAGCAGCTCCCCCCTAGGAGGCGCGGTCCCCCTTCGGCACTAGCGCACAAAAGGGAGGGGGGTTGTGACGTCAAACCTTCATGCAACAAGTGCTGATAGAAACGTACCTAGGTATAGGAACCAGTTTATTTTTAGATTGCCGAAAAAGGCTCTACCTTTGGGCTGTGAGTGGTAAGTAGGTTCAGATTATATAGTGATATTATGTTGAATGATATAGTTACATGTGCCTTTTGATCTTTCAATGAGTGGTAACTAGTCTCTTTTCGGAATATGTTTCAGACTAGCAGTCGATGTAGATTTCGTTATCCCTCAGTAATTGGGTTGTGGAGGTCAGGCGGATGAATACTAACATTCAGTCATTCTTATCTGGCTAGTCTGGAAGCTGTGCCAAATAGATCCGAGAACTTTGCTCTTAGACAGACGATCCCAAAATCAATGGGACTTCTACGTATCTCACCACTTTGACACGACAATTGATTTGACCGCAAAAAATAACAAGAGTAATTAGAAAAATATAAGAACCCAATATATGTTTCTACTATGATGAACATCAAACGGTCAAGAAAACATCAATGATCATAAATGACACAATGACAATAAAAAAACATCTTCAAGCATTTTCTTATTCCAAGCTTTTAAAACATACTCGTAGATAAGTGCTACGCTTGACCTCATCGACCCAATTAGAGACTAACTAGAAAATAAATAAGTATTTACGTACTGGCTTAACTCATGTACGTACTGAAATAAAATCTAATTCTAACATATTTTAACCGGTCAAATATGAAACTGACCTCAATTTATTTTAAAAGAGGCTAGATTAATTATTGGAACAAAACAAAATACGTACATCCATTTATAAATATCCGTTCGACCTTAAAATGTCCCCGAAATATCACTAAAGAAATGATCGAACTATTTCAGACTTCGAGAGAACCTAAAATATAAGTACCTCCTATAAAATGCAATTTAAAAATAGAATACAGTCGATCGTTAGAAGCAGACGCAATTATTGTCATTCCGAGGAGACATGAAACCTCCTTCCCTCCTTGTTGCCACCCCTCGCCATATCGAACTGGCTTGAACAACTTCGTCTTATAAGCAAGGTAACAACTTAAAAAAATCAAATACCACACACTTGCCCACAATGCCTACATTATTTTTAAATTAATCTCGACATTTCAATATTTACATAATATAATTAATTTTAATATAGGGTATTATTTAATGAATAAAATGAAAATTATAGATAAAATATGAAAATTTGTTCGCATGAATTTGACACAGCGTGCAGTGTCGCCATCTATGATAAAATTAGATCAAAAGTTAGAAACTCGCGCCTTTGACGATATGGAGCTGACGTAGCGTATCATGGAAAGTATTTTGTAGCGTAGCTTTTAGTGAAACAATTTAATACTATTTACGTTAACATTATTGTATCAATTGGTACTATTATGTTTTGCAAAAAAGAAACTACGAGCCTACGTAGGTATTCGGTTCATTTTGAAACAGTTTTAGTTATGCCATCTATATTAAGAAAAAGCATAGTATTGGATGAAAAAGCTCGCGATCTTTTGTTGACGCTTACCTAATTGCCTACTGTGTGACAGCTCTAAACTTTCGTGTAAAACCTATTGTAAATAATTTCAAAGTTAACTTTTGTTGCTTCTTAAAATATTCTAAGCATCCTTAAATAAAAAGAAAATATTCTACGGATTGAATATGCAACAACAATATCCTGCAGTCATCGGTATAGCGCCATCTATACTAAAAGCGCTTTC
Organism: Xanthia icteritia; assembly: GCA_949128155.2. Taxonomy (NCBI): domain Eukaryota; kingdom Metazoa; phylum Arthropoda; class Insecta; order Lepidoptera; family Noctuidae; genus Xanthia; species Xanthia icteritia. Next base: position 13,219,589 of record OX421930.2, read on the forward strand.
GCTGTACGAGCTTACTTTAAAAGCTCAGGCTTTCCAAACTTACTAGTTGATGGCCAAAGCGGTTAGTGAGAGCTTTACGTAGCGGCCAATAGATGGGCTTCTGCATAAAAGCCCTTCTATCGGCCGCTACAAAAGCTCTAGAACATTCATATGTTCAAGAGCTTTTTGCGAGCTTACCATTGCAATATTGAATGAAGCATATTTTAGGATTTGAAAATTATGTAGAGGTTTTAAATCTTTTTTTTTTAAATGCGTCCATGATTAATTATGTAATATTATATTTTTAAATGCAGATTCTTTTACTGTTCAACAGAAATGATGACATTATGGAACATTTAAGACATAATAATGATAAGTCTGTTGATAGTAAAAGTAAAATGTTAATATGTATTTAGAAATAGGTTTAGGTTAGCCTACCAGATTGGTATTGCGGTCGTAATTGACTGATTCGTTATAATTCTTATAAGCATTAATTCACAAAACAAAATTATTTTTTTAACAGTCTTTAAAAAAATGACGTATTTCGACTATAACGAAGTCTAAACGAAGTAAATGATGTACAAGAAGCATGAAAACTCCTCAAAGTTTAGATTTTCATAATTTTCTTTACTATTTTTTTCTGCGTAGCACACAGATTCTATCTACAAGTCAAACATCTAAGATACTCCGTAGTGTGTTAAGACTGCTACGAATAGTAAACACGGCAATTAAATAAACAGTGTAGCAATTAAGCAAGCATTGTGTCAACTTGACACGGAACTAACTGTTACAAGCACAGCTGTTGGATGCGCAAGAGCACGCGCTTCGTAGCCGCATATAATAGACATCAACGCACGCTAAACGATGTGCCTCCGTGGAAAACGCTTTAATTACTTATATTATATTTTGTTATCGAATCAAGATTTATTTTGACCTAAAATTAAATATTTGATAAGTTAAATCGATTTAGGACCTTAATAACCATTAGCTGACTTTGTGTTATTCACATAAATTGTTAGGTATTTTAATGGATGTAGGTGTTCGTCTGATCCATTTAGATAACTTTAAAGTATGCTTGCCACAGATTTGGACCTAATGCAGCTGCATAAATAAATAAGTTGGGTTTTAGAAGATTAAAAACAAGTTTCCATTCAAAATAACTATATTTGCTGCCTAACTATGCACCCGTAAGCTTTCTTGGAATGGTAAAGTGACTCGTCTCGAACAATAAATAGTAGAATCCTTCGACGTCCATTATCTCGGCATCATCATCACGCAGCTACAGTCGAGAGCTTTCAAAGCTGCGGGGGAGGTTCGATGCAACGGGGGAGGGGCGCGGGCCGGCATGGAGGCCTCCGCCTGCCAGTGCCGCGCCGATTGCGACGCCGCCCGCATGCCGCATACGACGCGTTCTTTACTTGTCAAACATAACAAAAACATAACTGAAAAGTGCTTTCAAATTGTGTTGCGTGTTATCGGGTGACTATCGTAATAAGAGTCTTGTTCAGTGCACATCGGGACATAAGTGTGAGACGGCCGTAGATAGTGGTTTGTCACGTGTTTACGAATGAATGTGACGGCGTAGGCGCAGCCGCGGCGGGTCGCACTCTCAGTGAGATATTCGTGCGCGCGCAGGTCGTCGCGGCCATGCTGCATACCTGACGAGAGCGAGCGCGCAAGTCTGCGCGAACGGGACACAGTGAGCGCTCCCGGTGCGCGTCAACTTTCCCTGACGAAGAACAACCCTGCGATGTTTTGGTCGGTGTCATGACGAGGATGGGGCGATGGCACGTGGCGCTGGTCGCGCTGGCGGCGCTCCTAGGCGCGGGCGTCAGCGCCGCCGCAGAGCAGATGCAGTCCCGCGCCGTCGACACTGGCGTCGACCTTCGTGTGCCCGAAGACCAGCCCGTCGGCACCATCGTTGGTAGGATTCCCACAAAACCTGGTTTCACTTACCGTTTCAATGAACCTCCCAGGGAATTCGTCCTCGATCCGGTGTCTGGTGAGATCAAGACCAACTTGGTCCTGGATAGGGAAGCCGTAGACCGTTACGCGTTTGTTGTGTTATCCAGCCAACCAACTTATCCAATAGAAGTGCGATTACGAGTGACGGATGTGAATGACAATTATCCAGAATTCCCCGAACTGAGTATAGCGGTTGCGTTTTCCGAGAGTGCCGCGGCCGGGACAAAGTTATTGCTTGATGCCGCCACCGATATGGATTTAGGAGAAAACGGTATCACGAATGATTATAGAATAGTTGATGGAGACACTGAGGGGAAGTTTAGGTTGAACGTCACCGTAAATCCAAGCGGTCAAACGTCTTATTTACACCTAGAGACAACGGGAAAGTTAGATCGAGAAACCACCGACTTTTACATCCTGAACATATCAGCACGTGATGGTGGAAATCCACCGAAATACGGGTATTTACAAGTGAATGTTTCTATTTTAGACGTTAACGATAATCCACCAATATTCGATCAAAGTGACTTTTCAGTGTCTCTAAATGAGAGTGTACCTCCGGGCACTACAGTTCTAAAGGTAACAGCCACGGATAGTGATTTGGGTGATAATAGTAAAATTACTTATGAAGTGACCGATACAGAGAGACAATTTGCAGTAGATCCTGAGTCTGGAGTGATTACAACCACGAAGAAGCTAAATTGCCCTAAGTATTGTAGCAACACTACTTGCAATATGACTTGCGTTCTTACTGTTATCGCGAAAGATCATGGCGTACCGCGGCAAGATGCACGGACCTACGTCACTGTCAATCTCATAGACGCCAATGATCATGATCCTGTAATAACGTTTACGTATGTTCCTCCGACAGCTAACTTCGCCACTGTAGACGAGAATGCAAAAAATGGTTCTCTTGTGGCTGCTATTACAGTGACTGATTTAGATGCAGGTTTAAATGGCATTACTAGCATCAGTATAGTTGCAGGTAATGAGCTCAGCCATTTTCGCTTGGAAAATTCATCCAGTGTGTATATTGTGCATGTAAATGGTGTGTTAGATAGGGAAGAAATTAGCAAGTATAATTTGACTGTTGTTGCTACTGACAGAGGATCTCCTCCACGTACTGCTACCTCATTTTTAGTAATTCATGTTAATGATGTAAATGACCATGAACCCGTGTTTGAAAAATCGGAGTATTCAACAGTTCTGACAGAACTCGCCCCTTCGGGATCTTATGTGGCCAGCATAACTGCTACTGATGAAGATACTGGAGTGAATGCAGAAATATTTTATGACTTCTATGATGGAAATCAACAGCAATGGTTTACTATCGACCATTTGACAGGTTTGGTTACAACAAAATCAATGTTAGACCGAGAGATTCAAGGAACTGTTGATTTGAACGTTTCAGCAAGAGACGGAGGTCCTAATCCTAAATGGGCATATACTAGACTAAAAGTAACCATTTTAGATGAAAACGATGAAGCACCCTGCTTTTCACAGCCTCAAATCAATGCAACTTTGCACGAGAACATAAAACCTATCAAGGAAATACTAATTCTTACTGCATCCGATTACGATCAGGGTACAAATGGTTCAGTATCATATTATTTACCTTCAAGTATAGAGAGAAAATACCCTAATACTTTCATATTAGATCCCATTACAGGACAGCTTAGTACAGTAATCGAATTGGACAGGGAACGGATACCTTTATACGAAATACAAGTCCTTGCGAAAGATCAAGGGTTTCCTCCCCAATCTTCAACTGCTACCATATTATTGAAAGTTCTTGATGTAAACGATAATGATCCAATGTTTTATCCTCAAAGATACATTGAAAGTATCAACCAAGAGTTGCCAATTGGAAGTACCGTGTTACAAGTTCGAGCTTTAGATTTGGATGAAGGCGAAAATGCTAGAATCATGTACAGACTTGAGAGTGGAGGAGACGGTTATTTTGATATAGAGCCATGGACAGGAAATATAGTACTACAGAAAGATTTTAGAAAAGCTCCGGAGACAGTGTACACACTTAAAATATCCTGCAAAGACAAAGGAAATAGACGAGCTTTTGAGGATGCTATAGTTGAAATAGTAAAGACATCTCAACGCAAAAATCTTCAATTTGACGGTTATAATGGGTATACTTTCAAAATTCTGGAAGACGAAGGTATATCAAAGGCAGACATTGGACGCTTTGTAGGAAAAGTGAATGCCAGAATATCTAGTGACACAATATCTTACTACATCTTAGAAGGTGACCCAAAGCATGTCTTCAAAATAGATGAAAAAACAGGTATGATAACAACAGATTCCAATGTAGACCGTGAAGATAAGATGACCTATCACCTGAAAGTTATGGCAAAGACCGGGGTCGCATTCGGATTTACCACCGTCAATATTTCAGTTTTAGATGTCAATGATAATTACCCCATATTCATTGAGGACAAGGATGAAATTCATATTCCTGAAAATATGGCAGTAGGACAAGAGGTTTATTTTGCCAGAGCTACTGACCGTGATTCAGGCTCTAACAGAACAATCTTTTATACGCTAAGTTACAACCCTGAAAGTAACTTTCGAATATCGGAAACGACAGGAGTTATTTATTTAAATAAGCCAATATCCAGTGAGCCAGGCTCTGTAATGTTTATTGAGGTAACAGCCACTGATAATGGAAGTCCAGCTCTAGCGGCAAAGCACTCCATATCAGTTATTGTTGATGACGTCAACGATCATACTCCAGTCTTCGATCATACGTCATACGAAACATCTCTGCTTGAATCTACATTGGTGAACACAAGATTTTTTGCAATCTCTGCATCGGACGCTGATCTAGGTCCTAGTGCTAGAATATCCTACCTTATCGCAGAAGGAAACACTGATGGCAAGTTTGGAGTTTTTCCAGATGGCTTTTTGTATGTGAAAAGTCTATTGGACAGGGAAGAACGCGATTACTACTCGTTAACGATAATCGCAACAGACCATGGTAAACCAGCGAGATCATCTCAAGTGCCTGTCGTTATTCACGTTTTGGATGAAAATGATAATAGCCCTCAATTTACTAACACCACGTTCATATTCAAAATCAAGGAAAATGAACCACCCGATACTTTTGTTGGGAAATTAACAGCTACAGACCGAGATATTGGACGTAATGCGGAGTTAAGGTTTTCCTTGCCCATAGCGCAAAATGATTTCAGAATAGATTCCAGAAACGGCTTTATAAAAACGTTGAAGTCCTTTGACAGGGAAAGCTTGGCACAACATTCAGGTCAAAACTACATTACGTTAACTGTGACTGTTAGTGATAACGGTAAAGTTAAATTGTCTGATTCCGTGAGAGTTACGATTTACATAACAGATGTCAATGACAACCCGCCCGTCTTTACACGAACTCCCTATAAGGTAGAGGTATCCGAAGGTGCTGCTGTGGGAGCTTCTATTATGCGAGTGTATTCGGCAGATGCTGACGAAGGTCTGAATGGTGACATCTATTACAAACTGATTGGAGGTGATGATTTAGGAAAATTCGCTTTAGATGAAGCTACCGGACAACTACTCATTAACAAACCCTTAGATCGTGAAACAATGGATCACTACAAGCTTACCATACTGGCTCATGATTCCGGTCAGATAATTCGTCTGTCCGCCACAACAACCATCACAGTTGACGTACTTGATGAGAATGATAATGCACCAGTATTTACTCAAACACAAATGAAAGTGTCGGTGCTAGAAACGGAACCAGTAAATACAAAGATTATTCAATTCCACGCAACTGATGCCGACTTGGGTATCAATCGGGAGCTGCAGTTCTCAATTACGTCTGGTAATAGAAAAGAAGCATTTTTTATTGACAGCTATTTGGGCGAATTGTTCTTGCACAAACAATTAGATTATGAGGATTTAACTTCGTACGTTTTGAACATCACTGCTACAGATACCGGCAACCCGGGCTTATCATCAAGCATATTATTTACTGTCAATGTAATCGACGCAAATGACAACGCACCCATCTTTACGAACACAGCTATTGTGCGTCAAATAAGAGAAGGTATTCCGAAGCACACGCCCATAGTAACAGTCACTGCAGAGGACCCAGATTCTGGATTAAATGGCAAAGTTTATTATTCGATCACGCACCAAGACCCTAATGACAGCAAGCGGCACTTTGCCATAAATAACATAACCGGGGTCATACATACTTTACTACCTATTGATAGAGAAAGTATTGACACGTTCAGAATAACTGTTGTCGCTTATGATAGAGCCGAGCCACCATCCGCGCGGCTATCTGCAGAGAAATTAGTTACTGTAATCGTCGAAGATATTAACGACAACGCTCCAGCTTTCGTATCTATGAACGCAGCTGTGATTAACACGGAGAGACTAGGAAGAAGTGCAGGCCGTGGAATATTTATTATGAACGTACTAGCCCGTGACTTAGATTCAGGAACAAATGGATTGGTCACTTACAAACTTATCCACGGTGGCAGCGATCTATTCGATCTGCACAGAAGTAACGGCGCATTGACTTTACGTTATCCTCCCGCGACACCAGAGGCACGCTGGAATCTGGTCATAAAAGCTACGGACGAGGCAGTGTTGAGTGAACAGAAAAGTACAGAAGCTTACCTCACGGTCATCATGGGGGGAGCAGAGTTACAGGGTGTCACTTGGACTAACGTAGGGTCGGTATCCGTGGCTGAGAACGAACCTGCGGGTACGGCAGTGTTAAACTTGACTAATAATTATAAATCGGGTTTAGAATATTACATAGTGAATGTGACTGGTGATGGTAGACAAGTGGACAGGTTGTTTGACATAGATTCGTCGTTGGGAATACTTTCAACGGCTGTTTCTCTGGACCGAGAAGCTGGTGTGGACCGGTACGAAGTGGAGATCTGCGCAGTTTCATCAGGAACGCAGCTTAAATCGACAACGACTAAGGTAAGATGAAAATAAAATAAAATCATTAATTAGACAGATTGTATGGTCGTATCGAGTGATTTTTAGCTTTGTTGTACAGTTAACAATTCAAAGCGAACAATCCAATTAACTTGGCACAATCGCCGGTAGACACAAAACATCGGCACCGTACTGTTGTTAAAACAAAAATAAATAAAAAATGTATGCTCGTTAGCGTATGTTGGCCGGCGCAGTCTAATCGGGGCTCTAAATTACGATAAGTCGCGTCTCGCAAACGATATCAGAACACTCGTTCTGAAACCTTCCAAAGATTACTATACGTGAAACATGAGTTTTGTTTGTTACACGTTTCATTTCATTTATATTATCCCCAATGGTATAGCTATTGTATAATACCTATACAAAGATATTTTTATTTTTTCACTTAAAGTTTGTTCATATTGGCTTCAATACATGGGGAAAAATATTTAGTAGTTCATTGAACAATCTACCTTAATAGTAATTTAACCTTCGATCCTAAAAACCCATTTTGACTCACAAGTTTAAAGCGCAATTTAGTTATTCGCGAGAGAAATAAAAAGTACCTAAAACTGGCCGTGTGGTCGTAAAAGATCTCGTCACATTACGATTACGATATTGTACCTCACCTTTTGACGAATAAAATGTTGATCCTGTGACATGCGGGTGTGGCCGTGTGCCCACTTTACACCGGCCGTTTACAATTCACCCTTTTTATTTAAAATACTTTTCTTCGAAAATAAACTGAGTTTATAAGCCAAGTCCTTACTAATACGCAATTAGACTGCGATTTGGATTTGGTGCAATAAAAGCCGCGAAAGCAGTAAGATCGATGCTTTCAGGATGTGGTGTTGACGTAGGTTACTTCGTATACCATGGACCGCCATGAAAATGAATGAATCCATACTGGAGGAACTCAACATCACCAAGCGGCTATATACAATATGCCAGGAGCGTGCCTTCAGCTTTTTCGGACATATTAGGTTGGGGAAAAAGTCTTTTCGCATTATAGTATGTATGAACTTGTAATAAAATCTCTTTGGCTATACTATGTGTATCTGGCTGGTTTTGGTATCATTGAAAGTTTAAATTTTAAAGAATATAATTCCAAATTCAAATTAGGAAAATGTGTGATTTTTATTTGTTTTTCGTACTGTCAAGATGAGTGAATCTAATGAAGAAATTCGATACATTTTAAAATTTTACTACAAAAAAGGTAAAAATGCAACGCAAGCCGCGAAAAAAATTTGCGATGTTTATGGACCTAGTGCAGTGTCTGTGAGAGTAGCACAAATTTGGTTTAAGCGTTTTCAATCCGGAAATTTTGATGTCAAAGATGCACGTCGCTCTGGTCGCCCTATTACGGATAAAATGGATGCCATTTTTGAAAAAGTGGAGCAAGATCGGCATATTAGTAGTTACGACGTAGCTGAAGAACTGGGAATTGACCACAAAACAGTTTTGGCGCATTTGAAAAAAACTGGGTACACAAAAAAGCTCGATATTTGGGTACCTCACGAGCTCACTGAAAGAAACCTAATGAACCGTGTACTCATTTGTGATTCTTTATTACGACGTAATGAAACCGAACCATTTTTGAAGAAGCTGATAACTGGTGATGAAAAGTGGATCACGTACGACAAGAACGTGCGAAAAAGGTCGTGGTCAAAGGCCGGTCAGGCTTCACAGACTGTGGCAAAACCCGGGTTAACTCGCAACAAGGTGATGCTGTGTGTGTGGTGGGATTGGAAGGGCATTATTCATTATGAGCTGTTACCACCAGGCAGGACCATCGATTCTGAACTCTACTGCGAACAACTGATGAGATTAAAGCAAGAAGTTGAGAGAAAGCGGCCGGAATTAATCAACAGAAGGGGTGTGGTTTTTCATCATGATAACGCTAGACCTCACACATCTTTAGCCACTCAGCAAAAATTAAGAGAGTTTGGCTGGGAGGTGTTAATGCATCCGCCGTATAGTCCTGACCTTGCACCTTCAGATTTCCACCTGTTTCGGTCTCTTCAGAATTCTTTAGGCAGTGTCAGGTTAACATCACGGGAGGACTGCCAAAACCACTTGTCGCGGTATTTTGATCAGAAGTCCCAAAATTTCTATAGCAATGGGATCATGTCCCTACCTACAAGATGGCAAAAAGTTATCGAACAAAATGGTACCTACATACTTTAGTTAAATGTAAACATACTATGTTAAAAAATGTTTTGAATTTTCTTAAAAAATGCGAAGAAACTTTTTCCCCAACCTATTATTATGCGTTCACCTAAGCATGGTCAGGAAAGGCTTATGTTACTAGGTTGGCTGGAAGACAACGCGCTCAAGGCAGAGCACCGGTGAGATGGTCAGACGCGATCAAGAGGGCTGTTGGAAGCAGCGATTAGCAAGCGGTCCACACTGCAGAAGACCGCATAGCTTGGAGTCGTGTCGTATGTGGTCGCGATCCTCAGCATTGAGGGAACGACGAAGAAGAAGAAGAATTAGACTATAAACTGAGAACCTTATAAAATCATTATTGTTACTATAAAGAGCAAAGAGAGCTTGTTAATTGCCAAGATCATGAAATAAAATATAAAAGCTTCGTTACAGATAAAAGATGGCATTAAAATAAATTCAGTCTTTTATATAAAATATACGAGTGTCGTTTTTAGTACAAAAATTGCTTATAAAAAAATAAAGAGTGACTAGTTTGAAGGCTGAAAAACATGGTTAGGAGATACTTCAGTAGATATGATTAGGCGGCGAACGTAATGGCTTTGTCATAAAGTTGTTTCTTACGACATCAATAAAACAGTGACTTCAAGGTGATTCAATGTTAAAATCCTGTCATGGCGTCGTAAATGTCACAGCATGCGAATTATTATATTTAGGAAGTTTTTTAAATAATCACGTCATTATTGTCATCAGCCAACACATAAAATTGGCAGAGTTATTTTACATCCGCAAAGCCGTTATCTGTAACGGGTGTCCGAAACGTCCCCGTACTTACAGTAAAAACCTTAAGAATCGGAGAAATAATAAAAGCGTATTAAAACTCGAGTCTTGCTTATTTGAATATATGAATCGAATATCTTACTTAATCGACGGCAACCGATTGGTCGTCAAGCGAGAAGTGTCACATTTACTACTCAATATATTTTCATAAAACAGTACTTTTTAACAACATTTTATTTTATAATGCGGAATCTCGTTATTTCAGCTTGCTGATTTACATATAATTAGGAGTTGGTGCCTTTATTGGGCAATATTTCGTTTTATATATGGATAAAAGAACGTCGTGTGGAAAATTATTGAAATCTGATATTCTGGAGCATTCAATTCGCATTGGATACACTGGAATCTTCTGCAGATTACTGGTTGCTGTGTCATTATCGACATTAGTAGCTAAAATCTTATTTTAGTAAAGATTCTGGCACACTTATGAAACATAACAAAACAATTTACCTAATTTATTAAAGCAATGGACAGTAAGTTCCATAATTTATTGTTAATATCTAGAATACTTTCTAGTTACTACGTCATCATAATCATCAATTGCCAAAAATGGACCAATTGAACGCCACTAAAAGGGTTTAGTGGCGTTCAACTGGTTTTTTTTTTATTTTATTTTACGCCATATTGATGTAATTCAGTCTAGAAATCCATCTTAAATCTCCATTTTCTTCAAGTCTGCAAAAACTTAATCTTACTGACATGAGTGAGCTTAAAGCTTCTCGTCCATGTCAATGCACGAGCATCAAGTTAGAAGTGTCAAATTTAAGAAAACGACCCTATTTATTTCGTAATCTGAAAAGTAGTCAGGTGCGGTCAGGAGCGGTCAGACTCACTCGCGACCATGTCGTCACAACCGTTACGGGTCAGTTGACAACACATTTGAATGAATTAAGCTATATCGCGTAACGATGTGAACCAACGATTACTGGCAAATAGAACCTTTTGTTTTAGACAAGTTTCTTAGACGTAGCTTGGTTTGTAGAAAAAGATACCATCAGAATGATTACTCATGCGTTTCCGATCTCAATTGATAGGCCCCATGTTTGAGCCTAAAACGCGCCGCATATACAGCACTAGATGTTCAAGCTATTGATGTAAATCATCATTTTGGTATTCGTTGCGTTATTATCTCCTCCGTGCATCAACTTACCTAGAATATAAAACATTTCATATGCTACATTTTGCGTAGCCTTAAAATTCGCAGAATGCACGGTTTTTTGTAACTGTCCGTGCGCAGTTAAGTCAGTCTCAATTATCATTGCATTTTTAGTCGTGGCGGCCATAAAATCATTGGGGGTATGATTGTGTGAAAGGGAGCGATTTCAGGAAAGAAGGGGAGGGGTGACTATCAACCGACACCGAAAGCGCATTAGGGCGCCGGGCTGCATTCCCGGGACTGATTTATGCAACTTGCACCCGGCGGCTCGGCCATCGACACCCGCCTTAATGAACGTACAACGTTACGTTATACTGTGAAATGGCTTTCATTATTTCACGCCAATACTAATAGTCCTGTGTCTACGCGGCATGTTTAACCCCCATTCGCGTAATGGGTTCTTTATTCTTCTTTTAACCGGCTGAAGTCAATAAATATTGGAGACATGAATGCTAAATGCGAAACAGATAGGAAAGTTAAACATTGCCACAGTAAATTGTGTTCGCGAACAAGGATTTATGTTAATAAATTCTACTTTTGTGTCTGTATGGATAAAAGCAGAGTTTAAAAATTGGTGTAATAAGACTTACAAGGAAAAACTGATGACTTGTAACGATCGTGAACACTGATTTACCGACTTCGTATGTAGTCAATCGTCTACATTCTACGAACTCCGTAGCAACGCGTTTTTACCTCATCCAGCTGAAAGCAGCGCACGCTCAACACGTGAGATTTCACGAGGTTTTTCGTAAATTCCCACATCAGAGCGAAAATTACTTTCTTCGGAAAAGACACATTAATCGATGACTCCTATCGACAAGCACGTCGCTCGAGTTGCCGATTTCGGGTCAGGCCGTTTTTAACTTATTAGCGTTTCGGTTTTTATCAATGAATTTATCGTTGGCCAGCCAAACGTGCCGATTGGATGAAAACTTTAAATGTTAAATCAACGTTTATTTTTACCTGTTACCCGCCTAAATGCGTTCCGAGGCGCAATTGATAACGAATTTGGGTGGCACGTCCCCTAAAAGCGTTATCATTGGAAAATAATCACTCACCATGCTTTTACAAAGGTAAACGAACGAGACTTTTTGCTACATTCGAAAAAAGCTTGAAGTGATTTCCGGCATTCTTTGGTTATGAAAGTAGCAGAAAATTACAAAAGGCAGACTTTTCTAATTCAATGAATTAAATTGGATCAAATATAGTGAGCATCATTCATCGTTATCTATCAGCCGAACTACGTCCACTGCTGGACATAGGCCTCCCCCACATATATTGCCCTATCTATTCAATTTGTACTTGCTTGTATGATCTCACTGTTAACTAACCTAAACTCGTAAAGGCGCCCCCAGATTTACAGTCACTAATGAGTTAACAGTGACAATAATCAACCAATTATAAAGCTCGTGTCACACGACTGCATTTGCCATTATATTCGTATAATCGGTAAGATAACCGGTGACTGACAAGTTGCCGAAAGACGTCAGTCGTGACTGGAATCGCAGTATCCTAAGTGAAATCCTACGCTGTACCATTTGAGTAAGTTGCGTAAATCAGCGAAATCGTGCGAGGTTTAAGTTTATTTCGATATCAAATTACCTACACAGCCCTAGTTGCTTAATTCTGCAATCTTAACGGAAAAGGATATTTTGATGTACGTGCTTTGGAAGGTAATATTAAAAAACAGTTTTTAGAAAACGTGTATCAAATTTTGCGTTAAATTGATACCAATTTTATTCGAATGCTTCTAATTTAAAACAGAATCAAATAGTTCACAATAATAGCAGAATAACACTCATCTAAGTTTATGTTGGAAAATTCAAAGCTTCGTGTCTGTGTTCTTGTTCATGTTTATTCTTAACATTTTCGACGTCGGCCCATCAACAAGCAAATAAAATTAAACATTCATAGTATTTTATCATCAAACTTAGTAACGATTAAGAGGTTCGACAGGTTTTATCAAACAATAAAATACAAGAGTTATAGACGTGTGCTGACATAAATGATTACTTTATCGTAACGGTTTCCTGTTAACACTGACACCTCGTCACACGGTGAGCTGAAAATCGGCTTTCATAGACTTAGGGATTTCAATTTGCAGGTGCCGGATTTTTTGCCGGATATCGCTTCTATTAGTTATTACTATATTCAAAAATGACACCCCGAGTTAATTCTGCACAAAAACGAAGGAAGTATAATTTTTTTACGAAAAATTTGTATGAAAAGGCTGATTTTCTCTTAAACAGCAAGGAAAACCGTAATATCCTTACAGGTGGTTATAGTACTCATTATTTATGATTTTTTGACATACGTCACATAACGGTTATCGCTGCAATTTTTTTTTTAAATCATCAAAATATTTTTTTTATTTATACATATGAAACGGTTCCTTTTAGTGTTTAAGTTGAGGGACACAGACTTTTAACAACACGTAACATAAAATAGCATTACCCCTATATTTCAGAAGGAGTAGTCAGAGGTTTATAGTACATTCACACTTAGACAACTATGCTTGAGCTAGATAATAAAATACAAAATGATTTTTAAAACTTTACATTCAAAATACCAAATAACAAATGGTTTAGTCTTCTAGTGAGTCTGAAAATAAGTGATTAAGTAATTACAATTATTTAATCTTCTAATAAGCCTGAATAGGTGATTAAATTATTGTTAATGATTTCTGATAAGTAAACTAATTTGTTGATTAGTTATGTTGAGTTCTAAGAAATGTTTTTGACGATTATAAATTTTCATTAGCACATCTTTTAAAACTCTAATGAGGGTAGTTAACTAACTATCGATGTTTTGCAATAAAAGCGCTAAAATTTTGCTTTATAATTTAGATTGTTCACAACCGTGTAATTGCTAACATAAAATTTTTGCTCTGCGACGATAAAATCTTAAAATGGAAAGTTTAATCACCAATTTAGACTTGTTTGTTCTGCTAAAAAGTGAGAGTACTTCATTTAATCATGAAGTATTGATTAGTGCAGTTGTATCCCGCATAGGCGATTGCCTTTCTGCCGAAGATCGAGTAACTCTCAATGAATTTTGTCGGAAACTCACGCGAGCTACTTTACAGGGGTGGCAGAAATCCAACCAATTCCTTGATCGCTTCAGAACACTGTACGGAAATTGGCTGCAAGCAAATATTGATTGGCCAAGTTGTGTGCAATCTTTAGTTAATCAAGAACCAACTGTTGATGAGATACCGAGAGCACAATCAGACTCAAGAACTGTCGACATCATCGTCCGACATTGGAACAATGACAAAAAGGTTCCGAAAACCATTCGAAAACAGAAAAAGAGAAGATCTGATGATCATACAGGCGAAGACTCCAGTGAATTGGCATATGCAGCTGTAGCGCGTTTAAAAGAAGAAGGGCATGAGGATATCGCATCTGTGATCGAATACATGAGGAAAAATCCTGAAACAGCCATTAAAATTAATGAAACGCTTAAGAAACCAGTGAAAACAGTCATATTTACACCAGAGAAAGCGCTTGGATTGCTTCTTTCACTAAAACTGTCAAAGTGGCAATATATTAATTTGTGAGAGGCTGCCATTCGGGAAGGTGCTAAGGATATTTATCCATCCTACTATAAAGTGCAACAAACTAAGCATAATTGCTACCCGCCGAAGCAATCAGTGTCAGTTACGGATTCCTCAGCTAGGATTACACTTCAAGCTTTACAACATCACGGCCACTAGGATTCTTTAAAGTCTTTCTGACTGTGCCGATGTGCAAAATAAGCAGCTAAAGCTGATATCCAAGTGGGGATTTGGTGGTGAGAAAATGGAGAGAAAATGGAGGGTGAGCAAGATGATTCAAGCATTTTCATGACCTCTTTGGTGCCACTAAACGGACAGATGGAGATAATACTGTATGGACGAACCCAAATCATACTTTTGTATTGTCGTCCAGTTCAGTTTACTTTTGTAAAGGAGAGCGAAGCAATTGTCATTGGTCTCAAAAGACGAATGGATGATGAAATTCAGGCCCTTATCCCCACAGAATGCAGTAATGGTAACAGGGTGACTCATCACCTAATGATGACAATGATCGACGCCAAAGTCTGCACATACCTTTCTGAGGCCAGATCACATGCATCGTGCTACCTGTGTTTAGCAAAACCTACGGAAATGAACCGCTTAGATGTTGTAACATCAAAGACTGTGTGTGCTGACATATACGAATTTGGCTTGTCATCCCTACACGCACGTATAAATTGTGTAGAATGTCTGATACACATTGCGTACAGGCTGGACTTCAAACGGTGAGCAGCGAGAAGTAATGAGCACAAATAAATGTTGCAGAACAGAAAAAAAATATTCAAAATAAATTCAAAGATCAGCTCAATCTGTTGATTGATATTGTAAAACAAGGCTCGGGAACTACCAATGACGGGAATATCGCAAGAAAGTTTTTCGAGTTTCCCAATCAAACTGCAGCTATTACCGGGTTAGACGAAGATCTTATTAAAAGATTTGCTGTGATTTTGCAAGCGATAACATCTGGCAAGAATGCAATTGTACGACTGGTACTACATGTCGTCAACCGTACATAAATTATTAATACACAGGGCTGACATAATCGAGAAAAATGATATTGTGCCGATTGGGACTCTCTCGGAAGAAGCCTCAGAGTCTCGAAACAAAGATTTTAGGAGGTTCCGGGAACATCATTCGCGGAAAAGAAGCAGGCAAGATTCTACTCAAGATATCTTAAATATGCTTGGTGTTTCTTCGGATCCTTTCCTAAGTGCACAAAGGCCTAAGTTAGATGCCAAGAGAAAGCAGAGCTTTTTTGCTGAAACTCTAGACTTAATTCAGTTTCAGGAAAGTGAGTTCGAGTTTTTAGATATATCCAATCTGGATTCTGACTCAGAATTGGAGTCCGACAACGACAAAGATAAGGAAAATGTTTAATATTTGATATTAAACATTTCCCTTATCCTTATTATTTAATTTTTTTTTAAATATTTTTTTGTTTTATATATTCTTAATATTTGGATCAATAACAATCTTCATAATTATCGATGTTCTTAACTTAGACACTAAAAGGAACCGTTTCATAATGTAAAATTAAATAAAAATATTTTGACGAAAATTGCAGCGATAACCGTTGTGTCATATTTCAAAAAATCATAAATAATGAGTACTATAACTACCTGTAAGGATATTACGGTTTTCCTTACCGTTTAAGAGATAATTAGCTTTTTCATACTAGCTTCATACAAATTTTTCGAAAAAAAAATATAATTCCTTCGTTTTTGTGCAGAATTAACTCGGGTGTAATTTTTGAATATAGTAATAACCAATAGAAATGATATCCGTCAAAAAATCCGGCACTTGCAAATTGAAATCCCTAAGTCTATGAAAGCCGATTTTCAGTCCACCGTG
This sequence comes from Xanthia icteritia, assembly GCA_949128155.2. Taxonomy (NCBI): domain Eukaryota; kingdom Metazoa; phylum Arthropoda; class Insecta; order Lepidoptera; family Noctuidae; genus Xanthia; species Xanthia icteritia. The sequence goes on from OX421930.2 coordinate 13,236,055, forward strand.
CGTCGGTGCTAATTTTTTGTTTATACCTACTTATTGAAATCTCATATTTAATATTAAGTAAAGACACAAAATCTCTTTCTTAAATCTGTAGTTAAAACAACCACTAAAGAGAAGATATGTAAAATATATTTCTCAAAGTGAGATAAAAGGTTGGGAACCGACAAATTGAATCATCATTTTATATTTACAAGCCTTTAGTTAGTATTGATTGCTTTCGATAGCTTGGTTATTAGTGACTTGAAATATTTTTAAATTGCAGAAAAACTCTAAACCCGATCTGCGTCTAGACATTCTTAGACCACTGATTTATTGTTTACCACATAAAATACAGTCATTGATACTTTCAAGGATAACTGGGTTTCAAGGAAATTAATGTATTGTTTTTTTTACTTTTCTGTTGTATCAAATTATTGATTTATCATAAAAATTTCAATAAGATAAGCTAGCACTAAGACATTTGAATATGTTTTGGCGCTAAGTAGATAATATATCACAAGTATAGAATGGACACTTGACAATATGTTACCGTGCTCCAACTTTCAACAAAGAATTTCAAGCATTAAGTCCGTCACAGACGTAGATATAATATATATTATTATACTTTGCTATTGCTTTTTTGGCGTAGTTTTTGGTGCGTACTAGAAATTATATTATAGCTCCGTCTGTGGTGGGCTTCAGACATTTCTCAGTACTAAAAGCCAAGATGTTTATTATATTTATAAAACACTAACTGCGCCCCGCGGTTTTTACCGCATGAGTCTCGATCCCGTGGGAATAAAAGGATAAAAAGTGAATATTTTATGTTCTAACCTATGTCATGGTCTACCCATGTGCCAAATTTCATCCAAATCCGTTCAGCCGTTTTTTCGTGAAAGCGGAACAAACAAACCAACAAACAAACTCACTTTCGCATTTATAATATTATAGTTATGATAATGCAGTAAATTATAAAGCTATCAGGTGTGGTTGACAAGTTGGGTAAGTTTTTCATGGCGATAGAAATAGAAAATCTGTTTGTGTCTCCGTCGCAGACGCAGATGTCGCGGGAAGAGAAATCGAACTACCTCTGTATACTCACCTAGCGAGAACTAACTACTATATCCATCGGATAGCTATGAGACCTAGATAACAAGCGTATTTATCAAAAACCCCATTTCCATAAAAGGAATAAGTAAATTACGGTTTGTGTAATACTCTGAACGAACGGTTAATAATTAATGGACGTTAATAATAGTAACAGTAAAATGTTATAAACTTATGATTTGTTTGTATTACATATTGGGTTGATCATTTTAATCTTTGTGGCTTCAGTTTTTTTATATTATTATTTAGAAGAAATTATTGTAAAAACCAAACAAACACATATGCTTAGTATCAATAATTTCGTGGCAGCGAATATTTTTTTTTACAGTAACTTTCTTTTGTAATCAGCCTTTTGTAATCTCAGGAATATAATACTCTGAATTTTATTTTGCTACAGTATTTGATATAAAAATATCTAGCATAATTTAGTCTCAGATCCTGGTATTAAAATATCCTTTTCTTTCTTTTTTTTTTCTTTTTTTAAAAAACGTTGCCCCACACTAGGAGTTTCTCCTGTATCGTGGGTGCGTTTCCAAACATTTAAAGTCACATACACAAACAGTCAGACCCGGAACAACTACTTGTAGGTCATACAAATATTTGTTCCGTGTGGGAATCGAACCCGCGGCATGCAGCGCAGCAGTCAATCGCTTAACCACTGCGCCAACCGTGCCGTCAAAAACCGCGCCTTTATTAAAAATCGATATAACACTTTACATTGATAAATAGCTAGAGATGTGAAATAATTAAACATCTCATTTCTCATTTAGGTGTTTAATTTGTCAAACTTTATAGTCTGATACTCGTTTTGAAATGAATCTCTAATGAGTTTGAGATAGAAGACAAAATGATAATTTTGTAGATTACCAAATAATGTGAATACTTTATTCAGTTGATTAATGTTCAATTTTAAGTGGTGACCTCGGCAAAAAATGCATCATGCGGAAACTTTCCACCAGGAATTTCCGCAAATTTGCGAGAGCTGTGCGATGAAGTGGCTTGGTTACTGAGGAAATTGTTTGATATTCAAAATAAAGTAATTTTGAATATGAATTTCCTCGCACAGCTAAGTTGGAAAGCCAGACTTTCTATATTTTTGTGGAATTGTGGAGAACAAGTTTATAAATAAAATTCTACAAAACATACGTGAATCAGCAACTAACTTTCCTGTACATTAATGGAATTTTATATTATTGGAACGGATGTACTATCTCTATTAGCATCTATTTTCGCAACAATTTTTCAATATCTGTCTGTAATCACAATATAGATTGTTTCTTGACAGTCCCTCGGACGAGTTCGCTTTCTTATCGTTGTTGACTATAACGACCACTGAAACATGAACTGTCCTGCCCGCCCCTACATTCCTGCACCGAGACCTGCGCGGGGACACTGATCACGCTGTCATAGGCCTTGCTTGATTGGACAGTTTATGTGTGTGCATTCATGTGAAGTCGGACCGGTTCGTAGTGGTTCTGTTGCTTTCTACGTCATACACATCGGTGTTTCTGTACGGATACTTATGAGACCGCTGTGTGTATGTAGTTCACAAGTTTGAAGTTGTGTGAAGTTTATTATGATTTGTGTATCATTGGCGGAGGCGTGATGGGGGTTTAGCTGAAGCGAGCTCGTCGCTGTCGTCTTTATTAAGTTCATATCTTCTCCGCGAGAGATGTACGCCAATGCAATATTATACAGCGACGTCGTAGCTTTCCGATCCCGGAACACATCTGCTCGTTTCTACGGAAGACAAGTCATATTTATCTAGCATCTAATTATATGAAAATGTTTTATCAAACTTGTCAAATAACTTTGAGATATCGTTAAACGTTATCGTCCAAAATAAAACCACTAAAATAACCATTTTTTTTTTTAACTTCTCCCGCTCTGGGCAGAGCGGGAGGGCGTGTCAGACTTTTACTGACTAAAACCCACCCGTATTCCTTCCGTTGCCTGTACGTTGCCAGGGGCCACGGTATCCCTTTCGGACTTTCCCGCAACCCCGGCAGGCATCGATCCTATCGGACCCCTTCACTTGCTGACATCTCTTTGAGGCGCGCGTGGAACACAACGCGCCGTCGACCCAGGCCTGGTTCTTAACGGACGGCGAGCTACCCATTGCTCACCGTCCGCAAGCCCGCGCCTACGGTGGCCGGGAATCGGCCTGCGATTCCCGACGCCCAGGGCGTCTCCTGCGGCGGCTAGGGGCGTGAGGGCGCGAAATTTGCCTCTCCCTCACGCGTTCTGCCTCCTCCTTCGCGAGCATTACTGCTTCGCAGAAGGAGGTGACGGCCTCCCATGCCCTCTCGCTCCGTACCATGGCCTGGACCAGGGCCGGACGCGAGAGATCCCCGCCACCGATCGCCTCCACGAGGACACGGCGATGCTTTGCCCAAGCCGGGCAGACCTCCACCGTATGCTCCACCGTGTCCTCCGGGCGATCCACGCAGTGATGACACCCGGGCGTTTCCTCCCGCCTGATACGAAACAGGAACCTCCCGAAACAACCATGTCCGGTGAGGACCTGCGTCAGGCGGAAGGTGAGGACGCCGTGGCGCCTCCTCTAGCCACTCCTCAAAGAGGGGACTTATCGCTGCAATAGTGGTGTGCCCAGCACTGGGTTGCGACAATCGCACTCTCCATGACGCCATGAGATCCCGCCGGGGATAACTCGCAGCAACGGAGTTACGCCCCGGCGTTTCGCCTCCTCGCGCCCCTCCCAAATGTGTGCGAGGACTTTTGCCTCCAGATCCCATGGCGGTAATCCGGCAAGGAGGCTCGCCGCCTCACTGGAGACCGTGCGGTATCCCCGGACCAGCCGGGTGGCCATGACCCTCTGGGACGGGTTCAACCGGTGGGCTGACCGCCGCCTCAATGAACGCGCCCAAACCGGTGCCCCGTAAAGGGCCATGGACCGAACGACCCCCACGTATAGCCTCCGGCAGGAGGCGTTTGGACCCCCTAGATTGGGCAGGAGCCGCTTCAAAACTAAAATAACCCTTACAGAGTAATTTATGTGTATTGATTATTCAAATTAGCTAAACCGAATGCATGGAATTTTAATCTGAATGTTTAAAAAAATTATAGTGTGTTTACGATGGCTGTTCAAAAAGTAATGATAATCGGTTCATATTTTCTATACTAATAATAAAGCTGAAGTGTTTTTTGTATGTTTGAACGTGCTAATCTCTGGAACTACCAGTCGGATTAGAAAAGATCTTTTTGTATTTGATAGCCCAATTCTTAAGGAAGGCTACAGGCTATTTAACATCACGCTAGGACATGGGTCCTAGCGTCGACTAGCGTTACTTTTTGAACAGCCTAGTACGTGGTACATTGTAAACGCGTATCAATATAATGTATAACGAGATATAAGAATCGATAGATTTATTGTAGAATTATAGTTGCTTTCCCGCCTGCAGGTGTATTGAGTACTAAGCACTTTATTTTTTAGATCATGAGAGCATTCTTATAGTGTCTATAAAATGTTTACTGCAACCCAGCAGTTATTGTTAAGCTCCAGCTTTTATAAGAGAAATTATATGATTTTCAATATTTTATTTCGCTTTTCTACAGGAATTCTTGCGGTAATCTTCTTGAGTGTTCGCCAGCAAAGGTTTCGTTCCACCTTCATACAATTTGGAGGCTCAATAGCTTTTAAATCGACATAAAACCGCCACCTGTAACTAAAAGGCCACAAACCTTACGCCTCCACGACGTTTCATTGCAAAATTGATTTCCTGATGGTATCTAACCTCCCGAGGGAACGCTGGATAAATAAATACTTTACGATAATCTTCTGAGATCTGAGACAGGCCAGAATTACAGCAAGGCCGGGATATTACTGCGTTTTAATTCCGTTCCCGACACACCTCCGTCGCATTACGATTTGATATGATTTAGTGCGTTATTGTACGTGCCATGCTCAACCATCGCATCGCATAAGTCAAATAAATTTTGGAAAGGTTGCAATGAGCGTAGCTGGCTGATCTCGATGTCTCCGGCATGTATTACCTACTAAATTACAATTAGGATCGCACTTTTGACATATCGCGTTATATGTATTTAAGCGTGCTATGTGCTTATTATTTTGCTTTGGTGACCGTGTTTTGGCATGTTTTATGCTTACCGTCGTTTTTTACTGGAACTGATTATGAGTCTTTATTGATAGTTGTCGTTTTATTGTTAGCAACGAACTTTGTATGCGATATCCTTTGAATGTTATCGTACGTTTTACTGAATGTTAATTAGCACTACACTACAGATATTTTATAGGTAACATTGAGATCAAAATTAGCTTCTAGATAAAAAGCTCGCTTGAGAAACGTAAATAAATCGCCTAATTAAAACCTCGGGTATGAATATAGACACTAATCCTTTTAAAAGCCTCGGGACATAAGATAAAATGTGAGCAATATGGAGGACGCACTGATGCTCGCCATCCGCGGCAGATCTCGTTTAGTACATCGATAAAAGTTGTAAAATGCAAATGGGGCTAGTGAATTGTGAAGAATCTTACGCCCACGCATTTAGCACCGTTACTTTATTCACATAAATGTATATTTTCACACATTACGTTAACTTTTCGTATTCACCAATATATATGAATACTGGTACTTTTACTGGAGTTTACATACATTTCACACTTCTCATGTCAACAAAATCGTATCGTATAAATTTATCAGTCAAACCGTTTAGTTCGACGGTAAATGTTATCTAAGATGTTGCATTTGGTTTAAATATCAGCTATTTATAGTCTGTCCCTGTTGACATTCAAATTACCAACTAAATGTAGGGTTCACTACTTCCATTTCTAAACGAAAAATAACGAAGTTTCCAGGAAACGTTGGTTATATTTCGTCTTTTGTTCTATACTAGGAGTTGGAAATTGCAATCTGTCGACCTGCCAGAACCATAATATTTAAAAGGATTTACTATTATTTATAATTACTCTTGTCTATATATCAATCTCTTGAGTCTTGACGGCTTGGCTTCTAAAGACATTCCGGCTTTTAACGACTTTCGCCTAACAGCTTTTAAAGTGACCTTATCGCTCACCTAGTGACATTTTAGTGCACTACTGGACCCTTGGCAGCGCGAGGATATAACTAATATGTTAATCAAATTCTGGGAATTTCTTTTAGAAACAGAATGTGAGTGTAGTTTGTTATGAATACTTATGACTTAAATTGCTCTGTTAAAGATCATGATACAGTGTGTAGACTTTATTTTTACTATTTTATTCCTGAGTTTTACAACAAAAATAATATTGCATATTATGTTGTATTATTTCTTCTTATTCATCAGAGCCTTTGATAGTTTTTTTGCTTTAATTTGCTGTATTTTTTATCCTATTAGAAGTTTATGTCAAGTTTTGAACTTCAGTAGATACCTACAAATGTTCTTACATCTACAACGTTCCACAAAATAAATTATCTTGAATGTATAAAAATATATCTAAATAATAAGTCTACGTAGCAATTTGAATGTGATGGGAGAGCCGAGCGTGGAGTCCATATATCTAGAAGGGCAAGACAATAGACTGTAGCAGTGACTACATTTCATCCGATAATTGTAGAGGGCGCGTGAGTCGATCGTCGATGCGCAAGCGCCCCGAACGGCAGCTAAACGCCATTTTGTTAGTAGGGATGCGATTCATCGATAATGTTCACAATTATTTATTATATCGATACGTTATTGATAGTTTAAGACCTATTAAATATATATTATTAACATTCCTTTTACTAATAAGGCACACACGAAAATCTAAACGATTACATTTATCTGTTTATTGTCAAATGAGGTAGATTTATCTGTTGTACCACGGATAATAATTTATGCAATCTAGACAAGCAGGTATGTCGTTTGTCTGAGCCGAGTTATTTATGAATGCCTACTCAAATTCCTAATCTAGAATCATACGACAAATATTGGCGTCTGGTAATATTCAGACATGACAGCTAATTGTAAAATACATAAATATTAGCTGGTGCAAATTCAAATGCAATAAAAACAAAAGAGATCAATGACATCTTAAATAGATAACAATAAAAAAATACAGTGTGCACAGACACATCACTATTCTGAGGAAACGGGCCGTTAAAAATATTTAATTTGGTTGGCGCGTAACCCATAATTACCTGTTACATAGTTATTCACGATCCACGGCCTGTGAGTAAATCCACTGCTCAAGTGGTTTGGAAATGTTTACAGAAATGTACCCGACTGCTTGTTGGTTTGTTTGTGAATTACGGCCACTTGGTCATTTAAATTAATTACCGGCGAGCTGTAATCCTGAACTGAAGTGTTTTTACATCCATGCGTCATATCTGTACTCTGTGGCACGATGAAATAACCATAAAGCATTTTAAGAGTTTATTTACAACTAATACTATTTCAATCATAGCTGCAAGTTTTTATCGTTTTATCATAAACAGATTGAATCGATTCTAATTGATACAATATATCTTATAGGTTAAATTTTTGAAAAAGTTTCGCTTGTACTCCGTATTTCATTAGTATTGATGGCTTACTAAAACCAATTACAAATTCTGAAACCTGTTTGCAGGTTCTAGAACAAGTGTGAGAACTTGAATTATTCTACACTACAAAACATGAGCCCTCCTCTTTCCTTTATTAATAAGCCTATTCAATAAAATAATTCAGTTAAGCAAAGGGGTTCGAGTTTTTGTTCAATTTGAGTGCTTTAACTCTGGCGAAAATTAAAAGAACTTAATTATTAAAGAATGGCCTTGTGGTTAGAGGTCGATGACACCGCCGTTTATAGTGAAATCTTTAGTGCAGTAATTGTGTTAGATTGTGATCACTGTCACTATGAGCATTTCCTAAATAGAAAAACTCATTCTACAGAGGTTGACAAAAATCGTATTTCTGATCTATAAGAAAAAACTTTGACTATGATTACTATAGTGGTGAAATTCCATGACTAAGGTACAAGAATTCTCACTTTTAAATTTGAGAATAGGTTGCTAGAAAAAACTAAGAATATAAGATTAATATACGTGTAGGAAGTGTCGGAAATTTTGGACATTTCAAATGTTGAAAGCAGTTTTTTGCTGTTGAGCTCCTGCTTTTGCACACCGTTACGCGAGTCAGGTAGTTTCTTGGAAATATCGCCCGCATGTTTTTGAATGCTGTACTTTGCATTAGCACCAAACTTTGTGAATATAAAAATATTCTAAAAAGTGCCAATTAAAATATCAGGCAAAATATGAGACATTAAAGTAAAGACTAATTTAAAAAGGTTTCACTTTGATTGATTTCATACCATGCTGTCGTAGATAATGATCACAAAAACATAAAAATCTGTTATATTATTGTCTTATCTCTGAGATATCTGTTATCTTTATCTTATAGTGGCAGCGAAACAAGCCCTGAATCTAATAAATATCAATGATGTTTGTACATAAACCAAGCAAACAGGTTTGATACTCCGGCCGCGAGGATATCAATTTTAAAACGCTCGTAAATATATAAATATTCAGCAAAAAAATCATTATAATCTGTCTACATATACCTACGAGAAAAGAAGATTGTACGATTTGAGCCTGCTATAATGACTTTAGGTCGAAAATAAATCACTGATGACGTTTACGATATAGCTTCATTTAAACTATAAATAATTACGAGTTCAAGTGCCTCAGCAAACGTTAAATCAAAACAATTTATGTATTAGAATGTCACTAAATTACATCGCTATTAAACAATAACATTAAGAATTGTCTGGGATTGTGTTTATAATTACAGTTATAAGATTGCGTTTTCAATATAAATTATGTGTTGAATAAATGTTTTTCAAAGAGAAGGATATGTGAAGAAATATTCAAGAAACAATCATACTTACACTCAGTTTACCTGCAAGAGAATATTAAACTTTTTGATTATTTGACGACATGCTTTGTTGGAAGCTGAACACCTCATCCATTCATTGAAGAATTGCACCGTGTCAAAAGTATCGAACAAATCATATACAGTAGAATTCTATTATGTGTGCGTCTTACTCAGCTGTAAGAAATGCAGGTACTTATAGTTTGTAGAGGTGAACAAAGTTTGGTCCAACAGTGGGGCCAACTCGGCGTGGCATCCGCCGCTCATCCTTACGTAGCTCGCGGCTATAAAGGTGCGCCATAAAACGGGTCTCATTTTATGACCATTTGACGAAGTTATATACGTTTTTGAAGTCATTTCTTAGTCGGGCCGACCATTGTGGCTGCGTGACCACTCCGCAGCGTCTCCGTGCCATTCTTATTACTTTAAAGTCTTATGCTATTGCGAGGGAATGGATTTTTAGCTCAAATTTCTTCGAGATTTACGTATATTATTTACAGATCTAATGCCATTGTCAGATAATCAGTTTAGGTTAATTCGTTTACGAATCGTGCTGGCAGAGAGTACGGGCCCGGGCTATCGCGGAGTAAATCTGCAATCTCGACAATGCTGTATCAATATTCATGCTTACGGTCGCGACCCCTACTATTTGCATAACTGCGCAATGCATTCTCTCGGTTGCAACTGTTCTATTGTTTTATGATCTAAATGACCACGCGATATAGGGCCAGTCACGATAATCATGTATGTTAATATGTATAGATGCATGTTTATGGTTAGCACTATATTGTAGTAGTCCAATTTTGCTCTAGAATGCAGATCTACCTATACTTAGTTAGAACTTTCTTTTACACTACACAAACCCAACAGTAAAAAGTTTACTGTTTACTTCTTCTACATGCATATAGCAAGTTAAATTCTCCATTCAGTCAATTCAATCTGTAACAGTCAATTAAAAGAACAAAATATTGATTGTCTTGCTATTGACAATTACAACAATTAGTAATTGTGCACGCTCCATTCGATTTGTGCATGGAAGGAATCTTATGATGGAAGCTGTATGAAACGATTTTAATGGAAGAACCGGTTGAGAGCGAACTTGAACTCAAACCACTAAGGTCTCTAGCAGAAATTTCTTGAATGACTTACTCTGGAAATAGATAAATTTTAATATAAGCACTCAGTTTAGAACGCGTCCTCATGAACGTTTAATTAAGGCCGATATCGTAGTGATTCTAATGTTTTCTCTACCTGTCGTAAATTGGTAACAGGAAGAGAAAAAGTGGTTAGCAAGAAGATCTCTTTATTAAGCAGAGCACTTGTTAGATGTGAGCTGAATATATATATAGTATACGTTGGCGGAATTTGTTAGGAGTAAGCAAGCTAGTCACAGTGTTGTGCTATGTACTAATTAGCTAACTCATTATCGGTTGTTCATCAATTTTATGACAGGTATAAAGAGACTCTGCTTGAACGGCTCTGCGGCCACTTTTTTGTCATGTGTCTCTGTTCTTCAGAGTTCCTAATCATCGATTGCGATAGCTGTTTTCAAGTTTGATTTTGTTCCCGTGTTTGAATGAATTCCGAAAGTGAGTTTGTTTGTTTATTACGCTTTCACGTTAAAACAGCTGCACGGATTTGGATGAAATTTGGCACATGAGTAAACCTATATGACCCGGATTGGGACATAGACACTTTTTATCCCGATATTCCCATGGGATTGAGACTTGTGCGAGTGAAACCGCGAGGCGCAGCTAGCTAATAATAATAAGCTCATTCACAAAGTTTCCGGCCGAAACTGAAACTTATCGGACATATTCGAAATTCCGAATATGTCTAAGTTGGGACCCTAGTTGAAGCATAAAGTCCCTAAACATCAATAACTGTTACGTTACATATCCTTTGTTAAATTCAAATGGAATTCTAAATGTATGTGATGTCCTCTTCCTTGTCTTTGTTCTTCGAGCTATTGTCGATGCCCAAATGTTTAGAGGAGGACGTGCGTGTCCGTATTTTATGCAAAGGATTTAACTTTATGATCATGATTGTACCTTTGGAAATAACTAACACTTCCTTACCTCGTTTCAGGTAAACATCGCAATACAAATAACTGTGCTTTGTTCCCACTCTATGTAAGTACCTCAGTACATAGCCTAGCTCATTCCTTGAGCATGTATGTTATTGTTTCATAAAATACGGGTATTTCAGTGCATGTGAAACCCCATTTTTATTACCATTCAGGCCAGCTCGTAAGTGTGTTTAGATCAATAAAAATGACAAGTGGAAGCGAAACTACAGATAACTTCCACTAAGCCTTTTAATAGCGGCCTCTTGGTAATAAATTATATTTAATGACCACTAAAATAAAATAAATTGGAAAATACGACGCTCCAGAGTACAAATAAAAGAACGCCTCCCTTTACAAATCCTAAACGCATATATTAAACTTGATAGAGATATTAAAGTTATAAACAAATCTCATAAGTGCGCGTGAGACTATAACGGAACGTCACGCCGCTAGAAAAGGCTAATTCAAAATTAATTTTATTTATTGAATTAATCAGTTATTCGAAACTTAATCACGTACAATCAAAGTTGAATTTTCCAATAAATTTCACAGTAAATAACTCACCAGTGGGCTAATTGGGTCTATCTAGAAACATTAAGACGTTGACTAACATAGCCTTTGATCACCCGTAGATCTGGCCGGACACGCAATATTTAGATAGTTGGAGGCTGTATGTTGTGTGCTGATACCTAAGAATAGACTGAAGCGTTATATTGTTACCTGACTTGGGTTTCTAATATGGAGATGAATAAATTCATGTAAGCTCCTTTAGCTGCATGGTTAGTGTTCACTCTCTTTGTGTTTTAGTCATGTATGAAAAACATTGAATAATGATTTGTTAAGCTTAACACACTCACAGTGTTGTAGTTCTAAGACAAAAGTATAATATTGCAGTTTATTGGGCAAGGGTTAAAAATGGTGGTCATTTTCCAATGCCATATTTATAATCATAAACACACAATACATGTTATGTCATATTGTTTATGCAAAGGCGAGCATTCTAGAGCAGTGTAGTTTATGGCTCAAAAGTAATACATGAGTAGTACAAAGAACAAGAGGAATATTAATATTCATTAATTTATTCAAAAAACATATAAACACTAAAACAAGGAACAGACTTCACTCACAGTCTTATGTAGATAAGTCACGAGAATTTCCGCAATGACATCATAAACATTGCTCAATTCACTTCGACACAGCAAGAACGATCTAAAGCTGACCGTTTTAGACAAGAAGTACTTATGAAGACGGTGACAACGATCGCAGGCGTAACTGAACGATAACCTTACAACCCGACTCAACAGCTTGTAATGAAAACGTAAGCCTTATTATATGGGCACAGGTATCTTTGAGGCGGCTGTAACAGTATTATTTAATAACAATGCTATATTAGTTATCTAACTCGCTCTTAACACAACTCTATGACAGTGATGGACCGCTGGGAAATTAGTTTTGAAACAATATGTCGTGGGTAAACGTTTACGTTCGGAATTTGGATGCTTTATGAAAAGCTTTGTGTTTTTATGGCGAAATAGAGGTTTGAGTAGGAAATTCTAAATATCCATTCATTCTACGAAGGTATTTTTGCTGGTAAGTGAAAAGAAAGGATTTAATTTCGACTCGTCTTTTTTCTAAAGCTGTTTTAGTACATGTCTGTCTACTTGATGAAATGCAAAGTGGAGAGAATGAATTATTTATATTGGAGTAAATTGCATAAAATAACGACCCACTTTATGTTTAGGCATCATAAGATAAAATAAGAATATAGACTGTGGGCACCAGGGGTTCGCTTAAAGCTATTACTGTTATTTGTGCCTACCTAAACAATTATTTGTACCTATATTCGATTCGCGCATTCACACGTGTGCTGGGATCATTATGAAAGTTCGTATTATACAATATTCCTGCTACATAAATACCATGTTTTACTTTGATTAAGCAATTTATATTCAGTGTGTAACGCTGTTTTGCCTAAAATGTAAATAGACACCCATTTTTGGGAAAAAAATAGTTAGTGTGAAATTTGCGATTGCATGCGATAACGACTTCCAAATACACGAAATATATTCTCATTTTATGGACACTGAGCCGTTATATCTCACCAGAAAAAAGGTCAAATTAGAAAAAGTTCAGAATGCTTTAATTAACTACGAGCTGGTGCTTATTCAGGTAGATTCCTCCAATTCTACGGATAGTTTATGTCCACAGGGGTCAACGGTACCTCTGCCCATCAAGGCATTTAAAAAAAACTTGACCAGTACGATCGGTTTCAGAATAGACCAGCCATTTTTAATTAGCGGCTGTGCACGCACTGATCGCTGGGTAGTATTAAAACGATACAATAAATTAATTCTTGTCGGATCCATCAACTGGTGCGTTTACAAGCCATTGTGAAGTTGTTACTATGCAGTCATGCGGTAGATACTGAATGTGAAAATTGATGAAGACAATAAATATTTATGACCAGAGGATCATAGCTGTTGGTATTTGGCCTTAGCTGTAGCTTATTTGGAAGAGAAAATACACACACGTCATTTAATGACTGCTATTTTAAAATTTAAGTACTACAGACTTCCCACGGCTTCGCTCAATGGCACTACGGCTATAACAGTTTTAGAATCTCTATACCTATTAATAAACGGCTATAGGAATATTCCTATAGCCGTTTTTAAGTGTTGTTTATATAAGATTAGCTGAACAACACTATATCACATTTCTTCTGCAAAAATCTTTTTCCTTCGTTCTTTTTTATTTTATGTGAAAACAATTATGTTTTTAATTTAATGACTAGAGAATAAGTGTCGATAAATATAATTCTCAGTTGGCTCGTACTTTGGTCAAAAAATTAGCATTGCCATTCAACGTGGCAATGCTGCCAGTTTTCTGGGCACCTTTCCTGATGACAGCGATGCGGCCGAATACTGCGACGCATATTGTCTAATGCCCTAAATAAAAATGCACTGCACTGCTTGTATAGTTAGTTGTGTTTAATAATGTAAAATTAATTCTCAGATATCAAGCATATTATATTTGAGCATGCATGCATATTAATTTGTCCTATACTCATTATTACCATATTAATAATAAGAAGAAGACACACTATATAACTCCTACCAAGAAATTAGTATCAACAGGATGTTCACAAAAAGATACACACTTACGTACTTTTAAATAGTTCGTAGAAGTTTCGCAAAACTTCCAGTTGCTATACGATATTTTTAAGTATCGTATCTCATAATAAGACAAAGGATGGTCATGCATAAGTATCGAGAGGACGTAATAGCATTGTCGTTATAAATCACATGGAGATATTGATCGTAAATAAAGTTGCGATTTATGACAAAACAGAGATATCTCGCGGCGTTAGTGGCTCGAGTAAGGTAGTACGTATACATTCAGATAGCCTTTGCTCCTCCGTCTGATGGAAATGTCAGCTTTCAAGTAAATAAACGCATAATAATGTTGCCTTTTCACTTACATACAAACGTAACTGTACATGTAATTATTTTCATATTAATGTGAAATGTAGGTACTAATAGAGATAGAGACTACGTCTTTAAAGCCACTTATTTATCAGGAATAACAGTGTTTATGACAACAATAATAATGTTCAAACCGCTTCAATGCCTATAATTAAACATTGATATTACAACGTTTGAAGTAACAGCTAACACTAACTCACACTTGACACAATTGCAACGTCGCGGCAAGTAACAAGTCAATAAATAAAATAGTATGCAGTATTCGCATTTAAATCACACTCTGTGTATGGAGATGAGGATGTTTAATACACCCTTTAATTGATATGTTGCGTGCTGACTTATAGTATCTGATCTGAAGCCAGGCGTGTTCCTCCGGCAATTCTATTGGGCAATTTATTTATATTGATTCCTAAACCAATCCCTATCTGTCTAGATAGCTCATGACTTTATATATTGCCTCTAAAACTTGGACTGATATATTAAAATAAATTATATACTTGTTTAATTATCTAGCGTGTAGAAGGAATGTGGGTTGATTTACTCGTGCTGAAGTATACAGGTCAACTGTGAGTGGAACGTATTTTTCAGATGTTCATAGAAATTTTCTAATAGAGCTTTTACCCAATTAACATTGACTTTAGTTACTTTTACCATTCAACAGAATCAAAATATAGTATAGAAACACCTGCTTACGTCAACTGAGAAAAAAGGTCGTGACATTGAGAAAGATAGATGACCGCAACGAGTACGCGTAGTAAACGTGGACCGTTTTTCTAACTTTCTGAGGAATTCTTAATAACAAGAGAATAATTTAGGAAGTTCATTAATCTCGTTATGTTTGAATAGATTAAAAACAAAAGTTGGATGTCATTTGCCTTCTCTGCCATTATTATGAGAAAATATTTTGTTTCATAATACTAGTCTAGACTATGAGCAAATGGTGCTTAACTATAGATAATTAGGTATGAGCTTAGTTCTGTGTCATATTTTTTGTTTATTTTAGTGTTTGTTTAGATACCAGTTTCGTCTTTTAGTGGATTTACTTTTCTTAATTTAGTCATTTTATCTAGTGGTTAGTCCTGTTCATGAATAGAGAATTAAGAAAACAAGATCTGAAGATTACATTTTTCACAGTTCGTACTGAACGTCTACTCGACGATATTTTCAGGTAATTTCCTAAACAATCATTTAATGTGGGATTGTGTCCAGTTGGTCTACTCCCTAAGTGAAGTCCGTAGTTTCAGCCGAAGTTACGGACGCTATGCGCTCCTTATGACTCACGGACATACCGTAAGTGAGACGGGGCGAGAAGCGTCCGTAACTTCGGTCGAAACTACGGACTTTGCTTAGGGAGTAGACCCCCTGTTCATAAGTTCATCGGGGTAGAGTTAGACCGTTTGATCCCACGATAATAATTTAAGGCCCGTCGTTCAGATATTGTTGCCTTTAATACCTATAATTAGGATACAATTTGAATAAATTGTATCGATATCGGATCGTACTTGCATATACATTTTTTTCAAAATCTCTCTTTTAGGTGTAGTGAAGCCGGCAAATTTATTAGATTATTATGTGAATAAACATTAATTTTATGCATCGTATCATGACAAGAACACGAGACAATCGTTAGATCATTGTAGTCACAGCAAAGAGGACTTTTTTCTAAGCTTGTAAATAATTTATTCAGAACATCGTCCATCGGTTAAGCGTCCAATTTGTCACGGACAAATTCTGTGTGTTGGTTTAACACACCGTGGGTACCTACCTGCTGCGTTTGTGTGTTCTTGAATAATTGTTACATTTACTTAAATTGGATGAACACTTGCCTCAACACGCGATACTTAATCATATTGATATTTAGACGTAATTGCTTTCATGAATTATAGATTTATCAAAACTTGCACCTGTAAGTTGGGGTCACATCATGTTCCACGTGAAATAAGCTGGATCATGACCTCTATAAACTTCCCATATGCTTGTGTAATATAAGGAATTACTACTTGATTAGAGAGTGAAAATATTAAGGTGAAAATGTTTCAGCAGGTTCAAGTAATCGGATCACCTAAAAGCACATAATAATTTAATCATAATTGAAACGATTCTCTGTTCAGATGATGTTATTATATTAATACCAGTTCTTTTAAAGCGACTATTATCTAATAGACGTAACGAAAACGTCCGAAGGTCAGGGCTGGCAGCGTGAAGATTGAAGGTGTATCTCAATCTCGACTCGGTGTAGATTACCGAAGGGAATTAAAGAGAAATATATAGCGACTTTATGCGCGGGCGCAGGCATATGAATAGCTTATCTACTGCGTAAGAATGCCAATAGCGTGAGAACTGTCCGTGTCCACTTCCAAATTATTCTGAATACGTTCGATCCACGTCCTTGATGCGTGACCGGTTACTAAATCAGCGAGGAGCGAACAATACAGCACAACGTGTATATTATTTTACATTGCACGTACATACACGCAGACTACCTTTTAACTATAAAAATGTAATATCGCGATCATACCTGGACGATGATAGTGCATCGCGCTATTGTTGTAGTTCAACGCGTTTTTTCTTTTGCTTAAGTAATAGGTTTTAAAAACAGACCGTTTACCTGATACGATTTTGCAAGCGTCTGGTATACCTACTCAGTGAGCTTTTTGCTTCATTCAATAGCGAGGAGCTTTTGAAGCTCAATCAATTACCAGTTCATTGAACTCTGCTACTTAGCTTACATAAAGAAACTTTAATCCAATCTATCAATTCTATCCAAATGATGTTTTATGTATAACATTTTGAGGGAAATATACAAATAACAGTAGTAGTATCGAAGGAACAAACGGATATAGCACGTGAATCGAAGTTAAACGATTAAGACGAATAAGCCGTATCGAATTCGATTATGGCGAGGCGCGCTCGATTCGGGCTCCCGATGACAGAATCGAGAATGCGATTTAAGATTTTGAGAGGGCTATGTGTACGTATAATTAGCGGTGCGGAAGCCGGGTAGTTAGTGCGAGGGGCGGGTTGTCCTCGTAACGATAAATCATAAGTGCGCAGGAGTCACTGGGCGGACGATGGGCGGAGCGAGTGATTTTTAAACGGTTTTTTGAGTTTCGCGACGGCCAATGCACGAGAAATTCGGGCATCCTTTTCTGGCGCCTCGATATGGCGACACTTTTTCGTTAATTAGGAGAACCATGATTACGACTAATTTTCCGGACAACGAACTCGGCGGCAAAAAGTGGTATTCAATTAAAACAATACCTATCCAAAACTTAACTTGTGAAAGCTTCATAAAAAGGATACTTGGTCGCCGTCAAAAAGTATTTTTTGAATGAGAAATTCTTGCACAGTGGTCGTAAAGCGTTCGCTTCCCGATTTTTCGGGTGGCGTTGTCACCCTATGGCTACTAATTAATACCCCGCGAGCGGTGCGCGGGCGCAGGTACGCTCCGCTCTGTTTGTGCTCGCTTGCTGCTTTTTGTTCGGCATTGTCTCTATTGTTCTCTGTCGGATCACATGATGTCGCTCTTAATTCCTTCTCACTGCGTCATGAGCTCTGAATACTGATTGAACAGTGACATATACAGCACGTATTTATAACTTCAATAATCTTCCAGACGGTCACTTTTCAATGAAAAAAGACTTGTCCTTGTTTTGATCGTATTAATTGAGCTTATAAGAAATTAAATTGATGTTATTACGCACAAAGTTGGCATAATTATCTGTAGGTTAGTAAAATTGACTATGTAATGCAGACGTAAGGACGCCAAGGAATGTCTAAGGATCATAACGTATGTTAATTGTAACAGTATTGATCTACGCACAGAGAGGGTTGGTCGGATTCTCATATTCTTGTCTCGTTTTATATTCTTACCACTCACTTTAAGTTCGATAAAAATGATCTTTTGAAAACATATACTGTTCCTAAGTACCTATACTGTACATGGCCGGGCCTATGTAACAAGTAGTTAAAACTTGATACGTTATCGGCCCACCATCTTGTTCGAGTGTTCGTTTGAGTAATCTACGAGTCGTCCGATCGTTTCGTTAACTTGATACGCAATAAATTAAAAGAGCAAATCTAAATAAACATTCCCAACCCTGATAGAGATACAAAATATCATATTATTTTAAATGCGAGGCAATATTTAAAATGCTTCATAACTAGTGATCACCTCGGGGGCGTTACTAGCTACAAATTTATACCAGATACAATTCAAAACCTGTTTCTTCTCGCTACTCGATTCTAACAAGAATTTGGACTCATACAAATATAAATACTGTCCACGAAACATGAGAAAGGTAATATCGTCATATTAAAACATTTGCTAACTCAATTTTCGTCTAAAATAAAAGTTCGTAAGATTTGTTTTCGGTTAACCGGTGGAACGGTGAGATCGAAATAATTTTTGAAATGAAAAGCTATATTGCAGTATTTATTATGACATCCAACTGTAAAGTACAAAATTGATTTTATCGAGGCTTACCAACATGCATAGTTTAAATTTCTCTACAGGTCTGTTAAACTACGCTGTACTAAGGTAATTACTTCCATGCTATTAATTAAAATTTAATTTAGGTAACCATATTTGAGTAACGATATTGTAGGCTGTAATATATATGGCAGGACTGCAAACTTGCCACGACATTAAACAGCTGGGAACAGCTCCTCGCGCTCATGTTGTGACACACTCACTGCACGGTACATTCGTACTCTACAGATACAAATATTACGATCATTTTCTTACGTTCCCATACAAAAATGCCTATTTGTATTGATTAAAGATAAATTAAACTTTATTACGTTTTTGTCAGCAGTTTTTAGCATCGTTTTTCTCGTACGTTTTTAAAGAGCTTTAATGAGGCGGACCTTTAATAAACTATTGATTATTTATTAATTGAACTCATTTATTTTATGCAGGTATAATAGTTTTGTTAACCATTTTAATATCCACATCATCTTGCTTAACATTTCATACAAACTTTGTTAGAAGCGGAACGATGTAATTATTTATTTGTTCACATTATACAACAGATATCCATAAACTTTCTGATACAAAAAAAGAAAATAAATAAAGAGCTACTTTATACATCTTGCGACTTTATAATGATTAGAATTTTAAGTTCATTCAACTGTTACTTTCATTCGAACTTGTTTTGCTGTCGAGCGTATTCAAATGCAGCTAATATTATTAAATTGTAAATTAGCCTTCAGGATAGCGTGACATAAAGTACACTATGGCCAGCTTTACGACAACGGCTAAACACGAGATAAGGGTGCGCTTTATTCGTACCATGTCCCCATGAGTAATCGTTCAGATAGTTGTTATCTCCGCCGTGAAGCCTTCGTGATTTTTACAGTCTGCTCGAGGCATTAGCGTGCCTGTTTATACCAGACAATGCTCGGAAACGCGACACGTGTATTTATTATATTGATTGTAATATGAATTGTAAACTATTTAGTACATTACATATGTTTTCCCGACAAGTCTACGATATGATTTTATTGTACATTATTTATATTATATAATACTAGCTGTTGCCCACGACTTCGTCTGCGATCCAGGATGAAATTAAGCCTATGTTTATTTTCGAGGTCAAGGTCTACCAAATTTCATTCAAATATAAACAAACAAAATCAGTTTCGCATTTATAATATTAGTTAGGATTATAGTTAGCATAGCTAGGATTAGGATAGTGCGATTCTTAACAAAGCAACAAAAGTCAATAGAGAATAAAGTAATTTAAAATAATTCCATAATTAAAAGTGATTAACGTAATAGATTCGCAGTTAGAGCCGTTTAGCAGCAGTTAGTTAGAGATCATGCACGTTTTTATGGACTTTGCTCAATAAAACGAAAACTAATTATACAAGCCTTTCGTATTAGCAAACTCAATTATTGTTAAGTACGCAATAGAGTCCCAATAAATCATTTAAGTTTACTCACACAAATTCCATAACTCATGCGTTATGTATTTCCAACATTTTGCTGTGGCACTAAAATGCGGGCTATTTTAGTGTATGGTGGACAATGCCAGCATAGCAGCGGTGAGTCGCGGGCGCAGAGCGGCGGGGCCACGACGCGCGTACGCAGAAAAAAAGAGAAAATCCTCAATAGTCCTCCACGGCCCACACGCCAACCTATGGCCACTCAATCGTTCGTATTCCTCTAGCGAAGCTAGAAATAGAAAGTCACGGAGACGAATTTACTGCTATTAATTTTTTTATACTCTTATATTAACGACAGTCACGACACGTTCTTCTTCTTTAATCAATGTAAAATAAAATAATTTTATGTTCCACGCATTCTTTATAATAATAATGATAATGAAAGAAGCGTAAAACAACATTATTTTAAATATATTCTTTTATAGGTTACGGACGAAGACTTTCTCAGAATTTAATAAGTGATTAAAAAACGTCAGATTTTAGCAGTAATTAATGATAAAATGGTCGTTAAGTTTCATTACTATCTGCTGTGGAAATAAAATATCAGGTAACGTCTACCTTATAGCACTTGTGTTCAGTTGGGCTCAAGCAATGACACAGCGCTTACTCTCAAGAGATACTTGGATTCTTTAGGAGTTAACTTTGAGCCAGCCTAGCTAACGAGTAACGATTGACGTGAGTATTTTCAAGTACATAACCAACGCCTTAATGATTTATAATGATTTTGATGTAGAAACAATAAACAATGTATCGCTCTGGAACATTTTTTATGCTTCGTGAGTCGGCAGACGGTTACAAGAAAACACTAAACCATTTTCAGTTGAATTTTGTTAAGCTGTTCAAGAGTCTCGTAAAATGTGGAGAATGTGTAGAATTCCAAAAATCTCTATTCATCTTTAACTGGTCAAGTAACTTTAACAAGACATGTACTTTAACTCATTTAAATAAGTTGAATTGTTTCCAATCACAGTTTGAAAGTCATGTTCGTCTTGTTCCTAATTATTCGGAGTCAATGTTCATTAAATACAAACATTCAAATTTGGACCAGAGGAGGGACACACCCACGCCACATGTACGCAATGTTTTTCCACATTCAATTCAAATAGGGTCCACAACCACCGCTTTGTACGTTCGTCAAAAAAATCAAATATAGTATCGGTTACAAGTTTCATGAGAAATTCATGAGCCAAGTCAACATGCTCATAATACATATTAATTGTATTGATTAATGTACTAATACAAGCAGTTTTACTTGAAACGTATTGCACCAATATACACTTAAAATAAATGTTTATATTATGGTGTAGTAATGTAGTTATTAAAACAAATCATTCTGTGAGCTTCGTTCAAGAGAACCAGAGACAGATGTGCAATCATTGCATTTAATAACAGACGGAAAATAGAAAACGTATACTGTAAATAAACATAAATGTATTATTAATTACTCTCTATGTATCTATTAAGAAGATAATTAACATATTTACGCTATTTTATCTGTTGTGTTACTATTTGAACGGTACATTTAATATTTCAGAGTAAAGTATGTTGTAATAGAGGTTATGTACCTTGTCAGGAATGCAAATTAAGTTCTAAGTGAACGACGAGACTATCTTAAGTTAATTGGAATAAATCATATTTTAGGATGTCGGTCTTCTGTTCTAAGGGTTTAGTACATACCGAATGCTTGTAGTCTCCAATAATTCTCTCATGATTAAGACACTGAGAAACTTGACCTCCATAAAGACGTGCTCTATTTGATCATTCTACTTCTAAGAATGGAATTTAAGCCGGGATAACGTTGAAGAGGATTAACCGCAGCTTAATAGACACAATGTAAAAATGCCTACGACTGTAAAAGGATATAGGGACATGGTTATACGCACATACGCCTAAAGTATTGTCTGAACAATGCCTCGGCTATACGACGCGCGACTCAATGCCTTTCAAGTCAGATTAAGTTAGGAAAGGCGCATTATTAATAACGGCCAATAACTTAACTGCCGCTTGAAATATCGAAGTTACTTTTGCTTAAGCGACACTCATATATTATGTGAACTAAGAATATGTTTCCGGATCGAGAGAGGTTTTGTCATTGGTTCTCAAGCGGGATTATTTTATTTTGTAAGCGTCAATTGTAATGTTTACAATTATTTATTTATGGCTATACGTTATTTACCTACATTGATGATAGATGTTGTGTTATTTTATTTAGTTAACGATTACATACCGTATAACATGTGACTTAGTGTTGTTATATTAGATAGGTACCCAAATTGATAAACGAGTTCCTATAAACACGAACCAAATTCGCAGTAATCATTCAAACAAGCAAATGTGGTCAAAGCGTTGCTGAAGTAGCAAAAAGTATATGTAAAGTATTCTCTGTCGTCATTGTGAAGTAGTGGAAGTTAAGCAGTGCGAATGTTAATAAATTGAATGCAGTCTACAAAAAATATGGTGATTTTATATAATGGCGCTTGTAAAGTTGCATTTGGATAAATGTGTAGGAACACGCCTGACAAGGGTCGTGAATACTTTTAAATGTTTTGTGAAACAACATTAAAACCTGCATCCAAATTAGTGTTATAATAAAGAAAAAACCTTTTAAACATAAATTTTTTGTACAAAAAGTTGCAAGCGACTTCAAGCGAGACAACTAATAACTGACGATGTTTTGACATGCAGTGTTCAGTGTTTAGTGTTTACATCATGATGTGTGTCTAAGTATTCATGTAACTTTCTACTGAGTAACAAATTAAAGAAGTAAGCACCATTTTAAAATTATAGCCGCGTTTCAATTACTTTACACATTTACTGAGGTAATGAACTTAGCACTTTACGTTCAGTATTTAACAAATAGCAAGAAAGCGTGAATAAGTGAACTAGAACCTGAACAACGCCTGTAGAACGCGCAGACAAAGTGGTAACACTTTGTATATTTCAATCTGGAAACGATGCTCTAGTCAAACGAGCCGATTTATCTTGGCAACAAAAGCAAAGTAGATAAATATATTTATGGTGCAGGCAACATATCGTCCGGAGGTTGTTACCAGGTTTATCTTCACTTGGACTTAATGCCCTGTACGGCCTCGGAAAAGCTTTTAAAAGGTTCGCTCATCCCTCGAGCGACGAAAGCTCATATTGTGATACAAGTCTTCACGTGTTATAGTTTTTTATTTTAAACTTTACCTCGCTGTGAATGCTTGCATTCCTATAAGTGAATGGTTAGCAGCTCGCATCATGATGCCGTCCCGAAGTATCGCACCGCTGTTCTATAAGTAGCCGTATTTATATGTAGATGAGGAGGGAATAATTCCCTCATTAAGGACGAGTGAAGAGATTTAAAATACACTACAGTGTAATTTGAATATTCTGAATAAAATTTAGGTAGATACTGAAGCTTTTTCAGGTTTTTTTTCCAGAGAACTTGGTTTCGGTTTCTACGATTTTCATAACTGCCTAATATTTTGAAATGATAACATTTATGGAAACTTTTCCTCTTATGTATATCGTAGGATGATTTAAAAATTCGATTTTTCGCGAAAACCCTAAGAATATTGCGAAAACACGGATAATTAGACGGTGGTGAAAACATTTCTACGAGCAACTTGGAAGTAGCGCTCGCCGGGCGCTGCCGCGGCGACATATATACGATTCACAATGTATCACCAATATGACAAATGAAAAACTACAGAAGTAATAGAAATGACCTGTGTAACTCATAATTATTATTTATCTAGTACTTTTATTTATACATTAACTATTAACTATGACATTTATTTAATTATTGACTACTAGATACTTCTTGACATTGAAAAATAAAATGGTTAAACTGATTTTCCAATTTAAAATTTTTGTCTTATTTATTCACAAAAAAAAATCCTGAAAGTTGTTCAAATATAGATTACAGGAGAACCTATAAGAAGTCTATGGTCTGTAAATAACATGGTAAATCTCCCAATATTGTGCGTACAAGCTTACATTTACAGTTGGAATGTATGGGAGAACATGTTTTTTAACTACACTGTCAATTTTGTTCTTGGGATAAATTCATCCCAACTACGAAACCTTTCATTGTGCGTGGTCCGACACACAGTTGGCCGGTTTTTCCACTTAGCTCACCCGATAACAATTTAACAAGAAAATGTAAAAAAATATCCTTTAGAAAATGATAGAGCCATCTTAATATTTCACCATAAAACCCTTTACAAAGTGGTTTATAACTCAAATACACGCACTTCACACGAGCACCGTCGCTCACATAAAACTTAATCTCTCACTTAACACTGTTACTGAGCGCGGCTTAATCAGCTCCTAGCTTAATCTTTCTTGTCAACGGCTAGGATAATCCGACCTACGAGAGAGAAGAGCAGAGCTTTGTGCTAAATTATCAATAAATTTTATAGCATACTTATTTTAAAGCGTGTCGATAATTATACTCTATAAATATTGCAAAAAATGCTATAAAATTTTATTTAAAAACTTTTCGGGTGTTTGTCATTTTTTCTGTGTTCATTGAGACATCAACTTCGACGATTTTATTTCGAACGTCACGGAAATGTTCGTTGGGCGGGCCATTCTGTAACAAATCAAGTAATGCTTTGTTTTGTTTCTATTTGAATGTCCATGGTTAGATTAATAAATCGTTTTCCTATTTTTGCATGCTAAGGTACAATCAGCCAGCCATCCTCCTCGCCTCTTACGAGCTAAATCGAATCCATGAGAAAAAGTCTGCTTTTTGACCCCTGAGTTTTAAAACATACCTCTGTCTTAAAAACCACAATAGTGGTAATCTTAATCTTATACCACTTAGCTTACAGAAAATAGTTTTTTTACTTTACCCATTTAGTGAGTACTTTAGAGCCTGTTAAATATGGTGCAAGTAGGTGTCCCGCTTGCGCATTTTACGAGGGGTTTAAAGCGCCGCGCCGTCGGTCAAGATGTAACAATTCGCTTTGGGTCACTTTGTCGGGCGTCGAAGGAGACGCTTCTCCTGTGCCTAACGATACCATGTACCGAACTTTATTTTATTTATTTACTCGCTCAGATTTATTGTGCCAAATATTAAACCGGAAATAAATCTTAGATAACGATGGCGGTTGTTATTTCATCTCATGTTAGATTTATAGTGTGATAAAGGCAGGATGATCAACGAATAATGTGTCTTGATGTGTTGAATTTCAATGTCAGGGTACACAAGTTATGTCTTAATATTATGTATTTTAGGCTTATTAGAGCTAAAAATTAGTCTTAATATAAACATACACATGTATATAGAACCGTTACTTAGGTTTGCTCTTATCGACGAGTATATAATGTGAGTAGTTTAAACACAAAGACAACTTATATCGCACCGAGAAATTTGATAAAATTTATTCAAATGACAAAAAAAGGTCTTTTACGCAACACGTAAGATACTTACTTATCTAACAAACGTTATAAAAGGAAATATCATAATTTGTAACCGTTTTATCACGTAATTATATGTTTTCAGAACAAATTCAATTTTATATGATTATTACGATTATGAGATTTAATTTCAAGGCTCGGTCTAATCCGATCATTATATTTTTTTGCATAATTTATTGAACTACTTTATTATTTTTGAGCGTAATCATGTCTTGAAACAGACAGTGCTGTTTTCAAAATGAGATAGGCGCCATGCAAGGTTACTGCTTATTCACTATGCGGTTTCACTGCTCAGGGCTGCCGCGGACCAAGTTTATAATGGAAGTACCATGGGCCATGGCATACAAACTGTAGCGATATGAAAGGGCAAATTATGTGTATTTTTTTTTTAAACATGAATTCATATACTTTTTTGTACTTAAAGTACCTACCTACCTAAGAACTAAGTAAGAAAAAACATACTTTTAGAAAGATTTCAGTTCCTTGAAGTTCTTTGTTCTATAAAAAGCTCAACTTAGTACCGATAGTTACCTTTTGAAGTTTTGATGCAAGTGTCAAAAATGAGAACAAGTCTATCATAAAGAGCACTATTAAAATGATTTACATCCCTGCAAGACTTATGATAAACAGAATTAATAGGAACCAGATACATTAGCACAAAGGGTATTTGCTAATATTATTTAATAGCTCAGTTACCTATAATTTGCGTTATGTATCTCTGCAGATTTATAGACACTAGGATCGGCGCCGGCGATTTGAATGGCGGCGTGTGATTGGCGGACGCCGGGTGCAACTCAGGCGCATGTATTTAGGTCACCGCGCCGCGTGGGTCTAGACTAGCAACAGCTTTTATAACAGGGTTAGCATAAAATGATTACTAACCTTATGTCAGCAATTATCTGAATGGGTACAATTATTATAAATGACGTAATTATGCGTGTATGAAATGATTGATTAATATCTAATATGCAGGTTAAGGGTTGTCAAGCCTAGAACTCCATTGCTGTACCTACACCACGTTAGCAAAAGATGTGATGATCATTTTTATGATCGCTTAATTAGTTTTCTTTAGTCAGTTAGATACTTTTCCAGTGTTCACCATCATGAAATGTTTTCATATAACAAAAAGAATCTACATGTAAGCTCTTATAAAATATCAGCAGTTAAACAAAAACAGTCCTATAAGTGTTTCTACCTAGTAAAGAGCCAGCTTTAAAAATGACTTACGACCGGCTACAGCTTAAAATTCCTCTTCAATGAATGTTTCGGTAAAGCGTAAATTAGATTTACGCGGCGGACGCCTGATTCATTCCATCTAAAGGCTATAAAATCTAAACTTAAAAAGGGGATTTCTAGAAAAGTGCAAGGGACTGAAATAATCATAGGAGGTCTGAGCACAATAGGGCTAGCTCGTCTCAGCTCGGAGGGCACGTATGCTCGTAAATACGACGTCCCTTATTATTAGCAGCCATTGTTCGGGATTGCTCGGGTACAGTCGGCAGCGGCGCGGACGCCGCCAACTTATCACATGAGCCCTGTTGCTTTTGGACATTTAAAAACATGCATGTAATTTATTTTCGTAATTCATGCCCGTTTAGTTGACAACAAAAACCTATACGAGTTAACTAAGTGATAGCAATGAATCATTACAAATAAATCAATCGGTAATATTCTTGAGCAATTCTAGCCTTTATCGAACAAAGACATAACTTTCGTTTCGCGTTCAATTCTTAATTGATTTAGATAAAATGGTGGATTGAGTTTTATTGCTCTCGACTGTACTTCTAGCTCGACGTCGGATATCCGACACTCGTAGCTTTAATATGCAGCCCTGGTTCGGCCAACCATTGCACAATTCAATCCTAAATAAACGCAATCCCGCCATAATTAGCTATGGAACTGATGAATTCACGAACCGCCATTAAAAATTTGAACACAGCTTAATTAAAAATTGTGTTTATTAAAGCACATTCCGACTTCGATAGATGTTAAAAATCGTTGGGAGTGTGTATGAAGGTGGGAGACGTGAATAAAGGCTTTTATCTCAGGTAGAGCCGGTGCATGCGGTTGTGGGACGCCAAAATTGGAATCATTCATCTTTTAATCTGACGTGTTCTATTGTGGTCGGCTTGGCGTGGCTTTAGTGGGAGGCCCGGCTGTGTTACTACGAATATTTATTGTTGTTCAACATATGGCCAGTATACCTGTATAATATCATTTACCTGAATGCTTATAAATACGTAACATCAAATTTGGGTTCAAGGAAGGTACGAACTGTAGTTAAATGTTAATATTTTTGGTTTTGTAATAAAGATAACGTTATGGATAAGTACTTATTACAATTTTAAATATTAACAATCTTTATAAAGGTGTAGAAAACCTATACGAAAAACGAATCAAAATGATTAATAAAGAAGATTAAATACTGTTATCTGAATGATAACATATTTATTTAATTATTTACTCAACCTTTTTATTATTTCGAAGCTAGAAAACGCTGTACAAACAGGTGCTAAGATAACGAGAACAGAAGAACTGTTGTACAAACATTTAAATAAAAATTCTAAAAAAGCTTTGCGGCGGCCATTAAAGGGCAGTCGATTAGAGGCTCGGCAGTAAGAGAGGCTTTTTAACATCGATCCATCAGAGCCTGGCTACAGATAAGGGCATATACCTGTCACAGTAATAAGTATTAAAGATTGAATCATACAAAAAAGAAAAAAAAAACTTTGTAATGGTCCGGGTTCCGCGGGCGAAGCTCTCGATTGATTAATACATACAATTACAAAACAATATTTAGTTGTATGTATAAATTGGTGTATGTTAACGATACTTGTATTCTGTCAATTTTATTTGGAATTCTTTTTTAAATTATTTAGTGTCTTATCCCATTTTTATTTTCTGTTTTTTTTTAACAAGTTTTTATATCATAATCATAAAAATGTGGTACTTTGGAAAGATAAATAAAATGAAAACATTGCTACGAAAACTCGTAGCAATTGCTACGAAGTTTGTCGTTACGTCTGCCCGTATAATTTTAGATTCTATTATTTAAAGGACTCATGCAATGCTAGAGTATTATATTGATCTCTTCCGAGTGATGTAACCTTAGGCAGACGTAGCGAATGAGAGAAAAAAAATATTGTGGGTAACTTTTACCTCGGTTCACTTTATCTGCTTCGCATGTTGATTCTTTATGGAGACAGAGCACGAAACGCAGAGCATCCAGACTCGAACACAGGGGGCAACTTTCACCATCTGTAGATATTTATCATCGATGAAACCGACACTTCGATGCACTGAGTCTACAAACTCAAATCGTGGTAATCCGCAATGTTAGGCATGTTAGATTATTTGTATTTACTGAAACCAATCGTCAAATATTAGCTCTTGTTATTACATTACTCAATAGCTGGAAACTGGTATGGTTTCCACACCCTAGAAGCTCACTTCCAAAGTTCCAAGGACACTCGTAAAGGCTTTAAGGTCAAACTTACCTTTAGATAATGGTGGACATGACTAGACCATTCGCGCTGTATCTTTCTCATTAACAGCAGGCTCTAAGGTCAAGCATAACTTTGGATAACGGTGGACATGATTAGGCCATTCGCACCGCATCTTTCTAATTAACACAAGGCTATAAGTTCAAGCCTGACTTTGGATGACGGTGGACATGATTCAGGCCATTCGCACCGCATCTTTCTACACACAACTACGGATAGCAGTGGACATGATTCAGGCCATTCGCACTGCATCCCTCTACGCATAACTATGGATACGGTGGACATGATTCAGGCCATTCGCACCGCATCCCTCTACTCATAACTACGGATAACAGTGGACATGATTCAGGCCATTCGCACTGCATCCCTCTACGCATAACTACGGATAACAGTGGACATGATTCAGGCCATTCGCACTGCATCCCTCTACGCATAACTATGGATAACGGTGGACATGATTCAGGCCATTCGCACCGCATCCCTCTACCCATACTTATGGTATATAACTACAGCTAACTACAAATTAGTAAACCAAAACCTCATCAGTTTGCATATACTTAATCATTATTCAGTATTTCGGTATTCTCAAGAACACTGGGATCAGTAAATAACATAAATAATTACTTCTCTACTCTTAGTTGTTTGACACCAAACATCAAAGGTGTGCAATGTGTGCATACTCCACTCATGGAGTAAATGCAATTGTACTCGTTAGTTCACAAGGATGTTATACTCGTAAACACAAATCCTTATAAAAGTATTGCTATAGTCAGGAATATTACTCTATATTAAAGCGTTGAATACTAATGCTCATCAATAGGAAAACATTAGTTACTCATAAAGAATTACTGGTTTGAACAGCATATCATACTTAGAAATATTAATTAATCTTAAAACATTAGATACTCAGCTTTCAATCCAGAGATCGGCTGACACCAACTCCAGTACTCACTTCGAAACTAAACACAACAAAACAAATTACTGTTTCTTACCGGATGGGACATTTTTGACAGGTTCGCGCGTATTTTCTCTGATGTACTATCGATGTTGCCATTGCGTAAATTTATTTATTGTAACGTTGCCATATCTGATTATTGTTGTATTTATATTCGCGGATTATATCTTCTAAGGTCCGCGACAAAGTTGACATACTATTACACTATTCGATTTTGTAACAAAGATTCGTTTATCTAACTCATCTATTCAAACATATCCTAATACTTGGTCTAAAAGCTACATAAGCTTACCTTTAAATTATTGTGTTTCTAAAAATAAAACGGTATTCGTATTAACTGTCATAAGAGACCGGTTCTTGGCACCTTTTCAATGCACCTGAGTAGATTCCCGCGGTATGTTCGTTACATTTCTTCGTAAATTCTTTACTTATCGTCGAGTTCAAGTTGTTTTTCCTCAAAATGGTAAGTAGATCGTAGACTGGTGTTAATGTCTTGATCTTGTAAATGTTTATTTTTGTAATTTATTTGTAGTTTTTATTTGATGTTTATCGATGTAAAAATGTGTGTAACCTAAAGAGTAGTATTTAGTTAATAGTTAATTTCAACGTCAATTTCGTTAATATAGAATTTCAACTTATCTTGGAAATAAGAAATATAACTGCGGGAAAAACTAAATTGCTATTATGTATATGAGCACATACTCACTTTGTCATTTTCCTGAACGCTCAATTTGAAAGTTTACAGCAGTAATGTTAGGTTACCACGCAAAGCTCGTTTATAAACCACTAGGTAGCGACAAATAGCTGAGTGCTGATTCACTAAACCCAAAACATTATTTGTCGACATTTGAAAGTAACTGTCTCAAAATCCGTATGTGGCAAGATACGCATCTTAAGTAAAAAGCTGTAGCGGCAACTAATGTATGTTGTTGATACTCGTTGCTTGATAAATGTTGTAACTGACAACTGGGGCCACAACCTGAATGAAGCACTCCAATTACTCTTGTTAATTTATTGTTTTAACATCTTAAGTTAAATATTGTGTAATCACTCCTTGGGCTCTAGTTTTGCTCTGGTACATACATGATTTTGATTTTCATTTACGAGGGATCAAGGATCAAGATTAGGAAATAGTCACACGCAAGCCCATCTTTAATAACAAATATATTAACAAAAGCTCTTCTGAATTTTATGTGGTTGTTGCACGACAGTTTCCGTTGGTAACGAATATGTTTTCAGTAATCTTGTTTGTGTTACTGATGTAAATCAAAGTTTTACCGTACGTGAACTTCATAAAAAACTAGATAATGAGAAATTTCCATTCACGATGTTATCACTAATTAGTAAGTAGCAGTTCCGCGGAGGCTTCTGCCATGCGATACTTGTAAGGAAGTGAAAAGTGCTTATGTACCATTTATATGAATATACTATAAGTATCCATTATGCGACGAAGCCTTTACAGATTAGAAAATCCTGTTATATGTAATCAAATTTCATTAGAGATAACAATATCTGTAAGAGCTTAGATAATAACTAGAATGCCGCATAAATATCAAATTTATTCGCTAAGAAAAGTTGAATGCGAAATATAATTTCACATAATTAGAAGGAAATCATATTGTGAATGACGTGTTAATACACGTCATTCACAATATACACCGTAAGGAGACTTAAATTTATTATTGCCATCAAAATAATACGAGTAATAATAGTTTTACAATCCGAGTTTTACTATGAGTGGGGACTGCTCGGTATCTATGCTCGTAAACTTGGAATTGCCTAATGAATAACACGGGATTAAGTTTAATGGCAACGTTACAAGTCTTGTCATTTGTGAGATTTTTATAATTATATAAATTATTATGAATCTAGTGATCACCCGCGGCTCTTTCCCAATGGATATTAGTTTTATTACGGTGAGCTCAGCGCATTGTTGGTATTTAATGCCTAACTTATGGAAAGCCAGGAGTTTCATGGGTTTCATTTTATGATTATCTATGGCCTTATGGTACGGGTTTTAAAACAAGAAACGACGCTGAAGAAATCCCTTTCATTCGACCACTAAAAGAATGTCGTCTTCGTTATTTTAACAGTTTAATGAATATCCTAACTAATCACAGTGTACAATCACAAGTTAACGTTTAGTATCAATATGGAACATAACCTTCGTATGTTTTTATAATACTTTTTTCACCAGTAATTACGAACGGTGAACATTAAAGTTTTGCTGAACCACGGCAGCGAATATAAATCGGGTGTTTCATGAAATATCGAGTCGCAGCCGTGGGCTACGCGGCACGAACGCGTCGCCGCCCTTATCTCTGCCGATACGATTTTATACGATATTCGATTTTTCTTTTTCTGACTTTTATGGATCGGTTGTTCGCGGTGTATCGATAATTCGAGATCGGTCTTTTATGTTATAATTTCTATACAGGTAGCGACGCTCGCTCTGCATCGCTCCCGGTGGCTTCTAAAATACAACATTGTAAGATTGATTTGTGGGGTACCAATAAGCGAGCAGCTTTGGCACTATTTCAATGTTCTCAAGTGTTTCAGGAATTGCTCGGGTTAGGATGGATCCTTTTTCCTATAAAAAGCGTTAAGCCATAAACCGGTTGCAAACCGCGTTCTCACAACGTACGGCCGCTTCATAACTGGCTACTTTATGCTATTGTAATGATCTAGGAGCTGCTACTGCCCACAAAAACACTCGCATTGTCTCTAGACTTGTTACCGTATACAGCCATGTATTTTATCACTTCGCGCGTCGACGCAGACACTTCCGAGAAAAAAGTTTCAAGTCGCTGCGTTTTTCTCTCTTCCATTTTTTTTCTCAAACGCCGAGCCGAGCATATGCTAGGTAAATACGGACGGAACTGTGACAGTTTTCATGCCTTTATATTATTTGTTTAGGCATCCTGAGCCAATAGGCCGTGTGTGCCGAACAAGTTGTAAAGATTATCTACATGTGTATACATAATCGTTAAAACTAATACTAAGCACCAACTATTTCACGGTGCGGTCGGTTAATGAGCATAAAAAATGGAGATTCTGCTTATGAATTCCTGTTGTGTACACAGTTTTCGAAAAAGTTTCGCAGACGAATTATTCATAATGAGTATCAGAGAATGGAATTATTTCAGCGAATTTTATGACTTATAGCCATAATATTACGACACTTTTCTGGTTGGCGATTGTCGCACCCATGTTCGGAATGTATAAAATGTATCGTTTTTTTTTTTAAATACCGTGTTTGTTGCTCGAGGGTTGAGGGTACGATCGATTGAGTTTATGATGGGTATTTTTTATTATATTATGTTAATTCACTAAATTTGTAGTTACACAGTATGATTGCATGTATGAAAGTTTTATCAGGAACCTGCGTGTGCGCATCTGGCACTTATTTAATTTGTAGCGTTTAGCATTGTAAAAATCCTTATCTGCAGTGCATTGACAGAAATTTTATTACATTTAATTAATATAGAAGCCACTGCTTACAATAATTGCAGACACCCGTTGTTAAAGTTAAAGCTAAAGTTGTAAAAGTCATTGAAATGTATGTAATTTTGTTGACTGAATGACTTACATATTTATGAATTCAATTCTATAGCACCAATTTTCCAAAATTAAATAAGTACGTTTTAGTTTATAGTCTGAAACCAATTATTACAAGCAGAAAACTTTTTATTTTTCCCATTACACTAACACATCAACTTATAAACACGAAATCAAGATCGAAGTATTAGCAAAAAACGTTTTAACAGGAGTCGGTATCAAAAATAAATGAAAAACTTTTATCACGGGTAGTGTCGGCGTTTGCTGGCGTGTCATAACTTGTCGCGGCCAGGTTCGTTACACGCCGGTAACGTTACACGACAAGCAACCGGACACCTCGTTGCGTGTTGC
Source organism: Xanthia icteritia (assembly GCA_949128155.2). Taxonomy (NCBI): domain Eukaryota; kingdom Metazoa; phylum Arthropoda; class Insecta; order Lepidoptera; family Noctuidae; genus Xanthia; species Xanthia icteritia. The sequence continues at coordinate 13,270,261 of OX421930.2, forward strand.
ATGCGTGTGGTGGGCGGTACCCCCCGGCTCCTTACAAAATACAACAATAACAAACCAATAATGCTACCTTATATACAATACAGCTGCAGTATTAGCACCGATATGTTCTACGGGAATAGCGGAGTAATCTGTGTAAATAACATAGGTCACGAGGCTGTGGCCCGCTGCACGTATCACTTACATTCTTACTTACAGTCAGGATCCTACAGACGTCAATGTGTTGGAGATGTAGCTAATCTTATACTAATATAAAAATAGTGTTGATGGGCTATACAACTCCAAATGTTGAGAAATTTCAGATTCTTAGAATTGCGAGAATTTTACTACTGCTCAATCCGAAGATTTGATGACCAAACAGGATGTTAAGCCGCATAGAAACAGCTCATTCTGTTTATATTAGTAGATCTAAACTGTCATAATCTATTACTTTATTTGCATAATAAGGCGATATATTAGGATTAATTGGGATATATGTATACATTTTAATATTGTCAAACACCCATAAATATTGTATTACGTTTTTCACTATAACTTTTTATTGTAAAATTTACTCACTCGTGTAGACTTAAAAAAGGCATAAAGTAAAAAAATACTTATTTAATATATACATACATATTAATGTTGGTAAATAAGTAGGTATCCCATGATTGACTTTACTCATTTTTTAAGGTTCCGTACCTCGGAAGGAAAAAACGGAACCCTTATAGGATCACTTCGTTGTCCGTCCGTCTGTCTGTGTGTCTGTCACCCTGACCCTTTTCCTCAGAAACGCGTGGAGGTATCAAGTTGAAATTAATATTAAATAAGAAGGTCTATGTTCCCAAGGAGCTCTAAAAAAATCATGCTTCTAAGTCAACGCAATAGAAAAATACGGCCATTTATGCGACATATTTTAACACTCGCAAATAAATCAAAACCTACAGGGTACTTCCCGTTGACCTAGTATCATAAAATTTAGCAGGAACCAAGGTCTTACAGCACATGTAAAGGAAAAGTCCGAAAATAGTTAATTTGTAGTTTTATCACACATTTTTTTTTTTGCGATTACAAACTTACATTTGCAGTTGGAGAATTGACCGTGACGTATATTGATGTACGGAAGAACACGTTTTTCAACTACAATGTTAAGTATGTTTTTCGGATAGAGTCATCCCAACTACGGAACCTTTCATTGTGCGTTGTCCAACATGCACTTGGCCGGTTTTTTTTAAATCTCTGTTTAGTAAGAGTGTTATTATGCCTTACATTGAAAACGTACCTCATAAATAATCATACCGTTATACAGCGTAATGTTGCGGATTAGACAGAGGCAGCACTTTACAGAAATGGCGTAACAATGAAAGCTCATTAAAGCTCGTTCATGCTACCTCTTATTTAATAAACGTTTGTGTTTACCATGGTTTCAATAAATTGCGAGGAAAAATCGTTATTTTTCCAATATAACACGATAAATGTTCAAAACTATAATTTATACAGTTTCAACTCATAGATAAAATTCATAATAATTAAATAAAACAGACAATCCATCACATGAAGAAAAAAAAAGAAAAACCTAATATTGATTGTAAGCTCACTAGGAATATTCCTCGTATGTATGATTCAGTCACGTGAGATCAACGACCAGTCATTGTATCAATTTAGTTGTCAACGTAACAAATCGATTGTATCCTGACCCTGGCAGAACTGTGAGCATTTGCAAACCGCTCCCTCGCCTCGTAAATAAATTTTAATAATAGCTCGTGAACTTGTTCAAAGCTTTGGGCTATAATTTTTCATTTATTTATTGATATCTAATTATTTAAACTATCCTTAAAAATAATACAACATAACCTTCTAATCGTATCGTTCTGCCCCCGTTCCTAAATCCACCATGCGGCGGAATGCCGGAGAACGAGTTTTGTATCCGTCCTGCTCGTTTCTACGTTATGGCTATTTCCGTCCTTGTCGGGCGCTTGTCATTTTCTATAAGTTTTTCTAACATTCTCCGCTTGCACCGCCCCCTCTATTTCGGCCAAACGCCTGTCTTATGAGCGATAACTTTTGTTTGTTCAACAGTTATGACTATTGTTGGACACACCGATGCTTGTTACGCTCGCTTTGAGTGTTTACTCACTTAATGAAGCTCTGTTACCTCATCCTTCTAATGACTCTTTATTTATTTCAAATACATATTAGTGTTAGTCATCACCTTCAGTGTCACGTTACGAAATGGCAAAGCGTCGGAGATGCTAGCGCCGAGCTTTTGTGTCTATTCTCGTGTCAAGTTTGTCTGGTGTCTATATGAGATATTGTGTTCAACTATTAGCAGCCGATAGTGGCTCTGATCAACATAAATAAAAAGTCTCCCGATAACATTGGAACCAATAAAATACAACAATATTGAAAATGTTCTTTGACCGCGGCTAAAATCTTTATCTAAGCATGCGGGCTCAGCGGCCGGGCTGCTAATGCTAACGAGTTACAAATTAAAAGAGACCGAGACGTGTGCCAAAGGTAACTTTATGGGCTTCGCATGTCTTATATCAATAAATTATTAACTACGCTCCCTGTTTGATTTTACATTCATACTTATTATTATTTACCTTAAAGTAGACTTTAGGCCCTTTGTTTATAGTCCAAAATTGGGTACGAAACATTTGAGCTGGGACTTTGGAACTTAACCCTTACGACATGGCATTAATGTTCAGTTTGTAGTGACATGGGTGGGGGTGAGCATGTACAAATAGTAGCAAGTAAGTAGGTATTAGAGCGTAAGCGAGGAGAGGCGAGAATCTTTAGTTTTAATTAATACACTGAATCTAGGCACCGCATATTCGCTATTTTCAATTAGTCGTCGGCGCCAGTAGCATGTTTTGAGCTATGTGATTTAATGGGATCCCGTATTTCCCATACAATTTATTATTAACCTATAAGTCTGGTCGGGAGTGGGGTCAATAGCTGGCTCAGTCATGTTACTGCCGCACTAACAATCACAGAGTGGTCATGCGATAACTTATAATGAATATTTCATTGTAGGACGGTGCCTTTTACAAGCTGTGTACCGCTAACGTCTGCGAGCGTATGTGAGTCATAGGTTATTAAAATTAATAGTTTTCAGCAAACCCTCAAGTTAAGCTTCGTTTTTAGTACGGAACATTGCTAAATACGTGAACCGTTACCCATTAACTATGGCTTATCCTAAACGGCTATGATATTTATCTAGATAGTCGAAACTTTATACCTACTTATCAAGAAAATGCGCATGTGTGTTAGTCGTAAAAGATAAAGTTGTCAATTTTCAATGAGGTTTCCGAATAGTTAGTTAGCATAAAGTTGAACAGAAAGCAAGTGTTCGGTGCGCGGCGTTGCTCGCATCCGACTGTCCGAGTGTCCAGGCGTCCGGGTTTCCGAGTGTCCATACAGTCACGAGCTCACGTTCACTTGATGTTATTCTCACGACTTTTCTCACAATTTGACACCAAATAATAATTATCACGTCGCTTTTCAAATATTTTGTGTCAAACAGATCGCCTACACTTACTAAATAAACTGAGAAAGCAAGTGTGATATTAGTGCGTTCCGACATATCCGTATAACAGCAGAATCATGTGCATGCGGTGGTAATTGAGATCGGGATTTCCTAGTTCCTCTTTCCGATCAAATGATTATTCATTTCGGTATGATAGCTACGTTGAAATTGTGGATTCAAATGTAACCGCATTGTTATGTTTATGTTTGCAAGTTGAATTAAGGGTCGTTTTTGTCAATAACTTATCTAATTGTAAGAAAGCTTGAAATAATTGAAACATTAAGTCTGTGTAAGTATAGTATAAAAGTACAGTTTTCGTGGTGATTCATGCCAGTCAAAGCACCTGTTAATAGTAGGTTGGCATCACTTTTGCGCTCTCGAAAATATGGTTTATTTTGCCTCTGATTTGCCTTAATGAAGATATTATAAAAAAGTAAAATAAAATTTTGATTTTATTTCAATAGCTGAAGACTGTAATTTTTAAATTTCTTGATATGGTTTTCTAAATAATTGGAAAAAATACTTTACTGACAGGGTTTAAAAAAAATGTTTTTCAAAATTATTTTTCTGCTATATTTTATATCGAAGTTGAAAAAAGTAGTTCAACCACATGCAAGTAGACAATAAAACAATATTGATCATATTTTTAAATGGTCAAAATCTGGTCAGAGTCGCATAATTTTTCGGAAAACTTCTGGCCAATATTTGTAATTTTCCATTAATACTTAACTTATTTGAAAATTCCCATTCAACCACATGCAAAACAAAAAACTAGACTTTTAAATCACAAATAGTTTTTAAATAATTTTTCCCTTTCTCTTAACTAATTAACAAAATGGTATCAAAATCAGTCGATTTCGTGCACGTCCTCTTAATACAAAAAATCTCTTGGTTATCCAGGGCTTAAGCTATTTTAAACGGAACAGCTGATCTGAATATGTCAATATAATGAATAAGGCGTACTTCCATAATAGTCTACTAGTGAGATCGAAAGAAAGAGAGAGAGTGAATTATAACGTCACGTAGCACGGAAAATTCTTCGTACGCATCGTAGCGGGTCAGAACAAACAGGTTCACACATATTTCCATGCTTCTGTTTAATACATTGATTAATTGACAGTAATCATATGTACATATTTAGCTGTATTGTACTCGTAAATTCAATCTTTAATATATAATGTCGATGAGCTCTTGGACAAGTGGGAAGATGAGCAATAAACATGTTTATAGTCTAACCAGCCTATTCCTGCGGATTTGGTTTACGGTTTTCTTCTTACCATTGCGTAAGTAATGTCAAGCGGTTGACTGTCGATTATGGAATTTATAAAATTGTTTGTTTATGTCCCTCTATTTCGGCGATCGGCTTCACTTCCCCGTAGCGATTGCAATCACATAAAACGTGCCGCCCGGGCCGACCACGCGGCTACTTTTCAGCATTAATGTAATAAAACTGCCTACTCTCTGGCAGAGAATGTGATAGTACGGCAACACGACAGAGTCATACGGGCTTACGTTAGAAACTTTCCGCCTAATAGCCGGCGTTTAGCCTCAATACAACGCCTTTACCTACCAATCAACAATATAATGACCGTCTATTCAAAAGTGAGGTATTAATTTATATTTATCTCGAGTGAACCAGTAGTTAAAGTCGGTTTAGCGCAGTAAGTTGCAGATTCACAGCGGCATGTAGGAGAGAGGCTTCCGGAGCGCGCGTGCGCTTTCACGACAACAGACCTCAGAGCCAATCGCCTTTTATGTAGGATCGTAAATTTCACGACACGTTATTTTATTATAAATTTATTCAACATGAAATATTAGCTCCATTGCTGTTTATTGATTAGATACAATACAATAGTAACTACTAGCAATGTTTCTGATTATTATGTATTTATTCAATGAAAGCCTCCAATTAAATTATTGCGGAAATCGTATAATAGTTGCATATATCTGTCACGAATCAATTTTACAAACCTCCGTACAGAAAGTAAAAGCGTCTCAACAAAGCAGGATATTTATATGTATGTAATTAGAAAAACGACAATCATCAAGTTTAAAGAACATTTAGTTAAATTAAATAAACACGGAATGTCTTGTTAAAAAACGTGGAGGTACAAACAAGGTCTCATGTTCGGCACCGAAATTAGTTTCTTAATCAGAATGCCGGTCATTTTAGTAATTTATAGCGTCGTCTATACGTTAGTGTTTGTTTCCTCCATCGTCGGGCAGGTAACATATTCCTGAGACAGCGGGGGGTGTCTGGGGCAAAGTTAAAGGATGCGCAGGAGTGCCCCTACACGGAGGCGGCATTACTTATATATACCATATCGAATTTATTGGTCCTATAAAACAATAGTAACGTTGAGAAATGATGTTACACAGCTAGGAACTAGGAGCTTTCGTTCTTTAGTACGGATTACCTGTATCCTGCGCTTTTTGTTGATACAAAACATAATTATATGTAGTGCAGGTTATGAAATTACTTTTAGGAGCTATGTTAAGAATTTAGTAGATGTCCGCAAAGTTATTTTAATAATAATTGCGTAAGATAGAATAAAAATTAAAATTGCAAAAACGAGCCTACCGTCAATCTCGATTAATATTCTCTGGCTGTTAGTAGTCAGGATGTCTCGCACACTTGTGACACTTTAATGACTCTGTGATAAGTTAACAATTAAGACGGAGCTATGAACAAGACCGTTTTTCTCTATAATTGCTACGCAAATAGAATATTTTGTACCACACAACATAAAAGAATTTACTAAGACATGCTGCGCTTAGAAAACACATTGATAATAACTCGTACGATAAAACGAATGATGCTAACAGAATAGACCTTAATAATTCAGATTTAATAAAAGCACTTCAACATATTTAATCTGTTAACAAACAATAACTCATCTTTAAGTAACAAGGATCATTACAATAGGTATTTATTTGCACAGCTATGTAGTAAATACACTGATGCAGATAGTCGCATAAATAAATGTACTTTATTGTTGTTAATAAAATTCTATATGCTGCTCCTGACGCCCCATCTTTTTATAGGGCACCTTTGTAAATTACGTTAGGGCAGAGCTTACCTGTGGCTTTGCCGTGGAATCGATTAGGTGCGTTTCGAACATATTTTCGTCGGAGTTCCATTCGCTGACTCGCTTCAACTTTTGTCGCTTGATTGCTTTTTGATGTGGCGATAAATGTGACTTATGTGGTTTTGGGTTAACAGCGAATACATTTGTGTAATGATGGGTTTGTGCACAACGGGCGGGGAGCGTTTAAACTTTAATGTGTGAACGTTGTTATTAAGGTTTCGGTGACGATCTACAGCTGAGCGGTTGCGTGAACACAGCGATAAGTTTCATTCATTCCCTAATTCATAAACAGTTCATTCAGTAATAAATACATTATTTAGTTAGGCACGTAAATGGACACTAAGAGCTAACCAGGTTGTGGATAAAAACAAATGTTACTGTTATACTTAGTTATATATGATTGATTCTGCAATATTACATAAAATAAATTTAATTTTATAACTGGCCTTGTGCTTCGTGGTTTAATTACACATGTATAATATTATTCATATGAGGTTAATGTACAAAACTTTTATGTTCCAGGTATGTATAGCCGAATACTTAGAAGTCCTCAACTATTGAGCGGTGAGTTTAATAAACAATTCGCGTTTTAATGACATGTCTCGCACGGCTGCATTATATCCAACACACGAGATAATCGCAGAACACTTATCAAACAAAAAGTATTTTAATTTACCGAGGGGCAAGAGCTTCATTCCTGCATGCCAGCATGCTCTCAGATAGATCGACTCAACCTAGATCGCCGTTGGCAAAGAAGCATTCAGCTACTAGTCAATCTTGGGCAGGCATGCGGCGGCCATCTTGGATCCGCGGACAGACGGACGGACGAGAAGACGCTCCGACTGTAATTGCAACGCTATTCGCCCCTAGCCGTTTTTCTAGAATAGTAATCCTGCAAACTGTGTTTGATACGGTCGTGTGTGCTGTCCCTGAGACATGCGACACTACCGATACAAAGTTAAATCACATTCTTACTTAATTCAATTGACTCTATCAGCTTGAAATCCCCCACAAAGTCTTTTTGTAAAATCACTAAACATTTATGTTTTATAAAATTACTGGTAATTTGTTGTTACTTATCTCATTGGCAACGTGTCTGTAAGTGTAATTATCATAAGCAGTCCTCAGTGACACTCGTATTAACAACTATGAACTTGCTCCGAGCTATTTCAGGACAAGTGTTGAAAAGGGCGTCAATATATTAACGTCCCTGTTTGTAGACTAACAGCCGATAGAAACTTAAGATAGTATTTCTTTATAGAAAACACTAAGATTTTAACTATTATGTAAGGCACGTAGTCAGCCTTAAATGGTCTGTAATTGTAGGTAGTTGTGGAGAAGTTTTTGCATCTGTGATTACTGTCGCAACGATCCAACACCAACTTTTTGCTACTTCCGAATGATATATTGTAGGTTTAGACGTGAACGGTGCGCCCGCGCCGGATACCGGCCTACATGGACACATAAAATGCGCCTTCGCTTTCAAAGTATTACGTTTTGAATTCAATAAGATCAACTTTTCTATGAGAGCACAAATACCTACACAAATGTCATCAACTCATCATCAACAAGTAGCAATCTTTGTTTCTTATAAACATTATCGTTTGTAACACCAATTTTAGTTTTCCTCCTAAGTGTTCATGAAACTTATAGCCGAATACACGAAACAGAAGCGGTCAGGGAGCTTTGATTATAATATATGGTGTAGAGTTACTGCTGCATACTGCATACCACACACCAGGCAATTACAGTTAAAGATTGGCATTTCTAAACAGTAGTTGCTCGTAATGGAACAATTGCAGACATCTCGCCGTTATTTCTCCAGCAGCATGATAAACATAGATCAATTAACGCGCCTAATTCCAATCTGGACTCAAGCCTCCATGACCAAACTCGGCGGTGTAACGTAACTTTCGAGATTTCCCGAATGGACCGGTACAGTCGACTTTTACCAATAGCATAACTTAAATTAAGAACACAAATACATTTATCATTCGCCTTTCGGAACAATGAGAATAATTTATGTACTGCTTTTCTAGCCCACACGAGTGCCGTGTTCGTTATATGCACGACATAGATTTTGAATCTTTGACATTTGTAGATTGTGCTTACATACGTCTGTCCTCTACGTCTTTATTTTGCGCACATTGTTATTTATTTATTGCTCTGTCTTTCCTGACTCATATTGCTTTGCGATGACATTATTTGTTTATCAATATGGAAATATATTTTGCGTGTGATAAAACTTAAAACAACTTAATAAACTAAGAAGGTTACACTTTGCACTTTGCACTTTGCAGTGGTTGCATTATGGAATGCAGAGCATGTTAGTTGGTTTGTCACCAATAACAAATTCACAGAATTGAATTTAAAACTCTTTGCAAAACTTTAATTAATCGTTAATTAGAGCTAACCGTATCCTCTATTTAGATTTAAGACATTAACTCTTTTTCTTGAACTACGTTTACTCATTCACAGGCATATACATATATTTTATCTAAATTTAAAACCATTTTAGATGTGGCTTAACTAATCACTGTGACATGCGACATTGTGACTGATACTGAAGGAAGTAAGTCGTTTTATTTGGATCACAGAAACTGGAGTGAGTTTGTCATTCATGTCTGCATGTTAGTCGATTTTGTTTGTATAAATGTCTCAATTTCTATTTGAGTAGGTCCGCTGCGGAAGTAGTGCGCCAGTTTTAACCGTGGCGTGTGTCCGAGGACTGTGAGAATATGCATTCATTACACTTTGCATACGAGTATGGGAGGTCCATTCTTATATTAATGACACTGTTAAATTTAATCATCTTTATCTGTACTGTAATGAATCAAACGATGATTCTATAACGTAGCGAAATATTCGTTTAATGCAATTAATTATTCAATAACTTGCAGATTGTTAATCGACATACTTGTTTATAGTATGACGGATTTATCCTAAATATAAACGCATTATTATCTTAAAACCAGTTTTCATAGATTCACTTGTGTGTTCATTAAACAGCGGATCGCTTTAGGAACCATCTTAGAAAGATAAAAATGTGTGCTAGTGAGTCAGCATATTTTATTTTAGTTGTCCAAAAGAAATATTTGACGCAGTAACCTGAAACTGTTTTGTATATTTTACGCGGGCTCGCGGCCGATAATTTCGATACTCGGCCAGCCGTCTGGCAGGGCTAACGTGGCATTTATGATTTATAATCCGGCCCCCGTCGGGTCGCCTCTTCTCAGAGACAGCGGACTTAAAAATAATTTTGATTTTAAATTGGAAGCAACTTATTAAACTGGGGTTTTATGTGATGGTACATTGTAAATGATTGGTGGTCCTAATGTATCGGTGTACGAGTCACATAAACTAGAATATCTTCGATGTACGTATTTTTATTTATGTTCTTATGATAAGGGGAAGTGAAAAATCTATGATGGGAAATCTCGAAACAGTTGTCATAAAAGTTAACCAGCTACCCAAGAAATGTACACTTCTGGTATGGCATGTAAGCTCTACGCAGCCAATTATAACTACGAATATTATATTACAAAAACTTCGATCTTGATATCGACCAATATTTATTACATAAATTAATAAACCACATGTCTGCATAGTAGTTATAGTTCTCCTTACTTCAGAGAAAAAGGCTCGATCGGCACGCACATAAATGTACAGTGACTTTAGATGAATGATATTTCGCAGACAACATAGCATACAAGAAGTCATAAAGTATGTTAGTTAATTGCGCATAGTACGAGCAGCTATTTAATAACGGAGATAATCTCGCGTGATGCATACTGCGAGTGACACTCACATGCGAGCATAATGCAGTGACAAACTACTGATGATTCCTGTATTCTGTATCGGCCAACGTTTAACACGAGCTTTGCTCTCAGCACCTAATTACGACAGTCACGCTTCAACTAAGAAAATCTTTTGTGCTCTTTTTCCGAGCGTTGAGAAATGTAACAAAACGGGTTGAAGATTTTTTTTTGTCGGAATGACTTTTAGTGTCACGGCTTCGACCGGTGACGGTTTAATGAGAAAGCTTTGTGATCGCTGAGCAAGTCGACTCTGTGTCGAATTGTCGTTGTGATGTTCTTTAAAGTTTTATTTTACAAGGATCGCGACGGATGCCCATGTAATCCTTATAGTTGCTCTTTACGACGTCGACCTTCGATCTTTCAATGTGCTAGGAGAATTCTTTTGCCTTTTTTGTAAAAACAACTATGGCGAAAGATTTGCAAGTTAATTCGTTGTAATTATGTAAACTGTCCAAATTATTCTTTTATAACGGTATCGTGATTGATGTAAAATATTCTTTGAGGCCGATAATTTACGAAGAATATTCGTCGATACAAAAAAAGGAAATGTGTTGCAGTGAATATTGAATTCATTAAGTTTGTAGCGGGGTTCGGTTCGGTGGTCAGGTGGGGGGAGGTGCGCTCGTGACGGTGCGCCGGCGGCGCAGCGCCGCGTGTCGATATCGTGTCGCGCCCGTGACGAATCCTCCTCGATGACCATACCCCTGACCAACGCTCGTTATGGATTTCCAATTTTGAGTTGCGACACTTAATTTAGTAAATAAGCAAAATCAAGAGAGCATTATGACATGGTTATATATACCATCATACATATCTATCACCCATCACGTGGTTTGTTAAGGAAAACCCAATAAAATAGTTTCTATATGCTTTTGGATAAAGCCGTGCATGAAAATTCTTGGAGTGAGAAGTAACATAATTTGTCTGCTAATGACGCGAGGCATAATTATATTGTGTCACCTGAGGGTTTAGTACTATCTCCAGAAACATTTTCATATGAAGCCCAACTTTAACTTCGAAAATTTGGGTCAAATCTCACCCAATATCTTTGGTTACTACAGCTAATCTAACTGCTTCCAAAATAGTATGATTTACATCGCAATTGCACAATTATTTTATTGCAAAACATAGAGAAACCAGTCCCAATGCTGCGAGTAGCTACCGAAGCACCTGGTTATAGTAATGCGTACAATTTTGTTCAGCCTGTAAAAGATAAGACCTAAGGTATGTTAGTAAATATTTATTTATATGTGGTGTACTTGCGTGTATGTGATCATACATCAAGATAATATTTGTCGCCTGAACGTAGAAGTCCTTATAGACAGTTTTAATTGTGAATAATGAAATGAGTGAATAATTGTCAAATTCAGTCACTATGTTTTCATTATTTAATCAAATCTGAGCTTTGTTTGGTACTAAGGACATCGCAGAAGAAATACTTCGTCCTTAGGATCCCCGGGACGTTAAAAATACCTTCCATTATCTTTCCTCTATCTCTTGTTCTTTTCCTCTATCTCTTCTTTATCTCTTGTTTTGGTCATAAACTTCTGTTTATGACCAAAACAAGAGATAAGTATTTTAAGCTCTCGGACCAATAGTATATTATAACGAAATTTAATGTAGTGGCGTAGGGTTTTAAGTGTGTGTTTAATTTAAAATGATTGCAAAACACCGTTAACTGCTCCAGGTTAACTGGTATCCATCAAAGGAAATTCTATGAAATTGGCCATTGTGTCGGCTGAGTCCATAACTCGAACCAGCTTAGAAGGATCGCTCTTTAACCCCCAGCTCGCTTCGTGATGTCGCGTCGACCCCGGGCGAATCTATTTTGCCCATCATAATCGCTGCTTTCAATTTACGGTGGCTATTCTATCGGTTGATATATAGCACCGTTCGATCTCCAATGTTGGTTATTGTTCGATATCGTTTTAACTCTAGAAGTGTAATTTAACAATGCAACGTAATGAGGAGTATAATTTAAACTAATGCTAACATCCTAAACGTCTACGTACATATTAAATACCGTATATGAATGCCGTATATATAGGAATTACATTCAATAAACTCAGAAGCATTCCGATACACACGGGAAGTATGGAAACCTTATCAATAAGGCGACGGGGAGTCCGATCATATCGCTCGTTGAGCACAGGAATATATACACAGAGTTACAAATACACTCGCACATTACCTTATTTCGAAATCGTGACTGGAAAAATATTATAGTACCCATTCATACACATTATGTTAATGTCTATCAGTTATATTATTACCCAAGTATTGAACTTGGGCATAGTTTCAATTTATGATTGAATCATTTTGATTTCTCCAGACATTTTTGTTTGTTCAGATCGTGGTTACTAATGAGCTATAAAACGTTGATGGTTTGAGTTAACCGGAGATATTTTTATGACATTTTGTTTAACGTTCTTAAAGTATCGTTTGAAAGTAATTAGGGAAACATTATATTTTCATGTGACAAATTCGAGTTTGTGAGAACGTGCAGCTTTATGTTTCTGTGGCTTACTGAATCGTGAACAAAGATGGCGTCCGGGAAATTGTTATTGGTAATGGTTGGGCCGAGTGGAGGATTGCAGGCGAGTGCGGGCGAGTAGCGGCGAGTGCCGAACGCGCGGGTTCGATGTGATTCATCACTTTTTGTTGGTCCGCCACCATTTTGAGATTTTTCCTTTAGATAGTGTTTTTGTGGCTTGCAACACTGGTTACTCATGTCTTCATTGCCTATTTGCATGTCACTCATATTTTAAGATACTCGATACGTTCTAAACCTTTGAGGACCCAATGATATTATCGGTCATGTCCACTTAGTTCTGTACACAGTAGTTGATCATACAAATTATAATCTGGAAACGATCTACAAAAGAGTGCGTAATATGTTACGCAAAATAATCATTTTATTGCAACACCTATCACTTTATGTTTCACCTCCATATTTATCCATATAACAAACCTCAGTTCGGTGTTTAAAACTATGCAACACATAAGCTAAGCGCTTACAAATATTTTTTAACGGTAACCGCCAGGTATAATGCCATTACCTAGAACTATGGTCTGTGTAGTCTTCACTTGGCAAGGGCTAGCACGCACGACTGTGACAATACAAGACACATGACGAATTCATTCGGCATTGAATTTGCGACACTTACCTATACAATTCTACTGTCTGCTCCAAAAGTATCTGATAATTGTATACAAACCCTTTTCAGGTTAAATTGTTACGCAATCACTCGGGAAAGGGAGTTAGTAACACGTTCGTCTGTATTAAGAATATTTCAACTTTATAATAAAGTAAAAAGAAGGAAAAAGTGGTAGGATACTACCACTTTTTCCAACAATTTTAATTGAAAAATCATCGGCGAAAATTGAGGTTATAAAATTAACCTCAATTGTCAAATGAAAAATATCTTTAAGGTGATTTAAAATTAGAATTTAGGGCTAGGAGAGGATTTAAATGATCAATCACACTCAATGATCAAACACACATGCACTCAATTTGTAAGTGAAAGGAACAAATTGGCATCCAAAGATACGTTTTATGATCCATTTGCTTACATTTTCATTAGATACTTTTGGAACAGACCATACGTAAAATTTGTGACACATGTGGTGGTAATGCTGGGCTCTTCACAAAACGGGTGCATCAGTGTACGATGCGTCTATGACGTAATGAAGAACAAGTGTCAAGACATTCGATAACACTTCGTATCACTAGTGCTAATTGAATTAACACCTGCGTGCGCTTGTGTGCTTACGTTGAAAAATAGTTCCCAACATACGCCAGGTGTTTTATTTATGAGTACAATATCTTTGTTTTGTATTCTTCGAGCTCTTACAGTATCTGAAAGTAAAACAAAAATGTTAAATGCTCTATGTAGGTTACCTTTTATTTTTTATTTCATGTATAATGGCTGCCGTAGTCAACTTTATGACCAAAGCTAAGAATTTACTATAGCTAGGACTTGCTAGGTTTATCTCTGAGTTTTCTAGCTCAGTTGATGGATAAAGGTGCAAAATTTTCGCTATAGAATATAGAATAATAATTAACTGTACGTATCTTATTTTATTCTGATCCCATGGTATGATATTTTCTTTACGTGCAATACTTAATGCAGGAACAGGAATAATCTCCCATTAGTAGTAACGAGACATAACACAGTACAGTACAACTATTTTCTTAATGTCTCTCGGCAAACTTCGTGTTTTGTCCGTCGTCGAACTTGGATGTATGTATAGAGCTCTGTATACTTCCAAGTTGATTGAGAGCATCCAAGGTCACCTGATAGAAATCCGACGGCTGATGAGACACGAAGTTTGCCGAGGGACACTAAAAAAGAGTTGCACTGTACGCACATACTATTGCTAAATCGAGTCAGCTATGGTCTATGGGAAATTGCTGAAAGCTCTGACATAAACACTGGTCTTCCGCAATAAAATCCATGAAACCAGGGAATATACCTGTCTATCCCATATCCCGTCACAGGAGCAATTATTGATATGTATAATACCAGCCTATTAATCCTATTATTGTCCCACTGGCCCACTGCAGGGCAAATGCCTCTTCTCATACAGAGAAGGCACGAGCATTGATCACCACGCTTGCTCAAGACGGGTTGGCGATTTCATACTTATATTGACGAAAAGTCCAGGTTTCCTTCACCGATGTCAGTAATGTCCTCGATAAACTCGGAAAGCATATATGAATTGAAATAGTCACAATTGTACTTGCCCATAATCAAATCCACAACCTCGGACATGAGAGACGAAGCCAACCGCTGGGCCATCACGACGCGATTATTTATACCTAAAAATTTCAAAATAATACTACAAATAAATATCAATTACTTAGTCTTTATTTTTTGTTAACAATGTTTCGTGAGATGCGTCTTAAAGCGTGGATCACAACATTATATAATATTTGCCATGATGTCAATGACTTCTTGACCAGTTTTTTTTTATACATTGCTTGTGCTGTTGTAGAATACGAGATTTGCCTTTGAATCACCGTACTTGACCATATCTATCCACCCGATGCAAACTGCAAGATAAGTACTTGACACATTTTTGTCAGATGGACAATGACTGACTCATTTATACGTCTATGGACTGACTATAACTTATCGAGGTCTATTTCCAAAAATTACAATTTTGTATGTTCTAAATATTTACAAACGCGCCCCTACATCGTATATATTTATTTATTTATCATAAGCACACCAACAGCACAGTCACTTACAATTAAAATTAAATAGCATCTAAAATTAACATTTCAGTAACCATGCAAATGACAGGTATGCATGACATTGACATATGAAATTTAGAGACAAAGGAGAACAATATAAAGTGTGTCTAGTAGACATAAAAATACAACACTACAAAAACAAACCAATTTGAGCTACATAGACAAGCACTCATCACACTGTTTAAATAGGAAGCGTCTGTATGAAGCGAAAGTCATGAAGAAAATATCAATAGGGTAAGGGGTTTATACATATTAGCCTTCCCTTCCGGAAAAAATCACTAAATCATGGCGAAAACAACATCAAAATCCATTGCGTAGTTTAGAAGAACGATGCGGTCACAAAAACAAACTGGAAGAGCGACTTTAATTAATAATATGTTAAGAATTAGGATAGATAATGCTGGCACCATACCTTTGTTTAAATTTAAAACAACCTATAGGTACAGTCACGAGTAAAAATATATTACTATGGACAGCTCGGCAATAATATCTGATTTCATGATTCATCTATAAATATATCTGATAATTTGTGGAAGGCGGCAGCACAAATATGTGACATCGTAGGAACGCCTAAACTATATGGCGAGACAAGCGAAGCCAAAATATAGGATGCTGCATCGTCTCCAAAAATACATATATGTGTCAATGCAATGTTATCCGACATGCCTTGCGTCACAAATATCTGCTTACTCAGTTAAATTCAGAAGAATGTGATACTTTGTTGTGATTGAAATATGACATCTCTTTGGCAGCATAAAAACCTGACGTCTTATATTAAATCAGACATTATTGCCGAGCTGTCAATAGCAATATATTTATGCTCGTGATAGTACATTGGCTATGGACTCGACACTAATCCTGAATAGTGAGCGGGAATTTTTTTAGTAAAGAAAAATGTACCAAAACTAAATTAAAAAAAAAATCCTTTAACATCGTTCGTAAGTTGCAAGTAGGTTTATACTCTCACACACATAGTTCGTAGATAAGAGCATTAGTTTTCTGTATGATAAGAGGTGAATATATCACATTTATCGACGACAGTCACTATCTCGATCTTAAAATGAGAATTGTCGTAATGAGCCTTATCTATCAGAAAGTTATGTTCTCTATAACTTGTAATATTATGCTTTATATTTTACTAGCGACCCGCTCCTGCTTCGCACGGTTTTTACGACTTGACAAAACATCGAGATTCCTTAGGTGGCTTTGTTTTATAATATGTATACATTTGGCTTATCATCTTGAGGACGGATGTATATACGGAGTTGAGAGGAGTTCACATCGGCGTCGAGTCGACGATGAAGTACTTAGGACTCGTCCTCGACAGCCGGTGGAACTTCGTGGAGCATTTTGACGATTTTATAAATAATTAAATAAGCTAAAATCAATGATATATTCATGGTGCGATACTTTTTCGATCACCTTGCCTCGATAGTATAAAGCCTCGTGCAGACTAGCGCGACGCGACGGCGCGACGCGACTCGAACTATACAATTTCTAAGAAAACTTCACGGTATAACAATAACCAGTGTCGCGTCGCGCAGTCGCGTCGCGCTAGTCTGCACGAAGCTTAAACAATGCCTTAGGTATCGTGTCGGGGTTCACACGCGCTCTGCTATCACGAAAAGCTATTTACTACCGAAGTACCGACACACTTCTGTCCATCTGTGTAGATAATAAACGGTTCTGTTAGTGAGCTGTATAAATTATTATACCATCTCTAGGAGAACATCACGCCAGCTGGAGGTACCTTTGTTTGAAACCTCATTACAATGGTGAGCGACCTTATTATCTCCTGTTCGTCCTAGATGTTGATTCAGGCTGTGCATTGAGTTACAGCTTGGTGATTGGGCGCGAAAAAGCAGTCCTAAATGGATAAAGCTTTGGTTTCCTTAGAAACCCGTGAACGGTCACACATTATTGGCTGACCAATTACAAAGCGATTTTTGTCAAATACTGGTGAATATTACGGAATTTTTTGTCGGCCACCGCTCTTCCAGGAAACTGAAACTCGTAACGCGTGGCGGTTTAAAGAGAAAAGAAAGATAATGGTCATTACTTTAAATTAAAACATATCGTACTTTAATTCCTTAACCAGATAGCAACATTAAATGTTGCAATACAACGCAGCATCTTAAATACATGCAAAACTAACTAGAATTTTCTTTTCTAATAAAATTCTCGCACACTGTTCCACGATAAAATTATTATTCATGCGACTAAATTCGAAATAAACTATTCCATTTATAAAATTGTTATCTATGGTAACGCTCAGCCACGCTGGCCCGCGGCAGCACCTAACGCGCGCTGTCCGTACCGTGCCTGTAGGCTAAACACGGAAATTAATCACGCTTTATTAGCAAAGCTTCCTTATATGTGAATCATATTAAGATATATCTTATGAATAATGTGGATGCTGCATAAAAAAATATTGATTTTAATTTTGAGATGGCATTTCCTCTGATTTTAATAGACATTGTGAAGTAGGTTGTGTCGTTTGGCGACTGTGTTGATTTGATATGTTTTTATTTTTTTACAGCTGCATCGATCAATATTAAAGTGAGCGTATTGATATGCATGTATATTTGATGTTATTATAAAAGGTCCTTCTCATTCCTAGCATACCAAATTCCACAAAAACTCGTAATATAAGCTCCTGATAGCACCTATTTATTCCGCAACCATTTTATTCATTGTACATGTAAATAAGCGATATCTGCATGTTTAGTTTTTACTATTTTACGGCCGACGATGATTATAAATATAAAATCGCTAACCGCAGGCCTTGTTGCGTGGCGTCTTTTGATTCTTTTTGCGACGTGACAGCGCCATTGCGTGTGCGCACTTATTGGGAACATTGAAAGACGCCATAAATTGTGCTGCATCGTGTAAAAATACCATTTAATACAATAATTCCGAGTCACAGATAAGCAATCGTGTCTGTAATTCGAAGAAGTCGGGAAGTTCGGTAAAAGTGTTGAGTAAAAGTGGTTCCGAAAATTTTATGCGTGAAAACTGGGGCGAAATGGTATTGGTTGTATCTCAATATGTTGACAACTTTATTAGCGGCGAACGCTCGTAGAATTTTAACTAACGAATTCGGATGTGAATACCACAAATCACACGGAAAGTGTCTTTTTATCTTAAACTTTCGTCGGCAGTGCCTTTTATCAATCTACTTTTTGTTGATTTCATATTTTTATTAATATTTTAATTGAAGTTATCTGCTTACAAAGCAGTTAACAACCCAATTAAAAAGATACAAGAAAATCAAAATATACGATATAATTTGAGAGATATAGAGATTTTTACTCAAACAATTGGCCAACATTTGTCACTACAGTTAACAAGATACATCCGTTGCTTAACTAGTTTGTAAACATAAACGTTACTTGACCCGATTAGAAAGTCGCTTATCTCTGATCGAGATGAAGATACCGTGCGACTTTTAACTTCTTATATACTCAATTATAATAGTCATGAGAACAGAGGAGATCTCATTAAAGAACTTTGGAAATGTTATGACAAACTCGGGATTAAATATGTCCCATGAAGTTATTCTGTAAGGCGTTGAAAATGATCCGAAGCAAGACATACATTTGGACGCTAATCGACGACTTATTTTTTTTTGGGTGGGAAATTACCAAATAACTTCTCCCGCTCTGGGCGGAGCGGGAGGGCATGTCAGACGCTTACTGACTAAAACCCACCCGTGTTCCTTCAGTTGCCTATACGTTGTCAGGGGCCACGGTATCCCTTTCGGAATTTCCCGTGACCCCGGCAGGCATCGGTCCTAGCGGACCCCGCCAGTTCTGATGAGTTCTCTTTGAGGCACGCGTGGAACACAACGCGCCGTCGACCCCGGCCTGGTCCTTATCGGACGGCGAGTTACCCGTTGCTTACCGTCCGCATGCCCGCGCCTACGGTGGCCGGGAATCGGCCTGCGATTCCCGATGCCCAGGGCGTCTCCTGCGGCGGCTAGGGGCGTGAGGGCGCGAGATTTGCCTCTCCCTCCACGCGTTTCGCCTCTTCCTTCGCGAGCATTACTGCTTCGCAGAAGGACGTGATGGCCTCCCATGCCCTCTCGCTCCGTACCATGGCCTGAACCAGGGCCGGACGCGAGAGACCACCGCCACCGATCGCATCACGAGGACACGGCGATGCTCTGCCCAAGCTGGGCAGACCTCCACCGTATGCCGCACCGTGTCCTCCAGGCGATCCACGCAATGATGACACCTGGGCGTTTCCTCCCGCCTTATCAGGAACGGGAACCTCCCGAAACAAACGTGTCCAGTGAGGACCTGTGTCAGGCGGAAGATGAGGACGCCGTGGCGCCTTTCTACGCTAATCGACGCCTCGTTACTAAATATTTAAATGTTTCAGTATTAGAACTGTAAATGTTTTTGGACAATATATTTGAAATTATATCTTTCCATTACCTTGATAATTTCAGATGGTAATTTTGAAAGCAAATCTTGTCGTTGACATAACTCAATTATGTTGTAGTCCGAATGTGTGGCAATAAACTTGTGAAAACGCTCTTGTTTCCATATAAGATTACTGCCGAAACATACTTTTACTTGGAAGGCCTCGAAAATATATTTTGACACGAAGGAGGTTTCACACGCCTTCAAGCAGTAAGTGCGACGTCAGACTGGTCGTAACAAAGGTAATTATTCTTTATCTGAGGCCAAAGAAGTGCAAACGTTACGCCGGAGTCATGGATCCGGGATCATGGGATGCTGCTTCCCAATTAGGTACTTGTTTAGGTATATGGAACCAAATTGTTCCACAATAACTCGGTCGTGTATAAACGAACCTCACATCTCTATTTATAAAGTGCGGTAGGGATGGGGACTACTTCTTGCGCATTTGTATTGTGTTAGTTGTTCGGAGATGTGTGCAAATTTCTAAATTAAAATATTCAAGAGTTTTTTCGGAAGTTAACTCGCTACTAAAAACCGCAAAGAAAATGTAGGAAAAGTAAGAAAACAAATTGGGAAATTAAGCTGTTCTTGTGTAGCTAATTCATAGTTACTTATTACATTAACATGGGCAATCCCTGGAAGACCACCTACCTGAGTAATAATTTCGAAAACCATTATATTAATTAGTTAAGTAAGTAGCGGAATCAAAATCAATTCACGTATCTACAAATTAATAAAATCTTAATGAATCACAGTAAGTCGAATTACATTTTCATTAAATTATTTCAATTTCATTTCAAAATCAAAAGTAATTTATTCAAACTAGGCTGATAATCAGCACTTTACGAATTTCAAAATTACTTCCACATCACTTCCTTATACTCTAGATGGCAAAAAGAAGTGGCGCAACAAACTCCCCAGCAGCACAGCTGTCTGTTCAGTTAGAAAACTGGCCAAGTGCGTGTCGGACCACGCATATTGAAGGGTTCCGTAGCTGAGATGAATTTATCCCAATAACAAACTTAACATCGTAGTGGTAAACTGCAAATTCAAGTTGGTCAATTTTTACTCGTTAACCTGTAAAGCCTACTTAGCTGTGATAGTTTTCCTTTTAACTTCGTTATATATACTATTGCTGTGAATTTTTTCACAAATCCAAATACAGTCACGTAGCAGGCAGGGGGGGACACACTCACATACCCAGAATATTTTTTAAAGGCCTTTCCAACGACACCACACAACATGAGGTAGACGAGATAAAAAAACATCACCACTTTACGTGTAGTGGAGGAAATAAAAAAAAATATATTTTCTTGGTTTTATTTTACCACTTTGTCGGTGTGATTAATATGTATACCCATACCAAATTACAGCTTTCTAGTACTAACAGTCTCTGAGCTAAGCCGCGGACAGACGGACAGACAGACAGGTGGACATGGCGAAACTATAAGGGTTCCTTGTTTACTACGGAACCTTGAAAACGAATTCATTTAGTCGGCTATAAAATAGGGTATTAAATTATTGTTAAGATTGCATTTTAACGTTAAATATAGCAAAATGGTCGAGTCTAATGCAAGTGAGTGAAATACTCGATAGTCGATTGTTGTAAGGTTTGTGTCCCATCCCTAACACAGATATGTGAACGAGGTCTAGTAATTAACGTGCCCCTTGATTTGTGGCGCTATCATGATGTCTCGTGAAACACCAATTTATAGATGCATTTAAATCGTCCTATCTATTACTTATTGTTAGAACAAAAAATCAATCTGCCTACCCTTTCCCTAACTATGTTGGAGTCGGCTTCCAGTTTAACCGGATACAGCCGAAAACCAGTATTTTACATGGAGCGACTGCCTATCTGACCTCCACAACACAGTAACTGAGTAATACGATACCCCTTGGTAAAACTGGTTGTTGGACTTCCAGGCTTCTGACTATCCATAACGACTGTCAGAGATCCTCGAATGACAGCCAGGACCAACGGCTTAACGTGCTTTTCAAGGCACGGAGGAGTCTCGGTATGCAAAGATGGTCACCCATCCACGGACCAACCCTGGCAAGTGTAGCTTAACCTGATGGATCGACCCGTGCGGCTGTTATTACTTAGCCACGAGCTCCTCTCCTAATCAGTTATTGTTAGACTTGGGGTGGCTGTCGTATTCGAGTTTAGCGTAGGATTAAATTCGATTGTTGTTTTATAATGATATCCGCTGGAGTCTAATTTTATGACTGCTAAATGTATGAGTTATAAAACTTCGGTTATGCTCTTTGTTACTTCTTCCTCTTATGAGATGGGAAGCTTTGTGCAATGACGGTAAATATGGCCACTAAAGCTATTGTATTCATATTAAAAATAATTACTAAACAGTAGTGATTTAAATCTCGACCACTGTGTTTTTTTATGTTTTCGTGTGTACTAAAAAGTATTCCCTAACAAAAGACATCAACGCTCAAACAAAAAGGTGCTTCTTTTATCAAGATTGAACACTCTTGGCCTTTTCACCACCTCCAGATAAGTTACAGTTAAATTATCTTGCAGACATGTTTACTAAATATTCAATTCCAAATTAAATTGATCTAATGGATAGTGCCAGTTAAGTCCGGAGGTGGAGAAAGAGGCCCTTTCAATTTCTGTTACAACTCGTTTAGTTTAAAGCAATTGGTCATCATCAATAGTAAAAGTAAAGTAAGTTTTTATACACTGCCGTAACCTTCAGAGGGGTAATGCGCACTTCGTCCCATTCACACTTGGATCCCATTCGCTGTTGGCCCCATTAGGGGTTGGTCCCATTCGCAGTTAGTCTCATTCGCAGTTCGTCCTATGCTAGTAGTTTGTAAGGGAAGAGGTAGGCTTATGGACCAAAGTGGGTTGGATTTATAGAAATCAACAAATATAGACGTATAGTTTGTCTAACTGTCGTAGGTATACCTACCTACTACTCGTACTTACACTCTTTGAAAACGTATTTTTATTCTACATCAATAATTTCTTCGATAACCATTTTTATTACTTTTCTGCTCAATAAAAAAAGTATAATCACCAAGTAATTCGCACACATTTTTATTGGCATTTACTCGACTTATAAACTTTATACGCTCCGTATAAAGACATGAAATAATAATAAACTTTAATTGCAACTGGTAACGTGAACTGCAACATAATAACATGTTTACGACCCACTTCCGTAATAGACGGATGCCAGAATACTTTCCATTCTTTTCCTTACGATTTCAACTTAGAAACCGTACGTGCTTCGTTTCCTGTGAATTTAATAAACGAATTTAGTTAATGAAAAGTAAGAAAACGAGCGAGCCTCACAGTAGTCAGTAGTAAGATGTCTAGCATCTGACATCTCACCTCGGTAGCAACATTAACATTATATTCTGATAAAAATAATTCAGGTATTTTTTTAAATGATTTTTCGTAACGCTGAATAATTATTTTTAATGAAATTTGGATAATAGCATAATATATATATAATACAATTTTTTATTGAAGACAGTTGTTTTTGTTCAATTCGGGGGAGAGCAGAGAGAATAGACATAATATGATAACTAAAATATGAGAGATATATACTTGTAATTACAAAGTATTTAAAAACCGTTGAACAAATGGGTGAAAATAACAAAACTTGTTTTTAGTGTAAGCATGCTCGTTTTATTGTAAACCAAATTCTTATAAATCTTATAGGAACCAATAGGAAATGGGGTTCATAGTAAAATAGTGAGAAATCGGGTTTTAAACCCAAGTGGTCCAAAAAGGGGCGGAGCCTCGTCAAGGTAGTTTCTGACGGCCAACTCTAGCACCGCGCGCGCTCATTGGTTAAATCAAATAGCGCGCGCTTCCCCGGCTTCCTATAATACACTTTCGTCCCTTTTCATGAAATCACTCCTTCAGATTTCCCACTCTACAGATGGCATTAAAGCGAGAGGAAACATGCTAAACATCAACACATGTTGATATACAAACTTCAGTAAGTACGTACAAGTATTCCCTTTTTCTTTAAGTCCGTGAAGATTGTGTGGGCATTCTTTCACTTTACAACCGTTGACTGTTAGGTTTCAGTTAAATTATCTAAAACCTGTTATCTAAAACAGTTAAACATTAGAAACTTTACTACCTCTCAGTTAATGGTTTAACTTCTAGGAACCACGTTATGTGAGTAACAGTTCAACCTCAATTTTTCACAGGTACATAAACTCGCGGCAACCAATTTCAGTTGCTGAACAGTTTACCCCATCTATTCTCAAGTCAACAAATAACGAACGGCGAGCAGATGATATCTAGTCAGATTCCGGGTACGTTGTGTGAGTCTGAATGCCTAACGGACGCGTCCGCGTCTAGACTTGGTAGTGCGCGGTGACGGCCGGGCCCGGGTCTGTCCTGTCACTCAATCTTTCAGGCGATTATAAGCCACGTTAACAAATAACTGTACTACCAAGACGTTTAACAAATACGATCCCATGGTGTGATGTTTATGGGTACCGGAAACAACATCTCCATTGAAAAAAACATTATTTAATTAGTGCCTTGAATCGCTTTCAAAGAGTAACGATCAAACTGGAAAATAATAAAACAAAGAACCCGTAGTAAATGAAAATAAATAATAAAAAACTTTAATATCTTAATAGTGAGCGCTGGCCTGTGAACGACTCGATATGTCTGAATTTAATTGAAAAAGGAAGAAGCAAAATTACTCGTAAAACTCTATAGATCTTACTCATTTTATTATCTGATTAATAATCTCGCGAACAAATGTTTTTAAAGGTTAAGAATTATCGTGAAATTATAAATTAGAGCGATGCTAATAAAGAACCTGGTATAAATTTCCCTATGCATTAAAAATTATACCCCGAGATGTACTTAGTGGATTTATGTGAATCGCTTTAGCCAATAAAGTAGGAGATGTCTCGTAAATCGTGGGTACATCGGGACGGATGGTCGGCGCAAGCAGGCGACACCTACGGAGTGGGCGCATCCACCGTTAGACGCTAGGCCCGGGGCATACGAACCTCAGGGATCACAAGCCTTCACTTACCTACACCCTCCTATTTATTCTCAGCTCCGACACTGCCTTTGTTTCACGCCAGATTTTGTTTTTGTACGATAAACATCAAAAGCATTTCAAACAAGATATCCAATTTGGGATAAGTGCAGATCGAATCGGTTCTCAGAATTACTTGTAACCTTCCTGTTTTATGACTTATCTGTGCCCTAAATACCGTTCTTATAGCACGAACAGTAACGACAGTGTGTTTTCTATCTTATGAACAGCGCACATTGCTAACGCCAACGGTGTTCTAAAAAAGCTTACATAATTCGCGAGATTGGCTCTCACACCTACTAGCACTAAATATCTCTAGACGAGATTCAATCTCCTATTTCTTATTCTTAAATGTCAATGTGTTAAAATCACATAGCTGGAATAGCAGTACAAAATGTTACGTCAAGCGATACTATGCGTAAAGTGTTCAGCATACCGCATCATTTGTTTGTCCTAGAGGCGAAATGTCGTCGTCCTACATAGCAGAGTATCATTTATCTGGTATTGGATTAGCACGCGTGTAACCCTAACTGTGGGCTTGAACGGTACAAATAGTTCGCACCGCGAGCCAAGCATCTATGTCGACCTAGTAACAGCCGGGTGTCGGGTAGCGCAGTCGGTTCGCCGAGGTCGGCCAACTAACTAATGAACAAAATTGATATTATATACCAATACGATGTACTCCCATTATACGTAGGTACAAACTATAAAGTTGCTTTCAATCAATTAAAATTGTTGACGTCGTAATAATTTTACTTTAAGTGTCATTTTCGATATAAGGGAATCTCAGCACCATAAAATTGTTTGATCATCTCAAGCACATCGGATTTACTTTAGAGCTAAACGTGTACTCCCATCGCGGTTGTCGCTGAACAAATTAGTAATCTGTATAAATAAGAGTCTCAAAGCAAACGAATAAATAAGTGCCTACTTACATGCAAAGATATATATTTCTCGCAGTGTTTGTGATTTAATAGTTATAGCTGTTAGCTCAATAAACTTGATTTCCATGCCTAACGCTACCTTGTATGCCTCAAAAGGATTCCAAGCCTTTGGCAGAAGCGAACTTGAAGGCTTTGTCTGAGTTAGTTCTAAGATTAGCAGTCGTTCTCATTGACCCCAAAACGTAGACCATTAATCAACAAAACCTGCTTCATTGGAAATTCTTAAGTAACTCTATTTATAAGGCTTATATAAGTATATTATAATATAATGAAAGAAAAAGCCAGTAAAATAAATAGAAACACGTGCAAAGAACATCACCTTCGTTTTGTATTCGCTATAATTGGTTAAAAATATTGCCTAGTCCCAACTCGTTTCCTCAAGTTCTTCTTTTAACTCGATATAAAAACAACGGAATAAGTTATCAAAGATCTAGGCTTATTCGAATGCATTTTCTGCAAATTATAGCCATGTACAATTCATTCGTTGCAGCCGTTATATTGAAATGTATTGAAAATGAGGCCGTTTGTGAAAGATATTCTTTCATGGTCGATATGGATGTGACGTTTGTATGTGATAGGTTCATGTTAATTTGATTTAGATATAAATCGCGTGAGGAATACAGCTTAAAGAAACACCAAAAATGAT
Organism: Xanthia icteritia; assembly: GCA_949128155.2. Lineage (NCBI taxonomy): Eukaryota > Metazoa > Arthropoda > Insecta > Lepidoptera > Noctuidae > Xanthia > Xanthia icteritia. The sequence continues at coordinate 13,296,998 of OX421930.2, forward strand.
TCGTTGTAGCGTGTTGGAATAATAAAGCTGACAGTTGCCAGAACTCTATTCGACAAGGATCACACTGACTCATTTCCGTTATCATTCTTTTTTCATTGTTTGGGCAGTGTGAGAACATCTTAATTCCAAGTATTAATACATAAAAAGCCATAAAAGTGTGTAAGCGGATAACTGAGCCGCGTTCTTCATACTATCAAAGTATCAAGCCTTCTCTCCCAATCCTAGAACCCGTCCACCGTTTATACGTTTACAGCGAGGACTGTACCGATAGTGACACCCGGCGTCGATCGTCATGACCCGATAATGTTGTAACATTGTGCCGCGCTCGATACCGCCATCTATGTTATGTATTATGTATTTTATTTAACTTGCCAGATCTTCGGCCCTATTTATATAATTATCTACCAACTTTGTACGGAATTAACTTACCGTTATACGGAATGGTCTTTATTTATGTAGTATAGTGTTCTATGGGACAAGGTTAATTTAAAATGTAAGTAAGGGGAAATAATCAGTTTTGATTATTTGCAGCTGACGCTTATTCTATTCAATCGGTCCATCATATGGCACATCAAAGTTCTCAGTAGCCGATTGTCTCCAGGCACTTTATTCAGCAAGATATCAACTGAACTATTATTGCTATAAACGCGTTAGTGTCTGCGTGTAACTCACCAAAGTAAATCCATCCCACACAAAATCTATCCAATAAATATCCAAAAAGCTTGTTCTGCAAGCATTCCGCGTCCATTGTGTTCCTTGCAGATATATCTTGCGTAAGGAGCATGCGATTCTTGCGAGCTTTGCTTTCTCCGCAGCCCACGCTCGGTGCTCGTCACCGCTGATTGACAAAGTATCCATTACCGCATCGAACCTACTTTTATCAGAATCAATGTAATGTAAGAATAGACTGAGAAACGGAAAATGCTTGCGACGCTTTGAGGATTTCGAGTCCCCTGCGGTGACCGGTTACCTAATGCAATAGTTGACAAATCGCTCAATTGTCCCAACTTGGTGGTTTGTCGAGCCAACTAGTTGGGTGGCGGGTTGCGCAACCAGTGGCCACTACAGTCCGCTTGACGGATGCCGGAAGACGTCTAACTTTATTGTGCTTTATTGCGATTGGACGGTGGTAAATAGTTGCGAATCGCATCTTTGAGAACATTTTGGTTATCGGGAACGATTCTATTGAAATTTATTCAGAGATTCAAATGAAACATGTTATAAAGAAAATTGTTTCGATCTAAAATATTAGCAGCTACTTAGTAAATGCCTACAGATGCCCAGACCAGTTTAGTAAATGCATTATCGAATTATTAAAGTAAATGTTTTAACATTCCGGACTAAATCAAACATTAATAATTTTATTTTTTATGCAGTAAAGGGAAAATATTAGCAGTGCCATAAATATATCTCGTATAATCACAGCAGGGTGTGTATTTGCGATTTTCGTGGCATCTCACACATTTGCATAAAATCTAAAATCGCTTTTTGATCCATAATTTACATGTGACGTTCAAAATAAAAGAATACGTTATAAATGTATCATATAATGTAAAAAAAAAACTTAAACAACTGCTTTATTTGAGAACTTTGTGAAAAACAAATATCTAAAAGCACATAAATATAATTTCAACGAAGCCATTGATTTATTTTTTACAAACCAGGGTCTATATGTTTTAATTTTAACGATCGCTCCAAAGAAGTCATGATAGTTTAGTCACCACCTAATTTGTATAAACAGGCAGATCTATTGAATAAATATTATCTTCTACAATGTAAAAAATGTGTACATTTACGATATATTTGCATATATTTCTGGCTTATATCACACAGGACGCTAACTAAGCAGAAAGCGAAATGCTAATGAAGTGTGGTTATCTGAGTCGAGGCTTTTTATTTGTTGGATAACCCGTAATGTGTTTTAAAGATATGTTCACCTTCAAGTTTTGATGTTGTCTCGGGTTGTTTTTTACCTCCTCCTCTTAAATGCCCGTAATGCGCAACGTTTCTGTATCGCAACACTTTAACGCTATCTCATTTTGACTTATGTGGGATGACTTGTATCTTTTGGGAAGAAATACCTTATTACAATATTGTGTACATAGACTTGTTAAGACTTTTCTTACAAAAAACCGGCCAAATGCGTGTCGGACCACGCACAATGAAGGGTTCCGTAGGTGGGATGAATTTATCCCAAGAACAAACTTAACATTGTAATTAAAAAAACATGTTCTTCCATACATTCCAACTGCAAATGTATGTTTGTACGCACAATATTGAGAGATTTACCATGTTATTTTAAGACCATAGATGTCTTAGAGGTTTTCCTGTAATATATGAGAAAAACCATTATCTGTGTTTTTTTCAAAATGGTAAATTTTCATCAATTTTCTTAAATATCTTTAAAAGTATTTATTTTAAAATTATAAAAAAAATATTAGAGATCCTGACAACAGCCCTTTTCATATTTCACACGGTCCAGTATGCAAAACTTTTTATTTTTTCTCATTTGCCCCTGAAAAATGTCCCCATATTCAAAATTCATTTATTTACGTTACACGTCCGTGTTTGGGTCACAGAAATTCATATGTGTACCAAATTTCAACTAAATTGGTCCAGTGGATTCGGAGCAAATTGGCTGTGACAGACGGACAGACAGACAGACACACGAGTGACCCTATAAGGGTTCCGGTTTTTCCTTTTGAGGTACGGAACCCTAAAAAGTGTCTAAATTTTATCTTCTCAAGAGGAAAATAACCATATTTCTAAGATACCGGTACATATAATAACATTGTCAGAGTATATTCACTTAGTGATTAAAGCCTCGAGGCACATCATGATAATGCTGCATACGTCACTGGTAACGGTTGCCAGTCAACATCCTACTTCCTCCACCTGACTCTCAGCACTCACGCATGATACGATATTCACTGTTTTTCTGCCATTCCCATACTTGCTAGCAAAGTCTTAATAAGACTTCATTAATGATACATGTAAATTGTCTCGTTTAGAGCCACAGTTACCTCTCAATGCAATGAAATACAGTTTTTATTCAATCCCATCGTAATACGCATTCACTTGTTACTAGTGCGGTATTAACCGAAAGAGTTCCGGGAACAGATTGTACTTATTACATTTGTAGGTCTTTGAACTGAATTGTATCTAGGTATACAGCGATAGATACTATTGTTGTTCATGAAGGGAAAAGGTCAAACATTGTCGCTGCTTTCAAACAGAACCCAACGACCACTTTTAATGTAATGAGTCCAATATTTCCATACAATAATACATTGTTACGTCTCAAGCTAATTGAAATAATATACAATTTAAAGGTCCTGTCACATCATGTAGGTACATTAATTAAGTACGCAGTTAAATCTTTGCGAAAGTCTTATTTTAACCCTTACAATCTGGTAGCACGGCATAAATCTCCCGGAAATGGAAACCAAGGTTTTAGTAGGTCTTAGTGATTTAGCCGGCTCAAATATACTTTGATGTTAAGGTATATCCCACACAATAATCTCGGTAAAGCAGATAAATCATATAAAACTGGTAGGAACGAGAAAATGGTATTTGAAAATGTATTTCTGTAGCAAAAGCAGAATGAATCGTGTGAAACACAAAAAAGTCTACTAATGTTTGTCCGAGTGGCCGGCGGGGAGGCTATACACCGCGAAATATTTCCCAAGATACATCGGCACGAGTGCGATGTGGCGATATCTTAGGTGCGCGCCAGTTCGAATCGTCTATCGAGTCTATGATCGGCTCCGTCGAGGGGTCACGCGCGTTAAACGTAAATCAACATATCTCGCGACGGGAGATCTAGCCGAGCATGCGCCCGACCAACAAAAACTGAATTTTATAGCCGTAACACTACACTTGGGAAAAAAGTAAATAAATTGGACGAGATAGAGTGAACGACCCGGGTCCGACCCTACGACCACTACTCCCTGAAACTGACGTCACGGGAATATTTATCTACCGTCAAATACGTTTCATTTCCTATGACTAATAGCAGGCCTTGTAGAGAAAGTTTTGTGATTTCAAATTACAAAGTGTCATACATGAAAGTAATTAAAATAGAAGTCGTTTGAAACGCTGAGCATCTATCTTGTATTGAATAAATAGACTTTGCGTAAGTATAGAGCTGGAAAGGTTTCCGAGTAACTTGTAAATTAATCAAGATTCATTTAGCAGGTAATATAATGGCAGTCTCATTACCGGCTCGATGCGCTACGTCCAACCATAAGATGAACTGCAATTAATTGATCGTAAATGGAAATTGATTGCACTCATAAAACAATTCCGTATTATTACAAATTAAGACATCCATTCCACGAAAGGTTAATTTTAAATAATATAACGTCTGGCTCTCCATCTTGATGAGAATATTGTGATCTTCTAATTACATATTTGGTACAGCAGCTAATAACATATTAGTTAATTTTGCCGAATTTTGTCCACGGCTGGGGCCACTATCAAAATGAAATTGCTAATGATATGTACCGATTGTCCACCTATCTATCTATTTAACTTGTAATGTCCCACTGTTGGGCAAAGGCCTCCTTTTTCCTTTAATGGTTACACGTCTGTGCACTCCCAATCACCCAGCTATGCAAACAAAAGAATAACAAAATCTTTGAATAGATTAATGACTATTATTTATTTGAAAATATTATTTAAGTTTAATAAGTGGGTATATTATGATATAATCCATATTGTAAAAGGTAATGTCCATTGCAGTCACATTATAACATTCAATCAAGCTTTTTCTACAATGTGTACGTTGACGTCGATTAGCAGGTATTATATTGTACACATAAAGCTCTAAGTTCTATGTTTTGTCATCTTCAGGACTAATGACTGAGATCTTATCATCATTACAGTGTGACGACAGTCTAGTTTTATTATTATATAAATACAGTCGCACTGGGCTTAACCAATAAGCAATTATATTAATTAATATACAAGTTCTGATTACGTTTCCAATAATGTTATTACTAGCACAACATCACTTTAATTATTCTGTTTTAAATGAAGTGTATCGGGGTCGTGTTCAATAAATATCCGCTCTATGTCATGCCTATTGAGGTTGATGTTCCGGGTGGGGGCTGGACAGGGTGCTTTCTCTGGAATGTCGGGCAACTGTCGTACGAATCGCAGACCGAGTTCCGATCGAGAGAGTCGATCCGTATCTTCGCGATCGATTCTTATCGTGACAGTTTTACGCGTCGCGTCGCGATCTCACTTCCAATACAAGCAACGCACGGCACTACTCTCGGCCCTCGTCATCTTTACTTAATAACCAATAACACACGACGTTTCACAAAACTACCTACTTTTTGCACTGGTTAAAATGCCAGCCGAAGATTGATGGAGGTAGGTACGCTGCTAGGTTCTAGCTCCTATATTTTGTCCAGCCAGGCAGTAGATAAGTATGTATATTAATTACTTACATCTTTTGTCGGTGCTCGTACCTTGTCAACGACTTGTCAAAGCTGCTCATGTTTTGGCTCGTTGGACCTTACATTTGAATAACAAATTGTTTGCCCGACGTCATCTGGCGATCACCACCACCGCCATGCGATATTATGCTGTTTGAATGACAATATTAAGTTGCGATTGATTTAATTGCTTCTTTTATCTTAAAACTATTAATAATCTATTCACGATTATGTAAATAATTTAGTCCGTGTTACTTAATTAATTAACAAGATAATATTCTGTTACTTAAGACGACATAATCCATTCGTAACGTTTAAATCGGCCCGCACTTGTATAGGTTGGCGCATGGCGTCGATTATGTCGGTTCTACGACAGAAAAAAGATAAGAAAATCTAGGCATACAAAAACTATAGTAGCGAGTCAAGTTTAAAGAATCTGAAACAGTAATCTGTTCGTTAAAAGCATTGAAAGATAACACACGCTCACATCCTCACAATCTCGGGCCGGGCGAGTGATAGCGCTAATGAACCCATGTTGCCGTCACAGAAAGTGGCACGGTTTGAACGATGGCACGGCCATTAGTGGGAAACTCAAGGCCAGCAGAGGGCGGACAGCTAGCCGTAATTATCTAAAACAAACTAAACCGAATGGCGGATATATCGCCCGCCGCCACACTTCGCTGAAGACATGCCTCTCTGCATTCAGCCGATAAATGAGCTTAACTATACCATGCTGGCTGTACAGAAACAAAAGTTAATGTTCGTATGTAAATAGGGACAGAGTTGCTAGTCTCTTTGGCAATACCTATCCACCTCCTACCTATCTTTGGTAAAGGCAGTTTCTTTTTCTTTGTAAGTTTAGTCGTTAATCAACAAACACGAAATTAGTGTTTAATAAACAAAGCTTAACGACTTTAAAAGCGGTTTAATTGCTGCAAATGAACAGTGAAATGTTTTATTGTAATACACTCTAGTTCTGCACTCACTTCCTCGCTTATATAGATGTGCTGAAACACAGTTTTACTGAACACAGGGCAACGGTGCTGAGCTATTAGCTCTGTATTAACAGTAAAGCTGAGATGTATTAACGATAAAAGTTTATTTCGTTTCTTTTTATATTTTGGTACTGATGATTGAAGAAATTGTAATTCACTGAGCTTTATGAGAAGACAAGTCAGCCGGTCTAAGTAAAGCTAGTAGCTGTAAGTAAAAAACCGGCCAAGCGTGAGTTGGATTCGCAAACGAAGGGTTCCGTACTATCGTACATTATTTAGCAAATAATTAATAAATCCTAAACGAAGAATATTATTAAATTTCATCTTAATTTTTATAAATCGCAAAGATAAATTTGTACTTCATAATTATACTATGAATTACAAAGTTATTTTTGTAGTTGCAGAAAATCACCAATCATATTTAAATAAAATACCTTATGAATCGGCTATTTTAGTATTTGTTGATTATAAATATATGGTACATCATATGCAGAAGTTTCAAATTCCTAGCTTGTTTAGTTTTTTGAAATATGCCTCTAAACAAGACTTAAAATCACCAAAATTTAGTTTATTCCTGTCAAACGATGATTTCCCACTCTGAAACAAACGAAAGTGTTTTTTTTAGTTTGACAGCACTAAGATGACACTGAGTTATTGGTTTAGTGAAAATTACAATTTTGCTATTCTAGATTTCACCTAAAATTTTAGTTGTAAAAAACCTAGACTACGACTAGTGCAAAAACAGTACTGTATCTTTTTTTCTTTTTTTTGCTTATATCTCGAAAATGGTGTCCTATCGCAAAAAAAATTAAAATTTCGACCCCTTTTATGAAACTCAACTTGTAGGTAATTTAAAAAAAAAAAGACAAACGCGTCGAGGCAGCAACGCCTGCGCGCTCCGGGCTCTAAAAAAATTCACGGGGTAGGGCAAACAAGTATCACGTGGAGTCGCGAATATCAAATTCGATTTTTGTAGTGTCCAAATTATTTTTAAATTTAGTTTTTTTTTGCTAAATCTCTTTAAGATTCTCATAGCCAAAAGTAAAGAATTTTAGTGATAGTTTAGTCAGTTCGATGTACAAGAGAATCGGTGAAAACTTTTACGGCCCCTTTTTCATCATTTTTGAAGAAAAGAAAAAAATTGTTCTCTATTCGATGAGCGCTAGACAATGACACCCCACACGAGCCAGGGTTAGATATTTTTCTTAATTTTTAATTTTATTTAATTTTTATTATTTGTTCTTATAGCGGCAATAGAAATGCATAATCTGGGAAACTTCCAACCATCTACCTATTACGGTTCATAAGATACAGACAGACAGACAGACGGACAGTGGAGGCTTAGTAATAGGGTACCGTTTAGCACCCTTCGGTACGGAACCCTAAAAAGTAAAGCCAGTAGTTTTATTTGGACAAAACATATGCCTGATGAGTAGGTATGGTCTCAATTTTTTTACAAACTGTTCTTATTTAAAATCGAATCGGACGCAGTTTTCCAGTCTTTTCATTGTGTTTTATAGGTATTACAAAAATATGACGTCATTCTTAGTAAATTTTCACTATATTTATATGTGACGTAGCCATAAAGGCTATGTCACGTATGATAATAAATCCAGTAAATACTTAAAGCGCCGTTATACAACAAACCGATAAAAGCTCGTAACACATTTACGACGATCTTGATGCATGACGATAACTTTGATTGAGTCCTGTTGCATAGCTGGACGGCCCGCTACATTGATGGATCTAGAGAAAAGGCTTGACTTGCTGTTACTATGTTAGGATGTGGTTTATTGAATTAACACAATCAAAGGGTGTGTTTAGTTAATGGGTTGCAGTGTTAAGTTGGCGTGTACACTGACCGACAATATATTTCAACGCAAACGAACGAGTTAACTTTTCGCAAACAAACATAATGTTACATGTCAATTTTTTTTTTTTCAGTTGCTTTATGTTTGTCAATCAGTTGTTTTGTTTTAAGTTTGTACGTTTCTTAGCCGACGATTGTATGTCGGTATTCAAACAATAATTTGGATCGAATAAGTTAGGTGAAATTACGTTGTGTCATAGTTGGAAAATTAGATAGGCTGTTTTAAATTACAATCGTTCAAAAAAAATCGTTTTAAAAAATTTTCGTAAAAATCTAATACAATTTTCGTGGGTGCAGGATACATATAGGCGAGTTTCGGTCTAGCTGTCGGTATTGGTTCACAATCTGTTTCAATATCTCAAGTGTCCCTCAGTGCTGTGACAGTCGCCAATTGATAATATATGGTGCACCAAATTAAGGAGACGTTTGATTGACTGACACGTATTTATAGTCCCATTAAAATTTTCTAAACAATTTTTATTACTTTTAGTAGGTACGTGATCAACGTTATGAATTTAGGTTGTTGGCGTGGCTGGAACATGATCTGCAGTAATTTACTAAATTGATTTCTCAGGGCATACCTATTTTTATTATTATTTTGGGCACGCCACTATTGCGGCGATAAGTCCCCTCTTTGAGGAGTGGCTAGAGAGGCACCACGGCGTCCTCACCTTCCGCCTGACGCAGGTCCTCACCGGACATGGTTGTTTCGGGAGGTTCCTGTTTCGTATCAGGCGGGAGGAAACGCCCGGGTGTCATCACTGCGTGGATCACCCGGAGGACACGGTTGAGCATACGATGGAGGTCTGTCCGGCTTGGGCAGAGCATCGCCGTGTCCTCGTGGAGGCGATCGGCGGCGGGAATCTCTCGCGTCCGGCCCTAGTCCAGGCCATGGTACGGAGCGAGAGGGCATGGGAGGCCGTCACCTCCTTCTGCGAAGCAGTAATGCTCGCGAAGGAGGAGGCAGAACGCGTGAGGGAGAGGCAAATTTCGCGCCCTCACGCCCCTAGCCGCCGCAGGAGACGCCCTGGGCGTCGGGAATCGCAGGCCGATTCCCGGCCACCGTAGGCGCGGGCTTGCGGACGGTGAGCAATGGGTAGCTCGCCGTCCGATAAGGACCAGGCCCGGGTCGACGGCGCGTTGTGTTCCACGCGCGCCTCAAAGAGATGTCAGCAAGTGAAGGGGTCCGATAGGACCAATGCCTGCCGGGGTTGCAGGAAAGTCTGAAAGAGATACCGTGGCCCCTGGCAACGTACAGGCAACGGAAGGAACACGGGTGGGTTTTAGTCAGTAAGAGTCTGACACGCCCTCCTGCTCCGCCCAGAGCGGGAGAAGTTATTTGATAATTTGCCACCCAAAAAAAAAAAAAAGGGCATACCTATTTGCCCACATCACTTTTAAAGGTTCTATTCAAAGTATATTATGGTTTTGTTCCCCTTAATATGACCATGTTAAAATAAGAATTTATTATTATTATTATAGTTATTCTTTTACTTTTGTATTAAAGTTTTTAGTTCAAGCTGTTGAAAAGACTCGCGATGATCAATTTCCTAAGGTTCCTTGCCGCTTTGAACCGCCCTTTTCCTACTTTGGCATTAAAACTAACCATGACGCTAGCAAACCGGGTCTTCATATCTTGATGGAACTATCTTCGCAGAATTAGCTGTCGCCTGGGTGGCCGGTTGTTGCAGCATCAACCTACAATATTGGTTTAGATAATGAATGGTCTGTTCCAAAATTATCTGATGGAAGTTTACGCAATGACTCACTAAACGGAATTAGCAACACCATTCATCTGTATTTAGAAGGTTTATATAGTTTTTCCACAAATTATCGCATTTGAATAACATAATTAAATTGTTATACAAAATTCTTCGACGAAAGTTGAGGTTATAAAATTAATCTCAATTGTCAAATGAAAAACATTTTAAGGTGATTTAAATTTAGAATTTCTAGTTAAGTATTCAAATAATTAAATCTTAGCACTTAATCTGTAAGTGACAAACAAATTGACATGCACAGGTATGTTTTCTGATCCATTTGTCATTAGATACTTCTGGAACAGACTATAGATACATAGGGCTAAGTACTAATAATTATCCGTAGCCTAATTAAACAGTTTGACCTCTACGAAATTTCTCTACGAAACATGTCATTGATCAGTCGATGGCTATCTCATTAATTCGCAGTGATTAGCCGATGGTATCTGGGCGCAAGTGGGGCGCACGCGTCACAGTTCATTATGAGTGCGCCCGCGCCGCCGCGCCGTCGCTTGCTCCACTTCGCTTTACGTGACGAGCGTGAGAAACAACGCTCTTGAAAGTTTTTAATAAGCGTGCTTAAATTATGATTCTCGGATCACTAGAGTATATGTATCGGTATTCGGTATTATCTGAAACAAAAAGAAACCGGATACAGAACCTTAAGCTTCAAGTCCAGTAGATACCTAAAGCTCTGAAACAGAATCAAACAGAGTATTGAGCATTCAAGCTCAGTAGTGATCTCACTGCTCTGTCTTTACTCAGTTCCTATTTGATCCACTATTGATAACTTATTTATTTATTTATTTACGCATTGATTTATTTATTGCTTGATTCTTTCTCAACAGAAACAGATGAATGGAAGATAAACAAAGCCTTATAATTTCCATCTTCGTACTCCTCTTGCCTCTTACTTACTATACCTCAGATATGCGAATTTAAGAAATTATCAAGAAATATCAAGGTATCAGTCAAAAAGAGAAATTTGAAAAATCCATACCCATGATCTACCAGTATAATAAATATATTGTAGGTTGGTACATCATGAGATGCCGGAACTCGTTTCCCTGAGTTGACTTTTACTATTGACACACGGAAAGATAAGCAGCTTATACTTATGTTTTCTTATTTTGTAGTTAAGGTCAGGTGGGTGTCTGTTTCAAAATAAGTATTCACTTTCATCAACTTTTTTATACTAAGATCATAATTTAAAAACATTCAAGTGTTTTCAATATACTGACTCCGAGACATCCTTTTGTTTTTGACAGTTTGGATGGATATATAAGTAATTATTATGCTTTTCGATTTTCAGTCAAGCCCATGTAAAATCAAAGTTTAAGTGACTTTGAACTTGATTTCATTATCCTTCTGAGTTAGCTCGCCAAGAATTAATGAAAAAATTGGTTCAAGTTCACTACCTCCCCTTACAGAATGATTGAACGATCCCTAATGAACTGGCTAAGCCCTTAGGTACTATAATACGGGGAATTAGGAACCGTGCAGGCTATCCCTAACTTGTTTTTCGATCATAAAACAATTGAGCTTTTACGTTCTTCAATTCAATTGTATATTGAGATAATCACAAATGACTTCGGGTTCATAAAATTGTTTGTTAAGCTAAATGTTCTATATTTGTGTAATTGTGGGTATTAGATAGTTATGAAGCTAATTGGAATTTATAAGTTCTCTGTTTTTAGCATGTGCAAACAAAAAGTTTTGAGTATTTCATCAATACCTTTTTGTTTTTAAAAACGTTTATTCTGAAAGTGGGCAACGTCGCAAATATATGTCAAATATTTCGCTGTTTTGATTAATTTGGCAATATTACTATATGGAAATATGAGATGTGGCTAACTAGAATATTAATAATGAATAAAGCAATAATTAATATAGTAACACCGAATATTTAGTTTTAGATGTAAAAAAAGTATTTGGAAACTTTCCAAATGCATTTTTTACATGTATGGATGTATGTATGTATATTTTAACTTATTTATTTTTAAAAGATTTATTAATTTTTTGAACAAATTATCAATAAATGATTTATATTTTTCGGTTTTGTATAGTGTGCAACCATCTTAACTTTCGGCGGGTTGAAATGAGTGTGAATTATTTCCACAGTGACGTCTCATCAATTTTTAGCTTTTCGATTAAGTGTAGGGCACGATAATGAAGCTTGGATATACACGGCGAATTTATTAGGCAGGCCTTATCACATTTTTATACGTCATTAAATTATTCGGAACTCTGAATAATGATTTGAATTTTTAAATGTTGTGGTACGCTAAAATGTGCGATCTTAAACCTTAAATTAAAACAAGCTTTCATTAAAATGTTCCATGTTATCACATCAATAAGTATAATTAGGTACCTACCTCCGTGATGTGTTCTATTCCCGTAGTTTATTTTGAATTTCAAAACGATAATACAGTGAGTAAGTGATTTTCGAATAAAGGTACTTACCTACCTATTTTTGGAAAGAAAACTTGGCAGATATCAATCAAATATCTTGAATTTTCTGCACCTACGGGTACGTGTCATCTACTCGTAAATCTTTACGTTACAAAGACCTACTAATGTCGTGACTATCATACGCATATCTGAACAGGTAACAATCATTAGTTTAAGCATCTTAGTATAATAACGTTAGGTGGTCTACCGGTCAATGTCAATGTAATTGATTTAAGCCGATTGAAAGCTTACTCTCCGAGTTTAATGTATCAACAATGTAACTAGTCATTAGAATATAACACAATATGAGTCCATATTATTAATAAAGAGCTAGTAAAATTTGTTCTGTAAACTTTTCATAAAAACTCAGAACTAATTTATAACGGTTCCTTGTTAGCCGTTCATCGTTTATGTAAAAAAGAATAGTGCCAAAAAAAACGGTATTTAGGTAACAACACTATCCGTTCGTTAGCCTGAATTTCGTCGAACGGGAATCGAACCCGGGCCCGCGGCCGTCGTGGCCAGCCGTAGACAACGATCTCGCTCCTATTGTGTACTTTGGAACTTGATAACATTCTACTTTACTGTTAAAAAGGAGAATTTTAATGAAACTGTGAAAGAAAAAAGTCGTCTTTCAAGTGTTGGTTATCTCGTTAGCTATTATGTTCTATTTTCGAACATGTTTATTATGAGATTTAAAAGAGTCCAATTATATACAAACTTATTAAAATTGGAATCTGTTAATAAAATGCTGAAAAGAATTACGTAACGTAATTTATGTGTTATTATTTAAAATTGAAAATCTTGCAAGCTTATCTACGTTGGGATACGATTGTTCTGCTAAGTAACAATCCATCAAATAACGACAAATACTGATAGCCAATTGATTCCGCATGCGGACAGAATAGGTACCTATTCATTACACTAATGGCAGGCCATTGTCGATAGATAAGTTTTTTATTTTTTGCAATAATGCTTTGACTGTCCATTAGCAAGTGTCCAAACAAAAGTCAATGCCTTTAGGTGTGTCCGTTAATAAAATATTACACATCGCTAATAAAAGAAAATGTGAAAAAAAGTGTGTAAAAAAATCAACATAATGTTTCTTGACACCTTCACATATTTATACAATTATGCGGACTTTATAGATTTATGATTTCTATTAGGATTGCCATCCTAATAAAAAAAGACAACGTTCATTAAAAAAAAAACTTGTTAAAAAAATAGTTTCGAACTGTACTCTTGAACTTTTCTACAGTCATACAATTTTATTAAATTTTTCATTGACTATATTCATATTAATTAAGAATACGAGTACATAATTAAAGTCAGTAATTGTTAAAATCGAACACAAAGAAGCCCACAGTTATTCACTTTTCAACTTGTACAAATATTTTGGCTATAGATTGATGTGGCTCGTTAGAAAGTTTGGTCTCTAAGTGATTGAAGCTCGAGTCATTATTATTAATTACTGAGTTATTGTTAAGTATAAGTACATACCTACATGGGTTTCTATTCACTGATGTTTTGCAGTTAACAGCTGAACCTCCTATACTAGCTTTTGAGCATGACTTTGTCTGCGTGAAATTTGGAAAACACAGGAAATAGGATATTTCTATACAATTTTAAAAGCTCGTAGCGGAAATGAAATTATCCTGAGGTATAAAGGGTGGTCAAATTTTATCTCATACGGGGTTTATTAATGTCAAAGTCGTTTTTCGTTTGTGTCTATGTGATCGCTTAGATCTTCTATTAAACTACACAATGGATTTTGAGGCTATTTTCACCATCATTTAGAGCATGTACTCCGAAAGGTTTACGAGTATGTGTATAATGCATTAGTATTTAACTTAGAGCACTCCGTACCTGCCTAGGTAAGCTGTCGGTCCCGGCTGTTATTTGTAGATCTTTGACAATTGTTACGGGTCATAAGCCCGAAAGTCTGACAACAATACTGGTGTATTTTACATGGAGCGACTGCATATCTGACCTCCACAACCCAGTTACTGGGTAACACGATACCCGTTAGTAGACTGGTTGTCAGACTTTCGGGCTTCTGACGACCCGTAACAATTGTCAAAGATCTACAAATTCAGCTGCATTCGGTTAGACTGGAAGCCAACCTAATCATGGTTGGGAAAAGGCTAGGCAAATGATGACATTAGTAACTTAGACCACTTCCACAAGGTGAACCGATGACCTTGTGAAGGCTGCAGGAATTCGCTGAACCGGTAGAACCGGTAGACGTGTTGATGCTTAAGGGAGGCCTATTCCGGTGGACGTCTTTCGGCTGAAATGATGATGATGATTTAACTTAGATATAGCACAGATATCTCGATGTTTTGACATGTTCCCATTGCACCCGGGCAAAACAGAGGCGGGTCTCTAGTTTTAGATAAATCAATCCTTCTTTTTTCAGCGTTTGTCTGTTAATCTCAGAACTATTTTATATATATAGGGATCTTCTGCTGTCAGTTGTCTAAATATATAGGTACAGCTGTCTAGGATGTAAGTCATCTCAAGTGTTGAATAAAAAACTACAGTTCTGTCATTGTAATTAATGTTTATTTTAGTTTTAATTGTATTCTCGCTGGCAAACGGGACTGTCAGTGAGGGCTTCGGCTAACGATAGGCAGATGCAAAGAATATGGGTTTATTTTATATGATGCGGCATAAGATCGTCGCATAGACCTTCATTAAAAAGACCTTACTGTTCAGACAACGGTCCATCAACGTCTGGCATTAAATTGACTTATCCTAAGCTTGGCTCATCCTGGATTACAAATGGTTCTTACAATATTTGCTATAAGCCCATCTTAATAAAAGATATTGACAATAGCTCTTAACTTTAAGAAGAAGATGAACCTACATCCGTAGCATAATATAACGTATTAATCATAACGGGGCATTTAATAGTGTTAGGTATTATTCGAAGTTATTCGGAACACACTTAGAACACATGAGAATCATTTGTTTTATTTCGCGAGTATTTAATGAGTTAACAACACGCACTATTTATTAGTTTCTCAATTAAACTTTGGTCATAATATATGGGCATCATAAATGTTTTAAAATTTACAACCAATTATATTTACCAAATGAAGTTATCACAGTAAAGTCACTAGTTATTCGAGCAATAAATCGTAAGGGATAAAACCCTATCTATTATTATTTACCTTCAAAGTTTGCTTGAGCGAGATCTGTAGTAATAATGTCGGGCTATTAAAACTCGCCTTTATTATAAACTTTAGGAGATAATCAAAAGAATATAAATTATATCTCTGATACAGTTCTCTGTCGATGTGTGACAGAACGTGTTGGTCCATTCGAGACTTGATACGGACATGGTTCTATTTTATTCACTATTATTAAGCAGTCTTGTGACCTTATTTATTTGAAAGAATAAAACTGAACACTGACATTATTGCGAAAATATATGAGTGTTTAGGTAATGCATGTGCTTTGGTTAATAAAATACACTAAGTAATTTTCGGCAGTTATGGTGCGACAATAATATGGATCAGTTTTCTCCGGCTTCAGAGATCCGAATATATTTATGTACCTCCACATTATTTTATGGTTATACCTGATATGCAGCTTTTGCGGTCAGATCCAGTTTTTTGAGACAGCATACATGACCCTACTAATAAGATCCGACTACCTAGGGTGAAGAAAACGAATTCAACAGCGGTCGCTCCTTCAGAAATATTTTAATTAAAAACAACTACATACCGATGCATAATTTAGCACCCATAACTGTGTGTTTAACACGTTGGCTGTTATCCGACCTATAAACATAGAAAAAAGCGAACATGTCTATTTATTTATTTAAACATGTAGGTATATTATTTATAACCGATAATTAAACAAACAGGTCTAATATTAAGAAAGAAACACTACCTAAGATAATTACATTGCTTGCTCGGCATTGGTTTGCTCGTTTAAATACTCTTTAATGAAATATTGTGTGTATAGTCAATAAAAGTGTTCGAGTGCTGATATTAATTATTATTGCAAGCTTACTAACTTATAACTTTTGTCATGCTCAGTTGAACTGTGACAAAATTTCGATTACTCAGCATACGCACAACATGATTTTACTCCGCCTTACTACTATCTAATTTGTCAGTACACGAATATTAAGCAGTAACATGTACTTGAAAACTAATTAAAAGTAAAGCGTCGCATATAATATAAAAGTGCGCGGTGAGCAATGCGTTAAGTGTCGCCTGAGGTTCGCAGCAGGCGGTCCCTAGTGCGCACACTGCAGCCCCGCTACCTATGGCACACCACAGCTTCATAGATTACTACGGCTCGTATTACAAGACACTTTCAATATTTACTGGTATTACCTTAAAAGATACACAAACATTATTAGCGACGCCCCGTTCATATTTAATTTAATTGCATATGTGCTTTGCTTTGCCTATTATTTTATGCTGAATAGGGATAAACATAAGGTCAGTTCTACAAGGCAAAAGCTTTTTCGTCTTGGCTTTTAAATTCCTTTATCAATTCATTTTATTTTAGTACGCTGTTTGTTTAAAACGCGTTTAATGTAAATATATTGATTGATTTATGACTTTATGAGTTATAAAGCTGTAAATGGTTTAATTTTCCCCTATCTCCCATAATAAGCAAACTGCCTGAACATTAAAATATGTAATTTCTAGCACTTTATAAACATAGGTACTTAAATACTACCGTAAGAAAAGTAACTAGAAATAGTAAATATAAAATGAAATATTATTAGTTAATATCAAACATAAAGGGGAGATGAGTTGTATCTGCGCGCAGATCACGGCACTAACTTGAAAGCGAGATTATCATAAAGCAGTACAGCGAGCAGTGTCGCGGCAGATGTTTGATAAACGCACTAACAATGCCACATTAGTATGAACTTAGAAACAATGTAAATTATGAAGATACCAAGTAATTCTTAGCCAAATACTTGTTTGTGTTGGCTATCAGCACTGCAAATGCCAACATTCCTCACCACCATTGGCTAAACTAAGAGTTAGCCAAAGAGTAGCATCAAGCATTGACTATAATAGAGATAAGGTTATCTCAACTCAAGAGTCATAAACTTCATCGAGTACACGGCTGAGTCGCCGCTCGATAGGTAAACTCGCAACATACAAATCGGCGTGCAACCAGCAGATCTAGCTAAACTAAACACGAGTAAAAGCAACAATAGTCTCGCCCGACATGGAAAAAGTCGTGACCGACTTGAGCTCGGGTCAGGCAAGATGCTGCGGGCGTAAATAATGCCGACGTCCGATCTTAATTATCGCTCCATCGTTAGAGATGACCGACGGACAGACCGAAATCGGCGAGGTGGTTGCGACATCGCTCCTCTGTCGGGCGAAGTGCCCCGTCATTATCGAACGGTGTATCGCCCACCGATAAATCGCTAGAACCACCTGCGAGACGATCTGACGACCGCTGTTATTGTACGGTTTTGGCAGCAGACATTATAATTCTTTTGTTGCTATTGCTATTATTTTCATCGCGATGACTCGTCAATTTAATACATTCGATGATTGGAGATAATATCGGATGTTTTTCAAAGGATTTGATTTGAAACAAAAGATTATTTTGAAACAAATGGCTATAGCAAATCAACATTATGGCGCAGAAAAATCTGGGATAGCCTCGTCGCTTATTTATTATTTAATAGAGTAGGTAGAGCGCTGTATCATTGGAACTTATTCCAATTGTTTTTTTACAATTACCAAAAAAAAAGGAAAAATCATAATCTTCCGAAAATATAAATGATTATGCTCTCATTTGGTTTCAGTTCGTTAAATCGTTAAGTGCTTTGTGTTCGCCGCTGCGCTTGCGCCGATCTCGATCCGCGAGCGACGTTGAAAAATTCAGAGCTCGTGATTTTTGTTCGTGTACTTCATTTATTTGCACGAAGACGGCGAATATTGTTTACTGCACCACTCAGAGCTTTCCGGCTTTCACTTTGACTGCATTATAGAAAATAACGTTCCATAATTATGTACTCTACATTTTAATGGGATACTTCTAAACTTTATTTCTTGACTTAAGGGTACGCTAGTCGGTCATTCTTCCATACAAATATAGTATCATGAACTCGTCTGTTTGACGGCGTACGTTCAAAACTAAAAATTATATCAATTTGTCTTCCCTGTGTGGAAGCAGAATTGGAAAAATAAATGGTTTGGAAGTTATGAGCGTTGAAACTTTCATATTTCAACACTAATTTTAACTTGTCTTTGGGCATAAATAAATAACTTATGTAGTAAAAAATGGCAAAATAGAAACCGTACAGGGATAAATAATTTATTCAAAAGTTTAAATAATTTATTTTGAGTAAATACATCCAGTAGATTTCTATAATATCTATACGCCCAAAGGGTCTCTTCATGAAATTTTACGCGCTCGCTTTCGTTATAAATCATCGTCTATTTTACAAAACAAACAAATAAATATAACTAGATAAATACTAAATAAATTATTAGAGTAATTAGCATGCATATTAGTCACGCCCACCAACGAGTTCGAGCCGTCGACTAGTGCACCCTTAAACTAACAGTTTAAGCCATGAGTTCATTCAAAGCTCATTTTCAAAAACTACCTGCTAGCTAATGGTATGCTCATCGAATACCGTTCACAGCGCACTTACTTGTTAAATCTTATCTGTAAACCGTTTAAATCAGACGGAATTCGCAGTCGTGTTCCATGCGATATGGAGCTAAAATGCATTACAATATACACCATTTTGTTATTCAAGTTTTTCCGAAAATATTTGAGACACGCGTAGTTATTACGAAATTATACTATCGATCAGGCAATAATACGAGGATAGTGCCCTCGGGTGGCGAATTTAGGAGAAATTGAGGGTGCCTGCGTGCCTTCCCGCGAGCTGTATAATCCTTGCATGCATGCATAATAATAAACGTTATTCACCAAGATCATATAGCACGGGGTAAACGATTAACACAATCAAAATACTCTCCGAACTACAGGCATACGTTGATTCGCCATGATTACTTGTCTCAGCTGAAACACAACGGTACCATTGAAACAGATCAAGAACTTAAGATATTTACCCAACTATCAATACATAATGGTGTTTTAGATTTAAAAACTTTATTACATTGCAAATATTTCTACAGCACACTTTTTTGATGAGTCACTCTAATTAACATTTATTGTCTCGATAATAAATCAAGCCTGATTGTATGTATTAAGTACCTACATATATAAGTACATAAGAACTGCTTATTATTAGATATATAGGCATATCGAGCAATCTGCTACATAGTCGACATTATTTTCGGTAAACATTGGTCGGAAACGGTTTCGATCGATGTGCTCAGGGCGATGCAAATTGCGTCGCCTGTTATCGGTGCACTTTATCCGGGGTACTTTTGTGCATATTTTACATATATTTGTGGGGATGCGGCGATAGCCGGCGTGGGCGGAGCCAGCGGCCGCATACTAATGCACGCGGTAAACGGCGCGCGCGCAGACTCGGACTTAGGTAAATTAAACGTTGACATGATCATACATACTGTACTGAGTTTTAGCTTATCTCAGTACATTTGCATATTACTTGTAACGGTGCTGGATATAGGTCTCTTATATTTAGAACAAAACAAAA
This sequence comes from Xanthia icteritia, assembly GCA_949128155.2. Classification (NCBI taxonomy): domain Eukaryota; kingdom Metazoa; phylum Arthropoda; class Insecta; order Lepidoptera; family Noctuidae; genus Xanthia; species Xanthia icteritia. The sequence goes on from OX421930.2 coordinate 13,317,154, forward strand.
AAAAACACGTGTTAGAAAGATTACGCACGCTGCTAACTCATTTTCATATCTGAATATCGTTCAAAAAGACATAGATCAAACTCGTAATACATAGGCACAAAATAAATAGAAGCAATAAAGATCAGTATCGCTTCTCTTAGCCACTAATCTCTGACACCATAACATAATTGTGCAGAGTCCCGGGGGGATAGCGGCCTCGCTGCGGTCACGAAGTGCTCTAAACATAGAGTCTAGCCCTAAACGATGCCACCATATCCGTCGGCGGACAACATCCACTCATAAGTTCGTGTAGCCTCAGCCTCACGGGCTCACGGCTCGCACAACATACCTACCTACCTGTGTTCGTACATAGGGCTGTACACACTGTATTTCCCAACGGTATTGAAGATTTGTCCAATGTTTTACAGCGCTATGTACGGTTTACAACGTCTTACAATGTTTCGATTCTTGTGCAACAATAGACAATCGAAATACATGTTTATTATTTTGTTATGCGGAAAATTAATTTTGACTACGATGATTTTATGTAATTTTAGACACTCCTTCTTGTTGTAAATACAAATTAAGTTACTTTCAAACGTAGAGTTGAATGGTGTATCAGTCCATTTATTTATTTTATTATTTAAGTACACACAGAAAAATAGATACAGATAAGACATAATCATAATTGTGAGTACAAAGGTACTGCTTATTCTTAAGAAATTTCTTCCAGCAGACATGCGACAAGAGAAATGAGAAAGAAATGTAGACAATAGTGTGTGAGAACAAGAAGAGAAAAATATAAATATGCGAAGTCTTAAACTAAAATATTGAAATAAACCTACACGTGTAACGTAGTAAATTAACATATACTTAAATAAATACATAGAGCTTAAATATATAAACATACATACTATAGGTATATACTCGTAAATACTCACAGTTGAGAGGAAAGGTAATGCTCTTTTACTCGATATTTGAATTGTGAAACAGTTTTTAAATCACGAATGCTAATTTGAATTGATGTGTAATTTCTATACTTAAAATAAATCTATATTATGCATAAGATATAAAATCAGCTAATATTTGTTCGTAAAAGTACTGCACAAAGTAAAATACTTATTGACTTTACAACTGAATAATATTTTTAACACCTTTTACATTCCTTCAGCTTATACTCGTATTCCGAACAGTGGTGGCCCAGTGGTATCGGCCCCGACTTACGAGTTGTGGGTCGTGGGTTCGAAGCCAGGCAGGCGTTTTACTTTGTGTAAATAATTTCATACCCACTGCTCTTAAAAACAGTGAAGGAAAACATCGTGAGGAAACCGGCATGTCCTAGAACCAAAAATTCGAAGATATGTGACATCTACCAACACGCACTGGGCCCGCGTGGTAGATTATAGCCCACTCCCTCTCGACCTCTCTTCGGCCTGTGTCCCAGCAGTGGGAACAATATAGGCTGAATATGTATGTATGTACATATATGTATATTGCGAACAATATAAACGTGTAGGGTGAAATTAATATAATCCATATGTATGTATGTGGCAGATTGTCAATAAAAGTCAGTTGGTCAGTAATGAATAGTAAGTGTGCCGGTCGATGGGCGCCTGACATTTCAGTTGGCGACGATAATAAGAGCCAATAATTTTTTTATCGCAAGATAAGCCCGCAGAGTATGGTAATATTTTCATCGCATATTTATACTTGAAGGTTCAACGTTATGATCTAGTTTCATTAATTTTTATACCTACGATCAGGAATTCAGAATGTCTTGTCCTCATTTTTATGTATCATCGCCATCAATAAAAAAATAAATTCTTTGTAGTTTAAACACTTTTATTGCACACAAGACGAGATTGCATTAAAAATGGAATGAGGTAATATAGGGAGTGACGTAAAATTTGGAAGTAAACGACTTGAATGATTGATGTTCGTAAAATTACACTGATTTAAAAACGACAGACTTGTGTGGTCATCTTTCAGACCTTAAGGGTACACTAGTCGAAGGCTTGAACTCGTTGGTGGACGTGACTAATATCCATGCTAATTAGTCTAATTATTTATTTATTTAGTATTTATTTATCTAGTTTTGATAACGAAAACGAGCGCTTTAAATTTCAGAACAGCCCTTTGGGCGTATAGATATTATGGAAAAACTATTAGTTGTATTTACTCAAATTTACATTATTTAAATTTTTGAATAAATTTTCTATCCCTGTACTGTATTTTGCAACTTTTTTAATACATAAGTTATTTATTTACGCCCAAATACGGGGTAAATTTGTGTTGAAATATGGTAGTTTCGACGCTCATAACTTTCAAACCAGTGTACGTTCAAAATTTTTAGTTTTGAACGTTCACTGTTAAACGACGAGTAATCACCATACTACGTTTGTATGGAAGAATGACCGACTAGCGTACCCTAAAGGTTCCCGTTCGGCTGAATCCGGATTGTAATTACATGATTGTAATTTTGAAAAATGTTAATCTTGGATTAATATTGGAAATGAGATTGTATTAACCATGTGTAAGACGGATTATATTATAATTCATTGGCCCAGTACACATATTAACAACTTAAGTAAATCGTTGAATACTAAAAGCGTCTTTAGTCCATAGTTCACAGGTTCACTTGCAAGTTTCAAACTAAATACGGAAATCGTAGGAAAGTAAACTGGCTGTAGTTTTTCACCGTACTCACGTACAAGGCTTGAATTAGACAAATAGCAGTCATTTATCGTTTTCTACACGTAATTTCCATTTCAATAATAATCTGTGTAAGTTATAGCTCGGATAAATCAAGTTCATAAGTGCCATCGAGCGACCGGCTATGCATCGCACGAAGTACCAAAAACTGCGTGAAACCTATAATAAAAATAATTTCCTTACTATTTGACACGAATACCTTGGAGTATTATTGGGAGAATTGAAATATAAAGAAATAATATTTATTATATTATATGGTTTCTTACAAAGAAATCTAGCAATCATTTTCATGAAAGTACTTAGAATCAACTTATAGGATCGTCTGTCTGTGCTTTCACTAATAGTCCGTAAGTCGGCATCCTGTTGCTACGTAAGCGCTGTTGTTATGGCAAGCTCAACCTGTTCTTACTGCACCTCTCTGATACCGTCTCCCGATATTCCTCGTGAGGCCTGCCCGCCTCCTCATGCGAACGTACCGTATTTTTATCAACAACGGAAACATTCTACTTTTAGCACTTTCATTCAATGGTGGCATTCGTTTTCCTAAATTATGATAATTGCATAGGGTCTTATTTAATCCAGTGATTACAGAACTCGTAGGTGTCACTATATACTCGTAAGAAAGTAAATGATTTTTCAACTAAGTATTATGTAAATTATATTCCTAATAGATTTCACCGATACGATGTTCAAGTTTTGATATTGTCAATTTTTTACGTCCATTAAGTACGGGTCATTATTCAACACGCAGGCTACAAGGAAACATTCAATATTTCTTATTAATCTAGTAGCGAACCGCAATCAATTATCGAAACTTGACTAATCGACGATCCCAATAAACTGACGTACTGTCATTTCTCTTCCCTTAATCGATTACTTCAAACATGAACTCTAGGGGGTCCACTAGCGCTCACAGTGCTCCGAGTGCTCAGACTACGCCGTACGCGTACCCATCGCGTACCTAACCTTTTTGTCCATAATAAATCTTTTTAGTCTTTTTGTTGTGAAGTATGTAGCGCTTGCCTGTTCAACCGTTCGTTGTTTATGCTTGCTACACGCCACTACCGACAGCGGTCAACAGTCATATTTTGCTATCTCATACAATTTAATATACTGTTTGATTTTATAACACTTTACACAGTTTATGTGCGAGTTGCCGCTGTCAAGTTGCCGGACCGCTGAGGGAGCTGCGCCCATCAATAAGACAATTAATAATGTACAAACGTTGTCATTTCCGTGTTATATTGCCTACATTCAAAATTTTATAAAGCGACTGGGAATTTGTACGGTAACAACAAGTCAATGTTTACAATCGATCCCTACGGTTCTCATACATTCTCATTTCGTGAACAATAAATTTTATTAACACGTTTCAATTTATTTCCTCGAGAGCTAAGATCACACAATCAGCGTTAATTACTGTTTTTCTTACGTGCGGTATCGTGGGCGTGCGGATAGGTTCTATGGAGGCTTCTTAAGACGGCACCCTCGTCCAGATACAAAGAAAAGATTGAGTCATCATAACAAATGCGCAGGCTGTCCTCACCGATGCGGCTGCGCATGCGCGGTGCGGCAGGCGGCCGGGGCTTCGAGAGCAGGGAACTCGCTACAATCGGCCTCTTCTTATCTGTGACGGCTCCGATCATTGTGTCCCGAATACTTCGTGCTTCACAGTACGAATGACGAAATACTGTTACGTTTTAGTCTTTTACTTTTCTCTGTCTTTGTTGACTTGTCGAGTTCTTTTCGAATGTTTTTTTGTAAATGTTCAACTGCCACGCTTGTACAGTTTGCTCTGACTTCATAGATCTTATCTTATTCATCGCATCAAGCGAGAATTAAACACCTTGTACCTTCGTCTTAAGATCACTAAGTAAAAAATAGTAACAGTACAACGTAAAAAACAATAATTCGCCCATTGGTATCGTACCTACTATCAATAAAAAGTATGTGTATCAGTCATTCGTGAATTTTGATCAATAAATACGTAATTATACTGTGATGTAATCAATCTTTGCGAAATATTCAAACAAAAACTCATCAAAATACTCCTCCTCCATAGTGAATAATGAAAAAATGGGACCCAGCGAAAAAGTAAAAAAAAGTATAAATTACAAAAAAGGAAAAATAACTGCTTCATTAATCATATTGATGAATGCACTTAGTAACACAAAATCGAATGCGATGCATCCTACTCGGAGCATTATTTTTGATTTTCTTCCAATTCAACCCTTTTAAATTGTCCGAAATATTTTAATAATGCCTCATGTTCTCTCGCGTTACATTTTTGAAAATGAAGCATCACGTTATGATGTTTAGAATCGCGGATTTGATTGAGGTGACTGTGTAATTAACGCATGGCGATCATTATTTCTTGTTGTGTAGTTTTTTGATTGAAAAGGTCATTGCTAATGATAGAGAAATATTTGTGTTTGCATTGTAATTTATACATGGAGTCTGACATAAACGATTCTGTTTCACAATTTTCGCATAGCTGTTGGCTCTCGGACAGGCTACAATTTGATGTTGGAGTGTATCAAATAAAAGGGCACAGGCGTATTTTGTCATCCCGTCGGTCAACCGGCGCGCGTCGACCGGACAGCCGGACGGGCGGCGGTCAGCCCAGTCACACATTTGTCCAGCCACTCGCTCGCTGGCTGCATTTTTAGAATTATTAATTTGGTTCGTGTTCTTATACTGTGTTAAAGTAGCCAATTTTGTGGCAACCTCATAAATAAAACATCACCAGACTTCTCTGGCGACTGTTTTATAGGAGTCCACGGTTGCTTAAATACGTTATTATTAAGCTGCATTGTTTTACTTTAAAAGGTATTGTTTTTATAACACGGCAAATTAAGGACGTCATGATTTCATGGCTTTACATAATTAATTAATTATTTGAAATTCTAGAAAGTCAACGAATTGATACTCTATAATTTTAGATAATGCAAAAACTAGCCTTAAAAGACAAGCAAACTAACAGTACCTTTATTTTTCAGGTGGAAGTCGTAATCCTGGACAAGAACGATAGTCCTCCAGAGTTCAAGAACATCCCACCTGCTTACCTCGCATCCGAGGATATGGCTCCAGGGCAGCGCATAGCAACCATCGCAGCCGAAGATCCTGACACTATCGGCAGCATAACATACAGCATCCAGAATGATGAGACGACGCCATTTTCTCTGGACCCTCAAACTGGACTGCTCACTCTCAAAGATCCCTTGGACAGGGAAACGACTTCTGAGTATCAGGTGATCGTGAGAGCTGACGATGGGGTCCAGTTCACGGATGTCACAGTTGTTGTTCAGGTTTGTTGTTTTTTATATGAGAAACTCGAATTACGTACAGTCGTAGACGTAATAAAGATACTTAGATCTCGTAACATCAGATGTACACTCGTTAAAAGAAGCACTTTTATGGTTTATGTTAAAATGTTAGAGATTATGGTGTTTTACAGATTCTTAAGAATGTTGTAAAACGAATGCAGTTGGTTAGAATATATATAATAATTATCATTATATTTGATGTATTTAGGAGTAAATAATTTTGGCAATTTTCAATGTTGTTAAATCTTACCGTTTAATTGTTTATAAGAAAACAAAATTTGACAGCAGTTCTCAACTAAACTTTTATTATTACCGACGATACTCACAGAAAATATTATAATACTGAAGAACATTTCAGCTTTAGCTATAAACAAAAGATCTCATGTGAGTCATGGGAAATAACTCTAACACGCTATTAAACATTTCATAAACCGTTTTGTTACCGCCAGTACATGAATCCAAACATGTGCATGTCAGTCCGTTGCCGCGTCGGCTCAAATCAGTAGAGTTCTTATCACCCCGTCTACATCCACTTGTCCGGCCGACGTATGACCGCCGATTAAGTAATCACTGATCCTCTTACCTACCTACCTAATGTTTACGATATCTAAGCACTTTTCTGCTATTTATTTACGATTAAATTAAGTTTCAAATATTCAGCTATGTTAATTTTTTTATCATCTGCCTAACAGTATCCTACGTACGTTGAAAGAATTAAGTTCTGAAGGCTATCTATTTTCGTATTCCCATGTGTTAATGTAAATTTCAGGTGACCGACACGAACGACAACCCGCCAGTTTTCAAGGAAAGTGCTTATTCTTTCGACATTCTCGAAAACGCAGCGAGAGGTGCGATGGTTGGCACCGTTGCGGCCATTGACCTCGACTCAGGACCCAATGCTCAGCTCACTTACACCGTCATCTCGGACTGGGCTAATGACGTGTTCTCGCTCAACCCTCAGACAGGGGTGTTCACTCTGACAGCGAGGCTGGATTATGAAGAGGTAAGCTTCAGTTCAGAATATCTAAGAATTTTCTTTGTGCTCAGATTTTTTCTTAAAATAGATTATTTAATGGATCACAGTCGATTAGGCCCAAAGACTCTTTCGTGGGCATTCATTAGCAGAATAACGGTTGCTTTCTTAGAAAACTCCATAGAATCGCCAAAAAAAATTCAAAGATAAGACAGAGATTAAGGTCACGTATAAAGTACGTTACGCATGATTATTGCTCAAGTTTCGACAAACCGAACCTAAAATAAAATGACAGCAAATGTTAATTGGGCTTTAAAACGATTGAGTAGTAAATGTACATGACAATAACCTCACAGCGGGCATGCCGCTGCACCGAGATACGGAGGCAAGAGTTTAAAAACACTCGTAAAGTGGCGCGACATTGTCGTAAAACCGGACGAATAGTACAATTAAAAACACTTAAAATAGATTAAGTGATTACCGTGGAAAACATTTGCGAAGGATCAAAAAACAAAGCTGATTGAACGCGCTCCTAGACCTTGGCATATCGGGTTCGAACTACAAAAACGTATTTTAAACAGTACATTTGCAATTTTCGCGAATAATGATTACTGGAACGCCTTTCGAAATTGAAGCTGTAATAGATAGAATTAAAGATCATATTCTTCTGATCGGCACACGACCTTCCAGTTACATAGACGTAACTGCCCTTCCATGTACTAAAATAGTCTGCTTGATTCCAATCCAATCGTTGATTGCTAGTCGGCAATAAATAACAATTGTATCAGGTAGATGTTATTGCATTTCAAGATTTTTATTTTGAAACATGTGCTTGAGTAAATACGGAATTAATTAAGCTTAATTAATTGTGTCGGTAAATTGTATATTTTCTGTAACGATGACACGCGACCTACACTCTTGAAGGTATAATAAATTTAATCTGCATTCATTTAAGTTTTTACATACAGAACGATGCCTGCTTATAATGAAAAAGTGTCAATAAATTTTCATCAATAACAATAATATTTTTTTAAATAAACGTGTTTAGCCTTCAAGCTATTGAGGTTAATAAAAATTATATTTTTCTAAAATACATAAGAAGGTAATGTGGAATCACAATCTAAACATGAAATCAACAAAACTTTTAATTTGAGACCTGCAACTTAGTCCAATGTTATAACTTTATAACTTTGCTAAGGTTTAGTAAAGCCATGTCCGTGATAAAAATGTTCGATCTTATTTGTAAATTACGTAACGATGTTTACCTACGTAACATAGTTTCCTACTTTTAACTTTATGAATCATTAAAACTTTGTATTTTTATAGTAGGTACCCTCGAAAGATTTCCGCGTATATACTTTTCATAACCAACGGTCAGCCCAAACTCGCAATTAAAATTGTATTGCTAGATATATTGAGATTTATACAGTGTTTTGCGTTTTATGGCCGCGTTATTTTTTATCAAATTACGGCGAATAATAAAGATCGCTATCTTGGTTCGTCTACTTTCAGATTATTTACGACTGCAAACCGCTAGCATGGACTTTAAATTCATAAACGTAATCGTTGTCTGCCGCTAACATTGTTGAAACCTTTGTATGGGTGCAAATGAGTTGCGCCGTAACTCTAGCATAATAAAATATTAATACTTTCATCGGCATATGCCATACAACAATATTGAAAATTGGCGCCGCGTCGATGAGGCTTTAGTAGAGTTGTATGCATTGATACGGAACCATTACTTTGTGGACTATGCTGATGGGATCAATATAACCTCCATCCGCGTTGTAAGTAAAGACAGCAATCAAAGTAGAAGCCAGAACAGGAATATTAGTTTAGTTGTTGTTTACTCAATATAGTCAAAGCCAAAAATAATGGTTTTTCATCCTGTTTTGGCTATAGGTATGTAAGCAAGCATCTATCATAACCATAGGTATGACGGTACAGGAAAAATAGGTCAAACGCTAGATGCAATGTTGTGAAAAATACCTCGTTTTTTGTTTATTAACTTTATTAAAAATATCATCGTTTCGTAGATGAGACAGGTCGTGGATAGCACATAGATCCTTTTCAATAACATATCTTCGGCATGCATCGCTGAAATGAAATGAAATGAAATTGTTTATTCTGTAAATAGGATATTGGAATCACTTTTACACGTCATCTTAAAAAAATAATTAAAAATTAGCTAGATGAGTTCGGCGTTTCCTATCTGACTACTCTGAGAAGAAAGGCCGAAACAAACTCAGAGGTCACAGTCTCTTTTAAAGTCCAGACATAATCTTGGTCAGGCCATATGAGGACCATGTAGATTAGTGTCTGAAATGGTCTTTTGAGAAAAGAACCACACAGATTTGAGTGGACCTGTCCTGTCAGTGCAAGCATTTGTCAGTAATCGTGGAGCTCAACCCAGAACTTAAGGAGCTCAACTCGACGAACAATACCAAAGAAAGGACATTTGGGTAGGCCTCATAAACTACTCAAACTGCCAGACCATCATTAAAACTAAATAAGAAAGAAAAAAATATAATAATAAAAAAATCCACATAGTCCTCACATTCACAAAAATTTAAAAATAAATAAAAAAAATACTTTACAAAGCTCACTGCCACGCCTGCTACATTTTATAACAATTTCATGTACCTTGCAATTTTTTAAGTGGATGAACTATTTATAGTGTTTGGTACCGATTCATATGTACCAGCCCCTTTCAGCTTGCGGCCATACACAGCGGTTGAAAGAATTATCGTAACATAGATCTTGTATGAGGTCACTGACCGCTCGGCCTATACGCGTCACTTTTTTAACTACTTCTAAATAAGATTACTAGTTTAGTTATTGTTATAAGAAGATACATTACTTGTAATCCAAAGTTTACATCTTACATAAAAATTCAATTAAACTTTTGGGTAGATCGTAAAACTGCGCAAGAGTTTTCAGTCTGCTTATTTACTTGAGAGAGTGTCACACTCACTCACTGCACACCTTTAGTGTGCAGCTGATATCCCGAATAGTCAGCTCGATAATAGATAATGTAGATATTGGTAGGTAACATGATTAGGTAATCTATGCAAATGGAACATTCAAGAATGCAGAATTTCCGCTTTCCGATATGACACTTTTTAGAAATACCTAGGCACAGTTGACCAAATACTGGGTAGGTATACATCTACCCGTATCTGCGCGAGTGTGCCTTTATCTTATAGTAAGTACAGATAAGTTATTTACTTAATACAGTTGATACTATCATGTTTTCAATAAAACTTTCGTGAGTTTTTAGTAATAAAGTTTTAACAAATAAATTCCCAATTTTTTTATTTATAATAAGCTATTCCACATTTATCAGTTTATCTGCATGATAATCTTCATACCAGTAGTGTATGGACATGATATACACCGAACATTAAAGTCTTTTCGGAAAAATAAGACAGGACTGAGTAAAATTTATTATGGACCATGAAAAATATACAGGTTGTAGATAATATACGCAATTTAAGAACGAAGGACAATATTGCCTTCGGGCTAGGTAGGTATTTAAAATGGAGCCAGTCCACTTTGACGTGCCCGATAATAATGTTGGCTTACTTTGTACCACAGAATTATTGTACGTATCAATAGCAGTGTATCAATTTGGACATTCTAAAATTATAATTAAGTAATTTACTAACACCTTTTGCCTCTTATTGATCAGTAATTTAAATAAAGACATATTTTTGGCTCTACATGAGTGAAAGGTACACTATCTACCGATACAAACTTCCCTCTTTTTATCTTTTTTTTCCGTGGGTCCTCATGGATACACTTCGTCTTGGCAGATTCACAACTTGAAACGAAACTGATTGCTGCTTGACCATCTACTGCTCCTTATTGTGCAACTCACAATAAGCAGCAGTAGATGGTCAAGCATGGTTAAGGTTCTCATATGATCTGCCCATTACAAGAAATTGTGTGGACTTTGATGAATGGTGTTATTTTCCTCACAAACCATGTTTCATTACTAAAACTGAATACTATTCTTCCAATTCAAGCTTGATACAAAAGTGCAAATTAAACGAAGCTTTTGCTAACCATACAAAGATTCTAAGTAGGTATATTTTGTTCGAATCGAACAGTTCGCCCGAATACACACATACGTACAAAAGAAAATTAATGCTGCTATCAATGCCTTTGTGTGTTAGGTTAAGGATACCGGAAAATATGAAATCGATAAAGCGGTTAAATCCTTTTCATGAAATATTTCGCTTTTACAAGTAATTATCTGTCATTGTTTAGAAGCGTTGTAATCACATACCGCAAAATGGAAATAACGGAAACATCATCAAGTAAAATACCATTTATAAGATGTCGACTTTACCGTTGTAAAATAAACTCAGTATTCCGTTTTTAAAGTTGAAGTTAAACTCTGGAGACGGCAGCTATCGCATTCTTTAACATTTGCATGTTAACTGAACAATCATAAAAAACTCCGTGATTGAACAAAGCGAAGTACGCCTTAAACTTACGAGTATGCTATAAGCACCAAGACTTTTTTATTTTCACAAGCCCAGCATAAAGCCTATTTAACATGTTTTTGCCGCAACGCGTCGCAACCGCCTTATTGTACTCATCAATGCTGTAGTAAAATGACAAACAAGTCGTTAAATTTTCTATGGACATAAATCAGAAGTCGTTTTGTAATTTTTCGGTATTAGGTAGGAGGGGATCTTTATGTGCAATATTTGATGAATGTAGCCACGGGTGTAATTTAAAAAACTTGTTCATCGATCTTAGGAATGCTATTAAAATATAGTAGACTAGACATTATGCTTCTGATCTTCGTCCAGCTCTTGACCGATTTTTATTTGTACCGTTTACTTCGAACGGTATTCTTCGTCTGTGGACAAAGTTTCATACAAATTCGTTTTTCACTAAAGTCTTGAACAAATTCCTATTCTGAAATTACAAACAATACAATAGGTACAGAATACAAATAACTGATCCGTCAGCAGGATCGCGATGTCTGTCACTAGGTAGCCTACTTAGCTCCCGCGGAGACCCCGTAACATTAACAATGTAGCACTCACTTTTTCAGTTATAAGCTAAAAGAAACTCGTTCCATTGTTTTTAAAAATTATCTTCTTGTTACGTCCGTCGTGTGTATATGCTCGCAGACGTGTCTCCGGCGCGGTACATAAGGGCGGTGTTCGCGACCCATCCGCGTGCACTTGGCTCATCAAGTCGGCCGGCCCCACTAATTAGTAAAAACAATTCGCTGGGTACATTCGCTCTCTCGACCGCCCGCCAATTCCGCGTACCCCGCTAGAGAGCTGCTAATTTCATCCCGGTACAGTTTTTTCGCGTCGCGCATCATATTCGGCATTTGCCCGCTCGATCCGCCATCGAAATTAAGGCTCGAACAATGTCTGACAAAGCGGCCGTCCGCAAAACATCCCCGAGCCGGATTCCGCGACCACTACTTGTTTTTTAAATCGCCATTTCGCTCCACGGTCCGCGAATGAGGGAGCTTGTCATAGCTGGGAAGCTTTGGTGTCCTATTATATGGAAAATCTGAATGCCGCCGTCATTCGTAAAATGTTACCGTCGGCGTCGTACTTCATGTAATGCTTTGTTTAGAGTCCAGATTTTCGTGATGGTTACTTACGACGTTATTTCGTACAATCTTGTACATTGTAAGCCTTTACATTTTAACGTTACGAATAAAATCATAATCGTAACGTTAAAATGTAAAGGCTAAGGTTCTCATTAATGGCACACTGAAATTAGATTTTTACCGATAACTTTAGAGTAGGTACTTAATAACTTGGGTGCAAGAATATTTCTAACTATATGTTTATTTAACATTATGTTGTTTCAGACTCAACACTACATATTGGTTGCGCAAGCGCAAGACAATGGCCACCCCTCTCTTTCTGGAACTGTCACGGTCTACGTCAATGTGATTGATCTCAATGACAATGCACCAATTTTCGACCCCATGAGCTTTTCCAACGAAATCCTAGAGGATGTCCGCATTGGTTCTTCAGTGGTCACTATAAGCGCTACTGATTTGGATTCAGGTAAACAAATACATAAATTCTGTACGCAGGCAGAAGTAGGATAATGTGAAAAGTATATTGTGTATGTGCCTAACAATGTTCTAATAATTAATTCATACAATTTATACTTTAATGCAACCAGAACACCAAAACAGGTAACGGAGCAACAAATGTACATAGACCTAAACCACGTGCCAACATTAAATACAATTTTAAAATCTTACAGGTTTAAATGGCAAAGTGTCATACAGCATCAGCTCTGGTGACGAGGGTCAGGACTTCAGTATAGCTGAGAACGGTACGATATACACCGCGAGGCTATTGGATAGAGAAACTCTACCGATCTACAACCTCGTGGTTACAGCTAAAGATATGGCTAAGCCTCCTGAACCTCAGCTTTCTTCGACTGTACAGGTACTATTCTGTTAGGGTATATGATTGTTTTATTGTGTTATAGTGTTCCTTGCATGTAAACGGTACTGTGCCAAATAAAGGTATTTTTTTTTTTTTTTTTTTTTTTTTTTTTTTTTTTTTTTTTTTTTTTTTTTTTTTTTTTTTTTAAAAAACGTTGCCCCACACTAGGAATTTCTCCTGTGTCGTGGGTGCGTTTACAAACATTTAAACTCACATACACAAACAGCCAGACCCGGAACAACTACTTGTAGGTCATACAAATATTTGTTCCGTGCGGGAATCGAACCCGCGACACGCAGCGCAGCAGTCAATCGCTTAACCACTGTGCCAATCGTGCCGCAATAATACAACTATTTGCCACTTTATTTCATAAACTAAATGCTTGTACTCAAACTTGTTCGTTTAAATGCTCTTGCATGGAAGTGTTCTTGTGAAATGTTTACCAGAAAACGTCCCATCGATCAAGTGGACACGAGCAATTTATAAAAGCGCTGCCTCGCACATTCTTATTACCATATTTTTTAAGATATGTTCTAACGTTTACTTTCGAACAGCTTACATCATGTTTACATGGGAGTGGGAAGCCATATTTACCTTAACAGGGTAGTGTCACTTTTAGAAAGCTCTTACTAGATATGTCTACCTTTATAAAATTGTAATACTAGGGACTATTATGGTTTCAGTTTATTTCTTACAAACGATTTATTAAGCAAATTAGTTCTTTGTTCCTAATTTATTTTATAGTATCGTTTATTTAATGTCGCCACCCGTTTATTACGTAGTCATAAACATAGATATGAAACTATTAGTAATTTAGTTATATCATAGTTATACAAATCCTTAAAAATCACGTTCATTACGAGCCATTGTTAAGTGCGTCTATTGTTGGGTTTCACAATATGCCTCTGATGAGGGCACACGGAAGCATTGGACGCGTTTTGCTTTATTATTTTACTTGTATTAACTTTCTAAGAAATGTAAGATGCTATTTTCGAAAAATATCATAAAATTAAACTGACGCTACATCCGGCCACATTTATACTCCATTGATCCGAAAATGCTTTAGTTTCATTTATCTGATTTTATTATATTTGTATGTTTCGTTTTCAAACACTTTTATGACACTGTTTTATTGTTACAGGTTACGATACAACTAAAGGATGTCAATGACATGGCACCTGAGTTTGTTACACCCAATATAACAACAGTGTCGGAAAATATTCCACTGAATACAGTCGTAATGACAATAAAAGCTGTCGACAAAGATGAGGGAAGAAATGGGTATGTCGAATATTTTATGACTCCAGATCCAGAAATTAATGGCTACTTTTCTTTGGGAAACGTAGATGGTATATTACGAGCAACTGGAAAACTTGACAGAGAACTAAAGGCAACTTATACGATTACTGTCACTGCGAAGGACAGAGGTGATCCACCCAATATGACCAAGTCCAAAATAAAAATAAATATTTTGGATGAAAATGATAACAGCCCAGTATTTGATCCTAAACAATATAGTGCTTCAGTCCCAGAAAATGCAAGCATTGGAGCTAGCGTCTTACAAGTACGTATGATACTGATATAGCTTACAAATTGACTATAATTTGCTATTCAGATAAGAAATAGTAAGTACTTTTATAATGAAACAAACCCTATTTATTTTACAGGTTTCCGCTACTGATATAGATGAAGGAGCAAATGGAAGAGTAAGATATGCAATTGCTTCAGGCGATGAAAATAGAGATTTCAGTATAAGTGAAGACACTGGTATCGTAAGAGTTGCAAAAAATCTTAACTTTGAAAGAAAATCCCGTTACCTGCTAACAATAAGAGCCGAAGATTGTGCTAAAGACGATGTCAGATTCGATACGGCTGAATTATCTATTTCAATTCAAGACATAAACGATAACCCACCCACGTTCCTTGATTCACCGTACTTAGCATACGTAATGGAAAATGTAATTCCTCCCAACGACGGGTACATAATAACAATTCATGCTTATGACGCTGATTCACCTCCATTTAATAATCAAGTCCGCTATTTCATAAAGGAAGGCGATGCGGATCTTTTCAAAATAAATGCTTCGTCTGGGCAAATTTCCTTGTTAAGAACATTAGATCGTGAAGCACAGGATGAATATACTCTAGCACTTGTGGCAATGGATACCGGTAAGTTACGCAGCTATAAAATTGACTAAGTTAAAAATTCGCAGTGCTTTGGATTCATTTATCTGTATAAGTTAATCTTTGGATTAACTTATAGAGATAAAATCATTGCATGAAAACGTAGTTTTCATTCTAATTACTCGGCTTCGAGTATTAGTATGAAATTATTATTGTATTAGTAGTACTCTCTTGCCCTTATCACAAGTAATTATTTGGTTGTTGATTGAGTTTCTTTCATTTACAGGGTCACCTCCACTTACTGGATCGGGAACAGTGAAAATTGTGGTACAAGATGTAAATGATAACAGTCCGGACTTTGAAAGGCAAAGTTATAGAACAAACGTTAAAGAAAATTTACCTTCTGGAACTGTGATTCTTAGTCCAAAAGCAACAGACAAGGATGTTGGTAACAATGCGAAGATAAGATACAGTCTTCTTGGTGACAAATCGGAAAGATTTCAGATAGATTCTGCTACAGGCGTTATTTCAACCAATGCAACATTAGATAGAGAAGATTGGGATGTTTACTATCTCATCATAATGGCGCAAGACTCATCAACCACTGACCCAAGAACCGCTACTGCCAATCTTACAATAATAGTTGAAGATGAAAATGATAATATACCAACATTTGCTCATCCGGTCTATGAAGCTCACATATCTGATCGGACTGTTAAAGGAGATTTTGTTTTTGGAGTAAAAGCCAACGATAATGATATTGGACTTAACAAAAAGATAGTTTATGACCTAAAAGGCGAACATGCAAACTTATTTGTTATAAATAAAGAAACCGGAGTTATAAAAGCGAACGAAAATCTAATGAATTATAAGGATAAAAATGTATCCACTTTCAATCTACTTATAATAGCCACAGATAGTGGTGAAATCCCAAAACAGAGCACAGCAGAGTTGATTCTAATTCCAAAGTCGGTAAAGAATTTTCCGAAGTTTACAGTTACAAATAAATTGACTTTTACTTTTTCGGAAGATACACCAGAAGGGGTTTTGGTGACAAGATTGTCAGCCACATCCCCGAAAAAGGGCCCAACTGGCTTACTACAATACGGCATTGCAGGAGGGAACGTTGGTGATGCTTTGAGAGTAGAACCTATGAGCGGTGAAGTATTCATTACTGGAAAAGGGCTTGATTATGAGACGATGCCTCTATACGAAGTGTGGTTTGAAGTGAGGGATTCTGACAACCCTCCACTAAAATCATTTATTGAAATTGAGATCAAAGTAACGGACGCAAATGATAATCCTCCTGTGATTGAAAGCACTTTATACAATGCGACTGTCTTAGAAGAAGAATATCCGCCCCAGTTGGTAATTAAAATTGATGCACATGATGATGATTCAAATGAAAATGGCAGAATATCCTTTAAATTGGTTAACGACTATGACGAAACATTTAGAATCGATACAGAAATTGGAGAAATTTATACAAACATTGCTTTGGATAGAGAATCTATTCCATTCTATGAATTAATTGTAGAAGCGGTGGACCATGGAGTACCTCAACTCATAGGAACTTCAACAGTTATTGTGACAGTTTTAGATAAAAATGATAACCCACCAAGGTTTACTCGGCTTTTCAGTGTAAATGTTACAGAAAATGCTGAAATCGGGTCATTTGTGATACGAGTTACAAGTTCTGATCTAGACTCCGGCCCAAACGCGAATGCTACGTACAATTTCGTTGAAAATCCAGGTCAAAAATTTATAATAGATCCAATAAGTGGAAACGTTACAGTTGCCCGACCGCTTGATAGAGAATTACAAGATGAGTACATTCTCAAAGTAGCAGCAACTGATGGAGCTTGGCGTTCTGAGACGCCATTGACCATCACAATACAAGATCAAAATGATAATGCACCAGAGTTCGAATATTCATACTACAGCTTCAATTTCCCAGAATTACAACAGAAAAATAGTTTCGTTGGTCAGGTTATTGCTAGTGATAGGGACAAACAAGGTCCCAACTCAATCATATCGTATTCATTACAACAACCATCTGATTTGTTTTCAATAGATCCTGCAACAGGAGAGATAATTAGTAAATTCAAGATGAATTACAAAAGAACATCAATCAATTCATCACCTGAAAATACGTATTCTGTTATTGTTGTTGCTACGGATAATGGAAAACCCCCTATGTCTTCTGAATGTTTAGTTACAATCAATGTGGTCGACGCTAACAATAACGCACCGAAATTCAAAGATCATGAAAAGTTTGTACCTGTACCAAAAGACGCCACTTCAGGAGAGAGAATTATAAAACTAACAGCCGAAGACAATCTAGATTACGGAATAAATGCAGAAGTGGAATATTTTGTATCAGGTGGAAATGGCACTGCATATCTAACTATAGACAAAAAGGGCGGCTGGATAATTGTGAGTAAACAGTTTTACTACTTAGGCCAATACTATGAACTCAAAATAAAAGCAGTTGATCGCGGAGTTCCTCCACAGTCTGATGAGACGACAGTAATATTTGTTGTGACTGGTGAAAATATTTATAGCCCCAAATTCACAGCTTTGAGTTACCAAGTAATTGTACCCGAAAACGAACCAGTAGGTGCACCAATTTTAACAGTAAAAGCAAGCGATGAAGATGACGGGCCTAATGGAATCGTGCGATACTCTATTTCATCTGGGAACGCCGGAGAAGAGTTCCAAATTCATTCGATATCAGGAGCTATAAGTATTTTGCGTCCACTTGATTTCGATACAATCCAAGAATATAGACTGAATATCACTGCAAAAGATCTTGGCTTCAAATCGAAAGAAGCCATTGCCACGCTGACGATAATTTTGACCGACATCAATGACAACGCCCCACAATTCAACCAAACAAAATATATTGCATATTTAGCCGAAAACTCTCCAGTAAATAGTTTTATATACAAAGTTACAGCAGTTGATATAGATTCACCGAAGAACGCCATAATTAAATACTTCATAAATAATGATATGGCTTCATTATTCCACATAGACGTCAACACTGGAGAAATATTCTCTAAAGAAGTATTCGATTATGAAGAAAAGAGACTTTATACTTTGGAAATCAGAGCTGAAAATCCCGATTCAATCATGCGTAATACGACTGAAGTTATTGTTTACATAACGGGTGTGAATGAATATTATCCTAAATTCAATCAGCCCGTATTTCATTTCGATGTATCTGAATCTGCCGAAGTTGGAGCAAATGTTGGTGTTATTCAAGCTACTGATCAAGATAACGGAGATGATGGGATAATATACTATTTATTTGTGGGTTCAAGTAACGATAAGGGCTTTAGTATCAATTCACAAACTGGTGTGATTCGAGTGGCTCGCTATTTAGACAGAGAAACACAGAACAGAGTGGTGTTAACAGTCCTAGCGAAAAATTCTGGTGGTATACGTGGGAATGATACCGATGAAGCACAAGTTATTATTTCTATTCAAGATGGAAATGATCCACCTGAATTCTTGCGCCATTATTACGAGGCTACTGTGTCGGAAGGAGCTAGTATTGGACAAGAAGTAATTCAAGTAAAAGCAGTGGATAAAGACGTACGGCCACAGAATAATCAGTTTAGTTTCTCCATACTGGGTGGAAATATAAACCAGGACTTCAAAATAGATCCGCAAACCGGGGAAATTGAAGTTGTTCGCCACCTAGACAGAGAAACCTTGCCAATGTATTCATTAATTGTTGGTGCTATTGATACAGGTGTTCCACCGCAAACTGGTACAGCCACAGTTAAAATAACTTTATCGGACATCAATGACAATGGACCTATATTTGATGCTGCTGGTTTTGAAGGTTCTGTTTACGAAAACGAACCTCCCAACACCAGCATTTCTACGCTTTCTGCTAAAGACCCAGATTTACCACCGAATGGAGCACCATTCTCGTATGCTATTGTAGGAGGAAAGCATCAAAGCTACGTAAAGGTTCACAAGCATACAGGCGTGCTTTTGACAACAAAGAAAATAGACAGAGAAGTAACATCCACTCTTGAGGTAATCATACAAATTGAAGACAGTGGAAATCCAGTTATGAAATCCAATTACACCATATTTATAAAAGTTTTGGACAGAAACGACAATCCACCAACACCAAGATCAGCTCACGTTATTGTTTATGCTTTCAACAATAAAGTTCCAAGAGGCAAAATCGCCGATGTGAAACCAAACGATCCCGATATCGTAGGAGATTATAGATGTAAGATTATCAAAGAGTCAACATCTGAAAATACAATGTCACTTCTCAATATTCGATCTGGATGTAACTTGCACACTAACGCTGTTAAACCTGGACAAGGATACTCGTTTTCGGTTTCAGGAAATGACGGCGTTCATAGAGACGTTGTATCTTCAATAAGTGTAGAATATTTTTCTTTTGACAATAATACCGTTGAGCAATCTATCACTTTGAGAATTTTGAACATGACTGCATCAGACTTTTTAACTCATTACTACCGGAGCTTACTAGAAATACTAAAAGAAAGTCTGAAAAGCAGTGAAAGTATTTACTTGTACAGCATCAATGAAGTCGAAGGTAATTTAGATTTGACAATAGCAATAAAAAGTAATCATTCTATTTGGAAAAGAGAAATGACTGAAAAATATCTGAAAGCTAAGGAGTTCCAAATGACAAAGTTATTGAAGAGCCAAATAATAGTAGCCTATTTTCCGTGTGCTTTTCAACAATGCAAAAATGATGGCCATTGTACAGATTCAATTCGAGTATTGGATGATACAAAAATAATAGAAAGCCCCTCCCTCATCTTGTCTTCTGCATTGGTCAGGCATGAATATACTTGCCACTGCACAGATGGATTTATCGGAGGCAATTGTGAAAAGCGCCAAGATCCCTGCTCACCAAATCCTTGTCGCTTTGGAGGTATATGTCGTAAACAGGTTCATGATTTTACATGCACATGCCCAGCTCGCAGAGATGGTAAAACTTGTGAGATGGAAAGAGATGACGTATGCAGTAGTAATCCGTGCAAGAATGGAGGTTCTTGTAAAGAAAGCGCTGATAGAAATTCATTCTTCTGCTTGTGCCGCCCTGGATATCGTGGTAATCACTGTGAAGCGTTAGTAGACTCATGCCGACCTAATCCGTGCATGCACGGAGGGATATGCATAAGTCTTAAACCAGGTTACAAATGCAGCTGCACAAATGGTCGCTACGGAACACACTGTGAAAGTACTACTTTTGGATTTGGCGAACTGTCTTACATGCAATTCCCATCTCTCGATGCGTCTACCAACGATATAACAATAATATTCGCCACAACAAAGCCGGACGCTTTGTTGCTGTATAACTATGGTGGCCAGACAGGCGGAAGATCAGATTTTATAGCAATTGAGTTATTGGGAGGAAAGCCAGTGTTTTCTTTTGGTGGTGCTAGAACATCCATTACATCAGTTGCCATAATGAATTCGAAGAAGAACCTAGCTGATGGAAACTGGTACAAACTAACAGCTACCAGAAATGGACGAGTGATTTCATTGAGCGTGGCGACATGTACTGATCATGGAGACGTTTGCACAGAATGTGATCCTGGCGATGATTCATGTTACGACGACGACACTGGACAGGCAGGGTATGTACTAATTATAATTATTATTATACTACATAAACACTTTTTCACGTAGGTCGCAATTTTTACCGCGATTGCAAGGTCAAGGTCACTATTCGTTTTTGCAGTAAAACATTTCCATAAGATTCGAAACGCTGTGTGCAATACCTAAGGCCTAAAGCTAGTCGAGGTGACAATCTTCGCAGACTGGATAAAGTGGCCGAAGATGAAGTTCATTGGTATCCATATTAGAGAGAAAATATCAAACATTGGATTGCTATTGATGATAAAACAGACCTGTGTTGCCTTAGGTCTGTTTTAGAATTATCTTTTTGTCGCATCAACCACGTAACATAAATCATAGATGGTCAAGTATATGATTCAATGGACATATTATATATAAAGCTTATTTTTCTTCTTTCCAGAACCTTGAATTTTAACAACGAACCACTACTCATCGGTGGACTTCACAAAGCGGACCCAGTCCTAGAACGTCCCGGACAAATTCATTCTGATGACTTCGTTGGATGTATGCACAGTATTACCATCAACGGACGAATGCTAAACCTTACTAACCCTATAAAAGCACGAAGCGTGGAACCAAAGTGTGAACGCTCAGAAGCAGGCGCCTGTTTCAAAAAAGATGTTTGTGGCTCAGGAAAATGTTTGGACAGATGGAAAGCAAATTTGTGCAAGTGCAAAGGTGACTTAATTTCTCCTGACTGTGCTCTTTCGCTGCAATCAATTTCGGTTGCCGAAAACGGATTTATTACTTACACAATATCTGAAAAGCATAGAAGAATGCAACTGTTGGAAACATTTTACGGAGGCAATACTGGTTGGTTGAAGAAGAACAGCAAATCTTCTAGCAAAGTTATTCCGAAAGTCAACAGTCCAGCGAAAAGTTTATCGTTCTTCTTTAGGACTCACAGAAAAGACGGTGTCTTATTTTATTCAGCAACTGACAAATATTACACTGTGATTGAACTACTAGAAGGAAAAGTTTGCTACACCTCAAAACAGAACACCCTTGTTAATATGAGCCAATCAGAACAGAGTGATGTTTCCGATGGTAACTGGCACAACATTACTTTAGTGTCAGTCGGTAGAAGTATACGCCTGCTTGTAGATAGCAAAAATGTTGGCGAAGAACTGGATTCTGCTGGTGTTCACGACTTTTTTGATCCTTATTTAACTGTCATATCAATTGGAGGAGTTAAATCTGAATGGATAACAACATCGAGCCAAAACAAGTTTGAAGGATGCTTGGCAAATTTTTCGATCAATAACGAACTTCAACCATTTAGTGGAAACGGCAGCATATTCAAAGAAACAATTCATAGAGGCAAAATATTAAACGGCTGTCATAGTGCCTTTGGTGTTGGTGCAGCGCAAAATCATCCATTGCGTATTGGCATAACACTAGTAATAGTGTTCTTCGTTATTTTATTAGTCGCAATTTCAGTCTCAATAATCTTTTATAGACTTCGTAAGCAGAAAAAAGAAAAAGGTAACGGATCTGCTAGTAAAGGCAATATTGTACACTCTAAGCAAAATGGAGGCCCTGCTATGTTAAACGCACCAAATCTAATAGCAGGTACAAATGACAGCATAATGAATAGAAATCTTCACAATAATGATACAAGCCTCAATAGTTACATGTCAGAAAATGCCGATATAACACGTAATGTTGGCCATATTGTTGGCCCCGAACTGTTATCAAAGAAGTACAAAGATAGAGAAATAATGAACATTGATCCACCGAGACCACATCGACCAGATATAATAGAGCGTGAAGTTGTTGGAAAAAGTCCAGCCCTTCGAGAAGACCACCATCCACCGCCGCCACCATCTACAAATACATCGCACCACACTCATGATCACCCTAGTGGTATGGATTTAAATTCAGAAGTGCCTGAACATTATGATCTTGAAAACGCCAGTTCAATCGCACCATCTGATATAGATATTGTTTATCATTATAAAGGTTTCCGAGAAGCAGCAGGTGTTCGCAAGTATAAAGCGACCCCACCACCCATCGCTGGCTACCACCATAAACATCAAACCCCTCAACATCGTCACTCACCACATCATCCGAGTGGGTACCCCTCTCGAGTACCGCAAGCAGCGCAACCTCCGCCACAACCGAGACAACATCAAACAACCCCATTAGCACGATTATCTCCGAGTAGCGAACTCAGTCAGCAACCTAGAATATTAACTCTTCATGATATATCTGGTAAACCGTTGCAGAGTGCTTTGTTAGCCACTACGTCTAGTTCGGGTGGCGTTGGTAAGGATGCTTTGCATAGTAACAGTGAACGTAGCTTGAACAGCCCCGTTATGTCACAACTGAGTGGACAAAGTTCGTCAGCAGGGAGGAAAACACCCAGTGCTCCGCCACAAGTTCCACAAGTGGTGTCTGTTGGTTCAGGCGCAGTGGGACTAACGGCAGAAGAAATAGAAAGAATGAATGCAAGACAACGGACATCCAGTTTAGTGTCCACATTAGATGCAGTGTCAAGTTCAAGCGAAGCACCTCGAGGAGGAGGAGTCGGTCACCACATGTCGCATAGACATCACTCACCTCCAGATGATAACAGAAGTTCTACCGGGTCAGACGATGAAAGTGGAAATGATAGCTTTACTTGTTCCGAAATAGAATATGACAACAATAGTATAAACGCAGATAAGTTAGAGGATGTTAGAAGACAGAATGTTAGCAGCGGAAGTAATCCTAAAAAATCTATTTTGCCACCACCTTACGAAAGCTTTGATTCCTCGTTCCGTGGCTCGCTGAGCACTCTAGTCGCATCTGATGATGATTTAGCCCCTCATGTAAGTGCAGCCCTGTACCGGCAAGCGAATGGTTCCCCCGCATCAGCTACTCTAGGCTGGGGACCGGCTGCACTCGACCTGTTCAACTGGGGACCGAATTTTGAAAGCATGATCGATGTATTCAAGGATATAGCTGAATTACCTGATTCTGTTAATGGGAGAATGTCTTCCTCGCTAAGATTGCAGAATGGCACCCCGAAACCATCAGAAGAATACGTTTGATGTGTTAGGATAGACTTAGACTGTAAATATAACTAAATAATGTATTCATTTTAAGATCGTGTAAAAGTTATTGTTGTGATCTTGTATCAAGGTCTCTATATTTTCTTGCCATATATTGTTTATATGATTTCATAATTAGACGAGTAGGCATGTCTTGGATATACCTAATGCAAATAAAAAATCTGCGTAACTATTTTGACGTCCTTGTAACTTTCGGCGTCAATAGAAATACGATCAATTTCTGTGTCATGTAATTAATAGTGAACGTTTGACACTAGATGTATCCAAGGCACATGTGTAGTTATTACGATAGACGGTGTTGTTTATCGACGCTTGAAGCTGGTAATAAAACAATACAACAAATTTAAATCTTAAACCAATGAATGTATAGTAAAAACACCCTGTTCATACATTTTGTTCCTCCTTCCTCATTGGTTTATTACAGCTTCAACATGTCATTGAACAACACAAAACCTCATTGTAGATAAAGTTTGTAAATATAATTATATCCGAATACAAATTGTGTGTAAATATGTGACAGTGAATTATTTTAGGTTCAAATTGTAACACAAAGTTGTTGGAGCTCTGACTGAATGGGTATAATAATGTGTAACAGTCTCTTGTAAATAATATAAATACGCTTATTTAATGGAATCAAATAAAAACATGTGATAATGTTTGTATCTACACATATTCATATTTATATGATTGTAGTCAGTTTTTCATTCAGACGGAAATGTAAACAGTCAGAGCTTTCTTTCCCGTTATTATCGCCATATTATTTAGTAAAGTGCCAAATGACTTTAAATAATTTTAAATAACTGACTGATTTCATAAATAAAACATAATTACAATTACATATATTTTATTTATTCAAACCCAAAAACAACCTACAGTTTCTGAACACTACATAATATGTACACAGTATGGTAGATACAATGGTATGGTGGCAATTAGCCACTTATTACTATATTTTCCGGAGAATTTAACTGTTCTTGATTGACTTATTGACAGAGAGGCTTTTTATAAATCACTTTGGTAGCACAGTGTACAGGATTGGATGGTCATATTTAAAACAGAGAGCTGTGATTGATAGTCTCTTGCTGGCGAAATATCTATAGACCAATGAATGGCATGGCATCTGAATTTCCTCAAAGATCCGAATGTGATAACAACGAACATACCTACTATACTCGGAATTTTAATTCGATTCCAGATTTGACAATTTCAGTGTTGCAACGTTATGACAAGTACTAAATAGTGACGTTGCGAAATTATTCGATATGGAAATGGAATATTTCTGGATCGATTCTTCTCGTTTATAATTTTACTCTCGTAAATTAAGTATATCAGGAAATTAAATATTTCTGAACCGATAATTTAGTTTTGACGATTAATTAACGATCTGACACTTTTCTTTTATAATTGTGTGTGAAATAAATAAAAAAATTTGATCATGAAGGAACATGACAAATAAAACAGATAGATGTATTATGGTAATAATTTATTTTATAAATTGTCGCCGTCATCGCTATCGCTATCGCTGTCACTTTCTGTAACATTTATTATAAATGTGTCTGTGATATTGTCAATTAACATATCTAGCCTACTCATTTTTTCCTCTTCTTTGACAACATGGGATACGCATTTAGACCATTCGGTAGCCGTAATTTTTTGAATGCCTTCCTGAAATAAATTTCTCACGTCTGTCAATTTGAAGGTTTTATTATTTTGAGCTACATGCCCCTTTGCCTGCGCCCATATCAATTCGATAGGGTTTAGCTCGCAATGGTAAGGGGGCAGTCTTAAAACCGTGATCCCATGTTGTGCTGCCATTTCGTCTACAGCGTACTTATTAAAAGACTCGTTATGTAGAATCAGTTCTAAAAGCGTAGCTTTAACCATATCTGGTTCGTAATGAATATTTTTATTTAAAAGCCAATCTTGAATGGCAGCTTTTTTCCAGCTCATTTTTGGTGCCGTTTCCAATTTTCGGGAGTGGTAAGGTGCATCCATCACCACAATTGAGTTTGGTCTTAATTTTGGTAAGACTCCAGCGAACCACTCCTCAAAACAAACTGCATTCATCTCATCATGGTAATCTTCACAATTTTTCTTTGCTTCAAAAATCATGAGCCCCTCTTCCAGGAAGCCTTCTTCACTACCTATATGGCTAATTATGAGACGTTTGCCTTTTCCAGATGGATTTTTTAATCCAGTGGTCAGTCCCTCCAAAAACGCTTGTCGAGATGATGTGACTTTCTTGTCCACCCAAGTTTTTTTTACAGTATGACCTTAAAATAAATATAGTACATGAACATTCAATATTACTATTAAATTTAATGTAAAATGTAATTAATTTTGTGTATAAATGTTAGCCTTACCTGCGTTAACCCAAGTTTCATCTTGATAATATATATGTCTCCCTTCTCGTCGAAACTGACATATAGATCGCAAGTAACGCTGGCGCCATGTTATTATATCATTTCGATCAATAAGTGTGCTCTTGCGTGACCGTGCAACAAATTTAAAATTAAGATGCTTCAAAATTTTTCTGAGGGTGTGTCTTTGGATATCTTGGGCATTTCTGAATCATCGTTCATCACTTGTAAAATCTAAAATAGTAAATTTTATAATAGCTTGGAATCATTACTTATATATAAAAGATATAGGTATAAAATAATACTGTCTGACTGATTGACTAACCTTTGCAATGGTTGGAGGTTCATTTCGGTAAAAGAACTGATGAACAATTCTTCGTATTGCAGAGAATGTAAATTCATCAATTTTATCTTTGAAACTTCGCTTTGGTCCACTTTTTTTAGGAGGAGTTGGCGGCGCACCTTTATTTACTTCCTTCATAACGTTACAAACAGAGCGTGAGGTTATTCCCAATATGTCAGCAACTTTGCTCATACATTCATTTTCTTCCACAACTTCAAAGGCCTCCAATTGCGCAGAAATTTCATTTTTCACGTATTTGTAGGCGTTGCGGATCATTACTTTTTCAGTAACAGTGAAAGCTTTTCGTGGACGTTTTTTTCTTGGGGACAAGAAAACATCCACGTCTTTTTGTGATGTACTTGGCTGAGGATCCATTTTGATGGAAAACCAAAACAAATAGATTCACTCAAAGTTCACAAAAAACTATAAACGTAACAACAAACACAACGTACAACCCAACAAAATAACAAAATATCGATTCGCAATGAAATAAGATATTCGTGCAGTCAGACTGGGAGAATGAAGCCGAATGACACGATAAACAAAATGGCGATAGCTGCACGAGCGCGCACGGGTTGCCAATACTGAAAACTATCTAGGCTCTTTTATTATAAGTTTTGTTTTTAATATAAAAACAAAAATATTAACTTTTTATAAAATAGAGCAGCGATTACTAATTAATAAATAATTATTATGAATAATTATGTATTTATTTAAATAAAAATCAATAATTTAGTCTTTAATTGGCACACTGATGGCACACACACTGATTGTTTATCGATTTTTGTGTTCATCACTACACTATTATATTATGTGGTATCATTATTTCACAAAATGACAGTAGCTAATGTCAAATCTGGAATCGAATTAAAATTCTGACTTTAGGTACCTGTATTTCAAAATCAGTCAGAATCTTAAATCTTAGCTATTTATGTTACCCAGCCAGCCAACCTTAGCTCAGGTTGAGATTTGAGGACCTTTATAATATGTCGTGGTCAGATCTTAGAAATGGCCATATCGCGATCTGCCTGGCCATTTCAGGATTTGACAATCTCACATTCACATCGTTCAACGGTCTGCGTTCGACGATTCGCCTAGCGATCTTGGGCATATTGATAATAAAATTATAATCGTAAAAAATATAACCCCTGCCGCGCAGTCAGGTAATAATACCTATTCAACCTATTCCTTCTCGAATAATTCCTATTTTAGGGTCCTATAAAGACTAAAAAGCCAAGTAACTGCGACCAACTTGGATGTAGCGCTTGCCGGCTACTGCCACGGCACCGCTCAATTTACTCGCTCGGCTCGCACGTGGTTGTTCACAGTTGTAACCTAACCTAACCCATTTCATCGAAGTGCCACTAGCAGCGTGAAATTGCTCCCGTCGATCCACCTGACTTTCGATTAGGCGCATCGTAATATAACCGGCCAAATCATGAAATGGCGGCGAATCGTGAAATGGCCAGACAAATCACGATATGGCCATTTCTACGATGGGACCACGACATATACTACGCATCTTATGATTAGAGATGGATGTCAAAAAGCAAGTTGATATATGAAACGTAAGTACTGCAGGTCATATGTACTCGTAGGTACTGTTAAATTCATTATTCATGAACAGCAAACAATTTACATTTACCTATAAAGAACGCTGGTGGTATTGCTCCGGTGCCTTCAAACAAAAAGATAAAGATATATATAAAAAAAGGCTGTTTATGATTACATACTGGAAAAGTAAACAATATGTAAACAAAATACAAGAATGCCCTTAATTCACTATCAACGCACTTTTCAACAGTAATTAGGTACTTATAAAGAAAACACAGGAAAACATACCAAACGTAGATAAGATGATAATGCATGCTTGTTCATTACGACAATTTCAATGTCATTTACATAATAATTTGGAACAATAGTACGGAGGAGTTGACTTAATGAGTTTTTTTTTGTTCTGAATCTGATCGTCCTTATCATCTTTGGCAGACTTGCTCCGCCTACTGTTGATTATGGGCTCCTCCCTTTCGTACCAAACTTCCCTAGTCTGTGCGAGTCTTTTCCAGGCCTTCCACGCGATCTTCTGAAGGTCGTCTACCCACTGGCTATTAGTCTGCCAACGCACCTTCTGCCGTTTCTCGGCAACCATTCCATTAGGGCTCTTCTCCACCTGCCACCACGACGTCTAGTCAATTATCCTGCCCACCTCCATTTCAGAGCGAGTACCCGTAGTCCTACGTCTTGAACCTAAGTCCTATATCGGATCTCTGAGAATCTGATTCTAACTGAAATTATAGCAAAGAACACACATGAACTAAGTTTGTTATTGGTGATATCAAATCAAGCGTCAATGATGCTGATCACATAATCGTTCAGGCGTTCTTCAAGGCTGATTTGCGTGATTTAACTCAAATACAGGTAGGTACGTAATACCTTCGCAGCGATGGGCGTGAGTGACGAGTCTTTCAGAAAGACTGCTGGAACATAGCGCACCTGGGTTAACTTAAAACTTATCTCTCTATCGTGTCAGCACAACCTTTATTAAAAGAAAGACAACATAGTAGGAAATATCATGATATATTTTCTAGATAACAAACCTTTATGGATGTTTTTTTTTTTTAAAGACAACAACTAACAATATTGGCAATACAGGTGTAAACAATATTGCCGTTCTGATACTCTTTCCTTACGAACGTTTTAATAATTCCTTAATCAGTGTTCCTTATTTGAAGCGATATGTTTTCTAAAACTAAATGTCTAAAACCAAAATCATATTTACATTAATTTTATGTGAAGTTGAATCAACTCGGATGATTTGAATATAACGCCCATCATGATGTCAGATTTATGTTAATTTTGATCATTATTAAAATTCTTATAATACAATATAAATGAACGAGTGCTTACAACTAAATGTTTCAAGTTGTATAATTTTATGGTTGATCTAATACCTGTGTCTTCAATCAAAAATTATACGCTTGTTGCAGCTGAGTAAATTTAGTTTAGTCCGGTAGTACTTAGTTCAGTGATAAGCCCGTGCAATGTTCCTAAACAGCACAGTCTAGTTTCGACTTCGCATCGAGTTAGCGAAAAGTCTGATAGGAACATCATCTACAGTTTTCATTGTTTTAATCAGCTGTTTGGTCGGTAATGCGTGAAGTTTGGCGGCTCAGAAGGCACAGTGTACAGGGTCTATATAAATGCGTCAGGAGCCCTTAGCAATACCTAGTTGAAAACTATTTATGACATCGTCATTATGGGTTACATAGTTTTGTTTATTAACTTCATTTACTTATGTGAGTATTTTGATAAAATCAATTCTTCCAGACCTTTTATCACGTGATTCATTTTTTAAACTAGTTTATTAGATTTGTCGATCTGGATAATCTCTCTGCTTTGATATATTCTGAATTGAAAATTAATTTTAAGTATAAAATTGCTTTTATTCACGAATTCAAATTAATTAATTTAAATAAACAAAATACCTATTAGTGATGTTCCTATTTATTTAAAACGATAATAAAAGTACTATTCTTGCGTAGGTACTTAATGGGTCCCGGATTTATTTTGGTGTAAAATAGGTTCAGAATATCTGATATCCACATGAAGTATATTTCTATAAAAATTTACTTGAGCAGAAGTTTTTAAAATTATTACGCTAACGCAATTTCTTAATTACTATTTTCTTCACTTATCTTCTTACTTATATCTCTAAACTACGTATTTTAAGGTGTCGACAGGTACGCGACAAATTAATTAACTATAAAATGCCTTAATTACCGGTATTGTTTTTGTTTTTCTATCAGAAGGGTTAATGATGATACTAAAACAATTAAGTATTTAAAACGAAAAAAATTTGGGAATAACAATTATTATTCCCAAAATTATCAATTATAACGAAATTCCTAGGTTATCTTTAAATACAGAAGTTTAGTTCATTTCTTTATTTGACATTAATAATAGTCCTCCAGACCGAATTTAAACGGCCATTGCAGCCAATCTCAGCGAAGACTAGCTATCTACGTGAGAGGTATTGTAGTGCACAAGCGTGTGCGCAGACACAGATGCACTCTCTTTTCCCTATCTCTCATAGTCCGCTGGGACGGCAATCCGACACGATCTGAGAGAGATCCGAGGCACGGAGGTATCACACCGCCAACTTCCAAACTCTGTGGTGTTTGTTATTGAGAAATTCTATATGGAAAAACCCAATAACGCTTTGCCCGACCTAGGAATCGAACCCAGGACCGCCACTCTCAGCAGTCGCGCTTGCCACCACGAGACCAACGGGGCAGTTAGGTATGGTAGGTAGGTATAACACAAATCTGAACCGAACGGCTATGGGTTCTGCCCCTGTTACCTACTTGGGACTAGAGATAACTGGCGAATTGTGTGTATTTACTATATAATTCGTGTTTTTGAAGGTTCAACTAAAGCTGATTTTGATTGCATTGCACCGCCGATGGAGTGTCCTAATGTAAACGTAACATTCTGGCTTTATACTAGGTAAGTCGGTATTAATAATAATTTATATATATTTTTTGCCTTTTCATATTATTCGTTTTATTTTTTGTAATCTGGGATTGGCTTCCGGTTTGAGCAGATGTCTATATCGATGACTGCGTCTGTACACGGAGAGACTGCCTTCAGCAACATCTGATGATGAAACAATAGGGATGTTGACTTTGTTTTTTGTCCTTCAGATAGATTAAAAATATAGAATACGTACTTTTTTTATGTAATCAAAATATTACGGCAATACATTAAAATGTGGCATGACGTCACTCCCCGGTAGATTTTATACTGAATCGTGACGTAGCGAGCCCCTAATCCCCAAATTTAATGCGTTTTTATCTAAACCATTTTTTATTAATATGATAAAGCAAAAAATACGTGTCTAATATTTTTTTACTATCTGACGGACTAAATAGTTTTTTTTCCCCAGTCGACATCCCTATTTTCAGATTTTGCCTAGGATCTATAATATTAAAAGGATCTTTCGACATATTTATCAATCAATCGGCGTAGCCTTTTCCCAACTATGTTGGGGTCGGCTTCGACATATTCACCGTCAAATTAAATTAGCTGACAAAACTTGAGAGACCTGATAGTATGTAAACACGAAAAAATAAACGTGTGCGTTCGCGGGACCCCCGTCTGACCGTAGTTCCGGCCGTAGTTATGGACGCTTCGCGCTCCGTCTCACTATGTTATGTTCGTAAGTGAGACGGAGCGCGAAGCCTCCGTAACTTCGGCCGAAACTACGAATTTCGCTTAGGGTGTAGACCCCCATGAACGAAGTTCCTTGAGCGATACTCGCACTCATGCGAGATGCTGTGGTCGGGGCTTCACCCCTCGCCCGCGGAGGCTCCACGGTGACCCGCTACTACGGGCCCCTTAATACGTTTGCCTAGTACGACCTAAGTACTCGCACACACATACACACACACACACACTCGTTTATAATAGAAAAAGACAGAGAGAGAGAGAGAGAAAGTCGCATGAAGGGGGTATAAAGCGCGCACTGTGAACGAAGCGAAACGAAGCTAAGTTTGTTTCGCGTCTTTTCATACTTCGGTTCGCACCGCGTATTAAGCGAAACGAAAACTGAAGTATGAAAAGACGCGGAAGGAAAGCTAAACGAACTTAGCTTCATTTCGCTTCGTTCCCAGTTTGGCCTGCGCTTTACGCTTTTTCCTTACGAGACAATTTCTAGCAGTTAACTCCTACCGCAAGCCACGTTAAGGAATTTTGTTCCAAAAATGATTTTCTTAACTCATACTTCAAGTTACGGATATAATGAGTTTAAAAAAATCGTTTTCTTTTGTTTTATCGTGTTAAGATATCCTGCCCTGTAGATTAAATTAAGCAGTCGATACGTATGCCTACATGATAATAATAAAAGCCTGTGATAACTGCCACACCTAATTACATAAAATCTAACAAGAGGCAATCCAAATCATATCAACATGTTACTTCACTTGCCATAATATTACTACATTACATGTACTTAGCCACGAAAACTTATGGATAATAATTTATTATCAGCACTTGAGAATGAGGCAAAGCGTGACCAATTTATTGGCATTTTATGAAGCCTATTACTCGGTCGAATGCTTTTAGATCACACAACATTACAATTCTATTTTATTACATTTCTTTCATCGTATATTTGAGTAAAGACATCATCACTTAACGCCTTTAGGTAATAGGTAATACGGGCTGGTTTCCGCAACGCCACGTCAAAGCGCGTATTTTGCGTACGGGTGGGAAAAATCTGTTATTCGATCCACTCCAGCTCCTCAAAGAAGGCCAGCAACGCCTTGGTGTTACTGGCAATCTCGCTTAGGGTACCTGGGTTGCCGAAGTACTTTGCCCTGTAAGTGGCGACCACCGGGCAGTTTACCAGCACGCGAGCTGCTGTCTCGTCGTCCTCCATGCAGGCTCTGCAGAGCGGACTGTCTGTGACTCCTATGACAAATAGGTGTTTATTAAATGACCCATGGCCTGTTATAGCTGCTGTAACTGTACGCAGCTGCTGTTTAGTTAATCGGAGAACCTGTTTCGTGAGGCGGCCATCGATAGAAGGCAGTGCCTCCTTAGCCTGCCTGCACTCACCTTGGTCTGACCATAGTTTGTGATGCTGATCCCTAGTTCGTTTCCTTACCAGAGTGCGTAGGTAACCGAAGGGGAGTGGTACAATGGGTTCGGGCCCCACTGGTGCCATGTTCGACCCCCTTCTAGCAAGTTCGTCGGCTGCATCAACACATACACATGTAATTGATCGATATTTAGTACTTTTCTCAATGTGGCGTTTGTTTTCCAACCAATTGAGTTTTAAGATTCTTTTCAACTATACATATAAAACAATTTCATCCTATGTTAATTTAGAGAAAATGAAGAAAAGCCACATCAAGTGCTGGCTATGGATCAGCAGTCTATTGAGTCTGCACCGTGGGTGCAAGACGCCCCTGTTAAGATACTAATCCATGGATATACTGGCCACAAAGATTTCTCGCCGAATACAGAAATAAGACCAGGTAAACTTTTTTAAATATACCTCATTAAGTTATAGTACATTACTGTCTCGGCCTGCAACTGGGGCATGGACGGACGATCGTGAAAATCTGGGCCGAGGCGAAGCCGAGGCACATATTATACGTGAGTCCATCAATGCCTGGTTGTGGCCTAGGCTTGTATAGTACTTTTCTCAAATAATGCGCGAATAATCAAATTGAGTAAATTAATTATAAATTCCAGAATCAATGACGAACAACGATAATTTTTCACGCGTCTATATGTTCATTTGTTTCTTCTTAACTTAATACAGCTTTATTTGCAAGCCAAATCGAAATTTAAATAAAATCATTGCTATGTTACCTCCTTGGTTGCCATGTATTGAAATAAAATGTTCATTCCATTTTTAAATAACACGACAGACGTGAGTTTTCATAGTAATTTTTTTGACCGCTAAACACGATACAAACATTGCCGGCCGGGGGCTCGCATGTATTCGACCAGTACCGCAATTTCGATTTATCTCGAAGAAGGTAGTCAAAATAATGTACTAGTTTCCAAGCATGTTCGAGAAAAAGTAATGAGTTTAGTTAATATAAAAAAATAAGTATTTTATGTAAGGACGTGTGTACTAGGTACACCTCTGCCTTACCCTTCGGGGATTTCGCGAGTTGTTATGTTATTTTAACTAAGTTCACTTAAAGACAAACCAATTTCATTACGAATCATGCATCGATAACGTAGAGCCATTAATTTTCTTTCTAGGGTCGTAAAATTAGCTATAACTTAATTAGCATCTATTTTATTTATTCTTGAAATAGGTACTTTTCTATAAGTATGTATGTAAAAACTACCACTGGTAAAATAAAAGTATATAACAATTTCATACTTATCAATGGATTTCACATTCTTCATAAGAAAAACGTGATATAGTTCTACGAAAGAAGTAGTGAATAGTAAAATTAAACTTATTAAACTAACATTATCTTCATCTTAACCTAGAAACAGCTACATTATAAAGTACTGGCCAAACAATAAAAAAAAAATACGAATACCGTTTTTCAAGAAAAAAAAAAAAACTTTCTTGGCGTTTCTAAAATGTTTTGATGTTGAAAAGCCATGCAGTTTTTAACCAAAAAATTATAAGTTTTTGAAAAATAATAATATAAAAATAGTAAAAAGCCAATAATTATTTTATGATTTAATAAGCCAAATTTATTTGCGTTAAGATTTATCATTTGACGTGTCTGAACTCCAACAAAATGTAATCAATATTATGTCAATTATAATATATTATTATCAAACTTATCAATACAAACTGCATTGAGCACCCACAGACTAACGGTTTTGATTAGGATGTTTACCTTCATTAGAATCTAAATAATAATAGGTCTTTACCTATGAAATTGCCGT
The DNA here is from genome assembly GCA_949128155.2 of Xanthia icteritia. Classification (NCBI taxonomy): domain Eukaryota; kingdom Metazoa; phylum Arthropoda; class Insecta; order Lepidoptera; family Noctuidae; genus Xanthia; species Xanthia icteritia. The sequence continues at coordinate 13,352,552 of OX421930.2, forward strand.
TAAGTATGAAAAAATTTAAACGATTTTTTTAATGTATTTTTTATTTGTATTAATCGAAGTAATCACCCATGCAATCAATGCATCTTTGCCAACGCAGTGGCAGTTTATTGATGCCCTTCTTAAAGAAATCAGCTGGACGGGAGGCAACACATTTTTCAAAGGCATTTTGTACTGCCTCTCGGGTATTGAATTTTTTTCCCGCCAAGAAGTTATCCAAATTCTGGAAAAAGTAGTAGTCTGTAGGTGCAAGGTCTGGTGAGTAGGGCGGATGACGGAGAGCTTCCAACCCCAGTTCTTGCAACTTGGAGACCGTCTGCTGTGCAGTATGAGGTCGCGCGTTGTCGTGCAGGAGCATGATGGTGAGCAGGATGCTCACCCCGTTTGGTAAGAAGCTGTGATGAATCACACCGGCGCTAGACCACCAAACAGTGACCATCACTTTTCTAGGGGTAAGTTTTCGTTTAGGGCATTGTTTAGGTGCTGAACCAGGATCCAACCAACTTGCTGAGCGCTTGCGGTTATCAAACAGAATCCATTTTTCATCGCAGGTAACAATGCGGTTCAAAATTCCTTCATTTGTGTGTCTGTTGAGCAGTGCAAGGCACGTCTCGACGCGTACTTCGCGCTGGCGATCATCGAGTTCGTGGGGTACCCATTTGTCAAACTTTTTTACCTTGCCAATTTGACGCAAATGTACCAATATTGTTTTGACGCTAACGTCGAAAGCTGCTGCTAATTCAGCCGTAGATTGTGTATCATCAGCTTCCACAATCGCCTTTAATTCGTCATTGTCGACCAAAGTCTTCGGACGACCGCGAGGTTCATTTTTCAGGTTGAAATTTCCAGAACGGAAGCGAGCAAACCAATAACGTGGTGCGTTGGTTTGTAGTGTTAGCTCCGTAAACGTCGTTGATGTTGCATGCCGCGATGCTGCCTCGACGGTACTCATATTCCATAATTACTCGAATTTTTAACGTATCCATGATGACGAAAAAGATTGAAATGCGATGAAAATGTAACACTAATCAATAAAAAAATGACTACTTTTGGAAAAAAAAACCATGTTTTTAAAATAAAATTAATTTGTAATTAGAATTCTTAGCCAAACAAAAATTATTTTGATTTGAAATGGCCAGTACTGCAGAACGGCAATTTCATAGGTAAAGACCTAATAACAAATATTTTCAGCTTACATGAAATGCTGCAACTACAACGTAATATCGGTGGACTACGAGCCGATAGCCCGGGAGCCGTGCTACATAGAAGCTGCCCGGAATACGGAGCTAGTGGGAATGTGCATTGCCCAGCTGATCGATCAGCTAGTCCAGAAATATGGCTTCAACCTCACACAGTTCCATATTATAGGATTCAGTCTTGGAGGACAGACAGCCGGGTTTATCGGGGATAATCTCACCTCTGGGAGGTTGCATAGGATTACTGGTAAGTATAGATACCTACCTGCTATTTGAAGATTAAAGTTTTTCAAGTCAATGGATCTAGGATCTAAGAGCCTCCAGGAATACGCTTCATCTATTTCTTTGTAAGCAATGATTCCATTCAGCAACAGCACTACATAATAGACAACTTTGCCTCTGTAGTAATAATAATAATAATTTTAGGATAACATATTCACCCGCACGACTGTTTGCCATTAACTTCATAAAGGCACCGCAAGCTAAATATGTACACACCAAATACACAAAGCACACAATTATATTTATTAGAGTTAACAGAGTCCTTTAATAACAATATTTTCCACAGCACTGGACCCTGCCATGCCTCTGTTCGTGACCACCGACTCAAAGAGGAAAGTAGATAAAGGAGACGCGAAATTCGTCGATTGTCTTCACACTAACGCACTGGAAAAGGGCAAGTTGGAAGCTAGTGGACATGTCGACTTCTACGCTAATGGCGGCATCACACAGCCTGGCTGTAAGTCTACTAAAGAACAATGTGAGTAAGTTATAGCATGGCTACAGTTGCATTTAAGTTATAAAGTAGGTTTGGTTCTTCGTTTTCAAACTCAGCTAGATTGTGCTCATAACAAATATTTTCCAAAATACCATACGTAGGTGTAAGATATTTTACAAAACGTTTTTTCATAATTATTACTTTCGACTTCTTTCCTGCAAAAGAAGGAGAACCTTATTTAGTAGCTTTTATAGCAAGGTATATTTAGTAACCATGTAGTTACTATGTCATTGTCTTTACTATTCGTTCAATACTCGCAAACCATGCGTAAAACTGTTATCGTGCATGAAAAATCTATACTTTATTTCATTCATAACTCGAAAAATAATCTTATCCAGCAAAATCTGGCTGTAACCACGGCAGAGCGCCGAAGTACTACGCAGAATCAATAACCACAGACGTTGGTTTCTATGCAACCAAGTGCTACTCCTGGATCATCTACATGATCGGCTGGTGCGAGATGTTCAACTCGACCGATGAAGTTCTCTTCGGGGAATATGTTCCGCAGAAGTAAGTATTTTGCAAGGGTAGCGTATAAGTGCTAGTTACAAAACTAGTAGATAAGTCGGACTGGCATTTGAGAAATCCCACTTAGTTGCAATGCTCTGAGTCAACGGTAACGGTATCTATAACTATCTTAAAGTGAAGTAAGCTAGCGTTTATTAAATTATTGACATTTATATAACATGTGCTTTAAGACCTAGCAAAAGTTTGCACAAAATTTGGACTATCTGCATCAAAACAGGCCAAGTGCATGTCGGAAAACCCACAGTGAAGGGTTCCACAGTTGGGATGAACATTTACGCAGGCACAGTAGTGATTTTAAGGGTCAGACGAAATTGTAAGGGTTCCGTTTTTGCCATTTGGTTATAAAGGAACCCTAAAAATGATAATGAGTCCATTTATGGTCGTTTTTTAAGTTTATAACTAAGGTCTAAGAGCGTTTATTCTGAAAGTGGGCAACCTCGCAAATAGATGTCAAATATTTCGCTGTTTTGATTAATTTGGCAATGTCAATATATGGAAATAAGAAATGTGGTTTACTAGCGAACTATGAAATGCAATTAATTTATATCGTAACACCGAATATTTAGTTAAAGATGTAAAAAAAGTATTTGGAAAATTTCCAAATGCCTTTTTTACACCTAAAACAGGTACAACATCAAATTCAATGTTATAATTGCAATTCATTATTAATATTCTAGTTCACTAGTTAGCCACATTTCTTATTTGCATACAGTAATATTGCCAAATTAATCAAAATAGGAAAAAAAATTACAGCTATTTGCGACGTTGCCAATTTTTAGGATAAACGCTCTTTTAAGACAGCTAGGAAAATACCGCACTTAGTTTAAACTCCTTTTTCTCAACAATAGTGAATAGCATCGTAAGCAATTTGCCAGTTCTATGATTAGTGCAGGCACCGAAACACTTCCATACTTTCACTATAAACAGTTTCCCTTTTCTTCAGCCTTGCTTCCTTCTCGTGACGATATTATAATTACAAGCTTTTATTGTATTTAAGTGTTTTTGTAATATGACAATGAGAAGGTATGTTATGCACAGGTTAATTAGGTCAATAACGTTTTGTTTTTCATTACTAAAGGTTGTATACACCGGCGCAATAAGTGGACAAAAGGCAATAAATTATATGTATAGTGAGTAGATAATAGAACGAAATCAGTTTCATAAAACTTTTGCGTGATCTTGTCTTTAAAATGTAGTTTATTTAAATGTACTTTCCTTTATAATATACATAACCATTTACTTCTACTCTTACATCATGGTTTGGTCAGATAAGGGACTTACGGATGCGGATCTTTACCGTCTGACCGAAGCAAGATCACGATTTTTAGAGAAATGAGATTTCATTCAGAAATATGAGCTAGTATGAATGTATGCGAGTAATGCGGACGATTTTTTTATGTCCAATGAGTTCTTCCCTTTATTATTATTTTATTTTAATTTTGAGAAGCTTGTGGCGAAATAATAACAGCCACACGGGTCGGTCCGTGGTTGGGTGACCATCTTTACATACCGAGACTCCTCCGTGCCTCGGAAAGCACGTAGACGTTGGTCCCGGCTGTCGTTCGTGGATCTTTGACAGTCGTTACGGGTCGTCAGAAGCCCGAAAGTCTGACAACCAGTCTTACCAAGAGTATTGTGTGGAGGTTAGATAGACAGTCGCTCCATGTAAAATAATGGTATTCAGCTGCATCCGGTAAGACTGGAAGCCGACACCAACATAGTTGGGAAAAGGCTATGCAGGTTGATTGACACACTTGTACATATTTAATAATTGATTTATTTCAAAAAAGTGTGATACAGTCTGTTACAATAATTACAATTTACAATTTAGGCATAAATCTTAAGGAGAGTAACAATATACAGAATTGAATCTGGCGTCTTAGCTAGGTTACATAGTAACCTGTATTAAGGTTCGCCAGCCCAGGTTCCCAATAAAAGGAGTACAAACTTTATTATAGACTGCTTAGGACTATAAGTTGACTATAAGTTATATTATATATAAGATTAGTCAACAATAAATAGCGAGTAAAGGAATATATTATGTCTACATATGTATGTTGTACCTATATACCGTTTCATTGTGTGACATCATTTTCAAATTAGCACGTAATAAGTTACCAATGAAAATGACCTTGGCCAGACAGCAGATGTCGAAAAAGTTATTTCAATTTTATCATATCGTTTACATACTATTTGAAATTGTTTCAGTGCGCGCGGGTTATACTTCTTCAGTACAAACTCGGAGTCGCCATATGCACGCGGTGCCAATCAGAAGAGCAGAAGAAAAAGAAGTTCCAATTACTAGACTAGGAATTAAATGGCTATAGAACAAACTATTTGTTTTATTAATTTGTTTAATACTGCAAATTCCATACACCGTTTTTCAAGATATGCATATCATCAGCCTATAGCAGTCCACTGCAGGCCTCCCAAGTTGCAAGCTATTTAACCCGATCTTCGGCGAAACTCATTTAGCAGCCACCCTGGGAAGATCGTCGCTCTATCTAGCCTGAGGACTAGAACTTGGAACTATGAATACGGTAAGGGTAGGCCCTTGCCGTATTCATAGTTCATTCCATGTCGAAAAGATTAGTCAGTACTTCGATCAACAATACCAACTATTGTTGATCGAAGAGTCAGTACGATAAGTTTGATAGCAATGCTGACCATCTACCATATTTATGTAAATTATTATGATGGTTTGTAACCGTTTTAATTAAGAGTGCAAATTATTTCATTTGATGTGTAATGTTGCGATGTTATTGCAACTTCTGTGATTTTATATAGACAGGTGTACCTAGTTACTTACCTATATTGATGTAAATCAACCTCTAAAGCGTAGATAAATGATTGAATTTTATTACTTTCTCTTGATATTCATTTACCATTTTTTTCTTGACACAAGAATGATTACATACCAGCCGAAGTAAGTATCTAATCTGCCTGTTACGCATACTAATATTTTATTTTCAATCCAAGCTTGAATTTTCAAGAACGTGCACTTGACAGTTTAATGCAAACCACTAAGGTAGCGAGGTAATCGGTAACCAATATGTTCAGTTCGTTCTTCCGTATTTCGCGAATCTTGATAACCTTACTTACTCAATACTATGATTATGTAAGTTTCCATCAAAATTCATTTAAACTGTAGTTATAGGCCGGTCTGTGTATTGCCTAATCTGAGTTCTGAACCGGTACTATCCGTTAATGTGTGCTCTACATAAAAATGGATGCGTAACAGGCGCCAGCTACATACATAGTTAGTATCTACTGGTTTTCCTTGTTTTGTATGATGATTGTAACTGCAACTTCACTTCGAAACTTCTCTGCAGAATATTCTAGAATAGAACTTTAGGTCACATTGGAATGAATCGGTTGATCATAGAACATATTAGCGAGGGTTTCTATACCATGTCGTGACTATAGATAGACCTCCGCTTAATATCTATTTAGATACCAGTTAATTTTACGGCGCGAGATCTATAATTTGTCTTAAAACAGCTTGAAACAAAGCAGTGGGAACAGCACATTTATTCAATTCCCTATGAACTGACACACACTAAATACTAGGATGCTATCAAAGCAGACTGTATTTAAATATTTCCAAACCGTGCTACCGGATAACCAAGTCATTGATAATGACGGAGCAGACAAGCGGACATTCGTATGGCCTTTCCCCACATCCTTGTCGCTATCCTCGATTGTGGGTTGCAACACCTTGCAGCATTCATGTTGCATCCATGGCCTTATTTAGCCGCCATCCGCGAATTGGGCAAGGCCCGTGTGGGTTACGTACAAGTGTGCTTCGGGCCTTATCGTTTATTGCCGTAAATTATAAACTCGATACGGATGACGAAAGCTCTGGTGGATTCGATCATTTTGGAATTACTATTTACAATCCATATTATAAGTAAATGTTATATCAAATTACAACAAAATTATGTTATTTTTTATTAAGGTTAAATATGCGATGTTTATAGTTTCTAAGCCAACGGATAGTAGACAATCTAGGCCCCTGGCAACGTACAGGCAACTGAAGGAACACGGGTGGGTTTTAGTCAGTAAGAGCCTGACACAACCTCCCGCTCCGCCCAGAACGGGAGAAGTTATGTGATAACTTCCAAAGCAAAAAGAAAAAAAAGTGATGGTAGACAACCGTTATAAGTTCGCACGTTTTATGTAAAATATTTATTGAATATCAAGCGAAGTATTTTAATATACCTACCGACATAATTATTATCAGGCCAATCAGGGCCAATTCTCGTACTTAAAAAAACGTTCAAACTTAAGTCGCAATCATTTTAAATAAAGTGCGTTTCATAAAATAGTTCCTTTTCCGTAATGTGACAACAGACCAATTAGGTAGCGCCGCGCCCGCGCCGTAGCGTATTCTTCTTCGTTCTAGAACAGTGGCGGAGCTACCTAATTGGTCTGTTGTTAAAGTTTAACAGTGGAGCCAACATTACGGCATATGAACTATTTGATGAAACGTACTCCTATACATCTATGGTCGCAATAACATCTCAGCGACAATCAATGTCAAAAACTTGACAAAAATGTAGGTAAAAAATTTTTTTTTTGGACTGAGATTTGAATGCGAACGTTCCGCAGTTTTCCCGTTAGATTGACAATCGAGAATAACATTAAATTGCATCTGCTCATTAAAGTAGCTATGCTAACCAAAGTAATTAACAATATACGTATTGTAGAAACCCGCACTGGGCCCGCGTGGTGTATTATGGCCCAAAACTCCCAGAGAGGAGGACTGTGTCCCCGCAGAGGGCACGTCATAGGCTGATTATGCTAATACCATGCTAAGCGTTGTAAAAATAACTTGCCGACTGCCGACATCAATTTGAAACTTGTCTAGTTTTGTCTCATATTGACGCCGACATCCGACACTCGATCGGTGATGTCGTTAACTCACGATTATTCTTGCGGTTGGGCAATGCCTACCACAATAGGTGCACAGGTTACCGTGTCAGTATATGCCTTATAATAATGCCTATTGTAGCGTGCACGGAGGTTACGATGACTCATCTTTATATGCATTAGTCTTACCAAATCATTAAATGTAATATTGAATGCGGCTATCAACTGCATAAACTTTAGTAGGATTCCTACACAGACCTAATAAATTAGGACACAGATCAGTATATCTTCTTCAATTTCATAGTTTCACACCTGAAACTTGAAAAGACTACTGAATTTGAGCTACGAAGCCAGGATTATCCGTTTCAATTTAGCCAAAAACCTGTTTTTTTTTTCAGAAAAGTCTGTGCTGTTGCAATTAGGTGCATCATCATAATATCATAATCCTGCATAAAATAACGTCTAATAAAAAATAAAAACAGTTTTGCATTAGTTGCATAATGCAAGTAGCTAGAAATTAGAATGAAACTAGATTAGTATTCTAAATACCTAATTAATTTCAAACTACAGTTACTTGAGTAAAAAAAGTTTAACTTCGAAGAGGTTATCGTCACGTATTAAAGTGAGCCCATTTATCATAAACTGTAATATAGTAAATTATGTAATAAAATTCTGATTTTGTTGGAATTCTCCGAAGTCGTTCCGGTTTATGTAACTGATTCAGTTTTTAGGCAGAGACTAATAAAGCATACATTTTTGGACTACACCCTATATGCGAATCACCTATTTGCAGAAATTATTATAAGCCCATATACCTATTTCAACTAAATGAATTAATTATAAGTAGGTACTTAATCAAAAGGGTACATATTTTTTTAGGCATTAGACATGTTTATTAGTAAATCAAAGTTACTATGCAATGATTCGTAGTCGTAAAATATTAAATAAATTTAAAATGTGTTAAAAATTATACACACAAAGAGTGACCGAATTCTTGACGAATTCGCAGTCTTCTTATGCAAAAGGGGGGAAGTCAGATACGAGCGAGGGTCAACATCATGCAGACACTTTCGCTCGTTCAGTACCCGTACGAAATACGCAAGTGGCACACGCACTAATGGCACACAGATAAAAATATACAATTATCGTAAACAGTTCGGACATTTTATAAAACAAATTATCTTTATTATTTATTGTGATAAATTTTCTGTGATTTTATTTAGAAATTATAATTCTATATTTTTCCAAGCAACAAAAACACACAGTGGTTCTATTTTAAACAAAGGGTTGTTTATGTAGAAGTAATTAGTTTTTTATGAAAAAAAATAGAACATAAAAATGATAATAGGTGCAAAGTGGTTAATTTTAGCTGGAATAACTGTGTTGCAAATATCCGGTAAGTTAATTGCTATTATTTATTTTTCTTCTTTATTATAAAGTTGTTGGAAAATATTGTAAAGATTTTCCAGAATATTATTTCCCTACGAATTTAATTTTCATATTTCAATATAAAAGGGCTACGTTAAAAGACAAAAATAGTAGTATTTTTTTTACTTTTAATTGGATGTCATAACATGAAATTCTGCGAAGAATCGCGAACTGCAGTACATAATACAGCGGCAATGCACCGACATACATAACCTACAACTGATAATGTACTCATTGCGTAAGAGTGTTAAGTTTGTTTTGCTGTAACCGGCTGATTAGCTTCCTGATCCGCGTAAAGATGCTACGCGGTACACGAATTGATGGAACGAATAAAATGCTATTATTTTTTGTAACTTTGCTTTATGCCAAACTAGCTACAATCCGCAACTACGTCCGCGTAAATATATATCCTATGGCACTCGTCAATACTGTAGCATCCTATTAATGAAAGAATTTTCAGAATCGGATCAGTAGTTCCGAAGATTTACTCCCGACATATAAACTCTCAAATTTTAATCTACTATTTATAAGTAAAAGTAAAAGTAAGTTCAGAAAATTTTAGATAATAGGACGGTCATTTCAGAATGTACCATTTGATCTTTCTATTTATGTTTAATAATAATTTCTCAATTATATGTATTGTATAGAGTGTCGCTAGCGGCATAATATTGGCGCTGCCTCGGCCCGGCTAAAGTGCCGTAAGCATTGCACTGTCATTGTCACTGTCACTGAGGCACTGTCACTTGTTATTTTGTTTGATTGTTGAGGTTAGTTCGCTGTAAAACAATACATTCCCAAAACATTACATTCTCTTGTGCCTAAACGGACCCTGGCCTTGTGTGGTCACAGTTTTAACCTTACCTAACCTAACCTATCTTTCAGCCATTTTCATAGATGAAAGAAATTAACAATAGCCTCTCCTCAAAAATAAACTCATCTTTTGATATAATTATCAAAAACAAATACGATCATTCAATACACAGGGCATAGAACTAACCTCAAAAATCAAGCAAAATAACAAGTGACAGTGACAATGACAATGCACTTTAGCCGGACCGAGGCAGTGCCACTATTATGCCGCAAATAGCGGCGCTTTATCCGACAGGGATGAAGTGCTTTATACACATCCTATTTTTATTATGATGAGATCTGATAAATTAAAAACATCGATGAAGTGATGTCTTTAGCTGGGCAAAGGTCATGGCTTGTGCTTATTAATAAGCCTATGAACGTTTGCTGTTGCCTGGATACATCTGCCGTTTGATCATAAAATCATATTACAAACTAAAAATAAAACTTTTAACTTTTGCAAATGAACACCACAGCATTCCACTGGGGATCCTAGAGCCATAAATACTAAGGATGGGCATCGAGCATCCTATAAACCCTATCGCTTTCCATTAACAGATCATTGAGGAAATCGTGGGAAAAATCCAAATAAAAAACCATAATACCAAGGTACCAACAAACCAGATAATCTTACAAAAAAAAACATTCACATCTCAACAACTCGTGAACCGCGTGTCTCGTGAAGTTTGAATCGCAGGTGTGTTCTCGTACAATGGCTACTTCCGAAATGTTACTCGGCCGACCTTCTCGTTGCATAACATGGCTCACCCACTCTCGACTGCGCGCGTCGCGCAAGCTTGCCCAATCCAGTTTGTTGTCACATTAGGCTTCTACGGTTCCAGTTCTTGAGGAAAATAGTGCGAATTATTGTTTTGTGTTGCAATTCATTGTATTTATTTATTATGTATTGTTTACAATGGTTAAATTATTAATACTTACAATGGTTAATTTAAAAAGTTTTAACATTTTTTATCAAAATTATTAATTTGCCATTAATTTAATTATAATAATATCTAGGTGGATTGTGACATTTGCATTTTTAGTATCGTCATCTTCATCATATTTTTTAAATCTCTTACACATTATTATGTGCTCAAGTGGACCGAGTTGTTCGAAAACTTTATTGTTATATAACATTATAATTTTTTCATTGTACCTATTATTTTTCTTTTCTGAATACTCTTTGACATATGATACCCAGGCGCGCCCCTTTGGCATGAAAACTTTTGATGCATGTAAGTAATTGTAATTTTACCATCGTAAAACCTGCTTAGGTGGAGATTCACAGATGTCTCCGCCCTGGAGTGTAAATGTGGTGATGTCCCACAAACAACCACCAGATTTACTAGGCCGCTGAGCGGTGCGAGTCTGCGTAACGAAACTGTGAAACGGTGCGCAGATGAGCGGTGCGAGGATGTGTAGCGGGCTCTTTTCAGGTGCGAGCCAGCGGGGTGAGGTGTGGTGGGAGCGGAGCGCGATAAGAATTTATTGCTGATGACGAAAGATTTGAAAATCCGATAAGAATTTTCGAATATTTCGTAATCAGCTGTTTAAAAAAAAAGTAAACAATAAATTTTGTTTATTAAAAAATCAGAATGTACAAAAACAGATTGGACAGTGACCCCCAAACTAGGCATTTTCCTGTATTTTGGGGGACGGTCTTTTTTTTATGGGTGGGAAATTATTATCAAATAACTTCTCCCGCTCTGGGCGGAGCGGGAGGGCGTGTCAGACTCTTACTGAGTAAAACCCACCCGTGCTCCTTCAGTTGCCTGTACGTTGCCAGGGTTCACGGTATGCCTTTCGGACTTTCCCGCGACCCCGGCAGGTATCGGTCCTAGCGGACCCCGTCGGTTGTGCTGTCATCTCTTTGAGGCGCGCGTGGAACGCAACGTTTTTCGCTCACGTTCATCTCTAGCACACATCCATCGCACACATCTCTCGCACACATCCCTCGCACCCATCCCTCGCTTGTTTTATACGTACAAAATTCTCGCACCACTAAGCCGTTTCCACAGGAGCTGCACTGAGCGAGGCTAGGTAAATGAAGCGATTCTATTGGTTCTTAAAAAACACATTCCTTGCTACACATCCTCGCAAATCTCTGATGGAAACGCAGCCATGACGTGTCCAGCGTGTCCTGTTGTTTGCAAAGCTGCCAAGCTGGTAGCCCAATTCTGGGCTGACTATACATGCCATCAACAGGCTAAGAAGAAGAATATTGTAGGTTAAGACATACAACTATGTAGGTATTTACAAGCTTTCTGTAAGTATAATGTCACAGATGTCATTGGGTCAAGGCGTAAATGATGCATGATCACAATGGTAGAAATTATGTATGAAGACTGTCATGTTTGGACAAGTCTACTTGAGACGAGTTTGAAGATAATTATCGATATTACACAAACGCTACGCTTAATCCTGTTAGGCAAGGCACCAATTATAACTACAGCAGTTCGATTTGGAACAATCACTTTTTAGGTAATTGTAGCAGACTCTACTTGTACTCAAATATTATGACTAAACTATGAAAAAAGATAATACTAAAAAGATAATTTATATTTAATGTTACAAACTGTTTCAATCTATTAAAAAAAGTAGACGGGCTCTAAATACCAAATACCTACCAGAAAATAATTAATTAATGAACTTTTAATACACAAAACGATCGCTTTTCTAATTGACACACGTTTGTCAAACATAGTTGCTGACCTCAAATTGGAAAACCGTTATTTGGTTATGTTATAATTGTTAAATAAGTTCAATGTTTATTACATTAATGACCTTACTAGTTTGTTTCTTGCAACATTATTTGCTTTATTGAAACCGTTTCGCTGCGCCTAATGAGTAATTTGTGAATTTACAACAAAGTTTTATTTATTTATGATAGAATAGTAAATTATGTCTTCATCAAAAGTTTATTGATTAATTATGGCAACATCAGAATATTTCAAATGAACTCAGAATTTTGCAATCAATTGAAAAAAAAAAGTTAATAAGATACCTATTAATGACTGCGAGAACTGCAATAAAGTATGCAAAGATTTGAATGAATTGATCATTGTAATCATTGAACTAAGTAATTATTTGAGAACTAATACAAAGATTATAATCTAAAAATGTACGACTCGTCGTTGGTTTTGATCAGAATTCAGTAGTAATAAGCAATTATGCGGCTTCTAAATTACGTATTCATTATTTTGAATCATTAAGTTAATTTAAGTTGAGTAGGTATAGTCCTGAATTTGAAAGAGAGTCTTTCATAGCTCCACTGTTTTACTTTGAACTTTTTAAATAGCGAGTATTTCACTAATACCTTAAGGAACGTCAGAATCTGAAGAACTTCAAGATGTGAAGTTTAAATAACTTGGTGTGCTATGTTATTGAAAGAATAATCTTAGTTACCTACTAGCTTTAAATAATATAAATATGAAGGAAATGACTGCAACGAGTTGCACATTGCCATTATATCAATTTCCACCTCGGAGTACCAACGTAGAAGGCTCAACGAAAACGCCATCAGAATACAAAGTCATACACCTTTCAAAACTACTTCATTAATTCGAGATGCCTTCAGAATGTTTAAGCGACTCGCCAAAATACCATCAGTAGGTAGGTAACTTTTATTACTGCAATCCATGGAGAAGCTAAAAACAAATGTCAAATAATATCTAAAATTAGCTAATTACAATATTAGAGGTCAGACAATGATTAGGCAAGATAAGTAGTGATGGCCTTAGGATATAAACATATGGATGTGATTCCGCAACTTCGGATATACGACAAATGCTTGCGTTGTGATGGAGGTTGCGAAAGAAATCGTGGATGTTATGACCGGGCTTATTACATTAGCCGCAGGGCGACCATGCGTGCATTCCATTTACACAATTAGTCATTAACAGTTACTACAGTATGTGTGACGCCTTAGGAATCTAATGCTCTGGAGTTTCTTGACCTAGGTATACTATTTGGTATTGATTGACCAAACGACATTGCTTGGTAATAACTTGGCTCAACATTTTGCGGCATTCTAAATTTTAAATTTAGTACACTTCGGTAATAACCAGACATAATCTTGGTACATTATTTTCAACGTATTACTTAGAACAAATAGTTTTCTACAAATTACAAAATATTTTAACACGAAGCTGAGAAACTTACATTCCAAGGAGTCACACAAAACCCATATCGTTAAATAAAAATCATAAGCCACGAGACAATACAACAATATGTTACGTGCATAAAATAACCGTGTTTCATGCATTTGTAACAGCGAAGATATGAATTTCTCATCCACTAAACTAAGATAGACATCTCGATGCATAACTTAAAGCAAACTCACACGTAATGGGAACAAGAAATAACAACATTGTTGGCTATTCCTTACAAAACACCGCATAATATGACCAATTTAACGAAGTCTCTCACTACATATTTATTGAAGGGAGATAAAGGTGTTCGTTAATTGGTTGGATATGAGTCACAGTGCGATAGGTTACAAGCATGGTGACGCTTTCACTGCTCAATCGATTCACTTGTACTTTCCACCGCGCCATCGATGTGAACTCGTAATCTGGTTCATTATGATTATACAATCGGTGCACTTACCTATCCGCGATTGTCGCATTTCCTACTTAAGCTCCGTTGAAAACTGATAGCGAATATCTGCTTATTATAATAAGAATAGCTGGTTATGAATATTGCCGCGGAGAAATGCGGAAAACGGGCTTCTTATATGGTGATATGGTAAAAGGATAATATGGCACTATCAGGACTATGGGGCCCGCGTATTGGAGAGCTACTCCAATACGCGGGCCCCATTGGCAATTCAAGGGTCAGATGTGTAGTAGAAGTAAGATGACTGCCTGTCTTCCTTCCTTTCTTGAAAATAAAGTCGAACAAATATCGATACACCTGAACGATTTATGTTTGACTAGCTTTTGCCCTCAGCTTCGCTCGCGTGGATGTCGGAAATATCGCACGGGAACGTACTACCGGGATTAAAAGGAAATGAAGCGACGATCGCATACCTACGAGTAATAGCCGAGGAGAGCGCAGAGCCCCGCGCCCGCCGCTTGTTACGCGTAATTTTGAATCTGTGATATCTTTTAAAGTATTCATTTTAATGATATTATGTCACGATATATTTTAATCTAAATTAACTGCCCAGTTTAAATAACATATTTTATTGGATAAGGATAAATATAATACCGGCAAAAATAGCTGCTGAAATAAAAATGAAATTTTTACCAAATTCTGAAAGATAAAAACTTATAGGTATACAAAAATATATATACATCGCGGACTTTTTTGTTGAACTTTTTAAGATCTACAAACCTGTAGAACATTGTTTTTAATTTCTGGTGGTTTACGCGGCGCACGCCAGTAAAGCCAGTCGGCATGGTTTTTTCCGACATTTTCAACAATAATCGTCATATTTCAGCCAATTTACACAAAACCTAAATGAATTATACACCAAAACCTTCCTCATGAATCACTCGTCCATTGGTGATATCGTCCTTATGGAAATCCGTGCGGCAGTTTTTGAGTTTATCGCGTTCAGACAGACAGACGCGGCGGGGGACTATGTAATACTCGTAATATAATGTAAGGATAAGGATGGCTCAACCTTTAGCTTATTTGAAAAGGACTTCCGTCAAATACTTAAAGTGCAAACAAATGTACTATGACATTTTCAACTAAATCGAATTTGTTTAAAAGAGAGCTCGATTCTCATACATAAAAGTAATAACTTCGTTACCCTTACTGACTGTGGTCATCATGTTGTCCTCCAAAGAATATAAATAATCATGTCAATTTTGACTATTCTGCTTTTTCTAAGATCAATTGAATATATTAAATTAAGTTTCTAGTAACCTTCTGTCATACAATTAATTAAACCTTTTCCAATTAAATATAGAAAGTCAAAATTAATAATATTCAAGACTATTATGACATTCGATTTACCATATGATTATGGCTGATATTTTATAGGACATCGAAGTCAACTTAACCAATTACCATACAGAGGGAATCAATTAAATCGGGCTATTTTAAATGCCAATTGAAAACAATATTGTGAATGACGGATTAAATTCAAGGATAAAAAAACATAGAACTTACTTACGTTTAAATCACTAAATAACCTTTTTAAACGTTTAACTTATTATTAATATAAAACATTATAGAAAAAATACATATATTTATGAAAATACATGCCATTTTCGGCCAAGGCCGTAACACTTTCCATCAGAAATATATTTATTAACGTTCCGTAATTTCTAGTCCATAAACCACTTATTTGACTTCGAAATGTCTTTTAAAGTAATTTGAGTCGCATTCCTTTAGTGTCGTTCGTCGGTTAGAACATAATTAGCTTGAAATGGCAACACTCGTTGGGTTTGGCACACCATTTTGTAAATGCACTACACAATATATTATTGCATAGATTAGAAAAAGCGGTAAGCATTCCTAGTGGAACCATTGCATGATTCCTCTTTTGTTATTATTTAAATGATATTATTATAGTGTTGTCTGTTATTATGTATAGTTAACAAGTTCGTTAAATTCATTTTATTATTCGGCCTTCGATTTCCTTGTGTTTTCAATATAATAATTATATTTAATAATCGACTTAGCTAACGCTATTATTAATGGCAGTGGTTGGTAAAAATATTTTACTTAGTGAATAATATTGCACACGCTATACTTAAATGTAGATAATAATCAATCTAAACCTATAATTAACAGCATTTCAATAATTATCGGCAAAGAGGATATCGCAGTAGCTACATATTACACTACTACATGTTATTTATTAGGTTAATTTATTAATAGACAAAAAAGGTGCCGTTTTTCAAGGTTTATTATTGGTCCATTAATATTTTATTATGGAAATTCTATACCTGCACCTACCCAAATTGCAAAATAGGTCTCTATTGTCCATTTTATACATAGAAACGAGATAATATTAATAGGCCAACACCATGTTAACGTTAAAAATGAATATTAAAATTGAATAATATGCGTTGGCGTGGAGGTCAAACGAATGCTAAAATAGACCGTATATTGGCTGTTACGACAGAGCCGCTATAGTATCCGACTATATAAAATTTTATTGACGATCGCTCAAGCCTTTGTTTTCACTAAAATCTTAATGGAATTCAATGGACCGTTTTTGTTATGCAAATTATACACATATACACATGAATATAATTTGCAGAATAAAAATATTTATTAGGTTTAGTAATAGTTTTATTGAATAATACGTTTTGTTATTTAAATATTTATGTTATTTATTGAATTATCTTGCATAACCTTCAGGACTTAGCAGAGGCCTTTTCACAGCAGTCTGATAGCATAGGCTAATAAAAAAAAAATATACCTATAGTATTTTGATAATTTAACTCCATTACCGAATGATCGAAATACATTTTTGCGTAGCTGCTGAATCAAACCCAAGCTTTACTATTCACCCAGGCTGCTCACGTAAGGAAATCGGGCTTGTGAACGTTATACCGAAGCTCTCACTCAATATAAAATTATGCCACTTATTTCTGACAGACATCAAACAAAAGTGTCGACAAGTGTCGCTTTGTTCCTCTCAAAATAACATAAAACAGCATTCACGTATTACATAAATCTTTTGTTCTTGTCGTTGAATGTCTCAGCTCTCAATAGTTTCGAATCTCAATGTAAAGGCGAAAATTCATACAAAACGCTTAACACAATGACAGCATGTGCCAGGCAAGAGATGTAAGCAACAGCTCGCGAATTAGAATTGTTAGAAATAAACAGAGCATGACAAGTGCCGCGTTTTTGCTTGCAAATACAAACATACACCATTTCGACCTTCACATATGTAATTTTCTTGAACTATATTTAAGGAAAAGTATTTTCTACTTAACGAGGAATCTTGGAAGAAAGGCAATAATATGTTTTCGATACTTATCTTTGTAAGTATGTCTATGTATTGAGAGTTATATACAAGGTCCCATTAAAATAGATGGACAAATTTTAACATAGCGTTCAGTACGTCTAAGCAAAAAAAAACACTGATTAAAGTGATTTTATTTTGACCTAAAATAATAAATGGCATTGGGTAACCAACATTTTTAGTGTATTTTCGTTAGCTGATTTATTTTTCTTGTAAATATCTAATGCGTTTTTCTTATTATTTTTTTACCATTGTCCTTATTTTGGTCGTCTGAATGTTTTCTAAAATTTTGTCCATCTATTTTAATGGCACCTTATATAGACATAGTTATAATTGAGGAATGGTTTAAACGGAAAGTGAATGGTTTAAATAAAAGCTTTGCGACTATAATTTAAAAAAAAATGTATTGAATAGAGTTTTCACTAGGCCGACGCCCTTTGTCACTTACCATACTACCTTTTGCTATCATTATTTCAATCTTTATTTTAATTTGATAATCTGTTATAAAACTTATATTCACATTAATTATTCCTTTTCGTTTCAGTATCTAAAAGTCAAGAGGAGCCTCCTCGAGAGAAGAAGCCGCAGTCAGTAAGAGATCTTCTGAACACAACATCATGTATACCACCGCCGTATCGGTGTCCACATCCTAAAATGCAGTTCTATCTTTATACTAGGTAAGGGGCCGAGAATTTTCTTTACTCTTGAAAATAGGTCTGTAAGCCTTAAACCTCGAAATAAGTTTTGGGTTATTAAAAAAACCTGTTATTAATTTCGCAATTTTGGTTACTCAAAATCCCGTACTCTTTCATTACTTCGTGTGGTTATAGTGACTAACCTAGTGTCAGAGTTTTAAATCCACCCATAGGCCTCTGACTTGGCTTCACATGCCGTCGAGATATATCTCTCAAGCATGCCGCTTTCCTCAAGATGTTTTCCTTCACCGTTTTTGAAGCAAGTGATAATTTTACAATACGCAAAAGTCATACGTGCGTGCCTGGGTTCGAACTCGAGACCTATGACTTGGCAGTCCGACGGTCACACCAATAGGCTATCACTACCCAACTCGTACTTACAGCTCGCGTCAAATAACTTTGCCGCTCTGAAGTTGGTTGCGCATGCGTGCTGGCATGCGCGCTACTGTTTTCAAGTAAGATTGACTACGGCGCAGTCATTTGTACTTCAGAGCGACAAAGTTTTTTGAGGCGAACTGTACATGTAATTATGTAGCCTAAAATAATGGTAAAGGCAATTAGTTTCCTATTGATACTAGCAAATTAGCAATAACCTTTTTTCACATAGGTATTCACACGGGTGAATTCGCAATAATGACACTATTTATATTATAAACAATGAATAATAATTGGTCGACAAAAAAAATAATGGCATCGAAAACAATAGCCGATGTTTGTCAAACTTATGTTACCTACATTATGTCCAATGCATTAGCCCCGCGGGAACGAGTACCGAACTTAACAACAAAATACTCGTAGTACCATTGTCCCTCAACATTTCTATCGAAAAAAAAAACTTTTTGTAAAGCTCCTGTATCTTTTATTTAATTTCTCCAAAAAGGTTGTTTTACAATTAAAGATTTTAAGTTTTTTTGAAATCCCAAAAGATTTTTTTTTATTTTTTTATGATTATTTTCATCGCGAGTGGCCAGCAACAGACTGTTTGCCTAAGCAAGTGCTAAATTAATTTCCAGGACAACTCAAGAAAAGGGTGAACTGATAAACACCCT
Organism: Xanthia icteritia; assembly: GCA_949128155.2. Taxonomy (NCBI): domain Eukaryota; kingdom Metazoa; phylum Arthropoda; class Insecta; order Lepidoptera; family Noctuidae; genus Xanthia; species Xanthia icteritia. The sequence continues at coordinate 13,371,880 of OX421930.2, forward strand.
GGACAATGACTCCTTAACATACTCGAAGTTCAACACCAAACATCCGACGAAGTTGGTGGTCCACGGCTTCGGCGGAGGTCGGAACCTTTCGCCGAGCACCGACATGAGGAAGGCATACTTCACTAAAGGAAACTATAATATTTTCATTGTGGACTATGGACCACTTGTGAAGGAGCCATGTCTGAGTCAGGTATGTTTTACTTTATTTACCTATTTACTAGCGACCCACCCCTGCTACGCACACTTTTTACGACTTGAAAAAACATTGTTATTTCTTTATTATTATACCTATATAAGTCTAATCTTAAACTCGTGGTTAAATAACAACAGTACATGTCGATAGCAGGTTAACCTATTACGCTTGCCGAGGTGAATCATCGACTACATACTGTTACCAATAAAATAGTTTTTATACTCAAATCAGCACATCATCACAAATGATACAAATCGCATAGAGCACGTCCGTCACTCATAAGGAGGGGGGTGAACTGCCGGGTCGCGGGCGCACGCCACGGCCAGCTCTTCCCTGCATGACGCCACGAGGCAGCCTGCGCGGCTCATGTTGCTAACACGGCCATACTGACGACTGCTTCGTCCTCGAAGCATTTACTGAAATAAAATAAAATATAGGAGAGACACTCTGTGAGTGCTGCCATTGGATCTCATGCCCAACCATTCAAACCGATCATTCTTTATGACCTTCACAACCTTATACGGGAATACGAGATACTACGAAATCTGCCTTTTAACTTCTTGTATCCCGGATTCCCTTTACTAATGCGAATCAACACCATATCCCCGATTTTGTATGGGGATTTCACATAGCGTTTAGCATTAAACCGCCGCATCTGCCGCTTTAGATCTTCATCCAAAGCTTTTGCTCTTGTGACTCTCAAGTCCAACCTCTCACCCGCCTGCGTGAGATTATTTACCAAAAGAGCCTCACACAGCGCTGCCGGCTTGTAGCCAAACAGCAACTCGTTTGGAGTTCTGCCAGTGACTTTATTCACTGAATTATTCAACGCCTGCTGTGTGACAGCCAGGACTTCACACCAGTTCTCTTCTGGTTCATCCCTGATTATAGCGTTCAATATGTTTAAAATTGATCCGTCCAATTTAATGGATGCCCACGCTTCCAATTTAATGGATACCTATCTACCACGCGGAAACAAAGCGTACTGTTAGACGTCGACGTTGCCAAGTTCTTCGTATCGGATGTGGATACCTTCTCTATTAGCGACTATTTGGACACCTGGATGTTCCAATATATCGCGGCCCACCAACAAGCCCAGTGGAAGATCGTAGTAGTTCAGGATCAAAGGGGTGATATTAACACCAACATCATAACTACTCAGTCTGCATGATGTCTGCCCAACAGCTGCCAAAATACTTCCTTTAATTCCGCTCATCAAAGCTGTAGTTGGATTCGAGTGTAGACCAAGTTTCTGTGCAACGTTCTGTCTTATTAGAGTCGCTGAACTTCCAGTGTCAATAATGGCTCGAATGGGATTATCGTTTATGTAGCACGTAGTGGGCATACCTACGTATAAATTTATCGGAGCATTAGTTGACGGGTTTCAATTTCTAATCTTTTCGAAACAGTTTAAGATTGTGTGCCCATAGCCCATGGTGACAATGTTTATATTGAACCGACCCGTTGTTTATGTTATTAGAGCTAGGGGCCCCGGTCTTATCGCTTCTAGTTTTAATGACGTCATCTGTATTGCTTACTTATGACTTACATTCAAATCGTCGATGGCCTGGCTTCCCGCACTTGAAACAAATACCCTTTGTTTCTTCGGAGAAACGCGATGAACGAGATTTGTTCTTATTATTCCAACTCTTGGTAGATGGCAAAGCGTTATCAAGGCGGACACGACTACGTGTTTCGCCCATTGACCTTCGTGACATTTGTGTTACCATGTCTTGCATTGTTTCGCAACATTCCAGTACAATGCCTATATTCTTTTCGACTATACCACCCAAGCATTAAATCCAGCTGCTGACGTTCAGTCAATTTTACGCCAAGCCGTTTGATCTTGGCAGACATTTGACCTGCATATAGGACTAAAGATTTCACCTGCTTGCTTTTAAAATTTACAACATCCTCCATGGCGCTAAAGAGATTAGCTTCTCAGGGGTATGATAGAAGTAGATCTTTTTGGAATTGCTTCCAAGATCGCAATTGTAGCATGCCCTACCTTCGCCCTCCAGAGCTTAGGTTGCGCGATATAATTTTCTTCGTTCACTCCAATCGCAAGCAATCGCGATGTCCTCGACCTGTTGGATCCACTCTTTCACGTAGGTATCTTCTCTCCTTGCTAGGATTGAAACCCGGAACAGAGCCTAGCTCCGTTGTTCTGGATCTCTTACGCCGTACTTTTCTTGGAGGAGTGTAACTCGACTCCGACTCGGACCTTCCACGACTACGGGATGATCGCGAAATTTTCAGCAAGTGTCTATCATTCTCACTTTAAGTTCACTGTGTGTCACTTTGTCACTTTCACTTGTTCACTTCGGAAACAGTTTATGGATAGCATCCCACCGCTGTATCAATAAAATTGTTTTTATACTCAAATCAGCACATTTAGTCACAAATGATACAAATCGCATAGAGCACGTCCGTCACTCATAAGGAGGTAAGGGGGTGAACTACCGGGTCGCGGGCGCACACCGCGGCCAGCTCTTCCCTGCATGACGTCACGAGGCAGCCTGCGCGGCTCATGTTGCTAACAATACCGAGACCCCTGCGTATCTCGGAAAGCACGTGAAACCGTTGGTCCCGACAGCCGGGACCAACGGTTATACGTAGATCTTTGACTTTCGTTACGGGTCTTCAGAAGCCCAAAAGTCTGACAGCCAGTCTTACTAAGGGGTATCGTGTTACCTAGTAACTGGGTTGTGGAAGTCAGATAAATTATCGCTCGAAGTAAAATACTGGTATTCAGCTGCATCCGTTTAGACCCCAAAATCTTCGTTGTGATCGGCTAGACAGATTGATTTTTTGACACTTTAATCTTTCGGTTTTTTTTTCTAAATATTGGTAAAAACCGCATCAAAATCCGTTGCGTAGTTTATAAGAATAACGCGGCCACACAGACAGTTACGAAAAGCGACTTTAGTTTATTTAAGTAGAATCTTTATTATTGTGTACATGCGGCAAATGAGTTAAGGTGCAGGCAAGCACTGTTAGTGCAAACAAATTCTGACTAGGACAACTGTCAATGATAATCTTTGCCTTTTTATGCAGTAGAAAAGTTTAGACAAGTTCTCATAGTGAATTGACCACACACTCAAAACACCAACAACTTTGTGAAAAGCAGATACTTTAATTAAAATATGTAGGTCAAAATTCAAAATTCAGCATTCAAAAGTCATTTATTCAAACTAGGCTGAGAATTAGCACTTTTCGGACGTCAAAAACGACATTAAGACGTCATTAAGTCCGCCATTGTACCTCTTTGAGTGCGAGAAGTTTTAATAAATAATAAATAAATAAATAAATAAAATTATATAAGATAGTCCCCCAAAACGCCCACCCTTCACCACTTCCTAATGCTTTAGCTGGGAAGAAGAAGTGTCGCAACAAACTCCGCAGCAGCACAGCTGTCTGTTCTGTTAGAAAAAATTGACTCTATAAAATAGTATGCAAAATTATTTACATTACGCAACACAAAACATAATTTAAATGATAAATTAATAGCCATATGAGCTGTCATATGGCTATTAATTTATCATTTTAGCACACGCCAATATACCAACCAAAAACATCGAGAACTATACTCGGGCAGAAATAAAAAATGAAGACTAAACGTAAACAATATCTAAATAAAAGCCTCCAAGAATAAAGGGCGTGCCCGCTTACAGCTATGTATAGCTGTAACTGGATGTTATAATTGATAAACTAGGACCATCGAGGTAAAATAAATAAACAGTTAATTACTAATAACAATAACAAAACCATGGTCAGCAAGTCACCACAAGCAGCACCCGTTCATTAGCATAACACAAAGATCTGCCAGCCAGGGGGGTACTCTTGCCATATTTGAGGGAAGGCGGCAACCCGACCCCCGACGCTACCGCAAGCAGTGATATATAAGCGAGCATGACGAACTTGCTGCCGATTGCTCAGGTAAAAAATAATATGATCAATTGTCGAGGTAGTTAGCTGACCACATATTGCAATACAACTCATAAAAAATCATTGTAATGAGTAGATTATGTCAACAATAAATAAAAATAAAATTAAAATTAATTGACTTATACAAGTCAAATTATAAACAATTATATAAACTCATATAACCTGTCAGTAGGTAAGCTAATTCTGGAGATAGAACATTTAAACATTGTCTTGAGTTAACACAAGTCCCGTTTAAAAGTTGCAACATATTACCTTTAGCCCGAGGGCCTTGATAAAAATGAAATCCAACGAAACATCAAAAATGTGTACAGGTATGTAATGTTATATGTTAAAAAGATTATAGTACTTGTTCAAATACCTTAGTTATAATCGTCACCGATTCCTCTGAAATTCTCAAAACATCTTTTATATTTTGTAATTCTATAATAATATATCGAGCTGGGAATCATTTACCAACTTTGCACATAATTTTTGAAGAGTTGATTTTATTGCCCTACTTACAAAACTGAAAGTAGGCAAAGAGCTGAAAAGTAACAAGCACTTTTTTTCATTACCACTTCACCAGCAACTTGCAAAAAACAGTTGCATAACATAATAATTCTAAGATGAACTGCATTTGATTCTAAATGCGCACCATCCATGGTGCGCGTTTAGAGTCAAATGCAGTTCATCTTAGTATTAATGAAAAAAATACACATAGTATTAATAAGTTACATAACCAGCTAATTACTTGTGTCCCCAATTTATAAGCAAATGAGGTCTGTGCACCGTCATGCTTATTTTATAAACAGTTAGCGATTTTGTTTTTTGTTTGCATCTGTGTTCTAAATTATAATGAAGTTTGGATACTCGTAACGACGTAATTGGCAAACAAACAATGAGAAAGGATTCAAACATTTTCCGCTATTTTTACAAAAACTTGTTGCGTAGGTACTTTTCATATTGATAAATCTCTAAAGTCACCTTTAATAGAATCAAACCGTTTTTCGAAACTATTAATGAAACCTACGAAATTCAGATTTAATTATATTTCTTTTGTAACTCTTGATCGTAAAACTATACGCGGGACATAACCTACCTAATTATACACTTTGATATCGTCTTTTCAGATAGAGTGGGCGCCTCGGTTCGCCGGTCTCTGCATTGCTCAGCTGGTGGAGTACATTCAGTACCACCCTGTGAAGTCGGTAGTACCTGACAAACTGCATACCATAGGGTATAGTGTAGGGGCCCATATACTAGGCCTGGTCGCCAACTACCTGGCTAGCGGGAAACTTGGAAGAATTACTGGTAAGTTTGAGTATGATTAGGCTAAGCATAATTAGGACCAACGAACTCGTATATCAACCTAGGGTTATATAAGAACAGTTACATGTGGTACCAAGCATGCAACTTTCAACAACAAACGCAACATCAAACTAAAAAAATATAAAGTTTCCAGCCAGCCTCGGCTGTAAGTAGGTACTGTGGAACTGCATTAAAGAAGGCTCTATGATTGTAATAAAATTGTGGTCAATAAAACTTCTGCTAGTGCGGTTCGAAATAAAGTCTTGCAGAGGTTATATATTTATAAATTCCAGGAACTGTTGATTCCGCTCTCCTTATTTGGTACTTAACTTTTTGAAAGCGAGCGTGATCACCAAGACCTGTTTGAATAACTTCCTGAATCAAAAGATAAACAACATTTTATGCAACATTCATTTTACGTAAATACAAAAGGGATTGGATGACATTGAAACTTCTATTTCAGCATTTAATCGTAATTATAGACATCGTTTCTGATTCGCTCACTAATAAACACTTATAATAGATTACGTATAAATTCTTAAAGAATCCTTAAAACAATTAATTAAAAATATTCATGACAATGCCACTACATGCAGTGGAAATAAAGTACAGGAGGCCGCACGTTGGTGGAAACACTTTGATCTTGAGGTGGCCTAGCATAATATGAACTTTCAATAGAACACGAGGCCAGCTTATTCTTGTTACCATTGACGTCCGTCTGACTGTACTAGCATTTAAGCATCATTTATGTTTTCCTCAGTTATTTGACCTTTGTTTACTCGGCATTCACAATGTCAGTGTATATGTTCTTAAAACAATTTTTTTTTCTTTCTTTCGCTAGGTCTAGACCCAACAATATTTTTCTACATGGGCACCAACCGCTCCCGAGACCTGGACTACACGGACGCTCACTTCGTGGACATCCTGCACACGGGCGCCGGTATCCTGGGCCAGTGGGGGCCCAATGGACACGCAGACTTCTACGTCAACGGTGGATCCAGCCAGCCTGGATGTGCTCATGACACGATTTTCCGTAAGATAATTTTTATATTTTCTTAGCTTTACTTTAGATGCATGAAGTTATGGGACGAGGCTTTTGCCCAGTAATGGAATGAAGCAGGCTGACAGTAATCAGTGGTTTATACCCATGGATGAACAAAAAAAGTTGGACGGATTCTCGCTAACAAGAAACTGTGTCACTCGAGTCGGCCAGCCCGCTGTTCGCAGGCGCACTATTTCACACATTAGTTGGTCAGCCAATAGTCACGCAAACGTCAACACTCACACATAAATATTTACCCATAAGTACAGCGAGCTGGCCGACTTGAGTGACACAGTTTCTTGTTAGCGAGGATCCATCCGGCTTTTTTTATTCGTCCATGTTTATACCTAAGAAAGTTGAAATTACTTCCATTTCGAAGATGTAGGCAATACTAAATAATGTACTAACAATTTTGTTTCGACTTCAGGTTACAAAAGCATACTTTTGCCCATCTATTCTCGCTAACCGAATTCCAAAAAAGGAGGAGGTTGACAAATAAAAACTTTTTTACAAAAAGAAACACTACCACAGACACTAGACACAGACTTCCGAAATTAAAGTTACTTTTCACTTTGTAGTGTTTACTTTTTGTAAAAGAGTTTAATAAAGTTGATTAACACATGACCCTCTTTTACAAACTTTAGGAACTATCCAACCTGCATCCCTCCTTCGTACAAACGTGTCTCCGACCCTCACAATATATGGATTACGGCTTCACTGTAGTCCATCGCACCAAAAGGAGGTGTCGCTATAGTCGACGATTGCAGCGCCATCTATCAATACTGTAGAAAAAGTATCTAATTCCCATAAACATTGCACAGATGGCGCTTTGAGCCTTATCAATACGCACCAATTAACTAACATATAATATTTCTTAATTTCTTATTAGAAACCCTTTCGTGCGACCATACTAAGGTGACTCCATACTTCATCGAGTCGATCAACAGTCGCGCCGGTTTCTGGGCGGGTCCGTGTAACACTTTGTTCTCGTACCTCATCGGATGGTGCGAGCCCAAGGACTCGGAGTACGTGCTCATGGGTGAACACGTCAGTCAGAAGTAAGTGCTCACAATTGGGGTAAATCGTTGCGGCAATTACATTACCGTTGAGAATTTTTTTCAGAAGTCCCAGTTTTTACATTCTCACCGCTTTAATAAATGATATTTTTTGAAATTTCGTTTTATGAAACACTAATTCACACACTATTTTAATTCCGATCGTAAGCAATCTTCTTTAAAGACGATAATGACCGTAATGTGAAGACCAATGCAATTTCTGCAAATACAACACCCTGTATGACTCACATGTTATTGAGATGACTCTTTTGGCTCCCTGGATCACTTTGTTCAAGTTCTTAAAGTTTCGGATTTCTAGTAAAGTTGAGTATATTATCAACAAAACTTGTACCTAATTTAAACCAGATATTTCCGGAATATTAACGATTTTCAAAAAGTGTTATTTTTGTGTTTCAGTGCCAGAGGTGTCTACTACGTTACCACGAACGCTAAGCCGCCGTACGCAAGAGGGTTCCCCGGAAAATCTAGAAGACTCCGATCTATCACACCTTACAGCTGATGAATTGACTAAAAATACTAGAAAAATAAACCTTACCAAAATAATTGAATAAATTAAGTAGCTAGCCATTGTTGTCGGGGTTTTAATAAATTAAAGGTATCTTAAGAATATAATAGTGCTAAGCGAACATAGAAGATCAAATTTAAAAAAAAATGTTTTGCCAATAGTACATAGGATATCTAATAAATATAAGATTTTGTATATGAACTAAGTAGATAGAGTTTTGAACATCTGTTTGTAAATATATAATATGTTAACGACAGTTATCAGTATATATCAGTCAGAGTAGTCACCGCCGCGCGCCGTTATTGTATCCGTGGATATGATTGTGTAGTTGCTCAAAATGAGTGTTAATTTATTTCGATATTTAAGAATTTTGTGATAATACTGTTATTTAGGATTAAACATAGATTTCAAAGGGAATGCTGTTTTTTATTAACATCTGATTTTTCACTGTTGTTAAGTTAAAGTACGCCTGTAAAACAATGGTGTAACTATACACTAGCTAAAAGTTCATGTCTTTGTGGATTGGTTAATGTGAAGCGGCAGTCCACTCAAGATGGTCGGACTATCTGTCCCAGAACAAAATGAAATATTTATTTTAAAAGCACGATACCTCAACGGGCCACTTAGAAACTCATAAATAAACAAACTAGGGACAAGGGCCACCCGTCAAGTCAAATGCAATATTTCGAATCGAATTCTAGAGAAACTACACTCGAAGGCAATGAATCCGGGTCACCAACATAGGTTTTATATCTCGGAAACTAAGAATGTTAGCTTATGCAAATAATTTTTTTAAGGACTATTGAATACTTCTCAAGATAATAAGAAAAGCTCTTAGGTATTATTTGTTTTACTTATTGATACATACCTAAATTAAAAATGCGTAAATTCTATCGCAAAACAAAATTAAAAGATCCATGTGTTGCTTCATCTTTTGTTACTGATTTATAAGATTGTCTAACACTCACACTTAAGTACTTTATACTAATTTTGTGCGTTTAAATGCAGATGTAGGCTTGGTGTATCTACATCAAATTTCTGAGACGATGTTCAATAAAAAAAATCTAATCATAATCCGGGTTTAAATGTCAAAAATTGCTTCTCAGGCCCTTCGGTCACATATCTACTTTTTATTTTATTGTAGCTATTATGTTTAGTTTTCAAGATATTAAGGATTGTCGGTGGCCCCTTTCATTGCTCTCGAGTGTAGTCAGATATCTAATTTCAAGAAGCAACTCGAAACACTCGTGCCACAACTATACTCCATTTTAAATTAGATTAGGCAATGAAAAAAACCTTTTTTACAGTCCGTTCAACCGATTTTAACTTCTATTGCGTCGGTGGCATGACAAATGGCAGCTGCAGTAAACACTTGGTATTGTAACCACTTTTTTGGTTTTAATGCCATCCTTATGCCTACGGTATAGAAGTCAAAATCGGTTGAGCGGACTGTAAAAAACTTTTATTTAAATGACTTATCTTATTTCAAATGGAGTATAGTTACCATAAATGAGACCTGGGAATAATTAAGAAATTGTACAAAAAAGGCAATTCTGGAAGGCCTACTCTACAAAAGGGTTGGAGCATGGCTAAGTGTGGTAATTTCAGCCCAGGTTCGAACTGGCGTTGCAAATCCAACAGAGTGCATCGGGAGCATCAAAAAAATCCACTGTTGGGTTTTCAAGTCTCGGCGCTAAGCAGTACATTAAAAATCCAGTGCGCGAAAAAAAATCGTCTTAGAGATTCTGAGACGAGGCAAGGCAGTCGGTTTTTCACCACTACAAGTGACGGTCGTCAGTGTCTAGGGTAATTCAGGAACAGGCACAAATGAAACAACAGTAAATAAATTTAAAACAATTATTAGGGAAGATAATGTTACCATTTCGAAACGAGAAATAGGTACAATTTTAACAGCAAGCACATTTAATAGAAATACACGCGTTTTGCTCTACGGAACAATGACATAACAAATATATTATGACTTTATGGAAAACAGCATCAGATTAGTAGAATGAGATCATGTTGAGATCATTGTTCAGATATACTTACGAATAATTTAGTATAATATATAAAAGATAAAACATTTTAAACCCTTATTTATAAATGAAATAATAAAGTATACTATCTAGAAGCCAAACAATCAAAAACATAAAATTATTTAACATACAGTGATTTCCTTACAAGTTTTTATACGCCATAAGATTCCACAAAGGTCTTACATATTCGTATAATTATATTTAAAAAACCCCTGAAGAATATTTCTCTTAAACTTTTTCAAACCAAATTAAGACAGACATCGACAGAATATTATGACAGGTACATATAAATAAGTATTTACATTTTTATCTACCTATAATATATTATGATCTTACATCACTAGTTATTATAAATAAATAAACAAGCACTATAGAGGCTAGAGTTCGTTTAGAACGAAATTTCTTTCTGTAAATGTAGAGCGAGGCATACATACGATGATGTAGGTAATACTCAAAGTTATACCGGTAAAGCCTACACAAATAAGTGAACATGATTGGCTGCTATAGGTACCTACTGTATGCCTGCATACATCCTAAAGCCCATATTCTTCATACTTAATTATGAATCTCAATTAAATACTTAATTTGGTTAATATGTAATCTGTATAAGCTTTAGAACAAGATTCATCTTGAGCACCGTTCTTACACAGACCTTGGTGTATCGACTCTATTGTAGATCTAATGAAGTAAAGTTCTGGAAAATTCAATTAAATTCAGTTTAACTGATCTGTCATAAGAATATCATAGAGAAAAGTAGACAATAAATACTTAATTAATCCTATTGTTTCTATATCTAATCACATCAGATAAGAATAAGTAAGAATCGTTGTATCATAGGAGTTGTCCAAACACACATGCGCCCTTCCTTAAAACATTATGTAGACGTATTCCTTAAAGTTTAAATTTTTATGGGTAAGTCGATGAAAAAATGCAGCTAGACGAATATATTTTAAATATGTTTTCGATGCCCTTACCCCACCCCCCCTTTTATATACTTTTACATATTATTTCGTTAAATAAAAAGTAGAAAAAAAAACATTGCCGCCAGTGAAAAAAAAAAACATTGCCGCCGGTGTCGGGAGCAGGGTTTAAGCTACCGGTGGTTAGGGCTGCAGAGACATGAACCTCCTCACAATGCGAGCTCCTCACAGATTGAGGAGTACTGCCTTCTGAATCAGGATCTTGATCCAACCGCCTAACGAGAGCCTCGAGAGATGTTGGTCGAGCCTTTCGGCCATACATATTATTATTTATTTTAAACTAGCTTTTAAATTATGTAAATATTATTTTAAAAAATATTACTGTACTCGTTATTTGGTTTGTAACGCAACAAATAATCAATTTCTTCATATTGTTCACTTATTTACATATTGAGATACCACCACTAATATTGATATTGATAATGATGTAATGTTTGATCAAAGAGACTCCCAGAATCGAGTAGCAAGACGTGTTACGGTTCGCCAATATATCATCGTGAAAATGGATGGAGTAAGCTCAAATGACGTCATTAAATTTGAAAGAAGTTATTATGCCTATTATGTAAAATTACCTAAAATAATAGTATTATTTACAAAGCTACTTATAATTATTTCCTCTTTATCTGAGCCCAACTAAAATTGGGTGGTGTAGAGTCGAAATATTCTCTAAATCTCAGCTCTGTTGGCACTAGTTATATAATCTCTGGAGTGCTTCGAGATATACCGTTGGTTAAATATTGCATTCATTAATTACAATAGCTTTTACTCTATAACATTATTTACACACTAAATCAATAATAGGCCAGATTGAAACGAACTTCTGCTAAACTTACGAATTTACAATAACTAACCAAATTTTTTAAAACAACTGCAATGTGCCGGAGTAGCCAAAAAAATGGAACTTGTTAGGCGAAAAGCACCTAGCCTGAAAATGTATTATTCTAACTCTAAAAAGTTATTATTCTAGCTCTAAAAAGAAACATTGTACTTGAATTGTTAGCACTTTGGAAGGCTTACTAAATTAAACAATTCACTATTATTCTTTAAATTATAGTCGTGTATTGGCACCCACATTGTTGAATGCCATTAATTTTCCTGTGAGCCATGGATTTGTGACGTAACAGCGTTGCCAACCTACGAGAAATAATTACTTCAGCTTACGAGATTACTTTTCCGGCACCGCTTCTGTACACTTATTCAATGCCATAGCGATTAAACCTAACATAGACCAAAATAATTCAAATTTACTTATTAAACTTCCATTAAATAATGCGATACCTAACTGCAAACCTAATAATACTATCAAAACTAGGAAAAATAAATCTGCAACTATGAAAAAAAAATATAGCTCTCCTACAACAATGTTAAGAAGCGGCACAAACTTATTTACAAAATTATTTAGCTTCATTACTATCAGGACTTTGAAAGCAAATCCTTAAACATGAGCCTAATCAGTAATTGACTTGTGACAGTGCTTCCGTGCAAGTAATATCTTATCTAAATAACTCTAATTTTAATAGCTACACCGTCCTCATCTGTTATTATAACTAATATCATTATACCTAAAACACATATAAAAATAAATAATCGGTTAACGGACACTGAACGAGACACAATAGAAGTTTTACTCTAATTACGCTTATGTCCCTAAAAGTATTAAAAAGTGGTGCGACAAATAAAACCGATAGGTACTTAAGTATTTTCAGCGAAGTAATACAAAAAAATGGTTTACTTAAAAATCACTCTGTATATGAAAAAAATCTATATAAAATGTACGTCTATCTGTAACAGATGTGTGTATATTTGAAACAAATCGTTTTTTTACCAATTATGAAATGATCATGAAATAAAAAAAGAGCTGTATTCAAAACAAAATAGATACTTGAAGTATTTTCATAAAAACTAAATATTATTTCTTATATGTGTATATAGTATTGTCTTATTTATACTTATATTTACAGCTAAGGGTCGCTTTATCAAGCTTTATTGTCACCACAGCCTTATAGAGTGAGATCACCCCGTTTAATATTATTGTCCTATTATAAGCCTACCGTAAACATTACATTTGAATATTATTGTACTTTTTATCATATGTTGCGTACCTACCAAGAAAAATACACTAAGATATATAAGTACTTTACCTAACTCAAAAAGTTTAAACCATAGCAAAACGAGCTGTTATTAAATTATGGAATTAGAATAAATACATACTATTATAATTTTTATTTTTCAATGTAACGTAAACCAGTTTTATATATCGTGCGATTTGGTTTAGTCAGTTGGTACTATATCTATAAAGATATCTGACAAACTTCATCAAGTAACACCTGCATTTATAAATATATATTTTAAAGTATTTATTTTTATACTTAATATATTATTACTCAATCATAAAGTATAAAAGTGCGCGCTTCAACAAGTGCGTGGGGGATCCGTACCCTTACCGCCATAGCTTTGGACATTGTGAAAATTATCATTACCAACTATATATATGAATAGAAAATATATATATAGGTTTTTATGTACAACTTGTCTATTAAATAGTCCTTATAATATTCCATGCACATGCCCCGGCCAACGAACTTCAAATTAATATAGAAAGTAGACAGCAAATAGGTACTACTGTATTCAAGAGATTAATAAGATCATGCTTCTAGTTAAGTGGTAAGATATTATAGGTAAGTTTCAGTGATATTCGGTTACACTCTTTATTGTTCAATCAGTGTCTAGCATTGACACATTAAAACAAAAACAAGATAAAGTTGTAACAGTCGACCTCCTCGTTAATCCAGCCCAGAACTATTACTTTCCATTCGATTATTAACAATCTCAACTGATTATATCGCTAAAATAACAATAGAAGATTTATTTATAAATAGATACAAATCACTACACACTCAAGTAATATCCTTTCAAAGTCAGTCAAAGTATTTTTACATCACAGAATTGACAGCGTAGAGATCATTTAAAACAACGACTTTGCTTTATACTATATAATTAAGTCTATCATTTTAATGTTTGTAAGAAATATTTTAAATTAAAGTAATCTGATATGAAAATAAATAAAATGTATGTTTTAAATCGTTCAAGATTTTGTTTAAACAGTATATTGTGGTCTTGTCTTTTGTGGTCTAAAATTGTGTGAAACATTTGTTACATTGTGAATGCAACAAAACAATATAAGATGTTTTTAAAAGATCTTCATTTAGTTTAACGGATGAAAGTGACTTTATACCTATTCTATGATTTATGAAGTTTGCAATACAAAGCACAAAATATTAAAATTGGAAGTGTTAGATTGAAAGTATTTTTGATAATTCCCTCCACCTCCTTCCGATCTTCCTTCTGTTCCTTCTGATCCCAACACTATCGATGAAAGACAAAGCTGACATTTCGTTCAACTTATTTTAATGAACTTTCACTCAATAAAGCCTTTATAAGAATGTTTGTGTATGATGTAACTGAAAGTATAAATCGGATCCGAGATGATAATTCTCACCCATGTCCAAGAAACTAACTCTTACTCCTACGCGAATGTATCTACAATAGCTTATACGTTAGTCGCCACTGTCGCAGTTTATAAGCTTCTATTTTTATTATATGTATAAGACTTACGCTAAAAGTGTATCATTATAGAAAAATAAATTATAATTTATGAGTAGTTAAGGTATTTTGGAAAATATTGCAATTGTATTATTTTTACTTAGTAGTATTATTAAACCAATAAGTATTTTTTGTCAGTACCTATTATTTAAATCTGCCTGCTTTTTTTGCTCACCTCAATTAACAATGTAAAATAAATATAAAGCAATTTCGGTTTCTCTTCTATATGAACCGACGCGACTTATAGGCATAGGACATTCATTGGGTCAAATGTAAAATATTTTCCTTTTTTGTTTTTATAGAACTTTTTTTACTGGAATTGTTTTTCGCTAATGTATGTAAACTCGAATGAGAAGGTAATAATAACAGACATACATGTCAAATGTTACATCAGTTACGAAAACAAAAATGTTCTAATGATTTTTGTATTTAACAGATAATCTGTAACGTTTTTCATGTGTATTTTAAAAGTTAAGTAAATCAAAATACACATACTTCCCTCATTTCTTATCTAAGAAGTGCGCATTTTAACGAGTGATCGTTGGTCTCAGACACCACCAGTCAGTTATTATTGTCATTACGTCAATCTTTACTTTCCAGCTAATATTTCCGAATACATAATACATACATTGTACGTATCAATTAAGAGGGTAAATTATTGTCTAACGATCACTTAAAATTAAAACTAAAAGGGATTGTGCAGTGAGCAGCATGAGTGATTAATGCTAGAAAGATTTATCTACAAAAGTCGGTCTGTCAGTCGGTCGAATTATTGTCGAAATATATTATCATACTATAATTTCGCTTTCTATACTTGCACGCGATCTTATATACTAGATAGTTCTACAATACTTATTGCGATGTGCTTTTTATATGCTGAATATTGTTCTGGTCAACATGTTAAGTTTTATTCTAAATATCCACTAAAGTATAGGTTTCTTGAGATTGAGCCCTATGAGGAATTTATACAAAATAAAAGACAGCTTGGAAGAAGAAAAATGTAAGTATCTTTTCCTATTTTTTTGATAATCTAGTGAGATTTTATTTGCTAATAAGGGAGCACAATATGGAGTTTTTTAATGTACTAATTGGTGCAAAGTACGTGTGAATGTGCATAAATAAATAAATGGGTTTACGAATGTATCTTACTATAATACTCGAATATGTTACTCAATAAGCATGCTCTGCTATTCCAATAATAATAAATATTCGATCTAATATATTCACATTATTATTATGTGGGTACGTGCTTACAACTTATGTTATTTACAAAGATTAGGGGAAAACTTTCTTAAAAATCACGAAAAATTACAACATACAAATTAGAAGTGCTTATTTTTGTTTTTTTTTTAATATTTTTTTAGCCATTAGTGTGATAGCCAAATTATTAGGTAAGTAAACTGAATGTAAATATTTATTTTGGTTAATTAATGTTATAGTTATGCAAAGTTCCTCCATTCATTTTCACGTATTATTTAGCAGGTTATAATAATTATGTTCCCGGCATTTTCTATATTTTGAAACATAGAGGTGCTACTCAAGGAAGGGACATGTGTTTTAAACAACCAAGCCTAACATCTTCAATCTCTATTTTAAACCAACGTACTTAATGCTTAAATAATTATACCTCTCATTCTATGTATTTTATTACCACTATTAAATATTTACACACGACGAAGAAAAATAAATAACTGATCTAAAATTTTAATTAATCCAACGTCTAATTTGCAATATCAACGTAAATAATGTAAAAAATAATATTATAACAATTAAAATATCAACAAGAATGATTACATTACTTCCCTTTACAGTATTAACATTTTATTTCAATGTCTACTCCTATGATACATATACATTTACGCATCCAATTAAATACAATTCTAAATCTTGAACAATTCAATTATTTCGTAAATATTTATAAACATTTTACAACAGTTTTATGAAACTTAGTAACAAGGACTAGAAATGTTATAGTAACCATTAATTTTATTAAATACGATATCATGAGGCAAAACTAACTATACATTGATTACTAAGCTAAACCATCCAGTGACAAATTTAAATATTTCTACTGTGATATGCCAATATAATTTATATACACCTGTACACGTACAAATGTAAATAAAACAGGTACGTAAGTTAATACTGATAGTAACTAAAGCGTGACATGTTTATAAAGCTGAGATTTGTCATAAACTACTAAAGTAACAGAAACGTCGAGATATTTGATTTTGATAAAACAACCCGAATTACGCTTAAACGCTAAACGATTTAACATACAAGCTAACGATGAGAACAATATACTTTTCCTATAAAAATATGAGCCACACGGCGAGTCGTTCCGGGAACTGACGTCAAAGTTATTTGTAAAAGTATTATATTTACCTATTACCATTAAAATGAAAGGTAACATCAATAACGGGCGAAGCACACCTACGATTCAAATGTCATTTACATTACGACATTGATACAAAATAATTAATTTTGTACCCCGAAACTACTTATGAAAAAATCCGGGAAAATCACTGAGTGTCTATTGCCGCTTTTCTTGTCAGTTAAGCCCCATTTACACGGTGCAAGTTTCTGGAACGTTCAAGAGCAATAATTCCATCCCATGAAGCACGTTCAATTATTGCCATTCATGAATTGCATCTAAGTGTTTACACGCGTGTGATTTCCATAAAATGACATACAATAATTGAATGCTTGTTTTGCTATTCAATAATTGCATGCGACTTCTGTTTACACCAAAGAAATTATTGCATGCAAGTTTTACATCGTCTAAACACAGAGTTGCGCGAACTTGTACAATTGATTCAAGTATTGGCTGTAAATTTGCGCTGCCAAATATTTTATTCAATTTTATTAAACGTCTTCTCAAGATTTATTTAACTGTTTTCGTTCGCTCGTGTTTGAATGACAGATAATTTTCGTGCCAAAATTGGATGCGATTTTATTGCACGTGCGATTTTATTGTACGTGCTGTTTACACCTATACCTACTAGTTTTAAGTGGCAACTAACTTGTCCGCATCGTGCAACAATTGTATGTGTTGTTTAGACGGTGCCAGTCAATTGTTGTTTCAATTTTATGGTGCCAGTCAATTGTTGTTTCAATTTTATGGTGCCACAGGCAATAAACTTGCAACGTATAAATGGGACTTTAGCCGAAACAACTTACTGTTGTGGAGCTTTAATGCTGAAACTCCTCGCAATGTCGTAGTGTAAACCCAGAAGAAATTTCAGACACGTGTCGTCCATTTAATGTTGGCCTCTACTCAGGGTAGTGTTGTTCGATGGCGGCGGGCCCGTCGTAGTAGTCATGTGCCGGTGGCTGGATGGGCTCGGCTTGGTATAAGGCTCCCGATACGAAGGGGTTGTTGGGCACATGAGCGCCGGGCGCCGGCGGTCGTGGGGGCGGAATGGCGCCGTATCCAGCCTGCTCTGAACCCTTCAGAGGTGCTGACGGTCTCTCCGTCTTGGGTGGAAGAAAATGGGACGATTTTATAATTTGAGGGAAAATGCATTGTAGGTACTCATAAATTCAAAAGTAAACGGGGTTTCTGAACCTCCATTAGTAATGTTGTGCTTTAAGCACTGAAAAAAATAAACATCTTAAAATAATAAAAACCAAAAGTGCTTCCACGACATGAAAATTAGAGGCAACTGGTGTATACTTACAAATGTAGTTTCTTGGTCTAAAGACTTCATTGAGTGAGGTTCGTCTACGGTGGTCTCAGCCCACGGCTGCAGCTCTCCAGACGCGAAGATGGCGTATATGGTGATGCCCACGAAGTGGACTGTGGCGCCCATCAGGAACACTGCGCGCCACTCCGTTATGGCTTTCTCCAGTTGATTCTTTTAACAATCGAGAACAAAACGTTCAGTCACCAATATTGGTCATAAGTAGGTATCACCTTCAATAATTTAAATAGTTAGGATTATTTATTATAAGGCCACTGGAAAAACATAGGGCATGTAATTGAAAATATTTTGTAATCAATTTTTTCAATTTATTCATTGCATGCACGACATAGACTCTGTGTACGAAATTCTACACTTCATAGTCAAGCATACTAAAGTCTGCCTTAACCCTGTTACAACTTCCCAAAAGCGCAACACAATAACAACATTAGCCACACCCGAAAAGCTGACGAGATATCCAAAGTTTCAGATAAGCATATCTGTAACAAATATCTAGTAAGTTGCCGACACAATGCAGTCAGTCGTGCGCGGCGTTGCGCGGCGGCGGGCGATAATAAAGTGCTCAGCGGTGGCGTGCCGCATCGTCGCGCACCCACAATCCTACTCATTGCATATTCCGCGCGCGACTCCATGGAGCTCGATTTCCTTTTTTAAATTAGCCACGGACGAATGTCCTTTTTGTTTCGCTAGTTCGCGACTGAAAGCGATACCGTTCTATTGCATTGGGGGAGTATCTAATAAAAATTTAAGAAAATATTTATTGAAAAACATTTTCTCTTTGAAAACTGATTCTGTTAGATAAGCCGACTCTTGAATAATGGGTGCCTTTGAGCAAAAATGTTTTTAGAATTTCAGATGAAGAAATAAACAGGTTTTAAGATTTTAGAGTCTGTTGAGAAGTGATTTCTCAGAAACCAACGTTTCTAGACTTTTCTTGTGTGGTGTCCTTCCTTGAAATAGTTTCATATTCTTACCTTCTCTTGCGTCATATAATCGATAACAATAGGCACGACGAAGCCAGCGATGGTGCCGATGCCGTTGGAGAGTCCCATGAGGATGGAGGCGTATCGTGGCGCGATGTCCAGGTGGTTCACGTTGTAGCCAGATATAGCGAAGCCACTGCACGCCACACCTAGGGTCAGCTCTATTGTCGCCACGTACTGATAAATTACAAATTATTTTAGATCTTCAAACAAAAATAACCTTAGAAAACACATGGGCAAGCAAAAACTTTGGATTATTTTGGGTCATGAAAATTATAGTTTAAATAATAATACCCAGGACTAAAATGAACGGCCAAAGGAGATAATGCTAATAATGAAAATAGATAATTGTCTGTGTGCAGAACTAGACGTGATTTAATTTTCGGTTTCAAACATCTGGCCTAAAAAATAACACAAGAACATTGCAGTATTCATTTGTTTAATTAAAAACTGTGTTTACCTTGTTATTAGCATAAGCGACGAGCACAAAAAAGAAAGCTTCCAGTCCAAACCCTCCACAATTGAAGAGTTTCCTCACAGTGGTAGTAGTCATGATGTTGTTTTTACGCAAGTAATCGGCCATCATACCGCCAATAGGCACCAGTGACGTCATTATTAAATGTGGTATGGCGCCAACAAACCCAGACTGAAATGACGAAATACAATAAAGGAAGAGCCAGTCAAACTTAGTCTAGTTTAGGATGACGAACACATAACCATACGTGGATCCAATTGATGGTTACCTCTGTGATCTGCATGTTGAATCTTGAGTTAAAGTAGGACGACTGGAATATGACTAGTAGACAGAAGTTCCACGTCCTGCAGAAGTTCGCTACGATGATGGCATACACCTAGAAAAGCATGGACTTTTTAAAAACAACATTCAGAAAAAACAACAATCTCAAAACTTTTGATTTCCAAATACTGTTATTCAAAGTTACACAACAGCCTTCAACAGACTTAACCAACAAAACAATTGAAGATTAATTGTAACTTACTGGTGGAGAAGTAGCAAATGCTTTCCAGGGCGTAGCCCAGAACCCAGGCATAGCGGCTTGTGTCGCAGTGCCAAGGGATTGTTCGATGTAGGTCAACTCTTTGGCGGCGATAGTGGGGTGCTTGCTCGGCCTTTCGAATACCAGCCACAGCCATAGTACGTACCTGAATGAATACTTGGCTTAGCAACTATATCTATAAAAACTTTACGTATATTAGATTGCTTCCTTATCAAGCAAGCTTCTTTATTGCAAGTTGCAAATATTGTTTAGCTGTTTAATAGATATGCATTTGCAGAATGAATTTAGTTATTATAAAAAGCTAGTTGTTTACCAGATGACGCCACCCACTCCATAGAAATAGAATGGCGCCTGCCAACTGATGTAATCCGTGAGTATTCCGGACAGTGGCATGCCAATGACGATGCCAGCGTACGTGCCACAGAAGGCAAGAGTGGCCAGCCGGGAGCGCTCCATGGGAGGTGCCCACATCCGCCAGATACCGTGGCAAGATGGGTAGGTCACACCCTACAAACAAACGAAATAAACAGAAAATAAAATCTTCGAAATAAATATTTCACAGAATATAGCTGTCCTTTGAAGAACCGTTCTTTATTATTATATCAAATAGGAATAGGTAGATTAAAGAGCTCTATATTATATTATGTCAATAGTCCCAATCTAAAAGATTTAATAGGATAGCAGTGGCATTGAAGAATCAACTAAGCCGGGATATGCGGAGACGAGCAAATACGTCGCCATGGCAACGGAGGGCCCAGTAATCCTGAAGAGGCTTTGTACTTCGGTAAGCGATGTCGACTATACTAAAGTGTGATTGACGATAGATACGGTTCGTTCTGTAGGCAATCATTGAAAATAAGAGGTGCCAGAATCAAAGTTATATTTAAATTAATTTCAAGTTGAAGAATTTTAAAGTAAATTTATTTTTTCGGCTCTATTTCCTCTCAACCTGCTCAGTTCTCATTTAACTACTTAGAGCTTAATTTATCTCTTCTTCGACGTCATGTTTTCTTCTGCGTCAAATCTACCTCCACTCACTGACATTACAATTTTGCTTATCATGAATAGATATCATAGAGCAACAGTTCATTAAACAGACAGAACGTTTTGTATGAATGTGTATAAATTTAGAAACTATTTGACCTGAAAGTCCAAACTGTATATTCAAACTATATAACTATACCAACTGTCCAATACAAAATATATTCAACATTACATGACACGTGACATCTTCAGAAAATTTAAAAAAGGACACGTCCTTTAGAACGAAAAGGGTAATATCATAGCAATATGCATTCAAAGTGCCAGAAGTACAAAGTGGGGGAGTGTTAAAACACAAACGTGACAAGTGCGACGAAACGATCCCGGGCTTGAAAATTTGAGCATTGGTAATAAGCTTGATCATGCACCGTCACGTCCCGAATGTCAAATGTTCTAAATTTTAAACGTGTGACATTTCACTCGTTACTACATGTTTCCCTACTGCTTCATTACGAGTGTTTCGTGATGGTGAAAGTATTTTTGGATTTAGTGTTTTCGCATGCATTTGCACTTTACTTGTGATAGCGCTAATGCACTGTGTAATATCTGTGATAGTGTCAATATGAAACCCAAATGTTTGTTGTATATGAAGTTACATAATATGTTAGGTAAGCTATGAATTATTCAGAGGACCTAATAAATAAAAAACGGACAAAATATTATAAGCTATGGTTTATAATATCTGGCATATGGTTTATAACGTCAGTGTTTATTTAATATGCCAAATTTACTGAATATCAAAAAGTTATACGAGAGCGTGCACAATAATCTAAGTATCTATAGTAACTCCAGTCACCTCAACAAATCCCTGCGCGACTTTCAAGATGACGACAGCAGCAGGGCCCACGGACATCGCTCCGGGAATCGCCATGTTGAATATAGCTGACGTCACGATCGCCACGCCAAAGATCTTGTTAGCAGGATACATGGAGGCCAGGAAACCACCGGGTACTTGTGTGATGAGATACCCAGCGAAGTACGACGAGTCTATCGAAGACTCCACGCTCACAGTCCATTCAAATGGAGCTTTGTCTGTTGAGTTTTGCTGTATGACAAGTGATTAGTTTAAGCATCAAATCCAAGCTAATAGTTTACATGCAACAATGTTTCCAGACACATACGAAATATAGCCGATGTTTCCTAACATACAACGAAATTGTTATGCAACGTACTACATAAATTTTAAGTTTCTCCTAAAATTTTGTAATAATGCGGAATCATTGTTGAATCCATAAATTGAAAATGTACTCCTCCTTTTAGCCCCATAATACCCAGCTATTGTAAGTTAACAAAAAAAGGTACCTATTAGCTAATGAAGTACTTACGGATTGTTTCTCAGTCATCTTGAGCTTGGCCATGCTCATGTTGCAGCGCATGCCGAACATAATGCTGAAGCCAAAACACGCCAGCAGGGCCACGGTGTAGCGCGCGCTCATGCACGGACATTCCGCGCGCACGTACTTGTCTAGTGGGAGAAAAAAAATATTATAAAGGAAAGTACTTCCGACTTGTTACGTTCATATTTTCCCTGATGGCAATGAAGAGTATCTCTTACGGATACGGACACAGAAAGATATTAAGATTTTGTAATATTGAAATTTTGACCTCCGCAGTAAGGCAAAGAAGAGGTCAATACTTATTACTTATGGTAATCTCTACAGGTTAAGACCACTTTGAGAAACATTGCAACATATATCTTATTTTGTACCCAATAAATAATAATTGTGTTAAAAAGACAAGTGAATAGTGTAGTTGTGTCAGTGAAAAGTGGATACAGACCTATAGCTCGTGGTGAAGGTCGGTCAGGCGATGGTGGTGTTTCCAAGTCTTCGCCATCGTACATCTGGTCATAACCCTTCTGATCAACGTGAAAGTTCTCATATTGAGTATTTCTGAAACAAAATTAAAACAATTAAAATAACCATGATGATTATTTAAACTCATCAAAGTAACATTTTCGGATTGCCAATGCTGCCATTAACATTGAGTGCTGTTTGCGAAGGTTGAAAGTTATGTAAATTAATCATCACAGCGAGTAACTTCGGATACAATAACAAATAACTGCAATGACGTTAAGTTTTAATATCACAATAATTATTAGAGACTGGACCATATCATTTCTAAATAATTCTCTTGCAGACTTATCACAATATCAAGCTTATTTTCAATTACAAAAATAATCTCCCTACGAACTCTTTCGTACAATATCCCCAACATCAAACACAGACTTATAGACTTTCAATTAGTTTATTCCGCGTTATTTTGCGCTATTTTCCCTGTAATTGAAGCGGATGGGAAGCGACACACCTCGCCGGAGAAAATAAAATTAAAAACGTCTGCCTGCTAATAGGGCTGCCAACATGCACGATCGCACCTGCGTTGCGAAACGGCGCTCACTATGGAAACTAATCATAAAACACTTAAAATACGACGATGAAAATAAATTGTTGTTAGATTTATTTAATTTAGTTATAAAACTGAGTTAAGAGAACATGAAACTTAGGCCAGGATATTTCTAATTAAGTGCTAATAGAATATCAAAGGCCACGAGATTTTATTGAAATCTTTCACAATAGGAAAGTCTGCAGCTTCTGCGAAACTTATCCAACTTCGTTTCATGTCAGAGATTCTTCAGTTATCCAGTGAATAGTGCACTACAAGTAAGTAGGATACGCAGTGAGTTGGAAGACCGCTCAACTTTTATACCTCTATTGAAATTGTTTTAAATACTTGGCAAGCCACGATTTAAAAGAAAGGTGGAAATCTCAAGTTTTGAAGGTTTAAAGAGAAAGGAATGAAAGTGCTATAGTTAATAACATTCACCCATAATTTAATTCGCGTAGGTAACAGTTATATAATTTGTGCTTAACGAAAGCTTCTAATATAAGTCTTTATGTTAATACATAAAAGTATTAATTGCTAATTATCATTCTAATTATCTTTCCGGATAAACTGTCTATAGGTACAAAATACCAGAATTAAAAAAAGTGATACATTAACACACACACAAACATATACATATACATATTTTTGATACATTTTAGCTCTAATAGAATCTAGCTGTCATAACTTTATTCAAATGTTGAAATTGTTTTATTTTACAACACATCCGAATTTTCCAACCATACCGTTGGTGCAGATTTGTGTGTCTGTGTACCTTCGCGCCAGCTCGGCTTGCCCATTAGTGGACAAATTGAATTATTCACCGTTGACGTGGCGTCGCGACTCATTGTTTGCAAACGGATAGGCTCCACTTTCGATGAAAATAAATCGGCTCGGCTACGGGGTATTTTTCAAAAAACCTGTAACTTCATTAAGGTTTCGTCTATCGTTTGGATAAACTCCAAAGAGATGTTTAAAACGAGTAAAAATGTACAGGTTGCAGAATATAAAACAGTTTTTTATTTTTACTGCAAATATATTTAGTAATCACCGACATTCAAACGTGGATTTCCATCCATTGTTATCAGTCCATCGCACTTCCGATTAAAATAACTTCTTAGAAAATATACGGAAATCAAAAAGACTACACAACACAACAAAATTCAAAAGCCATTAAATGTAGCGATGAATTATAACGACTTGTGGGCGACAACGGCAGTGCGTAAGTCATCGTCGTGTAAATTCATTTTTCCGCTGACAAAAGTAATAAATGTGACTATCTGTCCCCGTCCCCCGTTTAACGTTGTTGGTAATGAATCGTCGCATAAAAGGCATAACCAAGTGGAAACGAGGCGCGAACGCTACCCGAGCCGACCGACGCCCGACGTGGCGCTTGGGTGCCCCACGCCACAGCAGCGCCACGGTAAGCACCATCACGCTGGTTCCCCGCGCTAATGCGTTTAGCTGTGACTGGACGAGATACCGCAACACCGACGAGACACGCGTCAACAGTTACGTTAGTCCGACACATCTGCAGGGATGTTGTGCTAATTACACAATTATGCGATTAAACGAAGGGTGAATAAATGGTTTTAGTGCAAGTTTTTAAGAGCTTTTTGAACAATTGGGTTTATGTAATAGGATTCTTCGGTATATTTCGAGACAATATTGTTTTTAGTTACTATGAGATACTTGAATAGCCATTAATTGGTTTAACTTTTGATATCGTAATCAACCAAATAACAGTAAAGATCTAAAGACTTCAAGGTCTTTACACATACATAAACTGACGCCCATGGGGGTAGGCAGAAACTACAGAACGCCACCTGCTACGACCCTTACATACTTCTTTTGCCTCGTTTTCGTTCGTACATCTGGTCATACACGCACGTCGGTTGCGAATACTACGCACCTGACCTTTCTGAAGAACATCACCAATAAGGTCACTATATGTCTTCTTAGGGCGTCCCCTACCGGCGTGTCCATTCACATCTGCCTTGTAATTACCTTTTGTTAGTCGCCTTTCATTCATCCTCTCAACATGACCAAACCATCTATGCATACTCTTTTCAATTTTTGTCACCACATCTTCTTTTAAACCGCATCGTTGCGCTGCGTTGTTCAATGTCTATACTTTCTATAAAATAACAAGTCATTCCTAGGTCAATCTATGACCGTAATAACTAGCTTCACTTTCAAGCAGTGATACTTATACTCATAAAACACATTTGTGATCATTTTTGTTACGTAGCCCCCTTTAGATCAGCCCCTCAGAAGCGTCGCGCGTCGACGACGTTCATTGTACCACTAATGCACCCCATACACTGTGCCTATAATTATGTGACGCAACTCCTAAATGCTGTAATTACTGTTTTGTCCCCGTTTGTCTACGTAAAGTTAATGGATATAATTTTAGAATTTAAATATTGATTTAGATATCATCACAGGAAGGTTTAATTTACTATTACAGCAACATTGTGATTTATTGGACAAAATGCCCAGTGGTGTGACCGTCGGACTGTCAAGTCATAGGTCTCGAGTTCGAACCCAAGGCACGCACCTCTGACTTTTCGGATTCATGTGCGTATTAATTGTATAATTTATTACTTGCTTCAAAAACGGTGAAGGAAAACATCGCGAGGAAACCGGAATGCCTGAGAGGTATTTCTCGACGGCATGAGAAGCCAAGTCAGAGGCAGTCACTAACCACACGAAAAGAAGAAGATTGAACAGGATAGTTAAATTCATACTTAATTTAGTATGGACTTAACTATTTTATCTATTTTTTTATGTGCTCTAATAAGATCTAAGTGTACTAAAGAATTCCAGCAGCAGAACATTCTAACATATCCTACAATTTTGGAGTGCAAATTGAATGAGTGACCGAGTATGGAACTCGGTCAGCGATTCACTTCGCAGTTAAACTTCTAAGCCAACTTTGTCATTTGGCACTTCGTCGCTACATTCTTGCTGTTAGCTGGAAATCCTGAATTATTACTAGAAAGGGTTAACCTTTTGTGGCCTCTGCAATGAAAAGCTTTTTGGCACGAAGTAAAATTTATCGATCTTTATTTCACCCGACATAAATATACTTATTGATAAACTGTAAGGTGCTTCAAACGATCGCGTTTTCAAAATGTAGGTGACAATAAACTGCTCTTAACATTAGCCATGCATATAGGTTTCTCGACTTCTCGAAGACAGAACTCCTGGATCAGACGTGAAGAGCAGAGGGGCACAAGACTGGGGGGTGGAGAGGCTGTTGCGTAGAGCACAATATGCACTTCAACATTCCCCACTATGAATACCTACAGAGAGCAGGGCGGGACTCGAAGACTTCTTAATTAATTAAGACTTGAGATGTGAGTGCCTGTTTAATTAACGCAAAATATCGTTAACTATTTTGGTCCTGAAATTGTTCTCCGTAATTTACTTTGACCTCTAGACAACTGAATAGACTACTCTAAGTACTCTTCATTTGTGAAACCTCAATCCAAAATAATTTATACATTAAAAAATAAAACATGCTCAGTAGAAAATCCAGGCAATGTGGTTTTGGGCCCTATCAGAATACCAGTGCGGTAGTATTTTTTTTTTATATCTTCCTATTATGCTAAGATAGGGGGGGCCTTTTTCACCTTTTTGGCCTCGCACAGGTCGTTATTAGTTTTTGAATGCCCCTTTCTCTTTTTTTATTATTATTTCTGTTTGTATTTCCTGTGCGTGTCCCAAATAAAATATTTTTCTTTCTTTCTTTCTATGATACTAAATGTAACAGAATAAGTATAACACGTTCGATTCCGGACCTGCCGCGCTCGGGAGGGGGTAGCTATTACACCCCGTAAAGCCACCCTCTCTAATTGATTTACAATTGTCGGTTAAATTTGTTTCCCGACCACCCCTTGCGATCACCGATCGCAAATGCATTTTGGGATACTATTAATGAACCGAGAAAAACACAACACATTCTTCCTTCAGACTTTCAAAATATGGATATTACATTAAGTAAAATGCACATAACTCTAACAACTTTGAAAAAAATAATTCGAAAGAGCATGAACCTACGTATGGGTAAGTCTGTCACCTACGTGCTAAGCGCTGAACTAGATTACAACTAATGAAAATACATTTTTATTTACAACGTTTAGTGTTATTTTACGGTCTATTAATAAACGAACACACTCAATCACTACTTTTTATTAAATAACACATTAAAATATGCAAAATTGTTTAAAATACACAAAAAGCTCGTGCTACGGTTTCACGTAGCACCGTAGCACTGCTACGAAAGTCAAACGACAACACTAATGTCGTATGGTGTGCAAAACTTAGGTGATATTTGACTAAATTGGGACACTTGTTTGTAAGCCAGTCTGTCAACGATCCGAAACCGGCGGGTGGTGAATAAAACATGTAATAAATAAATGTAACCAATGGAACGTAACGACCTATTATTATAGCTGCGCGCACTTCGGTACCGCTACGCATTTATTGAGTTGGACATAACCTCAACATCAGATTTCGTCTAAGTACGAGTATCACTGTACTCGCTTGTTAATTTTTTGACTTTTCATTTTAATCTTTCTTCTTGATATATATATGTCAATTAACTATTTCGTTATTTCTTGTAAGGTGTAGTATTTCTTTTCCTCGCTTTTTGATGCACCCGCTCGCACGTCCTACATTGTACAACCATGCTTTTGTGTGCGCTTGTTCACAACAAGCCAACGTATTCATCACAGCATGCTCCATGGGAACAACTCCACAAATAAATCAAGTGAACGATCTCGCATTTCGACACTCGCGAACATAATAGAGTTATGACAAAAATGGCGACGCGAGCTAAGAAATATCACTTGGTGAACCCGAGACGCTTGTTAGCGTCTCCTTGCTTTTATTTATAGCCAGATTTATTTTATGGCCGTTCATGGATGTCGGGGAAATCGAATGAAAATAAATAGCTGCAAATAAAACAATAATTTCATCGATTTGCGAAGCCGAGCACAATGTAAAGGAAAGTAACTTCTCTGAAAATCTCAAGCAGTGGCATTTCTTTGATCTTAAGTTTTTACTTAGGAGTTGTTATTGCCTATCAATATTAATATAACTTTATTCTCTTGGATTAATGTTGTACGTTATCAAAAGAGATTTGATGAAAAAACTGTATGTCAAATTCAAATGTCATTTATTCAAACTAGGCTGAAAATCAGCACTTTTCGAACGTCAAAATTACATAAGACAGTCCCCCAAAAACGCCCGCCCTTCACCCTATGTAATAATAGACTCCTTGTATTATTTCATTTCATAGTACCTACTCACAACTAGCTGCCATTCGAGTAATAAAATCGCTCCGATATAAGCCAGTCTGATGAACGTGCTCGACGATATTTTCTATTTCAAACACAAATTTTATTTTCTCGCAACTCACAGCGTACAACAAATATCATAAAAATGGAAGGCAAACAAGATAGCTCGTTGTATTTGCTATGATATTCGTATTTGGCTGGCAGATTCTTACTCTCTTTGCTGGGGCCTAATCTGTCGGGCGGCGCGTACCTCACGTTCGAAATACGCCTCTGTTGTTTCTTGAATTTCCCGTCTATTTGTAGTTTTTTTTTCGTTTTACTAACGGAGACATCTCGTTTTGAATGTTTGTTTTATTTAGAAACAAGCAAACTTTTTTTCCACAACGAAAGTTAATTCAACTTAATTTTGTTTTTGAATGCCCCAACGTGTTCCTCTCACAATCAAAACTATAGTAAAACAACCTTCTCAAATAAAATATGCAAAACAAGAAAAGGTCTAGCTATAACGCTCAACGGTATCAGTAAACGTTATTCGCGCTCACGCTCACGTCGAGGTACAAGGCTGTAAATAAATTGAAGTGAATTCGCGAAGAAGGAAAATCCAAACAAATCTCGCCTAATCCTGAGAAAAGCGTTCCAAATCCAGGTTAGTTGTAAATATCAATTACGCGAATACCCCGGATTAGGAAGTATAATGGTTGGCGCGAGTATCGCGTGCAAGGGGGGGAATTTGCACTTCACGCGTTTTTACAGTTGCGTTAATACGCACTTAAACTTGAAAGAAGAGTTAATGTAAACTCATTTTCAATTACTTTTCCGTTTACATTTAATGAAAATAGACAAGATGTTTATTTTATAAGTAATATGAATGCATGATAAACGAAGTTATCTCACTTTCTAATAACATATTTATCTGTAGCAATAATTAATTAACAAGGTTATAATGATCGACATAACGCAGTAACGTAACAAACTAATAAAATGTATAGTAGCAGGCAATTGAATAAAAGTCCCGAGGGCAATTTTTCCCTCAAATCTAATAGAGCTGGGAACCGGGAACAGTCGGGGACAGTCGTTGAAGACTTGTAGATAATTTTAATATTCGTGTCGCAGGCCCCGGGAGTCTAGTATCGATCTCACATCAATCTGCTAGACCTGTTATTAGGTCACAATGGGTTTTATTGTTCTGTGTAGATAGATTTTTTTACCAAATGTATCAGAAAAAACCGGCCAACTGCGTGTCGGACCACGCACAAAGAAGGGTTCCGAGTTCGGATGAATTTATCCCAAAAACAAACTTAACTTTGTAGTTGAAAAACATGTTCTCCCATACATCGCTAAACGTTACGGTCAATTCTCCAACTGCAAATGTATGTATGAAATCGCAAAACAATATTTTTTTTGTGATAAAACTACAAATTAACGATTTTCGGACTTTTTCCTTTTCTTGTGCTGTGAGACATGATTCATGATTCCAGGTCAACGGGAAGTCACGAGGAGTCCTTTATTTGCGAGTATCAAAATATGTCACGTAAATGGCCGTATTTTAGAGCTCCATTGGACCATTCATCTACGTATTTGATATTAATTCGATACCTCAATAATATCAACTTGATACCTCTACGCGTTCCTGAGAAAAAACCCGTCTTGACAGACTGACAGACAGACGGACAGCGAAGTGATCTTATAAGTGTTACTTTTTCACCTTTTCAGGTACGGAACCCTAAAAATGTCACAAAAAGTCTGTATCGATCTTTCAGATCATACAGTTCAATCATAAAAATAAATTGGTCTACCTGTGACATCATAATGCCGTCTCCTGAGACCGTTCCAGAGGGGAACGGTGACGTATGGAGACATAAATATAACAGTGGCTTATTGTGCCGTGACGAGGGACCAAGGATTCCGAAGAAATGCCTCATCGGATTTGAGTTATCACATAAAAATGTACTAACGAAGGTAACATAAACATGTATCGTTGGTTTTCTTTTTGTCGAAAAAATGGATTTATAAACTGAAATAAAGCCTTAATACACCAGCATTTTCATAATTTCACAAATCAGAATCAGAATCTGAATAATCAGAATTAAGAATATATCTATAAGATGCACAATGTATAAGATTTTGCAATAGATTTTAAATTCCCATATATTTTTACACAAGATTTTTTTCATTTAAAACAATACAGTCAATATGTCAATGTAACCCACTTTATTTCCTAACTCTTTTGTCACTATTTTCAAACGGTACGTTGGAAAATACACCGTATATTCTGGCAGTATTCCTTAATAATAAGAGCGAATAAAACCACTTCCCAGAAGGGTGTAAATTCTCAGTAAAGCCGCACGATTTTCTTCGTCTTAAGAGAATACTTACAGTATCCTCCAAAACATGTTCCCTGAAGATTTTCTCGGTGAAATCAACAGGTGATATCAGAATTCACACCCCCAAGTCTCTTGAGCCACTTACTACCTTATACTCGTGTTATAAAGTCCGAATTTCAACAACGTTTCCGTGGGATATGAAACACTATGAAACAACAACCTGTGGATTTCTTTAAACACATAAATAAACTTAAGAGAACGTGAGCAGAATTTTTCCAAACACTTTCTGGAGACAATGAAAGATTCACAGTTTTTATTAGAACTAAGCTGACGAACACTTTACATTTCGCAATAGAACGCGGTCATTGCGTTCAAACTTCGGTCAAGTATAAGAGAGATTGATCAAGAGTAATTTATCGTATATTTTAACGAAGGAACGAAGAAACGGTAGTGATGTGCCGGGAGCTGATATCAAACTAGCCAGAAATGCGTGCCACGCTCCCTCTGTCCTCACTCACAGTGGTATTCTGCAAAGACGTTTGACCTGTTGCTCATTTATTTAATTAATTATAACTTGCGGAGTCATACATTATTTCTCTTATAATCCTCTGTTACTGAAAGGTCAAATGTATTCAATAAAAAGCCATCTTTTCAAGAGACTTGTGTCCAACAAAAGCTGCTGTTATCTAAATCTAAACTAGTATTATAATGAGAAAATACTGTTTTTTGTATGTTTGTTTGTTTGTAATGAATAAACTCATAAACTACTGGCCCAGTAAAAAAAAAATACAAGGCTATAATTAATAAAGATATCACGTGGACGAAGCCGATAGCGGAAGCTAGTGTTTCATAAAATACTGCTATCTTATTGCAAAAAATACCTACTAAAATAACAAAGTGTTGGCCTTGCGGCAGTAAATATGCAACAATATGTCCCGATAGTGATAAGTATAGTTGTTAAGGGCAAAACACATAGGTTATCAATTAGTTTGCTCTTATCCGGAACCGCTGCTAATTGAATATTGCTTTATTTATCATCTGCAATCAGAAGTCACCGACGTGCCTTTATCTCAAAATAACTTTTTCCAATAAACAATAAGCGGAGATGTATCTTGTCGCACAAAAGCATCTTGTCGACCTATTTCTATTTATATCACAAAAGTTTCTATCACAAATATTAAGTAATATTTATTGTAAAAAAAGTACCGAATAACACTGCGGATTGATCCTGTATTCTGGTGACAGGAGTGTATATAGTGCTAAGTCCTGTGCGCCAGAGCGAAACGAAACAGCATCAGAGCGAGAAAACAAAAGGGAATTCATTCAAGATCAGCTATCTTATTCTGCAAATATTCTATGCCGATAATAATAATCAATCCTTATCTCTCCTTGTCTATCCTTAAGGAAATTCTATGAACGAGAAGGAGAGACGTACAGTATTGGACTTTAGTATTATTCTTCGTGTTGCAGAATGAGTCTAAAAGTCTCGCGAATGCTCCAGATTCACAGACAATGCCCCAATTTATATCCAACTCACTTACTGGAGTCACTGGAGATGGGGTGGTTAAAATAGGAAGGATGTTGTAGTAATATGCATGAAACACTAGTATTGTGTGATAAACCTGAGCTACTGCTAATATAATCTAATTCAATTTGGAACTTTCTGACTATGATTGAGTAATGAATCAATTAGTAATTGCAATCTCAATACAATCTCATTATAGAAGAACATTTCTATTAACACGAGAACATAATGTGTTTAAAAATAATTTTCCTGACCTCGTTTTGTATTTCAAATCTCAAACTCTATTTCTAACTAGGTATAAATAGCGTTCAATAAGGACGTACCACAAATAATTAAGACTCAGTTACAATACGTCCAAGGGAGTGGAAATAACTGAAACTTTTCGTGTGTTACGCACACATGCCGAGAAAAGTGGGGAAAAAAAATCGTCTCACAAAGCCAATTACATTAAAACATTCGGCGCGGGACAAAGGGCGAGAGAACAATGGAGCTTGGAAGGAACCCGCGATATGTCTTTCAATGCTTTTAACTTTCCACTGATGGCGGCACAGCGAGGGAAAAATGGTGACGTCCCGCGACAAATGCCCGTGAAATAGTGATGTGACGATGTCTTTTATTTATCGTTTTTATTTTAACATGAGTTTTTTATTATGTCCGACAAGCTTTTATTTTAGTAGATGTATATTATTGAGTTGTTGGCGGTCGAAGCGTGTGACAGCGTCTTTATACATCTTATTAGAATGTTTTCTCCGTTCATGTTTAAGTAGAAACAAAATAAAAGTTTTATTTAACTGTTAGTGTACATCATTACTTACGCTTAAATTTTGAAAGTCAATGAAAAATTATGGGGACCTGACGTTTTAAAAGATATATGTTAATTTCTGAACCTGCGCCTGAAACATCTGTCGTTAATGTATAAGACATGGCATAGCGTGTTTGGATTTGAAAGGATACACTAATGCATGGATATTAATAATCTAGTGCTGTAGCTAAGAACCACACCTGTGTTAAGAAACACCTTTTTCGTCAAATTCAAAACAGCGACGGTTCTAATTCAACTGTTTAACCATAGTTAGACGCTGAGAAAACAAATAAAATAAAACTTTAACTTTAACCTACAAAATTTCAACAAACAAGCCAAACGATAATAATAATATGCATAATCAAATGGACTACTAGACCAAACTCGACGCCCTGGATAGGAGAGTCCGAACGCTGCTGACTGCATATCGAATGCATCACCCACGGTCATCGGTAATGAGACTGTATATCCCGCGAAAGTGTGGAGGTCGAGGCTTTTAAAACGCTAAGACCCTATACAATCGCGAGATATGCAGTCTCAGGGAATATTTCCTAGAAGCCGAGGTGGGGATGCATCGAGATGTGGTCGCGGTAGACAAGGGCCTCACCCCGCTCTCCTTGGATAAAGAGAACTAGTGCAAGCCTGCAGTTCTTGACACTAACGATCGCAGGGAAGTTAGCAGAGAGGGCTTCACGGACGCTTTTTCCAGACCGTACATGGACCTGATGTAGATTTGCTATAAGCGTCCGTAGCCTGGCTGTATTTGAGTGACCACTTCGGGGAAACCGAAGGTTTTGTGCAATTATGGAGGAAGTTATAATGATAAACAATTACTAACTACTAACTAACTAATCAGCCTATAATGTTCCGACTGCCGGGACACAGGCCACCTCTCTGGAAGAGAGAGTGGGCCGTAATCTACCACGCAGGCCCAGTGCGGGTTGGTAGACGTCACATGTCTTCGAATTTTTGGTCCTAGGACATGCCGGTTGCCTCAATGTTTTCCTTCACCGTTTTGAGAGCAGTGGTGATTAAATATTGTTTACAAAGTAAAGCACCTGTCAGGGTTTGAACCTACGACCTACAACTCGTGAGTCGCGGCCATTACCATATACCACATTAGTTTGACCGCTATGTGTGTCTCCGCACTCTGTGGCACCGTGAGCCTGAATGAGGCAGTCAGTTCTATTCAGGCCGCGAGATCGACTGAGCGCGACCCGCGGACAGTCGCGTAGATTATAAGTTTAAGTAACTCTTAAACGGGTGAACCGATTTGAATGCGGGTTTTTTAAAATTTGAAAACAAGTTTTCTAGCGATGGTTCTTAGACATATTTTATCAAAATTGGTTCAGCCGCATGAGGATTATCAACTCTTTTCTAGTTTATGAATGGATGTAAGCGTTTTCTACAGGTCTGGGGCCTTATTATGAAGTATTAATGCCATCATTATTCCACTGCGAAAAAAGGATGGTGCTAGCGGCCTTGTATAGCTCCGTGTCTCACTCACACTGGAATAATGGTGGCATTAATACGTCATAATACGGCCCCTGATCGATTTTAAATTTGGTATTCTGTTACTTCAATAATATTAGAAGAACATAGTAACCTTGAACTGATGCTGCCGCAACGTAGAATTTGCAGGATACCCAACTCCCTTACCAATTTACAGCATAGGTGTCGTGTTTGGGCTCATTGGAATGGTCTCAATGAATAGGTTATAGAAGATGATGAACAGGGTCTGGTGATGGAGTAGGAAAGAGAAATGAGGAAATGTTATTGTCGGGGGTTTTTTTAAATTTTAATATAATTCCACGAATAAAATATACTGACTTGTACTTGCTCTGGTAAAACCAGCCGTAAAAAAAATTAAGCCCGAAAACCAAAAAGGATAGAACTGGCAGAGAGTGGTATACATGTAAAGAGCATTTAATCCATAACTTTATAAAGGTACAC
Organism: Xanthia icteritia; assembly: GCA_949128155.2. NCBI lineage: Eukaryota > Metazoa > Arthropoda > Insecta > Lepidoptera > Noctuidae > Xanthia > Xanthia icteritia. Next base: position 13,407,586 of record OX421930.2, read on the forward strand.
AAACAAACGTGGATTATCAATAAAGATAACGAGTACATTATTAAACTTTGTATCGATACCCACGCAATTTCCCAGCTGGTGCGTCACTAATAAAGAAGTGAGACGTAACCAATGGGGTATCACGGCTTGGTTGCACCGCAAACTCATTTTATAAATCGTCCGTCCGCTCGCCCGGAACCACGCGTTAACCCTCCCTACTAATGCACCTCTTTTGTAAACCAACTCTATATAAAAACTACCTCCGAAATTACGTTTTTATTTGAAAAAAAAACTTCGAAGTCGAATTTTATATGTATCAGTTAGTTCGTTTCATATTGATGTAAGAAATATTTTGAAAAGCACCTTCGATATAAAATATTGAAAGCCAGTGTATCATATAAAATGAAAATAGCCACCAGTCAACGACAACAATATGTACAGCCCAATCTCGAGTTGCTCAATAAATTCTATTATGAGACCTCATATCTTAGAGATATCACTAGACAGATATAGGATATATTTCGGTCAACACATCACATTATACTTTTATAAAAACGACCGTCCTCTTTCGTGAAGCACTCGCTTAATAGACAGTATCAGGCCAAAGATCTTAAGTAAATCAAATCACCCCATGAATGGCGAATGAGTCCGGGGCTTTTCACGGACTTTTCTACAGATGACTATCACAATGGCCCGGGATCAAGAGAAACTTATCTCGGAGGAGGTCGCAAAAATGTTTCTTAATGCCCATTTAAGTTGCATCTATTTGATCATATCGCGTTGCTGAGATGGTAAGTCGAATTGAAGACCCTTTTCTCCAAGAATAAACTTGGACACATCCATATTAACCACCCAAGAAACGGATGAAACTCTTTTAGTAAAATATGAACGAAGTTCTTTTAATATTTTCTAGGAAATTTTGGCTAAGAATTTTAAGTGGTGCAGTCTAGACTCTAGAATAGGTTAATCCAATTTAGTGTGAAATGTTTTATAAAAAATAAAAATGACTAAAGTTAAAGCAACTTCAAGCTGCCTCAACTTAATGTTCATAATAATAATGGGATACCATAAATCTTTAATCACAATCGTCTAAATACAAATTCAGAATTGTGATTCACCAAAGAACCCATAAAATGATTTAATGAATTCACATAACGTTTTTATGAATCCTAAACACTCAATAAATCCGACCGCGGGATATAAAAGCACCCACCGTGTATTAAATGTGCAATGCGTAGCTACAAATCTGTTCGAGGCGAAGTGAAACCGCGGTAAAACCCCTTTCAGATGGGCGAAACGTTACCAGCTTTGAAAAACAACAATAACCCTCACCATACGTATGTATGAGGATACGCAATATACTTTAAAAGTGCGTCCACGATAGACTAGCAAAGCTGTAGAGACGACACTCGTGTGGGACGGAAAAAGTTCTTTTGTAGCGAGGCATTATTACGAAATGTGAACAATGAATTCAGTATAAATGGATGAATTCCTTTGTATAAAGTATTTTTCATAAATAATGTAATAACGTTTTTCATTATAAATAATTAAGTATTTGCTATTTAAAAAAAAAACATGATTAATGAGTTCATGACCAAAAGGACAGAATCCAACTTTAAATTTAGCCATTTTGTTTACACAGTAGTGCTCTCCAGTACTACTACGTACGTCGTGCAAGTCAGTCGTCTGATTTGCATACATCCTCGTCAGCGGACGCTTTGCGCATTGTATTAAGTCTACGCAACCCCTCTCAGTTTGAGAGCCACGCTATTTTCATGTTTTGGGACTACAAATGGGAACCCATTTAAATACTAAGCCTACATTTCAATACGATGCGATGTAAGTGTTTATTGTAAGATTGATGAATATTGCCGAGACGACGTTATTAATTTGTCTTTGTGTTTACGTTTCGTGATTTATGTACCTATTTGGGCACTAGTTTCTAGAACTTTTGCATTTTGCAACATTTACTATTCATGTTTTGTGTCAAAATGATTTTATAGACATGATGACTGAAATATGAAGTGGTTCGAAAAACCGATGTCCTTTACAAAAATTTAAGGAAAATATTATAACAATCATTTCAAATTGAATTTTATAATTGCTTCATTAAATCGACTACGTAATATCTACACGTAGTAAGCTCAGCCTTTGTAACGTTTGTAAGCGTGGTTCAAAGGAGTGCCGCGCACCGACGGATCACTCAGGCTTCTCTTTGAGCGTCACTTGAGGGGCTTGCATGAAATAGACTCGATTGTACCGATACGCTTATTTGTTTGCCGTTGATCGACTGCCGAGGGTGCTCCGCATGTAGAAATGCAATTTTGTGGCTTCTACCGATCGTATGTTTTGGTTTATCTTATATTTATACATCAACAAAAGAATATCATAATGTCATTCTCGTTGTTGTGTTTATTTTCAGGGAATTATAAATATTTTTCAGCACCAAAAAGCCCTCCATAACTTTTATCTAATAAAGACAACGACAGCACGTCACCGTCAATTACATCAACAACTTTACTTTCTCCAAGTTGTCGCCCCCGAGATTGTATTTTAGATAATGGCTCGGTAATCACGTCGGTGATTTATCACGTCGCTATCTGAGCCTTCACTGTCCATTAAGCAATGCGAGTGCAACCCTTTGTTGTGTCCACACGGGGAAGCTGCCTGCTCACCGCGTCGTCCCTGCGTGAATGCGCGGTGACTTGTGTGGCGTGCATTACTTGTCCTACAATCTGAGTGAGTGAATGTGCAATGTTTAGGCTGATTTGGGGCTTAGAATACTTTCTGGCTGGTACCTACTGGAAACTATAGCTTTAAAACTAAATCAGCATAGACGCTGATTTAGTTTTAATAAATGGTGTAGGGTAGTAGCATCCAGTCAATTTAGTGTAAAATATAATGCTACAAAAAAAATGTGAAGATTAAGTGGGTCATTGTTTTTTTTCTTTTTCTTTTCGCATTTTGTTTTACTCATGGTCTTACAGTTTGAGTAATTTTATACGGCCTATCCAAATGTCCTTCCTTTGGTATTTTTCGTCGAATCGTTGAGCTCCTTAAGTTCTGAGTTAAGCTGCACGATTACTGATAAATGCGTGCACTGACTGGACAGATCCACTCAATCTGTGTGGTTCTTTCCTCAAAAGATCATTTCAGACACTAATCTACATGGTCTTCACATCATCTGACCAAGATTATGTCTGCACTTTAAAAGAGACTGTGACCTCAGAGTTTGTTTCGCCCTTTCTTCTCAGAGTAGTCAGATAGGAAACGGCGACGTCATCTAGTGTTGAACTGTTTGTACTCGTACAAACCTATTTACAGAAAATAAAGTCATTTCTTTTCTACACACTATCTGTCTGACGTAAAAATGTATTTTAAATTTAATAATTCAATGTTACTCGACAAATAGCGATAATCAAATCAAAATGAAATGATCAGATTATCATTACAGTGCCTTTTGTTTATATTCGACCGACCCTTTCACATTTGACTCATAGTGCAACTGACATCGATATGTATATGGTGGCCGAAACCTCTTTGAGACACAGAAGGAAATAAAAATAATAACAACAATACAGTAGAAGTAAAGTCACGAGACAAATTAGCATAGCATTTGCAACCATGCTGTTCTTAAATGTTCCATAGTTGCTAAATGTGTTAAAATGTTTAGCCTAATATTTTAAAATGGGGACCAGTATTGTCGCCTAGAGAGTGGATGTTCAACAAAGTTAGGGGTACAACAATTGACATGCATTAACGGTATTTCCGCTGGCGCTTTGGGCCGCAATGTCGTTACCGCCCGGAAATTCAATCGAGCGCTGAAACGTTCAGCTTATATATTATTAACTTGTTACAAACATTAGAAATGGATTTAAAATATACGTGCTAATTTTTCTTTGATAGGTTTCCTTAACATTCGCTGAAAGTTTGGATACAGAAAAGTTACAAAGTTTTGTTAAAACAATAGGTGTCCAAAAAATACCAAACCTAAGTTGTGGCGACGAAGTCTTAAAAGTGTGGAGAAGTTTTAGCCGTGAAATGTTATTTACCGAGAAAACAATATAACAATCCCGAGAACGTGCTTAGTAACAACCTTCTACACGTTGATGAAACACAAGAACTTTATCCGCAGCTTTTTAGCAAAACAAGTGTATCGATTCGTGTCAAACATTGTTTTCCTCGCAGGTCTGTGTGAGGGTCGTGCAGAGTGCAAAATTGCACGCACACCAGCTTACAAGCACTCCAAACGTGACGGAAGCGAGGAGTGCGAGCCGTCATGATCTCTCTCCTGATCAATAAGTCTTGGCGAACTCAAATATTTGCACACCACGTACATTAGTGGAGGTGGAGGCAGACAAAACGACGAATGTCGATCGGCGTCACAGAGTAGGCGACGGACAGAGAAGACAATGCTTTTATTTGAGTTTTTATGTTATGTGATAGAGAGTAGAATTTGCATGAAAGTTATTTAATACTTCGTATAAGATTTATGCTTCTTGTAAAGAAAATTAGGAAATATATTATGGAATTTATCGTGGCATCGCAGTAATTTATTTAGAATTTCCACAGTCCCCTACCCCTTACATTATACTTTTACTGTCTATTAGCTTTAGGTTAAACGTGGCTTTTAAAATGTTTTATTTGAACAAAACTATTCCCAAATTTTTAATGAATCCAACCAGAGAACCAACAGTAACAATTGAGAGAAGTACCATCAAACTTGACAGTAAAGAGTACTCTGTACGATTTGGTAACATTGTAGTTTATATAGGCGCACGAAAGTGGAATGAGCGGCGCCTCGGCGTCTACCCTCGGTTGGCGCCAGACATCCATCTTTGTTTTAAAAACACAAGATTTTTACGGTTAATCTCTATGTTAGACGGAAAAGTGGTTTGTGGAGTATCACAGACGAGCTAAAAATCGTAGTGTGACTACGATTTATTTGCAAAAATATTTCAGGTTTTTGAAAACCTTTCGTAAAAAGTATGTGACCATATTATGAATGTCTTATCTAAATAACAAATAGCTACCAAATGACAACAAGTTTGAAATGTTATAAAGAACAACCCAGTTGCAGTCAGGATAAAACCATCACAAAATCACATATAGTCTCATCAACTTCGTATCAGTTCAGAGCCTGAAATAATTAACTCGAGCACGTCAAACTACTTTCATTTGAATATAATACCGATATATACAGGAGTCTGTAATTCCAGTGTGTCCTTTGAAGTGGGATTAATACCGCCCCACAATCCCGCGTGGTCGCGACCACGCTGCAAATTAAATCTGTGTCCTTTCACAGAGGATTCTCATTACTACAATTTAGTACCCTTAATGAGTATAGTCAGAGGGATGATGAATATACTTTTTTTAGTCCTGTCGGTGTGGGCGTTGGCTGATTGGACTTTTAATTTATTGGGTAGCTGGATTTTTGATTGGAAATGTTATGGTTGATACAGATTTATCTCTAAACTAGCGGTAGGTACCCGCGGATTCGCTCACGTAAGTTGTATGTGTTTTCTATAAGCATTATAAGTTAATGGGAACGTGAAGTGATAGTATGTTATTATGTCTTGGGTCGATTCCCAGGTCGGGCAAAGTGTTAGCGGGTTTTTCCATCTGGAATTTGTATGTAGCAGCCTGGAGTCTGGATTTGTGCCCGGTTGATGGCAATAGGCTCACCTCCTATTACATGAGACTTAACACAACGGGCATATATTGTGGGTATACTATAGTAGTATGGTGTAGTACTATGGTGTACTATAATAGTAGTAGTTACACCTCTGCCTAACCCTTCGGGGAATACAGGCTTGATGATACGTTATGATGTTCCTTTACACATTGGTTAATTTTGTTTATTTAAACTTTTTTTTTAGTAGGTTCATCTTTGGTTTAGTAGATATATGAACGAAAGAAAATAATTGTTATTCATGATCCCTACGGTTAAAATCGTTCAAATGAAACAAAAACCTTAATTTTTCGTTCATTTCTTTGAGAACTTGATCAGCCGACATTCGAACAAAATGAATACATGCAAAAATAAGCGTCTGTTAACGATCTATCAAGTAAAGTTTATTATTAATTTTCATAGAGTCCGGAAGGGTAATTTTGATTATAACACAATAATCTATGCAAATATAACTTTACTTTTACTAAGCTACCTCTAAGTAGACTGTCAGAGACTCACAGTCTTCAACTTACCTCGAATTAAGAAGACGTGCAAATAATACCTCAAAATTAACCCCAAACAACCAGCTAATCGATATAGAGATAAAGAAATCATAACAAATATAAATAATTTATAGCAGTAGCAGTTTATAAGATTTATTTGCGGATCCCGCGTCCCCTTGGCGCCGCGCTGTGCCGCCGGCCCCGGCGCCGCGCCGTCCCGACGGACAGACATCACGGCGGCACCCGGCTATCGATCTCGCGAGATGACGACACGATTAGCTGATATAGTTTACTTTAGTACTGGAGATCACACTCATTTCGATTGGTGTTGTTGTTCTGGTGAGAGAAAAATAACAGAACAAAAGCGAGCCTTTTAAAAATAAATCGTTCAGTTGAATTTTTCAGAAATCTAACAGTACATTCATAAGGATTTCTACTCATAGAAATAAAGGTACATACTTCTTTGTCTATGTGCTGTATATTGTATAATGCACGTAAAGTAAAATGATGAATTTTTATTACCTTTTTTGTTTGTTGTTTTCTTTTATGTGTATGTCTTTAATTATTTTAATTGGTTTTCAACCCTTTTTAATTAAAGTAAATACATAATTATTACAAAAACATTTGTCACTGTTTACACTTTTATTGAATACCATCCAGCTTCTTACACTCATTAAAACTCTCGAAAACTCTATTCAGGTAATCTTTGGATAAAATATTTATCATTAATTGGCCATGTCCACCCGTATCAGGAGCAGAAAGCAATCCTCATTAAAATTTCATCCGCAAACCCTGAGGCGAAAGCTTTGACAACCAATTAGTTATGTAACATAACACTGACGTCAAACTCTATGGTGAACCTCTAGTGTCTATGGACTAATATTATTTGAATCATATTACAGGACTATTGTGTCGGGACAAATGCTTGTCTTGTCAGCTTGTTAGTAATACTATCAGGTATTGAATAGTTTACCCATTAGTACCTGTAAACGAGATAATACCTGTGGTACGTCAAAGTTGTCAGTATTTTATAGATAGAATACTAACTCTGATATGAATACAATAGATAATCCATTTTTTTAATATGATGTTTCTAGGATCATATTTCGCTACCTCGAGGTACCTAATCGTTTTTCTACGATTCTTTTACTAGAAAGACAAATGCCTTATTAATATAATTCTGGTGTTTGTCTTTTGTACTATTTAACATTTTGTACTATTTTACTATTTAACACACAAGGTTTAATGTCAGCTGAGTATACACGTCATGTATACTCAGCTGACATTTAACCTTGACCTTGCCGACCCCCACTATGGTGTGACGTGTTGAAATCTGCTTACAATAGTTCTTAATAAAATACAAAAGATTTTTTAAACTGACTTTAAAAGAGACCTGGGCTGGACTTGTGTATGCAAATTCTAAAATTACCACCAGAAATTTAAAAAAACAAGTATTTAGGGAAAAAGTAAGTTATAATGTAAGCAATCAATATTTACTGTGATTTGCAATACACATTAAACTGTGTACCTTTCACTGACTAACTGTGTATTGTTCATTTACTAAATAAGATTTTTAGGAATTATATTCAACAATACAACACTGTTAGTAAAAAATAATAATAATTGCATTATAACTTACTTTTTCCCTAAATACTTGTGAGGTTTTTTTAACTTCTGGTGGTGATTTTTCTCTCCGTGTAGATAAAGAGAAAAAATGTTACAGTAATCGACATAATTTAAATTTTCAAAGTATCTATTATTGGAGCAAGTAGAGCGAGACTCATTGTCTAAAACGCATCGTGAAAAAGAGTCCGTTCGCACGTACATAAGGTCGATAATCGACCAGACTGCAAAACACTGCTTGTAAATTAAGTAGATGTCTCGGCGAAACAAAAGCAACTTATGACGTAAAAAAGAATATACCTATAGGTTATCTATTTCTTATGGCCAGGAACTATTGATGAAAAAGCGTCTTACTATATCTCGAAACACTACCAGGTATACTGTCAGGGATACTATCAGAAGAGGTTACTATCAGAAAGGCAGGCCTTTTCCCTGCAGTGGGAGGACACAGTCTTATAAAAAAAGAAGCTAATCTGAAATATAGTTCAAGCACCATCCTTACCGAGAAACTTTCAAAAATCATGGCCGTGAAATCATCGAGGCTCGTAGACTGGCCCTCACAGTCACCCGATGCTAACCTGATTAAAATTGTTTCGGCGTTGATGAAGCCTACGATGTGTGTAAAAAAACACACACAGCCTCCGAACTTTAACGTAACATAAAATTGATATAGGCGACATGGACGTCATTTAACCGCGATGTAATCGAAAAGTAGATTCTGAACCAGTTTTATTATCATTTTTAAACGCTTGCGTAATTTTTTAAATTTAATTTAGCCGGACACGCTCTGGTGGTACACCGTGAATTTATTTCCTTCAGCTTAACTGCTACAAAAATAATGCATGTTTTAAATATTACAAAGTAGGTACCTACAGTTGTAGATTTTTGAATTATTCTGAGCTACCCAAAAATATATCTCCTCAATAACACTATAGAGAGATCTTATTAATTATAAGATTTATAAGGTCATAATAAATTAATCTAGCTAAAAATCGTACACAATCGCAATCCGCCGACCGACAATATTTTCGTAACTTAATGACACAGCCGATATTAGAATGGTACTCATATATTCAATAAATGGTCAATCGAAGTCTGCTCGGGTAAACATAGAGAATGCTCATTTAAATAGGATATACTATATATATACTACTCAAAATTCAAAAGTCATTTATTCAAACTAGGCTGAGAATCAGCACTTTTCGAACGTCAAAATTACATAAGACAGTCCCCCAAAACGCCCACCCTTCACCACTTCCTAGTGCTTTAGCTGGGAAGAAGAAGTGGCGCAACAAACTCCCCAGCAGCACAGCTGTCTGTTCAGTAAAAAAGATTCTATATAATAGTATGCAAAATGATATTTACATTACGCAACACAAAACATAATTTAAATTATAAAATTAATAGCCATATGACAGCTAGCACACGCCAATACTATTTAGGATAGTTCATACTAATTCCATGCTGAACAAATAGTTGGTACTTATTAGTTCCATGCTGTCGTGTCATTATTCTAAGGTTGCCCAGGTACGAGACTAGCTAGATCGATTTATGGCCCCCGAAAATAATTACAACTTTCATCAAAATCGTTAGAGCCGTTTTCGAGAACGATGTGATTACAATATATATATATATATATACACATATATACATACATATAAATATATACATAGGCGTTTAAAATATAAATATTGCTCGTTTAATAGTATAGGATATTATATTATCCAACTTGATATCAATGTGCAGGAAGTACGGGGTGCGCTTCTCCCGGATAGCGAAATCATCCACGAAAAGGTGCAAATTGAGGAAATGTAGTTTACCTGTTATTTGTTCCTCACTCAAGTAATGGTTGACAGAATTGATTTTTTATTGGGTATTCTTATAACACCTTCTTTTGTAATAATAAAGAAAAGAATTAAAGATAAAGTATGCTTGTCGTAACTCAACGTTTTGTTTTAACGGTAAAACACATAAGGCACAATCTCGTTTTTAGTACCTACCTGTCTTTGATTTAGGTTTACACTGTATACAATATGATCTTTCCATTTTCCTAAAAAACATAAGTATCAATCAATCGAACTCACAAATATTGAGACAGACAGAGTTCTTTACACTAAATGGAATAACTACTTACTTAATTAAAGTTGATATTATAATTGAAATATGTTCTTTATTTTTTTTGTTTCATTTTTAATTCCCCTCTCATATTTTTGCTATTTTAACAGTCAGTTTTGTCTTGATCAAAATAAAACAAAGTGAGCAGAGAGCAATTAATTTAGGGGTCCGTTGTGCAGCAGCGTCCTCTGGTGGGTGAACCAATCGAGTAATTGTCGCAAGCAATATTCAAATGGCGGAAACAATTAGCGTAAGTGCTGAACACGTATTTAGTTGTCTAGACCTTTTAATGCAACGCCATCAGTACGAACTGATTGCAAAACAATTATGACACATTTGTGAAAATGTATATTTTTTAATAGCAATGCAAATGTGATGTGGATTCACGATATTGTGAAACTAGAATAGATGATATAAAATATTTAAGCTTAGACGAGCATAACTATCTAGTACTGTGTTTATTACAAAATATTGGCGAAAATTGTTTTTCCCCAAAACATACTAAAATAGATTTCGTGAAAGTAACAATTCTCCAACAAGACAAAAGCCATTTCTAATGGGTGCCTTTAAGCTCCTCTAAAATCTGAAGCACCCAATTAAAACATTAATCCTACCATTAAAAGATTCTTGTACAATCAAGCACTACACGGTACAATATAGCTAAATATTATTGAATAAAAACTGACGGGTTCCTCCCCCTGTCAGCTCGTTTTAAATCTCTTTTGTGTTCTGCGATAACGCTACAAAGCCTGCTAATGTCTTTTAAGGACTTAGTGATTTAAACGGACTAAATAATGAACCGACTACCCTTCTATGCTTGCTATGCAATTCATGGGCTTAAAACCTTAGGGATACCTCGCGGGACCCAGATGTAGTGACTTTGTTTATTATGTGGATAAGATATTATTTTTAAACAGGCTGTAGTGTCATATTTTCTGAACTATTTTGGTGAAAATCAATTTTATTTCTTCAGCTTTTCTGTCATTGGTAGACAAAAAATAGATAAACTTTTCACGTTTTTGTGTAAGTTTGCTGAAATATGACGATGATTGTTGAAGATGTCGGAAAAAAACATGTCGACTGCGAGCTTTACTTGTGCGCGTTACGGTAGTACGTTTCCATGGGATAATTTCCGCCCTCCACGCGGGCGAAGCCAAGGCCAAAAACTAGTATCTGACCAATTAATGTTTTAATCTGTCGTTTTTACAATAAAAATTGCCACATAATATTATAATGAAATCATAAGTACTTCTTATTCTAAAAACTCAATAAATGGCAGTTAACCTTTCATAACATTCCCATATCTTCACAAAACATGTTCCGACTTAAGGGTGCACTAGTCGACGGCTCGAAATTTTGGTGAATAATATGCATGCTAATTACTCTAATTATTTAGTATTTATTTATTTAGTTTTATTTATTTAGTTTTTAACTATCTAGTTTTTATTTATTTATTTATATATATATCTTAATTTATTTAGTGAAATACATGATGATTTATAACTAAAACGAGCGCGTAAAATTTCATGAACAGACCTTGTGGCGTAAAGATATTATGGAAAAACTACTGGATGTATTTACTCAAACTAAAATTATTTGAACTTTTGAATAAACTATCTACGGTTTCAATTTTGCCAGTTTTTTTACTGCATAAGTTATTTATTTACGACCAAAGACGAGTTAAATTTAGTGTTGTAATATGTGGTTTCGACGCTCATAACTTCCAAACCAATTTTTTTTTTTCCAATTCTGCTTCCATACAGGACTAGATAATGACAAGACAAATTGATATCATTTTTAATTTTGAACGTACACCGTCAAACAGACGAGTAATCACCATACTACTTCTGTATCCGGGAGAACGACCGACTAGCGTACCCTTAACTAAAATAATTCATATCTCGAAACACTCAGATTTGTGAACAAATCGCCGTTACAATGTACTTATATGCTCGCAGACACTCGGTTCCTTGCATCGGGAGCGTTCGCATGACGACACAAATCCGGATGATGTCTGTTTGTTATCAGCGCTGAGCACTCGACTATACCTCTAGGGCTGCCACCAGCTCACGCAGTAATCGCATTATTTATCGAATCCGGACCATTTGATATTATGATCTGCACGGAGGGAATTTTGTTCTTATTCCTATTTAGATAAAGGAAATATTGATTTGTTATTTTCTTTGTTATAAAAATTCATAGAGATATTTAGAATAAACAACTTTTTCTATGGGTCTTTTATTTTTCGTCCATTTAAACAAATTCAGTAATGTAAAAGGAAAATCAGTCACCAAGGCAGTGAGGACTAAGGAGGAAAATGGCCGTTTATAAATCAACATTAAGCAAGGATGGGAAGACAGAAGTCGTCTCTACCCTAAAGTAAATATTGATGATGATGTAAACATCCTAAATATCCGAGTCAGAGCTTCCAAGTTAGCTATCTGCATCACTGGTGGATTTTGCCATATTAATTGTGACAGATACTAAAACTATTTTTTTTTAGGTCCGTTCCAGGTATCTCGTACAAAACGATCGCTCAGTTACGTTGATGGAATCTCTGTTCAGCGTTGTACCAAGCTTCGTACCACTGAAAGCCTACTAAAACCAGTGCCTTTTTGTCACAGTCATGACGTGCAGCTCCCGAATAATTCTGTTGTTTATATGTTTATATTGTTTTTTTTGTATGCACGTTTTTCTGTGACGAATATTTTTTTTTCTTTCTTTCTTCTTTCAGTGTCCAGGAATTATGCTGAACTGATATCGTTTTGGCACACAGCAACTCTTGCTACTGAAGATAATAAAGTAGTTAGTTAGTTTTTTTTTACCCGACTACGGCAAAGCCAGCAGCAACAAAGGGTTATAGTTGGTTTATTAGATTTGTCTGCGCCCCGAATAGCAGAAGACCTATGAAAAATTTGAAAAATTCACGAAACAAAAAAATATAGGAAAAGAAATTATGTTTTGATAAAAACATTGTGAAAATTCACGACTATATAAGATATGACGAAAATAAATGTTTTTATAAATTTTGCACTTATGATATCCCGGTATAAATGCCATAAATCCTAACAAAAAGTACTAGGCTTACATGAATTCACGACAGTATTTCAATTTTTGGAAAATCCACTGGTAAAGTAGAAAAGGAGAAACTGAATGACTGCCGAAACTACTGGGACTGGGAACGTGAAATTTTGTACACGGCTTCCTTATATAATGAAGGGTAGCACTAAGAAGGGGGTTTTTGAAAATTTGACTTTTAAGGGGGAGAAAAAGGGAAAAAAATCATTAGATAGATGTTGTGCACAATATCTGAGCAGTAGGCAGACGGATAGTTTATAACCTAAAATAGCACCTAAGATACTTTTTATCCCGGTAGTACGTTTTCGTGGGATAATTTCCGACTTCCACGAGAGCGAAGCCGCGAGAAAAAGCTAGTATCGATCTGTCGAAATAAAATTTCTTTCTTTCTGTTTTCAAAGACTGTTGTTCTCCAAAAATGCGACCCTACGTACAAAATGCTTGTTAGAGAATCGTCCGAGATTTCTCCGCCCTTATATTTTATTTCGATTGCAACAAGTATTATCCGCCTGTCAATATTATCGGCGATCGTCTCGCGGCTGCCATCGAAATTGCTTCGATTCCCCACGCGTTGCCCAACCGTCTATTGTTTCTTTTTGTTTGTACTGCGTTTTCATAGAGTTTTTGTAATCCATCTTCGGGAAATGCGAAATAAAAACGCCATTTGGTCATTTATTTTTAAGTTTTGTATTGTTTTCCGTTTATGGAAATTTTTAATTCCAAATAATTCCAAATTCCTTAAATTAGGTACAAAACCAGTGAGTGGTAGATCTCATTTCGATTATTTTGATATAAATAATGCTTCCAAACCGAAAACCAAAAGTAGGAACTGCTTCTTATTATATTACAGAAGTAGATTTAGTTTTACAATATATTAAATACACACGTGGTTACATGATGACTCTCCGGTCAGTTGTACTTTAATAAAGTAACTAGCGACCCGGTTCTGTGCAACAAGGGAGTCATGTCAAAAAATGGAGATTTGTGTGCTATATCTACGTTAAATGATTATGTATGTTTATGTATGCATGTATATTTTCAGTGATTATGTAGTTTAGACGAAGACGTAGAATACACGAAAAGCAACTTTCAAAGTCGCATATGTACAGAAGTAATAAAATTGCCAAAAAAACTGCCTCGAGGTCCTGAGTTCGATTTCCAGGTTGGGCAAAGTGTTATTGGGATTTCCATCTGAAATTTCTCAGTAGCAGCCCGGAGTTTGGATTTGTGCCCGTTTGATGGCAATAGGCTCGCCCCCTGTTACATGGGACTTAAACATATCTGGCGAAATATGGGTGTAGGAACTATAGGTGCATCTCTGCGTGAGTGGTAATACCCTGAGTCATCTTTACTGCATTGCTTCAAGACCAGACCATGATATGTCTTATCTGAAGGGTGCCGAGACTGCCAAGGTTTTAATTTGACAGTTATTCCCACTTTGCACTCTAAGCTTATTTCTGTGTTATGACTTGAGACCGCATTATAAGGGAATGCATGGTTTGCTTAGGTATTTGCATATTTAGGCATTTTTTAGATTATTGCATATTTTACCTACTAACTAGACATATACAAAAATGTACATACAAAGATAATATATTACAGGTAGGCATTAAGTATTCTAAGAAATAATTTACTACCTATTGAGTATTTGGAATAGTTTCAATATTTTTAAGGACAAAAATAATATGTATCTCGTTGATAATTTAGACATTGTTCTATTTTAAAGTGATTATGCTGATTTCTGAATGATGAGATGTTGCATTTTTTGGCACTTTTTGTCGATTTTGTTGCATATTTCGAGCATTTATGATGCATATAATCTGGTGTCTAACTTATGATGAAGTTGTTGATTCAAATCGTCCCTAAAGACAACAATTGAACGTGTCATGTGCTTGCCCATGATCTATCCACTGGTAGGACTGATCCACCTCCCTGGCAGCGGGAGTTGATCGTTATAAACCATGCGAGCCCAGTGTGGGTTTTTGAGATTCGCATGTCTTACAATTTTTGCTTCTAGGACAGTACTTTACGACGTTTTCCATCACTCATTTAAGAGTAGGCAGTGGTAGTAGCAATACTGCTTAGCAGCAGAATTAGTTTCCTACTGTGATAGTCTCTTGTCTATAAACTATAACTTCTACTTCTTCTTACCTTCTTACACGTAATTTGTAAACCTTTATACCTTTTTCATAATTTGTAAGCTGTGACAGGCGCGATCATACAGTGCCGCTGGTTTAGGTTTTAATTATTATTACCGTGCTGATTTCTAAACAATACCTAAGTTTCTTGACTGTTCTTTTCTCAAGGAACTGTCTATAATCAATATTAAAGTTTAATTAATTAATTTTATTTATCTTCATTTAAACCTTCAGCTTTATATTCTCGTATCGTAATAGATACAATATCACGTTTTATTTTGTCCGACTGATTTGATTGTCGAGGAGAATTTATAAGAAACTTAAACAAATTAAAACGAATTGATCCTGCTTTTGCATGTTTGCATCACATTAATTTCCATTTTTATATGTGTGAGTTTCACTCATTAATTTAAGTAAAATTTGTGGCTTAATATTCACATAGTTTACTTTAGATTTTCCTCATAATATAATAATAATATATAATATATTTTCTTCATAATATATAGTTAGATTATTTCCGATTTTTCGGCTTGAAACATGACGAATCTGACTTAGGAATATTTTATCTAACATATAATATGTACCGTTTCAAAATACGGGGGGTATTTTTTTAAATTAAGAAAATTGAGAAGACCCGTGCAGCAAAAATATTATAAAATAATATAATTATATAATTAATAATAAAATTTAATAATAAATATAATAATTTATAATGTATATGCGATTTTCGTTGGGCAGCTGGATTAAGGGCTTGATTCAGAAAGCGGTACTCCTAGACACGGCTCGCATTGTTAGGAGATTCCTCTCTCAAGAGCCCTGACCACCGGTAGCTTGGACCCTGTTCCCGATACCGGTGGGCTACTATTTTTTATATTTTTAAATGTTTTTATATTTTTTTATATTCTAATATTTAAAAATGTAACTTATAAGTGTTTAAGTGAAATAAAGGAATATAATAATAAAATAATATAATTTGGGTATAAAACCATGTGACTTACTTGAACAGAAGGGGTTTGTTGGCAAAGAGCCCCGAGGCCTTCTCCTTGGCGGCGTTGAGCCCCTGCATGCTGCCGGTCGCACGTCCCTCATCAAATGACACTCTTCGCTAACACCTGCAGACAACATCACTGTTACTATTGCGACCATGGACAATTAGCCTCGCTGCCTAATTATTGTACAAATTATAATTATTAGACTGCTGCAACACATGCAACACTCTGTGAGAGGGTCTGGGCCATAATCCACCACGTGGGGCTCGTGAGGGTTGGTGACTGACTAGAATATTTACTACGGAATGAGTTATTTTCAAATTTGTTGTATGATTCGAAGGTGTCTATGAGATGAGATATTTCTATTTGAAGTAAATTTTGGCTTATTCTTTATTAAAGAGAGAGCCTCGGCATTTTTGCTTTTTTCTGGCTTTATTCTAGGTACACATTCCGTAAAACTTAAGAATGTAAATTTTCTTATGTGACGGCACAATAATTATTAAGAATCATAAGCTACAATACAGGAATACATGGTTTTTACTGCTATGGACTCGAAATAAACTTTTCAATTTTCTTTGTTCAATTTTCCAAATTTATTCTGTAAACTGGGTATCTATCTATGCGAGAGTTCTAAAGAAATGTTTGAATTTTTTCCCAATGAAGTACAAATTAAATATCAATAAGTACCCCAATGATTTTTCGGATGAAAAACATTATTTTTTGTTTAATATCTTTTGAAAGGTGGATCTTTTGAAACACATTGGATTTGCACCCTAGTTATTAAATAATTAGATAAAGATAATTGATCTTTACCACCCTCCTATTACATAATCACTTAGTATGTACTGGGTACCTACCTCTACATGACCATGTACCTATATACACGTAGCAGTAGTTATATACATGTACAAAATTACGCAAAGTTAAAATAAGAGTACATACAGAAACATTTCACAGCGAAAAGAAAGAGATTCTTTACAAATATAATAATTAGTACTTACATTTTTCAGTTCCCTGGCGTAGCTGCTCCGCTGTAGCGTCTGTCGATCGTGCAGCTCCCCGCGTGCCTCTACGGCGAAGTGCTACGGCTGCGCGTAGCCCCAGCCGTCATTGGCCGCTACGAGTGCGGACGTAGACGAACTCCGACGAATCACAGCCGGTGCTATAAATGGGGCGGGGTTTGCAAGATTTCTGAAAATTTTCAGGAGGTCCCAAAATATGTAACATTGATATCAACCCTAGCAATGTTATACTGAGCAGGCAGCCGTGCTTAACATACAGCCTAATATGCCCACAGACATGAGGAATTCAAGTGAACTATCTGCAACAGTACATAACATTTAAACTTGGTACCACTTGGTACTCTCAATGGGTAATCGGTACTCTTTGTGTCAATAACTGCACTGTGGTGGAGCTATGATCTATTACTTATTATATTTCATACTTTATAGTTATAACTTCCATGTAATAACTAACCCTGTTCAAGCTTATATTCAATCGTTTGCGTAAGTTTCACACGACACTGCACGACACGATCACCGCAGTCATACTTGCATTTTTTTAAATTTAACAATACTTTTACCAGTAGGTAAAATAACTATCGACGGTTTTCTAATTCAAATCATTGCATTTATTTACTTTAAGAACAGAAATCCCCTGTATTTAAACGTCGTGTTTTATAATGCCTACATATCACAGTGAATTCCTACAAGGACAAGTTTAAAATCACCTTGTGTTTCTAATTTTAGATAATCTCTTCAACATATTGTAAAATCAGGTAAACCTGTTTAGTTTCATTGTATATTAAGACTATGGTTGTATACCAAGGCAAATTGACGTCACAATAAAGGCTTTACTACACCCGTAGGAACCAAAGCAAAGAAACTTTGTTATCATTAACAATATTGTGTAAATTATGATGCTTCACTTTCATCTGATTGAGACTTTTAAATATACCATCAGATGAGATAGTACTCAAACGTGTCCCTAGCACTAGGAACTGGTGAAGGGCGGGCGTTTTTGGGGACTGTCTTCTGTAATTTTGACGTTCGAAAAGTGCTGATTCGCAGCCTAGTTTGATCAAATGACTTTTTTTTTTAAACTTACTTAATAAATTCAGCTGTTTGAAATAGTTATATTGACTGTTCTTTATCACAATGATTAATTTTATTAAAGTACGCACAAAATTAAACTGACCTGATTCTAAATTAAATTATACTAAAGTATCTGTAATTTTCACTGACTTTGCCAAATAACACAGGACTAATGGCCATAAAAACCATTTTATATTAATATGAAAAAGCAAAAAATACGTGTCTAATATGTTTTTATTATCTGACTGACGGACTAAATAGTTTTTTTTTTCTCCAGTTAACATCCCTATTACGTAAGCAGGACTTATAATTCCTTATCAGCAGCATTGCAAGTAGTATACTTTTATTTCTTAAGGATGTTAGGAATTCAGGATCTCTTTACGACAATCGTAAGAATATTGAGATTGTCGAGAAATACAGCCGTGATGTTATGAAATCACGCCTGTGTTCCCCAAAGGGTTAGGCAGAAGTGCACTTATAGTACCCCCACATTTCGCCAGTTATGTTAAAGTCCCATGTAATAGAAATCGAGCCTATTGCCATCAACCGGCACAAATCCAGACTCCGGGCTGTTACTGAGAAATTCCAAATGTATAAATCTAATAACACTTTGCCCGATCCGGACATCGGACCCATGTCCTCATGCTGAGCTGTAGCGCTTGCGATCACTAGACCAACGAGTATTATTCAGTTCTGACATTTATTTATTTACTGACTGTGACCTGCGGTTTCACCCGTATAAGTCTCGATCCCGTGGGAATATTGGGATGAAAGGTATCCTAGGGTTCTTCTTTAGGTCATGGTCTACCCATGTGCTAAATTTCATCCAAATCCGTTCAGCAGTTTTAGCGTGAAAGCGTAACAAACAAACATATAAGTAAACAAACAAACAAACTCACTATCGCGAGTATAATATTATAGTTAGGATGCAACTTAAATATATCTACATAATATATTATTTGGCGTAAAGATCATTCATTTCGTAAAGATCATTCATTTCATCCCCTTGTTCTATATATACGATGCAAACGATGGGACCGTAACAACATATTCTGAAAATTCTAATACCTGCTCATTACAGGAAGCAATGAACGCTACCGATAATGCTAAACTCGTACCTAAACAGCCTAAAACAATTTAGATCTCTGTCAGCTTACGAACGAGGCAATAGAAACTTCTACACTATCATCTGCATAGCCTTTTCCCAACTATGTTAGGGACGCCTTCCAGTCCAACCGTATGCAGCGGAATACCTGCACTTAACATGGAGCGACTGCTTGTCTCACCTCCACTACTAAAGATTCTATTAAGTAGTGCAGTAGAAGAATGCATCAATATTTTTAGTTAAACGTCATGCTGATTCATTATTCTCTCGCCCTGATCCCAATTCATTTGCAGCGTGTTTTTTCTTTAATTCTTCTCTGTTAGTTGTCATCTTAGTTTACCTTCTAGCCATATCATCTTTCAGACAGCCCATTCATCGTTTCTTTGGTCCTTTCCTGGTTTCCTTATTTTAAGGGCAAATTTCACCAATGAAACTGAATACGTTCAGCACCTCTAAACTGCGTTCAAGGGCTGTCAGTTTCAATATTCTACAACAACCGTTAACACTGACAGCTCTTGATCGCTGTATGCGTTCAGTGTCATTGATGAAATCTGCATTTGGAAGCTTTCGAGCCATATAATGAAAGCAATAGCTCGGAAATAATCGTTTCAGCTATATGCGTGGCCGCACCCGATGCCGATAGGTATAACATGACCGCTATATCGAGCCGACTTCATTTCACGGACAGAGGAGCTCGCAAATGAAGTTTCCGCGGTCCACCGAACGCAAAGCCATGGGTCTCGGCCACCATAACTCATACGGCGACGGATGCGGTAAAATAATGTTCAGTTTTTTCATGTCTACGGAAAAGATTCACCTCGTGCATTCATTTAAATAAAATCTGAAAGATTTATCAAAATTACCTTGAGTTAAACTATATATATACGTATGTTATTTAAAATATCCCAATCTAAAATAACTTATATCTTTGCTTTCCAATTTAGATTAATAACGGGTTTTTTTTTTACTGTTAATTTATAGTCAAAGCGTTCAAATCCAATCAGCTTAGCCTTTTTCCAACTATATTGGGGTCGGCTTCCAATCTAACTGGATGTAGCTGAATACCAGTATTTTACATGGAGGGACTGCTTATCTGACCTCCACACCCCACTAACTGGATAATACGACACCCCTTGATAAGACTGGTTGTCACACTTTCGGAGTTCTGACGACCCGTAACGACTGTCGCAGATCCACGAATTACAGCTGGGACCAACGGCTTAACGTGCTTTCCGAGGCATGGAGGAGTCTCGGTATGTAAAGATGGTCACCCATCCACAGACCAACCCCGGCAAGCGAAGCTTAGCCCGATCGACCCGTGCGGCTTATATTACTTATTCAAAGCCTTATCTTCAGATGAGTTAAACATTACACCTGGAGCCAAATTCTATACAGGATCAAATAAAATTAGCTAGCGATATCTAAACACGACAAAAGTGAAAGAGTCAATGAGCGCTAATTTACACGAAAAAAACTCATTTTTAAACTGATATTTTTAGTGGATACACTACTGGCGGTTGAAGACCCCAAAAAAAAAACATCATCAAATTAATTAATTTTTTGTTTTATCATATTTAAATATCGATAGCCGTCACGGCCGCGCAGTTTTGCTAGCTAGTTAAATTTGTCCCTGTATAGCATCGATGAACTCAAACAGTAATCGTATCGTTAGTATTATTAAGACGACAAAAAATACTATGTTTCAAAGCTATAAAACTTAGAGACAATGTTTCTAAAATATTCACTAGCACTAGTATAACGAAGCACGACATGGCCATTACTCACTAAAGATATTCATACTGTTATAAATTCTGTCAGAGCTAGCCATCCATAAAACCGTTCGTAGCACGTCGTAGCGCTTCGTAGCTCCGGTCCATGATTCATATTGCTACGCTGGCTGAATAATGCGTTTGAATCAAAATCTGCCCATCAGACCGTTTTAACTTTTTTATAGGAACTCCATTAAGCCTTTGAAATAAGAGATATTTTTCAGAAACTCCATCGACTGTTATAGTACACCACACAAAAATGAAAATATTTTTTACTTTAAAGCATTTCCTACCAAACTATTAATGTCAGAAAATATAGGCACGTTAACAGAATACAGAAGGCATTAATTATTTCAATTTTATGCACAGTATTCTTTTTCCCGAAGAAAGTCGTTATATAAAGAACGGCAAAATTTAAAAATCTGTGTACTTAGTTTAGCGTTGTTATAAATTTAGCTTACGAAGCGAGACCACCCTCTTAGCGGGCGATTAATGTATATTTTTATACCGTGAAACGTCATATTAGGGGTGAAACTCAATCCATTTAAAATAGTTATAAAACCGCTGAGCTTGCAACTTGATTATTACGAGTTTTATATGACGTCAGTTCAAACTGATTGGATGAAATAAATTAAATGATTGGAAAGAATTTTATGTCTCACACTAAAGTGGGGATTAATTATTAACAAAAATAACGTAACTTAACTAAATTTTTGCTGTACCATCACTAAACTAAATAATAACCAACGTTAAGTAAACGATAAAATAGGGGAAATAAGTAACTGTATATGTCATATATCGTTTTTCTCTGGACTGGTCTGGGCTTTTATATCAGATGCTTGTTTAAAAACATTGGAGCGCGGTAAGTATTGTTAATGAATTGCACATTTAAAGACAAGCGACCTGACTGACCATAAAGTAGTTTTGAAATCGATTCTGCATCTGCTACAAATTTGGCATTGACCAATGCTGTGCTGAAAACTAGTTCCATCCCAAAAGTTATGTGAGTAACAAGTACTTGTATACGCTTTTAGGAAACCTTCGTTTCTGAAGATATATTACAATACAAGACATGTGTATAATTTCCTGAGTAGTTATTTAAAGGCTATTTATTTAAAAGACAAACATAAAATAACATAATATCGCGCCTATAATCAACGAAGGGTATGGCAGAGGTGTATGTAGGTAGTACCCACAAATTACTAGAGTCGCTAAAAATACGTTTACTATCAATATTTCTTCGGAAAATAATACTTCCCTAAAAGCGTACGGTTTATCTTTAAAAATGCCGTACGTGATTTTATCAGCAAGTATTATGAGTGGCAAGTGGTAGGCACTTGCCAGTGATCGTGCACTCGTCGATACAGCGCACTCAGCGCTTATCGACTCCGTCGCTTACCGCTTTACAGCGCGGTGCATTTGGATGACCCTCCACAGAAACAATGAGACTTTCAACCTGTCCTAGATATTGAGGGGTATAGAACCGCTTTAAATAGGTAACGTTTTATTCTACCTACATTAAATTATACTTACCTTCATTCTTCAAGGTAAACGTTAAGAAAAAAAATCAAATTGGGAGCTTTTAATGTTCTGACATGCTGCGGTGACCCCAAATAAATTGGAATAAGTACAGGAGGATGATAATGACGAACTCTTACGTGAATATTATGATCAGAACTTAACAGTCTATTTATAAAAAATCTTTTCAAATAAAAAATTTAAGTCATGTTTTCGTATTTTCGTCTCAAATCTCGACGTAGCTGTTCCAGAAAATGAGGCAAAGGAAACATTTGAAATACGGTGCATGATGAGATAAGCAGCAAGAAAACTTGATGGGAAATCCCAGCACCATTTTATTTTAAAGTAGGTAAGTACTTCAACAATTTGTGATGGCTCAGTCACCTATCAACTCACGTTATTCCGCTTGGAATTATATTAAGGACAATAATGTAACACTTAGTCGATAACAGACAACTATATTGTCGGAAATCGCAATTTTGTGACACCTCATAGCTCCTCCAAATGCACCTTTTTCCAGACGATTGCCTACCACCACCACTACCTGGGGTGACACACCCCTCTCTCTAACCTACACATATTCCATCGCTCTGTCCCCCTCTAGCTTGCTATTTATGACTTATTAACTCCTCTAAGGTATCATGGCAACCGCTCCCACGCCGCTCCACGATTTAATATAGAAAATTGTGAAGTCAACCGAGAATAACTCAGGACACAGTTTATTAAATTTTCCATACACGTGTCGATTCACTTCTTAGGAGTTCATCAAGCAAGATAATTAATTTCGCTTTAGTATCAAGTGCAAAGGTAATTAAATCACAACGTTCATGATTTTAAATTATGTCAAATCTTATATTGTAAACCTTTGCTTGAAGATTTTACCCCGGTTAATAAAAACATCCTAGCATAATACTAATAATTCTGTATGATTCAGTAGATACGAGTACATGTATTTCCAAAAATATTTCTTTATTTGCCTACAAAGTTAAATGTAACAATATCACTTTATGAATAATTAAACGAAAAAAAACATATCTAATTTCCAACCATAACAAAACTAACAAACAGGTATTTTTACCAACTCAACACAACAAAGCCAAAAGTAAAGAGAAAACGTTTATGTTAATTTTATTTTGGTATTGAATTTCAACAGTGGAAAGCGGTACGGGGCCACAAGCCGTATCCTCCAGCGCCAGATTGCGATGTTTGCCAACCGATCGCTCCTTGGGGACGCGACTCAACCAGTTTTCGCTCACGAGGCAATAAAATACCCCTAAACCCTCCGATATTTATTGAGAACTCACTGATAGAAAAGACCAAGTTGCTGAATTATTAAATTTTAGTGGGTGGTGGAAATGTGGGAGCTGTTTTCTTGGTGGATGAGAGTACGTTTTGGAATAATTGTTAATAGGTACGTTAATTGCTACGTAAAGGTATGTAAATGTTAAAAGTTGGTTAAAATAAAAACAGAAGAAGCCGAGAAACATAAAAAGTAGAATTGTAGGCAAACAAAAGCATGACATTCTAAAAAAATAATGTTTGATTTTTTATCGTATATGATGACAATATAACGCGTCGCCGATATTTGTAAATGTTATGGCTTAAGATACTTTGTTTCACTCAAAAAGAATACATATACCTAATATACCTATTCAAGTATTCCCTTCTATGAGGAAAACATAATAATTATAAGTAACACTGCGACCGGAAAAATTTAAAGTTACGAAAACAATTGGATTTTTATTCCTTAACCACTTAAGGCAATTAATTATAGAGCTGTGTTGCCTCGTACACGACACTACTTATCTATGAGATTTTTCATTGAGAAGTAACCTCTAGCTAGACTAACCATTACTACTAACTAACTTTCTGACTAACTGACTGACTCCTTGACTATTTAAAAGTACCTGTAAAAATCTTTTAATTGAAATAAATGGGTTGAGTTAATGGTTATTCTAGTAATTTATCAGGTATATTCAGTATTCAAACAGTCAAACGCGACTCGCAGATGTAACACTAACACACAAGGTCCGTCGGCGACGGCCAAAGTGTTTTCTAAAACCCAGGTAGTTTCACAGCAATATAGTATGCAAACTCAAAGCATGTATTTCAATTAAACCATTTACAGTCACTTTTAAAATTTCAAGGAGTCGGCCAGTCAGAACCAGCTGAGTCAGGAGCAGCTAGTTGCCCATACCAAAGCGTGACTGCGTAAATGCATGCCATAGTATAAAAATTGCCAGTCAGCAAGGCGATCGCGGGGCTGACTATTTTAATACATATAGATGTAATTATGGGTTAACAAGAAAGCCTAGGTTAACTGTGCAAAAAGTGGTTACTACCACCTGCAACACCTGTGAAGATGCGATGACCATCTTTGAAACAAAGCTCACATAATAATCGTTTGAAGTTTATAAAAAAGTTTTTTTTTTTTAATTAATTTATTAGAAAACTACAGATCAAAATCATCTATCGAAAGGCACAATACTGAAAACCTATAAAACTCTTTACTCTACGCCAGGTGAAAATCGATTCTCACAAAAAAGTAACAACCTGAATGCGACCATTGTCCTTCGTCAAGGAAGGAGACCGATCAGTTTTGCATTTCATTTCCTCGTTTCCAATAAGAATAATATCGACCGATGATACATAGCAACCTTTGTTATAAATAGCTATATCATAATGAGTTTTCAGGTGAGGAGAGGCGGCGCCGTCCGGGGCCCCGCCCCTGCCAGCCTTTGTCTTCCTCAAAACCACCCAAAATTGAATAAATTAACGCAAATTTAATAACTCTATTAACGTTTTGTCGACGCAAACAACTCCTGACGTATAATAGTTGAAACGTTTTCAGGGGCGGGTTCGTTATTAGATTAGATACGTTCGCTGTTTAGGGGGACGAGAAAGCTTTCCATACTGATTAATATCATGAGCCAAATAAAATGGTACACAAAACAACATTATTTTTATCTGATGTAAGAGCTTGTCAGCTTTGGTTAGAGTTACTTTGCAATATCTGTTACTGCTATTTTGTGTGACAGTCGTTTATGCTGGTAATAAACCTAAAAATCAAGTTTAATTCCAGATTTGAGAATTTATTGACAGCTAAATGATATACTACACTGTATTTTTACGTTTTGCAAACTTATAAACAGTAAAGTTCATATGTTATCATTAACAACGTTATAACATTTGTATGCTCGTTATAAAAATTAAAGTAAGAAATAAATTCCAACGTTGGTGAAAATTTATAACTCTTTGTTTTAAGCTACTAATAGAATCATCTTCTCTCATTTCAACCTGCCTAGCCTTTTCCCAACTATGTTGGGGTCGGCTTCTACATGAAACGACTGCCTATCTGACCTCCACAACCCAGTTTCTGGGTAACACGATACCCCTTGGTAAAACTGGTTATCAGACTTTCGGGCTTCTGACGACCTATAACGATTGTCAAAGATCCACGAATGACAGCCGGGACCAACGGCTTTACGTGGTTTCCGAGGCAAGGAGGAGTCTCGGTATGTAAAGATGGTCACCCATCCACGGACCAACCCCGGCGAGCGTAGCTTAACCTAATGGATTGACCCGTGCGGCTGTTATTATTTAGCCACGAGCTCCTCATCTTTTCTTATTTATCTTATAATATGGTATTTATTTTTCGCGGTTTTGTCTTAAAAAAAGGGGATGTTAGCCCAAAAACAACGTATCCGTGCTCTTTGTGATATGCTCCCATTCTCTTCGTGGAACTGAAAATACTAACTCATTATTAGTCGGCATGTACATTTTAGAATGCTGTAACGTTTAACACAAGATATCCTGATTATTCCCTCAATATCAATATAATTCCTTGTATATCACAGAAGTTGCTTTCCAATAGTTATAAGGATATATAATGAACTACCAAAATCGTATAGAAAGCCAATCAATCGTTTTGAACACAGCTTTATTCAAATGGTTTATAGACAAATCATTTTATTCAGTAAATGAATATCTAAACTTTAAAGATTCACACTAACATTTTCCTATTATAATTTGACAAATGCTTGACATGATAACTTGACTCGACAATATATTAATAATGATAATATGTACCAATTTTATTAGCTTCGCTTATTTAATTAATGTATTCAATCATTTTACATGCTTGTTTTAGCAAATGGTTTTAGAAACTAAAAATCGCGATCATCTGTAATGTACTACAACTCTTGCAAATAAACATCATTTCATTTTGTTTCATTTAGGAAAGTCAACATTTAAAATACATAGCGTTTAATTAATCTCTGCAATAAACTTTAATAAACACTGAAACTGATCGCATGATCTTACTTCGAATATTATTAGCTAGTATTTTAAAAGAGGCTGTGACCTCGTTACGATGTTTCTTCTCAGAGTCAGTCAGGAAACACCGATCTCATCAAAGACAAGTTTTCAAAAAGCGATCTTATATTCCTTTTACAAAGGTTAAATAAGTGAGCCTGGATTCGAACTCACGACTTCTTTGTCGTACGTATCCCGCTCAAAGTCCTATCATTTTGGCTATGGTCACAATAAAAGAACAGATACGAAATTAATGAGGGTATTGAAACCATAGATTTCAGTAGGTATGAATTTTTTTTTTTGCTGTACCTATATCAGAAAGCTGCTCTGCCTGAGTGAGTTACAGTTTTATTATACCTGATCTACGACGATGATGAATATTTGAAACAGTCCAACTACAAACTTAACTACAATTCTGTATAGAATGTTTAGGTGTACATACTAAGCGGATAAGTAAGTATATGTTTCAAATTAAGATAGCAGTCAATAAAGTTAACATCTCTTAACAACATAATATTTGTTTTATTTTTCTTATTTCAATTTATATAGACATTAATTGTACCCAATGCAAAACATAAAAACAAATTGAAATTTTTAAATTTCTTTGAAAATACCTTTGTTACAATAATACTTGGCAGCAGTGATATTAATATACTTTGTTTCATGCAAATAACAAGTAAAAAAAATATACAGAAAGTTAAACCAAAACAAATAAATTTAAGATAGAAAATTTTGATGTTCCTACCTGAGACACGGATTTTCCAATACACCTTAGTTTACACCTACTAATATATAGCTACACATTATTACAGTTATATCTAGTCTATGCAGTCTATTCTAGTTAATTTAGGATATAATTAATTACGATATTTAATTAAAAGATATGTTAAAATTAGTTTGATATGTTCTGTATTGATATTCTTTAGAGTGGTTGTTGTATTATATACAATTTACTCTAATTCAATACGTAAACATTGATTTGAAATGTTATTTTCGATATGTTTTATAATTTTTTTATATCCAGTTATAATAAACAGTCACACCGGGGGGCATCACCCTTACGGGGAAAACGACTGGATTTTTTTGGGAAAAATAGCACTATGTTTAAAGTTCCGTTAGTGAGAGTGGAAGTATTTTCGGAATGTTGTTGTGGTAAGATGGTGTTGTTACCGATTCCACCCTTAAGAGTGATGCGCCCCCGGCGGGCGCGCCACGTGACTGCCGGCGTTGCTGAAGCTTTGTGTTTACATCCCCGTGCACCCCCCACCCCACCCCCGCCGCCGACTCATCCCCACTCATCATATTGTACGCAATTTTACTGTTAAACAGGAAATCTGTTCAGGATTATTTTCCAAGGAAAAAAACTAGTTGTGTTTTCCTGGTAGTCGATCGGACGCCAGTGAAAAAGATTCGATTCAATTACTGAAAGAGATATCTTTCCATTGAATTCATAATGGCTCACAGCGTTTGTTTATATCCCATATTCTATACATACCTATATGTATTACTTACCTATTAATATAGACTGCCGCTAAGATTATAAGTTTAGTAATCAAAGGACTGAAGTCATATATTTATGAAAACCTGGAAAAAAAAAACTTGGGTAGGTACAGTAAAACCTTAAAACATAAATAAATCTAACTATAATCTATCTTATTTCTTAAGAAATAAGCAGTACCTTTGTACTCATAATTATGATTATGTCTTATCTGTATCTATTTTTCTGTGTGTACATAAATAATAAAATAAATAAATTTAAAAAAGCAACTGCGCTGTTTAAAAAAAAGGTCACTCATTTACTCGCTGACTAAAAAGATAAATAAAATTGTCATTGCTGTCGGGGGACCGTTGTGTCGTTGTGAGGAACACTGTTTAACCTAAGACGTCCCCCAACTGCTATGACAATCGTATTTATCTTTTTAGTCAAAAACAATATAGCCTATGTCACTCGGGATGATGTGAGGATTATAAAGACACCCCGTACATCCAAATCTGCTCAGGCATTTAATAGTTGTGGTGGTACATAGAAGCTCACATACGTACATACATGAACCCTGAAAACATTACACGCCTTTTTGGGTAGTCGTGTAAATAGCACAGGAAAGTGTTAGATCCTTTGTAAACAAAACATAACGACTGACGGACAATCACATCTTAGTAAGTCGAGGAAACGACAGAACGGGACCTTTGCTCAACTGGCAACTAAGATAAGGGGATTGACGCCATAAAAACAGAATTACCTTCACGCCGAGTAAATTGGGAGCGGGAAATTATTTATTATAGCTCATATATTGGGTGCTAGCGTATCAATTATACTTTGAGGGGAAACGATTTAAACATACCTTATTTTATAGCAAATTGAGATAAGTAGACATATAATAAGTTATAGATAAAATAACAATGTCTACTTATCCCAATTGAGCTTGAAGTAATAATAAATTGCGAGGGCAGATTATAATCTGAAAAATCATTCATATGTGAACCAAAATCTGAAAATATGTGAATTTAATTTTCACCCACTGCTAATTATAAGTTTCCTGAAAGTATTTCCATAGATCTTTCTCTTTTATGCCATTCTTTTTCTCAAGATTAAATAGATTTTCTGCATCTTGATTAATGAGCATTTGTGGACAATGCACCAACGACTCCATGCCCGCCATGATTACGGCAATGCTTTTAAACAATATCAGAACGTAGAATCTCCTACCTTTTTGAGACACAATTATAAAATGGTGGACGTAACGATAAATGATTTTATTTCTGTAAGTAACAAACACTTTCAAACATCACCTGCCTAACCTTTCCCCAACTATGTTGCGGTCGGCATCCAGTCTAACCGGATGCAGCTGGAAGTATTTTACATGGAGCAACGGCCTATCTGACTTTCACAACCCAGTTACTGGCTGACACGATACCCCTTGGTAAGACTGGTTGTCAGATTTTGGGCTTCTAACTACCCGTAACGACGCTCAAAGATCTACAAATGACAGCCGGGACCAGCGGCTTAGCGTGCTTTCCGAGGTACGAAGGGGTCTTGGTATGTAAAGATGGTCAGCCATCTACGGACCAACCGTGGCAAGTGTAGCTTGACCTGATTGATCAACCGGTGCGGCTGCTATTGAGCCATTCCGAGAAAAATTGTATCTAAGGAAAAAGTACTGTCACAAACATTTATAAACAATTTACAAGACATTCTTATTCTCTATGTGTTGAATGCAGTTGTTTTAATGTACTGTTTAGTTCTTATGCTTTAAAAAAAAAGAATAACCGAGTCAATTTTGGCTAATATATCTGATTAAAAATTAAAAATAAGAAGCAAAACAGGCAATTTTAGCGTGTCACACCTCCTGTCGCTAACTTTAACTAACCGATGTTCATGGTTTTTAAGACACACCTCAGCGTTTTTTGTGAGGTTTTAAAGAATACTGTTTTTTTCTTAAATTATAACATAAATTTTATAAACAAATCTTATTGTATTACAATGAAATTCTTAAAATAATGATAATCAAATTAGCACCAAGGTGGACATTCCACTTTAGTCACTACTGCTTTATTTGCTTTCAATAGTACAACACTACCAAAACAAGTTATTTTATTTTCATGGTAACATTATTATGGTAGATCAGCCATTTCTTTTTACCCATCGGGTAACCGTGATGCGGTAGTCGGTGACGAAAGGCGTACGAACTACAGGTAGTCAAATAAGAAGTCCACTATAGTCACAGTTATACCGTGATACTGGGAAGTTCTTAAAACATTCTTTCATTTGCGAATCATACTTTATATATCTGCGTATGTAATGAATAATGATTCCCTCTAAAAGAACAAAGAATATTGGTTTTATCGTCATTGTTGTTAGTAAAGCGGGAGTTCGTCACGTCC
Organism: Xanthia icteritia; assembly: GCA_949128155.2. Lineage (NCBI taxonomy): Eukaryota > Metazoa > Arthropoda > Insecta > Lepidoptera > Noctuidae > Xanthia > Xanthia icteritia. Next base: position 13,438,363 of record OX421930.2, read on the forward strand.
GTTTCGTGTCGTGAAATACTAGTGGCATTTTAAAATTGTCCATTTTGTCCAGCTTAGTAACGGTACAATTTTTCTCGGAATGACTCTATTACTTAGCCACAAACCTCACTTTTAAACGTCAATCATATTTTTAAAACTAAATGAGGTCGGCGTTTACTATCAGACTAGTCTGAGAAAAAAGGCCGTAACAAACTTTTTCACACAATTTATTTATTTATTTAATACTTCAAGCATAGAAATGTACAGAGGCGGACTTAATTCTATACAATTCACAGTTTTTTTTTTGAAGTCCAGACATAATTTTGGTCAGATCATGTGAGGACCATGTAGATTGGTGACTGAAATGATCTTTTGAAGAAAGAAACACAATCTCTCTCTTTCTTCCAGTCAGTGCATGCATTTGTCTGATCGTGGAGCTCAACTCAGAACTTAAGGAGGTCAACGATTCGACGAACAATTCGTACCAAATAAATGACATTTGAAAAGGCTGCATTAAGCAGTCAAACTGCCAGACCAGCCTTTAATTAAACTAACTCAGAAAAAAAAACAAATGATCCACATACCTAGTCCTCACATTCACTGTTTTAAAGCTGAGATCAGTAATAAACGATAGCTGCATAATTATGTGAGTAATGGCTTCCCTCCATTAGCGCCGCACGTCGACATCGTCGGCCTGTCTGTCACGCCATCCACATAATTATTATTGTCCTGTGCCTATTATATAGTAGCTGGGATTTTGTCGTCATGGAAACACTACCTATTAATTACATTGTGCCTGATTCATTGTAAAAAGCTTCTTCGCAAACCTACCTTATCTTACACACGCTACGACATCTTCTTATGATGTACCTACATGTGAAATTCTTGAATTCAGGAAGACTCATTTTATACATTTGATATATATTTGCGGTGCTCCAGTTTGATGGGTATGAATGCTGGTAAGATAAACATAACATAACATAGCCGCACTCCCGAAGGGGTAATGCAGAGGTATATATTATGCCACATTTCACCAGTTATGTTTAAGTTCCACACCTAAGACACACAAAAATCCAAACTTTAAGCTGCTATGAGAAAACACTCATAGAAAAACCCAACAACACTTTACGTGACCTGGTAATCGAACCCAGGGCCTGACGTTCAGCAGTCACACTTGCGGCCACTTGACCAACGAGGCAGTCTAGAAAGTACGTATGATTATAGACCCAACTTCGTCTCCAAGCTTAAGAACATATTGGCCACCCCATTGTTATAGCAGACTTACATCATAGTATAATGATAGTTGCCTTAATTCTAAGAAAACTTCTAGGAAGAAAATATGAACTCAAAATCACGTACTCGAAAACGGCTCTAACGATTTCGATGAAAGTTGCAATACAGGGGTTTACAAAGGCGAAAAATCGATCTAACTAGGCCTCATATCTAGAAAAATTCGTAAAATTCTCTATATACTTTCAATTGAACCAATTACAGGCACTTATCTTACTTGCATTATCAAGTCAGGAAGAAAAAACTAGTTCCCCATTCCAAAGCGTAGGTATCTATGGAGAAGAACGGGCAAGGAATTCCATGGACACTCTTTTAAATCAAAGTATTGTACGTTAAAAGCATCCACAGAAAACAAAAAAGAAAATAGGCCATGGCGGCTGAGAGTGGACCAATCTCTAGGTATCATTCTCACTTAAATGTCTCGCTGATGGTGGCGAGTCTCGCCGTCCGATAAGGACCAGGCCTGGGTCGACGGCGCGTTGTGTTCCACGTGCGCCTCAAAGAGATGTCAGAAGAAGTGAAGGGGTCCGTTAGGACCGTCAGTTGAGACTGGTCTGGAGCTCTTATCTACCAGGGCTTATTTTTGATTTTTTTTTTACATTGTTCTCACATATATGTAAAAGCAACAAGAATAAGGTTCCCAGGATTTTGTAATATCTATATTTAAAAGAGTGTCTTTGGAGTTTCTTTCCCGTTCTTCCCCACAGAGATCTATGTTTTGGAATGGGCAACTAGCTTCAACATTCTGACTAACTGACCGACCCTTTGACAATTCAAAAGTGATTATAAATGGTTAATTGAAATAAATTCTTTGAGTTTGAGTTTTATACTCTCAACTGCCGGGAAACCAAGTGACACTGACTGAAATGAGAAACACCTAACGTAAATCCCTAAAAAAATATTTTTCCTAAACAAACTGCACAGGGAACATTTCTGTCCGTTTGATTAAATTCAGAACTACGCCCATAACCCCTTTTTTGCATCACGCTGCGCCGTAAAATATTGTTAATTTTGTTCTCTCGAAATTCATTTGTAATCTTTTATGCATTTTTAGGGAATGTTCCTGATTGTGTTACTGTTAAATATTTTTTTTACTCATGTTTTTTACTTGTAATACTATGGTACTAACTACCTACTTTCATAAGAATATGTACACCTAGTTATTTCTTGTTTTTTTTACTTATTTCTTTATTTTAATTATTTTGTCTACTTAGCACTACTGTGTATATTTTATGTTCACTTTATTCGTGCAAACTATTTTTCTTCCTTTACATAAACAAATCAAAATACAGAAACATAAAAAAATAAAAATAAAATATACAAGGTATTCCTTTTGATATTTGACGCTAGCGTATTTTGGAGACCAGAAAATATCAAAGAATCAACTGGTATTATGTTTGTTTTTTTTTTCATTCAACATAATTATTTATGTTCAAAATCACCATTATTTATGTAAAACACCATTAAAAGAAATACAAAAAAAAAATATTCAAACTACTTTTGACTAAAAATATGACGACGTCGCATTTTTTTAGCTTTAAATATGAATGGTTTTAATGAAAATGATTTACTTATATCAACGAAACTTACATGGCGGCGTAATAATATGTACCGAGACGAAACATGACGCTGATAAACTGAAGCACGCAGTCCAGTTCTCTACATCTGGACTTACCGCCGACGAGCCCAGCAAGCGCAAACCTCGGATCGTGGTTGTAGGAGTGCCCACTTCCTTGGCTGAAAATGAGGTGTTCAGGTGCATTTTCGAACAAAACGTAGCCGACAAGTTACCAGCACTGTCCTTGGAATCCTTCTTAACCTTGATAAAATTAAGCCACAAATCGGGAAAGAGAGATGCTACGACCTGTAACTACGTTGTTGAAGTTTCAGCCGACATACGTAAAACCCTTATAAATGCCAACAATATGGCCATGCAGCAAAAACTTGCCGAGAGATCATTACTACGTGTGGTCACTGTGGTGACGCAGGCCATTCGATGTCCGAATGCGCGAAGAAAGCCGACATTCCGAAATGTGCAACTTTTTCACGCTTTAAAAAGCCCAGTGATCACAAAACAGGAAACTCTGAATGCCCTGCTAGGAAAATAGCAGAATACCGATATATTAACTCCATCGATTATGAGGGTACTTAGTGCGTCATATCGCTTGTTGCTGACTCAACAATATCCCTGGCCACTGCACTGTCCCACATACCTACCTTCGATTTGTCGCTGTCTAAGCAGATTAGCCGACCGCTTCAAAAATCTAACATAACCTTGAAGGCGATTTATGCAGTATTTGTTTCAACCTAGTTAATAATATTGCAAACACAATCATAATCGTGTAACTAAGTGCTAACAACTATATATTTTCCGTAAATAATAATTATTTACCCTAATCATTAGCATTTAAGTAGATTATTATATCTAACGCTGCACATACTTCACACGCCACACTGCTGTTATAATATCCTAGTACTAAAAATGGCGCATTCATTAAATAAATCACTATCGGACTCAAACGTCTCCGTCAGTGTCGACCAGCAGACGCCACCCAACTTCGTATCCCTACGTAATAAGCGTCCGAGAGAAAACGAGTATGAAGCTGATTTCCACGACTTCAAAGAGGAAGTCAAAACGTTGATATCGGAGCTGATGGCTTCTCAAAGCAATGAAATAAAAAATATATCTGCAACACTATTAGAAATTAAAAGTACAAATTATAATATAGAAAATTCGATGGCCTCTTTGACTAAACAAAACGAAGAACTAAAGAAAAAAATTGAACTATTAGAAGTTAATGCAAAGAAAGACCAAGACTACATAGTTCTATTAGAGGATAAAATCGAGGACCTACAGCGAGGTAGCCGAAAGTCCAATCTTGAGTTGAAAAATGTTCCAAAAGTCGACAAGGAAACCAGAGACGACTTAATAAAAATGGTTTTAAACCTGTCAAAAGAGACGAGCTGCACTATCCAACGTAATGACATAACGGACATTTTCCGAGTCCCGAGCAAACGAAGTGACACGAACAACAGCACAATCGTCATAGAAATGTCGTCAACTATCCTGAAAACTGACTTCTTGAAAACGGCGCGAAGCTTTAACAAGACAAACAAAGAGAAGTTATGCGCCAAACACCTGGGCTTCACAACAAATGAATATACCCCAATCTACTTATCTGAACAACTAACCGCTAAAGGGGCGCGCTTACATTTTCTCGCCCGTGACCTTACAAAGGCAAAAATTTTTAAATACTGTTGGACTGCTAACGGCCGCGTTTATGTAAAAAAAGACGATAACTCGCCGAAAATAATTATCAAAAATGAATTACAAGTCAACAAACTTATGCAGCAAATATGACTAAATTCTGTTAGTTTTTGTTCTCCATGTTTAACAGACTTACTCTACTATTTTATTTTTTTTGCATTATTTTCTTTGTATCTATCATAACTTAATATTAATTAGAAATAGGATTAGAAATTTTGTTAAACAAGCGCGCACTCACATCCTTATAACATACACAAACAAACTACTCTTACATGTCAAACTAACAACCATTTTACATATCTCACACTCTCACAATTATACTACACACACTTCCACACACACTGATATTAGTCCAGTTACTATGCCTTACTGTATTTACAAAACCCCTAAATATGAGTGACACACTGACAGTTTTATCCGAACTAGATAAAACAGAAATAGCCCAAGCCTCAATCTGTTCATTTAGTGATTTTACCAAAGCAATAAGAGTTAAAAGCACGGATTTTACGATCATCTCACAAAATATCAGAAGTATTTATTCCAATTTTAATGACTTACAATTAAACATAATAAACCTAAATTTTAACGTTGACCTCATAATTTTAAGTGAATGTAGACCGAATCAAAACAAAAATATTCCACAATTGACAAATTATTCGGCACACCACACCACCCAACACGTAAACAAAGCCGACGGAGTCGTCGCTTTTGTAAATAACAGACACAAAATAAAAATAAAAGAAATCAAATTAATTCACGCTTCTTGCCTACAGGTTAACGTTATACCCGACCTCATAATTCTAGGTATATATCGGTCACCATCAAGAACTAATACGGATGATTTCATTAATTCATTAAACCTCCACCTAATGACCATAGCGTCATGTAAACATATAATAATCACGGGAGACATTAATATAAACTTAATCTATAAGCAAGACGAACAATCTTACGAACGATCAAACAGGCTCAATTATTTAAACATGTTAGCTATGCATAGCCTACTTCCCGGGCATTCACTTCCCACTAGAGGCAAAAGCTGCTTGGACCACTTCATACTCAAATTGACACCTGGTAATAAATCCGCAAGTATATCAGTTATTAATACTACTATCACCGATCATTCAATGATTTTCTTAAAATTATCCAATTTGAAAAACACAGATAAGGTTACCAAAACAAGAACGACTATAAACTTAGAAAATGCACTAGATCTCTTAAAAACCAAGAACCCCCAAGAATTACTAAACCAAACTAACCCTGAAATATTAACAAACAGCCTAATAACTCTACTGCAAAATTGTCTTATAGCCAACACCCTCGTCACAAGAATCCCCTTGAAAAATAGACTGATTAAACCCTGGATGACTATCGGTTTACTACGATGTATACATAACAGAAATAATATGCAAAAAAAGCTAAATTTGGACCCACACAATGACATTCTAAAAATCACCTACAAAAGATATCGTAACTTCTGTAACGGTATAATTAAAAAACAAAAACGGAAATACGACCGAGACCAGCTAAAAAAGGCCGAAAAAAACCCTAAAAAGCTATGGCACACCATCAACAAAATTACTTTGCGAAAACCAGCAAAAGCGCAAAACTCGGAGTTACTAAATTCAACCCCTATTCCAGGTGATTCGGTAAATGGTGTAAACCAATACTTTTGCACTATAGGTCAACTTCTTGCTGACGACATCTTAAACAACCCCAAGAGGGTATCAATAAGCGACCCTAAAATTTTAACTCCCGTAAACCCGCCGGTCTCATCTTTTATGTTATTAGACACAGACCCTGATGAAGTGAGAACCGTAATTAGGAGTCTGAAATCTGATAGCGCTACCGGCTGGGACGAAATTCCTATCAGCTTTTTAAAAATTTCCCAGACCATCGTTGCCCCTATTGTTTCCCATCTTGCAAACCTCTGTTTTGACCAGGGTACATTCCCTACTGCACTAAAACAAGCTGTAATTACACCAGTGCACAAGGGTGGGGACAAGGCTGACCCCTCGAACTACCGGCCAATCTCTGTCCTTCCATCCCTGTCTAAAATCATCGAGAGATTATTAAACCAACGTTTAATTCGTTACCTAAATAATAATAATATTCTCTCACCCTCGCAGTTTGGTTTTAGGCAGGGAATGAGCACCGAGGATGCAGTCCTGGCGCTTGCCTCCACTGTCACCACCAAGGTAGACGGTGGTGGCAAGTGCTTGGCTGTTTTCCTCGACCTCAAAAAAGCCTTCGACACAGTCTCCGTCCCCACGCTTCTACACAGACTGGAAGCCATTGGTGTCAGAGGGACCCCCCTCAAACTATTCAAAAATTATCTGAGTGAGCGCAGGTATGTGGTGAAGATAGGGGAAGCTATTAGTTCTGAGGTATCTGTCACATACGGGGTCGGGCAGGGTAGTGTGCTCGGGCCAACGCTGTTCCTCATTTACATTAATAACCTCTGCAGTATGAAGATCGACGGTGCTCAATTTTTCTCATACGCTGACGATACTGCTATTGTCTTCTCAGGTAAAACCTGGGACAGCGTCGGCCGAACCGCTGAGCATGCCTTGACTTTGATTGCTGCTTGGCTAGACCATCATCTTCTAACGTTGAACATTTCAAAGACAAATTTCATTTGCTTTACCATGTCCAATCGTACCCAGCCGCCACAGGATTTCCGGATCAAAATCCATAACTGCCTCAACCCTTCTTGCCCTGATTGCTCTTGTCTAACAATAAATAAAGTAACTCACACCAAATACTTGGGAGTAATGTTGGACCAAAGACTATCATGGCACCTCCACGTAGAGCTTATAATGAATAGAGTTCGGAAATTGATCTGGACATTTAAAACACTACGGCACGTTGCGACAAAAAAACTGATTGACCAAATTTACGTCTCTCTGGGTCAATCTATCCTAATGTATTGTCTACCAGTCTGGGGTGGAGCGACCAAGACCAAATTTCTAGAACTTGAAAGAGCACAAAGGGCCCTTCTTAAAGTCATGTTCTTCAAGCCACTCAGATACCCCACAGAAAGTCTCTATTTAAACTCTAACCTTCTATCAGTCAGGAAATTATACATCCTTCAGATAGCCCTGAAAAAGCACAAGTCACTTTCCTTCGTCCCTTCCAAGACAGTGGCTAGGAGGAAAAATAGAGTAGCTCCACCTACACCTGTTAACACCAAATTTGCTGCTAGACAATATAATAGACAGTCGACCCACATTTATAACTTTCTAAACAAAGAATTAGGCATTTACCCAATGGGTTACCGTGACTGTCGAAAGACCCTCACACAGTGGTTAGCAACCAAAAGCTACGCAGAAGTCGAGTCAATATTACAAACTGCTACGTGACTGATCACTAGGGACTTCTACAGTCAGTGGAAGATACTGGTTACAGTGTCTTCCGACCCCAAGACATAGTCGTAGGGCTGACCCCAAAACAGACAAAGCACGAATGACTCACACACATCCCTGACATCCTCACACACACTCACGCACATATACACAATCACACATACACACGCAGACACACCTCACACTTATTACACCGCGTGCGTTGTTATTTCGCCCATCGTCCACTGCATGCTTATTTTAGATTATTTTAGATTACCTTTGTTTATCTCACGGCATTTATACTTAGTTATTGCAAACTGGAAGAGCGGAACCACCTAACACAAGCATATTGTTGCTTAAAAGGTGCTTCCACACACATATTATGTAAAACGTATTATAAGTTGATGAAATAAACATTTTTTTTTTTTTTTTTTTTTTATATACATCATAAATTATTATACATAATAAATTAACAGACTATGTCACTATTCTTAAAACTTAAATATTGTTTTAGAAATAAGTTGCCCAAATAGTAATTGTAAGAACTCATGCCGCCTGTGATACAGGTTTATCCTAGTACAGGCATCATACTTTGTAATACCTACATTATTTCTAAGATTTATACTGTATTTTACCAATTTTTAGTTTTTGAATAAATTTTATTATTATTTATTTATTTATTATACACACATCGTCATCACACATTAGATAAAATAATTTGTATGCCAGGTGTTCGAGAGGAATACCTTGTGTATATATCAAACGAAACATTATTACGATTCTCTACTCGAACTCCTACATTTGTACTGAAAATATCCTCCAATAAATATCATCCAAAGAGTTCCACGAAGCTCTATCCAACGCAAATACCGAGAATTGATTTGACAATATTCCCGGAATACAACTTACGAGTGGTATAACGACTAGTACGGTACTACCGCTGCTGCTTACCAACCGTTTTTGCAACAGTTTCTGTACTACAAAGCTTCTTATATCGTAAGCTGGTCTAATTGGTACACTCTCAGTGATATTTATGAGTAGCGTTGCCTCGTTAGTAGATATTTATGAACATCAAGAGTTTAAATGAAAATCACTGTTTATGTCGTGCTTTTCAGTTTCTTAATACAAAGGATTGTTTTTCTAAGCTGAACTGGAAAAGGAGAGTTTATAAAAATATATTTAATCACCTAAAATTCACGTTTGTGCTGTTGGTAAAAATAATCAGTATATAGCAGATTAAAATAATGATAACTGAATCCGAGCTTATTAAGAGCTTTTACTTTGAGCTATTACTTTCATAACGGGCGGTGAATGACTGCTTATTGAGACCGTCGACAGACAGCCCGCGGACAAATCATTAATATGAACCGGTATTCATCACCATGGTGGCATTCAGATCCACTGAATGCTATCCCGAAATAATCTCAGTGGGGTTCGGAAAAATACTTGCGGGGTTCCGAGGGTGTGGGAGCGCGGGGTGCGGAACAACGGCCTCGTTACGTCAGTTCCGCCGGATGTCGCCTCGCGATGCATTGTCGACGCCTTGGAGGGTGGACATCGATGTTTATATTTTCATCACAAACATTAATATGTTCATTCGGCCATACTTTATTTATTACGATTTTACGATACGTTGAGCAAAACAAATTGCTGGATAGCAAATGATTTATTTGTTTTCTGCGTAACGATGATAGTGTTGCGTTTATACATAACTAAACGTATCTATCCTTAACTTATACTTACAGATTCATAAACTTCAAAGAAGGCCATGAATTTGTGATTCTACATATAGGGTGGCCAACTATTACAAATTTTATGGCCACCGTTTTGATTTGGCTCCAAATATTACGGTTGTTTGATATGCACTATTTAGTTAAAATGTAGCAAATTCGTTATGCACCATATGTCCAAGACTACTGCATTAGCTTCAGTAATTTTATCCAAGAGTTCCTAAACGGATTGTATATATATATATATATATTATTATATATATATATATATATATTTATTATATATATATTATATACCAATTTTTGTCAAGAAAGTAGTAGCAATAGTAGTAGGTAACTAATCCCATTTTCACAAGGATTTGCAAATAAACAAAATTTTCACAATTGTGGAGAAAAGTAACCTTTTTTGACCACGTAGGACACCTAAATTCTCTTTGTTTAATTTGTTAGGTGGAATAATTACTTCATTCTTCTTTGAAGAGGCTACCGGACAGGTGCTAAGGTTACTGCGACTGGCAATCGCAACAATGTTAAGATTTTTATTACCTACATACAAATTAATAATTTAGACCTAAAAAAATAACTTGTATGATTTGAAGACAGACAAACAGAGACACCTGGACAGGTGAAACTAAATAAAAGCTTGTAAAAAGACGTCGACGTCTGTCTTATGACATGTCTAGTCCTGGCCTTTTTCTGTGGGGTTGTCTAAAGGGATGTGTCCTGGTCAACTTTGAACACTAAAACAGAATATTTGTGACTCTGATAGTGGAATACCTAATAAAGTATGCGAAAAAATTGGTAATAAGCACATTGAAAACCGATCGCATTTTAAACCTTCACGAAGTTGGATATTTGCAAATATTATTTTCATACAAACTTGTAATTTAATTATGGAAAAATATCTGCAAATTTTAGTTTGTAACAAAAATAAACTTAATTTAAAGTTGTTCTGTTTTTTTTTAATGTTGTATGGCCATTTAAATATACATGGTGTTATCAAATACGTCTTTATACCAATATTTTATGTTATGTGTAACTAGCTTTTACCCGCGGCTTCGGTTTTAGTAGCTTAGCTAATAGTCGAGGAAAAGGTCATTGAATCCTACCGCTGCGCCCGCGTATCTGTCACCCATAATTATTTTGTTACGCGTAATTTTGAATCTGTGATATCTTTTAAACTATTCATTTAAATGATATGATGTCATATGATTAGGCATATTAGAATCTAAATTAAATGCTCAATTTAAATAACATATTTTACTGTATGAGGATTAATATGATACTGGTCAAAATAGCTTTGGAAATAACAAGGAATTTTTTAACAAATTCTGAAAGATAATAATGGTTATTGTGGGTCATATCCATTATTATCTGATAGATAGACAGATAAAAGCCATCGCGGATTTTTTTGTTGAACTTTTTAAGATGAACAATTCTGTAGAAAATATTTTTTATCTATCTTTTACGGATTACGCAGCGCACGCTAGTAAAGCTCCCAGTTGGCATGCTTTTTTCCGACATATTCAATAATAACTGTCATATTTCAGAAAATTTACACAAAACCTTAATGAAAACCTTCCCCATGAATCACCCTGTCCTTTGGTGAAAACCGTTTGAAAATCCGTTCGGTAGTTTTTGAGTTTATCGCGTTCAGACAGACACACAGACAGACGTGGCGGGGTCTTTGTTTTATATGTAGGGATAAGGATTAAAGATTGATGTACTTTAAATAATTTAATGATAAGTAATTATCTTCAATTATAGATAAGTATAGATAATTGTTTAATTAAATTAGGACCTTACATAGGTTATATTGTATATTTGCATACTAAAATATGGCGAAATGTGCACAAGAATATTTATTTACCACCTTTTGTATTACCGCAAATAATATAAAAACTAATACTACTATCCTATATATGACTTAACATCCAATTCACACGAAAATTTAAGATTTTTTATTTGTCACTCATCCTTCGCGATCCATCAAGAAAGTATTTTCAGAATCGCCAACCCTATATTTTATGCTAGTCCAAAACAATTAAATATACTTACACAGATTCATAAGTACAACTTTGGTCCCTCAGCAGTCAGCAATTAAGGCTAACGTCTTGACACTTATCCCGAAGCACCAATAATGATTACATCACAAAATAATTACGAGTGCTCAACACATCAGCAGCTGTCCGCGGTATGGGAAAGTAATAATGTGGATGCAACGGAGGTGTCTTTTCGGTCCGTCCCCTCGGGAAATCACGGTAATCCGCGATGTCGGCGGCGCGCCGGCTAAATCTCTGTCGAACGTAGTGCTGCGACAGTATGGATACAACCTTATAACTGTCTAGCTTCAGCCCGCGACTTTGTCCGCGTGAAATATCTTGTTTTAACATGAAATAATATCCATAACATTATGACATTCGATATATTCGAAAGAATATTCGGAATCGAATCAATAGTACGTACGCAGTCAAAATGTATGGAACAGCAGATTTTTTTAAATAACCGACTATAAATTTCAACGCAGGGCGTTCAGATTCATGTACTGAATCCATGGTAACACTTGTGCACTATAATATCTCCCGCGCCGAAGGCCCGTCTTCGCTAAGAATGGTCGCCATGACTGAAATTCGGTCTGGAAGACTATTATTATTAGTCTTGAATTGGAGAACAACATGTTGTATGATAAACTAGCAACAGATCATAAAATCACTGTATAAAACATAAGCCCTTGTAGTTTATTTATTTATTTATATAGGCTACCAATTAAATACATACACAGCATTAACCCAGTCTTTGTCATAAAATAGCTCTCGCATGTATCTAAACTACAGGTAAGCACGATCAATTAGCTTCCTAGAACATTATCTAAAAAAGTTAATATTTTCATTTTTATAAACAATAATATTTTTATGGTTAGGTACAGGATGAACGAAAGTATAATCAACTTCAATATACTTAACATGATACAAATAATTAAACCTACGCTATTGTTAGGTACTTTAGGCTGGTACTGGAAGATTACCTCAAAGCACAGAACTTATCTTTGAACGTGTAAAAAATGACAAAAAATCATCTTTAAAAAATCTACTCCTATAAAATCGTTCTTATGCTCATCTCTATATAAACCGCGGCTAAATCCAGAGATTGCAGTGAATGGGCCGTGATGAATCATGCTCGTTCACGCGGAACGATGTACTACGCATCCGAGCCCCGATACACAAACCACCGTAGAGGACTTACATTGTTTGTCCACCGCACCGTGAACGGGACATCATCGAGGAACGAGATTATTCGAACCGAACGCAACGTCGATCGCTTGTTCAACGGGACCGAACTCGACGGTTCAGTTTGATCTCACTATCGTGCGGGGTAAGCGCGTTTTCGTAGAAATAAAACAAACTAGGAGAACGCCTAGGTTGAACCAACAACTTCTTCTTCTGCTTTTTTACGTACGAAGGCGTAAGCGTGCTTCTTATGATTTTCTGCATTATTCGAAGTGACGCTTAATAGAGTAACTCTTAATAAAGTAACTCTTAGTTCTGTGGGAATGATCGAAGAAAGTCTAACTTATCCGAGATGGTGTAAAATTTTTCGAGCTCACGTTAGCTCGTACTTATGTATGTCATCATACCTAATCGTGCCGGCGGCGGCGGCGGTCATGACCCACCGCCCGCGCCTGGCCAGTATATCGATGGTCTAGAAGACTGATGTTATACGTGCAGATTTCGAAAAATAACTCTATAATGTTAACAATAATGTTTAAATATAATAGACACACTATCACTGCACATTTCTGTTTAATAACGTGTTAAACGTTGAACTTTATTTCTGCTGAACTGCTCTCCTGAAAATTTACCAAAATTGCATTTAAAATATTTGTCTTCTAGACCATCGATATAATAGACAAGACAAAAGCCGGTCGGCCGGCGCCGGGACCGGGGCGACGCACACTGGGGCGCCGCACTAAAAAGGCGATACCCAAAACTCAACATTTTAAATGAGGATAGTTATCAATTGTTTGTTATTCTATTTATAGTTGAGGTATTCCCACATCTATTAATGACATTTAGATGACTGTGAGGGTATTATTAACTAAACAAATAACGTTTCCGAAGTAGTTGATAGTGATATTGCTGAATGCGTTGTAGCTTCTTTTGACATTTGAGTTTTTTTTTTGTTTTTGTAGTTAATTTAGTGATTAAATCAATATGCGGTGGATAAACAGCCTTAAACCTGCAAAGAGGTTTGCTTGCTCCCTGGGATGTTGAGAACATGGGACCGAAAATATAAAACCATATATTTTTTATTCTTTAAACCTTGACGTATTTATTAAGGAACCAGGCAACTACGTAGGTACATGGCTTTTACTAAATGCTAAATCGTATCTTTCGATTTAGTATAGGTAGGTAGATCCAACCGCAACCGAAAAACACATTAAATCACCTCCACCACATCTAGAAACGACTGTCAACCAAACTTTTTTATTTCTACTATTCCCTACGAATAATAAAACTTTTATTATTAGAATAATAAAACTTCTATTATTCGTAGACCAATGCCCAATTAAAACGCTAGTATCCAAATGTTGATCATACCATCAATTCATAACGAGCTCTTCCACGTAATATCCGAGACGACAATTATGGAGTTGGAGAAGCGGCGGCCGTCCAGACTCATAAGTCTTCATTACTCTGTGCCGAGACCAAGTTGCTGGCGCGGCGAAACTTTGACGCGTCGATACTGAGCTTAAAGATGATCCGCTAACAATGTTCCCTGACCCTCCCCCTCGACGGCTTGTCTCTATCCTTCTGCTGCATTAAAAACTGCAATTCATTGTTTAGAGTATTTTAGGGTTTTATTTTTCCTTTGAGTGAAACATTTATGGAATAGTTGTATAGGCTTAATAGTTTTCTGTAATTAATTTGTAAAAAAATATTTTCAGTTAGACTATACAACAAAGCTTGATGATAAACTAAGTATAGTTTGTCAAGCTTTGTTAGCTTACAGCTTGTGAAGTTCCATGTATGTACGAATACCCACCTTAGGGTTTTGAAAGTTCGGTAGGTATAGGTACCCATTTCAACTTACCTACGTTCTAATGTTCACAAACTTATTTAGTTATAACAATCAGGTATGGTCGTTTAATGCCAAATGTATCACAAATTTTCAATATTCGTTAATAACTAGTCTTATTTCGTATTCTTAATAACAACTGGCTACTGGCGTACATACATACCAGATACCAGGCTCTCTTATAGACGCTGCTGTTCATCGACAGAATCCGAAAACAAGGAAAGCCTCCGACAAAACTAAAGAGACACAAAGAGAAGAGATTAAAATGAAAAAAACAAATTACATGCAGAAGTTTTTTTTTTTAAATCACATTTCCTTCATATTATACAAAATATGATCGCGTATTTAATGTCTTTATCATTATGTGAGTTGTTTGTGCTAAAAGCAAAGTTAAAACTTAATACATCACAACTGGGGCCTCTCATTAAAAGTGACGAATCATTAGGGAGCCCGTGACAATGGGATAATGTTACCCATTATAATTACTGCTTCTATATTTATAAACAATGTTCTGTAGATAGATAATGGGACAGTTAATTAATGAACTTTGAGTTATTATTAGATTTACCTCAAGTGTAGTTACACTTGACAAACTGTATTTGTACCAATACCTAGTTAGGTGTTGGTGCAATTAAGAGGGAACGGCCTGCGAGGAATTTGAAAATAGTTATTTGAAGAAACTATTGCCGTCTTCTTACATCAAGTCTGCCCCCGTAGAGTGCGATAGGTATAGTTACAGCTCAGACCAATTACAGCACAAAAATAATTGACGAAATCGACGTTTCGTATTCCGGTTTTTTCTCCTCGAAAACTGAACCGATTCAATAATTAATTACATTAAAATTTTAAGAAAGAGTATGTCCAGATTCCTATCATTCTCTTTTATGTTACAAACTCTTCGAATTTGTCTGGTACTAAACGGCGGTAAAACGGGCATTTTTGTAATTAATGGAGGTCATATTTTCTTTACCGACAAGTTGCTGAAAAAAAGAAATAACAGGGACGTGACAACAGCAGACCATGACTATATGAGAAAAAAAAATCTCTAGAGGTATTTTACTCAGAAAGAAAAAAGGGGAATACATTTGTACGGAGAATCGCAGGCCCGTTCGTAATAGGCCCCCCTGTTCCCTTTTAAAACAAGCCGAGTCATATAAGTACCTATAAATTTTTGTGTCAACATTTCAATTTTGGTTATTTGATGATAGGTAACATGAGAATGTTACAATCTGACTGAATCATATGGTGAAATAATATAAGCGTATGATAGCAATTGATAGCATACATATTTTATTTACAAACTTACATGCGTCACTGCGGCATGTATAGTGACGCAGAAAAGTTGCAATATTGTTAATGGATTTTATATATTCATTAGATATAATATACCTATTGCTATATTATCTATGTGCGAATTAGTTTTTTTTTTATTTGTTAATTTTTGCACCTTATACCTACAGACAGTTCTACTTAGCAATAACAGTCGGTATTAAACCAGTTTACTGCAATTTGAATAAAATCCCCCGCTAAGCCGAACTTCACACACATCAGCATTCGTACAACGTATCCGTCATTATCATATTGAGCGAACATTGAGAATGAGGAAGCAAGTGAGCCGGGAACAGCCGGGAGGCGCAACGATATTGCTGTTTGCCATCAACAAATATTAGCACGGCCGGCCCCCGCCCCGCTACTTACTGGAGTTAAATCAATATTTAAATAATTTCAAACTTTGATTAATTTGCAGATATATTGTTTGCAATGATGTCGTCGGGCCCGGATTAGCGGCTTGATAATGTTATTGCTTTATTCAACATTTTACTCGGAATATTTCTACGCTGTGTTTTTTGCATACCTAAATAATTATGTATACGAGTATGTAATGGAACCTACTAGATCAATTATTAAAAATAAGGAAAGTCAACGTTTTTATTGCGCTTAACCTTAAAAATTAAGTTGTTTATTTTACATAGTTATTGGCTAGGTACACCGTACAATAAATAAGTTCATTTAGGTATATGATGAACTTGAAACATAAGAAGAACAAACAAACAAAAATAACTGTGTTATCATCTTATCATCTAGGAGAAAATTAGATTGTCTACGATTATACGCTGTTTATCATTTCCTTCCCGTTGTACATGTTTTTCTCGCACCGAATTGTACGACTAACCGTCTGAAATAATAACCAACTGAACTGGAGGTTAATTCATTTTATATTACTTACTAGCTGAGCCGACAGACGTTGTCTTGTCCAAATTTCAATGATTCATATAAAAATCCCATAGAAAACTTCATTTTCAATTATTATCGAATTTTACAACAATTTCTTTTCCTAAAAATCTTATTCGAACTATGTATAACGAACAATTTAAAACAATACATTTTACCAAACCGATCCACCCGTTCTCAAGTGATGCGCTTGCCAACGAACAGCATTTAATTTTTATTTATATAGATATCAGCAATACCAACTATGCATAACAAATGAATCGCAACTTAAACGTAACAGGGTGCGAGCATCGCCAGTACATCGTTCTAAACTGTGGCTATTAACCGGTTTTAGGGTATGAATGTTTTATGCGGCTCGGTGTCACCCGGCTCCCGGGGGAAGGGTACGGACAAAACTCTACTAGCACTTAATTAAGGGGTAGCTTCGAAGGGAATAGATTTTAATTAATATTACGCGGTGATTCGCTCTACGTTCTTCTTGCTTACTCCAGATTGAAAACCCCTTTTGAAATACGGTTGCAGTTTCTGCTAGGCATTTTCAGTTTATATAAAACTGTACTAAAAACCTATTAATATTCAATATTAGGTATTTATTGGAGGATTGAAAACGTTACGTCAGTTATAAAACCAATCATGCTCCGACTCGGCAAATATTTGTTTAAAAAAAACTTTATTGAAAGCTAAGCAATTTGCATTTAAAGATTTTCTTCAAAAGATAAATTAACTATTTTACTCACAAACAAACTAACCAACTCATTCAAGACTTCCGAAACTCAAGGACCTGAGCGTAAGAAGACAAAGAAAATAGAATATTCTTTTAAGAATTTAAATAAATTTCCAATAAAGAGGGAGAGTCTGCTCCCGTTACAAAAAGGAAAACGAGTGCTAATAAAAATGCTGAAGTTAAAACGTGCCATTTTTAAAGCAGTGTCTAGTAAATAGGTATGATATCCGTTTTTTAAATTCAAGTTCGGGTTGGTTATATTTAAGAGCCCTGTTTCATTTTCTACGCAAATTCATGATTTTTGACGTTGTAATTTTCAGCACTAGTAAGATATTTTTATTATTTGATTATGAATAACGATACGCCATCCTCGTTCTTGTTAGATTTACTATAAATATTTTACGAACTCAGTTTACAAGAAAAACCGTCGGCGATGGAACATTGACGCTCAAATTCACATTGTTTCATTAAATTCGAATAAAAGCTAAAATTACTAAAAGATAAGTTGAATGTTTTATTTGTTTATTGGAGTTCTCACGGAAAACATCGTAAAGAAAGGCAATAAATGACTTGATTCAGCGTCCATTATATTCCAAATAAATAAAACTAATATGATATAAAACTTCTATCTACAATGAATACGTTTCATTAGTTTTTGGTTGTCAATATAATAAGGCTAAATTACAATAAATAATAATTAAAGTACAATATATTCCACGTCAATCAGAAAATTACACGAAAAGAATGTGTAACTCCAACTTACAAGGAACAGAATGGCACTATCGTTATTATAATCAAATAATTAAAATATCTTACTGCTGCTGAAAATTACAGCGTCAAAAATCAAATATTCCGTAATAAATATGTAATAGGACTCTTAAAGCATTACTGTAATACCGGTTAAACGGCAGAATAAGCAGCATACTTGCGAATGTTATAGAGAGGTAACTAAACAAATTACGCGTTTTTTCAGGCTAACTGAAAACCGTTCAATGCAACCGAGGTGCTTTTTTTCATTCCACAGTATTATCTACCTCAAATCAAATCAAATCAAAATATTTTATTTCACATAACCTACATGGGCACATGAAGCGTCAGAAGCTAGGTGCATAGTGTTTAAATCGTCATGAATGCTCAACAGCTTGTTTTCAGATCACAGATTGACTCGCGAGTTATTGTTTTTTTCACGGTAGATATTTTATGTCAAACTAGCAAACAGCGTGAGGAAACCAGACTGGTCCTAGAATCAAAAATCGAAAACGTTTGACATGCACCAACCAGCATTGGGCCTGACTGGTGGATTATGGCCCCTGTGTCCCAATAGTAGGAACGTTATACGCTGATAATGCTAAAAAGACAGCCTTTCTGATGTAAGTGGTCACCAAAGCCTTTGCATGACAATTTTAAGGAAACGGTTAAAGAAATTCCTACCTGTTTTTTCTGGATACATTGCTATATTAGCCCGTCCCTTTACTGTCGTCTTGATTTAGCGCCATCAGTGCAATATTGGCGCCCTCCCATTAGACGTAAGTAAACAACACTCGAGCGCCCTCGTCACTCTCTTATCTTGGCAATATCGATCTTGTATTGCCTACTTTAGGCGAAAGCGCCAGGGTAGCCCGCGAAATTCAAAATTTCTTAAGTTTTTTGCAATTTGCAGGTCAGTATCAGATTGTATGTAGCTCAAAATATGATTCGCGACCGTAACAAATATGTATTTACAGAATAATAATCATTAAAACTGTCAAAGTTCAAATTATTAGCCTACTAGCTGCGCCCCGCGGTTTCACCCGCGCAAGTCTCGATCTCGTGGGAATATCGGGATAAAAAGTATTCTATGTCCTATTCCAGTCCAGGTCATGGTCTACCCGTGTGCCAAATTTCATCCAAATCCGTTCAGCCGTTTTAACGTGAAGCGTAACAAACAAACAAACTTACTTTAACATTTATAGTATTAGTTTTATTTTATAATATTAGTTAGGATTGAACGACTATTTTATGAACAATATGATGATAATGTCGCGGGATACTTTATCGCATCCCCCTAAAAATACTTACACATTATTGCCTAAAACCTAAACCGTCAGATGTATCTTATGTAGGGTAAAGCACCTAGCAGTAATCAGTCTTTTAGCGAGAATTTTAACTTTGAATAGTTGTTTGTTCAAGAATCGTGGATATAGAAACGTAGTTGTGCAATCAACATTATTGATAATTTATACATACATATAGAAAATCATCTGCAAATAATAAAAAGAAAACAACGAAGTCAGTGTCTTTGGTTTTAAATTTTCGTTTTTTGTCACCGACTTCCGAAATTAAAGTTATTTTTCACTTTATAGTGTTTTTTTTGGAAGCCATTTTTATTTTTCACTTTTTACTTGTGGTACCTACCCCACACAAATTCGAATACCACTACCTGGTATGTAAATAACAATGACAGGAGGTTATTAAAACATCATCCACATAGGCTAAGTGGGAAAAATACGTATTATTGAAGATAACTCTCTTTCGCTACCGTCACATGGGTAAGGAAAAATATTATTCACTGTTCATTACTTTTCTGTTAAACAATAGTTAATTATTCATTCATTAAGTTAATTATTTCTCATGTAGAGCCAAGCTTCTAACTCTCCACGCCACCAATAAATCGACGACGATCGAGCCGGAAACGGCCAAGCCATTTTAACTAAGGTGTAGAGTTTGTGAAGTTAGGGCTTGTAGAATTGGGCACGCCACTATTGCGGCGATAAATCCCCTCTTTGAGGAGTGGCTAGAGAGGCGCCACGGCGTCCTCACCTTCCGCTTGACGCAGGTCCTCACCGGACATGGTTCCTGTTTCGTATCAGGCGGGAGGAAACGCCCGGGTGTCATCACTGCGTGGATCGCCCGGAGGACACGGTTGAGCATACGGTGGAGGTCTGCCTGGCTTGGGCAGAGCATCGCCGTGTCCTCGTGGAGGCGATCGGTGACGGGGATCTCTCGCGTCCGGCCCTGGTCCAGGCCATGGTACGGAGCGAGAGGGCATGGGAGGCCGTCACCTCCTTCTGCGAAGTAATGCTCGCGAAGGAGGAGGCAGAACGCGTGAGGGAGAAGCAAATGTCGCGCCCTCACGCCCCTAACCACCGCAGGAGACGCCCTGGGCGTCGGGAATCGCAGGCCGATTCCCGGCCACCGTAGGCGCGGGCTTGCGGACGGTGAGCAATGGTTATCTCGCCGTCCGATAAGGACCAGGCCCGGGTCGACGGCGCGTTGTGTTCCATGCGCGCCTCAAAGAGATGTCAGCAAGTGAAGGGGTCCGATAGGACCGATGACTGCCGGGGTTGCGGGAAAGTCTGAAAGGGATACCGTGGCCCCTGGCAACGTACAGGCAACGGAAGGAACACGTGTGGGTTTTAGTCAGTAAGAGTCTGACAAGTTATTTGATAATTTCCCATACAAAAAAAGGGCTTGTAGAATTAGAAGCTTGGCTCTACATGAGATCTGATAAGTTTTTGACAGTGCGAACCACGTGGTCTTGACTTGGCAACATTTTACATGAAAATGTTTTTAGTGTTATTTCACTTCGTTACTTCTTTTTTTTTTGGGTATTTCTTGCACATCAGAGGTGCCTTTTTTTCGTTTTGGTTTAGCTTATTACGATTTTTATCTTTCAACAACCGGGGCTTACACCATTGTGATTTCCCATCCCCATAGAAGTTTTTTCTTGTAAATACTTGTTGTTTTATGTAGTAATATTCTGAAACCTGACGAAAGCCCCACTACACTATTATCTCCTAATTTAAGGGGTTGAAGGGTGTTTTTAAAAAAATCTGAACCACTTGTTTTTTAATTTTTAATAAGAAGTCTGTGTGTGGTGTACTTGTATAATTTTCAGATCTCTAACATGAAATTAAGTTTGTATGGGGAAAACACATACAAAATTCCATCCCCTAATTTAAAGGGTGGGGGTGATTTACAAAAAATCCTGAAATATGTATTTTATTATTTATAACAAGGAGTCCCTATATCAATTTTCAGACCTCTAGCATCAACATTTGCGGAAGTCTTACAAACTTCCATCCCCTAGTTTAAGGAGTTGGGGGGTAAAAGTTCCAAGTTTTTTGTTTGTGTACTAATACTAGCTTAGATACCAAATGTCAGCTTTCAAGGACTTCAGGAAATACCCTAAGAATTTTGATGATCATCAGTGAGTCAGTGACGAAATCGGGGTCTTTTAGATCAATAAAATCTAAAGTCTAAGAGATAAGCAATTGAAACTGTATATGTTTAATGAGTCTACTATTGACATCATATCCCGAGAATTTTGTTTATCTGGTATAATCTAAACCCAAGTTATGAGGGTTTAAAAAAATGACGAAGCGCTTCGAGAAAAGGTAGATTCGTACTCTTGCGCTTCGCTTGGCTCGTCTTGGCGGGGGCACTACCGTGCCCCAGATTAGGCATATTGCCATTTCTATGAAATAGCATTTTTAATTTCAAATTAAATTAAAATATTGTCTTAAAAAGTTAATATGTTGTGCAACAAAATTTAGTGACAGAAACGAATCGCTGCAAAACCGACTCCATGTAGTCTTTTCTGCCCTACCTCTAGAGTGTAATTTAAGCCCGCGTAGGCGCGGAGGGGCGAGGCGGCCCGCGAACTGAGAAGCAGGTGGTTTTAACGCTCACCGCCGTGGCTGAGACTGGCAGGCGAGCCGGCGGCCAGCAAACCGAAGCTGCGGTGGTGAGCGTTAAAACCATCTGCGACGACAAGCTCGCGTGGGACCGCCGCCGCCGAAGCCCCGCAGCGCCGGAGCCGTGACAGAAACCATGCTTGCTGCATGTTGCATGCTCGCTTGCATGCACGGTGTATGCTTGTTTGCATGTTTGAGTGAACTTTCTGCGATATGATGGTTCTGCTTTTTAATTATTATGAAATGAATATAAAATGTATGCCTAAAGATGATTCTGACTTACAAAATTATGACTTTTTAATGTGTGATAAATCAGTGAATAGAACTTATCTGCTATAAAGGGTAGACCCTATTGTGACAGTAGGTAAAATATTGAGCTCTAATACGCGACACTTAAAACAAAAAAGTAAAAAAAAAAAAATTACATTACTTTAGTACAATACATCGTTACAATTACATTACAAACAACAGAAAAACATGTCTGAAAGATCAATACATCGTTAAAAAGTGAACCAGTTATCGAATGACTCCAAACTCATATATGTGACCAATGCAGCAATGTTTCAAAACATTGTTATTAAACAGGAAAAGTTTTAGTGGCATTAGCCTGTTATCATATTGGTCACCAATAAGTAGGTACCCACCAACAGGAAAATAGTTTAAAATCATTCTTATTTTAACAAGGATTGCTTAATAATAAATACTATTTATTTATTTGGCTTAGGTCCTAGATTTTAAATTTGAACCCAGACAGGCGCTTTACTTTGTGTAAATTAGGTAGGTATTTATTTCATCATCGCTGCTCTCGAATCGGTGAAGGAAAACATCGTGAGGAAACCGGCATGTTCTAGAATCAAGAATTCGTAGACATGTGACATCTTCCAACCCGCACCGGGCCCGCGTGGTGGATTACAGCCCACTCCTTCTCACCGAGAGGGGTTCGTGTCCTAGCAGTAGAGACATTAAAGGTTGATTATGCCATTTCATTTTTTTTTAATTCTTGATCCATGTCCGGCAGTGGATGTATTCGGCTGAAATAGTGATGATAAAACACTACCTAGTTTATTTTTAACTGCTTAGGTAGGTACAGACGCCAGCACATGAACCTACTACAATCTGTCAAATTTCTTTAATAGATTTTCAACTTTATTACTACAGCATAAGGTTCAAAGTTGATTGGGAAATTTTAAAGTTTTGGGTAGGTTGACCTGCTGGCAAAAATTTCCTAGGCATAATATCTACCTGAAATCATGCGTAGGATTGCAACTGCTATATGGATACTACTAAATATAAGTAGGTAACAACTTAGGTATACCTACCTATCTATACGATACCTATAGCTTGCTATAGCAACCACCCTCTGGACGAAAAAGTCAACCGTGGCGATTCGTCACGCGGTCACACCACCATTAATTTCTATAGAAAATACACGGGTGCTTTTACAGCTCTTTCGATAACATCAAAACTACATTAGAGTCGTTTTTCATGTTACTTTCCCGGCCATTTGAAATGCCAAGCACATGCCACTTAGGTAGTTACCTACGTACATAATAAGACGTTAGTTTTAAACCGGTTAAAACTATCTTCAAGAATAAAAAGTTATTTATATAACCAACACAAATGCGGGAGAGGCATACCTACCAAGGCTATTCATCCGTGGGTCTTGGCGACCAGCCTCGCTAAGAACCTTGGTATTTGACTGTTCACCGCGGTACAAGCTGTTCTTGCTTATAGAAATCGTCAAATGTACTTAGTGTCTGTTGGTTAATGGTAGGCTCCCGACGTCGCTTCCTCTCATATCACAAACTCAATACGACACGACAGATCACGACAGATTAAGGAAGGAATTTGAATTGCTACGGGGTCTTACTATCTAGGCATTATAATAATTTAGTCATAAGGCAAAACATTACAGATTAAACGCCTGCTATGCAAGATCAGATTAGAACCCTAACGAAACAATGCTAACCGTCATCGTTTTCAGTTCCATCTTTTGTTACAACAAGATTTTTTGACTCATCATCATCAAGAACGGCTTAGCTTAGCTGAAGGCCCAAAGCAGTAAATATATTTTATAACATTGAAGCAATCAACTAAACTTTCTAAGGGTTTAGCAAATGGCAACACTGATGTCACTGACATGTTTCTTTTTCAATCCATTCGTTCTGCTCCTTAGCCGGATTCGTGCGCCATGCCGGAAAAGGGTTGTCTGTCGTGTTATTTTTCGAAGTTCTGGGGAAAATGAACGCAATACATTGTGTTAGCTGTAGAGGAGGTGAGATATGACCTGACCACCTCTCCTCAAACGATAACACAGACCTAGATCCTTAATAAATATATATATATATATACATATTTTACTATGGGGACGGGCTGCAGATATCGACTCTATTTTTATTCTGCAGAAAAGAGCCATTAGAGCAATATATTGCCTCCGCAGGCGCGATTCTCTAAGGGAACTGTTTAAAAACATTAACATCATGACGGTACTTGGTCAATATATATATGAAAACATCATGTACGTCAGGAAAAATCTTAATCTTTTCAGTAAAAGAGGTGAAAGACACAATTATAGTACTAGAAATAGGGATCAATTAGTTCAACCGGGTTTCAGACTGGCGAAAGTAGACTCATCTTTCATGGGGTACTGTTTAAATGTTACAATAAAATACCTCCCCACATACTACAACTAAATGAAACTAATTTAAATCTTGTATAAAACGCACACTTTGCTGCCAAGCATATTATAAGCTGGGGGATTATATCGGTGACAAAAATACTTGGCTCAGCGCTGCTGGTCCAGCTCCACAAGGGCACATAACTAATTTAATTTTAGCATTCGAAAATATTGTTGGAGCTGCTGAAGATTGCATAAATTATCTTTGAATTTTATAACTTCAATCTCATAGTATTGTATAATTGCATAGCACATGTGTGAGCACTGTGACCATGTACCTTCTATGAAGCTACCATTTACTGGGTACGTCTTTCATTGACTTGAATGTACCCTCGCGGCTGAGAGTATGTCATGCTCACTCAAATGTCTCGCTGTGTGTTGGATCGTTAAGTTCCCTTCAAAATGGTTGAGCTAAACGGTGCTGATCCATGCGTCATGTTCGTGAACGGGCGCCGTCAGTAGGAACTGGTCATCTCTTATCTGCCACGGCTTATTTAAATTTTTGAATTGTTTTCATCTTTTTCTTACGGACGCTTTTTACGTGCACGTCTTTCTACATTGTTCTCACATGTAGGTAGGTACCTATAATTTCAACATGAATGATGTAACCAATATTTTGTAACAATATTATGATTTAAAAGAGTGTCCGTGTAGTTTCTTGCCCGTTCTTCTCCATAGGAACCTACTACGCTTTGGAATGGGCAACTAGCTTCATATTTCTGACTGACTGACCCCTTGACAATTCAAAAGTGCCTGTAAATGGTTTAATTGAAATAAATGCTTTGAGTTTGCTTTGAGTTTGAGTTCATGACCACAATAGAAACGGGTTTTGTCGACGGAAGAATAAACAAAATGACAGATTGTGATTGTTTATCTGTCATTTTGTCAGTTTTTCTAATTCTCCTAATTAGGTTTTTATGGAAAGAAAATTGCAAAACAATCCCGGACAATTTTCGAATTCATGAAAAACTGAACGTCCTGCTCTTATGGGATTTTTGTACAGCTTTTGAAATTTAGACTGGACACCGTCTGTCGGGTCAGCTAATTTTGAATTAAACAAATTCTTATTATTGTGTTGAATATCGATTTAAGATTTTGTAAGATAGTGGCGCCCTCATTTTTTCCAGACTCTTTTTTGCCAACTGTACCCTATTGAATGTGTATTTCATGAAATCATGACATTTGAGGCCGCCGGTGATTCAGATGCCGCTACTATCACGAGTCCCAGAATTTGACAGCTAGCTGTCAAGCTGTCAAATTAATGATGTGTAAAAGGTTAAAAATGTATTTTTTTTTTAAACAAGCGACTTCTTTTACACGTTATTTATATACCCCGTTGCGCAGCTATTGAACCAAAAAAATTGTGATACATGCATTTGCCAAAGATGTTAAACGACGAAAACTGTAATAGAAAGCTCTTCGAAAAAAAATTTGTAAAGCTGATACTTCGTCGAGACAATGTGCTATCCTTTTTAGACCTGAAGACTTTTATGGGAGAAATTCGTACACAGGTGATGCTCCCAAGAGAACTAAGTCTGTTTTCATTACCGCAGTCACTTGTGGTGTGATATTATTTAAGTTATAGTAAAGGTGTGTGTGCGTTTAAATTATTTTTGATCAGTGCTACAACGATCTCTGAAGTTTTTCAACCAAGATTATCAAATATATTCAAATAAATAAATAACTAAAAGTAAACATATTTGTTACGGTTGCAAATCACATTTTGGTCAACATAAAACCTGACTCTGACTTACAAATTGCATAAAACGTAAGAAAATTTTAAATTTGTAGGGCTACCCTAACGCTTTCGGTTTACAAATAGCTTGAGCAGCAGCGCCAGCAAAGATATGAACCAATCTGTCCTAAAAACGTCTAGTTCGTCCCGTCATCTACGCTTGGGTCTCCGGCGATGTCGTTCGAGGTTTTCAGGAACCCATGCGGTAGACGTGTTCGGCCCAGTCCCATTTGGGCTTGGTTGAGTTATTATTAATTATATTATAAAATATATAGAGAAAAGGCTAAGAATTCTAATTTCAAATTAATTTTATTTTAAAAACATGTTTTTTTTTCCAAAAGTAGTCATTTGTTTATTGATTAGTGTTACATTTTCATCGCATTTCAATCTTTTTCGTCATCATGGATACGTTAAAAATTCGAGTAATTATGGAATATGAGTACCGTCGTGGCAGCAACGCGGCACACTACAAACCAACGCACCACCTGTTATTGGTTTGCTCGCTTCCGTTCTGGAAATTTCGACCTGAAAAATGAACCGAGCGGTCGTCCGAAGACTTTGGTCGACAATGACGAATTAAAGGCGATTGTGGAAGCTGGTGATACACAATCTATGGCTGAATTAGCAGCAGCTTTCGACGTTAGCGTCAAAACAATATTGGTCCATTTGCGTCAAATTGGCAAGGTAAAAAAGCTTGACAAATGGGTGCCCCACGAACTCAATGATCGCCAGCGCGAAGTACGCGTCGAGACGTGCCTTGCACTGCTCAACAGACACACAAATGAAGGAATTTTGAACCGCATTGTTACCTGCGATGAAAAATGGATTCTGTTTGATAACCGCAAGCGCTCAGCAAGTTGGTTGGATCCTGGTTCAGCACCTAAACAATGCCCTAAACGAAAACTTACCCCTAGAAAAGTGATGGTCACTGTTTGGTGGTTTAGCGCCGGTGTGATTCATCACAGCTTCTTACCAAACGGGGTGATTACTGCAGATGTGTACTGTGAAGAACTGAACACAATGATGGAGAAGCTGGCACATCTCCAACCAGTATTGGTCAATCGCTCGTCTCCACTGCTCCTGCACGACAACGCGCGACCTCATACTGCACAGCAGACAGTCTCCAAATTGCAAGAACTGGGGTTGGAAGCTCTCCGCCATCCGCCCTACTCACCAGACCTTGCGCCTACAGACTACTACTTTTTCCAGAATTTGGATAACTTCTTGGCGGGAAAAAAAATCAATACCCGAAAGGCAGTACAAAATGCCTTTGAAGAATTTGTTGCCTCCCGTCCAGCTGATTTCTTTAAGAAGGGCATCAATAAACTGCCACTGCGTTGGCAAAGATGCATTGATGGCATGGGTGATTACTTCAATTAATACAAATAAAAAATACATGAAAAAAAACCGTTTAAATATTTTCATACAAAACGGCAATTTCATAGGTTTAAGACCTATTAATAAATGTGATAATAGGGTCATTTTAGCAGTCCCATTTGGCAACCCTGGACCGATCGATGATCGCGTTCACGTCGGTCGGTCGGCATCGTTCGATTCGTTCGTTCTCGCTTCTCGTTCGCGCCTTCCCCGCCCGCCGCCGCTCAATCTAGTGTAGAGATGGGTTAATACCGATATTTGTCAGTATTAGCTAATATGAATATATTCGTCTAGTAATATTATAATATCTTAACTAATATTTGAGTATCAGTAATATTTAACTAAGACCTAATATTACGTATCACTGCTAGTGTGCATTACACTGTATCTCGGTATTAAATAATGCTAGATAGTTAATGAATGTTAAATTGTTAATACTGTTACTAATGAATGATATAAAATTTAATACATCGTGTCGTAGTGTGGAAACAAATAAATAAAAAAAATATCTCAAAAAAATTACTTTTTATTTGTGTTTAAAAACCTATTTTTTTTTACTTTATCTGATGATAGCCGAGTATATATATATTTATATATATAATATGCTCAATAATTTATATATATAATATGCTCAATATTTATATTTTATTATTATAGGTAATTACAATTAATAAATGTCAACTAGAGCGCAAGATATGTGTTGATGTTTGAAATTAATTTTTTAAATCGCTGCCATCATTACTGTTTTTCTCGCTGCAGATATATTCGTCTCATTCGTACGTTGGTACTTCTACCTACATAAGAATGAGATGGTTATACCGATACAATAAGTTCGTTTGTTGCCATTCGGCATTCGTTCACTTCACGAACAGCCAGCAGCAGAGTGAATCCCAGTATCATCTAGTCTGTGATAAATCCGATCCGTGCACAAGTGAAATGAATCCCAGCCCTGAGTAAATATTAAATATGGTGCCGATTCTCTTGTACACCGAACTAAACTAACTAAACTATCACTAAAATTCCTTACTTTTTGCTATGAGAATCTTAACGCTATTCTGCAATAAAAGGTCTCTAAACTTAAAAAATATTTTGACACAACTAAATCGAATTTGACAATCGCGACTCCACGTGGTACACACTTGTTTTCCCTACCCCTTGAATTTTTTTAGAGCCGGAGGTGCGCTGGGGGGCAGCCTCGACGTGTTTTATATGGAATTTTTCACGTTTTGCATGGAAAATAAGAAAAAATATTACCTACCTGTTGATAATTAGGTGTATAAGGGTTTCATAAAGGGGGTCGAAATTTTCACTATTTTTGCGATAGGACACACCATTTTCGAGATATAAGCCAAAGAAAAGAAAAAAATATAATTATATCAGTACTGTTTTTGCATCTGATGTCGAGGTGTTCGTGTGAATTTTAGTTCATGACAACTAATAGTATTCCACACCATATTTTATCGCGATTAAAAATGATCAGATTTAGGTAGACAATTAAAATTTTAGGTGAAAAACGTCAAATTCAGAATAGCAAAATTGTCATTTTCACTAAATTAAAATCTCAGTGCCATCTTAGTGCTGTCAAACTAAAATATAGTTAAGTTGTGTCACTTTAGTCTATTTCAGAATGGAAAATCATCGTTTGACAGGAATAAACTAAATTTTGGTGATTTTTAGTCTAGTTTAGAGGCATTTGTGACAAGAGAATCAGCACCATTAGCATACGAGTGTTCGCCGGATTACTAATACATGAATCCATAGAATATTACTAATCTCTTAACTGATACCAATATATTAGTCACACCGCTAATCTAGTGTTACCAGTTACACGGTAATTACCGTAGAAGCACGGTATTTTTGACCAATACACGGTCTACAGTAGTGATTCAGTACCGTGTAATTTTCGACGATAATTTTAAATATTAACTACCGTGTTAAACTGTAGTAAAAGTTTCGGTTCCTGCCCACTTTTATGTTAAATATTTTATCCTTACCCCACTCAAATGCTTCAAGTGAAAGGATATTTAACCAAGAGAACATCATTAAAACGAAGAAAAGATATAAATTAATAATAAAAACCATAAAGGGATATTCTTGCGCAAGTCTATCCACCGACATGGAAACAGCTGTTTTGATTTTGTACACTTACTAAAAATTAGTTGTCAAATATTACTGCAGAATAAATGTCAAGAAGTTCTTGTTTTAGATGATTATGAAAGTTTTTAATTATAATAATGAATACAAATATTGAATATTCATGGTATTTTCTTTTGCTTTTTACACGATAATTTACACTCTATTTTTCAAATCGGTCAACGGTATTTTTGAGTCTGAAACACCGTATTTTTAATCCATCAACACGGTAGTAATTTTTTTCATCTGGTAACACTGGCTCAATCCCCGTACCCTAGGGATGTCGGAATTGCAATAAAGTATCGATATATGTCGATATTAAGAAGAGCGTCAATATAAGGTTAGACTCAATAGAAACGGTGCAAGAGCTTAACTCTGACCACCGCCCAGTAGTCATTAAATTGGCCCCCCGCATAGGTCTAGAACGTGGCCGTTCGTGCCTACAGCAACTTTCCCTGCACCGCTAACAAAGCCCATATGCGGTATTTACCGGAGATCTATAAAGACACGCATGCAGGAGCTGCGCGGGTTGGGACAAGACTCAGTGAACTAGAGCCTACTCACCTGGCATTCTGGGATCTTCAGAGGAAACTTAAGTCCCAACAAATCGCCTCCATGCCCCCCCCCCCCTGACTCGTCCCGACATGACCATCGCTTTCGAGGACACTGAAAAGACTAAATACCGAGCAGACAGTCTCGAGGCTCCCGAGTAAATAATACTCCACCCCAACCCTTGCTCGACGATGCGCCAGCCCGCGTCGATGCTGAACCTGTAGCTTTAAATTCCCCGATTAATAATCATGAATTATCTTTGATCCAGCCTGTCCCATCTTGCTGTCCTCCCCCCAGCGACGCCCTAAGCCGAAGTTCGTACCCCACAGGGGGTGCCCTTAGCGAGCGCTCGCCTAGTTTTAATTAGAATAGTTTTTGCCCCTGGCTGGAGGCTTTGAGTGTAGTAGCTTAAGGCAGCCGCAG
This sequence comes from Xanthia icteritia, assembly GCA_949128155.2. Taxonomy (NCBI): domain Eukaryota; kingdom Metazoa; phylum Arthropoda; class Insecta; order Lepidoptera; family Noctuidae; genus Xanthia; species Xanthia icteritia. Next base: position 13,469,579 of record OX421930.2, read on the forward strand.
GAAAGCCCGGTTAAGTAGTCATGACCTCAGAGGTCAGCTACGAGACGCCCAAGACAAAAAAAAAATTACGGACGGGCAGTTGAAGTTGAAATTTACAAACAGAGTAGCCAACTTAAAACCCAAATTATAAAACAGCAAATCGAACGACCAAAAACAAAAAATACATAAAATATAATTTGTTAAAAAGATGTTAGTATTAAAAAAAAAACATTTTAGTATGTTTTAATCTTATAACTTATAAATGTTTATTGGTCTGAAAAAATATCGATTTTTATACCCTTTCGATACTTGGAATTTTATATCGATACATCGATATATAGAAATATTAAATATCGCTCACAAATATCAATACATTGAAAAAATAATATCGATATATCGATATTTTTCAACAAGCCTACCGTACCCCCGCCGTACAGACACCGCCATATTTTCTTCCCTTCATGTCGTGAGCGAGTCTGGCAGGAGCTTTCGTTTCTCATTTTGAAATTTGAATAACATTTTGTTTGATAGCTTTTTTGTTTGATTACCTACCTACAGAAATAGTTAGGCTTCACAGCTATTTTTATCGTGGTAAGTTAACTTATCTGAATATCTCTACTAAAATATACACGGACGTCTAAAACGTTAAAAAATTGGTTCGCCATTTTTATTTGCAATAATATTTTTTTACCCGCTACTTGTAGATAAGTATTAACAATAATATTTCCTGTTATTAATTTGACTGCGTCTTAAAAGTGGTAAATGTTAACAATTATTTTCTATTACATAGGTACGAATAACTTTGCTTTCGAAAACAAACAATATTGTTAGTTTTTTCATGCCACCTTCAGTACTAATTTTATTTCGTTTTTTTTACATAAACAATATGGTATTTGCCAATAAAATTATGGCAACGTAAGTCCGTCTCACGGCGATCGCCCTTTTAATAATTTAGCAATAGGTACCGCGCGGTATAAGCGCTAAGCTCAGCATTCCCGGAACAGGAATATGATACCTATGGACTGTTGCACACCTCGTTTGTCTCATAATATTTGTAACAATTAGGCCTATAACTTGACCAACGTGCTGCGACAAATGGCCACCAAAACCAAAACTAGTAGGTAATTTATTTTAGTTCTTAACTTGGGTGCTTACATACTACCTTACACACTTTACACTTAGATTTCATTTGTAATAATAATTGTCTAAGTTTAATAAAAATTGCTGAGCTTCTTACTGTGTATTTCCTTTCTTTTGCGATTCCGCACAGGACACCGTATTTATATAGTGGGTGGCCATTTTTACAATGTTTATTTTTATTATTGTTGATTTAGTATCCCTACACCCAGCGGCCCCCATGCTTTAATACAGTTTGGGTGGTTCCAGGGATTAGTTTTAGATTTAATCCATCAGTACTCACCTGAAATTGAATTTATTTCCCTTCAGCCAACGGACTACTTCTTTAATAGGTGGCTGATAGTCCTTAAATTAGTAAAACGTTAGTTCTACTTGTGCTTCTCGTTAACTGTATCCTATTATCTATTACACTTAATTTGTTAAATATCAGACCAAAACTAAACCTCCAGCCAGCAGACTCATTTTATTCTAGAATGCTTAGTGTAATGCAATGTAGCTATCTATTCAGTTTAACACAAATTGTAATTAGAAAGATTTTAATCTTTCACAATTCTTCTACTTTCACCAGAAAATTAAATTTGAATTATGTTTTCTAACTGAAAACTTAGATTATGGTTTCCCCATATTTTATTAGTGACGAGACATGTCAGTTATGTCATATGAAAAGGTTATCCTTGAAACCGGTTTTACATTGTGTTTTTATGTGTACTTACTAAATATGTTGAAAATAAAGATTGTGTAGTCTGATGAGAACAGCCCGTTAAAAATGTTTTTAGAACTACTCTCATAAATTGTACTTTCCATTTTATAACTATCAGTACACCTACCCCTGTAGAACATTGTAGTATGTACCCTGCTTATTCAGGTTATACTTTTGGTAGATACAAAGTTCTTTTTTTTGTACCTGTCAGTCAAAACATTCAAATCTATTCAGCGAATAAGGCACAGGTTCTTAAAAGACTGGGCTAAAGCATGATTGAGTACCTACCTAACAATCATCCCCAAGGTGACACTCTGACCCACACGTAGCAGATATATGAATAACACTAGCTGCGCCTCGCGGTTTCACTCGCATAAGTCTCGATGCCGTGGGAATATCGGGATAAACAGTATCCTATGTCCTAATCTAGGTCATGGTTTACCCATATGCCAATTTTCGTCCAAATGTGTTCAACCGTTTTTAGCGTGAAAGCGTAACAAACAAACTTTCGCATTCAATTCAAATTCAAAATATTTTTATTTCATATAAACCTACATGGGCACTTATGAAACGTCAGAAGCTAGGTGCACGGTTCCAATTGGTTGTTTCCTATGGAGAAGAGCCGGCAAGAAACTCCACGGTTACTCTTTTAGGCATTTATAATATTACTTAGGATTAGGTATCTACTTATTCGTCTTATTCTCTCGTATTTTGTAGGGCCAGTGTCACAAAATAAAAATGACTATATTAAACCTTCAACTTCGACATGTAGGTACAGATTCTATCAAGTTCTTGATGTCTGAACCTGGGAGAGGACGCTCCCGTGGGCGGGCCGGTAGAGGCGGAGACAACGCAGGGCCGCCTCCGCGTAGACCTGGCGAGCAACAACAACAACCAGGGCCCCGCCCTCAGCCTCAACAATCAGCAGGCCCGTCAGGGCCCCGCCCTCAGCCACCATCAGCCTGGGGCCCCCCTTCATTAACCCCACCTGTTAGGGCTGGTGTGCCTACACCAACTGTGCAGGGAGGCAGAGCATCTCACAGGTCTACACCAACAACCCATCAAGAACATCCTGGAGATGTAGATGTACAACAGCGCATGCTGAGCATGCAAATTGGTGAGACAATTCAACTTTTGACTATAGCAGCCTACTGCTGGACACCTGGCCTTCTGCATCCAATTAAAATGCAAAAAAATTGTCTCTCCTAGGTGGACTGACAATCTTAAAAAGAGACTAATAAATATTCATTTAAATATACAGGGTGGATTTTTGAGATGGGGCAGTAAAGACAGCTACCTTAAACATTGTAGCTACAGGAAAACGGTCTTAAGAGACTGTACTTAACTATTTGAGACATTTTGATCTGAATTCAAAGATTTAGAAGAAATAAAATCAGTCTGCAAGAAAAAGGGCAGTTTAGCACAAAAAGTTTTTTTTATGCCAATTGATCCTGTTTCTTATCTAACTCTATTCGTTCGAAATTTGAAGTTAAATTTTCGGCCAGTCTATTATCGTAAAATAGTAAGTTAGTCTCATTTCCTACGAAATGTACGGGAAAAGTTTTTTTGCGATTTGTGAAATTTCTAATAAACAAATTTCAGTTGGCCAAATAGTTTTTTGATCCTTATAAGAAGCAGAATTGATTGGCATCAAAAAAGTTTTTGTGAAAACTACCCATTTTCTTGCTGACTGTACTTTTTTTCAAAATCTGTGAATGCAGATCGAAATCTTTCAAAAAAATTAAGGACGGTCTCCTAAGACTGGTTTCTTGTAGCAACAACAGTTAACATACCTGTCCTTACTGCCCCATCTCAAAAATCCACCCTGTATTGTTCCATTCATACACTGTTTCCGACTTTGATAAGTATGATTATTCTTTGTATTGATAATTATTTTAGCTGGACCAGCACAGGCAAGTGGCGGTGATCCAGGTGCCTTGGTGATCGGACGTGGGTCACGCCGTGGTGGTGGTAGGGTTCTGCCAGAACAAATGACCATTTTGAGAACTCGCCCGACAACAATACAGTCTAAGAAAGGTTTGCTTATTTTTGCATAATTTTCATAAAAATTTGCTAGATCTAATCTAATCTAATTCTAGACTTTGGATAGATAAACATGAACCTTTTTCCATGGGGAAAATGATAATTATATTATGTACAAAACCAATGGTTACAGGAGCATTAGAGAATTATCTTTGAATTGTATAACTTCAATCTCGTAGTATTGTATAATTGCAGCACATGTGTGAGCACTGTGACCATGTACCTTCTATGAAGCTACCATTTACTGGGTACGTCTTTCATTGACTTGAATGTGCCCTGGCGGCTGAGAGTATGTCATGCTCACTCAAATGTCTCGCTGGTGGTGGCGTGTGTGTTGGATCGTAAGTTCCCTTCAAAATGGTTGAGCTAAACGGTGCTGATCCATGCGTCATGTTCGTGAACGGGCGCCGTCAGTAGGGACTGATCATCTCTTATCTGCCACGGCTTATTTTAATTTTTGAATTGTTTTTATCTTTTTATAACGGACGCTTTTTACGTGCACGTCTTTCTACATTGGTCTCACATGTATAATTTCAACATTAATGATGTAACCAATATTTTGTAACAATATTATGATTTAAAAGAGTGTCCGTGGAGTTTCTTGCCCGTTCTTCTCCATAGGAACCTATGCTTTGGAATGGGCAACTAGCTTCATATTTCTGACTGACTGACCCCTTGACAATTCAAAAGTGCCTGTAAATGGTTTAATTGAAATAAATGCTTTGAGTTTTGAGCAATTACTCAAAATTATATAATTTACAGGTCACTCTGGAACTGTGATCGATCTTAAAGCTAACTACTTCACCGTTCAAACAACACCCCAGTGGAGTCTATACCAATATCATGTGGATATCTCCCCAGAGGAGGATAATACAGCGATTCGCAAAGGCCTTATGCGTATTCATGCAAAGACCCTTGGAGGGTAATGTTTATTTATTTTGTTACTGATTGTAAGAACAGCTCATAATGAAGTCTTCCACATGGCTGTTTTATCCAATATGATTTACTAAAGTTATAAATGGTTAGCTTTCTTAGATTTTATTTTATAAAAAGTTCTTATGTTTTTAAGGTACTTGTTTGATGGAACAGTATTGTATACTGTAAAGAGACTACATCCTGATCCGTTAGAACTGTACTCAGACAGGAAAACCGATGGAGAACGAATGAGGATCATGATCAAGGTAATGTACAGAAATATATTCTAATTTAATTTTACTACTATCAATATTACTTACATTATAATTTAAAACTATTTATTGACCTCAATATATAACAGTATTGTTTTAATTGGTTTGTTTGCAGCTAACTTGTGATGTAAGCCCTGGGGACTATCACTACATACAGATTTTCAACATTATAATCAGGAAATGCTTCCAATTATTGGACTTGCAACTGATGGGCAGAGACTATTTTGATCCAATAGCTAAGGTAAGCAGGTGGTAGGGTGGCTAAGGTGGTTGAGTTGAGACCCATGAAGACAGATCAATTATTCAAATGTATTTTATGACATTTCTAAAACATTTCAATATTTATAGGTTGACATCCCAGAGTACCGACTGCAAATTTGGCCAGGGTACAAAACCACAATTAACCAGTACGAAGACCGTCTACTGATGGTTACGGAAATAACGCACAAGGTAAAGCATTTCTCCGTTTTTATTTTTAAATATATGTTCTTAACACTACAACTAACTAACTTTTTCTAGAGTTTTTTATTTGTCGAATACAAAGCTTTTGGCTACTTACATTAGTATGTGTATTTTATACCGTGTCTTATTTATGCAAAATAAACAAAATGGTTTATTCTTCTCTACTTAACTTGAAGCGAAAGCGTCAGGGTAGGCCGCGAAATTTAAAATTTCTTTCGTTTTTTGCACTTTGCAAATCAGGTTGTATGTTGATCTATAATAATTCGCGATCGTATCAAATGTTTATTTATAGAATTATAATCATAGAAATCGTCACTACAACTCTCAAGTTCATGTAATCCTATTGAATGACTATTTCATGAAATCATGACATTTGAGGATTATGCAAACTTAAGGAGTTGTATTGTTGATGATTATAATTCTGTGATCCCGTATTTGGTCGCGAATCATATTTTATCAACTTACAACCTGAAAATGACATGCAAATTGCAAAAAACGAAAAAAAAATTGACACTTGGCCAGTTTTTCTTGCTGTAATGAAATGTATGTATAAAAGTTGTTTTTATTGTTTAAAATAGGTGCTCCGTCTAGACACTGTGCTACAAATGCTTAGTGAGTATGCTGCAACAAAAGGCAGCAACTACAAAAAAATATTTTTGGAGGATATTGTTGGTAAGTCATAGTCACATTTTAACAGATTTCCAAGTTTTTAATTTTTTTCATGTATTTATATTGATTTCTCCATGATTACTGGGCCGATTTACGTGATTAGTTTTTAATTTGGTAGAAAAAGCCCCGCGCAGTGGTCTCATATAAATTAGTAAATTAATTAACTATTGATGTTTAGTATTCACATAGCAAGCAGAATTTATTTTTCCTGTTAGTTAAATTGTGGTATTATGTTATTAAGTGGATCTCATAAATAAATAAGTAGAGCAGTATTACGTTGGTCTAGTGGTAGCAAGTGTTACTGCTGATTGTTGGATTTATATTCAGGATTTTGCAATAAAAGAAACTTCCAGTAAATAAATTCATAAAAACTACATGTGAGTGGCATGTGTGATGTTATGCATCTTGAAACAGTCGTGAACTCGTACCAGTTATCGGGTATTTGGATGCATTGTTATCTAAAGTACTTTCACGGCTAGGCTAAGGGTCAGTTCACACCAAGACGTGACGCGAAGCAACGCTGCACGCTCTTTTTAAGATAGTGATACAAAATTAACTTTATTTACTACTCAAAAAGATACACATTTAATTGAGATAATTCGAAAATGCCTCGCGGCGTAACGCGACGCATAACGAAGCAGCGAGGCGTGGGGCTGCCAGCGACTTCACGATGCACCTCGCGACGTCGCGCTGCGCAAAACCACTGGCTTCTTCAAGCATCGTCGCGTCACGTCACGTCTCGGTGTGAACTGAAAGTACGGAAGCGGCTTCTTATTTTTTTTTTATATCTGTGATCGTGGAATTTCAATAATAAATATTTCTTATGTAGATTTAAAACATATTTTTATCATTTTGCTTAATTTTGCATGTGTAATATTTATTGTAGGACGTGGCTAAATGATAACAGCCGCAAGGGTCGATTGAAGGTTCGTGAATGGGTGGAACCATCCATTACATATCGAGACCCTCTGAGCCTCGGAAAGCACGTTAAGCCGTTGGTCCCGGCTATCATTCGTAGATCTTTGACAGTCGTTACGGGTGGTCTGGCAACCAAGTCTTACCAAAGGGTATCGTGTTATCCAGTAACAGGGTTGTGGCGGTATCTGGCTGCCACAACCCTGTTACTGGGCAGTCTAAATTATTGTTATTCAGCTGCATCTGGTTAGACTAGAAGCTGACCCCCCCAACATAGTCGGGAAAAAGCTAGGCAGATTGATTTTATCAGGGACTTGAAAACGAAATGAATTTCGTTCCGTTACACTAAATGTTATCTTATAACGATCCAAAGGTTGGAACAATACTAGAATAAAATAAAATAAAAAAGGTAACAAAAAAATCAAATCTTGTTAATCTCAAACGAAATATATTTATTTGCATACACAGTACAAAATAATAGTTCCTAATAATATTATTTTATTGATCACGCGTGTACCCTCAAATATGTAGATGGAAATACTCTATTGATAACCGTCCGTCCGGCTGAATCCGAATGCTCCCTCACTGCGAGCATTCGCCTGTAATGTAACAGTTCAGATTCGAGCATTACATTAGTGAGGGAGGAGAACCGAGCATTACATTAGTGAGGGAGGAGAACCGAGCATTACGGTTCGCAACCTATTGACACAATTCCAGCATTACATCATTGAGGGAGGAGAACAAAACATTACAGTTCGCAACCTGTTGATACAATACGAGCATTACATATCAGTGAGGGAGGCGAACCGAGCATTACAGTTTGCAACCTGGAATGATACAGTTCGAGCATTACCTCAGTGAGGGAGTAGAACCGATCATTACAGTACCTAATGTCTCTAAAATTTGGATACAACGTAATGCTCAAAATCGAATCTGAAATGTTACATTACAAGCGAATGCTCCCGTGAGGCACCTTAATAGGTAGACAGTTGAAATTTTCACAGATTGTGTATTTCTATTGCCGCTATAACAACAAATAATACAAATTTAAAAAAGTAAATAATTAAGGGGGAGGGGGTGTCCCCATGAAACGTGATTTCTTTCGGCATTTTTGGTCGATCTCGATCTCGGTGCGAGTCCGACTCTCCGGTTTCTATTAAACCTCAAACTGTCCGCACATTCACTGAAGCGCACTTGATACTAGTTTACATTGAAGCTTTATGTAAATATGCATCCGAATATCCGATAACTGGTCATGGGCGACCGCTTGAAGCTGCGACTGCATAACGAACTACAGTATTCTATTCATAGGATTTTTTTTTAACCGCTCTTGATCTATTTGTATGAAGTATGTGAAAAAATCATAAATAAATAGTTACATCACCGTGTGCAAAGATATTATGGTTATTCTCTCCGTTCCGGAGATATAAGCATTAGCTTCATACATTTTTTTTTTGCAAAAATAAAATTTAGTTGATAATTTGCCTAAATAAACTCGCACTAGGCCCTCAGATTGTATCCTATGCTATATGTATGCATAATATTGACTATTAGAAGCCATTTCAAGCAAAACTCCGACACTTTAAAATTTTAGCTCCTGTCTTCGAGAGCCTTTTTTCGATCCACCGTGTGCCGTCGTCTCCGTCAGAGCAAAACAACAACAGTAGTGCTTCTTGTTTAAAATCCATAATAAGCAACTGCAGTTGAATTGTCAACTAATCCAGCGGTTGAAAACGACTGTTTTAAGTGTCTGCTCAGTGACTTCTAGATTAGTTTCCCAAGTCGGACAGTGTTATTGGATATTTCAATCGGGAATTTCTCAGTAGTAGGGTCTGTGCCCTGCCCCGTAGCGTGGGAACCCTCAGGGAATACAGGCATGATGTTATGTTATGTGTTATTAAATAACACGTTATGTTTAATTTATTAATAAGAAGCCTTTTTAATTATAACTCATCACAGGTCGCAAATCATTTGTTGGATATATTATAAAAAATAAAAATCTAACCAAAAAAATATTACAGGTAAAATTGTCATGACCGACTATAATAAAAAGACATATCGAGTCGACGACGTGTCTTGGCAGGCATCCCCAAAATCAACATTCAAGATGCGGGACGAAAATGTTACGTATATGGACTACTATAAAAAGGTATAATACATAATTTATAAAATGTATTTCCATAGGATTTATTTAAATCTTCTTTTTTAGCAACCTCGTTTATATGCACTGTACATTTCTTACTTTCAGAAATATAATATCAATATCCATGACGGTGGCCAGCCTCTGCTGATTTCTCGCTCAAAGCCGCGCGACATCCGCGCCGGAATGCCGGAGCTGGTATACTTAGTGCCTGAACTGTGCCGTCAGACGGGCCTCACCGATGACATGCGTGCCAATTTTAAGCTCATGAGGGCCCTTGACGTGCACACCAAAATCGGACCCGATATACGTATTCAAAAATTATTGACCTTCAACCAACGGTTAACTAAATCTCGTGAAGTGGTGAAGGTGTGTATATGGCCTTCATTTAATTAATTGCAGTATTTTCATTTTCTAATTTTGTACACATTTACGAAATAAAAATAGTTATTTTTACAACTAAATACCATTTTTTTTAAAGGAAATGGGCGAATGGTCTCTAACTCTGTCACAGGAGTTAGTAAAATTTAAGGGTCGCCAACTGCCTACTGAAAATATCGTGCAGGGTAACAATCACAGGTACCCAGCTGGGGACACAACAGAAGGGTGGACCAGGGACATGCGGTATGATAAAATTAGAAAATATGTTAATTGCATTTTATAATTACAAAAATATTATAACTAATAATATTATGATCTTTATTTTAATCAGGTCAAAACCTTTACTTGACATCGCACAACTGCCATCCTGGGTTGTTATTACACCAGAGAGACAGCGTCGCGATGCTGAAGGTTTTGTGGACTTAATTATGAAGACAGCTGGAGGTGTGGGTTTCAGAATGCCCAAGCCCGAAATAAGTAAGTAACTATTCTGATACATAATAAACTCGCGAGCAAAAAATAAATTATAATGATAGGGTGGGTTTTAAGGGTAGGGTGTAGGGTATACTAGTCGACGGCTCGAACTAGTTGGTGGGGTAACTATTATGCATGCTAATTATTTATTTATTTAGTTTTTTTTATGTAGTTTATTTTATTTATCTAGTTTATATTTATTTTTTATATATTAATTAATTTATTTAGTGAAATAGACGATGATTTATAACGAAAACGAGCGCGTAAAATTTCATGAACAGACTTGGGCGTATAGATATTATGTAAAAACGACTGAATGCATTTACTCAAAATAAAATTATTTGAACTATTGAATACATAAGCTATTTATTTACGCCCAAAGACGAGTTAAAATTAGTGTTGAAATATGGAAGTTTCGACACTCGTTACTTTCAAACCAATTTTATTTTTTCCAATTCTGCTTCCATACAGGGCTAGATAATTACAAGATAAATTGATATAATTTTTAGTTTTGAACGTACGTCGCAATACAGACGAGTTATCACCATACTACGTTTACTACGTTTGTATGGAGGAATGAGCGACTAGCATACCCTTAAAAACAAAACTTTAGACATAAAATCGATACCACAATCATTAGTATTGATTCTGTATTTTTGAAGTAATCGACCTTCATTTAAGAAAGCAAGGGAAACTGGTAGAAACTTTAGGATAAGGTCTTCATCTTTTCGTTTGGTTAGTCACTAAATCGCTCAGGCAAGCTGGTTTCCTCACGATGTTTTGCTTCACCGTTTTTGAAGCAAGCGATAATAAAATTATACAATACTCACATGAATCCGAAAAGTCAGGGGTTCGTACCATGGGTTGGAACTCGAAACCTATGACTTGGCAGTCCGACGGTCACACCACTAGGCTATCACTGCTAAGGATAAGGAAGGTAATATACGGTGCTAGGATAAGGTAGTATAATGACATAGACATTCACAATTTGTTCAATAAACTTTTTAATCTTGTGCAAAACTAATAACCTAAGCCCTCATACGCACTAGCGGTGAACCGCAGGGGCGGCTAGCCGCTTTCGATTTTTATAATATGCAACCGCTTATGGTACGCACTTAACCGTCATCAAACGCGGCGGTTGAATGGGCGGTCAACCGCTAGTGCGTAAAGCCTCTAACTCAATATTAATTAATTATTGATCAATGGATGTTGTTAAAAATCTTATTAAAATAAAATAGTGGCAAGGTAGGCTTAGACCATAAGGTCATGTAGGCTATGTAAGTAATGGTATGCCCCACATCAGGGGTAACACAATCGGTATAAGCTGGCACCTTATTCGTTCGAAACTCGTACTACGCTAGACCAGCTCAAGGTTAAAGCCGCAATCTCAGATATGCACTAACAAGCAAACTTGTAACAACTGTAAGCCCAAACTTGGTTACAAACCACGTTAACGAGATCTAATGATAAGGAATTAAATTTACCAAAATTCGTCATTTGTGACTAACTTTATGTACGTTTTATAGTTGCCATCAGGAATGATGGCCCTATGGAGTATGCCAATGCCTGCGAAGGCGCCATAGCCCGAAAGAATCCTGCTATGATACTGTGCGTGTTGGCACGTCAATTCGCTGACCGGTGAGATTTTAAAAACACTTCATAATGATTTTCTTTACTTAGTCAAATTGACCTTTGGCATTACTTTTATTATTTATATTAATGGCTATTTTGCCAAAGCATTGACCACCTCATTGCTGAAACTAATTACTCCTGACCCTTGTCTGCTGTTTTTTATTTTCTCATTCTCATTTTTATTTTTTATTACTAATTTTTTCTGTCATTTAAAAAATAAACAATTCCAGATACGAGGCAATTAAAAAGAAATGCACGGTGGACCGTGCCGTGCCTACGCAAGTTGTTTGTGCTCGCAATATGACTTCGAAATCAGCTATGTCAATTGCTACAAAAATAGCAATTCAGATAAACTGCAAGGTAAGCATTATTTGTGTCTATTTTGTAATGTAACATGCATGTCTTTGCTACATTTGAGATAATTTCAAATAGAGTTGCTACTTGTATTCTAGTGGTGGCCTAGCAATACATTAATGTTTTGATGATGTACAGCTGGGTGGCGCCCCTTGGAGGGTGGACGTACCACTGCAAAGCATCATGGTCATCGGCTACGATGTGTGCCACGACACCCGCTCGAAGGAGAAGAGCTTCGGCGGGTTTGTTGCGACACTGGACCGCTACCTGACACGCTTCTACTCAGCGGTAAACTCCCACACGTCCGGCGAGGAACTGAGTGCGCACATGGGCTTCAATATAGCTGCAGCCCTTCGCAGATATCGTGAAGTAAATGGTAACATATTTCATTACAGTTTGTTATTTTTTGGGTTTTATTGGTGTGTCGCATCTTTCCTCTCGCTTCCCTTTCCTTTTTGTCTTTGACATGTCCGGGGAAGAAGTACCTACGAGCAGAGAATATTAGCTACACCAGGGATCACCCATAGTTTTATTGGGGGACCATTGAAAAAAATGATATGACTGTCGCGGTCCGATTGGAAGACGATTACCATATTTCAATGGAATTGCTTTTGATTTGAAAGTTACTCAATATAAAAAATACTGATAAAACACTACTAAAAAAAATTGTAACATCGATAGCACCAAAACTTATTATTATACTAAGTACCGCATCACTAAACTATAGACTATTTCGAGCGGCCATTGTTGTTTACATCTTTGGCATATTTTTAAACGCCGGATATTAGGTAGGACGGACTATATTCAAATGACGGCACGGTTGGCGCAGTGGTTAAGCGATTGACTACTGCGCTGCGTGTCGCGGGTTCGATTCCCGCACGGAACAAATATTTGTATGACCTACAATTAGTTGTTCCGGGTCTGGCTGTTTGTGTATGTGAGTTTAAATGTTTGTAAACGCACCCACGACACAGGAGAAATTCCTAGTGTGGGGCAAAGTTTAAAAAAAAAATAAGGGGAATCCCCAAAATAGTTGCAGGGAATTACTTCATATGACAAATAAATCTAATAATCTTATCTATCTAACCTTTTAAATTTATTTTCGAGCTATTATTTATAACTTTTCATTTATTTCCATTCATTTGCTATTAAAATTTGATTTAAAACCATTTTTTTTTCTTAAATGTTTCATTGTTTTAAACTGTGATTTTAAACACTTAACAAAAAACATTATTTTATTTCCAACTGTTTTAAACATTGTTTAAAATAAGTGTTTTAAAACAACTTGTTTGTTTTATGCCAACCCTGGATGTTACACATCATATGCGACTACTGTAAGACTCGCTCGTTTTTTTTAATTTCATCTGAGGCTTAATTGTTCCATCGTCAGTTTTTTTTTAAATAAAAACTGTCCAACATTTTTTTTTCTAGAAATCACAAAAATAATTATAAGAAATTATAAATAACTACCAGTTGATTTCAATGTTTTATTTTTAAGTAATATCTCAATCTACTTTGATGTCTGTCATTTGAGGTGAATAACCCTAAGAAAATCATTATCTTGCAGATGGTAGTTTGCCGCAACGCATATTTATATATCGCGATGGTGTAGGTGATGGACAGATTCCCTATGTGCACAGTCATGAGGTAGGTCAATCATCATGTACCTTTGAACTATTGCTTGATGAATCGATTTGTTTTTTTTTTTTCGTCTGCTATAGACCATGCTTGTACAGTACCCGTGGGCGTAAAAATGACATGTAGAAAAAAACAAGATGAAATACAACTAAAAGATGTATGTATTCTTTCTAAAAAATTATATATGTATTCTTTCTAGGTGACTGAAATTAAAAAGAAACTGAATGAGATTTATGCCGAGGCCGAGTATAAATTGGCGTTTACCATCGTGTCCAAGCGCATCAACACCCGCATATTCCTGGACCGCGGCCGCTACGGCGAGAACCCGCGCCCCGGCACCGTCATCGACGACGTCGTCACTCAACCTGAGCGGTTAGTTGTAACATTTTATATTTACCACATAACGCTGATAATGTAGAACTATGGACAGATTTGTGTCAAAAAAAAAACAGATCAATTCTCGGTGTCATCTGTATCTGTGGTAATCGAAAATAATAATTATGTTAAAAGTTGTTATTGTGAACCCTACGCACTTTGACATTCGTCGGAAACCTCGGATTACTAAACTAACAATATTTGTTTTACTTTACAGTTACGATTACTTCTTGGTGTCACAGAACGTGCGCGAGGGCACAATCTCACCTACTTCGTACAATGTTATCGAGGATACCACAGGACTCCACCCTGATCGGGTAATTTATGCTTTTAATTATATTCTATGTTATTGGGTTTGGTTTCCGCACTCAGTCCTTGTGCGTGGGCCATGGCGGCCGGCGGTGGTTACTCCAACCAGCCCACCTCCCTTCAGAAGTTAATGAAATCTCCTGCAGTGCTATTCCGTAACCATCTCACTGTGAAAACTTAGGTGAAGTGAGCTGTCAGTCATTAGCAGCAGGTGGAATAACAGCTCACTTCACCTAAGTTTTCACCATGAGATTATTACAGAATAGACCAGCTGGTTTGTGAAAGATCTGGGTGACCCAAGGGTTTCTGCTCTAATCTGTGTGATGCCTGTACATTCAAAAAGCACGTGCGTGACGGTTTCCTCAGGCTCCATGCATGCCCTGCATAGAGGACTGTCTGTTACGCCTAATGTGTGGAAGTGTTTGTTTACCGAGCAGTGTCCTATGATGTCCCCGTCATCAAGCGCAGACCATTCCTGTCCAGGCGTAATCAGCCTGTTATCTAAGGATGGCATAGCCTCCCTGGATTGCCTGCAACCTGGTGTCGAAGTCCACTAGTTCTCCGCTTGTGTGTGGGTGAACTCCTGTAGCCACCTGCATAGTTGGTTGAAGGATGGGCACGATAGGCTCGGGTTCGTAGACTGGCGTGCTGGATGCTCTTCTAGCAAGCTAGTACGCTGCGTCGTTATTTAACGATCCGCTGTCTTTTTATCCATTGCAGTGTCACCTTGTTGAGGCTAGATATCGTTACTCTTTCTAGAGCATTGTGACATTCAGTGTTGGCGTTGGTTGTCCGGCGGTAGTCACGGACGTAAAGTCCGTCACAGACGTAGCTACAATATACAGGGTGTCCAAGAACCTGGCGTCCAACTGGATTCCCACGATGCCCCAAGTTCTAACAGTACTCAGAAAAATATTTTAAAAAATCCACCCCATGTACTTACAGAATTATACTGATTTCAAAAAAAAAGGGGAAATGAGCACCCTGTGACATACTTTTGAATGCTGTGACTGCTAATGCTGATAATTTCGATATTTCTTGGAGGTTTTGTAATCTAGGGTATTGCTGTGTCTAAATAGAATGTAAAAATAATGTACTTATTGTACCATTTTAAAATAAAATATTATTTTAACTAAAGGTGATATGGAAAACTATTGAATTTCGCAACTTTGACCGACTGTAGTGTAAAAAAAATGTACCAAAATAGTATGGCAAGTGACGTCAAATTTTGACGCGTTTATTCCTCTTTTTAAAAAGGTATAATACTTACACATTAATTTGAAAAAAAAAATTTTTGATAATATTTTTACTCAACAACCCAATTTTTACGATGTCTTACAGAATTCTTAGAAAGAAAAATTTACGACGAATTGAATCTAACCTCTAAAGAATTACTATTGTATGCTCATAAAAATAACAACAGGCCTCTCAAAAAACAGGTTAGACCGTAAGGGACGGTATGTGCATGCATCTCACCATAGTGATTCGTTATTACAACAGGAGGGAGCAAGACAGAAACTATCTTTGCGATTTGCTGGTTCTTCTTTATGGTACCCCATTATTCAGGTAAGAGTGAGGGAGAAAAAGGTTAGAGGTGCGAGTGAGATAGATAGTGACGCTATCTGGGATCGTGCTATTTAGGATAACAGTACGGTCAGTACGCGTCACTGCCTCCTGCCGTTACTACGCACCTCTCTCTTATTGTTACCATTGATCACGTACTACGATTTAAAGCTTTGTTTATTGGACTCGATTACTCTTTGTGCTCTGGACTTTGAAACGAACTCTTTACGACGACCTTTGCCTGTGTTTGGACAGTTTGTGTTTTGTGTGTGCTACCATGGCGACCTACACTCCGCAAGAATACGCAAATATGCACTACATTTATGGAGAATGTAGAGGTAATGGACGAGCTGCAGCGAGACTTTACAGAGAAAGGTATCCGAGGGCTACGCGATATCCCGACCATCGAGTTTTCATTAATGTGCACAGATCACTATGTGACGGGCGGTTCCCCAATCAAGTAGCTGGTGAAGGACGACCCGTAAATGACTTCATACGCGATGAAGTTTTAGAGGCGGTGTCGGCAAATCCAAGCATCTCTGTGCGAGGAATAGAAGCTGATACGGGGATACCGAAGAGCACAGCACACAGTATTCTCCAAAAAGAAGAATATCATCCGTACCACGTACAGCGAGTGCAAAGTCTTTTACCTCGAGACTATCCGAGCCGAGTCGCGTTTTGTGAAACAATCCTGCAAAAACATCGAGAAGACGAAAACTTTATCGACAAAATTTTGTGGTCAGATGAATCAACATTTAAGAAGGATGGCTACATGAACCTACACAACTTGCACGAGTGGCATGTGGAAAATCCGCACTTGATGCGAGAAGATAGATCCCAGTACCGGTTCAAAGTGAACATGTGGACCGGTATTCTCTGTGGGAATATTATTGGTCCATTTGAGATCCCGAGAATTTGACTGGCGAATCATATTTAAATTTTCTTCAAAATGATTTGCCAAACTTACTAGAAGAGACCCCACCAGATATGTGGTTCCAACACGACGGCTGTCCAGCACATTTTCGCGTATCCGTTAGAGTTTTTGGACGAGCAATACCCGAACAGGTGGATTGGGCGATCAGGAACAATCCCGTGGCCAGCCCGCTCACCTGACTTAAATCCGTTGGATTTTTTTTTCTGGGGAACTATGAAGGAGCTCGTTTATGCGAAGCCCATTAATGACATCGCTGACCTTCGTGAGAAGATAACACAAGCAGTGCAGGTGATACGTCAAAAAAGTTACTCGCGAAACATAAAGCGGTCCTTTTTAAGGAGAGTGAGAGCTTGTATTGCCGCGGGTGGTCAACATTTTGAACATTTATTGTAATAAAATATCTTTAAACTAACATTCTTTGCTTTTATTCTACTGGGATCCCATCTACCTGTGTGTATTTCCTTCTTGCTCACTCTTGGAACCGAAGTAAATAATAGTAGTAACATAACAGTTTCTAAGATAAGAAAGGGTCCGACAGTTACCGTTAGTAGGTAGGCACTTCGTAAAAATTGGGTTGTTGAGTAAAAATATTATCAAAATTTTTTTTTTCAAATTAATGTGTAAGTATTATACCTTTTTAAAAAGAGGAATAAACGCGTCAAAATTTGACGTCACTTGCCATACTATTTTGGTACATTTTTTTTACACTACAGTCGGTCAAAGTTGCGAAATTCAATAGTTTTCCATATCACCTTTAGTTAAAATAATATTTTATTTTAAAATGGTACAATAAGTACTTTATTTTTACATTCTATTTAGACACAGCAATACCCTAGATTACAAAACCTCCAAGAAATATCGAAATTATCAGCATTAGCAGTCACAGCATTCAAAAGTATGTCACAGGGTGCTCATTTCCCCTTTTTTTTTGAAATCAGTATAATTCTGTAAGTACATGGGGTGGATTTTTTAAAATATTTTTCTGAGTACTGTTAGAACTTGGGGCATCGTGGGAATCCAGTTGGACGCCAGGTTCTTGGACACCCTGTATATTAAGATGCTTTGCTTTTGCTTTTTTGCGTAGTTTTTGGTGCGTACTAGCAATATATATTATAGCTTCGCGTCTGAGGTCACTCGAAGATTACTATGGAAAATATATCGTAATATGTCTTGCTATAATATACACCGTGAAATCTTAATGGTTTTTTTCCCGCGGCAGAACAACATGCCATAAGGAGTACTTTCGAAGCATAGAGTAAAAGTAAAAAAATAAAGATGTTTTTGTTTTAAAATAATTTAAAAAATCATCAACTCGAAAACGTGAGAATCAATAGTAACAGGTAACTTGTAGGTACTACTCGAATCGCACGCGCCGCCGACAAAGGGAACAGCGATGCATAAATGTTCAAAGCAAAATAAACTCCGTGTGTCGGTCGTGTGAGAAGACTCCGACTCGGACCCCCGTCTGTCTTCGATCCATCGGTGTATACTGTTTTTTGTGATCTCTTTGGACTGTGCTCAGGTCTGTCCTAAGCCACCAGATCAGTGAGCCGTATGTGATAATTGGAATGACTGTGGTGTATATCCAGTAGGTGGCCTTGGGGCTAATCCCCCAGTTATTACAAACAGTTGCTTGCACTGCCACAGGGATATGCTGGCTTTTGTAGTGATGTAGTTGGTGTGTTTTGCCCAGTTCAGCTGTTTATCCAAAAAGATAACCTATTTGGTTTCATTTGATAGGCTTAGGGTTGTTCCAAAGAATCGTGGTGTTGTTTCTTTAATTTTCTCTTTTTTGTAAAGAGAAGAAAAAGAAGCTTGTTGCACCATTCCTCTTCCATTTTCAGGGTTCTTCGTGTCGCATATGGTTGCATAGAGTGTTTTCGTGGGTCCCGTTTATAATTATAGTTATGTCATTGGCGTAGCCTACTGTGAAGTAATCTTTGTCTTTCGAGTGTTTTGATGAGCCTGTCTACTACCAGGTTCCATAGAAGCGACTCAAGGACGTCCGTTGCGGGCAGCCCTTCGCAACGACGGCCCTTGTAGTGTCATGTACTGTGACTTGTACAACTCTCAGTTTGAGCATGTTTGTGATCCAGCCGCTCAGGGTCGAGTCTATGCTGTGTCTGTCGAGGGCCATGTTTATACTGTTGAACATGGTCTTGTCAAAGGGGCGCCCTCGATGTCAATGAAGGCGGCCAGTGCTGAGCATTTGTGGTCCACTCCGCATTCAATTTTAGAAACCACGCTGTGTAGCGCGGATTCTGTTGATTTGTCAGTGGAGTACGCATACTGTTGTTTGTGCAATGGTTTTACCCGGAGAGGTCCGTCTCGGATATGCCTATCAGTCCTTCGAGGGTTTTCAGTAAAAAGGATGTGAGGCTTATAGGTCTATAAACATTGGGTTGTGTGTTATCAGTTTTGTCAGGTTTGGGTGTGAAGATGAGTTTCACCTCGCACCATGCGAGAGGTATGTGTCTTAAGTGCAATGTAGGCTCGATAGATCTCCACCAGCCATGGTGTCAGATGATCTACCCCCCCACTGCAGTAGGCCTGGGAAGATGCCATCCAGCCCTGCCGACTTGTATGGCTGAAAGTTGTTGATAGCCCACTTTATTCAGTCTTCTGTTACTATATTGCGGGCTCTCGACCAGTCTGAATCCGTTAGGATCCATTCTAGTTCAGCCTCCCACGTCCTGTCCTCCAGACTTTCACAGTCTGGGAAGTGAGTCTCAGGAAGGACCTTACTGGTTTCATAGTCAGTGTATATGAGTTATTGGTTTTTTCAGCGCGCCGAGATCGGTCCTGATCGGTTGATAGGATCTTCCTTACCCTTGCGGCCACATTATTTATTTCAATGGATTCACAGAATTTCCGCTATGCCATCCTCCTGGCGGTTCTGATCTGTTTTTTGTATGTATATTGTGTCGCTTAGTATATCTCCCAGTCATCCGGGAGTCTCGCGTTTTTTGCTGTGTTAAATTGCTTACGTAGCACATCTCTGAGTTTACTAAGTTCAGCGTTCCTCCACCAGGGGCTTCTCTCGTTCTCGCTTTGTGGCGCTCTTAGTTTACAGCATGCGTGGTATGCTTCAGTTAGGTATTCGGATAGTTTTGTCACGGTATATTCAATTGTGCTTGGACCCTTCCTGATTACTTGTGCTATGTGTGTCTAGCTAGTTGGGAGGCCAGAGGCCCTAGTGTGATTTTCTTTTACGCATCGACCGTGTTCGGCACTTCGATTGGCTGCCGGCCGGGCTTCACCAGTGAAGGCTTTTGTACTCGGGCACATTGGGTTTCGCCTCGGTGCGGGTTTCCTAGTGTTTGTAGTTAGAATAAAGCGGATCCTTCTGTGCTCTGAACAATAAGGCTCGTCCGATACTTGCCAGTTTGTGATAATGTTTGTCGCGTTTTCTGTAGCGAGTGTCATATCTATGAGTGTTTGTCCGCGGACTGTGACCCAAGTGGGTTCTGAGCCGCAGTCAACAATGTTAAGGTTAGTAAAGACTAATATAATATAATAATGGATAATACCTCTCCTCCGGAGATCGGTGCGGCGCTGCCCCACACGGTGGATCGAAAATCGGCTGTAGAAGACATAGGATCTCGATTTCTTAAATGTTATTTTTTTTGCTGGAAATGACTTCTGCTGATCATTACTGTTCTATAAAATGTCATATGAAGTAAATGTGTGCACAAATGGAAGAGTTATAATTTTTATAAGAAAAAAATGTATGGAGCTAGTATGAAAAATCGAATTATCTCCTAAACGGCATGTTTAACCGTAATATCCTTGGAGGTGGTCATAGTGCTAATTATTTATAATTTTTTGGTTGCGGATTTGACGAAAAATTTCATGCCATTTTTTTTTTAAAATCGTCAAAATATTGTAATTTGTTTTTTCATATGAAACGATTCCTTTTAGTGTTTATGTTGAAGAACACGGACTTTTAACTACACGTAACATAAAATAGCATCACTCCTATATTTCCGAAGGAGTTGGCAGAGGTTTATAGTACACCCACACGTAGACAACTATGTTTGAGCTAGATATTTATCAACACATCATGAGTTTTAAAACTTTTCATACAACCAAATTACCAATTGTTTACTCTTCTAATGAGTCCGAAAATAAGTGATTAAGTAACTACACTGATTAGGTCTCCTAATGAGTCTTTATAGGTGATTTAATGATTTTCAATATCTCACGACAATGCCAACTATGGATTACATTCAACTTTTCCTGATAAGTAAGCTAATTTGTTAATTAGCAGTGCTATGAGTTCTAAGAATAGTTAGTGACAATTATAAATTTTCATTAGCTAATGAGAAGATAACTAATGAGAGTAGTTACCTAATTATTGGCGTTTTGCAATAAAAGGGCTAAAGTTTTGTTTTATAATTTAGTTTGTTCACAACTGTGTAACTGCTAACACTAAATCTGCGACTATAAAATCTTAGAATGGAAAGTTTAATCACGAATTTAGACTTGTTTGTTCTTCTACGAAGTGAGAGTACTTCATTTGATCATGAAGTATTGTTCAGTGCAGTTGTATCCCGCATAGGCGATTGCCTGTCTGACGAAGATCGTGTTGTTCTCAAAGAATTTTGTCGGAGATTTACGCGAGCCGCTTTACAAAGGTGGCAGAAATCCAACCGATTCCTTGATAATTTCAGGAGAAAGTACGAGAATTGGTTGGGAGCAAATATTGATTGGCCGAGTTTTGTGCAAACTTTAGTTAATCAAGAACCAAGTGTTGATGAGATACCAAGAGCGCCCTTAGTCTCTCCAGAACCGTCGACATCAACGTCCATTGGAACAATGACGAAAAGATCCCGTAAACCATTCGAAGATCTGGGAAGTAAACAAAAAAAGAGAAGATCTGATGAACACACAGGCGAAGATTCCAGTGAATTGGCATATGCAGCTGCAGCACGTTTAAAAGAAGAAGGGCATGGAGATATCGCCTCTGTCATCGAATACATGATGAAAAATCCTGAAGCAGCCGCTAAATTAAATGAAACGCTTAACAAACCAGCGAAAACAATCATATTTACGTCAGAAAAGGCGCTTGGATCGCTTCTTTCGCTAAAACTCTCAAAGTGGCAATATATTACGTTGCGAGAGGCTGCCATTCGGGAAGGTGCTAAGGATAGTTATCCATCTTACTATAAAGTGCAACAAACTAAACTTGAAAAAAAAAAAAAAAAAAATGGTGGGGATTTGATGGTGCTTCTAACCAAAGCCGATACAAGCAGAAAATGGAGGGTGAGGAAGATGACTCGAGCATTTTCATGACCTCCTTGGTGCCACTTAAACTGACAGATCAACAAAAACAAATAAAACAAAACAAATGACAACATCTTATGGACGAACCCAAAACCATGCTCAGTTTTGTATTGTCGTCCAGTTCAGTTTACTTTTGTAAAGGAGAGTGAAGCAGTTGTCCTTGAGCTGAAAAAACAAATGGATGAAGAAATTGAGGCCCTTATCCCCACAGAGTGCAATAATAATAATAGGGTGACTCATGAACTAATGATGACGATGATCGACGCTAAAGTTTGCACTTACCTTTCTGAAGCTAGATCAAATGCATCGTGCTACCTGTGCTTAGCAAAGCCTACAGAAATGAACCGCTTAGATGCTGTAACATCAAAAATTGTGTGTTCTGACCTGTATGAATTTGGCTTGTCATCCCTACACGCCCGTATAAATTGTATGGAATGTCTGTTACACATTGCATACAGGCTCAACTTCAAACGGTGGGCAGCGAGAAGTGATGAGCACAAAGAAATGCTACAGACAAGGAAGAAAATAATTCAAAATAAATTCAAAGATGAGCTCAATCTGTTGATTGATATAGTAAAACAAGGCTCGGGAACCACCAATGACGGGAATACTGCAAGAAAATTCTTTGAGTTTCCTAATAAAACCGCAGCTATAACCGGTTTGGATGAAGACCTCATCAAAAGATTTGCTGTAATTTTACAAGCAATTACATCTGGAGAGCAGGTCGATATAATAAAATTTAGAGATTATGCCCGCAAAACAGCAGAAAAGTACGTATTATTATACGACTGGTACTACATGTCGTCAACCGCTCATAAATTATTAATCCATGGGGCTGACATAATTGAGAAAAATAATATTGTGCCGATTGGGACTCTCTCGGAAGAAGCCTCAGAGTCTCGAAACAAAGATTTTAGGAGGTTTCGAGAACATCATTCGCGGAAAAGAAGCAGGCAGGATTCCAATCAAGACATTTTAAATATGCTTGTTGTTTCTTCGGATCCTTTGCTAAGTGCACAAAGGCCTAAGTTAGATGCCAAGAAAAAGCAGAGCTTTTTTGCTGAAACTCTCGACTTAATTCAATTTCAGGAAACTGAGTTCGAGTTTTTGGATATATCCAATCTGGATGCTGACTCGGAATTGGAGTCTGACAACGAGTGATAAGGAAAATTTGTAAAAAAATTATATATGTACATATTTGTAAATTTGTATTTGAGTCTGTTTGGGTTTTTTTTTTTGTAATATTTAATGATATTTTGTCTTTTTTTTTTTTTTTTTTTACTTTATTTTACAAATGCTTAGTATTAATTCCTTAAATTAAATTATTTTGTATATAATATAACTTTATATGTTACTTAAATAAGAGTTTGATAATCTTTTTTTATTTAAATTAATAAAAATGTGTCAAAAAACAGCAATTTTTTTATTTAATTTTTCTTGTTTTGTGTGTTCTTAATATTTGGGTTAATAACATATCGAACTTTTTAACTTGGACACTAAAAGGGATCGTTTTACATGTAAAAATAAATAAAAATATTTTGACGATTTTTTTAAAAAAACGGCATTAAATTTTTCGTCAAATCGGCAACCAAAAAATCATAAATAATTAGCACTATGACCACCTCCAAGGATATTACGGTTAAACATGCCGTTTAGGAGATAATTCGATTTTTCATACTAGCTTCATACAAATTTTTCGTAAAAAAAATATATTTCCTTCGTTTTTGGGCAGAATTAACTCGGGTGTCATTTTTGTACATAGTAATGATCAGCAGAAGTCATTTCCAGCAAAAAAAATAACATTTAAGAAATCGAGATCCTATGTCTTCTACAGCCGATTTTCGATCCACCGTGCCCCAGAGCGGTTGGGTAGTGGGCTTTCGAGTCGGTGCAGATAATCAGGTCAAAATTGGCGCGCTTGCAGTGCTGTACCAGGTCGGCCATCCCTTTTGGCAGGCCGTCTGCGTCCTCGCCTGGCATCAATACCGAGGTCATCATCTGGAACGCTACACCTTCGTTTTGGAGCCAGACAGCTGTCAGGTTTCTGGAACAGAATTGAGAGAGTGGCGTAAAGGGAATTTCTGGTGTATGTAGACGCAGTTTCTTGGTTTGTCTGAGCTGTGTGTCGAGAATTAGCTTACCTCCTATGTTACCGAAGCCGCATATTCTATTGTTTCTGATCCACGGCTCATCCTTGAGTCTGGCTATGCTGGAGGTTGGTCTGGATGATGTTGAGGGGCGATGACGGCGGTGATTTAATTATATTTTACTAGCTTTGATCCGTGGCTTCGCCCGCGTTTATGTCAGAAAATATTCCACGAGAACGTACTACCGAGATTAAAAGGAATCGAAGCGATGATTGCATATCTAATAGCCGAGGAAAAGGTCATTGACTCTTGTCCTAGCGCTCCACCGCCGTCAAAACTAATATATTATTACTAATATTCATTGAAATGATATGACAAGGATTAATATAATAACTTCAGAAATAACAATTTTTTTTAAATCAAATTCTGAAAGATAAAAATGAAAATGTTACTGGGTCATCCTTAGAATATAGGTATAATTATTATTATTAATCAGTTTATTTCAGACAAAATTAATCCATACAATACAAATTAGAAAAATACAGAAATAAATTATTACAATTATCTTATGCACAATGTTAATCAACACCCATTACAATATGCATCCATTTGTTCTGGACAGGGCAAACCGCACGAGATAGAACCATCTACAGAATACTGTTGCTGCTGCCTCACACGTGCTGCAACAAGGAGGCTACTTTCTTCCGTATAACCGCATGAAAGCCGTCCGTTCGCGCAATTATGCTATCGCGGACTTTTTAAAGATGTACAATCCTGTAAAACATTATGATTGTTGTCGGATAATATCATGCCGATTGGGAGCTTTACTGGCGTTGCGCTGCTACGCGGACGATGGCTTTTAAATAGGAAGCGGCTCTGTTTTATAATTATATAGTGATACCAGCTGACCCGGCAAACGTTGTTTTGCCATATATTTTTTTTGGGTAATTTACGTCCTATTCTCAGACCTGAATATACACGCAAAATTTCATAAGAATCGGTCAAGCCGTTTCGGAGGAGTTTTGTAACACCGTGACACGAGATTATTTTGTTGGAAGAATGCTGTTATACATGAAACTGTTAGAAAATTTACTATAAGAAAATTTATCAAGCATGTATTAATTTCAGATGCAATGGCTGACATACAAACTGACCCACCTGTACTTCAACTGCTCATCGCAGGTCCGCGTCCCTTCTGTGTGCCAGTATGCTCATAAGCTGGCATTCTTGGCTGCCAACAGTCTTCACAGCCAGCCGCATTACACCTTGAGTGATACTTTGTACTTCCTGTAGATTTATAACAGGAGCGAGAGAGATTTTTTATATTAGTACAGATCACGCCTAACTTTTTAAACACAGTTTCTTAGAGTCAATTCACACCGAAATGCGCGCCCTTTTGTAAGATATCTAAACAAAATTATTTTTGAATGTATCTAGAAGCATTTCTACACGCGGCCCAAAGCCGCAGTGGGCTTCTTCAAGCTATCAGCGAGTTGCATCTGTGTGACCTGACCCTTGTACTCGATGCCAAAATGTCGCCACTGTTCAAAACATATCTCGTGGTCTGAGGCTGTGTATTTGTTTTTACCATGTGATTATTATTAAATGGATAACTTTAAGAAAAATGGAACTGCCTACTTTGTGGTCGCTATATGACCAATATCAAAGGGATTTGAGGCGTAAAGGTATGATTACGAACAACGCTGCATGCGGCAGTGCTGACGCGTCACTACTCGTCCCCATACATTTTCTGTAGGTTTATATGAGATTACTGCCGTGCTCGGAATGTAATCTCATGTAAAATGTATGGGGACCAGTAGACGCGTCACACAACAGTAGTGACGCGCGCGCAGCGTTTTTCGGAATCATACATTTTAGCCTTGCGTTAGAAGTATTGTATGAAGCCTTATACTCGAAATTTGAATCTTAGTTTGCTCGAATTTGCAGACAGTGACTGACATAATCTGAGCATAAACGATTTTAAAGTAAGTACTTGATTCAAGCAATATGACATTTTCTATGATTCTTTTTTTAGGTTAGTTACGCTAAGGTTTTACAGTCCATACGACTGTATTAATTACCTCATTTAAATGTTTTTTTTGTTCGTGTTTATTGCTAGTTATTTTTTTTATAAAATAGCTCTGTTGGTTATTTAACCGGTTGAATGCCGTAATTACAGAAACAATTAATAAGCCACTGTGTCTCGTGTGGATACGCAGGGTTAAAGTTAACTACGTGCTAGTCACATGACATACCACCGAGCAATAGTCGTATGTAGTGTGCGAGCTTGTTTTACATGTACGCTAAACATGTAAAGTCATAAAAATATTATCCTTAAGTTACGCATTTTTAAAAATAAGTATTTTTGGAATGTGTCTAAAGTTTAATATTTAGAAATTGCCACAGACAAAATGCTATTTACGTTATTAAATTGCCATAAAAATATGCCGCAGGCATCACTATTTTTGGTACTACTACTATAAGTTCTTTAGATGTAAGCGTTAACTTTGAGTAAAAAAAAAAGTACAATTATATTGTCGTTACTCTTTACATTCCCAACTGATAGTTTATTGCTTTTAACCCAATCGCTGATTTATCACAATTTTCCGGCGAGTATTAACGAACGTAATGCGATGTGATTTGGGTCAAGTTAAGAATTCTTGCAGTATCGCGAATTTTTAAAGCAAGCATATTTGCCTTCCACAGTAATATACAGAAATTGGCTTCAGCGAATGGGTTATCAATTTTTTTTTAATTTTTTTTTTTACTTATCTATCTTTTCCAACATTAGTAGATCTGATTATTGTATAAAAAGGTGTACTGTGTAAGCATGTCTATTATTGTTCATCGTTTTGCCCAAGTTTTTGCTGGACTACACCACCTCGCTGCGTGACAAGCTCATGACAGAGCCCATTTGTGAGTTCGGAAGTTGTGTGGCAAACACGTGGTTAAAAAAGGTTTAACAATGAAAAATATGCTTCTTGAAAAAGACTGAAATCAGCTATTTGCAGACAGCCGTTTACAAATGACTGCCTTCAGTATCCTTAAAACTTTGTAATACTTTTTTTGTACTTAATACAGTGTTCTTCTCTATATAAAGATATGTTTTATTTATCAAACACTACATACCCTCGAGATGGATGATATGGGGCAAGTTCGCGGGGGCCGCAGATACACAATTTTCGATGTAATGAAATATTCTGCCATGGCATGACTTTTTGAAAATCGTCAAGAAAAACAATGGTTCCAGTTCATTTTTGACATGGAAATCCTTAGCGAAGTGATTTTTGGTATTTTTACATGTCCGTGACCACCAACGCCAATCGTTTCCATATTTGGTAAATAATTAGTACTCAATTGGTGCTAATTAGTATTCGAACAACAAAATTGGTTCATTAGAATTTTTTGACAAAAGCAACTGGGGTATCTACAGGGACTTTTTTATTATAAGTTTCCTTAATGGGTGTAGGTATAGTCGACCTCGTAATTGCACAAACTTTAAGGTCTATTTTTGCAATTTTATTATATTTAGATTCAGACTTTTTGGAAGTCAAATAAGCGAGTTATGGACTGTAAAGTTGGGCAATCAGTTCTCACATAGAGGATTGAGGGCCCACCTGTACCTGATAAACTATGGACACTACAGAAAAAATCTTTATCCCAAAATAAAATTGTGAAAACAAGACATAGCAAACACTATTGTCCTACTTTGTAAATCTTGTTCAAAATGGGCCCTCAATTCTCATACACGTAAAAGTTAATAACGCAAATAAAATAAAGCCATTTACTTACAGCAACTGTATGAAATTCTATATGCTACTAAATAAATTATGAATATTTGTGAAAGCAAGAACAGGTCAGCACTTCTTGTTGTTTGAAAGTTATTACCTTGATAAAATACGGGCCCTCAGTCCTCCATTTGTTTTGTTTTTGTTTTATGCTTATAGTATGAAAGATAAGACAAATACAAAATTATTTCTTTTTGTGAAATAAATTGTGCAACAATTTGGTGTTATTTGTTACTAATAAGTATAAAACTACAAATCTTAATAGATACCGAAATCAACTATTTTTAATTGTGTATATGGGTAGGGTGACAATAATTTCTTTTTATCCTCATTTTATATACTTTGTTAGTGACGATTCTGAGTGATGTTTTAGTTCCTACTGCTGTTGCAAAGTAATAATACTTCACAAGCTATTTTATTGTTTACATATGGACAATAGTTGTACTATTTAATCTAGTTACTAAACAATAGTTTATGATAGTGCAGCGGAAGTTGTAGGTGATACAGCATTAAGACGAGTGTTATGAAACAGTGAAGAATAAAAATTAAAATTCATTTGTAATGTGCAATAACATCTTCGGTCAAGACACTCGCTCGTCTTCGATTAAGATATCCGTGTGTCAGCACCCGACGTAACATCTATTATTTGTCTTGCCTTTAGTATCTGTTGTAAATTAAAAAACTATCAAATTAAATTAGAAGATAGTAAGAACATTTATGAGTTTGACACTATACTAAGTATGTGAGGTCTGAAAAACAGATTTTGCTCAATGAAGGTAAAATCGAAATAGGCCGAAAATTAGTGGGATCAGTTGTGCTGCCAGATTTGAACAGTGGAATCACTGCTAAGTTTCATCAGATCAGGAAAAACACCAGATGCAATACAAGAATTAAAAAGGATTGCTAAAAAGGGTGAAATAACATCAATTATTGTAGACATGGTATGTGTACTGATAATCCCCAAAGGTCAGCAGTTTTCTTTACATCAAGATTTCTAAAAGATTCTATAATGTCTAGCAGTAATAATTGTGAATTCAAAAAGTTTGTCACATTCTGGTACACATTCTTTAAGTATTGAGTAAGCAGAAGTGGAGTTTGACGATGACAGAGGAATATTAGTGAAAAAAAATTCAAACTCAGTGGCCACCTCCACGTCTGCCTTAATAATACAATTAAATTTATTATTTATTTTTTATTAATTTAATATCTACATCATTGATTTTCAGATGGAAGTCACGATTCCGTACTGTCGTTCTTCCCGATGAATGATGTAACCAATATTTTGTATATTTTTTTTTATTCAAAAGATTGTCTGTGGAGTTTCTTGCCCGTTCTTCTGCATAGGTACCTACTACGCTTTGGAATGGGCAACTAGCTTCATATTTCTGACTGACCGAATTCTTGACAATTCAAAAGTGCCTGTAAATGGTTTAATTGAAATAAATGGTTTGAGTTTGAGAACTATTTTCACAAAAATTAGTTAAAAAAAATTACCGAACTTTTCATTGTTTTTCTACTGTTTAAAAAAAAATAACAAAATACTTATTTGTGCAACAAGACAGCAAAGTTGTTTTTAGCTGCGAGTGTTGATTATAAAATGTACTCTGTGGTGTTGATCTTGAATCCCGAGTAAGCGAAGAATTCTATAATTGAATCACGAGTGATTCAAGGTTAGAATCCTGAGGGCAGCGAGGGATTCAAAGACACGAGTTGCAAATAGCTTTGGTCTCTCGTGTAACACGTACAACTCTTCACCTCAGCAGCGAGAACAAACATGTAAAAAAAAAACTATCCGATCCGTGAGGGTGTTGTTAGGTATCGCACGGGAAGTATATTTTTGTGGAAATTTTCAGGAAAAAAGAAAAAAAAATGCCCACTTTTTTTTTCAATGGGGAATTTTGCCGGGTTATTACGTTGGGCGCGGGCGGCCGACGTTAAGCGGGTGTTTAAAAGTCATAACCCCTGTTGAGATTTTTGTTCGACTTGTTTCTATCTCTCGCTTTTTTCGTATTGAAGTGAAAGTGACAAAACTAAGTGAAGTTTAAATCTTTAGAATTTTGTGAGTAGACCCAGCACTGTTCTCGGCATTCAAAAAATATATTAAAAAGTTACTTTGTCTCACGCTCGCAGCAAAATCGAATTTTGCTCACTGTCTTTAGACAGCAAAACCTGCTTGTTTGAGGTGCTCAGGTGAAAATTTTTGACATTTATTTTTAACCTACGCGCGGAAATCAACCCTTCTCTCTCTGTCAGGTAAAAAAAGAGCTCATGGTTCCCTAGATGATTTTTATTTAATTATCTCCAGTTGTAAGTTCCCCATATCTTTTATGAATTCGGTTTTCCCCTTTACTATTCCAGTAAAAAAAAACACTATACCTAACCGAGATACCTAAGTAGAATAGGTACCTCCCATAGGGACCTACGTACATTATTACCGAACTAATCTATTTTGAGAGAGTACCGACTCATTACCCTTTTCCAAAAGTCGGTACCTAGCCATAGCTCAGGAAAATTGAGGAGAATAAGTGAAGGATTCATAAAAAATAACCATACCAAGATAAAGTCGACTGTAGGTAACCGCACGCCCAACCGCAACAGGGAGGTGAAATTCTTCACCATCTATAATCGATACCTTATTATGTTTACGTTTTCAAAGTCCATAGCAACGCTGCATTCACTGTGTAGACTGTCACAGCATAAACTTACAATGTGTGTGGTGATGAATGTGTAGGTATCTGACTGTTTTGTGATCTAATAAAAATGGAAGAAGACAAAGGAAGTGAAGAAGCTGAAAATTGGAAAGTTTACGAAGCACTGTGCAGCAAAACTCCAACCGAGGTACTTACGTGCATTGTTTTGTTTAAAACAACCGTCTTAAAAAAAAAAACTACAAAGTGAAAAATTGCTTTTATTTCGGAAGTCGGTGTCTTTGGATTGTATTTTAGTTTTGTGCCAACCACTTTAATTAAAGTAATTCTTCACGTAGCAGCGTATTTTTTGAAAGACGGTTGTTTTTTTTTTTGTGTAAAAGACTTATTTTTCTCTTTTTCGTTATGGTACCTACCCCACACCAATTCGTATACCACTACTTGCTATGTAAACAACAGTAACAGGAAGTATTATACATATATTATAACATCATCAAGATACACAAAGTGGATTAAATACCTACGTATTATCGAAGCTAACTCAAAAACTACTCAAGCAAAGTTAATTTAATATATTAGGTATATGGCACCACACCGCGCAAGATTCCACTGCCAAAATCTGAAAAAAAAGGTCATAAATGTACTGACGAACATAAAATATAACCTCCTTTTTTGAACTCTGTTAACAATAGACACCGATGCTGTTATAAAAATGTAAACCGATACCACTCTCTGTGTTCATATCTCAGCAATGTAAGTCATGTCAGGAAGCAAGATCCACTGGTAAACTGGTGAAAGAATTTTGATAGGTAACTATTTCGACGCAAGACTGGGATTCGAATCTCGCAACGATAGATAATTCATTGCGTCTCATTCATTAGTCAACGTTGGAGATATGAAATTAACCCGACTGGATCTGTGCTGCTGGCCGATGTAGGAAGAAATTAGGTACTTATCTACTAAGCTGAAAATCCTGTCCTAACTTAATACTTAAACCTAGAGTAGGTAATAATAACTGTTGTTTTTTTTTGGTTAATTTGAAAGAGCATCGGGATGTACTTTGGTGCCAACTCAGGGCAACCCAGGCTAGCTTACACTAAGTCTGATTGTACACTGGACCGGAGAGGAGAGGAGCGGAGCGGAGCTGTGTTAATATTAACCAATGGGATTGCATAAAATCTCAGGTCCGCTTCAGTATACAGGGATTTATTTTATTTATTCAGATACAATAAACAGCTACAATATTTGTGTTGAAACAGAGAAAATACAATAAAAAATATAAACAATATTGCAGTCTACTACATTATCCGCATATTAAGATAGGAAAATATGATATTGAGGGCCACTAGATTACATCATGCAAAATAGAAATATAAAATTTAATTGATTGCATGGTAACAGCGTAATAAAAAACACTAAAAACAAATGAATAATAAAATCTAGAAACTTATATTCCTGATAACATTATTGGTTAATAATAATTTTCATAACATTACATTTAAATTTGGATTTGGAGCAAAGAAAAATATTACAAAATTACAATTATACGATTCAACCATTCGACGAATAGGGCAGCGCAAACCAGAATTAGTTCGACAGGTATTGACAGCAAATAGGGTACCTGCACGGGTACTACGTGGAACCACATAACATAATTTGCTTGTGAGATCGATGCAATCAAAATCATCGTGAACAATACAGTAGGTACAGAAGCCTCTAGATACTTACGTCTAGATTCTAGGTTGACCTGCCTATATTTATCTAGTAATTTTGAGTATACGTTTTGTGGCATCTGTAATACATGGCTCGTAGAAACTTACACTGGACTTTTTCAATCTCGTCTATGTATTTCTAGTAAAACGGGTTCCAGATAGGCACGGTATATTCTAATTGTGAACGTACAAGGGTCTTATATGGGTAAATGTATGTGGAGACCCGCTTGAACTCTGTGGACGATCTCATAACGAAACTATACATCTTAAATGCTTTATTTAGAACTTTTTCTACATGTTGGTTTAGGGACAACTTATTATCAATTAACACACCAAGACCTCTCACCGCAGATACATTACTGAGTCATGTTATGAATAATTAACGTTAATAACTGATTTATTCTTTATGAAATTGACGCAATTGCACTTGGAGAGACTAAGGTGTAGTTTATTGTTTTGACAGTAGTCAGTGAGACTGTCCAGATCTTGTTGGAACTGCCGACAATCCTCTACAGCCTGTATAGACCTACAAGCTTTTGGATCATCAGCGTACACAAGAAATGTATTTTTAAAACATTTGTCTATAATAGTGGTCCCAAGATTGAACCTTGTGGAACACCCGAGGTTATATGCACTGCATCAGACTGATGACCACTAACGACAACCTTTTGTGTTCTATTTTTAATATAGGATGAAAACCAGCGAAGCAAATTTCCTCGTATACCATTCAACGCAATCTTATTGAGTAGGATTTCATGGTGGGTCCCCCCTTTATAGCAGAACTTTTTATGTCATAATATTATTTTGCATAACAGCGCATAGCATAAACTTCATTTCGCAGAAAATCGTTTGGCATACACTCATTTATAATACATTAAAAACGCATAATTTTGTAAGTCAGAATCATCTTTAGGCATAAATTTCATATCCATAATAATTAAAAAGTAGAACCATCATATTGCAGAAAGTTCACTGTCAGAATCGTCTTTTGGCATAAACTTCATATCCATAATAATTAAAAAGTAGAACCATCATATTGCAGAAAGTTCACTGTCAGAATAGTCTTTTGGCATACATACATTTCATATCGATAATCATTAAAAGGTAGAACTATCATATCTCAGAAAGTTTACAGTTAGAATCATCTTTTGGCATACTTTTCATATCCATAATAATTGAAAGACTCATCTATCACATTACGGAAAATTCATAATTCATGCATGGTGTAAGCTTGTTTGCATGCAAACATGCAAACAAGCTTACACCATGCATGCAGCATGCAAGCAAGCATGCAGCAAACATGCAGCATGCAGCATGCAAGCAAGCATGCAACATGCAGCAGGCATGGTTTCTGTCACGGCTCCGGCGCTGCGGGGCTCCGGCGATCCCACGCAAGCTTCTCGTCGCAGATGGTTGTAACGCTCACCAAAACCACCTGCTCCTCAGCTTGCGGGCCGCCTCGCCCCTCCGCGCCTACGCGGGCTTAAATTACACTCTAGGGGTAGGGCAGACAAGACTACGTGCAGTCGGTTTTGCAGCGATTCGGTTCTGTCACTTCACTAACTTTTGTAGTACAACTTATTGACTTTTTAAGACAATATTTTAATTTTAATTTAAGGTTAAGAATATGATTACATTTTATAGAAATGACAATAATTATGCCTAATAAAATTATTCCAAATGAAATTCTGCCATCTTCTTAGGGTGCATTCCGAGTTACGCTGTAATCGATTTGAGCGCGCTAACTCCTGTACCGTATTAACGTGGGCGCGATAACAGTTCGTCTTCAATCGTCATAGATGACGTCATGACATGCGCCATCTTGCGATAACGCCGACCATGCCTTTTACTAATATCACCGTGGGCGCTGTCAAAAATGACAGTTGTGCTGTTGTGTTTTGACTCGCATCCTATCTTTAAACTAACGTGGCATTTTCGAAATTGTGCTTCTGGCTACCGTTTGCCACCTAAAGAAGAAATTTGAAGAATAAACACAAAGAAATATGTTATGCAAGTTTTGACGTTAAGCGAGTACTGTGAGTGCGTTCACGAGCGTTCCGAATTGATGACAGCCCTCAGCTGTCATAATCGTGACATCTTAATCGGAACGCCAATTATCGATGTCAGCGCTGTGAGCGATTATGTTCTAATTCGGAAAGCGGGGTTAATATGCCAAGTGAAATTATTCCAAATAATCGTCGCTCTAAATAAACGTTATGTGAAACGAAAATATGCGAAATTAAGCTTTGCCAAAAGTAAATTATGCCAAATAAAATTCTGCCATCTTAAAAGTATGCCTTTGTAAATTCGGACATATAAACATTCGGCCAAACAATAATTATATTAAGTAAATGATTTTTATGCCATATATATATTCGTTTAAAGAAGATTATGCCAAGTGTGTTATGCCAAATAAATTTCGCAGCATCAAAATTCTGCCAGATAGAGGGAACCCTTTCATGGTCGACCTTGTCAAAAGCTTTTTTGAAATCTGTATAAGCCGCGTCAACTTGCAACCGTCTCCATGTTTTCAAAAAGATAACTGGAAAATATTAATAAATTTGAAACAGTCGAACGCCGCTGAACAAACCCATGTTACTCTGGGATGATGACTCTGTGTAAGATTAGATAGATTTCATTGTGTACGAGTCTCTCAAAAAGTTTTGACAAGGTCGGCAGAATCGAAATAGGCCGGTAGTGACCAGTAGTGACTCGGCAGCACTGCTGGGATCGGAATCATACCTTTACCGAGATATTGACTATGCGATTGCCTGCATAGGAGGCGATCATTAGTATAAAAAATAAGCATTATAATCAATAGAATTTTGGTATCGCAGGTGGAACAAACAAAAGTTACACCATATTTCACGTTATTGGTTTGTCCCCGCCTCCGATATTAAAATTCTATTGATATAATGCTCGTTTTTCTCTTTTCAGTTAGGTATTTGTTTTTGCAGTCGGGTTTTTTCGTTTTTTTAATAACTTTTTATATTTTCAACTTTTTAGTTTTTTATAATTTCTCATTCCAAATGACATTTAAACATATAATTTGTTTATATTTTTTTAATCTCCTTTTGAAACCCTTCATTCACTCGATAGGTTTGAAAGTTTTATTTTTAAATATAGGTACCCAGTGACACTCGCGCAATTAAGAAGAATCAAGCGACATATCATTCATCAAAATCGGTTCAGCCGTTTAGTAATTACGAGGGAACATAGAGACGGACATGCACACACATCAAACGCCCTCCTTTTTTTGCTTCGCCGCAGTCGGGTAATAAAAGAGGCTGTGTCAGGTGTAGATAATTATGATAATGATAATGTTTATTCACACAATTATGTACATTTTTCACAAGTAGAGTGCTTAATCTAAACTTAAAGTACATAAAAGTATTAGCATTTGGAGCCGAATTAGGCATAACCTGTATTTCAGCCCTCAACGCAAATTAAGTATTTTTATTATGATATTGCAATAATCCCATGTATCAATGTACGTACCTATCTTATTCAATTCATAAAACGAATATTTAGAAGAAGAAAAAAAAGAATACTTATTATATTTAAAAAGGTAATAATACCTAATAGGTGTGTAACCAGACCTCTCTTTGTGTGTGAACTAATTAGAGTTTATCAGAAAAAACGTTTTGGATATAATAAAGGTATAATGCTTGCCTGTTATTTCGTTTAAAAAGATTCTTAATAAATAGGTATGTTTCCTCAAAAGGTTTATAACATTTCGATTTATTTATTAAATTGCCTCCCAAGCATACGGATATAAATAAGGGGTGATAAAATAAGAATATTATTTCTAGTGTTAAATAAACCACTGATCCTTTGTCCACAGTTTCCTATAAAAATAACGTAGGTACGATGTATTTAACGTAGATATTTTGGGCATTTATTCTATTGACCAGCAAGCATGCGGCAGCGGTAATAACAAAGATGGAGGCAAAATGTATGAAAGTAGTCGTCACCGTGCGTCGCCGGTACCGACACAGGGAAATACACGTTTATAAAAAATAATAAAATAGTATCTCCCGTATGATATCTCCTTATTATATTATTTATAAACATCTAAAGATGGTACTGCAATAGGTAGGTACACACGGCTAGATATACATCAAGCTATACATTTCTAGTATAAGCTGACCTCTTATTGACGGAAATCCTATACAATGCGAGATCAGCATAAACTGTATGTACAACAAGTATCTAAAACTCAAGAATGATTGTTTTTTATTATGTTGCTAATAATATGATAGTTATTATAGTACAAAAAATCTACGTTTTGTGTATCAAAAATACCTTTGTAGCAGGGTCAATTGCACGGCTATTACGCTTCCGGGGTAACAGACTGAGTCTGTAATTAGCTACAAACTCAAGATCGGGTACTAAATTAGTATTGAAGGAGTCACGACGTCGTCTGTGATACTCTGAGAGCCTCTTCCACCAAAAACTTACGTAATGCCATTTCGCTACAATTTTAAATAAGGCACATTCACTTTAACACTTTTTACACATATAAAACTCAGGATAATTGTAATAATTCATTAAATTCCATACTTAAGATACTCAAAAGGTAACTATTTTGCTGTCGTGAATTTTGACATTAATTTCACGATGTAACTCTTGTCAAACTCAAATGATCGGTCAGCCTTTTCTCGTTCAGAGTAGGGTTTACGATCAACAAACGTCAAAATGAAGTTCGGTCGAATCCGAACCGACCGAACGAAATAAAATGAAGTTCGTAGCAGGAAACTTCCGAACATTCGGCCTGATAGTTCGGATTTATCGCTGCGTAGTAGACCCCCATCTTCGACCCGCCCGACCGATGTTGGTGACTGGGCTCCGGTCCGGTCGCGCTAGTTCGATTCCCGCATGGAAAATGCAATAGGTACTTACACGGTACCTACATTCCCATACCGTTTCTCGGTGTCTGCGTAGTTACCCATCATTTTGCACCCTGGTTTTGCCATTTAGGTAGGTACCTATGACTTATGTCAAAATTTATAATTGTCCCACCATGCAATAATAAAGAGGGGGGAGTTGCTCGTTGTAGTTATAACTTTATTAGTAACTGGGCACAAATCCAGACGCTAGTCTGTCTCCTGAGATTAACCCAAATCACCACAACACAAACCCAATAATTCTGTTTGACCCAGGTATCGAACCCAGCACCCTAATTGCATAACACACGATCAATCACAAATCACAATCTGAATCATTTTGAAGGATATTGCTAATCCATTGCTTTTTAAGTTCGAAAAATTTGGGTTCAGGACCACACTCAGCGTTCGTGCTACTGTGCTAAGCTTGGTAATGATTTTATTAACGTATTAGGTCTTGTCATCTACCACGCGAAATTAAACGCTCAATAAAGTATATTATAAGGCATTCTTAATAGGTACCTAAAGAGGCTAAATCAAAAGGTCGATCAGTTTAACGAGAATTAGAAAAATGTTCGCTGAAGGGGGTGGTAGCGTGCATCGTCCCGTACCTCGCACGGATTTCTCGTGGAATATAAACATAAGTACCTACCTATAACGTTATAGTACCTATACATTCCTATACCAAACGAAGCAACGAAGTCGTAGATTACAAGCTTCCCTTTCAGAAACATTTCCGTGTTTTGCTCGTCTACCTATATCAATACAGCGCTCGATAGATGGCCGTGATGACATCGCAACTATATCATAATACAACCAATTATCATGTCCATAAGAATCGTGATTTGGGGTACGCTCCCCATCGTTTATGTAAATTATAAAGCTATGCATGTTAGTACCTGCCTATATAGGTCGGTGAAAAAGATATCGTGACTCTCGGTCGGTAAGTCGGAAACCTCGAGCCGGATCACGCTACATTTCAAGCAAGGAGAGGTACTTTACTACACTAGTCGTCTTTTGCTCGTCACGAAAAACTGACTTCTTTTTACTGTAGTGTATAACAAGATCTAGTTCACTATGGAGTTTTGTAAGTCTTTCAGTTTGAAACTTATCAGTTTGAGTAGACCTAATCTGGGATAAAAAACTTTGCTCAGTAAGATCTGAAAATTATAATAAAAATTAATATTTCTTCAGATGGAAGCCGACGTTGGTAACGACATAATAACCAGTCTTCGAAGTGATCTCGCTGGTCTCCAGTACAAGCGAGATAAGCTGATATCTGAAGTGAGCCAATATTAAACTTCTTCTTTTTTACTTTAATAAATGAATATGACATATTCATTTATTAAAGTAAAAAAAAACAAAGCCTATTAAATCGATTCCTTTACATACTTATTGCAGAATAGTGACTTAAAAAATCAAATGTTATCTCGAGATCAGAGAATACTTGAGCAGCAAGTAGAGATCGATCACCTTCGTGAACAGAATGCTCGCCAAAATGCTATCATATCATCTCTTCGAAAGAAGATCCAAGATCTCGAAGAGGTACAGCGAAATCTCCAAACATCGCATGGTCGAAGTGAAATCACGGTGCAAACCCTACAAAGAGATAACCGTTATTGTGAAGAAAAGATTAAAGATTTAGAGAAAAAACTACGTTCTCTTGAATTAGAATGCCACAGTGAAGAACAACAAAAAGAAAATGCCCGTTGTCAATTTCACGATCTCATTCGACGTATGTCTGCAGCATTGGAATCAGATTTTTGTGATACCGCACACACTCATTCTCCGGAAAGTTTAATTATAAAGGCCGCTGAACTTGTCCAAGAAATCACCAGACTGAAAAACAGATGTATGAATACAACAGAAAACTTGTCAACCGTCGAACAAGAACTGAGGAGTTGCAGAGATGCACTAGAGAGATCTAATACTGACAAGGATATTTTACAAAGGCAACTATCAGGCCAATTGCTAGATCTCGAGAGGCTCAAACAAGAAAAAGAATCTTTATGTGTACAAAACAGAGTTATCGAACGGGAACTGCATGAAGCAAGAGAGAAATTAACACACTGTTCTAAAAACTTAAATGTTGTTACTGATAATGTAAACCAGAACGAATCTATAATAATTCAGCTGAAAGGTATTTCATAAATTAATTAAAAATGAACAAATAATACTGATATTATGTGTTATTTTTTTTTTACTTAGGTAGGGAACATTTGATTTTCAGAGGATTTGAGGCATCGAGATGAAAAATATCAAAGGCTACACGCGGAATTCCGTAATACCATGGAGTCGATAGCGATCTTATTGAGTTTGCCGACACGGTTTGTGGAGGCACACGAAAGTACTATCAAGGATAGAATTCGCGAAATTTTAAGTGATAATAAAGACAAATCTATAGTGAGTACAAAATAAGTCATGAATTAAGTAATAAGTAGGTAATTGTTGTCTTGTGTGCAACAACTTCCAAAGTTTTGGTGTAGAATGTTGTTGGACTCATAAATGTCCCGTGCATCCTCTAAAGTAATTGCCGTCAACCATTTAATTTGCTTAGGATGGATAAATAGTAACAATTTAATGTGATATTATTTTGATTGCAGCAAATAGACGCATTGCGTGACAAGTTGGGTATGGAGTCTCAGCAGTTGGGCAGGGCGGCACACTTACATGACCAGGCGACCATGCGTGTGCGCATTCTGGAGGATGAGAGAAACATGCTTGAAGCAAAAGTACACAAGTTGGAGTCTGAACTCAACGCCCAGGATATCTCCAGGGAGAACCTACGCAAGGATAAGGCTAATGTCAGTATAATTTCAATAAAAGTTTAGTGTATTTGAGGATCGTGATCTTCTTTGTCGTGTTAATGATTCCTATTGCTAAATATTTTATCACTTGATAGTTGTTTTGACCAGAGCTCAGCCACATCGAAAGCGTTAGCTGTGGCCTCGCGCAGGTCTGTGATAGTGCAGGTTCTTCCTGTCTGTGATGAAGCTCCACATTTGCATTGTGATTCATCAGAATATCCCCACCTTTTCATCGCCATAAGTTGGATCTGTAGAGCCAGGGGTTAGTGGGCTGGCGGAGCGCGCGCGGGAGGACGATCCTCACGCGCGGCGCCGCGTGAGGATCGTATCTCTCCGAAGGCGGAGGAGGGGTCGAAGAAGACGTCAGTTTGATAGTCATCTCCGACTCCTCCCAGGTGGAGGCCAGCAGGTTATCGATGCGGGGGCACCCTTGCCTGTATTGCACATGGCCAGGTGTTCCCGGCGATTCCCGTAGCCCCCCAACCTGGGGGGCATGCCTAGCTGGCGGGGTCCGCCAGCTAGGCGGGCATGCGCCGGGAGGGTTGTGGATGTAAAGGCTGAGCCGGTTTCCCATGGCCCTCCCATCACGGCGATGTGGGAACACCGCTGAGTTTTAGTGGGTATACTGTCATTCCGACAGGAGTCCCACATACCCCGTCTCGTCCCCCGCGAGCGGCAATGCATAAAGCATTTCTCAGCGACAAAAAAAAAAAAAAAGGGGTTAGTGGGCCGCTGGGCGTTTTTCTGCAGGCTGGTAGAACCACCAGATGACCACGTGGAGCTGAAAGATGTTTGAGAGATCACAGTTATATTCGTGCTTTGCTAGGGCTGCCATCTAAATGTGTGATTTTGTTGAAAAGTCGAACTTTTTTTTTGTTTTTAAACTTTGTCACACACTAGAATTTCTCCTGTATTTTGGGTGCGTTTACAAACATTTAAACTCACATACACAAACAGCCAGACCCGGAACAGCTACTAATAGGTCATACAAATATTTGTTCCGTGGGGGAATCGAACCCGCGACACGCAGTGCAGCAGTCAATCGCTTAACCACTGCGCCAACCGTGCCGTCAAATTAATTATCGAAATGAAAAAACTTCATAATCATAACATTCATTGCATAATCATACGAATGCGCCATGCTAATAAAATTGTTGTGTAACCAGATGTCAAAACGTCATACAAATAGTTTTCTGACATCTGCGCGCACAGACTACTCTAAGCCGACGGCGCGCGAGTCGATTACCACAGACTACACAGAGATTCTACGTATGTCGATTACCGGAATATTGCCATTTTTAAATATTATACTTTTTTTATTTATGTAGAATTAATTATTGTATATTTATTTTATGTTTATATCTTAATTGTATTTCATGATAATGCTGCACCGGTCACGTCATAACGTCAACGCCGGCTGTCGCTGAAAACCAGCGCTGGGGCTCTGTCTTGCATAGGGTCGCAGCATCATGCTGAGCGATGGCCGTTTTGCGTGAATGTGACGCATATTTTCCCTGAACTTGTTTCCATTTTGTAATTTTGTGTTATTTTTTGCGTCATGTTTACCGCAAATAAACGTATTTTCTTTCTTTCTTTCTTTCTTCTATGTGACTAGGGTCTGTATAAGGTCAATTTCATCTTTTGCGACCTAACAGCAGACACACGGAAACTGATATCTAATGTTTACAGAGAAATCTGTTTTGTTACAGTTTGTTGCATTCTTAGAACGTCTAAGCAGAACACTTAATATGGATGAGCTAACCCAAGATATCGGAATAGAATTGCACACTGAATCTATTATACACCGCGCCGAGCAGTTGGCGCGGCTTGAGAGCGATAAGATAGTCGACAAGGTTAGTGCTACCGACAGCTGAGCTGCTGCTCAGTACGCTGCTGCGATATGGGTCTTCATTGCCGGATGCCTATTTTAATAGGTATCTGCCTATAATATTATCATAATACTGTAATATTTCTCCCCCAAGATTTTACTCTAATATGAATACATTGATATTCTAGTAGGTATAACTTATTTATTAGAGTCAAATCTTGTAAATGTAGAATATTTTGTAGGGTGTCTATTTATCTAGGTGTATATGTACCTACGTATCAACATATTCATACCTATTTAACTTTTCCACTAGGTAACTCCATAATAATCGTTTTGTATTTAATTATTATGTTAATTCCACTATTATTATTAAACAGCTATGGTACGCCACCTTAGCGGTGTAATAACATGTACAATAGTACGTTACCTTCACCTTTAGTGTCGGTACACTTGCTCACGTGTACAGGCAATGTAGCAACTTGTACAGCGTTTGTCATCTGTTTCGTGTCTATGTGTTAACCCGTATGTGTTCTGTGGCTGTGTGTTAACCCGTGTGTGTTCTGTGTAGATGCTATATTACGGATACTATGGCACGCTGCCCAGACTGCGCAGAGAAAGATCTTTCCATGATTTGCCTTATCTTAAAGAAGTAAGATTTGCACTTGAAACTAATTGGAATGACATTGGTTACATACTTACAATAGAAATTAAGCAGTCATATAGTAATTTTGAGAAACCACACACAAACATTCTCAGTTGCATTTTAATGATTTGTGCATCCATCATCCTGCACAGTTAATTACTAATTAGCACTTATTAACAATACTTAAATAATAATTTCACGCAATTTAATTGTAATTAGAATCACTAGGTGCAGTTAACCTGCATATTATTATTGTCTATGAAGTAGGTAGATACAATCCATTTACGAATAGGTAGTATAATAGTTTACGTTTTTATTTATTCATTAGTTAGTTTAAGGTAGGTACCCATAACTGCATTGTGAAGGTGACTCACAATCATCACTGGACTAAAACGGAAACGTTAGTAGCTACCTATTGAAAGTTTCATAGAAATTCACGTATACATATAATTAAGAAAGGATCTCTGAATATTTTTTTACAGCGAGTAGGAAGGTATAGGTAGGTAGATACCTACCCAGTCAATGTTACAAGCACTAACGCAATCACCTAAATAAAAAGTGGGGTGTCAAAAATTGTATCCACTAATTTAGGGTAGTCCCACATTGTAAGAGTATTAAGGTTGGTTTAAGAAGTTAGATCATGCTATACCTACGTAAACAACAGAGTTTTGTTGAAATAGTGCACGGTTTAGAACTTTTTACAACGTCCGAAGCAACCTGTACATTCCAAGTCAAATCGGTTAGATTTGACTTGGAATGTACTGTCGGCAGCACACGCGATGTCGTCTACATCGATACAAACAAACACAGTACAGTCACGCACTCATTTTGCATGACATATAGAGCAACTTTTATCATTTAATACTATGTTTATTTCCATAACATGGTTCCTGAATTTCAGACCGCAGTAGTTTACCAGTTACAAAGACGAATAAGGATTCTAAGAGAGCAGTTGCAGAGAAAAGATCTGCACCTGGACTTAATGCGACGAAAGCTTAGTGTTCAGGTAAGTGGTAAAAAGGGACTACTAACTACTCAAACTCGTTGAAAACAATGCTGTCTTGTAGGTGTACCGAACTGACTACTAACACTTCTTCGAAATGTTATTTAACATAGGTAATTAAGAGCGGCCAACCCGTCATACTTTTCATACAAACGCTCGTACGTGATTATGGCGTTATAACACATCTTTCATTGAATTTTTAAAACTATTATGTATCTTGTGCACTATATCTGTTATCGGTTTCTATGAAAGCAATCAATTTAAAATATGAGAAACAAATTCAGTATAAGCCTCCAAAAATCTGCTTTTTTGCACAAATTTTACCTGAACTTTGGCCGGTCATAATCAGTGATCGGAGTAGGTAGATTGATTTTTGGTACTTGTATCATAAATGCACACAGAAAGAATAACATGGATAAGCCATTTTTCCGGAAAGCAATTCCGGTATTACCGGATTCAATTAAATATTGTTAATGTTGGTAGTGATATTATTACTACTCAATTCAAAGTTGGTGATGGTATGTTCAACAGCTTAAGCAAACAAACACAATACTAAAAATATTCTTATAGTACATCCAAACGTGCTTTAAACTCCTTGTAACAAGTAAAATATTACTTACCAAAGCTTGGAATCAAGACTGTGTGCCGTTAAACAAATTATGAAGTATATAATATTGCTCATTTGAATACAATTCCTATCTATGTTCCGGTTTTTTTTTAAATAATTAACCAATTCCGGAGGAATGTCCATATTCATATATACGTTTCGGATCAATGACCCCAATTCAATCTACCTACTCCGATCACTGGTCATAATGAACTCATAAATTATAAAAGTAAAGAAAACATCTTCATAGTAATGCACATGTAATGGAGATTCTAAATGACAAACATTTATTTCATAAAATTGCAAGGCTTACTCTTTTTTTTTAATATTTTTATTTAATCCATCATGTTACAGTTTTATTTTTAACATAACACCTGCCAAACTGCTAAGCAGTTTGTCGGCAGTAGGTTCTCGTGGACTAAGCACGAATCTTTGCTTTACTAAACATAAAAAAAAAACCATATAACTAAATAAAAACTAAATCCAAGTTAAAACTAAAAGGCTATGGCTCTGTAGGCAAACACTCCGTATGTACATACACAGTAGTTACCCACAGAGCCACGGATTCTACAGCCACAGCTACTACACTCAGTGGCAACAGTCAACGAACGTCATGAGACCATCCCATAGTACCTAATCTGCGTTCGCAATTTATTTGCCAAACATGTAAACAAACACGAGTTTTAGGAGAAA
Source organism: Xanthia icteritia (assembly GCA_949128155.2). Classification (NCBI taxonomy): domain Eukaryota; kingdom Metazoa; phylum Arthropoda; class Insecta; order Lepidoptera; family Noctuidae; genus Xanthia; species Xanthia icteritia. The sequence continues at coordinate 13,514,459 of OX421930.2, forward strand.
CAACTGTAAAGCCTACACATAAGGTTCAGTTTGCGCTACATCATGTTTGCTTAAGTGGAAATAACATCAATTGGAAACAAGGATTTAAATAGATCCTACTCATTATTATAATATGGTAAGTAAACTTAGTACCCAGTAGTTACTTTCGACTCGATCGATCATTCCCTCAGGTAATTCATTCACTCAAAAATACGTATTTCCTGAAACAAATTTTTACATACGATTTTTCGTACAATGTTATTGCGTTCTCACTTGCCTGTTAGCAGTTCTCACTTGCGCTCCATGAAACAACAAGCTTTCGATCATGCTCGCGTTGACGATACACGGGCCGGGAAGGGTGAAGTTGTGTGTTGGTGACTGATCCAAAAATTAAAATGTTTGATTAGACATGTATTTTTGTGGGCACACCCGGCAGGACGAGAGCTGCCGCGTCCGCGCCGTGCTTCAAGCGGAGCGCGACGAGGCCGTGTCGCGCAACAAAAAGCTGGCGCGACAGTGCGACAAGTTGCAAGTGCAGCTCAGCGACGCGCGCGCGCAGATCCGCGACCTCAACGCGCAACTTGTCGACGCTGCTGAGTATAAGGTACCTACTTTTCACCCGACTGCGCGACATCAAATACAGGGATATCTAAGTATCTTTCTTTGTACTTTATGCGGGATTCTTTATACCCTCGAAACATCCTAACGGTGAGGTGTCCATCGGATCGTCGTGCGATAGTTATAGGCTTTGTTTTTATCATGTAATAGGTATCAAAATAAAGGGGTTCAAGAGACAATTCAAAAATATAATACAGTATTTAATCAAAGGCGTTCCCCTTTACCCGCAATAATATAGCGTCCATACATGCAAAAAATAAATTAGATACTATTCAAAGAAACACTCCGTACACGCGCACTTGTCTTTCAACGTGGAAAGACAAGTGCGACAAGTGTTTGCGCGTGTACATAGTGTTTACACGTATCAATTTAATATTTTTTGTAAATTATTATTTAATTACAAAAAAAAAAATGTTTTTGAAGGTTTTTTCTTTTTGCATATTAACATACTTACTGTATATAAATAAACCAAAAAATACCCGACTGCAACTAAAAAGTTCTAAAGAACTCATTTTTCAAGCTTCACATTCAAATATTTTTAGGGTTCCGTAGTCAACAAGGAACCCTTATCGTTTCGCCATGTCCGTCTGTCTGTCTGGCCTCAGGTGAGCTCAGAGACTCATAGTACTAGAAAACTGTAATTTGGCATGGGTATACATATTAATCACGCCGACAAAGTGGTAAAAATATTTTTCATGATTTGATTTACCCTGTAAATAAATAAAGATAAAAAAAAAATGATTTGATTTGATGACCTACACGTAAAGTGGATATGTTTTTTTTTCTCCTCTATCCCATGGTGTGGGGTGTCGCTGGAAAGCTCGTTCAGAAATATTAGGTGTGTGAAAACCATTTTTGGATTCAGGGATGCGTTTGCGAAATATTTTTGTTAGTGTCAAGTGTCTGCTAGTTAAATGGTTATTTATGGATATGTGGAAAAATTCACTGGTAGGTCTGTAACGAAGTTAAAAGGAAAACTATCCCAGCTAAGTATGCTTTACAAGTTAACGAGTTCGTTACAACGTGCAGTTGGAATGTATGGGAGAATTTATGTTTTACAAATACCTACAACGTTAAGTTAGTTCTAGGGATAAATTCATCCCAACTACAGAACCCTTCATTGTGCGTGGTCCGACACGCACTTGGCCGGTTTTTTTTATGGTATTCCTTACACAACCTACTTACAGTATATGAAGGGGATGGAAGATCAATTATAATATACCAAGGCATTATTTGTAAACTTTCATTAAGGCCGTCATTGAGAGGGCTCATGTTCAGCTGTGTTTGTATGGGTTGATTTCATATATATTATGCATTTTATATTTTGTAGTTTAAGGTTCAATATGGGCATGGTAGGCCCTGCAATAGCCTTTAGTAACTTAACGTAATAGCAGTGGTCAAAATGTAAGTGATTATTACCACAAGCTCGTCCCAAATCCGACTTCCATCACCCTCATCTGCATATGGGGCACTAAGTAGGCTCAGGTGAATGACAGTCGGCCTGTGACCTGGGAGCCTTACTTTACGGACACTTTGAAGGACGAATGAAATTTCGCAATTTAGTACCTACAAATCCATGTTGTAACAATTGTATGTAGGTGAAGTAAATCTAGACAGCGAATTACTGGAATACCTAATTTGCATACAAGGTTGAAGTGATTTGTTTAACAGAACCATGATCTCATTTATTGTAGTTGAACTTTATAAAATGTATTTATTTATTCGAATCATCACGCCTTACCTATCCCACACCGGCTCCCATTAGAGATTATGGTAACATCATGTCGTCATATAGACCATTTACAATATTTAAATAACAAAAGTACCTACTTACTGAAATTTAGATATAATAATTTTATTGGCGAGGTTGTAAATCTGCACTTGCGTCAAAGTAACCGTGTGCTTGAACTTTCCTGCCGAGGAAAACAAGTTGGAAATGTGATTCAAAACACAAAGCCTGCGTCATCAGAGGCGCCTACATTCTGTCTCTTAAACAACACAGATAACGTCACTGGAGCGGGCCAGGAAGGTGGAAGAGCTCCAAAAGAAGTTAGAGGAGGCGGATCTACTGCGCGCTCGCTATAACCGCAAGGTGAACGTACTAAAGGAGCAGGTGCGCTCGACTGGAGAGACCTTCGAGCAGGAGCGCTCTTCCAACGACCACCAGATCACTATCTTACGGGATGACCTGGCGCGAACCAAGGAAGCGGTCGCTGAGTGCCAGCGCAGAGAGGCACAGCTCACCAGCTTTAGGTTGGTTCCTTTAACCCTTTATTTACCACAATGACAAATTCAGAGTTACGATAATGAACCTTATAAACTTCCACCATTAGTAAGATTCATATCAGACCTTTAAAACATTTAAAAATTGACTGCAATGTAGTAGAAATATTAATAATGCGATGCGATAATGTTTGTTTGTGAGAAGACTAACTTAATTTATTATAAACGGTTAATTTTTGTATAATAAATATAAAATAATATATATAAATAGTAAATTACACTGCCATGAATTTACCAATAAAGGATTGACGCCTGCTTCCGATACGTATTAAAATTGTCGTAGCTACCATACAACATTGAAGGATCAGAAGGAATAGGTGTACCCCTATGTATCTGGCTATATACCTCTGTACAAACCAAATGCTTTTTCAGGAACTCGATAGCGAAGCTGCTAGGCATCTTAGTACCGGTGTCGGTGTCAGACTTCGAGATGGTGTCCCGCCTGCAGAAGCTGATCGATGCACACCACGACTTTACGGTGGTCTCGCGGCGGTACGACGACCCCACGCTGCTGCGCGCCTCGTCCCGCTCCCCGCCACCCTCGCGCTGCCGCACCAGGACACCTGACAGGTAAGCCTAAAAATAAGGTACCTATATGGACTGTCATTACAAACAAAAGTGGCTCCTAACCTAAAAAACAGACCACAAACAGGTGGAGAAGCATATTTATTTATCATAAGCACACCAACAACACATATAGGCCAGAGTCTATTCTCTAAAAACTTATATAATATGCCTCTTTTAGAAGACAGCCAGACTAGCGATCAGCCATCATCAGCCTTTTGTCACCACGACACCTGGTATAAAGACAGATAAAAGCTGATAGGAAGACAGAAACATTTGTTTCTATGAGTAATAGTCGCTCTGAATTATGGTGGTTTATTTACAGGTCACTACGGTACGACGACTCCGGGTACGCGGACCCTGCGTTCGAGCTGGACGACGAGATATACAAAGCGCGTGCGGGCTTGTGACACGCGAGGCGCCGCGCTCGCTTCTAGACCTGAACCTCTCCTTATTGTGCATGACCAGTCACACAGACACTACTGAACAGAAATACCACTTCATACAAGCGCAGCGACTACCTAAAAACATCATAACATCTTAACTGTTAATAGATCTTAACATAACGAATGTCAGAAGGGATTTTAAGGACTTCAAGAATGTTTGCATTTCCCAGATTTGTCTCAAAATTGAGCAAAACATTAATTGCACATTAAAATTTTCATACAAATAATCTCCAAATGAAGACATGTGCAATTGTGCATTATGATATGCAATCTGCAACAGCAACGAAGTAAATATTTCGGTTTCTCATGGCGCGTTGTATGAAGTGGCCTCTCTGAGTTCACATAATGTGTCATTAAAACTAACATCGTCTGCTGACCCCTTAACGCCCAGAGTTTTTAGAACGCGAAATTGATTGCATCTTTCAACATTCTTCTGAAACATTACATTTTGGACTATTGAGACTAATCGCAACATACAAGTTGTGAAATGTCTGCCTAACTGCCAACTGTGCTGCTATAGAGCTGGACGTTACGAGGTAAGATGTGACGAATGTGACGATATGTTCAAACATTATTGAACAGAAGTACTTTAACCGTAACTAGCAGTGGCTATTTTTAGAAATCGTAATTTCTGCAGTTGAAATATTTTATTTCAAAGACCTCCTGAAGTTACACAATAAGTCCAGGTATAGATAATAGCGAGTTAACAGCGGTTGGCGATGGCAGTAGCAAATTGTCTCGTGATATATTATAAACACCGAAGTATTTTTAAGTCATCATTAAGAACTTAAGACTTCGACTTAAAAAATCTCGACCTACAACATTTAACTTACATATACAATGTGTTACAAAAACCCTGACCGATCCAAAAACGGCACATACTGCAATAAAATTGCCAAAAAGTAATAAAAAAAATAGATTTTTATTAAAAACAAAAAAGTTATTGCTATTTAAAATTCACGTTTTTAGTAAGTTATTTATTTATTTATTGACACACCAACGACTTATTCACTAAAACATTACATTAAATATATTCTAAATCAACAGCTTTGCGGTGAATTCGTCACTTATAGGTGTGTACAGCACTTGTATAATCAATAATAAAAATTTAAATGGATATGAAACTAACAAAATTAAAATTTACAAAGTTTACATTAAATCTAAAATGTCAAGCAGTTAAATTAAAATACATTATAATAAAAAAAAAACAATTAAATTGGAAAATAAAAACAATTATAAATTAGAGCTATAAAAATAACAGATAAATTAGGACACAAAATTATTACATTATTTATAATAAATTAAAAGAATGAAATAGATTAAAATTTGAGTTTAAAGATTGAATTAGATTGTACAATATTAAATAAGTACAATGAATCACACAAAAAATTTTTTTTTTTGTAAAAGAAATAAACAAACAAATCGATCAAGAACTGAGTACGTATCGTCTGAATTCATTCAGACTGTTCGAAAATATGTCCAAGTCATTAGTACGCGTGCTCAGCTTATTGTAGCTAGACAAAAACCGGTATAAAGGAGCTGAACGACCAAGATTAATTCTATTTTTAGGCAATTGAAATGTTTCTGTTTTAAAATTGGATCTATATGAGGTACGGCGGGGCACATTTAGACTGATCTCCGAAACCAACTCCGGTACATTCGCCAAATTGTGGAGGGTCTTATAAAGGAAAATTAAATCTGAGCAACTTCTTCGTTGCTCCAAGGAGCTCATCCTAAAATGACAGAGCCTTTGAGGATAATCAGCTTCGCGGTCACAAGTCTGTGATCTGTAGCGGAGGTATCTCGTAAACTTTTTTTGGATGCACTCTATTCTGTCGATGTGGACACGATACGCGGGATACCATACAGGAGATGCATATTCCAGTATGCTCCTCACCAGAGAGTTATAGAGAACCTTAAGGGTGCCAGTTGACCGGAATTCCTTGCAAGTTCTTTTTACAAATCCCGACATTTTGTTTGCTTTGGCGACAATAGTGTCAAAGTGATTTATAAAGGATAGTTGACTATCAAGTTGGACTCCCAAATCACGAATGGTATCGACTTTCTGAAGAGTTATGCCGTTTAAGTGATATGCTGAAGGCTGAATGAGCTTTTTACGTGTAAATGTTATTTGATAACACTTTGTGGCATTGAGAGTCATCATGTTACTATGACACCACTCATGAATTGCGTCCAAGTCCTTCTGAAGCAAAGCAATGTCGGTACTTGATGCTTATAGACACCCGCTAAACGACGGCCGCCCGCGCCCTATGTAAAAGTCCCCATTGAAAATGTTTCATTTTCCTGAAAATTTCCACATAAATAGAGTCTCAATATGATTCTTAACAACACCCTCACGATCGGACAGGGCTTTTGTTACACGTTGAATATATCAAATCATCTAGTTTTTAGTGGGAAAAAAGTACCTACCTACAATCAATTTCATAGACATTAAAAGTTATAATAAGCAAATCACAATCAAGACACATTTTACAGATTCTAAAGTAAGGAAATAATATTTTTGATAAGGAAATATCGCATGAAACAATTATTGTCACCACATGTTTTTAAGTAAGATCATATTAAACGATTATGTCTGACCGAAAAAAATCAATCGACCCAAAAATATTCGGCTGACAGGCTCACTATTATACTAGTCACTAACTACTCATTAATTTATACTTGTTTAGATAAATGTTACACATTAAGAGTTAAAAGTTAGCAATGTCACAAATAGGTAGCTGTCAAATATTTACCTGTTTTGATTTATTTGGCAATATTACTGTATGGAAATATGAAATATGGCTAACTAGTGAACTAAAATATTGATTATGAAATGCAATAATTAATATAGTAACACCGAATATTTCGTTTTAGTTGTAAAAAAGTACTTGGAAACTTTCTATTTGCCTTTTTTACACCTAAAACGGTTACAACATTAAATTCAATGTTATAATTGCAATTCATTATTAATATTCTAGTTCGCTAGTTAGCGATATTTCTTATTTCCATACAGTAATATTGCCAAATTAATAAAAAAAGCTAAATATTTGACATCTATTAGCGACGTTGCCCACTTTCAGAATAACCGCTCTTAATTAACCAGTATGTGACAAGAAAGTAGTCATTATCTTATTAAGAATGTTATAATGACTTAAGTTATCCGTCGCAAATACTCAATGTTAATTATATTAGTGCAAATTTTTGGTGTTCCTATCTTGAGTTAAAGTCTTCCATTACTTTGTCAAGCAAAGATATTAAATACTTATTTAGTTTTTATTTTATTTTATTATGGATTATTATTTGAGTAAAAATGTAAAACTGTTCTAGAAAGATGGCCTAGTTTGCATGGAACCACAGTATAATAAAGTAACAGTATTATATTTCGGCAGTGACCTTGAAATTATTACCTACAGCCGCTCGGTAGATAAACCTTCAGTGTCCGTGCGTAACTGCCGCGCACTTGAGACTGTTGCACACTGATTTACTGAGATTGCGAAGCGCGTCGTTTCTGCCGTTTCCTATGCAGACATAATACTGTTACTTATTTATACTATGCCATTACCTAAGTAACCATTAATATTGTACTTATATTTAAATTAGGTTCGAAACAAATATTTACCTAGTTAATTGATTGTGAAATGTATTATCTCACAATTCTATAAGTAGTGCAATTATTAGAAGTAAGACCCTATTTAAAGAACCTATGTTATGGATTTTAATTGCAAATAAAATATTAATTAGATCAAAATGTTCTGATGTAAACCGATTTTATCGCTTCTATAATAGGCTTCACAACAAAATAGTCGGTTTGATTTTAAATAAATTTTCCTTTAATCAAATTAATATGTTACGTATGTTTTTTTTTAAAAAAGGCAAATAAAATATTAATTAGATCAAAATGTTCTGCTGTAAACCGATTTTATCGCTTCTATAATAGGCTTCACAACACAATAGTCGGTTTGATTTTAAGTAAATTTTCCTTTAATCAAATTAATATGTTACGTATGTTTTTTTTAAAAAAGGCAAATAAAATATTAATTAGATCAAAATGTTCTGATGTAAACCGATTTTATCGCTTCTATAATAGGCTTCACAACAAAATAGTCGGTTTGATTTTAAGTAAATTTTCCTTTAATCAAATTAATATGTTACGTATGTTTTTTTTTAAAAAAGGCAAATAAAATATCTATTAATTAGATCAAAATGTTCTGATGTAAACCGATTTTATCGCTTCTATAATAGGCTTCACAACAAAATAGTCGGTTTGATTTTAAGTAAATTTTCCTTTAATCAAATTAATATTTTACGTATGTTTTTTTTATTAACTATAAGCAGTAGACGACCACCTGCTTACAAAATTGCGTCCATATCAAATACAATACAAAATACCTATGTTCTGAAGTTCTGATGTTCAGGCTTTGTTAAGACTGTTGATAGACAAGTACATAATTGCCTGTAACCAGACGTAAATAAATAAAGTCATCAGCATCACCTAGGCCGACTGCATAAAAGATATATTAAACTTATTATTTAATCTACTCAAAGTCGTGGGCGGTCACTAGTAGGTTGTAGTTCTATAAAATTTATTAATACGTTACAATCAAATTCGTTCCGGGCAAACAAATTGCGCCGTTCCTCTATGTACTTAATGTCATATATTATTATTTATAATTATTAGAAACCTGTAATTACTACTTAGACACAATATGTTAATATGTAGGCACCGACGTTACTTAGTATTCCGCATCCAGTAAATAAATATGTACATAATTCAAGTAATTGCTTTATTTATTCGATTTTTTCGACACACCCGATCGATATGGCCAGTATGATATAATTAACATAACCACTTAATGTTAGCTGACCACCACTTGTTGGTTTTTGTATGATTTATCTAGATAATATACGCGCAACTAATTATGTTCAATGATAATGTGACTTACAGTAAGAATAATGCTTCGTACAATATCCAATAATTGCGCTATCAATCATTAATTCAACCTCGATCGATATTATAAAACTTTAGTTTTTTAAATCGAGAAAGATATGCAAAAAGCTTAATATTTAAGTAATACAATTAGCTAATGACGATGACAGAGTCACATTCACAGATTTACGCCCTGAGCCTTTAAGCTGATGACTGACAAATTCTTCAAAAATATTGCTAATTGATAATAATGTAAAAGCTTAAAATTCCATTATTTAACGCAAAAAATATTCATGCATTTATGTAATAAAATAATTTTTGATAATATACTATCTATGGTGTGTATCGTGTGACACCACCTTTAGCTATCTGCTTTTCTAACGTTGAGGGTACTCTTACGTTATTAAAAAAGTGATCAACATCTACCTCATACAAAAGGAACAAGGAAGCCAACTCACTTGAACAAACGTGTTAACACTAGATCCGCCTCTAATCATCGAACATGTGCACCAAAATCGTTTATTTCATACTTTTCATCAGTTCCGGTAAGTACCTGTTGCCTGCATTTCATGCAATATTCAATGCCTATCGTGATTAAAAGTAATGTATCAATCTGAATGCGTTAGCACCATGCGGTGTTAATGAGCATCATTAATGAATAACGGAATATTGGTAATTATTTCGTCGCTAAAACATAGTTAGAACGAGTTAAATAACAAATCATTAGTAAAAACACAACCTGTGCAATTAATCATCTCATCACTGGACATTCATCTAAATTATTCTAGGAATGATTAATGGTCGTCTACGTAACTGATTTGTACGCATAAAATAGGTAAACATTTAACAGGTCAATGTAATTTTTTTCATCCTATAGTGTGGTCGCGACACATGCCACGTTACGCCGATCTCGACGATGAAGACCAGCACCTCCTCCGAGCGGCGTACGATACGCCTGCTTACAACCACGACGAGTACCAGGAAGATGATGACATGCCTCTGGGCAAGCTGGACTTGCTCAAGGATGGACTCTGGGCAGTCAAGGCGAAGATCAAGGAACTGAAAGCTTTTAATAAAGCTTTGGCTGCAAATTTCCTGTCGACCAAACTGAAGGTGAAGGAGTTAATCGCGGCAAGCTTGGTGCTGAAGAAACATCATCATGGAGAGGCGGAGAAGAAACCTGCCTACAACTATCAGGTATGCACCTACTTAATACCACGAGTGTAAATAATGATGAATTTCTAAGTGTTCACTTTCACGATCTACCAGATTTTACATATATACAAGAATTTACCTCAGGAAAGTAGCTAGAAATATTGACAAATTTAATTAGCCCTTGCATTCCACTAGGTTAATCGACAACTTACTGAAGGTACTTCTAGCGCAGGACAGGACCTGTCGTTGTAGCATAACCCTAGCCGTAACTATGGGTAAGCCTATAGGTATACCTACTACCTGCGGGTATGTCGAACAGTAGTTCAGAAGTCTTCTGGCTGAGATGAAGACGTACCCATGTCTCTTTGGGCTAAATAAACCAGGATAATATCGCCGCCATACAACGAAAACCAATTAATTCATAAAGAGTGCAAGCAGAGATATCGCGATTACAAAGTTGATTGGGTTGAAAATACCCTTTGTAGTATTATATTGTTATTATTACTTTAGCATCAGTACATTGATATAATGTTCTATTTAAACATATCTATTGAGGTTTTAAAAAAAAATTGCTTTGTAATGAAATTTGCAATAATTGTCGCAAGGCCACCCATTTAATTGGTTTTCCCTGAGAACTGATAAATGTCTATATATTTCAGGGTAATAGGATTACAGCAAATCCCGAAAAATTACTTTTTACTTTTAGCTAATTAAGACTAACCATGATAAAAAAATACCTATACAGCTGTCCCTTGTGAAGTTACAAGTGAAAATGTATCAAGATAATTGGTTTTCCCTGCAGAAAATTTAAGAATCTTAAAAGTTAAGCAAGTAATTTATTAGAGTTTCATTACGTTCATTTGTTATCAAATTTATAACTCGAAATAATTAATTAAGTACAAATTAGCTTTATTCGTTCAAATAATAATAAAATCGCGCTTCAAATGCCAGTAATAGGTGACAAGAAAAATTATGTAAATAAAGGAAAAATGGCTTATTATTGAGTGACCGACCGTCTCACTGACATACCAAAGCAAAACCAATATTATTGAGGTAGATGTCTAAAATTTAAAAATATTGTACCTTTATAATCCAGCTTCGAAAAAAATCCCGAAATTCCCATGGGAAAATAATTTTTGGGATAAATAAAATAAGCCTTCACCTTCAAATTCTAGGTATCGAGAATAGGTAATTGAAATAATAAACACAATCAAATTAGAAAATCAAACAAGGTATTTTTTTACTTTGATAAACTTAAATTCTAAACAAAGTTATCAGTCTCATTTGTTTATTTAAAATCAAGTACTGAAACAAAGTGAAGACAATATTCAGCGTCAGTTCAACTCCATTGATAACTTCATTAATCAGACCAACATGAACATAGCATCTATCGAAACGGAAATGGAAATACTTACGGCCACCAACTACATAAATTCTGCTTCGTTAACAACGTACCTACTGATCAACAGCTTGAGGACTTTCCAGGAGATGCTGTTCAACACACTAACTAACGTCTACCAAGGACATGTAGACGTTCATCTGATATCTCCAGTTCGTCTGATTCAAAAACTAACGGAAATATCCGGAAACCTTCCGAAATCTTTAACGCTACCAGTTGAAAACTACAAAGAAAACATTAAAGATATTTACAAGCTGATCAATGTGAGAGCACGAGTTACTGAAAATTACTTTCTATTCGAAGCACATATTCCACTTGTAGCTAACGAAGATTTCGACATATACCAAGCTATAGCTTTACCGGTCATTGCTAAGGAAACTAATGTGCAGCTATCAAACAAGTACATCGCTGTCAACTTCAAGAAGAACGTTTACGTGTCTATATCCGAAGATGACTTGAAACACTGCATGCAACAAAAATCGCAGAACTTCTTATGCAAGAAAAACCTGCCATCATTTGACCTACACAGCAAAAGCGCTCCGTGTGAGGCAAAACTGCTATCACATCAAAACAGCGAACCTTGTGATGTCGAACGCGCATCATGCAAGGACACTTGGATAGAGTTACAAAGACACAACAGCTGGCTGGCGATTTACTGCAAAATGTGTTCCTTGCGAATCATATGTAGCAATGACGTCACATCACAAACCATCGCGTCATCGAGCATAGTTACATTATCTCAGGGATGCGTATTACAATCCACCGATATGACCATCTACGCTCAACGCCAATACAGCAGTCATATGAAGATGGATTATGAGTTCACAGCTCCAACATTTGATACATCTATCAACAAGATAGTGAACTTAACGTATCGCTATGCTCCAAATAACCTTCAGTCCAAGGCAACGAACCAAGAAATTGCAACAATTGAACAGAAAATTGTAACTCAAAAGAAAGATGAAGCTTCACTACCAACAATAACAAGTCACGACATTCATCAATATGCCATCTGTTACTCGTTGCTGACGGCCGCCATCATAGTTGTACTTGTCGTGGTTGGGAGGAATCGTTGTCCGCACTATTGCACAAACAACGCTAAGAACAAAACTACTCGTCAACCACCTGAAGATATCGAACTTCAAGTTATACGTAAACCAGAGTGCCGGCAAGAAGCAGTCACAGCACAAACAACAAAGGACTTGCAGCCGGAGCCTCAACCTGGAAACAGGAACATCGCCTTTCAATTTGATTGACTAATTTACTTTACTAACTTTGTGATGGCTTTTCCTTTCTCTTCTCGTTTGTTTCTCCTTTTGGGGTTGCCAAGATGTACAGTCTTACACTGTACATGTTTTGCTGACACGGTGGCTTGCACCTCACGTGCGTCATTTTATTACTATAAATATACATACATTACAATAAATCAATAAATAATGCGATTACTGCTACGCGGTGACTAACATTAGAGAAAGGAATCGTCAACAGTATTACTTGTAAACACTACTTATACGTAATAAACCTAACGGGAACTAAGTGATCTTTTCTCTACGCGCTTCAACCTAAACAACAACAACTCTGCAAGTGTACGAACCGTACAATTACATTGTATTGTTTAATTATGGAATTCGTCAGGTAAAATAAATTAATGAGGTTTGATCGTTTTTCGCTGTAGTGATTAGGTTGCATCCGTGAATAAGTATCGTCAGAGAAAATCAATTATCTGGATATACAATATTTTCTTAGAGGATTAGATTGTATTGTTATAATGTGATTCGTCAGGTAAAATCAATCAAACTGTTTTAATAGCTTTTATTTGACCATTTTGATCTAGTATAGAGTTTTAAATCTTAGTAAATGGTTGTTACTGAGGGAAAAATAGAGTATTTCATGAGCTCTCTCTGAAGAAAAACAAATTTTATCAAATTAACTGACAATTATTGGAGACAAATATGTCGGCAGTCGAGTTAAATCTGCTTAATGTTTTGTATTTGAACACAAACCGTGGAAATTCTTAAAAAAATTGGTTGTCTTATTAGCTAGCAGCGAAACTATAAGACTTAGCGATTAATGGGTTTTCGCAGACGAAAAAACTCAAAATTTTAAGTACTTTGGCATTCAAAAGTCATTTTCGTCAAAATTTCGATTTAATTGGTTTTCGTTGTAAGGCGGCGATATTATAGAGCAACTACAATTGGTTCGGTAATAAATAGATATTGATTTTTAGCGCCGACATTGAACCACGCTTCGTGCGTTCAAGTATATTCGGCGAGACCATAAAATCAGTAATAAGTAAGCAATTAAATCACGTCAAAATCGTGGGCGACTTGCAGACGCAAAATACAATGTAATGTAAGTTTGATACATAGGTAGGTAACTTGTTCTATATTCTAAATATTAATGCATAATGTAGGCACCTAGTAGGTGGGTGTCCTAAAGGTATACCAGCCACCAGGTATGCTACGTACTTAGCTATTCTTTATGAATCTTATATTTTCAATTGTTATAAATATTATATTGTTCTCTTTCTACATTGTTTTCACATAAATAGAAGCAACAAGAACAAGCTTGGGCAAGAATGGGCAACTGGCTTCAACATTCTGACTAACTGACCAACTCTTTGACAATTCAAAAGTGTAAATGGTTTAACTGAAACTGGCTAAACTAACCTACCTAATAAAACCGCAGGGATTACACCAAGATGACTACGCTTTGATGTATTTTTCCTCATTGAGTCAAAAAATCGATTAGTTTCAGGTACATTGCCAATGCAAGAAATTCCTCAAATTTTTATGCAAACCGTAAATGTTTGATTTTAATTAATAACGTTTAATTTATTTCGACTATTTATTTTATTGGTAAAATAAACGTCTTGTTAAAATGTGCGTTGTAGTTCAACGTTTACCGATGCTTAGAACTTCTACCTACCTAAAGTAATTTTAATCAAATCAATGCTTTTAGTTACTCAAAAATTCAGTCAAATTTAGTATTAGGTACCTATTGACTGTTCCATGTCAGATCAGGTCAGATATTTCAATGTAGAGCGTAGCATTGATGCTGGCTGATAAAACCATAAAATATATACTGTGATAACTTGAAATTAGAGAAGTGTTCTTTATTTTTGCAGGCTCCATCGTACCAGCCACAGTATGGGCCCCAGTACGCCGACACGCAATACGCGCCACAGCACGCCGAGCCCCAATACGCACTTCCGCACCCGCAGCATCAGCACGACCCTTACTATGGACACTAATGCAATCAGTCCCTTACAGTGCGTACCCCAATAGTCAGACTTTTAGCGAGAGTTTTAACTTTGAAGAGCTGTCAGTTCAAAAATTGTGGATAGGTATACAAACAAAGTTATGCAATCAACATATTAATCAATCAGAGTGGTAGTAGTATTATACCTATAAGGCTTTATCTGTACTATTTATGCCGAAATAAAGCTTGAAAAGCTGACTACTGGGTGTTTTACCCTATTTTTAACTTATTTTTTAATAATTTTATTTTCCATCTATCTCTCTACATTCTTTACCAAAGAAAAAGAGTTGATCATTGTTTATTTTGTAAATTATTCAACTCGCAATATTATTTTATAATTAATTAAGTTGTTAACACCAATATATTATTACCGTACAAAACGTCTTTGTCTCATCATAGAATAGATGTCGATTCATGTTCTCGAGCCGCCAGCACGTCATAAGAAAGTGCATTAATAAAATAAATTCTTAATTGTTAAGGTCACCAGTAGGTACTGTTGAGCGGAGTAGTTGAACGCGGCGCGCGCGCAGGCCACTCGTGTAGTAGAAGCGAATCGCTTTTTCGTGTCGAATAGCGAATTGGAGGATCTCGCTTAGTGTTGCACAGAGTCCTGGAGCCGCCCTGTACCCCGCCAGCCCCGATGTGCGCCACATAACACTTCACCTTTGTTTCCCTCTATAAGATGTGTTTGTTAGTAATTCCTGTCAGAGTGGACATGTCATTATCGATACAGTAGACCCAACTAGTGTGTTAGCTAAGGTGCGGCGTTGTCCTGCTACGAAATGAGTTACAACCTATTATGGATTTTTCTTCTGGTATGATATCATTTATATATTTTCATCTGACATCCCTTGCATTCTAACAATATGACATTCGAGTTGTATTGTAAACAAACAAATGTGTATACAATTTTAGTTTTCGTCAGCGAAACTAAAGTTTTGTACGCATTAATTAGTTAAGTGTCTGCCTTAGTAACAGTGCCAGCTTGTTCAGTTAGTCTAAAATATCAAGTACTTTATCCTTAGATCAAACGTTTAGGTTCCAACTTCCGATCTACTTAGTTCGCAATCTACTTGAAGTAGTTAACTTGATCAAAATGCGCATGATTCGAAGAAAAGGCCTTATTTTGTTACAGGTAGGTTATTATAACGTAGGTACTAGGTAACCATTACCCCTGAAATAAAGGTCGTCCTTTGCATGAAAGGTTTCTTATGTAATCCAGGTACCTTGCACCTACCTGTAACTAAACTAATATTCATAAAAGTATTATAATGGTCGTTATAAAAATGCGCGGTAATTAATAATTTAATAAATTGGGTAATATAAACACTGAACATCTGTATGTGCTCCGACCAAAAACTTCCCTAAAGCCTTCGATTGTATAGTCATACTTTGGTAGGTATGACTCAAAACAAAGGCTTTAGGGAATAATCAGAGTTAAATCTGATTGGGGCGCCAGGGCTGGTGCTTGGCACCCCAATCGGATTCCCTTACCATACTACTATTAGATATTGTGTTATACTAATAGGCTTTTGCCCGTGGCTCCGCGTGGAGGACTGATATTATCCCACGGGAACGTACTACCGGGATAAGAAGTCCTATGTCCTAAGCCAGGTCACAGTCTACCAGTGTGCCAAATTTCATTCAAATCCGTTCAGCTGTTAAGACGTGAAAAGGTAGCAGATAAACAGACAGAGTTACTTACGCATTTATAATATTAATAAAATATTATAAATGCGAAAAGCTATATGAATTAGCTTAATTAAATTGTAATTGATCGTACCTAAATTCATTGAATCAACTGTAATTAATTAATTGTTATTTAATATCATAAATAGAACTTAGTGTAGACATGGATTATATTACCTACATCAAAAATTTAAATTAAACTCATTACGATGGTAATGAGTTTAATTTAAATTTTAAATCTGTATTCTCTCTTCTAGCAATGAATTAAAAAACTCCCAAAACGTTTACATTTATTAGCTAATAAAGCGTAAACAAACAGACTTAGCGGACATTTTTATTACACTTTTAATTGCATGTCACTACAGCAAGGTTGATGAATAACATTTAAATACATTCACATAGTTACCTCCACAAAATATTATTATCAGACATCTATTTTTTTATTTAGGTACCTACCTACGTATCTTAGTTATGTTATAGTTCTGTTTTAAAACAAGCATTTATGAATAACTAGAAGCGTCCGGGACGTTTCTAGTTCCGTGATTCGTACGGGATCGAGACTTATGCGGATGAAAACCCGCATAAGTTTCAATCCCGTAAGAATATCGGGATAAAAATGATCCTATGTGTTAATCCAGGTTATAAACTATCCGTGTGCCGAAATTTAACCCAAATCCGTTCAGTAATGTTTGCCTGAAAGAGTAACAAACATCCACCCATCCTCACAAACTTTCGCGTTTATGATATTTAGTAGGATGTCATTAAGCAATAAGGAGCCTGATCATGCTTGCAAATCCTTACTGATTGCCAGAAATGCAAAGAGTACACTGTTGAACTTGAATAAATCGAAGGTATCCATACTTGCAGGCTCAACTACCTACCTAAACCGATAAGTATAAGTCAGACTAGTTTAGCGTAGAAACCCAAGGAATAAAAATAGAATAGTCCCTTAACAACAGCTAGATAGCCATCTAGCTGTTGTCGTACTTGCGTGCGCGCGCCATCGTGCTGCAGCGCCCTTCGCAAGTTCAAAGTAGACATATTTGAGTGATAAATGTCAGAGTGATCTTTAAACAAACTGGATCGGCGTCGCACACTAATTTCGTTTCAGCTGAGGGCGAAACGGGTCTAGAGCACTTCCTGGTATTTTATTAAAATGGCATCAGGTAGGCGTGTTCGTATATTTATGGACATAATATTGTCTTACAGTCTCCACTTTATTTTCGATAATATCAGTTTAAACCATCGGATGGCAAGCGTATCTACTTCCTGTGATTCACAGTGGTTCACTAAAGATAGCGTAAATGACTATTTACGCTGCCTTTAATACATATGTGTTCGTAAGTCAAGTATCTAGGTATGATGCAATTGATTTTTTCATAAACAAGCATTGAAATATTATTTCATCCACAGTATTCATAACATGAACTGACTAGTACCTACCGATACGAAAAATTTAAGACGCAGATATATGCCAGTGACCTTGAGTGGTTAGCTTGCATGTTCTGGGGGCCTACCACCACCTCTTTAAGCAGTATTATTTTAATATTACTTTAGAGTGGGAAAGAGATGAAGCTCTACAGGACGTATTGCTCCATCTCTTTCCCCCACTGAAGTAACATTAAAATCATGAAAAGTCGGTTATCGTCACATTACGAAAGTAAGAAAAAATACTCGAAAAGTATCAAGAATCGCGGAACATACATGAAGTATTTTCGGTTATCCGTGGGCATGAGGAATCTATTTTTTTATGCCGTCACCATTTGGATAAACTTCCTGTTATGTCAACTGAACATAATACATTTAGAATAGAAGCCAAGCTCCAGCTTAGGGCATTTGTGTACATGCATATTTAGAGCATAACTTAAATTAAGATCCACATACTAATGGAAGAGAGAACATGTATTTACAGGCTAATCTTCAGTGAATTGCTACATGAGGGTAATTTAACACACGATTGACTCACAGCTGTAATTAGGAGAATTAAAGTTTCACATCATTTCCGCTTTAATTTAAAAGACCACGATCAGTTAAATAAATCTTACAAAAATTCAAATCATATCCTTACAAAAATAATAACCACACATAGATCTTAATCTAGTAGGTATACCTTACTTTGTATTAAACTCAATAAAACTCATTACTTATTGCAGTAACTGTAATCGTAAAATAATGCTGAAGCTAAATAATATTTGTGTAGTTAACTCCAATGCCACGTCTGAATAGTAAACCACAATACTTACAGATCGGTATGCACCATCTTTTCTTTGTGCTCTCAAGTTCTTTATCATGGGTCAATTTATTTGCATTCGAGTTTAAAATACCGCACGATCTGGTAAATCAGAACTGGTTTGCTCGCTCCCCGTCCACTGTCTGCAGACCTTATATGGATAATAAAGACAGAATTACTAAATAAATCTCTTTTCAGACAAATGCCCTATGAGGTCATTTCTTATCGTTGGATAGCAAAATATTTTAAGTATTGAGTATCTAGATTAACTTGGTAAAATGTTCAAGCGTTATTTAGGAGTATCACAAATCTGTATCTGCACTATTAATATGTAGTGAAGTAGAACGAACATTACATGAGTCAAGAACTTATCAAGCGTATTGAAAACAAAAAGCAAGTTAGTTATGCCGGCAAACAGGATGAAGCCATTTAACGAGGAAACACTAAATTGGCTGATCGGCTGTCTGGCTGACCAATCTATCCATTATTATCATCACAAATAATTTCCATAGCAATTTGCAATTACATTACCTCGACTACCTACTATTATTTGTGCAGTTTTAACCTACTGTATTCCAAAAACTCCGGTCTTGAGTCGTGAGGTCAAGGGGGTCATACTAAATCTGAGCGAAAACAACTTCGAAGAGCATAAGTCCACCAGCTTTCACTAGGTGGACCTAGTTTGCAAGTTGTTACTGACCAAAAAGTGTCGGTTTCATCCAGGGTTTCCAACTTCGACTCGTAACAGTAAATCTACATCTAGGTACTTACATCAATACCTGCAGCTCCACTCTTTTTATTAGTTTGTACTATGTTCAACATTGTGATCATAGCGCTGCACAAGCAAGTCATTGCTATCTGACACTACTTCAATGACATGATAATTAGATTCCTTACGTATTATTAAAATATAATGTGTATTGTGAAGTGACACGACGTGACGCAGGTATGACAGTTGCCACCATCGTTCAATTAGCTGGCAATATTCGCGCATTGTCCGGCGCAGCGGCCTTCGAGGAGCACTTTTATCTAAAGAAACGCCCCGCAAGTCTAAACTAGCGACTGGCTCTGGTTTTTCTTGGGCGTTCATTTAGAATGTACCTACAATAACTAAGGTTGATTTAGCCCAGCACTTCTCTTAAGGATCGAGTTAAATTTTATTTGTTCTAATCACGGCTTGGAGTTCTGTTAGTGGAACCAAGTTTAAAAAATAAGAAAGCATGAATTTCTAAGAACTGTATTTTACTAACAGTGGTAGTATCGAACATACCTACAGTTAAGGACAATACGCTTATAGACCACCTAGAATAACTTTAATTGGGCATCGCAAAAACTTTAACGAGTTAGGTAACCGCCTGTGTGATCTAGTGGCTAGACCACCTGTCTTAAAAAAATTAAATTAAAAAATTTTGGCCCCCATTGCGAATCCAACCCGGGACCACTGGGTTGGATTCGCAATGGGGGCCAAATTTTTTGCTCGGTTTGGTTGGTGCTTAGGGCTTATTCTAAGTCCGCTGGCTAGCTACCACCATATTATCTAAGTCTGTCGCCATAACAACAATGTTAACAGCATTGTTGTGTTTCGGCAGCTAGAGGTAGGATAGCCATATGATTTCTCTGTGGTTGAGGATTCCGGATTCCATTAAGTGAGATGCAGGCCAAAAGCTTTCCAGTTACGGTCAAAAATAAAAGGACTACATTAATGGATCATCTCGATAAATGTTTAAAGAACATTTTGTTAATACAGAACTTCAAAAATTATAATTTGTTAGTCTAATTCTAGAACGGTAATTAAGTTACCGGAACGCATAATCCTACCTACACCACGTTATGTCATACCTTTTGTTAGCTATAAGTCCAAGGCTCTTTGCAAATTGTAGCCTAATCAAATTACATACGGGTAGGTACTGTAGCACCTGGTATCAATTAATATTATTCCGAATTCTCAGAAATACAAATCGAACATTGGAAAATGCTGACGTGATAGGGATAGTTGCCCTTACCTTAAGTATATTTTGTTTTCTGGATACAGAATAATTCATAATAGTAAACTTAACCTAACCTAACCTACTAGCTTAATTAAGCACTAGAAAGCTACTAAGCACTTACTAAACCATGAAAATCAGTTTCATTAATTATGGTACAATGGGCTCCAGAGAAACCTCAACCTCTAGCAATGTAAAAAAACAATGCAAGGGGGTGAGGTTTCTCTGGAGCACACGTAGCTTTTAAAAATTTTGCTTGTTTTTTTTTTTCCTAAATGAACCAAACAATCACTTTCAGTGCTTTTGTTCCGAATTCAATTATTAGCTAGAGGGGTATTTTTACTTTAGCAATGAAAAAGGGAGCCGTTGATTGAACCCTGTGGAACTCTCATCTCCCTAAAGCCCCTAGAGATCTTCTGTAGCGTATAATCGAATGATAATTTTACTAAAATAAGGAACGGTGGAATTACGAAAACGGTGGAGAATACTCTTTATTGTACACCATAAAAATTACAGACATAATGTAATTTTTATGGTGTACAACAAAGAGTATTCTATCTAACGTTGGTATCTTAATTCATTACAGTACCGTATTAAGCATAATAGTGCAATTTCCTGAATAAAGTTCCTCTACAACGCAATCAAAGGCCCACAACAGCCTTTATTTACCTAAAGCATCGTATTTTCTCCAAATGTAGGTACGTTCTATAAAAAAATCTCAATGACAAAGCTTTGCTTGTTCTGTGCTTCGAGTAGGATCACTTAATGCAAATAAATGGCTTTGACTTTGATAAAGTACAGTATTTTATCACGTTGCGTTTACTTCATAGTACATACTAACTCCATGGGTAGTCATTTATTACTAAGGTAACCTACTCATAAGAGAATGGACCAGCCATTTGTGTTTCAAAAAAATGTGATACCGTTTATTATGTCGTATCTAACTATTTTTGTTTGAATAAGCTCGTTTTATTCATTTTCATATAGGTAAATCAGCCTGTATTTTCATAAATGATTTCATAAAAACAAAAAAAAAAAAACTCTTTTCTCTCTGTATTTAGGGAGGGTGTAGGTGTAGATTATAATCTTTTCAAATTCAAATTGCCTAGGTATTAGCGTATATTAGCCTAGGTATTTTTATAAATGAAAGTAGGGCTGAACATCGACCCCTGTGGAACTGTTCTCATCGACATCTCCTTACAAATCTTCTGTAGAGTTTATTCAACAGTATCTAAGTATTTACTAATTATAATCATATAAAATATTATAAACCTTCTAATTGACTGACTATTATTCTTCTGTGTAAGTGTATCATGTTGAGGTAAACGCAGGTTTGGAAAACCTAAATCTGTTTTACAGAATAAGTAACTCTCATATACAGAGTGACATGTGACAGAATCTATTTAGTGATTATCATTAGGATTTATGATTTAATGCAGTGATACACTTAACGTGTTATTAACGTTTAATTTTTATACAAGCTTGCGGCCTTAACGTTTTTCACTGTCACGTCGCGGGCACGTGTGCGTGGCGCCCACCTTCCCACTTCGCTTATGCCCCGCTACACCTTCTACAGATTTTATATCTGTCTAGCATATACGATACGACTATCAAAAGGTCCATAAAAACTGTAGGTGCACTCAATCATCAAGTTTTAATAATTCGGCATATCTTTTTAGCCAAACCACTATTGGGCAGTATGTAGAAAAATGTAAGGTAAGTACCTACATAGAGCAAGCATCATGCTGTTTCCACGTAGAAGCGTAAACATGCGTACGTAGGTTCTTACCTAGGATCAACGAGCAAGAAGTTCCGCGCCCAACACTGGTATTTCCTAAATGCGTCACAGAAGCTACATTTAAAGTCCATGTTATTTGCGCACCCGCACCTAAAGACCATTAAGAGTTAATTGAGACATCATGTTAAGTTAAACATTTTAATAAAATATTCGTAACGGTCACACCAGTTTATGTAATACTTAGACAAATATCTTTGGTGGATTATTTAGATTTTATTCGTATATTTTCTTTGTTAATTACCAACATTAAAAATCGATTAATAATTGTGCACTTTATATTTGTAGAACATTTTTTTTTTAAAGGTCACATTCATATTCACTTTTAGATTTAATGTAAGGTCACTATGTTTCTTCATAGCGGATTTTTGTTAGCTTCCGCACGGTCGGCGGCGCGCGGCGCGGCGCCTGTTACCGCTCCACCCACTAATAACTTAGGTTCTTTATTTACTTTACAAAAATATCAATGAATTAATAGATTCAGTTCAATTCTCGAGAGTTTAATCCTCAGGCGTCGGTTACCTGCACGAATGTTGATCCCGGACGCTGGGCCTTTCCAAGAATGGAGTTGTTTGATATGGATTGCAGTGTTCTTATTCTTAAAAGTAATACATACAAAAAATATAAGAAGATCGATATATGCTTAATTAATAACGATGAAACATTAATAAACATGTACAAATATCTTATTCGCATTTCACGCCCGTGTAGGTATGACAAGTGCTCAACTTTTTGTCAATGAATTCCAATGGAATCAAGTTCAGTTTTTTGTCTAAGTAGTTACAATATTTACGGGTGCTTAGATAGCCAACAAAAAAATGTTGTCTACATAATCAATGCAGACAACATTTTTTTAAATATGTAGAATTTTCAAATGTATGCTTTATGATTGATATATTTTTGTGTTGAGCAGAATTTGTAGTGTGCCTAACAAATGAAGGTCCCTAGTTAGCGACGGCTGCAGCGAGCGCATCGCCCACTACCATTGAACCAGCTCGTACAGATTCTTTTAAAATCAATAGGTACGCTGTGGAGAAGCGGAGAACACAGGTTTCTTCTTAGGAACAGCATGGATGTTTGTATTAAGTACCCACATTATTCTAGCTATATTATAGCTTAGTACGCGATGTACTTATTTGGTTTGAAGTATTTCAGTACAAGTACAATAATATAACATAACCCTGTTTCCTCGAAGGGTTAGTTAGGCAGAGGTGTACCTACAGTACACCCGCAGTTCGCCAGTTATAAGTCCCATGTACGTAATAGAGGGCGAGTCTATTGCCATCAACCGGGCACAAATCCAGACTCCGGGCTGTTATTGAGAAATTCCAGATGGAAAACCCAATGATACAAGTACAATACTAATTACTTTATTAGGTTCGGTTCTTTATAAGAGCAGTGGCTAGTGGTTTAGTTATCGAATCGGCAAGGACACCACGCGGTCACTGACAGCGCCGCCTGCGGCCGCGCCCGCCGTCCTCGCATCCGCCCGCCAGCCACCAGACACACTCATGTCACTAATTTCCGCTCTGGACAGTAAAAAGAAAATAAAAAAAGAATAATATTTATTTGGACACAGTTTGTGAATCACATAATAACAAAATAAAAAGTGAAAATAATCATAAAGCAATAATTATTACTAGCTGATCAAATAATAAGTATATCGCTGATGACGCATGATTATTAAATCATAATTAATATTATGCTCAGTTCCCCCGTGTCTCAACATAGGTACTGCCATTTATTTGTGATAACGCAAGCCTTTCAGCGGCTATCGTTTCAATTCTTTGTTATTGAAAGTAGGGCAACTATTGTTTGTAATTTCCTTCAAATATAAGTAATACACGCCCAGTCCCAGGCACCTGAATCAAGCCACCCTGCATATTTTTGTATCTTTTTATAATGGTAGTACATACAAAGAAAAAACGAAGTGGTTTTGAAGCCAGACACTCAGTATCATATCCGTTGGTCATAGTTCCGAATTAGAAAATAAAATACTTAGAAAAAACACTTGAATTACAATAAGTCGTCTTTTAGCGTTTCTCATGGGCAAAATTAACGTGAATTTTTTGAAGAAAACAATGTTTTACATAGAGAAAACGTTTATTTAATAACTTGTGTTACCTCCTAGTGCATTTACGACGGCCGTCATGCGGTATGGAATTAATTAATGCCAATATGTTGTGCTCTGGAATATTCTCCCATGCTTCCAAGATGGTAGTTTTCAGCTCCTGCAAATTTTCTGAATTCTTAAGTTCAGTTAGTAAGTAGGTAATAATACACACATACCATCACACCTGTATTCCCCGAAAGGTTTGGCAGAGTTAGTATACCCATATTTCGCCAGTTACGTCAACCGCGCACAAATCCAGACTCCAGTCTGGTACTGAGAAATGTCTAATAGAAAAACCCAATAACACTGCCCGACCTGGGAATCGAACCCAGGACCTCATGTTCGGCAGTAGCGCTTGCGACGACTAGACCTACCAGGCAATTAGATAATAATATTATTACAACTATTTAGTAACTATGATTTACTGTCTTATCTTCTGGTCTAGATCAGCAATTAGAGTTACGTAGTAGCTAACTATTGAGTACGCGACCTTATCAAATAATTAATTTAAAAATGGTTTTTTGCAAAATTCAAGGACTGCAGATTTTCAAAGTTTTGTCTAATATACAGGGTGAATTTTTGAGATGGGGCAGCAAGGACAGCTACCAGAACCGTTGTAGCTACAGAAAAACGGTCTTAGGAGATTAATAATAATTGTATTTATTTCCAAAAGTAATGTACAAAGTAGTTATGCGCAACATTTACAGCGTTACTTACAAGTGCACAGAAATTTGATCAATGACCCCCATGCTAGGTGAAACCTGTGTTACAGGGGTCATCCATCCGTCCATTATATAAATAACATGACATTTTAAATTTCGGAATGCGCCTTAACTTTTGTGTTTGTTCGGCCACTCTATCCACCGTTAAAAGTAGGTGAGAGTCTCATTTCCTACGTAAGGGAAATGTTTTTAGCGATTTCTGACTTTTCTAGTACTCAAACCTCAGTTGGCCTTGTAGTGTTTTTTGATCCTTATAAGAAACAGGATCGATTGGCATAAAAAAGAAATGTTTGTGAAACTGCTGATTTTCTTGCTGACTGTAAATTTTTTTCAATATCTGTTAATGCAGATCTAAAAGTTAAGGACAGTCTCCTAAGACCGTTTTCTTCTAGCTACCACGGTTAAGGTAGATGCCCTTACTGCCCCATCTCAAAAATCCATCCTGTATATCCTAACTAATATTATAAATGCGAATATGACTTTGTTTGTTTGTTACGCTTTCACGCTAAAACGGCTGGACGGATTTGGATGAAATTTGGCACATGGACATAGGATACTTTTTATCCCGGTAAACGCAGTCGAAGTTGCGGGCAGAAGCTAGTAATTTATAAATTGAAATCATACATTCAATTACAAGTATGTTGTACAGGATTAAATTATAGAGCAAGCGAAATTAATAATAATATTAATCTTTTCATACGCGGAAGTTGTGACGTATCGACAAGGAAATGTAACACATGACAATATAAAAAGTTACTTTAAGCCAAGCTGACCTACGAAATATGTGGATCTGGTTTTAATATGAAGAAAACAATTCAGAATGGTAATACATCTGAATACCTTCTTATACCAAGTAGGATATATTAATGTTAAAGGTATGATTCCGAACAACGCTGCACGCGGCTGTGCTGTGCGTCACTACTGTTGTGTGACGCGTCACTACTGGTCGCCATACATTAATATAGGTATGTAGTAATTGCTTCGGGTCGGCTTTGTTGTTCAACAAATGCTGCCGAACCGAATGTGTCAACCCGAACAAATGTGTGGCAAGCCTAAGCAAATCATTTTTTTTTACAATCCATAAGTACTTCCATACTAATATTTTAAATACGAAAGTACCTCATTCTCTTTATTACAATTTCAAGCCTTAAAGGCCTTAAAGGCTTAAAGGGGTGTCGATGAATTTTGGCACACACGTAGACCATGATCTGGGTTAGGATAGGACAAACTACGAAATTATTCGTAGAGGACATAGGATACTTTTTATCGCGGTATAGTACGTTCCCGTGGGATAGGTAATAGGTAATACGGGCTGGTTTCCGCAACTCCACGTCACAGCGCGTATTTTGCGTACGGGTTGGAAAAATCGGTTATTCGATCCACCCCAGCTCCTCAAAGAAGGCCAGCAACGCCTTGGTGCTACTGGCAATCTCGAGTAGGGTACCTGGGTTACCGAAGTACTTTGCCCTGGAAGTGGCGACCACCTAGCAGTTTAACAGCACATGAGCTGCTGTCTCGTCGTCCTTCATGCAGGCTCTGCGGAGCGGACTGTCTGTGACTCCTATGACAAAGAGGTGTTTATTAAATGACCCATGGTCAGTTATAGCTGCTGTAACCGTACGCAGCTGTTGTTTAGTTAATCGGAGAACCTGTTTCGTGAACCTCCTTAGCCTGCCTGCACTCGCCTTGGTCCGACCATAGTTTGTGATGCTGATCCCTAATTCGTTTCCTTACCAGAGTGCGTAGGTAACCAAGGAGAGTGGCACGATGGGAACTTCCCTAGCCAGAATAGCTGAAACGGCAAGAGAAATATCCATGCATTCGGCCTGGAACACTGTGTTATGGACTCCCAATGGTGTAGCTATGTGGATCTAAGAACTCCTCCGAGAAGACTCCAGCACCTGTACCACTACCTGTTTTGGATCCATCCGTGAAGATGGGCAGCTCTGTTGGGCGAACCCTCACATCGGCGATCCTCATGAAGGTGGATTTTGTATTTTTTTACCAAATTTAAATTGTTTGGCTACCCGGTCATTTATGGCTTTCGTAATGGGGAACTCCTTGCTGAGTCCCACAAGCAGCGCAGTGTGTTGCGTGTCTCTCTGACCCCAGAGATTTACTGCATTTAGACGCACTGCCACCATCGTCGTTTCCTGTTGTATGAACAGGTGCAGCGGTGGTAGTCCCAGCAAGGCTTCCATTGCTGCAGTCGGAGTAGTCCTCATGCAGCCTGTGGTCGCCATGCATGCCAGTCTTTGCATGCGTTGTAGTTTGTTGGAGGCTGTAACCAGCTGGGTGCGGGGATCCGCCCCAGGCCTACGCAGCCGTGGTCTGGTCTACCGCAGTGATCCGCCCCATAATAGCCTTATTATGGGGCGGATCACTGCGGTGTACAGCCATAGTATTATTTTAAAGGGAAAGGCCCCACTTCTTACCTATGATTTTCCTGCACTGCCAGAAAGTGATGCAGGCCCTGTTTAGCTTATTGTCTAAATGACTACTCCAGTTTAACTTATTGTCTAGAGTGACCCCGAGGTACTTGACTTCTTTGGCTAACTGAAGCTCTGTATCGAACAGTTTGGGCAGGCAGAAAGGGGCCAAAGCTCGTTTATGGGTAAACATGACTAGTTTGGTTTTAGTGGGTTCACCGATAGATCAAATTCCCTGCACCAATTTTCTACGATACGTAGTGCTTGCTGAGTGAGGTTGCAGATCGTTTCCGTCACCTTCCCCGAGACCAGGATTGCGAGTTCGTCTGCATACCCTATTGTGTAATACCGATTGGCGTTGAGTTTGGTGATGAGTTCATTAATCACCAGATTCCATAGAAGGGGGACAGCACCCTCCCTGGGGGCAGCCTCTGGCCAGCTACTGCTCATCCTCATGGCAAACCACTCGCTCGCTAAGCATATTCGTAATCCAGTCCGTTAGTACCTGTTCTACTCCATGTCTAGCGAGGGCGCTGCTGATGCTGGAGAAGTTGGTTTTGTCGAAGGCTCCTTCAATATATGTTTATAAAAGTGCCCAGGCACGTGCCTTTTTGATGGACCGCTTCCTCTATCTGGCTGACCACTAGATGAAGAGCAGATTCGGTCGACTTATCCTTTGTCGTTGATATCTATGTATGTAGCGGTATTGTTATCAGAGCGCCGTCCCTCAGTTCCCTATCACATAGCCTTTCCACAAAACGACAAATCAGCCTGACCTCCTTTCAACTAAATACTCTATTTAGTTGAAAGGAGGTCAGGCTGATTTGCCGGTGGGATTTGACGTCTGTATAGTCACCCTTACCTGGCTTTGGGATGAATATGACTTTCACTTCCCTCCATCCTTTGGGAACGTATCTAAAGGCCAGGCACGTTCTCATTAAAGGCACCAGTCTTATTGCAACAGCAGCTCCCTTCCACTGTAGTAAAGCAGGGAACACACCGTCTGGATCAGCTGCCTTAAAAGGATGGAAGCTCCGGATGACCCATTGGAGTTTCTCCAACGTGATCATTCTGCGTGTGTAACATTTTTTGTAGCTGGATTTGGCCGCATAGTAGTTGTCCCAGTCCTCATCCGCACATGTGTTCATGTCTCTATTCAGAGCAGTTCTTACCTTGCTGCGCTTGCGTTCTGGATAAGCGTCCCACCAGGGTTGTTTACCCGGTGTGTTCCGCGGCGTGGTCTCTGGGCATGCAGTCTGATAGCTGTCGATGATTGACTTAGTAAGATGGCTTAATTGTACTTCAATCTATGTCGTGTCATAAATGTCGACGGGTTGTTTAATGTCGCTAGCTTGCAATCAAGGTTACGTGTGTAGGTGGCTCGATCTGTATTACGCGGGTAGCGCCGTGGTGGTGTTGGTGGCACGCAGACCTGGATAACGCAGCGGATCCACCTGTGATCAGAGCAGGAGGCCTCTTTGGAAACCTGCCACACGGTGATGATTTCCGCCGCGCTCTCTGTTGCCAGAGTGAGATCAATGATTGTGCGGCTTCGCCTGGTTACGAATATTGGTTCAGAGCCAATGTTTAGTAGGGATAGGTAAGTCGAGAATAAGTAGTCAACCAAGGCGTTACCCCTCTCGTTTTGCATGTCCATACCCCACAGTTGGTGGTGTGCATTAGCGTCAGCCCCGAAGACGACCTTGAACCCACACCTCTCGCAATAGCTCACGAGACGGGCGAGATCACGGGGAAGCGGCGCCTCCGCCTTGGGCATGTAGGCCGAGACCTAAACGATCACCACCTCCATGGCATCAAAGTCAAAGTCAAATCATTTATTTCAAATAGGCCCTTATAAGGCACTTTTGAACGCCAAAATTTACAAAAAAATTGAATTGATTCTAGTCGCCCCTTCCAAAACGTAGTTTACGCATCGAGAAGAATGGGCAAGAAACTCCACCGTTACTCTTTTTAAATGTTTTACAATATTTTGTATTAGTACATTAGTTATATAATTATATGTGAGGACGATGCACCTAGAATAAAATTATTATACCACAATAGGTAAAAAGAATTAAGAATTAAAAATTAATAACTCTAATTTGTAATATGCTTGTTTACAAAGTGTCCTTTTAATATGAGTTTTAAATTTTCTTTCATTTTATTGAAATATATCACAAGGTATTTTGTTGTAACATTTAACACAGTACCCCATAAAAGATGTATGTACTTTAGATAATCTGGAAAATGGTTGATCTATTTTATCTTTATTTCTAGTATTAAAATGATGTCTATCACTTATTTTATCATCGTCGCGCTGTTAAGCTTAGCTGCAGAGACATCTCTGCAACAGAAGTCAGTTAAGAGCTATGTTTTAAGGTTACCTGTGACATAGATGCACGATCTAGGGTGATCGTGATCTGAGGTGAATAGGAGCTTATTGCCAAGGTTGGAGCCCTGCCCTAATCCACGGCTCCTGAATTAAGGCTAAGGCCGTGTGTTGTACCTCCAGCCACTTGCGAAACTGAGCCGTCCCGGTCTGACTGTGGTGGAGGTTTGCCTGGAGGACTCTACAGGCTGACGAAAGGGACGCCATCGCTGGTCGAATCCTTCCAATCGGGTCGCTGTGTCTTGTTACCTGCAGCTGTTCTCTCCGGAGCGCTGGTTGGCGGTTGACTGGGCGCTGGTCGGCTGCTTTCTGGCGGAGATGTTTAGCTGGCCGCCCGTCGGTTTTGCCGAGCTAGCGGCAGTGGCCTGTGTATTGCGGGAGCCTTTACCTGGCTTCTTTACTGCTTGTCGGTGCTCCTTCCTCGTCAATCTTTCCCTCTTTTTGCCCTGTAACGGGGCAGCAGTTGGACCTGAAGGGTCGGTGCAAGGGCAAAGGGCTTGTTGAGTGCGTTTACCCTTGCCCTTGCGTTTCGGCACAAATTGCCAGGCGCCCGAGAACACGTCCTCGGTGCAGCTGGCCGTCTCCGCTTGACCGGTGACGGCTGTCTGATGAGGGGAGGCTGGAGGAATCACAGGAAGAGAAGGGAGGGAGCCCGGCGCCAGTGTTACCCGGCAACGGGGTCTGTGTGCATAGGGTCAGACCGGCAGTGGTATTAGTCGTCGCCTTGGTCTTCATGTGTTAGAAGGGTCGGTACTGGTCCCAATCAGCGCCGACGACCTTTGTTTGTACTGGGATTTTTTAACGTTGGTCTTAGCTGTGGTTCTCGCCACAGCTGGACCGGTGCCCGCAGCGTTAGCTGCAAGGCCACCAGGACATTACATTGAGGAGGACAATTACATTTGGGGGGTCTCATTAGCTTTCGCCTCCACTCCAGTTGCTGAATTTTTAACAGGCCTTAAATTATCCATGTTATAGTTTTGTTAAAAATTCATCTCTCTGGCTCCTACCCTCCATGGAGCCCGCACCTGGGAACGTCTTACTATTAAAAAAAGTAAGAACGTAAGGACTACCGGAGAGATATAGGATCGCAAGGCTAGTTTACAGTGCGACATCGGGTGCTTGATCGGGCTGGCGTAGGGCATCGAAAGGCCCACCCCCAACAAACTGATCAACCCTCACTCACACCGTCATGACCTTTACCTACCGCTTCAACTGTCCGAGGACAACCTCAGCGGAACTCACGCACCTCGCCTGTGGCCCTCTGACGGGACACTGTGGCCATTTCCCTACCCCTGGCTATTGGGTAGGGCCACCGTTTCGCTTGAAATCGGGACCAAAGGAGGCGTGTTGCCTTACGGATACATTACAGCCAGAGCCGCTCGGCTCAACACCCCAGAACTCCTTCATCCCCGCTCACGGCGCTCAACTGCGCAGGTCCTAGCGCAGGTGACTGTTACCTCCTCCTTGCCATCAGCTCATTTTAGTGGAGGCCAAGTCCGCCACCACCCAGTCACAGAGGGTCACGGTTAGGAGCGGAATTAGCAGAAGTTGGATTATGGATAGGATAAAGTGGGGAGGGTTTGTGAGATTTGGGATAGGACGGGTTTAGTTACGTATATTTCTGAAGGAATTAGACTAAGAACGGGGTGGCAACCTCGGGAAGGTGCATCCGCCAAACATGCCTTGAGGATCTACACGACTGCAGCGCTCTCCCTCAAGACCCCGCCACCCTACTACCGCTGAAGGAGGTGGCAGGGTAGACCTGCATCTATACTACCAAGCAAAGCAAAGCGAAGCATGTCGTTGTGCCACCGCGAAAGCATAAATCCAGACCATCACGTGGGATACTTTCCGATCTCCACACAGGCGAGGCCGCGGAAAAAAGCTAGTACCTATAATATATACACTAATATTATAAAGAGAAAAGATTTGTATTTTGTTTGTAATTAATAAACTCAAAAACTACCAAACCTATTTAAAAAAAAAAATCACCAGTAGTATGCTATACCTATTATTACTGAGTAACAGGCCTTTTATAAAGTTATCACGCGGGCGAAGCCGCTGGCGAACGCAAGTCTTAAATAAATCGGTACAATAATGTAAATCCAGATGCCCAGCAAGTTGCTTGACATTTCTCTCGCGAATTGCGTCATAAAATACCGCACTTATAATGCGTTCGTTATACCTACTTGTTATAACAATGTGTTTAACATAATAATTGCCACGTTGTACACTATTGCCATAATAAGTTTCAGTAATTAAGTGAAACTGCGGGAAAATAATATGATTAAACATGAGACGCATATAGAGTCAAGAGGTGAGCAATATTATACGGTGAATGATTCACGACGAGACTTTTGTTTTAATAAATAGGTACTTACCTGCATGCACTGAGGTAGTGGTTATTTACTTTCCTGCACTATAAACATTCTAACGTTAGATAAAAAAACCGGCCAAGTGCGAGTCGGACTCGCGCACGAAGGGTTCCGTACCATTATCTATAAAAAAACGTCAAATACATCATGGTCTATTGTATGGGAGCCCCACTTAAATATTTATTTAATTCTGTTTTTAGTATTTGTTGTTATAGCGGCCACAGAAATAAATAAAAATAATAATCATCCGTGAAAATTTCAACTGTCTAACTATCACGGTTCATGAGATACAGCCTGGTGACAGACGGACAGCGGAGTCTTAGTAATAGGGTCCCGTTTCACCCTTTGGGTACGGAACCCTAAAAACATGTCTGAACAATAGGTAGGTACAGTCATGAATAAAACGTTTTTCTTTTCCCTATTATTTCGATCCATAGATAGAGTGTCCATGGCAGCAAGTCGTGCAAGTCGTCGTCTAGTTTATTCATATCCTATATTATCTACAGATTCATTTACCTTGATGCGAACAACATTTTTCCAGCCCACATTCCACGGTGTAGTTTGTAGAGCGGAATGTGTTACATGTGTTACGGTTTGTGCTTTCATAGCACATTCAATTAAATAATTACTTCATTATTAATTACTTGTAGCACTTTTATTGTAAAACAGTTTAATTTGAACTACTTAGGTAGATTTAGCTAGATTTCAAGTTCTTAAAAGTACTCCCGACCTTACAATCATCAATGCTACACGCTGAGTTTTGATAATTTATGGGCAGTGTACAGAGTGCCGCTAGCGGCACTTTATCCTACATAATAGTAGCACTGCCTCGGCCCGACTAAAGTGCCGTAAGCATTGCATTGTCATTGTCACTGAGTCACTGTCACTTGTTATTTCGCACTTTAGCCGGGCCGAGACAGCACCTGTTATGCCGGCACTTTATCCGCTAGGGATAGAATGCCGCCAGCGGCACTCTTTACATTTCCTAATTTATAGGGTATATCTTATTTACAATTTCTCAAAGTATTAATAAGACGAGCACTTTCCTATAACTTCACACATTACCTAGAGACTAAAACGACGAGCTATTAACTATTGTTAATCATATCTTGTTCTAACCTCTTTCCTTGAATAACTAGCTAATAAATCTTGTTTCAATGGAAAATAAACTGATAATAATAATATTAGGTATATCAACATTTAAATAATAAATGAATAAATGTTGGAGTTCTTTTATATTCTTATTCAAAACATATAAGTAATGGGTACCTATTTGCTTTATTTGCAGATCCTACAAAGTTTCACGGCGTCGATCCCAGTACCAAATCAGTATGATTTGGGCGTCATCGGCGTCGATCAGGAACCTATGAACAATTCTCCACCAATATCAAAGTTTGACGATTCACCTGATTCCTCAGACGAAAAAGTTATATCAGTGAGAATAACATCATCAGTGGCTGTCGGACGCGGGAGAGGAAAACCCACCTATAGATTTTTAGATGATGATCAGAAACATGCTCTGTCTAAAGTGTCCCCCTCAGGTGCACAACCATCAACCGTACCGTCCAATGTTCAGGAAATTACGGTAACCGGAGCAACAGACGTACCGCCAAATTTCGTAGGTGCTAATATAGAATATATAAAGCAATTGAATGCGAAAAAGGAATCAAAAGAACACAGTGCAGACGCAGTTCACCCTTTCGAGTTAATGTTTAAAGGTCAAAACGACGACGATGACGAACCCTTGACCAAACTGGACGGATATGAAGAAGATATCCATGATATAGCACTGGCCAGAAAAGTCCCATCGACAGCTGATGCTAATAGATTTCAAGATCAGAAAACAATAAATAGATTTCAAAATCCAGAAATCAATCCGCAAGCGGAAACTCACGTTCAAAACCATATTAATATGACAAGTGATTCGTTATTTTTGCCTAACATGAAACTAGGGCTAGAAACTAATGGTAATAATGATAATAAAAATAAAGAGGGTGCTAAAACTTTATCAATTATTGACCAACAAGCGGATAAAAAAGGGACTAGAAATATAGATCGGTTGACAAGTGTTGACCCATTTGCTTCTAATAGTAAAAATTACCAAATCGACGACTCTGTAGCCGAACCTTCTATAAAGTCAGTTGAACTAACAAAATATAACGAAAGAATCAAAAACATTTCACCGACAGCAACAATGCCACCAGTGCGTTCTCCGAATAACGTTCAAGGTTTGACAAATATACCACAGAACGATGGACGAAATAATCCAAGATTGACCACTATGAGTTTTAATATAGTACACGATACTCCCAAAACAACTAATGTCGATGAACCTAGTACCTCGTACATATCGTCAAGTCAGATCATTCCTAACCAAAAACAGTTCTACGATCCTCCAAAAATTTATAGTGAACCAGCAAAAATATATAGTGAACCAGCTAAGTTCTACAGTGAACCGGCCAAGATATACAGTGAGCCAGCTAAGATATACAGCGAACCGGCTAAAGTGTACAGTGAACCTGCTAAAGTGTATAGTGAACCCTCCAAGTTTTACAGTGAACCTGCTTCTTTGCATCTGGAGCAAAACGTACTTTCAAGCGTCCCCCCCAACTACTCACCATGGCGAAGACCTCAACGTCCGTTTGGAAGCACTACTGTGAACACGACACCCATAAGTACTGTAACTAATGTGTTCCAACAAGAGACCACAGTTGAGCACCAGCCAGAGAAAAATTACGAAGTAGACGAAAAGACCAGCGTGCTTACCGACGGCCGCAGCCATGGCGTGCAACAAGACACTACCACCGAGAAGTGTAAACAAGATAACTGTAAAGTGGGATATGTGTTGGAAGGTCGCCAGTTTAAGAAGTATAGAGTGGAAGAAAGAACTCCGGATGGTTTCATCGTTGGAGAATACGGAGTGGTGAGAAACGAAGACGGGGCGCTGCGGGGAGTGCGCTACACGGCCGACGGCGACGCCAGTCCGCGCCTCATCCACGACGCGCTCATGAAGTTCCTACAGCTAACATAGGTATATACACTCGTCTGGTCTGAACACAAAATAAATGCACACATAACTTACTTGCTCATTTAATTAAGTACTTACATTAAGTATCATAACTATATGAATAACCAACAATAAAAGTACATTTTAACAGTTTACTATGTATTATAAAGACTGAATTATTAAATATAATGCAAAGTCATATGTTCCAGTTTAGTACCTTCAACTTGTGTAACTGAAAGTGTCTGCAAATCGGATATCATGAAGCTTCGTGCAGACAGGCGCGACGCGACTCTAACAAAACAACTTCTAAGAAAACTTCACCGTAGATCAATTACCAGTGCCGCGTCGTGCGACATGTCGCGCAAGTCTGTACGAGCCTTGCGTGTAGTCACACAATCACTGCACACCAACTTATTCAATAAAAAAGAATAATCAATCTTTTAACTGTCTCAGCGTTTGCAATAGATCTAATTATTATGTTCTTCTTTATTTCGAATCACTGATTAAAAAGTAAACATTCCGACAAGTGTCATCCATATATTATGTACAAATACTTTGTAACAGATTGGGCTCAATTAATCGAAATAAAATATTTTATGTGTTATTTATTATGGTGCATTGTTAGATGACCACAATTTTCTTTAGTTGTAATTCAAACAATTTAAAAATAAGAGTAAAGGAAAATCTCGATGTTACCTCTATGTTTACTTATCTAATAATAATTCTGGTGCCATGTGTTTCACTGTACACGAAATTATTAATACTTTCACTGCCACCTCTACGTTAACTTTATTCATATGGTATTGTAAATAAATAGGTAAAAATACACAATTATGAGATAAATATTGATGAACATGCAATAGTGTTTATTTTCTCATTGCCCAGTCAAACTCATCATTCACGATATGCACTCATCACGAAAACCTTTTATTTTTAGTTTACAAAAAGTATTAGTTCAAACTTTAGTATTTTCAAGACAAAAACTAACAAATAAATAAACATAATAACAGGGCTAGCGTAGCCATGTTTTAGGCAGTTCTTATTTAGACCTTTCCTTAGTAGGTTATGGAGGAAATGAGTCGATAGTAGAAGTTATAGAACTAAGCAAAATTATTGTACAACTCGGTGTGTGTGGTGTTACTGTAAATAACTACGTGGAATGTTATTTGAACAAAATTACTTGTATACTCAAAGTAAGTGGTTATTCAGATATAGTTTTATAAAAATATATACGTACCTAATTCGTTACAATCGTGGTTCACCACTGGTCACTGGACATAACATAAGGGATATGCAACGAACTTCATATTGTGGCCGATATCATTAATAACAGCTAACAACAGTGCTCTATATTCATATTTCTATATTCATATTTATGTAGGTACTGTATTACAGTATTATACAACAAAGTTAAACGCTTATGTGTACACGTTTACAAAGGTTTAAGTTTCAATAGTAAATATATATTATATACTGAATATAGTATAAATAGTAGAGAGTAAATATTTAGATATTCTTTGAAAAGTTACAATTTGTAAAAATTACAGTATAATAAATATTGAATACCTAAGCATATTGAGATGATAAGACGTTATAGGTATTGAGAGTAGCAAATTAAAAATTATGATAAAGAAACTCACAATATATAGATAGTAAGATATGTTTTAAATTGGAACGCTTATCAACAAAACGGCTCTATAAATTGAACTACAGTTGTGTATATGAATAAATATTAAATATATCATTATAATTAGGACTATTCGCGTTGGACTTATGACTAATATAATTAGGTACCTAACAATAAATTTGCTTACCTTTGATGAACTTTAACAAACAAGTTATATTGAGAGTCTATTTTCCCATTGGATGTAAGTAGATAATCTATCGGGATGAGATTAGATTTGGTCATTTTTCATAATAAATTAGTTTAAGTAATAGTAGGTACTCTCAAATCCATTAGATATTTAATAAAAGTTAGCTATTCAATTTCAAGGATTAACATTCTTATTATCAGATATCTATAATATGAAACTACATTAACGTAGATAACTGGAATATCTTACTCTATTTTTATATCTCGTAACATATAAAGCAATATCATTATGTTGACAACGCTTCGTGCATAAATTATCAACAATAACCTTTCGTGGAAGCACATTAAATCAATGGAACAAACGTACGGTTGTCTGATGGCGATGCATGATGGACTTTACAGCGAGTAAAACAAAAGCTTACCTACTGTTTTATACTCGTTTCAATATTTATGGGCCTCTGGAAAGTTTAGTTGTATTATCTCTACGATTTATGTATTTATTTGTGAGTTCGAAACTCAGTAAAGTCTACTGGCACATACGTGGATGAACCAATACAAGCAGCGCGCAGTTCGCAATGAATGAAACAAGCGGGGCCGGGCGACACTACTTGATTGATTTTATAATTATATAACATTCATAAAGGTATCGCACGTGTAGTTCACCTTGACTTCCGTCATAAGTTAGTTCGATTTTCAGTGCCACTGTATTGTTAGTGATTCTGTAGGTACCTACCTACATACAGAAAAGATATGCGCATTGGTAATCTTCGGTTCCGAATTAATACGAACGGCACCCCACAGAGGCAAAGTTTCTAAGTTTTGTAATGCCGCACTTGTTCGTTACAGTGCTTCTATTATTGCGCATTTTCATGAAGCGTTCTCTCCGTTGAGTTGCCTACTCCGGTCGCACTGCCATTATGTCAGTCAAGAGTTTTGAAAAGTTTTTTAGAAGTGCATAGTGGTTAATCTCAAATTTTGTAACAATGGCAATTTATAAAAAAATCGTGAAGTACTTCCGTGATTGTAAATGCTCAATATTAAATCTCATAATCGCGTGTCCATATTTCCGAAGACTTGGAGACCTACGTTTCAAGTGGCCATATTTGTTATAAGAGTAATGTGAGGATCTGGGTAGTGCAAACATCGCCAACAGAGAATCAAAACGTTTGCCGCGTGGTCCTTACATTTAACACTACTGCCAAATATTATCACAATTGTCGCTAATACAGTTTGTGCAACAACATAACCAAAGGAACACTTAATTGTACTACTGTACCTAGCTTTAAAACATTGATCGCGATCATAGCCACACACTTAGTTTCAATACTTACGCCGTGCTTAGGCTTGAACACACATAAAAACCATTTAGTCTTTCTAAAATATTTTTATTTCGCTAGAACGATAAGAAAATAGCTTAGTGCTACAAATTACAAAACCTAATAAGTCAGTAGATTACAAGAAGTTCCGCACAAGTGCCAGGATTAACTTTTTTTTTTTAGAACACCATCGTCTTTTTGGCTACCTTATTGGTTTTAGTTTCCTTTAATAATTTTAATCACTCGTTCATATTCGCATCAAAGTTTATAATATTATAAAATCTGGCAATCAGTTTTCCGCTCGATGCGCAGATCGTCAACATAGGCAGCGAAAATGAGATATTGAACACAAACAACAACAAACAACCAACTGAAAAATGTTGGTACCTATCACAGAAGACAACATATAGAGTATTAAGATAATTATAATTTATCATCATGATAGTTAGGTAACTAACGTTTGACAATGCGGCATAAAGAAATCCATAATGAAGCCACCTATTGTTTTGCCACAAATAATCGCTATAATTATATCTACTTAGGTACTACATTTCGTTTATATTTTGCATCTTAATGGCATTTAATAAGTGCAGTAATATTTCAGGTAAATAGGAAGATCTAAATAATAATTTGGTGCAAGGTGCAGAACAATAGCTTAGGTAAAGGTTAATTCTGGTATCAGCTCTAAAACAATTTTTCCTAAATTTTCAGTGTGATGCAATAAGTTTTGTTTAGATAGTCTGGTCATATCCAATCAAATGTTTGAAGCAAAGCTTTACATAAGATCAAATGTACCTACAACATTCATTTTGAACAAATCTAGACGTTTAACCAAAAGCGTCGATTCTTCATAAAATATCCAAATTTCTTCGTAAGCTTTTAAAAGCAGTCGAAAAATATATGTTTTTGAAGATGTGACGTAAGAAACATATCAGTAAAATAGAAACTAAGTCGCTTGATAAAGTGAGAGCGTAATAAATATTTGAGCGATCAGCACAGATGACTCCAAACTAGTGCAAGCCCGATTCCGTCGCTTCGAGAAGATTCCATAGAGGACGCGTTGCTGCAGACACGCTTAATCGTAGTTCTCAGACTCCTGCTGCACCAGCTTGAACCGGCGAGGGCTCTTCACAGCGATCGATCCGTGCCCGTCGAGCGACAGTCGGCCTTTCATCTGAAGGTATCTGCAAATAATATCGTCATGAAGTTTAAAATTTTATTTTCCGTTAATGTTTTAACTTTGTTAGCTTAGTTTTTAACGTTATTGTGCATGCTGTGGCCTCCTATAAGTGAAGGAGTACACCTACTTCATAACCGATGTTGCCCTTTAATTATGTGTCATGTATTGTGTACATCTTTTGTTGGAGATCCTAAATAAATAAATAAATAAATAAATAAATAAATAAAAGCAGTTCCAGAACGGGTCAGTCCACAAAGACTTCCTGCGTCGCTAGATATTAAGCAAAAGCTCAAGCAAAAGTGTGTAGTGTATGTGTAGTAGTGATTGGGTGTTTTCCAATAAGCAACACGGTTAAATGGCCCAAGAATTATGTAATTAAGTACCTTTTAATATAACGGCACACGAGCTTCGTTGGTCGCTGCTGCCACTCATCCAGCACTTCCTTAGGAGCTAACACCTGTAATCACATTTTGATACATTGTAGGAGAGTAACGTAGTTTGCCTAACCTGTCAGTTTTCTCAGCTGTTTTAGTATTATTCTGGTATTTGCTACTGTTGAATCGAAGATTGTTATAATGGCCAATTTGTTTACCTGGTCTCCCTTCAGCCTATCGAGCAGGGTGACACAGATGACCGCCGCCTTGATGCCCGCGTGGTGCGTTAGCGCAGCGAATGCGAGCGACTCCATCTCAATGTTGACGACGCCTGACTTGTGAATGCCCTCCAAATATTCCATCTTGTCGGCTTCCGTGAAGTCGCAGAACGCTCCGTCCAGGCGACCCTGACCTAGTGTGACGACAATGTACCAGTATTTGTTAGTGACCTCAATACAGTACTGCGAAATAATTACACTCTATATGTCCGCTGATTTTATCTCGAGACCTATCTTTATATTACACAAATTCCAATCAGTTTCCTTGTTTCTGTTTGAGATAAGCTTAGAGCAAAGAATGTGTCCTTGCGTCACCTTGTCCTTTACCAGTTCGGTAAGTAGTACATAAAATTGGCATTATGCCTTTTTGGGTAGGTCTAGCCAGAAAGCTAGTATTTATTTTCTCGTTTGTCGTATTTAAAATGTTTATTTCCGTGAACAGTTGTTTCTTTTCGCCATTCAGTAATAACTTTGCTTGATCCAAATGAGTCAAAGTCAAATCATTTATTTCAAGTAGGCCATTAAGAGGCACTTTTGATCGTCAACATTTACAAGTAAATACTCGTAGAATTGATTCAAGTCAATCAATTCCAAAAAGGTATTGTCATATGGAGAAGACTTTTATACTATTGTACTTTTGTATTTTGTATGGAGAAGAATGAGTGTTCCACTGAGTCCATGACAGTCCCTCTACTAGATGGAATTAAGAATAGCACCGCCAATTATCTTAATCTGTCTTATGGCAACATTGCTCGTACCATTTCCCTGATCTAACTCATTGAGCTGATGCGTAGATATACTGGATTATTCTAAGTTCTGAGAAGTGGTAGATAGGGTTACCTTCGTAAAAGTCGTATGTGCACATGGTCCTGCCATTGACAGTGTCATAGGGGTCCTCGGGGTCGGCCAGGCCCTTCAGTTCGCGAGCCAGCCGCTTGTCCAGCTTCGCGGGTCTTTGGATAGTCTTGCCTAATACCGTCTGAAATTGATAAAAAAATATATTATTTAGTAGCCATTTCCAAGCAACTCCCAACCACATAAATTGAAGCTTGTTCATAATAAGGTCATTGGATATTTAAATCAAGCATTTTTTTCTAAACCGTGCGTGCCACACTCACCCTTCCGATCAGATCTCATCTCAGCAGCTTTATGAGATAGTCATCTTTTTCACTTAGGTTATTCCTCCAGTTATTCCTCTGCTGGAGTAAGGTCTGCCCCATATCCCTTATTGCAGTTGAAGATGTCACAAAGCCTGACAGTAAAACGTACCAGTTCGAGGACATTCCTCAGGGCTCCGTCGACAGCTTCTTCAGAGATGACAACAGTGCCTCCCTCGTAGCCGATGCCGCCGCACGTGCCAATCCTGAAGAACACGGGATCGCGCACCTTCGCGTGGTACATCAGCTTGATCACCTCATGCAGCAGGATGCCCACCGAGGGTATACCCATGCCGTGCTGTAAACATAAATAATGTATGATGTAGAAACATTTTATTTTTGTTATCCTTTGTCAGCGTCCCACTGCTGGGCAAAGGTGGGAAGGCCTTTGTTTTTTTCTTTTCCGACCAAACCTCTCTCTTTATAATATCTAGCCATGTTGGCCCTGCAAACATGATCTGATCGTCACACCTCCTTCGCTGCGGTCAAATAGAAGCACATAAAAGGTTAGAAATACGGTAGTGCAGAACGGCAGAATGGACGAGAGATTTCTGGTAAGAGAACCATATATCGTCGACACAGTGATTTTTCTCTGAGTACCGTTCAATAAGGGGACCATTATGTTATTCCGCAGGGTCCTTGGGCTACTAAGTATAGGTAATGTACATAGATTTTCTACCTTTGTCTCATTTATCTATTTAAATTGAATAAAATATTTATTTATGGCATCCCCGGTTAAATTACGTTTCAGGTATTCCTGAAACCTGACCTATTTGCGATTTCGAGAACTACAGAAAATATTTCAACTTACTATTAATGTCATTTGGTACACTGAACGATAGCTAACCTATCTGAGAACATCCTTGACGAGATATCGAATAGGAATTAAAGTCGTTAATATACTATCTGTAGTTCCATACTATCCTATCCATACTTATTAATATCATAATGTTTGTCAGTAACCTTTTCACGCCTTAACGGTTGAACGGCTTAGGAAGATATTTGGGAAACAGGTCACCCTTGACTTGTACCCTAATTGCGTAATACACGATCAAATTCGCACTGAATCGTTTTGAAACAGATTGCAAATCCATTTCCTCATAAGGTCGAAAAAAAATGTGCTCAACAACGTAAATAACGCAATGAATTTTGTTGAACTGTCAAAATGAAACAAAGTTAGTCGTAATCGTTTACGAAAATATGATACGTAATTAGATAGCTGGGTTAGGACACTGGATACTTTTATCCCGGTTGTACGTTCCCGTGGGATAATTTCCGTCCTGCACGCAGTCAAAGCCGCGAGCAAGTGTTAGTAGGTAATTCAATACGTTAATTCGTTTTAGTAAAGATGCTGGAGACGGGAAACTTCACCGTCTGACTTGGACACAAATACACAATGCAAAAAAACAATAAACGGATATCTACGTAACATTTTGAATTAGGTGCATATAGGTATTTGAAAAGGCTGTTTACCATACAAGGCTCGTACAGCCTGGCGCGACTTGTCACGCGACGCGACTCCGGTAATTTTCTACCGTGAAGTTTTATTAGAAATTGTTTTATTAGTCGCGTCGCGCCTGTTTGCGGGGGCGCTAATACTCAATATCATGAAGGTACCTTTGCGTGTTCGACCCACATATTATGTAGGTATATGAATTTAAAGTAAACATGTGCGCCGCGCTGGGAGGGGGGTGCAAGAGGGTGTACTTACACCTCCCTGGCTTCAAAATAAAATATAGCTGTAAAAACA
Organism: Xanthia icteritia; assembly: GCA_949128155.2. Lineage (NCBI taxonomy): Eukaryota > Metazoa > Arthropoda > Insecta > Lepidoptera > Noctuidae > Xanthia > Xanthia icteritia. Next base: position 13,557,696 of record OX421930.2, read on the forward strand.
TTCAGAACTAAAGAAATATCTAAAAACGCCTAACACAATAATAGAGAACTTAAACCTATAAAAAGGAGAGATCCTACAATTTTCGAGCTCGCTTCGCTCGCTCTTGCATTTTGCAATCTCGGAATTCTAAAGCTTCTGTGCATTATTCGACAAAGTACCGAACTCCTATTTCTGAAAATCGAATCGGCCCTAGGTTAACACTATCGAGCTTACTTCGCTATCTCTGGCATCCTACTCTATCTTAATTCTTAAGCTTATTTGTATAAGTGGATACAGTTAGTTCTCTTTCCGTATGAATGGACAAAACAAAACCTATCCCATTAGAGGAGAGATGGAAAAATCTCTTATTTTTTAAGATTTTCTGCATAATATAAAAAATTTACTCCTTGTATGAATGGGCAAACGATAACCTAACATATCCGAGGTGAACTGCAAAAAAATGATCGAGCTCGCTTCGTGGAGCTGTAACTGCACCCCCCTGAAAACAAACCTGCCGGGCCCATGTTTCAACATTTATGAAACTGTGGTGCTTTTGTATCGCCCGCAGCTTTACATAAATCGGTCAAATATAGGTGCATCGCGGTATTGATAGTTTTGTATCACAACGCAATATTTATTTCTTTTCAGTTTCGATATTTACAGGACACTCTATAAAAAATAATTTCGTTTAATAATTTGCCTACGTACTAAGTATGTATGAAAATAGTACCTACTCTTGTCTGTTCTCTACAATACAAACACGATTCTCTATTTGCTCACGTGCTATCCTTTTTTGGTAATTCCATAGAATTTTTACTCGTAGATTCTTTTCTAAGTTAAATGTTCCGCAGTACAAAACCACATGCGGGACACCCTCTTCGTTGTAGTGTAGAGATTTTATTTATAAAACTTGTAACACAACATTTCGCTGACATTCCACTAAACTTTATTGCTACCACAATAAAATGCCCAGACAACCCCTCTTACTGAAACATGTACAATGAAACAATGTTTTATATCGTATATCGCACATAGTTGTTGTAAGAAACACCGGGGGGTCACCGTCAAACAATGGAGGGTTTCAAAGCGTTTCCGAAAGGTCGTTAACAATTATCGCAATCTACAATAGACCCTCACATACAACTACATCCCTGTCCGGAAATCGCATGACTTTTTAAACGTAGATAGGTAATCCTGCATACTTCACTTACGCTCTAAAAAAATGTTTGTATATGCATACAATGTTTTTTTTATATTCGATCTAATTAATTCTGGACATACACTTACCAAACATATAAGTACAGTTTTCAATCACAACTACCTCATCTACACTTACCTACATATTATAACACCATTTACAATCACCATTACCGATTCACTTTAATCTGTAAGTACATAGTTTGATGTATCTTTTATGAATTTCATATCCCTTAAATCATCCTTAAAGACAATATGTTTTAAAATTCGATAACTTTGGTCTTGAATCTATTCACCATAGTATTGAATCTATGCATAAAGAATCGAGTCTTTAGTGGTGGCCAATTCTATAACATGCACGGTTGAAAAATCCATTATAACAATACCAAACAATAAACTAAAAATTCTGACTCAAAACATACTCGTAACATGCAGTTTTAATACATTATTGACTCGCTCGGACGCTGATTGGGATATACTTATTCTAACGAAGTGCTGGCTCAAGTCTACCCAAGCCATACCTGAGCTGGATGGTTACATGTGTACCTCTACGACTTCTCATAATACTCAAAATGAAGGTGTTGTCATCTACCATAAAAACAATTATAAAATTTTAGCTGAGGAATCCCCCATCACCGACGCTAATTGTCTTTTGTTAAAACTGAGCTCTGATATCGTTTATATCGGAATTTACCGCCCTCAAGGGTCAGCGTAATACGTAATACGAGTACGTGTGTAATACGATTATTTTTTGTACCTCATTGGAAAAGCTGCTAAAAAAACTATCCAACTACAAAAACATAATCATTTGTAGAGATATAAATATTGACACTAAATATAACACTAATGATAAGCGCTCCTTCAAATACCTCAACGTCTTGGTTAATCATTGTATACTTCCCGCTCATACCATACCCACTCGCCATGAGTGGGTATGGTACGAGCGGGATTCACTTGTCTGGATCATATTATGATTAAAACTAAATTGGAAGCCATCTGCTTTACTGTGAAATCTTCAGTCACTACTCACAAAACGCTTCGCACCTTCTTTTTCACACTGTTAATAAAAGTAACTTTAAACCGGTACTTGACTGTAGTGAACCCAATGTAGCTACCGATCAACTCATTTTCTTATTAGACGAGGCCATTCAGGATAACTCACATGTGGTTAAAGTGTCTAATAGGAAAAGAATAAACAAACCATGGATTACTACTGGATTATTACAATGTATGCGTAATAGAGACAATCTGCACAAAAAGCTTAAAAGGAAACCTAACGATGAAGCACTTAATTTAACATACAAAAGATACCGAAACTTTTGCAACGCTATTCTAAAGAAAAAGAAGAGAATTGAGAAACAGGAAATTGAAAATTCAAAAGATAACAGTAAAAAGCTGTGGGATGTCATTAAAAATATCTTCAGTACTAACAAAAAACAGACCATTCCTCGGCTCTGATCAAAACTGGTAATGATAAAAGCAGTGTAGATGACTCTACCAAATATTTTACGGGTGTTGGCCAGAGTCTGGCGGAAGAAATGATTGGTAACACCGATCTTTCGAGTTTCTGCCGGAACCTTATACCCGCATCACCATACTAAATTGTCTTGCTTCCTACTGATGAAAAGGAGGTGGAACTCCTCGTATTGGACTTGAGAGAGGGTGCAGCTGTTGGAGTAGATCAGATATCGGGTAAAATTCTAAAGCGCTACGTTAAGCTGCTAACATTTCTACTCACTCACAGCTGCAACCTGGCCTTTGGTAGGTAAGGTGCCAGTAGGGTACCTTTCCACTAGCGTGAAGATAGATCTTGTTAAACTTATTCACAAGGGAGGAGACAAAGACTGCATTAACAACTACAGATCAATTTCGAACCTTCCCACGTTGTCCAAAGTTTTAGAACGACTGATCAACAAACGGCCCCATGAACTTCCTTGAGACAAACGCCCTGCTTTCTCCTATGCAATTTGGCTTTCGTTCGGGAATGTCAACTGATGAACTCACTAACCATATTGTTACTAATTTTGACAGTGGCAGGAAGAGTGTTACGGTGTTCCTTAACTTAGCCAAGGCCTTTGACACGGTCCCTATTCCATTGTTATTACATAAACTCGATAAAACTGGTGTCAGAGGTCCTTCCATTACAACTGCTCAAAGACTACTTAAGTATATAATAGGATGCAACGAGTTAAATTTGACAGCTGGACTAGTGACGAACTCTCTGTGCACTATAGCGTGCCACAGGGCAGTGTCCTGGATCCTAGCCTTTTCTTTGTGTATATTAATGACTTGTGTCAACTCCAACTCAAACAAGGAAAATTGCTCTTTTGCGGATGAGACTACGCTATTTTTTTGTGGAAAAAGTTGGGAAGATGTTTTCCAAAGTGCTCAACATGGTCTCAATGTGGTATGCCAACGGCTTAAACACAATGTTTTGACACTAAATGTATCAAAAACCAAATATATTGCCTTTGCATCTAGGAGAAATCTACTGCCACACAGAACTCTCAATATTACTGCTCACACTTGTACCTACTTGGCTCCTTCGTGCATTTGTTCACCTCTACAAAGAATGAACGTTATTAGATATCTTGGAGTGTATATCGATCAGACACTAACTTTTAAGCCTCACATTGACATTCTCGTCACTAGGATTCATAAGCTAACATACATTTTTAAGACACTAAGACATGTGGCGGATATTAAGACTACCAAAACGGTGTACTCAGCACTCTGCCAGTTAATAGTCAATTATTGCATATCCTCCTGGGGGGAGCAGGAAAAGTGCACCTTCTGGAAGTTGAAAGAGCACGGAGAGCCGTACTCAAGGTTGGAGCTGGGCTCCCTTTTAAAAACATACAGAAATAAAATATGACCCTAATCTCAACAAAGATAAGCGAAGGAAAGGTAATGTATGTCCTACTAATTTCTTTCGCACCATTTTCTCGCAAAGGTTTTATTGTTTTCTTGGAGGATATCTGTATAATAAAATCAATACAACACTTCCAATATACCCCATGATTAGATCAGCTTTTAAAATAAATATATGTAAATGGCTTAAAACTCTCGATTATCAGGCAACTGATAGTCTTCTGATCCCTATTCGATAAAATTTATATTTCCTTCACAAACTACACACAAACACACAATTACACACTCACACTCACTCACGCACAAACACACATACACTTAAACCAAATTATGTATGTCCAGCCTTGAAAAATTTAAATGTTTTTTTTTCTTTATATTTTAACTGTACCTAGACACTAAGTTTAACTTCATCACTTACTTTTATTTATTAATCTAAATTAATATGTACATATTTAATTAAGTATTGGGGGGCCTGGTGACCCGTAACACAGGTATTTTATGCCTTTTTCGGGCACCAATCTCTCACAAATGTTAACCCAATTTTTTAGATTAAGTACTTTCTGTCCAAATCAAAATTTGTGATGAGAAATAAATAAATAAATAAATATTCAGCCAGTCATGGGATAGGTTAATTTAAATGCCTAGCTACTGCGCAGACTAATCGATCCATTTACGAGGCAAATCAACATTTCCGCGACGAGGTCCGTGCCTAGGGTAGAGCACGTTATGCAGTCTCTTGAGCAAATTGCATCGATGTCATTCATTTACTTCTCATCCCGTCGAAATAAATCAATACAAGTGTTTTTTTGGACTCTTCCAAGGACTTCCTAAATTAACATAATATATTATTCTGTTTTTAACAGGTATAGCTGAGTCTTTTTATTATTTGCACTTCTCTCACTTATACTGACTTCAAATAGAAATAAACTGAGCTATGTAGGTAGTAGCAAAAAGATAATGCATAAATAATGAGAAAATGCGAAGCCAGTTCTAGTTAAAGATACATTACCAGGTCAGTGATGTGTGAATTAATGATCTCATCATTGTAGGCTGCCACTCTTTATTTTAGCTTAAACTCTAAGGAAGTTCAATCATACGAGGAACGACATAAAGATACACACTTTCAGGACATGGTCTTCTATGACGTCGTAAGGGGAAAACAATTTAAACAAGTTATACCGAGGAGATAGGCAAATAATTCAACTTGATCTTCAGTGGAAGCTGATGGTCTATGTTCTGTTTTTTTAATATTTATATGGTTCTTATATAAATATTAAAAAAACAGAACATAGACCATCAGCTAAATGAAGTAATGAAGTCTACAGCTACTTATGCAGCAGACAATCAAGGTATGATCAAGATGTATGAAAATAATAATTTGTCTCAATTGAAGCATTTGATACAAGTTTTAATTCAAGGTTGTCAAGTCCGAAATGCCCGAATATCTCTTTATTTAATAGGTACATATTCATTTATTTTAATGATATTGTGGGGAGTGGTTAAAATTTTTCGACACTATTATTTGTTGCTCTAGCTAGCAGATTGGTAACTTAATAGGTAGACGGCCCACCCAATGGAAAGTACGGTCGCCTAAAGTTATGGCACTTGAACTGGCACACCAGTATAATATTATTGTTGATGTGACTTTGCCACCTGTGTTTATTCTATCCACTAGCGAAAACAACGTTGAAGTACGAGATTTCTGACTTCATTTATTATTTCACAGGCGCTTGACATAAAACCTAAACCTACATACCGCACTAACAGATTACAGCCACTAAGAATGAACAGTGCGATGGTAACAGCCCTACTATTGTTTTATCAGTTGCCGTATCTTACGAGACAGTCACGAGGCTTTATACACGTGGACGATATATACCAACACATATCGTAGTCAGTCGGGTTTACGCCATTGGCCATTTGTAATTTCTTAGTTACCGCAACTTTCTTAGTTACCGCTACGAAGATTAACGAAGTTTGGACTAATTTAATCTAAGTATAAGTTAGTTCAGTAATCGGCAAACTCATTATTCAATAGAGCCAAATATCAATACACACAATATATAAGCCAATCCTTTATGTGTATCCAAACTATCTCAATACTCTTTTCTTAATCCGTAAAACTCACATCCTCCACAACCCTTCCTAAAATTAACTTGCTCAGAAGTAGGATGCCTTCATCATCATCACCATCATATCGACTGATAATATAAATAAATAATAACATAATTTCCAAAATTTACAATTTTCAATTACAATGTTTATGATGAAAGCATCTTACATAACTTAGAAAACTTTGAAAGTTAAGTACAGTATATGATTAATTTTCGAGGTCCTGTTAATTTTTGGTGAAAAAGCTTCGAAAACAAATCTTTGAATATAGTTTGAATTTTGAATAAAACTTGATATCTTGCCGAAACCCTGACCCCCGTGCGTATCTATGGTAGCACTCATCGACATTTTTACAGAGCCGCACTCTATAGGCCAAAGAGCCGCTTGCGGCTCGCGAGCCGCGGTTTGCCGACCACTGAGTTGGTCCAAATGTGCCCACTAATAAGCTTTTGATACGAAATGCACGCACGTATCATAATCAATAGTAGCCTAAGTAGGTCAGTATTGAATTAGGCTTTGATTATTCCTTTGTGCAGTTAGAATTGAATTTAGAGCTAATTTTATATCGCAAACAATAATCAAGTGCTTTCTTGACTAATTTAAACATGCGTTATTTGAGATTTGCATATTTTGTATGATCGATCTAAATATTTACATTTTGATAACACAGACGATAACACAACAGAAGATATGAAATTGTTTATATAATGGCGATTAAGTATATTGAGAATAGTGATATCAAACTGTATCATAAAAAAAACTAAATAACATTTATACAGTGTACGCACTTGGAAATAAGTTAGTATGAAATACGATGCGAACATACTGAGCTGAATGCAGTTCAACGGCAAGTGGTTGAAGGCTTTTCCATCGCAACAGAGAAGGGGTAGGCCTAAAACTGCTCACCATCAATTCGCAAATCACTACTGAACAGTGTTACTGGAATACGCGTAGGTACCTGAGTATTATCAAACCCGAAACACGTAAACGGCCATAAAACTACTGTGATTTCAATTCCCGGTTAAGATAAACTGTTAGAAAATTCTCAACACCCACTTGACTAATCGCTATATTCCAACCTCAAGTGGGTATTGAGAATTTAATTGCATCTTCTCATACCCCTTGGGAAAATACAAGATCTTGATCGGGTTACTACGTGATCTTCTTCTCTCATGTCGGCACGAGCTAAGATACCTACATGAAGAACTAGGTCGTGCACTGAGTCAAGATTAGCCAGTCAGCAGGTTTGTAGACGGGCAGACTATCGAGAATGCATCTGTGTCTTTACAGACTGTGATTTACTGACAAATTCTTGGAGGCTCTATTGCTCTATATTATTTTAAAATTTGGAATTGCTATGTAAAACTCACACTGATGCAAAGGACGGGTCCCACTTTGTACATGGAGTATCTGTACGAGAATTGGCTGATGTCCTGCAGCGTGGTGCCACACGGCAGCTTGTGGCCGATCTCCGCCATGATCGTGTACGCGAACTGCTCCATACGCTTCGGGGTGCCTCCCATGCATACAAACTGCAGACAAATCAGAAAGAAGGCTAAAATGATATTCCTACCTTCTATTTTCACATGTCATGTCTGTGTTCATTTCTAATGACACTGTTCTATAAAGCAATAGCATCTTGAAATGAGATGTTAAGTTTGGCACCGAATTCATTTCGAATTTGACTGAGAATAAAAATATGTGATTGAATAATTAATGAATCTGTGATTAACTGATTAATGTAAACGACACGTCTGGTATTTCAAAAGTTTTTCAAGACGAGTCTAAGCAGAAATACCTACCAGCAAGTAGGTATCGACTGCAGGTAATAACAATAGGTATGATACCTTAACATCGCCGAACATTTCAACAAGATCGTGAGAACCGCTACCGAGTGCCAAGTGGTATAATATATCTTGGTCCATTAGCTCGATGTTGGGGTTCCGCAGGCGCACCGTGCCATCAGGGTACCTGGCGAAAAAAGGGTCCGACATGAGTATTTAATACAAGCTTACAATTAAAGGACCCCACGTTCGCACGGACGTAATAAGCCGCGGCGATTTTTTTTCGTGCACTGGATTTTCAATGCTCTGTGTTGAGCCGAGCGTTGAGAATCCAACGCGTTGGGACGCACTCTCGTCCCAAGGCGTTAAAAAACACATTGTTGGATTTTCAACTCTCGGCGCTAAGCACAGCGTTAAAAACCGAACGAGCACGAAAAAATATCGCTGCGATTTTATTACCTCCTTGGGCTTACTCCTTTCACATCACTAGGTATATTTACATAACAACGTCACAATATTTTTTACCGTGAACCTTTCAATTTGTATGATTTCAGAGGGGAGTTTTTATTCTCAAAACTTCCAAGGACCCAGGTAAGTTTGCAACAATTTGCTATTGTTGAATTTTATTTTATTTTACCTGGGAAGCCCTATATTAAACAGTTTGTAATGTTTACGTCGTATTTTAGCGTCGGCGTCGTCAACATAGGGAAGGAAAACCAACACAAAAAATAAAATCATCCGATCAACTCCCGAACTGCAGAACTATAAACTCACAAAAACTACCTCAAACTCAAGGGGTGGTAATAAGGTGGGTATAAGAATGTCAAGAACTCTCAAAACTAAATCACAGGTTTTTGCAGATGATATGTCAGCATGTTCTATAAATGGAATAGAAGGGAATAGGAATTTATTGAATACATAATATATCGTTAGCACATTTAGCATTGTAGGAATTCCAAACAAAAAATTTAAGATTTTTTCCTGCATTCAAAAAGTATTTCACAAGGCACAACCTAACAGTATCTCTGTCTACTGGTTCATCAGCGTTGCTCTCCTTGACTTCTTCTTGACCATTATCTTGGAACAGCGTCCGATGTGGATGATGGTGCCCATTCTGACCGGTCGAATTCCGATGATCATTCATCTCGCATTCGTTCTGATACTGAGAGGATGCACTCGAATCTTCCACCTTCCAGTGACACGGCGTTTGTCTAAATAAAAAAATAATATGATAAAAGTTTCTATAATATACTTATATTTTTTAAAGAACACTGGATCGAAATTAAATGCATCGGGAATTTAACACTGCTGACCTTACTACGAAAATTACATGTTGGTTAATTCAGCGAATTCGAACATAATATTATTATCAAAGGTTATCGCAGGATGTTATTTTTTGACCGTTGTGATGATAAACTACGTTTATACAATCTGTTTGCAAACAATTTAATCAAGGTTAGCAACTAATCGATGTTGAAACCTGTTAACAGGAACTGTTTGAAGTATTGTTTTGTTACGGCGAAAAACTTATAAATTTTTCTTAAACTATTAAAAACTGTTTTTATGAGAAATTTAAATAAGGATACAAGTTAGCATTTTTTGTAGTTTGGTACAAAATTATCTCTTAATTATTAAGATAATCATCAAGTTAAATGCAAGTGAAACTTACAATAAATTACTAATTAAAATCTAAATTACGAGTCAAGTAAAAACGCAATCGTGTAAAAAAAGATCACTTACCTTATTTAATAAATTATAAATATTTATTTATATTATCACACGCGATGTTAACCCGACACTTGCTGCCTCACAATAAATTACGAAAAGCACAAGAGAACGTATCGCGAGCACACCGCGGTTGCTACGTATTGTTGGATCGACTTTCCAAAGGCGAACTGGCGAATACAACAAACACTAACTCGACGGTTCGCATAAAGCCAGCCTGGGAATCCACGGAACCTTTTATTACGCGACTTTGAGATTTGGACAGCTTGTTATTAAAAAATAAATTGTACCAAATACAACGTTCCATTGAGTATACTCACAATAAAACGATGTGCGCTCTCGATGCACATGCCTCGATGTATAATGAATCATAATTTATGACACTGCCACAGAAACTTTAATCATTCCTAGTAAAGGAATTGTGTGGAGCGCATTTATTAAATTGTTCACGGATGTTATGCAATTCAGCTATTTGAAGATGATGGCTTGGTATACCTACTTAACAACCATAGAGGTTCCGTCAGAAACGAATTGGATCAGGGTGGTAATCAAGAGAGGTAGAGGCCATTCAAATTTCAGATCCGTAGAAAAGTATCGACTGATATAGGTAAACAAAAGTAACTAAACCGTTATAATCTACCTATACTCCATATGTTTAATTACTTAAATAAAGGTAAACAAATCGTAAAAAGGGTTTTTATTGATGACACTTTCCTCTTTAAAAATACGATAAAACCAAATTAAATTATTTTAGGTTTTACAACAGTTTCCTCTTTTATTAATGTATGTTAAACTTTTCATTTATTCTTAAACTACTCTTCGTAGATGTATTCTGCTTGAGCACTATTTTTAGTTAGATTTATAATAATAAAAGTTAATAAAACCGCGCAAACTATTGACATAGCAGTTCCAAACACACACAACCTACAAAACACTATAGCTGAAAAGCTATCAAAATATACAGACTTAAAAATAGAAATAAGCCGAATGTGGCGATTAGGCAGCGTTACCATTATTCCTGTAGTACTTTCAACCACCGATGTCATTCCCAAACAACTGCATCAATCTTTAAAAACACTAGACGTAGCTCCCTCCACCTACCAAACCCTACAGAAAGCTGCTATCCTGAACACTTGCAGAATTGTCCGAAAATTTCTGCAAAACGACAATGACTCACAAATAGCACACGCACAGACATCATTCATCACTGCAACACAAAATCAAAACATAATATCACCACGCCATACATTATCAACAATTATCACTTAGTTTTAAGTAGTACCTACTCTCAGGGGTAGCACTTGGCTTTGACCCGTGTTACCCTGAAAAACCGGCACAGTGTCGAGATACAAAAATGTATACCAACAAATAATAATATAATATTTTGTAATCTGTCTATTGTACTTTTTAACTTCCCGTTGTCCCCCGTAGACTGTTCCCGTAGGCTGTCCCCGTTAATTCATTGTAATTATAGATGCACCGAATGTTCGGCCGAATATTCGTATTCGGTATATTCGGCATATTATTTCATGTTCGTATTCGGCCGAATATTCGGTTGATTTGCCGAATAATTACCGAATATTTAAAATATTGTTAATAAAACATTTTGTGTGTGTATGTTAATGTCGAGGTAGAAGCACTACGCCCCGTTCCCCGTGAATTGAACCACACATTTACTCAATCACACTTTACTTTTATCTTGTCACTTTCGTATTCATTAAAAAAAATCCACACATGCGATCTTTTACGTCCACTCATCTTCAAAAACGTTCATCGACGTAATAATATATTACGTCGATGAACGTTTAGATTAAAGATAATTTTTAAACAATATTATGCGAGAAATGCAATATGTAACCGAAAGAGCGAGCCGTGCTAGCGCGAGGGGCCGCGAGTTGAGCGCGGGGCAGAGAGAGGGTGGTGGCAAACGCCGCCCGGCTCTTGCAGAGCGCCTTACAAACCTGTTTACCGCGCAGAATTGAACCGAATGATTCGGCCGAATATTCGGTTCGGTACACTTTGGGCCGAATATTTTGCCGAACAGTCGTATTCGGTTGAACCTACATTCGGCGCATCTCTAATTGTAATATACAGGGTTACAGGGAAAGTCGTACTGAATATTAAAGGAGGTTATTATTCAGGTCATTTCTGATGATTTTGATTCTGAAATAAAATGTCCGAAACTTAACCGTTATGGAGATATTAAATTTTAAAGATTATTTTTAAAAATCCTTTATTTTTTGGCTTTTAGTCGTTTTCTTTGGGATTAGAGCTCCTAGAGTCGGTTTTTTTGATGTATCTAGTTAGAGGACATGTCCATTAATAAAAATGATCAACAGAAACTGAACCTACTAGTAACAGCTTAAAAAACTGCTCGACAACGGTTAGCATTATGAATTTTCTAATAGAGTGTTCTTAACTTTAACAGGCTTTTAATAAAAAAAATTGTATGGAACTTATTCTGCAAATAATTTTATAAAGTTCTACGTCTCTTTAGCTATTCAAAAAGGTATAACACTTGCTATTAAATAGGCAAATCATTGCCCAAATAACAGTTAAGTTAGGAGAGGGTACATTTTTAGTTTGAGGTAAAAGTAGCTAAAATACGTAAAAAAAAGACAAAAATTTAAGCAATATTTTTATAATTCATGTTCTACATGGCCGCCGCTATTTCTTACAAAGTCTCATTCTTTTTCTTAAATTACTTTTCACGACAGAAGTTCGTAGGTTCCGCCTCATTTCCTCAGCCGCATCAATAATTTTTCATAACGGTTAAGTTTCGGACATTTTATTTCAGAATCAAAATCATCAGAAATGACCTGAATAATAACCTCCTTTAATATTCAGTACGACTTTCCCTGTAACCCTATGTACTTTAAACTATGCCCGTGGTCCCCGTTGCGTTAAAATTATAAATGAGAGTGCCATAATAGAGAGAATCTTATACAAATGCCTACATATAAAATAAAAAAATACATACTTACTATCTAAGTAGGTACTACTACTACCGGATAAAAAGTACAATATATGTAGCTAGTTCGGGTATAAACTATTCCACAACCAAATTTTGTCAAGATCCGTCCAGCAGATTTTACGTGATTGAGGCACAAACATTTATAATTTGCGATTTTATTATATACCTATATAGAATGTGTTTGTTTAAAAATATGTGTATAATCATTTAATCATAAATAGTAATGAAATGGCGTATTCGTTTCCTAATTTGTGAGGAGAAAAAATAAAATAAACGTTTCCTTTCATCCGTAAGTCATTTTGTAAGTAATATTATGCGTAATTCATTTTTCATTTTTAAAATCTATTATTTTTAATCTTATTGGTCTGGTACCAAATTGAGAAAAACATAGGTCATCAAAAGTAAGCTGCATACTCGTATTACATTGCGGCTTTTACTTGGAACGGTTGATACGACGTTTTGTTTTAACAAGTGATGAATATCGAAACAAGTGATACTATCGTATATCGCTTCGGTTTCGTAGTACAGGCGCTTTTATCATTTTTCTGAAAATTTTAGCGATTAGTGCTGTTCATCCTAAGCAACACAAATCGATTCTCGAAAATCGATTTCGGAAACAGAGGAATGATTTTGTATTTTATAGGTACTTATTATGTAGACAATTTTAATAAATAATCGAAACATTTCGTGATTTTTTTAGTTTTCCACGTGAACCCAATTTTAAAAGAAAAATGGATTGAGGCAACGGGAAATAAAGATTGGTTCCCAACTAAGCTAACATATAGCGCTGTGCTATATGTTCAGAACATTTTGAGGAAGCAAGCTCTGTTTATCTAATTACTCTGTCACAAAATGGATTAATAAATCGATTTAAATGATTCTTAATAATTCTTTACTGTACCGCAATTACTCAATAAATAGTATTCGTACCTACAGTAATTGAGAAATGCTATACCTATACAAAGGCGGACTGTATGTTATTATTACCCATTTAAAAAAAAGAAATATAAACATTTAAAGTGGACAACGATACGTGAAATCTGCCCCGTTGCCCGTATGTACGTACCGGTACATTAAAGGGACAACAACGGTAAGGAAATTTTATGACGTTCTGTTGTCCCCGTGACGGGGCACAGATTACGGCAGTCTTTCCCAACGTGGGCGATAACGCCCCCTTGTGGGCGCTGCAGGCCTAAAGGGGGGCGGTAAGAGACCCAGAAAAAAAAGGGGGCATTGTGTAGGGCAGTGATGTCAAACCCCCGTCCCATGGGGCAACATTTGGTTGCTAGAAACTTAAGTGAACGACTATTTCAATCACTGCAATATGTCATCAAAGCAGTCAATAAAATCCGTAGCAGCTCTTTGAATGATAGATTATTTCATCAGCTTTGTGTTACTAATGACGAAGATTTCAACCGTTTGTTGCTTCATACTGAAGTTCGTTGGCTGTCAAGAGGCAATTGTCTGATTCGATTTTACAACCTGTTTGACTCTATGATAGAGTTCTTGGAAACTAAAGATACAGAACTGCGCAACAAGCTCATAACATCAAAGAATGATATAGCTTACATGACAGACCTGTATAAAATGTTCAACGACATGAACCTCCAACTGCAAGGCGATGAACTAAATTTAATTAAAACAAAAAATGTCGTTGCTGCTTTCGCAGCCAAACTGCTTCTGCACAAAAAGAATATGGGCAGACGTGAGTTTCACAATTTTCCGAATTTATCAGTACACTGCAGTAACGACGACTTGTTTGCCTACTGCCAACATTTGGAAAACCTCCACATTGACTTCACCGAACGATACCAGGACATTTTAAACTTGGAAATACCAGACTGGGTGTTGAATCCGTTTTCAAATGTCAACACAGCAATGTCACCTCAGCTGGAAGAAGAACTTATAGAATTGACAACAAACGAAGAAATAAAAATCAAGTTCAAAAATGGATATCAAGAATTTTGGCTACAAAAACCGATCCCGCAATTGTACCCTGGATTGTGGTCAATTGTTCAACGATTTTTGATAGCATTCCCATCGTCATATTTGTGTGAACGTGGATTTAGTGCTGTGGCAACGCTGCTTACTAAAAAGAGAAATCGTTTGCGTGTTACCGAACGTGGCGACTTGCGGCTGTTTTTGAGTAAATTGGAACCTGATATCAACAAACTTATTGAACAGCATCAGATTCAACCTTCACATTAGTTTTTATATAAGAATTGATTATGTTTGTTTTATTTTCAATAAAAGATACTCTGTCCGAATACTATAAATTTGCGTTTCAATAATCAGTTATAAGTACTTAGCGGTTTTTAAGTATGTTTAAAAAGGGGGGCGTTAAAAAATAATTTATTCTTAAAGTGGGCAGTAGACAAAAAAAGGTTGGGAACCCCTGGATTACGGGAACAACGAGAATACACAGTCTCGTCACGTAGTACCTATTATTGGTATTATTTTCGTCATAAACTAACCGGTCGATTTCAGATGGGTTTCAGGGGTTTTGATTTCAGGGCTGCGCAATGAAGGGCTATGCAACCTTTTATGTAAACTAAATTTCACATGGAGTTACCGACATAGCCTGCAGAGTAAGCATACCGACGAGGCAGTGGGCTGGCTATGTTTGTCGAAGGACCGATGGCCGGTGGAGCAGACGACTTCTGGAGTGGAGACCGCGTATCAGCAAGAGTGGTGTGGGACGCCCCCAGCTAGATGGACCGCTAGGACAGACTGGAGGTGGAAGGCGGAGGACAGAGTACTGTCTTCGTCGGCTTCGCACGAACGCAATCTAGCTACTTATTAATATGGCAAAAATAATCATATAGATTTCTTTAAAATCTCTATATTATCAGCGTTATCCCGTTATTCAGAGAAACTAAACACACTGTATTGTATAGGTACTTTTTATTATTATAGATTATATGTAGCAGATATATATAAATTGTATAGATTATATAGATATATAGGTTATATGTAACAGATCGTGATGGCCCAGTGGTTAAGGCCTCGCCTCTCATGTACGAGGTTGTGGGTTGGACATTACTGACATCGATGAAGGAAAACATTGAGAGGAAACCTGGACTTATAGTTAATATAAGTCTGAAATCGCCAACCCGTCTTGAGCAAGCGTGGTGACCTAAGCTCGGGCCTTCTTTGTATGAGAAGAGGCATTTGCCCTGAAGTGGGACAATAACAGGCTGGTATTATTATATGTAGATGGACCAGCTACTTAATGCTTATGTTTCCTCCAAATTGCACAAATATTTACGAACTTTAACATTGCCCTCATTGATTTTAGTATATGATTGCCCTGCTAAGAATAACTAGGATGACGTCAGCTCGAATTTGCAGACGTGATGTGACGCGGGTTTTAGTTTGAACACTCATAGTCAACAAAGGTAAATCCCCAGTTATTACAACATACGTTTGTCACATGCGTAATAGAGAAATCGCACAATTTATCAGTTTGTTATGTTTTTAAACCCACGAATCCCAGACCAGATACACGATCAATCACAAGCTGTATCATTTTGAAAGAGATTGCTAACGAACGCATAGCTTCAAAAGTTAGAAAAAAAATCTGCTCAACAACGTAAATAGGTAACGCAATGAATGTTATTGAACTGTCTAATTAAAACAGATTCGTCTTAGCATTTAAAATTTGTTACGCAATTAGATAGCAGACTGATATCTAGGTATCTAGTAGATAGGTAAAGAATTTCGACACTCGCGGAAGTTTAGTTTTCTTTAGATACCTATGTATTTACCTACCTACAGGGGTTTCCTTATATCAACCAGCTAAATTCTCGTATTCAGCGAGTTAACAATCCACATGGATTGTAACTAACAAGCTGTTCATACTAAAATCGTCATCGCTGAAGATGACGATTTTAGTATGAACAGCTTTTCCGTCCGAACGTAGTTCGAATTTTGAACTCAACACACATTTTGTAGTGTAATCATATTTAAAACTTTACAAGTAAGTACCTACTTACTTGTAAAGTTTTAAATATGATTAGCACATGATGTAACTTTGCATGATGAATTTACCCAACATTCTTATTGAGTACCTAGGTTACCCGATTCCTAGCTGCACCTTCATCAAAATGACCGCTAGGTATAGGTACAGGTATCTACTTAGACACTGAACAGTTTATCTGTTCTGTGTACTTAGAGTTTGACAGACAGTAGGTGGTCAAAGTCTGAGCATCCTTATTGGAAAACCCTTTTACCAACAATTTTACTTATTAACACCTTCGACTCCACCTATTTTTCATAGAGCTCATACGCCATGCCGCCATACCTACATATTGCAAGTTGACTCCAGGAGGGGCACCGGCATTAGAATTGAAATCTTGTTAAAATATACAACTGATTTCATTTTCACAGTTTATAATGTTTTTTCGCCTACCTTCAAAATGAGCCCTCCGCGAAGAATCCCGGCATCCCATATGCGACTTGAGTGAACCCTCCAGGAGGGCTCCCGGCAGCGAACGTGTTAATAGGTTACATAATACATACCACTCGACAATAGTACCTACGCAGCGGTTTCGCGTCCAAATCATAAATTGTTGTGGCCGTAAACTTTGGGAACCCTCTCTTCACGCGTGCTAGACTCCTAGTAGACCGCTTGAATGACCGATTGAACGAAATATTGCTCTAATCACCGCATAAATTGTATCTCTACTAAGCTATGAGCTACGGCAACAGATGCTCGAAATTGAACACTGTAATGGGCACCGCCGCGCCGCATTGTAGAGTAAGTAACTTAGCAAAGTTCCAAGGCGTAGCAAACTGGATCGAAGAATAATTCTAACATTCGATGTTAAAAACCGCTTTCAATAACATATTATGCTCAAGGCCGTAGCCAGTGTAGGGTTCTAACTCCCAAGGCTCAATTTGTATGGTGTCAAGTGTCAAATAGGTAGAATTGGTTTTAACTATTTTATCTAAGTAGGTACCTATCTATTAAATTATCAAAGGGCTAAAATTGATGTAAAATTGATGATGAAAATGTTCTCGACAAATCTGCAAAGTTTGCGGACAAAATGTGCGTCCTTGGACACAGGCACTCGGGAAAATATAATACGAGTACATCCACGAAGTAGGTAGGCAACTAAACACGGTAAAAACAGCCGACCTCAAAAAAA
Organism: Xanthia icteritia; assembly: GCA_949128155.2. Lineage (NCBI taxonomy): Eukaryota > Metazoa > Arthropoda > Insecta > Lepidoptera > Noctuidae > Xanthia > Xanthia icteritia. Next base: position 13,575,488 of record OX421930.2, read on the forward strand.
AAACACTACCAAGTGAAAAATAACTTTAATTTCGGAAGTTTGCCCTTTCAAACAAAAAAAGAATTATCCAAATCGGCCCAGCCGTCTTCGAGTAATCGGGAACATAAATTTAAAAAATGTTCCGACGAACTATGAACCTCCTCCTTTTTTTGAAGTCAGTTAAAAATAATAATGGATTTGCACAGATTCAGAGTAGGTTATTAGAGCAAAAATTACTGGGTGAAAATGTGGTCTCACTGCATTCGCGGAATATCCAGCTCCTCTGACGCGTTTTGACAACCTGAGCCCGTATCCGCAGTACCTAGTTGGTTATCCAGTAGCTTTTATGTCAGTGACATGTGGAAGGTCAGTCCAAAACACTATCATTCGTTAAGTAGGTAGCATTTCATTATATTCTGCCTTCACTACTTCTTTGGTAGGCCGACCCCTAAATAGTTGGGAAGTGGCTAGGCAGATATTACTTCTATGGCAGGGGCCTCAGTCTACCCAGCACGCGTAGCATGACCACCTTAAAAACGGGTTTTATCAACGGAAGAATAGACAAAATGACAGATTGTGATTGTGAATCTGTCATTTTGTCTATTCTTCCGTCGACCGCCATGCTACGCGAGCAGGACATAGGTTTATGTTGCTACGTTACGATCCCTTTCCGTGGAAAGCCTATTTACGTAGCTAATAGCTGTCGTGCAACGTAGTACGTCTGTTTGTGACGTATGACGCAAACCCCTGAGCTGAACTGCGGTTGATTATATCCAACAAATAGAAATAAGGCGCGGATCACACTCGCAAGTACCAGCTAAGGGGGTTGACATCTATTACGTGTACAGCCTCTGGATCTATTCTTGTGAGCGAGCCTGCACCATGGGTTAGATCCTGTAATCTTGTTTGTGTCACAAAGTTTTTATAAAGAGACCCTTTGTCAAAGTAAGTACCTATCTACTTACTCCGAGTCTGACAGAAGATGTAATATTGGGTACCTACCTACCTTGGGAAGCCCAATCATATTATGTATTATAAATTATAATACCTAATAGCCTCATTGAGGACACGTTAATGGTTACTAGTTGCACTCACACTTAGCAATAACTAATTTTAAACAGGGATTAGGTATAAGTAATCCCCAATCAGATTAGAAAAGATAAGATAAATAATTTATTGGTGGCATTTCTGTTGTAGTTCAGCTGTTTATAGCAATTCTTTATCCAAAACTGCCGATCACCTGCTATGTTCTTTATTAGTGATCGATGGGCTATTATCAAGACGTTGGATAATCAGGTCAAAATACATAAGTCGCTAAAAATACAACGCTCAGGATTTTTTTGAAATCGCTTAAGTTTTAGAATATTTCGTTTAGCAGACCTTCGATTCTGCTTAGTGTTCTGTTACATAAATTAACTACAAATAATAAATACTATAAGTAAGTACCTAAAATATTAACTCTAATTTAAAAAATATATAGGTATTAGCCCGTTTGTTGGAGACTTGGTGTAACTACTACCTGACAATCGTTTGGTATTGTTTACGACAAATACCTAATAAAGACGCTTCATTCAGCGTGAACAACACGACTTAAACGATTGTAATAATAATAATAATACCGCAGTATCTCTACGTTGACGTCGTGGTGCTCCAGGTCTATGCCGGTACAGGTCTGGGATGAGGAGCCAGACCAAGAGAGATACAGAAACCCGCAGGGCAGCATGTGGCGAGCTGTTGGGCAGTAGTGACCCCACGGTCGCTATCCCCCGGGGGAAATCTCTGGCTTGCCTTTATTGGCCGGCTTGAGTGGAGATTCGCAAAAGCAAATGTGCTCGGAGGAAGTATTCCAGTAAGATACTGGTAGGGATCTTGACCGTACTTCCGGGATTGTCCTGATAGCCGTGGAATACCGCTCCATTCCTTATAAGCACCTGAGGACATGTTGCCCGCTTGTCGCTACGACACTTTGTGCTAGCGACCGTTTTCGGGGGCCCATTATTGAGTGTGCAAGTCACCCCCTGCCATTTCCCACCTGTGAATTTTATATAAAATATTGGTCAGGTAGGGGCCAGTCTTTCCATAGTTCTAGATATCCAGTTCACTTAGCCACCCAAACCCATAATCCAATATCTTTGTTTCCATATCTTGAAATAGTCCTGCACCAACCGCGGGTTGTCCTTGGGTGCACTAGCATAGTGCGCTTAGGGATAATCGTCGGGTGGTGCCTCGTTTCATTAAACACGTCTAACGGGCCTCTGCGAGTTGGCTTCGGGCCCTCGTACGACTTACAAAGGTCCGGGACCTAGGGTCCCAGGAAGTGTCAAAGACGTAAAAAAATTATAATACCAGCCTGTTACTGTCCCACTGCAGGGCTAAGGCCGCTTCTCAAACAGAGAAGGCCCGAGCATTGATCAGCACGTTTGCTCAAGAATTGAATTGAAAAAATCACATTGGTACTTGCCCGGATTTGAACCCATAACCTTATGCATGAGAGGTGAGGAGTTAACCACTGGGCCATCACGCCTCACTAATTTAAAACATTGATTTATTATAGGTAGCTATAAATTGTACACAAACTGATGACCCATAAGCCGTAACCCAATCTACTTGGATTATAGCCGGGTCATCTTTTCAGCAGGGTATGTTAACGCTGTATAATAAGGTACTGTTTTAAAGTATTTGGTAGTTACCTACCTAGCTGCTACTGTAGAACAGTAAGGAAAAGTAAGTACCTAAGCGATTTTGTGTGTACTGAAGCAACAATCTGCAAAGCAACATCATATTCGCGCTATTCAGCAATGTTATACTTCAAACTTAATAAAATTTTGAAACACAATCTGCCAACAATTAAAACTTACCTTGCTGAACTTTTAACTTAACTTTTAAGAAAAACATCGTGAGGAAACCGGCATGCCCGAGATATGTATCTCGACGGCAAGTGAAGCCAAGAGAGGCCCATGGGCGACTTTAAAACTCTGACACCAGGTTAGCCACTAACCACACGAAAAAGAAAGACTCAACTTTTCTTTCCTTGTGATCCTAGTAGATAAACAATAAACTTGAAATATCAGAGGAATTGGAATATAAACTTCAACAAATTCATTGCCAGCCACAACAACGAATAACACAAAATATTTCGATTAATGATTTGGTATACCCAGTCATCGATTCACCTAGTTTAAGTTGTGGCGAGTTACATTCATTGCTGTAATAAGTACCTTGGAACACTGAAAAGATGCGAGTTAGCGATACTTACTCATCACGGAGTTCGTCTTTATCGAAAGACATGTTGTATTGTTATAATAATTTCACAGGCACAACACAGTTTCAATGAGCGCGTTAGGCACAGTATCAGTGTGAAGACCGATCGATGAGTGTCGCGGTGGTAGCGAGCGGTGCGCGACTGTCTGCTATCAGCTACCAAAGGTTTTCCGCCCAGAGTGGCCAGGGCGCGGGCGGACGAAGGGCCTGCGCGACCGCTGTGCGCGTAGACAACGATACGACGAACCCTCTGCATCCGGAGAGGGCGCAGAAAAATGTGTCGACGCAATTCAATTTGCTTACCCTCCTTTTGTCACTTGTAACCCACATTTAATTTGCCTTTACCTTTTACTATTATTATCTAATTGAATACCTAAACCTAATCATAACATAACATCACGCCTGTTTTCCCCGAAGGGTTGGGCAGAGGTGTGTAGGTACCTCTGTGCACACGTACATTTTGCCCAAAATACTTATGAAATGTGTCTTTAATTAAATAATATCTACTTAACTACTTGTTTTTAGAAGTATATGATAATGAAACTTTTACTAGGTAAGTACCTATCGTACGGTCGGTATCGTATGTTGTACATAATTGCGATACCTACAAACAAACAATGAAATATTTGTGACAAACATCTTGAAACCCTTTCGAGTAGATCAATAGTTAGGTATATAGGTACTGTAACATTATCATCTACCCCACCCAATAAATAAGAATAAACCTACTTGTACCTACGGGGTAGAAAGTTGAAGCGGGCCCCGGACGCGTAAATACAAAGGCGGATGCTACTTCGGTTCCCACCTCTTCCACCATTCCGGGAGTCTCCCGGAATTCAGCAATTACAATTTTAATCTCCCGCCTCCCGGAAAGAATTTCAAATAACAATATTCTCCCGGAATTTAAAATTCACGCGCGCAGTCGGAATAATTGACAGTGGCGAAAATCATACACGTGCTGGCCAATGCAGTCCCGAACTCGCGCCACTCGAAACTACGTTTTGTCCATACCTGTATCAAAAGCCGCCTGCGAGCGTTTTAGTATAATATTCGATATATAGACAAAAGAAAGAACCGCTTAAAATGAAGAACATGTCAAGGCAAAAAGAAATGCACATGTTTTTCAATTTAAAAATTGGACTACCAAGAGTTTTGTAATTTTTTTAGTTGAAGACCAGATATTTTGAAGTCTGTTCGTTCAAATGGCTCGTGGCTAAGTAATAACAGGCGGACGGGTCGATCCACCAGATTAAGCTATACGCTTGCTAGGGTTGGTCTGTGGATGGGTGACCATCATTACATACCGAGACTCCTCCGTGCCTCAGAAAGCACGTTAAGCCGTTGGTCCCGACTGTCATTTGTGGATGTTTGAGTCGTTAAGGGTCGTCAACTGAAAAAAATTAATATAAATATCTGGCATTACAACACATGTAAATAAATGTATGGCTACTTGTAAATAAATGATTACATAATTATTAATCACATTTATTTTATATTCCTTTTTGCTACAACCCTGGCACATCTACGTGTGACATTGTAAATACCTAAACGGGCGGCAATGTTGCCCGACATCAAAGACGTTTCGCTACTGTATGTATTGTAATACTGTGACTTCGCTGTCCGTAAGACCCTTTTTCTTAAGAACGCGTAGAAGTATGGAGTTGAAATAAATTAAAAGTATAACGCCTATCAGGGTTCGAACCTACGACTTACGACTCGTAAGTCGCAGGAGTAGTAGTGATTACTCCAGCTTTACTGAGCTTGCCTTGCCAGTCATAAAACAAGGCACTTGCCATCTCTATGTAGTCTGTGGCACTTGCGCTAAGTACAGGGGCCGTATTATGACGTATTAATGCCAGCATTATTCCAGTGTGAGTGAGAGACGGAGCTATACGAGGCCGCTAGCACCATCCTTTTTTCTCCGTGGAATAATGATGGTATTAATACTTCATAATAAGGCCCCAGAACTCGGGCGTTAATATGACACATCGAGGTTTAAAAAAAGCTTAGCTCTGCAGTGGTCTCTGTGATAAACAGCGTACCTAATTCTGAGTTGTGGAAACTCAAATCATTAATCTGATCAGCAAGATGTCTGCCCAACAATTAGGTAACACCTCTTAAAGTTTTTTTACCACTACCCTTTAGGTACCAAATCCAGACTACTACTGAGAAATACCTGATGGAAAAACCCTATAACACTGCCCTACCTGTGAATCAAACGTCCAGCAGTCACCCATGTGACTACTAGACCATGGAGGCTGGCTAAGGTTGATAGTTAATAATGAAACATCGAATACTGCTTGCACACTTTATTTCTGAATAGTTAGATCATATCAATGCACTTATAATACACAAAGACAATTCATTTTGGCAAAATTATTGACATAATGTGTATAATGTACCTAGGTACTATATTTGTAATATAATATGCAATACAAAGTATGCTTTTGTTTCTGGTTGGCGAAATTCGGACTTGGTCACAATAAACACAAATTCTTTCAACTAAGTCATCTATAGTGTGTGACTGCTAAAACAAAACTAAATATCAAAATATGTATCTCTTTACCATTTTAAAAAGTTTCAAAAAATATAAAGTTGGGAAGTGAACTCAATTATATGATAACAACTAATTAAAGCTTAATAGAGTTAAGAAAGGGCAACACAGTCCAAGCGTCCAAATTGCAGATAGCACTTGTATCTACAACAAATATAATATATATTGGCATATATTATTATTCAAACGGAAAGCAAGATTATGCTAAATTATAAGACTACTGACTAGTAGATGAAATGTACCTAAAACTTAAGTTTTTAATCCTAGTACCTGCAATGACGTTGTTTTAATGAATATAAACAAATGCAAAACAGTGAGATCACAATCGACCTCAGTGATGTCAGTTTATTAGCCTCTTTTAATAAAGCATTACCTTCTATTTGTAAAGTCAATAAAAATAAAAAACGGAAGATAATAAATAATAACCTATTCAATTCGCCTCTTGAAACAGTTGATCGTAAGCATATAAATTATATAAAGCTATCATTATACATATCATCAAAATATTGTGCAATAATAATATTTTTGTACAAATATACATCCAATCGAAACGAAACTAATATTAATTTAACTAATATAATCTAAATTTGTGTAAGTATTCATAATTATTTAAGGAAATAAAATTCCGAGGATCGCTAGTCTTTTATTAAAATGGAATTATGGTGACTAAAAATGTAACTAATGATTAATTTAGGTACTAGAAGGAATCATACATTCAGACGATCTAAAATATACACAAAGTACTTTCTTTTCTAACATTATAAACGTGCATAACTTATTAAATTAATCAAAACGAAAAAATTAAAATTGATACGCGTTCCGATTAGCGTGTTTTATTTACTAGATACTATAACTACAGAATTAATTCGTAAATATAATAAGAACACTACAGAGAAAAATAGCCTTTACTTGAATTCTACTCTGCACCCTAATAACGTAACACACGATCAATCACAATCTGTTTCATTTTGACAGTTCAACAACATTCATTGCGTTATTTACGTAGTTGAGCAGACAAATTTTTCGAACATATGAAGCAATGTATTAGCCTTAACCTTCTAAATGATTCAGATAATGATCGATCGTGTGTTACGCAATTAGGGTACGTCTACAGGTCTTATCTTACTAAACTAAATATAAACCCAAGATTGAACGACACTGAAGATGAAATTCGGAAAGTTTTGTAATCACATTCCTATTACCTACACTTACTAAAATTAGAACAAGTCTTTGTATTTTAATTTACGGTCTGGCTTCATAAGTGCCGAAAATAGGCTCAATTAATAAATTTTCTTGAGTAAAATAGGTACAATTAAAACAGGTTTAGTGCAAAATTGTGTTATGCCAATAAGCGGATTTTAATCATTTATCCTTAAAACGTTAAAAAAATACACTTGCTTAGTTATTATAAGTGATGCATGTTTCAAATAATTTCAAAATTAATCATATGTTAGTACAATAATACCACAATAGGTATGCGCTTCGGTAATGTTTCGTGATATAGGTACCTACAATGTGCACTAGTCTTAAGAAGACTCACTCTGTAAAAATTAATTACTTATTTCTCTTGCACGTATGAAGGCAAACTGTTGTATACAGGAAACACAACACATCTTAACAAATTGCTGGTACTACGTAAACGTAAAATTCACTAAATCAGTCTGCAGGAATATTACAGTTCTAAAATTAACACCTCGTATTTCAGTAAAGGTAATTCTTTCTAGGGAATATAGCATGGGGTTCCTTATAATTAGGATCAGGCTGGTTGCGGTATCGTCGGGCGAGCCATACAGCGAATAACTGAAACATCAAAATAAAGCGTTAGATATGATATGTAGGTACTTACGAAAACAGTACATCAGTTACAATAGAAACACGCATGCACGTGCAAACATGCTAATAATGTATTGTGCAACATTTAACATAAGCACGCAATGAATTTAATTAAAACGATTACTGAAAGTAAGACAGACTCCTTAAAAACTGACTGACATAATAATATCAACTCAAGTTATACCTACCAACAAAATTATAGAAATAAACAAAAATCTCAATTTTCAATTGTTATAGCTCCAAATTATTACATTATTTATAGTTTAGTATTACATTAAGTTGGTACTACTTTCATATCATGAGAGACACTAAAATCGTAAGTCCGTTAGTTTAAAACTAAATGTTCGAAAGTTCTACTACCAGCCATAGGAAAAAGTTAGTAATAAGCATCAATATTTGACGAGAAAACGTTAGCTATAGTTTGGTCAAACCCGCTGTTCCGCGCCTATAAAACCTTTTTGGGAGAAGTTCGATATTCAAATTAAAGAGTGTCAATCACACAATATTTATACAAACTGTCACTTTTTTTTGTCGTTCGCATGTAATAAATTGTTTTGTGCAACGAGTTGCTAAAAACCCAAAATTATGGATAAAAGTGAGTTACGTGCGGTGATAAAGTATCTCAGTTTGAATAAAATGTCTACGAAGGAAATTTTTTCGGACATTCAGCAAACATTAGGGGATGATGATGTACTCTATTCTACGGTTGGCTGGATTTAAAAGAGGTAGATCAAGCTGTAAAGATGACCCGCGTTCTGGGCGGCCTTCAACCTCCGTTACGGAAGAAAATGTCAAAAAGGTTGAGAATCTGGTTTTGGAAGCCAGAAGAATAACTATAAAACATATAGCTGAGATCCTAAAGATATCATTTGGTAGCATTCAATCCATTTTAATTGATTCACTGGGGTTCAAAAAAGTGTCGGCAAGATGGGTGCCACGAATGTTAACCGACGAAAACAAAAAGCGACGTTTGGAAATTTCTAAGCGTAATCTCGAAATGTTCCAGCGTGATTCGGATAATTTTTGCCGTCGCCTTGTCACCATGGATGAAACGTGGGTCCACATTTCACATTTCGATCCTGAAACTAAGAGACAAACCATGTCTTGGAAACGACCATCCTCTCCATCCATTAACAAATTTCGAGTTGCTCCTACCGCTGGCAAAGTTATGGCCTCAGTGTTCTGGGATAGTGAAGGAATCCTTTTTATTGATTACATGCCAAAAGGCCAGACGATTACTGGACCCTATTATGCAAATTTAATCCTGAAAGTGCGTGAAGCGATTAAAGAAAAACGTAATGGAAAACTATCGTTGGGCGTGTTGTTTCTTCAAGATAACGCTCCTGCTCATCGATCGGAAGTTGCGCTCAACGCAATCCGCTGTGCTGGCTTCAATCTCCTTGACCACCCACCATATTCTCCGGACTTAGTCCCAAATGATTTTCACTTATTCCCAAAATTAAAAGAGGACATTCGTGGAACAAAATTTTACGATAATGACGCGGTTATGGCTGCCGTAGAGGAGTTTTTCGAGAGTCAAGAAAACATTTTTTTTCACAAGGAATAAGGAAGTTAGAAACGCGATATTCTAAATGCATTGCATTGGAGGGAGATTATGTAGAAAAATAAAATATTTTTGTTTAAATCTTTGCATTTTCTAATATTGATTCCAAGAATTTTTTGATTCACCCTCGTATGTCCTCGGCGAGACGGGGGGTCAGTGCAGGCCGCTCATTCGTCAACGCTAACGGCGTCCCGTCCCCCGCCTCGCCGCGCATACCTAAGGCGCAGTACAGCGGTCTCGGTCAAACTATAACAGGTTATCTAATAACTGCTATTTAAAAACTGTTCCGAAGAATTTATCCAAGCTCCAACGATTTAGAAATCCAAGAGCATACTTCCGAGTTCCGACACTTGTCATATAAATAATGTAAACAAAGTACATACATTTCAGTAATTCTAAAATCGCTTTCATATGAAACCAAACTGATTTTGTCATATATGAAAGTATTTGCTGCCTTACATGCTGCCAGTATAAGATTTTTTTATTTATGAAGTAAAAACTTAATTAGATGGAGTGACGAGATTCCTCAACAAATTTTTGCCTTCTAAAGCATTGTTGTTTATAAATAACACATTTATTACGTCAGCATTGTCTCCCTCAGGTACTACATATTCGTCCTTCGAAGTTATCTATATAATGCCATTCTTATTGAAACAATCGTGGTATGGCTCACATTTGAGGCAATCAAAACGAACACTATTTAGTACGAAATGATTTTTATACGCTCTTTCTTGGTCTTTTATTGTAATAGAGAGAGTATCATGTAATATAAGATAAACCTTGCCCTTGAGCCTTGATTTATATTGATTTTCACTAATTGGCAACCTATTGCAAATTACAAAAGAAAAAGCGGCATGCCCAACATCAATAAATTAACACATGCAATCCAAAGCAAAACACCAATCCACCTCAAGTGATTAAAATCCACATCGTCAGATCATTCACAGAAATGCACTGGGGTTAGCACGCGGGTCCTTTTGGTTACGGTATCTTACTGTCAACCATACACCCAGAAACTGCAAGTTAATCGTCTGAATGTTAGTTACAAGTGCAAGCGAAATATTAAGAAATGTTTCATGTACAGATGTACACGTAGAGTGTATGCAGACGTAGCCAACAACTAATATAGTCTGGATGAAGTTAACGTGCAGTTGGCACAGCGAGATCCATCGCAAAAAAGTGCCCACGGAGTAGATTAAGCTTTTACTTAGTGTTCACGCCTCACCTCCGCGGGCTCGCTCAAACAACCAACTAACTATCCGTTTCATCTTTAATAAATGTCATTATTATTTTATATTGCTCGCAGAACAAACAACATAATATCAAGCTTGTATTTCCCGACAGGATAACCTACGCACATAATATTATGCCCGTTATTTTAAGTAAGGTGAGCCAATTGCCATCAACTGATCACAAATCCAGACTCCGGGCTGTTACTGAGAAATTCACGAAGGAAAAACCCAATAAAACTTTGCCCGGAATCGATCCAGACCATGCACGCTTGCGACCACTAGACCAAAGAGGCAGGGCAAAAACTATTTTAATTTAATAACAACTAACAGCATTTAACAGTCAGCTAACATTTGTAGGTATTTAGTATTGTATGTTGGTAGTTGGTTGTAGTCAATCTGTATACACGCTACGTGATCATTTTCACCATATTTAGGTAACAGTAACAGGTAATTAGCTGCTTCCAATGGAGCGGTCATCTGAAATGCTTCAACGTTAATTACAAAAGTATTAGAAAAAATAAATGAAATTGAGAACAATAACTTTATCCATGCTTAATCCTGATTATAGTACCTCAAATCTACATGCAAATATTAATTTACAAAAGAATTATTGTGTAAGTAGAGTGTGTTATTATTATTGTGAATGGCGATTGTTGGCCCGCATTTCCACATCCAAGAAATGTCTGACATTATGTCAGATAGTAAAATTCCACTTGCTAGTCTTGCTACGCAGTACAAATGTAATTGCAAGTTGCTATAGGATTAGGTACAATATAGGCAATCAGACATTTTTCAGAAGTTTTGTTTTTATAGTGTGTGAAAATACGGTCTTATAGTACTTTTTCTACCAAAGTGTCTATAATGCTTTCACAAACTATGTAAATATAAATGTATTGTAAAAAGAGTTGTGTACTTAATTGTGTATCTATTTAACATGCAAATTTTTAAATCATATTTTATAGACAACATTTTATTACGCAGCAAGGCCATCTATTATTATTTATCATGTGACTATAATATACTTTAGGTACAAACGTTTTCACCATTGCAACTGTTTGTTTTAATTTAAATAAATATTTCTTATTGTTCATTTTAATCCTAATAAAAGTTGAATAACATTTAATTCAGTAGTAGTAGTAGTATACTTAACCTTATCAAACTTTGTTTATTTATAGAGGTACTATCATTGAACAATGATAAAGTATAGATAACTAAAGACAATAGAACTCACCTCAGTAAAACTGAAAAACAGTCCAATGCCACCGCACAGTTTGAATGCATAGTCAATAGTCTCTTTCAACTTCCCCATACATGGCGCACATTGGCAATGTATAGACTCAAATGTATTATGGCAACAAATTTTCTGTAATATAGAAAAACAGTTATTAAAACAAGAAGAAAAACAGACAAAATTAAACATGAGATGTTTGGTTTCTTCACTAACATTATAAAGGCTTATAGGCTATAGTTCATAAAGATACCACGCGGGCGAAGCCGCTGGGGGAAGCTAGTATAATATGTTTTTATTGAGTTGTATGTGTCGCTTTTTTGTTTAGATATGAATAATGGTGTTTTGAGATTATCGAAAGGTTATCGACAAGGGTTCCCTCTATCTGGCAGAATAATGATGCTCCAAAATTTATTTCGCATAACACACTTGGCATAATCTTCTTTAAACGAATATTTTAAAGGCATAAAAATGATTCAATATAATTATTGTTTGGCCGAATATTTATATGTCCGAATTTACAGTGACATACTTTTAAGATGCCATTTCTATGAAATAGCATTTTTCATGTTAAGTTGCTATTAAAATATTGTCTTAAAAAGTCAATATGTTGTGCTACAAAAGTTAGTGACAGAAAAGAATCGCTGCAAAACCGTCTCCACGTAGTCTTGTCTGCCCTACCCCTAGAGTGCAATTTAAACCCGCGTAGGCGCGGAGGGGTGAGCCGGTCCGCGAGCTGAGGAGCACGTGAGCCGTGACAGAAACCATGCCTGCTACATGTTGCATGCTTGCTTGCATGCTGCATGCTTGCTGCTTAAGGCTATTGGACTTTATACTGGCTTCTATAACTTACATCTACTAGTTCACATGACGGATTTTCAGCAGTACCATTCTCTGGTATTCTGCTCTGGAAACCACAGCACTGGAACCTCTCCTGAACTTGTTCTTTGACATCCACGGTCACCTTGTTCCATCCCTTGAAACATAAAAATGTATCATCATCAAAGATTCCAAATTCATCACCACGTAATTCATCCTACATTATCGAGAAATTTTCCATTAGGGGTCAGAGATCATTTGGGATATTTTACTTAGGAAAATGTTTTTCCGTAAACTCTGTCATAGCGAATTCCTTGCGCCCCTCCCCCCTCCCCACACCCCTCTCCCCATTTATATCTTTGCGATGCTGTCTGTAGAGTTCTACTTATTCACATAAAATATTGTATAGTGACATTAACAGATTGCACAAGTTATTTCACAGAAATAAAATATTTACATTGGCCTGAGTATGGATGATAAGATATAATTTTAAACAAAGAGATAAGCCAAAACCAGAACTTATAAAATTAAATAAAAATAATTAAATACACAAATGTCCCTCTAAATAAATAGTTTCAATTCTGGCATCAATTTCAGAAATAGGAAAGTGTGAATCTCTTCACATACAATCATACAATACAAAGCGTGTGATACTATTCCTTGTTCAACTTCTAAAGTCGTCACATCACAGTGTTTTAAGAAGCCTAAGAAGATTTTTCAGACACCGCATGTTTATTATGAAAGCTAATAAGTAGATATAATCATTTCCATCCAAGATTTTGTATCCCTATTAAGCATTTTTTTATGCCCTATGATTTTTTCGCGTAAGTATATTGGGTTTTCGACGCTCTGCTTAGTGCCTAGAGTTGAATGTCCAGCAGTGTGTTTTCTTGACACGCTGGGATACGCGCTGGATGCGCTCTGTTGGATTCTCAATGCTCGGCTCAATACCGCGAGTTGAAAATGCAGTGTACGAAAAAAAATCGCTGCGATAAAAAATCGTCCGTGCGTACCTGGGCTTAGCTTCATTTCAAGACTTTCAATTGGGTTTAAAAAAGTTATAGAAACTAAAACCCAACTACAACAAAAAAGTCAACTAAAAAGGTACATACAAGACATCACAGACTAATTTTATTGTAGTTGGGTTTTAGTTTGTATAACTTTTATTTTTATTTAAACTATTTTAATTTTAATATATTTTTGAAATATGCTTGTCAAGCCCTTTCTTTTGATACCCAATATGATATAATTAAAAAATTTAGTTCATGACTTTATGTCCTCGTCTCGCCCTTATGGCGCCCTCTGCCATATTGAATTTAATTTGACGTCACATAACCAGCGGACGATCAAGACCCTTCCAACGATAACTTATTTGTCAAATTATGTTTAGAAGTTATGAGTTAACATATGAACATACATATATAAATACATATTGGTCAAAATCATAACCTTCCTTTTTGCTTCGTTGTAGTTGGCCAAAAATAACTCATGCTTCTTTCAAAATTCAACAAAAGAAAAGCACCAAATACCCAATTAAGAATCAGAAATAATATTATGACACTATTATATTCCTTGATTTTATTTTGCATGTGAATGTATAATAATAACCAAATTAATTAATGTAGTCATTGAATGATCTCTCTTGTTAAAACATCTCATATGTAGTAAAAGTCAAAGTCAAAGTCATTTATTTGCTTTAAATGTGGTTACAAGGATGTTATAAATAAGTATTCTTGTGCGGTGACACATTTCGCCATATTTTGGCATGCAAATATGAAAAGTAGGTTGAAAATATTTACTAAACATGAAGTTATTTAAAAAGTAAGTCAATCTTCAATTTACATAGAAACTAATTTCAAAATATATATTATATCTAATACATTTGGCACAAAAATAAAAAACAGAACAAAATTATATCTACAATCACAGATTTTAATATATTCTTCAGTCAAGTCTACAATGCATTCCTGTAATGATAGGAGGACCGACAAGAAGTTTTTTTTAAAAATTCATCTATTGAATAATAACTATGTGAAATGAGCCATTTTTTTAGTACTACGCAGAATTTTCTGTAAGGAAGATCAGTTATAAAATTTGGAATTGAATTATAAATAAGTGGCGCCATATATACGCAACTGCGTCGGAATAGTTCAATCCTAGGAACAGGCATTTTTAATAAATATTGTGTGGCTTTTCGTTTATTTGTATTATTATTATGTTCAAAAAGTGAATAATTCGTTTTAACAAACTTAGCGATTTCATATATATAAATGCATGGAACTGTGAGAAGGTTGTGTGATTTATACACTGACCTGCAGGAATCAGTCCAGGCCATATTGAAAATTGCTCGTATGCATTTTTTTTGCGCTAACATGACTCTAGTAATTTCAGAAGAGTTTCCCCAGACAATTATACCATACCGGATGACGGAGCAAACATAGGCGTGATACACCATTAAAGCAGTTTGTCTGGATGTTTCGTTTTTAACTTTCTTTAATGCAAAAACAAACCTATTAATTTTCAAACATATTTCATCGATATGCTGCTTCCAGGTGAAATGTTCATCAATTGTTATACCAAGAAATTTTGTTTTATGTAATTGTTCTACTAGTTGATCTCTATGCGATATTTTAAAGTGGGTATATTTACTTTTCTGCGTTTTGAAATTGATTATTTTAGTTTTTTCTACGTTAACTTTTAAGGCGTTGTTATCTAACCAAGTAATAATTTTATTCAAAGTGTTATTTATATCAGACTCGTATGATTCCTCATTTTTACAATCAAGGATAACCGTTGTGTCATCAGCAAACAGAACACAATCCTGTTCTATAGCTTGAGGGAGATCGTTAACATATACAAGGAAAAGTGGTGGCCCTAAGATGCTTCCCTGTGGAACTCCGAAGTAATTTGGTCGGGGCTGAGAGTTAAAATCGGTGATTATATTTACTTTCTCATCAAATTTTGTGATTCTCGTGATCTGAGTTCTATTTGATAAATAAGATTTGAACCATTCTAGGGCTGGACCTCTTATACCCATTTTACTTAGTTTATCAATGAGAATGGAGTGATTTACGTAATCGAAAGCTTTACTAAGATCTAAAAACAGAGCTGAAGTTGTAACTTTCGAGTTGATGTTATTTAGGATCGATTTGACTAAGTTAAACGCTGCCAATGAGGTGGATTTGTTTTTCCTAAAACCATATTGGTGTTTTGAAATCATATTATACTTGTCCAAGAAAGAAAGGACTCTCTTATACATAACTCTTTCAAAGACCTTTGATAGAATTGGTATCAGCGCAATAGGTCGATAATTATTTTTGTCTGTTTTAGATCCTTTTTTGTGCATCGGTTTAATTATAGATATTTTAAGTTTTTCCGGGAAGCAGCCTTGTTCTAATGATAAATTTATAATATATGAAAGAGGCTCTACGATATATTGAGCGATTTGTTTTAGAAGATCTGTAGATATATCATCATAGCCAGACGACTTTGTGTTTTTTAATGTTTTTAGAATGCTAAAAATTTCAGCAGGATTAGTAGGACTTAAAAATATGCTATTGTCGTTGCTTTTAACATTTGGATCACAAGTGTTGTTTTGAAAGGTTGCGTTGTTTTCAACAATATCTATAAAGAAATTGTTAAATAGGTTTGCGATATCCAAGCCTGATGTTGTAGTAGTATCATCGTCAACTATACTATTAATATATTCTCGAGACCTTTCGTTACCTGTACTGTGTTTAACAATATCCCATGAAGCTTTGCCCTTATTTTTTGAGTATGCAATGTGCTTCAGATTACATAAAGATTGTAGGTTATGAATACATTTTCTTAACATATTAGAGTAAACCTTAAACCTTGTTTTGTTTTCATTAGTTTTGTTTAGATAATAATTAAATCTTAATGTTCGTTTAGTGTTGCTACTCTTTTTAACTCCTTTTGTGATCCATTTTAATTTATTATATTTGAACTGTTTTTTAACTTTTATGAGAGGGAAACATAATTTATAAAATAAAGTGATTGTGTCATGAAAGTTATTAAAAGCATTATTAGTGTCGGAAATGTTGTAAACATCGGTAAAAGATAATTTACTCATGTGCTCAATGAATTTATTGACATTGTCTTTACTCAGGTCATTTACGGTCATGAAGTAATAGCCTGATATGGGTTTTTGATCATATTCGAATTTAACAACCTGTGCTGTATTATGATCAGATAAACAAACATTATGAGTTTTACCTGTTATATTTGGAATATTACTGATGATATTATCAATACACGTGTTCAACCTGGTGGCTTCTTGAATGTGGCACCGCATACCATAGTTTGAGATGAGTTCTTTAAATTTTGAACAATTAGTGTCATTACTTAAAAGGTTAATATTGAAATCTCCAGCTATTATTATTTTACTTTTTTTGTTTTGGAGTTTCAGTAAGGTTTTGTTCAAGTTTTCAAGAAAAATATTTAGATTAGATGAGGGCGTCCTGTATATGCAAATTATGATCACATGTATAGATTTAATTTCTTATCCACAAATCTCAAAGTGTTTATCAATGGAAAATTCTTTTACTTCTTTTAATTCAGTACTTTGGAGATGATTTTTGCATAGTATGCATGTTCCCCCTCGCCGCTGATCAGGCCGAGAATAAATGGCACCAACATAGAAACTATTAAGTTTGAGGTATTTTTCTTCCCCTCTTATAACAAAGTGTTCGCTCAGGCATAAAACGTCTATATTTATATGAGAATCACGCATCTCATTAATAGTTAAATCAATATCTTGTAGTTTGTTTAAAGCCCCTGCAATATTTTGATGCAGTACTGAAAAGCTACTTCTACTATATTTTAAACTGCTACTTTTGTTTTGTTTTTTATTAGTTACGAAAAAAATGTTCTTTAACTTACCACAACGTTGTCTGCAGAAGTGTTTACATGTGACAATTGTGGTTTAACAGCTTTAGGAAAATAATATGGAATAGTCCCTTTATGTGGTAGATTAACAGGTTCCAACATACTGTCTACTGGACGTGGTATAGTTTTAGTATTTTCTTGTATAATATGCTCTGAACATATTGGATTTTTCGTTATTACTACATTATTATTGTTATAAAGAAGGTATTTGGTGTAGTATTGGACATCGTTAATTTTGTATAAGAGTTGTTCTATAACGCTGTTGTAGTTACTTGCTTCAATGAAGTTGCAGTTGTTATAGTTTTGTGAAAGTAATTTCAGTTGATAATTAAGTTTACGCTCATTCAGAAATGCATTGTACTTAACATTTACAATAAATATATTACAGTTCTTCAGCAGTTTGATAGCTGCAGCCATTTCAGCCATAAATTTAATAGGGTTCGAATCATTTCTACCGGTCATTATAATCACGCTGTCATTTTTAGAAAAGTTTTCAGCTAATTTATTACAACTTATCAAGACTTCTTCTGTAGTCGCACCTGGTTTCCTAATCCCTGTTATGGCGTATTTATTAATGATAAATTTATTTTCTTTTTTTTTCTCCAATAGCCCTTGAACTATACCTTTCCCTTGGTCATCCGACAGAATAAGTATGTTTCCATTTCCAGGTTTGCTGCTTATTGTCGCCAGTGATTTTGGTTCCAATAAGGTTGGCTCTTGTGTGTTCTCCTCGTTAATTGCAGTTAAATTCGTTTCTGTTGAATCTTTAACATCACTTTCTTTAGTTTCATTTTTATTTTGTTTTCTGAGAATATCAATAATGGTACTGCTGGAAGATGGTTCAGGCGTATGGAAGTCGATGTCTAGGTCTAGTTTTCTAGCGGACAGTTTGTTTTTATTCGGAAAATATTTTTTGGAGATTTCTGTATTGTGTGAAGAAGTTGTACTTTTGGTATTTGTGCTCGTGATGTACATTTTCCTGAAGCGCTCAGTTTTAAGCTTTTCGTCTACTAATTTTTGTTTCAATGAGGCATTCTCTAAACCTAGTGTTTCAACTTCAAGATGAAAGCTCATGATCTGCTCCATAAGATTCTTAATTGTATTTTTTAAGTGTAACGTTTCATCACTTTCTAGGTGTGTTGATAGGTCCATCATACTTTTGACGCTTAAGTTTGATGCCAAACTGTCAATGGATTCATCTGACAAACGAGAAAGAGAGCGTCGCATGCGACTTTTTCTTATAGTAACGTTACTGAAGTTTTTCATCTTTTCAGAGAATGTTTATCAATTTTTTTCATAAAATTTGCAGATAAAATCAAGGAAAAACAGAAAAAATCATAGAAGCAGCAAGCAATAAAATAATTGCTAAAAAAAAAAAATTAAAAAAAAAAAAATTCCAAGGGTTTGAATTTGAGTTCGATGGTTCACGTACAGCTCGTTGACTTGACGTTCATATCAATCAGCCAAGTCGACATTTATAAGAATGGTCGAAATAGGTGGATCAGTCGTGCGTTTTATTGTACGAAAATAAAAACTCGTTATTTTTGTTTTATTTTGATTGGTCGAGAATTAAGCGTCGCACGTCGCCACTTTTAAATTATTATACAGTTATTTGAGGATTCACTTGGTTTTAGCTTTAAACATTATTGTGCCACTGTTTTTGTACTGTAGAATTGTAGGTGTTATTGTTTATCACTCGGTTTAAACACTGTTTGTATATTTTAGTGCATAACTTTGTTTGTAAACACTAATTAAAACTTTGTTCTTTTATCACACTTTATACACAAATCACATTAGATACTCTCTTGCCAACAATAGACGGTAATCACTACTTATAAAGTGACTGATAAAATATACAACTATACTTAAAAACTGATGTTTAGTATTTTTTATGATATTTTGAATACGGAGCCAATGTTGACGTGACAACTAGCGCCACCTACCTTTGTACTCACCTACCTTTAGTACATTACATGCATAGGCTACCAATTCTACCAACAAGTAAGTGAAGATGTTTTTATGTGATAAAAAAACCCCATAATAAGTTTTTTATTTTTTTACTTGTGACAAAGTAATTCAGCTAATTCTCTCACTCACCTGTCGAGCCAGCATTTCCTGATGGTCGGAATTAACAGTGAGGCAGGCACATGCCACTGAAAACTGTACCAAGAACAGAAGGAATAGAATCACCATATACTGAATACTGAGTTAAGGTTCCAAATAGATAGAATACTCTTTATAATACACCATAACAAATTACAAACAAGAACTTTTAAGAGTTGCAAAGGGTGTTAGAATTACACATTTATTTTTCTTAACCACAACAGGTTATCAACTTTATATTGTTGCTACTATATACACTATATATATACTGTACTTTGCCTTGTTTTTCTTAAACAAGGTGTTACAACAGTATAAAGTAGATATCTCTGTGTGCTGCAGCTACAGTAAGTACCATACAAATATTACAAAGTAAGGAAGCAAAAATATTGATCAAAATAGTAGGTATTACTGCAGATTCCTAGGGAATATTTAGCTGGCAGACTAAAGAGATCAAGTATGTATTTACCTCTTATGTGATAGAGAAATTACATAAGATGTTAATCCATGATTTTATGTAAACCTATTATGAAACTGTTTATTATTCATTGCAGTAATGTTACATGAGGAAACAAAATAATAAGAATATTGTGAACATAAATTATGAAATCCTTGATGTATTTGTATAGCAATGTAGCACAATTACTTTCTAAACTTGGATGTATGCCTATCTATACTGTGCACACAATGATTTTAATATCATCAGACTGTATGTTGTAAACTGAAATAGATAAGTACTGTAATTATAGACACAATACACATAATTGACTTTGGAAAAGGATACAAAGAATAGCATAACTTGATGATGTTTGACAGCTCCAAGCAGTCCCAGCAGAGAAATCAGAATGAGGAACACCCCACATGCCAGTATTCCTCCCACAATCGGCAGGTTGGTGACCAGTGACGACGCCTGCCCATACACCGCCACTGATATCAGAATGCTGGCCACTACCTGATTATGTTTTTACATTAGCATTAGGGAAAACAAGAGTTAACGATACTTAGAGGCTATATTGTATGTTAGAACCTGTAAGCATTGTCAATATACAGTCAATATAACAGTGTGAAAATACCACATAATATTATTAATCTTATAGTAAATAAAAGACTTTTTTCAAAAAATCTTACCACATAGAGAATGTTTAAGGCAATAAGCGCATTTTTAGAACAAGTGAATCCCCCACACATGTTGACGCCAGTTACCTACACAAAATCGCTAATTCATATAGACGCGAAAGTGTAATCGAAAGATACGACACCTTGAAACTCTTTTGTCAATCTATCTATTCAGTATTAGTACACTTCAGAAACTGAAAGATAAATGAGTTGAAATCGAGCTGAACAAATGACAGTGTAGAAAACCAACACAATATAGAAGTTAGATTTAAAAAAAGTATATTTAAATTGTAAGATGAAGTTATTCTTTGCAGAATCAAAAAATAAAGAAAATAATCCACTCAATGGAAGGACAATTTGTTCATTGATTCATTGACATTGACAAAGGGGAAATAATGACATAACTGTCACTGTCAGACTGTGGACCAGGGTTGCCAGACGAGTGCGAGTGAATTATCGTATCAATATACGAAAATTATCGTACATACCAGATGGAAAATTATCGAACAACTGCCAAAGCCGCGTGGAACGCGTAACTAGTTCGCAAAATTAACATTTTGATAGGAATTCCAGGAAGTTTTGAAATGTGAAAGAAATTAAAAAGTAATATCATTTTTTCAGTTTCTTAAAAACCATAGCAACATTATTTTAATTGAATTTTTGTACGCATTTCGCTGAAAGTAAAGCAGTTTTTGTGCAAGTTAGTTTCATATTCTTGGTTTCGTCACATTGTTTTTACTAAATAGTCGTTGCCTCCCACTTCGGAGGAGGTTTGCAATATATAATCAAAGGTTCAAATTATCGTCCACAAGTCCCGGTGTCGAAATTATCGTACATGTACCTACAGACTCTAGCACATCAACCTACTACAATCTGTCAAATTTCTTTAATAGATTTTCAACTTTATCACTAAAGGATAAGGTTCAAAAATGATTGGGAAAATTTGACAGTTTCGGTTAGGTTGACTTGCTACGTCTGTACGATAATCTGGCATCCTTGCTGTGGACAAGACATGGGTGAAGTAGGGCTGCCAGTAGAACCCATGGACTTCAGGTGAATCCGCAAATGCAGCCCGCGAAATTCAAATTTTCATCATTTTTAAGTTTTTTGTAATTTGCAGGTCAGTGTCAGGTTGTATCTTGATCAAAATATGTTTCGCGACTATAACATTCGGAGCGAGCGGCCAGGTTTGCGGAGGTAGTGGCAGCCGCGACCAAGGGTGTGGCCTTGAAGAGGATCCAGTCCTCTAAAGACAAGGCCATACCCGCGGCCATGGCTTCTATTTTGGCGGCAGCGGAGGCCTTTCACCTTAGGTCTCCGTCGGACGGAACGTTCGAGATGCGGGTGGAGGTCACCCGCTTGACAGCCGCCATGGAGCTTCTCCGAAAGGAAAACGAGGAACTCCGAGCGGACCTGACTGGGCACCGAGAACACCTCACGGGGGCCGGCCCAGTGTTGTGCAAAATTTAGTTTGATTGATGATTGATAACTAAGATTAAATTATTTAATCATGACTAATGAGTAATGACTAAAAAAATTCAATCATGTACGGTGATTGAAGATTGATTAGTGTTAGTGTTAGTTATTTAATCATGACTAAATTTCTCATGACTAATTTAATATCTAAAATTACGCCGTTGCCAAGTTAACATTCACAGAATGTTCATTTGTTATTCACAAGTTTTAATAAAAGCTTTTGTCAGAAAATAAAACACAACCTTTACAACAGAATCAGTATATTTTTTTAATTAACATGTAGACAGTAGCACGTTATACAATTACAACAACAAACTATGGGTTAATTATGTTTAAAATAATTTAAAATGGTTTTCATAACCACACGGTTTGCAAATTGCTCATCAGACAATCTATGTGATTTTGGTAGACTTTTTTGCCTTTTATCTACTTTCAACTTTTTACCGTAGTAGCAGTTATAATAAAAAAAATAATCATGAAATACAAAAATGGAGAACGCTATCAATCAACTTAGAGTGATGAATAATTTAAATAGCGCGATAGATGTCTCATGAAACAAAAAATGGAGTTAGCCAGCTTAGCATTTTTAGTTTAGTCATCAATCAAAAATAATGATTGAATGACTAATGACTAATTTATATAGTTATGATTATGATTAACTAATTTAGTCATGATTAAATCAATCACGACTAAATTAGTTGTGACTAAATTAGTCATGACTAATCAATTGATTGAAAAAATTAGTTGATTGACCCAACACTGGCCGGCCCCCGTGAGGTGCCGCAGGGAAGGGAGCAGCATGGGCAGGGACGGCCCGAGCCTCATGAGGACCGGGTCCTGACCCTGGTGCGGCAGGAGATGGCTTCCCTGCGGTCTTGTTTTTCCGCTCTTGAAGCCATCGTCCTGCGCCCCCCGTTAGTGGCGAGCATCGTACTACCGGCTCTGGCCAGCGGAAGGCGACATCGTATGGCGCCACCGCAGCTGCCCCGGCCAAACTAGGTTCGTCAGGGCAGAACGAAGACCAAGGGCGGGGCGGCTACCCAGGCGGCGAGGGCCCCGGTCCTGGCGGCGAGGGCCCCGGCCCTAGCTGCGAAACGGCCGCCCCTGCCTCCTCCTAAATCTACTCCGGCTGACGCCGAATGGCAAGTAGCCGGGGAAAAGAGGAAGGCGGGTAAGGCAAAAAGGGCGGCCAAAAGGAAAGAGAGGCAGCAGCGGCGCAAAAAGCGCAGCGTCGCGGCTAGGCTCCGCGCCCCGAAGTCCGCAGCTGTAGTGATTACACTACAGCCAGAGGCGGAAATGAAGGGCGTGTTCTAGCGCGACGTGCTCGCCAAAGTGGGGGCGGCGGTGGACCTCACAGAGATCGGCGCCGCTAAAGACATCCGGGTGAGGGTCACTGCGACTGAGGCCCGGATGCTGGAGGTCCCCGGTGCGGCAAGCGGCCCGGCCGCTGTCGCTCTGGCCGAAAGGCTTAGGGCGTCCCTAAATGCGGACGAGGCCCGAGTGTCCAGGTCCACCAAATGGACGATTCAGTGACGGAGGGACAAGTGGTGGCCGCTGTCGTTAGGACTGGGGGGTGCTCTGCCGAGCAGGTGAGGGCAGGCACCATTCGTCCTGACTTCACGGGGATGCGAGCCGTTACGGTGCTGTCCTGTGTCGGCGGCCAAGAAAATAGCCGGGGAGGGCCAAAGGGCCAAAAAATTGGTGGGCTGGATTTCCTTGCAGGTCAAACTGCTGGAACCCAGACCTCTAAGGGGCTTCCGCTGCCATGTGGGCAACCACTTGGGAGCTAAATGCACCTCGGAGGTGGACCGCAGCGGTCACTGCTACCGCTGTGGTCAGCCCGGTCACGTGTGACGCTACGCCACACTGCATCGTATGTGCGGCGGCAGACAAGCCGGCCGGTCACCAGATTGGGAGCAAGGCCTGCGTCCCACCCGCCAAAGCCAGAGGTAAGCCCTCCACCACCACCGTCACTGCCGCAGCCGCCGCCACCACCGCCGCCTATGCCGCTTCCACCTCTGTCGTTGTAGCCGCCGCGGCAGGGCCCTCACAGAGGGATCGGGAGGGGGCTGACATGGAGTGCCAAAAATGGCCCCATTACGCCTCCTCCAGGCGAACGTCAACCACTGCGCCACAGCTCAGGATCTATTGCTCCAGAGCATGGCGCAGTGGTCGTTAGTTAGCATCGCCGTAGTCACTGAGCGGTACTTTGTCCCGCTCAGGGATGACTGGATGGAGGACCTGAGCGGCTCAGTGACCCTATTTTCGTCGGCCGCCGCCGGTACTCCGTCCCTCGAGGCTATTAAGAGAGGACGGGGTTGCGTTGCAGCACGGTTCGGGGAGTTGTCTTTGTAGGGATACCTACACTTCTCATCGAGCCGACATCTTGCCGAGTTCCACAACTCCCTTGTGGAGTTGAGAGTTGTCGTCGGGTTCTGTTCCCTCCCCGTGCTCATCCTCAGGGACTTCAATGCCAAGAATGTGGCTTGGGGTTCCCGATATACGGACACACGGGGCAGGATGGTGGAGGACTGGGCTCTGGAGACAGGCCAGGGGCCTTATTATGAACTCTTATTTCCAGGCAGTTTACGGCGTAAACAGAACTGCCTTGCAATTTCGTATTATGAACTCGTCAAACAAGCCAGTCAGTGGCCACGTGACACCCTGGCCGGCTTCTGCCCGACTATTGACTGGAAATACCGTATTATGAACGTTCGTTTGACATTTCTTGACATATTAAAACTGATAATAAGTAACCTCACAATCCATTCAATTTACGTTGCTTCAGAGTAGCTTTTATTGAATTGCTTTAGATTTTTTTGGCGAAATTATTCCTAAATGTTAACTACATAAGAAAATGTTACGTGTTCGAGTTTCTGGAAATTCTGGAAAGTGGCACTTCTGATCAAAATACCGAAATATCGGTAAAATTGAAAAACTCCCTCAATGTTTACTACTAAACATAAGTTAGGCACCGCCGAGGGCGATAACTCTCATCCACTGAACTATAATAATTACAACTGCCTATTAAAGGGTGCACCATGATATTATTACCATGTTGAAAACTGGGTATTTAGTAAAAACACTCAAAAACACCACACCACCATTTCTATCCTACCTACTAATATTCATTCATTATAATCATTATCCATATTTTTGTTTATACTCTGATACTAGTACTTACTTAAGAAATATTAGAAAATAAGGAACATACCTAATACCGCATTGTGTAAAAAGTACTGGGAATCGTTCAATAAAACCAAAAAAGTAATTTATTCGTCTAAATTTATTTTGTCGCCTTCAAAGTAGGCCCTTTCGCTTGCAATAAATACAGCTACGCCAGCGCTTGACCCAGTCCTCCATACATTTTTGGTAAGCTGATTGAGGGTCTTCAACTCCTTCAGCGAATTTTCTTTTATAGCTTCAACCGACTCGAAACGTCTTCCTCGAAGATGTAATGTTAGCTTCGGGAACAGGAAAAAGTCAGACGGAGCCATATCAGGTGAGTACGGCGCTTGGTCGATGACATTCGCTGAGTTTTTGGCTAAGATCTCTTGCACAATGATGGCTTTGTGCAATGGTGCAAAATCTATGATTTGTCGTTCCACAAATCTGGGCCGTTTTGAGCGGATATTCCTCGCAAACGCCTCATGACGCCTAAATAATACTCCATAATCACCGTTTGACCCTCTGGAAGAAATTCGTAGTGCACTACACCGCGGTAATCGAAGAAAATTATCAACATAATTTTCGCGGTACTTTATACAAACAATACGATGGTATTATTTTATTAGTAGTTGCAACAATACCACACATTGTCCTTGAATGAAGTTGTCAAATTCCCCGTCGAACTTCAAGTGGAATACGTTCGGAAACGTTATCGTTAAGAGAATCTCGCGTTACAATTTACAAAGACGGATAAATAGAATAAAAGTTAATTATTTAGCACAATATACATTGCGTTCATATTTTCACCTACTTTTAGTAACTATATTAAGATATATTTATTATTTTTATCATAAAATACGTGATTTGAATAAAACCGATAAATATTTATTTGTGTTTCTGAATGTTACGGCAGAGAATTACAAGCCAGCCATAGACAAACTAGCCAGCGTGAAGTCGGTCAGAATTACGGATGTCATAATACGAAATTTAACCAGCCAGGGAATTGAATTGCCTGGTTTTTTTAAAGTTCGTAATAGGCCCCCTGGGTTCACATCGGCGTCGAGTCGACGATGAAGTACTTAGGACTCGTCCTCGACAGCCGGTGGAACTTCGTGGAGCATTTCCGACGTTTGGCTCCCAGACTAGAGCGGGCCGAGGCTGCCTTGAAGGGGCTCCTGCCCAATCTAGGGTGTCCAAATGCCTCCTACCGGAGGCTTTACGCAGGGGTCATGTGGTCCATGGCCCTTTACGGGGCACCGGTGTAGGCGCGTTCGTTGAGGCGGCGGTCAGCCCGCCGGTTGAACGGCCACCCGGCTCCGGCACCTGGGGATACCGCACGGTCTCCGGTGAGGCGGCGAGCCTCCTTGCCGGATTACCGCCATGGGATCTGGAAGCAAAATTCCTCGCACACATCTAGGAGTGGCGGAAGGCGAAACGCCGGGGCTTAACTCCACTGCCGCGAGAAATCGCGACACAGCGGACAGAGCTCCGGAGGGATCTCATGGCGTCATGGAGAGTGCGACTGTCGCAACCCAGTGCTGGGCACGCCACTATTGCGGCAATAAGTCCCCTCTTTGAGGAGTGGCTAGAGAGGCGCCACGGCGTCCTCACCTTCCGCCTGACGCAGGTCCTCACCGGACATGGTTGTTTCGGGAGGTTCCTGTTTCGCATCAGGCGGGAGGAAACGCCCGGGTGTCATCACTGCGTTAATCGCCCGAAGGACACAGTGAAGCATACGGTGGAGATCTGCCCGGCTTGGGCAGAGTATCCCCGTGTTCTCGTGGAGGCGATCGGTGGCGGGGATCTCTCGCGTCCGGCCCTGGCTCAGGCCATGGTACGGAGCGAGAGGGCATGGGAGGCCGTCATCTCCTTCTGCGAAGCAGTAATGCTCGCGAAGGAGGAGGCGGAACGCGTGAGGCAGAGGCAAATTTAGCGCCCTCACGCCCCTAGCCGCCGCAGGAGACGCACTGGGCGTCGGGAATCAAGAGCCGATTCCCGGCCACCGTAGACACGGGCTTGCTGACGATGAGCAATGGGTAGCTCGCCATCCAATAAGGACCAGGCCTGGGTCGACGGCGCGTAGTTATCCACGCGCGCCTCAAAGAGATGTCTGCCACTGAAGGGGTCCGATAGGGCCGATGCCTGCCGTGGTTGCGGGAAAGTCCGAAAGGGATACCGTGGCCCCTTGCAACGTACAGGTAACTTAAGAAACACGGGTGGGTTTTAGTCAGTAAGAGTCTGACACGCCCTCCCGCTCCGCCCAGAGCGGGAGAAGTTATTTGATAATTTCCAACCCAAAAAAAAAAAGGATTCCGTAGTTGGGATGAATTTAACCCAAAAACAAACTTAATTTGTAGTTGAAAAAAACGTTCTCCCATACATCGATATAGGTACGTCACGGTCTATTCTCCAACTGTTGAACAGACCGATAGAATCAAGGTCTGGAAATCCAGACTTCCAGACTTTCTCCTTTACTTGTGCTATGAGACCTTGCTTCTTGCCAAATCTAATGATTCTAGGTCAACGGGAAGTACCCTGTAGGTTTTGATTTATTTGCCAGTATTAAAATATGTCGCATAAATGGCCGCATTTTTTTATTGCGAAGCTTGCTTAGACCTCCAAGCGACGACGTCGACCTCCGTATTTGATATTAATTTCAACCTAATACTTCCACGCGTTCCTGAGAAAAAGTGTCTTGACAGAGAGACGGACAACGATGTGATCCTTTATGGGTTCCGTTTTTTCCTTTTGAGGTACGGACCCCTAAAAATAATGATGCAAGTTAACGAAAATCATTTATTTCTTACTATTCCTACTTAACATTTTTATACAGTTTATAATATAGGTTACACTACGTAGTGATAAACAATCTACCAATAAACAAAATATGATTTTAGTCTAATCTTTCAGCATCGCTTGTAGTTTGGCAGGCATTTAATTCTTTAAATTTTTGTTCAAAAAATTGTTTCCTATGAACTAAGGCTATACGGGGTTGTCGTATACCAAAATTTTCATTTCCCATTTTACTGTATTTATTTTCTCCTTCTCTCCCCATCAATTCTCGAAGAGCTTGATTTCTATTTAAAATTTTTTCATAAAATATTTTACCACTTTCAACATATTCAGGACCAAGTTCACATAATCTCTGGTCAGTGTCTGCTTCATAATGAACTTCTGTCATATCTTTCATAAGGAAATATGTACCTGATGCAAACATGCCTATTATTGAGTATAATACCCCTCTTATAAACGGAGGTGCTGCATATAAGTTTAATCTTCTATTAAGAAATTGAGAAAGATTGTAAGCAAGAAATAGGCATGTGAACGGATATGCAGCTTCGTAAATTATTTTGTTATTCTGCGTCATCATGATTTCCCGACATATAGCAAATTGTTGCACTTTTTCAGGAAGTATTATAGCTTCAGCCAATTTTTTGCCAGTTTCTGATTCCCAGTCGACTTTCTTTTGGTTCACCTGAAAATATTTTATACATGTGAGTTAAATAATGATTTGAATCTTGATTAAATAGGTATTTGCGGACAGATTACTCTAAACCGGCGGCGCGGGAGTCGATGCCGACTGAACGGAATATTGCCATTTTAAATATTATATTTTATATAAATATGTAGATTAATATATTTATTTTATTTTTATATCTCATTGTATGTTGCACCGGGCGACGCCATAACGTCAACGCCAGTCTCTAAAAATCAGCGATGGGGCTCTGTTTCGTATAGGGTCGCAGCATTATGCTGAGCGATGGTCGTTTTGCGTGGATGTGACGCATATTTTCCCCACCTTGTTCTTTTTTTAACCGACTTCTAATTTGTTTTGTGTTCTTTCTTTGCGTCATGGTTACCGCAAATAAACGTATTTTCTTTCTTTCTATTTCGCCGTCGGTCTTTGAATGAGTAACAATCCATATAACATAACGAGGCATAGCATATAACATAACGAGGCATAGAGCACGATAAGCCGTGTCGGTCCTAGCTGCAGGGCCGGATTTAGAGGTCCAGAGGCCTCGGGGCAACAAAGGAGCGGAGGCCCCCTAGCCGCAAATTATTTTCCAAAAAAAGTAAACAATTTTTTTTCAGTCGAGTTTTTCAATAAATAATTTATTGTGAAACCAAGTAGATTCCCTTAATAATGAACAAACACATATAAATATAAACGGAAACAAGAATTATCTGAAATTAAATTTTAGGGTTAACGAACGGAATCTTTCGAGCTTTTTTAGCCGAAAAATCATGTATGTGCAAAGTACTGTAGGCTGTAGGTAAAGGTAAAAGAACAAAAAAAAAAATCAAAGGAAAAGATGTTTACTAGTGTTTACTAGTAGGAATTTGAAAGATTTTTTTTTCCGAATTCTCTATTGTGGGGGCCCCCCGTCTGTGGAGGCCCCGGGGCTTTCGCCCCGGTTGCCCTCCCCTAAATCCGGCCCTGCCTAGCTGTTATTCATAGATCTTTGATACGGGTACAGCTTGTCCACTCTGAAATGATGCGCCCCACTACCGCATTTACGCACACGGTAATGCGGTAGTGGGGCGGCGAACTAATACAGGTTTTATTAAAGTTACGGCGAAGCAAAAAGGAGGGTTATGATTTTGATCGGTATGTATGTTGATCTATTCTCTCAGAACTTCTAAACTACTTATCATAATTTGACAAAAATGATGTATCTTTGGAAGCGCCTTGATCGTCTGCTAGTTATAGGCTATGTGACCTTACATTAAATTGAATATGGCGCCCTCTAGAGGACATAGCCATGAACTAAAAATAATTAATGATGCCATGTTGTTTACCATACAATCTGACCTACTGACTTGTAAATTGCAAAAAATCGTAAAAAAGTTTGAATTTCGCAGGCTACCTTAGCGTTTGCGCCGCACACGTAGATCAAAAGAACCGTGATTTGTTAACCGACTTAAAAAAGGAAGAGGTCCTCAATTCGATTGTTTAAAACAAATCTTTGTTACGCGATTACTCCGCCAATTACGAAATGATTTTGATGATATTTTTTGTTTGGTAGGTCATACTTCAGAGGTGGTCCCATATAAATTTTATTAACTTTGCTTGGGTAGTTTTTAACTTAGCTTCAATAATAGGTATTTTTCCCATTTAGTCTATATGGACGATATGATAAGTTCCTGTCACAGACTGTCACTGTTATTTACATAGCAGGTAGTGGTGTTAGAATTTGTGTGGGGTAGGTACCACAACCAAGTGAAAAAAAAACTTAAAAAAAAAACGACAAATAAAACACTAAAAATGCAAAATAACTTTAATTTCGGAATTCGGTGGCAAAAAACGAAAATATAGAACCAAAGACACCGACTTTCGAAATTCAAGTTATTTTGCACTTATTTGTAATTTTTTTAAAGTCGGTTCTATATTTTTGTAAAAAGTTTTTATCTAATCTAACTTCTATCTCGCGCCCAACGGTACACTAGCGCCAATCCTTTAAAAAAGATGGTCGAAGGATGATGGGTAGTCTTGTATCTTGCGATGCTTCACAGTGTCAGCTAAGGTTCCAGTGGGTCGGAACCGGGTGCCGCACAGTTCACGGTGAGTCGGAACTGTCTGCGATGATGCGGCGATTGCGGTGATTCCCAGTGAGTCGGGGTGATGACGTCATAACGTCAACGCTAGCTGTCGCTGAAAACCAGCGCTGGGGCTCTATCTTGCATATGGTCGCAGCATTATACAGAGCGGTGCCCGTTTTGCGTGGATGTGACGCATTTTTTCTCTAAACTTTACTTTGTGTTCTTTTTTGTTTGCGTTATTTTTACCGCAAATAAACGTATTTTCGTTATTTTTTTTTATGAAGCTGAGGGTGATGACGAGGAATGCGCGTTCGCTGCATGCTGGTGGTCAGGATACCCGTTAAAGTCGTGGGTGCTGGCTGGCTGTGTGACTTGCCTCACGAAAGCTTGTGGGAGTGATGATAATGATGATGACGTCACGCTGAAGTAGTTGCACGAAGGCTACGTTGACGTTCATCACGTCAGGGTCAACAATTTCGCGCATATCTGGGAGTCGCGAGGAGTCGAAACGCCGGGGCGTAACTCCGTTTCCGCGAGAAATCGCGGCACAGCGGACAGAGCTCCGGCGGGATCTCATGGCGTCATGGAGAGTGCGACTGTCGCAACCCAGTGCTGGGCACGCCACTATTGCGGCAATAAGTCCCCTCTTTGAGGAGTGGCTAGAGAGGCGCCACGGCGTCCTCACCTTCCGCCTGACGCAGGTCCTCACCGGACATGGTTGTTTCGGGAGGTTCCTGTTTCGTATCAGGCGAGGCGAGGAAACGCCCGGGTGTCATCACTGCGTGGATCGCCCGGAGGACACGGTTGAGCATACGGTGGAGGTTTGTCCGGCTTGGGCAGAGCATCGCCGTGTCCTTGTGGAGGCGATCGGTGGCGGGGATCTCTTGCGTCCGGCCCTAGTCCAGGCCATGGTACCGAGCGAGAGGGCATGGGAGGCCGTCACCTCCTTCTGCGAAGCAGTAATGCTCGCGAAGGAGGAGGCAGAACGCGTGAGGGAAAGGCAAAATTCGCGCCCTCACGCCCCTAGCCGCCGCAGGAGACGCCCTGGGCGTCGGGAATCGCAGGCCGATTCCCGGCCACCGTAGGCGCGGGCTTGCGGACGTTGAGCAATGGTTATCTCGCCGTCCGATAAGGACCAGGCCCGGGTCGACGGCGCGTTGTGTTCCACGCGCGCCTCAAAGAGATGTCAGCAAGTGAAGGGGTCCGATAGGACCAATGCCTGCCGGGGTTGCGGGAAAGTCCGAAAGGGATACCGTGGCCCCTGGCAACGTACAGGCAACGGAAGGAACACGGGTGGG
This sequence comes from Xanthia icteritia, assembly GCA_949128155.2. NCBI lineage: Eukaryota > Metazoa > Arthropoda > Insecta > Lepidoptera > Noctuidae > Xanthia > Xanthia icteritia. Next base: position 13,607,568 of record OX421930.2, read on the forward strand.
TTTTAGTCAGTAAGAGTCTGACACGCCCTTCTGCTCCGCCCAGAGCGGGAGAAGTTATTTGATAATTTCCCACCCCGAAAAAAAAAAAAAAAAGGGAACAATTTAGAGGTATGAGGAACAGGGTGTAAAGTTCACTCATCCTCTATAGAAAAGGGAAGGGGCAACTCAGCAATTCTGGCTAGGGAAGTTAAGGACCACTCGATACGTATACTCTCAGACAGCATGGCTGTTCTGCAAGCGCTGAACAGTCACACTGTGGACTCTGGGCTAATATACGAGTGCCACCAGAACCTTAACCAGGTGGGTGACCTCAATAACATAACCATTCAATGGATCAAAGGACACAGCGGTTCGCTGGGGAACGATGCAGCCGACGAACTTGCTAGAAGGGGGTCGAACATGGCACCAGTGGGGCCCGAACCCATTGTACCACTCCCCTTCGGTTACCTGCGCACTCTGGTAAGGAAACGAACTACGGATCAGCATCACAAACTATGGTCAGACCAAGGTGAGTGCAGGCAGGCTAAGGAGGCACTGCCTTCTATCGATGGCCGCCTCACGAAACAGGTTCTCCGATTAACTAAACAGCAGCTGCGCACGGTTACAGCAGCTATAACTGGCCATGGGTCATTTAATAAACACCTCTTTGTCATAGGAGTCACAGACAGTCCGCTCTGCAGAGCCTGCGTGGAGGACGACGAGACAGCAGCTCACGTGCTGTTAAACTGCCCGGTGGTCGCCACTTACAGGGCAAAGTACTTCGGTAACCCAGGTACCCTACGCGAGATTGCCAGTAACACCAAGGCGTTGCTGGCCTTCTTTGAGGAGCTGGGGTGGATCGAATAACAGATTTTTCCCACCCGTACGCAAAATACGCGCTTGACGTGGAGTTGCGGAAACCAGCCCGTATTACCTATTACCTATATCGATCGCGCGATAAACTCTAACTGCGCGATGCAGGATTTGTGTGACGTCAGGATTTTGAGTGACGTCTGGTCTTTTTGATGCGTAGTTCGCATGTGTTGATGCCGCTACAGGTTAATAAACTTGAAAGATGGCGCGAACACATTTTCCGATTAACTTGAAAGTCTGTATTGATACATTTGTTGTTGTCAGACTTTCGGGCTTCTGACTACCCATAACGACTGTCAAAGATCAAATGGCAGCCGATACCAATGGCTTAACTTGCATTCCGAGACACGGAGGAGTCTCGATATGTTATGGATGGTCACCCATCCACGAACCGACCGCGGCAAGCGTAGTTTAACCCCTTCGATCGACCCGTGCGGCTGTTATTATTTATGTAGGGTTGAAAAAGGGGAACCAGTTTATATGAAAGATCCTATTCCTTTAATCTTGCTTTGATATTCCGTTGGTAAATAAATAATTAAGATTGTAATCATAAATTTTCTAAAACTACCATTTATAGAGGTGGAATTGTTGAAAGTTGTAGGGCAAAATACTAAATCCACACGAAATGTTTATTGCCTAACAAGGGATTTGAAAAATTAAGGTATATTATTACTATTAAATTGCATGTTTTTTTCAAGTGAAGAACCTGTTCTATTCACTTAAACAAATGCTTGGTTGTTAGTCTGCAGATTACCTCGGAAATCTGCAGATCACATATAAGAACCGAAATAATTACTTTGCACTTTAACAGTCTCAGCCAGACAATCTGTAGATTAACTGTTGTACGCACATATGACATCAAGTTTTAATGTGTAATAAAATAAACTTTGTTTTGACTATACCCTTTCCTAATGTATAAAATTATGGCAAGAACATCTTGCTCAAGTTTACTAGAGATTATAATCACCTGAATATCATCTGCTTCTAAATCAGCCAAGCTTTTGTAGTTAAAGTTCACTGGAATACCAACCGCTACTCCAAATCTTGAGTTCATACTGCCTACAATAAAATTAGGTATAGTACTTACTTGTAAAGCTTATTTTAAAAATCATTAAGTTCTCTCTACGAGTGCTGTGCACATCTGTAAGTGACGAAATCATAATACCTTAAACTGTATGTAATTTTTGTTTGTGTATTTTTGTGAGTAACTTGTTGAAGTGTCATATGAATAAATTATTTAATTAACACACTAGGTTATATTTGCAATACTGCTTAAGTATCATAGTTTCCAAAATAATCACCTAATGACCACCCTGTAAACTGTATTGTACCCAGATAATGTTGTTATTACTTACATCTTATTTTTTTTACAACAAACATGTGATGGATTATTTTTGACTATTCATTTAATTTTTATCATTGACTATCTTTCTTTATAGATGGAATAATAGTACCTACTTAATAATATCTAGAAGCCAACAGCGTTGGGTAATAACATAGGTCCAAGTTTCGCGCTTTACCTTCATACTAGAGAACAAACAAGATATTATTAATGATTAACTTTGAAGACTTATACAGGTTTTATTAAAGTTATGGCAAGCTTCTATAATAATTATGAATGTTTTCTATACAAGTAGGCCTGAAGTTTAATGTAAATTAATTATTCAACTGTAAACTTACCAGCATGAAATAAGTCATATCCAAAAACACTAAATGGCACAATTAATTTTCTTTGAACATCAGATATATTCAGGATGTCCAGACATTTTGAATACCTGTCGCTAAGTTCCTTATGTAAAAGTGCCGGCTGGCCGTTGCTGAAACGTGAAACAAGAACAACTCAACAATTATATACAATTTCATTGCTATGAATTGATTTAGCTTAGCTAAAGGTACCAACTAACCTGTAATAATGTACGAAGTTTTTATATTTATCCAAGAAAAAAGTATGTGGACTGTATTTTGCTAATGTACACGCAAGTCCAGTGCCTGTAATAACAACAAACGAAAACTTTCGGCCCGTTTCAGTCAAAAACCAATTAATTGGTTTTCGCGTCGTCATGATAATAACTATAGAATAATTATTTATTATCTAATTTAATAAATATTTACTATCTTTATATTTTTTTAAATGCACATGCACGCCGAAATTACTATATTTCAAAAATGACAATTGACAATAATTTTTGTTTTCTTGACAAAAATAGGGACACTACGAACTAACCACAGAGTATATTATGAACTAACGAACTATTTACGTCAGTTAGTTTTAGTAGAATCATGTTTTTATTAATTAATGAATTGTAATAGTAGGATCAAGTTCTGCTAATGGCTTATATTTTTATATAATTAACACCATTTTTGACACCGTAAAGTCAAACCCCGCTCCTAAATATTTAAATCGCTAGAATTGTTTGCCCTCACCGCCAACTGCCAAATTTCTTTAATAGATTTTCAACTTTAATTTTACAGTATAAGGTTTAAAGTTGATTGGGAAAATTTGACAGTTTCGGGTAGGTTGACCTGCTGGCGTCTGTACATTGTCACAAGAAAAACTGTCCATACTGAGAAGAGTCACACTTACACATTTTTTATATAGCGTACATGATAAACAAACAAGTGTAGTCTCGATGATGTATCTAACAAAAATTATGGATGTATCGATAAATCGATATTTTTCTGGAAGCGTATGCTACTGCATGCACTGCTGACAGTAGTGACAGTAAATCATTGACAACTGTCAAAGTCAATTATGGTGTTGATATTTTCTTGTAAAGTAATCAATAACTAGTTTCTTAAATATAAATACTTACTGTGTTCTATCAACATGGAGATGAGATTTGGGAAACATCGGAAATAAATACTGAATGAAGTTTTGTGTTACCGGTGGTGATACCTACCTAAAAACAAACACTACAAATTTTACAATGGCTTTAGTGGATGAACTAAACAATCTGCGCCTGGACTATCTGGACCACGGCTGGGTTAAAGCTATTTATCAAGGAGAATTTCTTGAGTTTTGTGATTTGCCGCCAAAATATGAGAACGCGATAGAATCTTTAGATTTGAACACAACATTTGTAAATATAATTAAGTCTACTAATTTATGGCTTAACTCAGAAGTAATACCTAGTGAAGAAAAGTCTTGGGCGGCGTTATCGCATTTGGTACAACAGAAGAAAGTCTTAGCTATTTTAGCATACTATATTGATTATGGATGCAAAAATGTCCATACCAAGGAATATAGAAACAATGCTTTATTAGCATCTCGCGTTTACTATAAGTTGTTGACAATCCCAGGATACAAAGCATATCATATCTACCATTCACAACTATTTGCTCAGTCACTAGCATGCCTCCGCTTTCCATTAGAGATGTGTGATGAAGCAAGTAATTTCAATTCTAAGGATCTAACTAATGAAGTCAACCATGTTTTGAAGCAACTGTCAGAGTTTGTGGGAGACCTGACACTTGTTGTAGAACATTTACAACTAAGCCCTAGTGATATGAATTTTGAAGAAATTTTAAGTAATTTAGTAGACGTAACGGGTTATGCTATTGTTGACAAACTACATGTGGGTAAGTGAAGTTTGTGATACACCTTGACTGTTGCTATAATAATGTTCAAGTAGCATAGTGATATCTTTAAAAAATTTCAGATGTCCTACTCCTACGAGAAAGTATGTCTGAAGAATTTTGTTTTTTATTTTTTCTAATTTTGGTTTATTCTTATATTTTTGAAAACTGCTTTTTAGACATAATTAGATGATGAAGTTCTTGTGTAAAATTAAAAGTAATAATTTCTTTATTTACACCACAAAATTAATTCACAACTCATTTGAGTTATTCCTCCTTGTCACGTTCTTGACTAACACATTACTGTGTTTTGTTCAATTTCTAGTACTTTGATCTTGAGAGATAATTATAATTCCTAAATATGTTTAAACCATGTACCATCAAGTGGTTGGCTCAGGTTAGCCTTTTGTCGAAAGTTTTAATCTTATAAAAGGATGTTAAGTCTGTTCCAAAAGTATCTGAGGCAAGTGTAAACAAACCATGTTCAGATTAAATTCATATGTAATCACTCACAATTACTAACACACCTGTATTTATTTATAAGGTTTCAACTTTACATCTCCCCACTTTTTCCAACAATAACATTATTAAATTGTAATTGAAAAATCATCTACAAAAATTAAGGTTATACAGTTAACTTACATTGTCAAATGAAAAAAGTTGTGTGTACATCTGAAAAAATTCCACATGACAGTAAAAACACCGTTAGGCCTTCATTTCAAATAGATTCATAAAACAGTTCTTGAATTGAATTTTATTTGGTTTAAGCACAGGACCTAAACTACACAGTAGTTCCCATTGGATGTCCTATCACTTTTCTCTTTCTGTTACTATTTTTGTCATAGTGGGCCAGTGCTTTTCCTTAGCTCATCTGACCACCTCCTGATTTGTGACCCATCTATCTTCCTTCTTATTGTATTGGGCAGTCCAGTCTGTCACTTTTTTTGTCCATTTCTTTCTTTGCTCTTTGTACACTGTAATATAAAGTTTAAAGTGCCTGGTGGATCTTGAAACACCTCGCAACAGTATTCCCCTTTTTTCAGCACTTGCCTGATTTTGTAGACGTGTGGGTGTAGGTACTTGTTTTTTAATTGCGTGATTTTCACGAAATCTAAATTGATGTTTCATCATTTTTATCTTTTCGTCAGACTGGTTTTACACAACGTAAAAAGATCTTTTCAAATGTCTTTGGTAGGCATACTTGAAAGGAAACTTAGGTATGGGATTGGTACCTACTTGGTACCGTTACGGGTTTTTCAAGCTTTGGTATCGTGCATAATTGCGACGAGCACTTCGCCTGCAACTTCGTTCGCGTGGATTTCGTATTTTCCCCTACTCTCAACACTTCCCCTTCCACCCCTTTAAAAGGTAGTTTTCGTAAGTTAATCAAGCCACGCAGTGAAATCTTCCTCTAAAAACCTAATTATTACCCCCTTTTACCCCGACGGGGGTCGGTTTTTGAAACACCCATAATTACTCGTGTCAATACCGCCTTCGAGTTAATATTCTTCTAAAAAACTTTAACAACTCCTTAACCCCGTTTGAGGAGTAGTTTTGGAAAACGAATCATGAAATTTTTTGTATAAAGTACTTATAGACAAGCATTTGTGCCATAGTCAAAGCAGTCTGAATCTTGCCCTGAGAGTGAGTGAGGGCAGAAAGAGTGCACATACTTGTACACTATAATTTATTCAATGAGTCTAAACTCTTCAGTCGAGTATCCAACTCTTAATGATGATATAAGTATAACTAAACCAGTTTAAAACTTCATCTTGGCAATGAAATGGAACTAGGGAGTCTATTAAAGCATTTTCTTTTATTTCATTTATTTTAATTTCAGACAAGTTCATACTTCAACGTATATCTAATGCTATATATAAAATAATACATACTTTATTATGTGGTGCAACGGGGGAGTCCAATGAGAAAGCAGTAACATTGCTTTTTAAATGTATCCTGCCGAAGCTGGTCAACTCAAGTTTGGACAGCAGGCATGCTAATGTAAGCATAAATGTTTTATTTTATGGTTTTATGGATGAACGATGGTCCTTAGGATGTCTAGCCGATATATAAATATATAAATTAATTTCAAAGAAAAGATGGATGGATTGCATGAGGGATTATACGAAAGAAAGAAGAGTGATTGATAGAGTGACGGGCGTGGCGGCTGACAGGGGAGAACGGAAGGAAGAAACCTCTTACGCCGAACCTAAGTAACATGGGACAAGGGCAGGTGATGTTGATGACCTACTAAAAATATTGTAATAAAGCAAATAAAGAAAGAAAATCAATTTATTTGACTCAGGTTAAGAGCGTTTATTCTGAAACTTGGCAACGTCATAGATGTCAAATATTTCGCTGTTTTGATTAATTTGGCAATATTAAATTACTGTATGGAAATATGAAATGTGGCTAACTAAGGAACTAGAATATTAATTATGAATTGCAATTATAACAATTAGATGTTGTAACTGTTTTAGAGGTATCAAAAAGGCATTTGGAACGTTTCCAAATACTTTTTTTACATCTAAAACTAAACATTCGGTGTTACAATATTAATTAAGTATTGCATTTCATAATCAATATTTTAGTTCGCTAGTTAGCCACATTTTATATTTCCATACAGTAAAATTGCCAAATTAATCAAAACAGGTAAATATTTAACAGCTATTTGCGATGTTGCCATCAAGACAAAAAGTGCCTGACGCTGATTTTCAACTGAACCTTATGTTACAAGTACGTATTACGGATGTAAATCTGTTTAATAGTGTGTCTGTGTAGAAATACTGCCGTAGGCGTCTTCTAAGTAAGTATGTCGATCGTTTTACATGCCGAATATTTAATTAAAAATTTGTTACCTGTTCTCATTTTTTCCAGAAATGTATTGGACCATCGTATGTAACATATTCATTTCTGCTGTTGGCTACGCATGGTAAGGCAGCATTAAATGGCTACCTGTGTCTTTTAGAACATCTCTGCTTAAGTCCAGATGGATTGGTAAGTATGAGGAAATATTATTTCTATTAGAAAAACTTGTTACAAAAACAACAACCAACTTAAAAAAAGCTACGCTACTACAAAGTGAATAAAAAATATTGTTCCGGAAGTCCAAACTTTGGTTTTGTTTGTTTTTTTGTGTACCTACTGTCAAATTGCAGCCGACTTCCAAATCTAAAGTTATTTTTCACTTTATAATCACTTCTTTTAGGTTTTATTTTAACTCAGCTCAGACTGATTGACCTCCTCATCTGCGCTTTACAGCTGCACTCATCTCCACGACACAGCTCCACTTGTTTCCGCTACATAGCTACGCTAGTCCGTTCGTCTCCGCTTCAGTGTAAACGCACCCAAAAGAGCAGGCCACACCGCGAACTATGAACCGAAGTATGAATCCGCGGAAGCTACATGAGCGACCCTAAACGAACTTAACTTCGTTCCCAGCGCAGCGTGGCCTGCGCTTAATGTACCATTTAAAATTACCACCCTGTATATGTATAAACTACACGCTGTATAAAGTTACTGTTATTATTTTTTACAGGAACGTGCAGAAGTTCGCGAGATGCGATCGAAATTAGTTGTAGGCATGATGAGTTCTCTACCTCCGACTTCTTACAGAGAATTTCTTAAATGGCTGACAGATTTATCTGTTGCTACAAGACTGTCACATCGTCAGTTAGCACTTGTATGTATCAATACTATTTATATATTATTATAGATTTATTACTACTACGTACAGTAGACCACGAAATTGCTTTATGACCGTTGACAACAACTCCCAGTAAATTCAAATTTCACTAAGGTTGAAACTTTTATTATACTATTCATATGTTCAAAGTATGTTCATTCTATTGTAACCGTTCTAATTAAAACAATATGTATAAACTTGTAATAATATTATTTAAAATGTAATTAAAAACTAGAATATACACTCCATAATATTGAAAGTTGGCAAAGTCGCTAATAGCTGTCAAATATTTCGCTATTTTGAATAATTATTTGAATAATATTAGGTACTAAATAAAATTATGGAATATCGCTCTGTGTTGCACTAAGATATTGATTATGAATAATTGCAATAATGACACTGGATTAGGTGTGACAGTGTAAAAAAGCATTTGGGAGGTTTCCAAGTGCACATATTCGTGCCTCCAGTTGGTACCGTTCGGATAAGGTTTGTAACGATACTAGAACTGAACATTTCAATAACGTTACAAAAAAAAAACCTTGTTGAATATCATTTTTGTAAACAATATTTTAAGTTACGTTATAGGTATCAGTAATATTATGCTTATATCCACTTGTAATAACGTTACAAAATGAATTTGTAATGTTATTTTTAAGAACTTTTCCCGCTGAGCACGGCTCCGTCGTCGCCCAGCACCACCACCACCACCCCCGTACTTGCCGGCGGCCGGCTGGTGGTAAGCCACCGTCGTAATCAAACATTAAGTTCGTTCGGAAGTGCGCATCTATTACGGACAGTGTTGTGAATGAATAGTTGTGGTTACCTGCCTACTTTTATATTTATGTGATTGTGTCAACTAAAATGTTTTTTTGCAAATGTTGCGTATCGAAATGAATAGGTAACGTTATTATTTCGTTATACCGATATATTAATAACGATACCTATATTGTTAATATTGTTATTAAACAGAACAGATTTAAGATTTCGTTCCGTTTGTTAGTATCGTTTTAGCCAAGGAATTCATTTTGTTTGCCTAACGTTATTTTGAGTAACGTTTCAAGTTCCTGTCTACAACACCGATAGCAAATATCTTTCCTTGTAAATAAAAATGGAATTTGAATGCGGATTACATTTTCGCACAAGTCGCACGTTATTGCCCTCAAACTATTCCAATAAAAAACATTAAACAAAAATGAAGCTTTATGGATTAAAAGATTATTTGCAAAGCAGCCATTAATATGACCTGTCGTAATTTAGAAAAAGTTCAGTTTCGTAGAGCGTCTTGTCTGTCAATCAAACCTGAGTGACTGTCTTTCTAAAGACTGATGTGCTATATCTATCTATATAATAAAAATGAAATGCTGTTCGTCCGTAAGCGCATTACTAGAGAACAGTTGAACCGATTTGGCTATTTTTTGTTTTATAATGTTCGTAATAGTCGGAATTAGGCTTTTACTTATAGAAAAAAAAAATTTAAGTATTTTTTTTATTTAATAAAATTTTCATTTTTTATTTGGGACTTTATTGTGCGTGAAAATGTACGCGGGCTATTTGATTGTACTTTGTTTCTTTTTTTTAATGTTCTGGTATCACGTGGTATTGTCTATTTCACTACTATTTAACATTACAGGAGTCGCTGGCTAAATTGTTAGACGGTGAACACGAAGAACATGAGCAACCATCTGAGCATACAAATGAAACTTCCGACAGTGGTGAACCAAGTATGTTTCTTTGACGGGTTTATTCCTTGATAAACCTGGTTCCATAACATTATCTGACTAGAACGAATGCTTTCCAAATAGGTTGTGTTGGAAATTAAAATAATATTTTTCTGTATAGCCAAAGATGAATACAGATGGTTCACTCCGCAAAATCATTTAAATAAAAAGCTACTCTTGCTATGACATAATAAAGTGCAATTCAGGTCGCACAGCGTTAATTATCTACAGTTATATTCACCTAGAAGTTGCCTCTCTTTCTATCGCGTAATTCTTAGATCTTCTGACTACGTTACACTCACTGGTCCAACAAGTCGACCCCTCCTCGTAATTGCAGCTTCATACCTAAAATGCGGAGTGAACCATCTGTACTAATCTGTGGTATGGCTTAACTGTATGGCCCCTTGCATCACAAATCACTAAATCCGTTTAGCGCTAAACATTTAAAACATAATTCTGTCTCTGTTATTCTGAAACGATTTACAGAAACAGAACGATGTTATAAATACCTTTAGCGCTAAACGCATTAAGGGATTCGTGATGCAAGCTGACCTTTTTTTTTCGGAAATAATCAAATAACTTTTCGCGCTCTAGGCGGAGCGCGGGAGGGCGTGTCAGACTTACAGCCTTAAACCCACCCGTGTTCCTTCAGTTGCCAGTACGTTGCCAGGGTCCACGGTATGCCTTTTGTACTTTCCCGCGACCCTGGCAGATGCAAGCGGACCTAAGGTCTATTTAAATTCTTGTTTCTAATTTTATTGATGTTATTTCCACTTAAACAAACATCAACTTTATGCAAGTGTAAATAAAGTTGATTTTAGACTGACTGTTAAAAAAGTTATACAAAATATGAAGTTGTAGCGCAAACTGAACCTTTTGTGTGGGCAGTTGTTTTTCCTAAAACTCGTGTTTGTTTACACGTTTGGCAAATAAATTGCGAACGCAGATTAAATCAGTGTTGTACCCGATCATACAGCTGGTGGCGTTATTAAGAGGAACAATGTAAATACATAAGCGAACTTCAAAATTAGGAGGCAGCTGTTAGTTACTTTATAAACGAAAAAATATATGTTTTAGTTGCTGGCTGCAGTAATGAGCAAGAACCACAACCGAGTACTGACCAAATAGTCGACCAACAACCCACTGTCGCTGCACAGGTCTGTTCAAGTCTTTATATCTTCGTCAGTTTTCAAATCCTCGCCTTTATCAAATCAGGACACGTAATACCTTTTGAAACTACGGCACTGAGCAGACTATTGCACAGAAAACGATATTTAATTACTTGATAACAAAGATCAAAATTACCTACACCCATTTTTAGGGTTCCGTAGTAGAACCCTGTTCCGTACAAGGAACCCTTATAGTTTTGCCATGTCCGTCTGTCGGACCGTGGCTTAGCTCAGAGACTCTTTGTACTAGAAAGCTGTAAATTGTCATGCGCATACATATTAATCACGCCGACGGTGGTAAAATAAAATCACGAAAAAAGATCTTTTTTGCGGTACCTCCCCTACATGTAAAGTTTTTTTGTTTTTCCTCGTCTATCCCATAACTAGGGGTGTCGTTCAAAAATATTGCGAAGTTGTAAAAAAACCATTGGATTAAGGGATCGGTTTGCGAAATATTAAGCTTTAAACTGCAAATTTTTGCTTTGTTTTATAATATGTAAGGATGAGGAATAGGGTGTAAAGTCAACTCATCCCCTACCCAACACACGTCTGGTGGGCAACTGCCCGACGATTGATGTCAGGACGTTGTATACTCGTCGCGTGGTAAACTCTGCTTGCGCGATGCAGGATTTTGTGTGACGTTAGTGTAATGCGTAGTTCGCATGTTGTAGATGCCGCCACAATTATGTACACCACACAAGTTACAGATATGAATGTAGAAATTTTACAATGTGCGGCCTTATCGCTAAAAGCGATCTTTTAAACGACAACTTTTGATTGAATTTAAAGGGAGAAGGAGAGACAATACTGCAGTAATACCGCAACAATGTTTACTTTATACACAAATACCCAATGATAATGTGGAATATTTTATTTATTTGCACAATGTACACGCAGTTACAGGACAGTAATAGTAGATAACAAAGTCATCACAATCGCAACAACCTCGCTGGCTACTTCGGCGGTCAAAACTGGTGAATGACGACGTTAGGCGATGTGTTGTTTCGCATCCATGTCAAGTCGTGCTCTTTTAGAAAGTATTCTTTAGGATAATCGTAACAAATTCAAAGTTATAACAGCATAATATTTTAAAACTTACGCAGTCTTTACATAGTGACCGCGATCTGTACCGCGGCAATGGTTAGCCAACGAACGCGCTAGCAAGAAAATTTTGTAGATTTTTCAGTAGATAATAAAAGACTAAATATAGGATGTTTATTTCTACAGCCCGAACTTGATTTTGGTGAGGACAAAGGGAGCCTGTTACGAGAGCGCAAGCATAGAGTGATGCACGCGGCTATCTTACGCGCCATATACGATCGAACGGACGACGAGTCAGGCACACTGCGCACGCGCGCGCTCGCTATTCTTACAAAGTGTCTTACCAGTAAACACGTGCCCTTGATCAACGCCATAAAGGTAAGTGTGACGCACGCGGAGATTCCTGGCGGAAGCGCCAGGGTAGACCGCGAAATTCAAATGTCCTTAAGTTTTTTGCAATTTGCAGGTCAGTCTTAGGTTGTATGATGATAAAAATGTGTATGATGATGTTAGAGTTGGCCTCAAATAAGTAGTCCCGTCAAAGAAATAGTCATTCAATAGCGTAATTTGAACCGAGAGAGTCGTATTGATGATTGTAATGATTATCATTCTGTAAATACATATTTGCTATGGTCGCGAATCATATTTTTATCAACACAAACCCGATACTGACCCGCAATAGCAAAAAAAAAATAATTTCGCGGGCTAACTTAGCGCCCCCTTAAGATTGCCTCAGTGCAGTGACTGGCACTCGCTGGATTGTTTGTGCTGCAGCAACTGAACGGCTCCGGCGAGGTGTCGCGCTTGATGGCCGTCGTAGCCCGCAGCGCCAACGACGAGCGCGCCGTGGTGCGCAAGGCGGCCGCCACGCTGCTGCAGCAGCTGCTGGCCGACCCCGCCGCGCCGCCGCCGCAGCCACAGCAACTGGCGGTCAGTACTAGCACTACGACGAGCGCGCCGTGGTGCGCAAGGCGGCCGCCACGCTGCTGCAGCAGCTGCTGGCCGACCCCGCCGCGCCGCCGCCGCAGCCACAGCAACTGGCGGTCAGTACTAGCACTACGACGAGCGCGCCGTGGTGCGCAAGGCGGCCGCCACGCTGCTGCAGCAGCTGCTGGCCGACCCCGCCGCGCCGCCGCCGCAGCCACAGCAACTGGCGGTCAGTACTAGCACTACGACGAGCGCGCCGTGGTGCGCAAGGCGGCCGCCACGCTGCTGCAGCAGCTGCTGGCCGACCCCGCCGCGCCGCCGCCGCAGCCACAGCAACTGGCGGTCAGTACTAGCACTACGACGAGCGCGCCGTGGTGCGCAAGGCGGCCGCCACGCTGCTGCAGCAGCTGCTGGCCGACCCCGCCGCGCCGCCGCCGCAGCCACAGCAACTGGCGGTCAGTACTAGCACTACGACGAGCGCGCCGTGGTGCGCAAGGCGGCCGCCACGCTGCTGCAGCAGCTGCTGGCCGACCCCGCCGCGCCGCCGCCGCAGCCACAGCAACTGGCGCTGAAAACTGCAAATTAAAATTATTTTATGTCACTTAAACCACCCACAAGCACTACTTGTGCTTGTGTAAAACGTAAGGAACTAGGTGCACGGTTCCAATAACGAATATTATGCAAAGCTAAGACAGCAGATGGCGCCACTTTGACTGTCAAAGGCGCGCGGAAACACTTTTCGGCTTTTTTTCAATATTTCATGCTTGTTATGAACAGCTTTCACTAAAATAATATGTCAGAAGATTGTAATGACACGGGATTTCTCATTCCGTCGTCTAACCAGATTTTTATTATAACCATAGACCACAAAAAAGGCCAGAACTACATGTTTTTCTGTTTACGTTATTTATTTATCCCTCTTACAACTATCATTACCTAATGCGATAGTACGGTCTCTACCCTCCATTGGTTTTGGTAACTAACTAAAGGTAAACAAAAGGGTTTTTTATAGATGACACTTTCTTGTTTAAAAATATGTTGTAACCAAATTAAATTTATTTTCAATTTTGTCATTTTGTAATTGCAAACAAACTATATACACTTGAGAATCCGTCTGACACAGCTCCAAAAGTTGCGCGAAACATCGTTTTTATTTGAAAAATAAATTGTAGAACGTGTTTTATTTATTACCAATCGATCCCGTACCCTAGGTGGCGTGCGGAACCAAAAGTAGTGCACAAATAATATTTTGCATACAGACATCTTGAGAGTTGATGATGTAAACGAGGATAGTGCTACTTCAGTATTATAATTATTTCTATATAAGGCCGCGAACTTTTCAACCTACCTAAGCATAACACTTAGTAATAATAATTGAAAACAATTTTTGTAACAGTTCTTGGTGAGTCTGTGTCGCGATGCGAGCATCATTGTACGGACTTCTGCCATCGCCGCTCTTGGCGAGCTGCTGACCGTGCGACCCAGCGAAGTTGTTCTGAATGCCTTCCTCGACGGGCCTCTGCATCAAATCTCTGACCCAGAGACTAAGGTACCAATTTAATCGGTATTAAGTAGTTGACAAACCAATTTATTTAGTATTTTTTCTTGATAAGTACTACCAGAGGCTATTTAATTATTTTTTTCACTCGACTGCAGGAAACCAAGAGTAATGAACAGACACAACCGTTGATGTATAAATGTCTATTTGACGTGGCCTGATCAGCAGCGCAAAAAACGCAATGAATATTCTTGAATTGTCAGAATAAAAATATGTGCCTTTGTGTATCCATCGCCATCCGCGTAGAGACGGTGGACTTTTTTCAGAGGTCCCCCGAGATTAGGCAACAGTCTGTGCGAAGCACCCACTCCGTTTATTTGTGTGTACAAACTACATTGAATATATAAATAATGCTAAAAACACACTTTAAATCGGCAAGTAAATATTAAATGTGTATTTTTTTCCGTCCAGGTACAAGAACAGGTGTTAAGTCTAGTCGAAAAACTGTTAATCGATCGATTGCGTAAGTTTACGGCGCCGGGGTGCGACGAGGAGATGCCGTGGATGTTCCTCGCAGGAATCATGCGTCGGCAAAAGTTGAAGCACTTGCAGAAAGTATGCTTTATGCTTTCAAAATCAGCAAAGTGCATCAAGTAAGATATTTATAGATATTCGACCTATTTACCTAAATACATGGCGGGCCATAAGCCAAAACCATCAGTTTAATTAGGTTATTAAAAAAAAACAAGACATGTTCAAAATTTTTTTTCGCAATTCCCGTAATTTTTAAGAACGTCCGCATTCTAATCTCATTCGCAATCTGTCAAAAATACAATCAATGTACCAACATTTTTGACAAGTTTGACAGATTGAGACTAGAATGTAAACGTTTTTTAATTACGAGCATTGGCCTTCAGGTAGGGCGTACCACTGTGTTCCGTTCTGTTTATTTTAAGTGAATAATGATTGTTTGTCAGCCATCGGTTGGTGGACATACTGAGCTCTCACTTGGGCGCGCAGAACGACGAGCGCGACCTCCAGTGTCTGTTGCTTCTGACGAGCGTGGCGCCACATGTGGACTACTCCGACGTCGTCTTCGTGCTCGAATATTACTACAAACTGACCGAATGCGATCAAGTAATATTTTGTTTTTAATTATGCACGTTAAAGCCATGCGCCATTCAGGGCGGACCACTCCGCAACTGATCGCAACGCAACGCATTGAAAAAATCCTCCTTCATCACTTTCGTACATTTTCTATGAACCAACGCACACTACAAGTGGTTCGCACCGCACATTTTTGTATGAAAATGCGTTGCCCTGCGGCCCGTTGCGGTTGTAATGTGTACTTGGTTTAAAAGTAAAAGAATTGAAATATATTAAACGGGTTTGACTTGTAATCTATTATGTGTAAGAATACATCAGGCGGGTTTGGGTTTTAAATAATAAATTAAGTGTTTATCGACGTGCAATTACCGACAAAAATACAAAAAGTTCCATTGTCACTCCACCATAATGACTTCAAAGTTAGTCCAGTCAGTAATAGTAAAAATACTTTCAAGTTAGGTATACCCCATCTACACATTATGCGTGATTTAGGCCCAGGCATAGTTTTAGAGAACATGAAGAATTGCACAGTATGCTAACACAGTACACACAGTACAGTAGTTCGGTATTATTTGCGGTAATATGTGTACACACGCTACAACATTCGACATTTGCCACTAACAAAAGAATATAATATGGACGTTTTAAATGTTGTAAAGTTTTGTAAAAATATTTAGTTTTATATCCGTAATGATTAGATCCTTGTGATTTTATAAAATAATAACCGCATCTTCTGCATGTGCATATTGTTGCGGGCGGGACTGCATACTGCATCTAAGCCTGCATTTAGTTATTGTGGAATTAAAACTAAATACTTTTACATAACATTTTACAGACATGTATTTTCGCAAAGTAACGTCTGATTCCATAACTTATGTTTTGAATGTTCGTGTTGTTAGCTTCGTGACTCGCGCCTGTTGAAGCTGACGATAGAACTGCTGGGCTCGTGGTTGCGGTTCTTGCGCACGCACGAGCGGACGCAGCTGCGCGACCATCTTGTGCAGCGCCTTGCTACGGCGGGTCAAAATGGTATGTCACTAGTTTTCTTTTTGTGATCAAAATTAAAAATCATTTATCCAAATATGGCTGAAAAACCAGCACTTCTCGAACGTCAAAATTACATAAGACAAGACAGTCCCCCAAAACGCCCGCCCTTCACCAGTTTCTAGTGCTTTATTTGGGCAGAAGTGGCGCAGCGTACTCCCCAGCAGAACAGCTGTCTGTTAAGATACAAGAACTTGATAGAATACGATAGTATGCAAAGTAATTAACATTATAAAACAAAAAAATACAGGACATTAAATTATTTCCATATTTCAGCTAGCAAACGCCAATATACCAAAAAAAAACATTCAAAACTATACTCAAGCAGAAATAAAAACTCTTCTAGTATCCATAATTGTGTTCCACTGCACGCTTAGCAGGACCACAATAGAACCGGGATTTGTTAAACAAAACTCGTAGAAAACCCGTTTCTATGGTTGTCATGCTACGCGTGCTGCTGGGCAAAGGCCTCTTCTTTTTCATTCCAAACCTCTGTATTATACGATCTCTGGCCATGGTAGCCATGGCGGCCCGCAAACATGATCGGATCGATGCACCACCTTCGCCGCGGTCGCCCTCGACGGCGCGGGCGACGTCCTTCCGGCGACCAGTGACTCTCCTATTTCAGGCTGACTGAAATGGCATGTATTTAATCGAACCCCAGATAATACCCATTTTGATTTCTTAAAATGATTAATGGACACTAATATAATAAATGTACCTCTTTTTCTGAGCCTTAAATAATTCCCATATTATTGTCCTAAAAATACAAAATAGCCAAGTAATTCCGACCAGCTTGGCTCGCGCGAATTAAGTAAGCGACAACGGAAGTATTTAAAAAAATAACTTTATTCGGACAGAGTTACAGCTAAACAGTAATTAATTTTAATCTAATAAAATATTCATCTTATATACTATCTTTATTGCTAACGTAGTACATGCACAACGTGATCAGATATGACGCATGTCCTAGATAATTATGAACGCTGATCCAGCAATGGAATATTTGGAAATAATACATCTAGTCAATACTTATTAGCTGACAAAGCTAATATTGGTAGATTGGGGTTCCTTAACTCGCGCGATTGGTTCTAGCATAGGACCCGTTTGACCGGGGTACCCTAGCTTAGCTGCCCGTTTTCAGCGACAACTAAGTGACTCCTAAATTAATCCCTAAATAAAAGTGCATTCTTTTAAATGTTAATTTGGGTTTGGTGAAAACGGGCATCAGTCATTTCAAAAAACGTCCGTTATGAGAAGTCCAGAAACATTTTAGAAGATTAATTAAATATTTCCCTTTTTTGCCATCATCCGCTACTTCAGTTATGTAGCGCAGGGTGGTGTTTCTAACGAGATCTGTTTGCTTGACACCTAAATTATCTGCGCTATACATCGCCCGTTTGTAAATCTTGAGTTTGAACTTGTGTCGTTTAGTATGTGACCGTAGGTTGGTACCTACTTATTATAAAGGCGGTCTGAATGGTCGCGAAACGACTAACAAAATATAAACAAATATGTATGCTTTTAGGGTTCCGTACGTCCGAATGAAAAAACAGAACCCTTATAGGATCATTCGTGTGTCTATCTGTGTTTAGGTTAAAAAAGAGCAACCGGAATCATTACGACTAATATTAATTAAATATTGGGAAATTAGTACCCACTGGGTCGATAGATGGCGTTGGCGTCTAATTAGAAGTCGCTATGGTTTCGTTACCGCTCGTAGACTATAGTCTAGGATAAAAATTATTTTGGTGTGAGCAGTACATACACAGTTCACTGTGATTCGGTACAAGTTTAATTATACGCGATTCAATACCAGTCCAGTGTTTTGTTTCACTACCCCCTTCAAGTCGACCCTCATTTCGTTCATGGTCCTTCGAAGCTGGGATGGTCGGGAGTGTTTTTGGTGGTCTCCGGTGGTGGTAGAGATTACCACCCTTCGCGTCAGTACTGGGCAGTGGATCGCTGTCCAGAGCATCCCCTCCAAGTGGGGTACCAGGTGAGAGGTGCCAGGAGCTGGAGGTGGAACCGGTTTGGAGCAGGGAGCAGCCAGTCGAGCGTGGTGCAGCACTACTGGTGGCAGCTACAGCCGGAGGAACAACGCAAGGGAGGAAAAGGACGGCAGATCGTGGGCAAGCAGAGGGCGCTACTGTGTGGTACATTACACCACGTCGCAGCGTCACGAGGTGTCAGCAGTCAGTGTCAGTGAGTGAATTGGTGAAAAAATCGTGAGTACAATTTGCAATCTTATTATCAGGAAGAATATAATTTGAAGATTCAAAAAGTGCAATTAATTTAGAACTTTATTATCATTAGTAAACTAACTTAGAGACATTCTTGAGTGATTTTTAACTTGTAAAATTTTAAAGAAAAAGTGGTTCAGACGAGGAATCTATGCCGATTTATATAGAAATAAATGGAAAAAAGACTTGTAAAATTTGAAATTCTTATCTGAGACTTACATATTTGTGAACATAAAAAGTGCAAGAAGATTGTTTAGTGGACATTAAGTTTAGCAGATATTTATATTCTTCCACCTTTAATTGTTTTTATTTTGTGTGGATTGTTATTTGTGGGGTACTTGTTTTTTATTTGTGTGTGCCATTTCTCGGTATTTTGTGTTTTCTTGTAATTTGGATTATTGTTTGCAAAATGGATTCATTAAATGACATTCAAGAAGACGTAAAGGCAACGATAACCAAGGCTATTACTAATTTCAAAAAATGCCCAAAAGATCGTCGTACTGTCTCATACCTTGAAACACGCTTAGAATGTTTAGAACAACAGTGGCAATTATTTAGTAAGACCCACGTTACAATAATTAGCGAGGTGAAAAAGACAGATTTATATAGTTCAAATTACTATAAAAATTGTGTTTATGATGATGTTGAGGAATTATATATACAATTCAAAAGCGATTTAAAGGAATTCATAACGAAATGTAACGTCCAATATGGTGAGCCTAACAGTAATCCGGGACCTAGTAGTAGTAAGGAATTGATTAATTTTAGATTGCCAGAGGTCAAAATACCGGTTTTCTCAGGTAAATATATTGAATGGAAGACATTTCGTGACTTATTCGTAGGTTTAATACACAAAAACAGTAGGTTAGATAATGCACAGAAATTGTATTACTTGAAAGGGTATTTAACCGGGGAAGCGGAATACTTGTTGAGAAATATCGAAGTGACATCTGACAATTACAAGGCTAGTTGGGATAAATTGGAGTCTATTTACAATAACAAAAGATTTCTTGCAAACGGAATTTTAAAAAGTTTCTTAAATCAAAAGAGTATAACTAACGAGTCCGCAACAGACATAAAAAGACTCATTAGTACAACATCCGACTGTTTAGGGTCACTTAAAAATTTAGGGATAGATGTCGCATCATGGGATATCCTAATTATACACATTGTCAGTGCTAAATTAGATCGAGAGACTAGAAGGGCTTGGGAATTGATGGTAGCATCGGATCAAACGGATAACTTACCTACTTTTGATACATTTAGGGAATTTTTAGTGAGTCGATATCGAGGTTTAGAAAGCATAGAAGCTAAAACAGACACCAGGATCCCAAAGGCTACTCAGGCACTTCATGTAATTAAAAACATAAAGGTATCATGCGCATATTGCGCGGCGGATCATAAAATTAGTTTATGTCCTAAGTTTAGCAAAGAAACCAATGAAGCCCGCCGTAAATTTGTCCAAGAGAATAATTTATGTTTTGTTTGCTTATATAGTAACCACTCTGCAAAAATTTTAGAAACACTCTTAGGTGCCAGGTGTGTAAACGCCGCCACCATTCATTGTTACACCCGCAGGGTGTTGTAGGGTCAGATATTGGTGAAGGTAGTAGTGCTGCTCGCGCGGAAACCTCATCAGTAGAAAATGAGAGGATCAAGGCCGCCCATCAGGGGGAAGAAAAACCACTAGTCTCATGTCTTGCGACAGGACACAGTAGGAAAACTGTATTATTAACTACAGCTTTAGTAAAGGCTGAGTCGAAGAATGGGACTTACCGTGTGGTTAGGACGTTACTGGATCAAGGATCACAGGGTTCATTTGTCACAGAATCTATGGTGCAGTACTTAAGTTTAAATAAAATACCGTCAAAAAATACGGTTTTAGGTGTGGGTGGAAGTAAAAGTACAACTTCAACATTCATGGTGGTTATCAAGCTCCGTTCGAGAATTAATCCTTCTTTTCAAATAAAGGTCAATGCTCACGTTCTGAAGTCAGTTACAGCTCTTCTCCCATCTTCAAGGGTAAGCCGGGTAGAATGGGTAGACTTGAGCGAAAATGATTTGGCTGATCCGGAATATTTCAGGCCCAATAAAATTGATATGTTATTGGGTGCTGAGGTATACAACCAAGTCATTCAGAACGGAGTTAAGAAGAATATAAGTGGTACTCTCTTAGCGCAAGAAACCACCTTAGGTTGGATATTGTCGGGTGCATTCGAAGTTGATAATAGGACACACTCACAAATTACCGTGATGCATGCCAGCGTCCAAGATGATGAATTGTTGAGAAAATTCTGGGAATTAGAGGAACCATCTGGAACAAAACGGATGCTAACGGAGGAGGAAATAAAATGTGAAAAGTTATTTACAACTTCCACTAAAAGAAATAAAGATGGCAGGTACATCGTAAGATTACCGCTACGCGAACCAACCCTGATCGGCAGGTGCAGTGAATCCAAAGTGATTGCTGAAAAAAGGTTAAACGGGTTAGAAGTAAGGTTAGGTAAAAACATTAAATTAAAAGCAGACTACGCGAACGTCATGCAAGAATATTTAAGGCTTAACCACATGGTAGAAGTAACAGAGCAAGAAAAATATAATAAAAGGGCTGTTTACTTACCTCATAACGCCGTAGTTCGTGAGGATAAAGACACTACAAAGGTGCGTGTCGTGTTTGATGCTTCCTGTAAGGGAACTAACGGCAGGTCACTAAATGATGATCTAATGATTGGTCCGTCTTTGCAAGACGAACTCCGACATACTGTAATGCGCTGGAGAGCACATAGGATATGTATAGTGGCAGACATTGTTAAAATGTATCGGCAAGTTTTGGTGGATAGGCAAGATACGCCATATCAACGTATACTTTGGAGAGATAGTCCTGAAAGGGAACTACAGGAGTATGAATTGACAACCGTTACATTCGGTACGGCCTCGGCTCCATACTTAGCTGTACGGGCGCTACAACAGTTAGCTTACGATGAGTGCGGGGACAAGTCACATATAGCTAACATAATTTTAAATGAATTTTACATGGATGACTTGATGACAGGAGCTGAAAATATAGAAGATGGGTTTAAAATTTACACGGAATTATCTCAAGTGCTAGCTAAAGGAGGATTTCAATTGCAAAAATTGAAGAGCAATTGCAAGGAATTATTGAATAAATTAAGAGATGGAAACGATGAAGAATTAAGAATAAAAATAGACGAAGTAACAAAAATATTAGGACTTACCTGGGACGCTCGCCATGATTGTTTTCAATACTCTCTGGAACTCACGTCGATAACTGGACCTGTAACAAAAAGAAAAATTATCTCGGACATTTCACGTTTATTTGATCCGTTAGGGTGGTTAGCACCTAGCGTAATTCTAGCAAAAATGTTTATTCAAAAATTATGGTTAGCAGGATTGGAATGGGATCAAGAAATTCCAAATAATTTATTACAGGAATGGGATACTTACCGAAATAGTTTGGCTTCTCTTGTTAGCATTAAAATCCCACGATGGTTACATATTGGTTCCAATATTTGGAAGTCGGAGTTGCATGGATTTTCCGATGCATCTAAAAATGCTTATGCAGGCGCGGTTTATCTTAGAGTGATTGATGATATGGGAAATGTTCAGATCTCCTTAATCACATCTAAAACGAAGGTGGCACCCATTAAGCAGGTGTCCATTCCGAGGTTAGAATTATGTGGGGCGGTTCTCACAGCAAAGTTGATTGCGGAAGTAGGCGAGGTAATGACTATACCAAAGACTGACTGGCATGCATGGACAGACAGTGAAGTGGTGTTAGCTTGGTTGAATTGTCACCCAAGTCGGTGGAAAACCTTTGTTGCCAACAGAGTTTCCGACATTTTGACTATCTTGGATACACATCACTGGGCGCACGTAGCATCTAAGCAAAATCCAGCAGATTGTGCTTCACGTGGAGTTTCTCCATCGGAACTTAAAGATGTTTCGCTTTGGTGGGAAGGTCCAAATTTCCTAAGGGAATCGGTAATAGAATACAAGAGACCAAAACATCTTGCTACACGTCTAGAAGAAGTTAAGGTGCACACAAGCATTTTTGAAGTTTCATTTTTGAGCAAATTTTCGTCATTATCAAGGTTGATTCGAGTTATGGCGTATTGCCGAAGGTTTATAAATTTTAGAAAAAACAAGGCTATAGGTGTCGGTACTAGATCACGACAGTTATCTAAACTGGAACTGGAAGATGCAACAGAAATGTGTGTAAGGAGGTGTCAAGAAGAAGGATTTACCAATGAATTTGAGGAATTAAAAAATCATAAGTTAGGGAAAAAAAATACAAAATTAGATTCATTGAACATATTTCTAGATTCTAAGGGAATAATTCGAGTTGGAGGACGGCTTGAAATGTCACAATTAACCTATGACAGAGTGCATCCTATACTAATACCAAAGGAATCATTTTTAACAAATCTATTGATAGCGGACGCACATGAGAAAACTATGCACGGTGGTCCGCAATTAATGATTACATACTTACGCTCCAAGTATTGGATTATGGGAGTAAAGGCTTTGGCAAAGAAGTATGTAAGAAACTGTGTGAGGTGCATCAGATATACAGCTAAAGTAAGGACTCAACTTATGGGGCAGTTACCTTCCTCTCGTGTAATCCCGAACAAACCCTTTTTGTGTAGCGGAGTAGATTACGCGGGCCCGATAAGTATTCGAGTATCTAAAGGTCGTGGCAATAAGTCCCACAAGGGCTATATTGCTTTATTTATATGTATGGCCACTAGGGCTGTGCATTTAGAAGCAGTTAGTGATTTAAGCACTAGAGGCTTTTTGGCTGCTTTTAAGCGGTTTGTGTCTAGACGTGGTCGATGCGCGGAACTATATAGCGACAATGGGACTAACTTCGTGGGGGCAGCGCGCGAATTACTTTATTTATTTAACGAAGAAAAGTCAGCCTTTAACCCTGAACTAGCAGAAGAATTAGGGAATAATGGTACGGAGTGGCACTTCATCCCCCCTCATTCGCCAAATTTCGGAGGTCTGTGGGAAGCAGGGATTAAGTCCACTAAACATCACCTTAAGAGGGTGATAGGGAATTCGACTCTTACCTTTGAGGAGATGATCACAATATTGGCTCAAATTGAGGCATGTCTTAATTCAAGGCCTTTATCGTATGTGGAGGATCAGGATAAATTAACCATACTAACTCCTGGGCATTTTCTTGTAGGGGAGCCACTAGTTTTACCTCCCGATTTAAATTATGAAAAGGAAAATGTTAATAGTTTAAGGCGATGGCAACTTCATCAAAAAATGATGCAAGATTTCTGGCGACGTTGGTCACACGACTACCTTCACCAATTTTTGCAACGAAATAAGTGGCATTATAAAATTCCGGAACCATCTGTGGGTGACGTAGTGCTTGTTAAAGAGGACGATATGCCTCCTGGCAAGTGGTTACTAGGCAGGATTGAACAAAAACATCCTGGTTCTGACGGTCTTACTCGTGTCGTAACTCTACGAACACAATCGTCTACTATAAAAAGACCTACTTCTAAATTATGTTTATTACCGGTATCCAATTGAAATACGATTGTATTAGATATAAGCAACATGTTGAACTTATTATTTTAACTGTTTGTCAAGTAGATTATTGTTAATATTATAAGGATGTAAACTTTAAACATGTCAAGAGTTTTTTAATATTTCTGTAATTACTTCTCACCAAGGATGTACTAAGGTTTAAATTTCGGAACATTTAAGATATATTTTTTTTGAGCACGGTGGGCGGTATTGAAGGACATTCGGTAATAATGTCCTTGGTGGGCGGTATGTTTAGGTTAAAAAAGAGCAACCGGAATCATAACGACTAATATTAATTAAATATTGGGAAATTAGTACCCACTGGGTCGATAGATGGCGTTGGCGTCTAATTAGAAGTCGCTATGGTTTCGTTACCGCTCGTAGACTATAGTCTAGGATAAAAATTATTTTGGTGTGAGCAGTACATACACAGTTCACTGTGATTCGGTACAAGTTTAATTATACGCGATTCAATACCAGTCCAGTGTTTTGTTTCACTACCCCCTTCAAGTCGACCCTCATTTCGTTCAATCTGTCTGTCCGTCTGTCACAGTAAATTTACTCCGGATCTAATGGACCGATTAAGTTGAAATTTGGTACAAAAATGGATTTTTGGGACCCAAACGGACGTGCAACGTAAATAAATGAATTTTTAATATGGGGGTCACTTTTGGGAGGCAAATAAGAAAAAAAAATGTTTTACAAACTGTACCGTGTGACATATCAAATGAAAGGGCCAGGGTGTCAATTTTATAAATTATTTTATAGTAAATAGTTTTATAGTTATTTAAGAAAAATAGATGGACGTTGGCCATTCCCACCTCTTATGTCCGAAACTAGTCTAAAATAAAAATACAGAAAGTAGGTCTATACTTATAGATTACAGGAAAACCTATAAGGAGTCTATGATTTTAAAATAACATGGCAAATCTGTCAATATTGTGCGTACAAACTTACATTTGCAGTTGGAATGTATAGGAGAACATGTTTTACAACTACAATGTTAAGATTCTTGATTAATTCATCCTAACTACGGAAACCTTTATTGTTTTCAATATTTCACTATCTTTTTATCGTCAACAAAGGTTAAATAGCTATTACTGTTTTGCAGCATGTCGAATAAAGTGCTCGCAGTTGGCATCTCAACTAGATCCTGATAATATAACATGGGCTACGGAAATGATGCAGTTGTGTAAGTATAAATACAGGGCCAAGGTATATTAGCCAGCGAAACTACACAGATGAACTACTAACTACACTATCAGCGGCCGTTGACCTCGTAATCAGCTGTAGTTACTAGAAAGTTTGTGTTAAGATTATATTTTTGTTAGTTTTGTCGTGCTTTGATATTGATTGGGTATTAATATCAAAACACGACAAAACAAACAAAAATATTTTCACGTCTCTGAAGTAATATAACATCACGCCTTGTTTCCCGGAAGGGTTGGGCAGAGGTGTACTCCGAAGTTTTACTAGCCAATTTAATTTGACCTCCTAGAGATCATATAAAATAATATTATTTTATGTATTACCCGGCAAATAATCTAAGGTTAATCTAATAAGGTTAAAAATAATTTGTGGTGATCTTTATGATATTCTACTCAAATAAATATACAGCAAATGTAAAAAATAAACACACAGCTTGTGCAATTAAAAATAAAAGTAACAATTTGTTGACTGCCTAACTGGTCTAGTAGTCGTGAGCGTGACCTTCGTCAGTCTCGGGTCCGATCCTAACTAACTAGGGTAACTAGCGAAACGTGGGTGTAGTTTATTACCCGACTGCGCGACATCAAAGACAGGGTCACGTTTTGGGGTTGGTTGGTTCAGTCACGGTTAATTTATACATATTTGTATGTGTGATTATTTATACCCTCGAAACATCCTAACGCGTAGATGGATTTTAATAAATCGAATACATTAGGTGTCTATTGACTCGTTTAGATCGATCGATGGTCAGGCTAGGTTTTGTTTATAAAATCAAAATGGCGGACTTTACGTGTCAATACGTAAGATCCTGGAAAAAAAGATTGTACCATGACCATGTGCGGTATTCCAATAAAGCTTCGGCCAAACCTGAGCGGCCACAACCCGGAGGTGGGGAGCGAAGCGGGAGCGTCCACCGCGCGGCGGGCGCTGCTCGTGTGACGTGGCGCCTGGCACACCCACGCGACGGCTAAGCGGGAGTGAGCGGGACGCACGCGTCTTGTGGTCAGACGTGTGTACGAATAATCTCTCATTATTTTAACCTGTGATTTTGACATGAAAGAGATGTTTATAGAAAGAGTGAGAGAACATCCTATTTTGTACGATCTGAAAAATCCAGGATAAAGGAATCTAAGGTAGGTCTGTCGAATTACGCCTACTTAAGGATGAACGTAAATTTCTCTAATTTAATAAATGAAGATGAAGAACGGAATGTGTTAATGAGATGTATGTTTATTATTGTATAAATAATACACAAAATATTATTGGTCTGTTTATAAAAAGTATGGAAAACGATCAGAATTCAAACACAATCGTTTTGGCGCAATTAAACCAATGAAGTAAAATTTCGCCTAAGACAGTTTTCTTAAAATTACTTTTTATTAAAGCATTATCAAAGTTTACTGGAATTAGAAACATAATTAGTCTAAGCAGGACTATCATAACCATCAGTTATTTTCAGTTTTACAACATGTTTTCACAGTTATACAATCGGTTAAAAAAAAACTAAAATTACTAAGGTAATAACACAAATTAATTTTATTTTTTATTGGCACATAGTTTAAACATAATCAAATAGTCTGTATACAGATTATCAAACAAAAAAAAAACAAAATCAAAAATAACATTTATAGGCGTTATTATATCCAGTTGAGGTAGTAACGCCTATCTAAATCTACGTAGCTAGAATGAATCACAACCATCAGAACATCTAAATTCTTCTATGTATTTATGTGTCAAACCGATTTTAATTGCCTGTTAAAATTGTTAGTAATGCTATATCATATACATTATGTCTCGCAAAACACAAATACGTGTATACGCAAAAAAGTATTTGTGTTTCGTCTTTCTGCAAATTTAATAATCCTTTTCACAAAATCTTTTTCCTGATCTCCAGTAAATATTGATCTTCTACCTAAATTTAGTTTGAACATTCCTATATATTATAACTGGATAATGCTTCTTAATCACTTTGTCCATGAGGCACGCTATTTCTTTGCAGTTGACATATTTTATTACCTAAAACAATGAACTTATTACATATTTATTTATTTTACTTTTGCACAAAAAGTACATAGGTAACTTATTACTATATTTTAAACTTTATTAAACAATTAATTACATTTCGCGGATCAATCAATTCATTTTCATAATGTGCAAATGAAGTCCTTTCATGACAAGCTCACGAGATGGTTAAAAGCGCCTATGGTAGCATTTGGTATGGGTAATAACGCCTAGGCGTAATTACCGTTAAGGACACTTCTAATAAGTTTGAAATATAATGGAAAATCGACTGTTTAATACTATAGAAAAACTGGTTATTAACGGTCGAATAATCATACTAACAAATGAGCCTTATAGTTTACTACTAAAGTTACAAATTTCATTAAAACTTACCGCTAATGTCCCGGTCTCTGTTGTTAAAAATGGCACAGTGACTACTCCCCACGTATGTCAGTCGACTACTAGCTCGCAGAGTGGGGAGCGCCGCAGGCGCGACTCGGGGCTGTTTCAGGATGTATGAACCTTGATGCGTGGGTATTAAGTTTGATTTTATCTATTACGTAACCTGAGTTATTTATCATAGGCGTAATTATCCTCTAGGCGTAATTCGACAGACCTACCTTACGTAAAAAGAATAAAATATGCACGCATACGCAAGAGCAAGCAATAAAAAGTCTTCACCAGAGTCAGACTGATGTTAAATATGAGACTGACATAACACAACAAACACTAATCTATCGACGTGCGGCTGACTATTCACTAAACAAAATGAAGTTCGCGTTAATTCCCGCGAAACTTTCGCGTTGTTGACGCTCCCGCGTCCCGCGTTGCGGTCGGTCAGGTTTGGGCGTAACTTAAAGGGCTTGAGAAGACGATACCAAAAATATAACACACTAAAAGGTAGAAAATAAAATGCAAAAATGAATAAATAAAAAATCCCGACTGCAACGAAAAAGTTAGTAATAAGCTCTCTTTTCAAGCTGTCTAATGTAGTTGGTGGCATCTGGCATCAAATCTTACATTTAATTAAAATTACTGCCACCAACTGCATTCAGACTGCGGTCGATTTTTTCGAGTAATTTAGTCCTCTGCTTACCTTGTCTACGTTCTGTACAAAGCGGAACGACGCGCAGCGGCCACTGGCGACGTAGAGGAGGCCCTGCGCGCCGCCGACCTGTCGCTGGCGGCGCGCGTGCCGCCCGGGCCCGCGCTGCTGCGCGTGTTCCTCGCCGTCGCCGACGCGCCGCCAGGTAACACCACACTATCTACTATCTATCACTGGCGACGTGCAGGAGGCCCTGCGCGCCGCCGACCTGTCGCTGGCGGCGCGCGTGCCGCCCGGGCCCGCGCTGCTGCGCGTGTTCCTCGCCGTCGCCGACGCGCCGCCAGGTAACACCACACTATCTACTATCTATCACTGGCGACGTGCAGGAGGCCCTGCGCGCCGCCGACCTGTCGCTGGCGGCGCGCGTGCCGCCCGGGCCCGCGCTGCTGCGCGTGTTCCTCGCCGTCGCCGACGCGCCGCCAGGTAACACCACACTATCTACTATCTATCACTGGCGACGTGCAGGAGGCCCTGCGCGCCGCCGACCTGTCGCTGGCGGCGCGCGTGCCGCCCGGGCCCGCGCTGCTGCGCGTGTTCCTCGCCGTCGCCGACGCGCCGCCAGGTAACACCACACTATCTACTATCTATCACTGGCGACGTGCAGGAGGCCCTGCGCGCCGCCGACCTGTCGCTGGCGGCGCGCGTGCCGCCCGGGCCCGCGCTGCTGCGCGTGTTCCTCGCCGTCGCCGACGCGCCGCCAGGTAACACCACACTATCTACTATCTATCACTGGCGACGTGCAGGAGGCCCTGCGCGCCGCCGACCTGTCGCTGGCGGCGCGCGTGCCGCCCGGGCCCGCGCTGCTGCGCGTGTTCCTCGCCGTCGCCGACGCGCCGCCAGGTAACACCACACTATCTACTATCTATCACTGGCGACGTGCAGGAGGCCCTGCGCGCCGCCGACCTGTCGCTGGCGGCGCGCGTGCCGCCCGGGCCCGCGCTGCTGCGCGTGTTCCTCGCCGTCGCCGACGCGCCGCCAGGTAACACCACACTATCTACTATCTATCACTGGCGACGTGCAGGAGGCCCTGCGCGCCGCCGACCTGTCGCTGGCGGCGCGCGTGCCGCCCGGGCCCGCGCTGCTGCGCGTGTTCCTCGCCGTCGCCGACGCGCCGCCAGGTAACACCACACTATCTACTATCTATCACTGGCGACGTGCAGGAGGCCCTGCGCGCCGCCGACCTGTCGCTGGCGGCGCGCGTGCCGCCCGGGCCCGCGCTGCTGCGCGTGTTCCTCGCCGTCGCCGACGCGCCGCCAGGTAACACCACACTATCTACTATCTATCACTGGCGACGTGCAGGAGGCCCTGCGCGCCGCCGACCTGTCGCTGGCGGCGCGCGTGCCGCCCGGGCCCGCGCTGCTGCGCGTGTTCCTCGCCGTCGCCGACGCGCCGCCAGGTAACACCACACTATCTACTATCTATCACTGGCGACGTGCAGGAGGCCCTGCGCGCCGCCGACCTGTCGCTGGCGGCGCGCGTGCCGCCCGGGCCCGCGCTGCTGCGCGTGTTCCTCGCCGTCGCCGACGCGCCGCCAGGTAACACCACACTATCTACTATCTATCACTGGCGACGTGCAGGAGGCCCTGCGCGCCGCCGACCTGTCGCTGGCGGCGCGCGTGCCGCCCGGGCCCGCGCTGCTGCGCGTGTTCCTCGCCGTCGCCGACGCGCCGCCAGGTAACACCACACTATCTACTATCTATCACTGGCGACGTGCAGGAGGCCCTGCGCGCCGCCGACCTGTCGCTGGCGGCGCGCGTGCCGCCCGGGCCCGCGCTGCTGCGCGTGTTCCTCGCCGTCGCCGACGCGCCGCCAGGTAACACCACACTATCTACTATCTATCACTGGCGACGTGCAGGAGGCCCTGCGCGCCGCCGACCTGTCGCTGGCGGCGCGCGTGCCGCCCGGGCCCGCGCTGCTGCGCGTGTTCCTCGCCGTCGCCGACGCGCCGCCAGGTAACACCACACTATCTACTATCTATCACTGGCGACGTGCAGGAGGCCCTGCGCGCCGCCGACCTGTCGCTGGCGGCGCGCGTGCCGCCCGGGCCCGCGCTGCTGCGCGTTTTCCTCGCTGTCCCGCGTCCCGAGTACTTGAAGCGCAGATTTGGCCGAAGCTTAAGGCGAAAGCGTCAGGGTAGCCCGCAAAATTCTAATTTTCTTACTTTTGTTTGCAAGTTGCAGGTCACGGTAAGGTATATTGATAAAAATATGTGTCCCGTGCAGAGTGGGACGGCGCGCGCTGCGCCACGGCGGTGGCGGGCGCGGCGCGGCTGTGCGAGCGCTCGCGCGGCGCGGCGCAGGCCTGCGCGCCCGTGTTCGCGCAGCTGCTGGCCAGGGTGGACGAGCCGCTGGCCGTCAGGGTCAACGCGCTCATTGGACTTAGCGATATATGTGCCAGGTACGTCAAAATCAAAGCATTTATAGATTTTTATCCGAAATATTAAGAACAGTGATAGCCTAGGTCTGACTGCCAAGTCAAAGGTTTCGTGTTTGAACCCACGGCACGCATCTCTGACTTTTCGGATTCATGTGCGGATTGTATAATATCACTTGCTTCAAAAACGGTGAAGGAAAACATCCTGAGGAAACCGGCATGTCTGAGAAATAAATTAATTCTCGATGGCATGTGTAGCCAAGTCAGAGAACCATGGGCGGCTTTAAAACTCTGACACCAGGTTAGTCACTAACCATACGACAAGAAAAACAAGAATATGGAGAACAGCTATCTAATTACGCAACACATTTTCGTTAACGATTACGACAAATTTGTTTCATTTTGACAGTTCAACAACATTAATTGCGTTATTTACGTTGTTGAGCAGATTTTTTTTTCGAACTTATGAAGCAATGGATTAGCAATTTGTTTCAAAACGATTCAAATTCCGATTGGTCGTGTATTACGTAATTAGGGTACAGGCAAGAAAGTCACAGACGGTGGATCCGCAGTTGCAGCCCGCGAAATTAATATTTTAAATTAATATAATAGGCATACACATAACGATTTAGGTATTTTCAGCAACAAGTTAAGCATTTCCATTCAGAAAGTATCATTTGGTGAAGTGGAACTGATGAAGAAGACCCCAGATGGCCACTGGAACTACTCAATGATAAATATTTCTTGGGAGGCGATAAGATATCTCGATTAAGATAGTTAAGCGTCTATGAAGCACATTTAAATAAATAATTCTGATGAAAATGGTACCATCAAACTGATCTGAAGATGAAGCCGGAAGGACGGCACCGGAACTCTGTCATAAAACAATGTATCCTAGCCGTGTTTAGGCTTATATTATGTATATATAAATGATTTTGATGGTAATATCCCTGCATCAAAATTCCGCTACTTGATACCTAGATAAGTTTGTGCCACGTTTTATGAACCAAATGAATAAGATCTTTCATTCAAACTGTATCCCCCCTTTTCTTTTCACAAAGGGCTTAATTTATATCATTTCACTTTGCCCCACCAAGTCGCCCCACGGGTGGGGCATATGCATTCTGCCTCATGGCATGGATTCTTCCCCACTAGAGTTGGCACCTTAGAATTTGTGTAGGTAGGTATGCTCGTATTTTATATTTGTTTGGAAAAGAAAGAAATGTGTATCTAAGTAAAATGTAACTATTAGGACTTATATTTACTTAGATTTTATTTTATTTGTAACAAACCGTGTAATTAATCTATGATTTATAACCCGATTCCTTCCAGAAAAAACTAGTAAATAAAAATTACCAAACAATTATTTTTGTACTTTCATTTAAAAACATTACCTAGG
Organism: Xanthia icteritia; assembly: GCA_949128155.2. NCBI lineage: Eukaryota > Metazoa > Arthropoda > Insecta > Lepidoptera > Noctuidae > Xanthia > Xanthia icteritia. The sequence continues at coordinate 13,640,080 of OX421930.2, forward strand.
TCTGTACTAAGTCTAACGCTACCAGTCCTAGTTCTATTTTACTTAACTATACATTTCTTTCTTTTCGAAACAAATACAAAATACGAGCATACCTTCCTACACATTTCTTAGGTGCCATGCCAACCCTAGTGGGGCAGAATCCATCAAGATTTTAGACTGTGGATCAGCCCCACCAAATCGACCTAGTGGGGCAGATTCCACTGAAAAATTTTAGGCATTCCTCTTTGCCCTACCAGCGGGGCGCCCTGGTGGGGCAAAGTGGAATGATTCGTTATTTTTTGAAAAATCTTTTGTTATGTTTCCATTATTCGACTGGTATACGAATTTGTGTGGAGTGTAAGTACCACAACTAACAAATGAAAAATAAAAACTTTTTTACAAAAAAAAAAAACAACTGACTTCCAAAAAAAACACTAAAATTACTTTTTTACAAATAAAAACTACCGAAATCCACAAAAATACACTTGAAAGTGTAAAATAACTTGAATTTCGGAAGTCGGTGGCAAAAACGAAAATATTTTATTCTATATAGTACACACATCAACACGGTCTAGGGATATTTTTAAAAAAGCGAATTACTATCAATGTGTTAATTATTTATATGACATGTATATATTTAAAAGATACGTTATTTAATATTCTACCATTTTTTAATAATGGTTAAGGTACTTCGATTAAAATTTCAGGATTTTATGGAAAAAAAATGAAGCATAGACGGAAACCGTATATGAATTAACTTTTAATTTATGAGTAAAAACTGAAAAAAATAGAAAAATCATTTAATTTGTGTTTATAAACTTGAAGTTAGTAGTCTGAGAAAGCGCCCATGATGTTCATAACACATCGGCAACGATTCGGGGCATGCTCAGAACAAGGTTGTCAATGTCTTGCTGCGGAATATTGTCCCATGTCCTTCTGAGGTGCGCAAAAAGTTGATCTTCTGTAGCCAGATTTTCAGGAACTTCCTTCAGAGATCTTCTTTGCAGCATATCCCACGCATGCTCAATGGGATTTAGATCTGGCGATTGAGCAGGCCAGTCTAAGGCCCTAACATGTTGTGTATGTAACCAAGCTGCTACCGTTCTCGCCGTGTGTGCCCGGGCATTGTCGTGCATGAGCAGGCCCATTTGTGTTCTGTGGGGCAAGATTACGGGTCCCAGCACCTGTTGGACGTATCGTTCTGCCGTCATATTGCCCCGCACCCAAACGAGATCCGTCCGTCCTCCAAGACGAATTCCTGCCCAAACCATAATTGTTCCTCCTTGGTATGGGTGAACTTTCTGAGGGTTCTGAAGACGGCTCCATCATCCAGGAACTCGCCAAACACGCGTCCTTCGTGAATCTGGATGGAAGCCGAACCTGGATTCATCCGTGAACAGCACATTGGACCATTGCTCACGGCCCCAGTCCACGTGGTTCCGAACCCATTCTAATCGTCGTCCACGATTGCCTCTCCGTAAAGGTGGGACCCGGAGTGGTCTACGAGAGCGTAGATTGCTTTCTTGCAGTCGCCTTCTTACAGTTTGGTCACTCACAAGCACTTGGTGTTCCACTCGCAGCCTTTAGACCAATTGAGTCGCCGTTGCATTTGGTTGAGCTCGCGCAGTAATTTGCAAAAATCGATCTTGTCTGGGGGTAGTGATGCGACTTGGCCCCCGGTGCCTCTCAGCTACTTCACCTGTGGCACGATAGCGTGTCCACAAACTTGAAATTACATTTTGGTGGGTCCCTATGGCCTCAGCAACATTACGCTGAACAGACCCAGGTCATCGATATGTATGAATCCGTCGCTTTTTAGTAGTCATTCGAATTTGGTCGGATAACCAGCCGTTGTTTACATATTTTGGTTTTTGTTATTATTTACTTAATGCGAATCATTCCAAGCCGAATATTTTCACCATATATTTTTGACTAAAGGCACATGATTTTGGTTTACACCTGCACATCTGGGATTGAGCCGGTTCCTTGTATTTTGCCGTCAAAGTTATGACACCATCGTTTTGACTTATAGCAAGATTATTCAAAAACGCATGCATGTACAGTTTTGAAACTTTGTATGGTTATTATTAGCGTCAAGAAGGACCGAATACAGTTTTCAGCGAACTTATACCTTGTCTCATTTAGGCGCTGCGATGTTTTTTCGGGTTTTCATAAAACCGCGATAACTTAAAAACTATAAATATTTTCTTAAATCTAATTGGGGCACTAAGGGGCACACATTAAGAGCTACTCATGTATGTTTATTCTACAGGGGCACATGCAATGGTTTTAGAGATATACGATTCTGCAAAACGTTACTCCAGCAGGAAATGCAATATCTCGAAAACCTGAAGGGGCACAGATTTTATTTTTGGGGGCACATTTTGGCACACATATAAGCTCTCTGGCCGTGCACAATTTTTCTCTTTCCGATCATTCGTTTAGAATTTTCCTGCTAGAAAAACGTTACCCCAGCAGGAATCGTTTTTTCCGTTTTTTTCCAAAACGACAGGGGGCACACATTTTTTATATGGGGGCACATTTACAGCAGCTAAGGCACATATTAAACGTTCCACTCATATAACTCTAGGAGACACTTTCCTGCTGGGGTAACGTACACTCCCACAGCTCGTAACATCTCCGCCCTCGTCAAATGTTGGCGTTGCATGGCTACAATACCTCAATTTTAACTTTATCTTTCGTTTAAAAATGAAAAAAAACTGTAACTAAACGTAATTCGTATTGTTTTCTAAATTTCGCACAAATGAAAATTCCCTCTCCTACACATCAAGACATTTTTATGCCACCGAAACAAAAGAATTTTCAAAAATTTGAATTTGGAATTAGTCTGAGATAAATTACAAACAAATCGGTGTATGAAAGATTACAATGCAGCCAGTACTTTTCGAGTTATTTAATTGGGTATGAAATATCCCTAGACCGTGTTGATGTGTGTAAAAGATATCTACCGCAATATAGTTATCGTTGGGTAATAAATGTTGGCGACTGCAGTATAAAGACTAAGAATAATGTGAAGAAAATACTGTAACACGATTTATTTTTTAATGGTTTATGAATTCAGGTACACGTGTATAGTAGAGCCGCTGCTGGGCACTATGTGCGACTGCCTGTCGAAGGATTCGCCCGAGATGTTGCGTCGCATGGCCACGCGCGAACTTACTCGTCTCTTGTTAGGCGGGTTCCTGCGTTTGCGCACTCCCCTCTATTACAGGTAAGTAAATATGACGACTACGTCGCGATTTTTAGGATCAATTTTCAGTTCAGCGCAAGAGAAGGAATGTCAATATCGCTTCGTTACCGTGAGAAGGCGCTAAATCTCAGAATCTCAATACACCAATCAGTGTCACAGATGCTTGGCGCCGCTATTCTGCGCACCACTTTCCGTGAAAATCTTTGTCGTCGCCAACAGTATCTAGTTTTGACGGAGGACGTGCGACCCGTTTTTTTATGACTGTAGGTTATACAAAGGAAAGAAAAGGAAAAGAAGTTCAAAATTAAATTAATTTAAAAACGCTCGCTTTCCTGCCCTACTCTTACGCCGCAATGTAAATTGACTGTTAACGTGGCTATAATTGCGGTGAAAGTTCAGATCAAAACAACATTGGTGATTTGTGTGAGTAAAGCCATATTTGCACGAAACAAGTTTTTTGTCTGTGACATACAATAAAATTGAAGCAACAAATTACATACTAGTATCGTCTGAACACTGTTAAGACTTTTATTGTTGCTTCGATTTATGGTATGCCACAGGAAATTAAATTGCACCATGTAAATTTGGCTTAACGATGAATTGTCCATAGATATTGCGCTCTGTTGGCGGATGAAGACGTCGACGTGCGTGAGCCGGCCGAGTATTACGTCACGTGCGGTCTCACTGTCGATGCCATTTATCACCACTTCGTCGAGTGCGTGCTGCATTACAACCACGATGAGAAAAGTAAGGAGATAAATAAAAGTCGTTTCCCAGCAATCATTTTTGCTTAATTGTACTTCGTTATATATGCGGGGTAAAGACATCTTGAATATCTATGCTCTAATGCGTGGATGACGACTTGGTCTTTTTACACCATGTATAATAGATGTTGTTAGTTTTGCTCTTTTCTAATATTAATAACTTCTCGTATCGTAGAATCTTTTAGAAAGTTTATAGACATAACCCGTCACATAAATATAACAATGATTTTTCGGGGTCCACCCTTTATAGCAGAACTTTTTATGTCATAATATTATTTTGCATAACAGCGCATAGCATAAACTTCATTTCGCAGAAAATCGTTTGGCATACACTCATTTATAATACATTAAAAACGCATAATTTTGTAAGTCAGAATCATCTTTAGGCATAAATTTCATATCCATAATAATTAAAAAGTAGAACCATCATATTGCAGAAAGTTCACTGTCAGAATCGTCTTTTGGCAGAAACTTCATATCCATAATAATTAAAAAGTAGAACCATCATATTGCAGAAAGTTCACTGTCAGAATAGTCTTTTGGCATACATACATTTCATATCGATAATCATTAAAAGGTAGAACTATCATATCTCAGAAAGTTTACAGTTAGAATCATCTTTTGGCATACTTTTCATATCCATAATAATTGAAAGACTCATCTATCACATGGGATTGAGCTGCTCGCTCTGCTAAGCCTTGTGCTAAAATCATAAAATCAATACCAGTATTATATAAAAATTACATAAGTACAAAATGACATTATTACTTTGTAAAGTATTTTTTTTTATTTTTTATTTTTGTGAATGTGAGGACTATGTGAATTTTTTAATTAATATTATTTTTTCTTTCTTATTTAGTTTTAATGATGGTCTGGCAGTTTGAGTAGTTTATGAGGCCTACCCAAATGTCCTTTCTTTGGTATTGTTCGTCGAGTTGAGCTCCTTAAGTTCTGGGTTGAGCTCCACGATTACTGACAAATGCTTGCACTGACAGGACAGGTCCACTCAAATCTGTGTGGTTCTTTTCTCAAAAGACCATTTCAGACACTAATCTACATGGTCCTCATATGGCCTGACCAAGATTATGTCTGGACTTTAAAAGAGACTATGACCTCTGAGTTTCTTTCGGCCTTTCTTCTCAGAGTAGTTAGATAGGAAACGCCGAACTCATCTAGCTAATTTTTAATTACTTATTTTTTTAAGATGACGTGTAAAAGTGATTCCAATATCCTATTTACAGAATAAACAATTTCATTTCATTTCATTACGGAAAATTCATAGTTCATGCATGGTGTAAGCATGTTTGCATGCAAACAAGCTTACACCATGCATGCATCAAGCATGTAGCATGCAAATATGCAAAAAAGCACACACCATGCATGTATGCATCAAGCATGTAGAATGCAAACATGCAAAAAAGCACACACCATGCATGCAGCATGCAAGCAAGCATGCAGCATGCAAGCAAACATGCAGCATGCAAGCAAGCATGCAACATGCAGCAGGCATGGTTTCTGTCACGGCTCCGGCGCTGCGGGGCTCCGGCGGTCCCACGCAAGCTTCTCGTCGCAGATGGTTGTAACGCTCACCACAGCGGCTTCGGCTTGCTGGCCGGCTTGAGCCGGCCAGCCTCAGCCGCGGCGGCGAGCGTTAAAACCACCTGCTCCTCAGCTCGCGGGCCGCCTCGCCCCTCCGCGCCTACGCGGGCTTAAATTACACTCTAGGGGTAGGGCAGACAAGACTACGTGCAGTCGGTTTTGCAGCGATTCGGTTCTGTCACTTCACTAACTTTTGTAGTACAACTTATTGACTTTTTAAGACAATATTTTAATTTTAATTTAAGGTTAAGAATATTGCAAATTAAATTCTGCCATCTTCTTAATATGCCAAGTGAAATTATTCCAAATAATCGTCGCTCTAAATAAACGTTATGTGAAACGAAATTATGCGAAATTAAGCTTTGCCAAAAGTAATTATGCCAAATAAAATTATGCGTTTGTAAATTCGGACATATAAACATTCGGCCAAACAATAATTATATTAAATGATTTTTATGCCATATATATATTCGTTTAAAGAAGATTATGCCAAGTGTGTTATGCCAAATAAATTTCGGAGCATCAAAATTCTGCCAGATAGAGGGAACCCGATTTTTCGCGCAACAACCAAACTAACAAGCCATTAAATCTGTTTCACAGATCACATAAAGTTCGATGACCGGCAGCTGATATATGACGTCATGCTGCAGCGCATGTCTCTGGTTCAGAAGCTGAATATCCAGTGTCGCTTAGCGCGCGAAGTACTGGAGCATGCCGCCGACCTCACCGACGAAGGGGACGAAGAGCTGCCTCCAGCTATGAATGCAGCGCTGCTGGATACGATCACACTGCTCTGCGGACCTAGGATGAAGCTGCCCAGTAATTATTGAAACGATTGTTTTTAGGATCCATGAAGACATCAACAAGAAAGAAAAAAGTTCCGTAGCCAAATGTCAGAAACCCTTATAATTTCGTCAGCCCGTCCGTTACTCAAACATTTTACCCAGAGACTATTTGCACTATATCGATTAAAATTGGAAATAAGGTGTGTTCTGTACCCCGCTAAACAATGATGTAGTAAATTTACAAAAAAAAAAAAAACCATTAGGGGTGGTTTTTCTCATACATGAAGATAAAGATAAAGATATATTTATTTGTAAACATGTGTAACATTATACGTATAAATAATTTTCAACATGTTTTGCCACCATTGGCGTACAAAATAAATTATGGCCACTTGAAATATAGCAAAATCAAGAAAGAGAAAAATAAAAAAGCACAACAAAATTAAAATATAACACAAATAGATTAGAAACTATCATTTAAAAAATCTTTAACATAATAGTAACATTTTTCAGTAAGTAACTTCTTAAGTTCTCTTTTGAATAAGTTTGGCTGGTTTATACTTTTAATAACCTCTGGAATCTTATTATATATTAATGGTGCCATACAACACACGCTTTTATGAAGGAGTGCTGTTTTTGCAGAGTGAGGCTGTAAGAAGTTTTTATATTTAGTACAGACGCCAGCACAACCTACTACAATCTGTCAAATTTCTTTAATAGATTTTCAACTTTATCACTAAAGCATAAGGTTCAAAGTTGATTGGGATTATTTGACAGTTTCGGGTAGGTTGACCTGCTGGCGTCTGTACGTCTATTTCTAGTGACATTGTCTGACAAAAGAGGAAACCAGTGAGGATTGCTTCTAACAAATAAAGCTATTTCCATGATGTATAGTGACGGAAGTGTCAGTATATAGTATTTTATAAACATTGGTTGACAGCTGTCGGTATTTTTGATGTTAAACATAGCCCGAATACAACGCTTTTGCATTTTAAACACCATTTCGGTGTTTGTCGAATTACCCCAAAATATTAGACCGTATCTAAGCACCGATTCAACAAGACCATAATACGCCATGAATAATGCGTTTCTACTCACTGTTGGTGCCAGTTTGTACATCGCAAAAGATAAACTACTTATTTTTGTACAAAGGTCTTCTGTGTGACATTTCCAATTGATTCTACTGTCAATCTTTAAACCGAGGAATTTGGCTGTTTCTACTTCATTTATTATATTATTCTCATGTATTAATTTAAATTTAATTGAATTTTGAGGCCTTTGACTGTAGTTAATTACGTTTGTTTTATTTATATTTATTTTTAGATTATAATTGATTAGCCATGTTATTATAGATTTTAGTGCTTTATTTATGTCGTTTTCAAATTGATTTTTATCATTACATGTAATATTTACTGTGCTGTCGTCTGCAAATAATGTCATAGGTTGCACAGTTGCATTAGGGAGGTCGTTGATGTAGGTAATAAATAGCGTAGGTCCCACTACGCTGCCCTGGGGAACACCATATCTTACATTGGATTGGTATTGTTCTTCTTTTTTAGTTTTTGTGTTAAATTTTGTAATTTGGGTGATTTGTTTTCGATCAGTTAAGTAAGATCTAAATAGTTCTAAAACGTTCCCTCTTACACCGTATGCCTCCAATTTACTAGCCAATATTTTGTGATCCACATAATCGAAGGCTTGTGTCATATCGCAGAAGATGGAGCACACAGGGGTAGTTTTATCAACTGCAGTCATAATATTTTTTTTAAACTCAAAAATAGCCATATTTATATTTTTATGTTTTCGAAAGCCTTTTTGTTTTTTAGCCTTTTTGTTCGCTGCATAAGATATTGTTATTTTCCAAGTAATTATTTAATTCTATATTGTAATTAGTTTCAAAGATTTTAGAAAATATAGAAAGCAGAGCAATGGGTCGATAATTTTCAACTAATTCTTTATCATCTTTTTTCAACAAAGGTTTAACAATTGCTACTTTAAGATCCTTTGGAAATGTGCCATTTGTTATAGACAGGTTAATAATATGACTTAAGTGATGACATATCTGACTATTTACTTCTTTTACAATTTTTGTTGAAATTTCGTCATATCCGACACTTTTTGTATGTTTTAGGCCATTTATTATCTTAGACACATGAAGAGGTGTGCTCGGAGCTAAAAACATTGAATTAGGTCTGTGATTAATTAGGGATGTTATTTTTTTACCAGCACCCAAGATTGGTTTAACTTTATCAACGAAGTAATTATTAATTGTGCTATTTCTGTAGGTTTTTTTTTTTTATTTTGGATTTAAATTTTTTCTATGGGTTCTCTTGGTAAATTTGGCCGTACTTTATTAATCATTTGCCACGTTGTCTTTGATTTATTGTTTGACATTTTAAAGCTATAATTATTTTGCGCACGTTTCGTTAGTGATATTTTTTTTTTTAGTAATGTGGAATAATTAATATAATTTTGTTTAATCGTCTTTGTTGCTTTTTGTCTAAGTTGCCAGAGCAATAATCTTTTTCTTTTGCAACAAAGTTTTATTCCGCGTGATATCCACTTTGATTTATAATTCACTTTCATCATTATGCATTTCTGCGGGAAGCACAGATTGTAGAATAGTTTAAAATTATCCATGAAATATGTATAAGCATTATCTACGTCCTTAGTTGCGTAGATTTCTGAGAAAGAAAAATTATTCGGGCACATTTTGAATTTATCAATGTTTTCTTTACAGTAATCTCGTTCCGTTTTATACCAGTATTTATATTTGAAAAGCTTTTTTATCGGAAGTTTTATTAATTGGGCCGTGTGGTATGATAAACCAAATTCCAACACTACAGTCTTACACTGTTTTTTAAAATCATGGGCAAAGTTATCTGAACAAGTCATGCTAATCAGTCTAGTAGGTTGTTTTAAAGCAAGCTTTAAGTTAAAGTTCAATAACAAACATTCGAAATCTAGGGATACATTATTACTTTTTAAAATGTCAATATTAAAATCTCCAGCTAATAAAATATTATTAGAACTTATTTTTGTAATGAGCAGAAGGACTTTTTCAAGTTTTGAAAGAAATGTTACCACATTGTTTGGATTCGGTACTCGGTAGACACAGACAATAATAACTTTGCAATCAATAAGTTCGATAGCACAGAATTCAAATACATTAGTTATAGTATGTTTCTTAACATCTGGAATTTCCCTCCATTTATGCTTCTTATTAACTATTATACACGCTCCGCCTCTTTTGCTATTATTTCGACTAATACAACTAGCTAAAACATAGTTATTTATATGGAGATATATTTCGGATCCTGCCATCATAAAATGTTCCGTAATACATAGTACATCAATTGATTTGCTTTTGTCTGCAAGCTCTTCCATATTTATCATCAAGAGATCAGCTTTGTTAAATAATCCTGCTATATTTTGATGTAATACATATAGGTGTTTAGTTTCGAAAAAACATGGATTCTGGGTTGTTTTCATCAGTCAGCTGATTTGTGTGTGAAAGGTTACCCAATGTTTGTGTTTCCTCCTGTACTATTCCATTAATGTAGTCTTGGATGTCTTGGAAAAGGGTTTCCATGCCGAGTTTGTTCAACGTGCCACTATGCTTATGAAACATCTCATAGCTCCACTTAAGATGTTCACCCCTAATGGTTATTTTTTTCTTTTTCATCAATGTATGAAAAAAAATGCACATAAGCTACAATAATGCTACTTTGTTTGAGTCACCTCGGATAAAAGCAGGTATTTATAAACGATTCTTTGTTCACGGTGCCGGGTTACCCGGCTGACGTCATTGTTCTTTTTTTAAATTATTGCTGGTGATTTGAAAAAAATGTATTGTGAGGTATGATTTTTTTAATTAATTTATGTAAAATAGTGTATATTTATGTTAGAAAGATTTAAAAAAATAGTTTTATGTTTTTATTTATTTTTTCTATTTTTTTCTAAAATACGGTAATTCGAAAAAACCCCTCCTCCTTAATTTACATTAAAATTAACAATATATTACGAGGCACAACTGTACTTATTCATTTTTAACTTGTTAGCTTATTGCATAACCATTCCAACTACATAAGTTTTATAAACAGCTGCCATACAAAACTTTAGAGATATCGTCATTTTAATCTCAAGTGGTCCCGGGTTACGGGACCAGCCAGAAGTGGCTTGCCACATGAGCGTAGTACGCCCAAAAACGCGTGCCAGTTGATTGGATAAGCGGGGTATCGTTAGATAACATAATTAAAAAAAAATATGATGTATTTCAATTATTTTTTTTACATCAAATCAAGTTGACAAGTTAGAGAGACTAAATATTTTACCTTACAATAATCATTTTGCTTATTATTTATGTATCGAGACATTATTACGTTACAGAAAAACCGCAAAAGGCAGGTGAATTGAACGATATTGACGACTTGCAGGAGCGGGTAACTACTAACATTGTGTCTCATGTAAGTATTGTTCTCTGATATATTCCTATTATTCGTTGGTACTCGTTATCGTTAGCGCAAAGCATGAAACTATATAAAATGATATCTTTTCTATTCCATTGTTACAGAAAATGAAGATACAAGTAGCAGAGGTATTAGTACCGGCGGTGTTGAGGCTGTACACTCGTCTGAAACCACGCGGCGGCCAGATCAACACTTATCTGGTGCAACTTGCTAATGATCTCTTGAAAGATTACGAACAAGAGGTATGATTGTATAATTGTTTATAATTATTATATTTTTATATTTTTTTAATCAAGACAATATTCAGGAAAAAATGGCAGTAAGTGTGGATGTTGGTTATTTCTACAATAACGATTTCAAGCTCTTTTTCCATTATATTTTTCTCAAAATAACGACGACACGGTGAAGTATGAAAAAATAAACCTTTTATTTTAAATCACACTATAGTCGTCTATATACATTTGTATAGCAAGAAATAAAATATGTAGGTAACTCAGCTGTGCAAGAACTCTTAGAGAGTAAATGGTCATATTCACAGATCAAGGAGCTATTCGAAGACAACGAGGAACTGATGAAGGGCATACAAATGTTCCAAAGCACCATCGGGGTGCAGGCGACGTTCGGCAACGTGCGCAACCTCGTGGCGGGCGCGGCGCCGCCCGAGCCCGCCACGCCGCGCGCGCCGCGCCGCGCCGCGCGCGCCGCCCCGCCGCGCGCCCTCGACTCGCGCAAGCGCGCGCTGCGCATCTGATGCCCGTCGTCTGGGTCCAGCGGTATACCCGAGTCTGGCTCACTCGAAACACCGACCTCTTCCTCTATCGAAGAACCACTTTCTCCCTGTACTTCACATGCTGAACCTGGGCCGTCGAACTCCGCTCCCGATCCATCGAGTGCGACGACGAGGCGAGCCTTTCTTGACCTATTGCGTGATGCATCTGGATCGTCGCATGGTGAATCTAGTCTTTTAAGAGCTAGTCCTAGCAATTCGAGCGATACACCCAGCACATTGTCAGATAAACGTAGAGTTTCAATGGATTTACCCGGTCCTTCAAATGTAGTACCGAGCGCATCAAAAGAGCAGTCAAAACCCTCAACTGCTAAAAGTGTCTCATCAAATGTTGCAAATATAGAATTACAAGCTTTCAAAACTTATCAAGGCCCAAAGAACAAAGCACAACCGGCTACGACACTTGACGCATCCTATTCATTGCCAGGACCATCAAACATAGTACCAATCAAGCCGAAAACAACGCCTCGCATGTCAAAAGACGTCTGGCGCCCGTCGTTGGATTCGTCAGATTACGTTAAATCTCCACATAGTACAACGCCAGCTTCGGCTGTCCTGAAAGATTTACAAAACATATCGAATGTGTTTCCGGGCTCATCCTTTGTCGTATTGCCTGATTCCTCAATTATACCTAGCACGCAGGAAACGGCTGCGTCAGATCATGCAAAATCCCCACGAAATACCACGAACCCTGTGTCTGACTTGAAAGATTTTGAAAACATATCCGCTCCTGAAACAAGCACATCATGTATTGCAGTTAGCTCGTCAAGCGCTACAATACAACCGTCATTTGCTGACCCTTCAAAATCTTTACCTGACACGTCAAAAGCTGCGGCTTTGAAATCTGATCGTAGCCCGTCAGATGATGAACATTTTCAAACAAAAGCAGTTCTGGAACCGGCGAAAGTTAAATCGACGCTGACTGTGTCCCTCCCATTGGTCAATTATGATGCAATGAAAACAGCTCGTCGCATGTCAAAAGAAGTCCAGTGCCCGTCGTTGGATTCGTCAGATAATGCAAAATCTCTACATAGCACAACACCAGCTTCGTCTGTCCCGAAAGATTTAGAAAACATATCGAATGCGTCACCGGACTCATCCTTCGTCGTCGTACCTGGTACATCAGAATCGACACGTAGCACATTTAAAAATAAAATTATACCAGCAATGGATCTAGCAGGTCCTTCAATGGTTGTACCATGCAGGGCAAAGAACGAATCTAAACCAGCAACGACTAAAACTATCATATCAAGTGGTGCAGGAATCTCATCGAATACGGCAGGAACTAATCAGTCAGACTCTTCAAAAACTGGTCGCAGCCGGAAGAAAAAATCACGACGACGAAGATCACCAGTCGCTGGTGACACATCAATAGTATTGTCTGGTCCCTCAAATATACCTAGCACGCAAGACACGGCTGCATCAAATCATGCAAAATGTCCACGAAATACCACGAAACCTGTGTCTGACTTGAAAGATTTAGAAAACATATCTAATGCGTCACCGGGCTCCTCGTTCGCCGTATTTGGTACATCTGAATCGAACACATTTAAAGATAAACGTAAAACAGCAATAGGTCAAGCCAGTCCATTGAGTACATTGAAAGATAATCATAAACCAGCAATGGATCAAGCCGGTCCATCCAGCTCATTGAAAGACAAACATAAACCAGTAATAGATCAAGCCGGTACATCAAGCACATTGAAAGAGAAACTTAAATCAGCAATGGATCAACCCGGTTCATCGAGCTCATGGAAAGACAAACTTAAACCAGCAATGGATCAAGCCGGTCCATCCAGCTCATTGAAAGACAAACATAAACCAGTAATAGATCAAGCCGGTACATCAAGTACATTGAAAGAGAAACTTAAATCGGCAATGGATCAACCCGGTTCATCGAGCTCATGGAAAAACAAACTTAAACCAGCAATGGATCAAGCCGGTCCTTCAAAGGCTTCGCCCTGCACGTCAGAGAATGAGTCTAAACTAACATGGACTAAAACTGTCACATTAAGTGGAGCAGGAAGCTCATCGAATACGCCGGGAGCTAATCAGTCAGAAGCTTCGAAAACTGATCGAAGACGGAAGAAAAAATCACGACGACGACGATCACCAGTCCCAGTTGACACATTAATAGCATTGCCTGATCACTCAAATATACCTAGCACGCCGGAAACGACTGCGTCAGATCATGCAAGATCTCCACAAAATACCACGAAACCTGCGTCTGACTTAAAAGATTTAGAAAACATATCAGCTCCTGAAACAAGCACGTCAAGTATTGCAGGTAGCTCGTCGAGTGCTACAGAACAACCGTCATTTGCTGACCCTTCAAAATCTTTACCTGGGACGTCAATAGCTGCGGCATTGAAATGTGATCGTAGCCCATCAGATGATGAACATTGTCCAATAAAAGCAGTTCTGGAACCGTCGAAAGTTAAATCGAGCCTGACTGTGTCCCTCCCGTTAGTCCGTTATGATAGAACGAAAACAGCTCGTCGCCCGTCAAAAGACGACGGGCTCCCGTCGTTGGATTCATCAGATAACGCAAAATCTGTACATAGCACAACACCAACTTCTTCTGTCCCGAAAGATTTAGAAAACATATCGAATGTGTCACCGGACTCATCCTTCGTCATACCTCTTACATTAGAATCGAGCACACTGAAAGATAAACGTAAACCATCAATAGATCTAACTGGTCCTTCAAAGGTTGTACCATGCATGCCAAATAATGAGTCTAAACACACAACGACTAAAACTATCACATCAAGTGGTGCAGGGACCTCATCAAATGCTCCATTAACTGAAACTTCGAAAACTGGTCGAAGCCGGAAGAAAAAATCGCGACGGCGACGGTCACCAGTTCCAGGTGACACATCAATAGCATTAATTGGTCCCTCAAGAATACCTAGTACGTAGAAAACGGCTGCGTCGGATTGTACTAAATCTCCACGAAACCTGCGTCTGACTTTACGGTGGATCCGCAGTTGTAGCCCGCGAAATTCAATTTTCTTAAGTTTTTTGCAATTTGATGGTCAGTGTCAGGTGTTATCTAGATCAAAATATGATGCGCGACTATAACAGATATGTATTTACAGAATTATAATCATTTTGTTCAAGATACAACCTGAAACTGACCTGCAAATTGCAAAAAACGTAAGAAAATTTGAATTTCACGGGCTACAACTGCGGATTCTCCTTAAAGATTTTGAAAACATATTCGCTCCCGAAACAAACAACAAGCATTTATTGCCGAATGCGTCGACACAACAATAACAAAAATATAAGTCATTTGTTGACCCTTCAAAATCTGTACCTTGCACGTCCAAAGCTACGACTTTGAAATCTGATCGTAGCCCGTCGGATGATAAACATCGTCCAGCAAAAGCATATGCTCCCCTGTACATTAATATTACACATTAGATATTAGAGCCAACCCTAATAGGCGAAAATGTCAATGATTGGGTATTTATTTACATCCGAAATTAATTATTAATCATGGGTCACTTAGACATTGCACTCATTTTTTTTTTGGCTGAGCTTGCTAATAATCAATCCGCTGAAAAAGATTCAATCCTATCAAATACGAGTAGACTCGTACCACACAGCTAAGTATACAAAAAATAGATTTCGACGCTTACGAGTTGCCTACTGAGAAATGAATGGTGAAACGAGTAGTTGCTTGAATGGGATCTGCTTACGTTAACCGAACTAGGCGTTTCTAAACTTGACGTTAGTGAAAACGAACATTAGTGTTTATAGACAGGCTGTGTATTCTGTTTCTCCTTCATTGTAGGTATTTGTTATGGATGTAATTAGGCTTAATTATTAATGGTATGGTAATTTTTGGTTATTTGTATATTGAGATGAGCATGAATCTTTTCCAATTTTTATATACTTACCTACATTATATTTTTTTGTGTATTTTGGACGCACCTATAAGGTGCATCCAGTTATCCTGCATTACAATATTGCAAAAAAAATCTCTACAAAAAGTAACTTCGCTGTGGATGCACCTTATGACCCATAGTTTAAAACTTACTCATACATGCTAGAAAAAAAAAACCTATGTACATGAAGAATTATTTGTTGCATTCTCTGCACTTACTGATATCACTTTAGTTTAAATTTAGTAATAAAAATATATAAAAAACGTGTAGTTTTATTTTGACGTCCCAATCTTAGTGTGCAAACACAGTGGGAGCGGCGCGGGTGGCGGGAGCGGATGCGGGAAGGGAGGAAAACGCATATTCCTACTCGTGAACACAGTGCTATCTCTATGTAGTCTGTGCACAGTGCTTCGCGGGGCGTCTCAGCGTAAACGCGGGTAATAGCATCATAATATTGTCTGAGTTTTTAGAAACAACTTTAAGTGGGATATGTTTTTGCTAAAAGCAGTCAAAAACACGAATTTAATACGTTATTATATGCAAGATTAACCCATTCATTGCTACTTATATTTTAAAAACATCACCTGGGTGCCACTTAATATTTTTAATGATTACAATAGAAAATACGTAATTAAATGTGTTTTATAATTTAAAAAAAACCCAAAATAAAAAAAAACCCACCCAAAAATGGTAAACGCAACAAATACGTTGGTGGCACTGGTAAAAGAATTGAAATCGTAAGTGCCATTCAACACACCGTTTGCGTTAACGTTTGGATAATATTTATTTAATATTTATATATATATTTATATTTATTTATAATATTATGCAACATGTTCTGGGAGACTGCTGATGCCTGATATGCCAATATACTTGCCGTTGTATTCTTTATTCATACAATCTATGTTTATTTATAATTTAATAGTATTAATATTTCCTACTACTCCTACTAATATTATAAATGCGAAACATTGTGTGTTTGTTACCATACGTTTGCACTGCCGAAACACCTATAGTTTCTAACAAGTGCCCTTGGCCATCCGCTAAGCGGCCGCATTATATTTTACATGTTATATGTGTGCCAAATTTCATCCAAATTCGTCCAGCCGTTTATGCATGAAGAATGTCTGGACGAATTTCCAAAGGTCATGCAGAATCGACGATTTTAATGAATTGCAGTTAAGTAAACAATATTTTAGTGGCTAAATAGGTTGAAATTATGACAAAAAAAAAGAATATAAATGAAAATATATTTATTATTAAAAAAAAAAAACATGATCGAGAGGTTTGGAAGGAGAAAGGGGAGGCCTTTGCCCAGCAGTAGATAACGTAATGATCTAGCAGTAAGTATACCTTTGTATATTCTTCGTAATTCTCTGTAACAAATAGAAAATAGTAGATAGTTAATTCGAATATTTTCTGTACATCTACTCAAAAAGTAGGTACAAATAGACAACATACTCGTACATTGGAAAAGAATCTGGATTTCTGATTTACATGCATACATAAAAAAAGACAATAGTTTATTAAAAACCATGCTTAACAGACTGGTTAACACAGCCAGTACTTATCTGTTTCATAATAGATTTAATCAAAATATTAGTAGGTATAAGCAGAAACTTTAAATGTTCGCCAAACTATGGAATGACCAGAGAGCAGTTTTGTTTGAAGAAATATAAATTAGAAATCTGCTCCCCTACTCTTGACGGGATCAAGGTCACATCAAGCAAGATCGAATGAATGTCAAAAATTTGTTAGTTTGGTACCTACTTTGGAAATCATTTCCATAGTACCGTTTTGACGTTAATTCAATTCGAACTCGATCTCGTCGGTTGTACTGTTTCAAAAGATTTCAGCCTACGGATGATTAGCATTATAAATTTCGTAATTCCACGTAAAATAAGTTATAATAAAAATCCTGTGTGTTTATAATTTAATATTTTTTTCAATTTGTCAAATATCGTCCAGCTTGCAAAATATTTAGTAGGTATGTAAGTAATTTACTACTTGAAATCTAATTTAGATTACGAGTAGTAAATTTAACCCTATTAATGTATAATAGATTAAAAAATACGTGCATACATTTTGGCGTGATTTGTTATGCATAAAACCATCCAAAAAAGATCTTTACTGCTATGCCAATGAACGCACCGTATCCGTGCATGTGATTTCATTGTAAAAATACACGATGAAACAGCGGAAAAAAAAATATAAAATTAAGAATATTGCTTACCTTTATCTCCCAATTCAAAAATATTCAATAAACAATCAATGAAACTTCAGTTATGCGGAAATTAAAATAGACCTTCACAGCACCAACCGTTTTTTCCTTATCAAAACAAGAATGACAGTTCGAAGCAAAAACCAACAGAGTTTCCACATTTAAAAATTGTTTCTAGCCGTGAATATTGCCAAATATTTAAATAAATCTCTACCATTTTTATGTAATGCCAAAAAACGTCATAACTCATAAGGTATACTCAACGCATATCGTACGTTGGTGGCATGACGTAGTAATCTCGATCAACGCAAATGGTACGTTGGTAGCAATGAATGGGTTAAGAAAGTATGAAGGTTTTCATTTTTTTAGTACACGCGAATGTCAATAAATACTTTCGACTACATATTGGAAAATATACGAGAATTATTGACAACATCAACCAATTTTGTCCCACTGATATTACTCCTGAGCAAAAACTTCGGTAAGATGAATTTAACATATAATAATTAAAAAAAAAATAGTAGATACTTTTGTATTTTATTTAATAATTATAACAGTTTTATTATTAAGTCCTCTGTCGAGAAAGACATGACCGACTGGACGCCACAAGCGGAATACGTAAACTGGTTTGCGTCCTCCCGCTCCTCCGGCGCAGCCCGCTGTTCCGCGGCGGATTACGCTGCCCGCTCGCACTTTGTTGCTGGCACTTTGTTCATAGACAAAAGGAATTAAGTGTTTACGACACCCGCTTGTGGATTCCGCCACGCGCGCCGCTCCCACTGTGTTTGCACACGTATAGGACAATGGATAAGTTTCATCATTCCACCAATAGAAACCAAAAATACCCAGCTCAAGATAACGCAGCCTATTACGAACTAAAAAAAACCAGGCAATTCATTTCACTGGCTGGATATATTTCGTATTATGACATCCGTAATTCTGACCGACTTCACGCTGGCTAGTTTTTCTATGGTAGGGATGGCGATGTGAGATCGAAGAATCGATTTCTCGAGCCAAAAAAATCGAATTTTTAAATCGATATGTAGTTCTGAATCGATTCAGTGAATCGATATTTCACCCTTGAAAATCGACATTCGATTTTTTCAGTTTTGGTAAAAAAACCATAAAATTATTTCCAATTAGGATTAAATTACGCGCTTCGCGCGCTTTAATTTTTCAACCAATAAAGAATCAGGGACCATATTTTTGCGATAATTATTAAAAAATAATTTTCAATAATTGTCATTTTTGAATTCCCTGAACTAAAAAATTCCGTGATTTTACTGATAAGAGATCATTTATTATGGTATTTTTCTTGTTTTTCATAAAATGGATTTATATTTACATTGTAAAAGCAAACTTAAAAAATCGATTTTTAAGGAATCGATCTTTTGGACCTCGATTTTTTTAGGAATCGATTTATTAGGTTACAATTCGAATCGATTTAAAAATCGATCTTTTTCGTAAAGAATCGCCATCCCTATTCTATGGGTGGCTTGTAATTCTCTGCCGTAACATTCAGAAACACAAATACAAATTTATCGGTAAGTTACGGTTTTATTTAAATCACGTATTTTAGGATAAAAATAATAAATATACCTTAATATTATGTAGTTACTAAAAGTAGGTGAAAATATGAACGCAATGTATATGTGCTAAATAATTATTTTTTATTTCATGTTTCCGTGTTTGTAAATTGTAACGCGAGATTCTCGAATAGGATCACTTCGTTGTCCGTCCGTCAGTCTGTCAAGACCCTTTTTCTCAGGAACGCGTGGTTGTATCGAGTTGACATTTAATATCAAATGCGTAAGTTTAACGATAACGTTTCCGAACGTATTCCACTTGAAGTTTAACGGGGAATTTGACAACTTCATTATATTTTTATATATATTTTATTCATGGACAATGTGTATGTTGCTTGCAACTAATAAAATAATACTATCGTATTGTTTGTATATTAATACTCTCTGTAAAAAGTACCGCGAAAGTTATGCTGATAGTTTTCTTCGATTACCGCGGTGTAGTGCACTACGATTTTTTTCCAGAGGGACAAACGGTGATTATAGAGTATTATTTAGGCGTCATGAGGCGTTTGCGAGAATATCCGCTGAAAACGGCCCAGATTTATGGAACGACAATTCATAGATTTTGTACCATGATGATGCACCATCGCACATAGCCTACTATCACTTTGCAAGAGTTCTTAGCCAAAAACTCAGCGAATGTCATCGACCAAGCGCCGTACTCACCTGATATGGCTCCGTCTGACTTTTTCCTGTTCCCGATTCCCGAGGCTAAAATTCGAGGAAGACGTTTCGAGTCGATTGAAGCTATAAAAGAAAATTCGCTGAAGGAGTTGAAGATCATACCTCAATAAAAATGTATGGAGGACTATGTCAAGCGCTGGCGTAGCTATATTGCAAGCGAAAGGGCCTACTTTGAAGGCGACAAAATAAATGTTAACGAATAAATTACTTTTTCTGTTTTATTGAACAATTCCCAGTACCTACTTTTTACACTGAATGTTCCTTCGCAAGTAAGTACTAGTTTCAGAGTATTTAAACAAAAATATGGATAATGTATGGATATGGTGGTGTGGTGTTTTTTACTAAATATCCAGTTTTCAACATGATAATAATATTATCATGGTGCACGGTAATTATTAGAGTGCAATCGGCGGTGCCTAAGTTATATTTAGTTGGAAACATTGTGGGGAGTTTTTAAATTTGACCGTTATTTCGGCATTTTCCAGTTTCCAGAAACTCAACGGTAGGTACATATTCCTCACACGTGATATTTTCTTATGTTAAGAGCCCGTATCAATTTCGCGGTCTAAAAACAGAAAATTCTAGTTTTTTCAGCGCAAATTTCTCAATAACCTGAGGATATCTATTTTTTTTTTAATGCTAAGTTATTCATCTACTCTAGTAAGACCACGAATTAAAATTTTGATAACTACTCAATACAAATTACGAAAAATAAATATCTAACACACGTTTTCACGTGGGAACGAAACACCAGGTTTTTCAATTGCTTTTATAGCTTACTGGTAGCAAATATTAATCTGAGAAAAATCCTAAATACTGGGCATTGTATTGTACTGTATTAGTACGCCAACGATTTTTTTTTAAATTGAATGCATGTGTACTTAAAAAAAAAGTGAACCACACAGAAAAAACGCAATAAAATCATGTGCAAAATCGTTGTCTACGGGTAAGAATTTATTGAAAATAACAATAAGTGTTAAATATTTAATTTGCGGTTTTAATCTACAAAACTCAATTTTTATATTTTATTTTTGACAAGTTATTTGATTATCAATGCATAATCAGTCGCGCCCAAGCGCGTGTCGACGTCAGACCTATATCGCCCGTGGCTTTCGCCACTCCCACGTAACTCGCGAATAAATCGCGATACTACGCCTAACCAGTTTTGAGACTTGAGTATATTTATGCATAGTGTGACACTGTGATTTGCTAATGATATTCATAAATATTTATGTTTTGTATTGTACTATTAGTGAAATAAAATTTATTTTTTATAAAATGGGTCGAATAAGTGTGCTTTGTTATCACGGAAAAATCAACGGTAAAAAGAAAAAAGTTGAAAAAACACGGAAGGCATGTGCAGTTCTAAATAATCCTAAAGGGGGTGATATAGGTGATGAAAGTTTGTATGGAAAATCCAGCATTTCTTAAGTTATGACAATCAGACCCACGAGTCTAATGTTTTCTTTCACGTTGTTTTACATAAACTACGATAAATGCAAAACGGTTAAGTAATTCTGCTAAACGTCGTTCAGCTGTTTTACATAACAAAGCTGTTTTAAATTATGACTTTAACAAAATATCATAAATTCATAATATATGTAAATAGTTGATTTTTGTACATGCAAATCATAAAATCAATGAACTTTTAAACTAGGTACTAACAAAACAGTTAATCAATTTATTATAGACCACCTTTTTTTTTTTGGATGGGATATTATCAAATAACTTCTCCCGCTCTGGGAGGGCGTGTCAGACTCTTACTGACTAAAACCGACCCGTGTTCCTTCCGTTGCCTGTACTTTGCCGGGGGTCACTGTACCCCTTTCGGACTTTCTCACAACCCCGGCAGGCATTGGTCCTATCGGACCCCTTCATTTGCTGACATCTCTTTGAGGCGCGCGTGGAACACAACGCGCCGTCGACCCAGTCCTGGTCCTTATCGAACGGCGAGCTACCCATTGCTCACCTTCCGAGAGATCCCCGCCACCGATCGCCTCCACAAGGACACTGCGATGCTCTGCCCAAGCCGGACAGACCTCCACCGTATGCTCCACCGTGTCCTCCGGGCGATCCACGCAGTAATAACACCCGGGCGTTTCCTCCCGCCTGATACGAAACAGGATCCTACCGAAACAACCATGTCCGGTGAGGACCTGCGTCAGGCGGAAGGTGAGGACGCCGTGGCGCCTCTCTACCCACTCTCCAAAGAGGGGACTTGTCGCCGCAATAGTGGCGTGCCCATAGACTAGCTTCTGACCGTGATTTCGTTCGCGTGGAAGTCGTAACGGTAAGACACAATAATATACTAAAATAACAGCCATATTTTTATAAAACTTCTTTCAAAATGATTCAGATTGTGATTGATCATGTATTATGCAATTAGGGTGCTGACTTATAGGGAACCAATTCAACATTTGAACAAAATCTATCCGGTAGTATTTGCGTGATGCTGGTATAGACATTCAGACAAAAATATTAAGACTATATTTTCGGCGTTCCCAGACCTCGCAGCAATAAAATTTTTTCAAAAATATTAAATGTGCATAATTGACTTCGCTAAGATTTTATTATAAGTATAGACACTCTGTCCTAAACCTGTTAAGTATGAAGAAAAGTTCATTAATCTTTAGTACTTCATGAGGTACCTATTATACAGGGTTACAGGGAAAGTCGTACTGAATATTAAAGGAGGTTATTATTCAGGTCATTTCTGATGATTTTGATTCTGAAATAAAATGTCCGAAACTTAACCGTTATGGAGATATTAAATTTTAAAGATTATTTTTAAAAATCCTTTATTTTTTAGCTTTTAGTCGTTTTCTTTGGGATTAGAGCTCCTAGAGTCGGTTTTTTTGATGTATCTAGTTAGAGGACATGTCCATTAATAAAAATGATCAACAGAAACTGAACCTACTACTAACAGCTTAAAAAACTGCTCGACAACGGTTAGCATTATGAATTTTCTAATAGAGTGTTCTTAACTTTAACAGGCTTTTAATAAAAAAAATTGTATGGAACTTATTCTGCAAATAATTTTATAATGTTCTACGTCTCTTTAGCTATTCAAAAAGGTACACTTGCTATTAAATAGGCAAATCATTGCCCAAATAACAGTTAAGTTAGGAGAGGGTACATTTTTAGTTTGAGGTAAAAGTAGCTAAAATACGTAAAAAAAAGACAAAAATTTTAGCAATATTTTTATAATTCATGTTCTACATGGCCGCCGCTATTTCTTACACAAAGTCTCATTCTTTTTCTTAAATTACTTTTCACGACAGAAGTTCGTAGGTTCCGCCTCATTTCCTCAGCCGCATCAATAATTTTTTGTCTTAGAATATCGACATTTGCGATCGGTGTCATTTGGTCGTATACTAGGCTTTTCATATGACCCCACACATAAAATCCATCGGCGTTAAATCGGGGCTCCTCGCCGGCCATGCTATGGGTCCGCCTCTTCCAATCCATTGGTTTGGGTAATTCTCGTCCAACCATGCTCGAACACTTCTTCTGTAGTGCGCTGGGCAGCCATCACGTTGAAAGAACATGTCTCGTCTCAATGCAATAGGCAAGTCTTGCATTAAAGAGGGTCTCCTCCATCAAAAAGTTTTCATATGTCTCGCCATTCAAGTTATCGGGCAGGAAGTATGGCCCTATCAAGTTATTTGATATTATACCCATCCACACATTAAGACTGAATCTCCTTTATGACCCTTTTGGTCTTTTTTTCTTGGGGTTACCTTGCGCTTTGGGAGCCTAATAATGGGTGTTATGATAGTTTGTGATGCCGTCTTTGTCAAATTTCGACTCATCTGTCCACATGATTTTCTTTAAAAAATCCGGATCTTCATTATCGGCATTGAGCATAATTGAGCATCTGCAGAAGTCTAGTCGTCTCAATGGATCCCCTTCTTCAATTACTTGCACTGGCGTGTAATGGTAAGGGTATTGCCCAGAACTGTGCATTACGAACCAGACTTTCCACTGGGAAATACCAAGCCGTCGAGCGACAACGTTTGTTGACGTGGTTGGGTCGGCTTCAAAGAGACGTCGTATTTCATTATCTTCGTCGTCGTCATCAAGAACACGAGGTCGTCCCATGTCAGTCCGACGTACTAGCACAGAACCAGTTTCTCGTAGTCTTCGATAAACTCTGTCAAATACGCCAATATCAGGTACTCGGCGAGTAGGATACCTTAGCATGTATTCATTGCGTGCACGCAACGACACTCCTTCGCTAAATCCATAACACATTAGGATGTCAGCATATTCCTCGTTGGTAAATGTTGCCATGTTCACAACACAAATCAAAGTCCAGTTACAAGCCACGTCACACAGTTAGAAGATGAAACAGTCCAAAAATCCAAGCCAAGTCGCGTTTTTACAAAAAAAAATCGGAGGGCACGGATAACACATCTACCATGGAAGATTCGCATGAGCAGACTAAACAAACACCACGACCCACGATTTGACAATTCAGACATTTAAAATGACATAAATACCTGTCACCGCACGTCTCCCGGGCACAAACAATGTCTACCCAAACCTTTTTTCATTGTTTAAAAGTGCCAGGTAGTAAGCCGGATTCTTTTGTATCGAAATTCTGTTATGTTGTACTACCAGATGGGCCTATTCTAATAACATTATTTTAAGATTTTATGAACAAACCTAGTAGATGATATACCTTTTTGAATAGCTAAAGAGACGTAGAACTTTGTAAAGTTATTCGCAGAATAAGTTCCATACATTTTTTTTTTTTAAAGCCCGTCAAAGTTAAGAACACTATTAGAAAATTCATAATGCTAACCATTGTTGAGCAGTTTTTTAAGCTGTTAGTAGTAGGTTCAGTTTCTATTGATCATTTTTATTAACCGTTATGGAGATATTAAATTTTAAAGATTATTTTTAAAAATCCTTTATTTTTTGGCTTTTAGTCCTTTTCTTTGGGATTAGAGCTCCTAGAGTCGGTTTTTTTGATGTATCTAGTTAGAAGACATGTCCATTAAGTTTCGGACATTTTATTTCAGAATCAAAATCATCAGAAATGACCTGAATAATAACCTCCTTTAATATTCAGTACGACTTTCCTTGTAACCCTGTATATTAGGTATTTATTATCGCTTCATGATATATTATTTATTATTGTTTCATGAATGTTATCTCACAATGCGCTGTATATTCATTGTGAAATAACATTCACCGCGCATCAATGCACTCGTTTACGCCTCGTAACATTTTCGAGTTTTTGCAAGACTAACGCACGACATAGATTTTTATTTACAGGGTGGACCAAAAAAAGAATTCATTAAAAAAAAATGATTCCTCATGTCCAAAGATATCCGAAAATACCCCATGTAGATTTTTTGTAGTTTTAGAGTAATTTCTTTTTTTTTGAGGTTTCTTCAGGTGGAGCTTTAAAAATTCATATTTTTTTGTAGTGGGTATTTATAGATATTTTTTGCGACAGTATCTCTTGAATGTTACTTTCATTTTTTCCATAAGAAATGCGTGCGACACGGCACCCACAACTGACAGCACTGCGACGAGCACTTAGGATCTCGTTAATGAGCGCCTTTTGTGTGAATGAGCCGTTTCGAAAGTTTACTTCGTAGTTTCCGTACTGTCCATATTTATACTATGCTATTACTAAGCGTATACCCACAAACAATGGGAAATTGCACCGCATGTGAGTGTTGCATGTTAGTCGTTCAAATTAATATAAGAAATATGAGTGTGCCCAGTGTAGTTACAATGTACATATCATTGTCATAGCCAAGTAGTGCTAGTGTTACCGAATAGAGTAAGGGTATTAAAACTCGTGTGCTACCTTTAAAAACAAACACTCGTGTTTTAATAATCCCTGAGGCACTGTTTTAATTAACAACTATTGTCAAACAAAAAACAAATAAATAGTACATTAAAATAAAAGTGTGCCATGTTGGTCATTACACTTGAGGCGGTATTTTTAAGGTGATAAGGGAACCGAGTGTGTAATGACCAATGTACACGCGTTTTATACACGTTTTTCAACACACCTGCGAGGAAAAAAACAGAGTTGTTGTAAGAACTTATGCTACAATACCGTAATTATAGAGATGATACATTTAGATTTATAAAGTTCAACTGACCTTTGCTGCCAGGCACCGACTATCCGGAGCTTCTTTTAAAAACTTTTCAACTGACAATACTTTAGATTTCGTATTTTTGATAATTAACCACACAACGAAAACGTTAACAAATATTTATGGAAAATGGCGCGCTGAAATTAAGGTTAATATATAAGAAAAATATATAATTTGATGAAATATTACGTTAATTATTATATTTTAAATATTTTATTTATTTACACAGTGGACATAAAGTCTCTTTGATGAGATTAAAAAAGGGCACATCTCCAACTAGTAAATAGTTATCTGTGGCTCACATTACCGCACTAGTGCGGTAATATAAAGTAAAAAGCACACGTGTTTAACAAACTGCATTATGAGCCTAAAAGCGGTTCCAAAACAGCAACTTTACGTGCAGGTGTGTTGAAAAGTATATTAGGTATTGCGCACAGACGCGACGGTTCGCTTAGCATTATTGCGGCTAAGTTTTAGTTGCCTCATTTATCGTGTTCCAAACAGGCTTCTAGGCTTTATTATTACGCAACCAAAGTAAGTCTAAAACTTTCCTTTTCATTTAATTAATTATGCACGTGTACAAGAATAACATATTATTAATACAACTTTAAAACTTAATAAATTATACAACATTGCTCAAATTTAACTTAACTACTAAATCACTCTCATTTTCTATTTTTAATTCTTTACCAAACGTTTTCTTTAACAACAATTCAATAGCTGCCTCTTCTGAAAAAAAAAAGAGAAATCAATTTCATATTGATACATTAACAGTTATATAACAACTTTTACAGGGGACTAACTCTTTAATTAGCACGGGGTTCCGGTTATGAGGGATATGGAGAAAAACTCTGTGAGTCATGGAAGCCTGGGTGAGACCTATGCAAAAGTAAAGCAATTTGGAAATTTCTGGTGTCTAAGCAAGAATTGTAAAACTAGTATTTAATACTGCTAATAAAGGCTATTTTCTAAACTAAGAAGCGAAATTTTCATTGACTCAACCAATTAGCCACATTGCTAAAAGTTTTAGGCCTGTATGTAAAGCTACGGTTTCCTAGAAGAGCGATGGCCGCCACATGGCGTCTGCAATTTACTGGCGAATGACGGCACTAAAACATTATTTAAGAAAGTAAGTTGGTGTTTTCCTAGAGAGCGTTTTTGACGACGCAAAAGTCACACCCCGCTGCCCAAAGATTTAAATCGCTGTCCGTGTAGTCGCAGCGGATAAATGACCAATTTCTTCATTTCAGTTTAGCAGATATTTAGTGTATGACGTGGTGTAATTGTGTATGGTAAATACAAATTTGTGCATCCAACCATTGGGGAGCTATTCAACAAAAACCCACCAGTACCAATCCAATAATGGTACAACACTGGAAATTTTAGAACGTTAGCTCTGTATACTGCGCGGCCGCTTTTTTAGACATTCAAACTTGGTCGGTTTATCCATGTAATGAGGTTGTTCTAGTATTTTTATTATATCTCTAATTATTTAGTGTAATGACATATAATATAGTGGTCCAGTCGTAGTCAATTATGCCATTGCTCATTAATTACTAAGAGCACATTAATGAAACTTGGCAGGACATTGTAGACCCTTACAAGATACAAATAAACGTTATAAGTTAGGCTCTAGAGTTCCTATTTTAAGTACTTGGACCTAATAACCTTATTTTACTTTTACGTGTATATCTTCTGAACGGTATGTATTTTTTAAATGCTGTTTTCACAAACATTACACACAAATTTAAAGCAACGTGCGTAAAAAATTACAACTCTGCACTTTATGATTTCTCGTTATGGTTGATCGGTATAGCCAAACGTCAGCGCAGTGGAAACTTGATTATCTTCGCAGGTTTCATTTTAACATACACATTTACCTCTCGTTACACACTAATTATTGAATGTATTTTTTTTCTTGTACAGACGCCAGCAGGTCAACTTACCCAAAACTGTCAAATTTTCCCAATCAACTTTGACCCTTATGCTATAGTGATAAAGATGAAAATCTATTAAAGAAATTTGACAGATTGTAGTAGGTCGATGTGCTGGTGTCTGTACGTTCATAGGAACAAAAAAGTTCCGCTGGGATGACGTAGTTCCAGCGGAAACAGTTTTTGTGGAATAGCTCCCCAATGGTTGGATGCACAAATTTGTTACCATACATTTCCGCGGCGACTACGCACTCTAAATCGCTAGATTTGCCCTCACAGTACTTAGTCACACGAAAAAGGGTCCAAGCTGAAATGAGTGAAATGACAAAACGAGACAGAAACATGACATCTTTTGACGCGATAAGGCGAATCTAACGATTTCTTATCCGCTGCCCTCATTTTCATGACAGCCGTCACTGTGGCAGTTATGTGCGGCCACCGTTTAGAAAACCGTAGCTTTACCCGTGCTCAAGCATTAATCTCGATTGAAGAATGTAAACTGCGTTCCCAATTTAGTTTCCAAATTATTTTCTTTCGGAAAAATTTACTGTAATGGGTACACATTAAGTTAATTTTAAAATCTATCTTCATTAAGAAATTTTAAATAGTACTAATAATTTTGGAATTAACTATTTTACACTGGATGAAGTTGATATTTGTGTATATAACATCAATCTGAAACAAGGATTTGAATAGACTTTTTGGATTTGAGAATAGATTATATGAAACTGTCGTCATTCTGTATTTAAGTCGACATTCATTCTTGAGCATCGTTCTCGCTAGCTCTTGGACTTAAAAATTCTTTTCTAACTTACCCGTAACTTGTATAGCCAGCAATTGATGAACAATATGTCGTGCAGTAGTCTTAAAAAGGTCACGATTGCTTATTTTTTTCTTTTTGTAGTACGGCATGAGTAGTTTAACTACTAGTCCAGCAAGATCCACTTTTTCTGTTTTCTTTATTGTAGGTTCATTCTTTTTATTCGGATCGCTTTTACTCCGATGTTTACTTTCTTTACGATGTGGTTTATCTGTTTTATGTTTTTCGCTCTTACCTTCTTTCATCTTTCGTTCATCTTTTATTTTTTTACTTAAGCTAAGTTTATGTTTTGTTAATTTTTGATCTTTGGTCTTATATTTAGATAGTGTTGCAGAAGACTTCATGGTAACTAGTGCTTCAATTTGCTCGACATCAGGCATGTTTTCAGGAGGTGCAGGTTCGTGTGGCAGATCTTTGAACATTTGCAATTTTTGCAAAACAGCGTCAGCTTCTAGACTTAATTTACGAGCTTTGTTGAAATTTGCGTCATCACTTTCCATGTGGTCTAAAGAACAGTTGGATTTACTCTCTTCAAAAGACGCGTTATTGTCGTTTTTCATTTCATCCGAGTCAATATTTTTTTTATTGGCTTGATCATCTTTAATGTCACTAAGTATTAACGTATCTTCTGCACTTTTGTTTATCGTTAAATCAGTGCCGTCATCAATCACTAATTCTTTTTCAGATTCTCCATCTGACTGACCAAATAAAGATGTAGACTCCGTTGAAGTTTCGTGTCTTTTGTGGTTTTGTTTGTTAGATTCCTTAGAACTATTTCTATGGTTTTGTTTTCTATATTCCTTGGAACTATTTTCATGGTTTTGTTTGTTAGATTCCTTGGAACTATTTTTCTTGGACTGTTTCTTTTTGCGATCAGTTTTATCACGGTCGTTTTTTTTAACTTTTTTGGATGGTCTTGTTTCGCCATCGCTCTCTGAAGATTCTCCAAACAGAGCTTTGATTTTTCGTTTTGAAGGAGGTTTGTCTTTGTGTAATTTACGATCTATATCTTTTTTTTTCATTACAGTTTCATTATTTTCAATATCTTGTTCATTGTCAACATCTTCTTTATGTTTATTCGGTATACCTTGTAATGTTATATTTATCACAAATGTTTTCGATCCTTTACCAGGTGTGTATTTGCTAATTCTATCTACAGACTCTGTATGGTCATCAACAATTTGAGTTTCTTTATCAGTATTCATAACTTCGTCATTCATATCCTTTAATTTGAGCGTAGTATCATTACTATTAACGTGACATTCGTTGTTGTCACCACTTTTGCTGCCTTCGTTATTTTCATCAATAACAAGACCACTACCATCATCATCACTTTCTTGTGGAGTATTATCAGGAGAAGCCTCTGATGATTTTTTAAAAAAGTTTTTTAGTTTCGTTTGTGTTAACGGATCCCTTCTGAAAGAATTTGCTTTTCTTTTTGTTTCTTTGTCAGCTTTGGATAACTGTCGTGCTTCATTTTTCAAATCTATATCTTTTTGAAAAAAATAATAAAGAAAAATGTGTAATAATGTGAGGATAATTTATTATATCATATTGTGGTCAGGATAACTTAGCTTCCTAGAATGGCGAAACGGGGGTGGGGTAGACGCAATGGAACGGCGCTTGTTTACGGGAAAACTTTAATGATGTTTGCCAAATTTGCCATTCTAGCAAGCTATACAGTCGTTTCACAGTTATTTTACTTTTGATAGCAACCTTATAGCAACGAGAATAAAGATAATTTTGATACAAAATCAGGGTACTTGGTACAACTTTGAAAGGACTGTAAACAGCTTTTGACAGGCGTGCTGATACCAGCTGATATCCACCCTGCCACCTTATCATTCAAGCTTACCTAATTGTGATGCAGTAATAAAACTATTGCAGTTTCTGCCTCTTTGTTGCTCAAATTCTTTAACGAATTCATTGAGTGTGTTGCTTTTCTTGTGGTCGAAATTTTTTAATTGAGGATAAACTTGATCCTTGCACGCTTTAACGGCTGAAATCTGTTGTTTTATGTTATTACAAATATTTTTATTAAGCATTGCATGTAGCACCTCTACCTACAGTACTAGATTATTGTTTCGGAGAATAAAAATAATGTCTCACCAATTTGGACATCGCTCGCCTATACAAACTGATAACCGTGCTACTGGAAAATGCCTCATATTCCAATTGTATAGCGCACTGTTCTATGTTGTGTCTCGACAACGGCTTCTCAAAATGGTCAATTTGTTTCGTGTTTTGAAAGTTGTTATTTAGGGCGTCAGTGAGTAACGTGAGATAGCCATCGCGGCTTGCTACTGATAATCCGTTTACCTAAAATAAAAATTGTGATTGTACATTTTGTTGTTGAAATCACATACATTTTAGTATGAGAGAACTTCAATGTCAACAATTGATTGCTATTATCGTAAAAACATAAAGGCGCTCCTAATTCCATACTTCCCCGGCAATGTGCGGGTGCAACATTATTGAGTATATTCTTTTAGTAGTACTTAAAAATAATGGTGGTAGCAAAAACGCAATAGATACGAATTGTCCGCGGCAGCGAGGCTTTCATTTCAGCATAGTGTAGTGTTGTGTAAATCAAAACGGCAATACTATAAAGTATTGCCTGATTCTAGTGGTTAATCAAAATTGATCTAATCAAAAAAAGATATACATCTTCAAGATTCACCTTATTTCCTGTACTTTCAGCCGCTTTGCATTTTGAATGTTTAGCGGATTCAGCCTCATTATTTGCTTTCTTGTCTTCTGTGCGTTTTTTCCTATTAGCAAACTCTTGCATAATGAGAGATTTAGTTTCCTGTGCAATACGACGCCGGTTAGTTTCACCATCTGAGTCGTCGCTGTCGTCTCCACCGCCGTAATATGACTCGGACTCCCTGCAATGTTAATAAAACATATTTAGCTAAGGTATACTAGGTATACTAACTAAGGTATCATTCGGATTTTGGCGGTCACGGTCGACTGCTGCAACTTCGGACCTTTCGGATTGCAGCGGTCGCGACTAGAGTCACAAGCAGTGTCTGATAACATAAATTATAAATAAAGCAAAACGTGAGCTCATGAAGCTGCTAATGGAGGGTGATACGTTTTTTTGTTTGCAATTTTCTTCCAAATATCACGAATCACATTGTTTCTATATATAGCATCTGAGTCGAGGATCATAAAAAGAGGAAGTTTATTCATTTGTTTTGTTTGTTATTGCAACAAACTAGACGCACTCTTGGTCATTAAACGACGCACGGAGTGGTATTCAGGCTAAAAACCTGGACAAAACCTTAATTGCAAAGTTCCCTTGTTCAGGTTGGGCTCGTGTTCCATAACAGGTATATGTGACGTTATTTGTCATCAATATCAATTACCCACTGCTTATCACTGGCTCAGGCTCGAGGTCGGAACCTAGTAGAAACGTAAGTCTTTGTTCGCGGTGCTTTTTGTGATCCAGTTACTCGTTACCGTATCATTCTGCTTGCGGTATTGTAATTTATTTTTTAAATGGATGTATAAGTAGAAGGTATATACCGTATTTTATTTAAAAGTTTATTCATTATAATTGTACGTAATTATTATTTTTATTTTGCGTCTGAACATAAACGCCGTTAGAGAAACAAAAAATTTTATCTTTTTTTTCCCGGGTAGAGCCGGTACAACGTATCGTACTACTCCCTCGTTTCAAAGCACTGCGGGCGCTACCCGTACGTACGGGTCTCCCGTGTACGGACGGCCCGTACGGGTTTCCCGGACAGCTGTGAAACCAGCCTTAATTATGTTCTGATCACTTCTTCTTAGCCACTAGAGTTATATTGCATGAATGGTTAAGCCTTCATTTAACATTCTTATTTGAAATACCAACAAATTTCATTAATTTTTTTTTGTATTTTTATAAATCGCTTTAAATGTTAGATTTTTGTAAATTTTCGAGAGAAAGGTGTAACAAAATATATTGAATCAACTGCTGTTAACATCTGACCCTTATTTGACAAGCATACGCCCAAAAACGAAGAAAAAATGCAAGCATTTTCAACTGATGCAATAGAATGATTTCAACAGGAACAATTTAGTCAATCTACTGAATCAGACCTCAATGAAGAGGAAGGGAATGATGAAGATCCTTGTATAGAAATGTGTTCTTGTTTAAAACCGACCCTTATTTAAATAAAAATATATAACAAAAAGTATAATTTTTATTCAAAGGTCCGTTTTTCCCCTTTCTCCTCTCCAAACTTTAAAAATAATATAAAACTACTAAGTAAATTCAAATAACACATTTTGACACGCACTTGATTTCTACAAAGCAAGTACAGGTTTTGTCCAGGTTTTCCGCCTAAATACCACTCTTTGCGACGCCGAGTGACATCGAGTGCTAAGTCGCGTGCACTCAGTTTCGAAATAAAGTTCGTAATCTCAACAAAGCGATCTTCGAGATCTCGAACGAGATTGTATCATGAAAAATGACTCGAGATCTCGCGAGGTCGAGATTGCATTCCCTAGTAGCGGCTGAGAAAATTCACGAATTACAATGTTGTGCTAGCAGAACAAATTAAATTATTAACTTTGTGTAATGTTTGAGTCACCAAGATTCAAGTCGGCGGTGCCTAGTTTGGGACCCGCTGTTTAATGTTGTCTAACTTTTCTGAGCTTTTCATAACGTAATGTTTAAAAACTATGTGTAAGTGGGTTAACATTTGTGTGTTAAATAAATGAATTTGAATGAATATGAAAAGGTACTAACTTCTTCTGTCCCTGCCGGCCCTCCCCGTACAGGTCGCCCACGTCCTGGTGCACCACGAGCCCGCCGGCGCGCAGCTGCGCGGCGCCGGCGCGGCGCTGGTGCTGCTCCAGCGCGCGCCGCACGCTGCGCTCGTCGGCGCACACGTCGCAGCGCCCGCCGCACTTCGGCACCTCCTCGCCGAAGTACTCGGCGAACACTTTGTGGCGGCATCTAAGTACAAACCTCCTGTTACTTTTCTTAACTAATCTAGGTATACATATTATAAATAAAAGTCGCTTTTCGAGTCTGCTGTGTGACCGCGTTGTTCATCTAAACTACGCAACGGATTTTGATGCGATTTCACCATCATTTAGACAATTTATTCCGAAAGGTAAAAGGTTTATGTGTATATAAATACATTTACTTATATGACTCTCTACAAGTTTCAACTAGTGTAGTAGTGAAACCCTAGCCAGTTATAGCGTCACGTACTTACTGCGAGCCGGGCTACGCGTTGCAAAAAATGATTTTATAATTCTATTTAGAACGAAAATTTGTAAAAAGTGGTAGGTACATTGTTTGATTTGGTTGTTAATTTGTTTAAAACTTACTTGATATCTTCGCAGTATTTCACCATAATTTCAAAGCTCTTGTAGGCCGTTTTACACCGATTTTTTTGCTCTGGTGTTTTTGCTCGAGCTACTTCCGTTTTCAGCAGAAAGTCAACAGTATTGCGTTCACTACGGCAGTAGTAAATACGACAAAAAGCTGGCTTGCCGTCACGACCAGCTCTACCAGATTCCTGTTTTAAAATGATCGTTATGGATTACACATAAAACATTAAACAGCTTCCCACGCACTAGAAGTCGAGCGAGTAGCTACATCGAAGGCCAGCTAACCTAAAGCCATTAAGTAAAAGTTTTACAATATAAAAACTGTTAACAGACTGATGTCAGTATTTGCTTAAGGTAACAAAGGCAATAATCTATTTGTTTACTATTCAGGAAAATATTATAAAACTTTTGAAGTGTTCTAACTTGATAGTAAGCGGCGACATTTTGCGCGATACCCCAGTGCGCGACGGCGCGTACGCTCGCCTTGTCCACGCCCATGCCGAACGACACCGTCGCACACACGCACGGTACCTCGCCGCGCGACCACTTCTCCTGGACTGATATGCGGTCGCCTGACTTCATACCTGAAATAACAGTAAAACTTAAAACACGTCTATTAATTTTTATAGTTTGAAATAATTAAACAAAAAATACTTTACTATTTCACTCACTTCATTAACAATAATAAGAAAGTTTTGTAAGTAAAAAAACCACACACCTACATATAATAATTATTTTATAATCATTTGCAAAGCATACCTCCATGATAAGCTATAGACATTAGACCCCTTTTAGATAACATATGAGCTAAATCTTCAGTTTGTTCTCGTGTTCGACAATAAACAATAACAGCATTTTTATCTTTCTGAAATATGGTATAAGTACAGTTAAATAATTAGAAAACATGTGCCAATTTCGATCATATAATATAAAAATAAAATACTAACTGCTTTCACACTTTCATCCTCTTTTAGGCTTTTTTTTAGGAATTCCATTAAATGGCCCACTTCATCCTCTACACAGTTTTGATACATTACATCATAAAATAAATTTCTTCTGAAACTTGGTGTTTTGTATTGCGCCACAGGTAGCAACAGCTTGAGATTAGACAGAATATCTTTTGCCACTTCTGCACTTGCGGTAGCCGTAAGGGCAACCCATGGTATACTTTTATACTGTTCTCTGAGATTACCTAACTTCAAATAATCTGGCCGGAAGTCATGGCCCCACTCACTAACACAATGTGCTTCATCCACAACTACATAAGAAACTTTCTTGTATTTGACCAGATGCTCCATAAGAGATTTAAATGTGCCAGTAGCAGCCTGTTCAGGTGTGACATATAGAAATCGAGTGCTAGGTTTCATGCTTCTTAAATCATTAAGAACTCTTTCTCTGTCTTTTGATGTCATTTTAGAGTTAATGGACTCTGCATTTACTTTTATTTTAGACAGGTGATCAATTTGGTCTTTGATAAGAGCCAATAGTGGAGAGAATACAATTGCAACTTTGTTGTCTTGCAACATTGCTGGCAGCTGGAAGCATAGAGACTTGCCGGAGCCTGTTGGCATTGATACATATACATCATGAACACCTGAAATAATATAAGTTGGCTAAAGACAAAAAGGATTTTGATACCAAAATATTGATTTCAAGAGCCCTAAACAATTATTAAACTCGCAATTATTTGACAAACAACTCTTTTAGGCACAAAAATGTGTTGGTATCCAAGAGCCTTTACCATTAGAAATGGTTCTAAAGATATTTGTGTCTGGGTGAGCCAGTTTTGTTTATTATAAATGGAGCCTCTAGATCTTTATTCTAGCTAGAACTACGGTGGCTATTTCGGTGAATTGGTATATAATAAACAACTACTTTAGGTTTGTTTTCACTCAAAATTTAGTAAGTACGATTTTTATAATTCGCATTCAATGCACGCTAACGTCTTTGATTTTAGTTAAATCATCATTATTCCTTACCTCTTGCAATTGCTCTAATCGCACGCTCTTGTAGTTCACTTCTGAACTTGCGATGTCCAAAACATTGAAACAATTTTTCTGTTACGTTGTCCATCATGAAAATTGTTTTTGCTCTCTCAACACCAGTAAAATTACGGAACGCAAATTGTGAAAACTTTTAACCACAACGAATCTGGCGGCATATTTGTATAAAAATAAAGGTAAATTGTAATATAAATAAAGAATAAAAACAACCTCAAATTATTTCGTATCTAAATACGACATTACTGACTGACAACCAGGGCTGCCAGGTGCAAAAAAGGTGTGATCGTACGCCAACTATAAAAAAATCGTATGCCAAGGAAATTTTGAAATAAAAAGATCGTACAACCTAGAAGTACAAAATTTTTATTGAAAAAAAAAAAAAATTCGTTTAGTTTTCGAAAAGAAATGCAATAAAACTATTTATTAGATTTATACAAATTTTCTGTGGTCATATTGTTTAACATTTCTGTTGTTGGCTTAAACTTCGTGCAATTTTCGTTTCTTATTAATTGCTTGGCTAATAATGTTCCCTTCAGTGTTTCATTGGATAAACTGTTTCTAAGTTTTGTTATAAATGACTACACAAAGAGTCTTCATTCAAGTAAAAGATCTAGGTACGCGTTAGATTGTTGGGGAATTCCCCGAAATTCATACTTGTCAGTGGAGCACGTTCGTTTCATTATGAAATGTTGCCAGGTATGTAAAAATCGTACATTTTCCGTACGATCCTGGTCTAGCGATCGTACATGAGTAAAAATGCCAAAAAATCGTAGGAGTACGATTAAAATCGTACATCTGGCAGCCCTGCTGACAACTGACAACACGATGACATTGACAATTTTGTCAAATACAATACACACACAGAACTTAGGGTGCATTCCGAGTTACGCTGTAATCGATTTGAGCGCGCTAACTCCTGTACCGAATTAACGTGGGCGCGATAACGTGTGTCTTGAATCGTCATAGATGACGTCATGACATGCGCCATCTTGCGATAACGCCGACCATGCCTTTTACTAATATCACCGTGAGCACTGTCAAAAATGACAGTTGTGCTGTTTTGTTTTGACTCGCATCCTATCTTTAAACTAACGTGGTATTTTCGAAATTGTGCTTCTGGCTACCGTTCGCCACCTAACCAAAGAAGAAGAAGAAAATCTTGGTTTAAACACAAAGAAATATGATATGCAAGTTTTGACGTTGAGCGAGTACTGTGAGTGCGTTCACGAGCGTTCCGAATTGTTGACAGCCCTCAGCTGTCATAATCGTGATATCTTAATCGGAACGCCAATTATCGATTTCAGCGCTGTGAGCGATTATGTTCTAATTCGGAAAGCGGTCTTAGTTATTCAACGAGTACACAAGTCATGGAATAAGTAAGTACTAAACAGAGACAAATTTGGACAACAGGTACAAATAGTTGGTTGGAGGCTGACTTATCTTTTTGAAATAGCTTGATCTGCATTCAGATTTAGAAAAAAAATTACAGTAAGCAAGAAAATGGCTAGTTTTCACAAAAACTTTTTTGATACCAAACGATCCAGTTATATTATATTATATACTGTTTATTTTATAGAACAAAAAACTCTATGGGACCAAGTGAGGTTTGAGTACTAGAAAACTGAGACTTCGCAAAAAACTTTTTCAATATTAAGGAAAAACGGAATAGGAAGAAACTGCTACCATACAAAAGTTTAAAAACATATACGTGACTACGTGTTATGCCTTTCCTTTAATTGACCGAGTGAGCATAGCGTCTAGTATGTACATCAAGTCTGACAAAATTTGTTTTCGTGTATCAGTTTGTACGTACTCCTCGACAGGTCGTATTTTACAACAGATGAATGAAACTTGGCATACAGATTTTACGATTATTTTTGTCGTCGGCGATTTTTGATTAGAGGGGTACTTCCTCCAAAATGGGGCAAAAAGGGGACTACTGGATATCTCCGCCTTATGAGATCCGATTTCAATGTTTCTTTTTTTATTTGAATGGTAGTACAGACGCCAGCAGGTCAACCTACCCGAAACTGTCAAATTTTCTTAATCAACTTTGAACCTGCTTTAGTGATAAAGTTGAAAATCTATTAAAGAAATTTGACAGATTGTAGTAGAATGCTATGTACAGACGCCAGCACACCAACCGTGTGCTGGCGTCTGTACATAGCACTCTAACATAACATAGAACTTAAATATGTTCTTAAAAGCTTGAGGCGTGAACGTCGTTCTTTCACTTAAAGATAGGCCTCAAGCTTTTAAGAAAATACTAATGTTCTATATTTACGTAAGTTTTATTTAGTAGTTTTGAGTTTAATAAAAGCTTGTTTAATAAAAACATTTTATTTAGATACACAATAGAACTACTATTTTAAACTGTCGATGCTGCTGTCAAACTATCACGGCCGTTTCCAAGTGAAAAAGTCTTGGAGGTCCTACTCCGCGAAATCTCAGATCGGAATTCCTTATAAAAATATAACCCCTAGAATTCATAAAATAGGTGGTAGGTACTGCTGTTACCCTGTCAACCGCACGGAGGTGCTTAGGGTCCAACGGACCCCGCGCGAATAATTAAATAGTGTAGCATAACTTATTTGGCTCCAAATGGGTTAACCCATTTGGAGCCAAATACAATACAACTATAATTAAAAAAAAAAATCTTTATTGGCATAACTATTAAAGGCTAGTAAGACATTCTATAAGAAAAAACTAAAAAAAGAACACTTCCTTATATATAAAAAAATACCGTCCCCAATTGGGTACTATGGGCTTATAAGTGGTATTTTTCAAAACACCCTTTTTCAGTGCACAATGTTTTAATGCATTTTTTACATTGCCAACGTGCTTTCATGTGGCATACTGTGCATCGTAGTTGGCTTGTCAGTTTCTCAGGGAAGTGTCCGATGCCGCCTTGACTCATACCTGGCACCATCGATGAAGGTTTACGGCGTCTTCCATCAGGTCTCTCTGTGGTTCCGTTCCTCAAATAAAATCGGGCAACACTTCGGCGAAACTGGAGCTGATCCATTTTATCTTCAGCGGCCAGGACGTGGAGACGCCAAGCATTAGCCATAGCCAAATCGAGCATGTAGGTAAATAGAACCCACCACCATTTTTTTCCTCGTATAGCTGTCCTGTATACTGCAATTGATTGATCAGCTTGATCAACTCCACCCATGCCTTTATTATAGTTCTGGAACACAAAAGGGATGTCCACGTCTACCTTCCTTCCTTCCGCAGAGCTCCATCGTTTTACCTTACCCAAAGGGTAAACGAAGTCATAGTTTGTACCCATGGTACAAACACTGTTGTCAAGCCATCGCACGAATAAAATCTTATTCACCGTATCGAATCGGTAATCAAATTCTGCTCTGTTTTTCTTCTTCATGTCTTTGACAGACACTAATGGGCACTTCTTCGTCCTATTTTCCCTTACAGTACCAGTGGCACGATAACCAGCTTCATTTAGATCTCGCAGCAATGCGTGGCTGGTGAAGAAGTTATCAAAATAATATAATATGCTCATGCGGAATTACGTTTACTTTTTGCAATAGATTCTTTACCACTTTTGATTCCAAAGGCTCATTACTGGTTCCCCCTGCAGTTTTACCACAGTACAGATCAAAACCATAACAATAGCCACAAGAACTTGAAATCATCCAGTTTTTATACCCAAACCGCACTGGCTTGCCTCTTATGAACTGCTTGGCTGGATGGCGTCCAAAATATTTCACCATTGATTCATCTACCGACAGATTCTCATGAAATACACCCCATTGAAGGAACTTCTTGATCAGCAAATCAGACAGTGGTCGTAATTTGAACATCTTGTCGGTGGATCCCGCGGCCGCTTCATTATCGCAAAAATGCAAAAATTTATTTATTTCTAAGAATCTATTTTTTGACATTGCTTTGGAAACAATGCTAACATTACAGTCCTCATCTAGAGACCAGTACAGTCGTTCTCGTGGTAGCGAGTGATATCCAGTCAAGAGCAGAATGCCAAAAAACAGTTTGAGCTCATCAACAGTTATTTGAAAATCATGGTTGTTATGTTGTGTGGCATACAACTTCGTGTTCGTAACGACCATGTCATCATCATGCATCAAATATTTTTTCAAAAATATTTACAGGCGTTTGATCTTTGAGCTCATTTATAAGGTTTTCCCTTCGTTTCTGGACATTATTTTCTGCAGAAGGCATGCCAGTATAGGACGGTTCACATTTACGCCAACGTGGCTCTTGGGTTTCAACTTCAACTCTTCTGTGTCGTTGCAACGGTTCATCATCGCTGCTATCCCATTCATCTTCGTTTCGAACCTGAAACACTTCAACTAGACCTGGAATATCACGTGGAAGAATATTTTGCTGGACATCATCTTCATCGCCCTCTTCTTCATCCGTCAGAACACTCGGGTCGGGAGGGATGGCTACTATGTCATAACTGAGATCAGGTTCATCCTCTTCATTCAAAATATTTTCTATGGCTTCCTCCAACCCTCGATATTCATTTGCGACATCAAACGAACGTTTCGTCATTATTTACGCCAAAACTAAACCTGCAAAAAAAAAGTTACACATTAGCCCATCGGACCCATTTGGGGACACCACACTAAATTACTTACGCTTGTTGTCATATATTAGAAAATTCTCAACAAAATGTGGTTTATTACTAGTAGAAACTATGGCCAAGTGATAAATTTAGGAAATGTACAATAAACCTCTATATAAATATAAAATAATAAGACTTACCTTTGGTTGAACACCAATTTTCTAAATGAAGTAACTAAACTCACCTCTTTTTCGCCACTTTATTCGTAGACTCACAAAATTGTATTTTTTTTTATAAGGCCACACTCGTTGACACTACAAAGTCACTTATAAACAAAATGTACCTAGCTAAAATAAATTTTAAAATGTGGGTACTTAAGCAAATGTCCCCAAATGAGGACAGCGGGCGAGGTCTAATGATAGGAAACAAAACCAAGTGTGCAACAAATTTATGTGTAATGAACATCACACTAAACTTTGTGATTCATATAATGTGCCAATTAATTGATAAGAATATTTAAATACTGTTTTGTGAGTTTATATTATGTCGTTTTCTAGAAACCTTATATTTTTGTTATGTTAAGATGTTGTATTTACTTAAAGTTCCTATATAAAATAAATATTTGCACTTATTTTATGTTTCTTTTTCACAAATCAACTCTGGGGTCGACACAGATCCCACGCGACTAACCGTGTGATTATTTTGGCGCGACTAGCTAAAGGTAATAATTATATAAAAGTTATTTAATTCAGAATCTTAATTAAATACCTTTTACAAACTTTTTGAGATCCAAACAGTTCAACGCCAAATTATTACGTTATTGTTGCCAAAAAGTTTGTGCTTACGAGGTCTACTGTTCGCAGAACTAACTACTAATAAATAAAATATTTCTTTAACTTCCGTTTCATAGAAGAACACGAATTTTATTGTGGTTCTCTTTATTTCATGCATGACGTCACTGCCGTGTCATTTGTTTTTAGATTTGAAATACAAATACTTAGGTAAATCACGAATGTTCCTAACGAATGTTGCTCAGGCTTTTTAAGGTGGTCACTCACCGGATATTCACGTGTTATTAACATTCCATGATTTTATTTTGAGCATTGCGTTACAAATACTTCTTCTTCTTTTCGAGTCTATCCGGTTCAGTCCCAGCACTCCCAGCGGCACCCGGAGGGGACCGTTGGCGCCTCCGGGTACCAGCGTGCGACGGCCGGAGGCGTCACCGTTAAAATATTATTTTTGTATAAAATATGGAACTAAATCGATGCCTAATATTTTTCCTATACTGACAATAATATTTGTAAGCCATAGACAATAAGGCATCGATTTGAAGCCGCTAATGGGACCCCATTAGCGGGTTCGCCACGTTTAATATGTACCGCCATACCGGGCGATAACCGATAATGGTTGGTCACATCTGCGTGTATCGTATCACTGTGTGAAGCTTCGTCACGATAGACGCAGATGCGGCCGCAGCATTTGCTGAATACATTGTTATGGAACAATGGTTGTAGACAATAAAATTGTCCGTGTATACATCTTTTTGGCGCTGACCGTACCATAAAATATAAACCTGAGTAAAATAAATCAAACCTAAGAAAAACTAATTCAGATAAATCCATGCCACAGTATCAAAGACTACTTTAGTATGTTTAGTATACTGTCAACCATCGGGCAACCGTGACGAAAGGCGTACGAACTACAGGTAGTCAAATAAGAAGTCTACTATAGTCACAGTTATAACGTGATACTGGGAAGTTCTATAAACATTCTTTCATTTGCGATATATACTTTATATTTCTGCGTATGTAATGAAATAATGATAAAACTAAAAGAACAAAGAATATTGGTTTTGTCGTCATTATTGTTAGTATAGCGGGAGTTCGTCACGTCCGTTTAGTGTTATTTAGTGAAATATTAGTGGCATTTCAAAATTGTCTATTTTGTCCAGCTTAGTAACGGGTAAATTTTTCTCGGAATGGCTCACCTACGAGGGTATTAAAAAGGATGTTTCTTGGTTTGCTTATTTGTTGTTTTGTTTGTTTTGTAAAAAGTATCCTACATCCTAACCCAAGTCATGACACTTTTTATCCCAATATTCCCCCGGGAT
Organism: Xanthia icteritia; assembly: GCA_949128155.2. Taxonomy (NCBI): domain Eukaryota; kingdom Metazoa; phylum Arthropoda; class Insecta; order Lepidoptera; family Noctuidae; genus Xanthia; species Xanthia icteritia. Next base: position 13,682,933 of record OX421930.2, read on the forward strand.
CGAAACTTATGCGTGTGAAAGGGGCACAGCTAGTTGTTGATAATTACACGCGGGTGAGGTCACGGACAGGAACAGGGTAATGATTTGTGAGATGTGACAGTAATGAAATGATTTCGCGCCTCACAAATTGTATTTTATTTATTAAAGGAAAGGCATAACACGTATGTATAAACTTATGTATGGTAGTAGAGTTTATTATTACGAATATGTAGGCGCAAAATTATAAACTTAAATTCAATATTTCGCATATCGTAAATAAAAAATATAATTACTCGTGCAGCATATTACTTAGTTGTTAGGACTTTTTTGTAAGGTATAACTAAACCCGGATATAGGAAGTGATTTGAATAACTTAATTTTTTTATTGAAAGAGTTACGGGATTTTCAGTTTTCCATTGTTCTACAGTACCTACCTATCTGTTAGCATTTTCACAAATAAAAGTTTAGATAGTACTAATTAAGAAATAGTAAAGTATTTAAATTTTATATTATCATAAAACGAAATATAGAATACTTTATACCTATTGCATAACTCTTAAACTGTAAGCATTTTTGTACGTAGCAAAGAATTAATAAAAGTTATCCACTCAACGAAAATAAAAAAACTTTGAATTATCAAAGGTTACGTGGAAAAAATATTATATCTCTACTGGACTACATACATAAACTCTACGCCTTTTTCCCATGGGGGTAGTAGAAACTACAGAACGCCACCCTCACTAAACTACTCCTTTTGCTTTGTTTACGCTGTTTCTTCGTGCGCGAAATATAAGAGTGCGCGCCACAAAAGAAGACCGGCGGATAAATGTGGAACTACATTTTCTTTGATGCAATAACATGAGACACTAGCGCCACGACAAATGGACTTCAGTGGTGGCGCGGACTCTTGGTACTCACGCAACGACTACAAAATCTCCCGTCTACACACAGATTTTGATATCGCTAGTGACAAATAGGCTGCCTAATTGAATTTTTAGACCTGTAGAATATGAAACGGGGAAATATAAAAATCTTGATAGCATAATGGAATATTTTAATGTTACAAAAATATTTAATATCTATCTTTGGGCATACGTAATTTTCGTATTTACCATGAATTTAAAAATAGTGCGAACAAAAAAAAAAACTACTGACTAAACAAAACAAAACTGTACGATTAAGGTTGATCCGCAGATGTAGCCCGCGAAATTCAAATTATAATCAGGCTACAACTGCGGATCCACCATAAAACGTTATTTTTTACCACGAAGATAGTCCACAAGTTTTTATTAATACGAAAACTACGCATTCTTTCAAAATATTTTACAATATCACAAGCATCGACTTTGTTTTATATATTAAAAATAGGAAATCGATCTGATATGGTTTAAACATACGACGAAAATCATTTTTTCATATCTTACTTAACAGAATATCTTATAATAGTGTTCATAAACTAGGCCACTAGTCTACGAATAATAAAAGTCAAGAAATGTAACTCAAGCTCAAAAACGGCACCACGCAAACTGCACCGCGGTGGGCGGGGCCAAAAAATGTACCGCGCAGCGCTGACAGTTCGCCGGTATCATTGAGTCGATGTGGTCGCGTCGCGGGGTATTTACGATTGTGATTATTATTGTTTAGCGTTGTTTACATACTGCAAATATGGCGTCATGTGTTGTAAAGTGGTGTAGAAGCCATACTGATATGAATAATTATTCTGGAATCACTTTTCATAAGTGAGTAATAAGCATTTTGAAATCTTATACTTGCGACTCTGGAAAGTGTTATTCAACACGAACGCAACATGAAAGCTTTATTTTACACGTTTTTAAATTTCACTTGATCTTGCAGATTTTTGTTTTGAGTTAAAAGGAAAAATGATTATATGCATTAGTATAATTATAAATTGAATGTCACTCCCACAATTAAGACGAATCTAACAACACCTCGTATGCTAAAATCTATTAAGCCGTTTAGGCTAGAAAGCGTGCCAAAGAAATAGACATACATATATAGGTACATACTCTCGAAAAACATTACCCTCCTGGGGTAGCCGGGTAAAAAGTAAACACGTAAAAAAGCTTACTTATTTTTCATAACACCATCTACGCATATCCTGGTCTGACATTGACGCGACTCTATTATTTATAGGTAAAAGAATTAAACTGATTAAAATACTTATTAATTTAACACTAGAAACTTAAAAAAAAACACTAGAATCCCTTAAATAAGTGTTTTCAAGAATGGTTTAGTTAAATTACAACTACTTGATCCAACTAATATGGATAGTGCAAAAATATAATCATTATTATTATTATGACTTATCCTCTCACACATAATGCATAACATCGTCCAGGCAATTCGCACTGTAGCAGGCGGGCGAACCAATTACAATTATCTGTCCTGCCGAGAACCAATCACCGCGCTTGCCGGAATGCAACGCGTTACGCGAGCGCGGCGCATTGACTTATTTGCATATGTGTGCTCTTTCGTTCGAATACTCAAATAATTTTGTTAATGTAGTTATGTTTGGAGCAGAATTTTTCGTTGATTTTGTTCACAATTACGCTTCCTTACTTTTATTGTTCGTAGCCACTAGTGCAGAAAGTCTCCTGCTTTTGCGTGTTATGCATTTCCTTCAGTTTCAGAAAAGAACAAACAACTAATTGGCGACTAACGTCTTGTCGCAATATGCGGCCACTGGACACTGCTTTGTAGCCTGTACAGTTAAGCGTTTTGCGCGCGTCCCAGATACTGAAAGCCAGTGAGTACATTCCATGCGTGCATTTTACGCGTAATACTCGCGAGGTTCATACTTGCGGTTCGGGCGCCTTTTTGCATTCAATATACGCGCGTAAAACGCCTTGTCTGGACAAGTACTTAACATGTAGTTTGCATAGCGAAAGTAAGTAATTTATCGAAAAATTTCATATTATAGCCCTCAGTAACGATTCATTAGAAAGCGTTACTTAGGGCTACAATGTATCTATAATCAAAAATACTTTTTTTATTGTACACCTAGAACTACGCTAATACTTTCTTGAAATTAAAACCATTAATCAGTTAGACTTATCATTGTCTTTGCGACTAGACTAATCTTTCAGTCTAGAACTACTCAACAGTATAAACAATGTCAGTTCATAAGAAATAGTAACACATTGCCATTAATTGTATTATATATAAAAATAAGTCGGGTTTTCCTTCCTGACGCTATAACTCCAGAACGCACGAACCGATTTCCACGGTTTTGCATTCGTTGGAAAGGTCTCGGGCTCCGTGAGGTTTATAGTAGGTAGGGTAGGTAGGGTAGGTAGGGTAGAGTAGGTAGAGTAGTTTGGTAGGGTAGGTATAAGTACTTAGTGCTACCCGTGCGAAGCCGGGCCGGGTAAAGCTAGTTGTATTATATAACACTTAAATACCAAACTATACAATACATTTTGATCGTATTATTACAATATTATAATGAATCCAAGCAAACTAAAACTTGATTTTGTGTTAAGTAGAAGATTTTCTTTATCGGATATTGAATAATAATAGAAATGTGCAACTCCTTTACAGTAATTATCATTCTACTCTACTCAACGTCACTCCAAAAGAGATCGATACTTTCACAGTTAAAAATATCATCAAATTGTCTTTATTAGAGGTGAGTGAACAAGAGTCATCTTAAAAGTACGTCAAAATTTTAAACTTACTTGAGGGCAGAGACTTTAAGGATCTTACTTAACGAGTCAACCGACAATAAATAGCCACGTAAATGCGATCACGGTTCAAGTTTGCTAGCGTTCATATAAATACTCTAATCTTGTACCAAAATGAACAATTTTTGACTTAGATTCTATAAAGTTTAAATTTTATGAATCTAACTAGATTTTGGGCAAGTACATGACGAAAGTAAAAAATTGCAATCATAAGCTCTACGACAGTCTAAGTAAAATAATAAATTTAATGATCGGCTTTCAGTCTTACTAACGCGACTGGCCAGTATTTGAATCGAGTCGATGGCAGTCGCTAAATGTAATAAAATGAATAAAGATAGAAGCCGAGCCTTTCGAGCCCCGCCGACTCCCAAGAGATCCAGGGACACTAGATAAATAATTGTGTCTCATTAATCGACGCTTGAGCGTCACACGCCACAGACGGCACTGGTCAGTTGTTTTAATTATTTTGCGAAACCAAAAATGTACTATTATTTTCATTGAGGTAGGTACAGAACAATTTTATTTGGGTAGGTACTATACCTCGTGAAATTTTAACAAAATCAGAAACGGGCGCCGTCTGTGGCGTGTGACGCAAGCTTGATAGGTTGGAATACATCGGAACAGATTAAGGTCTAGGAGCCGTACACGAGACTGTAGAGATGCGAGGTGTGGTCGGCGAGCGCGTCGTCGGGCGCGCGCAGCTCCAGCACGCGGCCGGCGCCCAGCACGAGCACGCGCGCGCACTCCAGCGCGCCGGCCAGGCGGTGCGCCACGGACACCACGGTGGAGCCGCCGAACGAACAGCGGATGGCGTCCAAGATCAAGCGCTCTGCTTCAGGGTCCAAGTTAGCAGTCGCCTCGTCCACCAAGAGGATCTAACCATCGAAAATTCGTTATGTAACTGATGATTGCCGTGCAATGACAATACTCTGTATCTTAAAAGCGTTCATTCTAAAAGTTGGCAATCAGTCATATTTCATATTTCCATACAGTAATATTGCAAAATTAATCAAAACAGCGAAATATTTGTCATCTATTTGCGACGTTGCCCACTTTCAGAATGTACGCTCTTAAGATACACTGTGTTGCCTAGCACGTATAACTGAGTTTCTTGACCTTGGCTACATAGGGTGACATATCAAAACCAAAATTTATATTAAGTCTTCAATATACTGTATAAGAAATAAGTGTATGTTTAATCAAAACACTGTATTATAAATGATTAAGTACAGTGTTTTGTTACAACGCAACTCATTTTTTAGCCGCCACTATCTATAAATACAGTGTTTTATCATAACAATCCTTAAAGAACGCGAGTTCGAGACGTGCTATTGTTTTTTGTCTCTAATATGCTGCGGCCGCATCTGCGTCTATCGTGACAAAGCTATGTGTGCCGAAGCTACGTATGTTTTGCTCGCTAAAAAGTTATCGCGCTAATGTGGCGGTCACATTAATAGCTTCGCCACGTTTATTTTGTACCACCACCCGGGCGATAAGTGCTAGCCACAGGAATCCCCTGAATACGCTGCAGTTTCAACTGCATTCAACAAAAAAATAAAATACAGAATAGGTCAAACTCTTCGACATTATGCGGGCAAAGTGTTCTGCAATCATGGAGATGCGAGTTTATTATCGGTAAGTGCTGTGTACCTTAGGTCGGTGTAGCAGCGCACGCACGACGCACAGCAGCTGCGCGTGGCCGCGCGCGAGCTGCGCGGCGCGCGCGGGCGCGTCCAGCCCGCCGCGCGCGCGCACCAGCTCGCGCGCGCCGCACGCGTCCAGCGCGCGCCACACCTCGGCGTCCAGGTACTGGCGCAACGGGTCCACGTTATCGCGGATGCTTCCCTCGAATATGAACGGCTCTTGCGGGATCACGCCGATCCGGGACCTGTTGCAGTTTAACATTATAGATCAGAACTTAACTATAGCAAACGCACTTTCCCGCTGCAGGGCCATAAATCATGTTTGTAAAGTGTGTTTATTGTAATACACTAGGGAACATAATGATAATAAATAATAACAACTTTATTGCCTAAAATAAAGCAAAATTTCTGCGGTACTTGGACTTTAAGGCAAAGCAATTTTCAATTGATGATGCCTCTGGAAATACGACGCAATATCAACGATATCTGTTTCTTAGTGAATATTGCAAATAGTACAATTGACTGTCCTGAACTATTAAGCAAAATACTAATTCGGACAAATCTAAATACTCTTAGAAAGCGGCCGTTACTACACGTTCCATCTGCAACTACAAACTATAGGGGAAACTCTTTCTGCATACGCAGTGTAGTAGCCTTTAATAATCTACCATCTCATCTAAAGATTGATCTGTTTAACACCAACGCTCGTCAAATCAGAAATATCCTAATTAGGGAATACTTTGCTGACCTTAAAACCAGTTAATGTTGCACAACCTGACTCATTTTTGTTTTGTTCTCTTGTCTCTTTGTAATTTTTCTTTTTGTCTTTTCCATTATCATTGTTCTTTTTTTAACCAAATATGGATTGGATCTTCGCGTCCGAATCCGAACCATATTGTCTTTATACTTATCGTTAGTCGCTAATTGCATTATATAAATATGGAAGCTTGTAATTAGCAAAAGTTTGTAGTAATAATGTTGTTTATACATGTATTAGTCTGTAAGCTTTCTTCAAAATAATAAAAAAAAAAAAAAAAAAAAAAAAAAAAATATTACAGTGAGTTTTACATTGCCCCAAAACTAGGCAAGCCTGTATCTTGGGTACCAATTTGAGGGTTTTTTAGTGTCCAGGGCGCTGCTCACAATGGGCTCTCGTTACCTGAGTGCATGCAAGTGCAGCGTGGAGATGTCGACGCCGTCGAGCAGCAGGCGGCCGCGCGCGAGCGGCGCCAGGCGCAACAGCGCGGCGAGCAGCGAGCTCTTGCCGGCGCCGGTGCGGCCCACCACGCCGAGCTTCTCGCCCGGGTGCGTCGAGAACGTCACGCCATTCAACGCCATCGCACCATTCTCCCGACCGCTACAAAAGAGAAGGGATAAGAATTAGAGTCGAAACCATAAGGCAACCAGTTCACTTGCGGGTAAGAGTTAAGTACCTATATTTAAGGTAAACGTCATTGAACTCTATGACGCCCTGCGAGGGCCAGCCGTATGGTGGTGGGTCACCGTCAATGGTTTCGTTCTCCACCTGCAAAAGTGCCAAAATACGTTATATTTTGTTAGACCAAGGAAAATTTGTTGTTGTTCGTCTTCTACTTATTATCACATTCTAAACAACATACCTTCCTGATATACTCGCCGACGCGCTCCACGGCGATCATCTCCCGCTCGGTCTCAGTGAAGGAGTTCAGAAGGTTGCTCAACATGGACGTCATCGACAACGCGTACGATATGGAGAGGCCGATGAGACCTGCGTTTGACAAGCATTAAGGACACACGTTTCTTTCATTCACTTTTTATGCTGCTGAGTGGGTTTAGCAAACCACTGAACAAATTTAAAACATGCAGTTACTCTTAACATTCGGTAGTTTTTGAGTTTATCGCGTTCAGACAGACAACCAGACGCGGCGCGGCAAGGGGAAAAGTCCCCTTGCCGCGCCGCGTCTGGTTGTTTTATAATATGTAAGAATTTATTTATTTATCTTTAATTCAAGCACATTACCCATTATTTTGTTAGTATTAATAAAACTATGTTTGTATAATTCATTAAGACAGCGTGTCGTGACTACACACTGTACTCACCGGGGTCGGCCGCGTGCAGCGTGCGCTGCAGCACGGCGAGCAGCGCGGCGCCGGCCACGACGGCGGCGGCGCCGGCCTGCAGGCGCAGCGCCAGCCACTGCGCCGCGCTCAGCGTGTCGTGACTACACACTGTACTCACCGGGGTCGGCCGCGTGCAGCGTGCGCTGCAGCACGGCGAGCAGCGCGGCGCCGGCCACGACGGCGGCGGCGCCGGCCTGCAGGCGCAGCGCCAGCCACTGCGCCGCGCTCAGCGTGTCGTGACTACACACTGTACTCACCGGGGTCGGCCGCGTGCAGCGTGCGCTGCAGCACGGCGAGCAGCGCGGCGCCGGCCACGACGGCGGCGGCGCCGGCCTGCAGGCGCAGCGCCAGCCACTGCGCCGCGCTCAGCGTGTCGTGACTACACACTGTACTCACCGGGGTCGGCCGCGTGCAGCGTGCGCTGCAGCACGGCGAGCAGCGCGGCGCCGGCCACGACGGCGGCGGCGCCGGCCTGCAGGCGCAGCGCCAGCCACTGCGCCGCGCTCAGCGTGTCGTGACTACACACTGTACTCACCGGGGTCGGCCGCGTGCAGCGTGCGCTGCAGCACGGCGAGCAGCGCGGCGCCGGCCACGACGGCGGCGGCGCCGGCCTGCAGGCGCAGCGCCAGCCACTGCGCCGCGCTCAGCGTGTCGTGACTACACACTGTACTCACCGGGGTCGGCCGCGTGCAGCGTGCGCTGCAGCACGGCGAGCAGCGCGGCGCCGGCCACGACGGCGGCGGCGCCGGCCTGCAGGCGCAGCGCCAGCCACTGCGCCGCGCTCAGCGTGTCGTGACTACACACTGTACTCACCGGGGTCGGCCGCGTGCAGCGTGCGCTGCAGCACGGCGAGCAGCGCGGCGCCGGCCACGACGGCGGCGGCGCCGGCCTGCAGGCGCAGCGCCAGCCACTGCGCCGCGCTCAGCGTGTCGTGACTACACACTGTACTCACCGGGGTCGGCCGCGTGCAGCGTGCGCTGCAGCACGGCGAGCAGCGCGGCGCCGGCCACGACGGCGGCGGCGCCGGCCTGCAGGCGCAGCGCCAACCACTGCGCCGCGCCGGCCGCGCTGAGGGCGGCGCGCTGCCACGCCTCCACGTGCTCAGCGCCGCGCGACACCCACGCGCCGCCCACGCCCAGCGCGCGCACCGTGTCGTGACCTACATGTGTGTGTCGAGATACTTAGGGCGTATTTCACCAATGAAACTGAACGCAATCATCTAAACCGCGTTCAAGAGCTGTCAGTGTCATCATTGACGCAGTTTAGATGTGCTGATCTAGTTCACTTTCATTGGTGAAATTGGCTCTAAATGCGCCTTAGGGCGCAACCAGACTGTAGTCGACTTTCGCCTCAAAATTTGCCACGATTTCGTCAACCGACCGCGGTCTGGCTGCAACCTAGGCCGCTGTAAAAAATATAATATAATACGAAATCAATTTCATTGTATTGTCCGTTCAACCTATTTTGACCAGGGACCATTTGGGTTACCCATTGAAAGGGTTTTCGATTGGGTTTTTCTAAGCAGTTATTTAAAAACCCATACGATGTGGGTAACCCATTTGAACGGCTTAATTTAAGCCGATAGGGTTTTTCTAAGCCGTTATTTAAAAACCCATACGATGTGGGTAACCCATTTGAACGGCTTAATTTAAGCCATTCAAATTTCCGTTACCCATTGAAAGGGTTTTCGATAGGGTTTTTCTAAGCCGTTATTTAAAAACCCATACGATGTGGGTAACCCATTTGAACGGCTTAATTTAAGCCATTCAAAAGGGTTACACTTTCAACTCTCCTAAAACGATAACAGCGTAACATTCCGACTGACGGAGCAATTTAATATGATCTCTCTATGATGGGCATAGGTTGCAAAATGGAATAGCACGCGTTAAGCGGCCGCGGCGGCGCCTTTGTGCCTACTTACCGAGCGGCTTCTAAACAGGGATCTATGATCATTATTGCATGTAATATAGTGTTTATTTTAGCTTTGCTGCCTGGATATCGAAATTACATAATATTATGATTTTTTCATGTCTGGACTTGTTACTTACTTTATTGCAGGCATTTGCTGGGACCGTACAATTGTCATTCTTGCTGTTTGATTTTTTGAACCCAGGCGTCTTTTGCGATATTATTAGGTATTTATTAGTCAGTGCGTATTTGTGAATTTTGAACAATCGCTATAATGCCAAAACCAAGACGAGATGCTGTACATCGCTATTATTTATATGATGCATCAAATAACACAAGTAAATGTAATTTATGTGGAAATTTCTTAAAGGTCTGCTGTGAAAAATCAAAACCTAGCAAGTGCTTCAAGGCAAATTTTACAATAGAGCAAAAAACACGAGTTGTCTACTTTAAGGGCATGCCATTTTATCTTAGCTTGTTGGGAGTAACTCCAAAAATTTGCAGTATATGGTTGGCTATGAGAAACAGTATTAATATTGTGTCTGTACTGTTAATTGTGTGTAAGAGTGCAATTACTTAAGAATAAATTGTTTTATGAAGTCAAAGTATGTTATTGAAGCAATTTAAAATCCTAGCAACGTACTTTACTAGGTTTCTACATATTCTCAATGAGTGATAAAATAAATAATACTACAGTTTCATAAACCTAGTAAGAGTTATTTGAAATAAAACAAACCATCAGAATAATAATAATAATGTATATTTATAATAAAATTTCAATAATCTACAAAAAAAAATTTTTAATCTCCGGCGGGATCTCATGGCGTCATGGAGAGTGCGATTGTCGCAACCCAGTGCTGGGCACGCCTCAATTGCAGCGATAAGTCCCCTCTTTGAGGAGTGGCTAGAGAGACGCCACGGCGTCCTCACCTTGCGCCTGACGCAGGTCCTCACGGGACACGGTTGTTTCGGGAGGTTCCTGTTTCGTATCAGGCGGCGGGGATCTCTCGCGTCCGGCCCTGGTCCAGGCCATGGTACGGAGCGAGAGAGCATGGGAGGCCGTCACCTCCTTCTGCGAAGCAGTAATGCTCGCGAAGGAGGAGACGGAACGCGTGAGGGAGAGGCAAACTTCGCGCCCTCACGCCCCTAGCCGCCGCAGGAGACGCCCTGGGCGACGAGAATCGCAGGCAGATTCCCGACCACCGTAGGCGCGGGCTTGCGGACGGTGAGCAATGGGTAGCTCGCCGTCCGATAAGGACCAGGCCCGGGTCGACGGTGCGTTGTGTTCCACGCGCACCTCAAAGAGATGTTAGCACCTGAAGGGGCAATTATAGACGTAGGAAACTCTACCGAAGACAGGGAGAACGTTTTAATATTCACTCAAATATACTTACAATTCAACGTCTTGATCCTTCAAAGCACTCATTATTAACTTAGATCTATAAAATTGTCGGTTATTCATCTCAAATGGCAAATTATCGATTAAACAAACAAAGCCACAGCGCGCACGGTGGTCGCTCAACGCATACTAGGGTGGCGCGTCAATCCGCGGGTTTTTTTAAAGTGAATGTTACCATTTTAAAAACCTAGCAACTGTAGTCACTTGCTAGGTTACCAATTGGTTGGTGTAAGATGTTAGGTTATAGATAAGTTTTTTTATACTTGTTTCAAAATTGTAGTGTAGTTGCTAGGTTTTTGATTATTTACAACTTCGTTTGCGAATGATTTTTAGATGTTTTGAGAAGCACAATATATCGGAAAATATCTAGCAAGTAAAATATTGTAAAACACCGATTTTTTTAGAAATGTCAGTTGCTAGGTTTTAAAATTGTACAGCCGAGGTGATATCTACTTAATTATTTGTTATAATTTGCTTTTACTGTAAAACCTTACAATAGTTAGATAGATTAAGGGCGCGTTTGCAAATCGGACAAAATTCTGCTGTTTTTCGGTTCATTTTGTGACAAAACTAAATCGAATTTTATATAACTAATAATAACTAGCACATATAGATTGGTTCTTCATCTTCAAATTATTGGAAATTTTGTGTTCAAAATTATAGTTTTTTATATTGTAATAACGATCTTCCGTTGCCATTTTCCACAAATTAACGATACTGGGTTGAGTTTCAGTACAGTTTTTATTCTATTATCAACATATTTTGAGATTTCTAAAAATACTATAAGTAGGCAAACATACTCATTTCTAAAACTTAGTAAAAAAAATTTTCAAAATGTCACAAATAGTCGCAAAAAAAAAATAAAAACCAAAACTAACTTTATCACATATGCTATTACGGATGAATCTTAAAGCATTGCATTAAGGGTTATTTTATTTTGGTTCCTTATTTTACTTCGGTGACTGCTACTGGTACTCCTCGACTAGTAGAACTAGGTGTGCCGAGTTTGGGCTCGTTTTGTTAGTTATGATGAGACCTTACCTCCGGACTTGATGGAGTGACCAGAAGGTGTACTTCGGTGACTGCTACTGGTACTCTACGATGAGTAGAACTGGGTGTGCCGAGTTTGGGCTGTCCGGAGGTAAGGTCTCATCCTAACTAACAAAACGAGTCCAAACTCGGCACACCTAGTTCTACTCGTCGTAGAGTACCAGTAGCAGTCACCAAAGTACACCTTCAGGTCAGTCCATCAAGTCCGGTGGTGAGGTCTCATCACAACTAACAAAACGAGCCCAAACTCGGCACACCCAGTTCTACTCATCGTAGAGTACCCGTAGCAGTCACCGAAGTACATCTTCAGGTCACTCCTTTCAGTCCGTAGGTAAGGTCTCATCATAACTAACAAAACGAGCCCAAACTCGGCACACCTAGTTCTACTAGTCGAGGAGTACCAGTAGCAGTCACCGAAGTACACCTTCAGGTCAATCCATCAAGTCCGGAGGTAAGGCCTCATCCAAACTAACAAAACGAGCCCAAACTCGGCACACCTAGTTCTACTAGTCGAGGAGTACCAGTAGCAGTCACCGAAGTACACCTTCAGGTCAATCCATCAAGTCCGGAGGTAAGGTCTCATCCAAACTAACAAAACGAGACCAAACTCGGCACACCTAGTTCTACAAGTCGAGGAGTACCAGTAGCAGTCACCAAAGTACACCTTCTGGTCACTCCATCAAGTCCGGAGGTAAGGCCTCATCATAACTAACGAAACGAGCCCAAACTCGGCACACCTAGTTCTACTCGTCGTAGAGTACCAGTAGCAGTCACCGAAGTACACCTTCTGGTCACTCCATCAAGTCCGGAGGTAACACCTAGTTCTACTCGTCGTAGAGTACCAGTAGCAGTCACCGAAGTACACCTTCTGGTCACTCCATCAAGTCCGGAGGTAAGGTCTCATCATAACTAACAAAACGAGCCCAAACTCGGCACACCTAGTTCTACTAGTCGAGGAGTACCAGTAGCAGTCACCGAAGTACACCTTCAGGTCAATCCATCAAGTCCGGAGGTAAGGCCTCATCCAAACTAACAAAACGAGCCCAAACTCGGCACACCAAGTTCTACTAGTCGAGGAGTACCAGTAGCAGTCACCGAAGTACACCTTCAGGTCAATCCATCAAGTCCGGAGGTAAGGTCTCATCCAAACTAACAAAACGAGACCAAACTCGGCACACCTAGTTCTACAAGTCGAGGAGTACCAGTAGCAGTCACCAAAGTACACCTTCTGGTCACTCCATCAAGTCCGGAGGTAAGGCCTCATCATAACTAACGAAACGAGCCCAAACTCGGCACACCTAGTTCTACTCGTCGTAGAGTACCAGTAGCAGTCACCGAAGTACACCTTCTGGTCACTCCATCAAGTCCGGAGGTAACACCTAGTTCTACTCGTCGTAGAGTACCAGTAGCAGTCACCGAAGTACACCTTCTGGTCACTCCATCAAGTCCGGAGGTAAGGCCTCATCCAAACTAACAAAACGAGCCCAAACTCGGCACACCTAGTTCTACTAGTCGAGGAGTACCAGTAGCAGTCACCGAAGTACACCTTCAGGTCAATCCATCAAGTCCGGAGGTAAGGTCTCATCCAAACTAACAAAACGAGACCAAACTCGGCACACCTAGTTCTACAAGTCGAGGAGTACCAGTAGCAGTCACCAAAGTACACCTTCTGGTCACTCCATCAAGTCCGGAGGTAAGGCCTCATCATAACTAACGAAACGAGCCCAAACTCGGCACACCTAGTTCTACTCGTCGTAGAGTACCAGTAGCAGTCACCGAAGTACACCTTCTGGTCACTCCATCAAGTCCGGAGGTAACACCTAGTTCTACTCGTCGTAGAGTACCAGTAGCAGTCACCGAAGTACACCTTCTGGTCACTCCATCAAGTCCGGAGGTAAGGTCTCATCATAACTAACAAAACGAGCCCAAACTCGGCACACCTAGTTCTACTCGTCGTAGAGTACCAGTAGCAGTCACCGAAGTACACCTTCTGGTCACTCCATCAAGTCCGGAGGTAAGGTCTCATCATAACTAACAAAACGAGTCCAAACTCGGCACACCTAGTTCTACTCGTCGTAGAGTACCAGTAGCAGTCACCGAAGTACACCTTCTGGTCACTCCATCAAGTCCGGAGGTAAGGTCTCATCACAACTAACAAAACGAGCCCAAACTCGGCACACCCAGTTCTACTCATCGTAGAGTATCCGTAGCAGTCAACGAAGTACATCTTCAGGTCACTCCTTTCAGTCCGTAGGTAAGGTCTCATCATAACTAACGAAACGAGCCCAAACTCTGCACACCTAGTTCTACTCGTCGTAGAGTACCAGTAGCAGTCACCGAAGTACACCTTCTGGTCACTCCATCAATTCCGGAGGTAAGGTCTCGTCATAACTAACAAAACGAGCCCAAACTCTGCACACCTAGTTCTACTCGTCGTAGAGTACCAGTAGCAGTCACCGAAGTACACCTTCTGGTCACTCCATCAATTCCGGAGGTAAGGTCTCGTCATAACTAACAAAACGAGCCCAAACTCGGCGCACCTAGTTCTACTCGTGAGGAGTTCCAGTGACAGTCACCGAAGTACACCTACAGGTCACTCCATCTCGTCCAAAGGTAAGGTCTCGTCATAACTAACAAAACGAGCCCAAACTCGGCACATCTAATTCTACTCGTCGAGGAGTACCAGTAGCAGTCACCGAAGTACACCTTCAGGTCACTCCATCAAGTCTGGAGGTAAAGTCACATCATAACTAACAAAACTAGCCCAAAGTCCACAGCCCACATCTTTCTACCGGAAGAGGGCTTCCAGTGCCTCCTAGCAATAACTGAAGTAGGTATTTGTATCTAAGTATTATTTAGTAAAAATACAAACAACAATACGAAATATTTTTTGTAGATGCCTATGTATTATAAAGAATATAGAGAAAAAAAAACTTTCAAAGTACCAAAATTAGTTCACTTGACTACTATTCCCGCAACTAACCGTGCGTACACTTGTGTGTGTGACCTTTGTCAATGTAGTAGTTCGATTCTATACCTATCAAATTTGCAAACGCGTCCTTAAGAGTTTAGATTGTTAAATTACCTAAGTAACTATACCATAGAAACTTAAAGAAAAGACTTAAAAAAAAAAATTGTAATGTCACCCTTTGTAGGACACATCACCTTACTCCGTATGTTTCGTCTACAAGCCTACGATATCTAGTGAAATAAAAGCAATGCGCGTGGTGCTCGCCCCACCCCACCATCACCTATTTAGCACAATTTTATTGAAAAACCATATGATAACCCGAACAAAACCCTTATATTATATGGGTTATCATAATGAAGGGGTAACACTTTCACTGCGGTTCGAGTATAGAACCCATTCAATGGGTTATCATGTAACCCTTTCACTGGGTTTCAAGTATAGAACCCATTCAATGGGTTATCATGTAACCCTTTCACTGGGTTTTAGGTATAGAACCCATTCAATGGGTTATCCATATTGAAGAGATAACCCTTTTAATGGGTTTTGAGCACAGAACCCATTCAAGGGGTTACATCAGATAAAGGTAACCTCATAAACGGCTTACCCTTTCGAAAAGCTTAACTCTTAACCGGGGTTGCACGGTCCCTGATTTTGACTTCTATTGCGTTGATGGCATGACAAATGGCAGCTGCAATCAACAGTTGAGATGATGAAGTCAGAATCGGTCGGTTATCTTACTAAAAAGATGTAGATTTTTTCATATATAATATATCGTGGCCAGATCTTAAAATTGATCAGTTCATGAAATGAATATCATACTGGTCACATCATGATGTGGCCTGGCCAGATCATTGAATGCTCAACGTTTAATGATATGAACAGTTAAACGACTACTTCATGATGTGGCCAAGCATTAGTGATCATATCGTAAAATAGTAAGATTATCCACCGGTAGAGGCGTTGATGTCGCTGTGTTTTTTTTGTGCATCATGACGGTGGCATACAACAAATCAAACAAAGTAGGGTGACCACGCAAAAAAAGTCGATGGACTTTTATTGGGTTTCCAAATATTATCTTATAGAAAGCGATCAACTTGGAAGTAGCGCTCGCCGGCCGCTTCCGCGGCGTAACATGCAACATAGCACTTAAAATTAGTTTCTAGAAATTAAAAATTTACGACGCTTATGTGACACCCCGACCAACTGGGTTAGGTTTTTTTTTTTTGATTACGGGGGGAAATCCTCATGGATGTCCTCCGCCCTGGGGAGGGCGGAGGGGTCTGTCAGACTCTTACTGACTAAAACCATCCCGGTGTTCCGTCTCACACTTGCACCGGGGATCACGGGATCTAATGCGACATCCGCGATCCCGAAGCAACCATGCCCCGAGAGCACCTGCGTCACCCGAAACGACAGGGAGCCGTGCCTCCGCCCGAGCCAACGCTCGAGCACCGGCCGGACCGCCCCGATGGTGACGGGGCCGGCGGTAGGGCGTGAAAGCCTGTCCCGCCATTCCGCCACCAGGGCTGCGCAAAGCTGTGACCGACGCAGCTCCAAATGTCGCTGCGTCAGCCTCTCGCCTCGCGCCCTCGAGTCCTCGCGCCACCAATACAGTGACGCGAGTACCTTCGCCTCGAGGTCCCAGGGCGGGGATCCGGCCAGTACACAAGCCGCCTCGTAGGAGATCGTGCGATACCCCCTGATGACTCTGACGGCCATCGCTCGCTGCGGCTTCCGCAGGACAGCGATGCTGCCGGCCGTCAGGTCAGCCGCCCAGATCGGGGCTCCATAAAGGGCCATCGATCGCACGATCCCCACGTAGAGCCTCCTACAGGCGGCGCTCGGGCCCCCCAGATTGGGATTGGCTGGGGCGCTGTCAATGCTGCTTGCATTGACAGCGCTCCAGCCACGCCCAACAATTTGGGCGCCAGCCGCTGAAAGTGGGGGCCGAAATCCCACCGGCTGTCGAGCACCAATCCCAAGTAATTCATGGTGGACTCGACAGCGATTCGAGACCCCTCGACCACGATATGTGATCCCAGCGGCGGCGCCCGCCGGGGGCCATGAAAGACCATGGCCTCCAACTTGTTGAGGGCCACCTCTAAACCTAGGCGCCGTATGCGGGTCACGATCTGTGACACCGCAGCCGTCGCCAGCAACGCTGCCTCCCTGTACGAGCTCCCCCGGGCCGTGACCAGCGTGTCATCCGCATAACACGTCAAGTCCACGCCCGGCTGGAGCTCGCCCCTCAGCACCCAGTCGTACCGATGTTTCACAGGAGCGGTCCCACGACCGAACCCTGTGGAACACCGCACGACATGCGGCGCTGGTTTCCACCATCACGTCCCGTGTAGGTGACACACCTTTCCGTCAAATAAGCCCCAACGATGCGGCGGAGGTAGGAAGGCACCTGATGATACCGCAGTGCCTCCCGAATGCAGCTCCAGGGCAGGGTGTTAAAGCGTTGGATATGTCCAAGGACACCGCCAACATCACCCCGCCCCGGGACACCGCTTCCTCCGCCAGGACTCTCACCCGCGATATCGCGTGGATGGTGGAGCGCCCGTGCCGAAAGCCGAACTGGCTCTCGGCCAGGTCAGGCCCCTCCCTGCACAAGTGGCCGACGAGGCGGCAGCGATTATCCGCTCAAACATTTTACCCACCTCGTCAAGCAGCACTATCGGCCTGTACGCGGACGGCGAGTCCGCGGGGCGCCCCACCTTCTTGAGCAGGACCAGACGACCAGATTTCCACAAAGTGGGAAACTGGCCCTGCTCAAGGCACGCGGTGTAGAGTCCTCTCAGTTGGGGCTCTAGCTCCTTCAGAGCGAGGGCTAGGACGATGCCGTGAATTCCGTCGGGCCCCGGAACCACATTCTTGGCCAGGAGCCGCATCACGGCCGCCCTCATCTCTGCCTGCGTCACCTCTGGGACTGATGGCGTTCTCTTCAGTAGGCTCTGCGGCTGTGGGCAAAGCCATCGGCGGCGGAGTGTACTCCGCTCTTGCCGGGAATAGGGCTGTGACTACCTCCGCCAGCAGCTCAGGTTGGAGACTCTCTGTGAGTGGAGGCGCCGCGGCTTGAAGTTTCCCTCGAACCACACGATAGGGGCGCCCCCACCGATCTCCGTCGAGAGTCTCCAACATCTCCTCCCTGGCTCGCGTCCTCGCTTCGCCGATGGCCAGCCACAGAGCCTCCTTGGCCGCGCGGTATACCTCATACCAAGTGGCTTCTTCGTCAGGGACCCGACGACGTCTTCTTCGGTATCGGGTGTACTGGCGTCTGACCGCCACGCACTCGACACGTAACCCAGTTCTAACCTAACCAACCGCGCGCGAGCCGAGCGAGCCGGCCGGCGAGTGCTACTTCCAAGTTGGTCGCAGTTACTTGACAATTTTTACTTCACCTTACACCATGGGTACCCCACATTAATGATATGGCCGAACGTCGACTGACACATCATTAAACGTTGACGTTTAAATGATATGGCCAATGTTAACTGGCCATTTCATGAAATGGTCAATTCTAAGATCTGGCCACGACATATAATATACTGACAAGGTACCGTCATGATGTTAATTTTCTTAAACAGTTCCCTTAGAGATTCACGTCTGCGGAGGTTGTAGATGGCTCTGATAGCCCTCTTTTGCAGAATAAAGATAGAATCAATATCTGCGGCCCGTCCCCACAGCAAAATACCGTAATACATGATGCTATGAAAGTAACTAAAATAGACCAGTCTCGCGGTATCCATATCTGTCAGTTGGCGAATTTTCCAAACAACGTAAGCGGCTGTATTTAGCCGCCCTGCAAGTGATGTTAAGTGAGGACCCCACTGTAGTTTTGAGTCAAGCGTGATTCCCAGGAAAACCATTTTGACATTCACTACTTCTAACATTCGGTAACGCGAATCTTATGCATTTAGTTTTCCTTTCATTTAATACCAAATTATTTACAGTAAACCAATTATGGACCTTTAGCTGTTTTTACAGCGTTTTTTACGTCGTCAAGCTCCTGTGCATATCTGTTTACTTTAAACAACAGTGATGTGTAATCAGTATAACACTATTTGTGGTCGGTTTTTCAGTAAATGAGGTAAATCATTTATATATACTAAAAAGAGGAATGGAACCAATATCGAACCCTGTGGTACACCTATTTTGACTTTTAAACCCAATAAGGTACCTGCCCTTACTGCCCCATCACGAAAGTCCATCCTGTATATTCGTAACCTTATTTATTGGGTTATTTTACTGTACTAACCGAGAATCAATCGTATTTTCTTCTAAATTTTGACGTTCCAAAGTGCCTTTTAATGGTCTACTTGAAATACATTATTTGACTTTGACTAACCGTCGAGCGTGTCATTGAAGTGCGTGTAGACGGGCGACAGCGTGACACTCTGCAGCCGCTTGAGCTGACGCGACGTGACGCGGTACCGCCGCTGCAGCCGGTAGTAGATAAACGTCAGCGGAACCACGCCCACCACTAACCACGGCAGACCGTACAGCGTCACCACTACCGCTCCTGTAATGGAACCGATTAATTTACTATAGTATTTCTTTAGTCTTTTTTCAAAAATACTAACGCGCCCAGATATTACCTATATTCCATAGGTTTAGGTAGTTAAATAAAGTTAAACAAAAAAACCACGTGACGAGACTTTTTTTTTTTTTTTTTTATCTGCGATGAGTAGTTTATGAATAAATGATAAAGTTTAACATACATTAATAAAATAGGAAACTATTGTAAAAATTTAAAATAAATAATGTAATAGTTTGGTTTATCGTATTTTTAAACAAGAAAGTGTCATCTATAAAAATCCTTTTAACGATTTGTTTACCTTTATTTAACTAGCTAAACCTATGGAGTATAGTATAGAGTTGTTACATTTATGTTTCCAATAATGGTTTGTTAGTAAAGCTTTTTAATCACTCAGGTTCTTTTTTAAACAGCTGTGTTTATATGTAAGTAAATGGGCCTGTTAAACTCTAGTTTGTAAAGACCAAATACATTAAGCCTGCAAGATAATAGTGTAACGCGTTCGCAATCACAGTTGATTTCATTTTGACAGTTCGACAACATTTAATTCGTTGAGCTGGTTATCGTGAGCACGAATGGAAAAAATATACGACGCTAAATATACGACATCATTCAATTGTGTGACACTGTTAGGGCCCACAACATAAAATGACTAACGGAGATATTTCCACATAACTTTTTTTTACTAAATATCCTCAATCTGATCTGATCGATAACCATTATTAGAATTATCATCAACAATATGAAAGTCAAGAAACTAAACATGTAGTATATTGACTTACCAACTAAAGAAAACGATTGAGCCAATAGAATGTTTAAAATAAAAGGCAATGAATCATCCACCGTGTAAGTATCCGACGAGAATCTATTTACAATACGGCCCAGCGGCGTCACGTCGAAGAACTTCACTTTTGCCTGAAATATTCATATTATTATATATTAAAGACGATCATGATAGTTAGATAAATTTTCATTTATGTAAACAACATACTTTGACTATTGCTTTCAGTAGAACTTTGTGGATCCTGGTAGCCGCCTTGATGCCGCCGTAAGCAAACAGGAACGCTCGCATTATCGTGAATACCAAATTTAATCCCGCCAACGCGAAATATATTTCCAAGTAGAAGTTGTCGGTATAAGTCGGCGTGATATTTGCCGTTACCTCAGATACTGCAAATTGTTTGTTTGCAAAATTTTCAGGAGCAGTTTCGTTTCCAAGATTGTTATTTTGCAACCATTGCGATGTTGTATTTATTATAGTGTGTATCACGTTATCAATAGCTATTACTCCATGATCCAATAAGGACGTCTTCTCCGTGGGATGAACAAAAAATTCGACATCATGCAATGAAGTCGAATTTTTTGTTTTATTTTTCACCCAGTAGGTGAGCCAAAG
The DNA here is from genome assembly GCA_949128155.2 of Xanthia icteritia. NCBI lineage: Eukaryota > Metazoa > Arthropoda > Insecta > Lepidoptera > Noctuidae > Xanthia > Xanthia icteritia. The sequence goes on from OX421930.2 coordinate 13,703,623, forward strand.
GAACGTGAAGTTTTGTGAAAGCTGCATGAGTACCAGCGACAGTATGATGGCGATAGATAGGAATACTCCGACCGACCGCAGGTACAAGCCGACGACCCACCAACCAACAGTTCCTTCAGACATTGCCTCCTGTTAAGGAAAAAGATTGAATATCATTTCCTGTTTATGTTTGATCTTTTTAAATTACTTGACAAAACTTGACATGTGTTATGGTTATCGGTGTCTAATATAGTAAATATAGTTTGAAATCCTAACTTTAAGTAAGGGCTGGACACGGCGTCGTTTTTTATTGCTGTTAGATACCGATACCACAGATGAATACAGATGGGACACTCCGCACTTTAGGTATGAAGCTACAAGTAGGTACGCGGCGGGCTCGACTTGTCGAATTCAGTTGGCGTAACGTAGTCAGAAGGTATAAGAGTTACGCGATAGAAAGAGAGGGAACTTCTAGGTGAATATAATAACTGTCGGTAATAAGCGCTGTGCGGTCTGAATTACAGTTTATTGTGCCGTATCAAGAGTCGCTTTTTATTTAGATGATTTTGCGGAGTGTCCCATCTGTACTAATCTGTGCCGATACCCATATCACCGATACCAAGTACCAATACCGATATCAAGTCTGTGAAATTTCGCCAATAAATTGAAAAAAATGTTGTATATTTGTATAACTTATCAGTACGCTGCGGAATAAATAGTGCACATGCGTGTACAAACCTCGTCATCCAGGCTGTTCCTGCTAACAATATCCTGATCATCCCGCTCGGGCTCCGAGGGACGCGGCGGCTCCTCGCCCAACGACTCGGTTTCGCTTGGCATGAACTCCTCGATGTCATTCAGTACGGTTTCAGGAGGACCTACCGACGTTTAGAAAAAATATTGTAACTGTTGAATTGAATACGTCGTTGGTGACACGGTGGCCAAACAACTGTCTAAAATTATTTTATTTTGAATAAAGCTAAGGTCAAATAAATGATCATGATCAAGACAACAATATTTTGAATCACAAGATTAAAAATTCAAAAAGTAGAGCACAAATGCGAGTGTCAACTGCTATTACTACTAGCACACGTAACAGTATGCAGTCTATTCAAATCTTTGTTTCTAATAATGATATTTCCACTTACACGAATATCAACTTTATCTTAGTGTAAATTAAGTTGATATCAGAGTGACTAGTTCTATAAAAAAGTCATAAAAAAATTATAGTGGTAGCGCACACTCAACTTTATGTGTGGGTAACATAAAGTTTTTATGCAAAAACATATTTCTTTAAATGTTTGAAAACTAAATCGCGAATGCAGTATACCTTGTTTGACGACGCGTCCGTCGCGCATGAGCACGGTGTAGGCGGTGCGCGCGAGGTGGCGCGGCGAGTGCGCGACCAGCACGCGCGTGGTGTGACGGAGCACGCCCAGTATGCAGCGCTGCATTATGTGCTGCGCCACTGTGGCGTCCACGCCCGCTAGCACGTCATCCAGTAGATATACTGTGGAAAAATACGCCAGTTGGCGTCAAATGGCAATGCACCGATCATATTTACACCGATAAGTTACAGTAATACCTTGCTTATCTTGGTACACGGCACGCGCTAGAGCGATGCGCGCACGCTGTCCGCCGCTAAGCGTACACCCGCCCTCACCGACGTACGCGTTCCATCCAAGCACGTTTAAGTCCTCTGTTGTACAAAATTGTTGATATTAAAATAATTTAAACAAAATAACGTAAGTTCGTTGACTGATTCCATTGTAATACTCGAATTAAAGGTATGTATAAAGTTATAGTTACCAGTAAGTGCGCAAGCGTCGACTACAGTTCGGAATTTTGCCTCTTCATACGGTTTTCCGAATAGTATATTATCGCGGATTGTACCGCGTACTAGCCATGGTTTCTGGGATACATATCCAAAGCCTATGAGAAAAGAAAAATTGTGTTTTTTTTAATAAGCAATATAATTAAAGCATTTTTCGGATTCCTAGCATGCTTCCCGATATTACTCACTGTTAAGATTTTCCGGTATCTGGAGATAACCATTTTTCTTAATCATGTCTCCGATGATGGCATGTAGTAGCGACGTTTTACCGCTACCGATGGTACCAGTAACACCAATCAACTCTTCGTTACCGATTTCTAAACAAATATCCTTCAACATAAACGGCTCATCTTGTATCAAATGTTCAGATGATGAAGTTGAATCCCGCCTCTGTATGCTACCCCTCGATAACCGCTTCTTAGACTTTCCTTTATTTTTCTTAGATTTCTTTGTTTGCTTCTTCCTCTTTGAAGGCTTAGCCCATGCAAACGTCGCATTTTTAAATATGATTATTTTGTCTTCATCGTGGTTTTTATTTAGGCGGTCGTAATAAAGTTCCGCGTCCATGTCTGGAAGCTAAAAAAAATGCTTGTGATTTGATGCCGATATATACAATATATTATTTAAGGTAGAAATCAATATAAATAATGAATATAAAATAACTTACATCTAACAAGTTTTGGATACGTTTTATGGACACCCAAGCCTCTGTTAGCCCGTTTAGCACCCAAGGGAAGGCATTTAGCGGTGCTATTAACATGTTAATAAGTGCAATTGTTGTAAAAACCTGAAATCAATAATACTGTATATAGCTGAGATAATAAAATACAGAAACATATAGACGTTTCATTACTTCGAGAGACAGATACGTACTATGGGTGCATCAAGTGGTAGTCCCCTGAGCGAGTGCGTGCCGAGCGTGAAGGCGGCCACGAGCACCGGCGTGGTCGCCCACAGCACCACACAGATCGCGTCCAAGTACTTGCGTCCGCGCAGGTACCGCAGCTCTTGATCGCGCGCCTCTGACATTACACAACACCGATTAAGTAAATAACCGACCCTTAATTGACAGAAGAGGCTCCATGTAACACAGAAATGTGTATGGGAATCAAAAACGCCATTCAGGACACCTTTGTGTCTACCTACCTATTCAAGGTACAATTGAAATAACTGTAAACCTCTTAAGAATGCGACGACGGCTGAATTGTCCATACAAACGTAATACCAAAATCATTTGCAATTTGAGCATATTTCCACCATATTATTTTGATATTCGGATTAAGACAGTATTAATTTATCTAGGCTCCTACATCTTTTTTTTTTCCAAAAAACTTACCTAAAATAAAGTTTAACCGGTTAAGTCCCAGTGGCACCGGCGAATTGAATTTCGCACATTTTTACAGCGTAAATGACGTTTTAATATTGTTTTCCCTGTATTATAAACAACAATATTTGTAATATTGTTTCAGCAGAAGCATAGCTTATATATATATATATTTTTTGGGTGTGAAATTATCAAATATCTTCTCCCGCTCTGGGTGGAGCGGGAGGGCGTGTCAGACTCTTACCGACTAAAACCCACCCATGTTCCTTCCGTTGCCTGTACGTTGCCAGGGGCCACGGTATCCCTTTCAGACCCCTTCACTTGCTGACATCTCTTTAAGGCGCGCGTGGAACACAACGCGCCGTCGACCCGGGCCTGATCCTTATCGGACGGCGAGCTACCCATTGCTCACCGTCCGCAAACCCGCGCCTACGGTGGCCGGGAATCGGCCTGCGATTCCCGACGCCCAGGGCGTCTCCTGCGGCGGCTAGGGGCGTGAGGGCGCGAAATTTGCCTCTCCTTCACGCGTCTGCCTCCTCCTTCTCGAGCATTACTGCTTCACAGAAGAAGGTGACGGCCTCTCATGCCCTCTCGCTCCGTACCATGGCCCGGACCAGGGCCGGACGCGAGAGATCCCCGCCACCGATCGCCTCCACGAAGACACGGCGATGCTCTGCCCAAGACGGGCAGTCCTCCACCGTGTCCTCCGGGCGATCCACGCAGCAATTCCTCCCGCCTGATACGAAACAGGAACTTCCCGAAACAACCATGTCCAGTGAGGACCTGCGTCAGGCGGAAGGTATAGCTTATATATCAAATTACAAATTATCGTGAAAATATGGAAAAACATTTAGTTTTCATTCATAATTTTTGATATTACGGAACACATCCAAATTTATCATATAGCTAGTGCTCTCGCGTCAAGCAATAATTTTCAATGTGTGCGTGGTCGTACTGCTCACGTAGGTCTGTAGGTGTATATCGCTCTGACAGGCACTCACATTAGCGCAACGTTGAAATTCGTATTTTATTTTTATTGGAACGGGAGTAAACTGGTAGAAATCGTCCCACTCGTGCCCCTCCATGCGATGCTCTATAAGAAAATGTGAATTTGATTAAAATAAAAATCTAAGATGGCGGCTGCGAACATTTTCAAATTTTTCGTCATAGTGTCGTTTTCATAGTTTTCGAGGATGCTCAAGCCGATAATGAGGTCGAAATGTCAATCTAAGATGGCGGTTGCGAAAATTTTCAAATTTTTCGTCATATGTATCGTTTTCATGGATTCCGAACATGATATAAGTAACCTACTTACCTTCTTAGCTACTAATTACACACATCAACACGGTCTAGGGATATTTTTAAAAAAGCGAATTACTATCAATGTGTTAATTATTTATATGACATGTATTTATTTAAAAGATACGTTATTTAATATTCTACCATTTTTTAATAATGGTTAAGGTACTTCGATTAAAATTTCAGGATTTTATGGAAAAAAAATGAAGCATAGACGGAAACCGTATATGAATTAACTTTTAATTTATGAGTAAAAACTGAAAAAAATAGAAAAATCATTTAATTTGTGTTTATAAACTTGAAGTTAGTAGTCTGAGAAAGCGCCCATGATGTTCATAACACATCGGCAACGATTCGGCATGCTCAGAACAAGGTTGTCAATGTCTTGCTGCGGAATATTGTCCCATGTCCTTCTGAGGTGCGCAAAAAGTTGATCTTCTGTAACCAGATTTTCAGGAACTTCCTTCAGAGCTCTTCTTTGCAGCACATCCCACGCATGCTCAATGGGATTTAGATCTGGCGATTGAGCAGGCCAGTCTAAGGCCCTAACATTGTGTGTATGTAACCAAGCTGCTACCGTTCTCGCCGTGTGTGCCCGGGCATTGTCGTGCATGAGCAGGAAATCTTGCCCCATTTGTGTTCTGTGGGGCAAGATTACGGGCCCCAGCACCTGTTGGACGTATCGTTCTGCCGTCATATTGCCCCGCACCCAAACGAGATCCGTCCGTCCTCCAAGACGAATTCCTGCCCAAACCATAATTGTTCCTCCTTGGTATGGGTGAACTTCCTGAGGGTTCTGGAGACGGCTCCATCGTCCAGGAACTCACCAAACACGCGTCCTTCGTGAATCTGGATGGAAGCCGAACCTGGATTCATCCGTGAACAGCACATTGGACCATTGCTCACGGCCCCAGTCCACGTGGTTCCGAACCCATTCTAATCGTCGTCCACGATTGCCGCTCCGTAAAGGTGGGACCCGGAGTGGTCTACGAGAGCGTAGATTGCTTTCATGCAGTCGCCTTCTTACAGTTTGGTCACTCACAAGCACTTGGTGTTCCACTCGCAGCCTTTGGACCAATTGTGTCGCCGTTGCATTTGGTTGAGCTCGCGCAGTAATTTGCAAAAATCGATCTTGTCTGGGGGTACTGATGCGACTTGGCCCCCGGTGCCTCTCCGCTACTTCACCTGTGGCACGATAGCGAGTCCACAATCTTGAAATTACATTTTGGTGGGTCCCTATGGCCTCAGCAACATTACGCTGAACAGACCCAGCTTCCAGCATTCCCACAGCTCGTAACATCTCCGCCCTCGTCAAATGTTGGCGTTGCATGGCTACAATACCTCAATTTTAACTTTATCTTTCGTTTAAAAATGAAAAAAAACTGTAACTAAACGTAATTCGTATTGTTTTCTAAATTTCGCACAAATGAAAATTCCCTCTCCTACACATCAAGACATTTTTATGCCACCAAAACAAAAGAATTTTCAAAAATTTGAATTTGGAATTAGTCTGAGATAAATTACAAACAAATCGGTGTATGAAAGATTACAATGCGGCCAGTACTTTTCGAGTTATTTAATTGAGTATGAAATATCCCTAGACCGTGTTGATGTGTGTATTTTCATATTTTTAAACTCTACCCACGAAAATAAAGATTTTTTTTTCTTGGTCTGGTTTTTATATTAGACGTAAGATACCTAAGTACGAGGGTGAATCAAAAAATTCTTGGAATCAATATTAAAAAAATGCAAAGATTTAAACAAAAATATTTTATTTTTCTACATAATCTCCCTCCAATGCAATGCATTTAGAATAACGCGTTTCTAACTTCCTTATTCCTTGTGAAAAAAGTGTTTTCTTGATTCTCGAAAAACTCCTCTACGGCAGCCATAACCGCGTCATTATCATAAAAAAAAATTCCACGAATGTCCTCTTTTAATTTTGGGAATAAGTGAAAATCACTTGGGGCTAAGTCCGGAGAATATGGTGGGTGGTCAAGGAGATTGAAGCCAGCACAGCGGATTGCGTTGAGCGCAACTTCCGATCGATGAGCAGGGGCGTTATCTTGAAGAAACAACACGCCCAACGATAGTTTTCCACGACGTTTTTCTTTAATCGCTTCACGCACTTTCGGGATTCAATTTGCATAATAGGGTCCAGTAATCGTCTGGCCTTTTGGCATGTAATCAATAAAAAGGATTCCTTCACTATCCCAGAACACTGAGGCCATAACTTTGCCAGCGGTAGGAGCAACTTGTTAATTGAATTGTTAACGAAATTTGTTAATGGATGGAGAGGATGGTCGTTTCCAAGACATGCTTTGTCTCTTAGTTTCAGGATCGAAATGTGAAAAGTGGACCCACGTTTCATCCATGGTGACAAGGCGACGGCAAAAATTATCCGAATCACGCTGGAACATTTCGAGATTACGCTTAGAAATTTCCAAACGTCGCTTTTTGTTTTCGTCGGTTAACATTCGTGGCACCCATCTTGCCGACACTTTTTTGAACCCCAGTGAATCAATTAAAATGGATTGAATGCTACCAAATGATATCTTTAGGATCTCAGCTATATGTTTTACAGTTATTCTTCTGTCTTCCAAAACCAGATTCTCAACCTTTTTGACATTTTCTTCCGTAACGGAGGTTAAAGGCCGCCCAGAACGCGGGTCATCTTTACAGCTTGATCTACCTCTTTCAAATTCAGCCACCCAGTACGCAACCGTAGAATAGAGTACATCATCATCCCCTAATGTCTGCTGAATGTCCGAAAAAATTTCCTTCGTAGACATTTTTTTCAAACTGAGATATTTTATCACCGCACGTAACTCACTTTTATCCATAACTAGCTTTACCCGGCCCGGCTTCGCACGGGTAGCACTAAGTACTTATCGACGGTACACCTACCTACCCTACCAAACTACCCTACCTACTCTACCCTACCTACCCTACCTACCGTACCTACCTACCCTACCTACCCTACCTACCCTACCTAAACTACCTACCCTACCTACCCTACCTACCCTACCTACCCTACCTACCCTACCTACCCTACCTACCCTACCTACCCTACCTACCCTACCTACCCTACCTACCCTACCTACCCTACCTACTATAAACCTCACGGAGCCCGAGACCTTTCCAACGAATGCAAAACCGTGGAAATCGGTTCGTGCGTTCTGGAGTTATAGCGTCAGGAAGGAAAACCCGACTTATTTTTATATAGTAGATTTTGGGTCTTTAGAAACTCGTTGCACGGAACAATTTATTACGTGCGAACGAACTGACAAAAACAAGTGACAGTTTGCATAAATATTGTGCGATTGACACTCTTTAATTTGAATATCGAACTTCTCCCAAAAAGGTCTTATATATATATGCAATTCTAAGAACTTTTTGATTCACCCTCGTATATTTTGTATACATTAATATTTACCTACCTATCTTTAGATAAAATTAGACCTAACTAAATTTAAATGTGTTTACATTCGTATCCAGACAAACGAGTATCCGTTTCATCACTAATATTAATCGGTAGGTGCCTACTTTTATGCGTCTAAAGAGCCTCAGCGAGTGATGACTGATGATAATACATCTAAGAGGAGCAGAATAACCTCAAATTATACCTACGAAATTTTTTTTTTTTTTTTTTTAAACCTTCCCCACACTAGTAATTTCTCCTGTATTGTGGGTGCGTGGAGCTTTTAATATTATTTATATAATCAAAATTACGGTTGATTTTCATCGTATGTATGGTACTGGATAACGTATGGTAACAAGCCAAATTGTATAAATCAGCGTGTTTAATGTGGATCTTTGACGCTATGTATTCTGATTACCATAATTGTACCTATTTTTTGTAATCTGAACGAGGTGGATAATATACTGGTCACCCTACACGACTTTATCACATTTCGACAGATTTTTTTAAATGACGAATTTGTCAATATCTCTGAAGTAAAGAACATAACTAAATAAATGATTATTCAAAATCCTTGTTTTTTATTATTCTTAGCTCGGAACGCTGTTATTTATCTGAATACGCGGAAAACGCGTAAATATATATTATTGGAATATTTGTATTTTACTAAAAGGTACTTTGCATTACTTTTATTATTTGACTTGTATTCATTATTATATATTATAATAACAATATTTGAAGTTTAGTAAAAAGGAATAGGTACGTAGTGCAATAAGACAAAAAAAGCCTTAGTTTTTTTTTAATGTTGAATCCACCCAAAGGAATTAAATGAACGAGCACATAAACGAGCTTAGCTCACGTTCGCACGGAAGTAAAAATATCGCGACGGGATTTAATCGCGCACTGGATTTTCAACTCTCGGTGTTGAGCCTCGCGTTGAGAATCCAACGCGCTGGGACGCACTCTCATCCCAGCGAGTTGAAATAACACACTGTTGGATTTTCAACTCTCGGCGCTAAGCAGAGCGTTCAACATCCAGTGCACGAAAAAAATCACCGCGGGGAAAACTCGCCCGTACGGACCTGGGCTTAAAATAAATAAAGACAATACTAATAAATATCCCAATAATTTATATTTACGTGACGTGCGTGTGACAACTAGCGCCGTTCGTCGGTCAATTTGCCCCCAAGGCCACGTTCGATAACGATGAAAAGGTCTAAATTTCTTTAACATGCCGATATCTCAACATATTAGGATATCTCGACTAATCTTGAGATCTAGGTCTTGTAGAGAAAATCTAGCTAGTAAATACGTCATACAAATAAGGGTAGGTACCTTATTTGTATGACGTATTTACTTGCTAGATTTTACTAGATTGATCTGGGCCTGTTAGAGTTAAAGAAATTTCCAAAAAAACGCATTACTAGTCTACGTTCACTAACGATTCCTAATTAATATAAATTGCGTCGAGTCGTTATGAGTGAATGGCAAGTACAGCTAATAACAGCTATCTATTCACTCACACACACGCAAGGCAGCGCACTGCGTCTCCCGCTCGTATTCTTTTGTCAAACAGAGATAGGAATATTCCAAACTGCACACATCTCGACTTGTAGTTGCGAGCCGTGCTCCCCGCCCTCTTAAGGGGTCCTTGTACTCATCATTATGAACAACCTTTATCTAGAGTATCTAGACTAACCCTCAAAACGCGAAAAAAATGAGCTGTTCCCTATATTTTGAGTTATGCGAACATAAATGTATCAAGAAGCTATTTTTTCATCGCGATTTCAGACTTTATCCTGTTATACCATACTAAAAGTTGATCTTATTGTTGAGTACAACGACTCTTTGGAGGTTTTCAGTGATTCCAATTACACCTTGTACGTTTATAAGAAAGGAGATAGGTATTAAGTGTGAAAACGAAAATACCCACACAACGCTTAACTAAAAATTTCATAAGCCAATTTATATCAAACAGGCAGCTGATTATTATTAACCTACATTCATGCAATAGAAATAACGGCTTAGTAACCTCACTAACCTGATACTCTGTTAATGAAGTAATCCTCCCAAACATGAACTTTTACTGTCCTAATGCCTTTCAGCAAGTCACTGATGAGGCTGACGCGCGTGTCCTTGTGTTTCATCAGCTCAGTGCTAAGTTGTCCAATTTTATTTGCTATCACTTTGTTTATTGGAATCAGAATCATCGAGAACGCCACACCAGCGAGAAAAGATATGCCCACTTGTTGATACAGAAGAAATAGTGTTATGAACAGCTGGAAATGTAATAAGCATGAATGTATCATTTATCCTGTGCATAGGAATATTAGCAAACAAATGTGTCACTATTTCTATTACCTGTAACGGTATACTCCACAATGCATGAAAACTAGGACACGAATTCACAATCCTATCTGTATCAGTCGACATGAAGTTGGTAATCTCACCAATTGAGAATACGTTATTTAACTCTGTAGAGGTGACACTGAGTGTCTTTCTGAGTATGGTGGCAACGATAGCGCCGCGCATCTTCAGCCCAACGATCGACATTAACCAGTTGAAATGGACATTAAACAGAGCAGAGATTAGAGTAGCCCCTAGCAGAGATCCAGCATATACATAGCTGCAAAAAATAACACAAATATCAGTTATTAGAATGGTTTACTATAAATATAATAATTTTTCCAGAAATAAATAGAAAACCTACCCTAAATGTTGATCAATACTTTCATCTTCCACAAACTTAATGAGATAGTTAAGTAGTATTGGACCTGCGAAGCCGGCCATGTCAGATACTAATTTGAGTATTCCAATACTATAAAATTGCACGCCGAAACATGTGTGCAATGCCCGCAGTAGTGTCACGTTCTGTCGCCGCGGTGCGCGGACGAGCACGCGTGTCGTCGGCGTCACGGGAGTCGACGCTTGTGGCGCTGTCTCTCCTGTTGCTCCATATCCTACAAATAAATAGTCATTAGTCCATAACATCATCGTAATCATCATTTCAGCCGAAAGACGTCCACTGCTGGACATAGGCAGACACTGCCACTTCGACCGGTTCTGTGCTTTCCGCATCCAGCGCATTCCTGTGGCCTTCACAAGGTAATCGGTCTACCTTGAGGAAGGCCTTCCAACGCTACGTGTTCCGGTACGCGGTCGCCTCTCCAAAACTTTTCGGCCCCATCGGCCATCAGTTCTGCGAGCAATATGCCCTGCCCATTGTCACTTAAGTTTGGAAATTCTTCGGGCTATGTATGTACCTTGGTTCTCCTGCGGATCTCTTCATTTCTGATTCGATCACGTAGGGAAACTTCAAGCATAGCCCTCTCCATTGCCCTTTTGGTGTCTTTTAGCCTTCTAATAAGGCCCATCGTGAGCGACCATGTTTCAGTGCCATAGATCATTACTGGCAACACGCACTGGTCAAAGACTTTCGTCTTGAAACACTGCGGTATGTGGGACGAGAAGATATTGCGTAGCTTCCCGAATGCTGCCCAGCCGCCGTATTCGACGATTGACCTCTTTCTCAAAGTTGGACCTACCTAACAGGACAGATTGTCCATAACATACTAATATTCAATATTCTTGAGGGGCATATCCGCATATTATACCAAAAAAAAATAGTCGGAGGCGTTTATGCAGTCCTAAGGACACACATGGTAGTCTACACTTTGCAATAACACAAACAAAGCTTTATTACTCATTAGCTTAGAATTCTGTATCATATCATCTTATCATTATAATCTTGCTATGGCTGATAAAAATTCCAATAAAATAATTATACATCCTTCCAATATAGATTACACTAAACTTGATAACCAACTAAACAGTTTTGCTTGTTTATATTGGTAGTCTTTTTTGTTTTACCCACATTGTAACATAAGAAAAGCAGGAGCAGTAAGCAAAGTTTACTTTATTAAAACTTCTCTTATAAACCTGCAAACTACTATTAATACAGTTTGATTCAAAGTTAATAGCGGCTCGGAAGTTAGCTGCTCGCAGTACCGCACCCCTCACCCCATTGACCCATGAATGACAAATGACAAATGTTAAACATGTACTAAATAGACATGAAACCCGGAAAAAGAACATCCGGTGTTGTACGTTTTTATCCTGAAACATGGTATCTCAAATTACATAGGTAAATTCTTTTTTGTGTAGGAGGAAAATATAAGTTTAAATTCTCCTTTAACAAATTAACAATGCCCTTTGTTTGTGCACAGAATGACGTCCCAACCTACAGCACATATCAAACATACACTGTAACTTGGTTTTACCAATAATAGAATGGTAAAGCTGTAACAACAGACAGCAAAAAGCGATCTACTAAAGGTTCTGTTTTACCTTTCGGTCAGGGCCTTAAATCAACTTGCGTGATGAAACTTGCCCTACAGTGTATTATGCATATGTTCAGATTTACCTGAGCCTAAGAAAGGTTCATGTGGCACTTCTTCATACTGCTGGTAATTGTCCACATTGCCTATGAGTGATCGGTCCATCCTTGCTCCCACATAAGAACAACAATATTTTGCTGGTATATCAAACAGTTCCTCTGGGTCATTTAATTTATTATCTAAACCTATAAAATAAATAAAATAGTTATTAATTAACAAACAACTCTGACAATTTAACTTGAAAAACTAAATACTTAATTATGGAGATTGGAGCTGGCATCTGCATCTCACATAATTATTTAAAAATTGTATTTCATATTTACTAAAATTATAAATTGGCTATATTATAGAAACACTTTGGTAACATAAATTTGGGGAAAATTATACTTACCCTTTTGAAGAAGGGGATCAACCCATGAAAAAGTTAATCTTGATAAAAAACCGGCTCCTTGCATGGCAGTTCCTAATATACCTTCATCCATATGTGGTAGCAATGGTGTGTACTCATTCTTTTAACAATAACAACATATTATTTTCTAGAACATTCTATAGTACAGACAAAATAGAAATATAAAGAACTAAAGTTATAAACTCACATGTGAATGTTGTGAGCCAACCAGGCATGGTGAATAGAACGTAGGCCTTGAATTACTTGCAGGTAATAGAGTGAGAAAATACAAAACATGGCAGCACATGATAGCAATATTGAAACCTAAAATGGTCCCAGAAATAATGTTGCTTCGCAACGCTATTACATTGACAACCACCGCTAAGCTCCACATCAACAGCTGAGAAGAAGGACCGCGGGAACTCTGTCCCAGTCTGTGTTTCAACGCCAAAACATAACCGAAGTGAAACAGCCACGCCAAGCATGACGCACCGGCCGCGAAGTAGTTGACAGGGTACAAAACAAAGTCAGGTGTTGTAACAAAAACATATAACTCAATTATTGGAATGAACACTAGGGCTAATGTAATAAAACTTCGGAGTACTAATGCCCGTTCCTGTGCCTTTTCACGTACCACCCAATCTTTTCTGTATCCAACATAGTAGCCTGATAAAATTGCAATAATGAAGAATACAGGTATTTGTAAAAATAGTTCTTGGAAGCATTGTCCGAAGTCGTTTGTCCCGTCGTTCCATGGTTTTAAGCCCTGAGGGCCGCACATGTATTCCCACTGCCACTGCATTTCGATTTATCTTTGTTTATCAAGTAACTTTTATCATCACTGCTTTTTGTAACTTCTTTTGAATTACAATATATAAAACATATTCGATATAATATTTTTAACTACAGCTGTTTCTCTACAGCTTTGAAAATAATTAATATACGTCGGGATTTTTTTTAAAGCTATCTAATAATCACAATATTATTACAATTACAAATCACAGAACTGAGAAAGAATGTTTCTGTCACTGGCTGAACTGTCAAATGTCAGTTGTCTGTCACTGTCGCGTCTATCGCACGCACGCACGCCATCAACACGATACGGTGCGGTGCCACTGCACCATAGATAATACACTTAAATACGGCACTGCACTCACTACCTTATTTAAAATTGTAGTCTGTGCACTGCACCGACCACCAAACGCCAACAAAAACAGTGACGAACACCAAGAAGTTTTTACAAGCGATTCACTGTTCACTATAACTTGTCCCTTGCCGTTTCAAAGAGTTCAAAATAGCGACTGACAGAACTGAGACGGTTCACTACTACCAAGTACTATAGTCCTCCAGACCGTATTTCGGCCACGGCGGCCAATCTCAACGGAGACTAGCCTTCGGCGCGGGATATTTTATAGTGCACAAGTGTGTGCGCAGACAGATGCACTCTCTCTTCCCTCACTCGCTTTCCGAGGCACGGGGGTATCACACCGCCAACTTCCAAACTCCGGCCTGTTACTAAGAAATTCCTAATGGAAAAACCCAATAACACTTTACCCGACCTGGCAATCGAGCCCAGGACCCCACGCTCAGCAGTCGCGCTTGCAACCACGAGACCAACAGGGCAGTAACTAAGTACTTCTTAGTCTGTGGATGGAGCTAATCCCCGAGACAATTCACAAAGCCAATCCATTAATTTACTTCATCAATGGCTTGAGGACAATCCAATGCAGTGGTCTGTCCCTATTTACACGATGCTATTATTAGATTGGCTTAGTGGATTGTCTCGGGGATTGGCCCCATCTAAATGATCCCGTAGACTGAGAATAGCTGCCTTGTCAGTATACTTACTCTGTGGTCTAGAGTAATCCGCTAGAAGCCGCTAGGGTGGTCAGGACTCGGGACTAGTCATAACAAGCGCCCGAGGCGCACGCACAGTACGCTGTTATTTCGGGCGCGCGCCGGGCGCGCGTTGTACGCTCGACAAACACCACAAGATTTCTAACATGCTCAGTATAACTATCTTTATTTTAAGTTTATAACTAATGCAGAGAAAACTATAAGGAAAAAAAGTAAAAAAGGAACTTGCGTACACGCGTCGAGGGCGCGCTAAGGGCGCCCGGGAGGGGCGTGCGTCGTACGCACGTTCGACGTCCTTTGTCGACAGCGCTTGTTATAATTCGTTACCTAAAAATTCTTACAATTTTATTGAGCGCCCAAAACGCAGCATACAAGACGTGCGCCCTGGGCGCTTGTTATGACCAGTCCTTTAGACTTGGGTGACCTTAGACTGGGTGTACAAATACTTTCCGATGGTTTGTTTTTGCGAATAAAAGTTATGATTAAAAAAAAACATTTTGTTCTTGGTTGCCTGCCTGTGGTTATCTGTCAGTTGCACAGAACAACAATCAAAAGACCACAATGTTATTAAAGTTTACACACAGCCAACATTCTATTTGATGAAACGCACTCTTAAGTGTTCTGTGTAAAAATCCTAATAATACTCTATTATTTGTTTTGTATCAATATCCGGAATCCATCTTGAGTCAAGCACCTGTTTTTCAGCCTGTTGTCAGCGTTTCCTTTGCCTCTCCGCTGGTGGCGTCCTCTATACTTACCGTTGGTACTAGTATTTTAAGCGCGCATCGGGTGGTGGCCCGATTTACCGCCATTATAGCGTCGTTTTTCGCGCCGTTTAGTTGTTAGCGTTATTTAAACTACGCGAAATAATTCTACCTATTGAATTCATTTAAAAGTTTGGTAAAACTATTGCAGTTTTAGATTCGTGAATATTTTTACCTCTCCGTTGTTATTATGGAAAATTCTAATAATAATTTAGAGTCCGAAAGTGTTAAGGACGGCTCATTATCGCGAAAACGGGTTCGTTCTCCGACACCAAGTACAAAAGATAGTGATAGTGATTCTTCTACGAGTAGTGGACCCAGCCCTGAGAAACGCAGAGCGAGAAGGGACTCTCAAACCGTGAGTTATACACAATTTGAGTTCTTATCACAACAAGTGGCCTATTTAACAAATCTTTTATCGAAAAATTGCGACGTTGAAAATACAAATTCTAGTGCTAAAAACAATACGTCCAATAACACAAATGAATTAAACCTACGAAGACCTGAAAATTACAAACTTCAGATTTTATCGGAAGTCGGTACAACGGTAAAAGATCCGATTTACCCTAAGGCGAATGAAGCATTTCTCAAAAAATTAACGGAACTACAGCGTTTTATGTGTGATGATTGGTATGCCGTTCGGTTTTCGGATGCACAAAAGAAATATTCAGCTACCCCCGGTTTTGTCGAATTAAATGTTAACGACGAACTAAAGCGTTTTGAATCGGATATGTTAAAAGAAGATTCACGCTCATATTTATTAGAACGATCTTTTGCTGGATTAACGAATGCTTTACTTTCTCAAAAAGACGAATTGCATAAAACATTACAATCATTGGTGGATTGGTCAAATGAGTCTAGAGAAACGTTGACACCCAACACG
Source organism: Xanthia icteritia (assembly GCA_949128155.2). Classification (NCBI taxonomy): domain Eukaryota; kingdom Metazoa; phylum Arthropoda; class Insecta; order Lepidoptera; family Noctuidae; genus Xanthia; species Xanthia icteritia. The sequence continues at coordinate 13,719,769 of OX421930.2, forward strand.
TTATTCGAAAAAGTGGAGACATTATTTTCGAAAGAATCCGCGTATAGTAAGGTGACGGATGACTTGTTACAAATAGTGTGCGGTCGTAGAGCCGATTTAATAAATATACGTCGTGTTGCGCCAGATTTCCGAAGGTTTTCATCGCGACGTATTACATAAAATTCCTCCTAGTACAGAATCACTTTTTAATGACGAGGCAGTTCAAACCTACCTTCAAAAAATTGGCGGGGTGGATAAATTAACTGTATCGACAAAATCAGTACCTCAAGCTTATTCCAAAGATAATTTTTATCAAAATCAAAAACCGTCGACTAGTAAGCAAGCTGATGATAGATTTTTTCGTCGCGACAACTCCAATAAAAGACAAAAACATGGCTCACACGCTTCACAACAAAACAAAAACCGAGCAAATAACCATCGAGCCAAACCTAGGGGAAAGAAATCGCAATCGCAGGCTTTCACTAAAAACAAGCGTCGCGAATGACTGTCGGACATTTCAAGGCGGTTGTCTAAAGCAATTTCAGTATGCTTGGAGCAATCTAGGTGCGCCAGACAAAATATGCCGGCTGTTAAACGGTGCACGCATACCCTTCATACTGAAACCGCCGCTAATATTTCCGAGTCCCACGGTTCTCAAATATTACAGAACCAAAACATCTTCCAATATGACGATACAGATTCAAACCTTGTTAGAGTCAGGTGTACTAGAACCTGCAGAACGGACGCCCAGCTACCTTTCCACGTTCTTTCTGGTACCGAAGTCAGATCGGACCTTCCGTCCTATCTTCAATCTGAAGCAACTGAATCAGTTCGTGGTAGCCAAACCATTTCAACTATTCAGTCACTTCCGTGTTCCAAATTTTATGCAACAACAAGATTGGATGGCCAAACTAGATCTGAGCCACGCATATTTTCATGTAGCCATCGCACAGCAACATCGCAGGTTCCTGAGATTAAATTATCATCAAGATTTACATCAGCATCAGCTACTTCAAATGACTTGTTTGCCGTTCGGCCTTTCATCCGCACCCAGAACGTTTGCCTCGATAACCAATTGGGTGGCGGAATTCCTGAGGAGTCACAACATCAGGTGCGTCGTATACTTGGACGATTTCCTTCTAGCAAACCAGTCAAAATCGCAGTTGGAAGACGACATCGCATTCACGATAAAGATTCTGCATTTACTGGGCTGGAACATCAACTTCGAAAAGTCTGTACTGGCTCCGACGCAATGCCTCGAGTTTCTCGGCATAACATGGGACACAAAACGCAACGCAAAGTCCCTGTCGGAGCCGAAGTGCCTATCGCTACGCAATGCACTTCACCAACAGCTCCAGACAAGCAAGTGGTCCCTCAAACAGTACCAAACTCTAATGGGGAGACTCAACTTTGCTACGTTCGTGACTCCGAGAGGTCGCCTTCACTGTCGCACTCTGCAATACTACAGTCGACAGCTGTCGGTGAAACACCCGTATCGGCTGATACCTATCCCTCAACCAGCTCGGTCAGAGATGGAGTGGTGGTGTCAAGCTATAGGAAAGTCGATGCCGATCCACTTGAGTTCGGTGACACACCTATTGACTACAGACGCATCAGACATCGGGTGGGGGGCACAACTCAGCGATACAAATATTGTGGGAACCTGGAAAAATTCACAAAAGACATGGCATGCCAACAAAAAAGAGATGTTCGCCGTTTACGCAGCTATACGTCAGAACCAACAGCAACTCCAAAATGCACAGATACTGCTGCAAACCGACAATCGAACAGTAGTGTCGTATATAAACAAGGAGGGCGGCACAAAATCCAAGAAACTGCTCCAACAAACCCGACAACTTCTTGCTGTTCTAGACAAGCAGAACATTCATCTGACAGCACATTATTTTCCGGGCAGATTCAATGCGGAGGTGGATGCTCTTTCCCGGCAGAAGGCTTGCCCAGAGTGGCACCTCACGAGGACAGCAACTACACAAATCTTTCAAATGTGGGGCACGCCGGAGATAGACCTTTTCGCATCGAGAACAGCTCACATAGTACCAAGGTACGCATCATTGGACGTGAACGATCAAGAAGCACAACACCACAACGCATTTTGTCATCAGTGGCACTACGACCTAGCTTGGTTGTTTCCGCCACCAAATCTGATTCCCAGGGTTCTCAGACACCTAAACCAAGCCAGCGGAGACTACATATTGATTGCCCCGAAGTGGAACAAGGTATTTTGGCAGGCAGATGTTCAACGGCGAGCGCGACATCCCCCATTTCTGATTCCAGATCTAGCCCGCACTCTGATAGACACCAGAACAGGGACGCATCCGCCGCAGGTGCAAGACCTACACTTGGAGGCATGGCTGATTTCGGGTGGCCAGATATTTTGACGGACTGGACAGATCAAGAACAAAAACTCCTTATGTCAAGCTGGAGAGGCTCCACAATCAATACCTACAGACCAGCGTGGCGCAGATGGAAGCGATGGTGTGAGTCGCATTCAGTTAATTACAAATACCCTAATGCGGATCAAGTAGCTCGATATTTAGCACATTTACACTGTGACATAGGTCTCGCTTATAGAACTATTTTGGTACACAAATCTGTTATTTCAACTTTCACACACTTAACATCAAATATTGATTTGTCGTCAAATTTCTTTATAAAACATATATTAAAAGCTATTGCTGTCGGTCGAGAGAAATCTGCTAAACCACCTATTTGGAACCCTAAAGTTTTATTGCAATACATGAGTACGTACAGTTTTGATAAAAATAATATATTTCATGTATCAAGACATGTGGCTACTCTCTTACTGTTAGCATCAGGACGCAGGGTTCACGATCTTACATTGTTGCGAATTGATAGCACTAGTTTAGTTGATGAAGATACCTCTATTGTATTGTGGCCAGCATTTGGTTCTAAAACAGACAACCATAACCATAGGCAGTCTGGATGGAGGCTTAGAGAACATCCTGATAAAAATTTAAATTTGATTTTTTGGTTAAGACAATTATTACATATTACTCTAAACCGTCGAGGAAATATAAAACATTTATTTATTACAGCTAAAGGCGATATAAAATTTGCGTCTAGAACTGTTATTGGCGGATGGGTGAGGTCTCTTTTAAAAGCTAGTGGTATTGATGCAACTCCGGGATCAGTAATATCTGCAGTAGCTTCTCTCAATTTTGTAGAAAACTTTCCAATTGATCAAATTCTTGCAACTGGTAACTGGAAAATGATTCATACCTTCCAAAATTATTATCAGAGGGAATTGCAAAATGATTCGAATATTCCCAATAACTCTGTATCATTATCTAATTATTTTGATCCTGTTCATTGAAAGATTACCATTATTTTTCGTTAGTTATTTATTTGGATATTTAATGCGGCTACAAGAAGTATGTCCTTGATTAATTATTGTAATACATTTACATAATTAAACATTATTATTTTATTAACCCATATTTTTTCTTATATCCTTGTGTCGTTACGTCTGCCCGTATAATTTTAGATTCTATTATTTAAAGGACTCATGCAATGCTAGAGTATTATATTGATCTCTTCCGAGTGATGTAACCTTAGGCAGACGTAGCGAATGAGAGAAAAAAAATATTGTGGGTAACTTTTACCTTGGTTCACTTTATCTGCTTCGCATGTTGATTCTTTATGGAGACAGAGCACGAAACGCAGAGCATCCAGACTCGAACACAGGGGGCAACTTTCACCATCTGTAGATATTTATCATCGATGAAACCGACACTTCGATGCACTGAGTCTACAAACTCAAATCGTGGTAATCCGCAATGTTAGGCATGTTAGATTATTTGTATTTACTGAAACCAATCGTCAAATATTAGCTCTTGTTATTACATTACTCAATAGCTGGAAACTGGTATGGTTTCCACACCCTAGAAGCTCACTTCCAAAGTTCCAAGGACACTTGTAAAGGCTTTAAGGTCAAACTTACCTTTAGATAATGGTGGACATGACTAGACCATTCGCGCTGTATCTTTCTCATTAACAGCAGGCTCTAAGGTCAAGCATAACTTTGGATAACGGTGGACATGATTAGGCCATTCGCACCGCATCTTTCTAATTAACACAAGGCTATAAGTTCAAGCCTGACTTTGGATGACGGTGGACATGATTCAGGCCATTCGCACCGCATCTTTCTACACACAACTACGGATAGCAGTGGACATGATTCAGGCCATTCGCACTGCATCCCTCTACGCATAACTATGGATACGGTGGACATGATTCAGGCCATTCGCACCGCATCCCTCTACGCATAACTATGGATAACGGTGGACATGATTCAGGCCATTCGCACCGCATCCCTCTACTCATAACTACGGATTACAGTGGACATGATTCAGGCCATTCGCACTGCATCCCTCTATGCATAACTACGGATAACAGTGGACATGATTCAGGCCATTCGCACTGCATCCCTCTATGCATAACTATGGATAACGGTGGACATGATTCAGGCCATTCGCACCGCATCCCTCTACCCATAATTATGGTATATAACTACAGCTAACTACAAGTTAGTAAACCAAAACCTCATCAGTTTGCATATACTTAATCATTATTCAGTATTTCGGTATTCTCAAGAACACTGGGATCAGTGAATAACATAAATAATTACTTCTCTACTCTTAGTCGTTTGACACCAAACATCAAAGGTGTGCAATGTGTGCATACTCCACTCATGGAGTAAATGCAATTGTACTCGTTAGTTCACAAGGATGTTATACTCGTAAACACAAATCCTTATAAAAGTATTGCTATAGTCAGGAATATTACTCTATATTAAAGCGTTGAATACTAATGCTCATCAATAGGAAAACATTAGTTACTCATAAAGAATTACTGGTTTGAACAGCATATCATACTTAGAAATATTAATTAATCTTAAAACATTAGATACTCAGCTTTCAATCCAGAGATCGGCTGACTCCAACTCCAGTACTCACTTCGAAACTAAACACAGCAAAACAAATTACTGTTTCTTACCGGATGGGACAGTTTTGACAGGTTCGCGCGTATTTTCTCTGATGTACTATCGATGTTGCCATTGCGTAAATTTATTGTAACGTTGCCATATCTGATTATTGTTGTATTTACATTCGCGGATTATATCTTCTAAGGTCCGCGACACTCCCGGCCGGGAAATTAAAGTAATGTCATTAGGTTTTGCGTCCACTCTCTGATCCTCTGCAGAGCTCTCGTGGCTGCACCTCTTCTTTCCTTTGGTACTTCTTTGTCTTTTTTCTTATACTCATTATTCTTATCCTCATCAATCTTATCGTCATCTATCTCAACGTCATCTATCTTATCGTCACTTATCCTCCCGTTGGTTTCCACACGTACTGATGTATCTCTGACACAGTTGGTTTCGCCTCTTTGATCATTTATAGTTTTACTGATTATTCCTATATCTATAGGTTCCATAGCTTCGTCTATAGATTGAATGTCCTGTGTGTCGAATCTTTCACTTCCACTTCCACTTATAGATTCGTTATATACTCGATTAGATTCGCTTTCACCGTCTTCTATTTCAAGAGGATATAGATGTGCTAAGGATCTTGTGAATTCTGTGTTACCTATTTTCACTTTAGCTACTCTACATTGTCCATCTATTCCCTTTTGAAGTGAGACTATCGTTCCTACTTTCCAGGTTTCTCTATTTTTAGAATCCCCTCGCAGTTGGACGATCTGGCCCACTGCTGGTGCAATTTTCGCAGTTACTCTTGGTTCTTTGTGTGAGTGCCAGTATCTCTCACGAAGACTTGGTAGATATCTGTTTTGAAACATTTCTTTGAATTCTTGTAAAATGACTAATCCTTTCTTCCAACCTTTAATAAGATCGGTTTTGGTTACGGTACCTTCGTTGACAAAGTTTTCAGGCGAGCTTTCTACCGTTATACATTTTCCCATTGTAAGAAAATCTGCTGGTTTTAGAACGTGTTCTAGCTCTGAGTCTACGCTAGTAAGTGGTCTCATGTTTACAGATGCTTCAATCTCTTTTACAACTGTAGTTAACTGACTGTGTGTCAGCATGTGTTTTCTCAATGTTCTTTTCATACAATTTTTAACTATACCTATTAGTCTCTCGTAAAAACCACCAAACCACGGCGCCAGTTGGGGTATGAATTTCCACTGTATTTCTTTATTGATACAGTATTGTTTTGACAGTATTTCAGACATAAGTTTGAAATGCGTAGCATTGTCTGATGTTATGAGTGTTGGAATGCCTCTGGTAGCTATCATTCTCCTCAATGATAGTAGGCCTTCTTCTGCCGTTAGGTCTTGAACGACTTCCAGGTGTATGGCTCTTACTGCTAGACAGGTGTAAAGACAAATCCAACTTTTGGTTTCTCCGTTTTCTCCTTTCACCAAAAGTGGTCCCATGTAGTCCACTCCTACGAAAGTAAACGGTGCACTATAGTTCACTCTTTCTGGCGGTAGCGCTGGTGTAGGTGGGAGCTTAAAAGGTCCCCCACCATGTTTCACGCAATTCGGACATTGTCTCAGAAGTTTCTGAACTTGACCTTTTCCTTGAGGGATCCAGTAAGATTGACGTATGATGCTCAAGGTGTGATTTACACCCACATGATAATTTTCATTGTGTGTTTTCATTATGATGTTATTGGTAAATTCACTCTCCTTTGGTATGAGAATAGGATAGCGTTTTTCAAAGGTCCAGTCTGCATTCATCAAACGACCTTTACAACGTAAGATGCCATCTACATCTTTAAATAATCTCAAATTGCGACTTAAATTAGTTTCCTCATTTTCGTATTCTTGTGGGAAATATTCGGCTTGTAACTTTTTAATCGTTTCAAGCTTGTTTGACAATCCACTCATTTGGGCTTGCAAATTTCTTTCTCGTTCTCTCGACTTGTCAATATTCTTTTCCGGTGTATATTGATACTCACTAACATATCTTTCGACTCGAGGTTCCCTCGGGAGACCCTCCCGGGACAACAGGTTTATGGACCTCACCTCGCTTGTAGGCCAAGTTTCGGATCCTTGTGTCAAAAACTGAGGCCCTGCTCGCCATTTATCTCTGTCCTCTTTTGTGCTCACCGGTCTTGTGGCAACATCTGCAGGATTAAGTTCGGATGGAACATATCTGACAGTCATTCCTTTGTTTCTCTTGATTTCTTCAATTCTCCGTGCAACGAACGGTGGCAATAATTTATCTGAATTAACCCAGTCGATAACTATTTGACTGTCAGTCCACAATATTTGTCGTCTTACTTCTAGTTTTAGAGAATCGACTACATATCTCATTAAACGGCTTCCAATCAGTACTCCCAGTAATTCCAATCTAGGTATCTTTAGGTGTTCTTGGTCCTTTATTGGAACTAGGCGAGACTTGCCGATTACAAAAGATATTTCACCTTTGGATATCAAGTAAATTACTGCAGCGTATGCTTGCATAGATGAGTCTGTAAAGCAATGCAAGTCACAGTTTTCTCTAGGCAATCTGGTATAACGTCTTGGTAATGCGATTTCAGAGATCTCGCTAAGGTCGTTGTTGATTTCTTTCCATTTTGATGCGAAACTTTCGGGTATGGGCGTATCCCATTTTATCTTTTCTTTCCATAATTCTTGTAGCAATAGCTTTCCTGGTAATAATGTAGGCGTGGCGAAGCCACAAGGATCATAGACTGAAGCTATTACTCCTAGAATGTCTCTCTTAGTATTTGCATTGGGTTTGTTATTATTAAAACGTAGTCGTAAGGTATCTTCTTTTAGATGCCATTCTAAACCTAATAGTTTTATGGTCTGATTTTGGTATGTGGCAGAAATCTCATTCATGAATTCTTCAGAGTTAGAGGTCCATTCTCTTAGATTCATAGATATATCGTGAAATGTATCTTTACAGTGTTTACGAAGAATCAACGCTTCTTGCACTGTCTGTGCACCAGTCACTAGGTTGTCTACGTATATGTCATTAACCGCGCTCCTAATGACAGAATTTTTTGATTTCATGAGATGGTGTTTAATAGTGGCGTTAAGCAAAAAGGGACTTGATATTATTCCAAATGGAACGCGAGTAAATCTCATACATAACAAGTTATCCTCTGTGATTGGTTTAGAAGTATCCTTAAGCCATAGGAACCGTGTAACGTCCCTGTCTTCTTTATGTAATCCTATTTGTAGGAATGCCTTTTCTACGTCGGCTGATAAACCTATTTGATGCGATCTGAATCTGACTATCAGTTTAGTTAGGTCTTCGAGCATCATCGGCCCACAATATAAACATTCGTTTAAGCTTTTATATCCATTAACTTTAGCCGAAGCATCGTATACGATTCTAGTTGGCTTTCCTGGCTGTTGAACACCGTGATGTGGTAGGTAGTGTACAGGTCTATCATCATCTGTAATTTCACTGAATTCGGGAACTATTTCAATTATTCCCTTCTGTCGCTGATCTTGCAGCGTTTCATCATATGACTGTATTGATTCGGAATTCATTCGTTTGATTAGGCTCTTGAGGCGGCCGAATGCCATTCCGAAGTTAGTGATCAGATTAGGCGGAAATTCTTTCCAAGGCCAGTGCACGTAATACCTTCCTTCGATAAGTTCGGTAGTCTCATTGAAGCTTCGAATCGCTTCTTCTTCCTTTGTTATCTTCGGTGAATCGGTTATCCCGATGGACTCAAGATCCCACAGAGAGGATATGTTTACTTGATCCATTGGCAGGTCCGGTTTAGTTAACTTCACATCTAGCTCCGTTTGGAAATATGTAGTGACTGTTAAAGCCTCTTTAGTTTCCGGATTCATTATTCCGGATAATATCCAACCGAACTTGGAATCAACTAGATACAGGTTTACTCTGATTTGAATCTTCTCAGTTTTCATAAAGCTGTAGTAGTAATCGTTGCCTATAAGAATATCAACTTGGTCAGATGAACCATCATCAGCTAGTAATTCTTTCCGTTTCCAGTTACTAAGTTCACGTGGTGCAACTGGTATTCCTTTACATATCGTTGGTATTACATTTGCATAAATTAATTGTTTAGACATGTCTCGGGTTTCTAAATTGAGTTTAACTACTGTACTTTTGAGTTCTCGGGGAGCTTCTGCTCCAAATGTAAAAACAGATAGGTTTTCTTCTTCCTCAATTGAAAGATCTAATTTACGTGCAATATTTTCAGTGACATAGGATCTTTGTGACCCAGAATCCAGCAAGATTCGACATTTAAACTGGTGGGAAGTATCTCCTTCCTTTGAGGCTATAGCAACTGCTGTTTGCAGCACAGTGTCTCTTTTACTGTTTATTGCTGACAGCGTGGATGACTTTACTTGAAAGGGAAATTGATTGGGACACAATGCTCTATTGTGTTTCCCGCGTTCTTTACAATGAAAGCATGACTTCTTTGATCTGCAATTTCGGATGCTATGGCCACGACGAAGGCATAGATAACAACGGTTTATGATTACATTCTTTCTGTCTGTAGAAGTTTTATATTTATCGCATTGGTCGTTGAAGTGGCTACCATCACAGAATATACAGCTTAACTTCGCCCCTTTCCTTTGAGGTTCTCCTGATGACTTGACCTTTGATGACCTTGTTTCTTTATTATTGCTCACATTTTCCTTTGCTTCAATGGGACGTTTCCTGTTCTCTTGTGTAACATGCAGCGCTTCCACAGAGTAATTTTCAATTACCTTAGGGTTTCGTTCTTGTGTTATTCGACTCGCATCTTCACGGGCAGTAATGATGATTTCCAAGAGTTTCCTCAACTCTTGAATAGAGTTCTCAGTCGATTTTATCTTAAGTTCATAAATTATGTCTTCAGGAAATTTCTCGAAAATTAGATGCCTCAAATGATTATGGTTTATATCTTCACCAAGTGACTCTAGGACTCTTAAATGTTGTTCTACTTTGTTAAGTACTTTCCTGCACTCATTTGTTGTTTTATCAGCAGGTTTTACTTTAGACAACGCAGAGTAATGAGCGTCGACTAAATGGCTAGTCTTCCCATATCTTTCTTTCAATGTTCTCAACGCGATCTGGTAGTTGGCGTTGGTAGTGTCGAAACCGTCAATAACCTGCTTGGCTTCTCCTTTTACAGATGCTTTTAGGTACAGTAACTTATCGACCTCAGTGATGTTTCTAGCGTCGATATTAGAACTAAATTGGTCCCAAAATTGATGCCAGCTCAATACGTCCCCGTCGAACTCAGGTAAGTTTAGTTTTGGCAGGCGACTAGAAGTGCTGCTGGCTTGGGTGGCCCCTTGTCCGACTGTATTGTTTCGCGTAGAAAACATTTTAATTTTCACATTCAATTCGGCGAGGTTCTGTTCAGCTTCAAGTTGAACTTCGCTCATTTTTCCTATGTCGTCAGCGGAAGGATTATTAACCACACGAAAGTAGTTATTGAGGTCTTCGTTAAATCTCTTTAACGACGATTCAAGTTTAACTTTTACAATTTCTGCGTCATATCTTGTCTCATCGTTATGTATAGAGAGGCGGGAGGATAAGATAGACTGATGTTCGATTTGATTTGCTAATAATTGCAAGCGGTGCAACAATAATTCCTCCATGTGTGCACCGGTCCTGTAACCGATAAATTGTATCACGTACGTGTTGTTTACTAAGATGCACAGCATAATCGTCTTTGTGATATTGTTTATAATATTATTATTATTAATTTTCTTTTTTTTTTTTTTTTTCTTTTAAGACAAACAATAATAAGACAATTCCTCTTATCTCATAGACTTACTCTAGAATTGTACGAGTTTATGTAATAAATTAAGCCAAACATTGTGATTTGATGTCATCACCTCATTCGGAATAGTCCCTCTTCAGATGTTTGTAAAATTCTATCAGAGATACTCTTTGTGTACATACTTGTCACTATCACTTAGTTTGTCAAAACAGTAAATTTATCATAATTATTACGTTGATGTGTAAAGGTAATCATTTCCACTTATTTTCAGATGCCTTTAAGTTTACACAAAACATGAATATCCGAGGTGTGTTAGCAAATGTAAGAAGGGCCACGCTTTGTTTATAAATTAGTAAATGTATTTAAGAGTTTAGATTAAATTTCATTTTAATCCTGAAAATATAGTGGAAATGTTTCAAATGTGTTCTAAGGTAAGCAGTGTAGCAAGAACTTAAAAAGTTCCATATTTTAATATTAAATTTGTCTTAATTAATTTACTGTAATTGGTTTCTGAAATATTCAAGTTATGAATAACAGGTTGAGAACAGACAAGTTAATTTCCACAGTGAGCAAACGCATGTCATTTTAAAGAATAAAGTTAATATATGAAGAAGTTATTACTCCATACTAAAGTAAGTGTTCATGATAAATTACTGCTATAGTTCATTAATTAATGTATCTTTGTGACGAGATGATCTCACATTCTAAATTGCTATACCATCAACTATTCTTGGGTAACTATAATTAAATGTGTCCAGGCATTACAATATTAATAAACAAATAGTTAAGTTCTTAGGTGTGGTAGGTACTCAATAAATACTGGTACTCACTATCTATTTTGTTTAAAGTAAAGTAAAGTAAATGTATTTATTTCCAAGTATATGGTATTTTGAGATCTTACACTAATAATGTTCCACATATACTACCATTGCTGGAGTAGAAATATAAAAAAAAAGGTTAAGCACTTTCAAATCATCACTAAATTAATTTAAATGTCAAAAAGTAAAATAAAAATTAATTTGTTATGTCCAAAATACAAGTTCTAGTCTAAGTAAGACAGTGATATTAAGATTAATTGCAATGTCAGAAAATATAATTAAAAAAGTTTCCGAGTAAGAGACATTTACTTTCACAAGATATAGTTATTTAACTAAATATTATGTTCTGTTATATCTCGCTTTTGGTATTTAGGTGAGGTGTAGTATCATTTATGCATGTTAGTCATATTATTCAACAACCTTATTTAGGTACTTGGTGCTTACTGAACTTTCTAATGGGTATATCATCAAAATTCCGCCGGTGTGAGTTACTTACTAAAAGTGTGTAAGTAAGTAGGTAGTCTTTATTTGAAGAAACTGGTCTCTGCAATTTGTATGCACACTCGTGGCATACTAATATATAGTGTACGATTTCATCTACCTACCAATCATAATAAAAGTCTATTTACCTCGTAGTTGTGTAGGTATCCGTAGTTTAGTTTACACAGCGGATCGTACTCGGAGCTGTCCTTTCCTATAGTTAAAAGGCCGCAGATACTAGCCCAAGTTGGTCGATGTGGTTTCTGTAAATCCCCGATTATCGCTTCAATCCTTGTAATTTTTTCAAAGGCAACATGGCAATTTTCATGGGCCATTCGGTATTTATTAGGATACGATCATAGATGACGGAATAAGTCGTTATATGGATTAATCCTACACATTCAGATTAAATTCACAATATTCATTTACCTAGTTAGATCAACAGGAAGTTCAATCGTTTAAAACTATATTCATAGTGATAACTTACCAATAGATTCTAACTTTCGTATTTTACAGCAGATGCCAATACTTCAGCAAGACAAGGTATTCAAACTTTTCTCGTCGGTACCTAATTCGTTCCATCCGTCACAAGTAAAACTTTGCCGCCATTAGTGCTGTGGTAGTTAACCGTATAAATCGCAAAGACAAACGGTTTTTTTTTTTTTCTCGTAATCGATCTATCATTTATCGATTAGATTAAAGTAAACTCTTCAATTCCTTGTCCAAACCTTGTGAAATAAATGTTCTAAACTTAAAATTAACAGTATCTCACTCCTGATTTTATATCAGATACATTAGAAATCATGTTCACGATAATCAAGTGTTAAAAACAAAACATAAATAAATCGGAACCACAATCGATTTCTGCGGGTGTATTATGAATAATGCTAAACTCGATTCACTGCCGCACGTCTCTATGAACTAATACGTCAGCGGAAGTACCTACTCTTAATTTTTTCCTTTTAAACCTATTATTCATAACTGATAGGTAACTTTGTATGAGCAACAAGTAAATTAATTAAGAATTATTTGATTCTTTAGTGCGGTATTTGATCCAGATAATTTCTTAAATCTATTCAAGTAATTGGCACTTCACATTGTTATTTGACAATGATGCTTACGAACTTCCGGCTGGATCGAAACAATCCTCAAATTATAGCATTGATTAAATGATATGTTATAGTTCAATAAAAATAAAATAATTTTATAATTTTTAATTACGCCACTTGATTACACTATTTTCCTTTGAACGATGGTTCACAATAACCATTTACACATTGAGGCAACTAGCGTCATCTAGCGACTCATTCGGAAAATTCAGTTACAAAAAGTGTTATTATCAAACTTTACGATTTATTAAAATAATTTAACAAATGGATCTATAATTCGTTGTGGTGTCTGCGGCCCCCCTGCTCAATCCTGTGTGCTCTGCTTACATTAGTGCATACTGTAACTAAATCTTCATTCACAACTTCTAGTGTGGTCGAAATATCTAAATAATAATTGCTCTTCTCCACTGTTGGTGATAGGGGCTGTGTCAATTCAAGTCTTTCTTACTCATGGTACTGCTGCCATGCCTGTATTAGGCTCTCTTGGCACTCATAATATTCTTGAAACCATTCAGATCCCAGCATCTCCACCATGTCGTTACGTCTGCCCGTATAATTTTAGATTCTATTATTTAAAGGACTCATGCAATGCTAGAGTATTATATTGATCTCTTCCGAGTGATGTAACCTTAGGCAGACGTAGCGAATGAGAGAAAAAAAATATTGTGGGTAACTTTTACCTTGGTTCACTTTATCTGCTTCGCATGTTGATTCTTTATGGAGACAGAGCACGAAACGCAGAGCATCCAGACTCGAACACAGGGGGCAACTTTCACCATCTGTAGATATTTATCATCGATGAAACCGACACTTCGATGCACTGAGTCTACAAACTCAAATCGTGGTAATCCGCAATGTTAGGCATGTTAGATTATTTGTATTTACTGAAACCAATCGTCAAATATTAGCTCTTGTTATTACATTACTCAATAGCTGGAAACTGGTATGGTTTCCACACCCTAGAAGCTCACTTCCAAAGTTCCAAGGACACTTGTAAAGGCTTTAAGGTCAAACTTACCTTTAGATAATGGTGGACATGACTAGACCATTCGCGCTGTATCTTTCTCATTAACAGCAGGCTCTAAGGTCAAGCATAACTTTGGATAACGGTGGACATGATTAGGCCATTCGCACCGCATCTTTCTAATTAACACAAGGCTATAAGTTCAAGCCTGACTTTGGATGACGGTGGACATGATTCAGGCCATTCGCACCGCATCTTTCTACACACAACTACGGATAGCAGTGGACATGATTCAGGCCATTCGCACTGCATCCCTCTACGCATAACTATGGATACGGTGGACATGATTCAGGCCATTCGCACCGCATCCCTCTACGCATAACTATGGATAACGGTGGACATGATTCAGGCCATTCGCACCGCATCCCTCTACTCATAACTACGGATTACAGTGGACATGATTCAGGCCATTCGCACTGCATCCCTCTATGCATAACTACGGATAACAGTGGACATGATTCAGGCCATTCGCACTGCATCCCTCTATGCATAACTATGGATAACGGTGGACATGATTCAGGCCATTCGCACCGCATCCCTCTACCCATAATTATGGTATATAACTACAGCTAACTACAAGTTAGTAAACCAAAACCTCATCAGTTTGCATATACTTAATCATTATTCAGTATTTCGGTATTCTCAAGAACACTGGGATCAGTGAATAACATAAATAATTACTTCTCTACTCTTAGTCGTTTGACACCAAACATCAAAGGTGTGCAATGTGTGCATACTCCACTCATGGAGTAAATGCAATTGTACTCGTTAGTTCACAAGGATGTTATACTCGTAAACACAAATCCTTATAAAAGTATTGCTATAGTCAGGAATATTACTCTATATTAAAGCGTTGAATACTAATGCTCATCAATAGGAAAACATTAGTTACTCATAAAGAATTACTGGTTTGAACAGCATATCATACTTAGAAATATTAATTAATCTTAAAACATTAGATACTCAGCTTTCAATCCAGAGATCGGCTGACTCCAACTCCAGTACTCACTTCGAAACTAAACACAGCAAAACAAATTACTGTTTCTTACCGGATGGGACAGTTTTGACAGGTTCGCGCGTATTTTCTCTGATGTACTATCGATGTTGCCATTGCGTAAATTTATTGTAACGTTGCCATATCTGATTATTGTTGTATTTACATTCGCGGATTATATCTTCTAAGGTCCGCGACACCTTGTACACATTATAGCGTCTTTGGGTTAAGCGCACCAGGTGATAACAAACACATCACTCAAGATGGATTCCGGATATTGATACAAAACAAATAATAGAGAGTTTTACATAAAATAAAACTTACCTATTATTTTTTCATCAATATCCGGAAACCAGGTAAGGTCTACCTGGTGCATCATGAGTTCCATAATGGCGGTAAATCGGGCCACCACCCGATGCGCGCTTAAAATACTAGTACCAACGGTAAGTATAGAGGACGCCACCAGCGGAGAGGCAAAGGAAACGCTGACAACAGGCTGAAAAACAGGTGCTTGACTCAAGATGGATTCCGGATATTGATGAAAAAATAATAGGTAAGTTTTATTTTATGTAAAACTCTCTAATAACCTAGCCGTTCCAAGTCGTGGTGGTAAAAAAAACATAAAGCGCCAAAACATATCAAGTTATGTTTAAAGCATCTAGCGTTTGCTAGATCGACTCTGACTTCGCGCTAGAATATAACACTTCAACAAACTAAACGTTTAAAAGTCTTAACGTGCACAGTTGAGCCAGAACGGGATAGTTTTATAGTCTTACACAGCGCGTCGCGGAAACTCGGATGGCAGTCAGCCCGGGTGATATAAATAGTTATTTTTTTGTAAATAAAATCAATGAACTTTTCAATACGTATATAATTAGTTGTCATAAACTAAAATTCACATCAATACCTCGACTTCAGGTGCAAAAACAGTACCGTTTTTTTTTTCTTTTGCTTATATCTCGATATGGTTTGTCCGATTGTGGTTTGTGATAAAGCCCTAAAACTCAAAATATTTGTTATAATTTTTCATATTTTCCATACAAAAAGTGAAAAGTTCCATATAAAACACGTAGAGGCTAATATAATTAGTTGTCATGAACTAAAATTCACATCAATACCTCGACTTCAAGTGCAAGAACAGTACCATAGTAGTCTTTGAACAGTACTGTATATTTTTTTTTCTTTTACTCTAATGTGACGTGTCCTATCGCAAAAATAATGAAAATTTCGACCCCCTTAAAAAATACCTAAACACCTAAATCTCAACAAGAAGGTAATAATTTTTCATATTTTCCGAACCAAAAGTGTTAAATTCACGGGGTAGGGCAAACAATTGTCAAATTCGATTTCAGTTTTGTCAAAATTATTTATTTTAAAATTTAGAGATTTTTTTTTGCAGAATTCTCAGTCGAAAGTAAGGAATTTTTGTGATAGTTTAGTTAGTTCGTTCGGTATACAAGAGAATCGGCATAAATGTCTCACAAAACTTTTATAATCTCAAATTAATAATTATTATTAATTTATAATCTCTCTTTTTTTTTGTCTTTTATTCTAAATTTCATATTTGAATGTCATGCATACCTGTCATTTGCATGGTTACTGAAATGCTAATTTTAGATGCTATTTAATTTGAATTGTAAGTGACTGTGCTGTTGGTGTGCTTATGAAAAATAAATAAATAATAACATTTAATCTATTTTATTATAGACAGTCCTAAGCCTCCAGGCTTAGGATAGATTAATTCGTAACTTCTTGTTGAGATTAGTTTGTGTACTTTCCAAAGTATGAAGGAAAGTTCATTGATTGCTAACGCTTCAAGAGATATTATTATATATTATTCCTTCGTATACAGCGCGTTGTGAGATAACATTTACCGCGCATCATTAAGACCGTCTAGCGTGTTGCCAAATAAAATGATAACGTTTCCGCGACTGCGGCCGAGTTTTGTAACAACGTGATAAAATGATAGCGGTAAAAACAGCGCGTTGTTTATTACACGTCTAAAGTTTTTAGCGGATTTGAACAAGTTCCTAGCCACAGATCATCACAAATCCTAGTAGCGGACATGACAGCATCTAGCATAGCACTAAATTTTAATGTAATAAATAGTCTATGGACACTGACGGATTAGTTCCGACTAGTATATAGTTATCTGTGGATTAGTTGGTTGGTTGAAAACTGCTGTTAAAATGTTTATAGACAGAAGCACAGAAGTGCACAGACAAGTTAGCTCAAAAAGTGCATGCTCTGTGGCTCAGACCACAGGCTCAAACGCTGAACTGTAACTTATGAAGTCTCATGTTTTCTTTTTCTTCATTATATTTAGGCAGTATCATTAACATTTAGAAATAGGCTCAAGTTAAGCAGTTTTTGTAAAATGGGGACAAATGAAACAGACAGAACAGCTGATGATGGAGTACAAGAATTCCAGGAATATGATGTTGAGTTTGATCCCATCAATGACATAATTGATTATTTAGTTAGATGTGCTAAAATATCATTCAAAAATGCACATGTGGATGAATCGGAGGTTCGCACTAGCGATAAAATTAAAATGGCCTGCGATATTTACAAGCAATCGCCCACGGATTTTTTATTGCAGTTCGGAAAATATCTAGCTCCACATCACATTGGTTACTTTGAGAATTTGCAATGTTGTGAGAATGACAGCTTTCGGGAGTGTATTAATCAATTAAAAACTTACCATTCTGACAAGAGCAAATGCAAAAGAATCCGAAATAGACGATTTAATGCCTTACAGAAACTTCAGAATGAAACAGATTATTTCAGTGAAAAACAAATGATGTATCGAAATCCCTTACTTTATGAACAGCTAGTTGGCCAGTACCTATCTGATGAGGAGATCAAAGAACGCGATGGTGTTGATAATGCAAACCTTACCTTTCTCAGCATGATTTTAGAAACAGTTGACCGAAATGACATGAGAGAAATGAAGAATGAGCAGAAGCTTGAAGAAGATCTAGAATCTATGAAGTTAACTAACACTGAAGATGATTCTAAAAGCAGTGATAGTGACAACACTGACAACTTTAAAAGTAAAAAGCAATGGGGTGCGTTTGATACCCCTGATACAAGACCAAATTACATGCCTGAACCCAGAAAGCAAAGTATGATTACTGCCCCAGAAAGAAACCTTCTTCGGGAAGAATTTTTACAAGAAATGTTTTGTAGTTTTATAGAGGGAAGAGATACAGATGTTGATTATCACAGTATTGATAATAATGAGGACTATGATGATCTTCAGCAAGTTTCACAAGATGCAGAGGACAGATATTTTGATTCAGAATCCAATGATATAGAGAATCTTGAAGAACACATGAAACTTGTTCAAGAATATGGAAGAAAGATCTCTGTTAGTAACCTTCATGATGATCCTTTGAATGAATTCATGAAACACATCACAAATAAACATGACCAAAGCTATATTTTCGTTTTATTTATACAAAAGAACCTAAGTGCCTACCTACCTATTAGTCTTAAAATAATAATAATAATATGTAGAAGGATATAAAAAACCGGCCAAGTGCGAGTCGGACTCGCACACAAAGGGTTCCGTGCCACTGTACAATATTTAGCAAATAAATGAGAATATTAACCAAGAATATTATTATAGTACATTTAAAATTGTAAAAATCGCAGATTTTTTATTTCATAAAGATACTGTGAATAAGTTATTTTTGGAGTTGCAAAAAGAAATTAATTATATTGTACTCTACTCAATGAATTCTTGACAATGACACCCCACATGCCAGGGAAAGATTTGTTTTTTTCATAATCAAATTTTATTGTATATACCCCCCCCCCTCCCTAATTTTTATTGTTATTTTTTTTAATTATTTGTTATAGCGGCAATGGAAATACACAATCTGTGAAAATTTCAACTGTCTACTTATTACGGTTCATTGTTTTTTTTTTAAATGCTTTATTAGAAAGAACCAGGTTCCTACTAATCAATTACAATCTAGCTTGAAGACTAATAAGCAAATTTATTCTAACATATTTTTTTACGTGATAATTATTTTACAACATAGTAGGTAGTGTTTATTGCACTTTACACAAGTCCGTTTCACTATCTTAGAGTGTGATATAATAATAAAATCAATTCTTTTCAATTCTTTCTCTATTACGGTTCATGTGATACAGCCCGCAGACAGACGGACGGACAGCGGAGGCTTATAATAGGGTTCCGTTTGCCACCCTTCGGGTATGGAACCTTAAAAAGGAGGGGAAAAATTCGTCAAGAGGAAAACCAAAAGGCTGACAGCACTGCCACGTTCTATGGTAATGCCGATTCTTTGGCCATAAAACAGGCCAGCCTTCTGTCAGGTCACCTATCTTTTTTGATTTTTTCAACTTGATAAATCGGCCAGAACATTTGAGAAAAATAAGTACCTACCTATTAATTAAGTTAAAAAAATACGAGTCTTTATTGACAACCATTTAACAACAGTCTTATCTGTCTCTTTATTATTCTCTTTATTATATGACTCCAATTCAAAGTTTTACCCCAATACACCCCTGCATCTGCTGTTTGGAATGGTCTCTTCCAGCCCTTTATTTTTTAACATCCCTAACCTTAGTCTGACGAGGGAATCGTGGCTAAATGAGAACAACCGCACGGGTCGATCGGAGCGTTAAGCTGCACTTGCCGCAGTCGGTTCTTGGATTGGTTACCACCCATTACATATCGAGACCCCTTCGTGCCTCGGAAAGCATCGTTAAGCTGTTGGTCCCATGTAAGGGTTAAAGGGGATATTGGAACAGAAAAGTACATCTAGAAGTGTACCTGGTCCGCCCATCTTACTGGCAACCGGGAAATTCCCTTTCTTCGTCGCTTGTGCCATAAACGTGCTATTTTTCGCTACAGAAATGTTTATTATATCTAGCTCAGTGAAGTTTAGTGCCAAATCGTCTCGATTTATCAAATGATCTGAGGCTCCAGAATCCACCTGCCACCTATCACTGCCTGCTGCTTTGTAGATCTTTTATACTTATTCGTTACGGGTAGTCAGAAGCCTAAAAGTCTGACAGCCACTCTTAAAGCCAGGAACAAATTATCGGACGCGTCCCTAAGCCGCAGCTGATAGTCGCGGCTTATTTATATCCGGATAGTACATTTAGCACTATACTGTGCAAACTATCGGTCGTAAAGTCACGGACATCACCTTGGGCCGTCCTTGAGCGTTCGGACGTCTGATAGAAATCTGGCCGGCTGGAGCTGGGAACAACGTGCACACTCATCGGTCGCGACTGTCAGCCACGGCTTACGGACGCAACCGACAATTTGTTCCCAGCTTTACCGTGGGGTATCGTGTGAACCAGTAACTGTTGTGGAGGTCAGATAGGCAGTCGCTCCATCTAAAATACTGGTATTCAGTTGCATCTGGTTAGGCGGAAGCTGACCTCAACATAGTGTCCTACGGTATTCTGCTGTGGGACAAAACTCCTGATATTCAAAATATATTTGTCCTTCAAAAAGGAGCGGTTCGAGCAATTTACCAACTAGGAGCCAGAGTTTCTCTAAGAGATTTTTTCAAAGACATTGGTATCCTCACAGTGGCATCACAATTCATCTTCGCCAACATCTTATAATATATATTAGGCAAAATATACACTTATACACTAAAAATAGTTATATTCACAATGTTAACAGTAGAAATAAGGACAAACTACGAGCTCCCTTTCACCGGCTTCATAAGGTTCATAACTCATTTCTTGGGCTTGGTCTAACTTTTTACAACAAGCTACCCTCTTCTTTGCTCGATTTGCCTTTTATTGCGTTTAAAACTAAAGTAAAATCCAACCTTTGTTCAAAGGCATACTAATCTATGAATGACTACTTAAATGATAAGAATAGTCGCTGCTACTACTTAATGGTCGCTGTGATTAACTCAAGACAATGTTTATGTTCCTTCTCCAGAGTTAGCTTACCTACTGACAGATTATATGAGTTTATATTATTGTTTATTTTATTCGACTTTATAAGTCAATTTATTTTTATTTTATTTTATTGTTGACATAATCTACTCATTACAATGTTTTTGTATGAGTTGTATTGCAATATGTGGTTAGCTAGCGACCTCCACCATTGATCATATTATTTTTTGCTTGAACAACCGGCAGCAAGTTCGTCATGCTCCCTTAGATGTCACTGCTTGCGGTAGTATCTATTTTTTCGAACTGAACAGACAGCTGTGCTGCTGGGGAGTTCGTTGCGCCACTTCTTCTTCCCAACTAAAGCACTAGGAAATGGTGAAAGGCGGGCGTTTTGGGGGACTGTCTTATGTAACTTTGACGTTTGAAAAGTGCTGATTCTGTCTAGTTTGAATAAATTACTTTTGAATTTTTGAATTTTGAGTTACAAGGCTAGGCAGATTGATTTTTAGGTATGTACTACATAGTAGCTTCTTGACGTTACACTAAGAGACATTATTGGATTGACGTCATCAATCCGCCATTTTGATTTTATAAAAACTATCTACATACATATATCAACTATATATATACCTATATATAAACTCACGCCTTCTTCCCATGAGGGGTAGGCAGAAACTACAGAACGCCACCAGCCTACGATCCTTATACCCCATTTACACTCAGCTTACTTCCACGGCTGTGAACGGGAAAGTAGGCAAGGAAGTGAGCAGGACGAGTATGTAAATACCTACGAAACTTCTCATTCTGCTGCCACTGCTACTGGCGCTGCCTGGCGCTCCCCAAATGAGCGGTTTTTTGTGTAGAAATCAAAGGACCGGCAGCGCGAGCAGCAGTGCGTGTTTATTTACATTCAGCTCAGTCACTCACTTCTCACCGAGCGCCTGGACGAATCGCACGAACATCACCAATAAGGTCACTATTATGTCCTCCTAGGTTGTCCCCTCCCGATGTTTCCGCTTACATCCACCTTGTAATTATACCTTTTGTTAGACGCCTTTCATTCATCCTTAACATGACCAAACCATCTTTAAGCATACTGTTTTCAATTTTAAGGGTTCCGTATCCGAAGGGTGCCAAACGTTTTCCACATTATTATTACTAAGCCTCCGCTGACCGTCAGTCACCGGGCTGTAATCTCATGAACAGTAATAGGTATGCAGTTGAATTTTCCACAGATTGTGTATTTGTATTGCCGTTATAACAACAAATTAATAATAAAATGAAGTTAAAACTTAAAGGGGGTCCATACAAGAATCATGTTTTTTTCCTGCGTTATTTGCTAAATATTGTACGGGGGTACGGAATCCTTCGTGTGCGAGTCCGACTCGCACTTGGCCGGTTTTTTTTTGTCATTATTTATTTTATACCGCACCTTTGCCTTATCACATCATTCATAGGATGTGACTATGAACGGAATGATCAAAACTAAACCTAGCCTCTATAACCATCGCGCGACCTAGATGAGTCGACAGACACCTCATGTTTAAGGCGACGATAACCGACTTTTAATGATTTTGCACTGATGATCCCGTCTAAACGAGTAAGGTTAATGATTTGGAAAAATTATGTGTCAAATTAGAGCATTTTCTTAATAACTTAATCTGTGAATATTTTAGATTATATTTATATTACATAGTGAAATTAATTTGTAAAGTTATGTCTAACGCGGATACAAAACTAAGGATCACGCAAAATCTATCAAGCGTATTTTTCTGAAACCTTCACTATTTTAAAGATAATTTAATTATTGATCTTTTAGTATACGTTTTTTGTTAAAATACCTTTTGTTTTCAGTATAATAAATTAATAATGCGTCTAATTTAGGACAGCGCTCCTTGATGGGCGAGTCCTATTACTGGCTGGACGTACGACGCGTTGCGTGAGCTCAGTACAGAACATGCAAGCTAACCACTCAAGGTCACTGGCATATATCTGCGTCTTAAAATGCATCCAGCCGTTAGGTTACTTCGAGGGAATAAAGAATCCCACATACAGAGATACCTACACAGATATAATCCTATTTCCGAAAGCGATTGTTGCGTGAATACGCGATCATTTAGTCGTTTATTTTGACGTACACACGCGACTTGATTGATCGTGCGAGTACCTACACGAACGCGACAATCGCGTAGTTTGCGCGATTATCGCTTTCGGTTAGGACGCGGCGTAAAGGCTGGGTTAATCACAACTCTCGTCTCGCCTTATTGCGAAAAGGGCGCTCCAATTAGGTACCAATATAAAACAAGACATCACATACATAGGTACTAATTAAAAATCCGGAGCCACACGTCGTGTTAGCATAAATCGAACAGATTACCTGCGTGAGGCTACGTGGGACTCCGGATTTTTAATTTGTCTGTCTGTGATGTCTTGTTTATTCCTTTTTAGTTGGCGTTTTTGTCGTAGTTGGGTTTTAGTTCTTATAACTTTTATTTAAGTTATTTTAGAATATATATTTTTGAAATGTGCTAAATGGCACCAATACATTTTTTTTAGTTCATGACTATATATTTAATGTGACGTCACCAGCGGACGACGAGACGCTTCCAACGATTATAAGTCATTTGTCAAATTATGATAAGCAGCTAGTTAAGAAGTTATGAGTGAATATACATACACACATACCTACATAAGTACACATGCTTCGCCGTAGTCGGGTAATAACATAACTTCATGCCTGTACTCCCAAATGAGTTAGTCAGAGGTGTATAGTATAGTCGACACAAATTCAGACATGATCCTCAGGCTGCCGCTAAGAAATTCCTATTAGGTGGTATATATGTTAGTATTTCGTGAGAGAGTGGAGCTCACCAGCAGCAGTGCATATTTTTTTATTAGCAAGTGATTAGTTTTATTTCGTTGCTGTGATGTGCGTTACGCCGCACACTTACTATAAACAGATGTCTGGTTCCTCCATAACCCGACGTAACTCGTGTAATGTAATAAACATACCTAAATTAAAATGTAATTGGAAATGTTGCACAACTAAGTTGCAACAGCTTTTCTATAACTATAGATGTTTCGAATACTGTGTGTGTGTAATTGATCGTTTCGAATACTGTGTGCGTTTCACTGGCGCGGCTACCTAACGCATTTGTTGTTGTGGACTCTTTCTAAGGTAGCCGACCGTGGTATGCATACTGAGAAGTGAACTGCAAATTTCACATAACATACCTCTACACGGCTACGTGTTTTCGTTACTTGGGTGTTATTTTTCATTACAAGTTCAAAATATAGTTCTTGTAGTTAGGTAGGTACGCTGGTTTTTATCGTATGTAACTTTTTTGCTGAATGTAGTGTATTTTTGACATAATGTTGGGACAAGTGCGACCCTGAGGGTTCCGTCTCAACCTACCGGGGTTGCGGGAAAGCCCGAAAGGGATACCGTGGCCCCTGGCAACATACAGGCAACTGAAGGAACACGGGTGGGTTTTAGTCGGTATGAGTCTGACACGCCCTCTCGCTCCACCCAGAGCGGGTGAAGTTATTTTATAATATCCCACAAAAAAAAAAGCGTTCCGTCTCTTAATGTGCTTTCCGAGGCACGGAAAGATCTCGATATTTAATGGCTGGTCACCCATCCACGAACTAACCGCGGCGAGCATAGTTTAACGTTTGATCGACCCGTGCGGCTGTTATCATTTAGTCACGAGCCCCTTCCACAAGGTTGTAATTCTAATAAATATAAAAGGACTATAATTTTATGCCAGCAATCTTTCGCAAAAGATATGCAATCTTTTTTTTACTTAATCTTTCAGTTTTGAATGCTGCTGATAGTCATCAAGTGGGTTAGTTTGTTTTGCGCAGTTAATCAGCTTATTTGTAATTGTAAAAAGACTACTCATATAAAATATTGTTACAATAAGTAAATTTCAAGAACGAGTTCATTGTAAAGTATGTAAATACAGTCACTCATTACACTACACCTATAATGAATATGTTGTACGGTGGCGACTGGCCGGCGGGCGGCGGTGGCCGGCGGGTCAGCGGCAGCTCCGTTGTATTGTCACAGTATAATGGTTAATGCACAGTCTCCATGTCACCCCATTCTTTAACAACATTTGCATACAATCGGCTAAACTAGCGGTCCCACAAATTACAAACAGAAAACCAAAACATCAGATTAAGCGTAAAATTATAAAATTTTGTTCAAGTAGGTCAGTCGATGCAAATTAAATTAACGACTCCTCTTATTGTCCTGTTATTCTTATAGTACAATTAAGAACTTTCTGTGTGCATACAATACTATGCTAATTATGTAGGTACCACATATCCATGGGCAATAATTATGGTGCGGGTGGGTCATTTACAAATATGGGTCCTCAGCGCAGTTAGCGCTTTTTTAAATGGAAGAGCTTTCTGTTCTCCAGCTTCAGCAGCGCTATAGTGGAGCAGTGAGTTCAGTCCAGTATATTTTATTATTATTATTGAATAACCTATTAAGTTTGATGCATAGAAATCCCATACCTATATTCGCAACGGGAAGTTATGTCAATCGTTTAACCATAATACCATGGTTTCAGTAAGTTAGTCGCGTGTATATGCTGGAGAAGTCACGGGTCGGGTCGGGTGAGCGCGTGCGCTATGAATGGGTGCGCGCACGCAGACTCGCCGCAGACGTCGAGCAGGAAACGCGCTGGAGTGGCGCGCGCTCTGTGACATACGTGTATAGTGGTGTCCTTTGAGACGGTCGTACGAACATCATGTTTCCGGTAAGTTAAGTTTTTGAGTAAAATGTTTCCAACGTTTTGGTTTTGAACATAGTGTACCGAAAACCGTTTTTGAAAAGTAAATTTTTACCTAGCCTAAGGTTATTAATATTACGTTATGATAATTTTTCGTTTAATTTTATTACGACGTCTGTGTTCTGAAATTCCAAAAAATTCTAATTTATTACTGTTACTTAATATTTTTTTCTGGTCAAGTACAAAAAGGTTTGGAGTTAATAACAAAATAATAACTTTACAAACGAGTCACATGTAAATACTCAACATTATTACCGTTGCGCTACGGATCCTTCAATTCCGTTTGCGTACAAAAGACATCAACGCGCGAGAGGTACTGCTGAATTGCCGAGTCAGTTAAATGTGTTATCATTTTAACAAATCGTAACTTGTGTATTTCTAGTTTAATGAGATCACTAATGTCTAAACAGTATAACTTATCAATCTCTCCTAAAAAGTTTAAAGTTCTATGTATTCTTGTAAGCTACTTTAAAGTAGTGATTGTTGTGTAGGTACGTCGTAGGTATGTGAATGTAAATAGGATAATGAAAATTTTCAGAATGCTGTATATTGAAGATAAGGCCCAAGTACCTACCTAACTTATATGTTTATGTCCAAGTTAAGTCAATAATACTTTGCACGATATGCCCAGCGACAATGCTACATTATTACTAGTTGCGAAGCTTTTGCAGTTGATTTCTAAGTGGGTATAGGCTGCGTGGGTAGATTAATTGTTTTTGAAAATAAAAACTAAACGTACGCGTGTGTTTTTTACAAGTAGCTTTTAGTTTTAGTTCGTTAGTAGGCTAGGTATAGTTATAAGCCATCATGCAATGGGACCAAAATAAAACAGATACATAGCTGCTTATCCTGAACCTACAACACCCAGCTCCTTCAGCTGGGGAGTTTGTTGCGCCACTTCTTCTTCCCAGCTAAAGCACTAGGAAATGGTGAAGGTTGGGCGTTTTGGGGGACTGTTTTATGTAATATTGACGTCCGAAAAGTGCGGATTCTCAGCCTAGTTTGAATAAATGACTTTTGATTTGATTTGACTCGTGTGATAATTTCATCAGTTTCCTCAATGAGAACAACGGAATCCTTTTCCAATCGATATTAAGGTACAGTAGTTATTCTCCCGTCATCCATCACGTTTATAAGTTTTTTTTAAAGGTAGTATTTATGTTAATGGAGTGTTCATAAAAAGTTGGAATTGTCATAAAATACTTAGTAAGAACGCTGTAACTAAACGACTACACTAAAACCGGTCAACTGTGGGACAAAGGCTAGGCGTGGAAATCATTTTTGTAGCAGAAAAGTAAATTGATTCGTCTACTGAACTCGGTCGGTAGTGCAGGAGAGTTTTCTTCTAAACAAACTTCGGGAAGCTTGTCAGCAAACTTTTTGCATTAACAGCAGCATTATGTAATAGTGTGTGCTGTTCAACGTCGTGAAAATTACCTTCATTATAGACTAGTTCCCGACAGCGTCTTCGCCCGCGTGATATCTTTATAAATTATAGCCTGTGACTCAGTGATAATACTGATAATATAGCAGTATACTGGTGTTTTTTCTTTTTAATCTGTCCAGTATTTTTTGGGTTTTATTCATTACAAACCAAATACAAATCTTTTCTCTTTATAATATTAGAGTAGATATGGGAATATAATATGATTCCAGTTTTACTTATATCTATTCTAAAAGTTTTCCAAGAAAAGTGTCCTTAAAGTAAAACTAAGAAGACTTTTCTTGGAAAACTAGGTCTTTTTTCGGTAACGGGAATTTTTTAAAGATATTTTTTATTATTTCGGAATAATAATCGCTTGAAAGCTCTCGCTTTTGAATGATCCGTATCTTAAGGTTTTGTTCTGTAATAGGAATGACTGTAATATTAGACACGTACTTTTTCTTTTTTTACGTAATGAAAAGATTAATGCGATACATTAAGTTAAAAAGTGTCATGACATCACAAGTATGTAGATTTTATACTTACTTGTGACGTAGCAACCCCCACTACCCAACTTTAATGCGTTTGTCTAAGTCATTTTTTAATAATATGATAAAGCAAAAAATACGTGTCTCATATTTTTTTATAGAATTTCTTTATTTTTACCCAGGCATCATCCCTAATCTTTCATCCATCTTAGTTCAACCATGGATATGTTACAATGCAGGCACCTTGGGATCCGACCGTGTCTATTGACTATTAAACTATCGAAGTACCTACATGTGGACAGTGGACTATACTTTGGATCGAAACTACCTACTGAATATGTAACTAACACAAACTATTGACTATTGCACAAAATGCCATTCGAATTTTGTTACGGACACAATTCTATCCATTAATAGAACCTTTCTTCTTCTTTGGTCCTCCCACCTTGTAGTTTGGTGCTTCATAAATTATTGAGAATTGGGTTTACTAAAAGAACGACAGTTACTGTGGCACCTAAGTCCTAAACTGTAACTATTTAGGGGTTTTTGTGTTACGATGAAGAGTAAGCGTCTAGTTCTTGTCAGATGTCATGCGACTCTACTCTACATACTTTAAGGTCCTCTGACTACCTTCGACTCCACCCACTTTTCATAGAACTCATACGCCATGCCGCCATATATATTGGAAGTGAACCCTCCGGGAGGGTTGCCGCCATTACGTTTGCGTTAAAGTTAACCATCGCGGACGGTCAATGGCATTAGGTTTAAAACCGTGTTATAAAGCACTGTAAAACGAAGTAAAATTGTGTTTTCAGGGGGTCTTGTCGTCGTTATACGTAGATTTTAAATTTGTAACGGTGAACAAAATATAAAAAAAAAAAAATGCTTGGATTTTAAAACCAACGCAAATACTAATAAATCTTGTTAAAATAAACATCAGATTTTATTTTCACGGTTTATAATGCTGTATTCGCTAAGAAAAACCTACATTTAAAATGAGCCCTCCGCGAGGGCTCCCGGCATCCTATATGCGACTAGGTGAACCCAGGAGGGCTCCCGGCACTGAACGTGTCAGTAAATCTTGAATGATGTAATGCTCGAAATGGTTACGGTTTAGAAGTCCGTGGAGTTTCTTGCCTGTTCTTCTCCATAGGAACCTATTACCCTTTGGAATGGGCTCCTTGACAATTCAAAAGTGCATGAATAACATGCACATGGTTTATTTGAAATAAATGCTTTGATTTGGGTTTGAGTTTGAACTTAGGTGCGGCACTAGTTTTTCTATGCCAATGTTACATAGTCTCTTAATGGCGTAGCGATACGCCCATAGGCATATACCCCTTTATATCGAATCGTATAAATATTTAGTTCTTATTAAAGCAACTACGATTAAATATGTATTTTTTTGTATGCAAAATCAGCACAAGCACTCTCACCACTGACAATACCCAAGTTACAAATTAGTTCACTAGGTGTCGCAGGTTCATTTAGCATTACACACACGTACTACCAACGTTATACATAAATCAAGAGCTTCCTCGCTGCCATCCGTGTCCATTGTCCATTAAAATCCAGGAACATGACGAGTATCTGACGCGGGCGGCCGCCTCGGGCGGGCGCGCCGTTTTGTATGTGGGCAAGTCTTCTGCACCCAGATCCGACAAGCGGACGAGCCGACAGGTCATCGACACATAAAGCGTGTGAAAGTGTTATCTTTTCTTCTGCACCCACACGCCAAGAGGTCGGCGTCGCCTCGTTGTGCCGGACGATCGATTAAAAGAATAGGATTTTATGGATTTAATACTGTTTCCTCTTTAAAGTAAGAGCTACATGTTCTTTTAATGATTAAATAATTGAAATCCTTAAAACTATGTAGAAACGGTCAAGTGTGACCGATAACTTTTGCAAGTGTTCCGTACTATACACTATTCTGTGGCTATACTTACGAGTAGGTATCCAGTATACTCTCCGTACCTACGGAGTTCCTGGCGTGAAACAAGTTTGCCTAAGTTTTTTCTGTGACACATAATGAGACCATTTTGATCACCTTCTCTCAATAATCATTGATCATGATTGATTGAAATAAGAACGAAAGCAATATGTCATGTTTTGGTTTAGATGATTTGTTAAGATCACGGTCAAAACTGAAGAAGTAGAGACCTACTTGACAATTGGGTTCTACTGTCTACATGAGTTTTAACTCAAAGATCAATATTTAGTTGGAATAAAGGACATAAAATAACCTAAAATCAAATCTCATTAGAAAAAGAGACATAAGCGTGCCTGGGCGGTTGCGTTGGCGTCAAACCGCCCGTGGCGCCACTCGGTCTGCGCGCGCGCTTTTCCCACGCCCTCGCCCCGCCACCCCCTCGCACCCGGCTCCACTCCGCCTCTCGTGAATCAACGTCGACTTTTATAAATAAATGTTTCAAAAACTTTCACTAGCAAATATATACGACTTTTTGGAAGAACATGAATAATGATTTATGTCTAAAAGGCCGCTTAAAATATTTAGGTATCGCCGCCATTTGAGAATCTGCGAACGATAAGATAACAAACAATCGGAACGGTGAAACTATTATTTCTTTAGTATTTTTCTCGCATGATATATAACGTAATATTAGGTAACGATAATATAAAAGCCAAAGATATTAAATCGAATAAGAGTGTGGGTGATATCACGCGACGAATCCCCATCACACCGCGTCCGCGCCGCCTAATCCGTTGAGATCGTGCGGCAATTCATGCTTCTCGACAATACGTCTACTCGACATTAGAAAATAGATTTTATGGAAACACCGGCGTTACGTTTTTTAACGATTTGATTACACGTATAAACGTCGTTTTCGGTTTAATTGTTCGATCCAAAAATATTCTAATAGCATCTGTTATTAAATGTTAATAATTATGTAGTTATTTAATCCTCGGATAATCTTTCAGTGAGTGCGTAGGTACTGATTGTATAATTTACCAAAATCTATAAACGCAAATAGCAATTACTCCAAAAATTATGGGTGGTCTCCTAAGAACGTTTACCAGTACCTAGCTGCATCGGTTAGGTTTCCTTCATTTCATGCCTCATCTCAAATAACCACCCTCTACCCAACGAACAACGTATGTACCAGCGATTGCTCATAAGAAAATGACAAATAAAATCGTGAAAACAGTTGAGCGCTTACATCACATTTCTTTACTCATGTGCTTACATGCAAACTCTGTAGGCGATTGTTCTGACAAAACGAATACGTATTTAACTAAGTCGTCCGTCCCTATATAAATTGTGGGTCAAATCGATGGACACCTCATTAGTCATAATCTGTCCTCTAGTTTTTAGATTGATTTTGTTTTCGCTTTGCCGTAATCGAATGATTTACATATTTAATTTATGAAAAGTAATTATGAGCTTCGAAGAATATTCATTTTTAAACCTAATGATCTAAAATATCAACGATAAAAATTTGTTAACTTACGAAGCTTTTAGCGAAAACAAATTTTATAATTAGGTTGGTAGGTTTACCTATAGCTAGGGACATAATGTTGTTAATTCTGAAACTCCCATTACACATCGGACGCATGACATGAACTTGTTCTACTTTTTGCCAAACGTTGCTCTAGTGGTAGCAATGGTTACTTCAAGTATCTACCTGGTTAATATAATAGTAGGCAGATGTACAAGTAAATAATGCATGCGCTTATATTGGTATCCGTATGCAGCATCGCTGGCACCGAAGCCTAACGGAATCTGTGTCGGAGACAGGTTCGAAGGCAGTTTTATGTCACGTCCATTGTAGAGGTGTAGGTAGGTAATTCTTGGTGCCTACAAACCTACCTACCTATTAAAATTAACTGGGTAGCTGTGCTTACTCGTCTCTACATGCAAGAGCTATTATTGGAGGTGTGTGCCTTAGGTAAATATAAGAGATAAAATAAAAATAAAAATCTCATGAAGACTCTGTTTTAGGTTAAAAAACATTTTGTTATATGTAAGGATGGATGTAGGTACTCCTACAAGATAACTAAACTAGACACACTATACTTATAAGTAGATCAGGCCGTAGATGTAATGCTACAGGTATTTATATGAATATATAACTTGATAAATACTGTTGTAGCATACGGAGTTCCAGCTAGATGCGCGTGAGTAAAAAGTAATGATGCATAATGTCCGCAGATGCATTATGTGTCATAAAACTTACAAAGTTCAGTTACCCGTAAGTAATCCTCGTGTTCATGAGTGGCTTCAAAAGTAAAGCCTTCACTTTACGACCACCTTGCTTCCTTACTTTACTTAGAAGAAAAACAGGCAAGAAAATAATAATTAATAACTAAGTAAGTACCTTTACCTACCTACTTACTTAAGTAATGTCGTTCAGTAGGTACCCTAATTGCGTAATACACGGTCAATGGGAATCTGAATCGTTTTGAAACAAATTGCTAATCCATTGCTAAATAAGTTCGAAAAAAAATCTGCTCTACAACGTAAATAACGCAAAGAATTTTGTTGAACTGTCAAAATGAAACAAATTTGTCGTGATTGTTTACAAATATGTGTTGCGTAATTAGATAGCAGGTTTGTCTCTATAATAAAGCATTTTATAAAACCACGGAACAAGCCAAAGTAAGCTCGTTTGTACTTAAACTGTACCGCCCGGCTATAATAAAGTTTAGCTGCTTTTGTTGAGCGTATTTTTCGGAACGTCTTATGTGAGAAGGATTAAGTACCGTTTGTTAGTTAGTATGCAACTACGCCAAATTTACCTATGTATTAGGTACCTTAATATTCCTTACAAAGTATATAGTCAGTGTTAATGTCGATTTCACTTGCAACTTGAGCAAGCCGGTGGTTAGTATATAATTTCATTCAGTTACTAAAACTAGAGGACTCGGTTAACCACAATGCTTATAAAACTAGAAAAGGAAAGTTGTACCGCGTTTGGAGTCCGAACAAATGTTTACTGAACGTGCCGATTGGATGAGCGCGAGGACCAAATTAACATTGCACTTGTGAATAATGACTGTTTTTGATTGTTCTTAATCTAAAGTTTATTTGACAAGACTACGCCACCGTCTACAGTTATTTGGAAAGTTACTAGAAGTTAACAAGATTATCTCCTATATTTTCCAAAGAAATAACTTATTTCATATACTACTTCAAATAAAGAACGCCACATTAAATTTTGTCTCACCCCGTGGTAATGGTACCTACCAGTACTACCGGAGTACTGCCTAGTACATACCTACAACTAGATATAAGAGAGTGAAAGGACATTTTAAAATAGGATAAATTAAATGCAAAACACCTTAATATGATTCCCGTCAAGTACTGTGCGTGTTAGTTATTCGACGCACGCGCCGCTTTCACTGCTGCTGTGTCCATTGTATCCTGGTACCTGAGGTGTTGGAGGCAAAATCCCAACGATTTCCCAATAAAGGTCGCATCGATGACGGAAGTCGTGTTAATAGAGAACACCTAAGACTAACAATACGATTTAGGTGGGTAGTAGTTATAACCACCGCGCCACGATATATCTATCTACGAAAGGTATATATCGTAGCGCGGTGGTATAAAGAATGGTATATAACCTAAGCATTATACGCTAGGACATAATTAAAACCATAGGAAAACGCGATTCTTATTTTAGGCAATGGACGTAACTCCCTAACTTTTTTATAGATCTATGATCCATACTATAATATTATAAATTACAAAGAAACTCTGACTGTCAGTATGTTACTTTTTCACGGCTAAACCACTGAACGGATTTCGATAAAATTTGGCAAGGAGATAGATGGCATCCTGGAGAAGGACATAGGGTACTTTGTGTCTCAAAAATAATCCTAAAAGGGGTGATATAGGGGATGAAATTTTGTATGGGAAATCCAGCATTTCTTAAGTTAGGGATATGAAAATTCAAATGTAATATTGTTTATTTGCGTTTTCTTTTCAAGGGATTGGAAATACAGTTACAGTCAGTTCGTCTGAATTAACATTTAGTCTTTATTTAATTAAACTCGGTCAAAATTTATTATAATTTGAAGACATTAACTAACCTTTCTAACAGGTAGGTATTATGTGTTCAGTGGCAGTACTAGAGTAGGTATAAAGAATTAATAGTGATATTTAAATGAATAATTAGTATTTTATGTAAGGCATTCAGAATCATAGAAACCAATTATTTTTTTTACCGGACAAGTGTTAGTAGGACTTGCGCCCTGAGGGTTCCGTCTCAAAGCTGTGCTTGCTCGGCCACCCTAATTTCCAAATCCGGATTGAAGGACAAACTTAACTTTTAAATTGTTTTTTTTTTTATAGAGTAATGAAATACAGACTAAATATTACTTCAAGACACGGCCTATAAATATTTGATTCTAGATTGCAGAACAAACTTAACTTTGCAGTTCATACATGATAAAATTTCGGATTTTCCTCTTTCCTTGCTTCTCGCCAAACTTGCTGCTGGGCCAACGGGAAATACCAAATAGACTGGTTTATTTGCGAGTGTCAAAATATGCGACATAAATGGTCGTATTTTTTTATTGCGTTGACTTGGAAGTTTGATTTTCGTTACAGCTCCAAGAGAGCGTAGATCTAAGTTTTTGATATGTATTTCAATTTGATACCTCCACTCGTTCCTGAGAAAAAGGGTCTTGACGGACAATGAAGTCATCCTTTAAGGGTTTCAATTTTTCATTTTGAGGTACGAAATCCTAAAACAGATTTATTATTTGCCTGTTACTTTTTCATGCCGAAACAGCTGAACGGATTTAGATTAAAGGTATACGGATATGCCATGACCTGAGTTGGCAAAAGCTATAGTATCCTATAAAGCTAGCTAGGTAGTTACAACATTTTCATGGTCCAATCAGGTCAGGACTTTTTTGTTATAACAAATTACTTTATATGTATTAGGTACCTACATGCCGTACCCTGATACAATGCATTGGCCACGGACAAGTTTCAATTAAAATTCGGGTAGGTACGTTCACATGGTGGTATTTCATATTTAAGCTTAATTTGTGATTTAATTTAGTAAACAAATTTGGAACAACGCATATGAGCAAGGAAACGACTTGAACTTGCCCAGTTTTTCCATAAAAAGCCATTGAGGTCAAGCATTTCGTATATATAAATAAAGAGGATGGTTAAAATATTAAATTAGCTCGTCTTTCTTCCCGCCGAGGCAGTCGGCATTTTAACGAGGTACTGTCGTGTCCATATCTCTCAAAAACCTTTCGCCTTCACTCTACTAATTGGAAAAATCATGTTTTCAATAGTTAAACGACGAAAAACTGAAATACATATTAATCATCCGTATCGAGCTTGATGTGTAGCCGTGTGTACCATGCTATATTATCTTGTTAGGCAAAGTCACAAACATAATTAATTACCTACACTTGGAAAAAATCAAAATGATTTTGCATATAGTATTGGTTTATAATGCAGTGTATTAAACACGTTTTTTTTACTTTATGTTACCGCACTAGTGGGGTAATGTGCGCCCGATAACTATTTACTAGTCGCAATAATGGCAGCATGGAATTAGTATGAGTTATCCTATACTAACGTTGCCAACTTTTAGAATAAACTTCTTAATAGTAGTATTAAGAGCGTTTATTCTAAAAGTTGGCAACGCCGCGAATAGCTGTCAAATATTTATCTGTTTTGATTAATTTAGCAATATTAAGTAGTATGGAAATATGAAATATCGCTGACTAGTGAACTAGAATATTGATAATGAATGTAGCATAAGTTCTTACAACAAGTTGTTATGTTGTGGAGTTTCTTGCCGACTCTTGTCCATAAGAAACGACTAATTAAAACCGTGCACCTAACTTCTGACGTTTAATAAGTGCCCATGTAGGTTTATGTGAAATAAAATAATTAGTTTTTTTTTAAATGTCGTTTTTTTCCTCGCAAGTGTGTTGAAAAACGTCGTATGAAACGCGTGTGCATTGATCATTACACACAGCACAATTGTATCATAATGTACTATTATGCCACACTCATATTTGTGCCACCTACAATATGTACCCACACACATGCATCTGTCTGTGTCTCTACCCCTTTCGGAAATAGAGGCGCAATGTTGTTATAATAATAACTTAACTAATTTCCAAAAGTTTACTCGTTAACTTATAACTTATAAGGGAATTACAGCGGGTGGCAGGATGATGCTGGTAAAATATTATATTATTATATATTACGAGAGTTATTATGTTCAAGTAACACAATTTAACTGCAAACGGGCCAATCAATTCAGACCAGTCTTAATAATAACAAATATTCTCGTTAGTTATCTTTTCAATTAAACATGTACGCTATTGGGGTAGAGCCGGTTAGCTTAATATCCTTTGTTTTTGGAATGAAGTGGAAAATAAGGTGAATTATGGCCTTATTCGTTTTAGGTTTCGACTGTAATACATGATGATTTTGTTTGGTTCCAGATAAAACAACATATCTTGTTGTTACTGTTCCTTGTGACTGTCACAACTTCTCGCTCGTTTTCTTCGGACTTGGTTGCAGTTAATTCGGCACCGATCAATCAAATTGCGAATGTATCTTGTAAGTATATCTGTGTATCAACTGGATCTGGGGCGGGATTCATGGAATTTTTGTACAATAGTAGGTACTAAAGCTACACATCTTCATTCTTATTTCAGATGGAGTAGAAATAGAAAACCAAGGCAGTTTAACGTCGATATTTTCTCCTCGTATGGACTTTGAACAATGGAAGCCCCTAACTGGTCGCGGGGACCCACTGCGCAACGATCCGACGTATGACTACGAACCACCAGATCTCGAACGAGTCCACTACTGGGCTGAAGAAACTAGACTGGAACGGGAGCATATTCCAGAGAAAAAATCAGAAGTGCTCATGCTCGGTGTCTCTTCACGTAAACCGAGCGTTACGTCTCGACAGCCTCCCCTGCCACCAAGGCGTCATGTGCATCGGCCTCAACCAAATAATTATGAAGACTTTACTTACAAACTGAGCGACCACTATCCAATGACCATTTTAGTACCCCCGCCGCCACCTCCACCCGGTCACCAACCACCGCTCTTTATTCTCTCTGATGATAAATCTCCCATAACTAGTAAACCACAGTCTCCAATGAAACCGAATCACTCTCCTCAGAATGTTATTCAAGATTCTACAACTGCACCCGAATATCTTACATCTCTGTACGCCTTGCAAGAATCAAACCTAATCTATCAGTCTTCAACAACCACCCAAAATTGGATAAGTGATTCAAATGAAACTAAAGTTTTGGAAAATGCTGTTAGCAGTGATTACGCTGGTTGGGGACCAACGACACCGGTTGATGATAACGATGCCGCTAATGACACTCATAACTTAATTTTCAATGATCACATAGAATTTTCAAGACATCCCTATTCGTTCTACAAACCAATGTTGTCTGAATCACCACCTCCGCCCAAGTTGATAATAAGCCCTTCAGTTGTACCAACGTTTATTCCAACCGCTTTACCGCCTACCACCGCGGTACCAGCTACTGAGGCCTTTACTCAAGTGACATGGCCAACAGAACGAACTACTGAAATGCTTGAAGTTTCGACGGAGACTCCACAAGAGATAACGACCGAAAAAAGAAGCACAATTGTATTTCAGCCGACGCCTGTTCCTACAACAACGACAAAACTAGAAACTAGCTTATTCGATATGCTCGGACCGATGATGTCTATGCCAATGGTCAACGGTCCAGACAGGCTCGAGGACAACCTTTATGCTCACGCATCTGAGACTGTTAATATATTTAACGAAAATAAACCAGAAGATCCACAAATTGAAACAATGCAAACTATGCAACCGCCACCGCCGGTTAAACTCGCCGAGAGTTCAACAGCACCCCACAAGCAACAATTCCATGTGAATTCACAAGTTTCCAATAAAAAGTCGGCCTTGTACACTCATGGACCTTATTTACATAATCGTTTTACAACACCGATACCAACTACAGTAGAAGAGTACTCAGAAAATCTCAAACAAACTACTGAGACGCCGACCGTGCCGATGTATCTTATAATACAGGGTCACTCTAAGGTAAAAACTTACGGCTCAAAACCGAAAGTTCCTGACAGCAAGGAAACAGTCAACAATGAGATTTTTAAACCTTTCGAAACAAATGAAGTTAAACACCTTCATCCTATAATTAAAAAATCAGCAAAAAAACTGGATTTGACCGATGCAGGTCGAAATAACAAAGCAAAAAATTTAAAATCATTGATCGATAGTGGGCTCGGGTCTATAGAAATACAAGAAACTGATCTTGGGATAAAATACGATGTTAGCGATGGCAGTGACGTGCCGATAGAAATATACAGAAAAGGCATTGTAGACAATGATGAAAATAACTATTCAAACCCTAGAAAAACTGTTAAAGAAATAAGGAAAAAAAGACAAATTGAGTTGGAAGACTTAATACCGTTTGATGAAGAGGCTATAGAAGAATACGTTTATAACTTTTTAGAGGGGAGAAAAAATGAGACAAGTATTACAGGACTAATTGCACAAGCTGTCACTAGTGATGCAGCTCAAGCCGTAGATGAATTAGAAGATGACGACGACAGTGAACAAGAAGAAGAAAGATGAGCGGTTGTTGAGTACTTTTCAGAGACCTAATAGAATAAATTACATAGCACAATACCAAAAACGATTTTGGCGCAGAAGTTTAATAATAATGAATTAGACAATTAAACTTAAATTTTATTTGTTGATTGACCCCACCGATGGATCAGCTTACTACACCACAGTAACTTGGTACTTTGCAATACCATCTAAAAGAGATATCTGGGTATTAATCTAATCGGCTACAAACTCTACCCATATTACCGAACCAGTAAAAAACTGAAGCTTTACTAAATTAGCGTTAAAAATCTACTTTAGACAAAAAGTATGTGACGAGGCTAAAAAAATATTGAACTAGGTCGAGTTCCATTACTTCCATTGGAAAAGTTTCTCAGACAAGAATTTCACGTGGATTTTGCCGACCAAATTGAGACCTTTGTTTAGTGAGGTATGAGTAAAATAACCGCATACCCTGCAAGTAAACCAGTAAAATTGTATTTTCACGGACTAACTCACAACTTTTATCCCGATGGCATGTCGTAGAATTTCCAGCGGCTGAGAACGCGAGAAGTGCACCTATTTACTATACCTAGTGTACCTGGGTGTTATATGCGTTCCTCAATCATGTAGAAGTGAATATTTATTAATCATTTTAACAATGGATAAAAATTGTTAAATCAATACAAACATTCTATTTGACCAAATAAAGAGCTAGTGAAAATTGTTTTTGTTGGATATCACTGTGGTTCGGTGCCGAAGTAAATAATTGGACTTTAATAAGACTTTTTTGCATGTATGTAGTACCTACCTAATAAGTGAATGTATTTATTTTAGAAATAAGGGATACATTTAATTAAACAATTATATTACATTTTATATAACTTCGAGATTTTACTTATAATATTTTTCTTTGAGGTTTGAGCTCAGTCCCTATACTTATAATATATACCTACCGGTCGGTATATCCTTTGGTATACCGACCGATTAGGCCCTTATCTGCGGCGCAGACTACTGTAGACCTACTTCAGATATTAATTAGGTACTTACCTAATTGATTTGTAGGGTTCCGTACGTCCGAATTAAAAAACGGATCCTTGCTGTCTGTCTGTCCGTCTGTCACAGCCAATTTGCTCTGAATCTACTGGACCAATTTAGTTGAAATTTATCTGACCCAAACACGCACGTGTAAAGTAAATAAATGAATTTTGAATATGGACTTCTCGAAATTGACCATTCCCTCCCCCTTATCTCCGAAACTACCGAGTCTAAAATTTTGAAAAAAATACAGAGAATGGTTCTTAAAAACTTCTTATACGTTTTCCTGTAATCTATGAGGATTACAGGAAAACATAAGAAGTTTTTAAATAAAATGGAAATCTCTCAATATTGTGCGTACAAACTTACATTTACAGTTGGAATGTATAGGAGAACATGTTTTTCAAATACAATGTTAAAGTTTGTTCTTGGGATAAATTCATCCCAACTACGCAACCTTCAGTGTGCGTGATCCGACACGCACTTGGCCGGCTTTTTTCTAATTTCTATTTGTGCGTATTTTCCGTAACAACCCTGATAAATTGCAGCTTAGATAATTTTCCATTATTCTAATTAAGTATGTAGGTTTAGATTGATGCACGTCAACAAAAAAACACGTGCGAGCAGCGGACGCGGCCCACTAACACACACATTTCTTACCATCCTTTTCGTAGAAATAGACAGAGACACCTTAGATAAAGTGAAAGCTGCTTATAAACCCATAAAGTCAATGTTTATTGCGATCTAGTGCAACCTATAAGGAGTCATCTATGATGGAGGGTCAGCGGAAGATAAGTAAAACAACGTGAATGATAGTTGTCTACACAAGTAAATATTTAAACATTACATCTGAAAATAATAATACTTCCAACTAGGTATGAACATGGACAACTTGAGAAAGTATTGTGCAAAAGAAGGGACCATGCTGGACGCTGAGTTACACCAGTCTGCTTGACACAGGCACACCTTGTACTCGGCCGCAGGATGTCTGAAATGGGATGGCCAGTGTTACCTTACCGAACTATAGGTAAACCGATTAGATCGACCACATGGTAATAGGTAGGTACTGGCTGCCATGCTGGTACTTGGATTGGCGCAGTATTTTGAGCTATTGGGTTTCTGCGCCTTGGATCACTGGTTCTAAAATTCAATACCCTGTGTGGCAACCCATGACCTACAGCTTCGTTTTTCAGCTTACTGTTTTTATGAATTTAACATGTGGGTCTGTAGATAAGTAGGTACATAGGTATGAGGTGCTCGGTGTACGTGAAGAGCAACGATATTTATTTGATAAACTAACTAAAAAGATAAAGGTAGCTAATTTCTTACTTAAGTATTTAGCTTATATTACGTAGCTACATTTAGTTTATTTAACATGCTATTATAATATCAGTGATTAGCCGTAGTTTCTCTAGTAAAAGACGCACTAGAAATACCACATACCTATCGATTATCCTATAAGTCTGTTTAATATAGGAATTATTTTATTTGCACACCAACTCCTTCGGAAATAATGAGTGCGATATACAATGTGTAAAAAAACCCTGTCCAATCCGAAAAGGGCACATAGTACTGCAATAATATTACCAACAAGTGCGTGTCGGACCACGCACAATGAAGGGTTCCGTAGTTGGGATGAATTTATCCTAAGAACAAACTTAAAATTGTAGTTGAAAAACATGTTCTCCCATGCGGAATGTATGGGAGAACATGTTTATCAAACTGCAAATTTAAGTTGGTCGATTATTACTCATTAACCTGTAAAGCCTGCTTAGCTGTGATAGTTTTCCTTTTAACTTCGTTATATATACTACTGCTGTGATTTTTTTCAGAGATCCAAGTATAACCATTTAGCTGGCAGAGGGGGGGGGGGGGGAGACATGACTTTAACGACCTTTGAAACGACACCCCTCGCCATGGGATAGACGAGTTTTTATTTTTTTTATCACTTTGTCGACGTGATTAATATGTCTACCCATGCCAAATTACAGCTTTCTAGTACTAACAGTCTCTGAGCTAAGCCGCGGACAGACAAACAGACAGATAGACGGACATGACGAAACTACAAGGGTTCCTTGTTTACTACGGAACGCTAAAAGTAATAAAAAATCTTATTATTATTGAAAATAAAAAGCTATTGCTACTTAAAATTCACGTTTTTAGTACGAAAATTATCCCAATTCCATAAAAATTTTGCAAATTATCAACAGGAGTCATAAGTTATGACTTCTAGACACCCGCTAACGACAGCCCCCCGCGCCCCATGTATTACCCCGGTAAAATCCCCCTTTGAAAAAAAATGCTCAGTACGATACTTAACAACACACGGATCGGACAGGGATTTTTTTTACACATTGTATTGAAATATTACTCACCTTTCATGCTTACAAGTCATAGCTCTTGTGGGTAAAGTCATGGATCGAGGGAGGGCATCCTCTGCAGTTGTTTGGTAGCATCCTCTCTGCACTATCCACGCATGCCGCGCTCTCGCCGTCCACGACCTCACAAAGCACATCGCGTTCTCTGGTATACAAAATGCCATTTATTACTGTGAAGCTACGAACCCAAGATCAATTGTTAATAAATGTAATCAGTATCATATAATGACTATAAACACCTCCAGTGCAATTAATAAGAAACATCCGTGTGCTGTTAAACGTAAAAGTCGACGACACGAAGTCTCCTCCGCAGCGGTTCCACTCGCTCTGTGTCGACGAACAGTTATAACAGAGTAGTGCCTCATAGGCCTTAAACAAAAACAACCAAAGCCACAACTTTATCAACAACATGTGTGTGCATATGTGGAATCCATAACACAGTCACTGTTATGTGAATGTAAGATTTACATGTAGTGGCACATGCGTGTGGAAACGAGCGTGTGTCATGCTGAATTTATACAATTTTGAAGTTATGACATAGGTAGTATGTTATACAGACAGGACCAGAAACATGCCGGAGCAAGTCACAGAATAATGAAAAGAGGCCGACTTAAATTAAAGTAAAAAGGCCAGCTAGAGCTTGGAAAATTGGATGACTGAGAAGGACCTATTCTTTATTCGCCCAAACGACTTAACATAATAATATATAGTGTCCACACAGTGCTTGCTGCGCTGTTAGCTCAGCTATCTAATTCACAGTGTAAAGCACCTGACATAATTAGGTATCTTGGTAAACAATAGAACATAGGTAACCTGAACGTATATTACACTGAGTCGTCAATAGACATCGTGTTTTAGCCACAGCTGTCTGACTGGGGCCAAATAATCCTCTATATGTCACAGGGTCTTGTCCGTAACGTCTAAATGTGAACGTGCCATTGTAGCATAGTAAAGGATAGGTATTATGGATAACTGCAATGAAATTCAAGATTACAAATAAAAGCATTTAGTCTACAGCTATTATTAATGACATTAGGTAAGTATAATAGGTACGGCCAACTAGATTTTTAGTAGGGTGTAGGTGAGAAGAGACCTATGGGAAAGACAGCACAAACCACCACCCGACTTCGTTCAGCCCAGGAGCATCTGCCACCCGGACGTGACCTGCAGTTGCCTATATGGAAAGCAATAAATCGACTGACCCAACTAGGCCGCTGCAAGCACAATCTAGCAAAATAGGGAATAATAGATTCCACAGATACCCAGTGTGGTGCCCCTGACAAAACCATGTCCCATAGTGAGAGAGTCCCATATTAGAGTGTCCAAAGTGTCCACATACCTGTACTTCTGAGGACCTAAGAAATGCCACTCATGCCGCGATTGGCGTGGCCGCCGACTGGGCCCAACTCGTTTAACCTACGGGATTTCATGATAGAATAAGAGGCCAGATACCAGTTTTCTTACCACTGACTTGCGGCTTACCGTACATAATATTGGGGGAGTCCGGAATGGGTTCATGACGTCAACAGGCAACAGTGCAACAGCCAGGTGAGAGGTAAGGATCAAACTCACGACCTCTCGTTCACCAGTTTGGGCCTCATGCGCTGGCTTGGTTGGGCTACTGATTCAAATTCAAAATATTTTATTTCACATAAACCTGCAAGGGCACTTATGAAACGTCAGAAGCTAGGTGCACTGTTCCAATTGGTCGTTTCCTATAGAGAAGAGCCGGCAAGAAACTCCACGGTTACTCTTTTAAAAATAATTGTCTTTTACAATATTTTCAAATAACAGTGTTATTAGGTATGGGAGGACAGTGTAGGTACCAGCTTTTCCAAAAGAAGCATGTGATCCACCTTGTCAAAAGCCTTCTGAAAATCAGTATACACGGCGTTAACTTGGACGCGGTGATCCATGTTTTCAAATAGGAAGTTGGTAAGTAAGTTTGGTAGTAGTTGTAGAACGCCGTTTAACAAAACCATTTTGTTCGGGTATAATCAGTCTATGAATTGAGGATATAAAGCACCGTGCACAAATTCAAAAATATTCAGATTCTCAAAAAGTTTCGAGAAGGTGGAGAGGATTGAAATGGGGCGGTAATTTTCGACGTTTTCTTTGGCTCCATTTTTATAAATAGGCGTAATAAACGCTCGTTTCCATGCAGCCGGGAAAACCCCCCACC
This sequence comes from Xanthia icteritia, assembly GCA_949128155.2. Taxonomy (NCBI): domain Eukaryota; kingdom Metazoa; phylum Arthropoda; class Insecta; order Lepidoptera; family Noctuidae; genus Xanthia; species Xanthia icteritia. The sequence goes on from OX421930.2 coordinate 13,763,683, forward strand.
TAAACAATTATTAAAAAATTAATATAGAACACCATGAATGGCAGTTTTGATGAAAAAGGCGGGAGGCAATCCGTCTGGGCCAGCCCCTTTAGAAGGATCAAGAGATTTTAGTGTCCTAAGTATAACACCTTTAGAGAAATAGATTTCACATATACAAGATGAGTTATCACCGCAATTGTTCGAAGGTTGCCATTTCTCAGGCTCAAAAGTAGATGGTTCGTAAACAGAAGCAAAGAAGGTGGAAAACAAGTTACACACATACACCGTAGAGTAGGCACACGCTGTGACTGATCGGTTAAGCGCGTCACACAGCTCACACGAGTAATGATGAGGAAAAGAGAAATGAAATGTTTACGTGACGTCGTCAAACAAAAGCAAAAGATGGCAATAAAACTTAGGGCGAGGCCACATCACTGCGTTGCGGCGTCGCATCGTAAAAATCTACGACATTCGAGATACGCATTGTATTGCTGTCCGACGTCGTTTTTGCGATACGACGCCGTAACGCAGTGTTGTGGCCTCGCCCTTAGACCTAAGAGGGTCTGCGAATCTCCATACAAATGTATTCCCCTTTTTTCTTCCTGAATAATGCCTTTAGAGAATTCATTTTTTTTCCTAAAAATCAAGGTCTGCTGTAGACACGTCCCTGTTATTTCCTATTTTTCAGCAACTTATTGGTACAGAAAATATGACCCTCCAAAAATTACAAAAAAATGCCCCATATTTACCGCCGTGATTAGAGGACTACCAGATAAATTAGAAAAGTTTTTAATACAAAAGAAAATGACAGAAACCTAGAAATACTCTTTTTTAATTAATGTAAAAAATAATTGGAACGGCTCTGTTTTCGAGGAGAAAAAATGGGAATACGAAACGTCGATCTCGTCAACTTTTTTTGTGATATAATCGGTCTGAGCTGCAGCTGTCCCTATCACACTCTACAGAGGCAGATTGGAGGTAAAACGACGGCAAGTTTCTTCAAATACCTATTTTTCAAATTCCTCGCAGCCCCTGTTCCCTCTTAACTCCTTTGCTTAGATTCATAAATAGATTTTCAATTGAGTGAGCGACTCGTTTCGTTCAAAACTCCGTAACAAAAGTTCTGTGTAGCTAATTCTGGTGTGTGGTAGCATATCAAACTAAAAAGAGTGAGTGACTCTTTTCATCCAAGTGTGTAGCTACAACTGTGCTGAGTTACCCAACACTAGCGGTGAGGACACGACTCCACGAGCCATACTGGTCCCATTTTAAAAACAAAATAAAACCAAATGTTATTAAGTTTCAATAATGTATTTCGTAGTTTCCATAAATTGATAACTAACCACTATCGGTGAGGTAACAACTCTTATAGAACCATCTCAGCGAGCTACAAATCTAAATTCACAATCTAACTGGATAATTTGAGGGTGCATCCAAAACATCTTAATCAAGTATTTTCAGTCGATTTACTTTTGATTCTGACGGATAGGACCGTGCATTCTGAAAGTTGGCAACGTCGCAAATAGCTGTCAAATATTTCGTTGTTTTGATTAATTTGGCAATAGGTAATTGTGTATGGAAATATGAAACATTCTCATCTTATATGAAATTCTAACATTAATATCGTAACACTGAATATTTAGTTTTAGATGTAATAGAAGTATTTGGAAACTTTCCAAGTGCTCTTTTACACATAAAAATGTTAAAACATCAAATACAGTGATAGTCGATTCGACGATATTACATATTTCCATACAGCAATATTTACAAATTTATAAACAAGTAAATATTTGACAGCTATTTGCGACGTAGGCAATTTTTTGAATGCACGCTCCTAAAACCATACTTGACAGTGTTTATATTATGTAGGTATATGTTAAAATACACAAAGTATTAAATAAGTATCAGTACTAAAAGAGTTTATAATATATATAATCTTTGTGGATTTTATTTCTCTGCGTGTGTGAGTAAATGAATTGAACGCACCCAACACGCGTTCACCGCCGCACAAACTCAAGGCGCACTCCCAAAACTACGTAAATAGCCACAATACATAACGACAAATTTTAAAGTGTTGCAACGCTTCTGACTCGCAATCATTCTTTGGACCCAAAAAAAAACTAAATACATACATACCTACCTACAATGTTACACATCTCAAGCCAGCATATAACATTAATTCTTCTTTTTTGTAATAGAAGGAAGAATTGAAGTAATATTATCAATCAAATGAACAATCTAGGCACCCAGCGTAATATGCGTGCACAAGTTTCAATATGCGCATAACGTAAGTTCCCACTTCCCAGAAACATATTAATTAAAAGTGATACAATATTCCAACATTTAAATATTCATATTGCAATGTAGCGACTGAGCGATATTTTGTTAATACATGTTTAAAAAATTATTAAGTATATAAATTTAAAACTCAATATACAATCCAAATAATTAAGTGGCTATAAATGCAAATTAAAAAATAAAACAATAATATATCACAATGTAAAGTCGATAAGTTAAGAAACTTATTGAAAAATAAAACATGCCCTACGCAAATTCCCGCTCAGCCTCGCTCATTACCCATTTTAGATGTACAACACTAACAATATGAAGGTATTTCAATTACTTACAGGATTTTATTAAATTTTCTTAATTAAACATTCAACAGTTGTAAGTAACATAACAATTTAGCTACACATAGTATTTTGTTCATATTAAATGCAGAAATGTAAATAAACATCTAAACTAAAGGTTTTTTTGAGAAACAATTAGTTTACCACTTCAATATGAAGCAGAAATACAACAGACATAAATATTTGACATTTGAATCAAATAGTGCCAATAAATCAATTTACATCTACATTGTTAAGGCTGCTTTTAACAGAATTTCATAAATATTTACAATATATTTCTGTGAACTATATGTGTGAGCTATTGTTAACTTTTGTGATACACGTTAAGAAAAGCACAGAACAGATATCAATTATTTAGTTACGTCTTATGTTTGTCTACTGAATTGAAGAATCATTTGTGATATAAACTTGTATTTACTTGTATAAGGTGCACCTACATAGTTACAATATTGAGAAATATAAGCTTTATTAATTAAAGAAACAGCTTTCTGGAAAGGTTAACACCAAAAAGTCATTAAACAACGTGATGCGAGTCGGCGGCGGCTAGGTACCAGCTGTAGTCCACAACGAGAATACCATCTGGCACAATTTTTGATAACATCTAATATATTGGTAATTAAAATGATATGACACATTGAAATAATAGCATTCCAACCAGTCTTAAAGCTTCAACAAATAACAAAATTTTGGTAATGAACATAGTGGATATACAGATACATACAATGAGAACAATTACAAATAATATACTGAGCTCTCTGGCTAACTTGGACGGCCAGGTTCTATTCTCGTTGAGTATGAGGCAAGTTGTGTGGCAAATGTCTAGCTCACAGTCCAGTCCAGTCCCCAGCGCTCTGATACCTTTAGTTGTGCTGCAGCTGCATCCTTCAGAGAGAACAAGTGTGTCATCTCTAGCTCAGTTTTGGCTAGTGAGATAGCCTTCTCAAATAATTCTAAGGATCGTCTCAGGTTTCCTCTGGAAAAGACATAATTTTAAATTAGCAATTCAATCATTCTATTAATATCAAGTTCTTACACTTTGTTCTGGGTTAAAGTGTTGAGCAAAATTTTTCTAAACTAATATTATAAAGAGAAAAGATTTGATTTTCTAAACTAGTATTTCATCATTTCAGCCATTTCATTTCATTTCCGAAAGACGTCCACTGCTGGACATAGGCCTCCCCAAGCACCGCCACTTCGACCGGTTCTGTGTTTCCCGCATCCAGCGGATTCCTGCGGCCTTCACAAGGTCATCGGTCCACCTTGTAGGAGGCCTTACAACGCTACGTATTCCGGTACGCGGTCGCCACTCCAGAACCTTTTGGCCCCATCGGCCATCTGTTCTCCCAGCAATGTGCCCTGCCCATTGCCACTTAAGTTTTGCAATTCTTTGGACTATACTATTATCTAAACTTAATATTATTAAGATATTTATTTAATTTTTTGTATGTTTGTAGATTGTTTGGAGGAACCGTGGCATCCGTCGGAATACCAAAATACGACTGACCCGTGCTCTAGTTTTTTCCATCTTTTTATATGGCGCTGATTCTTTCAAGAGGTGGTGTTAGCGGAGGCTATTCATATACATGGACCGCAATGAGAACGAATGAATCCATACTGGAGGAACTCAAAATCACCAAGCGGCTATCTACAATATGCCAGGAGCGCACGCTGCTCAGCTTTTTTGAACATATTATGCGTTCACCTAAGCATGGTCAGGAAAGGCTTATGTTACTAGGCTGGCTGAAAGGAAAAGGCGCTCAAGGCAGAGCACTGGCGAGATGGTCAGACGCGATCAAGAAAGCTGTTTGAGGCAGCATTTACCAAGTGGTCCACACTGCAGAAGACCGCATAGCTTAGAGATGCATCTTATGAGGTCGCGATCCGCATTGAGGGAACGACAAAGAAGTAATTAATTTGTTACGCTTTCACGCTAAAACGGCTGAACGGATTTGGATTAAATTTGGCACATGGGTAGACGATGACCTGGGTTAGAACATAGGTTACGTTTTATCCCGATATTCCCACGGGATCGAGACTTATACGTTTGAAACCGCGGTGCGCCCCGCGGTTTGCTAGTACTATATAAAATTATTCTTTTCTGATTTTGTTGGAATACTTCCATGATAGTAATCTATCAGATACTAGTCTTTGTTTAAATTCCCAGACATTGAGAGATTTCAGAGAAAAATGTTTTGCATAAGTCACAAAAAAAAGGACAAACACAACTGATCAAAATATAAAATATTGACTCATAGATTAATCAAATGAAAAATTAGTATTAAGATTTTTTTTTTCAAATCTATGGATATGCAAATGACTATTGTCCTTAATCTTTTACAATTATCTTGGGGTCAAATCCCTGATAATAAGTTGCCATTTGCTATATTTAGATATACCATACATCTTGGTAATTCAACTATTACCAAATCACAGGCCTATTTTATAAGTTTGGTGTCTCTTACATAACAATAAAACAATATTCTTTTTACAAGATAGTGTGAGATAAAGCTTCTTATCCTTATTATATATTTACTGGTATGGATGATAAAACAGCTCAGTGATAACAGTGGATAATACACCAATAAAGGATGTCAACAGTAAAGAATTACTTCTTAGATATTAACTGATTTACTATTGGGCATGAATCACAAGACACAATATAACTATTAGGTATGACATGCAACGTAGATATGACATAATCATGAACGTCGTCCTACTGTTAACTGAAGTCAAATACCTATTATTTTAAATCTGTTTAGCTTACCTCTGTACTTCAATTGTACCCAATGTCTCATATGCAAAATCACATTTGTCATCCATTTCAATGGCTTTGTTGATCAGTTTCACAGCTTTATCAAAGTCTGTGCTCTTCTGCAGCTGCACCAGTCCTTTATGTACATACAGAGTAGCATTATTGGGATCTACTGAGAGGGCAGCATCAAACAGTGCTTCAGCACGTCCCCATTCCTGCTGGTCTGATAGTACTTGAGCAAACAAGATGTAGGCTTCAGCGCAGCGAGGGAATCTCTCCAAAGCCCGTTCAAAGTCAGATCGGACTTGTGTCAGAGCTCCAACATTCTTATTTATCTGTGCATGTCTGTAATCAGCATAACACTTCTGTATGAAAGCAATGGAAAAGTCTGGGTTCAACTCAACAGCCTTTGCAAATTCAGCTGTGGCCTCATCCATGCGCTCCAGGAGTAAATAAACTTGTCCTCGATGATGATAAATATCAGAGTTATTAGGATCCAGCTGTGCAGCCTTTGCAAAGTCCTCTAAGCAGCGTTCAGTGTTTTCCAATTGTGTAAATAATGAAGCACGCTTAATCAAGGCGTTTACCTTAACTTTAGTAGATGTATCACTGTCAATAACCTTTGCAAGATCTGCTTGGGCCTCATCGTGTCGTCCTAATAGAAGGTAGAAGGTAGAACGCAGTAACAAGGCTTCATTTTTGTATTTGCCATCAGCATCTTTCAGTTCCTGAGTGCATGCCTCAACAATGGATTCATAATCTTGAGCATCAAGAGCTTGTTTGGCTTTAGCAAAGCCACTGGTAGCCTTATCATCCAGTAACAACTTAGTAATAGGATCCTCAGAGAAGGCTGAGAAATATGTCTTGATGAAATGTTTAGAGGGCATGACCGGGCGACGTTTGGCAAGTGCTTCGCGAGCATGCTGCCTGCCCAGAGCCTTTAAGATTCTGTCAGCATTAACGAGAGAACTCTGTACTTGGAACCTTTCAAGAATGCAGGCAGAAGTGACATCTTCAAGAGCCAAAACAAGATCACCACTTTTCTCAGCAGCACGAGAGCGTCTCAAGAATGCTTTAACGTACTTTTCATTGAGTTTAAGAGCAAACGTACAATCTTCTTTAACTTGCTCCCACATTTCTCGTTTCTCGTAACATGCCGAACGATTCTGATAGAAAGTCGCAAGGTCGACGTGACGATCAGGAGGGCAAGCCTCGATCGCTTCGTTGTATAAAGCTATAGCTTTATCATATTCTCCTGCATGGAATGCCCGGTTTCCGGCACCTTTCAGTTTCATAGCGCGGTCGATAGCGCTCTCGGAAACTTTGGCGTTATTATCTTCATTATCCAATGAAATGGTAGTCTTGGCTTTTAACTCGGATACTTTTTTCTTTTCCGGGTCTTCTAATCTGTTTCTGAGATAAAGGTAACCTAAACCGATGGCAATAGGTGCGCCAAGCAGAATTGCCAGTTGCCATTTAGGAAAAGGTGTACTGCCTGTTGACGCCATTTCTTTAGGGAAATTGCTTCAAGAGATACAAAACCATACACAATTCACCATTAAGTTTATCACTACTAAAATATCGTAAATACTGATCACCTAATTTATGATTTTCTTTACCGTTCTTCCCATTTCATTGATGTCTTCACACACGAAGGTAAAGCAAAACATAGACAATTTTTGACATTACATTTTTTTTATATGAATCATGTCATGTGGATCTAAACTGCCAGTTTCTTTACGTAATTAGCAGTGACAGTAATTACTGATTCCATGGTGATGAGCTATATGAGCAAAGGCGTGTAGATTGTCGTAAATCTACCTACCTTCTTACACAAGTCTTTAGCTAGCTCAAATCAAAAGGCTTTGATCGCTTTACGTTTGCCACCCACTATTGGTACTTGTTCATATTATAGATAAATTCTCCAATTCCCAATAACATAGCTTTAAAATGCAGCTGAGCCTTAGAAAGATCTTTTAATGTGAGAGTAGGTGTATGTCTACCTAGGGAAAGTCATCCAGCTCGGTAGACACAACTTTGAGAAAGATGGGTTGGGCAGCGTTTGAAAAACTTTATTTTACTATTTGGTAATAAATGATTTGACTTTGACTTTGCCGTCCCCTATCCCGCAGTGTTTGAAGTTATGGTCTTCAACCAATGCATCCGTCCTGCCCGTCATGACATAACTGCCGGAACGTGACACTGACAGTCGGACTGGTCCACAAATTCAAGGTCACTCAGCGCGCTATGAAGCGGACTATGCTCGGAGTCTCTTTGAAGGATAAAATCAGGAATTAAAATAACTAGAAAAGTACATAGGTTGCAGATTAAGCAAACTGAAGTGGCAGTGGGCTGGCCATGTGTGTCGAAGGACCAATGGCCGGTGGAGCAAACGAGTCCTGGATTGGAGACCGCGTATTGGTACAGACGCCAGCACATCAACCTACTGCAATCTGTCAAATTTCTATAATAGATTTTCAACTTTATCATTAAAGTATAAAGTTCAAAGTTGATTGGGAAAATTTGAAAGTTTTGGGTAGGTGACCTGCTGGCGTCTGTACACATACAAGTACGCCTCCCAGCTAGATGGACCGACGATCTTAAGAAGGTGGCTGGGACTGACAAAGACAAAAACAAATATCAAATACTGGTAAAAATTACAGATTTTGATGACGGCCGTCTATATGACGGAACCGCTTTCCTAGGAAACCTTTTCCTAGAAGAGCGGTGACCGCTCACATAGCATCCGCAATTTACGGGCGAATGATGTCACTGAAACGTTGAAAAGGAAAGTAAATTGGTGTGATTTCCTAGAAAGCGTTGTTGACATCGTAAAGCAAACCCCGTCCCCCAAAGAATTAAATTGCTAGATTTGCCCTCATCGTACTTAGTCACAAGAAAATGTTTCCATACTGAGAAGAGTGAGCTCATACATTATTCCCCCGACCAATCACCATGTTTGGCACGCCTATCCCCTGGGAGAAGCGAGCCAAATACTTAGGTGTTGTCCTCGATCAAAATCTCTCCTTTAGCGAACACATAAAGCAGGCTCCCTCGCTCGCCGCTTTCACTCTAGGTAGACTCCACTCCGTCCTGTAAACACGGCGTGCATTCGTCCAATCATGACCTACGCGGGAGCCGTCTTTGCACAAGCAAAGCCCCACCATATCCATAGGATGCAAACGCTCCAAAATAGATTCCTCCGTAAAATCACCAGTGCCCCCTGGTACGAGTACGCGATCTGCCTCCTCCTTCGTGAGGGAGAGACAAATTTCGCGCTCTCACGCCCCTAGCCGCCAAGGACACCCCCTGTGGGGTGATTATATAATTGATGTATACAAGATATTGTGAAAACATTTTAAAAGAGTAACGGTGGACTTTCTTGCCCATTCTTCTCCATACCAAAACTACCTTTTGGAAGGGGCGTTTAAAATCAATTATTATTATTACGGTGGCTAGGGGCGTGAGGGCGCGAAATTTGCCTCTCCCTCACGCGTTCTGCCTCCTCCTTCGTGAGGGAGAGGCTATCGGACCCCTTCACTTGCTGACATCTCTTTGAGGCGCGCGTTGAATACAACGCGCCGTCGACCCGGGCCTGGTCCTTATCGGACGGTGAGCTACCCATTGCTAACCATCCGCAAGCCAGCGCCTACGGTGGCCGGGAATCGGCCTGCGATTCCCGACGCCCAGGACGTCTCCTGCGGTGGCTAGGGGCGTGAGGAAGTGAAGTTTGCCTCTCCCTCACGCGTTCCACCTCCTCCTTCGCGAGCATTATAGCTTCGCAGAAAGAGGTGGTGGCCTCCTATGCCCTCTCGCTCCGTACCATGGCCTAGACCAGGGCCGGAAGCGAGAGATGCTTTGCCCAAGCTGGGCAGACCTCCACCGTATGCACCACTGTGTCCTCCGGGCGATCCACGCAGTAATGACACCCAGGCGTTCGCCAGCCACCTAGTGCGACCTCCCCTGCGCTAGGACCAACGTGTCGTCAGCTTAACAAACGACGCTGAGGTCGGCGTGCAGCACCCAGTCGTATCTGATGTCCCACAGATGCGGCCCCAGGACCGATCCCTGTGGGACACTGCCTGCCTACACCTGCTCGGCAGAGCACCCCCATTCCTAACGACAGTGGCCCACACCAGTCCCTCCAGCACTGAGTCGTCCAAGCCCAGAATACGCATGTCAGCGCATTTGGTGTGCCTGGACACTCGGGCTTCGTTCGCATTTAGGGACGCCCTAAGCCTTTCGGCCAGAGCGTCAGCGGCCGGGCCGCTGGCCGCACCAGGGACCTCCAGCATCCGGGCCCCAGTTGCAGTGACCCTTACCCGGATGCCTTCAGCGGCACCGATCTCTTCGAGGTCCACCGCCGCCCCCACCTTGGCGAGCATGTCGCGGTTGTACACGCCCTTCTTCTCCGCCTCTGGCTGTAGTGTAATCACTACAGCTGCGGACTTCGAGGCGCCATTTTTGCCTTACCCACCTTCCGCTTTTCCCCGGCTACTGCCATTCGGCGTCAGCCGGAGGAGATTTAGGAGGAGGTGGTGGCGGCCGTTTTGCCGGGGCCTTCGCCGCCAGGGCCGGGGCCCTCGCCACCTGGGTAGTCACCCCGCTCTTGGTCTGCTCCAACGAGCCTGGTTTGACCGTGGCAGCTTTGGTGGCTGCATACGACGTCAACTTCCGCTGGCTGAGCCGCCCCTAACGGGGGGCGCAGGACGATGGCCTCTAGGGCGGAAAATCGAGACCGTAATGAAGCCATCTCCTGCCGCACCAAGGTCAGAACCCGGTCCTCAGCAGGCGGGTCAGCTAGCTAGCCCGGCCAGCCCAGTCGCTAGAGAGGTCTCGGACGAATGAAGTAGTAGTAATGAAGTATCCTGACTTTTTAGAAGAATATCTGACTGAAATCATGGTTGAAGAAAGTATACAAGAAAATTTAACTTTGTACAACAAAATAATGAGTATGTTATAAGACATAAAAAACAATCCTAATGGGAAAGTTTGTTATCTCATAAAAGCTTTATATGGACTCAAACAGGCAGGGAGGCAATGGTACAAGAAACTCGACACAGAATTAAAGAACAGAGGTTTGAAAGCTGACCCATGTCTATACTTACTAGAGAAAAAAGGAGTTATAATCATAATAATAATAATTATCTATGTCGACAATTTGTTAATTGCCTATTCGTGTCCATAAATATGCTGAAATAGCCCTAAGTCAGATGTCGAAGAAGCAAAAGTCTGTAACGTTATCGACTGCCGAAGCGGAATATGTCGCTTTGAGTGAAGCTGCAAAAGAGGCCATTCACCTGTAAAGTCTTTTCAAAGATCTAGGGGCCACCTATGAAAGCAAAGTCATATTAAACAACAACCAAGCAGCCCGGCGCGCGGCGGCTTGTTAATTCAAAACACAATGGTCACTTCCAAGTCCAAATACATTGAGTTAAAAATGCAGAATTACAAAATTGCATAATGGACGGAGCGATACAGGTTAGGTATCTGCGAACCGAAGATATGGAGGGAGATATTCTAACCAAAGCCCTAGCCGGCTGTTGATATTGCGGAGCAGCTTAGTAGTTTCCTGAACTCCTGATGACCACGACGATGCTGTGAAGAGGAGTGTGAGTACTGGCCATCCAGTACCAACTGATATTGCATGTCGTTTGTCTTTTTACCTGAAACACGCAAAGACAGTTCTGTGTCAAACAAAAGCGATGTCATAATCATAAGTTATTTTAAAAAAAAAACCCTTACAGCCGCTTCTTCGCTTTGTCTCTCTCGTACTTTGGAAGCTTGTGGCATGAGGTCCTGGGTTCGATTCCCGGGTCAGGCAAAGTGTTATTGGGTTTTTTCCATCTGCAATTACTCAGTAGCAGCTTGGAGTCTGGATTTGTGCCCGGTAGATGGCAATAGGCTAATCCCCTGTTACATGGGACTTAAACAACTGGCGAAATATGGTTGTACTATAGGTACACCACTGCCTAACCCTTCGCGGAATACAGGTGATACAAATTATTCATTGATAATTGAATTATGGCAATGTATAGAGTGCCGCTAGCGGTGCTCTATCCCTATCGGATAAAGTGGCGCTGCCTCGGCCCGGCTAAAGTGCCGTAAGCATTGCATTGTCACTGTCACTGTGACTGTCATTTGTTATTTTGTTTGTTTGTTGAGGTTATTTCGCTGTAAAACACCACATTCCCAAGACATTACATTATTTTGTGCCTAAACGGACGCTAGCTGGTGTGGTCACAGTTCTAACCTAACGTAACCTACCTTTCAGCCATTTTCATTTGCTACCTCACTTTTCGTAAATTCAGTCATTGTAGCGACTTTTGATATAATTATCTAAAACAAATACGATCAATCAGAACAAAGGGCGGCGAACTAACCTCAACAATCAATCAAAATAACAAGTGACAATGACAATGCAATGCTTACGGCACTTTAACCGGGCCGAAGCAGCGCCACTATTATGTCGCAACTAGCGGCACTTTATCCGATTGGGATAAAGTACCGCTAGCGGCACTCTATATACTTCCCTTAATTATTTAATAACTTTATACAAGGTATTATTCGCCGATATTCACAGTTGACCTTGAATTACAGTATGTATGGCTGATCGCCGCACGCTCTCCGCCCTCTATCTCAAAACGGTTGAGCGCATGAAAAAATGTTTGGTACAAAATTTGTCCCTTGCTCTAGAATTTTATAATAGATGTTAACATTATTGGATTGGAGCTATAGAAACCTAGATAATAGCGAAAAATCCGATTTTTGGGACCTTTGACTTTGAATAACTCAGGACGCAGACACGACATTTTATGAGACTTTTGAGACAACGTTTAAGCTGGGAACAAATTATCGGACGCATCCTTGCGCCGCGACTGACAGTCGCGACCGACGAGTGTGCACGTATAGTTCCCGACTTCCGACCGCTCAAGGACGGCCCAAGGTCACGTCCGCAACTTACGACTGATAGTTTGCACAGTGTAGTGCTAAATAAAGGTACTATCCAGACACAAATAAGCCACAACTGTCAGCCGCGGTTTACGGACTCATCCGATAATTTGTTCCCAGCTTTAGAACGCTAAAATGGAGTTGTATACAAGTTTCCAGCTTATTGTCTTTCATTCCGAGGTTTACCCACTTTCAACGCTAATGTGACTGGCTTAGATCATCTATCGTGCTCTGTGTCTGTCTTCTGTCCTTGCCATAGACATTAAATTACATGCTCTGTGATAGACATATTGCTCTGTCCATCACTAACTGTCAGTAAGTGTTACTGTCAGTAGCGGTCAGTGTTTCTACTTACGTTTTTGGTTTTTCCACAGTTTTCTTAATGAATTATCCCTAAAATTCCCAAAATAAAACCTTGATTTTGGGAGCATGATGATAATAAATAATAACAAACCATTCCACATATTGAATAGCATTAAATACCAACAAAATATTAATTAACTGACTAGATTACAAAACTGGTGCCGATTCTCTTGTCACAAATGCCTCTAAACTAGACTAAAAATCACAAAAAAATAGTTTATTCCTGTCAAACGATGATTTCCCATTCTGAAATAGACTAAGGTGACACAACTGTATTTTAGTTTGACAGCACTAAGATGGCACTGAGATTTTAATTTAGTGAAAATGACAATTTTGCTATTCTGAATTTGACGTTTTTCACCTAAAATTTTAATTGTCTACCTAAATCTGACCATTTTTAATCGCGATAAAATATGGTGTGGAGTACTATTAGTTGTCATGAACTAAAATTCACACGAACACCTCGACTTCGATGCAAAAACAGTACTGTATAATTATATATTTTTTTCTTTTCTTTTGCTTATAACTCGAAAATGGTGTGTCCTATCGCAAAAATAATGAAAATTTCGACCCCCTTTATGAAACCTTTATGCCCCTAATTATCAACACGTAGGTAATATTTTTTTTATTTTCCATGCAAAACGTGAAAAATTCCATATAAAACACGTCGAGGCTGCCCCCCCTCCGCACCTCCGGCTCTAAAAAATTCACGGGGTAGGGCAAACAAGTATGTACCACGTGGAGTCGCGATTGTCAAATTAGATTTAGTTGTGTCAAAATAATTTTTAAGTTTAGAGACTTTTTATTGCAGAATAGCGTTAAGATTCTCATAGTAAAAAGTAAGGAATTTTAGTGATAGTTTAGTTAGTTTAGTTCGGTGTACAAGAGAATCGGCACCAATCATTATTAATCGAGAGAGACGAAACAAATCAACTCTAGGTATAATGTGACTTAGTTCCGATGTCGTTTTTAGCCACGGAAATAGTACAATTAACACGGTGAACTAAAATTAAACGGATTACATTCATGACGAGTTTGAGGGAATCCCCTTTAATAAATCGGTGATGCCTAGAGTAAAGTAATAGATTGAGCAGCATTGAGTGTTCCCTACTACAACTATGAGTGTTCTCTAAACAATAGGGTTACCAATTACCAACTCAAGTTCCATTTTTCCCCAAAATTACCAAAATCCCTGTCGAAATAAAATACCCCTAAGCCACGCATAATATTGGTCATTTCTCCCTAAAAAAGGGAGAAATCCCTAAAAGTGGAAACACTGGTAGCGGTATCAATCACGTATACTTCTATTCTATAGTTTTGTAATTTCTTCTTTGCGTTTTCGAATAGGATAATTAAACTGTTTCAGTATGAAAAATCTTTTATCTATAAATATTACAATATTTTACAAATATTAATTAAAGTTGGTAGTTCCATTATGCGAAATAACCTCTTTTCGCTTCCATAATATGTAATTGTTTTATTACTTAGATAATACATTTCTAATTGATAGTTAAATAACTGAATCAATCCCAAATAAATAGAATACAAAAATGTTTAGTAACAAAGTATTCAATTTTGTAAGTATTCTCAATTTTGTATATTGAATTAAAATAATATTTATATAAGTACATAATGGGTAAATAATTTTATTCAATTACAGATAAAACTTCGTCAATGTGTAAAGCCTAATAACTTACGCAATCTCAACATGCCAGCAGTTCATAGTCTACAGAAAAGATTTAAAAGCGATTTATATGAACCTGATTATTTAATTGTAAGTAATTTAAAACTAATTCATTCAATTTTTAAAGATTTGATGTAAGTAATGATATTAATTTATCTCATCAGCCTTATTACCTGCTATGAATAGAAACACATTGTATGTGTCATGATCTTCCTGCCCTCATCCCAATTAATTACTGCCTTCCTAGCCACAGCCTTTTATATATATTACTACTATTACTAGCGACTCGACATGCTTCGCAAGGTTTTTACGACTTGACAAAACATCGAGATTTCTTAATTATTTATATTTTTAATATTAATGTATTATACACAAACCTTCCGGAATCCATTATATAAATTGTGTTGAAAACGTCATCAAAACCCGTAACGTATTTTAGAAGAACAAAGCGGCCATACTGAAAAACGTGACAAGCGACTTTGTTTTATAATATGTATAGATTTAGCTCACCTTTATTTACAAAGCTTTCCACAATCATAGGTACAACATTTCTAGAATTGCTATTGTGACAAGTGGGGTAAAAGTAGAAACCTTTTTATTTCAGAGCATGGAACCTGATGAGCCAGTATATGATTGCCTGAATTTGCAGTTAAAAGGGTATGACTTTGCTCTTTTGGAAGCCTGCCAGAGCCAAATCCATAGATATGCTGAAGTAATGGGGATTCAAGTAGACGAATGGTACATTATATATTATGGTATTTTACCATTTATTTGGTCTGTTTTTACCTTTATTTTCTATAGCAGGAGTCACCAAATGGCGGTCCACATCCGGACCGCAGACCTGTTTTGTGCAGACCTGTGCTGAACAGTAAAATTTATAACTAAAACTTAATTTAAAAATATTGTTTTTTTTTTATTTTAGCTTTCACCAACTTTACTGACCAACTAACCAGACAGATAGTATAAGTAAAAAAAAAACATTTTTCACATTAATAATTGATTACTTATTTTGTTAATTACATAACGTTTACTACATTTACTACTTAATAAAAATGTTTATTTTCAATTTATTTTTTAATCAATATTTTTTGTCTTAATTCCTAGTAATCCTCTACCAAACGGACCGCAACAGTCATAATATTTTTTTAAATGGACCCCCAATAAAACTAATTGGTGATCCCTGTTCTATAGTATTTTCAACCATTATACAGTACCTACATGTATCGCTTTGATTTCATTGAAGCTTTATAAAGTTAACTGGAATAAATGTGCTGTGCCTATAATTTTTGGAGGTTTATTTTATTTCTGTAAAAAAAAAATTGAGCTCTACACTGTATCTGTATTAAACTTCATTTATTTCGATTCATTAATATGATCAAATAAATGAATCCTTAATATTTTGTTTTTGTTAAGTTGGGCGACACCAGCACAGCAGCTGAAAGTACAACGGTTTAAGCCAGGCGGTACTGCACTAGATTCTGAATACCATCTTAATGTCTATGAGAGAAATGTGCAGGTAATTTATTTAAAAGTATCGTTTTTTATTACATTATACCCTTGGGTGTGGCAAGTTGGCAAACCACTAAGTCTGGTCTAATAGCTTAAACCCATGTTGATCATACTAACAATACTAAAAAATAATAAAAATACCACACCTACGATGTCCCACTGCAGTGCAAAGGCCATATCACATACAGAGAAGGCATGGGCATTGGTTCACCATGCTTATTCAAGACAGGTTGATGATTTCAGACTTAGTCCATGTTTCCTCACGTTTTCTTTCATTGATGTCAATAATGTCTAAGATAAACACAGAAAGTACTTACATATAAAATGATAAAGTCACATTGGTGCTTGTGGCGATTTGAACGCACTACCTACTAACTTAATAATAAAATTATTAGAAACAGGTTAACTGACATTATTTATGTTCAAAATATTTTGAGAAAAGAGAAATCTCACATTGACAGTAATTTTAATTCCATTAGTTAGATGATCAATCACCTTAAAAAGTAAACATCATTTATTTAACCTGACAACTGCCTCATTGGTTTAGTGGTTGCAAGCGCTTCTATAGAACGTGAGGTCCTGGGTTCGATTTCCAGGTTGGGCAAGGTGTTATTGTGTTTTTCCATCTGGAATTTCTCAGTAGCAGTCCGGAGTCTGTATTTGTGCCCGGTGATGGCAATAGGCTCATATAACTGGCGAAATGTGGGTGTACAGTACACCTCTGTCTACCGAACCGGGGAAACAAGACATGATGTTATGTTTAACCTCAGAGTTTCAATAGATATACCCCAGCATTGTCTTACATAGCTTAACAGTACTAGCTGCTCTCAAAAGGAGATTTGTATAAATGCTTGTTTTCAAAACTGTGCTTCTGAAACTGAAAGAATTTCTTGCAATAAAAAAACAACTGAAGTCATGTCCAAAATGTTTTTTACATTACAGGTAACTGATGTTCCCGCGTGGGCTCTGGGCACGTTGCTGCGCGTGGCTCGCGGTGTGTTGCCCGAAGGCTGCACGTTGCGAGTACATGACCACGAGATCGCGCACGAAGAAGTCCGCTACGTGCCCGACAACCAACTGCTTGATCTCAAGCAGCAACTTCAAGACATGGGCGGCAGTCGCGCCGAAAGGAAAAAGAAGAAATAAAATGTTTGTTATTTTTGTTGTTTGTAATAAGTAGTGTGTACTTAGGAGTAATAGAATAAATTATGTTATATGTTAATCTATACCTGTTTATCTTAAAAAGCTACGTGTAGGTATTTCAACCATAACTACTTATTAGTTGCTTTTAATTACTAATCGGAAAACGGCAGCCTCCTTCTGAACCATCACGGTCTCACAGAAGGAGGCCACTTCTTTCCTTTTCTCCGACACCGCCAGCATAGACCCAACTACGGCGGGCAGACAAATCTCGCCCGATCCTGGCGACCAGGACCCGTCTTTCAGCAACCCACGCAGGGCACTCCTCGAGTGTGTGCTGTGCAGAATCTAAGTCGCCTCTGCAATGATGACAATTTGCCGTGGCCTCTCGCCCAATCCTGGTCAGATACTCACCGAAGCAACCAAGCCCGGTCAGCACCTGAGTGAGCCTGTAAGAGATGCGGTCCACTCTTTTCAGCCAGGCTTCGAAGTGCGGTACGGCTTCGTCAACACACTTACGCGAATATTGCGGCTGTTGCAGCCGCTCACGCCACTGCTCGAGCGCGTATCGCAGTTCCTGCCACCTCAGCCGTGCAACAGCGATTACTGGCACGCCATTGCCACTGGCGGATGACACGGATTCGGTTATAGACCCTCGCGTCCATATCCGCCAAGATGTCCAGCGGCGGAAAGCGTGTTAAAAGAGTTGCCGCCTCAAAACATACAGTTCGGTATCCTCGTGCGATACGAATAGCCATTTTCCGCTGCAGCTTGTTGAGATTAGTCCTGCAGCGTCGGACGCCTGACAGCCTATTTGACCAAATAAGTGCCCCATAAAGGACCATCGATCGCACGACTCCCGCGTAGAGGCGACGAACTTCTTCTCGAGGCCCACCGAGATTGGGCAACAGTCTGTGCAAAGCACCCACTGCCTTCCGACGCGGGGAACCAGGCGCTCGAAGTGCTCTTCGAAGCCCCACCGACCGTCTAGGGTAAGGCCAAGATACTTAATGTATCGACCCACCTGGACTTGCGCATTTCCAACTCTGACGAACGAGCTGGGTGGTTCTCTGCTCCACGGTAGTTTGTGGAACCAAAGCGCCTCAGTTTTATAGGCGTTATCTCTAAGCCCAGCCCGCGGATTATCGCCACGACTTTTGCCACTCCGAGCTTGATGGCCTCTTCGAAGGTGTCCCCGCCGACCAACACTAGGATGTCATCCGCGTAACAAATAACATTAACGCCAACGGGGAGGTCGACACGCAGAACCACATCGTAAGCGAGATTCCACAAGAAAGGACCTAAAACTGACCCCTGCGGAAACCCACACGTAATCTCCCTGCGATGCACGCTACCGTCCCGACCCACATAGCGATTGTGCCGGTCGCGAAGGTAGGCCCCGACAATGCACTGCAGATAAAGAGGCACTCTGTGATGTACAAGTGCCGCCCTAATCGCATCCCAGGGCAGAGAGTTAAAGGCGTTGACGATATCCCCGGGACACCACCTGTTCCGACAGCAAGCGGACGTGTAGGATCGCATCCACTGTAGGACGCGACTGCCGGAAGCCACAATGCAATACATACTGGCAATCGGTGAGGTCGGAACCAATACATGATAGATGTCCGACGAGCCTTTCGGCAATTATTCTTTCGAATAGTTTGGAAACCTCGACGAGCAGGCAAAGAGTCCGGTATGCAGAGCGAGACTCTCGAGTCAATAAGACCAATCCGGCCTCCTTCCAGCCGGAGGGGAATACCTCAGATCATAAAAAAGGAATAGATATGTAACGGGGGCGTGGCGCGTGTCACCGCGACATGGCCAAATGAGCATGTCACTGCCCGCCGCAGGTTAGTCGCAATTTGCCGTGAATCTGAAATGTTCTCCCACATTTCCTCAAAATGCCGAATTGTAGCGTGGTTACATGCAAAAATAGGAGTTAAACTATCACCTACAAGAATAGTGGAGTCACGTACCACATGTAAGTATTAGTATTTTCACTTATAAGTCAGTAAAAACAATTATTTTAACAAATAAACGCAACGCGCGCCGCATCATTTCTCGGGATCGAACTAACATATCGAACGAAAAAGCATATTTTTGTTTTGCGCGTTGTACATTGAACGTTCAATACAATAAGCAACCTGTACAGCGCTAAATGACAGCGCAGTGTATTAAATTTATTTATTTATTGTCGTTGTTGAATTTTTTAGTGGTACGGCCGCTGGCGTCGCAAACTAGAGCGGTGCCAAAATGTAGTTACAGTTTACGCGTAATCGATAAAAATAGAAGTACGATATCATACTAGTTATTTTATTTTGACTACTTTCGCTGTTTAATTTTATTTCATTACTTGTTTTGTTTGGGTGCCTATCTTAAAGGTAACTAATAAGATTAAAAGGTACAAAAATTTTAAGGTACTTACTAATAAGGTTTTCACTAAGTCGCAGTATGAACGGTAAATACAATATTAAAATTTTATATATCTATAATTATTTTATAATTTAGTTGCAAATGGCTCCGAAACAACTTCAAATGTGATATTATTACAAATGATTTATTTTAAATGTGTGTGGTTTACTTTCATTTGAATTGTGATAATTGAAGAAGAAATTTCGGTTTCTTATTACAGTTTTCCAAAGAATCCGAGTACTTAAGAAAAATAGATAGATGCTACGGGTAGAGGTCCTAACTGGTTTCCTGTACAGAGAGAGAAGTGTTATGTATTAGGAACGTTTTCAAGAAAAATATTTCCAACCACTTAATAAAAGCCGTAGACTTTTTGAATGGGCCATACCAACCTTGAAGATTTGATTCAAATTACTTCATCGGTATGTTATGCTAAGGCAGCGTGGCGTCGATCGGGCGCTCATTTGAGCGAGTTAATGTATGTTGTTGCGTGCGTATTAATAATTAGTTATTTTATGCGCCTGTTCGTCACCCCGCTGCCCGTTGGCGTCCAAACCGCCGCCGCCGCCAAAGACGAGTTGGTGCCGGTTGCAAATTTTGTACAATTATGTATGACGGATGACAATTCAATACTATAATATAAAGCAGGTCTACAACAACCCGTGTTATTTAAACTTGTAGCTAGAAGTTTAAATACCACCACATAAACATACCATTTTGTTACCCATCAATATCTTAACATAATCATTTAAATATCAATGTCGATAAAACATCATTTTAACGTTTTTCGTCCCCCTAGTGTAGTGCGTTTAAGCCAATCACAGCCCTTATTTGCATGTTGCCGTAGACTTACTGGCAACGCCCGAGTCTTTGTTTTTACACGGTTCAATGTGTGTGTGGGCGCTGCGGTGGGAGAAAACTGGGGACATCGGTTTTGGTTGAAATGAAGCAGTACGGCACTTCTCCCTTTTTTTATGTTCTGAGGGGAATACGCTCCCACGGAGGCAGCTGTTGAACAACCGTCTTAGGCGGTCCCCCAGGGCAGCCAAAGCCAGAACCCAAGCCCAACCAGGAATACCGTCCGGGCCTGGCGCGGTGTTACGAGCCCCCAAACGTCGGCTCGGTCTAGGTCGCCTTCAGTCACCCCCAACTCGTCAGACAAATCTGAAGAAGACAAGGGTGGCAAAGGACTGTCCCTAACTGCTGGAGAGAGTGTTTACGACTCTCTCTAGTAGACCCGGGTCCATGGTTTCTGTGATAGGGCCCCCCATGGACGTAATTTGGCCATGATCAACTTATAAGGTCTTCCCCATGGATCCCTGTCCAGGACGCTGGGCGCACCTGACCCGGGGCGCGAAAACGATGTGGCGATGGTCCGAAAGTGTAACTATCTCCTCCGCTACTTTCCACTCCGACACCATGCGAGCAACCGAAGGAGTTGCCCATGAGAGATCCACAATTGACTCCCCCTGCCACCGAACGCATGTGGCAACGGACCCCTGATTCAGAATACGGAGGCCAAGGGATGCCGCCCAGTCTTGTACTGTGTGTCTCCTCAGTCTGTCCTGGGTGTTTCCCCAAGCTCTGGAGTGAGCATTGAAATCACCCAAGACGAGCACCGGACGGGGTGAACATTTGCACCAAATGCAGTTCGCAACCCCGTCCAGATATCCCTCGAATTCGATGAGGAAAATGTTGGGAGACCTTTAGCAGCCCACTACGGCCAGAGGTCCCCATTCCACTGCAACAAATCCTTGCCCCCTATCTAGTAGTGAGCAGTGAGGTCCACCGCTTCCACCAGCCCAGTAAACAGCGACAGAGTCCGAGAGCTCCGCTACCACCGCCAAGGCAACCGACCACTCCACAATTGTCTACAGAAAAAGGTTCTGCGCGTTGCGGCAGTGCTTCAGATTGCACTGTACTTTTAGGGCTGGGAAGGCGAGGTGTCCAGCAGGGCCTGGACCCATTGGTGTCTGCGCGCCGACCCTTGCAATGTGACGGGGGCAAGCGAGGCCTGTTTCTTGCGCGGAGCGCATTTCTTTTCTTCCCCCCAGCCGATGATCCGCTGGAAGACCATGATCTGCGCACACCGCATGGTTTGCGACGTGCTCTCTCTCGCTTTGTGATCTCCCCCACAAGCATAGCACTGGGTGCTCCGGTCAACCGCACCAGTGCAATGGCGGCGGACGTGTCCAGGCTCGAGGCAACGGAAGCACATACGACGCGCCTCCAAAATCTGAACCCTTACTGTCGTCCAACCTAAGCGCATGCGCTTGTCGGTCGCCAACTTCTTAATCGCCACCAGGCGGCCATGGACCCAGACGTGTCCCAAAGAAGTGGGCGGACGACGAATTTCGCCCACTTTTACATCTTCGGGGGTACAGCCACCCACTTCGGCAATAGCAGCTGTCACTTCCTCAGGTGTGACGACATCATCGAGGTCCATGATCCTCGCCTCGGCTCTTTTGGTTGGGCGTGAAATCTTCACATTGAATTCGGTGAGAACCTCTCGCATTCGGTTGGCGAGAATAGAGTCGGCGCCAGCTACAGTAATCACCAGACCACCATCTACAGCTGGCCTTTTCTGGCCGACAGTTCAATGCCAACATCGGCTAAACGAATACGCTGCCTTACGGCGGACATAACCTAACCGATATTGGCAGATAATCCCTCTCTTACCGAAACTGCAATAGCCGCCGTGGCGGGAACCCTAGGTAATTTCACTTGCTGATTTTTCCCCTACAGAAGTAGGCGTCGCCAACGTGGCAGGCTTTGCTTTTTTAGCCTTCCTCCCCATCACAGTAGACCAGGCCTCCGTCTCAGGCATTGTTGCAACCCGCAGAGCCTGCGAAACTTGTGTGGACGACGCAGACATAGGGTCCAACTCCACCACTGGGGCGACAACTTTGCCTTTTCCTTTAGCCTTTCCTCTCTTCGTTTTCTTTGCAGGATTAGGCTCCAAGTGCGGCTCGTCAATTTGCTGCGCCTGAGCAACCGTTGGAGAAGCCCTCCTCGCGTCGGTGGCGAGTGGCGGACGCCATGCCTCCAATTTCTAAGGTAATAGGACGCCGAAGCTGGGCCTCCGACTCGTCGCCGATCGCGTGGCTCCGCAGCCTGCACTGTAACTGCCGCTAACTTGAGGCTGTGAACAAAGCTCCCTTTGAGGTTGCGTGATTTGTTTGCAACCTCCTCTATTGTTCTAAGACTATCTTTGATGCAGGTATTCAATTCCGCCCTTGGTTGGGCCTGCATCGTCTTGGCCAACATCTCTGGTTTTGGCAGGTTCTGTTTTGCAGTTGCCCGAGTCTTCGCTTGCTTAGTTGGTGGACTCGCAAGGTCAGAGTCCCCACCATTCTCTCCTCTGCCAGTCAGTGGCTTGCTAAGGCTTAACGGCTTAGCAGGCTTCTCCGTGTCGTGATCGGCTCGCAGCTCATTTGCGAGCAAGAAGACAAATCACGTACCGTCCGATAAGCCCGCTCCGTGAGCCATCGCACGGCACACGACGAAATTCCCTATCCCGGATTCGCTCCTCTAAATAAAATTAAAGGAGTGAATCACAAGTCACGTATCGTCCAATCACCCGCTCCGTGAGTCATTGCACGGCACACGACAAAAACCTCAACCCCAGACTCACTCCGCGAAAAATTCGATGAGTGAGTCGCACATCACACAACATCCGATAGACCCGCTCCGTGGATCATCGCACGATTACGACGCAAACCTCCCTATTCACTCTCCAGAAACTCGAAGAATGAATCGCGCATCGTCCTGGCACACGAACACTGTTCATATCCCCAAGCGCCGCGCCCCTCGCAGAAGTCTCATGTTATGGACCCTGCCCTGTCTCTCTTAGTCTGGTCTGTCACTTGGACCTTTCCGGCATGTGTAACTCTACCGGCAAAGTTCCAAGATCGTTGAGACACGCAAGCCCCACCACGACGACAACGTGAAGACACCCTCGGTGGGAATATTTATTACACCTACCTACTGTACTGTAGTATACAATTTAGCTGTTGTAGCATGGAGTACCATGGAGCCGTTTACTATGTTGTATGTTGACTTGAAAGAGCATGGCAGTTGAGAGTATGTCATGCTTACTTAAATGTCTCGCTGATGGTGGCGAGTGTGTTGGATCATTCGGTTCCCTACAAAATGGTTGAGCTGGATGGTGCTGATCCACGCGTGATGTTCATGAACGGGCGCCCGCCGTCGGTTGAGACTGGTCATCTCTTATCTGCCATTGCTTATTTTTAATCTTATATTTTTAATCGTTTTTGAATATTATTTTATTTTACATTGTTCTCACTTATAGAAGCAACAAAAGTAATGTACCCAGGATTTTGTAATTTCTATATTTAAAAGAGTGTCCTTGGAGTTTCTTGCCCGTTCTTCTCCATAGAGATCTACGTTTTGGAATGGGCAACTAGCTTCAACTTTCTGACTAACTGACCGACTCTTTGACAATTCAAAAGTGCCTGTAAATGGTTTAATTGAAATAAATGCTTTGAGTTTGAGTTAGCCGAAGAGCAAATCAGCAGTTTAAATTCAGACATGCAGACTAGGTAAGTACCTATGTAGGTAGGGGAAAGGAAGCTAAGTCGGACCCGGAGGTACGATGGTCCACCTTAATAATTTTGAAAGGTATAACATCATCTCTGAATGAGTTGTGTCTAGAGGAAGCTCTTCTGCTCCACCTCTTGGTCAGCGTACTCAACGCCGCCGTTCTGGTTAGCACAGTTTTATCAAGGAAAGTTTGTTTTTCCTTGTTTTGATGTAAAATTGACGATTTTCAAGTGACCTACAGTTTGGCTTTAGATTTTCAGGCGGTCTCAGTTTGCAAAGTGACTCATATCAAACTATGTGCACGATAGTACTACGCATTACCTAACTAGAAATTAATGTGTTAATGTGGTTTCTGCCAAAAGGCAAAACGGACCGGAGAAATAAGAAGAGATTTGAAAAAAAAAGGAAGTGTATAGAGTGCCGCTGGCGGCACTTTATCTCTGTCGGATAAAGTGCCGTTATTGGCGGCATATTAGTAGCGCTGCCTCCGCCTGGCTAAAGTGCCGTAAGCATTGTATTGTCATTGTCACTTGTTATTTTGTTTGATTGTTGAGCATTGCATTGTCATTGTCACTGTCACTTGTTATTTTGTTTTTGAGGAAAGGCTAATGTTAATTTCTTTCATCTATAGCCGGCTAAACTTAAGTGTAGCCATAACCCCTTGGCTTAGCAAATGAAAATAGCTGAAGGGTGGTTAGGTTAGAATTGTAATCACACAACGCACGAGCCGAGCGAGCGAATCGAGCGGCGGTTAGGCACAAGAAAACGACCTGTTTTGAAGAGACCTGTTTTGGGAATGTGGTGCTTTACAGCGAACTAACCTCAATAATCAAACGAAATAACAAGTGACAGTGACAGTGATAGTGACAATGCTATTTTACGGCACTTTAGCCAAGCCGAAGCAGCGCCTCTATTATGCCGCTAACGGCACCTTATTCGTACAGAGTGCCGCTAGCGGTAAATAAATAAGTTTATTTAACTATTCGTTTTATTTAACATTTTCGAGAAAAAAACTAATCAACAACATTTAAATAAATAATAAAACAAAAAGTGCCTCATCATCATCATCTTCGTCACAGCCAGCACAAGCACAATGTACCCATGCGAAAATTTTGACATTGAACCTATCCCCACTTGATTCTAATAAAGAGGTATGAGGACCAGGGTGTAAAGTTCACTCATCCTCCATAGAAAAGGGAGGATCCTCCGACCAGACGGGTGTCGGGTCTAGTGGGCTACTGCCCCACGATTGCTGTCGGGACGCTCAAGCAGAGTTTACCGCGCGACGAGTATACCTATATATACAAATATATACTCGTCGCGCGGTAAACTGCTTGAGCGATGCAGGATTTTGCGTGACGTCAGTGGGATGCGTAGTACGCATGTGGCGTTGAGAACTTGTAGATGCCATCACTCACCTCCGGAGACCGGAGATCGATCGTGGGCCGAGTCGTGTATCTTGCGATGCTTGCCAGTGCCAGTTGAGGTTCCAGTGAGTCGAAACCGGGTGCCGCATAGTTCCCGGTGGGTCGGAACTGTCTGCGGTGATTCCCCAGTGAGTCGGGGTGGCGATGGCGCTGCGTTATGATCCAGTGAGTTGGATGTGGGTTGGTATGGCGCCGGGTTGAGGTTGACTGCTCGTGGTCCGGCCGAGAGCGCAGTGTGCTGTGCCAAGGTTGCTGATGAGGCTGAGGATGATGACCAGGTATGCGCGTCCGCTACATGCTGGTGGCATTGCTGGTAGGTGCTGGCTGACGTTGTGACTCGGCGCTCAAAAGCTTGAGGAAGTGATGATGATGACGTCACGGTACAGTACCTAGCATCTCGGTTTTTTTTTTTTTTAATAAACTTATTTATTTATGAAGGTTTTTTTTCTATAAGTACTTATAGCCCTCCCCCTACTTATAGCCCGCGAAACGGAAGTACTGTTTAATAAAGTTTCACAGTTACCTACTACGCAATCTTAGCTTAGGTAAGTGTCTATAGTCTGCTACATAAAGGCTACAACTTATGACACAAGCAGTTACATAAATATTAAGATGATTACGTCCGGATGAGACACAAGACACGACTGTGCAAAAAACCCGCATTTATTCCACTTTCACCCTACTTGCGTGATCTCTACTCAGCTTCCTGGCATCCAATTCAGATCATTAATGATCGTTTTTCCCAGACTAATAACAATAGGGAAATAACAAACAAATTGTTTCGAGTACCGAACACCTAAGTTTTATAAAGCAGTTGCACCTCCCGATACCTTGTCTACCAGCTATTACTTTTGTAATCAATTTTAAATTGGATAATCGGTTCGATGTTTTTTAGACAAATCTCTGTTATTGACACCTCATCTCAAAATATGCAGGTCTGATCTGGAGCGAAGCATACGTCCGGCCCGTAGCTCGTAGGTACCAAGTTCGAAGGTCTGATTGACATTATGCCTTAGCTTAGTTGTTTGTCCACAATTCCACATAGAGCTATTTTTGCCTCCGTTCGCCTTACTTTGTTATTAGTTTGTTATTAGTTACAAAAAGAACAAAAAGCATTTTGCAAACAGCTATCGCAAATAATTTTTTGATAGGGTGGGTACAGTAGGCCGCACGTCAATGGTAATAAAACCAGTATAGGCTTCTTATTCCATTGAAACTCCGTATTACGCTACGCTAGGCCAGCACAATGTCAAAGTGTTAACACCGCCCTTGGTGCGGATGACTGTACACGCGGCTACACATCAAGCTATACATTTCCAGTATAAGCTGACCTCGCATTGTACGGAAATCCTATACAATGCGAGATCAGTATAAACTGGAAGTTATGGCTTGATGTCTAGCCGTCCGAACAATTACCCCTTTTCTGGATTTCAGTAATTTTTATTATGTAGGTAGATACCTACACCTTATAGATAGGTAAGTATGTACCCTAATTGCGTAATACACGATCAATCAGAATCTGAATCGTTTTGAATCAGATTGCTAATCCATGGCTTCATTAGTTCGAAAAAAAAATCTGCTCAACAACGTAAACAACGCAATGAATGTTTTTGAACTATCAAAATGGAACAGATTAGTCGTAATCGTTTACGAAAATTAGTTGCGTAATTAGAGAGCTGTACGTACCTACTTACACACACCGCTGATTACTGAAACTACGTACATAACTAATTTACCGAACCTATGCGTAGGTAGAGTCACTTCACTGCACGAAGATTCAGTTCTTTTCAGTGACTTTTTACCTCTCGTTCTCATTCGAAACTTCGAACACGTTCCGGGAACCGATAAAAAAGCGCCGTAGCCGATTTTTTACCACCGAACCGTTTTGGAAGGCGCCCGTGGGAACGGGGTCTGCAAACCTTAAGCAATGGTATTGATTTACACACTCAGATGAATCATGGTCTCATGCCGAAGGGCAGGCGCAGGTGGTATAGTAATTACACCCACATTGCGACAGTGTTTAAGACATACTTATGTAATAGGAGGTGAGTATAATTGCGATCAACAGTACCGGCAGATGGCCGGTACTGAAAAACATCTAATAAATTCAATAAAACCAATACCTTTCTTCCTGACTCAAGGATCGACCACGCGCTCAGAAGTCGCGCTTGCGACGACCTAGACCAACGGGACCAGACGGAGTCAAGCTAAAACTGCCTAGAATATGGATACCTATGAGCTAACGAGTGGGACGAGCTATAAATTACATGATAGGTACCAATTCCATGAATGAGCTTGACGCCAACGGCGCCGCGGACCCTACGGCCTGACCAGCACCGTAATTGCGTAACACATGATCCATCACAATCTGAATAATTTTGAACGATATTGCTAATCCATTGCTATAGATGATCGAAAAATATTACTGCCCAACAACGTAAAGACCGCAATGAATCATGAATATTGTTGAACTGTCAAAATGAAACAGATTGTGATTGACCGTGTTTTACGCAATTAGTGTGCGAAAAAAAAATAAAGGCTATTTACCTAGCTTGTCTTGTGCCTGCCAGTTGCAAAGTAACACAAGCTAAACATAATAAAAATTATAAATGCGACTGAATGAAAGTAATGCCAAGTGATACATTAATGTGCAGCCTTTAACATTTTAACAGAAATGTTCAATGCTACAGATTCTAACATAATAACAGTTACGTAAAACTTAATTATCTCCGATCGTGATTTTGGCTAGTGGATTACCATCAACAATATGCATGGTCATTCGTGATTGACTGCGCATTTTTCGTTGATTTAAAATATGGCATAGTTACGTATTTTTTCCGACCTTCATTCACAACTATTACATGCTAGTGCTTCTAATAAAAGTTATTACTATTCACACACTACTAATTACAGTACCATATATGGGATTACCAAAACATTCAACATCGGCAACATCCACCGACAGTGGCGGGTCCAGGATTGTCGTTTGGGAGGGCTGACACCGCTGAGGGTAGGTTTTAGTAAAGTAAACACTAAAAAAGCACACCACCTTTATAAGCCCACGGATTACTTTTCGCAAATTCCTCAATGACTTCGTTAGGTTCAGGGGCGTACCAATAGAAAATGGCGCCTAGGGCACGCACCATAGTTGCGCCCCTTCGTCAATTATCTTAAAATAAAAAAACAGATACACAAAATAAAACAGTCATAAATCTTACTTACAAAACATAAAATATTTATTCTCTTTTTTATAACAAAATAATTCCGTAAAACCTTTACATTTACAACTGCACCTTCCTGGCCTTCTGCGACGCAAACATATCGATGATGTTTTCAAAATTAGTTTTATCCGTCTCTTCTCGCTCTACACTGAGCAAAACTAAGTCACATAACCTTTCTTGACCCATTGTAGCCCTCAAATACGAAAGTATTAATTTTAACTTAGTAATAGATCGCTCACAACTTGCGATGGATACTGCAATTGTAAGCAGAATTTGAATAGAAATGCGCAGATTTGGAAATACGCTTTCATCCCCGTACTGCACAATAAATTCAAGTACTTAGTTCTTCAGATTTCTTTAGGTTGACGTTTTTTCTTGTAGATATTAAGCATTCGAACATCAAATATTTCTTCGTATAACTTTTCCCCGTTAACATCGCAACTATGCGATGATAACTACGCGATGCGCGGGAATCGCGAATGTGATTGTTTGAAATGAAATCACAAAGTAAATACTTACAACAGTATGAAATAGTTTATTATAATGTATTTTGATTTTAAAATTTTGTAATTGGTGATGTTGCGCGCCCCCCTTCAATCGGCGCCCAGGGCTCGTGCCCTACTTGCCCCACCCAAGATACGCCTCTGGTTAGGTTGTAGATTACCAGAGATATCCCGGTGAATATACATGGCGGCCAAACCGGGCAGCGTGCAGGCAAAATTCGTCACGTAAAATAAAACATCTATTAAGTACTTATAGAAAAAAACTTGAAAACGTAACAGGTACTTACTATGAGACGCTTTTGGGGGGGCTTGAGCCCCTTGGGCCCTGGATCTACCGTCCGTAGGTAACAAACAGTCATTTGCGTAGATACAGTACGTCAGTGGAATCAAAACCAGCATAAGCTGGCGTCGTATTCTATTGAAATTCCGTACTACGCTAGGCCAGCTAAAGGTCAAAGTGTTACCACAGACGTGCGGTCGACTGTTATGTGTATTTAACATAGAGGCTGCAGGTATTGCATTAGCTTGCGACACATGCAATTACACTATCTGGTGCACTCTTGACAATAATTGTGAGCACAATGGAATAAAACAGTGAGAAAATTCGCAACTACCTAATTCAAACAGAATTCTATGTGTGCTCAAGACCTACGATCAAATATGTACCTACTTACTAGGTTTTGTAACTAGCAGCAATGATCTAGGTATTATTTAGTCTACCCAGAAATAGTGATTTTATCTAAAAAAAACTCGTAAATAGCGAGTCGGGCTCGTCCACCAAGGGTTCCGTTCCTTGTTAGAAAATAGTGTAGATTGTTATACAAGGGATGAAAGCGACCTATTTAGGTACCTTCTTAGGTACGGATCCCTTGTGATGGTTTTCGAGTGCCTAAATAAGTCTTTCACCCGAGGTAAACACTGCTTTTCATTTCGAATATGAGGAAAGTAAATAAATACCTGATTAAATCAGTATCTAAATCTGATGAACTCATTTTATACAAAGCACTCGACAAAACGACTGACGATCGAATTGCCGCTTTCCCGCCTTTTTTGTTTCTTTTTAACTGACGAAAAAAAAGGAGCAGGTTCTGTCTACGCGTTTTGTATATTTATATTTTTAATTTGTTTATGTATGACCACGCATAACTTTTTACTGAGTAGTCCGATTTGGACGATTCTTGTTTTATTGCGGAGGGTTACATACTTCGAAGTTGGTCCCATGAAAACTAAAATCTACCCGTAAGGTAAAAAAAATGGGTTGATTGATTTTTCACCTACTGAATTTTCAATTGCGTACCGATTCTGTTGTAATTTCGCACACATGACATAATGTAGTTCTGATGTTCTGATGACACATTTACATAATAAAGAACTGGAGTTGATTGAGATGATGGAGACGGACGATAATAATTTAGCGACGGTAAATTATAAGTAAAAAGTCATGTTACATAATTGTTGATAATATTTTTTAATTAAATTTTACGCCGCCATTTAACAGTGACTGTATTTTTAGACAGCAGGGAAAATCGTTTCACAGGGACGAAAAGTACCTACTGTTTTCATCCCTCTGAACTTCAACCTACCGTACCTACTTTCCAAGAGAAATGAAAAAAAAAAACAGTTTATTTAATTTATTGGTCTGTACCCTAATTACGTAATACACATCAATCGGAATTTGAATCGTTTTGAAACAAATTGCTAATCCATTGCTTCATAAGTTCGAAAAAAGAATCTGCTCAACAACGTAAATAACGCAATGAATGTTGTTGAACTGTCAAAATGAAACTAATTTGTCATAATCGTTTACGAAAATGTGTTGCGTGATTAGGTAGCTAGAGTTTTTGCTGATTAGGTTGACACATCCTCTTTCATAGACTCCTGAGAAATTGCCGATGGGAAATATCATCGGGGACATGGCATGTAGGTCTTTACATAAACCTCCACGAGATTTACATTTTACAATTTGCAAAATTCGAAGATAAAATGAGAAGATATGAAAAATATTTTATTTCCAGATACAACTTTAAAAAAATACATACTTACATAGATAACGTGATAAATATACCTACAATATCATAAATTATGACACATTCATAGATAAGAAGGGGATGGTATTTTTAACCAACTTCCAAAAGGAGGAGGTTATCAATTCGGATGTTTATATATAATTATGTTACCGGTAATCTGTATAATTCAGGTATTCTATACAATACAATAACATTAACATCCGCAGTTGATGAGGGTCTACAAGTAGATGCAATATACACTGATTTTTCGAAGGCATTCGACAGGGTGAATCACGAACTATTGTTGATTAAACTTCAGTCCTTGGGTATTACCGGTGCCACATTGGATTGGTGTAGGTCATACCTTAATAATAGGCCGTCATTAGTTGTCATAGAGGGGGATGAGTCTGACCCTTATTTTGCAACCTCAGGTGTACCACAGGGGTCCAATTTGGGGCCATTGTTCTTCATTGTGTTTGTGAATGATATTACAAGTGTACTTAAATATACTACGCCATACCTATTTGCGGATGATCTGAAGTTGACGCGCATAATTCTGACTGAATCTGATATTCAGTTGCTGCAAACGGACTTAGATAACTTGACTCAGTGGTGTACGGAGAACAAAATGTATCTAAATTGCACCAAATGTCACCACATCAAATTTACCAGAAAGCGGAATAAAATTCAATCTAGCTACAATATTCAAGGAAAGACATTAAATGAAGTGACAGTTATTCGAGATTTGGGAGTGTATTTGGATGGTAATTTGAGGTTTATAGAACACATTGACAAAATGCTTAATTCAGCTTATCGGGCTCTTGGATTTATACTGCGATCTTCTAAAGAATTTAAAAAACCATCCACTACCATTTTGCTATACAATAGCTATGTGAGAAGTCAGTTGGAATACTGCAGCACGGTCTGGAATCCAACATACCAAGTTCACACAAATCGAATAGAAAGAGTCCAGAAGAAACTTGTTCGTCACCTAGCTTTTCGGTTTAGAGTTAGGAATCTGAGATCATATACAGCAAAGCTGGATTATTTTAAAATCATTCCTCTCAGATCTCGACGTACAGTCTCTGATTTAACATTCCTGTTCAAGTTGCTTAATAATAGTATTGACTGTCCAGATCTCCTTAGCAGAATAAATCTTAATGTGCCTGCCAGAATCCCGCGTCATCCCCGCCCATTACTCAAAGCTCCACGATGCCGAACAAATCTGGGTAAACACTCACCGGTTTCCAGGATGACCCAGCAGTACAATGACTTATCATGTACATTAGAAGACATAGACATCTTTTCTAATAATCTGGGTAAATATAAGTCACTAATCCGTACACAATTAAATGATACCTAATTATGTGAGTGTTGAACTGCCTGCCTAGTACCAAATGCATTGTTCGCTATTTTTATTTGTATATTTTTATCTGTCTGTGTGTACATTTTTTTCTACTATGTGCTCGTTGCTTTTTAATCATTATTTTTAATCATTATTGTTATTCTATTCAATTTAAACTCAAATATAAACTTAATAAACTTAATGATGATAGTATAATATATAATTTTAGCTTTAAGTCTACATCCATATAAATATACTGTTTGCTTGTCTTTATTGCATGATGTGGTCTCCTATAATTGAGGGAGCACATAGATTGTTGTTCTTGTCTTTGTACTATAGCATGTAAGGTGTATTCTTTGTTGGAGATCCTAATAAAATAAAATAAAATAAAATAAAATACCTAGGCAATGTATAGAATACCTGAGGCGTCCAGGCAATGTATGAAATATTATGAATATTATTGTCCGTTACATACTTTGCCTAGGTAATGTATACATTTCCCAGGGATTGTATAGAATACCTGCTGGTTCACAGGCAATGTGTAAAGTAAATAGATTTGGTCTATATTTATCAATGTTATGTAAGTACCATGGGAGAAACGAACATCTATACACCGTAAGGACTATCTTGCTAGAGATGTCAGCATAAGTGAAGGGGTCTGATAGGACCGATTCCTTCCGGGGTTGCGGGAAAGTCCGAAAGGGATGCCGTGGCCCCTGGCAACGTACAGGCAACTGAAGGAACACGGGTGGGTTTTAGTCAGTAAGAGTCTGACGCCCTCCCGCTCCGCCCAGAGCGGGAGAAGTTATTTGATAATTTTTCACCCAAAAAAAAAGTACTATCTTGCTTGCAAGTTTGCAACACACGGCCGCTATAGTAATACTTCCTAACATATGTGTTCATCGTGTGCACGTGATTTTTAACGTTCCTCTATAGTACTTACCTATAAAATTGCTCATGTTTGCTCAAAATTAACTTTAATATCAATAATGTAATCAATAATCTAATATAAATTAAGGGAACAGGGCCTGTGAGGAATTCGAAAAATGGATATTTGAAGAAACTATTGCCGTCGTCTAACCTCAAGTCTGCCTCCGTAGAGTGCGATAGGGACAGCTGCAGCTCTGACCGATTATATCACAAAAAAAATGACAACGACGTTTCGTATTTCCCTTTTTTCTCCTCGAAAACAGCCGATTCAATTATTTTTTACATTAAAATTCTAGGAAAGAGTATGTCTAGGTTCCTATCGTTTTCTTTTATGTTAAAAACTTTTCGAATTTGTCTGGTAGTCCTCTAAACACGGCGGTAAAAATGGGCTATTTTTGTAATTTTTGGAGGGTCATATTTTCTTTACCAATACGTTGCTGAAAAAAAGGAAATAACAGGGACGTGTGAACAGCAAACCTTGATTTTATGAAAAAAATTATTGCTTTAGAGGCATTATTCAGGAAGAAAAAAGGGGAATACATTTGTATGGACAATGGCAGGCCCTGTTCCCTCCTAACAATTACTCATTAAAAATAATCGCGTGGAGTTTACTGCCTGCTCGCACGACTTCCCCGTCCCCGCTTTCATCTTTTTCACACATTGCCGGCTGCGCATTCGATACTGTACAGAATGCCTAGGCAAAGTATAAAATAAATAATATTTCATACATTACCTAAAACGCTTAATCCGATATCAATGTGTATAATCCCTGTATATAAACGGATTTGCAAAATTCTTTTTTGTTTGAAAGGTTATAATTCCTAGATGGTCCCATGATGGACCCAGGCCCATGGTCCCAGGATCTGATGATGGGATCCTGGAGAAATCGAGGGAACTCTTCAAATATTATAGGCACACCTATAGCGATTTGGGTATTTTTTATAGTAACTCGTGCAGTGCAGCTCTCGGAAAGCACCATTTGGTGAAGTGGAACTAATGACGAAGACCACAGATGGCCACCGGAACTGCTCAATAATAAGTATTTCACGGGTTGCGATTCGATTACTTTACGGTTGCCAAGCAATTTATGCTCGTCACAATGCATATGTAGAAGTGGAGCTGATGATGAAGTACCAGGAGTTCTCCTGGTACTTCCTCAACGATTAACGTAGGTACCGGCATCGGGAAAAACAATATTTTGTAAAAGGTAATGAGTAGTTGACATTAGGCTAGTGAAACTTAGACAAATTACAAACTGACCCACTAAAAAGCGAGAAATAAACTTTTTTACAAAAAAAAAAAACAACCGACTTCCAAAAAAACACTACAAAGTGAAAATTAACTTAAATTTCGGAAGTCGGTGGCAAATAACGAAAATACAAAAACAAAGACACAGCTTCCGAAATTTCAGTTTTTTTTCACTTTATTATTATAAATATTTTTCGTTCTAAGTCAAAAAACTATGCGACTTAAAATGGCGAATTTCGTAGTGTAAGTGTTACCACTGCTGTGCCGATAACTACCTACATAAATACTAAAATAAATAAATACCCAACTTGACCTAGTTACCGCAGTTCAAATTTCAAAATGTACGTCGTGGTGGGTACCTTACCTACATAGGTTCCTACTTCAACGCTAAAATAATAAGGCTGTGCTGCCTGTATCTGCTTACCCAATGTAGGTGTTCGTCATCGATTAAAATAGAACTGTAGTACTGTTAGCGTAATGAATATCTAAGCAATGCACGTCGTCTTGGTGTCAGCAACTGATCTGATGAAATCATTTCTTGTAGAGACGAATCCATTTAAAAATAGAAGACCTTTATTTGCCAACTGCGTCTAAAATAAGACAAATAAGAAACAAGGAACTGGACATCGGGACACAATATGACCAATAACTTTATAGTAAAGGATTCTCAACCAACAGTCAACGTATCGTCACGCTGTCCAATTGCACTACTGTCTGCAATCTGCAATACCTCTAGTTATTAGTCTGCTGCTTAATACTTCAGTTAGACCTACGATTATCTTCATTTCTATGAGAGATATTTAGTGCCGCGCATAAAAAAGTTCTTAATACAGCCAATGTATAGGTACCTATACTCCATAGGTTAAAAATACGATAAATTCAAAATCAATTTATTTTAGATTTTTACAATAGATTCCTGTAGAAGATGTGGTCACCGTCTCCGGCACAAAGAAGTCCAGTCGTTAGGGCAAGGGTTTATTTTTAACTTCCGTACACCAATAATATATTTTATATAGGACGAGCTCACGCCACCTTTTCCCAGAAAGGACGAAGGAGGGGAACGGGGTCCTCTAGACCAAAAAACTGACCTAAGTTTGGAATTTGCCTAACTTAAACTAGCGGAGTCCCATGTAACTATTCCAAGTAGGTCGTAGTCCACGAATGCACCACTAGTTCAGTCTTGGAGTCCCATGCAACCATTCCAAGTAGGACGTGGTCCACGAATGCACATTGATCCGCCATAATACAAAACGACTCCGTTTTTAGGGTTCATACCCGACGGGTGCCAAACGGAACCTCATTACCTACTAAGCCTCCGTCTGTCTGTCAGCCAGCTGTATCTTATGAATCGTTATACATAGGTAGACAGTTGAAATTTTCACAGATTGTGTAATGCTATTCTATTGCCACTATAACAACAAATAATAAAAATAAAATAAAGGTAAAAATTAAAGAAGTATAAGGAAACGTGTTTTTTTCGTAAACCCTTCGTGTGCGAGTCCGACTCGCACTTGACCAGTTTTTTTTTTTTTAAACGGCTAGCCGCCGTTTTGTCGCTACAAGCCAAAAAAGTTGACACTGCATCTGCATTTTGCAAAGATGTCTTCCCGTGTCCTGTGTGTGACTTATGTGTGAAACTAAGCTGCCTGAAATAATCCGAATATTTAAAAAATATTTTGTCTAAAATTGCTTCATGTCCGTCGCTTTTAAGTGGAGCGTAAATTATATGTGTACTGTACTACACAATTCCTTAAATGGGCTTTACTCAACGTCTCTTATTATGAAAGCAAACCTCTTAAATTTGTTTGTGCAATGTAATACAATATCGCAGTATCTCAGTAATCACTGCGTTAGATCCTTTCCCTGCTCGGTAAAATGATCGCCTTGTTTGCAACACTGGGCGTGTGACAGATTTCGTAGTCGACAAGATAACTAGGTTTATTTTGAGTTCTTACATAGTTTTATGTCAAATACGACTAGGATTAGGCTACTTAAAAAAACAAAGAATAATGCTTCAAGTATCAGTGAACCCAGAACAGTTTTTCAGGCTTTGGTGGTCACCAAAGTCTTTTTATCTCCCGAGGAAAACGGAGGACTGACAATTTCACAGCTACGTCGTCCTGTGTATCTATTTGGATGGATGTTCTGTGTGTTGGATGGTCTGATTTAAATCTCTTTTTTAATTAGAAGGCTGGTTTAAAATCTCTTTTCTGATTGATCTTAGCCATATAATGGTAATATATTTCGCTTCCATTTCTCTGATGCTACGGCGAAGAAAACCTGCGGACTAACCAACTCCTCAAATATTTGCAGTTACAGAAGACAAATTGAATGAACCCAAACAGGATATCTGTTTGGGTTCATTCAATTTGCGACGACGCGATGAGTATTTGACTTATAGATAGATATATTTATGATAGGTTACTCGTTCAGTGCCGGGAGCCCGTCTGGAGGGTTCACCTAGTCGCATATAAACTGTGTGATGAGTGCCCGTCTATCTAGCTCAAATTGGTTTGTTTTGCAGTGTTGTAGATTTATGTCTAAGTACTAGACAAACTTTATATTGTTCTCCTTTGTCTCTAAATTTCATATGTGAATGTCATGCATACCTGTCATTTGCATGGTTACTGAAATGCTAATTTTAGATGTTAATTCATTTGAATTGTAAGTGCCTGTGCTATTGGAGTGCTTATGATAAATAAATAAATAAATATGGGATACCGGGAGCCCTCAAGGAGAGCTCATTTTAAATGTAAATTTTCTTAGCGAAATGCGTTGGTTTTAAAATCGTTTATTTTTTTATTTATTTTTTCGCGTTTACAAATATTCACAAAAATTTTAAAGGTTGGAAGGAAACCACGTATAGCGACAAGACCCCTTGAAAACACTATTCTACTTCGTTTTACAGTGTTTTAGAACACGGTTTTAAACCTAAGGCTTGAAACTGCGGTAAGCGGACGCCCGCGCGGTCCGGCGCGGTTCCATACAAAAGTGTTCCGTTGCGGGGAAAGGCGCGGGCGTACGTCGCGGGGAGGCGGACCCCGCGCCCGCACCACGGTCCCGCCTCCGTGCGACGGACGGCCGCGCGGGTGCACCCACGGTGCCCACCAGCGGTAACACGCACGGGCTTTCAAATTCAAATTATTTTATTTCACATAAACCTACAAGGGCACTTATGAAACGTCAGAAGCTAGGTGCACGGTTCCAACTGGTCGTTTCCTAAGGAGAAGAGCCGGCAAGAAACTCCATGGTTACTCTTTTAAAAGTAAATGGTATTTACAATGTTTTCAAATTACAGAGTTAATAGGTATGAGAGGACAGTGTAGGCCTATCAACAAGTACCAGGTACTTAGCAAGATAGAAAATGGTCGACAGATCTACAGTCTGTTAAGCGTACCTACAACGTTCTCACATTCACAAAATCTATCAGTCAATAACGCTATGTGATATGGGTCGCACGCACGCTTGGAGAAAACTAAGGAAAATGTCTTTCGATACAGAAAGGGTAATTTTGCTTAACTTAACTATATAAAGACCGAGATGCACGAACAGCGGCATGGCTAGAAATTTGTAAATAATTATTTGATTTTACTCTAAGATTGTTGATCTTCAAATACGGATCCAGTTTCGAAAATAATTCGTCATAGACTTGTACCGAAACTTTAAAAAAATTGTAAAATGAGTTTTAATTTTCTCTTAATTTACTGAACTTTACAACAAATTCCCCGCATAGCAACCTAGATTCAATAAATGGGCTTACTGGCTGTCGTTTTTTTATTTGCTAGGCGTCGTTTGACTATGTAATAATATATTAAGTTCTCCATCGACACGACTGTGCATGTACACCGTTAAAATTGAACTAGAGACATTGCGTAAATAAAATAATCCTGTTTCCGCGACGGGTACACGCAACGGGGACCGTCGCGTTCCGCGTGTCCACGCGCGTAGACACGTAACGGGTGCCCGTCGCTGGCGCCCGCTTAAGACGCAGATATATGCCAGTGACCTTGAGTGGTTAGCTTGCATGTTCTGTACTGAGCTCACGCAACGCGTCGTACGTCCAGCCAGTAATAGGACTCGCCCATCAAGGAGCGCTGTCCTAAATTAGACGCATTATTAATTTATTATACTAAAAACAAAAGGTATTTTAACAAAAAACGTATACTAAAAGATCAATAATTAAATTATCTTTAAAATGGTGAAGGTTTCAGAAAAATACGCTTGATAGATTTTGCGTGATGCTTAGTTTTGTATCCGCGTTAGACATAACTTTACAAATTAATTTCACTATGTAATATAAACATAATCTAAAATATTCACAGATTAAGTTATTAAGAAAATGCTCTAATTTGACACATAATTTTTCCAAATCATTAACCTTACTCGTTTAGACGGGATCATCAGTGCAAAATCATTAAAAGTCGGTTATCGTCGCCTTAATAATGCAGTTTCAGGCCTAATGCCCTTGATCGTCCGCGATGGTTAACTTTAGCGCAAACGTAATGCCGGCAACCCCCCCGGAGGGTTCACTTCCGATATGAGAGGTGGGTGGAGTCGAAAGTGTTAACATTGCTCTGATGATGGAGCAGCAAGTTGATCACAGACACGGCCTTATTAGTCGTAGTCCAATCGAGTTTGGATTTGTTGGTGAAAAAGTCTGTCGATGTAGGTAGTAGGAAAGTGATCAGTCATTAAGGATGTCAGGTTTTTGAATCGAAGACCCATAGGTATCCACTTCCACTCGCTAAAGCTAGCAACTTACGGTTTTCACAACCATTGTTATATTGAAGGGTTAAATTTGGTATATTATATAAGCCACGATAATAAATAATATCACTCTATTATTGTCGCACTGCCAGGGCATAGGCCTCTTCTCATACCGAGGAGACACGAGCATTGATTAGTACCACGATTGCCAGAGGCGGCTTTACCTATGGTGCAGTTAGTGCAGCGCACTCGGGCGCAGGGTCTTAGGGGGCGCTGAGTGCCGCTCGCAACAACTATAAATAGCATGCGTCCAGACCCTGCGCCCGTGTTATGGCCGACGCCGCACATTGGGGACAGAATGTTCAAAACCACCTAGAGACCTCAATTATTAACCAAATTGAACCATTTTTGCACAGAAATGTTTGAAATTAAATTCCAAAGACACACACTAAGCCCGATGCGAAATTAGGTTGTAATTTTTTTTGTAAAAAATGCTTATGAATTGAATATAAAAAATTAAAGTTTTAATACAGACATCAGCTTCGTTTTCAGCGACGAAAAATACATCGGAAGCGTATATTTGCACTTCCATACAAGTGCTAGTTGACATGCGCGACTGAAAGGGTTACAGAACAGGGTAAAACTCGCTTTGCCATGGTTTTAGTGGGTTATGAAGTTTTAGATATAAGGAATATTAGAAATCCGGCATCGTCAGTCTATTTAGAATGTAATTACAAACATTTCTGTCAAAAAATTGTCTCATTTGGTTTATTTTTGCGATCTCTAGGTGGTTTTGAACAAAAAATTGGCTCTATCCCCAATGTGCGCCGCCGCGCCGCCCGGGCGCGGTAGCAAATCAAGGCGTGCCACGAGCGGCTCTTTACTCTAATACTTTTACTTTTACTCTTGACCATAATGCTTTCCGAAATCAATTAAAATTTCACCATTTGCACCCGAATTTCCGTTCAGTGGTGAAAATTCAACTGTAAGCCCAGGTACGCACGGCGTTTTTTTTCGTGCACTGGAATTTCAACGCTCAACCCCTTATAGTTGAAAATCCCGCCGCAATGGGGGGCAAAGCTCGAGAAGTACTTTTTATCAAATCCCATAAAAGACCAAAATATGTTCAGTAAGTAAAAGGCAGTCCGTAGATGGGGGCCTCCTACGCATGCTAAATATCAACGTGGGGTGCTAAAATTTTTGAGTTGCCTTCGCTTGCTCTTCCATTTTACATACTCTTTTTTCTCAGACTTCCCTGCGTAATTTGACAAAGTAACTGTTATTTATCTAGGAAACTCAAAAGTCAAAACAAAACCTAGCCTTATATGTATATTTCGACGTTCCCCCCCGACGACCCCATTTAGTTTTTCCGCCCCGGTCCCTCGACAGGCTTAGTCCGCCACTGACTAGAGGGCGCCAGGGTATTGATTGCACGCGGGCGCGACATGGGCTAGACTCGGCTAGAGCAAGACGGGTTGGCGATTTCAGACAAGCTAACTAATAAGTCCAGGGTTTTCATAAACAGAAATTGTCATAAATTAAAAAAGTCACATTGGCGCCCGGATTTGAACCGACAACCTCGTGCATGAGAGACCCATGACAACTGAGCAATGATAATCCTTAAGTAATAAAATCTGATGGATATCCGAAACGAATATAGACGTCGGATTTTATGCAAATGCTTGTCTACATAATATGCATTTACATTATTGGCAATTTATTCGACACATTTATTTATGTATTTATTTAATACTTCAAGCACACAAATGTACAGAGGCGGACTTAATGCCATAGGCATTTTCTACCAGTCATCCTTCGGGTGATGCAGAGACAAACAGTGGTTGGTGCAATAGCGAGAAAAGAAGATTTTTTTATATTTAAATATAAAGATATACATATATACCTATTTAAAACTATAAATATAATAAATACACCTAATTATATATAAATATAAGCACAAATAAAACAAACAATGGGAAAACATTACCGTTGTGATGATACTGCCAGCTTCTTGCGAATATGCTCGCGAACTTTAATTCTAAAAGATAATCGGTTAGTCGCCATCCTGATTTCCTGGGGAGCGCATTCCACAGAGAGATAGACTGAATGAAGAAGGAAGAGTGAATGAAGTCTGTGCGGTGAGTGGGACATTGAAGAAGACGACTGTGAGATGAACGTAGATTTCTATTGTGGTTGGCGCAAATTTACTGACAGTGGGGGGCCAGATAACTAGGGGAAGTTAGAGGGAGAGTTAAGAAATGAAAACAAGGCGGTCAGCGCCCTTTGCTCTCTGCGCTGGCGTATGGGCAACTACCTTAGAAGCGACCGATGCGCAGAGACATGATCATATTTACGCAGATTGAAAACGAATCGAATGCAGTTATTGAGAAGACGGTCAAGTTTGTTGAGGAGACCTGCATTCAGGTCATAGTAGCACACGTCACCATAATCGATGATAGGGAAGATTAAGGACTGCTCAAGCATTGTCTTCGTACTCGATGGCAATAAATTTTTCAATCGGTATAGAGCCCGCAGCATTCCGACATACCGTTTAGATCACCAATTTGAATATCACCCATGCGAATATACCTAGGCCATATTATGCCACATATTGCGCACCCATCACGGCTGCAGTGGAACTATTAGAAAAACTTGAATTTATGTAAGGCTAGTACTTTTTGAAACATTATTAACATATTTAACATTGTTTTGTAGTAGGTATTTATTTTTTGGTGTTGCATATTATTTTGCCTCTTTTTGGCGATGTTAAATAAATTGCAGTTCGATTGATGGTATAAATTACACGGTAACTGGTACCTAAATAAAATGCAATTTAATTACTTGTTATTTTATAGGGGTCATAATTACCTAGTCAAAGCGTAAATATCTGTATCCTTATTACGTAATTCAACCGTTTTGAAACAAATTGCTAATCCATTGCTTCATAAGTTCGAAAAAAAATCTTGTCAACAACGTAAATAACGCAATTAATGTAGTTGAACTGTCAAAATGAAACAAATTTGTCGTAATCGTTTACGAAAATGTGTTGCGTAATTAGATAGCTAATTCATTGTACCCACTATTAGTATTTTAGAAGAGAGTAGGTCGTGACGGTGTTTTTTAAAAAATTAAACTCGAGTAGGCTCTCTCTATGTCTAGGTTGTAGGTTCACTCACTGTATTGCAACAGACGCACTACCTGTGTAGATATAGTATACTGGGTATACGGTCGTTCATTATAAATTACCTAATTATACATTTGTCATCAAACCTATCCATGAAACGTACGCGCGCATGCGTTTGGAGAGAGAAGTCAACTACTTAGTCTGCTAAACAATCTACCATTAGCCGGACGTATGTATTCAGGGCGCGTAGCTCCGACCAACCTCCGTAGTTTTAAGTGCCTGCTACACGGTTGCCAACCGCGGTTGTTGCGTCCCCGCAGAGTTGACCTTGGTTGGCGACCGGCATCGGCAGAGCTGTTTCAACTAAACCAACATGCCATTCTGTCGTGATATTCAAGGACTAAGACGTCATAGCAAAATTTTTTGACCGATGCCTCATTGAGGTTTGGACCAATTGTTTTCCATTTAGAAACCAAAACCTCCCAAGCTAGGCGTTTTTGATTGTTGTCTTTGTACTGTTCGCAGCTGAGATCCCACCGACAGGGTAAGTCTGTACAGCTCGATCAACTCAGTAACAGTTTATTTTTCTTCCGCCATTTTGCACTTTTTAATACATAAGTAAGTAGACTTGTAAAACTTGCACTCGTAACACATGCGCCTCGCGCGACTATTGACAGCGAGCGACTGACGTTCCTACTCGCGGTTGGCAACCGCCGTCTACATGGTCGGCCGCTGACTCAATCTCCTCAATTCGTCCTTGGTCGCTAACGCAGTTCATAAAACCAAGGTCGTTGGAAGGTCAAACGAAATTTGGCCGTAAACCATCATCTACACCAAGGTCACTTCTGTCGGGACGCGGTTGGCGACCGTATAGCAGTCGCCTTAAACATAAGCCACGCGGGAGGCCCTCCTCATAATTTTACACTATGACCTTCTACAGACTCAGATTTCTTCATTGTGGTTGAAAGGCAAGATTTTCATTGAACGGTCTTTCGGACAGTGGTAGGTACCTAATGGCACTTGAAATTGTTTCGTTATGCTAATTATACGCTGTTCAGATAACAAAGAATATCAAATGTTAATCTTTCCGCACTCATTGTCAATGGTAGCTTTAACAGTGGGGTGGGGTAACTAATTAGTCTAGACTCTAGTTAGTAGGTACATATTCAACACTACAATTTGGTAGGTAGTATAAACACTAGACTAACTATGAAAACATATTATGAAGTAGGTACCTACTACATATTCTTAAAGGTGAAGGCCCGTGACGGCAACTTGTTAGTTTTAAGCTGGGATAAAAAAATATCCACCTCGAACGCACTATGCAATACGTTGACCACTCATGAGTTGATTGTGCGTTAAATTGTTTTATGATCGATAACACTTAGCTAATTAAAATGAATATTCACGATCTGACGAGTCACGATAACGAAGGTTTTTAAACACTAATTAGGTTCGGTAAAACACGATAACCTCTTTGAAATGCCTGGCGGTCACAAGACTCACAAATAAATGGGTATGCCGAGCGTGCATGGAGGCCCCGAGATCTTGCTCTGGTTTTATTCAAGTATTTTCTTCAGGCATTTTTCTATGTGTCCTGTTTGTAGGAAATTCTCTAAAAAATTCTTAGACAAACAAATGGACTGATGAGTCAATTTATTAGTTAGTAGGTATTATTATTGGAGTAGGTACCTAGATAACTTAGGTAGGTAAGTCAGGACAGGATATTAAAGGTATTCAATGGTTTGAACTTGTGATACAGTGTGTGTCATCTTCATTCTTCTAGTCATAAATTATTTTAAATTAATTAATAACTACCTATTTACGGTCATCTTTTAAGTCGTAGCCGTAAGAATGATTTTCGTATTCAAGTTACAATTGTTACCATTGACGGTTGCCTGTACAGACGCCAGCACATCAACCTACTACAATCTGTCAATTTTCTTGAATAGATTTTCAACTTTATTACTATTATGCATTAAGGTTCAAAGTTAATTGGGAAAATTTGACAGTTTCGGGTAGGTTGACCTGCTAGCGTGTGTACAATTAGAATTTATAGTCATATTCGTCTTGAACGATCGCCGAAATCGCGACCGTCCTGCATTTAGTTGCGTAAGCTCTGCCTTTTACTCGGATAGATACCTAGTGAGGTGTTACGGATTCACTACAATGATTGTACGTAATAATGACTTATGGCTGTGACCTTCTCAATATCAAATATAATAGGAAATTGTATGTATATTGTATAATGTAAAATTCTAGCTTCAAGATGTGATTGATGT
Source organism: Xanthia icteritia (assembly GCA_949128155.2). Taxonomy (NCBI): domain Eukaryota; kingdom Metazoa; phylum Arthropoda; class Insecta; order Lepidoptera; family Noctuidae; genus Xanthia; species Xanthia icteritia. The sequence goes on from OX421930.2 coordinate 13,808,456, forward strand.
GCTGGCGTCTGTACCCTTTACAAATATCCGTAAATAATTCGATCTCGACAAAACAACTGAAGATCAAATTGCCACTTTCCCGCCTTTTTAGGGTCCCGTAGTAAACAAGGAACCCTTATAGTTTCGCCATGTCCGTCTGTCTGTCTGTCCGTGTGTCCGCGGCTTAGCTCAGAGATTCTTCGCACTAGAAAGCTGTTAAGTGGCATGGGTATACATATTAGTCACGCCGACAAAGTAGTAAAATAAAATCATGAAAATAAATATTTTTAGGGTTAAAAAAGTGTAAAGTGGGGTCTTTTATAAATATTATAAATTATTTTAATTATTTGTGAAATAATATGAAAATGTCGCCGAAAATGATAAGTGCTTTATCAGAACACTATAAGTCCAGTACTCTTGTGTACGGTTTATATCGCACTCGTAAAAGTCAAATTTAACCTAAAACCATTGTCTACACGGCCATGTACTGCTCATAATTTTAGGTTTCCTTAATAAGTAAAAGCAAGCCAATCGACGAAGTCATTATAAGTACTCGTAGGTATAAATAATTACCCCACAACGTTAATTCAATGTAAAAACGCTTATATTATGTTTTAGAACAAATATACCTGATTTTATGACAATTTCTGGAGTCAGTCCCAATAAAGAAAATAAATAACCATTAATAAAGAATTGTTTAAGACTCTTGTAGGACTTTTAAATTGCTACTACTCTTTAATATGTCTTATACTCCATTTGAAATAAGATTAGACATTTAATCAAACGTTTTTTACAATCCGTTCAACCGATTCTGACTTCTATACCGTATGGATAAAAATGGCATTAAAAGCAATAAAGTGGTTACAATACCAACTGCTTACTGCAGCTGACTTTTGTCATGCCACCAACACAATAGAAGTCCAAATCGGTTGAACGGACTGTAAAAATGGTTTAGATAAATGTCTAAACTTATTTCAAATGGAGTATAGATAGGCGAGATAAATCACACTTTAAAAATACTAGTTTCACAGAAGTCTAATAAAACACTTAGTCACTTCTAAGATTGAATATACTTATAAAATGTATTTAAGATAAGATTAGATATTATTATATTATATTTATAAGTATTAATTAAGAATCAAACGCAATTAGACTTGTATAAGGCGCTTATAATGCCACTGCTCTTATATTATTTAACGTTTTTTATATACGTCTTAGATAAGAATATGTTACAAGTATGAATGTTCTTAAAACCTAAATAGACTTATAAAATAGCACTATTAGAGTTTCTGGCTTAATCAGAACACATATATATAAACCTTATATGAAACCATAGCTCTTACAAGCTTTTGTTTGTAAGGGTATTTTGCTAGCTGGGGTGAGTTTGCAAACCAAATCGCGTCGCGGGAAACAGCATTCCATCTAATTTCACAAATCGCGAATAGATGACGAATTCATAATTTTAAAAAATAAACCTTCATAACCATGAAGGTTTATTTTGTAAAATTATTTATTCTCATTATAATCCACCCATATTCGTGCTAACTAATTATTAAGTATCGAATTATACAAAACGAAGCTAATTCAATAGTGAGGTGGTTGCGAAATCAATCTACAAGACATATAGATTGCCACACACTGTTGAGAACCTACGTACACAATAAAATTAATGTTTACTCGGTCCCGCGGCCTTCTCACCGTAATAATCTCATCTAACGCATCTCGATCTCGATGGATGGTAAAGTTTACTTGCATTAGGTACAATTACGAACCATTTCCGAATCCGTCCTTCCTCAACGTATATTTATGAGTAGGTGCCTAGTAATTTGAGTGCTGGAAGTGTGTTGTTTTTAATTGATGTAATTTGATTTATGATTATGTTCTATCAGTAAAAAAAATATCTCAGTTAGTAGGGCCGATTCATATAAACGAAACTCAATTTTGAGAATACCAGTCTAGGTTCTCAACGAAAAAGAAAAAAATCATAAGCATGAAAAATATTCAGTTATTTTTGTATTTTGTCAGCAGAACGTTTTAATATCTTAGTTATCAACATCGCCATAAGGTCCAGAACCTGTATCTGGATTATTTCAGTCGTTCACAATTTATTCATTAATTAAAGACTGTTTCTATTGGTTTGGCATTTGTGCCGGGCAGACATAAAATATATTCTATTAAAACACAAAAGGTTTAATGGTTAAGGTTGTTGCTGTGGAAGTGTTTGAACGCTTCCACACTTGCGTCCCCAAGTTTTTTTCGGGGACACCGGGACGAATCACCAAAAAAAGGGACGGTCCCGTTCAAAACGGGACGTAGGTACGGTCACGTTATGCATGGTACCTAAATGGTGGTCATAAATGTGATCTATAGGTTAAAAAGCTACAGGCTAAATTATGTCATTCGCTCAGCATTTAAAAAGAAACATAGCAAACCCACCGTTTATAAGATTGATTTTAATTATTTAAATAACAGGTCTACGGTCTACTTTATGCACTTATTCCTAGAGTCCGCTGGAGTTTATGGCAGCACTTTGGTAAATACCTATCTGGGTAGCTAATTTTATTTCCGAGGTTCAGCTGCACCCTAATTGCGTACCTAATACACGATCAATCACAATCTGAAACATTTTGAAAGAGATTGTGCTCAACAACGTAAATGACGCAATTAATGTTGTTGAACTCTCAAAATGAAAGTTAGTCAGTCTTAATCGTTTACCGAAAAGGTAAAGTTTACGCATTTACATAGTTGTGTTGTGCACTAGGTATAATAGGTAGGTAAAGGGTCCGGTAGACAGGCGCATATGAAAATTGTTCTACCAGAACCGCGTCCACCGTTGCGTTGCGTCGCGCCTGTCTGCGACAGCCTTAAAACTGACGTGCGTGGTGCGGTCGACTGGACCTCCTGCGTAGTTAGTTGGCTAATCTCCGTTGAGATCGGCCGCTGCGCCGCCCGTGGTGACCGAAATTCTGTCCTACCTTTTTTTTCTGTAGCCCATAGTGTCCCACTGCTAGACAAAAGCCTTCCCTGAATTCCATCCATGTAGTCTTTCCCGTGCCACCTCTTTCTGGCCTGGCCTCGGCAATGCCGTCCATCTTCAGTCTTCAGGCACCCAGTTCATTGTGCATGCGAGTGCGACTCACGCGACGAGCCCAAAACCATTTGAGACAACGGACATAATATAAAGAAGGAAATTCCTTTTATTCCGACCGGTTTCGTACCCGAAGGGTGCCAAACGGAACCATATTACTAAGCTTCTGCTATCCGTCTGTCTGTCACATGAACCGTAATAGGTAGACAGTAGATAGTCGAAATTTTCACATATTGTGTATTTCCATTTCCGCTATAACAACAAATAATAAAAATTTAATAATGTTAATAATTAAAAGGGGTCCCACTCCCCATACAAGAACGAACGTGTTTTTATCGACGTTTGTTTCCTCGATCTTAATACGGTACACTTCGTGTGCGAATCCGACTCGCACTTGGCCGGTTTTTAGAGTTGGCTTTCACAAGACAAGGCACAGCCTCCGCTGGGTCTAGAAGCATGAAATTTTGCACAAGAGTAAGATGTAAATATGTAGATATAGCGAAAGTGAGCACTTAGGAAAGAAATTTAAGAATTCAACCTCCTAATGAAAATTATTTATGGAAATTCGTAATTTTTGCCGATGGGAAATCTTATCCTTAAACCCAAGTGGTAAACAAGTTTTAGTTTTCAGTTTTTTTCTTATTAAGAATATATGTATAAATAGGTAGGCGTATCTTTCAAAACCGGCCAAGTGCGTGTCGGACCACGCACAAGGAAGGGTTCCGTAGATGGGATGAATTTATCCGAGGAACAAACTTAACATTGTAGTTGAAAAACATACATTCCGTATGGGAGAACATGTTTATTCAACTGCAAATGTAAGTTGGGCGATTATTACTCGTTAACTTGTAGAGCCTACTTAGCTGTGATATTTTTCCTTTTAATTTCGTAATAGTACTGCTGTGAATTTTTCCACATATCCAGACCAACCATTTAGCTGGCAGGGGGACACACTTAACTCTAACAAAAATGAGCACTGTAAATCTTAATATTTCGCAAACGGATCCCAGAACCCAAAAATGTGTTTCACAAACTCACAGTATTTTTTTTCATGATTTTATTTTACCACAGTTTGTCGGCGTGATTAATATGTATAACCATGCGAAATTACATCTTTCTAGTCCTAAAAATCACTGAGCTAAGCCACGGACAGACAGACGGACAGACCGACGGCCATGACTAAACTATAAGGGTTCCTTCCTTGTTGACTACGGAACCCTAAAAACGTGTATCTAATCTGCGTTTTTTAGATGTGGCGGCATAGTTACTAATGTTCTGTCTGCAATTACTACATCACAGGCAGTTGAATGCAAATTGCAATGTTTCGCGACTGAGTGCAATATTCATTTATATTGTTTATCATTGTGTGTATGTTGCGAGATGAATATTATGCATACAATAATTACGCGATGATAAATCGCAGTATCACGCGTGTGATCTACATACTGACGGACTAATAGAGGTTTTTAGGTTTTGCAATTTTCAGGTTCATTAAAATACTGAAATTTTTTTCAGTTCGCGGCGCACTTACAGGTTTAGTATTTTGACTCGATGCTGCGCTCCAGCTAATCGAAATAGGGTACAATGATAGGCATATTGATGATGGGTAGACAGGCACAAAAATTAAATCATGAACAATAGGAGCTGAGTTTTTTATATTTAGCGTAAGTACCTATCGGCGAGTGAGCGACGTATGCAGCGCGCGCGATTTGAATTGTTTATTATATACCCGCAAATACCTATCTAAGTTTAGTTTCCGGAGAATGGTAAAATGTAGCGCCTCACTGCGCCTCACCCTTCTTTACTCTCTACGGCGCACAGGGCACGCGGCGCGTACTTTGGGAATCCCTGCTCTAAACAGTATGTTTTAACATGTTCAGTGCCGGGAGCCCTCCTGGAGGGTTCACCTAGTCGCATATGGGATGCCGGGAGCCCTAGCGGAGGGCTCATTTTAAATGCAGGTTTTTCTTAGCGAATACAGCATTATAAACCGTGAAAATAAAAACTGATGTATATTTTAACAAGATTTATTAGTATAAGCGTTGGTTTTAAAATACAAGCTTTTTTTTTGTTTTTGTTTTGTTCACGTTTACAAATAGATATTCACAAAAAATTTAAAAGGCTGGACACTACGTATAGCGACAAGATCCCCTGAAATCACAATTTTACTTCGTTTTACAGTGTTTTATTATGATTTTAAACCTAATGCCGTTGACCGTCCGCGATGATTAACTTTAGCGCAAACGTAATGCTGGCAACCCTCCGGGAGGGTTCACTTCCAATATGTATGGCGGCATGACGTATGAGTTCTATGAAAATGGGTGGGAGTCGAAAGTGTTAGCTAACGAAAGGCGTTCCCGTTAACCTGCAATAGTATAGCATTCATACGTGCTAAGAAAAATATTACCTCTGTGGATTAGTGGTTAGACCACCTGTCTCGGACCCAGAGGTCCCGGGTTCGATTCCCAGTGGGGGCAACATTTTCTGCTCGGTTTGGTTGGTGGTAGGGCTTGTTCTAAGTCCGCCTGGCTATAGCTACCACCATCTTGCCTAAGTCTGCCGCCATAACAACAATGTTATCAGCATTGTTGTGTTTCGGCAGTTAGAGGTAAGATAGCCAGTTCCTCTGTGGTTGGGGATTCCGGGTGCAGCTCGCTTCCACCTTCGGCCTGACCATCACTTACCATTAGGTGAGAAACCTTCATCATGTAAAACGGACCAATTTAAAAGCTTTTCGAAATCATCTAATATCATAATTATCTATGAATATATTTAAGTCTGATTAATAAGTATAAGAATAAATGTGGTTGATTACTTTTACTCTCGGAAATGTTACATAATCCCAATGATATTTTAGTAAAATATCATTGCATAATCCGAATAGTTTTATTCTGTCTACATTAGTTCTTGCAGTGGTTCGTTCTGCCTCCCCTTCCCCTACTTATATGAACAGGTTTTTATGTTTCTCTGAAAAGGGAGACCTCTGCCCAGCAGTGGGAAAATACAGGATTATAATAATAATAAATACCTAATAGATGATAATTAATTGATTGTGTAGGTACAGTCGCATTTTTACAAAATTAAATGCTTGTTCATGCCAACACTTGCACGGGGTTGTGCTAAAGAAGCTTTTGGACAGCTATGTAGACGTAGTTGTTATACTTCTATGAGCTGTGTTGAGTGAGGCGAAGAAGGAAATGCGGTCTGTTTGTTGGTTTGGTACGTGGACGTGTTTTCAAATGCTTCTTCGTACCAACTCTTGCACCGGTTGTTGCTTTAGCATAACACCCGGTGTTTCAAAGGTTTAAAAAAAATCCTCATTCTGTATCTCGTATATACAATTTGTTTGTAGTTAAGACAAACAAAATTGTATGTGGTTGTTGCTTTAGCATAACACCCGGTGCAACCACATCATAATATCCATAATAACATAAACCTTTCAGGCGGAAATGTGACCCCCACGAAGTGAACCTTCGTCGTTCAACATAATCAATCAGAAAATCTAAATTAATAAAAGCAAAACAATTATTATTAGGAAAACTCTACTCGTTTTACTCAGTTTGGAAACGAACGTAGACATAGTAGGTATAGGTTTTGGAGCTCTTGACTTTTGGGAGAAAAAGCTAGGTTTAAAAACTACACAATTTTTGCAGTCGCCGCAATGTTTACAAATGTGCGCTTTTATCCACGTCGACGTCCATGAAATGGATGGAATTACGAGCACGTTATTATAACGTTGTCGTGGACGGAAGTTTAATAAAAGCGTTTTCAGATAAAGATATTAACTAATAACTTAGTTGGGAAAAGGCTACGCAGATTGATTGACCTACTGAGCACTTTACATAGGAGAAGGCACCTACTTACAAAACAGGTTATTAATTACTCCGATCTATCGTATTTCCAAAGCAGTCTACAAGGGTTAAATGGTAGCCTAGGGAGGTACCTGTAGATAGATAACAATGTTTAATAATCAATATCGATCATTGGTAACACAACACAACATTTCGCCTACAGTTACTGTAATTGGGATTACTGTAATCCCCGAAGGGTTAGGCAGAAATGTACCTATACCTATGCTATACCTACACCCAGATTTCGCCAGTTATGTTCCATGTAATAAGGGGCGAGCCTATTGTCATCAGCCGGGCGCAAGTCCAGACTCCGGGCTGCTACTGAGAGATTCCCTATAGAAAAACCCAAGAACACTTTTCCCGAACTGGGAATCGAACCCAAGAGCTCATGCGCAGCAGTAGCGCTGGCGACCTGCACTAGACCAGCGCGGCAGTCCTATTAAATATTGCTATCTATTTCATGAAATAATCCTATTTACTGCCAAAGAAATAAAAAAAGGTCAAATATAATAAATTTATCAAAAAATCGAGGTCACAATTACCTACATGCAAATACAGTTTCAAGATCTTTCGGATTTAAATATCAAGTTCAAAATTTTCTAATGCATCTTATGCATAACATCACCAGACTATTGGTTGTTACGTAGGTATTATTATTTGAGACTTTTAACCTTGCATTCAACGCTTAGAAGACGAAGATTACCTTCTAAATTAATTTACTCATCTTTATATATAAGTAGCCTATGATTTATAAATTGATTTAACAATAATATATTCCAATAAGTCATCGTGTATGCTAATAAATACTAATACATAGGTAATGTTTACATTTTATTTTATTTATCTATAAACAAAAAATATTGTCTGATTTTGTTTAATCTAGGTCGTAGGTAGATACGCCAGCAGGTCAACCTACCCGAAACTGTCAAATTTTCCCAATCAACTTTGAAACTTATACTTAAGTGATAAAGTTGAAAATCTATTAAAGAAATTTGACAGATTGTAGTAGGTTGATGAGCTGGCGTCTGTACCTACATAAATAGGTTATTGGAGAAGAGCACCTACCACCTACTGCCTTATTGGTCTAGTGGTCGCAAGTGCAAATGCAGAGCATGCAGGAGGTTCGGATTCAATTCCCAGGCTGGCCATAGTGTTAATGGTTTTTTCCATCAGGAATTTCTCAATATCAGCCCGGAGTTGATTGTTTTTGTGCCCAGTTGATGGCAATTGGCTCGCCCCCAATTACATGGGACTTAAACATTATTTTTTCTGGAAGGACGATTTCAGTCATTACATAGTCCAGAGTAAGAAGCCATTTCGTAACCGAAATTTTGCATTTAATTTGGGTAAGTTGTAGAATTTTGAGTCGGTTATTGAGTTTCGTGTAAATGTGCGGTCCCATAAAACCGTACGACTTTCTACCGATTGTTTTACGGCATCGAACCTTTTCCCATTGTACCCTTCGACTTGACACGATACAAGTGCACATGGAGGTCTTATGAAATCTTAGAGTGACTGATAGGATGTAAAGCTGTCTGACTCTAAGAACTCCCACTTCGGTGTAGAGTGTGTTAGTGGGGTACCGGAATGGTCTTCCATATGCAAGTTTAAGCAAAGCGATGAATCAGTAACTGTCACTGATTGCTTCGGAGGGTAGCAATCAAACTTAGTTTGTTGCACTTTATAGTAAGATGGATAAATATCCTTAGCACCTTCTCGAATGGCAGCCTCTCGCAACGTAATATATTGCCACTTTGAGAGTTTTAGCGAAAGAAGCAATCCAAGCGCCTTTTCTGACGTAAATATGATTGTTTTCGCTGGTTTCTTAAGCGTTTCATTTAATTTAGCGGCTGCTTCAGGATTTTTCATCATGTATTCGATGACAGAGGCGATTCTCCATGCCCTTCTTCTTTTAAACGTGCTGCAGCTGCATATGCCAATTCACTGGAATCTTCGCCTGTGTGTTCAGCAGATCTTCTCTTTTTTTGTTTACTTCCCAGATCTTCGAATGGTTTACGGGATCTTTTCGTCATTGTTCCAATGGACGTTGATGTCGACGGTTCTGGAGAGACTGAGGGCGCTCTTGGTATCTCATCAACACTTTGTTCTTGATTAACTAAAGTTTGCACAAAACTCGGCCAATCAATATTTGCTCCCAACCAATTCTCGTACTTTCTCCTGAAATTATCAAGGAATCGGTTGGATTTCTGCCACCTTTGTAAAGCGGCTCGCGTAAATCTCCGACAAAATTCTTTGAGAACAACACGATCTTCGTCAGACAGGCAATCGCCTATGCGGGATACAACTGCACTGAACAATACTTCATGATCAAATGAAGTAGGTACTCTCACTTCGTAGAAGAACAAACAAGTCTAAATTCGTGATTAAACTTTCCATTCTAAGATTTTATAGTCGCAGATTTAGTGTTAGCAGTTACACAGTTGTGAACAAACTAAATTATAAAACAAAACTTTAGCCCTTTTATTGCAAAACGCCAATAATTAGGTAACTACCCTCATTAGTTATCTTCTCATTAGCTAATGAAAATTTATAATTGTCACTAACTATTCTTAGAACTCATAGCACTGCTAATTAACAAATTAGCTTACTTATCAGGAAAAGTTGAATGTAATCCATAGTTGGCATTGTCGTGAGATATTGAAAATCATTAAATCACCTATAAAGACTCATTAGAAGACCTAATCAGTGTAGTTACTAAATCACTTCTTTTCGGACTCATTAGAAGAGTAAACAATTGGTAATTTGGTTGTATGAAAAGTTTTAAAACTCATGATGTGTTGATAAATATCTAGCTCAAACATAGTTGTCTACGTGTGGGTGTACTATAAACCTCTGCCAACTCCTTCGGAAATATAGGAGTGATGCTATTTTATGTTACGTGTAGTTAAAAGTCCGTGTTCTTCAACATAAACACTAAAAGGAATCGTTTCATATGAAAAAACAAATGAAAATATTTCGACGATTTTTAAAAAAAAACGGCATGAAATTTTTCGTCAAATCCGCAATTAAAAAATTATAAATAATTAGCACTATGACCACCTCCAAGGATATTACGGTTAAACATGCCGTTTAGGAGATAATTCGATTTTTCATACTAGCTCCATACATTTTTTTCTTATAAAAATTATAACTCTTCCATTTGTGCACACATTTACTTCATATGACATTTTATAGAACAGTAATGATCAGCAGAAGTCATTTCCAGCAAAAAAAATAACATTTAAGAAATCGAGATCCTATGTCTTCTACAGCCGATTTTCGATCCACCGTGCGGCGTTTCGCCTCCTCGCGCCACTCCCAGATGTGCGCGAGGACTAAATTGACTACCCTTGGGTCACTTTGAACTTTCAATAACAGAATGTCGAATAAGTATCATAAAATAAAAAAAACCTAACAGCTTCAGAAATTGACGCGAAATTATTGCTTGCATTTTACAGCAGCCTGTCTATTAGGAAACTCAGTGCTTTAAACTTGTCAGAACTATGAGCAAACCTACACTTATTTAGTACCTACCTACCTTACGTCCTGTGCGTAGCTGCCTACCCTACCTGGCTACTAAAAACTTGCTACGTGACGCGACTCAAGAAAACTTCATGGAAATTGTTCTACTAGATTCGGGTCGCGTTTTCGCGTCACGCCTGTCTGTAGCAGCCTTAACGCTCTACTATTTTAGAAGTAGAAATGTTGGAAGTGGCCTAGTTATTGGAACTGTACCTATCTCTGATACTTTGATGTCTAAGTACTTAATGCAATAGTAATACATAGAGGCAAAGACCGACCCAATGTTTCAGATTTCGAACCCACTGATCGACTCATGACAACTGCAAATGCTGAACTGCTGGCATTTATTTTAAAACGACGAGCGACGACGACGAGCTATCTTTTTATTTTGAGGAGGACACCACCGTTTCAGGACGGAGAATTGACCAAGCACCCAACCTCTTAGGGTCTGTGCAGGTCTGGGTCCGGCCTATGGGGTAGACCATGACCTGGGTTAGGGCATAGGATACCTTTTATCCCGATATTCCCACGGTATCGAGACTCAAGCGGGTGAAACCGCGGGGCGCAGCTAGTACGTAGTATAATTTTGAAATTAATGTAAAATTACCTTTATCTTCTAATGTTGGTTGACTTTACCCATCATAAATCAACCTAAGAAGAATCAATCTGTGAATTATGGCCTTATTTATTTATATACTTAATTAAGTATACATCAGAAAAATACATTATCAAAAATAAAAATAAACATTACAAAACATACAATGGGCGGCCTTATCGCATAAGTTCAGTGGCAGTGCTGTAACTGTAACTATGGACATTTGAATCACGTGTCCTTTCAAAAATAAGTGACCTAATCTCAAAAACCGAACGTGTCAGTAAAGCTCCACGGGATATAAACTAATGTGAGTAATCGCAAGTCCGGCAACGCAGGGACAATGGGTTGCGTCATTGACGGCCGCAGAGCGGCTTCCGTTCGCCTCTTCACGGCGCTCGGGCTGGCGGTCGCGAGCGGAGCACCCGAGTGGGAGATGCTACATCACATATATAATGCGATAACAACGACCCCTCAGCAAGCAGTTTGCTCTCAGCTTCGCCATGAAGGTAATATTTCATTTAACAACTTTAGCATATAGGAGTTATGACTAGATTCTAATTAAAAGTGATTTCGAATTTGTAATTATTTGTGCATCGAAATTTAAAGGGGCGCAGTTTTAGCCTTTGCCTGTCCCATAGGTATGGGTATCTAACAAAAAAAAATGTAGAGTCACCAGAATATCAATAATTATAATTTAGCCTAATAGATATCTTATTGTGTGATCGCTAGCGAAATATAAAAAAAAAAAACTAGAAATGTGATAGCATCGCATAAAATATATCATATCTTTTAATGGAGTTTTGATTTATTGCTTGTGTTTGTATTTTGATAATTAAAATTCAATCAATATTATACCAAGCCAATAGAAAACGTCAACTATGATTGCCATGGTGCCTAAAATAACAAAAAATAGGTTCCAGATACAGAAGTCAAAACTTGTCGATAGGCTTCAACTATTTCAAAACGTATTTACCTAATTATTTCAATGCCAATCAAGTCCGTATATGCAAAGACAATATAACTTAACTATAACACATTAGTAAATAAAAAAATGAACATGACCGACTTTATTATGCTATAACACATAAAACGTAATCTTTCCTTTCATTCCACTGTGACCTCTTATTGCACTTTCAATTTTTTCTCATAATTATTTTGAGAACGGTAGTGTTGTATTATGTGCTAACCTACCATACTCCATTTGAAATAAGTTTAGACATTTAAATAAACCTTTTTTACAATCCGTTCAACCGATTCTGACTTCTATTGCGTTGGCGGCATGACAAATGGTAGCTGCAGTAAACAGTTGGTATTGTAACCATTTTTTTTTGCTTTTAATGCCATCCTTATGCCTACGGTATAGAAGTCAAAATCGGTTGAACGGAAGGTACAAAATGTTTATTTAAATATCAAATTTTATTTGAAATGGAGTATAGGTAGGTACTTGTTCATGTTCAGTGAGAAGAATGTCACATTCAGCTAAAATATTGAAACTGATCACATCAGCTGTGCCACCTTCTTTAGGACAATCTCTCAACTAAGCTTGCTGCCGTTTACAAAAAGGTCATAGTAAGTTTTGTGACTGCATGAATCTAATATTGACTTCTTCTTTCCAGGTGTTCGTCTGTCTGTTAGCGTTAGCAGTTGTCGCGGCAAAGGCCGGCTACATCAGTAGCGGTGGATGGTCAGGTGGCGGTGGCGGTGGCGGCGGCGGCGGCGGTTGGTCCAGCGGTGGCGGTGGTGGCGGCTGGTCGAGCGGCGGTAGCGGCGGCGGCGGTGGCTGGAAGTCTGGCGGCGGCGGTGGCGGCGGCGGCTGGTCCGGCGGCGGCGGTGGTAGTGGTGGACGTGAGTATACTAGCTCCTCTGACGTCCTCAGACTTCCGATTCAGAACCAGTGTAAATACCTAAGTGATCTGATCATATTCTGAGTTAGGAATATAACTCAAAACATAATGCATTTCCGCATTAACTAAGAAGATTGCTGCAACTTGGGTAAATAAACAATACCTATATAATTTGCCCATGAAAGGTATATAGATATGTAACAGTTAGTCCTACTAGCAGACTAACATTTTTCGACTCAAAACTTATCAGTCAGGCCGACAAGTTTCAGCCTACTTGCCTACGTTACGGGCGAATTTTTATTGTTTCGAATATAAATAAGTATAGGTGTTTTGTAAGTACTAATAATATTTAATTTTTTGTGTACACAGAGGTGAAAATCATCAAGATCATCACTACTGGAGGAGGTGGTGGTGGAGGCTACGGTAAGCCATTTTATTTAATTCCTTCGTTTTGTTAATATTCTCTGAACAACTCAGTCTTTCTTTTGTACCTAGATTTATATAGATAGCTAAAGTACTTATAAGTTAAGTTCCTAAAGTTAGATTGCACCACGCTACCAGTCTACCACGAGTACTACTAGGTACCTACCACGGCTACTACGACGTAGATATGTTTATTTATGCACTGCAGTACTTCGCGAATAAACCCACATTTTACTGACCTCGTAACAAAGAAGTCACGACATGTCGATGAACCTAAAACTTCACTTGACAATACAGCACAGGGAACCCTCCAACCTACAAACTTACTTTTTAATCACATTTTTGCCTTTTGATCTACTTATAAGTACCCAGTTCTAGTGCACAGTGACAGTGTTAATTATTTCCTATTTCATAATCTATAACTACAAATAGGTGTAGGTACCTACGCTAACCTATTATGGTACCTACCTGCAAAATCTAACGCTTGGAGGTCGAGACAGCGCCAATAGTTAGGGTCATCCATTCGCTCAGCGGCAACCATTACGAATTTCGCAATCACTGCATTCAGCTGGACATTAGTTTGTTGTTGTCTATGTAAAACTTGACTCTTGAGTATACAATAATAATACCAACTCATTTTACGCAATCTTAAAATTATTTTAATATAAAGTTACAGAGTATTTGACCACAAGTCAAGGTTTTAACTTATTTGTAGAGAAGGCATTGACTTAACGATATTGCAACACCGGTAATTTGCCATCTTTATTTAGGTAGATTCTCTTGTGGATCATCAGTCTAATCTATGTAAGTACTTACATAATATGGATGGATATAATTTGGTATTTTGTTGTTTAATGTACAGTTAACCGCACATCCGTGGTAACAATGGTGGCTCGATTTGACACTGATAGCGCCTTTATGTCGTACAAGTAAGGGGCGGTACTTGCTGTACCTTCCTATTCTTGTTTTTGTATTCGTTTTTTCTTTTCAATTAGGTAAGTATAGGATTCTATCGATTGAAGTTGCTGACTGAGTATTATTTTTGTTTGGACAGGTGGTGGCAGCAGCGGATGGTCTAGCGGCGGAGGCGGCGGCGGCTGGAAGTCTGGCGGTGGCGGCGGCGGCGGTGGTTGGTCCAGCGGCGGCGGCGGCGGCGGTGGCGGCTGGAAGCTCGGCGGCGGTGGTGGCAGCAGTGGCTGGTCTAGCGGCGGAAGCGGTGGTGGCTGGAAGCTTGGCGGCGGTGGTGGCAGCAGCGGCTGGTCCAGCGGCGGCGGAGGCGGCGGCAGCGGCTGGAAGTCTGGCGGCGGTGGCGGTGGCGGTGGCTGGCCCAGCGGTGGTGGTGGCGGCGGCTGGTGGTGATCCCGTCCCTACTAAACTTATAGCGAAATTTCCGACAATACAGTGATACCTCCGATCTTGTTGTTTTATGATTTCGAATACCTACTTTCTTCAACTTGAATCTATTGCAGTCTACTGCTGACACAATTTCATGTTTCACAGACTTCACATTCAGCAAAATAGGGTTTCAGTAAAGTTTAAATCATATCGACTTAGTAAAGAAATTTTAGGTAAGTATACGTAGTAGGTATATCTAAGCTGCAGTTGTTGACCCAAAAAATACTCATCAAATATTTTTGTTTTTATTTTATACAAACATCAGACCTACTGTATTCTTTCAAGAAAGGTAGGCAGAGGTGTAAAGTACCTACACAGAAACACACAAACTAGCGACCCGCCCCTGCTTCGCAAGGTTTTTACTACTTGGCCATAGATCGAGATTTCTGTATTATATATTTAAGTTCAATATAATGTAATATAGGTAGCTAGGTACAGACGCCAGCAGGTCAACCTACCCGAAACTGACAAAATTTCCCAATCAACTTTGAACCTTATGCTTTGGTAATAAAGTTGAAAATATATTAAAGAAATTTGACAGATTGTAGTATGTTGATGTGCTGGCGTCTATACCTACACATAAACCTTCCGAAATAATGGTGAAAACCGCATCAGTTTAGAGTTTAGAAGAACAACGCGGTCATACAGACATGAAAAGCGACTTAACTTACCTATTTATTCATTAAGTTTGCCATTCTCTGGAGGAAAGGCATTTTTGAGAAGGTCTCTGTTGTTGACTGTAGCAGTCCTCGGTTAGCGGCCATTACAGCCTCGGCAAAGGGTCGTACCACTATTGTATTTTCTGTATACATGCCTACGAATTGTCCAGATAACTTACCAACTTTTACAGATGTGTTAAGTGAGATTAGTGCTACCATAGCAAGCTGTGATATAGAGAATATTTTTATATTGGGTGATTTCAACGCTCACCCCCATGAGATGTTTTATAGTGAGCTAATGAACTTCTGTTCTGACCAATCCTGGATTTGTGCTGATGTAAGGAAACGAGGGGTTGATAGTGGTACCTACACTTTTATAAGTGATGTGCACGGAAGCAGGAGATGGTTGGATCACTGTGTGGTATCTGTATCAGATTGGCACACAATTGCGAATGTGGATGTATCTGAGGATGTTTACGTTTCGGATCATCTACCGATACATCTGGATTGTGACTTTGAAGTTGTGCGGCCTAAATTGATGAACGGGGGTTTGGGCCACAATTCAAATTTTGGGGTGAAAGAACTAAGTCAGAAACGCAAAGCTATTATAATTTATGTACCAGTAAATTGCGAGACGTTGATTTCCCCCCTGAGTTTGAAACGTGCAGCGTTGGATCGTGTGGTTTGGCTGAGCACAGAGTTATTCTGGACAATTTGTACGAACAGATTGTAGAAATCCTATGTGCGGCAGCTAGGCAAACTATAAGGATATCTGGGGGGGGGCAAGGCGAGGTAAGCGAGTGTGTGGGTGGAATGAGTATGTGAGAGATGCCCACCACGAGGCCAGGTGTAGCTTTCAGACCTGGATATTGAACAATCGTCCTTCGTCGGGCCCGGTTTATGATGAAATGTATGAGAAGCGAAAAGTGTTTAAAAGTCGACTGAAATTTTGTCAAAACCAGCTGAGCAAATTGTTATGGATAGGCTAGCAGAACAACGAGCTAGTAAAAATTTTGGTAAATTTTGGAAGTCCACTGGTAACTTAGATGCGAAACCTGGCCTCTCTGCGTGTGTGGAGGGGATGAGTGATAAGAGGGAAATTGCCAATGTGTTCAAGGACCTTTTTAAAGTTCAGTCCCCTCTCGGTCCCTCAACCTTAGGGAATGATTGTGAGCCCATCCGTCCTGGCGAGAAACCTCTGATACGTTTTTCAACCAAGCAAGTACATGCAATCATTAACAGCATGAAACGAGGCAAATCTCCAGGACATGATGGTCTCAGCATTGAGCACCTGAAGCACGCAGGTGTCCATTTGCCACGAGTCTTGTCTATGTTTTTCACACTGTGTATTAGTCATGCGTACCTACCTGTTAATCTAATGAAGACCATCGTAGTACCCATTGTGAAGAACAGGACAGGTGACATCTCGGACGGAGGTAACTATCGTCCCATTTCTCTTGCTACTATAATAGCCAAGGTGTTGGACGGTATGCTTGATTCTTGCTTAAGTATTACATCCATCTTCATGATGCACAGTTCGGGTTTCGCCCCGGACTATCAACTGAAAGTGCTATTTTAAGTCTCAAGCATACCGTTCAATATTATAAGGATCGCGGTACGCCGGTGTAAGCCTGTTTCCTTGATCTCTCCAAGTGTCTCATACGATGTGCTCTGGAGAAAGATGGGAGACAGGGGTATACCCGCGGAAATATGTAGGCTATTTCAGTATTGGTATGGTAACCAAGTCAATCGTGTGAAATGGGATGATACAGTCTCTGAGCCGTATAGTTTGGAGTGCGGGGTGAGACAGGGTGGTCTGACGTCTCCCAAGCTCTTCAACCTCTACGTGGATGACCTGATAGTCGCACTCAGCAGCATGCGTGTCGGATGCAGTGTTGATGGGGTTAGAATTAACAACATCAGCTATGCAGATGACATGGTGCTGCTGGGACCGTCGGCGGGAGCAATCATAGAGATGCTAAAAACGTGTGAGACCTACGCTGCCGCACATGGACTGAAGTATAATGTGAATAAATGTGAATACATGGTCTTTGAGGTCAGCGGTAAACGCCGTGGAGAAGGACCCGAGTTGCTTCTGAACGGGTCTTCAATTAATAGGGTGTCAACTTTTAAATACCTAGGGCATTGTCTTGCCGCTGACCTCAGAGACGATGTAGACATTGAGAGGGAACGCAGGGCTTTAGCGGTCCGGAGCAATATGTTGTCCCGTAGATTTGCGCGGTGTACAAACCAAGTAAAAGTAACACTTTTCAAGGCTTATTGCCAAAGTTTGTACACGGGCAGTCTATGGGTCAATTGTGCTAAGAGATCGCTGGATGTCCTGCGCGTCCAATATAACAATGCTTTCAGGATGTTGTTGAGGCTGCCTCGTTACTGTAGCGCGTCAGAAATGTTTGCGCAAGCCCGCACCGACGGCTTCCATGCAATTATACGCAAAAAAACTGCATCACTACTGAGGAGAGTGAGGGGCAGTCGGAACAGCATCCTGAAAACTGTAGCCGAGAGCTTCGGCTCTCCGATTGTAAAGCAGTTTGTGCGGAGGTTGATTTTTACTAACACTAGGCAATAAGTTATTTTTTGTATGTTACTAACACTATATGGATATGGTCCGAAATAAAGAAATTCTATTCTATTAAAATACACTCCTGTACTCCTACATCGAGCCACCGTGCATTTTTTATGTTTATAGGTCTAAAACATTAATATGATAAGTCAGAGTAAAAGTTTTTATGCAGTTTTGAAGCTGACATACTGGCCATTACTTCGGTATCACCATGACTTCACGAATTTGAAAAAGAGAAGGAAATCTGAGTTTAGTTGCTCTTAAAGACGCAACAGGCTTTGATCAGAGCATCTATAAGTCAATAGTTATTTCGTTATTTGTTTTGTGTGCATAAGTCTCTTTCTTAGAGTAGATATCGAAATAAGTTTTTCTTATTTTTTAATTTATTCTGACGTTAAAATTATGGATCACCTGAAGTAGCCGCGCAAGCTGTGGCACTTCTCCACTCTGGACGTAAGTGCACACAGCACAACGTCATGTAAGTCGTTCAGCCCTTCAAGAATTTACCATCGATACCCAGAGACTGACTTCATGCGCCGTCCAGGAGACCAATAAACCAGGTCACTACAGCACAACAAGATCGGTTTATCTTAACCACCAGCCTGCGTAATCGTCACCTGACCTCAGTACCTGGTCCAAGAACAGTTTCGAGACTTTCATGCTGCTTGCGCTCGAACTGTTAGAAGGAGACACGAAGAACGTGGCCTGAAACCTCTTATGCTAGCCAATGGCCCCAAACTGACACGACCTCATAGAATGACGAAACTAGTTTGCACGCGGACATTTGACTGAACTCAACGGACATTGGACTCAACGTCAATGGAGCCACGTTCTATTAATGGATGAAACCAAGATTATGCTGTATGGCAATGATAGACGTAGGAAAGTCTACCAAAGACAGCAACGTAGGAACAGAACGTTTTCATCAATGTTACATTGATGAGAAGGTGAGTTATGGCGGTGGGTCATTGACAGTCTGGATTGAAAAACTGGACCCGAGGTTGTATCACAGAACCACGGTAACCACTACTAAATAGCGGCCGATACACTTTCGTCAATGCCTAGAAGGCTATGCGATGCCATATACTGAGTTTGTGGGTCAGGATTTCATTTTTATGCATACGCAAGGCGCACACTGCAAGAATTATTCGAGAATACCTGCATGACGTTAGTATCGCAATAATGGAATGGCCAGCAAGAAGCCCTGATATGAATCCGATAGAGCACTTATGGATTGACCTAAAGAGGCGTGTTCGAGCTAATCAACCAGTTCCAGAAACTTTGCAGGATCTGGAAACTGCTATCTTGGAAGCATAATAATGGAACATTCCACAGCACGTCATAGTGGCACCCATTAATTCCATGCCGAACCGCATGACGGCCGTCGTTAATGCTCTTGGAGGTAACGCAATAAGTTACTTAATAAACGTTTTCTCTATGTAAACAATTGTTTTCTTCAAGAATTCCACGCTAGTTTTACCTACGAGACGTGAAAAGACGAGTTATTGCAATTAAACCGGTTTTTTTAGTACTGATTTCAAATTTGGAACTATGACAATCGGAAATGATAGTGAGCTCACGTTTTTTCTTGTCTCTACCATTATTTAAAAAGATAGAAACAAAAATATGCAGGGTGGCTCGATTCAGGTGTCCGGGAGTGTATAGACCTAATATACGCATTTAGGTAATGTAATTTGTTTCACATTCAACCAGAAGGTTTTCCTTGTTTTGAATAAATAAAATATATCATGCAAATAAATATTTATCCATATATACTATAATAATCTAAAGAAGTATTTGTGAGTTTGTATGTAGGTAGAGGGTAATCTTCGGAACTACTGATCCGATTCCGAATATTATTGCACTAATGGGAAACAAGATCTTTCATGCGGACTAGTATATTATTATAACTAGTATTCTTATTAAGCAAGTTGTGTCCCGACTGACACAAATCATCGCCCAAACCTCTTAGAGTATTTATTCGAAATTTGGACAGTAGGTTCCATGTGACCATAGAAATATAAACATATGACATTATTAGGTTTTCAAAACTACGGATTATGGGGTGTTAAAGTTTGTATGGAAGAATCTAAATCCGATTAATCCGATTAATTTCAAACGTGGTAGGAGGTAGGTATTAATAATTTTGACAGCAAATAACGAGTAGTGTTTTTGGATTTCTCGAATATCAACCCCTAACTAAGTGAAAAGGAGTACTTAATCAAGTTTCTAAGGGAAGATGTTACTGCTCATAATCTTAGTCAAATAATGGAAACATAAAAACGATTTTTCAACCCCTGTCAGGGCGAAAAGGGGGAATACAGTTTGGATTAAAAAATCTCATTTCTTCTGTTTAAAAACTTGCAACTTATCACAATTATTTATATAGGTGAATATTAAAGATCGTAATGATTAATTATCCAAAACTACTATTTAAAGGCGTGTCCGTTGAAATTCCAAGGGCAAAGTACGAAATTCACGCAGATGGAGCCGCGGGCACAAGATAGTAATTATATATTTTTAATAATTATGACATATTAAAAAAAGTAATAAATGGATATCAAGTTATTTGTTTGGCACAATCATACTTGACGTTTCACGGTCGGGGTCTGGAGGGTCAAAAACAAAAAAATTATATAAATATAATTTTATTTAAAACCAAAACAGACTCAACAGATTCCTTAGCAAATAACGAATACTTAATTTTAAGCAATGTTGAAAAACATTTTCTTATTATATTACTTACTGCTTTACTGAATTACATACATTTCAAAAAAAAAAAAAATCTTTGATTTAGTATAAAACACTGTCAACTTACTTAAAATACTTGTCACTTTTTTGTATATTTTTTCTTTTTAGAAGTATGTCTTTTCATTCTGTTGGGATTATAATTTTCTTTATCTGAAGAATCAGTGCTTGTGGGGGTGAGCCCTCGCGGTCCACGCCTATGCCTGGTATTGTGTTCCTCAGTGTTCACTATTTCACTCAGAATACCATATTCCCTGGAATCAAAGTAATAATGTACAACCACTAACAATAGCGGTACTACTTATCACCCTTTATGCCTTATGTAATAACAATAAGGTTGAAAAGTGGTCCACTTTTTTTTTCTAAAAAAATTTGTCGGAAATTTTTCGATAGAGGTCGAAGGAGTTGGTGTTCAAAGAGCAGGAAAAAAATATATGATCCAAAGTACCCTCACTCGCATAGTGAATTGTCCCGAACATGGATCTAGTTCAGGAACACTGGGCTACAACAATGTCCGAGTCTCAGTCTACAAAGTGACGAAACAGTTCTTTTGGACAATTTTAGGCATATGAAAAACCAAGGTTTCCGTTGGATGTCGGGCTGTATTTCTGCGTACTAGACGCCCTTGGTTTTTGGGGTATCCGTCCATGTTTTAGTCCACGAGTCAAATAACTTGTGCTTGGCACCATTTCGCAAATCGTAGTTATGAGCTACGTAGTGCTTTCGATCAGCCGGATTTGATGTAGCATACTTTGCTAACGAATCAGCGCACTCATTGCCAACAATACCCGAGTGACCAGGGATCCAAGCTATCTCGATGTCCAAGCCGTTTTGGGAACAATCAAATAACAAGTTCTTAATTTTTACAATGATTTGACTGTGAATTTTGCTTCTAAGTTGGTTTTGTTTTATGGCCTGCTACGGGAATCCGAAAAAACAACTGCTTTATTAATTTGATGAGATTTAATAAAATGTATGGCTTCTAAAATACCAATACACTCTCTTGTAAAAACTGATGCCTCTGGCGGACATTGATAAAGTAAAGCTATTTTAGAATTTTGAAAATAAACTGCCACTCCTGTACAATCTGTTTGAGATAGTTTAGATGCATCAGTGAAAAATAAATTCCATCCTTCCCAGTAACGCTTGAGCGCTAACTCGAAGTCGTCTCTTGCGTTTTGGGAATTCTTTGATATACCTAGTCCCAAAACGGCTTTTGGTTCAAAATAAATCGTCTCGTATGCGGTGGAAAAAACGGGAGAATTGGATATTGACCAACAGGCGAAGAGAGGTGTTTAAGCTCTCTGTACCTATTTATCAATAGAGGAAGTTTTATTGTTCCAATAAGTCTCCTCATTAGAACAATAAAACAATTCCTCATTAAAAGAAAGGTCGATTTGCTCTAAAATTGGGAGTAAAGGATGGGATGAAAGGGAAAATATTTTGAATAGGAAGCGATCTGCCAAATACTGTCTTCTTAGGTAAAGGGGCGGTTCTGCACATTCCACTTGAAGCGCATTTATAGGAGAGGATTTCATGGCTCAAAAACAATTCTCATTTGGCCTGAATGCTGCCTAGTTAGTGTTTCTTAAGTGCTTCTTTGTTGCAAGGCTCAATAAGAAAGCAACAGTAGTCCAAAGCGCTCCTGGTCAACGCATTATAGGCCAGTTTAAGGGTGTAGGGGTGAGCTCCCCACCACACCCCGGCCAAACACTTAAGGACCGACACGGAGCGTTCACACTTTTTGACCGTGTTGTTAACGTGGTCAACCCCAGACAATTTTGAATCCAAAGTAACTCCCTGGAACCAAGCCTTATCCTTGACTGGAATGATTTGTCCATCTATATTTAAATCTAT
The DNA here is from genome assembly GCA_949128155.2 of Xanthia icteritia. Taxonomy (NCBI): domain Eukaryota; kingdom Metazoa; phylum Arthropoda; class Insecta; order Lepidoptera; family Noctuidae; genus Xanthia; species Xanthia icteritia. Next base: position 13,831,001 of record OX421930.2, read on the forward strand.
TTGGGGAACAGAACGCTTGCGGGTAAAAATTACCGTACTCTTTGAAATGAAATGAAATGAAATGAAATGAAATGAAATGAAATGAAATGAAATTGTTTATTCTGTAAATAGGATATTGGAATCACTTTTACACGTCATCTTAAAAAAATAAGTAATTAAAAATTAGCTAGATGAGTTCGGCGTTTCCTATCTGACTACTCTGAGAAGAAAGGCCGAAACAAACTCAGAGGTCATAGTCTCTTTTAAAGTCCAGACATAATCTTGGTCAGGCCATATGAGGACCATGTAGATTAGTGTCTGAAATGGTCTTTTGAGAAAAGAACCACACAGATTTGAGTGGACCTGTCCTGTCAGTGCAAGCATTTGTCAGTAATCGTGGAGCTCAACCCAGAACTTAAGGAGCTCAACTCGACGAACAATACCAAAGAAAGGACATTTGGGTAGGCCTCATAAACTACTCAAACTGCCAGACTATCATTAAAACTAAATAAGAAAGAAAAAAATAATAATAATTAAAAAATCCACATAGTCCTCACATTCATAAAAATTTAAAAAATAAAAAAAAATACTTTACAAAGTAATAATGTCATTTTGTATGTAATTTTTATATAATACTGGTATTGATTTTATGATTTTAGCACAAGGCTTAGCAGAGCGAGCAGCTCAATCCCAAGCTTTTTTATCATCTAAATAATCTAAAATTTTATAGTACCCTTTTTTGCAAAGTTTGGTTTTAATACAGCTTTTAAATCGTTTAATGGGTAAGTTTCGAATGTCGATGGGAAGTTTGTTGTAAAAGCGTATACATTGACCCATGAACGAGTTGCCTACTCTGTGGAGACGAGTGCGGTGTACAGCGAGGTTGTGTTTATTCCTCGTATTTAAACTATGAATATCGGAAATCTTTTTAAAATTAGATATATTTTTGTGTACATACAATAGGTTTTCAAAAATATATTGTGATGCTACAGTCAGAATATTTATTTCTTTGAATTTCTCTCGTAGGGAATCTCTCGGACCTAGGTTGTAAATGGCTCGAACAGCCCTTTTCTGTAGAACAAAGATAGTATTAATTTCCGAACAAGTTCCCCAGAGAAGAATTCCATATGACATAAGACTATGAAAATAACTAAAATAAACAATTCGGGCTGTATCTACGTCAGTTATCTGCCTAATTTTTTTAACAGCATAAGCGGCCGAACTTAGCCTTCCTGACAATTTTTCTATGTGTGGGCCCCACTGTAATTTACTGTCAATAGTGATTCCAAGAAAAACTGTCGACTCAACAGGGTCCAGCTCTATTCCATTAACTTGAACATTGGTATTTAGCTGCCTGACATTTGGCGTTGCAAATTTAATGAGTTTAGTCTTTTTTTCATTCAGGAGAAGATTATATACATTAAACCAATGCACAACTTTAGAGAGCGCATCGTTCACTAGTTCAAAGTTGACTAACTGACGTTTGATTTTAAAAATAAGGGAAGTATCATCTGCGAATAATACGATCTTATGATTATCCCTTATGTGATAAGGTAAGTCATTTATATAAATTAAAAACAAGAAAGGACCTAGAATTGAACCCTGCGGAACGCCCATGGTGACCGCAGATCCTGCAGATCTCTTGCCATTAACATCGACCCTCTGAATTCTGTTGTTCAGATAAGAAGTCAGAAGGTCGAGAGCCCTGTCCCTCAAACCATAGTGGTAAAGTTTCCTGATGAGAGTATCATGATGTACGCAATCGAAGGCCTTGGACAAGTCGCAGAAAATGCCAAGAGCATCTTGCGACTCCTCCCAGGCCTCGAATATGCTCTTCAGTAATTCCACGCCCGCGTCTGTGGTTGAACGACCCTTTGTAAAACCAAACTGTTTCAGATGTAGTAAATGATGAGAATTGAAATGTCTTAACATTTGTTTCAAAATTAATTTTTCAAAGATTTTGCTCAATGTAGGTAATATCGAAATAGGCCGAAAATTCGTAGGATCAGTTGTGCTGCCAGACTTGAACAGTGGAATCACTTTGCTTAGTTTCATCAGATCAGGAAATACACCAGATGCAATACAAGAGTTAAAAACAATTGCTAAAAAGGGTGAAATAACATCAATTATTGAAGACATGGTATGTACTGACAATCCCCAAAGGTCAGCAGTTTTTTTTACATCAAGGTCTTTAAAAGATTCTATTATGTCTTTAGCAGTAGCAATTGTAAATTTAAAAAGTTTTTCACATTCTGGTACACATTCTTTTAATATTGAGTAAGCAGAAGTTGAGGACGACGATGACAGAGTTTTGGTTGTTAAAATGGGAATATTAGTGAAGAAATTTTCAAACTCTGTTGCCACCTCCACGTCTGCCTTAATATCTACATCATTGATTTTTAGATGGAAGTCACGATTCCGTACTGTCGTTCTTCCCGTTTCAGAATTAATAATATTCCAAGTTGTTTTAATTTTATTCCCAGAAGATATTATTTTATTTTTAATGTGTATGGCTTTTGCTGAGGAACAGGCTCTTTTAAAAGTTTTAGAATATTTCTTAAGAAATTCTTTAAAAGTTTCATCATGGTTATAAGTTTTTTCATGGTACAATTCAAATAACCTTTGCCTACTTTTGTAAATACCTGGTGTTGCCCAATCACTAAATATGACGCGGTCACAAACAGGCAATGTTTTTGAGGTGAAAACCTTCCTAAACTCACAATTGATGAGGTTAAATAGTGAAGTATAAGCTCGATCCGGGTCGTTGTGATAAGGCAAACCCGGTAGTTTTTCCATTACATTATTTTTAAATTGCCCTAGGCTGGTTTGGTTCACTTAAAGATAACCCGTGATCAAGAAGCCATTGGTTAAGCGAGGACAAAGACACATTCATCGATTGAGCGGCATCCTGAATGGAACTGCCAGTGACCAGTAATGCAATATCGTCAGCATACTGAAGGATTTTACAGTCAAAATTTAGAGAAGAAGATAGGTTAGCTGTATATAAGTTATACAATGGGGGACTGCGAACAGATCCTTGAGGTAACTCTCCAGACTGTTCTTTGTTCAGAGTCAGCCCCAGGGATTCTTAATTGAATGACGCGGTTGGTAAAGATGCTACCAATGATACGACAGATCCTAGCCGGGATTCTCTGCTCTTGCAGCTTTTGCCTGAGAACACGGAGGAGCACTGAATCATAGGCAGCCGATATGTCCAGTAAAACAGCAACCACAGACTCATTCCTGCTGAGGGCCAGCCGGACCGCTGACGTGAGGATACCCACACTATCCGCAGTGCCCAGACCTTTCCTAAAGCCGAACTGAGTCGTTGGAAACAGCCTCCTGCTCTCCACCAACCACTCTTAAACGATTTTTAATTAAATGTTTTAAAAGTTTTATTAGTATGGACGATAGAGCGATAGGTCTATATGAGCAATGATCCTTAGGATCTTTGCCAGGTTTTAATATCGGAATGACAACTTGAACCTTCCAGTCTGTGGGAATGTAACCAGAACTGAAACAAAAATTAGCCAAGTCCAGATAGTATTGGTGAGTTTTTGGGCCAGCTTTAGAAATAAAGGAGTAAGGGAATCCATCAACCCCTGGTGCGGAATCTTTGACATGGGATAGTACGGTTTTAATTCTTCCAAGCTAAATTGAATGTTCATAGGATTGTTAGTGTCGTCTACATCATGAATGCCAACACAACTGTCCTCTACACCTGGAACATAAGCTGGTGCAATTTTTGAGAAAAACTGGTATCCCAGTTCTTCTGTGAGGTTTTTTGAAGAGACAGGTGCTAAGCTAGTTCTAAAACGCTTCACCTTTCACCACACTACTGAGATTGGGGTAGATGGACTCAGAGAACTGCAATATTTTGACCAACCTTCTCTTTTCTTTTTTTTTAACACTTTCCTGGACTTAGCTAATATCCGCTTGAAGGTGATGAGATTATCCAGGTTCATATCGTTGTTAACAGTATCTTCAGCCTCATTCCTGGCCCTGACCATGTCAGTGCATTCCCTATCCCACCATGGTGGAGAAGGAATTCTATCAGACTGGGGTTTTTTGAAAGGGAAACAATCATCTGCTGTAGAAGAAACGGTGGAAGAAAACGACAAAAAGCATTCTTGGGCATTATCACTGTTAACTTTTGAAAGGGAAGAAATTCTTAAATCTAAAACTTTTGAATATAAATCCCAATCTGCTGAGTTTAGCTTGTGTTTTAAAAAGGGGGGGGGGGAGGGGGAACTTTAGTGGGCAACATTTTTAGAGGGAATTCAATCATGATAGGATAGTGGTCACTTCCATAAGTCATATCCAAGCGACGCCAGATGAGTAGACTAGATATACTGGATAAGCAGAACGTCAAGTCAACACAACTATTACTGCCCTGGAGCAGACCTGCGTGTGGCACTGCCATCGTTGATGACACAAAGATCCAGATCATCCAATATATCCAGCAAGCCTATGCCAAAGTTATCACAAGTATCTGATCCCCAGCGATAATGGAATGAAAATTAAAATCACCCATAACAATTATTGGACCGCTAACACTACATAACAAATTTCTAATTACTGAAAGATATTCAAGTTGTGCGCAATATAAAAAGAAAAAATATTTATATCCTCAGCCTTAGCAGCAAAAACATTTATGTTATCGCCAACAGAGGGTAGAGGAATTGGGGAAGATGATACTTTGCTATTGATGAACAAAGCACATCCCCCATATCCATCAAGTCTGTCATTACGAATATTGCCGAAAAAAGGCATTCTGAAATTACTTTCAGGTAAAAGCAATGTCTCAGCAATGCCGCAGATGGTTTATATTTATTAATTAAAAAGGAAAGATCAGGTTTCCTGGGAGTAATACTCCTCACGTTCCATTGAAGGAATGTTAGGGGATGGAACAGTATTAATATAATTTAATATTGAGGTCAGTTTTAGGACAACGTGTTCGGGTATTGAATGGGTTGGATTTACAAGAACAGCCATTAACATATTGGTAATGAGGTCTAATGTTTTTTGATTTGTCCTCTTGTTTAAACATAGTTGGCTCAGTGTCTTCCGTTGGGAAGGCGCAGCCATTTTTGGAGGGGAAAAAAAGAGTAGTTTTCAGTTAGGGCTTGATGGGCCTGTTTATTAGAGCCAGTGAAAGGGGGCTTAGGCTTGGCTCGGGGTTTAGGGTTTAAGAAGACCGTTTTACGGTATGATTTACAGGGATTGTGGTTGATGACCGAGATTGTGGTGTATTAAATATAGCCTTGTTACGTAGAGAAGATTTTGAGACATCGGCATATGATCTGGAAACTGGGGGAAAAACCCGACTTGCCTCTGCATACGAGATGGATTTCTCCGCCATCAGAGCTTTAATGCTCTTTTGTCGGCCCAATTCAGGACAAGCACTGTTGTTTGCAATATGGTTCCCAGAACAAGAAAGACAAAAACCTAATTCAGCAGTGATTTCACATCCATCTCCAGGATGATCTTCACCACTTTTAAAACATCTTGGTTTCGAACGGCAAAGAGTGCGTGTGTGGCCAAAGCGACAGCAACGATAGCACTGCATTTTCGGGTATGTGTACCTCTCAACTGGAAGAGCTGAATAAAAACAATACACGCGTTTCGGTAAAATTTGTCCATCAAAAGTTAGTACTACTGTCTGCGTAGGTTTCCACTCAGCTACACCAGAGGAGATCACCTTACGGCTCATCCTTCTGGTCTTAATAACAGGACCACATCCTTCCGGGACCTTAATATGTTTAATAATTTCTTCCTCTGTCCATTCAGTAGGGATATCCCTAACAATACCCATTCTTGTAATATTGAATTGCGAGATGGAGGCATTATAATTGTGTTGTATTAACAGGTTATTATTTAAAAAACTGTTTGTGCCCTGATACGACTTAAACTCGACCGACACACGATTTCTACCTAAACGTTTGATCCCATCGAGATGTATGTTATTGACGTTATTCATCGTCAAAAACATACCAAACTTAACCGGTTGTAACACAGTGCCTGAAGTTTGATCATCCTTAAGGGAAACGTGGATAATATAGGTACGGCAGATTATCCCTGGCTGTATAGGTAAGTCTGCCGATTACGTTCTTTGCTATCTTAGGTGGGATATTAGAAGTAGTAGGGGGTGAGCCAGCAACTCTTTTTCGGCTTAGTGTCTGTATCAAAGTCAAATCATTTATTTCAAATAGGCCCCTATAAGGCACTTTTGAATGTCAAAAATTTACAAAAAAATTGAAATGATTCTAGTCGCCATAATGGGGTCTTGCGCGTGAGTATTTGGGTGTCATGGGGAAGGGTAACAGTTAATATAGGGGAAAGTTCAAAAGGTTAATTCGGAGGATCTGGGTAAGGGGGCTTTTTGGAGTTCATTTTGAACAATAATGGTTAAAAAGCGGGACAAGTACAAATAAAACTAACCTTAAACAATTAACACAAACATAAAGAATAATCTCGATTTAGGTTAACACTAATAAAAAAACCACTAAAATCGAACAAATTCGTAGCACACACAAAGCACGTGAAGCCTTCACAACTACCCTCGGAATAGAAAATTGTCTGTGTCACGTCAACATGAATTTAAAAAAAATACTTTCGATGTCATTAAGTCAACAAGAAAGTTTTGATAGACTTCGATTGGCCTTTCACGATGAAGCCCCATCTCGTGCCACTGTTTACAACTGGTTTAATGAGTTTAAACGTGGTCGCACTAATCTCACCGATGATCTGCTGATCTGATCTGAGGGACGGCCTTCTACGACGACGACTGAAGATAACATCAGTGTTGTGCGACGATGATAAACACTAACAAAAGAATGACTTATAACTTAGATTCGGATAAACTTAGGCATCGGTATGAGTCAAGTGCACAAAATCCACCACGAACATTTAGCGGTCAGAAAGCTTTGTGCCAGGTGGATAATTTGACAGACGCCCAAAAACTCCGTCGTGTTGATTGGTGTCGTGAAATGGTTCAAAGATTTAACGGAGGTGACTCAAATGCTGTGTTCGACATACTTACGGGTGACGAAACCTGTATTTATCGTTATGATCCTGAAACTAAGAGACAGTCCGCTGTCTGGGTGTTTCCTTCCGAGGAGTTGCCAACTAAAGTGAAGAGAGATGGAAGCGTGGGAAAAAAGATGGTGGCCTCGTTCTCCGGAAGGACAGGTCACTACGCAACAATTGTTTTAGAGGATCGAAAAACAGTTACTGCAGAGTGGTACCGGTAAACTGCCCTAACTTTGCCTGGCGTCCTAAGTTTGCCTATAATGAAAATGATGTAATATCTTTTTCATTTTACTTGTATGGCAATCGAAACTTAAAGCTGTCTATAAAATCTCAAAGTTCCCTTTGCCATACAAGTAAAATGAAAAAGATATTACACCATTTTCATTATAGGCAAACTTAGGACGCCAGGCAAAGTTAGGGCAGTTTACGGTACACTAACAATTGTTTGCCACTTGTTTTGGAAAAAGTTCGGGAGAAACGACCTCGCAGTAGGATCCTACTTCACCACGACAACACCTCGTCGCACACCGCCAAGCAAACAATCGACTACTTGGCGACGTCAGACGTGGAATTACTGGGTCACCCGGCCTATAGCCCCGACCTCGCATCTTGCGATTCTTATTTATTTCCGAAAATAAAAGAAAAACTATGAGGAAAACGTTTTATGGACGCCGAGGAAGCAGTGACTGCGTTTCAAAATGCCGTCGAAAAGAACCCTAAGGACAAGTGGGCAAAGTCATTTTCTCAATGGTTCCATCGAATGGTGTAAATGGACACTATTTTAAAAAGATATAATAAAACTAATAACTTGCTAGTTTGTTCAGTTTTTGATTTTCTAAGAACTTTCAGTGTCACCCTCGTACACATAAACTGACTTTAATTAAATTGTATGTATAGATTCAACTTACGATTCATCACATGATCTGTGGACATCAACTTTGACTGGCAATGGGCCACTTGCTTCCATCTCCATATCACTGTCCGATTCTGCAATTACTAAACATTCATGGAGTTTGTTTTGTTTGTATCCTGTTCCAATTTTTTGTCCTTCTTCTTCAAATAAATCTTCACTTAGTATATCTGATTTCTGTGAAACTACATCATCTCTACCATGTTTTTGCTTCAAATTTATAAATCCAATGTCATCAACAGGACAATTTTCACAAGAATCAGTTTGAATTGAAACTGAATTAGTTTTATTCAACTTAGAATTATTTTCAACATCCTTTAAAATCCTAATTGTAGTTGTGAAATTTGCATTATCAATGGTTATTTCCACTTTTTCAGATTTCCGTACAGCTATATCAGCTGCAGCATTACAATATGTACATGTTTCTATGATATAACTTTTTTTATAAAAAGGTACTTTCATGTTTGGATTTTTTATGCTTTGTAATGCATCAGACTGTGTTGTAGTTTCTTTATTGGTAAAAATTAAAGATTTATCATCTCTACAACCTAAGCTAACTAGTGAGGTAGATTCAATTTCTTCATTTTCATTGGCTTGAAGCACAGCTAGCCATGCATTTTTATCTTTATCAATAATTGTTTCTTGTGAGTCATCTATTACAATTGGATCATCATCATCCATAAAAATGCCACTTTCATCATTAACACATTCTGTCTTTGTTTTAATCCTCACAAGATCTACATTAGACATATGTAATTCTTTTTTAATTTTCTTAGAGCTACCATTGTGTTGGTTAATGATTGATTTCATGTTTGCAATCTGCAGTGGATTGTTTTTAACAGCAGTTTTGAAGTGAGATCTCTTTCTATTTGTCTTGAGAACTGATACATTTTCATTTTCTTTAGTTTGTAGTTTATAATAATTTTTTGAAAGCTTTATATTATTATGATCTAAATGACTGTTCACATTCAAATCTCTAAATGGCTTTCTTTTTAAATCTTTGTCATTTTTGTTGAGCCACTGTTGTACATATCTGGCAGAGCTTTTCATTGTAATATTTTCACTAGGAAGTGATGTTTCTTCTCCAGGAAAAAAATTTGAATTCCTGTTTTCTTTATTTTTGTAAGAAATAAAAGAAGATTTTCTTTTGTTCTCATACTTCACAGGAGCTTGAATGCATTCTGGGAACAGCTCTTTTTCAATCCTTAGTTGCTCAGATAATCTTTTATGTTTGAAAACTAAAAACAAGAATTAAAATATTTATCAATACAAATGAATAAACATATAAATGAGTCAAAAATATTGTACAATTAATTATGTATAGCATACCATCTGTTTTAAACAAATTTTCACAAACTTTTAATAGTTCTGATGCATTTTGTACCCTCTGTGTAAAGGCATCATCAAGCTTGGGCTGTGGACTAGTTACCCGAGGTGGAGTGAGGCAAAGCTGGCAGTTTACTGCATCAATAACACAGTCGCCACATGCAGCATGTCCACATGCATATCTAAGTCGTTGACCTTCTGTTTTATCACTGAAGACAAAACAAAGCATTCAATAAGTTTCGATTCATACTATAAAACTACTGTTTATTGAATTATTAATTAAAGCACTTATTGGTATGTACTTATTGGACATATAAACGTGTCAACATATGGAGGAAGGGAGATTCATGATAACGAAGTCCAAAGTGGCAGAGTGCAATAACAATATAGGGAAAAAAAGGAGAATGAAGATAACGATAGGAAGAATACAGTATTTACAAAATATGCATATACATAATTAATATGCCAACAAAAAGTTTACTCCAAAACTAACCAAATAGCACATTGATTGTTCTCAATTATTTTCCTAACGTAGCCGATGGTTTGATCGATGTACAAATTATTCATGACAACTGTTGCCTATCCCAGACCCACAACAACGGTCACCGTTATAACTTTCAGTCTATTTTATTGTACGCTGTGGTTATAACTTTAACGTAAAATACAAAAGTTCTTAGTACAAACATTCTAACATTTGTCAACTTTTTCCATGAATCTGTGAATGAATGGGGTGATGAGGATGACATATATGTCAACAAGAAGAACAACGTCAACAAAACAATACAGGCTGCGTTCCGAGTTACGCTGTTATCGATTTGAGCGTGCTAACACACCGAATTAGCGTGAGCGCGTTAACGATGTCTCGTGAATCGTCAGTCATAGATGTCGTCATAACATGCACCATTTTGCGATAACGCCTACCATGCCTTTAGGTATTATCACCGTAAACGCTGTAAATGACAGTTATGCTGTTCTGTTTTGAGTCACATCATCTAATTACTGTGCGTTTGCCCTGCCGAAACATTCAAAACAAAACATGTTAAAATCTTTAGTTTCTGTCAATGTTCCATTCAATATTTGACAGGAACTAGAGATTTCAACAAGTTTGTTGTGATGTATCGCCAGTGCAAACGCACGGTTAAACTAACGTGGCATTTTCGAAATTTTGCTTCTGGCTAACGTCGCCACCTAACCAAAGAAGAAAAATAAATTTGTGGTCTAAAGACAAAGAAATATGATAATTTACAAGTTTTGACGATGAGCGAGCACTGTGAGCGCGTTCGTGAACGTGCGTTTCGTGTTTTTTTTAATACAACGGCAGACATTCTGAGAAATCAAGTATGTCAATAAATCATAAATAAATAGTCATATCACCATGTGCAAGGATATAGCGGTTATTCTTGCCGTTCCGAAGATATAAGCATTAGCGCTATAAGTACATTTTTTTGCAAATAAAATAAAGTTGCCAATTTGGCTACCCGATTGTATCCTACGATATATAATAATATTGGCTATTAGAAGCAAATTTTTAAGCTCCAATAGCTTCGAGAGCCTTTTTTCCATCCACAGTGCAACGTAGCTAGTATTGAATTTTTTGTCACAAAATCTTGTAGCTAGAAACCGCACAACTGGACTGCGGCCTAGTATAGCACTCTAGCACTTTAATGTTTTGTGATCTCAATAGCCCATGTGTCAAATTTAGTAATTATTAAAAAAAAATGGATATATACACAAATACAGCAGACTAAAAAACATATTACAAGCAAGCCGGCAAAACGATCTGGGCTTTTAATAAATTTTAATGTTTTTTGAGAAATATGTGAATAATCTAAATTATAATAATGGCGTTATTAGAATATAAACATTATTTTCCGATAGATAGCATACAAAAAGTATGTGATCTATTTGAACAACAACTACGCAGTGAGAAGGAGGCAGATTTAGCTTTGTTTTCTATTATTGTTGGAGCTGTTGAAAATAATTTAACTAATGTAAAAAACAGCGACAAGGAAATTAATTTGGCGGCAAATAAGGTTGGGAAAATGAAGTTCCCATCTGTTGAATACGAAGAAGTGAAGTCACTCCATGAGCGTTTTGTGACACTGATGCGTGGAGGCGTCGATGTGAAACTGCTAAATGGAGTTCACACCACGAGAGATTTGGTGAAACGAGTTGCCGATGTAGTTTGGAATTCATTGACTCGCAGTTATTACAAAGACCGAGCGCATTTGCAATCTATTTATAGTTTTTTAACAGGAAATAAACTTGACTGCTTTGGTGTAGCTTTTGCAGTAACTGCAGGCTGTCAAGTACTTGGTAAACAAGACGTTCACTTGGCCTTATCTGAAGACCATGCTTGGGTAGTTTTTGGGAAAGATTGCATAGAAACAGCTGAGGTATATATCACAAGAATGCTTTGCCACCAAAAAGTTTGATTATGAAATTAAATTAGATTTTAATTAAATTTTCTCAAGATAATCATTTAATTTTGTCTCTTTCTTATACTTAATAATAATATCTCTTCTGTCTGTATAATTAGTAAAATCTCAAGTTTCACTTTATTTTTTGTAGCAAATAGATGTAACGTCTGATGATCAATAAAAAATCTATATGTTTCTAGGTAACTTGGCATGGCAAGGGTAATGAAGATAAACGTGGAAGGTCAGTTGGTGATGGAGTATCTGCACGTTCATGGCTGTACGTAGCTGGCAAACCAGTGATATGCACTCGAGTAATGGAATTAGCTGCACTTGTATCTTCAATCAACCCCACATTGACTCAAACTACGGATGTCCATGAAATTGCTCAAATGCAGCACAGGCTTCTGTGGTTATTGTATGACAGTGGTAAATATAACAATATTTTTAGATTTTACATGGAAATAGCAAATACCAAGCTCAGCTCTATAACTATTTGGAGACACATGTACTAAAATAACAACTATGTACCCTGACAAATTGCACAGTACCAAAATGGGCCTGCAATTAAAGAAGATAATCCTATAATAATAAATAGTATTTATAACCCCTAGAAGAGCAATAGTCACCCTGTATATATATCTATATACATATATCATTAGACTGGATTATAAATATTTCTTAAAATGCTTGCATTATGTCACTGTCAAAAAGAGCCAAAATATGCAACATCAAATTTAAATAAATTGTAGTATTTTTTTGAATTGTTTAATAGAAAACATGCCAAAATAATGCGCATGCACCTAAAAAAATATGCTAAAGCATATAATTATACAAATGTGCATTTGCATTAAATCTGATCTCTACATAATATAAATTAAAGTCGAATGTAAATAAGAAATCTCTTATGTTTCCCTTTCAGGCCACTTAGATGCTTACCCTATGGCATTGGGCAATCTTGGGGACTTAGATGAATACATGAGAATAGCCAATTGTTCAGTAGAAGCTGATGTAGAATTGGCTCTACATAATGAATTGGATAATTTACGACCTGATGGCACACAAAGACCAGACCCTGCTGCACTATATGCTCAAGCTATCCGCTCATCAAGAACAAATTATGAAGATCGCCATGTTTATCCATACACTTTCCAAGGAGGCCACTACCATCGCCATAAAATGTACAAAGAAGCTTTCCATGCATGGGCCTGTGCTGGCGACGTTATTCGACAGTTAGTCCTTTTATTCATATTTTTGTCTAAAACACTTAGCAAGTGTTGTAAGTGTTGATTGTATCTTATTTTATACATTGTAACAGGGAATCAATTTTCACGCCTACCCCTTAAGAGCTATTACGTTTTTTACGCAAATTCATGATTTTTTATGCTGCAATCTTCAGCAGCAGTAAGATATTTTAATTATTTGTTTATGAAAAACGATAGTGCCATTCTTGTAAGTTGGAGTTACACATTATTTTCGTGTAATTTGCTGAATTGACGCGAAATATATAGTACTTTAATTTTATTTATTGTAATTTTGTCTTATTATATTGAGAAACAAAAACGAATGAAACATATTCATTGTAGATAGAAATTTTAGGGAAATTATGAGTGCAGCAACAAATCTTTTTCTTTAGCACCTGCAACCTAACGTATTTTTTTGTATGCAGGCAATGAGTTAATAGAACAGCTTCTATTATATTCATTCATCATCTTTACTATTTCAACAGAATACAAAAAAAACAGCGTCAATTTACAAACGTAAATTAATATGACTCAGAGCTACCGATAAATATATTTACTTCTGAATTGATAACTCAGCGACTAATGTTGTAAGTGGGCTACTTTATATATTTTAGAGATTCAACATCTGTCTGCTAATAAAATCAAATTCCAGCCTTAAAATTACTCATCAAATTTTTTTATTCAACAACTAAATTAATAAATCATATTCTTTTTTTATTAAAATTATTAGCAATACAAGCGCGGAAGTGTACCTAACGTTCGCTGGGAATGAGAGGGGCGACCGGCCAATTGCCAATGTGGGAGATCTATTCCGGTTCCGGTACCGGTTCCAATTAATCAATTTTAAAACCTCCGATTCCGGTTCCGATAAACGACTTCCGTAACATCCCTGATAGTTATATCCCTAGGGATATAGCTATATACCGTAATATAGTTGAAAGCGGTTCATCTATCTAGAAATATAACTATGATAACTCTGACCTAATAGGTTAGATCAGGTTAGAACTATGACCCTCAACAAGTCGGAGGCCATGGTCTTTCATGGCCCCCGGCGGGCGCCGCCGCTGGGATCACATATCGTGGTCGGGGGGTCTCAAATCGTTGTCGAGTCCACCATGAAGTACTTGGGATTGGTGCTCGACAGCCCGAGGGATTTCGGCCCCCACTTTCAGCGGCTGGCGCCCAAATTGTTGGGCGCGGCTGGGCCTCTGTCAATGCGGAATGGCGGGACAGGCTTTCACGCCCTACCGCCGGCCCCGTCACCATCGGGGCGGTCCGGCCGGTGCTCGAGCGCTGGCTCGGGAGGAGGCACGGCTCCCTGTCGTTTCGGGTGACGCAGGAGCTCTCGGGGCATGGTTGCTTCGGGAAGTACCTGTGTCGCATAAACAGGGAGCCGGACGCTCGGTGTCACCACTGCGTCGACTGTCGGGAGGACACGGCTCGGCACACGCTGGCAGAGTGTGCCGCTTGGGACGAGCCGCGCCGTGCCCTCATCTCAGGTGTCGCCAGTGACCTGTCGCTGCCGGCCGTTGTCAACTCAATGGTCGGCAGCGAGGAGTCCTGGGACGCGGTGGTATCCTTCTGCGAAACAGTTATTTCGCAGAAGGAGACTGCGGAAAGGGAGCGGGAGATTGCTTCCGCTAACCCGATCCGCAGCAGACGCACCGGGCGTCCGCGGAGGGCGGATAACGCCCTCTTCCAGCCCCCCTAAATGGGTCCAGGGGCGACGGATCTGAGGAAATTCGTCGCCCCCTACTCCTTAGGACCCGAGATGGTGGCGCGTAGTGTTCCACGCGCGCCTCTTTATGACGTAAGGGGGGAGTTTAACACCTCACTCCCCCCTAACTTGAGGTGGCCCGCAGAGGCGAGCCGGCACTAGCCGGGGATCGCGGAAGTCGCATTAGATCCCGTGATCCCCGGTGGAAGTGTGAGACGGAACACCGGGGTAGTTTTAGTCAGTAAGAGTCTGACAGACCCCTCCGCCCTCCCCAGGGCGGAGGATTTCCACCCGTAAAAAAAAAAAAAAGGTTAGAACTATGACGGTGAGTGCTACGTAACAAAATTAGAGCACTCCGACAGTTATTATAATTCACCTTTCCAAACACCATCACTTACAGTCTTGTATATTATTTTTGTATGTTCCATTCGGGAGGTATAACAGTCAGTCAAGTCAGTTACTCATGGTAACATTATAAATAGATAGGTGACTACATGAAATTAGAGCTTTCATTTACCATTATTTGATGACAATAATAAGCTATTTATGATCAATTATAGTAGATTCACCATTGATATATAAAAAACCCTTTGCACAGTCTCGAACAAAAGTAACACTCAAAACCGTCTCCAACTATACATAAATAGTTATAGTCATGATATAAACATACTTTTTTGTAAATTCAAACTTTTTTTTTTTTTTTTTTGGGTGGGAAATTATCAAATAACTTCTCCCGCTCTGGGCGGAGCAGGAGGTCGTGTCAGACTCTTACTGACTAAAACCCACCCGTGTTCCTTCCGTTGCCTGTACGTTGCCAGGGGCCACGGTATCCCTTTCGGACTTTCCCGCAATCCCGGTAGGCATCGGTCCTAACGGACCCCTTCACTTGCTGACATCTCTTTGAGGCGCGCGTGGAACACAACGCGCCGTCGACCCGGGCCTGGTCCTTATCGGACGGCGAGCTACCCATTGCTCACCGTCCGCAAGCCCGCGCCTACGGTGGCCGAGAATCGGCCTGCGATTCCCGACGCCCAGGGCGTCTCCTGCGGGGGCTAGGGGCGTGAGGGCGCGAAATTTGCCTCTCCCTCACGCGTTCTGCCTCCTCCTTCGCGAGTATTACTGCTTCGCAGAAGGAGGTAACGGCCTCCCATGCCCTCTCGCTCCGTACCATGGCCTGGACTAGGGCCGGACGCGAGAGATCCCCGCCACCGATCGCCTCCACGAGGACACGGCGATGCTCTGCCCAAGCTGGACAGACCTCCACCGTAAGCTCAACCGTGTCCTCCGGGCGATCCACGCAGTGATGACACCCGGGCGTTTCCTCCCGCCTGATACGAAACAGGAACCTCTCGAAACAACCGTGTCCGGTGAGAACCTGGGGTCAGGCGGAAGGTGAGGACGCCGTGGCGCCTCTCTAGCCACTCCTCAAAGAGGGGACTTATCGCCGCAATAGTGGCGTACCCAGCACTGGGTTGCGACAATCGCACTCTCCATGACGCCATGAAATCCCGCCGGAGCTCTGTCCGCTGTGCCGCGATTTCTCGCGTGTAAATTCAACCTTACGCGCATGTTTTAAAGATGTTTTTACAAAGCAATGTTTATAAACCAATAAAAACGTAGGACCGAAATTTGCCAGTTAGAACAAGGCATGAAGTGGAGTGGAATATATTTTTATACTTAGATTTTTTTATAAATTGACTTAGTATTTTAAAGTTTTTAAAATTTGTATAAAAATGTGTTCCAAACACATATTTATACTTTTATAATAATAAGTATTGTTGTTATCGATACTAAATAACTAATTAGTTTAAAACTTAAAACACATAATTATCATAATACTTAGAACAGTATGCAGATCCTGGTATTTATTTTATTTCTGTGAATATTGAGAATGTGGTTTCAATAGTCACCCAAGTAATTTATACGAGATAAGATATCTACCTAAAATCGAAAACAACCTTATTATAAAATGTATAAATGGAATCATTAAAAAAAACTCGAGTTAATACCTCAACCCCTTCCTCCCCACTTAGGAATGCGGTTATCAACAACACTATGTATACTGAACAAAATTCGTTGTGACCAAAGATTTGCAATCGTTCTAAGAAGAGTTCCGTTATGTATCTCTCAAGTTCATCATTACAAATTCAAATTCAAATCATTTATTTGCATAATACATGTTAAAAAGATGTTACAGGTTTAAAAGGTACATTGTATTATAACCTAATGAGGTGTGCAAATTTATATAATATATTAGGTTACTAATCGCTACATTAAAACAGAATACATTTAAAATTGAGTTACATAATAAATAGAGAAATGTCAAAATAAAAATACACAAGTCAAATCAAAATGTCAATAATCATTATATTTGTGGTGCCATTTCAAATAAAATCAGTCATGATAATGTTCATATAGACACAACCGGAGACTATTCTTACATAGAAAATAAAAATAATTACTCAATTTGGCCCATAAAATAAGTAAGCGATATACAAACATTTAAAACAATATTCGAATTGATGACCTCTTCTCCGTTTGGAATTTGGTTAAAAACTATATATAAATATTAATTTAATTCTAAATACTAAAACAAAAAAAAAACATAATAATAAAAAATGGACTCCATTGAAAAGAACAGGGTCAATTTGTATTATTCGACTATATTAAAAGGAGGTTGTAATGCATTGTTCTTACACTGAAAAAGCGGATATTGAAATTTGCCGTATTATACTTGGACTGTTGAGTAAAATTTTAAGACAAATTAAATCAAAATTACCTATTGCTCTCTATATTTAGTCATAAAAACAACAAAAACAAATCAATACACTCTTTAACTTACTGAAAGTACGATATCCCATCCTTTTTTAACGTTCTTGACGTAATATTTTTACAATTTTTCAAGCAACGCTTCGGCATTTTTAACGTGCGGTCAATGACGCGTGCGACGCGATACTATTTGAAAAGTGCGCACAATTTTAGATTGTGCGCACTTTTTTTACGGACGTTTTTTAGACGCTGAGTATGTATCTTGGGTTTTTTAATATATCAATGAGTTTCACTCATCAATTACGTATGCTAACGTATAAAAATATAGGTGACTATATGAAATTAGAGTACTTTCAAATTATTTTATAGATGCAGTGAATACACTTATTAGAAGCTGGCAGTGCGTAGACATATCACAAATTTTGTTGCTTAATAATTATTATCACCATGCTGCGTCATATCAACAGCAGCTTGTTTTACAATATATGGTCGCATGAAAAGCATTTATTAGACACATTTTTTAGTAATTTTAGCTTTTAGAACTGAATGAAACAATGTGAATTTGAGCGTCAAAGTTCTATTGCTGACGATTTTTCTCGCGGTCGCGGAAAATTACAGGAATAGCTGGCCGCAACGCTGCATGCGCCGCCACAATAAACGTCGCGTGCGACGACGCGGCGATGCCATCCACGGGCTCCACCGGCATTTCAAGCAAACGCGTGTAAAATCAGTTCTCCGTAAATGCTCTCATACAACGTTTGAATTTAGAGCGGGCCGTGCCGCTCAACGTGACGCGCTACCTCCCGCGTTTCCATAAACAGCTTTAAAGAAACAGAATGGCACTATCGTTATTCATAATCAAATAACTAAAATATCTTAACTGCTTGTGAAAATTACAGCGTCAAAAATCATGAAATTGCGTAAAAAATGTAACGGGGCTCTTAAGAGCTCTTAAGAGCCCCTTACTAAACTTACTACTACTACTACCTACTTACTTACTTTTTATATTTTTTTATATTCGCATTGCTCATGACCAGTGATCGGAGTAGGTAGATTGATTTTTGGTACTTGTATCATAAATGCACACAGAAAGAATAACATGGATAAGCCATTTTTCCGGAAAGCAATTCCGGTATTTCCGGATTCAATTAAATATTGTTAATGTTGGTAGTGATATTATTTTCACAATACAGTAACAAACAAAGAAGCGCACTCTACGAACCTGGCATGTCGTCGGCGGGCGTACGCATTGTTTTGATAACCGGTTAGTGCACCACCCATGATCCTTTCTTCTGATTGGTCGTTCGGTTTTGTCAAATCGTGACTGGGTGCCGTTAAAAAAAATTATGAAGAATATAATATTGCTCATTTTAATACAATTCCTACCTAATTTTTTTATTAATCAACCAATTCCGGAGGAATGTCCATATTAATATATACGTTTCGGATCAATGACCCCAATTCAATCTACCTACTCCGATCACTGCTCATGACCTAAAGAGGTGCCATAAAGAAAATGAATTAAAAATCTTTAAAAAAAAATGTTATTCCGAGACATTTTGCGGACAAAGACAAAGCTAGTAATATACAATCAAAGAAGTATATAATTAATATGGATCTTGTCTCAAAAGGACATCATTCAAATTTCATAAATTTTTGACCAAAAGCCAAATGAAATTTTAGTTTACATTTGGGCCAAAACAGATGATGTCTTTTTTAAGGTTCTGTAGCCAAATCGCAAAAACGGAACCCTTATAATTTCGCCATGTCCCTCTGTGTGTCCGTCCGGCTGTTACATAGCCATTTTGCACGGATACTGTTTGCACTATATCGATGAAAACTGGAAAGAAGGTGTACTCTGTGCACCACCAAGCGTATGTGGGGTATTTTTAGATCCCTTGATTGAAAGATTATAATGTTTCCAAGTAACTTTGCTATTTAAGTCAATAGTTTTGAGATATGGGATATTGTTGGTAACAACCGCAAAAATAACTTGTTTTTAGGGTTCCGTAGTAAACAAGGAACTCTTAAATATATATTCACGGAAAACTATCACAGCTAAGTAGGCTTTACAAGTTAACGAGTAATAATCGACCAACTTACATTTGCGGTTCTATAATCATGTTCTCCCATACGGAATGAATGTAATGTATGTTTTTCAACTACAAAGTTAAGTTTGTCTTGCGATAAATTCAACCCCGGAACCCTTCATTGGGCGTGGTCCGACACGCACTTGGCCGGTTTTTTAATAGTTTTTTTCGAGAAATACTGAAATACAACATCATTTTCGGGGTCAATAAAAGCAATACCGTACATGCGTAAATATTCATCCCTACTCGTACTACGGAAAGGTTTAAAAAAGAAAAAAAAACAAATACATGTAAATAATGTAGTGTGGTTGTGGCTGACATTCATTTAGTTACAAAGGCAACATGTGCCCAGAAGCTGAAAAAATGGAAATAATGACATTACACATTACGCCTTTTTAATTTATTTTTTGTGTGGGAAATTATCAAATAACTTCTCCCGCTCTGGGCGGAGCGGGAGGGCGTGTCAGACTCTTACTGACTAAAACCCACCCGTGTTCCTTCTGTTCCCTGTACGTTGCCCATTACGCCTTACGATATGTTTTCGATTCTCCGAGTATGATCCAACTCCAACACAAACCACTTTATTATATCGCAACATATCTTTACAGCTACAACTATTCCCGCGATGACGAAGAGATATACAAAGAGTTTTCTGAAATAGCAAATGAACTAATACCACAGTTGATGAAAGCTGAAAGCTCGGGACACTCTGCCAGATCCATTCTGAAGGACCCAGAGTGCTTTGCGTCATTGCTAAGGTATGGCTTGTTCTTCAAAAACACTGCACATTATTATCATGTCTAGTAATTTTTTTAATAATACAGCTTTTATTAACTTTTAGATTTTATGACGGCATTTGCAAATGGGAAGAAGGTAGTCAAACACCAATCCTTCATATTGGTTGGGCAAAACCCCTTGTGAGCACAATTTCAAAATTTGATGCGGAAGTAAGAGCTCAAGTCCACATAATATGTAAAACTGATACTGATGATCATTCAGAGTCAAATAAAGTATCAGAGAATGTTGAAAAAGACAAAGGCGATAATGACAAATGGAACAATAATTCTGAGAACACAGAGATGACTGTGCGTGAGCAGCTAACTGCCGCTGTGAATAGTCGGCCGCGCGTCGCACTGTACAGTCACAAGATGGCAGCACTGAGGCCTTTACTTCTAGCGGAGCGATTGAACACTCACGCGCTACAGTTGCAGTTGACAGCGCAGAGCCAGCTCCAACGGCCGCAGGCGCCGATGAAGAAAAGAGATCTCGATGACGCAAATTCTTCTCTACCGACAGCGCGCGCCAAACGAGCTCGTCGCGAACGTTGAAGGAATTGGTGATGTTTTTAAATTGGAACCGAATACGCTTCTCTGTTAGACTGGTACCAGTGTGTGGGTGATGTATACAAAGTATTTTATGTAGTTTATGTGTTTCTATTAGATTGTTAATGTTGGTAGTACATTATGTATTCTGGGTGATATCATGTATTTTTAGATTCATGTTCTAAACTAAAAAAATCATCCAATAAAAATATTGTGTCATTTAGTAAGGAATAATGAAACTTTGGATGGATCATCATACTGGTTTGAATACGAATGGGGCAGTGTCACGAATCTACATTTTTTTTTTTTTACGGCTACGGGTGAGAAAATCGATTATTCGATCCACCCCAGCTCCTCAAAGAATGCCAGCAATGCCTTGGTGTTACTGACAATGTCACGTACCTGGGTTGCCGAAGTACTTTGCCCTATATGTGGCGACCACCGGGCAGTTTAGCAGTACTTTGTCATAGGAGATACAGCCGACTGTTTGTGACTCCTATGACAAAGAAGTGTTTATTAAATGACCCATTGCCAGTTCAAGGCGCTGTAACTGTACGCGACTGTTGTTTCGTAAATCGGAGAACCTGGTTCCTTTCCTTACCAGAGTACGAAGGTACTCGAAGGGGAGGGGCGCGATGGGTTCAGGCCCCACTGGTGTCATGCTCGACCTCCTTCTGACAAGCGCTGTCAGTGTCTTTTGATCCATTGAATGGTTATATTATTGAGGCTAACCACCCGGTTAAGGCGCTGGTGGCACTCCAAGAGTCAACTGTGTGACTGTTTAGCGCTTGCAGAACAGCCATGCTGTCTGAGAGTCTTCGTATCTAGTGGTACTTAACTTCCCTGGCCATGATGGCTGAAGCGGCAAGAGAAATACCCATGCATTCGGCCTGGAACACTGGTATGGACTCCCAATGGTGTGGTTGTGTCTGTGGAAGTCCTCCGAGAAGATTCCAGCACCTGTGCCGCTACCTGTTTTGGATTCATCCGTGAAGATGCGTAGTTCTACGGGGCGCAAACCCTCGTATCGGCGATCCTCGTGAAATCTGTATTTTTATCAAAGATCTTTGATAAAAATGTTTGGGTACCCGGTCATTTATGGCTTTTGTAATGGGGAACTCATTATTGAGTCCCTTAAACAGCGCGGTGTGTTGTGTGTCTCTCTTACCCCAGAGATGTATTGCATTTAGACGCACCGCCGCTATCGTCGTACCTGCTGTTTGAAGGTGGAGCGGTGGTAGTCCCAGCATGGCTTCGATTGCTGCAGTCAGAGTAGTCCTTATGTAGCCCGTGGTCGCCATGCAGGCTAGTCTTTGCATGCATTGTAGTTTGTTGGAGGCTGTTACCAGCTGCGCGCGGGGCCACCAGACCACGGCCCCGTAGGCGATCATGGGGCGAATAATTGCGGTGTACAGGCATAGTATGATTTTGGGGGATAGGCCCCACTTTTTAGCTATCATTTTCCTGCACTGCCAGAAGGTGATGCATGCTCTGTATAATTTATTGTCTAAATGACTACTCCAGTTTAACCTACTGTCTAGAATGACCCGAGGTACCCGAGGTACGTGTGTACTCGACTTCGTTGGTCAGCTGAAGTCATCTGATATCGAACAGTTTTGGTAGGCGGAAAGGGCCTAATACTCGATTTTGGATAAACATGACTACTTCAGATTTAGTCACGTCTAAGCATGTATTGTATTTTAACCAAATTTTAAATTTACTATTCGTGATGACGTCCGTCATGAATTGCTAAATAACTAGTATTTAATAGACATATATGTTTATGAATGGTAAATTATAATTCAGACTAGATAATAACCCGAATGCCAAGTATAATGACTATTATCCTTACTTGTGATTTCACACCACTATAAGTATAGTCAACAATTTGACACGCTTTTATTCCCGAACAGTAAGAACGGTTTTCGCAGTTGGATTGTTACCACCGATGTACGGTTGACTGTGCATTACCTATAAAGGAGTTTTTAGAGTCGGGCTTTTTATCACCCAAATGGAAATGTGGCAAAAATTAATTACGCTACGGCGCGCATGCGGAGCTAACCTACTGCGGGATCTCACAACATATTATTAAAATGATGACTCTAGGAACTCCCAAGTTGCATTTATTAAATGTCCCACCCATATATACATAATAATAGGTAGCATGTAAGTACTTATTGAAATCGTTTTAAGACAAGTTTTTTTTTGTCTGTAAATGTTTTTAAAATAGGAAACATTCTGAGATATAAAATAATGTAAAAGAGCCCTAGTAGACACATAGTCTTATCACAAATCTGAGATCAGCGTCTTGCGACTTTTTCAATAGGCATCGCGTTTTGGTACTACATTGAGTTCGGTTGCGTTGGTAAAATTGCGTATTTCAAAGATTGCTTCATGCGGCATCGCGTTTTAGCAACTCAGCATTTAATCAGTGCAATAAAAAATGCAAAAGGTTGTTCTGCGAGAGGTGCCAGTGTTTGGAAAGAGCTTTTAAAATTATGCGTGGTCAGCAGGTGCTTCCATTATACTATGAACCTACTATTATACACAGTAACACCACGCTGCGGTTGCGTTCAGGCGCCTTAAGGCGAAAGCGCCAGGGTAGCCCACGAAATACAATTTCTTTACGGTTTTTTGCAATTTGCGGGGTCACAGTGTTAGGTTGTTTGTTGATCAAAATATGATTCGCTACCGTAACAAATATGTATTTACAGAATTAGAATCATTCATACAACTCTCTTGTTTACATTCAACCTAATCCTGTCCGGCAAATTACAAAAAATAGGTAAGAGAAATTTAATTTCGTAGGCTACCCTGCGCGCGCTTTCGCCTTTAGGTATAATTCCGAAGGCGACGGCAGATCGCAGACGGCAGTGGCTGTGCCGCCCAACCGCAATGAGAATGACACTACACTAATGGTTTCTATGTACCTACAGCCAGGGATATTAATTGTTAAACAAATTGACACCCTACTCAACAATGCCACCTGCTGCTGCGGTCGAGCGGCGACTGCAGACGACATACTAGTAGTGCTGTCACTAATAGACTAGAGCAGTGGTCGGCAACCTCATTAGTCAATACAGCCAAATATCAATACTATAACAACTAAGACTTCTTATGATGGCCAATCCTTTCTGTTTGTCCAAACTGTCTCAATACACTTTTCTTAATCCTTAAAACAACGCTTCCTAAATTTTACTTGCTAAGAAGTAAGATGGCTTCATAATCATCATCATATCGGCTGATAATAACATGATGAAGGCATCTTACTTATTAACAAGTTAACGTTGGAAAACTTTGAAAGTACAGTAAATGATTAATTTTCGATGTCCTGTTAATTTTGGGGAAAATACTGGAAATAAATCTTTGAAATATAATTTGAATTTTGAATAAAACTTGATATCTTGCTTAATGACCGAAACCCGGACCCCCGCGCGAATCTACGCTCGCACTCATCGACATTTCTACAGAGCCGCACTCTATAAGCCAAAGAGCCGCATGCGGCTCGCGAGCCGCGGTTTGCCGACCACTGGACTAGGCGTATTATTTTATATATTTTGTTGATTTATGAGTTTCGTGAAACTAAACAAAATAAGTGCCGCTGCAATCGTAGATGTGACGTCACGTTCGGAACTAAAACTATTGTCAACCACAACGCCGCACTGTGGAATGAAAAAAGGCTCTCGAAGACAATTGGACTTACTTATGCACACAGGAACCAATCCACACACATGCCAAAATCGAGATAAGTATACAGATAGCTTTCAAAATTCACCTTCTATCGACCCTGTAAAGATCAAAATGATCGGACAATTTTGACAGAACAAATCATTTCTATGACAAGGATAACTAACGAGATTCATGCCCCATGGTAACCAGAAAATCTAAACGGTCATTGAAATTGTTTTTTTTTAAATAAATACCCATACCACATGGTCCCTTATAAAATATTCATAGGTTCTTGTTTACATATTAAAAATGGCATAATACTATATTTGAACGTATTATGCAAAAGGGGACCAACCCACACAATGACAGTTTCGAGAAAAAATGTTTTTTTATAAAATTGTGAGATTTATACATATTTTTTGTAATAAAAATATAAGTTACCAATTTGCCTACCAGATTGCATCCTATGATATATGTATGTGTCGTGACCAGATCTTAAAATTGACCATTTCATGAAATAAACATCATCCACTGATCACATCATGATGTGGCCTGGCCAGATCATTGACTCAACGTTTAATGATATGAACAGTTAAACGCCCGACTACTTCATGATGTGGCCAAACATTAGTGATCATATCGTAAAATAGTTAGGTTATCCACCAGTAGGGGCGTTGATGACGCTGTGTTTTTGTTGTGCATCATGGCGGCGGCATACAACAAATCAAAAAAAGTAGGGTGACCACGCAAAACAAGTCGATGGACTTTTATTGGGTTTCCAAATATGATTTTATGGAAAGCGATCAACTTGGAAGTAGTGGTCGCCAGCCGCTGCCGCGGCGTAACATGCAACATAGCACTTAAAATAAGTTTCTAAAAATTAAAAATTTACGCCGCTTATGTGGCACCCCGGCCGGGTGGGTTAGGTTATGTTAGAACTGTGACCAACCTCGCACGAGCCGAGCGAGCGTACCGAGCGGTGCCGCGGCAGCGGCTGTCGAATGCTACTTCCAAGTTGATGGCAGTTACTTGACTATTTTTACTTCACCTTACACCATGGATACCCTATACTAATGATATGGCCAAACGTCGACTGACATATCATTAAACGTTGACGTTTAAACGATATGGGAACTACCAATGTCAGCTGGCCATTTCATGAAATGGTCAATTCTAAGATCTGGCCACGACATATGCATAATATTGGCTATTAGAAGCCATTTCAAGCAAAAAAAATTTAACCTTAAATGTTTTCGAGAGCCTTTTTTCGTTTCACAGTGCGCCGCTGCCGTCTGCGGTCTGCCGTCGCTTTCGGAAGTGTATACCTTCTCAATACATTTCATCACATCATTTACTAATAGTTTATTATTTTGCTGCTGCCATTATAGTATATGTTACATTAGAGCCGCACATCTAAACATTGAAATAGTCGACGCGCGGGAACAGCGAGACGGTTGGTGGAAAATTCTGTTATCAAAGAGAAGAAAATACGCCGTTCATGCTGGCGGCATGTGAACGGCGCATCTGATTGACATATAAAAAGTTTTTGTGAAAATTGTCCATTCTTTTACTGACTGTACCTATTTCTTTTCAAAATGGGTGAATGCAGATCAAAGTTTAAAAAAAAATTAAGGACAATATCCTAAGACCGTTTTCCTGTAAGTAGGTACAATAGTTACGGGTCTGACAGACTGCCCCGTCTCTAAAATCCACTTTGTATGAAATGAAATACGTAAGTAGGTATACTTCAATGGCTGCCGCCTTATTGTCATACCATTGCCAACACCTATTGTATGACTACTAATCACCGAGAAACAACAAAATATGTAATTATGTAATATGAGAAAAAAAACCCATTGTATAAAGTAGAAATTACGATCGTCACTGTGTGACGTCAGAATGGTTCATACTAATATTTAGATTTTTACGTTATGTTATTATTGTAAGTATGATCATGGTAAAGAATATATTTTTGAAATTAAATTATATTTATAAAAGTACCGTGATAAATGATCATTGAAGAAATTAATTATATATGTAGAACATTATAATTATACAGGTACTCTGATATCTGTCTATAAAAAAACATTTTTTTTCGAAGTTGTTAGTTTACTGTGTAGGTACTTCTCGTAACATTAAAAGGTCATATTTTAATATATTATTATAGGTATTTAAATAGGTAGAATGCCTTTAAATTAAAGAGAAAATTATTATTATGTAATGTCTGAAAATTATGTTAGCGATATTATTCATTTAAAGATCAGAAGAAATCACACGTCTGTATAATGTAGTAGCTACTTATCTATAAAAAATTCTAGTATACTCTGTTCTAAAAGTATTTCATGAAAATGTTAACAAATGAGTAAGAAAACGTTCTTGTGGATATCAACTTGTAGTGCCACTTGAGTGTTTTGATTTGATTAATGAAATACTTAATTAAATCCGAAATTGTAATTTTAAATCACTTTTTCATTTGACAATTGAAGTTATTTTTACAACCTCAAATTTCGTCGACGTTGTACCAATGTTACTCAAAGAATAATTGTTGGACAGTGGTGAGATATAAAATTGAAACCTTAGTAAACCTGAATGTGTTATTAATTACTTTTAGTAAGTGATTGCGAAATAATTTAACCTGAACAGGGTGTGTTTACAGTTACACTTTCATCAAAAGTTTTGGAACAGATTATCGATACCTTGTGAATATTAATCATTCCTAACTTAACAAATTTGTAGCAAAAAATTCTAACTAGATTTATTAGGAAAGGCGAAGATACGGCAAGCACAGCTGCTTTTAATAAAAATATATTAAATAAGCTTACAACATAGAAGAGTGACGCCGCAGTTTCCTGCTTAGGTATCGCTTGTACCATTTCACTTGATATTGTCATATCGCACCTTTGGTAGAACAAGGGCACAATTGCAGTTTTTGCAATTTTACAGGAGAGTTTTTTTAAGATATTTTTTGTACTTAATGTGGTCTAGCTATGTTAATAATGTTCTAAGGTTGTTCTGCTTTGTATGACATAAACTATATACTATATTCTTTTAGGTGTATCATTTCTGCATATTTAAGTCATTTTGGCAATTTATGACAATTATGCCCTTGTTCTACCAAAGGTGCGATATTTCAATTTTCAAGCGCCTTCGTAACATACGCCTCCATGCTTTCACATTCGCTTAGTGTCGCGACGAACAAAAGCCTAAGCAAGCTAAATCGTCTCGATAGAACCTTTTCCTCCTAAATGTCCATCACAGACAACCCCGGGTAGATTATTTGTAGGTACTACATCATAAATACTGACGGTTAAAAAGAAAATATCTTTTGAAGTAACTTGTAAATTATTTATTTTATTTTCCGGATAATTTTCTAAATATAATTTTCCTTCCCATAGATAATTTATACGAAGTCCTGGGTATCCTGCACCCTAATTGCGTAGCACACGATCAATCATAATCTGAATCATTTAGAAGGATATTGCTAATCCATTTAATATGTTCGAAAAATGTGTCTGCTCAACAACGTACCTAAATAACGCAATGATTGTTGTTGAACTGTCAAAATGAAACAGATTGTGATTGATCGTGTGTTACGCAATTAGGGTGCAGTCGCCTAGGTTAAGTAATTATTTTCATATTCTGTCTAATATACACCGTGAAATCTTTATGGTAGTTTTCCCGCGATAGAACAACTTGCCATAAAGATTACTTTCGAAGCATAGAGTAAAAGTAAAAAAATAAAGATGTTTTTGTTTTCAAATAATTACAAAAATATTCACCAACTCGAAAACGTGAGAATCAATAGTAACAGGTAACTTGTAGGTACTACTCGAATCGCACGCACCACCGACAAAGGGTACAGTGATGCATAAATGTTCAAAGCAAAATAAACTCTCGCACGTGGTGATAAACTAGGCATAAACTAGTTTGTACGCAACAACACAAAATTTGTTTTCAAAATTGTTTCTATTATTTTATTTATTTATATAAATAAATATCAGTATTACCAAGACAAAACCATTTTGCTGCGGGAAAACTAACATCTAACAACTAACATTAAGATTTAACGGTGTATATTTTCAACATACTTGCTCGTAAAGTGGCCTTATTGCATCGCTTTTAGGTTCACAATGCAGCGTACCTATTTAACACGCGTGCTTTTTACTGTTTTGGTACAGACGCCAGCACATCAACCTACTATAATCTGTCAAATTTCTTTATTAGATTTTCAACTTTATTACTAAAAGATAAGGTTCAAAGTTGATTGGGAAAGTTTGACAGTTTCGGGTAGGTTGACCTGCTGGCGTCTGTACACACTAGTGCGGCAAAGTGTTATTACTACTATAAATATTACTAGTCAGAGATGTGCAAATCTCAGCAAAGAGCTGTTAGCTGCAATTTTTTAAAGTTTTTTATGAATATGAATAAAAAAATTGTGAAAACACTGTGTAAATAAATAAAATGTGATAAATAAACATTATATTTTATCTAATTATTTATTTTTGTCATCAAATTAACATTATTTTGTACATACAAAGGTCAAATTAAAATAGCCGGCGAAACTTCACAGAGACGTGACGGTTATCGTTACAGCTAATGAAGGGAAAACAAAAAAAACTAATTATTTTATCCAGCGTCCGTTGACCCGGTAATCAGCAGTTACTCGAAAATAAATAAGGTTATAAAAAAAATTGTATTCTTTTTTTGTTTACTATACCCAAGTATTCTGTGATGTTTCGCCAGCTAATACATACACAAACTATACTAATACAAACCAAGACATAGCGCCGTCAACAGTGACGTGAGGCCAGTTTCGTAAACATGTATTGTGTGCACTTGTGAGGTGTAGTTTGATTGTAATTGGTTATAAATGTGTGCGTGTGACCGTGTATGCAGAGCGGAGGTGTAGTTTTGGCATGCTTCGCTGTATTTTTCGCAGCGCTATGTCTTGGTTTTTTATTTGGTCGGAGCCTGTATATAAAAATATGCATTCACTTTTTTTTTTTTTGTAATAAGGTTATAACTTGTTATAATTTGAATATTAGATTGTTTGGCGGTATCGATACAATGCATTTCCTTAAAAAAAAAACATAAATATTTGTTTGGTACCGGTCAACTGCCCTAACTTCGCCTGTCCTATGTTTGCGATCGAAACTTTGATTTTCCATAGAGAGCTTTAAGTTTCGATTACCATACAAGGAAAATGAAAAAGATATTACATCTTTTTCATTATATAGGCAAACAGCACGCCAGGCGAAGTTAGGGCAGATGACAGCACGTAAAATTATGTAAGTTTATGAAATTTTATTAATTTTGGACTTCGCAAGTGTGTTCAAAAGATGTCGGAAACGAGTGAACATTTGTCGTTGCCGCAATTAAATCTTTGTTAATTTCTATCAAAATGTACTATTTATTTATAGCAGCTGCATTTGTCGTATCTATCCGTATTCAAGACGAAGGTACCTCTTGATTTCAAAATGTTTATCCTATTCGAGGCCTGCGCAAATAATATTAATATATTAAGTCTTTTATGTTTTCTATGAATAGTGTCATAATAATTATAATTTAGTGATTTTTCATAGGTCATAAGTGAGATAGGCTTTTGCATTTAATTATGTACTATCGAGGCTGTAGTATATACCACCTGTGAAACTCATTGCATTTATTACGCACGCAAATATCTTCTATTGCTTGTTCATGTATTTAAAGTATCAAGTTGTTTACGCCAATAGCTTTGCACAAAAGCTTTGCAGCCATGTGAGTGAACTCCATAAGAATCAAAACTTCTTCACACTTTGCCAGCGCCATGGCTGATGATATTATCTTTATTGCTATACATTGTACGTCAGTGGCTCATGCCGCTACGTATTTCCATATGGCGAAACTGTATCTAAGAGTAATGATCAAACGCTTATCTGTAGACAGAGCGTCTCGTTATTCGTGATCTCGTCTCAAGCTCGGCCTTCTGAAAATGACTGTGTATACTGTGTACTGTGTGTAGTGTCTGTTAGAGTGGGTTTTAATAGTTGCGCTGTTTGACGTCCTATCAGTCTTTGTTTTACAAAAATTAATGGCATTGGGATGGTGAATGTGTTACGCCAATGTAAATTCAACAATGTTTATTACGTTGCGTTGTCGAGCAGACGAATTTTTCGAACATAGCATTAAATTATCAATATCCTTCAAAGTCCTTCGGACTGTGATATAAGTGTGTTTTGAGGTGCTGTATACATGTTGAATTTTTTTTCAAGCCTGTTTGTTTAAATTCATATCAGTCCATAGGTTTTTGAGAAAACGCTGAAGGGAAATGTAATTTTTAAAGAAAATTATATTACCTACATCAAAATTGAAAAATAAAACAAAGAAAGTTACAGACATTTATTTTTATGTACACTAAATATTTATAAAATATTTCAGCTGTGTCTAGAACATGAAATGGCTACTACAAACTGTTTATTAAATACGATCAAGGTAAATGTAAATTTTTTTTTTTGGTTAACTTCTATCAACTTTAGACCTGTGATTGTTACATGATTTAGTTCGTAATGTGATGCAGAGGCAGAATAATTAAAAAAAAAGTTTGTTATCTTTGAAAATACGCCTTTTTAAAATAAATTTAAACGGTACTTTAACTTTCATTAAAGTTTAGGTCGTGGTTACCCACCGAACCCGAACTTACCCATACTAGCTGGAAAAGAAAAAATCTACTCACTACACACGCACGAACAATTAATAACATTCAAAAAACATTAAAAGTTTTATGTTTAAAAAAAAACAATGTCTTCTGTTTTAACGTGATATTATACAAAAGCC
The DNA here is from genome assembly GCA_949128155.2 of Xanthia icteritia. NCBI lineage: Eukaryota > Metazoa > Arthropoda > Insecta > Lepidoptera > Noctuidae > Xanthia > Xanthia icteritia. The sequence continues at coordinate 13,862,289 of OX421930.2, forward strand.
TCCGTTTTAGCGTATAAATTAATAAATCATGTACATACTATGATTAAATAAACAAAAAAAAATAGCCTCACTTCCTAAAGTTCAAAAATCTTTAATTACCATTGTGGTGATTTTTGCGGGTTAAGTATAAATCCGCTTTATGAAAATGCGTCAAAGCATTAGACTATTTCAGACTTTATTTACACATGGCATAATATTATGTTTCCTGCAAATACATTGTTAAACCTTATTGTTAAATACGTACATGCCGATGTCGATCAAATCGATTGTAACGCAATTCCCACGTTTGAATAAAATAACATCTAATAAATAATTATGTATGAGTTAAATATGACTTGCATTTTCATTCTTTACTAATCATCTGTCTAGCCTTTCCGAACTACGTTGGGGTCGGTTTCAAGTCTAACAGAATGCAGCTGAATACCAGTATTTTACATAGAGCCGACTACCTATCTAACCTCCACCACCCAGTTACTGGATAATACGATAGGTACCCCTGGATAATCTGCTGGTCGTCAGACTTTCGGGCTTCTGTCAAAGATCTACAAATTCGGGATACGGACGAGATCAAGCAGCGGCTTTAGGAGACACGGAAGGATCTCAGTATATAACGAACTAGCTTCTGGCCGCGACTTCGTCCTGGCGGGCGAAGTAGCCTATAACTTTCCCCAAGAATTGGACTATCCAAAGTAAAAATATTTTTTCAAATACGACTGTAGTTCCGGAGATTACCCCCTTCATACAAACAAACAAGTTTTACCTCTTTATTATTACTAGCTTCTGCCGGCGTCTTCGCCCACGAGCCGTTAACCATCCTCCAGAATTGGGCTATCCAATGCGAAAAGAAATTCTCAAATCTGAATGGTAGGTAGTTCCGGAGATTACCTGCTACATACAAACAAACAAATTTTACTTCTTTATAATATTAGTAATAATAGAAGTACCTATAGTTTATAAAATTATAATTACAATATTTATTTTTATTTAACTACCTATTCATATTTTTTTTATATTAAGAAATATTTAAAAATGTAAATAAATAAGATAGAAAATGTATACTTAAACGACATAATTATAATAATAAGTATAGATATACAAGGGTGTAAGTGTACACACCGTTATCCTTGAATCCAGTGGTTTGGTTTCATTTATAGAACGTAAATTCAATGGAAAATTACAACTTAAAAAAAAAAAACTACTTACGGAGTATTTCACCCTATGCGCTAGGGTTGTTAGCCTTGCGTCTTACACGGGAGGGGGGCGCGGGAAACACCTCACGTGGCCCGGCCGGTCGCGAGCGCTTCCGCGCGACCTCGCACCCCACTCAGCTGTCTCGCTAGCGAGCGCATTTACTATACTCTATGGAGTGCACGTATGCCGCGTCGTAGCGCCGCTCACTCATCGTACGTAAATTTGAGTTAGTGTATGAAGTGCCGGGTGTATGCCACAGAGTACCAGTAGTCGGAACTCAAAAGGCGGATTTGTAGTCCTTTTAGAGACAAGAAATGACTCTGTTGTGCTTTCTTGAGTGCTAAACAACGTACGAAAACGTGCGGAGGCATGCGTGGCACAAAAAGGCACTATTGAACGAATAAATTATATTTTTTTTGTAAATGTTGATTTACAAAAAAAATATAATTTATTCTAGTCGCCCCTTCCAAAAGGTAGTTTTCGTATGGAGAAGAATGGGCAAAAAACTCCACCGTTACTCTTTTAAAATGTTTCCACAATATCTTGTATATAGATATCAATTACATAATTATATGTGAAGACGATGCACCTAGAATAAGATTATTATACCACGATAGGTAAAAATAATGAAAGATTAAGGAATGACAGATAAATTAATTATGTGATAGATGCACGGTGCTCACATATTTACAAACATTGTAAAATTATACGATATTCCTAACATTTTAACAATAGGTACTAATAAGTCAGTGTGTGAGTTCAAGTAATCAGAATCACAGAGTGTAAAATCAATATTATAAAAAATAATATTATAAAATTAAATTAGCAACCAGTTAGATTTTGTCTAGATTCTAAATTGTCCTATGGAGCAGGACCAGCATGTTTCCAAGCATTTTTATCTTGAATCAAATCCTCTAATTTGTAATATGCTTGTTTACAAAGTGTACTTTTTAAATGAGTTTAAAATTTTCTTTCATTTAATTCTAATAATAGATCTTTACCTATGAAATTGCCGTTTTGTATGAAAAAATTTAAACGAATTTTTTTCATGTATTTTTTATTTGTATTTATTGAAGTAATCACCCATGCAATCAATGCATCTTTGCCAACGCAGTGGCAGTTTATTGATGCCCTTCTTAAAGAAATCAGCTGGACGGGGGGCAGCAAATTCTTCAAAGGCATTTTGTACTGCCTCTCGGGTATTGAATTTTTTTCCCGCCAAGAAGTTATCCAAATTCTGGAAAAAGTAGTAGTCTGTAGGCGCAAGGTCAGGTGAGTAGGGCGGATGACGGAGAGCTTCCAACCCCAGTTCTTGCAACTTGGAGACCGTCTGCTGTGCAGTATGAGGTCGCGCGTTGTCGTGCAGGAGCAGCGGAGACGAGCGATTGACCAATGCTGGTTGGAGATGTGCCAGCTTCTCCATCATTGTGTTCAGTTCTTCACAGTACACATGTGCAGTAATGCTCACCCCGTTTGGTAAGAAGCTGTGATGAATCACACCGGCGCTAGACCACCAAACAGTGACCATCACTTTTCTAGGGGTAAGTTTTCGTTTAGGGCATTGTTCAGGTGCTGAATCAGGATCCAACCAACTTGCTGAGCGCTTGCGGTTATCAAACAGAATCCATTTTTCATCGCAGGTAACAATGCGGTTCAAAATTACTTCATTTGTGAAAAAATTTCAAATTAATTTGAAATTAGAATTAAGTAGCCAAACAAAAAATATTTTGATTTGAAATGGCCAGTACTGCAGAACGGCAATTTCATAGGTGAAATTGCCGTTCTGCATAAGAATTCTAATTTCAAATTAATTTTATTTTAAAAACATGGATGTTTTTTCCAAAAGTAGTAATTTGTTTATTGATTAGTGTTACATTTTCATCGTATTTCAATCTTTTTCGTCATCATGGATAAGTTAAAAATTCGAGTAATTATGGAATATGAGTACCGTCGTGGCAGCAACGAGGCACAAGCGGCACGCAACATCAACGACGTTTACGGAGCTAACACTACAAACCAACGCACCACCTGTTATTGGTTTGCTCGCTTCCGTTCTGGAAATTTTGACCTGACAAATGAACCTCGCGGTCGTCCGAAGACTTTGGTCGACAATGACGAACTAAAGGCGATTGTGGAAGCTGATGATACACAATCTACGGCTGAATTAGCAGCAGCTTTTGACGTTAGCGTCAAAACAATATTGGTCCATTTGCGTCAAATTGGCAAGGTAAAAAAGCTTGACAAATGGGTGCCCCACGAACTCAATGATCGCCAGCGCGAAGTACGCGTCGAGACGTGCCTTGCACTGCTCAACAGACACACAAATAAAGGAATTTACACCGCATTGTTACCTGCGATGAAAAATGGATTCTGTTTGATAACCGCAAGCGCTCAGCAAGTTGGTTGGATCCTGGTTCAGCACCTAAACAATGCCCTAAACGAAAACTTACCCCTAGAAAGTTGATGGTCACTGTTTGGTGGTCTAGCGCCGGTGTGATTCATCACAGCTTCTTACCAAACGGGGTGAGCATTACTGCAGATGTGTACTGTGAAGAACTGAACACAATGATGGAGAAGCTGGCACATCTCCAACCAGCATTGGTCAATTGCTCGTCTCCGCTGCTCCTGCACGACAACGCGTGACCTCATACTGCACAGCAGACGGTTTCCAAGTTGCAAGAACTGGGGTTGGAAGCTCTCCGTCATCCGCCCTATTCACCAGACCTTGCGCCTACAGACTACTACTTTTTCCAGAATTTGGATAACTTCTTGGCGGGAAAAAAATTCAATACCCGAGAGGCAGTACAAAATGCCTTTGAAGAATTTGTTGCCTCCCGTCCAGCTGATTTCTTTAAGAAGGGCGCATCTATAAACTGCCACTGCGTTGGCAAAGATGTATTGATTGCATGGGTGATTACTTCGATTAATACAAATAAAAAATACTTACATGAAAAAAAATCGTTTAAATTTTTTCATACAAAAGGGCAATTTCATAGGTAAAGACCTATTATATCGCAAGGTATTCTGTTGTAACATTTAACACAGTACCCCATAAAAGTATGTTCTATAAATAGTCTGAAAAATGGTTGATCTATTTTATCTTTATTTCTAGTATTAAAATGATGTCTATCACTTATTTTATTAAAAAGATGTCGATTTTTTCTCACATAAGTAGGTACATAATATTTTTATAAATGAATTGGCAAGGTACCGTCATAATATTAATCTTTTTAAATAGTTCCCCCGAGAGATTCGCGGCGACTTAGATTATAAATGGGTCTGACAGCTCTCTTTTGTAAAATATAGATGGATTCAATGTCAGCAGCCCGACTCCACAGTAAAATGCCATACGACATAATACTGTGGAAGTAGCTAAAATAGACCAAACGCGCGGTTTCTACATCTGTTAACTGTCTTAACTTTCTAACAGCATAAGCGGCCGAACTTAGCCGCCCCGCGAGAGATGTTATATGGGGTCCCCATTGTAATTTCTCGTCTAGCGTGATTCTTAATAAACCATTTATTGAGGGGCTAAGTAAAGCCATTATCATCTGCATAACTTATGCTGTTCACACACTGTCCATTATTAGGCAAGTCACGGCGTGTGTAACAGAGATTGACAAAAAATATTTGTCAATGCTAAACACACTACACAGTGAGCTTTTCAGTGAAGGCAAACGTTTCAATTTCAACACTCAACTGTCAATTGTGATTTTTTGACATTCTTCCCGTAGTTTTTGTGTTCTTTGATTCTAATAGGGATCCAAGAAGTGCCAAAAAGTATCGATATAATTATATCGTATCGATATTTAAAAAGAAAAACAATATCGATTACGATTTATCGAAAAAAATAAAACGACTGAATTGAAATTTTTGAAAAAAAAAATCTACTTTATGAAGTTCAATTCTGTTTGTTTTTTATTAATTTCTATACCAAATTACGAAAAGAAGTCTACTTTTTACGGCTCTTAATTCCAGCGCTTTTATTTAGTGGCAACAAAGGAAAGGCAAAGAAAAAACAAAAAAGGTTGGTATTGGAATATATCGTATTTGATAGTTTTACGATATTTTACATTGAAATAATAAATTACGATGTATCGAACAAAAAATATCGATATATCGATTTTATTTCTACAAGCCTAGTTCTTATTCTGCTTGTAAGTTGCGTGGAGTGTGTGGCAGCGTAAGTTGTTGTTGATACGGCAATCAATTGCCTGTAGGTGAAACGAAACGTATTTTCACTAGGTATCATAACGACTGAAACGAAAATAAAACTCAAATATCTGTCACCCTGAAGAGGCTGTGCGCCACTTACTGTACGTTTGCACTGGCGAAACATTCACAACAAAACATGTTGAAATCTTTAGTTTCTGTCAAAATTCCATACAAAATTTGACAGGAACTAGAGATTTCAACATGTTTTGTTGTGATGTTTCGCCAGTGCAAACGCTCAGTTAAAGAGATCGTCGTTGATAGTCCAATTCCGCGTAACTAACATTGTTAAATACCGTACACTTTTGCAAATTTTACAGGAGGGCCAAAAAACGAAGTTTCTAAAGAAAAAATCGGCCGAATTTTGAACGAATTTGAGTATAGGACCGTTTCGTTCTCCTAGATTAAGGAGTTGTACTATTTTTAAAGTCAATATTCCTAATAGTTTATTTACAAAGTCACTTACGCTGTATAGTTTCAAGGGTTGTTCTTTGAAATAAATTATTTCTATTAAGTGTTCATTTTTTTTGAGAACCTTGATGTAAGCTATTTTTATCAAGCTAAATGCAATCTACGCATACTCTAAAAGAATATTTTAAAAAGGCACGTATTCATTTTCATTATTTTACGCAATATTTGTAAATTTCTAATTATTCACGTTGATACTTATGACACCACATACTGAGAATGACTTTAGCTTGTATCATAATGATGCCATGTTGCAGACAATGATCTAAAACGTTTTATTTTTGGGTATTTAACAATAAACACTTATTTAATCAATTCAAAATCGTTTATTTATTAAACAAGAACAAGGTGCCAGGGGAACTACACGAGAATCAAAATCATCGTTCTGATTTCTAATGGACATATTATTGATATAACCCAGATGCTTACCATAGAAGCAAATTTCAGGAAGCTGTTAGAATGTGGTAACATTGTATAATCCATCAATATCATGGTGTTGATGAACGGCAACACTGTTGCGGAGAGTTAAGTTACTTTTTGACATTGACGTTTCTCCTTCTTCTCGTTTTGGACTCCCGGCATGGATAGCCTATGTAATTATAATACTCTTAAATTACTATAGAATTACTACTATTTATCTTGAGAATAAATAGGAATAATTGTATGTACCACTAACGTGCTCTTCGTTTCATTTCGGTTGACTCCGAGTATCTTACCACCTGTTACCACGTGCTGCCCGCATCCATTTACTAACCTTTGTGGATTCCGATTAACAATACACTCGCTATTCAGACCTCTCAACAGGTTATGGGCCCAGTGGATTAAAGGCAAGACAAGCCGTGGTGATTTTCTACACATCAAGGGTGAGTGCGCACATTGTGCACGTGGTCGCACGTCATCATGGTGGACACGTTACCTGATAATGGAGTAGTGGTTCCTGGCACCGGCGCAGCGATGTACTCGCTCGGTGGAGGTATACACGTCGAAAAATTGGAAGGCGTTGGTAACTACAATTCTTGGAAATTTCAAATGAAAATGTTGTTGACCCTAGAGGGGTTATGGAATTGTATTGAGGGTGAGAACAGTCAGACAGACACATCGCGAGATCAACGAGCTCTGGCACGCATATGCCTTAGTGTGAAAGGTGCGTGTCAACAACATGTGCGGCATTGTGTAAAAGCGAAGGATGCTTGGATAAAGCTCGCAAACGCATTTGAAGATAAAGGTCTTTATCGGCGAGTTTTACTACTGCGGCAGCTGCATCACACCGATTACGGTCAGTTTAGTTCAATGACTGATTATATTGATGGAATTATGACACGAGTTCAACAGTTGGCGGACATAGGCCGAATCATAGAAGATGCAGAGGTCGCTGAGCTCCTGCTCAGTGGATTGCCCCAGGAGTTTGACGCTTTGGTCTCTAATTTGGAGACAGCATGTATCACAAACGCATTGTCTAGTGAGCTGGTTCGTTCGAGATTGATACAAGAAGACTATCGGAAGAAAAACTTTTGTGACAGAAACATTGATACTGCTTATGTATCAAAGAATAGAAAAGTACCAAAAAGTAAGGTTATTTGTCACTATTGTAAGAAGATTGGTCACATCAAGTCGAAGTGTTTCAAGATGAAGAAGGACATGATGAAACCAGAAGATACATCGCTTGTGGCTGCAGCATTTATGGCCAAATCACAAGATAGTTGGCTAGTTGACTCTGGGTGCTCCGCACATATGTGTAATGATAAGAATTCGTTTTCAGAGCTAAAAGATTGTAATAATTTAATAAGCATCGCAAATGATGAGAAGTTAGAATGTTTAGGTAAAGGAATAATACACATTAAGACTGGAAATGTGATAAGGAAACTATTAAATGTTTTATATGTACCTAAACTTGCTCATAATTTGTTGTCTGTCAGCTGTCTTACACAAAGGGGCTTTAGTATTTTATTTGATGGCCAGGGTTGTTCCATATATGAGAATAGCAGTAAGAATTCTGGCAACCCAATAGTTTGTGCTTCCAAAGATAATGGTCTTTTTAGGGTAGACTTTGAGGTGTGTCGATCTGGTAGGTATTCGCAAATTGTGCATTCTTCTCTCCTGTGTGATAGACAGGAGGACCAGAGTGCAAAGGATGCTGCTCATACTGTGCCTATTGATATATGGCACAGGAGGCTTGGCCACCTTGGTATACAGGGTATGTGTACTTTAAAGAATGGAAGTGTAACTGGTGTTCTGTTTCAGACTGACAATGTGCAGGATCTGAAGTCATGTGTTCCATGTTTAGAGGGAAAGATGGCTGCCAAGCAGTTTCCAGTTGGAGAGGCAAGGCGAGCTACCCAATCCCTCGAATTGATCCATTCTGATGTGTGTGGGCCGTTACCTGAGAGCAGCTGGAATGGTGCGAAGTACTTAGTAACGTTTACTGATGACTACACCAGGAAGACTTTTGGGTATCTAATGAGGCACAAATTGGAGGTAATGTCTCATTTTGTTAATTTTAAAAGACTTGTAGAGAAACAAGTAGGGTTGCCAATTAAAATTTTTAGGTCTGTATTAAATGATACTACAGGTGAGGTAATAGTTTTTTCAGATGTTGAAGAAGAGTACTGCACAGGCAGCGAGGACGAGAGCATCCCTGCTGTTTCGTCAGTGTGTGGCGTGCACCACGAGAGTGTGTCGCCTTCACACGAGGCGTCGGCTAAGGGCGGAGGTGATCCTTCACCCCCGGTAGCTGAGAGTCAGCGTCCTGTGCGTAGTACCAGATCCAGATTACCGGTAAAGTACAATGATTACGAAACAGACTTCTGTTTGACAGCGCATGATTATCCATTTCTTGAACCTCAATCTTTTGAGGAAGCTGTAAATTCTCCTGATAGTCATGAATGGAAGGCTGCAATGCAATGTGAGTATGACTCACTGCTCTCTAACAATGTATGGAAGTTAGTTGATAGGCCCCATAATGAAAATGTAGTAAAATGTAAATGGGTGTACAAGAAAAAGTATGATGCAAATGGCAATTTTGACAAATTTAAAGCAAGATTGGTTGCCAGGGGTTTTACCCAAGTAAGAGGAGTAGATTACAATGATACATTCTCCCCTGTTGTGCGTCATAGCACCATGAGAATACTGTTTTCTTTTGCAAATGAGCTGAATCTAAGTATAGACCATATAGATGTAACAACTGCATTTTTAAATGGTGACCTCCAGGAAACCATATTTATGGAACAGCCTCCTGGCTTTAGTAATAATAATTGTGAAAACAAGGTGTGTTTATTGTTAAAAGGCATTTATGGCCTTAAACAAGCAAGCAGAATTTGGAATGCTAAAGTGCATAATTTATTAACTAGCAATGGCTATAAGCAATGTAAGTGTGAACCTTGTGTGTATTTAAAGCATTCTAATAAGGACATAATAATAGTTGCATTGTATGTGGATGATTTTTATGTGTTTTACGGTACTAAAAATAATGAGCTGTTTCCTTTGCTTGATGATAATTTCAATGTCAGAAACTTGGGAAGTTTGAAAAACTGTTTAGGAATAAATATTGATAGAAATCGAGCAAAAGGTATTATGAAGCTAAGCCAGTCTGAATACATAAAGAGACTATTACAGCGCTTCGGTATGGAAAATTGTAAAACTGTAAAGACCCCTATGCCTACCAATTGTAAATTAGTTAGGGGAGACACTAATTTATGTGATGATCAATATAACTATAGGCAGCTTATGGGATGTCTTATGTATTTGTCTGTATGTACTAGACCTGACATCTCATACGCTTGTAGCCAACTGAGTCAGTTTAACAACTGTTTTGATGTGACACATTGGCAGGCAGCTAAAAGAATATTGCGATATTTAGCAGGGACAATTAACTATTCTTTATATTACTATAAAGGGAGTAAATTGAATTTGACTGCTTTTGCAGATGCTGACTGGGCCAATGACCCAAATGATAGAAGATCATATACTGGGTTTGTTGTAAAATTTGGGAATAATGTAATTAATTGGGAATCACGTAAACAACGTTGCGTAGCACTATCCAGTACTGAAGCTGAATATTTAGCAATAACAGATGTATGTAAAGATATTTGTTTTATAAGAAACTTCATGATGGAGATCATACCTAAAGAATATAATGTAACAATATTTAATGATAACCAGTCTGCTCAAAAATTGTTACAAGTTAAAGAATATTGTCATAAACGCACTAAGCATATTGACATCAGATACCATTTTGTAAAAGACTTTGTTCAAAATGACTCTGTAACAGTTAAGTATTTGCAGACGGATTGTATGATTGCAGATGTGCTTACAAAGCCTTTATGTGCTGTAAAACATGATAGATTTATAAAAGATATGAATGTAAAAGTCTGACTTATTATTTAATATGTTGTTGTGATAATAATACTATTTGACGGACTATGTTGATAAATCTGTTCGTAAATAATACCTACTTATTTTTGCTAAGATGTTGATATTATCTATTGACTATGTTGTAAAAGTTGGTAGAGTGGGTACTTACCTTATATTAATAGAGAGTTGTAGAGTACTCACTTGACTTCTATAAATTATAAGAAAAATTGTAGAGCCATAGAGCAATTTGTTAATTTTAAGGAGTTCTAGAGTTAATTCTGATTTTGAATGTAGAGCTCTAGTGTAGGTATTTAAGCATGTTTTTCCGATATTGTGTTATTGTAGTGTGACATGATGTTGCATGGATTAAGGGGTAATGTTAGAATGTGGTAACATTGTATAATCCATCAATATCATGGTGTTGATGAACGGCAACACTGTTGCGGAGAGTTAAGTTACTTTTTGACATTGACGTTTCTCCTTCTTCTCGTTTTGGACTCCCGGCATGGATAGCCTATGTATTTATAATACTCTTAAATTACTATAGAATTACTACTATTTATCTTGAGAATAAATAGGAATAATTGTATGTACCACTAACGTGCTCTTCGTTTCATTTCGGTTGACTCCGAGTATCTTACCACCTGTTACCACGTGCTGCCCGCATCCATTTACTAACCTTTGTGGATTCCGATTAACAATACACTCGCTATTCAGACCTCTCAACAGAAGCAACTCATATTTCTCATAGTCATTTTAGGTCTGAACATGTCTCAAAGAACCTGGTGCACAGAAAGGGTGCCTCTGAATGGCTTCAATTGCTCAGGAATCAATCTCTCCCTCTGAAACTCTTTTAATTATAATATTTTCTAATCTTGATTCCATGATTTCGTAAACCTGATCAAAATTTCCAACGTTTGAACCAAAATGCACTATTTGATCTGTTACTCTTTTTATTGTACCACCTACGCCATCAGGAGCACCCTTCCCGTGCCAGATTCAGAATAATTCCAGGTTATTCTTGTTATATTACAGTTTTGGGACGACAATTGACTGATAATAAAAAAACATATATTTATTGCGGTATTGCGATGACGGGGAAACAGATAAAAAATGAATAGTATCCACGAATGGATTAAGTTCTATGACTTTGTCCAGAACAGGTCATAGATGTGCCCAAATTGATGTAGCGTCATGTCGAATGCAAGAACTGATAGTACACATAGACGTTGGACCTACTTGTCCGGTTATAAAACTGTAGGTAAGTGTAAATCACAACTGTATGAAGCGACACTTGTTGCCGACTCCCTCCGAAGTGGAAGGATTGAACTTCTTCAACAAATTTTAAATTGTAGTTTTCAGAGAAATCGACGTGTACGATAGCTTCGTGGATATTCAAATTATTTTTAAGTGATTTAATTGCTTTGTACTGATTAACGATTTTGCAGATATGATCCATGTACTTTGGTACAGACGCCAGCAGGTCAACCTACCCGAAACTGACAAATTTTCCCAATTAACTTTGAACCTTATGCTTCAGTGATAAAGTTCAAAATCTATTAAAGAAATTTGACAGATTGTAGTAGGTTGATGTGCTGGCGTCTGTACTTCTGCTTCTAATTTGGAAGTAGCTTCTAAGGGTTTCATTACTATTTTCGTTTGCGTTTTCTTAGTTCCATTTTCTAAAACTATTTCTTTTTTAACTCTGTTCCATTGACAAATCGTTAAATCAATTTCATTATTAAATTCTTTGTACACAACGTAGCGTGTTGCACATATTTGGCAAATTCTTTGCAAACATTCTGTGTTATATGAATCGCAACACAACGTGGTTATTATGTCTCTTTTCATTTATTATAGATGCCTTATTCAAGGCAATCACGAACAACTCCATATTCACATGAGTAATAAAGTAATTTCGTAATTTCAGATATGCGGTTTTTACAACTTGTGGATTTAGCAGAAAGATTTCGTTCTTTAGTTGCTTTATTGTTTATTTTATTATTTATGTCTTCAACTCGTAACTTTTTAGTGAGATCAATTTTTATCTGTAGGTTAATTATACCTTTACGTTGTGATTCACTTTTGTATTTATTATAGACATTAATACCTTCCTTTTTTAAATTCTCCGTATCTAATTTTTCTTACTGCACGTTTAACTGCTGGACAGTCACAGTCGTGATCCTTGGTTCTCTTTAAGACCTAGGAGTTTTATCTTTAATTGGGACAATCTTTTTCTCTTCTTTTCTTTTAAGATATTGATTTCTTCGTTTTTCTTTTTCAATGGCAAGCAGCTACGGATAATTTTTTATTTCGTTATAGCGTCTTCTTTTCCATAGGCGCTGTTTCGCTAATCGCTGCTCTTTTGTTTGTGGCATTTTTCTTTCTATAAGTAAATAATAGAGTATTATTAAAATGTTTAATCTTCTCTTTTAACGGTTAAAAAGCATACCCGAATCCCTAGGTACAGCGCAAATATTTCATGTTTTAAATGTTATTCTGACAAAATATTGCAAAATGTGTATATACTAATATTATAAATAATAGTAACTGTATGTTGTATATTTTTTTTTACGAATTTTTAGTATAAGTATATAACATGGAGAAAATTTTAAATCATGCGTAATATATAGGGTTTTAATCTAATATAGTTATAAATTGGAGTCAGTACAGTTTTTGCAGTCGAAAAAAAAACATAAGTTCCTTAAATTAACACCAAGAAAAAAGAATCTGCACCGATGAAAATCATTATGCGAAACTTAATGTAATTCTTGGCAACGACAACTTGCCGACAATGATGTAGCATAGAATGACTAATTGAGAAAAAAACCTGTATGTACTTTTCTGTGAGCATAAAACCTTCCTAATGATTTTACTAAATGAAATCCTTTGTCACTGGCTATTGAATAAAAAACAAAAGAAAATATTACATGTGTACATTTAAGGAATTTAGGTTGAAACACATGATATTTTTGATGACAAAATGTGAATAACTATCAAAATTTACTTACAGTTCTCAGACGCGCACGTGCTTATTCACCAAAAGGTTTCCATCGACTGAAGCCCCCTCCCGCACACCCGGGAAGGTGTATTAAAGATGCGTTCGAAAATGCGTTGTTCAGTAATAAAATTTAACAACGTTACTGCGACAAATGACGTTTTTCTTGTAACAATAATTTGACTTTAGGTTTAAGTTAACCATTGCAAAGTATTTGAAGAGGTTTTTATTTTAAACGAAGGTTAATTTATTAAACTTTTATACATAATATATTTAGAATATTTAAGTAGGTAATAAATAATTTGTAAACAAATGTGTTGAGAGACGTCATCGGAATAGGAGTAAAATGACGTTTAGCGACATTTTCGAAATATGTTTCATAAAAAAAACAAAAGATATATTTTTTAAACTGGGTAACATGTAAAATAATGGTAAATAAATATAAATAAAAAGCTTATCAATTGTGTCCTAAAATTTTTGCATATTAAAATACTTCGCCGGAAGACGTTTTTAGCCCCTTTTGAAGAACAACCCTCAAACGATTCTGGATCATAGACAGTACTTACGCGAAATTGTAAATGAAAAAAAATATTACCGCAACCTCAATCAATCACTTATTTAATAATATTAAGTATTTAAATGACTAAAATTTAATCATAAATACTTATTAGATGGTTATGAAAGAATAAAAGATATCTACCAACAAGTAAGAAAAAATAAATTAATAAAGAGTCGACATTATTCATTCTATAAATTAACACAGCTTTTAAACTGCAGTATCAACTATGTAGGACCATCTTGTAACATCAAATCAAAAATATAATTATCAAATAAAATAAAACTTTTTTAGCAACAAGAATGAGTTGATGCCATTATCATTTAGGAACAAATCAAACAGTCTAAAAATTATCACTTTGAAACAGTCTATAAAGTCTTCTCTTCCATAGTAATTATCTTAGTAGTTATAAATTGACTTAGAGTAATGAGATTTATTATAATTATAAACTAATCAAACTTACAATCATGCCCAAGAAAAACAAACATACGTAGTATCTCTATGTAGTCTGTGAAACAAACATTGCTAAAATCACTATTTATTTTGAAACGTCAAATTATCATAAAATGTATGACAATCACGGAGTATGACACTTTTCAGTTGTTGCAAGTGTTCATATTTTATTTCCTGAATAGGTAGTTTCGATGAATAAAGTAAAGGAACGCTGAATAATAGTGAAGAAATGTTTTGAGGCCTCCGAGGTACGGGGCTAAAATCTGCTTCAAAGTGATTTTTGTATTCGATTGTTCCATTAGGGTTGTACTTTAACGCGCGCAGATCACAACACAGCCATCACCAACCCCTCGTCCAGGTCTTATCGAGTCGTTTATTTGCCACTTTTAGCGCTGTAATCTTTGAAGAACGTGTGGTCTGGTTGGATGACAGTGTATGTAAATGGTCAAACTCAAACTCAAACTCAAAGCATTTATTTCAATTAAACCATTTACAGGCACTTTTGAATTGTCAAGAAGTCGGTCAGTCAGAAATATGAAGCTAGTTGCCCATTCCAAAGCGTAGTAGGTACCTATGGAGAAGAACGGGCAAGAAACTCCACGGACACTCTTTTAAATAAAAAAATTGTTACAAAAATATTGGTTACATCATTAATGTTGAAATTATACATGTGAGGACAATGTAGAAAGACGTGCACGTTAAAAGCATCCGTAATAAAAATATAAAAACAAAGAACAATTCAAAAATTAAAATATTAAAAAAAGCCATGGCAGCTAAGAGATGACCAGTCTCTACTGACGGCGCCCGTTCACGAACATGGTCTTCTCCTAGCTTCTTTTTTTTGTCTTTCAATGACAGAGTGTACTGAGTCCACCTCCATCTGCGTGTGGTCTTTTTCTAAATACTTTTGGGTTATAGTCACGTTCTTCTCTATTGCTAATAGGAGTGTGTTTGATAGCTATTTATATTTTCCGCTGTGCATCCATCTCTCCAAATGATAATATCTTTCGGGTCTCTCTCTAACAACTTTGATAACGCTGATTATCAGCGTAAAAAGATGCATACGTGGCTGCTTTATGATCACACGCTGTCTCGTCAAACCAATAACAATCAACATGGTCTTTTCCAAGGTCATAAACTGTAAAGTTATGTACTGCTAACTTCATTTTAAAATACAGCGCACTAGCGTTCAAAGAAGGGCATAACTTCACCGCCTGCAAGTTAGCAGTTATAGCGTGGACTATTTTTAGGTTTGCCTTCTCTTTATCTCTTTTCATTTCTTCATGCGCAAAAATTTTTCTTCGACATGCTGCTTGTAGGCTCCTTCTTCTGTGTTACCAGCCTTACCTATAGGAGATACAGAAATCACAAGCGTTTTTCTTTGGTTGGTATAGCCCTATATTCTCCTCTTCAAAGACATCATTAAAGAGCTTTCGTGATACGGCTGGCACGGAGTTTGATGCTGTACAATATTCTACGTACATTCTGTAGAGCTCAGATTTCAGAAAAATTAAAAGAACTTTTATACTCAAAATTACACAATTTCAGAATAAAAAACGTCTCAATTTTATTTATTATAAAGTATAGAATACGTGTGACATACTTACATTAAAAATAATCCAGTAATTACTTAGAAAACAATTTTTACCCGGAGCGTCACCCTATACACTGCACACTGCAATACAAATTGGCGCGGATACGCGGTTTTTGTGCCATAACTTGTTCGTCGAATAATCCGCGGTATTGGTGCCGATTCTCTTGTACAACGAACTAAACTAAACTATAACTAAAATTTCCTAATTTTGGTTAAGAGAATTATAAAAGCTATTCTGTAAACAACATTCTCTAAACCTAAATACGATTTTGACACAACTATAATCGAGTTTGACAATCGCTAAGTTGAGTAGACCATAAACCAAGATTTGTTGGAAAGAGTGAATGAAAGCGAACGAAAAGATCCGAAGTGCAAAAAAAACTTGAATACAATCACATATTGAACTTTAATTGTTAATTATTTCAATGAAATATAGGGAGCTTAGTGACGTGTAAAACTAAATTGTTGTATAAAGAATTATATGATTCAATAACCTGTATTTGTTTTTATTATCTGTGACCTATGTGATACGTCTAGTGTTGTGCACCAAAAACGATTTGGAACTTCAGCGATATTTTTTCGGTTTTCAATCAGAAAAAAGCCTTCAATTTTATTAAAATCTACAAATTACAGCATAAAAAAAAAGATACTGTTAGCATGACTATCTTGCTATTTATTTCAGCTTATAAGAGTTATTGGTGGATAAAAATGTGATCTCGAGAATAGAAAATCCGGTTTTTCATTCAGTAAGTTGAAAATCTCCGGTATTGTCTTCGCCGCATGAAAGCCCTATCAACGACATATTGAATTTGTTTGTTTATTGTTCTTGTCATCAGCCGGTCTGGAAACTGCTAAGATATTAAATATTTATAGGAAAATATTCAGCATGTCGCTAAACTTTTCAAGAAAACGTGCCAATAAAAGACAGCAGGAGCTGCTCGTGGAGCGGCTCCATAATAATCGGCAAATGGCCAGAGGTAAGAAATACAACTGAACTTTATTGATAAATCCGTAACGATGACTTTCTAACATAAATGACAAAATAAAGTTTTAATTTCGCGGAGAACCTAACCTGAGAGCAGCCTGCGGTGTTAATACCTATTATTATAATTATGTTTTCTTTATTATCTTAGCCGGTCTACTAATTATATATATATATTTTACTTTAGAAAATCAAGCTGATGCAGAGGTGTTGGAGTTTTAGGCCGACATCAGTAGCGAGCTGAACCAACTGGGCTGCAGCAGGACTGTAGAGCAGTGGCAACATGTAAGTTGTTTATGTCAGATAAAATGTTAAACTAGATTGGTTATGTATGTACATAATTTTCATGTGTGTTCTAAACTAATTTAATTTCAACAGATTTGGACTGTGTGGGTGGGAAAAGTGAAAACAAAGGCGAGGAAAGTGAGGGACTCCATCAGGGCCACAGGTGGAGGACCGGCAGGGGCAGATCTCAATGATATTGAGAAAAAAATTCTTGATATTATTGGGTCTGCTTCTGTCGATGGTTTTGCCACTTTGGAAATGGTAATTTATTTTAATATTCATGGTATTTTTATGCCTTAAGGGCAAATTTTATAAATATATTACTAATAATTAATAAATTGAGACAATTATCTGTTGTTATCACAGCGCCGGCGCTCACGTGAAGCGCAATGAATTAACAGTTTTTTTTTTATTACAGGGAATACCTGTCTCGTCCCCACTGCGCATGTCGCCTGCCCCACAGCAAAGTATGTCGCCCTCTCTGCAACCCGTACCGGAAGAGCAGCGTGTGGAAACTGACGGCGGGGTTCCGGTGCCACGGCGGCAGTCAAGCGGGCGAGTTACTCGTCGGCGAAGATTTCCGAGAACTCCCCGCCCGCCAGTGCACCACAATTTGGTACAAGCACTTAATGAGAATAGCCGGTTACTCCGGGAGAGCATTGTCCAGGCGGCAGAAATTTTGGCTGCTGCCATTCGCTCTTCAGGTGTTCCTTTTTTAGTGGCACATGCCCAAGACGAAGATAATGGGAATGAAACCTGATTAAGTTTCTTCTGCATTACTTCGTCTTGGAGCTTACAACTCCATAAAACCTGCTATTCTAATTAAGTGCTTGTGCCACCCTCTTCTCAGCTCGCTACTGACATTGACACTAACCAATTTTTCCTTTTGTTGATTAATATATTTTGTTGATTTTTATATTTTGTTGATTTTTATATCTTGTTGATTATTAATTATTTTGTTTAGGGTTAAGGATAGGTTAACGGAGAAAATAAAAAAAATTAATAGTAAAGAAATAAAATGTTTAATTTAATTAAAATGATTGACAAGTGATTGCCGAATTTCCCTTGCTTCGGTAAGGAAATCGGTGCTGGTATCCTCCAATTCCTCCACAATCGCACTTTGCTCGCTGTCTTCAATGACGTTGATTTCTTCTTCATCTGCAAAACAAATACACTTAGATTTCTTATTTAGCAAAAGTTTATAAGTATTAACTAAACTTAGTTAAAAAAAAACCCAGACAAACATTTCCTCATTTCGCTTTCCTACTCCATCACCAGACCCTGTTCACTATCTGTCTATAACTTATTCATTGAGACCATTCCAATGAGCCCAAATACGTTACCTGTGCTGTAAGTTGGTAAGGGAGTTGGGTATCCTGCAAATTCCAGGTTCTGCTGCAGCATCAGTTCAAATTAAGACTATGTCTATAAGTTCTTCTATTATCATTAAACAGAATACCAAATTTCAAAACCATCAGACCTGTGGAACATACATCCATTCATCAACTAGGCAACGGCTGAACCGATTTTGATTAAACATGTCTAAGAACCATTGCCAGAAAAACTGCTTTCAAACAAAAAAAACCACATTCAAATCAGTTCACCTGTTTAAGAGCTACAGTGCCAAAGACACACAGCGGTCAAACTTATAACACCCCTCTTTTAGCGTTGGGAGTTAATAAAACAGACGAAGAATTACATAATAATATTAAAAAGCAAAGTACGCTTACCATCCAATGTTTCCAAAAACATATTGTATAGGGTGCAACATGCCAGAATAATTTTTGCTGCCTTTTCTGGCTGGTAATGCAGACAACGATGCCTGAGTAAGCACCTAAATTTATTCTTTAGGCGCCCATTGCACATTTCTACCACATTTCTTGCCCTTGTGTGGCACTCGTTGTATGCAGCCTCGGCTACATTTGTTGGCACCATAATGGGAGTCATGAGCCATGGCTGTAGTGGGTATCCCTTATCTCCTACAATAAATAAAACTTTATATTGCACTTGAACTAATAGATATACCAAGTAGGTATAAAAGTTTACTAGTGACCTACCTAGAAGCCACTGAGATCTTTCCCCATGCTCATACTCATTTCTCAGAACTCTATAAATTTTTGATGCCCTCCAAATTGCAGCATCATGGGTGGAGCCCGGAAAATTTGGGTTCAGGCCAATAATTTTGCCCTTCGCACTGCATACCTGAATTTTTAATTTTTTGTAAGTACATCAAGATTTCAAGATACATTAGTGTGTTAAAAAATTTAGTTCATACTCACAATCTGGCAATTGATGCTATAATATCCCTTTCGGTTATAAAAAAGGTTACCAGGTGCAGTAGGGTGATTTAGTGGAGGTTTTGCTATTGCCACATGGGTCCCATCTACTGCACCTAATGTGTTGGGCATATTATATAAGTCTTGAAAACTGAAACAAGCAAAGTATTACATGAATAAGAGTGGTGCAGTTCACAGTTTTGGTAGCTGTAAAAAGGGAAGTTTTAATTATCTTATTTATTATTCAATTTTCAGTTTTCTTAAGTTGGCTGGCTTTTTGAATGGCTATTTTTTAAACCCTGACTTCTCTGTTGGGTCGAACCCAACAGAGAAGTCAGGGTTTAAAAAATAGCCATTGAGAAACCTAGTACCTAGTAGTTTTAAAACTAAGAAATATAAAACTGAACTTACTCAGTCTTGGCCGCTTCCTTTTCTTCTCGGGTCATGGGAAATCTCAAGTATCGAGGGGATAATATTTTTAAAATTTCCTCTGCTACTAGAGCTAGGCACCTGCTCACTGATGGCTGGCTGAGCCCAAGTACGATGTCTCGCCCAACAGGTGTTTGATAACTGCCTTGGGCAAACAGATTGAGTGCAGCTAGAATCTGAATATGAATATAAATTCTATTATCATACAGGTAGGTACTAAACAATGACTAGGTATAATGTATAATCCATAAATATAAAAGTGAGTTATCAAACACTCTGACTGAGGTAGGTACCTAAAGAACACAAATCTCTTCTAACCTTTAGATGTTTGGGGAGAAATCCTTCATCCAACCTAGGATTCCTCAATGTTTCCACCAGATACAGTGCTCCCGATCTAGGCAGTCTAAACATTTTTTTAAATTTTTCTTCTGCCATTTCGAATGGGTTGGAATGGTCTCGCAATCTTTCCAACAGAACCCTTTCTTGATAGTTTCTAAAAAAAATGTATTTCTTATTTCACAGAATCTGGAAGTGGATTTATCCACTTCTTTTCCAAATCATTATAGTAGAACATGTGCAAAAATCTCTTAGGTATTTATTTCACGAATGCATTTCGTATTGTATCTAATTATTCATATAACAATAATTTTATTATTTACCTTTCTGCCGAATCGACAACAGCTACAATCACGTATGCTTCCATAATGTTTTTTTAACTCGCAATTATCCAAACTTTCACGAATTCTACGAGAAAATTGTGCTTGGTGAATTTTAGTTTATGACAACTAGTTTTATTCGACACATTTTTAATCGCGATTAAAAATAGTCCGATTTAGTTTGACAATCAAAATTTTAGGGGAAAAACGTCAAATTCAGAATAGCAAAATTGCCATTTTCACTAAATTGAACAACTAAAATTAAATTAGTGCTGTCAAACTATAATATAGTTAAGTGGTGTCACTTTAGTCAATTTCAGAATAGGTTAAGTCGTTTGACAGGATTAAACTAAATTTTAGTGATTTTTAGTCTAGTTTAGAGGCATTTGTGACAAGAGAATCGACACCATGGTTATTTTTGATAAACTCGTCTTCCCCTTGGTCGATTCATAAAATTGTCATAGGGGTCGACGCCAATCACAGTCAGTAGCCTACAGCCGCGAAATCTCATTTTTGCTTTTTTTGTACATTCGCGGTTTTGAACAATGTTAGTTACGCGGTATTGGACTATCAACGACGGTATGTTTTCGTCAATGTTGCCACTAACCCAAAAACTACAAAGAATTGTCAAAATTGAAAATAGACTTAAAAAATCGATGACAACTGATTCAAAATCAAGTCGCGCGACATGTGCGACAAAATGGCAATTAAGTATTTTTTTCCCGTTAAATACGGCAAACCAGACTGACATACGGCAGCTTAGATTTTTACGATAACAACACTGGTGTGTGGACAATTTATTCGTGGTATCACAGATCACTTGTGTTTGATACGTAGTATCTCTATCTATCGACGCCTTAGAGTGAAAACCTCTTAAGTGTAAAAGAAGTAACTTTTCAGGAGGAAGAAAAAACTGCGTGCTGTAAAATTTTTGTACGGCATCTTTTATGTTTTTTTATTAATTAATATGGAAATTTAACCCGCTTTTATATCCAGAACTGTTCGATACTATAAGATTGTCCGAAACACATAAAATGCTACTTACGAGGTATTCGTACAAAAAAGTCGCCCTAAAGCATGCAAATACTAGGTTTTCACAGATAGGAAGAGAATTTAAATCGTTTATTTGATTAAATTATTTTTATTTTTAGGTAACATTCTGTCTAAGTTACAGTTTATGAACTATTATACTAGTTAAATCTAGATATTACAAATAATACGTTCTCAATAATAAACTAAATGTGACTGGAATTGGGATGCCAATGCGGGCATCCCAGTTCCAGTCAGCCTTAGAGTCAGGGTGCACCAGTTCCTGACGACAGGAATAAATAATAGACCGATCACTTGTCGTCCGACAGCCTATAAAGTTTTTACATCCATCTTGACATTTAAAATTAACAAACAAATAGACTCCAACTTCATTATGTCTGCCTCTCAAAATGTATGTAGGAATGGGTCCCGCGGTACTAAGGAGCTGCTCCTCATCGATATGGCCATTAGCCAGCAGGTTCGTCGTTCCCGAAAGGATCTGTCGACATGTTAATATGTGATAGATTATAAGAAGACCTATGACTCGGTGTCACATACATGGCTCAGGAGGGTGCTGGAGTTGTATAAAGTAGATGCAACTCTACGCACCTTCCTGATGTCATGTATGGGGCAATGGAGGACGGTTCTTCGCTATCCAGGATGACAACATATCCAGAGGAATAGTGAGCCGATAAGGATCGAGCGAGGTATATTTCAGGGTGACAGTCTGAGTCCACTTTGATTCTGCCTGGCCTTGAATCCTCTAAGCACACTGCTGGAGAATTCAGGGCAGGTCAGGTTATATCTCACCTCCTTTACATGGATGACTTGAAACTCTTTGCCCCTAACAATTTGCAACTAATGGAGCTACTGAAGGTAACTGAAACTTTCGGTAGCGCCATCAGGATGGAATTTCGTGTGGACAAATGTGCGGTCATGCATGTAAAGCGAGGGGGGATTGTGGAATCCGTGGGAACCCAACTCTCGGATTCCATATACCTTAGATCCCTCTCCTCAATCGAAACCTACAAGTATTTGGGTATGTCGGAAGCGTTAGGTATCAACACTACTGACATGAAGCAATCGCTGAGGGAGCGCTTCTTTGGCCGCCTGAATAATTTAAATTAAATTCAAATAGTCTTTTATCAGGCGTAAACAAGCCCTTCAACGGTTGGTTCATGCCAATTTTGATGAACTCTTTCGGCATACTCAAATGGACTCAGACGGAACTTGATAACCTGGATAGGAGGGTCCGCACACTGCTGACCACAAATCGGATGCATCACCCACGTACATCGGTGATGAGATTGTATATCCCGCGGAAATGCGGAGGTCGAGGCTTCTTAAATGCTATGATCCTGCACAACCGTGAGGTATGTAGTCTCAGGAAATACTTCCTAGAAGTCGACGTAGGGATGCACTGAGATGTGGTCTCGGTGGACAATGGCTTTACCCCGCTATCCTTGACTAACGAGAACTGGCGTAAACCTATAGTATTAGATACTAATGACCGCAGGGAGGTATGGCAGAGTAAAGAGCTTCACGGACGCTTCTACCGGGCCTTACATGGACCTGCACATCGTAGAGCTGTTAGCGTCCGTATCCTGGTTGCGAAACGGTGATCTTTTTGGGGAAACCGAAGGTTTTGCCTTTGCGATTGCGATATTTCTGGCTGTTCTCGTCTGGGTAACGGAGACTACCTGCATAGGCACAACCTTGTAGCCAGGATTATTCTCCAACTACCAGCAACTTGCTCTGAAATACAGTCTTGTGGAATTGGAAGTACCGTACTATAGGCATGTACCCGACCCAGTTATCCTCGTAAGTGCTTAATGAACTAGAGAAATTACATAAAAACTATGTAATGAACTGGATTTTAGGTTTTAATACATTGCATAGTATCATAAATGCATTATATATGATTTATAATCCAGCTTACTGATCTATTTATTTGTACGAAGACCTCGTAATCAGCCTTACGTACTTTTCCTTTTCGACGTAATACACATTTACAAATGAATACCTTGTAAAAGTACAAACGTGGTATTCTGTCTTAATTTAAGTTAAAGGAAAACCTCGTATTTGACTTTACGAGCTTTGAAAACTTATTTATGTGTCTTTATGAGGTAACTAATTAGAAAACTAGCCACAACTATTAAATATTTAATTATATCTGTATAAAAATACGTTTCAAACATGAACAGTAATTACCTTCTTTGAAAAAACACGAAATTATACTGCTACAGCAGGATAAACTCAAGTAATCAATTTTAAAATAAGAAACGACACATTCGTTGCGAGGTATTCACGCCAAACTGACAGATGCGAGTATTTACGAGGTTCTCATTTACTGTCATAGACGGCGCTACGAGTATAGAATGAACAAATTAGTCTGATCAAGATGTGCGTTACGAGGTTTTCTTCCTAAAAACGCAATAAAATAAATTTGAGCAAAAATGCATTCCCGAGGTTTTCACTCTAAGGTGACGCTATGTAGTCTGTGCTTGTGTGGTGTACTCTGTGGTGTGGACTAGCGATGGGCGATTCCGAGATGTTTTAATAATCGAAAGTATCGGAGTCGTTAAAATAAACTATCGAGTCAACCATCGACTCGCTGTTCTACAAAACAATCGAGATGTATTTCGATTGATTCGAGTCAACGGAATCGACCGCTAGTTTTCGATTGTTCGAATCAGTCACTCACTCCACTCATTTATTCCCGTCGCGGTATTGATTATTTTCGATTGCTCTTGTTGAAAGAATTAGTTTGGATTCGCAATCACAACGCAAGTCAAGAACCCGCGAAACTCGAAACCATTGAGCAACAACTCGCGAATGAACGCGCCATACGCCAGTCGCAATAACAGACCGAGTCGGACGCGAGTCCAAGTCGAAACAATCGAGAACCATCGAGATGTTCGAGCAATCGAAACAATCGAATAAAACCTCTCGCCATCGCGCATCACTAGTGTGGACTGTGGTTGAGGTTGTGTTGATTCTTGATTTCGAGGTGAACATAGTAAATAGAAAAAAACTGCATAAAAAGCAATATATTTCTTGTTATATTATCATATAACTAGATTTAAAAAAAAATACTTTGCTGCACCTTTACTTGTATGTGAAGTAATAATGAATAATATTCAAAATGATGCACAAAATAAGCGATATCGCAAAAAATACAAGTACATGAAAATGCGAATAAAAAGTCTAATACTAGTAAGTAACTTTACAAAATCTGAGTATTCTTAAACTCATTCAAAGGTTAGACAAATCTCAAACTATTTTGTATATTTTTCAAAAAGCCAAGCATTAACTTCAGACAACTTTTTCTTTTTCTGGCTGGTGTGACAAGTTTTCTTGTTTTGGTTTGGTGCTGTTTATACACTGTTTTATTTAAGTAATTTTGGTTATTCAATGTGAATTTTTTTGTTTTTTTATGTTCAAAAGGTACCTTTAAAGTGGGCTGGTGTTCGTAATTTCACAGTCACGCTGGTATTTTGCATTCAGAATTGAATACCTTAAATACAACTAAAATCAAATTTAATTTTAGGAGAATGCAGCATTGTGCGATGAAGTGGCAAAAGTTCAGGAAAGTATATTAATTGTAAAAGATGAAAGAAGATTTTTACTTCATAAACTACTAGAATATGAAAATGATAATGAAGTCTCACAAGTTTTCTTTAAGAATGATTCTGTGATAACATCTAATGGTTCAAGAACAAAAATAAAGAAAAGACAAAGCTGTGATGACACTAGATAATGAATGCTGAAGAAAATTAAGTTATAAAAAATCTTGAAAATGTCTAGAATATTGTGTGAATTATGCATGAACTGAAAGCAAAACTGGTAGAGAAGACACTTTCTGGATGATACAGATCTAAACATAAACATTGGTTTTAAATAAATAAATAATTGATCCTGATTTTGTATTAACTTTTTAATGAATGATTATCTTTTATATTTTTGGCTGTTTGATCTTACTTTATACCATTATTATTGAGCATAGTAACGGATTGCCCCATTGTTTTTCTCTCAAGCAGTAACCAGGTATAATTCAATAAAACTAATTTGTTTTCAAAATTAATGTTTTTAATTCTACCATCCCATATATTTTAGGAAGTATAATAGTGTTATGTTACATCTTTTTCATCCTCCTCATCATCATCAAACGACAAAATAGGACGGCTCTTCTTTTCTTTTGAGGTTTTTGTTTTAGAGGCATCCTCTTGCTTCCTTTTAGAAAGTGCTGATTCTGCCAATGGCTTCTCTTTTGTCTTGAACATAACTCGTTGACTTAGGTCTGCTTTTGTTTCAGATTCCAATTTTTCTATTCTTACCCTCTCTGATTCTGCTTCCTCTGCTGTTAAGTCACCTTCTTTAAGGACAACTACTTGCGGCAGTTCACTGTCTTCATCTCCAGCGAAATCTTCCTCATTATTCATTAGTTCATCAAACTTGTGATTTTTATCGTCATACCCAGCTTGCCTTTTTAACACTTTGAGAAATTCTGGATCTTCTGGTTTTATATAACTAATGTTTCTTTTCTTATTCATGATAATGTAAAAATAAAAATGATTATATGATAAACAAGCAAAGATAGAAGTAATTTGTGTAGATCTGCAAGACTGAAAACTACCCTACCACCATGATACAGTACCTTTATAGTTAGTAAAGTGATAATATTCTTTAGTCGTAGTTTTTCGTTTCTTATAGGTTTTCAGTCTTGGTTACAAACTGGACGAGTACCTATCGAGCATCGATATATCTTTGGTATAGAGTAATCCAGACTTGTATTTATTATGACGTCAACTTCGACTACTTCATTAACAATAGTTTTCTGGAACACACTTATAATTTGCAAATATCACGTAGGAACTATAATAGACCATAAAACGCTGGTTCCTCATTAATATCCGTCGCCCCTAAGATGACCCACTGACCGTTATAATCACCTCGCCGTCAGGTGAGTATTTATGTTCCTTGTTATTCACTATCTCTCTGTTAGATAGAGAGTATTATTTTCTGTGGTGAATACCTTTCTATTAGTTACTATCTTACTATATTCTTTGGGTGATATTTGTTGTGGTGTGGTGTCAATTATTCTCCCTTTACAAAATGTACTCTGTGATCAATGTGGTCCATAGATAATACACTTAAACGTTCCGACCACAGAGCGTCCCACCTCGCTCCCTATATAAAATGTACTCTGTGCCACCTCGCCAGTGAGCATAATTTGTATTCAACTCAATGTCAGTGAGTAAAGCACAAAGTCAATGTACTCAATGTCATTAGTGTCATTCTGTTATCTGTAAACTCATATAAAAATGTACCTACTAATACAATAGCTAAAGATTCGCTTAAGTGTTGCCAACCATGTGCCAACCCTTAATAACTTGATGACTTACTATGATGAAACTTCTAAGGCTGATTTACTGTTTTTTAACAGTAAATCAGCCTTAGAAGTTTCATCATGGTTATATATTATGTTTTTTCATGATAAAAATATAAATAACCTCCGCCTACTTTTATAAATACCTGGTGTTGCCCAATCACTAAATATAACGCAGTCACAAACAGGGAATGTTTTTGAGGTGAAACCCTCCTAAACTGATGATGATGTAAATAGTGAAGTATAAGCTTAATCCGGGTTGTTATGATAGGGCAAACTCGGTAGCTTTTCCATATATATTTTTTTTAATGTTGAAATCTCCACTGACTACAACTGTTTTATTCCTGTTACAAGTCTGTACTAATACTTCTTCAATATATTTCTCAAAAATATCATATGAAGCACATGGGGGCCTGTACACGCTCATTACAATGAACTGCTCAAGCTCAATGCAAGCTATTTCAATAACTCGCTCAACAGAGAGGCTCACAATTTCCTTTCGTTCTATTAGAGAGCCACCACGTATCATATCAACTCTGCTGAACGAGCTGGTAACCTGGTGGTTGTTAAAGCTGAACATGAAATGGTGGACTTTTAACCAATGTTCAGTTACACAGGATATCAATATAACATTCATGAATAGCTCCAATTCTAATACCTTACCTATCACACCCTGTATATTTTGATGAACTATTTTATTCTTACATTTATTTAGGTTACAACAATTTGATGGGTGTGATAAACCTTTTGAACGCCAATCACTTGTATACAAGTTCGAGATTTTCGTGCCCTCAGCGCCACTACTTGATTAGAAATAATAATAGTATAAAATAAATTTACGACTTTTACAAGACCTTTTATTTTGTTTTTATGGAAAATTGCCCTGTTATAAGCCATATTTTTAACTTTTTCACACATAGGTAATAAGTTCTTGTTTGTTTTATATTCGATAGAAACAAAAACGCCAGAAAATATTTTAATGCCCCCAACGCCAAGTACTTGATATAAAGTAAGCCAGTGATGGGACATGATGAAGACCTCGCTATATTTCATCTCGTCGAAACGATCATAAATACTACTATTGCAAGAAAATGACGTGAATAAATAATATTTTATAAATATTGTAAACTATAAATTACGTTTTATTCACCTTAATCAAGAAAAAATTGGTTTTCTAATCATTGTCGATAGTGAAACACCGTTTGAAAAACCCATCCTTACAAAGTGGCTAGTTGTCAGTGCGCACAACGCCACGAACTTGTATAGAAGTAAATCTGTGACGTCATAAGCGGACGGGTTTCAAGGTCATAGTGACTTTGTGCATTTTAGTGTAGTGCAATGTTTACAGCGCACGTGTTCTTACAAAAAAATGAGTGACGGTGAATATGACGAATTATTGCGAGTTTTACAAGGTGTGGAGTCTGAATCAGAATTTGATACAATTACAGGAATGTACTTCCGTTTTCTATTAGTTTCTAAAAACAAGAAAAATCACTGCTAGTATTTTGCGACACCATTAAAAAAAAAGATCTGTAACATCTGCGTAAAACAGTCACTGTCCATTTTAATTTAAAAAAAAACACGTAGAAAACCACGTATCTAGCTTCTATTGATTGTATTTGGTTCTATTTGTTGTAAGTAAACGAAATAAATTAATTATGCAGGAATCGGTTATGCACGTGTAACTCGACCACAGTGAATATAAAAATAAAAATACCATAGACATCCTTATAAGGATGTCTATGGTATTTTTAAATCCTTTCTGATATAAATATCAGAAAGGATTTTGACGTGCAGGCCTCGAGCGCCAACGACTTGATATGAAGTAGAAGGATTACATTTGGAGACAAATAGGGATGTGCCTTCTAGAACACACGTCTAATAAATTTACAATTCTTTTCTTTTATTATGGGAAATATATCCAGGTTTTCATATTGATTTTTTTATGAAATAAAACAAAATATGAAAATACGGTATCAGTTTTTATTTAGCTTCGTAAATTGGTGAATAAACATTAATTTCAACTTATAATATTATTTGTCGATAGGACATTAATCCCATCCCTACGTTTTACTATAGATACGTTATACATTTGTTGCGTGGCGCTGGAGGACGCATCGCGAATTAATAGGTTGGGGAAAAAGTTTCTTCGCATTTTTTAAGAAAATTCAAAACATTTTTTAACATAGTATGTTTACATTTAACTAAAGTATGTAGGTACCATTTTGTTCGATAACTTTTTGCCATCTTGTAAGTAGGGACATGATCCCATTGCTATAGAAATTTTGGGACTTCTGATCAAAATACCGCGACAAGTGGTTTTGGCAGTCCTCCCGTGATGTTAACCTGACACTGCCTAAAGAATTCTGAAGAGACCGAAACAGGTGGAAATCTGAAGGTGCAAGGTCAGGACTATACGGCAGATGCATTAACACCTCCCAGCCAAACTCTCTTAATTTTTGCTGAGTGGCTAAAGATGTGTGAGGTCTAGCGTTATCATGATGAAAAACCACACCCCTTCTGTTGATTAATTCCGGCCGCTTTCTCTCAACTTCTTGCTTTAATCTCATCAGTTGTTCGCAGTAGAGTTCAGAATCGATGGTCCTGCCTGGTGGTAACAGCTCATAATGAATAATGCCCTTCCAATCCCACCACACACACAGCATCACCTTGTTGCGAGTTAACCCGGGTTTTGCCACAGTCTGTGAAGCCTGACCGGCCTTTGACCACGACCTTTTTCGCACGTTCTTGTCGTACGTGATCCACTTTTCATCACCAGTTATCAGCTTCTTCAAAAATGGTTCGGTTTCATTACGTCGTAATAAAGAATCACAAATGAGTACACGGTTCATTAGGTTTCTTTCAGTGAGCTCGTGAGGTACCCAAATATCGAGCTTTTTTGTGTACCCAGTTTTTTTCAAATGCGCCAAAACTGTTTTGTGGTCAATTCCCAGTTCTTCAGCTACGTCGTAACTACTAATATGCCGATCTTGCTCCACTTTTTCAAAAATGGCATCCATTTTATCCGTAATAGGGCGACCAGAGCGACGTGCATCTTTGACATCAAAATTTCCGGATTGAAAACGCTTAAACCAAATTTGTGCTACTCTCACAGACACTGCACTAGGTCCATAAACATCGCAAATTTTTTTCGCGGCTTGCGTTGCATTTTTACCTTTTTTGTAGTAAAATTTTAAAATGTATCGAATTTCTTCATTAGATTCACTCATCTTGACAGTACGAAAAACAAATAAAAATCACACATTTTCCTAATTTGAATTTGGAATTATGTTCTTTAAAATTTAAACTTTCAATGATACCAAAACCAGCCAGATACACATAGTATAGCCAAAGAGATTTTATTACAAGTTCATACATACTATAATGCGAAAAGACTTTTTCCCCAACCTAATATATAGATGGGCGTCGAAAAGGTTAAAAACCAGTATTTTTCTTCATTTATTAAGCAAGAGGTTTCCTCTATTGTCCTAGCGTTAGAAGGCTGCCCACAAGATGGACCGATGACCTTGTAAAGGCTGCAGGAATCCGCTGGTTGCGGGAGGCACAGAATAGGTCGAAGTGGCGGTGCTTGGGGGAAGCCTATGTTCAGCAGTGGACGTCTTTCGGCTGAAATGATGAGTACGTTCCCGTGAGATATTTTCCGACATCTATTCGGGCGAAGCCGCGGGCAAAAGCTGGTTTGCAATTCAATTTGTCATATACATATATTAACATTGTAATTTTTCTTGTGTATTATTTTCTGACATTTAAAAATGTCTGGGCATCGGAATGTACTGATAAAGTAAGTACTAATAGAGATTTTTTTAAATTATGATTTAACGTCACCCTACACACCTCAAAGTAATGGACTTGCAGAGCGTAAAAATTGGACATTAGTCGAGAAAGCGAGATGCCTAATGCTTGAATCCAATGTTCCAGAGGAGCTGTGGGCAAATGCAATTCATACAGCAAACTATGTAACGAATAGATGCCCAACTAAAGCCCTGAATGGACAGACGCCTTTCCAAAAATGGATTGGTCGTGAACCATCTGCAAGACACCTACATATATTCGGGCAGAAAATGTTTGTCCTAAGGAAAGGACCTAAAAGAGGATGGAAATTTGATCCTCGAGCTACCGAAGGCGTTGTATACGCAAAATGTGCCAGAGGGTACCGAATCTTCGTTCCCGATTCAAAATAATTCATAATAAGCAGAGACGTAAAATTTCTAAACACCGTGTTTTGCGGAAAAGACTGTGCAAATTTTGAAGAAACTAGGGAAAATAGAAGAGATATTAATAAAAGAAAACCTAAACGGCAACAAGAAGAAGAAGCAATCGAGAAAATTAAAATCGATGTACAAATGAAACATAAATCGCCAAAACCTGACGCAGTACCCAGTTTTTCGACGCAGTATGAAACCCCATCATTGACACAACTTGATTCTCCACCACACGATGTTACCGGAGACACGTTCAATGATGCACTAGATGAATTCAATGAAAATGTTGATGAAGCAGTAGTCGAACATCATGAAGGTCATGAAGCAACCGAAGGCGAAACAGTTCATGATGATGCCAATAACAGAAGGAAATCTCAAAGAAAAAGACAATTGCCAATATGGGCTCAGGATTATGAGATGGAAGGCAGAAAGGACAAGGAAATGGCTAACAAAATGTATCTATGCGAAGAAGAAGAAGAGGGAGATAAAAGGTACTGGCATGATGCCATAAAAGCAGAAATTAGAGCACACATAAAGAACAGTACGTGGCATATCGCAAAACGAGAGAAAGAAATGAACCTTGTAGATTTCAAAATGATCTTAAAAAAGAAAATAGGTCCGAAAAACACGGAGACAAAGAAAGCGAGACTAGTTGCAAGAGGATTCAGGCAAAGACCTGGAGTTGACTATGATGAGACATACTCCCCCGTTGCAAAGCTAAGTTCAGTTAGAAGCGTCATCGTTATATCTGTGGAAGAGCAATTGAAACTTAACCAAATGGATGTCACGACAGCTTACCTAAATGGCGTGCTAGATAAAAAATAGCAATGGAGACTACTTGGAAGAATATATGGCAGAAATAATGGTCGAAGAAAGTGATAACAATAATTTAACACTGTTCTATAAAGCTAAGAAAATGTTAGACGACTTGAAAAACATAAAAGGAGAGAAAGTATGCAATCTTAAGCACTCTACGGCTCGAAGCAATCTGTATCCTAATTACGTAATACACGATCAATCGGAATTTGAATCGTTTTGAAACAAATTGCTAATCCATTGCTACACAAGTTCGAAAAAAAAAACCTGCTCAACAACGTAAATAACGCAATGAATGTTGTTGAACTGTCAAAATGAAACAAATTTGTCGTAATCGTTTACGAAAATGTGTTGCGTAATTAAATTGCAGGTCGGCAATGGTACCTAAAACTAAGTAGCGAGCTAGAAAAAATGGGGTTTATCCCATCAGAAGCTGATCCTTGCGTATATATATTAGAGAAAGGGGGAACTAAAATGTTGATAGCAATATACGTAGATGATTTGTTAATAGCTTACTCCTGCGAAACAAAATAAAAAAGGTGTTTAATGAAAAATTCGAAATGAGGGATCTAGGAGAGCCTGAACAACTTCTAGGAATACAGATTACAAGGCAAGGAGCAAACGAAATAAAATTATTTCAAGAACGATATATTGAAAAAGTGTTGAAGTAATTTAACATGGAAGACTGCAAGCCAACAACTACACCAATGAGAGATCCGTATTAGTTCCGGTTATTACACATATCTGTAATTTGTCTTGAACGAATATTGAATAAGAACCTGACCAGTTTTCTCGACGCAAACAACATCTTAGCGAATAACCAATATGGATTCAGAAATGGAGTTGGCACCGAAGACGCAGTCATGGATTTGTCTACTCACGTGGCTAGAACGCTTGATAGAAAACACAAGTGCCCGGGAATTTTCCTCGATCTGTCAAAGGCATTCGACACTGTTTCTGCCCAAGCCTTATTGAGTAAAATGGAAAGCATCGGTATACGTGGACACTCTTTGAAAATCTTCGCAGATTATCTCAGCAATCGTACCCAAATAGTGAAGATCGGCCCACACGAAAGTGATGAGCTTCCAATCACATACGGCGTTCCACAAGGCAGCATTCTGGGGCCTACTCTCTTTCTCATTTATATTAATGAACTCTGCAAACTGCCTCTCGAAAATTGTAATATATTTACGTACGCGGATGACACTGCCCTTGTTGTAGATGGTGATGACTGGCCACAGACATACCAAAACGCCGAGACTGCACTGTCCACCGTAATGAAATGTTTGGCCGACAACTTGCTCACCTTAAATATTGATAAATTGGTATATGTTCCATTTTCCATTCGGTCCAATCTGTGACCCTCAAACTCCTTTACCATAAAAGCGCATGCTTGCGGATCCTTAACAGTGTAGCTGCCTCTTCCTTGCCAAATCTACTTCTGTAAGGTATCTAGGAGTACTCATCGATCAGCATCTCAACTGGCACCCCCATATAGCCAAAGTCACGTCCCGCATACGTAGGCTAATATATGTTTTCAAGAAGTTACGAAACTCTGCTGATAATGATACCCTAAAATTAGTATATTTTGCCCTGTGCCGGTCTGTCCTAACGTACTGCTTGCCCGTCTGGGGTGGTGCCACCCAAAATGTATTTATTCGCCTTGAGAGAGCCCAGAGAGCTGTCCTTAAGGTAATGCTCTCTCTTCCCCGTAGGTATCCCAATGTGCAGCTCTATTCCGACTGCAAGGTACTCACAGTCAGACAACTTTATGTGCTCCTGTCGACCCTACGCAAACACTCTGCCCGCCCTCCAAAGGAACCGACTGGCAGGCTTAAGCATAACGTTTTTCCCCACGAACGCCATAGAACTGCCTTCGCCAAACGCCAATTCTACGTTAATAGCATTAATATGTACAACCTCCTAAATAAAAAGTTTAAAATTTATTCGTGCCCTAAATATAAATGCAAAAACTTACTTAGAGATTATCTCCAAACACTAAGTTGTGATGACACTGAGGATCTTCTGCTGGGTAATTTACAATGATAATAAGGTACTATACATGTAAATATAAGTCTAAATCTAACCATAAACGGATGTGTACCGTTTACACCCCTATCTTTCTCACAACACACACCCTACACCTACACACCACATACGCACTCACACACGTCCTACACTTACTCACTACACAAACACACAGTTAAACGTTTTTCATTTTTTGTTTCTTTATCCTGTTTTCTTTTACACCAATTGCTTATTGTTGTAACGTCCAGTTTTACTATACTGTGGCTTTGTCTTGGTCGTTACGGAGAATCAGTAGAATCACTGACTCCTAAGATACAGGCACATACACCTAGTTTAGGAGTCAGGGAATTAAAATTATTGTGACCTAGTTATAAGCTTTATATGCTCTTAGTTTTTGTTTCTTGTACTGTGATGGCTTTTGGTGAAATAAAGAATTTATTTATTATTTATTTAATGGAACTTAATCTGAAATTACAGAAAAATGAAAAATGTGTTGAAAAATTACCATACCAACAATTGATTGGAACACTGATGTATTTAGCCGTGGCCACCAGGCCTGATATAATGTTCAGTGTGAGCTATTTGTCACAATTCAACAGTTGTTTTGGAGAAGAACATTTTAAGAGCGCGAAGCGTGTACTTCGTTATTTAAAAGGGACAAAAGGAATGGGCCCGTGCTACAAGAAAACCAAAATGGAGTTGTATGGTCAAGCTGATGCAGATTTTGCATCTTGCGTGATAGATCGAAGATCGTACAGTGGCTATTGTTTTAAACTCGCCGGTGCTCCCGTTAGCTGGGAAAGCAGAAAACAAAAGAGTGTAGCCCTATCAACGGCCGAAGCAGAGTACACGTGTGTGGCCGAAGCTGCTAAGGAAGCCATCCACCTAAGACGTTTAATAAATGACATATCAGAATGGAGGCAACCGATCGTCAAAATATAATTATAAGTAATGATAACCAGGCTGCCATACAATTGACGAAAAATCCTATGATTGGCTCTAAGACAAAGCCATGACAAAGCATATTGATACGAAACTACATTTCATACGACAGTTGAAAGAAGTTCAAATATAATACCGTCCAAGTGCCCACATGGAGGCAGATATGCTGACTAAGAGTTTATCTGGACCAAGGCTTAACGGGTTGAGATCCTCACTTGGTTTGATGTAACGATCATGCTAGTGATGAGGGGGGTTATGTTGGAGTTTGCACATCACAGAGCATAATCTCCTTACTAGAAATGTACTGTTGCCATGGAGTTTTTTCCTCACAATCTTGTCATTCCTTAATCGATTCGTATTGTACAACATCTACTAGCTAGTATAATAATTAACAAGTAATCTAGCATCTTCATTGTATCTCCTTATTAGCACTATGTACTGTGCCTAACCAGGTACCAAACTATCACTTATTGATGCTAACGGAAAAAAAAGGTGGCGACCTTGGTGGCGACATTTGATGACGTATTGAAGTCTCGATGAATATTGCGAACCGAAGAAGAAATATGTATTGTTTTCAAGATTTTTATTTTACAAGCGCTCTCAGCGACAAGGTGAGCCGTTTGATGTATATTTCACAGACTTGAAAAGTCTGGTTAGAAATTGCGAGTTCACTAATGAAAATGAAGCCATCCGAGATCGAGTTATTTTTGGCACTACCAATAAATCCGAACAGTAGAATTTGTTGAGCATGGGAGATGTGGACCTAGAAAAAACTGTAAAGAGGCTACGTCTCTCAGAGGTGACCAAGTCACAGGTTAAAGAAGTGCAATGTGACTCAGCAGAAGTTGGGGACGTTCACAAGGTGTAGGTAAAAAATTCCACTATACAGTGCAAATGGTGTGGTGGCCAACATGAACGGGACATCAACAAATGCCCTGCAAGGGGAACAAAATGTGCAAAATGTGGAAAATATAACCACTTTGCAAAAGTGTGCCGCACCAAAAAAGTGCAAGTTGTATCTGAGGAGAAAAATGACAAAGAGGAACTTTATTGTGAATCGGTAGGTCAAATATATAACTGTTGGGAGCAGAAACTAATCATTGAAAATGTCATAAATTGTACCTTCAAACTGGATACTGGTTCTGATGTTAACCTAATACCTATCTCATTGCTAGAGGATATTCAAAATAAAATTTCAAGAAATAAACTTACTTAATGATATTAAACTTAGTAAATCAAAAGTCACGTTACAGCCATACAACAGATCAAAAATAAAAACTTTGGTACCTACTGTTTTATTAGAAACAAAGTTGAAGTCAAAAGTTTATTTATTGGATTTTATTGTTACTAGTTCTGGATATCAGCCAACATTAGGGAAGGATTCATGTTTGTTATTAGGTATTGTTGAAAGAAAGTTTATAAACAGTATTCAAAATAATCAATCAAATTAACAGATACTGATGGATAGGTTTAAAGTTTAAAGATGTTTTCTCAGAGCACAGGTCCATTTCCTAAAAAATATAGAATTTTATTAAAAGAAAACTCTATTCCAGTGTCCAAACCTCCACATAGAGTTCCTTTAAAATTAAAAGATAAATTAAAAGATGAGCTGGAAAGACATTGTAAACTAAATGTGATATCCAAAGTTGAGGAGGCTACAGAATGGGTGAATAGAATTGTTATTGTGGAAAAAAATGATGGTTCTATCCGTTTATGTTTAGACCCCAAAGCTCTCAATGAGTGTATTCTTAAAAAATATTGTGAAATTCCAACTATAAATGATTTAAAGTCACAAATAGGTCATTCAAAATTCTTCTCTGTTTTAGATCTGAAAGAATCATTCTGGCAGATTCGATTGACTGATGATAGTAAGAAGTACTGTACATTCTCTACAATATATGGATCTTATTGTTTTAATGTCTTACCATTTGGACTTGGAATCTCAGCTGAAGTTTTTCAAGAAAACTGTCGAAATTGCTTTAGTGACATTGAAGGTTTGTTTATCTACATCGATGATTTCTTAATTCATGCTGAATCAAAAGAAAAACATGATGAGATTCGAAAAAGTCCTCAACAGAGCAAGTGAGTTGAATATCAAGTTTAACCCAAAGAAAATTCAATACTTACCTGATGTAGTTAAATATTTTGGACAAGAAATTGTAGATGGAAATTTAGTACCAGACAAATATAAGATTAGGGCTATTTTAGAATATGACATGCCAAGTGATAAGCGGTCTTCAGAGATTTCTAGGTTTTGTTAATTATTATAGGTAGAGAATACATCCCTAATATGTCTGAAATAACCAGTCCACTTAGGCAATTGTTAAAGAAAAATATAGAATTTGTTTGGAATATTGGATAAACAACATGTGTCAATAATATTAAGAATCTTTTAATAAGTTCACCAGTGCTTGCAAATTTTGATCCCAAAAATTGTAATTCAGACTGACAGTTCTAAGGATGCGATTGGTTGTGTTCTAATGCAAAATGGTCATCCAATTTCATATGCCTCAAAAAGTTTATCTACTTGTGAATCTGAATATGGGCAGATTGACAAGGAATTCTTGGCAATACTTTTTGCTTGCAAAAAGTTTCACTACTATGTATATGGAAGGCATGTAATAATGCAAACTGATCATCAACCATTGGTGGCGGTTATGAGAAAGGAAATTAATTCCATTGGTTCTCAACATTTAAGAAAAATAAAAATTAAATTAAACATTTATGATTTGGATGTTCAATACACTCCAGGTTCTAAGATGCACGTAGCTGATGCCTTAAGTTGTGCTTCAAGCAAGGCTGACAATGTAGAATTGGATAGTTTTCTTACTAAAACTGTACACACTATCAATGTCAGTGAAGAAGTACAAAGTCTCATTATGTCAGAAACTGAAAATGATTCAGACCTTCAGCAATTAATATTATACTATAAAAATGGATGGCCTAAATGCAAAAATAAAGTAGCTGACACTGTGAAATTTTATTATAATTGTAAAGATAACATTACATATGAAAATGGAATTGTTTATTTAGATTATAAGATTATAGTGCCATTAGTATTAAGAAATAGAGTAATTAAAAAAGTTCATTCAAGTCATTTTGGGATAAATAAGGCAATTGCTAGAGCAAAATCTTTATTTTGTTGGCCGAATCTTGAGACTGATTTTATTAATATTATATCAAAATGTGAGACATGTGAAAAATATAGTGCGAAAAAATCAAAAGAACCTATGTTGCTTGATGAGATACCATCATTACCATTTCAAAAAATTGCTTGTGATTTTCTACAGTGGAATAGCAAAACTTATTTATTTGTAACCTTAGACGTATAATACGTCTATGATTGTAACTGACTATTACTCTAAGTGGTTTGACTTAATCCATGTAAATTCATTAACTGCATCTACTGTGATTAATCTATTGAAACATATTTTTTTAATTCATGGTATACCAAGGATCTTAAGGGCTGATAATATGCCATTCAACTCTTTTGAATTCCAGAATTTTGCAAGACTTTGGAATATAAAAGAAATTACTTCAAGCCCAAAATATCCTAGGTCCAATGGTTTTGTTGAAAGATTTGTTGGAATTTCTAAAAAATTGCTAAATAAATCAACTGAAAGTGGGGTTGACTTTCAAGAAGTATTGCTAGACTATCGAAATACTCCAGTACTAGGTTCGCAATACACACCATCACAGTTACTATTTAGCAGATTGACAAGAACCAAACTACCTATTCATGATGTACTTTTAAAACCAAAGTTGGTAACTTTTAATGAAACTCTAAATAAAGTAAATATGCATAACAAAAGAAACTTTGATAAGACTGCCAAATGTAACAAACACACTTTTTATTCTGGCCAAGACGTAGTTTACTTAAGAGATATATTTGGGTTCCAGCAAACGTTATAAATATACACTCATCTCCGAGGTCTCTGATTTTAAAAGATGTTAATGGGCAAATAATTAGAAGGAATACATTGCATGTAAAACCTTCATTTCATAAAGATGTAAATGTTCAACAAAAACATAATTTGGATTTGTTAAACAATGATGAACAATTACAATCAGAAGAAAATGTATCTATGGAACGAAGGAATAGTGATGGTCAAGGAATAGTTGTAGTGGAAGATGCTCAAGAGCAAATACCAGATTTTCAGTTGAGACCTAAGAGAAACATAGTTCCTCCAAAACAT
The DNA here is from genome assembly GCA_949128155.2 of Xanthia icteritia. Taxonomy (NCBI): domain Eukaryota; kingdom Metazoa; phylum Arthropoda; class Insecta; order Lepidoptera; family Noctuidae; genus Xanthia; species Xanthia icteritia. The sequence goes on from OX421930.2 coordinate 13,901,362, forward strand.
TTAGCAGATTATGTTTGTTGAAATTTGTTATAATTATAAGGGAAAGATGTAGTATTATTAGTTAGTAAGCAGGAACATCACTAGGATTAGAAAATAAGAAACGGACAACACTAGTGAAGAAGGAAGACATGGCGTTGGATAGGGATCTAATAACTTGTTGATTACTAATCTCAATAAAGCGATTGTGCTATAGTGTTCAATACATGTTTTATTAATAGCATAATACACAATCTGTCAAATTTCTTTAATAGATTTTCATTTTTATCACCATAGCATAAGGTTCAAAGTTAATTGGAAAAATTTGACAGTTTCAGTTTACAAGTATTTTTTGACGCCTGAATGACATTGGGCGTTGTTGGTAGAGTGCGCGCAAGATAATGGTGCCCATACACTATGCTGCCTATCGTCCAATCGGCACGCGACGCTGCAAGGCTTGATCCAATCTGCAGTTCGTTCATGCGCACCACACGATCATGTTGCATGTGAAAATGATCGTGTTGTTGAAGCCATGTTCCGTCACCAGTGACGGACGATGATGTTTTAGCCGTCACGGGCACTTTACCTACGTGTTAAAAAAGAAAAGATCGGGGGGCGAGGTGCAAACAGTGGTTAATGAAAAGGAATCACTTTTCTCATACAAATTTACTAAATGAATTGATGATTACGCCAAAAGATTATCGTAATTATTTATGAATGAATGAACAATTTTGACTCAACTGAACTGACGATCGCGATCGCCACACACGGTGCAATCGGCATGATATAATCGGTTTGATCAAGCCAATTAGCCAAAATAATTGAATTTCGATTGTTCCGTTAAGTAGGTATAACTATCATGCCAATTCACGCACACACATGGTAATTTCTACTTGATCCAATCGGCAGTGTCATGCCGATGATTGCTTAGTGGATTGTCACGGAGATGGGCTCGTCTAAATGGTCCATAGGTAGGTACCTATGTCTGCGCGCGACTTCTAGCGTGCTTAATTCTATAGTTTCTATACTTACTGTATACTGTAATATTTAAGATATACTTATTATGAAATCTATAGGTATTAATAATAAATGTTATATTAATTAATTCAATAATTCTATACTTAATTTGACCTTACATATACGACAAGACGATATCCGCCTACAAAGACATTTAAATAGTATCATAAATCTCTTCTTCACCTTAACTGCTTGTTAATAATATATCAATATTTAACATTACCTTATAGCATGATCATCATTTACAGATATAAACTTATACCAAATGGTTCAAATGCGTTCGTTTTTAAATAAAATTTCCCAGACATGTTTCTATTGACACCTTCACCCATAAACCCTTTATGACTGCATCGATTTTTTAAAAATTCAAGCCAATTTTCGCACTGATACGCAGGAAAAGAAGTAGGATATTTGATTGATTCAGCGAAATAATCAAATGAACGGCTGTGACTACACGCTTCTGTAAATAAAAACACATTATTTTAAATATTTGTTCACGACAAAACACTCTAGGTAGATAGGTGTTTAATAAAAACGAACCAAAGAACTTGACAATATCTTCGCATCCTGGCTGTGGTGCTATTCCTGCATTAGGGTAAAAATCGACTGTTCCGATTGCTCCTTCAAAGCCTAACAGCCCAGCACAAGTATGAATGACGTCAACAATTTCAGCATCAGAAGAATCTAGTTTCGCGAACGTGTCTTGAGGTGGGAACTCAAAAAAAGGTCTTGCAGGATCGAGGCCTGAAAAAATATTAGATGTTTGTTAACATTTTATTCAAATGTTTAATAATATTTGTAAAACCAAAGTAGATACCTACTTGGTAGGTATGTACTTGAATGTTAGGTACATTTAGGTACAGACAGCGTCACTATGGACCCCTCAACTTTCAAACATTTTAAATATTATGTAGTTTATTAGAGAGTTGTATTGTATTGATGATTTTAATGATAAAAATTCTGTAAAGACATATTTGATATGGTCGTGGATCATATCATCTGATCAACATACAACGATACAGTCTGACACTGACCAGCTACCTAATTACGTAACTCATTTTCGTAAACGATTACGATTAATCTGCTATGTAATTACGTAACTCATTTTTGTAAACGATTACGATTAATCTGCTATGTAATTACGTAACTCATTTTCGTAAACGATTAAGACTAATCTGGTTTTATTTAAACAGTTCAACAACATTCATTGCGTTATTTACGTTGTTGAGCAATTTTTTTTTCGAACTTTTATATAGTAATGGAATAGCAATCTGTTCCAAAACGATTCACCTTCTGTTTGATCGTGTATTACGCAATAAGGATACGGGAAATTGCATAAAACGTAACATTTTAGTTTCAAAAAGAAAACTCCGTTTCTGGGGATTGAACTTCCATTCATATATCCTCTTCAAGCGTTTTTAAAACCTTCGAGCAAATTAAACGGATAGGTACTCTGTATCGTTTGCTATTCGATAAACATAAAATAAAATGTTTTTGTAAAAATACATACCTAGGTACCTAAAGCTGTTATACCTATGTAGGTGTTAAAAAAAAAAAATTTGGTCCCACAGTAAAAGTTATTCAGTTCGGTGGTCTAAAGAACTCTTTAAAATATTTAAAGTTAAAAAAAAAACTATCCGATCCGAAAGGGGCACATGTACCTACTCCAATAACATTACCAAAAACTAATATATTTTTTAATAATTATTGAAAATAAAAAGTTATTGCTATTTTAACATTTTTTGTACCAAAAATATTCTGATTTTATGGGATTTTAAGTTATGATTATGACTTGTAGACACCCGCTAAACGACGGTCACCCGTGTCCCATGTAACCCTAAGCCCGGTAACATTCCCCATTTAAAAAAAATGTGGCGAACTTTTTTTTTTTCCTGCAAATTACCACACACATAGACTCAGTACGATACCTAACAACACAGTCACGGATCGGACAGGGTTTTTTTTTACATGTTGTATAGCTATGTCGGATTTGAATTTTCGTGCCTTTTGCTGGGGTAGGTACCTACTAGTTGATGAAGCTGTGTGTACCTTATGTAATGTTTATAGAATACCCACCTGTGACTCTGTACACAGTCCTGTTAGATTTAGACGCTGCTATACCCATTACGTGAGCTCCAAGACTATGTCGAATAAGATGTAGCTGCTCACTAGTCACGTTGTACAGGCGGTTCAACCCATCCAAAAAAACAGCTACTAGACCTCCAATCGTTTTAGTTTCATTTGCTACCCAAGGGTACAAGATAGAACTCGCAGTGCAGCTCCAGTCCACGGTTATTACATTGACATTTTGAGCTTCAATATACGCATTTTTTATATATGATACGCCTTCTTTTTCCACTGAGGACCGCCATCCATGAGTAATTATTTTTAATGGCTTATTGGAATGACATAATATGGCTTTTGTAATATTTTTATCACTATTATCCATTGCTCGTCCCCTTCTATTCAACAAAACATAACTCTCCGTGTCGTTCCTACATGGCAGAAAAGGGTAGTTTTTAAGGGTCAGTTCCACCGAGACGTGACGCAAAGCGACGCTGCGAGCAGTTTTTAAGATAGTGATACAAAATATAACTTTATTTACTACTCAAAAAAATATACATTGAGATAATTCGATAATGCCTCGCGTGAAGTCACTGGCAGCCCCAGGTATCGAGTATCGAGGTATCTCGAGGCGCAGCGCGAAACCACTGGCGGCAGTCTCGACATAGGTAGCGATCGCTATACGACCGAATTTGAAGTCGAAGACGAAGCCGAAGTCCCTAGACGGTCAAAATTACTTGACAAGCTCGAAAAAATCCCGTGCCTGTGAAGCACGTCGCGCGCCTAGGGACGGCATAATGACTTTGCGACCGAATTCGGTCGTATAGCTATCGCTATTTATGTCGAGACTGTCGCCCCTAGCCTCTTCAAGCATCGTCGCGTCGCGTCACGTCTCAATGTGAACACCTTTAGGCTCTCCCCCATAGGCGCGTTTTTATCGGTCGATAATAACGGATGCGTTATTGCGATATCTGTTTTCAGTACATTTTGTATAAGGACGGCCACGAAGTCACACACTGCTGTGATGCTGTGATAATAACGACGCACGCAATAGAAGTAGGACGCTTGCGTTCTTCGTCGTGCGATATTCCGATATGAGTTCTTAAAACATTTTGTAGTAGGACGCATACGATCTTACACACACCTGCGTTAATAACGTAAGAGCGGTTTCACACTAAGTAGTCCGACCCGAATCTGAGAAATGTCGGTCCGAAGTAGCCATAATACTATATTTGTATGAGGGGTTTCGCACTAGATCCGAGCTCTGTCCATCCAAATTTAGAAAATTCCCTTTTCGGATTGAACTCGGATCTTGAATTCGGATTCGGATCGCACCTAGTGCAAAACCGCTCTTAGTACGGTGTAGTACGGGCGGGGGGCCTGTAGTGTAGGTTACACGCAAACATTATAAATATCGGACGATAAAAACGCAGCTGTGTGCAAGGAATCGGGACGCATTATCGCAATAACGCATCCGTTAGTATCGACCGATAAAAACGCGCCGGTAGGGAGAGCCTTTAAAAGTTAAAGTCTACCTACTATATGTATGTAGGTATCTACCTCGCTAGGAGCGAGGTGCACCTCTGTTCCATTTATGACGATTGATAAAACACAAAAATATTAAATTAAATAATGACGATCGAACTTGGTACGGGCCAGACAATGGTGGTTCTCTCCTTACATTTGACACAAAGATACAGCAGTCTGCCGAAAATGTTGTACCTACGGAACGGACTATGCCCGTTGTCCTCGTTTATATATTTACTAAGTTCGATTGTCTATCTATCTGCCTAGCCTTTTCCCAACTATATTGGGGTCGGCTTCCAGTCTAACCGGATGCAGCTGAATACTAGTATTTTACATGGAGCGACTGAAGAGACTGAAGTGCGACCGTCTGTTGTTTTTTAATCCTAATATATATGTACAGTGGGCTCCAGAGAAACCTCACCCCCTTGCATTGTTTTTACATTGCTATTTTTTGTTACACCTGTTCTGACTAAGACAATCCACGTCAGACAGTCGGTAAACGATTATCTCGTTGGTGAAAATAAAACGCAGAATTTCATACGGTAAACGCTCAAGTTCTAAAAAGAGCCGCTCGTATAAATGTATAGAATTTTTGGCCCGATAATTGTCTCTACGCAATTCAGTGTATAGGTGTACTAAATGCTACATACTATGCCCGCGCTCTGAGGGCGAGAGCAAGCTTGGACACAAAGTCCAATGAAATATTATGTAAGAAATGTCAAAACAAATAAAACCACGGATGCGCGGTATGCAAAAAAAATCGAGCTCGCATCGCTCGTTTCTCTTCATCCTACAGCTTTTCTGCATAAGTCAACAAAGCACTCCACACTCCTGTTTCTGTAAGTATTGTCAAAAAAAGAGGTGCTTAAAAATTTCGAGCTCGCTGTGCACGTTTCTCTTTTCGTTCATAGAGTTTTTGGAATAAGCTATTTCATTATAATCGTGAATAGGTCACCTGACCAATCGGAGGTTGAAAAAAAAAACGGCATCGCTTCGCCCACTACATTAGTCGACAAAGTAACTCCTATTTCAGTATAAATTAAAGGAAGCCTAGAATATCCGAGGTACAAAAAACTTTTGCAATCAAGGCTCTCTTATAAAAATTACAATTAAATCACTGGGAGCACCAGCTATTCTAAAAATGAACCATAAAGGTTTTTAAAAAGTACCTACTACAGTTAGCATTATTTGAAAAAAGTCATTTGGTTGAAGTACCTTGACTGTTTAAACGTATAACGTATTTGTCTAGAAACATTGATTTAACTAGTTTATCGCCTAAAGTTCTACCATATTAGGGGTGCCTATATAGGTATTTGCTACAGGCCCTGCGCTGGCTTAATACGGCACTGCTTATCGCACAAGTCGATAGATACATACAACCTTTGGATGGACTGAGATAAATTAAAGACAGTTTAAGCTGTCAGTGTACAAAAAGTGCAAATATAAATAATAATAATTAGACTTAATAGGTAAATAATAAAAAATACATATTATTACAATATAATTATGGTTATGAATACATAGAACGAACACACAGCATCACTATGTAGGGACCCCTCACGTTTTAAAATATTACACAGTTTTTATCGTAATATTGAAGTAATTAGAGACATATATGAATACTTTAAGAAGATCACCGTATCGTCAAATGGCGCCATTTTAATATATTTTGGCCAATTAGCCAGCGAGTTTCTTGATAATGTGATGAATTTTTAATAAACACTATCATCTGAGCTATTTGATTATTCAGTCTCTGGCTCTCTGTGTGTCTATTTGTTGATGGACGGTGAAGCAACAGAAATTGTGTATTTAATATTTGAGGGTCAATCAATAAATTTTTGTATCAGGGTATGCATCATAATTCTATTATCCGAGTTACATACAAAGTAAACGTTAGTAAACTAACAGCTACGATACCTACGTGTACAATTTTTCTCAGAACTTTAGGCTCGTTTATACTTGCGACTGTCTTCTTCTAATTTGCACTTTCTCTCTCTCTCTCTCTCGATAGAGAGAGACAGAAAGTGTGAATTTGGTCAAAATGAAAAACCAAGATGGCGGCTGCGAAACTTTTCGTCATGGGTGTTGTTTTCATGGTTTTCGAGGGTGCTAAAGCCGATAGAAGGTGGCTGCGAAAATTTTCTTGATAAGAAACTTCGTTCCTGACGGTCCCCCGACCGCACACGTTTTTTTGAAGTGAAAGCTTCTTTAGGCCCGTTGAGCGATTTTAGGTTGAAGAAAATCATAATTATGGGTTCGCGTCACCGACATGCTAATGTTATCAGTACCTCTAATGTAGCTCTATGATTATGACGTGAGGCGCATGTTGTTGCTCGGAGTGCCGATAGATGTGAAAACCAGACTATATAATATATATATATTTAAAGTATATATAGTCTATAGTCGAGTATATAATGTAAGAAATTTTGATTTACAAAATTTGACATTTTATTTTTGATTCCCACTACAATTAATAAAAATAAAATAAAAACACTTATTTCTAGTTTTAACTAAGTTTTCCCTTCGATTTTTGATTGTAGTCCCCATTGCACTGCCAATTTTTGAACAAAAATTGTCTAGAGCACAAGTATCTAACCTAACTGCTACCAGCGTTGATCCCAATAAAAACCAGCTAAGTGTGTTTCATTCCAACTGAAAATGTAAATTTGTCCGCACAATATTTTTAAGTTGTTGTTTTCGTAAAAAAAAACTTCAAATAAAGTTGGAATTTTGACAGACAGAAAAAATCAGCATATGGATTTGCGTATGCTGTTTTTTTCTGCATTTTATAAAAACACTAGCTTCTTCCCGCGACTTCGTCCGCGTAACATTTCTTGTTTCTTTGCGTCGCCCGCCAGCGTTGTTACTTAGTTTTCGCTTATGCGTTCTTTTTAACTTTTTTACTTTTGCTCGACTCCTAGGGGTCATAGCGTCATGATAATCAACCTCGATTTTGAAACTATTTAGTTGGATAAAGATTGATATCATGATACGCATAGCATCATCTTTCGATATTACCAGTGTTTTGATTGACTAATTTGAACAAAAAACGGTTATTGTGAGTCAACTATAATAGTTAGACATAGCCTCGCGGACTTTTTTGTGGGTAATGAGATGACACAGATGAATAGTAATGATGAGTAGGTACTTACTATAAACATGTAGTAGATTATTTTATGAATCATCAAAGTTTTCACAATAATCAAATTTTTTTATAAGTACCTTGGATTACATCATTGCATGTTTCTCAGGGAACCAAATTTAAAAAAAAAAAATGGCCCCTGTCTCGCTGATAATGTAGCTTTCTACAGGTTTAAGAATTTTTTAAATCGAGTTTATCCATTACAAACAAACATACAAATACACAATCGTACAAAAAATCTATTCTTTTCTCTTTATAATATAAACCCCATAATGTAGGTAGGTACTAATAATTATTATTAGTACCTACCTACATTATGGGGTTTATATAAAAATGTTGCTTAAAGTTAAGTACGTAATGAATAATGTCTGGTTAACCACATTTTACGTTTATAAATAAACTCACAGAAATGGCAAAAGTGTTCCAAATGTGTCACAAACGACACCAATGTAACTGAATAGTCTAGTCTATTAATGGCGTAGTTTTAATATCAGCACCCATAAAAATACCTGTCAGTAAAAAGTTATAGCTCATTAATTAAAATTACCAGACATTATTCATTACCTACTTAAGAAAGAAAGAAAGAAAGAAAGAAAAATATTTTATTTGGGACACGCACAGGAAATACAAACAGTAAAAAAAAAAAAAAAAACAAAATTATATAAAAAATAAAATAAAAAGGGAGCTTAAGCAAAAAAAATCACGACCTGTGCGAGGCCAAAAAGGCCCCTATCTCAGCATAATACGGCGATAATAAATACCACCGCGCTGGTATTCTGATAGGACCCACTGTGATGCCACGGACACATCTACGGACTTAAATAAAATCCCACTTAACTATAAGGCAGCTCGTACACGGTCAATCGGGATCGAATTCTCTGGATCGCGTTCCGTGATCAGTCACGGGATCGATAGATTCATAAAGTTCAACTGACCTTTGTTGCCAGGTACTGACTATCCGGAGCTTCTTTTATAAACTTTTCTACGTCGCTTGGTATGGTTAAGATTTCGTTAAAAAATATTTATGGAAAAGGCTGGTATTGTTTTTTCCGCTAGCGATGCGCGTGCAGGTGTAAAATAAATGCACTTGCAATACCGCTGAACAGCCTATATAGAAAATATAATAAACACAAAATAATGTTTTGAATACGCAAATTAATAAAGGTTAGTGAAAAATATATAATTTGATGAAATATTATGTTAATTTATAATATTTTATTTATTTACACAGTAGGCATAAAAAGGCATGAAGTCTCTTTCATGAGATTAAAAAATGCTCGGGTGAAAATAGAGAATGCTCATTTAATAGTAACTTAAGATAGTTCATACTATTTCCATGTATAGTAACCCACTAACCTGCCCATGGGATATTTTATTACCATAACTAAACGCCCCTGGTTTTCTGTAAATGTTGACGTTCAAAAGTGCCTTTTTTGTGCCTAATTGAAATAAATTATTTGACTTTGACTTTGCCTATGGTACTTTTTTTACAAAAACTTGCGTTTTTAGTCTGCCTGGTTGCCTTTGGTAAAAAGCTTCACCAAAGTCAACTTCTATTAAATACAAATTTCATGCTGCCATGATAGTTCTTAATAATTCCATACTGCCATGTCATTACTCCCGACTAGTAATAGTAGTGCTTTTTATTTTACGTTATATTACCACACTAGTGCGGTAATATAACGTTTAATACTCTGCATTATGAACCTAAAAGCAGTTCAATAAGAGCCACTTTACGAGCAAGTGTGTTGAAAATGTTTTTATAAAACACACAAAAACTTGCTACGCAGACGGATATACGTCGGATATGAACTTGCATGTCTTATGCTGGGGTACCTATTTAATGACACTGTGTGCTCTACCTGGTGTGTTCACAAGACGATTAGGCCGCGGTCGCCAAAAGTTTATAAATAAAAAATAGTAATAAAACATACCCAATATATAATCTAAATTCAACGTCATCTAACATTGAGTTTCGATGTATAAGCATATCATCTTCCGTAATTGTTAGGTTTAAGTAATGTAGCACTCCATCACCGTCTGGGAAATATATCCATTTAGTCCCATAGTCATCACCGTACTGACTTTTATAGATATCTAAATTATTTTTTATTAACGTACCTGCAATCGTATAAAAATGCATTTTTAATTCAATTCAGTTTTGAGGGAAATACTACAGACTATTTCGTGAAAACATGACGACTTCCCTCATCGTGTATAATATCGAGTGCTTTATTGATGATTTATTATAAATTATTATTTAGAGCCGTTATTTCTATCGCCTTATATCTTGTCTGAAGATTTGACATATTTTCCATACAAAAGCTGTCAAACCGCAATTTTTATTTTTTGTTGTTTAAAAACTTAAAAATTGAAATCACTATGTCTATGAAAGCTGATTTTCAGCCCACCCTTAGGTACCGCAGCGGCAGAGGCGTTGCGCGTTATACTGAACCAAAGGCTGGACGATATTTACAGTATAATGTTGGGATACTACATATTATTATATGATACTAGGTATGCTGTTGGGACGGCCAAACAGGGTAACAGGTTCTGATTATGGTTAAAATCAAAGACCTACTGTGAAATTCTGTACAGTACATTCGTGTAGGTGTACTAAAGGTACTTACTGTAAACCAAATCCATTAATATGCAAATTTTACATAGTAAAATAAATATGAATAAATCCCAATTAGTCATTGTTACGTACTTAAATAAAACGCATTTCAAAACACTGAATAAGTCTAAATTGAACAAACCGCAAATAGCTACTAATTTGACTATTAAATTAATCCATTTTATTTGAACTACCACATAAAATAAGTTATGCAAGAGAGTAGCAAGCATTGAGTTGCTAAATAAAAATCTGATGGTTCGTAACAAAGTTCTAGCATTCTTTATTTCAAAAACTGTAATGAAGTCCGTTAATGTCCTGAATCAATACCTATCTTCAAGCTGTTGCAATAACGAAAAACCATACGTAGTTTATTGTTTGGGTTCTTACGGAGACGCTATGGCCACGAGAACTAAAATAGTACAAAGTCGCAATAGAGATTTGACATGATATTGCATGACACCTATAAGTTTTGAACGTGTTAGGTATCAATTAGGTATCAATCGTAGCTTTGTTTTGATGGGATATAAGTTTGCTTGAAGTATTCTTGTAGAACATTGTTCGGAAAGTTAATGAAGCGTTACTAATGTACGTAGATAAAGCGGTCAATTAATTAGTAACCGTAATACTTTTAACTAGGTACCTATGTGCTTGAGTAGGTATTTACTGCCGGTGACTTAATAGCTTAACCTACAATTTTAGGCTGTTATATACCTTCCTTCCGCTGACTAGGATCTTCATCTTCTCTGGTATAAGCTGCTTGTACGAAGTGGCGTAACTTCAGATAGGAGGCCCTGGTGCAAAGAGGACATTGGGCCCCCATCACCCATCTCCTCGGCATGATTTTTTTATCAAACTCTTTAAGGTTCTTAAACCTATTATATGGGTGTTGTTTTTTTCGAATAATATTTCGTCGCTACCGTTTGTGGATCTATTCTTGGTCGCTAGCGTTCTAATATTTAGCATCCTGCCACGGATAGGTTAGATTTTCTTTTGACCATCCCTATAGAATTAGTAGTTACATATCGACGGCGAAGTGCCAATAACTCGTAACTGACATTTTTCGAGAAATTCACTTTTTAATCGTTTTGAATTTAAATGTGTTATTCGAATGTTTTAGTGAAATCTAAATTAAAATGTTTTACTTTGTCAGTTAGGTGTTATTGGCACTTCGCCGTCGATATGCTGAAAAACTTCTAAATGAAAAGAACGGAGGCCAGTCTGCAGGAGCAAGCGAAGCGATTTCGAAAATTTTTGCATGTCTTTTGGATTACGGTGCACTTTCTTATTATTATACCATACGTCTATGTATTATACATAAGAAAGTCCCTGGCGCTCCTAGGCAACACATATTATAATCTTGGACGAAGCTTGAGATACCCTTTTCAGTGGTTCACACTGACGTCCTTGGTCCCCTAACGGAGTCAAACGGTTTCCGATACATCGTACTTCTCGTGCTCGTGCTTTTACTAAGTACTGTCTGTTGTACGCCCTGTACAGACAAGATACCGCCGAGTTAAAACGCGTATTTTCTAATACCATTTCACTATTTGGTACTCCGTCAAAAATTGTGTGTGACCGTGACAGAATGTTTGAAAGTGCATGGTGGTGGTGAGTGGACCACGGATGCTTGCGAAGTATTCTTCGATCATCTCGGTGGTGGTAAGTAAAAGCAGCATTGTGGCAGCTTTTATTCATAGCCAAGTGGCAGTGGTCACTGGAACCCAGATAGTGGTTGCCAGCAGGGCTAACATGACAAGCGCGAGAACGCTCTTTTTCTCGTTTTGTCGAAATTTGTCTACGATTCTGACGTCATTCTAATCCCTAACATGACCGTAAACGACGAGTAAACTCGAAAAAGGCATTTTGACACTTCTATATCTTGCCACGAGAGACCGATGTTGCAAGTTATTAAAAACAACTATTTATATGATAGCAACATCGGCTTGAGATTTCGTTTCATTCATCAATGGTGCCGATTTCCTTGTCACAAATACCTCTAAACTAGACTAAAAATTACCAAAATTTAGATTATTCCTGTCAACCGACGATTTCCCATTAGAAATAGACTAAAGTGTCACAACTTAACTATATTTTAGTTTGACGGCACTAAGATGGCACTGAGTTATTAATTTAGTGAAAATGGATATTGTACTATTCTGAATTTTACGTTTTTCATCTAAAATTCTGATTGTCTAAGTATAGAATCGCGATTAAAAAGGTGTGGAAATTAATTTTCATGAACTGAAATTAATTTTCATGAACATGAAATTCACACCAACACCTCGACTTTTTTTTCTTTTCTTTTGCTTATATCTCGAAAATGGTGTGCCCTATCGCAAAAATAATGAAAATTTCAACCCCCTTTAGGTGGCCCATAAACCCCTAATAGTATTAGGGGTTTATGGGAATAGGAAAGGGAATAAAAAATGATTACCTACATGTTGGGTATTAGGCTAATACCCAACATGTAGGTAATCATTCCCAACATGTAGGTAATCATTTTTTATATTTTCCATACAAAAAACGAAAAAATCCATATAAAACACGTCGTTCCAATATAAATAGTAGTTTAAAACTAAGTATTTTCATTATTGTAAAATAAAATGATGACTAAAATAATTACAATTATGAAACTGCCATGTTATTTTGGAGTTTTTTTTGTATCATAATTTTGTCTACTCTTCTCGTCGTTCTCGTCGTCAACATCGAGGACGAGTAAATACGACTTAATGACAGAAGAATCGGAGATTATCTCGTGTTGAATTGTCAAAAATCGAGATAACTAAGCTGCCATGTTAGGGTTTGTCGACAAAGCATAAAGTTTGACAGAAGGAGTCGACTATTTTATAAGGAAGCGCTGTCAGAAAACGAGAAAAGTGACAAAATAAACAAAAATTAAGTCGCGTGCGTTATGTTAGGCCTGCTGGTGATTTTGATTACTGGAACACCGATAGTGGTTGCCAGGTGATTTTGTTATTGTTTCAGTAATGATTGAGGTCCGGAACTCTTTCATTGATGTTAGGTACGATAACCTATCTGTTACCCATTTTGATGTTATTGCTTGAAGTTGTGGTGAAACGCTTGTAGTTTCATCGCAATGGGTAGCTCCAAGTTAAGCTTTCAGAATGTTGAGTTGATTTTCCTATGTTGGTATGTTTTAGGTGACGAGTCAAATGAAGATGACCAGGCGCAAGAAAGCCTACCATTGGAGAACCCATCCAGTGGTGGCCAGACGGACGAGGAGCTACTAACGCTGGTTCCTATATAAAATTATATATAATCAAGACGTCTTATTTCAAGAATCTTACTCAACTCCACCAGAACCCAGGCAGGCCAAAGGCAACAATACCGTCATAAGACTACCAGCGTACCACTGCCAGTATAATCCGATCGAGCTTATATGGGCCCAAGTCAAAGGTTTGTTTGCTTGAATTTCAGTTAGATAGGTACTTTAAGTATCAACTACTGTATAATTAATCTTAGTAAAAATATGTTTTCTTTAGGTTACGCAACCAGACACAACACAACATCGTATTTCACGGCTAATAAAATGTTGCATTTACAGTATGGTCGACAATGTATCTGCAGAAGACTGGAAGAAGGTGGTAACATATAAATATATTTACAAAATTGTTCTAGCGATTTAGAAACTGAATCAGATATGGATTTGGGGTGTACTCCTATAAGAGAATAAATATATTTTATATTAAAATATTCGTTTAATTTAGTAACCTTTGTAATTAAATTAAACCCAATTATCAATGGTCTTTACCTATTAAATTGCCGTTCTGCAGTACTGACCATTTCAAATCAAAATAATTTTTGTTTGGCTAAGAATTCTAATTTCAAATTAATTTTATTTTAAAAACATGGATTTTTTTTTCCAAAAGTAGTCATTTGTTTATTGATTAGTGTTACATTTTCATCGCATTTCAATCTTTTTCGTCATCATGGATACGTTAAAAAAAATTGGTTGCCTGTAAAGTCGGTATACGGGCGAAAGTTTTACGTGACAACGACTTTGCGTGCCTTTCACTTTTTATGTCTGTCTCTCTCGCTCTTAGGCGGGCTAACCATGCCCGAGTGGAAGGGACGCGTGCCTCTCACTCGCTCTCATTGTGAGCGCATAACGTGAGCGGAGCGTAACGCAGTTTCTTGAAGTGTCACCCGGCAAACCAATTTATATGACGTTGTCACGTCAAAATTCGAGTAATTATGGAATATGAGTACCGTCGTGGCAGCAACGCGGCACAAGCGGCACGCAACATCAACGACGTTTACGGAGCTAACACTACAAACCAACGCACCACCTGTTATTGGTTTGCTCGCTTCCGTTCTGGAAATTTCGACCTGAAAATGAACCTCGCGGTCTTCCGAAGACTTTGGTCGACAATGATGAATTAAAGGCGATTGTGGAAGCTGATGATACACAATCTACGGCTGAATTAGCAACAGCTTTCGACGTTAGCGTCAAAACAATATTGGTCCATTTGCGTCAAATTGGCAAGGTAAAAAAGCTTGACAAACGGGTGCCCCACGAACTCAATGATCGCCAGCGCGAAGTACGCGTCGAGACGTGCCTTGCACTGCTCAACAGACACTCAAATGAAGGAATTTTGAACCGCATTTTTACCTGCGATGAAAAATGGATTCTGTTTGATAACCGCAACCGCTCAGCAAGTTGGTTGGATCCTGGTTCAGCACCTAAACAATGCCCTAAACGAAAATTTACCCCTAGAAAAGTGATGGTCACTGTTTGGTGGTCTAGCGCCGGTGTGATTCATCACAGCTTCTTACCAAACGGGGTGAGCATTACTGCAGATGTGTACTGTGAAGAACTGAACACAATGATGGAGAAGCTGGCACATCTCCAACCAACATTGGTCAATCGCTCGTCTCCGCTGCTCCTGCACGACAACGCGCGACCTCATACTGCACAGCAGACGGTCTCCAAGTTGCAAGAACTGGGGTTGGAAGCTCTCCGTCATCCGCCCTACTCACCAGACCTTGTGCCTACAGACTACTACTTTTTCCAGAATTTGGATAACTTCTTGGCGGGAAAAAAATTCAATACCCGAGAGGCAGTACAAAATGCCTTTGAAGAATTTGTTGCCTCCCGTCCAGCTGATTTCTTTAAGAAGGGCATCAATAAACTGCCACTGCGTTGGCAAAGATGCATTGATTGCATGTGTGATTACTTCGATTAACACAAATAAAAAATACATGAAAAAAATTCGTTTAAATTTTTTCATACAAAACGGCAATTTCATAGGTAAAGACCTATTATGTTACATTAGCATCGATAATAGTAAGAAACGTCGATAATTTCTATCGACAATTTTTTACATCCTGACAGCCCTAGGAATGTCAGTTTGACATATGTCGCAGAGATCAAGCTATCTTCTAAGTAGTTTAATATAATGTTCCGATTTTGGCCACGCGCCAAAATAATGGAACGTGAAAATGGTTGTGGTTTTGCCGCATTTCCTCAAGCATGGAATTAGTAAGTCCACTGCTACAAGGATCTTTTGGTTCTCGAAGGACGTTGACAGGGGGCGCTGTTGGTAAATATTAAATGTATTGAAAAACAAGATGGTGGCGTGAGTTACGATTTTATGCTCTGACCTACATTTGCAACCGGTCAACCATACAATGGTTCAAGGATCTTTTTTGTTGTAAGTCACAGCGCGCGAAATTAAAATTTTCTTAATTTTTAGGGTCAGGTTGGATGTTGATCAAAATATGATTTACAACACTAAGGGCGTTTGTCCACTTGTCCTTATTCGGTTTGTATTCGATTCGTGTTCGTTTCAGGGGGCCTGCTCCCTAAGCGAAATCTGTAGTTTCGACCGAAGTTACGAACCGTTCGCGTTACGCATGAGCGCACAAAAGTACATAAAAATTATCAATACAACTGTCTAAATTGTATTTGGGACTAGTTATAACAAGCACCCGAGGCTCAGTAAGTCACAGTAAGCTGCGTTTTGGGCGCGCGCCGCGCCCGCGTTCTCGGCGCATCGGACCCTCGTCAAACGCAACAAGATTTCCACATTTTGTTGTAAGTTTTGAGCCCACATCATGCTCACTATAACTGTCTTTCTTTTAAGTTAAATTAATATTGATGCAGAGAAAACGACATGGATAAATAGTATTAAAGGAACTTGTGTCCACGCGTCGAAGGCGCGCTAAGGGTGCCAGGGAGGGGCAGCGCTTGATGCAATTCGTGACATAGAAATTAGCAGCGTTTTACCTGAAATAAAACGCATATTAAAATACTTACCTCACTGGAAGCTTTATTATGAGTTTTCATACTTTTGTCCTAATCGTTGTGTAAGTTGGATTTTTAAGGGCAATTGATTAAAACATGTCTTACTAGAGCGTGTGAACTTAACTGACCTGAATTTTCAGCGTTACCTAGTGTAGATATTACTGATTTATGTAAAAGTATTGAATTATACGACAACTTGTCAATTAAATATAAATCACATAAAAACTGCGACTGCGACGCCCAGCGCTTCCAGGCTACCTCATAGGTTTTTAGAGTCGATTTTCGCCAAGAATTTTTAAGCAGTGATAGTTGTTGAGCGCTAGCTATTAGGTATCTCTGTAGGTTTCTCAGAGTTAATGGGGCCGCGAGCACTCGGGTTTTGAAATCTGCACGCCAGAATACCCTCTCCCATCGAGGTACTACTATTAGGAATATTCCTGTCAGGACTTTGGGGACTAGGAATGGTGGTGGAAATATCCATGCGAGCTGGTAATTCCATGGGACACTGAAGGCATCGTGGAACAGAACTTGAGGATCTTTTAGATATAGAGACACATAATTGTACACTACATGAGCAGTCGCCGAGGCAAATAGATCTATTATTGGGGTTCCCCATTTTGCAAACACTATTTCTACACAAGTCGGTAGTAAGTGCCATTCTGGAGGTTGGCGAAGGCGCGATAAGTGATCCTCATGATTGTTGTATTTGCCCGGAATGTAGTGTATACTGAAGTGTATCTGATGTTGGTCTAACAAATTCAGAATTCAATAGGTTATTTCCAACAGGGATAATGTCCTCGTACCTCCTTCCTTTTGTAGGTATGTGACCGTAGTTCTGTTGTCGCTTTGAATGAGGAGTGAACTTTGATGAAGCCAATGAACTTGGGTTCTGTGAGAGCGTATAAAATTGCTAGCATTTCTTTTTGATTGCAATGCAGCATTTTCTCTTGTGCCCCCCACGCTTGATCTGATGCATCTGTAGCCAGAAAATTCATTGGAGGAGGATACTGAAGAGGTGTTGACCTTTGACAATTTTGGGCCCACCAATTTAGTTCCTCTAAGACACCTTGTGGTAGTGGGTAAGTCTTTGGTGGCAGGACTGGCAGTGAATTCATGAAAATGACTAACTGTCGATGACTGAGCCGACCCCGTGGGACAACAAAACTGGCAAAATTTAAAAGTTCTACTGCTCCTGTTCGAGAGCCCTATTTATCTTTGTGATGATGCCCTGAGCCTTTTCTTTAGGTAGGATTTTTTGATTTTCCCATGGTTTCCATATTATCCCTAAATAAATTATACTCTTTTGAGGAAAAAGAACCGATTTTTCGAAATTTGTCACCCCAGTTTTTGTAATATTTGTACAGTTATTTTGACATGCTCGCGAATCGTGTGGAAAATAAGGTGTACTAGCAAATAATCGTCCAGGTGTACCAGGGTCCTTATGTTCCATTTTTCCCGCAATATTTGGGCCACCCAGTTCGTGAGCATGGAAAAGGTTTTTGGAGCAGTGCTCAGACCGAATGGAAGACTAGTCATTACTAACAACTCCTGGTTGTATATTAGGCGCAGAAAGCATCTGTGCGATGTATTTATGCTTACATGAAAATATGCTTGGGACAAATCTATTTTGCACATCCAGTTCTGAGATTGTAGAAAGTCCGGAATGCGGTACATATTTATTAAATGAAACGACTGGGTCATCACACATTTGTTTAGTGATTTTAGATTGAATATGGGACGTGCAGATCCGTCGGATTTTGGAACCAGAAATAGAGGGGAAATGAAGCTTGGCGATGGTAGCGGTTTCTTTAGAAGTCTCTGCTGTTTCATTTTGTCTACAATTGAGGACATTTGTTCTGAAACATGAGTTTGAAAAGACCGGGATAGAGCGGGCTTTTAAAAGAAAGGTATGCGATACCCTTGAATTCATTTTAGAACTATTTCTGATTATCCCATTTCCGCCCATTGTGTTTGCTAGTGTATCAACCAACCCGCCCGAAACGGTGTCATTTCATTGTTTATACCTTTTTCCCCTGGAACTTTTTGAGGAGTTTGCACGTCGTCGTGTACTTCCACGTTTGGGCCCCGAGCCTCAGTTTTGAAATGAACTTCTAGTATTGAAGTGATCACCTTGATTACTCGAGGAGTTACCTCTAAAAGAGTGATGTGTATGTTGGCATTGGCACTGACCATCGTATTCACCCCACGAGGGTGGGTTATGACAGGTATGTATATGCGATCCTGGCTCGTTAAACTGAGTTCCACACGATGGAACTTTCGGTTTTCGTGCGCCTTGCCCCTGCGAGGGGCGGCTACTAGATTGGTATGGCTTTTGTGAAGACATTTCAGTTTTTGGTGGTCAAAAAACCTTACGGACCCCGCCAGCCTTCTCTAAAGTAGAGTTAAAGGGCTCGGCATTAAATATTTAAGGAGGAGGTATTTTATTCAGGAATGCCTTCGCTAGTGGATCTCTAACTTTGATTCGTTATAGTTTCTCTACGCATTTCAATACATTCGGCTCTATGGCTGCAGGCTTATTGTAAAAGGACTGAGGATATTTTTATGAAAGTCGCCCTTCTGAAATAATTCGTCAATCTTCCCATTTAAATTATCAAAATTGATACATTCTGTATTTTTTGCCCATGAAAGAAGATTACGAATACCTTCCTGCAATGATTGTATTTGTTTTAAACAATAGGTTATGCATAGGATTTGTCGGCATGTGCCAGATGACATAAGGTGTCATATGGTTTTACCTCCTCATTTGTTTCCAGGTCTATAAAGCCAGGAGTATGATTATAAATTTTTTGCGTATCGCCGTATCTCACTTCTGACCAAGTACTACCAAAACGCTCGATATCTACTAACTTCTTCAGAAAACTATCAGGGGTTTTTGGAACGAATGGTTCCTTAAGCTTATCAATGTCATAAGTGAAATCTAAACTTATATTTTGATGTTCTTGATTTGAACAACCCTCGTCACCAATTTGTACATAAAGTTGACCACTAATTCCAGAACAAACAGAAGCGTTATCATAACAAGCTGTATCAATGTTACTTGTAGTATTATTTGGCTTGCGAAGCTCACCCATTTCCTTAAAAAGCTTATCCATCATATGACTGGAACGTCGAGCACGTTTCCTTTTCTTATGGCGGCGGCGGCGGTGGTTGGACCGCGCTTTTTTGCTGCCCGGAGTAGACATACTTGAAGAACTAACACTTGAAGCACTACTGCTGCTGCTGTTACTTCGGTCTCGCTTGCGATTCAGTCCACTCGAACCAGCCACAGCCTGTGGTATTACTCTCCATCACTGCAAACGAATTACGTTAGATCTCATGCAATAGATTTATAACACTTTACACAGTTACAATTCAAATATTACGAAAATTTACTGGTAAATATTCAAAGTAAAAAAATACAGAGTGTTACCTCTTTAAGAAGGTACTTACGGTCCAAGACTTATCCTCTTTGAAGAAAACTTTACTTTTTTTTACAATATAAAATATATTCACTTTTACGTATTCTGCAACCGTCGCAGACGCAAGTCACTGCGCACAAGTTGCTTCGACGGAGAATAAAAAGCCAATGAACAAAATGGCGAGACACCTTTTACAATAACTAAAAAACTACCCGCAACAACCAGGTGGCGCCACTGAGCTGAAAGTATAGAAGGGACAAAAGTACAAAAACTGGTAAGAAATCAACGGGAAACGGAAATGCCCTCTCATAATAAAGCTTCCAGTGACGGGCAAGTATTTTAATCATACAATTTTATTGAGCGCCCAAATCAGCTTACACGACGCGCACCTCGGGTGCCTGTTTATATTTATTCTAAATCGTGAATTAATATTCGGTTATCAACTAATAAGTAGTACATTTAAACCAACAATATTATCTACGCTGATGACAGTATAAAAACAAACTCCACAAGATTCAAAGGCACCCAGCGTAATAAACCGAAGTGACGATTACAAGTAGAGAATACTGGGAGTCGGGCCTTTGAATTTCGCGGCTCAGGTCAGCCCCATAGATAATAAATTTATAGTTCACATGTTTTAACAAGCTGTCAGTGGCTGCCTGCGTGCATGGAATTAGTAAGTCTAAGTCAGTCTTACTGTGCGTTTGCACTGGCGAAACATTCACAACAAAACATGTTGAAATCTTTAGTTTCTGTCAAGTTCCATACAATAATTGACAGGTTTTGTTGTGATGTTTCGCACAGTTAGTACACGTAGGTAAAGAAAACAGACTTGGTTCTCTTGGGAGCATCACCTGATACGATTTTCTCGCCTTAAAGTCTTGTTTAAGAAAATAGTCTTCATTGGCAAATACATGAATCTCCGTAATTTTGCAGTCAACAGCTGCGCATCGGGGCATATTAATTAATTAAATAGAAGTAACTAGTTTACAAAAAAATATGGATAGTAAGTGACAGCTAGCTGTCAAATTCTTGAAAACGTGACATCTGAAGTGAGCAACAGGCAGTTTCCCCATTCACGGCAGCTGAGAGCGTCTGGTAATTTGACCACCTTAGATATGAGATTTTCGAAAAGAGCTATCAGCTCACTCCTAGTATCACGCACACGCTAGGGCAAATCCAAAATCAGAGTGTGGCAACACACGTTGTCTGTGGTATCAGTTAGGTATCGGTGGTATTGTTCTACCTAAATAAAATAATAAACGTATCTAGCTATTAGATAAACATAAAACGTATTGCAACGGAGTATTAAAATAATTATTACTTTTATGCAATAGACATTAGAGGAGAACTCTTGAAAAAATAAATTCTGGGACAAAAAAAATAAGCATAGACAACATGCGTGTAAGCTTTTTCAAGCTTCACAAAAACAACGGATTAGTATGTATGGTAGTGCGTTAGACTGATTGCGCCGCAAATTATTTTCTCGGGTAAATTATTATATTTGTCGTTATCACTAACCTGTCTTTTCCATTCCTTGTAAAATGAACTAACAAAAGTCCTGTCACCTAAGCAATGTTACGATTCTTAGCAAACATCCTCACTCTTTAAGCGGGGTGTGTGCTCTATATTTTCATTTACAACAAAAAAGAATTTGTAATTATCTTATTTTATAGGATTCTCGTAATCTTTACACTCAAAACAAGTCTTGTTAGCCATAGTTCGATTGGTTCAACAATCTTAAACTTATTTTTTTATCTATGCATCATGAAGAGGTTATAGCTGGTAAAGTGATAAACTAAATCCTAATTCAGGAATTCTTTTTTTCAGTGATACGTATGGTGAGGAATGAATGTGAAAAAATTATCAGAGTTTTGATTTTCAATAAAGGGAACAAATTTTCAATAATTTGTAACAAACAGAATGGCAACTTTAGAGCAACAAGCTTCTAAACTTTTGGATTTCAACCAGAAATTAGACATCACTCTACTTGATAATATAGTTGGATGTCTGTACTCGACTGTCGGAGAACAACAACGGACTGCACAGGAGATACTGACAGCACTAAAAGAACACCCTGATGCCTGGACTCGTGTTGATACTATATTGGAGTATTCGCAAAATCAGGAAACAAAGTACTATGCCTTACAAATATTAGAACAAGTAATATTAACAAGATGGAAAATATTACCAAGAAATCAATGTGAAGGTATTAAGAAGTACATTGTTGGTCTCATTATCAAAAATTCATCAGACCCCGTAACAATGGATAATAATAAAGTGTATTTGAAAAAACTGAATATGATCTTGATTCAAGTATTGAAACGAGAATGGCCTCACAACTGGGAGACGTTTATAAGTGATATTGTGGGTGCATCCAAGACAAACGAAAGTCTTTGTCAAAACAACATGGTGATTTTGAAGCTACTTAGTGAGGAAGTTTTTGTTTTCAGTACAGGACAACTCACTCAAACAAAAGCAAAACATTTAAAAGACACCATGTGTTCGGAGTTCAGTCAGATATTTCAACTCTGCCAATTTGTCCTTGAAAATTCACAAAATGCACCATTAGTGGATGCCACCCTCCATACTCTGCTAAGATTTTTGAACTGGATTCCTCTTGGGTATATATTTGAAATGAAGTTGATAAGCACACTCATATTTAAGTTTTTGAATGTACCAATGTTTCGTAATGTAACATTAAGCTGCCTGACAGAGATTGCTGGTGTGACTGTGAGCAACTATGAGGAGCAGTTTGTTGCTCTGCTTGTGCAGACCATGGAGCAGCTTGAAGTGATGCTTCCACTCACTACCAACATACGCGAAGCGTATGCTGCTGGTCGGGATCAAGAGCAGGTTTTTATCCAAAACCTTGCTTTATTTCTGTGCACCTACTTGAAAGAACATGGGCAACTTATTGAAAGAAGAGGGCTTACAAACACTCTAATGAATGCCCTCCGCTATCTTGTTTTGATATCTGAGGTAGAAGAAGTTGAGATTTTTAAAATTTGTTTGGAATTTTGGAATGCACTAGCTGCTGATTTGTACAAGATTGCACCATGCTCACATACGTCAAACATGTACACACTTGGGAAGAGTGTTGGCAGAAAAGCATTGTATTCTGATGTGTTGAGCAGTGTTCGCTACATTATGATCTCTAGAATGGCTAAGCCTGAAGAAGTATTAGTGGTGGAGAATGAGAATGGTGAAGTGGTGCGAGAGTTTATGAAGGACACTGATTCAATTAATTTGTATAAGAATATGAGAGAAACCTTAGTCTATTTGACACATTTGGATTACCAAGATACAGAACGCATTATGACAGAGAAACTTCAGAACCAGGTAAATGGCAGTGAATGGTCATGGAAAAACCTGAATACATTATGCTGGGCTATTGGTTCGATTTCAGGCGCAATGATGGAAGAAGATGAGAAAAGATTCCTTGTTGTCGTAATTAAAGAGCTTTTGGGACTTTGTGAACAGAAAAAAGGGAAAGATAATAAAGCTATTATAGCTAGTAACATAATGTATGTGGTGGGCCAGTATCCCAGATTCTTAAGAGCTCATTGGAAATTTTTGAAAACTGTGGTGAATAAACTTTTTGAATTCATGCATGAGACTCATGATGGTGTCCAAGACATGGCATGTGACACGTTCATTAAGATTGCTATAAAATGTCGGCGTCATTTCGTCACTACACAGGTTGGAGAGGCTTGTCCATTTATTGAAGAAATCTTAAGCACAATCAGTTCCATTATCTGTGATTTACAAACACTTCAAGTGCATACTTTCTATGAAGCTGTTGGATACATGATTAGTGCACAAGTGGATCAAGTAGCTCAAGAGTCGCTCATTGAGAAGTATATGCTGCTGCCTAATCAAGTTTGGGATGATATAATATCCCAAGCATCGCACAACGTGGATATCTTGAAAGATCCAGAGGCTGTTAAACAGCTTGTGAGTATACTTAAAACAAATGTGCGTGCCTGTCGTGCTCTAGGGCATCCATATGTTGTGCAGCTGGGAAGAATATATTTGGACATGCTGAATGTTTATAAAGTAATGTCTGAAAACATCAGCCAAGCCATTGCTTTGAATGGTGTTGTTGTCACTAAGCAGCCACTAATAAAGAACATGCGGATAATAAAGAAAGAAACACTCAAATTAATTGCCAGTTGGGTGTCTCGCTCTACAGATAATAGCATGGTTTTGGAAAATTTCATTCCACCTCTTTTAGATGCAGTTCTCCTTGATTACCAGAGAACTGCTGTGCCAGATGCACGAGAACCGGAAGTGTTATCATGCATGGCTGCAATTGTTTATAAGTTAGAAGGGCATATAACCTCTGAAGTACCAAAAATATTTGATGCTGTTTTTGAATGTACTCTTGAAATGATTAACAAAGACTTTGAAGAATATCCAGAGCATAGGACAGAGTTCTTCCTTCTATTACAGGCAGTGAATACACATTGTTTTAAGGCATTCCTAAGCATACCTCCAGCACAGTTCAAATTGGTATTGGATTCCATTATCTGGGCATTTAAACACACAATGAGGAACGTGGCTGATACTGGTCTTCAGATCCTGTACCGGTTGCTGCACAATGTAGAAATACACCCACAGGCAGCACAGAGTTTTTACCAGACCTATTTGTGTGATATTTTAGAACATGTCTTTAGTGTGGTAACAGACACTTCTCATGGCGCTGGTCTTACGATGCATGCTACGATATTAGCATATATCTTCTCACTTGTAGAGGCTGGCCGAGTTACAGTGCCACTTGGGCCCACACCAGATAACATCCTTTATATTCAGGTAAGAATATTACTTATGATTCACGCTAATTACCTATCAAACTAAGCTAAGTTACAGTAATATTTGAATAAGTCTTGAATTTAAACAAATAACCAAGTGACCTACTCTTTTCGAATTGTTTATTAATAACTACATTATTAAACTTTTACTGACAAATTTGAACAATCTATTTATCATGAGATTATGTAAGTACTGTGTAGTGTAATGTATAATTTCAAAATAAGTGTTTAAATCTTTTCAGGAATATGTGGCCAATCTACTGAAACGAGCGTTCCCCCATTTATCAGACAACCAAATTAAAATCACTGTTCAAGGGCTGTTCAATTTGGATCAAGATATCCCAGCTTTCAAAGATCACTTAAGAGACTTTTTAGTTCAAATAAGAGTAAGTATGAAGTCTATTGTCTTTTATGATTATTGAGTACTAGTATTTGCCTGCGGCGTCGCCCGCGTGCACGTCGCAAATTATCCCATGGGATCGTACTGCCGGACGAACGAAAAGTGTCCTATGACCTAACCCAGGTCATGGTTCTACCTGTGTGCCAAAGGACCCCTCACAAATGTTAGGACGAAGTCGTTTGGTCAATTTAGTTGAAATTTTGGGACATTATAGTCAGTAACATGCTGATTAGTCTATATGCGCGCAAAGTTAACTAATGGCCAGTTTTGCGAGATATTTGAGATATAGCAATTTTTATGTAGAAAGCAAAAGCTAGTAATAACTTTAAAATCTGCTTTCTGACAAGCAGATTTTAAAGTTATTACTAGCTTTTGCCCGCGGCTTCGCCCGCGTGGATGTCGCAAAATATCCCACGGGAACGTACTACCGGGATTACATACCTAATAGCCGAAGAAAAGGTCATTGACTACTACCGCTGCGCCCGCGTAACCGTCAACCATAATTTTTTGTTACGCGTAATTTGAAATCTGTGATATCTTTTAACCTATCGCGGACTTTTTGTTGAACTTTTTAAGATTAACCATTCTGTAGAACATAACTTTTATGTGTCTTTTACGGTTTACTCGGCGCACGCCATTAAAGCTGGTCGGCATGATTTTGCCGACATCTTCAATAATAATCGTCATATTTCAGCCAATTTACCCTAATGGATTATACAACAAAACCTTCCGTATGAATCACTCCGTTCGGTAGTTTTTGAGTTTATCGCGTTCAGACAGACAGACAGACGCCGCGGGGGACTTTGTTTTATAATATGTAAGGATATTAGAAAAATTGGTATAGTAAGCCGCACGTCAGTGTTTATTACCCGTACTATCACTATCCTCTATAGCTGTAATACTTGAACTACTTTCTGCTACGACAATAGGCGCTGTCGATGTCGAATTGTTACCATGGACGTGCGGGTCGCTGAACTGCTAAGCGTCATTCAAGAAAGGGGCCAGTCAAAACTTTAAAAACAATGTTTCAAATAATATCGTTCTAGGTCAAGATACTTAATTTTCCAGTTACCGTACCAACATTAAACTAGCGAATTATAAAAACAGCAAACTACTTTGATTATGAATAATTTATTAATAACTATGTCATCACTAATACTTAGTAACTTAAGTAGGTGTAAAAATTTACTAAGCCTCGTACAGACGCTAGGCATGCCACAGACTCAACGAACAGCCACCACATCGACACTCAAATTCGCCACATCGACGAATGCAGCGAACGCTTACTGAGCACTCTGTCCATAAAACTTGAGGGTCCTGAGGCACACGTGGCAAACATTCGCGGCGGGAGCCTCCTGGTGTAGTCACGAGCGCTAATATGTATCCACTTAGCAAAATTCAAAAGCGATTTTTTCGTGGAATAACGACTACAAGTTTGAGATAAGACCTATTTCATATTAGTGTGGGTTCCAAAATACTTACTGAAGGGAATTCGTAACGTATTCATCTGTATTTAGACCGTTTCAATTGTATATCACACCATTTTTCCAACAAATCATTAAACATTGTTTGAACATCATAATTAAATTATAATTGAAAACTCATCAATGAAAATAAAGATAACGAAATTAAACTCAATTGTTAAATGAAAAACGTCTAAGTTGATTTAAAATTAGAATTTTGGCTTATGTTATCAAATAATCAAATCAGTGGCATTAAGAGCGTTTATACAGAAAGTGGGTAACGTCGCATATAGCTATTCAATTCAATTCAAAATATTTTATTTCATATAAACCTACATGGGCACTTATGAAACGTCAGAAGCTAGGTGCACGGTTCCAATTGGTATCAAATATTCCGCTGTTTTGATTAATTTGGCAATATTACTGTATGGAAATAAGAAACATGGCTAACTAGTGAACTAAAAATGATTGATGATTATGAAATTAATATTGTTATTATAAAACAAATAAAATTATAACGCGTGTTCGTTCGAAGGTAAATTTTTGAAGTGAGCGCTCAACGCGCCTAAAGATTACCAACTTACAGATTTGCGTAGTGCTGAGCTATAGAATGTAGATCGCGCTTATACCAGTTTTAAGTTTTAAATTTTGTCGGTAGTCCACATGACTGACTATTTTTTTTGTTTATTTGCGGCGTCCATCATAAAAAGCATGATTATGTTTATGGTTTGCCTAGAAGCATATTTCATACTTGATAATACTATTAACCAATATTTCAAAGTTGGAGTTTCTTTCCTATCTTCCAAAAGTATGGAATTTTGCGTATTCTGACTTTTCTAGCACTCAAACCTCTGTTGGTCCAGTACCGTTTTTTTTATCCATAAAAGAAACGGGATTGATTGGCATCAATAAAAGTTTTTGTGAAAAGTGACCATTTTCTTGCTGACTCACCTACTTTCATAATATGTGAATACAAATCAAAATGTCACAAAAAGTTAATCTCGCGAAAATCTAAGGAGTTCGATTTAACACCTATTAAAATATTTTGTATAGTGATGGGAAAAAGAATCGGTTGCTTTAAAAACCGATTCTCGAGACGATCATATTGATTCATCAGATAGTTTGTTCGTATCGACAATTTATCAACTTTGCTTAAAACTGATTCTCCAGGCATATCGTTGTATTACACGTCATCATCATCAGGTAAAGGTCTTGCGATATAATATTCTTTCGATTGATTTCATTTTTATATGTTAAAACATTTAATAATACAGTAATTAAACGTTTCTCTCTTTTCTAAATGTAATGTTTGTAAAAGTATCGGTTTTTCAGAACATCGATTTTATCGGTCACAACACTACGGCAACGCACCCAAAGACATGACATTGTAAATTTACCAATAACATCCTGTCGGAATATAATTAATCAACGATTAATTCGTGTTTTTGAGTGTATTTTTCCAATATAAAGTGAAACTTGGTGCTTACGAAATAGTGTATGGATAACATATAAAGTAATTAGGATTAAGAATTAGATTTTAAATTTCATACGTAGACGTTCAAACAAAGTTATCGCGGCATGTATAATGAGAAACGTCAAATCGGGCTACTTAGATTGTCGCGAGTTTTTTTTTTTTATTGGATGTGAAATTATCAAATAACTTCTCCCGCTCTGGGTGGTGCGGGAGGACGTGTCAGACTTACTGGCTATAACCCACCCGTGTTCCTTCCGTTGCCTGTTACGTTGCCAGGGGCCACGGTATCCCTTTCGGACTTTCCCGCAACCCCGGCAGAAGGACAGTCTCCTAGACTGCAATTTGCGGCGAGAATATACCGAAATATAGTCCAGTTTTTAAAACATTTTATGAATAAATTTTGTTTTTACAGGAGTATACGGGTGAAGACGACAGTGATTTGTATTTGGAGGAGCGCTTGTTTGCTCTTCGTCAAGCACAGGAGGAGAAGCGAAGAGTACAGTTATCAGTGCCAGGCATTCTTAATCCTCACGAGTTGCCTGAAGAAATGCAAGATTAATAAATTGTAGTGACAACCTTACAAATGGTGGCAGTTCACAATATAGTGTGGATAAAAGTCTATGTCTATATTTGTATGTTTAAGGGTTAATAATATTATATTGTCATTATATTGTTATGAATCATTTTAATACTTGAAACTGAAGTAATGCAATCATAAATTGTATTAATTGTTTTTTTTACATTCACTGTCCTAAATACTCTCGGAAATTTCGTAGAGGTCTTTTTAAGTATAATTAATTTAGTTGACGTTATACAGAAGCCAAGCTGTTCAACCACGGCTAGCGTTAATTTGTCGTAATACAACACTTGTAGGTTTAATAGGTACTTAATTTTAAGTTTTACCGTTACGTTTAAATCTTTGTGATGCATAACATTTTTATTTATTTATAAAGTATGTATTTTTTTATTCAGATAGTTTTTTTGCTAGGTTTCATAAAATATAATATTTGAGTTATAACATGTGGACTATTGAAGTTGGCTAAGCTAATATTTTGTGGACTGTTGCCATTTAAACTGGTCTTTATCTTGTGCCTATAAAATGATACCTTATTATGACAGTTTGTACAGAGGACCGCTTGGAACAATGCGAGGTGATGAATGTAAGTGAAAAGGAAAGAAGCCTTTTCTTTAAGGGTATCTTTTGCAAGCACAAGGCTGTTTTGGGCCTTTAATAATTATAGGCAGGAAATCATGCATTCATTTACATTGCTAGTGAGGAAGTAGGATATTTCTATGTTTTTAAGTAATCTTCAAAATGTAGGTAATGAAATCTCTGTGATGGAAACCAGTGTCGGAATTTCAACATATGCACTGCAGAATCTGAGTATTACTGAGTAGATTCTAGGCGAACTTTATAAAGTGACTTGCTGTTAGTAATATTTTTTATGTTTTGTTTAATGTTGTCGAAACTAATTTGGTAATGGTTTGGGAATCTAAACATTCAAGGTAAGGTTTCCGAATGCATTTTGAGTCCGATTAACTGACAGTCTTTCAATTTTGTGTTTCAAATAAACCATTAAATATGATAATATTGTTTTACTTATTTAGGTTTTCATAAAAGTATAGTGCAAAGTGCAAACTTGAGCAGAGTTATCATATCCATGTAATGTAACAGTCACGCGAACCATTAATTTGCAGTATAGTTTACAAACCAAGTAGCATATCAGTTAAATGCTCTAGTTGTGTTAATTTAATGTTGTGTACCTCCAACCTTTTTTTGAAATTGCTATTCCGACTTTCGTTGCTAATTGTACTTGTAGTACCATTAATCTCTATATTGCACTCCTACACTCGTAGAAGGTGACTGTATGTGGTATGAACTTCGGCCATCTACACAACTGTTTTCTTTTTTTTTATTACTTATATGGTGTTTTGTGCTACCGTACTTGATTTGTAAACTAGAATGGATATATGTAGTGGTTATGCAAAGAGTTTTTAATTCGTACCATCGATCGATAGGTTCGTGGTGCTACATGATTCCGAGGTCTCTACAACTTGTACTTTTCTGCACGACAAAACTAAACCCGGTGGGGGTGATGACCCATATAAGTATTACACTGGGGCTTAAACAAATTAGACCACGGCCATATTATGTGTAAAAGCTTTTACAGATTTACAGAACTTAAAGGCGTGTACGCACAAACGAACAAAACATGATGAACACGAACATTTGGTTCGTATGTGTGGACGTAAATTATCAAATCGAACACAAACACAGTTCGACTTCGACATGTGTTTACGCTCAACCGCCCCGCTCTCTTTAGTAGCCATGGATTCGTCACGAACATTTTTGACGAACAGTGTTTGATGTTTGTTAGAGGTACGCACATACGCACACAATGTTCGATTTCAATGTTCGTGTTCACCATGTTCTTGTTCGTTTGTGCGAACACGCCTTAGTACTCATGAATATTAACAACTTTCACTATGAGCCGCGCTACAACAAAATGCGGTTTCATAATTGCCTCGTAATAGGAAGGGACCTTAGATGACCATTCTGGCATTCTTTCAATCTGTTCATTGTTAATCCTGATTGGGACATATCACGATGCATGACAATCTCAATGACATAGTTTACAAGGTTATTTCACCGTGGGCTACGCCGATGACATAACCTTAATAATAAACGGGACTCACGAAAACACTATGCAACCTCGTGCGTCAAGCCCTGATAATAGTAGAGGTATGGTGCAACAAGCACCACCTCTCAGAGAACCCTACAAAAACCGAACTGATTCTCTTCACAAAAAAGAGAAAACTGACTACACTACAACTACCACGATTGTTTGGAAGAACTCTTAAGCCTCTCAACTGAAACTTTTTAGAAAAACAACTGAACTGGGCAAAACACGAACTATATCAGCACAAAAGCCAGCATAACCCTGTGGCAATGCAAGCAATTGCTTGGCAGGAATTGGGGGATTAGCCCCAAGGTCACCCACTGGTTATATACCACAGTCATCCGAGCAATTATCACATACGGCTCACTGGTCTGGTGGCCCAGGACAGACCTGAGCACAGCCCAAAAAGATCTCGAAAAACTGCAGCGGTTTGTTTGTGTTGCAATCACTAGCAGTATGAGAAACTACACCCACTGCCGCCCTACAGGCAATGATGGGACTGCCGCCTGTGCACCTCATCGTGCGGGAGGAGCCGGCCCTGGCCGCCTATAGGCTCCATTTATCAGGAACCCTAAGCAAATACTACAGAGTTAGCACACACGTATAAAGGCAGATGAGATCAAAGGAAGGCCAATGATGGCATCCCCCTGCGACAAATCCCCGAAAACATACCACTTTCAGACCGCTGGGAATGTTCAACACCGTCTATCAGGCGGAGTGCGTGGGCATCATACAAGCGGTCCATGTCCTTGAAGCCTGGAGGGTTACGGACACCCACATACGTATATTCTCCCACAGCGCTTCAGTTCTCCAATCCTTAAGGAAAAATATATTACCTCGAAGCTAACACTAGAATGTCACAATGCACTAGAACAAATAACGATATCTAGCCGCAACACGGTGACACTAAAAGGACACAGCGGATCGCTAGTTAACGACGCAGCTGACGAACTTGCTAGACGAGGATCCAGCACGGCAGTCTGTGGACCAAAGCCTATCGTACCCATCCCTATCAACTAAATACGCAAGTGGCTACAGGAGTTCACCCACACACAAGCGGGGAACTGGTGGCTCTCGACACCAGGCTGCAGGCAGTCCAAGGAAGCTATGCCATCCTTGGATAGCAGGCTAACCGGGCGTTTATTACGCCTGGACAGGAAAGGTTTGCACCTGGTGACGGGGATCATCACGGGACATTGCTCGCTAAACAAACATTTCCACACAATAGGCATAACGGACAGTCCTCGGCGTGCACGGAGGCTGAGGAAACCGTCGCGCACGTGCTCTTTGAATGCACAGGCGTCACCCAGATTAGAACAGAAACCCTCGGTTCACCCAGATCTTTCACAGATGTTCTGAACAGACCAGGAGATTTAATTAACTTCTAGAGGAATAACCATCGTCCAATCAGCTGTCGGTAGGTGATTCTATAGTCGCTCAAGCTATCTAGCAACACGCTCAACCTAAAAGGGGTGATAGAAGCACGAGCAAGTACGCGTACTTTATGGTTCGACGACCTTACTTGTCCGTTTGTCATACTAAATAAGCGTACTTTAAAACCGCTGAGTAAGTTCGTTGGCGGTCCAACAGGTTTGAAATTTTAATCGTAGCCCGCCTTGGATTGGATCGTAGTTTCGTACGTCTGTCATCGCCGTGAGTCGCAAGCCGCCATTTTGTTTCGACATTTGTGTAATATTTGTTTAGTTTGGTTCAGAAAATTCGACAACATCGTGATACAGTATGAGCAAGCTTCACGTGTCTCACCGACGACGAGCCGAGTAAGTTGGCGAACGTTAAAACCGCGTACTTTAAGTTCGCACGTCTATCACCCACTTAACCAAAATCATGAATTGAACTGGTGCCAGATTGATCGTCTAGGGTCACCTTACAATTCTGAAGACGCAATGAGACTGGTGCGGGCATGTTGACAGCAGGAAGGGAAACGCGAGATCACTGCGCATGTGGCCAGTGCACGATTAAGACTACTTGATGATGATGCCTAAAGCAATCCACGCATACGGGATCCACTAGTAAACCATATTGATTTTCAGAACTAGGAGTTTGTAGGACGCAAGAGTTATCTCGACAATTTTTGTCGACTTTGAGCCTTGGATAGGTTCGGTTTTCTTTTGTCGATTCATACAGAAATAGGAGTTACTTTGTATGCAGAAAAGTTTAAGATTAAAGAATGTAGTGATGTTAAAATCGTGAAATTTTAACATCGCTAGCGAATTTCCGTCAATCAAAGTTGCTGCGTTTGTATGTACCTAGTTTTATGCAAAACACGTATGTGCAATCGAAACGAGCTCGACAATTTTACAATCCCGCCTCCGGGTTCCGGTAGATTACGTTTTTTTTATGAGAACTCCCATTTATGTGCGTACCTTCCCCAGCCAGAAAATGTCGGCACGCCACAATTGCGGCGATAAGCCCCTCTTTGAGGAGTGGCTAGAGAGGCGCCATGGCGTCCTCACCTTCCGCCTGACGCAGGTCCTCACCGGACGCGGTTACTTCGGAAGGTGCCTGTTCTGGATAAGGCGGGAGGAAACTCCCGGGTGTTACCATTGTGTGGATCGCCCGGAGGACTCGGTGGAGGTCTGCCCGGCTTGGGTGGGGCACCGCTGTGTCCTCGTGGAGGCGATTGGCGGCGATAATCTCTCGCGTCCGGCCCTGGTCCAGGCCATGGTATGGAGCGAGGGCATGGGAAGCCGTCACCTCCTTCTGCGAAGCAGTCATGCTCGCGAAGGAGGAGGCTGAAAACGTGAGGGGGAGGCAAATTTTGCGTCCTCACGCGCGTATCCGCCGCAGGAGACGCCCAGGGAGCCCGGGAATCCCTGGCCAATTCCCGGCCACCGTAGGCATGCGGACAGTGAGCAATGGATAGCTCGCCGTCAAATAAGGACCAGGCCCGGGTCGACGGCGCGTTATGTTCCATGTGCGCCTCAAAGAGATGTCAGCACAGCTAACGGGATCCGCTAGGGCCGATGCCTGCAAGGGTCGCGGGAAAGTCCGTAAGGGTTTCCGTGACTCCTGGCAACACACAGGCAACTGAAGGAACACGGGTGGGTTTTAGGTTTTAGTCAGTAAGAGATACGTAGTATCTTTATGTAGTCTGAGTAGTCTGACACGCCTTCCCGCCATATAAAATGTACTCTGTGTTTAAGACGTCCAATTTAAAGGACAAAGCCTCCCCGAGACGATCATAGGGTTTGATTTAAACACATAAATGGTTTGAGTCAATCAAGATCTAATTACTCGTAATATCAAAATTAAATTCGCGATATTATTTAAACTAAATAATTTTGTATATTTTTTTTGTTGTTTTTAATTGTTGATGAGCAAATTCAAGTTATTTCATAAGAAGTCGTGTGCAAAAAATTTTAATAGTGCGCTTAACTGTTTCAGAAATTCAACAAACACGTAAACGTTCCCCCAGCAGAATCTTGAATATGTTCGCAGTATTTTTTTATTTGGTAAATTATCCAATAACTTCTTCAGCTGTGGGCGGGCGGGAACACAGAGTACATTTTATATTGGTCTTAAAAGCCTACAACTCATTACCAGCAATATTTCATGAAATTACGAAAATATAGAAATAGTTTGTCAATGCTATGCGAATTGATGAAAATCCAATTTTATGTAGTGGAATGATGAGAATAAGTTGTCCTTGCAAATGTTAAGTGCTTTAGAAAAATAACAAGCAATAACGAAGCAATACTCAGATATTCAGTATGGCGGAAACTGATAGTCTCAGCCGTTCCAACAATCCCCCTGGCGAGGCGTCCACCGAAAACAGTATAGTTGAAGCAAATGGATCTTCTGAAGATGCTGTTGATGTAAGTAATCCTTATTTCGTATTGGAATATTATAAATATGATTACATGAGTAAATTCTCTAAACTAAGTCCTGGTGTGCACTCCTGGGTCCCATAAGATTCCCTGTAAGTCAGAAAAAAATGTTTATCTGTATCAAATAACCTGTAAAAAAAAACATGTAGGTCAAGTTC
This sequence comes from Xanthia icteritia, assembly GCA_949128155.2. Taxonomy (NCBI): domain Eukaryota; kingdom Metazoa; phylum Arthropoda; class Insecta; order Lepidoptera; family Noctuidae; genus Xanthia; species Xanthia icteritia. Next base: position 13,936,230 of record OX421930.2, read on the forward strand.
AATTTATTACAATATAAACCCATAAACCCAATCACTTGTTTTAGGTCAATGCCCAGATTGATGAACAACGGCGCAGAATGCAACCAACTAAGATGGAATCTTTTTTTGCTGTCACAAAATCACTGATAATAAGAGCATTAGTAGTTTATTTTATCACTTCCATGTTCCGTCAACCATCTGCACCAAAAACAGATTTAAGCAACCCTACTGCAGCTACCCGGGTTCCTGCTACTAATATGTTTGCTAATGGTACCATTTTGGACATGTATTGTTATGTGTCAGAGAGAGAATTTTATTCAAATTTGGATGATTCAGATTTAATTTGGAAGCACACTGGAATTGTTTATGGTGATTGGCATGGAGGACCTCTTAATGATGGTACTTTCACACACTCCACCAGTATTAAGCCTTCAGAGTCATTAAAGAATAATGGAACAATTTATCTTCATGTATTCCTGGTACAGTCGGGCAAATCACCTGATCCCAAAAATAAAATGGATTATGGTGGACCTTATATCACTTATGGAAAAAAACAGCTTAACAAGTACAAAAAGCTACGTTATATGAAAACACATAACTTGTTAACAGGGCAAACTGAAAAGTCTGCTGAAGAAGTAATAAAAGCAGAGACACTTAAAGAGGAAATAGTATCACATTGGCATCCAAATTTGACCATAAATGTGGTCACTGATCAAACTAATTGGATGCAAGGAAGTGTTCCACCTCCATTAGATGAGTTTATTTTCTTTTTGCCAGATGGAAAACAATATAAGCCTGCTGTTTTCTTAAATGACTATTGGAATATGATGCGTGATTATGTACCAATTAACCAGACCTCTGAGATCCTAAATCTTGAGCTAACATTTCAGCCTCTGAGCCTTTTTAAATGGCAGTTATATACAGCTCAAGCAATGAGAGACAAATTGAGCATGTTCTCAGCACTGGGAGCTGAAGAGCAAGATGAGGAACAGGACACAGTGAAGGAATTGCTTTTGGATACATCTCCATACTTGCTTGGGCTCACTATTAGTGTGTCTGTTTTACATTCAATATTTGAGTTGCTTGCTTTCAAAAATGACATTCAGTTTTGGAACAATAGGCAGTCTCTTGAAGGTCTTTCTGTGAGATCAGTATTTTTTAATGTTTTCCAGTCCACTGTGGTGTTGCTTTATGTTCTTGACAATGAAACAAACGTAATGGTCAGAATTTCATGCTTCATTGGGCTACTTATTGAAGTATGGAAAATTAACAAAGTAATGGATGTAAAGATAAATAGAGAGGACCGCATATTTGGAATACCAAAACTTAGTTTCACTGATAAAGGATCCTATGTTGAATCCAGTACAAAGCAGTATGATATGTTAGCATTCCGCTACCTTAGCTGGGGCTGTTTCCCTCTTTTGATTGGCTATGGTGTGTACTCTTTATTATACCTGGAACACAAAGGATGGTATTCCTTCGTCTTGAATATGATGTATGGATATTTATTGACTTTTGGATTTATCATGATGACACCCCAGCTGTTCATCAATTACAAGTTGAAATCAGTAGCACATCTGCCCTGGCGAATGATGACATACAAGTTCCTTAATACCTTCATAGATGACATATTTGCATTTGTTATCAAAATGCCAACTATGTATCGTTTGGGCTGCTTTAGAGATGGTAAGTGTTCATTTCTATAAGTATTATGATTTCTTAAAATTTCATGAATTATGAACATTTATATATTGTATAGAATTTCCTCCCATTCAAATTGTTTTTGTAAGTTAAATAATAATGATTACTCTTACAGACATAGTATTCTTCATCTTCTTATATCAGCGCTGGATCTACAAAGTTGACCACAAGCGTGTCAATGAATTTGGGTTCTCTGGTGAGATGGAAGAACAGCAGAAACAAGTGAAGAACGGCACCTCGCCTCTAGCTATTACTGAAACAGAACAACAACCTGGGGATAAGAAGAATGATTAATTTAATTTGTGCTGTAATTTAGGTAAAGTCTCCCTCAAGACAATCACTTATTATTTATTTTGAATATTTGGTAAATTTCAAACAGAGAGCAGAGTACTGGATAAATGTTCGATTCAAACTTAATGGCGGCTCGAAAGTTAGCTACTCGCTGCGCAGTACGCCACCCCTCACTCCCGCTAACACATGAATTCGTTACTGTGCAGCGACTCGCCTCATGTTCCCAGCCGCCATTTAGTTTGAATCGGGTTGTACCAGTAGCCGCGAACAAGTTCTTAACATGGGCGTGAGTAAATGTGGGCATGTAATTTTTTCTCATCCCTCAATAAAATTGTCACACAAGTAATGCTCAGAATGAGTAATAAAATATATTTCAATACTCCCATGATTATTTTGAGGTAACTTAATTTAATGTTTTTTTACAGTGATGATTTTACATGATACTAGTAAATATTTTGTTTTTGCGAATAGGAAGAATAATTCGGATTTTGTCATCGTAGTATGTATTTGTACAATATATTGGAAACCTACATTCTATGTAAGTGCCAGAAGCTTTTTTGGTAAATATATGTATTTGTGTAATGTAATACTATTTAGTTGCGTTATCGGAGTGCCTCTGATGATTCAGCGTGCAAGTAATTTCAGTTCTCAAATGTTAATTTTAAAGTGGGGCAGTCAATAAGATTTTGTTGTTGTATTATAACATAATATATGATAGTAGTCATGTAAACTGGGACACGTATTATTTGACTATTACGAGGTAAAAAGACATTTCTTATATAGCACTTTAAAGTATTTATTTAAATTATTGTGTAAGAAGTTATGGTTGTGTGATAAATTACTTTATTATAATTTTTCTCTGATGATTTTTCGTTACTTCTTTATTTTTTATTGTTATAATAATAATATAGTAAACATTGTGTAAGTGCGTTATTGTATTCAGATAATGTCTTTTAAGAATAGTTATTATAAAATATTGACACTTGTAAATATTAAACTATACCTAAGTACATTTTCCTCATTAAAACAAATGTGTTCTATATACATAAGGTAAAGCAAATTATGAGTAAGGTGATTCGTATGCTTTGTGTGAACTAGATGAAATGTTGACAGGGGAATTATCATGGTCTGATAGTAGCAGTGTTTGCCTTGAAGTAGGTATATACCTATTTAATAACTTAACGTTTTTACTTACAAGTGTCGATTGAAATACATTTTGCATTCATATTTATTATTATCTACTTATTCAAAATTGACATCAACACAATGTAATAATTATTATCAGTGTGCATTTTGCATGTTTGTGTTAATACATACATACAATTATTTTTCTTATAAATTGAACATAATTTAGAGCACAATATTGTTATTTTATTGCATGACTATTACACATTGTAATATAGTTTTAGATATTAATAAATTCGTTGGTTTCAATAATCCGTTTTCATTTTATATAATGTCGACCTTATTAATAAGTCAAAATAATAATGATATAGTAAATTGTTGTTTAGAATCGAAAGTATTTGTATTTTAATGTAATAGTGAGTTATTAAAAAAAACACTTAATCTCCTCATGGGTAGGTATACTTACTGCCTTTTTTTTTTGGATGCGAAATTATCTAATAACTCCTCCCGATCTGGGCGGAGCGGGAGGGCGTGTCAGACTCTTACTGACTAAAACTCAACCGTGTTCCTTCAGTTACCTGTACGTTGCCAGGGGCCACGGTATCCCTTTCGGACTTTCCCGCATCCGCGGCAGGCATCGGTCCTATCGGACACCTTCAATTGTGCTGACATCTCTGAGGCCTCTGCCTCGAATTTTGCGGGCAGCGGGGCGGCGGCGGCGGCGGCGCGGGAGCAGGGCGGGCAACGCATACCTGTTCTCCAAACCAGCGGGCAGATCGCGCGGCACTATATAGCGGTGTAGTGTTGTGTTCGTGGTTGTGTTGTCGAGATATTTGTTTTTATTCGCGAACGAAATGTCTGAAAAACGGCGACAACATCTTTTTGATTCAAATTTATTCCTTCGTTTTATTTATTTTATTTTAATATTCAGTTCGTTTTTTATTTCTCCCCATAATTGGTTAATTATTCTTCTATTTTTTATGGTTCACATCTTAACTGTTCCATATGGGTGTCCTCTCAAAGATTGCCGAAATAATTTGCTCTTGCACGTCCGAGGACATTTTGATACGTCACAAAAAAAAAATGTACAACACTATACTACAATGCAAACGCGCAATGCGGGCGGTCACCGCTTGACTGGAGTGCACCGCTCGTTGCCCGCCCCCGCGCCGCTGCCACGCCGCTGTTTTCGAGAACCGGTCCATTTGATTTTACGCATAAGATCCTGCCGCCGCCGCTGCCCGCAAAATTCGAGGCAGAGGCCTGAGGCGCGCGTGGAACACAACGCGCCGTTGACCCGGGCCTGGTCCCTATCGGACGGCGAGATAACCATTGCTCACCGTCCGCAAGCCCGCGCCTACGGTGGCCGGGAATCGGCCTGCGATTCCCGACGCCCAGGGCGTCTCCTGCGGCGGCTAGGGGCGTGAGGGCGCGAAATTTGCCTCTCCCTCCGCCTCATCTTTTTGCGAGCATTACTGCTTCGCAGAAGGAGGTGACGGCCTCCCTTGCTCTCTGTACCATGGATTGGACCAGGGCCGGACGCGAGAGATCCCCGCCACCGATTGCCTCCACGAGGACACGGCGATGCTCTGCCCAAGCCGGGCAGACCTCCACCGTATGCTCCACAGTGTCCTCCGGGCGATCCACGCAGTGTAGGTATACCGCCTGCCATGCTCATCACAATTTAATCGAACCGTGACAGTGCCTCGGAATAAAATAATGCAATAAAAGTTTAAATATACTGATTTATTTAAAATATTTCAATGAATAATTTTACGTAACGTTAATATTATTAACCCATTCAATGCGGCAACAAATTTTGCTCTCGCTACCCAGATGTGGCATAGGTTTTAACGTAAACGCCGATAGGCGTGAGCCGCACTTCACGAACAAAAAAAAAACACGCCAATCGGCGTTTTCAGCACTTCGTTATGAATTTCAATTTATTCATTTCGAATTCATGACATTTTTCCAGTAGTGCGCTATAGTTGTTGCAGTAACAACTGTTTTTAGCGAGTTAATTTAATTACTTTTGCCAGTTTTATATAAGATTCGTGAAGTTTTGGTGATAGAAATTTGAAAAAAGGAATATATGCAGTTATTTTTGTCGATTATGGACTTAAATAGTGAGTAATTTCTCTTTATTTAATAAGTAATTGTATTGTGCTCTCCCGTCTTACAAATATCCTTTTTAAAGCATAAAGAATTAAATTATTGATAACTCCGAATAATATCAGGGGTAGCAAACCATTTTACAAAAATACAATTGAAGATAAAACTGATCAGGAATTCAAATTTTATATTTTAACATATTTTTTATAGGTAGAAACGACAAAAAAAATCCAACAAAAAATTCTTAGCCAAAATGCCATAATCCTTTGATACTTTGAATTTTACTGTTTCACATTTAGGTACTTGGGAATATAAATAAAATTAAAATACCGCGATAATGCCCGGAAAAGTATAGTTTTTTTACGTTGTTTTTTCTATTATAATGCATTATGCTTCTTTTTCAGAGAGAAAACGTTCCCGGTCGCCTACTATTCTACTTGGTAGTCAAGTTTGGGATGACGATTACTTATCTCGGTATTGGCACCACATAAGAAACCGAAATGTGAAAGCTCATATAAAGAGATTAAAAAAGAATTAAAATATCAGGAAGCATGTAATAATTGCCAGATTGTCACAGAACAGGCACCAGTATTGCGAAACGCACAACGAATTCAGGCATTTAACGCTAGAGGGTGTTGTACAGCTGAGCAAAAAGTGTGAAAAATATAGGTACCTACTTGATAAAAATGTCAATTGTACTATAGAAAATGTACCAAGCTGTAACTATAGATGTAACATATTCGTGCTTGAAATGTAAAAAAAAATCAAAAAACACTTAAAAAATCACAAAAAATGTAAAACAGGTCGTACTTTTTGTGTCAGCGCCATCTACCAATATTACAAATATTTCTTTGCCGTAATATCAGCATAATATAAGTTTGTTTTCTAGATTTTAAACGAAGTAATTTTGGTTTATAAAAACATAAATATATATATATATATATATTTTAAACCAATAAAAGTAAAGTAAGTAGTTAAGTTGTTAATCCCTGGAATACGCCGATTGGCGTTTTCAGCACCGGAGTAAGAAAACTCAACGTTACTTGAATTGAAATATCCAAAAACTACTTGTACCAGGCATTTCACTTATAAATTACAAGCACATTGGTCTATATTTTATTATTAAATCATTAAATTTGGATAAAATATAAAACAACTCTATATTACGCCGACCGGCGTGGTCCGAATCTGAGTATGAAAAAATGATACGCCGATCGGCGTGCTCCGCATTGAATGGGTTAATAAATATCATACATTTGTTTTTGTTTGGTATTTCTACACAATACATTTGGTTAAATTCGTAACACATGGTGTTTGCTGCCAGATCATTATATTATATGTCGTGGCCACATCATTTCATGAAATGAACATAGACCACTGGTCGCATCATGATGTGGCCTGGCCTGATAATTGAATAGGTACTCAACGTTTAACGATATGAACAGTTAAACGCACGACTACTTCACGATGTGGCCAAGCATTAGTGATCATATCGTAAAATAATTAGATTATGCACCGGTAGAGGCGTTGATGTTCCTTTGTTCTTGTTGTGCATCATGGCGGCGGCATACAACAACACATCGAACAAAGCATGCAAAAAAAGTCGATGGACTTTTATTGGGTTTCCAAATATGATATAATGTAAAGCGATAAACTTGGAAGTAGCGCTCGCCGGCCGCTGCCGCAGCGTGAAATGCAACAAATAGCACTTAAAAAGAGTTTTAAAATATTAAAAATTTACCCCGGGTATGTTGCACCCCGACCAAATGGGTTAGGTTAGATTAGAACTGTAACCAACCGCTACTTCCAATTTGGTCGCAGTTACTTGGCTATTTTTACTACACCTTACACCATGTTACCCTACATTAATTATATGGTCAAACGTCGACTGACATATTATATCCTTAAACGTTGACGTTTAAACGATATGGCCAATGTTGGCTGGCTATTTCATGAAATGGTCAAATCTAAGATCTGGCCACGACGTATATAAATTAGGAAGTGTAGGTATAGAGTGCCGCTAGCGGCGTTCTATCACTATTGGATCAAGTGCCGCAGTTTGTGGCATAATAGTGGCGCTACCTAGATAAGCTTTGGATTGTCAATTGTTGTATTTGAGTGTTAAGGGTAGCGCAATAAAATTAAAATTTTGTGTGTATGTACAAAAGGCAATGTTACTACTAGATGACTACTGTTACTAGGAGAACTTAGGATGCAAGAGCGAGCTCAGGACTTGGGGCACCCCGACTTAGACAGGTTAGGTTCCTTTTATGGTTCCATTTAGAAATAGGAGCCCTATCCTATAGAGCTCCGTCGACTACGCCATATTATTGCATGGAAACAAATTTAGAACCGCTACGTGATCTTCCCCAACCTTAATACTTCAACTTTCCAACAAATCCCGAAAGAAACTGACGACTTTTTTCTCGGCATTTATAGTTTTGCGCCGTTTGGGGTTATCAAATATAGATTAAAAGGGGTCTATTCTATCCAAAAAAAAAATGCTACTATAAAAAAGTGACGGGTTTATAAAGTGCAGTGGTTCCGGACAAACCAATAAACATTATCTCCGGTATAGTTAGTTCATGGCACTGCCGCACTATGTTACTGCTAAGTTCATAGCACTATCGTACCGTACTATGTTAACCCTTGCGGCTTTTTAAAATTATGTACTAGAATGTCGCTTGCGGCACTATAACCGTGCTATAACCGATAGTGATAGAATGCCGCTGGCGGCACTCTATTGACTGCCTAAATTATAACATTAACTATTTATCACATGAATATCAAACGCTTCTTTATAATTTTAATACATTTTTGAATCGCCTTCTTACCACGGAAACAACATAATAACCCCTGGAGATATTTTGTTAAATATCGATAACACAATCAAATTAATGTATCTATTTATCTTCTATAAAACCACTCTGAAGAGAACTCACTTACTTTTCAACCGACTTCCAAAAAGGAGGAGGTTCTATGTACGTCTGTATGCTTTGTTTTTTTAGCCAAGGATATTATAAGGAAGAAAAGGTACCTACATATATAATAGGTTATACAAGCTCCGTAAGTGGCACGTCAAACTTGGCTAATTAGCCTAGTTACGTATCGTAGTGTCATTTTATTACGACATTCCGTCCTAGTTCCACGTGTCATTTAATACATTACCTAGACAGAGCACGGAGACGTCTCGACGGCCACTGCAAGAGACGGCACTGTTAAGACTCCATACAAGCGTGTCATCGAACATTCGACACAAATGATTTGTGGAAACTGGCTGCTTTGAATAGCATCCGTGATAGAAGTTGCGAGCTCAACCACAGATGAATACAGATGGGTCACTCCGCATTTAGGTATGTATGAAGCTATAAGTAGGTACGCGGCGGGCTCGACTTGTCGAATTCAGTGGGCGTAACGTAGTCCGAAGATATAAGAGTTACGCGATAGAAAGAGAGGTAACTTCTAGGTGAATATAACTAGGTTTAGCGCTGTGCGAACTGAATTGCTCTTTATTTTGTCGTAGCAAGTCTCTTTTTATTTAAATGATTTTGCGGAGTGACCCATCTGTACCTACTAATCTGTGGCTCAACTTACGGGCTCAGCACTTTCGGCGCCTCGAATGTAATTAGTACCTCCTGTCGTCTCTAGACGCGGCTGTCGCTGCGATTCGGTGCTCTGAGGGACATAACGATTTACTGCAAGTGTTGGATGTCTGAAAACCGTAGCATAGGTCACATAAAATAAAAATCCTATCTATACTCAGTAGGTATTAGTGTAGGCCAGGCGTTATGATGATACAATATGAATTGAGTATGACTGCTTATATAATGATAAAAAAGTTTTATTTTAATATGCCAATTGCCTTACATGTACATAATTTATTGTATTATCACAGATAAATCTTTTATAGGTATACTTTGTACCAGCTACCAAGATTGTCTTAAGTAACTATGCATTAACTATTATGTAGGTATACAGTCAGTATGTTTGTTAACGAAGAGTGGTCCCGTAATCGGTGTAAGTACAATAGTATTAACTGTTAAAGGGAGTGCACTTCGTTAAATAACGTGTCTACGGTACCTACTGCATAACTAACATTTAACAACTGGAGAAATACAGTGGAGATGTTTGCAACTGTTTGCTATATATGTAACACTTCGATAAACCCGAAGGCTAAACATAATAGATACCTTTAATACAATATAAAGTCATATTTCTCATCAATAACAAGATGTGAGTTATTTAAGGAAAAGAAGTCTCACTAGCGTATTTGTCTATCTGTCAAACATTCATTTTCTCCAAAATATTTAACATGCAAACTCAAAATTTAGCATACATAGGTATAGGTATGTAGGTTATTTCAATAGACAACATGGTAACCTTATTGTATCTTAAGTTTAGCAGCGACGACCGAGCCGACGTGAAGTTTGTAAGTGAAGCAACCGCACCAGTAGCCGCTGGAACCGGTCTCTGATCTATCACTTTCGGCTGCTTAACATCAAAATGTTCTACTCAATCATCTGGAAAAGTATCATTCAGTCATTAACCTGTCAAGTCTTGACTAATGTGAGACACAATAATCTGTTGTAGGTATCGTTAGGCGCGGGACATACACAAGAGGCGAGGGGCGCAGGCGAGGTTACGTTCCTGTCATATTTCACACTAGCTGCGCCCCACGGTTTCATCCGCATAAGTATCGGTCCCGTGGGAATATCGGGATAAAACGTATCCTATGTCTTAACCCAGGTCATGGTCTACCCATGTGCCAAATTTCATCCAAATCCGTTCAGCCGTTTCAGCGTGAAACTTAAAAAAATATAAACAAACAACATTGCATAAACATACAAAAAATCAAATCTTTTATTTGTATAATATTAGTTTAGACAAAATGTATAGGGACGACAATACGTAAGATATACACAGGCGGCAGAGGGCGGGCGAGGCGCGGGCGGGGTGCGTATCGTCGCTTCTATACTTACATTTGGTACGAAATATGAAAGGAGCGGCGCGGCCCAGCACCCGCGCTGTACCGTCAACTCGCGCGCGCGGCCTGCGCCCCTTGCCTCTTGTGCGTCCCGCGCCTTACTTTCTATCTATAGCTTTCCAATGAAAAATATGCACTTCAGTAATCGTGTTACCAAATTGGCACGAACTTCGCGCCACAGTACTCCCACAGAGCTAATGCTTCTAAGTTTTGTACTACCGCGCTTTGTAGTAGGTACTCGTAGATGTCCGTCATTTGTCACTCAAAAGTTTTGAAAAGTTTTTTGAAATTGCATAGAGTTGTTAATCTATAATTTTGTAAACATTGTAATACAAAATAGGCAAGTAGTTCTATGGTTGTAACATCTCTTTATTAGATCTCATCATCGCGCGTTCGTATTTCCGAATATAATGCTGATTCCCGAAGCGCATGTACTTTTCTTTGGAAAGCTGTACAGATGTAGATTACGAATAGAATCTTGTTGAAAAATTTAGTTCACCGTAGTTTCTTGTATTCGCGATAACGGCACAATGTGTAGTGCTTTTAAAATTAAAAAGATGAAGTAATGGGGGAAGGCAAAATGGCGCTATCGTAGCTCGTTCCCAAAACAACATAAGTAGTATTAGAAAGCGTGAGATGTTTTTTTTCTTTTGCTAACTCGACTCGTTGTTGAGTTCCAAAACGCTCCGAAATTAGAGTCCACCATTTCCCGAAAGACCCTAAAATTAGAATATTGAGGCTTAAAGCTTAAAGAATAATTAGCGAAAACGTTAATTCGGTGGCACTGGTATAGCTGGATCGTAATCTTCTAATAATGCGACATGCCCAAAATTTAAATGCCATTATGATGAAAATTATTAAGACGGGTATAGAAACAAAGTGACCTCAGTCCAAATTCGAGTATTTTTTATCTGTGAATGTCATTTCGTTCGTCTTGTTAATTGTAGAGTTGTATTGATGATTTTACGGTTTCGAATCACATTTTGATACTGACCTGCAAACTGCAAAAAACGTAAGAAAATCTGGCTGGCTACCCAGGAACTTTCGCCTTAACACGTAGCAAGCAACAGGTTTCTTCAATTCGCTTTTTAATTCGACACTTTCCATGTCGAATACGTATGAATTTAAAATTAGGAAATCACCGAAAATAACGAAATAGTGAATTAAAACTAAACTCATGAATGAACACGAAATGGAATGGACGAAATGTAAAATTCAGTGTAGGTAGGGACCGAGCTATGGTCATGCCCCCTACAATTAGCTTTGACCGGCCTTCCCCATTGGTATGATATAAAATTATAAAAATAAGGAGAATCGCAATTGCTCTGTTTTAAAATCTTATATTATATTATAACGTAACATATTGGTTGTAAAAATATAACGTTCAATAATTGTACCTACAGCTAAGAGTGGAACCCACTGCCGGAGGCTATGTTTCCCGATAGCTATGACTGGTGGGAGTCTTCAGATCTCGAGTGAAAAGGTTACTTCTTGGAAAGTGTAGATCATCGTCGAGCGCATCATCGCTTACCATCAGATGAAGTTGTGTTCAAACGCGAGCTTATCAATCCATACTAATATTCTAAATGCGAAAGTAACTCTTGTCTGTTTGTCACCTTTTCACGCCTTAACGGCTAAACGGATTTCGGTGAAATATGGCACACAGGTAGACCATGATCTGGGTTAGGACTTCTTTTCATCACGTTCCCGTGGGATAATTTCCGACCTCCACGCGGGCAAAAGCTAGTTATAAATAAATATGACTTTTTTATTGGCTCGAATTGACCATTATTTCATTTAATGCAAGTAATGTTTATACATTAGTTTATTTAAGTGTATTATTACATACCTCGTCCATGGTTCTGTCAGATACTATAACAATCACTAACGCTCTCGGTGTCCCACAGGTCACCGTCGCTGTCCGAGTAGCTGTAAACAAAATTAATATAATTTTTAACACACTTGCTCGTAAAGTGGCTCTTATTGAACCGCTTTTAGGTTCATAATGCAGTGTATCAAACATGCATACTTTTTACTTTATTTTACCGCACTAGTGCGGCAATATGCGCCATAGATAACTATTTACTAGTCGGAGTAATGACATGGCAGTATGGAATTAGTACGTAATTATCATTTTAATTGATAACTATACAATGTGTAACCCTTTCCGATCCGTGAGGGTGTTGTTAAGTATCGTACTGAGGGTATAGATCCTTTCTTCTCCATCTCCCTTCATGAAAATAAAAAAACCCCGCATTTTTTTACAAGGGGCGCGGGCTGCTGTCCTTTAACGGGTGTCTTCAAGTCATAACTAATGACCCCTGTTGATAATTTGCTAGTTTTTAATGGAATTGGTATAATTTTGGTATTTACTAAAAACGTGAATTCTAAATAGCATTTTTTTAATTTTCATTATGAAAATAATATTTATATTAGTTTTTGGTAATGTTATTGCAGTACCTATGTGCTATGTGTGTGGGGTAATGTTATTGCAGTACCCTGAATCAGTCAAAAACATGGCAAATTGAGAACATTTATAGCTGTAGAGTGCGCGCCACGAAAGAAGGCCCGCGGAAAATTTAATTGTGATGCAATAACATAGACACTAGCGCCGCGTCAAGGGGATTCAGTGGTGGCCCGGACTCTACAAGGATCATTCGGCGCGTGGCCAAAACGGGAACTAACGCCGTCATCTTGTTTTTCAATACATTTCACAAATTAATGTTTAACAACAGTCCCTCCCTGACAACGTCTTGGAGCTGTTTCCGCCAGCGGCTTCGCCCGCGTGATATATTTTTATAAATTATAGCCTATGTTACTCAGTGATAACAGATACATGAACGTAAAGGAAGGAAGTATTCTAAAATATCAAGGAAGTATCAAGGAAGGAAGGAATGGGGGCTCGAGCCCCTGGATCCGTTACTGGGGGTGGTGGTAGGATCGCGTTTTGTTGAAGACATTTATTTATCTCCCTTATAACTTTCATTACAGGTTTCATTACATTAGGTAATAGTGCGGTATCTTAAAATTAAACTTAATGTATATAAATATCAAAATAATTTACAATTTAAAATTATTAAGACTTTTAACCATAACATTCAATGATTATTATACATTCAATTTAGCTACCCACGTAATAGAATGTTCGCTGAGTAAACTTACTCGGAGTCCGGTCCCTCGTCGTTCTCTTCGTGGGACGGGCTCTCGTAGTCATGTGCGGACTCATCAGGGCTGTGACTTCGACTGAAATAATAAAATCATATTACATCACTAGCGACCCGCCTATGCTTGGCACGGTTTTTATAAGATAGCTTTTGCTCGCGGTTTAATGTCTGAAGGCAACGTACATACTACTGGGATTAAAAGTACTCTATGTGTTAATCCAGGTTAAAAACTATATGTGTGCCAAACGACCACGGGCAACTTTGTATGGAGTCTGGTCCCAACTCGCAACACTGATGAAACTTATGCCATGTGAAAGCTTTTGGGGTATTATTTAATTTATACTATGGCAGCTAAATCTAAATCGAGCGCGAATATGGTGATTTGGAACATTAAAAAAGGTAAGGTTAGGGTAGGGTAGGAGGTCATGTCTGTCTGTTTCAAACAGCGGACATGGTGGAGAAACATGTACCAGTAATTACCTTTGCAAGAGGTAAAGGTAATTTATATATATATGTCGCCGCGAAAGCGTCTACCTGTAAAGATTATAACATAATCTTATGCGTAACTACTTATTATAATTGTTATTCACCATAAAGTCTTTGATCCTGCCCTCTATGGGTAACTGTGGAATACTGTTACAGCCATTTGCGTGCATCTGTGAACGTTATTAATTCGTTTGCAATCGAACGCCATCTATTACCAACTTTGTGAACCCAGTCAATATACTGTGGGTCAACTGGAAGAGAAATTTACTAACTTCGATGTTGGGGCAATAAACTAAAGTTAAAATTAAAAGGGAACATTTATTTAATGATTTATGCGTTTTTAGTCATATTAACAAGTGGTCATTTGACATAGTAAATTTGTTTATGACAACGCGGTACCTAAGATGGCGCGGTTTCCGAATATTATGATCAATAACCGAATGTAATAATTTAATACAAGAACTAAATAAGTTTCAGTAATAGAAAACCAACTATAAAGTAATAAGATTATTTTACAATGCAATTTACTAGTGAATACCTGTTGTTTGATTAAATTCCTTGAACCACAGGAAGTGTTGTCAAAGGAGCAATAGAAAAGTGGTAGAAAGTAATAAAGCTTCTAATTCAACTTTAATCTGAATAACCTTTGTATTTGTGAATATTAGCATTGTTTAATTATAAAAGAATTAACTGATAAGCATTTAGCATTGTTTGTAAGTTTTATTGAACAAACTTAGTAATAAGATATTGTATTGAAATTCGGGGTATGTCGCCGGACTTTGACAAAAGCGAGGCGCACCGAATGGCGGGCGTGGGTAATAAACATGAAAAGAAAAGTTGTGTTAGAAAGAACTGTGATTGTAATTGTTGAACAAATAACCTCTGTACCATAATGTTTTGATTTAAAAGAGTGTCCATGGAGTTTCTTGCCCGTTCTTCTCCATCAGGGACCTACTTCATTTGGAATGGGCGACTAGCTTCAAAAAAATAACTCAAACTGAATGACTCCTTGATAAGTGATAACTCAAAAGTGACTGTAAATGTTATAATTGAAATAAATGCTTTGAGTTTGAGTTAAGAGTTGTGTGTGATTGAAAACCAACTACCTACCTATTCTACTATCAACGAAGAATTAAACCGGAGACTGGTTAGACACGGCACAGGATAGATACCCCGCCGTGTTATCAGAAGTGGGATCGCGCTTGCGATCCCTTTCAGCTCATGGTTATGTCGGACATCCAAAGAATTACGGACAACTACGAAACCTGCTTGCAGTGCAGTGACCGAGTGCGTGCCAAAAGATTTTTTCTCTGAAACCATGAACATGGTGTGTTCTAAGAGTGAGCGACTGGTTGCCCAGCACAGCCAAGACTACTGAAATATTTCTTCCTTACTACGACCTTGATGACAACATGAAGATTGATCACAAATTTAATAATGATGGCAACTTCTGGCTGTGGCAGTGGACTTATATGAGCTTCATGGTGCACTCAAGCAGAACAACATGTACAGCACAGAATGACCGAAGCAGCAGAATAAACCAGAAAAGCAAATATAATGATCACTCCGTCAATGGATTTCAACATCCACCCGGGAAGTATTTTGTTTTATTATTTTAGCATTTTGTTATTGAATCACTAACACTTTTTGAACTATGTTCATTACACACTGGCAAGGTTAATGTCACTTTTGCTTGAAAACTTGTGGAAGTACAATAACAACACAAGATAAATTACACTACAAAATAAGCTCATTACAAGGTCAATGTTATTAATAATAAAAGTTTATACTAAACTTTTCTTAAGAAATGGATCTCAAACTTGTTTTGTTGAATTAGTGTTCACACTACATTTAGGAACTAAGTACTTTTTGACTATTTTCAAGATTTGTTGTTGGCTACATACACACAATAATAATGAAATAGACTTGTTATGTTTGAAATTCGCACTGCCCTTTTTGTTTATGTCCTGCAATTTCTCTATAGCTTGTGTTTAAAGCAAGGTTTAGGACCTTGTTTATCATCTCCGGGTAAAGCGTTAATTAGTTGAAAGTTATTAGTTCCAAACAAAAGTTCTATTCTATTCTATTTTTAATAAATGACAAGCAAAGCAGATGTCTACTATTCTGCCAATGTGTAAAGTGAGTTGGATAAATAAGAGTGCGTGATATAAAGAAATAAAAATTAAATTAGTTACAAACAAATAAAATCCTTAGATCCCAATGAGAGTTATTTGGCGAGTAAAGGTAATGTTATGAAATTCATAGCTATGGGGAACTTTGATTGGCGATTAGAGTTTTCCACATAAGTATGTAAACATTGAAACATATAGTGGACAACATGTTGCAAAATTCATACAGAAACATTTAAGTATGCAATAGGTTTGTAAAATAAGTCAACGAGATAAGTATGAGATACCATCAAACAAGAAGTTTTCAATGCAAACACAATTTGATAAATTGACAGAAAACATAATTTTCAACATGTTTTTATGCATTTAAATAAAAAAATAAATAAATAATAATAATAATAACCAATGCATTGTTGCTCATAGTACTACTCTTCTGTTAAACTTCATCAAACTGTAATAGCCATTACATAACAATAGATTAATTTAATTATTAATTACTGCTTGTTTCTTCTAATCTAAATATTAGTAGGAACACCTATTCCTGCATTATTATTTATCTGCATAACGTCTCACATTCCAGGTTCCAGGTGATTGTCATATCAAAAAGAAAATGATAACCCCTGCAGAACTACTATCAAAATTATCATAACAAAATTCAAACCAATTGTTATCAAGGTCACCTTAAAATGCGACTCAACCACTGCAGCCTGTTGAACAAGTGACCGTGTCGCCAGCCCAGGAAAAACCAACCTACATCCCACCAAATGAAAGCCAACAGCTTAAGGACAGCCAATCAGAGATGACTGTTCCAGCTCTTCACACATCATAGCTCAAATAAAAGGTGAGGAGTTTTCAAACTACTTTCTACTCACCTTGCTCAAAGGCCCAATACAATAGCCAAGTCAACAAGTACCTGCCCACATGATTCTCACATGTGATGCATATCATGCACCAAAGTACTTCTTGATTTATTTTTACCATCTTTATATTTTTGCAATCTTACCTGTAACAACTAATTCTAGTCTATTGCAAAGTACTATTAGTATTTTAACTTACTTACGGGTTAACTGATAAAGAACTCAATAAGTAATACTCACACCAAAACTATTAGTAAGCCCTAGAGGTAACTAATAGGTAATACTCTCATGTTATCCCGCTGGGTCCACGGCGGACAATACCGCCCAGAGCTTGATTCCTTATATCCTGTCTAATACAAGACTTCATGCCTGTCATGGAGCAATGGTCCTAATCTCCTAAACCTTTAATCCTATCAAATCAAAGACTTTGTGTCTACCACAGAGCGGTGTTCCTGATCCTATCCTTTAATCCTGTCAAATCCAAGACTTTGTGTCTACCACAGAGCATTACCTTACTATGTAAATGAAACTATTCAGCTAACAGCTGATCATACAACACCACTACACACTATTCTTAACAAGTGTGCTTATGTAAGGTGCAACATCAATGCATTCATTATTTCAATTATGTAAATGAAACTATTCAGCTAACAGCTGGTCATAAAACACTACTACACACTATTCTTAATAAGTGTGCTTGTGTAAGGTGCAATACCAATGCATCCAATATGACAATAAAAAAAAAAAAAAAAAAAAAAAAAAAAAATACAAGACTTCGTGCCTGACACGGAGCAATTGTCCTAAACTCCTATACCTTTATCCTATCAAATCAAAGACTTTGTGTCTACCACAGAGCAGTGTTCCTGATCCTATCCTTTAATCCTGTCAAATCCAAGACTTTGTGTCTACCACAGAGCATTACCTTCCTATGTAAATGAAACTATTCAGCTAACAGCTGATTATATAACACTACTACACACTATTCTTAACAAGTGTGCTTATGTAAGATGCAAAATCAATGCATTCAATATTTCTAATAAAGAAAAGACTTCGTGCCTGACACGGAGCAATGGTCCTAAACTCCTTAATATTTAATCCTATCAAATCAAAGACTTTGTGTCAATCACAGAGCATTACTATGTGAATGAAACTATTCAGCTTACAGCTGATCATACAACAGTACTACACACTATTCTTCACAAGTGTGCTTATGTAAAGTGCAATATCAATGCATTCAATATTAAAAAAAAAAAAAAAAAAAAAAACAAGACTTCGTGCCTGACACGGAGCAATGGTCCTAAACTCCTCAACCTTTTATCCTATCAAATCAAAGACTTTGTGTCTACCACAGAGCGGTGTTCCTGATCCTATCCTTTAATCCTGTCAAATCCAAGACTTTATGTCTACCACAGAGCATTACCTTTTGATGACTAAAATGAAACTTCAGCTAACAGCTGATCATAAAACACTACTACACACTATTCTTAACAAGTGTGATCAAATCAAAGACTTTGTGTCAATCACGGAGCATTACCTTCCTATGTGAATGAAACCATTCAACTAACAGCTGATCATACAACAGTACTACACACTATTCTTAACAAGTGTGCTCAAATACAAGACTTTGTGTCTAACACAGAGCATTACTTTCTTATGTGAATAAACCTATTCAGCTAACAGCTGATCGTACAACACTACTACACACTATTCTTAACAAGTGTGTTTATGTAAGGTGCAAAAACAATGCATTCAATATTTCAATTAAAAATAAATTAAGTAGACAGCAAATCTACAACAAGCTGTCACTAACTAAAACTGTTTACTACCAACTCCTACAATTCAATGGAAATTGTAGGATAATACAAGCAACAACATCCTGTGAAAATGAAACTAATTAGCTAACAGTTGATCATACAATAAACTGAAATACAAATTGTATGCCTTCAATGGCATGAAGCACTAGTTATTTTTATCTCCATTGCATGGCACATCTCTATATTGTAATCTGCTCAGATTACAGGAAAAAGTTGATCTTAGTCTTACTTGCAAGTGACTACTCTGTGTAGCCGTACTTATTAAGGTGTTCCATATTAAATGCAGTCGATATTTCAATTCAAGACAAATTTGGTAGACAGCAGATCTATTATACGATTTTAATGTTACCTAGAACTAACTATTAACAAATTCTACAATTTCTGCATGCATGTGAAAATTAAACTATTCAACTACATCACATACAACAGCTGATCACGCAATATCAATAAAACAAATTGCAAGTACAAGTAGCTAGACTTTGTTTCATAAATGCAATCAATATTTCAATTTAAGGAAAACTGAATAGATGTCAGATCTATAACAAGCTTTAAATGGTAACTAAACTGTCTGTCACCAAATCCTACAATTCATTGAATATCGTAGGACAATAAAAGCAACAATAATCTGCCGACAAAATGTATCCCCATTGTTTCAGATAACAACCTACACCCACGCAACTAGGTAGGATGAGGGCATCGGCAGGTGCAGAGCGCGCACTGCTTTTCAGAATGGCCGTGTCGCCGCGAAAGCGTCTACCTGTAAAGATTATAACATAATCTTATGCGTAACTACTTATTATAATTGTTATTCACCATAAAGTCTTTGATCCTGCCCTCTATGGGTAACTGTGGAATACTGTTACAGCCATTTGCGTGCATCTGTGAACGTTATTAATTCGTTTGCAATCGAACGCCATCTATTACCAACTTTGTGAACCCAGTCAATATACTGTGGGTCAACTGGAAGAGAAATTTACTAACTTCGATGTTGGGGCAATAAACTAAAGTTAAAATTAAAAGGGAACATTTATTTAATGATTTATGCGTTTTTAGTCATATTAACAAGTGGTCATTTGACATAGTAAATTTGTTTATGACAACGCGGTACCTAAGATGGCGCGGTTTCCGAATATTATGATCAATAACCGAATGTAATAATTTAATACAAGAACTAAATAAGTTTCAATAATAGAAAACCAACTATAAAGTAATAAGATTATTTTACAATGCAATTTACTAGTGAATACCTGTTGTTTGATTAAATTCCTTGAACCACAGGAAGTGTTGTCAAAGGAGCAATAGAAAAGTGGTAGAAAGTAATAAAGCTTCTAATTCAACTTTAATCTGAATAACCTTTGTATTTGTGAATATTAGCATTGTTTAATTATAAAAGAATTAACTGATAAGCATTTAGCATTGTTTGTAAGTTTTATTGAACAAACTTAGTAATAAGATATTGTATTGAAATTCGGGGTATGTCGCCGGACTTTGACAAAAGCGAGGCGCACCGAATGGCGGGCGTGGGTAATAAACATGAAAAGAAAAGTTGTGTTAGAAAGAACTGTGATTGTAATTGTTGAACAAATAACCTCTGTACCATAATGTTTTGATTTAAAAGAGTGTCCATGGAGTTTCTTGCCCGTTCTTCTCCATCAGGGACCTACTTCATTTGGAATGGGCGACTAGCTTCAAAAAAATAACTCAAACTGAATGACTCCTTGATAAGTGATAACTCAAAAGTGACTGTAAATGTTATAATTGAAATAAATGCTTTGAGTTTGAGTTAAGAGTTGTGTGTGATTGAAAACCAACTACCTACCTATTCTACTATCAACGAAGAATTAAACCGGAGACTGGTTAGACACGGCACAGGATAGATACCCCGCCGTGTTATATATATTATAAATAGTGGTGGCCCCAATACGTTTCCCTGAGGAACACCACAACTATTTATTTTTAACTCTCAACTATATGTTGTTTTTTTGTTATTGTCAATTTTTGATACTACTGTCCTTTGATGGCGACTCGATAAATAACTTCATGCGCCAGTCATGCGCCAAGCCTCTTATGCCGTATTTCTCCAATTTGCAAAGTAAGCAAGTATGTGGGACAACATCAAATGCTTTGCTCATATCTAAAAATACTGATAATAATAGACATTTTGTTATTGAGGACTTCAGATATCAGTTTCACCAAAGTAAAACAGACAAGTGAAGTCGAACTATTCTTCCTAATACCAAATTGGTTCTCAGTAAGTATGTTATATTTATTTAAAAAGTTGATTATTTTCCCGTAAATTGCCTTTCGAAAATCTTTGTCATGATAGGTATCAATGTAACGGATCTATAATTTGACATGTCCGTGCGGTTACCCTTTTTGTATAAGTAGTGGTTTAACTATAGATTGTTTTAATCTAGTAGGAAATGTTCGGACTGTCTCAAATGACAGATTAATTATATAACTTAGCGGTGATGCCATGCTTTTACTGCTTAATTATCGGACGGCACGGTTGGCGCAGTGGTTAAGCGATTGACTGCTGCGCTGCGTGTCGCGGGTTCGATTCCCGCACGGAACAAATATTTGTATGACCTACAAGTTGTTGTTCCGGGTCTGGCTGTTTGTGTATGTGAGTATAAATGTTTGTAAATGCACCCACGATACAGGAGAAATTCCTAGTGTGGGGCAACGTTTTAAAAAAAAAAAAATTTTTTTGTGATAATTTCATTGTATCCAGTAGCGTTAGTATCATTTAAAGAGTTGATAATTTTTATAATGTCTTGTTCATTTACTGGAGTCAAAAAGATACTGTCAGTGTTAGTGGTAATGCCAATGTTACTGACGTTATTTTTATTGCTAAGGTTAAACTTATGGGACATTTCGATAAAATAGTTATTGAATTGATTACATATTATGTCATTAATTATCTTATCATTTATTATTAACTCTTTGACGTAATTTTTATAATTATCATCGTTATTTTTATTATTTTTTATAATTGCCCATGTCGCTTTGCATTTATTTTTAAAATTATATATATCGGCGCAACTACTACAGTTCGTCGAGAATAATTAAGATTAATAATTTGATTGGCCTAAATATTAGTTTATTAATCATCAGTTGATTATTTTTGAGTTGATTACGATGTAAAATTGATGTTATGATTGTAATTTCAATATTTAACCTACAAACTTGTAAACTCGTGCACGTGCGCCGAGTACTATAAATACGGCCGCACTGTAGGCGCTCGTCTCAGTCGCTCTCGAGTCGCCGTACAGTACGGATCTCTCTGTAACGTAGTTATACTGCCCGTTGAATAAACGAAGCTTATAAAAAAGTATCAGTGAAGTTTTCCTTCGAAGACCCATAATGAGTGATCATCAGGAAAACAACAATTGTGACGTCAGCAATGCTGACGTCACACTTTTTAAAAACACTCCGGAGACTTCTTCTCCGTCATCAGAAGTGGGATTGCAAGAAGCTCTTACCCAAGCCACTTCCTCATCAGTTCCGCCACCTGATGCACTGGAACATACCAACATCCAGCAGCAGGAACATGTGTTGGTTACCAATGTACCATTGGAACCTGTAATACAATCAAGACCGCAAGTGTATTCACCAGGCATTGCACCACAATTTCTGATGCAAATGATGGAGACAATGCAGAAAATGTCTGAGCACTTATGTGCTCGACCTACCGAAGCAAAAATAAGGATCAAGGACATCTATTTACCATCCTTCGATCCGGACACGCATATTGGTGTACGAGAATGGTGCCAGCACATTGATCAAGCGATTGAAGCGTACAAGCTTGACGACTTCGATGTACGCATGAAAGTCTGCCGCCTGTTGAAGGGGCGTGCTAAAATGTGGATTGATGACTGAATGGTGACTACTACAAGTTACGGTGCCATCCACATCACAAGCTGGCCAGCCAGTTCAAATAGCTCACGACGACGAAAACTTATCATCGGATTAAAACCGGCGAGTTAAAAATCATTATTTTCATAATATTTTCAACCCTAATATCTTTAATAACAATCTACGAGAATAAAAGATCTGGAGAGTGATACCTCTGAGCTAAACCATGTGTTACCCTTGAGCTAACTACGGGTCCTTGATGCATCCACTAGTGAACCCTGAGATACCGTTGAAACGCCTTGTGGAACCATGAGTAGACACGTATACACCACAGATTCTAAAGTAACAAGGCAGGGCACGAGAGACGTCTTTGTGTACTGTGCTTACAACAATAATCATAATAATAATAAGCAACAATGGTTGCTAACGGATACCTAGTTCAAAGGAAAATGTTTTCTTAATTTCAGGCATCAGCCGAGCGAATGGCCAGGTGGAAAGAGTGGTAGCTACATAAAAAAAAATGCCCTGGTAATGATCAAGAACTACGAGACCCTCCGAGAACTCTACGAGACCCTCCGAGAACTCTACGAGACCCTCCGAGAACTCTACGAGACCCTCCGAGAACTCTACGAGACCCTCCGAGAACTCTACGAGACCCTCCGAGAACCTATTAACCTTATAACCATTGATATTCTCAAAAGATAAAGCAACTCGAGTTGCTTACAGCCACACTACTCAGAGAAAGTTATTTCATTTATTTCAGGTCTACGAGAATCCATAATAATCTACGAGAATCCATAATAATCTACGAGAATCCATAATAATCTACGAGAATCCATAATAATCTACGAGAATCCATAATAATCTACGAGAATCCATAACAATCTACGAGAACCAACAAGGCTGGTGCAGAGCACGCACCGCCTGTCAGTATGGCCGTATCGGCGCAACTACTACAGTTCGTCGAGAATAATTAAGATTAATAATTTGATTGGCCTAAATATTAGTTTATTAATCATCAGTTGATTATTTTTGAGTTGATTACGATGTAAAATTGATGTTATGATTGTAATTTCAATATTTAACCTACAAACTTGTAAACTCGTGCACGTGCGCCGAGTACTATAAATACGGCCGCACTGTAGGCGCTCGTCTCAGTCGCTCTCGAGTCGCCGTACAGTACGGATCTCTCTGTAACGTAGTTATACTGCCCGTTGAATAAACGAAGCTTATAAAAAAGTATCAGTGAAGTTTTCCTTCGAAGACCCATAATGAGTGATCATCAGGAAAACAACAATTGTGACATCAGCAATGCTGACGTCACACTTTTTAAAAACACTCCGGAGACTTCTTCTCCGTCATATATAATGGTTTTTGTTATGATATACATATTTTTAAATTCCATAAAATTAAAATTAAATTAAATTAAAATCATTTATTTGCATAAAACATGGTATAAAATGGTGTTAAAATATAATTATAATGGCACAAACATGTTTAGCTGAGATAAAACATAGCATGCAAAATTTGAACATGTTACAACATAGGTACTTACATCAACATTTTTTATCCATAAATTCTTTTAAATAATAGAAGCTACACTCATTCAACCACTTGTACAACTTTATTTTAAACAATCTAGAATTTAATATTTTGAATTCACTTGGTATCTTGTTATAAATACGCACGCACATTGCTAGGCAGTTTTTGTTGTATTTGGCAAGTCTTGGCAAATCATTCAGCACTAATTTATGTGGATCTCGTCTATTCCGAGGATTTACATCATTTGCTGTCTTAAATATTTTTTTATTCTTAACTACGAACACACATATTTCATAAATGTATAGAGATGGCAACGGTAACAAATCAAGCCTTTTAAACACTGGTCGACATGAGTCATCAGGTTGAAGGCCACATATCGCTCTTATGCACTTTTTTTGAGCGACAAATGCTCTGTTTAGATCGGTACTATTACCCCACATTACAAGTCCATAGCGTAATAATGATTCTACATAAGCGTGGTATGATATAATAGCAGTTTTTACGTTAGTTACATTTTTTATTTGTTTCAGTGCATACACGAATTTATTAATTCTAGTGCTTACATTATCTATGTGTTCCTTCCAGTTTATATCTTTATCTATTATTACGCCTAAGAACTTTGTATGTGTTACTTCATTGATTTTATTTATATTAATTTTGATATTGTATTTATTATTATTCGATTGATTAAATTGAATGTAAACGGATTTATCTAAATTTATTTTCAAATGGTTCATGTCAAGCCAATGCAATAATGTGTCTATTGTATTATTAATATCCAACTCATGATCTGTAACGGTACTATCCTTTTTGTCAGATGTCACTAAAATAGATATGTCGTCGGCAAATAATATGCATTTATGCTTGGTTATTTTTATAATGTCATTTATGTAAAGAATAAATAATATTGGGCCTAGTACGCTCCCCTGTGGAACGCCATATTTATTATATTTATATTCCGAGGAGTAGGGAGTCATTTCTTTATTTCTAGTAATTTTATTGATGATGACACGTTGTTGTCTATTCCTTATATAGGATGATATCCATTGAAGTACAGGTCCCCTAATCCCGATAGTTTCTAACTTATCCAACAATATATCGTGTGACACCAGATCGAAGGCTTTCGATAAATCAAAGAAAAGGCCAGTCGTCAGATGATTATTGTTAATATTTGAAAGTATTTGATTCATAAGAGAGCAAATGGCTAATGATGTGGATTTGTTCTTTTGAAATCCAAACTGCTCGTTACTTATTATTTGGAACTTAGAGCAGAAATCAGTAAGTCTTTTATACATACATTTTTCGAATATTTTAGACAGAACAGGTATTAAAGTTATAGGTCTATAATTATTGATATCAAATTTATCTCCCTTTTTGAATAACGGCTTTATAATGGACAATTTTAATTTTTCGGGAAAAACCCCTGCCAAAAATGACAAATTGATTAGATGGGTTAAGATAGCAGTCAGTTCATTACAGCAGGCTTTTATGATTTTTGTGCTAATTTCATCATAGCCCTCTGCTCTGGTGTTGCGCAGAGAGATTATTTCCTGTCGTCACTTTCCAGCATAGGTTTGAGAAACATAGAGTTGACACTTATATTTTTCCTAAAGCTTTGACCAGCACTTTGTTGAGTTTGTACATGCGTTAAATTTACATAATAATAGGTCATGTATCTTCTTATATGTTATTTTTTGTATAGGGCATCGTGCTGGTAATTATATAATAATATAAAATTCTCTTTTTTATGAATGATATATGTATGCCTTTGCTAATCCATTTATTTTTTATTGGTTTATTATATTTTTTTATTGTTATTTCAGGGAAACATAGCTTGTACAACATAATGCTTTGTTGCAATCTGTTTCTTCATATATTTCGTTAAAACTTATAGAATCAAACATTTTGTAATATTGTTTTTGTTATAATCTCTTTTTTTACCTCATAGTAGAAGTTTGTTGTCTTCGGTGTATTATTAGTTATAGGAAGAAAGAACGTTAATGACTGCCCAGTATCTTGATCTGAGAGGGCAAGGTTATATAAACTACTTTTAGTGTCTTGGGTCGAGATATTACTGGCTATCTGATCTATGCAGCTTTATTTTCCTAGTGGGCATTTTAATGTGTCAATTAGTTGAAATTATTTAAAATAGATATTAATTTTCTTGAATGTGTAGTGTCTTTTAGGATATCAATATTCCAGTCTCCGCATATTATGATACGATTCCTACTTTTATGAGTTAATTTGTGTAAAAATACTTTTTTTTTTTAAACACTAGTATTAAGTTGTGACTCGGAATTTCTATGCCGCAGCATTCGAAACTATAATCGCTAGAGATTTCATTTGTTATTTGCAATGGGCTAAAAATTAACTCTTCTTTCACCAATATGCACGTACCTCCCCGTTTTTTATTGGATCTTGAGTAATTCTTGATGAATGATTGTATAATAAAAATAAAGTAAATAAATATGACTTGACATAATATCGAGATTTCTCTGTTATATATACATTTAATATTAATTAATGCATTAAACACATAAACCTTCCGGAATAAATACTCTAAGAACCGCATCATAAATCGTTTAAAATAAGTTAAATAATGCAATATTCGCAGCGTAAACTTACTCGCAGTCCAGTTCGTCCTCGACGGAGGGGCTCGCGTAGGCACTTTGTCTGGAAAGAATACCAACAAATTGGTTACGTAAAATTCCAGTTAGCTGGGTAGCTATCGACATGAACAAGAAGTTGCATCTCGATGTTTTCGCGATACCAGATACATGAACGTAAAGGAAGGAAGGAATCGGGTAGTGGAAGGAAGTGGGTGTGAGGATCGCATCTTTTGGCGTCTTGTTGAAGACATTTATTTATCTCCCTTATAAATATAATTACAGGTTTCATTAGCTAATACGATAGTGCGGTATCTAATAATTATAATGTATATAAATATTAAAATAATTTAGAACTTTAACCATAACAATCAATTATTAATATACATTCAATTTATCTACCCACGCAATAGAATGTTCGCTGAAAAAACTTACTCGGAGTCCGGTCCCTCATCGTTCTCCTCGTGGGACGGGCTCTCGTAGTCATGTGCGGACTCATCAGGGCTGTGACTTCGACTGAAACAATAAAATCATATTATTATATCACTAGCGACCCACCTCTGCTTCGCACGGTTTTTACGGCTTGACATAACCTAGAGATTTCTTTAGTATATGTAAATTTAATATTCATTAATGTATTATACACATAAACCTTCCGGAAAAAATACTCTAAAAACCGCATCAAAATCCGTTGCGAAGTTTAGAAGAACAACGCATACATATAAACAAATAGACCCTGTTGTTTTAAGATATGCAAGCCACATTCAACCTTAGGGTGATACAGAAATTACGAAGTCGTCTATACATATACCTCCCTAGGCATACCCATAAAGACCGCTCTTGTGCTTTCCTCATCTAGCAGACCGCGATCTTCATCAGGTAATCAGTCCATCTTGTGGGATCTAACCACGCTGGGCCATTTGGTAACATAACACACCGAGTAGCTGCTCTGGGTAGCTAGGTAGTGCAGTGCAGAAGAGTAAGCGAAGCGAGCTCTGGAGCTCGCTTCGCTTACTCTTCAATTTGAAAAATGCATTGAGGTAGAGGTGGATAGACTAGCAAAATTAGAGGTTAATTAAGGTCAAGAATTTTATACAGTACTAGCTTCCGCCCGCGGTTTCGCCCGCATGTTATGTCGATAAAACGTAGCTTATATCCCCATAAGCATGCTCACTCAAATGTCTTGCTGGTGGTGGCGTGTGTGTTGGATCGTTAAGTTACCTTCAAAATGGTTGAGCTAAACGGTGCTGATCCATGCGTCATGTTCGAGAACGGGCGCCGTCAGTAGGGACTGGTCATCTCTTATCAGCCACGGCTCATTTAAATTTTTGAATTGTTTTTATCTTTTTATAACGGACGCTTTTTACGTGTACGTCTTTCTACATTGGTCTCACAATCATGTATAATTTCAACATGAATGATGAAACCAATATTTTGTAACAATATTATGATTTAAAAGAGTGTCCGTGGAGTTTCTTGCCCGTTCTTCTCCATAGGAACCTACGCTTTGGAATGGGCAACTAGCTTCATATTTCTGACTGACTGACCCCTTGACGATTCAAAAGTGCCTGTAAATGGTTTAATTGGAATAAATGCTTTGAGTTTGAGTTTAAGGAAACTTATCAAAATCGGTTCAGCCGTTTAGCCGTGAATGCGTAACAAAAATATACACAAAAAATCAAAACTTTTCTCATTATAATATGTATATGTTTAGACATCAGTATTTAGACCAATGATGTAAATGAAAAACAGTTTGATAAAGAGAACCAAGTAGGGAAAAGGGTATCTGGTATAAAACTATACAATACCAGCCACCTCCAACACATTTGTATGGTACTCCTCTAATCATGGCGGTAAAAATGGGGAATTTTTGTAATTTTTGGAGGGTCATATTTTATTTACCGATAAGTTGCTGAAAAAAGGAAATAACATTTCGTAGCCTTTTGTATGTGACACTTGAACTCTCAGACTAATTGTTTGTTGTTGTTTTTAAATACTTTTCTACTTTTTCTCTGTTTTTGTAATTATTAGTGTAACTGTCATGCATGAACAATTCACCTAGTGACTTTAAGGTTTTATTTATTACTGGTAATCTGTGAACAGCGCTGTGGGCTACATTATTACTTAAGTTATTTCTGTTTTTCTGTTGTAATATTGCATAATGTAGCTGTTTGTTGTTCCTATTAAATAAAATAAAAATAAAATAAAACAGGGATGTGACTACAACAGAACTTGATTTTATGAAAAAATCATTAAGTACTACAAACATTATTACATTACATTACGAAAAAAATGATTACTCTAGAGGCATTATTCAGGCAGAAAACCCCTAAAGAAGCCCCTAAGAAAAGCCCTGTTCCCTCTTAATAATAAAGTTTTCATTTCGAGATAAAACTTGAGCCGTCTTGTTACAAAAAACTGCATGAGTAATGGTTTAAACCGAAACTAAAAGGTCTAGGATTGTTACGGTAATAAAGCTTTGCCAGGCTCAAAATGTGTTCCGATTATAAAACGAAGACTATTCGAGGATCAGTTACTACGAAAAGAAGAAGGTTCATGGTTCAAATCATATCCACAGAGAAGAAACAAAAATGGCATTCTTTCATTCGTTCACACAGGCTTTATTTGAAGCAACGTTCTATTTCTCTAAATGTTGATATTATAATAACACTTGAAATGCTTAAATAATTATTTATCAATACAAAAATACTTCATAAATTGTTCTTTGTTTTAGCAAAACTTGTAATTTGGACGCGATTTTCATAATCAAGCTGTCATTATTTTTTAACACCTCTGTTGAGGTTTCTTTTGTGAACGAAACGTTAGTTGTCAATAATTTGTCAAGTTGACTGAATAAACGTGAGTGACATTTCTCTTGGGAAAAACGACTTACTTAGCATTCCGAGTGACGCTGTAATCGATTTGAGCGCGCTAACTCCTGCACCAAATTAACGTGGGCGCGATAACAGTGTGTCTTCAATCGTCATAGATGACGTCATGACATGCGCCATCTTGCGATAACGCCGACCATGCCTTTTACTAATATCACCGTGAGCGCTGTGTTGTGTTTTAACTCGCATCCTATCTTTAAACTAACGTGGCATTTTCGAAATTGTGCTTCTGGCTACCGTTCACCACCTAACCAAAGAAGAAGAAGAAAATTGTGGTATAAACACAAAGAAATATGATATGCAAGTTCTGACGTTGAGCGAGTACTGTGAGAGCGTTCACGACCGTTCCGAATTGTTGACAGCCCTCAGCTGTCATAATCGTGATAACTTAATCGGAACGCCAATTATCGATGTCAGCGCTGTGAGCGATTATGTTCTAATTCGGAAAGCGGTCTTAAAATAACATATTTTATTAACCATACTTCCTGAATAATTTTACTAATCGAACCTGAAATATCCATTAAAAAACATTCAGAGATTCGACGACGGACGCTGGGCGCTTGTGACCTTGCTGAATAACCTCTAGCGTGAACTGGAGCGACTTACATACGGCGGCGGCGCGCGTAATTTTACACGAATGTGTATGTTGCGTCCTTTACATATAAATAAATGAACTGCTTATAACTGTAAAGCTCAATACACACACAAAGCGGGTGCGTGTTGGGCGCGGGTCGGTACTGTACGGTGAGACGCCGTCCACCGTACCGTACCGAACGGGCGTCCAAACTACCGTTCTTGGATCGCGACGCCTGTTACGAAACAGAGGTACGGTACGGACAAAAGAACATATCTGGACGCATCTTTACGTGGTTTGTTCGTGAGTTGAATCAAAAATATCTAAACAAAGAAGGGAACAAACAAAGACAGGCGGTGGCGAAAACCCACCATCACCTTCTCCTGAGGACTTCTCTCTCGTTGGGCAGCTGGATTAACGGCTTGATTCAGAAAGCGGTACTTCTGGATACGGCTCGCATTGCTAGGAGGTCTCTGGAGCCCTGACCTGTAGCTTGGACCTTGTTCCCCATACCGGTAGCGGTAGACTACTATTTTTTAAATTTTGAAATATTATTATTCTAATATTTAAAAATATAATTTGTAAGTAAATAATGGAAAGGGAATTATGTTTAAATGCTGGTATTCAGCTGCATCCTTAAAATACTGTTATTAGACTGGAGGCTGACCCCAACATAGTTGAAAAAAGGCTAGTCAGATAATTTTCGTGTATTGAAGTTTAGCCTTTTAATTCAATGAATAAAAGTTTTTTTTTGTAAAAGTAAAATAAATACAAGCTCAATTTAACTAACCAAAATCTATGGACAAAAAAATAATATTCTTTCGTCTTTGGATTTCTGAAAATGCAGATCAAAAGAAGAAAAAAAAAAACATTTTCGCTCAAACTCTAATATTAGGATGGTATCGGGTGGCATTAGGTTTCTGCCTACAAAAAGCGTGAGTTTATATTAAATAGAATTATCGAAGCGTTAACTTACTCGGACTCCGGTTCCTCCTCGTTTTCCTCGCGCGAGGGGCTGTCGTAGGTATGGATAGAGTCACCAGGACTATGACTTCGACTGAAAACAACCATTTGGTAAAATAATTGCTGGGTAGCTGTGCTGATAGGTAGGGTAGCTCCTGACCTTGCCAAATATACCTAATTGGGGGTTCGTAAAACGCTATTTACATGCCGTACATGCTGTTTCGCGCAAGTATACTAGGACCTAATTTTGAGACATCGATATTGTACTGATACAATATAATACGTGCCATCGACACGATAGAACAGAGAAGTAACTCAAAGCGGCATGAGTATGTGTAAGTAGAGTCCGACCAAATTTAATTTTCGGTATTCGACCATTTTTGTTTCAAATCGAAAAAAAAAAAATAAGTACTGATAATGGTATATTATATTTTTTATTGGCCACGACACACAGACTTTTGTAGGCAGAAACTTATCGTCCCTACAAAAAAGCGTGAGTTTTTGTGAAATAGCGTTTTCGTAACATTAACTTACTTAAACTCCTGTTCCTCCTCGTTCTCCTCGTAGTCACGTGCGGACTCATCAGGGCTGGAAACATTACAATATGCACAAGGAGTATGTAAGGATTGCGTTCTATAGTTTTTGCCTATCATCGCGTCGTGACAAAAAGCGTGAGTTTGTGTACTTTGCCTATAAAAGGTCAATTTATAAGTTAACTAAATTCCGCAGTCGTGACTCGTGACGGGTGTCGATATCACACGTGGAAGGAACACGGGATGGGTGTCGATATCACACGGGGAAGGAACACGGGTGGGTTTTAGTCAGTAAGAGTCTGACACGCCCTCCCGCTCCACCCAGAGCGGGAGAAGTTATTTGATAATTTCCCACCCAAAAAAAAAAAAAAAAAAAAAAAAAAAAAAAAAAAAAAAAAAAAAAAAAAAAAAAAAAAAAAAAGGGCTGGTTTCACCAATGAAACTGAACGCGATCAGCATTTCTAAAACTTTCAAGAGCTGTCAGTGTCAAAATTGTTATGGAATATTGTACACTGACAGCTCTTGAACGCGTTTAGATGTGCTGCACACGTTCAATTTTATTGGTGAAATGAACACTAAAAGCCTTATTTATAAAAATCTCGCTAATCACTGTTTAGCCACTGTTTAGCTAAGCAAATAGTTAGCTCTTAATCAATGCTTTATTTATAAACGCTTTTCGTTTCGCAACTAATCACTTGCTAACTGCAAGTGATTAGTTGCGAAACGAAATAGAGGTGAAATTATGCGTTCGGCACAGATTATAATCATAATAGTCGACTATAAAACAGAATTTTAAGAATAAAGTTGTCAAAAACACGATTTCTGTATCTGTCGTGACTTTGACAGACCAAATTCAAACATTTAATCGGAAAATATAAAATGGCACACATAAGGTTCAGTTTGCGCTACACTTGCATTAACTACACATACTTACACTAACTTCATATTTTTTATGTCGTTTTTAACAGTACTAGTCAGTCCAAAATCAACTTTATTTACACTATCATAATTTAACATCGTTTGTGGGACAAAAACATATTTTTATTAATTGATTTGTAAAATATGTTTTTGTCCCACAAGCGATGTTAAATTATAATGTATTATTATTTGGAAACTTTATGATAGTGTAAATAAAATATAAAATTGAATAAAATTATTGAATAAGTTTATTTCATTGTTTTTGCGATGATAGCAATGAAAATAATAAACTCCAAAAATTGGAGTAAACAGGAAAAGGTATTTATCTCTGAATTTATATCTACTTACTAATAATATAAACTGACCAAGTGAATGTTAAAGCAGAAGTAACAATGTTATTACTTATGTATTTTCATATCCTTTTTGCTTCTTAACACGAATATACTATTTTAGAAATGTATGTAGCTACTTGTGTCTGTTTTATTAATTCCTATTGCTTTTGCACCAGGGTTTCAGTATCTTTTAATAACAATTACTATACTTGCTTACAGCAACTTGACTGCTGTTATGAGCCACTAAATATTATTCAACCTCACGAAGATGAGGGAGGAGACCATGCTACGTGAAAACGATGAGGAATGCGAGTGGCATGACAAAAGAATGGCACCATGTCTTTGGAGGAAGAATATTGGAAATCAAAAATAATGAATTTATAACAAAAATGGCTTTATTATGTATCAAAATAAATTGTTTTCTATAAAATGTCTCTTGTTATTTGTGTGACTGCCACAACGTGGCTTTTCTTTAGTTCTGGGCCTTAAAGCTAGCGCCATAAGATGAGGGGCACATGGGAAAACACATTGGATAATCACTATCTCCGATGAGCTTCCTCACGAACTCATTATCTTCAAACCACCTGAGCACCTACTGAGCCTCCTGATTGAATTTTCCCTATAAATCCTTACTGCGAAAGAAGAATATTATCAACATAACATAACGCCTGTATTTCACCGAAGGGTTAGGCAGAGGTGTACCTATAGTACAAACACATTTCGCCAAAGTCTCATGTAATAGGGGGGCGAGCCTATTGGCATCAATAGGGCACAAATCCAGACCCCGGGCTGCTACTGAGAAATTCCACACTGCCCGACCCGGGAATCGAACCCGGGACCTCATGCTCAGCAGTAGCACTTGCGACCACTAGACCAACGAGGCAGTCAGAATATTATCTAGTAGGTATCTTATCATCCTCGTAACGGATATAAATAAGCTTTGTAGGTCTTCCTCCGTGTACTTCGCGCCGGTGTTTCAAAATTATTTAATTCTTCCAAGTCGTTCTGAAATCCCATAAAAGATTGTCGAAATCCATATTTAATATCTCGATAAATAATATCGACACATCTCGATAATAGGAACAAAATTACATCGAAGAACACATTATTCGCATTGAATCGATCAGCTGATTCAAATAAAATCCGCCATCTTGCCTCTTAGCATTCTCTTAACAGTGGACCGGTGGTGTTTAATTTTGATAGCTACTAATCAATTGCTTAGCGACCTCTTAGCGCTCAATAGCGTTTATGAATAAGAATTTTGCTTATCAATTGCTAAGCAATTGATTAAAATTTAAGAGGCGTTTATAAGTAAGACCGTTAATGTTATACATGATAACAAAGTTCAACTTCCATTGAAATTCAAATAATTTATTTCAATTAAGCACATAAACACCTTAGATCCCTCCTTAAATCTCATCCTCATAAAACAAGCTACTATTCCTATTCCTTCTCTGTCCATGCAGTAAGGTTGTGGAACTCACTTCCGCCTAGCATTCGTGATTTAAAAACTGTTCCACAATTCAAATATCGAGTAAAAGAGCATTACCTTTCCTCTCAGCTGTGAGTATTTATATACCTATAGTATGTATATTTATATATTTAAGCTCAATGTACTTATTTAAGTATATGTTAATTTATTACGTTATACGTGTAGGTTTATTTCAATATTTTAGCTTAAGACTTCGCATATTTATATTTTTCTCTTCTTGTTCTCACACACTATTGTCTACATTTCTTTCTCATTTCTCCTATCGCATGTCTGCTGGAAGAAATTTCTTAAGAAATAAGCAGTACCTTTGTACTCATAATTATGATTATGTCTTATCTGTATCTATTTTTCTGTGTGTACATAAATAATAAAATAAATAAAAGCCACTTTTTAACGTCAATATTTACAAAAAATAGAATTGATTCTAGTCGCCCCTTCCAAAAGGTAGTTTTCGTATGGAGAAGAATTGGCAAGAAAGTCCACCGTTACGCTTTTAAAATATTTTCACAATATATTGTGTACATTCATTATATAATGATATATGAAGACGAATCACTTGGAATAAGATTACTATACCACAATAGGTAAAATAATTAAAAATGAAGCATTGCAAATTGCAATCGAAAACGGAGGATTTACAAACGGCATTGAACTTGCGTAAATGATGATAAATGCTAAAAACTTGTAAATTATCTACGATTGAGTATTCAAGTATTGATAGTGCCATCAACGAAGACGCGCCCCACTCCGCGATTACTCTACTGTAAGCTGTACTTTAGTCCGGAGCGGAGCGGAGTGGGGCGTGTCTTGGTGGATGGCACTATCTATACTGGTAAACCAGAAAAGGTATGCGTTTCGGTAATTTTTGTGTTTCCTAATTAGTAGGAACGTCGCGCCTCAGAGTAACCCCCCACAAAGGCAAACCTTCTAAGTTTTGTTCTGCCGCGATTTGTCGTAGTCCACTTATCATTGCAAGATTTTTTTGAGGTTTTCTGTCTGTCGGGTAACATACTCAGCGGGGTAATTGCGTAACACACTAACAGTAGCAATAGCTTTCACCTTGACAGTTCAACAACATTCATTGCGTTATTTACGTTGTTGAGCAGACAAATTTTTAGAACTTAAGAAGTAATGAATTAGCAATATCCTTCAAAATGATTCAGATTGTGGTTGAAAGTGTGTTACGCAATTAGGGTGCAATGTCGTCCACCCTAATTGCGTAACACACTTGGGGTGCAAATGCAGGTCGCAGGTTATTCGTCACTCAAAAGTTTTGAAAAGTATTTGAAATTGCATAATCGATAACTTTATGATCATGGTAATACAAAACAGGCAGGTACTTTCATGGTTGTAACAGCTCCATATTAGATCTCATCATCGCGGTCATGTCTCCCGAATCATACTTTTGTTGGTAAATCTACAATAGAATGTTTACAGGAAAACTTACTCGGACTCCAGTTCTTCGGGTTCTTCCTCGTCCTCCTCTTCATGTTCGGCCTCATCAGAGCTAGAGAGACTTCGACTGTAACAATACAACCATTATTTATTTACGAAGCCAGGCACACCAGCGACATATTTACAACGATAGTAACTATAAGTCATCAAGAATCTTTATTACTGTGTTAACACATCACTTACACATCACAACATCCATACTAATATTATAAATAACGAAAGTAACTCGGTCTGTCTGTATATTACCTTTTCACGGCTAAACCACTGAACGGATTTCGATAAAATTTGGCAATGAGATAGATGGCATCCTGGAGAACGACATAGGGTACTTTTGTCTCAAAAATAATCCTAAAGGGGGTAATATAGGGGATGAAAGTTTGTATGGAAAATTCAGTATTTCTTAAGTTAGGGATATGAAAATTCAAAGTAATGCTTTTGGTAAGAAATAAAGAATTACGCATTTCAACATTTTTGTTAAATTATCCCCCACAAGGGTAAAATAGGGGATGATTTTAAAATTAATATGTTATATTGATATTTTTGTCTTCTTTTCAAGAGATTTAAGGGATTGGAAATATAGTAATAGTATTTATTTAATTAAAATCGGCACTCGGTCAATAGTTATTACAATTTAAAGTCATGAACTAGCCTTTCTAACATGTAGGTATTATATGTTCAATGGCGAGACTAAAGAAGGTATTACAAATTAATGGTGATAATAATATTTAAATGAATAGTTAGTATTTTAAGTAAGGCATTTAAAATCATATAAACCTGTATTATTTATTTTTAAAAACCGGACAAGTGTGAGTAGGACTTGCGCCCTGAGGGTTCCGTCTCAAAGCTATGCTTGCTCGGCTGCCCGAATTTCCAAATCCAGATCGAAGGCTAAAGTTAACTTTTTAATTGAAAAATTACTTTTAATAGAGTAATGAAATAGACTAAATGTTACTTTGTCCACCCGTACGCAAAATACACGCTTTGAAGTAGAGTTGCGGACACAAGCCCGTATTAATACTCAATACTCAATTCTTTATTGCATTCCATAGTATTACATAGATGGTATAACCAAGTAAAAGATCAATATGGACCCTGTCGGGCACAGCAACATTAGGAGAGAGGAAGAGGGATAAGTAACAATTCAAACAATTAATATTATTATAAATTAAGTATTACATGTGTATAATTATTAATATATACACAATTATACATTCTTATTATATACTAGCTGCCCGCCCCGGCTTCGCACGGGAGCACTAAGTACTTATCTATGGCGCACCTACCTACCTACCCTACTAACCTACCCTACCTACCTACACTACCTACCAAACCTACTTTCCCTACCTACCTACCCTACTAACTGACCAAGGGAAATAGGGATTCATTTTTAAATTAATTAATTTTTATTAATTTTTTCCAAGCGCTTTCTAACTTCCTTCCTACTTACCTACTTTTCCAGTGGATTTTCCAAAAATTTAAATACTATCGTGAATTCATGCAAGCCTAGTATTTTTTGTTAGGATTTATGGCAACGACAGCTAGGAACAGTTTGTATTAGATAAAGAAAAGTGGGGTTTTTAGGTATTTCTTTTTCCAAGTTTATCTTCATAAGATACTTCCTCGAACTTCACGGAATATTTAAAATAAAAAAATTGCATACCTACCACCTACCTACCTACCTACATACATAAATACCTACCCTACCTACCTACCTTCTAACGGGGGATATCATAAATGCAAAATGGATGAAAACAGGATTTTTCTTCATATCTAGGCCGAGACGAATGAAAAAAAAACTTCGAAATCAGTCAATCCGTTCTCGAGATGTCATCAAAAAAGCCGTTCCATACAAAATGAATTAAGTAGTGTTTAATGATGAAATACAATAAATACTATATCGTGTTCATGCAAGCCTAGTACTTTTTGTTAGGATTTATGGCATGTATACCGGGACATCATAAGTGCAAAATTTATAAAAACATGATTTTTCTTCATATCTTTTTTCTCGTGAATGTTTCCAATGTTTTAGTAGTTATTCTGCTATTCGGGGAGGAGACAAATCCAACGAATCAAAAACCATGAAAATTGGTCCAGCAGATCTCGAGTTATAAGTGTTGTAACAAACCCGTCTTTCTTTTATATATATAATTATAATTATATTATATATTATTATATAGATATATTTCTTCTATTTTAATGTTTGGTGTATTAGAGAGAGATTTTTGTATTTTATTTTGGAATCGTATGTCTTCTAAAAACTCCTTTACTGAGTAGTATGACTTGGATTCCAGAAATTGTATCAATTTATGTATAAATGTATTTGTTTTAGTTCTCTAATATCATTTGGCAATTTATTATACATTTTTATGGACATAACTAAAGGGCTGGTTGAGTGCATTTTGAGTCGTGATTGAGGTATGTTTATTTTGTTTTTGTTGTGTCGAAAGGTGTATTTTGTTTATGTTTCTTCGCAAGTGGTGTAAAAATCTGGGTGTTTCTTGACAAATTTACATAATTCTAAAATATATACACAGGGAAGTGTGAGTATTTTGTGTTTTCGGAAGTGTGGTCAGCATCTGTTTGTTCTATGTTGGTTATTATTCGAATTAACTTCTTTTGCAAAATAAATATGGTTTGTGAATCTGTACTGTTACCCCACAGCATGACCCCATAGCTGAGCCATGCCTGGGCATATGCATAGTAAGTAACAAGTGCAGTCTGTAGGTTGGTAGTTTTTTTTAATTTCGCGTAGGGCATATGAAAATGTTGATAATTTTGCTCTTATTTTCTGTATATGGGATTTCCAATTTATGTGGGTATCTATAGACAAACCGAGGAGAGTAAATTCATTTACTTATTCCAGTTTTGCATTATTAAAAATGAAATTTAGTTTTAATGGGGATTTTTGATGGGGATGAAAAGTAATTAAATTTGTTTTGGTGACGTTAATTTCTAGATTATGGTGATCCATCCAGGTTACAGCTGTAGAAAGAAGAGAGTCAGGCAGGCAAGTTGTCATCGTTCTTGCATGAGGTGAGCAGAGAGATATCATCCGCAAATAGAACACATGGTCCGTTTATAATTTTAGGAAGAAATTACCATCACGACTGTATTTCCCGTAGTTAGGCAAGTGTACTTAGATTACACACACCCACATTTCGCCAGTTAGATTTAAGTCCCATGTAATAGGGAGCGAGCCTATTGCCATCACACGGGCATGAATCGAGACTCCGGGCTGCTACTGAGAAATTCCAGATTCAAATACACAATAAATCTTGCTTGACGCGGGAATCGAATGCAGGACCTCTTGCTCAGTAACAGCGCTAGCGACCACTAGACCAACGACGCAGTATAAAACCATTGGGTAATTAAAAGGAACTAAAACCCGACTACGGCGAGAACAAAATAAAAACCGGCCAAATCGCACTCGCATACTAAGGGTACAAATAAAAATCCAGTTTGTAGCCATGGATGTCATCGTAAAAAAACATACTCAGAGTCTGGTTCCTCGTTATGATCTTCCTCGTTCTCCTCGGGGTAGGGACTCTCATAGTCATCTGCGGAGTTAGGGTTGTGACTTCGTCTGGGAATAAAGAATGTAATCATTTGGTGACATGAAATTCAGTACTTCGATTATAATACAGACACGATAAAAGAAGCACTTGACGTTACGTTTACATGGGGCCAGCCGATCTATTCACTGTGAAAACTTTGTTGAAGTGAGCTGGCCATAGAGTCGATCCCTAGCATCAGGTGCAGTGACAGCTCATTTCAAGCTCACTTACAGAAGACGGAAGGAGTATATGGTGTGCTATTTCGTGACACTATCATAAGTTTTAGGAGTTTAAGTGTAATAGAAGGCGTAATTCTTACTTACTCGGATTCTTGTTCCTCCTCGTTCTCCTCGTGGGGGCTCTCGTTGTAATTTTCGGACTCATCAGGGGTATGACTTCGACTGAAACAACAACCGTTTGATAACAATAATCAGCATCAGCACCTCGACAATACTTGGGCTTATAAAATACAAGCGAGCCGTCCCTGCTTTGCACGGGTTTTACGACTTTACAAGAGAGAATTTTTATTATATATAAGTTTAATAATAATGTGTTACACAAATAAACCTTCCGGAATAAATTATCTGACTGATGGTGAAAAATGCATCAAAATACGTTGCGTAGCATAGAAGATATATAAACGCGGTCACACAGGCAGACATGAAAAGCGACTCTAATTTATAATATGTATAGAAATATTATAGACATACATAGTGCGTGCTATGTACACAACAGAAACAGAAGCTCCTCAGTGTGTAAGCTAAATGCTAAATGTAGTTTCTGGGCTAACCCTTGAGCAAAAGGCATGATGTAAATAAAGGAAATGTACGAACAACATGTACTATACTATTCACACACCTACATCCACACACCCATCACACTTTACACATTCTATCCTATTCAAAAACAGAATATGTTTTAGCTTTATTAAACATCTCCTTAGCTATTACATACTGTAGAGATAATTGCTGATGGACTTTGGTGTTTCCATGAAACCTCCGCGAGTTTTTTTTAAGATAATGGCAGAAGTTTAAGAGACAAACATTATATTTTTATAAATACAAGATTAGAAAAAAATGAAAGAGTCTTACAGTGGTAATAAGCAACATTAAAGGGCCGGGGCCGGTCGTCAAGGTCGTTTCTGACGTTTTCTCATTTGTCAAATCAAATAGCGCGCGCGTCCCCGTCTTCTTGTTCCACTTCTCGTTCATCTCTTTATTAGTGGCTTTTGTGTACATGATAATTATTCCGATTTTTACAGTTGTAATAGCAATCATGTAATTTAGTTTAAAATTGGTTTTTATGTTTATTAATTAATTTATTCTTTTCTATTTTGTGAATGTGAGGACGCTGTAGGCTTAGTGGACTGTAGATTTGTTGACCATCATTATTTTGTTAAGTACCTGGTACTTATTAAAAGACCTACACTGTCCTCCCATATCTAATAACACTGTTATTTGAAAATATTGTAAGTCAATTATTTTTAAAAGAGTAACCGTGGAGTTTCTTGCCGGCTCTTCATAAGAAACGACCAATTGGAACCGTGCACCTAGCTTCTGACGTTTCATAAGTGCCCATGTAGGTTTAGGTGAAATCAAATATTTTGAATTGAATTGACACGCTTCCGTCCCTTTTCACGAAATCACTCCCACAGATTTTTAGTGTATATGTCCTGTGCACAGATTGCAGGAAATCTAGAGGAAAGATATTACACATAAAAAACAATGAGGGTTCAGTATAGCGGGCTGACAAGGGTGTGTTTTGAGTTGAATAATTATGCACGTTAAACATAAATGCCCGTTTTCTTTATCCCGGTACCTATTTAACAATTTTTTTTTTGTAGCTAAGACAAAGTTGTTGTCGTTTTTATTTTTTTGTTTTTTTAAGATATTTTTGAAGTCTGTACTTTGTATTTAGTCTATACCTTCTGATGCTCATCTATGTAACTGGAGAAACTTCGACCCCCGTAATACAAAATTTTA
Source organism: Xanthia icteritia (assembly GCA_949128155.2). Classification (NCBI taxonomy): domain Eukaryota; kingdom Metazoa; phylum Arthropoda; class Insecta; order Lepidoptera; family Noctuidae; genus Xanthia; species Xanthia icteritia. The sequence continues at coordinate 13,977,572 of OX421930.2, forward strand.
GGACATTATGCATTACCCCGGGTCCACACTCTCCAGGAGGCAAGACGAGGTGAAGCGAGCGCGATAGTGTAGATGGCGCCCTTGCCACCTCTCGTCGTTTCTCGGCGCGACTCCTCTCATCTCACGCGCGCTCCGCTCGGTGTCGGTTTTTTAACCGGAGTCAAAGGAAGAGAGGCACAAGGCGTGGTAGGCAACTGAATAAAACGAGAGTGTTGATGGGTAGCAGTCCTGTAGCCTCAGCTTGCCGCGGCTCGTGCAAGGGCCTCCACGAGACGCACTCGGGCGAGAGTGTGGACCCGGGGTTACAGGGGTCGAGACCACATTGATGTAACGTTTACTGATGTTTTGGACATAAGTACATTATTTTTATATAAATATTACAATAATAATCATAGTGTAAGCTTACTAAGACTCTGGTTCCTCTTCCTCGAGAGCGGGATTCTCATTGTCAGAGTCATCACGGCTGTGACTTTGCCTGGAAATAATAATACCATTTGGTTACATACAATTAAACACAGTTTAAATTTTATTCGTAATTATGGATATTCGCAGTTTCTGCATAACCCCGAAGGATAACCGCAAGAGTGTATGTTGGAATATAATTTTTGCTGCGATAACTTACTCAGACTCGGGTTCCTCGTCGTTCTCGTGAGAGTCGCTATCGTCGTCATTTGTGGGCTCATCAAGGCTTTCACTTCGTCTGGAAACGATACAACCATTGTTTTGTTACAAAATAAAAGCCAGTTATTATATTATGAACTTCATGCCGACATCATTCAAGATCTTAATACCTTAAGATCAAAATTAATAATCAGTCAGTTTTTTTATGAAGAACTTTACTCAAGTCGGAATGAAGTTCAAAATACAAAAACTAGAATAGAATATTTTTATTTATAAATAATAAATAAAAGTCGTTTTGTAGTGAAACGGTTATAGAAAGTTTACCTCCATTTATTGCAATGATAAGAAACTAAAATAATATTCTGAGAAGTTTTCAACTGGCCAACAATTACGGTTAAAAAGGTACAGTCCTGTGACAAACGGCAAATGGCTTAGTAAGGGCACATGAATAAATAACCGAGCAGAATGAAAGCTTCCTAACAGAGTTCAAAATAAAATTAATATAATATTCATGTACCTACCAAAAAATGTGCCAGGGACGTTCCCTGGCACCTTTTGGGTACGGAACCCCTAAAAAGGTCAAATTGGTTTTTCAGGATAACGAAATTGCACTTCCGTGCATAATAGGCGGGCCACCAAGGCTGCGTAAATACCGAGACTGATAAAAAAAAAAGCGTACCCACTCACCGACTGATGTTCGCGTCGGACGGGGCTTGCAGTATCGAGTTCTGCAACCAATACAGCTCCATATAGCTAGTCACTCCTTTATTAATGTGCATATTTTCGTGACAGAAGCGTTGATTTGTGTGAGCGTTCCAAATGAAGTCGTTATAATGAATGATTAAATAAGTACATCTTCTTGCATCATTATTTGAAATCCTACCATATTCTTCTATGATTGTTAATTTTACTTAGTAAACTGCGTGTACTTACTCGAGAAGTCTATCCCATTGCCTAAGCCCTAATGGGCCATACATACATCATTAATGTAGGTAGGTAAAGTTAAATCTCTATCTCTAGGTATCTATAGTTTAAAGTGTAGATGGGATATTTTCAGTACAGTATTTTTTATTATAATAGGGCTCTCTACCTCATCTGCAGTAGATCGGAATGTAGGATCAGACTATACCAACGAATTATAAGCAATAGAATACCTACAATAAAGAATTACCATAGCAGGATGTTTCGATACCGTGGCCCCTGGTAACGTACAGGCAACTGAAGGAACACGGGTGGGTTTTAGTCAGTAAGAGTCTGACACGCCCTCCCGCTCCGCCCAGAGCGGGAGAAGTTATTTGATAATATCCCATCCAAAAAAAAAAAAAAGACGTTTCGATTTCGGGCGAAATTAATGTCGGCTGCAAATAACGCTAGACCAAGCCCAGATTGAGAAGCGGTTTCTGCATCACGTCCAATCCAATATACCTGTAGAGATCGTCTAGTTTATTGCACGCCCCTCTACTGCTTGTTGCATTAACATTTCAAATGTTTGTAAAGCAATTTTACTGGACGGGTTGTACTTTAAAATTAGACGATCTGTACCTATAACTAGATCCCCTTTAGGTTTTAGGCAAAATGATAGAATATTAGTAAACCTGCATGCATACCTATTTACAATAAATTTCATTTACAAGCAGAATAACTTAGGCGGCATGTAAATGGGACACAAGTATGTTAGAAGGTGTGATGAACCACCGCCTCTAGTGTCTGGCCATAGGTTTCCAATGGCCAGACACTTTCTGATCACGGCGCCGAGCACAAAAAGAACTCAGAAGATGGTGTCACGTTCCGGGGCTTGTCAATAAGAGGACCTATTATTTAAAGCTCACTATTCTTAACAGCCTCAAAGAGAGTGGACTTGGCAGAAACTTGAAGATTTCTACATTATTGAGATGACAGAATGAATGTGTCAGTGATGCGTCCGTGATCAACAGAGTCAAAACCGGACGAGATCACATAATTACTTGTGTGAAGTTCTCTCACTCGGCTTTTAGCTTAGCCGTTTGATGACGCCGACTTCGGTCAAGCATCCTGGGGACTGTAGTTAAATCTGAAACGTTGCCGTCAAACATGGAGAGTCCAAAACAATGTCGAATAATCACTCGAGTGAGTGGAGAAATCTTCAGGGACGAAGCTCAAACATTCTGTAAGTTGTTGCGGTCAAGCAGGAAGTCTTTGAAGTCTGCAAAGTTACTAAGTTGGCTGGTGATATCCAATTAGTGACTGTCTGATATTGTCCAAACGAATTTAGACAAAAAAAGCAATGTCCAATGGGTATGAAGCCTCGGAACCGGTTGTCGTCAACAGTTTATGGTCCTCTCGAAATTGTTCAACAATAATTTGTTTACCTACCCTACCCGAACCCTGCAGTTCGGTAAAACAGCTTCAGGATCTACCAGCTAACCGCAGATTACTGTCCTTATACCGACGGTCTTTGGAGAGTAAATATTTTTGGGGGAGGACCGCAAAGCGGTAAACGTAAATAACGTAACGTAACGTAATGTAAGACGCTCTCAGGCGTCCTCAACCTGAGCAGATTGGTGGTGTTGGTAGCTGGTAATGGATAGATGGAAGGAGCCGAAGGTCAGAGGCAAACAATTGGAGGGGCGTACGGCCAGCAGTGGACTGCTGTACTGTTGATGAATGGGACACAAACTTAAATCGTTTATGAAAATTCCCGAGTCACTTCAGTACCTTTTGCTCAGCACGGACATCAAGCAAAATAATAATATCATAAGTCGCCGCGATCGTGTCGCCATCGACATAGGAAATTAACGAACGTATCTTTATATCATCATCTCAAAAAACATACGATGAAAGACTGTTCGTGCAGGGCAGCGCCGTGATCTCGCCTCGACCAGCGGTCTACGTGTAAGTTATCTTGGTTCTTTAGTTCTCTTTATGACCTGAGACTGCTTGGTCATGTACCTACGTGAATGTAAAGTGGTGTGTCATTGTCATACTCATCTCATAATAATCAACCCGTAAAGCGGAATAAAACTGCAATATTTGTACAAAAAGATTGATTTAATTAAAGTATTTCAATCATCATTTTACATAACGATAATAATTAATTTACATTCATTTTAAAAGGCAATTTATTGTTATTTCTAAAAATTTTGTTATATTTATCAAATTGTGGTTGCTCTCAGCTCATTATAAATTGAAAATAATCGCATAGACTTAATTAATTTAAAAGTATTTTTACTAGGTGATTTATTAGTTTATGCCTGCGGCATTCTCTCGTATAATTTGCATTCAAGATATCACTGAAATAACACTTGAAAGGAATTGCTCAATATCGATGAAAAAATCTACTTAGGTTTAAGGCAGTTCAGTCCGTCTGAGGCATTGTAGCTCCCAAACGTATGATCAAATAACATTGTATTTTTGGGTGTAAGCTAGTTTAATTAGGTTGATTCTTCCGTAATCGATTTTTAATATCTTTCGTAGGATTGGGCATGCGTAACGGTGCTCTCCTTAATTCTGTATCAATTAACCCATAACAAGTCAGAGATGGGTATACGTTTATATGTAAAAATCGCCAAGTGCATTATGCGCTGTGGCGTTATTTTATTTTGTTTTGCGTTATTTCAATGTCACCTTTATCATATAATTGATAACGGAAATAATTTGTTCATCGAGGCGGCGCCGGGCATACTGTCTCAGACGGGATATTATTAGTATCCCTTATTTGAGAGCTTCTATTAGTTGCTGTATTATGACATTTTTAAGATGTTTATGTTTTTACTTTAAGTATTTATAAGCCACTTGTACAGAACTGAGAAAATGTAAGTGAACTAAATTAAATATTGATGTTTCGTGAAAATAACTTAAATTATTTTTTATTTTAAATCAGCATTAAATCACACAAACACATAATGAGGGCTATCAATTAAGAGTTATTTATTAGCACGGGCAAAATGTGGTAGTCGACTTTGATTCGCGAGCGAGGTCGCCTTATCAACCTAATTACGACCGTGTTCACGTTCAAATTGCGGATGTGTTGAAACTAAAGCAGAGGTCACTGCAGCGCCCACACCAGCGAGTGAAAGAGAATAATAATAATATTTTTTTAGTTGATGTTATAGAATTCTAGTAATCGGAACAAATGAGATTGCATTTACAATATACCTACTACTTATTCAGAACAAACACGGCCGCCATTTAAAAAAAATCAACAATCTGCGACTCAGTCAATTGGTTCGATTCAAGTTTGCTATCCATAAGTAATTCATTCGCCTGGTGTAAGCGGCATTGAGTGACTTGTAATAAGTACCAAATTTAATGCTTTTTTATATTCCGAAATAATAAACGAGATAGCCGTTTATTTTTTACAAATAATGCGTTTAATTTTAGTAATCTGAAGTGCTGAACACATTTTCTAAATATAGAAAATTTAACCTACGGTACAGGGGCGCCGCATCGTTGTTAGGCAGAAAAATGGCATACGAAATATTTACAGCAGAAACAATACAAAAATTATAATAAAATGATATAAGTATTTTGGTAGTTTTATAGAAGTTTGATAGTATTTCGGTCAAATTACTACATTGTAATTGTGTATATAATTTATTTTCTTCCTAAGCATGAATACCGAAACTCGTGTGTAGACCAGTACCCTAATTACGTAATACACAATCAATCGGAATTTGAATCGTTTTGAAACAAATTGCTAATCCATTGCTTCATAAGTTCGAAAAAAATATCTGCTCAACAACGTAAACAACGCAATGAATGTTGTTGATCTGTCAAACTGAAACAAATTTGTCGTAATTTTTACGAAAATGTGTTGCGTAATTAGATAGCAGGCTAGTGAATCCACATTTATTCGGAAATTTGTTTTACGATTGCCTTCATAACTATTATAAACGTTTTATCACAGAAAAATCTCCGATACACTTTGTATCAAGTTGTCTTAACTAGGCATGTACAGTAGCTAGAACCAACCTCCTACAAATAAAAAACAACTGTAGAAATAAGGTGGAGTTGTGTGTAGTATATACAACACTTACTAAACCTAAAACGTACAATTTAAAAAATACTACAGTATTACCCGGGTATACTGTACTGTACGTTATTTCACACCAAGAACAAGAGAGAGGCATTACTAGTGATCTGGGCAAAAATTTACGAAAAGAAATAACTATAATGTATTTCATTATGTCGTGGTCCATTTTCTCTGAACATGTTTATCTTCATAAAAGATTAGAAATTAAACACGACAGGACAACACTTTATTATGTGCTTCTAACAAAGACACGAACTGAACACACTCGTCAATTAAACACGCGACAGACCAGCAGCGGTAGATAAAGATGGCGGCACTCAGAATTCAGAAACTCAGCATTTATTAGGAAAATTAATAATATTCGTAATTCTCTTTCTTGTTCCCAGTGTGCTATTCGAATGCCCAGGTACCTACGGTAATTTTGAGATTTTCCGCACTAAATCAAGTGTTTGCACTATAAATTCTCGTTTTATGGTACAAATTAGCAGCACGAACATAATGAGTCTACGTAACGTTAGTCGAAAGCCAGCCTTCGTTTAAAGTATCGTAAACGTCAAATAGTGCTACCATTTGTCGACATTAAGTTGAGTGGCGCTTTTACGATTCATAGGCAAAATGAGTGGATGGCGATACGATAACGGTGAGTGTAGTATTTTGCTAGATGTTCGTGCTGCGGGAGGGATCGACACAGACGCTAGAAGGGACAGCCGGGCGCCCAGTGGCCGTGCGCGCCGCAGCGGAAGTAGTAGGCGTCGGCGCGGCCCTCCACTAGCGCCGCCCCTCCTCCTCTAACACCACTATCACTTCCGGCTGCTAAACATCAAATGTTCTATTCAATCATCTGGAAAGGTTTAATTATAATTAAAACTAAAACCTTCTTGGAAGAAGGCAAGTTTCCTAAAGTTCACGAAGCTTCATGCATTTGCAGTAATGGTAAACGTTACGGTAACGTTTATTTAATGACGCTTGCGATGCCGACAGCGTTGAACAGCGTTGAATCTGAATATCACATTTGAAGTTTGGTATTATCTTATTCCATGACATGTGTAAAGTAACCGTCATGAGAAGCTATAAATTTTGTAAACAAGTGTTCAGAAGTTCACAACATTTGGACCAGCAAAAAAAATGAATTTGTTTAAGATTTAATAAATTATTAAGTAACAAATATTAATTAACATAATATATTATTTAAGAATAATTATTCGTCAGAATTTATTTCCTTAGATGTACTGGCTACTGGCTCCATTATACGTAATAACAAATAAAATGAACGCAACAATTAAGGTAACAACAATAAAAAAGTGATAACGAAACAATAACAAAATTAACAATAACAACCAGATCCGCGATATTATGCAAAGCAATGAAACAAACTCGTACGCATTCGAAACTCGAATGACGCGTTTATTTCAAAATGGCGTCCCGATAGTTTACAATCCCTGCGACGGACGCGTTCCGGTACCAAGAAACACAAACGATAGCGCTTTGCGTCGTTAAAATATGATCCGACTAAATTAAATAGGTTGTTACTTTCATATAACCCGTCTATATTTCATGTCGATTGAATATGGTCAATTTATTATTATCTCGCAGTATAAAATGTTTACTTAGTAAAAGATGTTTGTTTACATAATTTATAGCTTCTCGTGACGGGTACTTTAGGTTACTGTGTTTTAAATGTTACGTCTGAGAGAAAGAAAATCGTTTAAAATAGAACTACAAAAGTAGACAACAAAGTTCGGTTTCACACGCACCCCATTCCTCGTAGGCATCACTGTTAGATCCACTATCACCCTCGCGGTCGACCCAGAGATATCTCTCGTCGTAGTGCTCGTCCCTGTAAACAACATTCATTACATTATTTCTTTGCGTTGCGTAGTTAGTTTCATAACATAATTGTTGTACTGGTACGTCTCATACGTAAGTAGCTAGTAGTACCTACCTACATTGAAAGTACCAACCGCATAAACAAACAATTAAACTATTTATGAATGAACGCAATAATTATTCGAGTGGGATGCTTTAAGAAAATTTTGGCATTTCCCAAAAGCCTATACGCAGTCAATTAGCAAAATAGTCTGTTTGGAAGGTGGAACTTCTAGCTGTATTAATCCTACTTATTTTAAATGCCTACAACAATATAGTGTGGTGATAAAGTTATCACATTAATTGAAACCAGGTATCGACGGCGAAGTGCCAATAACACCTAACTGACAAAGTAAAACATTTTCATTTAGATTTCACTAGAACATGCGAATAACGCCTTTAAATTCAAAACGATAATAAATTGAATTTCACGAAAAATTTCAGTTATGAGTTATTGGCACTTCGCCGTCGGTATTCTAAATTACGTATTTTAAACATACAAAGCTAAAATAATTAATAACAATTAACATTCTAGCCGGGGGACATTTTTTTCGTTTCAGTAACTAACAACATTAAACTTAATTTGTGATTATTTGGTAACAATATCATAAAGTTTGTGTTGAATTGTTGATACCATCGCCCCCCGCGTGTCTGGAGCGGACAGAAAGGGATCTCCGCCTTTTTTTTTTGGATGGGAAATTATCAAATAACTTCGCGGAGCGGGAGGGCATGTCAGACACTTACTGACTAAAACCCACCCGAGTTCCTTGCGTTGCCTGTACTTTGCCAGGGGCCTTTCGGACTTTCCCGCAACCCCGGAAGGCATCGGTCCTAACGGACCCCTTCACTTCTGCTGACATCTCTTTGAGGCGCGCGTGGAACACAACGCGCCGTCGACCCGGGCCTGGACCTTATCGGACGGCGAGCTACCCATTGCTCATCGTCCGCAAGCCCGCGCCTACGGTGGCCGGGAATCGGCCTGCGATTCCCGACTCCGAGGGCGTCTCATGCGGCGGCTAGGGGCGTGAGGGCGCGAAGTTTGCCTCTCCCTCACGCGTTCTGCCTCCTCCTTCGCGAGCATTACTGCTTCGCAGAAGGAGGTGACGGCCTCCCATGCCCTCTCGCTCCGTACCGTGGCCTGGACCAGAGCCGGACGCGAGAGATCCCCGCGACTGATCGCCTCCACGAGGACACAGCGATGCTGTGCCCGAGCCAGGCAGACCTCCACTATATGCTCCAGGCGATCCACGCAGTGATGACACCCGGGCGTTTCCTCCCGCCTGATACGTAACAAATTCAAATTCATTTATTCACGTATAAATAGAGTAAATACAATCGGTGGTTTCCATGTTACATTATTTGGTCTTATAATTCTATTTAGCCTGTGGTATGGCATGTGAATCGTTTTCTTAAAAGTAAAAAAGGAATAAAGAAATATAAATAATGGTTAGTCTTAGCCCGTGGTCTTAGCCAATACGTGTCTCCGAAATTCATAGTCTTATATAATGTCAATAAAATAATTATGTGCCTGGTAAAATACATTGTCAAATGCCAATAAAACTCAGTCATTTCTACGTTGAATTAATAATACACAGGAACCTCCCGAAACAACCATGTCCGGTGAGGACCTGCTTCGGGCGGAAGGTGAGGACGCCGTGGCGCCTCTCTAGCCACTCCTCAAAGAGGGGACTTACCGCCGCAATAGTGGCGTGCCCAGCACTGGGTTGCGACAATCGCACTCTCCATGACGCCATGGGATCCTGCTGGAGCTCGGTCCGCTGTGCCGCAATTTCTCGCGGAAACGGAGTTACGCCCCGGCGTTTCGACTCCTCGCGCCACTCCCAGATGTGCGCGAGGACTTTTGCCTCCAGATCCCATGGCAGTAATCCGGCAAGGAGGCTCGCCGCCTCACCGGAGACCGTGCGGTATCCCCGGATCAGCCGGGTGGCCATGACCCTCTGGGACGCGTTCAACCGGCGGGCTGGCCGCCGCCTCAATGAACGCGCCCAAACCGGTGCCCCGTAAAGGGCCATGGACCGCACGACCCCCGCGTATTGCCTCCGGCAGGCGTTTGGATCCCCTAGATTGGGCAGGAGCCGCTTCAAAGCAGCCCTGGCCCGCTCCAGTCTGGAAGCCAAACGTCGGAAGTGCTCCACGAAGTTCCACCGGCTGTCGAGGACGAGACCAAGGTACTTCATCATCGACTCGATGGCGATGTGAACTCCTCCTATCGTTATTTGGGAACCCGACGATGGCGCGTTCCGAGGACCATGAAAACACATGGCCTCGGACTTGCAGGGCCACCTCGAGTCCCAACTGCCGGATTTTGTCAACAATTGTCGCAACCCCGTGTGTCGCTAGTTTAGCCGCCGCCTGATGCGACCTCCCCTGCGCCAGAACCAACGTGTCGTCAGCGTAACAAACGTCGCTGACGCCGCTAGGGAGGTCGGCGCGCAGCACCCAGTCGTATCCGATGTTCCACAGATGGCCCCAGAACCGAACCCTGTGGGACACCGCACGATATCTCTCGCCAGTTCCACTCTCCCTGGTGACCGGGGTAGATGACGGCCCTGTCCGTTAAATAAGCCTCGACCACACGACAGAGGTAGGTCGGCATCCGGTGATACCGGAGTGCCTCCCTGATGCAACTCCAGGGCAGAGTATTGAAGGCATTGGCGATGTCTAGAGACACCGCCAAGACGACCCCACCCTGGGCCACTGCATCCCCCGTCGTGAGGGCTCGCACGTGCATGATGGCGTCCACCGTAGAGCGCCCCCTGCGGAAACCAAACTGGCTCTCCGCCAAATCCGGCCCCACCCGCACCAGCCGCCCGACGAGGCGGTCTGCAATGACTCTTTCAAAGAGCTTGCCCACCTCGTCGAGCAGCACGATGGGCCGGTAAGCGGACGGAGAGTCTGCAGGGCGCCCCGGCTTCTTGATGAGGACCAGTTTCCCCGTCTTCCAACGAAGTGGGAACCGGCCCCTCTCCAAGCATGCGCTTAGGAGCCCCCTTAGTCGAGGCCCGAGACCCTCAAGGCCAGGACCCAGGCTTTCCCAGGTAAGCCATCGGGTCCTGGGGCGGTATTTTTGGCATTCAGCCTACGTACCGCCACTCTCATCTCTACCTTGGTCACCTCCGGAGCATCGTCGTCGATGTCGGCGGTGTGGTCCGCATCGGGCACCGCAGTAGGCGGAGCCATAGGCGGGGAGACATGTTCCCCTCTCGAAGGGAACAGAGCGCTCACCACGTCCCCCACAAGCTGCGGCCGGAGACTGCGTCAGCGGGCCCGTGGGCGGAGTTTCTCCCGCACCATCTTGTATAGGCTTCCCCACGGGTCCCTGTTCAGAGTCTCCAGCGACTCCTCGCGGGCCACTCCCCTGGCCCAGAGGATCTCTGCTTGGAATGGCTTCCGTATCCGAAGGACGAATACCTGCGGTGCCTGGTGTACCGGCGTCGCGCAGCAACGCACGCATTGCGCAAAAAATACATAAAGTACAAGCATTTTTAATCTCGTGGAAGGGACGTAGGTGTCAGGGGTCCCGTATTACAAAAGAGGGGTAGAAAATCATTTACACGGTTACATGCTCAATTCACTAAAAATATTTATTTTGAGATTATAAAACACGAGAATGAGTTTAATAAATCGAGGCTTTACGGGGTTCCTATAAACATTATAAAAAACCAGCTAAGTGCGTGTCGGACTACGCACAATGAACGGATTCGTATTTGGGATGAATTTATCGCAAGAACAAACTTAACTTTGTAGTTTAAAAACATGTATGTTTTTGCAACCGCAAATGTAAGTTGGTCGATTATTACTCGTTAACTTGTAAAGCCTACTTAGCTATGATAGTTTTCCTTTTAATTTCGTTATATAGGAAGGAAGGAACACTTGACTCTAACAAAAATTAGCACTTTAAAGCTTAATATTTCGCGAACGGAGCCCTGAGTCAAAAAAGGACACCCCACACCATGGGCTACGAGAAAAATAAAACATCCCCACTTTTTCATGATTTTGTTTTACCACTTTGTCGGCGTGATTAATGTGTATACCCATGCCAAAATACAGCTTTCCAGTACAAAGATTCTCTGAGCTAAGCCGCGGACAGCGCGGTCGCGGTTTTTTTTTACACACAGACAGACAGACTGACATGGTGAAACTATAAGGGTTACTTGTTTACTACGGAACCGTAAAAAAGGAACACTTACAACTTATGGTGTTACTTCGTTTGTTTGCCCGTTCGTCTGTCACAGCAGCTTATTTCAGGAATTACTAATGCTATAGACTGGTTTGGAATAAACATAAAGAATGCTTGTCTAGTGAAAGAATTGAAAAAATATTGTAATTTTCATTGCAACAGGGGCCATTGTAAATGGGGGGTTTAAATTCTAAAGTGGGATAACTAGGTCAAATGGGGAACATGAAAGGACTCTAGTAAATGAAATACCCGCAGAGATACAAACAATAGCTACAAAACCCTCTGAAAACTCTTTTTTTTACGTTTTACAGTGTTTAATAAGGTTTCAAACTTAATGCTAAGAGCCGTCCTCCAGGTTCACTTTAGCGTAAACGTCATACTAGTGACCCTCCTGGAGGGTACACTACACAATATGAATGGCGGCATGGCATATAAGCTCCATGAAAAGTCGCTGGACTCGAATGTGTTAAGGTAACAGACTGGTAACTTACTCGTCCTCCTCCTCCTCGTCGATGTAGTCGGAGTCGTCCGGCGAGGAGCCAACAGAGCCGTCATCTCGTCTGCAAACAATACAAACAGTCTTCTTACTTAGTTGTTCCCTGATTTATACTTCGCTCCTCATTTCGTATGGGAGGCTAATGTTCAGCAATGGACGTTTCTGGACTGCGAATGTCCATCACCTTGTCAAGTTTCTTATAAATCACCATGCATGCTCTTAAGCAAAATGGCATGCAAACACTTCTACTCTCTATTCCACGCCAGTATCCATTCTTGGTTAAAAGATTGTCAGTTTTTTTTATAGGAATTAGAAATCGTTGTAGTTTATATTTTTTATAAGATGCTGGGTTCAGGCTACACGAAAACAAAGTTAGAACATGATTCCTTTGTCATCATCATCGGCCTACAGCAGTCCACTGCTGGACATACGCCTCTAATTGCACGCCATTCAGTTCGACAGCTCTCGGCAACTAATCCAGCTGCTACCAGCCACCCTGCGAAGATCGTCGCTCCACCTAACCTGACCGTCTTACCATACGTTTGCCGATTCGCGGTTTTCACTCAAGAACACCAGACCAGATTCCTTTCTAACATGTTTGAATTTTAGGCCAAAATAATTCTTTAACATACTGCAGATGATGAACACACTTACTTATCCATAAATAATGTATGCCACCAAATGATATATTAATGGCTTGGAGAATAAAAGGTACCCAAAAATAATATTGAAGAGGTTAAATAAGCATACCGGTTGGTGTTGGCGTCGGACTGCCGGCCTTGTTCCGACTCGAGTTCTGCAACCAATACAGCTTCATAAAGCTATTCATGTTTTACAACTCGCCCTTTATTAGTCTGCGCCCCATTTAAAAATGGTGAGAGTGACAAACCATACATAGGAATGCACAATAGAACAAGGTTTGAGTTGATCAGTTCCAGATAAATCATTTTAAAATGCGTTAAAGCCTAAGTATGGGCCGCTCGTATGATTGTGAGTGGCGGCTCTAAGGACGTGCGCGATTACACCAGCGTAAAATTCAAGTTGTCAAATATTTATATTATTTTTATATCATTCATGAAATCTTGAGTAAGTACAAGAAATTAACTTGCAACTGACTTTTCCTTCGAATTTAATAAAAGTTATTGTTTTGAATAAGACAATAACATTGTGATCTTATGAAATGGGAATAAATTAAACAAATTTTTCGTACATTTTTGACTAATTTATTTTTCTTATACCTACAATATTTGTAATTTGACGTGACTTTTACAAAATTGTGTGAGATTGAGTGTACTTATGGTACACCTATGCCAAATCCCGTGATCTTATGTTGTTCAACAACACATTTAAGAAAAAAAAAAATGCCTTGCAGACCATATCTCAGGTATTTTGTTTAACTTAATATTACTTCATCTTTGTAAATATAATTACATTAATTAGGTAAATAAAAAATAAAAAAAATTAATTCATTTATATCGAGCCCATGTAGTGTTTCAGTACATCAAAGGCGCTACGACACTCACACTCTGTCACATTCTACCACTAAAACAGGCACTCCTCAATAATTGCTTGTATATTTTGATCGCCATTCGAATCATCATCGATTCTACTAATTAGAATAGTATTCAAAAAATGATCATTACTAGATTGCACTTTATCTAGCTTTGTATCAATTCGCGAAGTGAAAAATGTGTGTTATTTTTAAATAAATTACGAAAAACCTTAATAATTAATGTATTTCATCATCTTTTAATGTATTTTTGGGTTCCATATGTCCGAATGAACTCTAACTCGTGGGTCTGTCTGTCCGTCCGTCTCAGTCAATTTTCTCCAAAGCTAATGGACCGATTAAGTTGAAATTTGGCACACATATATGAATTTCTGTGACCTAAACACGGACGTGTAACGTAATAAATGAAATTTGAATATGGGGGTCACTTTTCGAAGGCAAATAAGAAAATGAAAAATAATGTTTGGCAAACTGCACCCTAATTACGTAATATACGATCAATCGGAATTTGAATCGTTTTAAAACAAATTTCTAATCCATTGCTTCATAAGTTCGGAAAAAAAATTGCTCAACAACGTAAATAACGCAATGAATGTTGTTAAACTGTCAAAATGAAACAAATTTGTCGTAATTGTTTACTAAAATGTGTTGCGTAATTAGATAGCAGGACCTTGTGCCATATCAAATAAAAGGGCTTACTGTGAGGGTCTCAATTTTATTTTGTAATTTTAAAATTAGTAGTTAAAATAGATGAAAACTGACCATATTCCCCATTCCCTTACCTCCGAAACTACTGAGCCTACAATTTTGAAAAAAATCCTTAAAATAGTTCTATGCTTATAGATTACAGGAAAACCCATAAAAAGGCTATGGTCTTAAAATGACATGGTAAATCTCTCAATATTGTGCGTACAAACTTACATTTGCAGTTGGAATTTATGGCAGAAAATGCTTTTCAACTACAATGTTAAGTTTGTTCTTGGGATAAATTTATCCCAACTATGGAACCTTTCATTGTGCGTGATCCGACACGCATTTGGCCGATTTTTTATAGTTAGATTAAGTAGCAACTAATTTTAAAACACTTGTATCGTGAGCTGAACCAAGCTACATTCAGTAATTATTATACATTCTTTTAACGTCAAACTGAACGCCACTTATAATCAGATGTTATAAGTTATACAGCGTGGCGAATAAGCTATCACATTAATTCAAACCACGTATTCTACATTACGTATTTTAAGCATACATAAATAAAATAATTAATAAAAGTTAACATTCTACCCGTGAGACCTTTTTTTCCCTTTTAGTATTTAACAACATCATGTATTGCATAAAGAAAATCACCTGACCAATACTAGTAGGTCAAAGACCCGTGGCCGGCGTAGATAGTTCAATCAAACGATGTAAGACGATGCCATTCCGAATTACTTGGAATTACTAACAATTACAAAAGACGTAAACAAATCAAGCGAAAAATGTCCTTACGGCTAATAGTTTAAGGCGTTCGCCATGCGCAAAATTAAAAAATAAAGGACCTCAGCGGGGAATAAAAAGCATCTGCGATAAATGTTCTTACTGCTAACGGTCTACGGCATAAATCTCTACGCGCGAAATGGACGGGGAACCCCGGTGTGTGTCGTCAAATTTCGTATTTTTTCGGCGGGCGGCGTGTGCGATTGTTTGTGTTTTGTGTGTGTGTGAATCACTCCAGTGCCCGCGCCGTTGTCCTTGAGGATAGTTCGTTCACGACAGCAGTTGCCTATTTGCATTTTTTTGGTGTTTGTATTGAGGACGTTTTGTTAAGATTCTTGTTTTATTTGTAATAGAAATAGGATAGGTACGTTATTATTAGTTGTAGATTAGTTAAGTGTTGTGACAGTTCGTGCGGTTCCTATTTTTGTGATAGGACACGTAATTACAATAGTAAAATTAGTTGTAGGTAACTTTTTGAAAGTGGTGTGACAGTTTATGCGAATTCAGACGCTTTTATTGTTCCTTTTTGTGTTGTGTTCTCAAGATGCCTCGTGTCAATTTCACGTCATCGGAGTACACCGATATGATATTGATTTATGGAGAATGTTATCAAAACGCAGCGCTGGCGTTACGAACATACCACATAAAAAATGAAGTGTACGCTACTGAAGTGACGACAGTGGAAGATTTAAAAATAAGAATAATTCAGGCTTTCCACAACTTAAATAATTTAGCCGCGAATGGTAATCTATTAAGAAATTTCCGTAATAATATCATACGACGGTGTCGATTATGCATTCGGGTGCGCGGCGGACATTTCGAAAATTTTAAAATTTAAATTGCATAAAGTGAACTAAGTGGAGGTTTTAAAACTTAATTTGTGATTACTTGGTAACAATACCATAAAGTTTGTGTTGCATTGTTGATATCAACTATTACCAACGCCCCGCAAGTACCTACCCTCCGCTAGTCTCACTGTCGTTTGGCGTGTGCGCCGCCCGCCGCCCGCGCCGCCCGCGCCGCGCGCCGCGGCGTTGCCGCTTTTACAGGTCAGTAAACTAATAGTATCAAGGGTGGATTATTTATTGCCAATTTTTACGCTATTTAGTTTGTTAGAAAAATTCAGTTTTCTATTTTTAGGTCTATTTTTGTTTTTATTATTTTAACAGACTGATAACAACTTGTAATAACCGCTGTACTATTTAATGTGATAACCTAATCGCCACGCTGTATATAAAGGATTTACTGACGTCTCCTTCGTTTGGTGTTGCCCTGAAGATCTGTGTAAGATAAGAATGAAAATAACTTTGAAGTTGAATGCTTACTAAAGTATTGTAAGAAAACCAATCAATTCATAAACCTACTATTGTGTTTAAATAATCGATTATGAAGCTGCATTGTTATCAACATGCATAACATCAAAAAATAATTTGAAAAAAAAAAGAAAAAAAATGTGTCCGGATAAATATAAAACCGTTTTTCAATTTGCGTGAGATAAATGAATTTGGCATATAATAAATAAATAAACAAGCAATCTATGCCAAATTCGAGATATAGTGTAGGTAAGCTATTGTATTGTACTCGGGGAAGGCTGGATCGCTCCAACGCAAATGTATACGTACATCCGTGGCAGTGGCGTGCGGCCCATAAAGACAGAAAGACACTGCCTACCCTAGTTCTGATAATAGGATAATAGATCTAATATTATTTTATCAATAAACAAAACAAGATAAAAATACCTAACTCATAAATCAGCTCCACCTATCGAGTGCCGGTGGTATCACTACTAAGACGTAATTTTGCATCATCGATTCGCGCTGCAGTAGTAGCGCCTCGCCTTGGCCACGGCAAAAGACACAAATTATTACTGTCTTAGTGACTTATATGTGTGCTGCAGTGTGCTGTCATGGTCATGCGGATTTAATGTGTGTGCGTTCCTATAGCTACGTGGGTTTTGCTGACACACAATGACAAAAATCACGCACACAACTGCATGAACAGACAGTGTCTTTTTTGTAGTACCTATTATAAAAACACGAAAAATTACGACTCGTACCGAACATTTCCGAACGAAAGTTTGCTATGCAATGCAAATATTTTAGAAAGTAACATTGTTTCATTGAATTTTATAATAGTAGATGACCATAATTTTTTGTCGTATTATTCTCTTTTTACTACTTATTTTCAAAAGTCAATAATCGCCATATTGTTTGATTTGTGTTCTGTTTGTGGTCGGTATTTAGAATTTTAATGTTGATAATAAGAGTGTAAAATGGATAATATTGTCTGTGAAACTTGTTCAGATGGTGTGTGTATTGAGAAAATAAAACTGTATCGGGTATTTAGAATTTTAATGTTGATAATAAGAGTGTAAAATGGATAATATTGTCTGTGAAACTTGTTCAGATGGTGTGTGTATTGAGAAAATAAAACAAGATGCGTTTTCAAAACTATCTTTCGGTGAAAAAAGGGTAAAAATAATCACAGGGCCGCCAAAACGAAAAGGTAATGTTGTGGACGCAAAAATCAATTTTAAGCGGATTTTTATTGAAATTATAGACAATATATCCAACGAATGTCGCGACCGGTATAAAAATCTGAAAGAGTTAAAATTTTTTGGACTACTTTCATGTGAAAATTTCAATAAATATAATGACAATTTTCCGGTTGAACTAGTATCGCAATTCGTAAATGTTTATAAATTATACGACTTTAACTTAGACCGCCTTATCAATGAGCTCAAATGTGTTTATAAATCTGCCGAATTTAAAAACCTTAGTATTTACAAAATTATAGAAATTTTATACGAAAATAACATAAATACAGTTTTTTCCGAAGTGCTGCGTTTGGCAAAATTAATTGTTACAGTTCCCGCGAGCAGTGCGTCAACCGAAAGGTCATTCTCGTCGCTAAAACGTATACACACCTACTTAAGAAATACTCAAGGCCAGCAACGACTTACAGATCTTTCCATGATTTCAATAGAAAAAAACCTTCTTACGGAAATAAAACGCCTTCCCAACTTTTACGATTCCATATTGCAGACATTCTTACAGAAAGATAGGCGTGTAGATTTAATATACAAATAAAACAATCTTATATAGTATACTCACACCACCATCTTTTCACTGCTTTTATTTAAATTTTGCAAATCACATAAACATTACAAAACATCAAACAAACGCGCCGAAAGGCCACTTCGAATATCCGTAAATTGATATGTCTATAAAATCAGTCAATCTATGGATATTTGAGCTGGTATTTCGCAATTACCTACATCATCAATCGACAAGACGACGAACCAAAACTAACGTGCAGTATTTTTGGTGAGTAAAATTTTCTGCCTACCCTGTCTTAAAACTGTGTGCACGCCACTGATCCGTGGTGGGGCGACCCAGACTGCCAGGCACTTCTTCTCATGCAACCGAGCGGGTGGGCAGGTTGCGGATAGCCCAACTTCGGCTGCGGGACCGACCACTGATGGTTATACTGGACCGTTAGTGGGCGATCCTGCACTCGGAGCATCTCTCTTAAGATCCCGGACAAGAGAAGTTCTCGAAAGCCAAATCCCAGGCTTAGGGTAACCTTTATACCTCTTCCTATGCTACCCACCAACAAACCGAGCCATCCCTCCCTATTCATACATATCCCGTCGATCCTAAACCCCTAGGCCAAATCCCAAGCCTAGGGTGACCCCCAAGAACCCACACCCTCCATCCAACAAACGCCGTCCCTCCTTCTCCTTTATCCCGTCGGTCCCAGAGGAAGGGTAACCTCGATTCCAAAAAAGCCCACCACCCGTTACAATGCAGCAGGATGACGAATTAACTACCCAGGTGGGTCCCGGCCAAGCCGGGGAATCCCACACCGCTCCGGCGGTCAGCCCCCATCGTATTCTGGGGGGGGCATCAAACTGCCTAATAGAGAGATTGTTGCCGCGCTTCTTAGCGCGGCCGGCTGCTGACTTAGCGCCCACTACACAGGCTGCGTCAAACGCGCCCATACACCCAACCTCGGCTGCGACCAACGCGCCAACACCCATGACACGGGTTGTGCCTCCCACGAGCCTCTGGCAACAGAGCACCGTGCGGAACAGCAAAACAAACCCGGACAAAGACCCAGACCAACACAGACAAACAGAGACGGGGGAAGATGATGGATCTGGCAACCCCAACACTCTTCCGGCTGCCTGTGGTGAAGTACGCCTGCTGACTAAGCGCGAAAAAATCCAGGCCCGGAAGAAGAGAATCGGCGAACGAAAGCGCAAAATCCGCGAAGGCATTAGCCAGCGCGAAGCGCAATCGGACGTCGAAGGGGAGGTGCGCGTCCGGCCCCAAGTCCGCGAAGGGGAAACCCAGCGCGAAAAGGGGCCGGATGCACGCGACCAGCCGCGAGAGCGCGAAGGGGAAACTCAGCGCGCAAAGCGGCTGGACGCGGAACCACGCCTGCAGGGGCGTGCTTGCGAAGGGGCAACCCAGCGCGAAAAGCCTCTGCAGGCGACCGAGTCCGCCGGGACCGACAGCCGACCCCAAGACAAAGACGGATCCCACGACCGACCTCGACCAAAACACAACAGGGGCAAGCGGGGTGGTGCCTCACACCAGACGTCGCCGGCAAAAAATAACCAGCCTGGCACCTCTAAGCCGCGACCTGGACCGAGCGGTACAGGACCGGCGAAGAGGGGACGCCCTGACGACACGGCCTCACCGAGCGCGATCCAGGGGGACGCCAAACGGGTGAGAATCCACTCCGCTCAAAGGGAGCAGAGGACCTACGCGCGAGCCACGAAGGACATCCCTGCGCGGCTGGCCGTAGCAATCTGCCTTCCACCCCCCTCCAGAGACCTGACAAAGGACGAGGCTGAACTCATCAAGACTGGACTGGAAAACCTGGTCATGGACACGGACCCGACGGCGCCACTCCCTGCTTTCCGCGGATACCCAAGGGTAGCGGAAGGTACCGTGCAGATGTGGTGCGAGGATGACTGTGCCCTGACCTGGTTGACCCAGAACGTGCCCAAAATACGACTCCCAGATACAGACCTGACACTCACGGTACTGAGACAGACTGACGTGCCCACCCGTGTCCGAGTCTCGCTATTTGTCCCTCGCTACAGAGGTGACGTAGCCAGGCTCCAAGGTATTCTGATCCGTCAGAATACCTGGTACGACATCGCCAGGTGGTCACTGTACAGGGCGACTACCGTCGGTGGCGACAACTACGGGACTTATTTGACCCTGGGTGTGCCACCGGAGGAAGCCGTAAAGGTCCGGGCCAGGGAGCGACGTATATCATACCTGCTCGGGTCGATATACGTACGCTTCTGGCCCACGGCCGAACCCTCTGACGTCCAGACCGACAGCGACCTTAAGACCGCACAACCGACGCTGACACAGACGGACGACCCAGAGATCGACCAGCTGGAGGAGGTCATGGCCCGAGCGGTCATGGCCGATGACGCCGACACCAATCCGCCCGAATCACCTGGCTGGAGCGAGCGTCTACTCGCCTCGTCGCCGGGGGTAGAGCTCGATAAATACAGAGAGGAGGTAGGGGAGAGGCTGTCCGATGGATCCACCTCCGACTAACTCCTCTCCATCGCCGTCAACACCCATCAACATCATCCAGACCAACCTCCAGCACAGCCAGACTGCCACGGCTAACCTACGCAGGGCACTGGAGGTCAAGCCCCGAACCATCGCACTGATCCAAGAGCCGTGGATCAGGAACAATAGAATATGTGGCCTCGGTAACATCGGAGGTAAGCTAATTCTCAACACACACAGCTCAGATAAGCCAAGAACCTGCATCTACATACCCAAAGACATTCCTATCGCACCACTCACCCAATTCTGTTCCAGAGATCTGACAGCTGTCAGGCTCCAGACCGAAGGTAGCGTTCCAGATGTTGTACTGACCTCGGTATACATGCCAGGCGAGGACTTAGACTGCCCGCCTAAAGAGATGGCCGACCTAGTGCAACACTGTGAACGCGCCGAACTAGACCTGATCATCGGCACCGACTCGAACGCCCACCACCCACTCTGGGGCAGCGACGCACCGAACTCCAGAGGAGAGGTACTATCCACCTATTTATTCTCTACTAACCTTAATATTATAAACCGCGGCTCAGAACCCACTTGGGTCACAGTCCGTGGACAAACAATTATAGACCTAACACTTGCTACGGAAAACGCGACAAACCTTATTACAAACTGGCACGTATCGGACGAACCTTCCTGTTCTGATCACAGAAGGATCCGCTTCTCACTAAATACCAACACTAGAAAACCCGATCCGAGGCGAAACCCAAGGCGCACCAATGTTCCCGGGTACAAACGCCTCCTGGCCTCCCTATTGGCTAAACACCTAGCGCAATTTACCATAAGAGACCGAACACAATTAGAATACACCGTAACAAAACTATCTGAATATATAACCGAAGCATACCACGCATGCTGTAAACTAAGAGCGCCACAGACCAAGAAGGAGAGAAACCCCTGGTGGAACGCTGAACTTAGTAAACTCAGAGATGCGCTACGTAAGCAATTTAACAGAGCCAAAAATACTAGACTCCCGGACGACTGGGAGTTATACAAAGAAACCCAATATATATACAAAAAGCAGATTAGAACCGCCAGAAGGACAGCATGGCGTAAGTTCTGCGAATCCATCGAGACAAACAATGAAGCCGCAAGGGTAAGGAAGATCCTGTCAACCGATCAGGACCGAACCCTCGGCGCGCTTAAAAAACCCGACAACTCTTACACACTGACTGACCGTGAAACCAGTAAGGTCCTTCTCGAAACCCACTTCCCAGACTGTGCAGTCCTGGAGGACAGGACGTGGGAGGCTGAGCCAGAATGGACCCCAACGGATCAAGACTGGTCACGAGCCCGCAACATGATAACAGATGACCGAGTAAAGTGGGCTATTAACACCTTTCAGCCATACAAGTCGGCAGGGCTGGATGGCATCTTCCCAGCCCTGTTGCAGTGGGGGGTGGACTATCTCACACCATGGCTAGTGGAGATATTTCGAGCCTGCATAGCACTCAGGCTCGTACCTGTCGCATGGCGCGAGGTGAAGGTCATTTTTATACCCAAACCTGGCAAAACCGACTACACGCAACCCAAGGCTTATAGGCCCATAAGCCTCACATCCTTCCTACTGAAAACCCTTGAGAGACTCTGTGACAGGCACATCCGAGACGGACCTCTCCGGGTAAAACCACTACACAAACAACAGCATGCGTACTCCACAGGCAAATCAACGGAATCAGCGCTCCACAGCGTGGTTTCCAAAATTGAATGTGCAGTGGATCACAAGTGCTCGGCACTGGCTGCCTTCATTGACATCGAGGGCGCCTTTGACAAAACCACGTTCAACAGCATAAACACGGCCCTCGACAGACACAGCATAGACTCGACACTGAGTGGCTGGATCACCAACATGCTCAAACTAAGGGCTGTACAAGTCACAGTAAATGACACTACGAGAGCCATCGTTGCGAAGGGATGCCCGCAAGGGGGAGTCCTCTCGCCTCTCCTATGGAACCTGGTAGTAGACAGCCTCATCAAAACACTCAACGACAAAGGTTATTTCACCGTAGGCTACGCTGACGACATAACCATAATAATTAACGGCACCCACGAAAACACTCTATGCAACCTCATGCGTCATGCCCTGAAAATAGTAGAGGAATGGTGCAACAAACACCAACTCTCAGTAAACCCTACAAAAACCGAACTGGTTCTCTTTACGAAGAAGAGGAAACTGACAACACTACAACTGCCACGATTCTTCGGAACAACCCTAAGCCTCTCAACAGAAACCAAATACCTGGGCATCTATCTGGACAAACAACTGAACTGGGCAAAACACACGAACTATATCACCACAAAAGCCAGCATATCTCTGTGGCAGTGCAAACGACTGCTTGGCCGGAATTGGGGAATCAGCCCCAAGGTCACCCACTGGCTATACACCACAGTTATCCGACCGATTATCACATACGGCTCACTGGTCTGGTGGCCCAGGACAGACCGGTGCACAGCCCAAAAAGATCTCGAAAAACTACAGCGGTTTGCTTGCGTCGCAATCACTGGTAGTATGAGAACTGCACCCACCGCCGCTCTACAGGCAATGCTGGGACTGCCACCTCTGCACCTCATCGTGCGGGAGGAGGCGGCCCTGGCCACCTTTAGGCTCCATTTAACAGGAACCCTATGCAACGACTCCAGAGTTAAGCACATACGCATTAAGGAGGATGCGATCAAACGTGAGCCAATGATGGCATCACCCTGCGACAAAGCCCCGAAAACACACCACTTTCAAAGACACTACAATATAACACTTACAGAAGAACAGTGTGACTACTCAGGCCCAAAAGAGATGAGAGTTTACACCGACGGATCAAAGACCGACTCAGGTACCGGAGTCGGAGTTTTCTCACATGACCTCAACATAAATATATCCAGACCGCTGGGAATGTTCAACACCGTCTATCAGGCGGAGTGTGTGGGCATCATACAAGCGGTCCACGCCCTAGAAGCCAGGAGAGTTACGGACAGCCACATACGCATACTCTCCGACAGCGCCTCAGTTCTCCAATCCTTACGGAAGAAATATACTACCTCGAAGCTAACACTAGAATGTCACGATGCACTAGAACAAATAACGGTATCTAGCCGCAACACGGTGACACTGCAATGGATAAAAGGACACAGCGGATCGCTAGGTAACGATGCGGCTGACGAACTTGCTAGACGTGGATCCAGCACGGCAGTCTGCGGACCCGAGCCTATCGTACCCATACCCTTCAACCAAATACGCAGGTGGCTGCAGAAGTTTACCCACACACAAGCGGAACGTTGGTGGACCTCGACACCAGGTTGCAGGCAGTCAAAGGAGGCTATGCCATCTTTGGACAGCAGGCTGACCAGGCGTTTGCTACGCCTGGACAGGAACGGCCTGCGCCTGGTGACGGGGACCATCACGGGACACTGTTCGCTAAACAAGCACTTCCACACAATAGGCATAACGGACAGTCCTCTGTGCAGGGCGTGCATGGAGGCTGAGGAGACCGTTGCGCACGTGCTCTTCGAATGTACGGGCGTCACCCAGATTAGAACAGAAACCCTCGGGTCACCCAGATCATACACAGACGTTCTAAACAGACCAGGAGACCTAATCAGCTTCTGGAGGGAGGTGGGCTGGTTGGAATAACCACCGAACGGCCGCTATGGCCCACGCACAATGGTCCACCTGACGGACTAAGTGCGGAAACCAAACCCCCTAACATAGAACATAGAACATAGCTATTGTAAGATCTTGTTAACATTATGATACAAACAAGGTATGTTCTAATTTGAATATAAAAATACTTTTATCAAATTTTAAGCGCAAGAATGACAGTCAATTGATGAATATGGTTAAAAATCACCTATTCTTCGACTTTCAATCGTATTCAGTATGTAACTTGACAGTTCAAAGCAAGATAATACTAAAAACTAATATTGTTGGGGTAGTGAACGTAATACATAATAATAACATAATTTTTTATTGTTTCGTTATTACAGGGTATGTCATTAAAGCGAAAGCGTCAAGACGGCCCGCGAAATTAAAATTTTCTTAAGTTTTTTGCAATTTGCAGGTCAGTATCAGGTTGTATGTTGATCTAAATATGATTCGCGATCGTATCAAATGTTTATTTATAGAATTATGATCATAAAAATCATCAATACTACTCTCAGTTCATGTAATCTCCTATTGAATGACTATTTCATGAAATTATGACACTCAAATGTCATTTGATTATGCTAACTTTTGATTAATGCAAAAAACAAAAGTAAATTTGAATTTCACGGGCTACCTTAGAGCATCCCCCTTAAAGTGGTGTAAATCAATTGGAACAAAACGAATTTGTTAATATGCAGAAAACTTCAGTTATAAGCTTATATTTATCCGGGCCCTTCTCATTAAAAATAAATATTACAGACCTTTTCTGCCATCCAAGATTTCTTTTCTTTTTTGTTTCATCTCCTGACTAAGACTTTGCACCATTTTCTCTATGAAGGACTCTAATACTAAGCTTTTGCATTCCGATGTGATTGGTGCTCTGAAAATGATATTAAAATAATCAAAGTTACAAAGTTTCCAATTAGATCTTAACCTTTATAAAGAAGAAATAAGGCAATAACATTTCACCTGCATATAGGACAATCCCTTTTCTTTTTCTTCCAAATGGATATACAATATTTGCAGAATGTATGTGAACAGTTCAGTGTAGTGGGTTCCACGAATAGTTCATTGCATATGCTGCACTGCAGTTCACTTTCCATGAGCTCACCCATTTCGTGCAGCACCATCTCCTTTGAGGAGCCTTCGCCAGAATGTTCTGGTGCACAGATGTTCTCTAAAATTGTGTTCCTCTCCGTTTCAACAGTTTGTAGTTGGCTTTTAACCTGAAAAAATGTTGAATAAAGCATTAGGTTATCCTACAATTGCTTAATAGGAGACCTTGGATGCTGTTATTGGGAGCAGTATACAAAGTTTTGTTGTTTTTTGTCAGTGCCAGTACCCCTCCTGGAGGGCTCACTCTTGTCGGATTTGCGATGCCGGATTCCTGGAAGGCTTATTTATAATGTAGGTTTTTCTTAGCGAATACCGTGTTCTAAATAGCGAAAATGAAATCAGTTGTATATTCAAACAAGATTTATTCGTTCGATACGCGTTGGCTTTAGAGTACAAACTTAGCTATGCGATCGCAAAATTAAAATGTTATTATGAAAATTTAAAAAATATTTTTCCTACTAAGGTACGAAACTCTGGGTGCGCAAGCCCAACAAGCTCTTTGCCGGTTTTTGAAACTGTTGAGTGACGATCAAGTAAATAATACGATACTGAAAGTTAATGAACTGTTACAAAATAATTACCTAAGTTTTGTTACTTACATAAAAAAAATAAACATGATTTTAGCTGTTAATTTAAATAAATCAAAATTATTACATTGCATGAACATTTCACAGGTTGAACACCCCCCGTCTCGGGATCAGAGTGAGCGATTATACATAAAAAAATCCCCAGAGATACTAAGTATAGCGGCTAGACCCCCTGAAAACACTACGTTACTACGTGTAACGGTGTATAGCACGGTTTCAAACCTAATGCGAAGAAACCTCCTCGAAGGTTCACTTTAGCGCAAAAATAATGTCAGTGATCGTTCAGGAGGGTCTACTAGCATTATGTATGGCAGCATGGCATATAAGCTCTATGAAATGTGGGTGGACTCGAATGCGTTGAACGTTTTAGGATGAATTAAGAAAAATAACCAATATAAGAAAAAACAGAAACCATGAAGTCTTGACTTCAAAGGTTGCTTACTCTCTCAAGTTGTTCCTGTAGCGTGTTGATGACTACACTAGACTGCTCTGCCTGTTTCTGAATCCTTTCTGCTGCCAATGCAGCCAGCTCAGTTTCTCTCTCTGTCACTCGCATCTGTTAGTAAAGTAAGTTTACAGCAGCTATAACTGGCCATGGGTCATTTAATAAACACCTCTTTGTCATAGGAGTCACAGACAGTCCGCTCTGCAGAGCCTGTATGGAGGACGACGAGACAGCAGCTCACGTGCTGTTAAACTGCCCGGTGGTCGCCACTTACAGGGCAAAGTACTTCGGTAACCCAGGTACCCTACGCGAGATTGCCAGTAACACCAAGGCGTTGCTGGCCTTCTTTGAGGAGCTGGGGTGGATCGAATAACAGATTTTTCCCACCCGTACGCAAAATACGCGCTTTGACGTGGAGTTGCGGAAACCAGCCCGTATTACCTATTACCTATCTGTTAGTAAAGATCACATAGTACACTTTAATAAGTAGATAGGTACTTCTCGCCATTTATAACGAAATGTATGGTTGAGGACTGAACACAAGAGGGAGATAAAAATGCCTTTCTTTTTTAGGGTTCCGTAGCTAATTGGCAGAAACAATGACAAGAAACCCTTATAATTTCGTCATGTCTGTCCGTCTGGATGTAACAGCCATTTTAATCGGAGAATATTTGCACTATATCAATGAAAATTTTAAAGAAGGTGTATTCTGTGCACTGCTAAACAATGGTGCAGTGAAATTACCATGTCATTTACCATAAAAATATCAGAAAATGAAAAAGAAAAACAAACTTGAGCATAAATATATTACTATGGAATTAAATCTGATTCCATGATTCATTCATTAATATATGACGGTAAATATATGTATATGATCATTTGTGGAAGGCAATACAAGTGGCAGCACTAAAATGTGACATCGAAAGAACACCAAAACTTTCTGGCGAAACAAGCGAAACCAAAATATAGGATGCTGCAGGCTTCAAAAATATGTTTGTTTACAACATTATCGGATATGTCTTACGTCATAAATATCTGCCAACTCAGTTCAATTCAGAAGAATGTGATACTTCGTTGTGATCAAACTTAGCGCAGAAGGCTGCGCAATAAGATTTTTTAGGAATCAAGTGGTGACATGAGGCGAGTCAGAGAACACGCGCGAAACCTTGGAGAGCCTGTGTCATGTTGATTCAACGGCCGTACTGGGGTACATAAACGCATGGGGTATTGTTGGATCCCATAATTCAAATGACAATAGCACTGATAGCCTAGTGGTGTGACCGGCGGACTGTCTCTGGTCTCGAGTTAGAACCCAAGGCACGCAACTCAGTTTTGTCGGATTCATATGCGTGTTGTAATTGCTTCAAAAACGGTGAAGGAAAATATCGTGAGGAAACCGGCATGCCAGAGAGATATTTCTCGACGGCATGCGAAGCCAAGTCAGAGGCCCATGGGCGGCTTTATAAATACTCTGACACCAAGTTAGTCACTAACCACACGAAAAGAAAGACTATTGTTTGAAGTGACGTAGCTATTTAAGTCATTAGTTTTTGATATACGGAATATTTTCGGTTAAAACCGCAAAAATAACTTAGTTTACATAGTTTTTTCGAGAAATACTATGAAGTATTAACTTATTTTTGCGGTCGATAAAATCAATACTGTGCATACGTAAATATTCATACCAACTACTGAACCCTGAGGCCCGACACGAACGTTCAGTTTATGTATGAGAAGTTAAGTTAAAATTATAATATTATTTACCCTCAGTTCTTCAAGCGACTTTTCAGCGTTGTTTTGAGCTTCATTTAATTGTTTTTGTATTTCTTCTCTCTCTGTCATCTGAATTAAAATATATATATATATATAAGTAACAAAGAGGTAAGCCAAAATATTTTTTATTGATTTGAATTTGTGGGAAAGTTCATTGTAAACAAATTTGCTGATCTTTAGGCTAATTAAGTAAATTACTATGATTGTGTTCCTTAATTTAAACTCAGCCACAAGTACGACTCGTCGAGTTTTAGAAAAAAATCGTCTGTTAAGAGCGCCGTCTCTTTCACTCATTGTGTGATAGTCTCTTTTCAAAGGATCAATGTGTCATATCCATGTTGGGGTAATAATTATATTAAAACAAAATATTGTTACCAATTGGTCCATTTTGATTTTCTCCTCATTACTAAGTTTCTTCATATGCTCCATTTGTTCACTAAGCAATTGTTCAGCTTTAAATTTCTCTTGTTCAGTTTGGTGAACTCTGTCTTCAAGATTCTTCTTGATATTATTTAGTTCTTGCTTTAGTTCCGTTTCTCTTAGTATTCTTTGTTCTTCTATTTCTTTTAATTCCTGTTAATATGTTAGTGTTTTAGTTTAATAGATTTGCTATGCTATTTGATAATGTTTTGTGAACAATAACAATAATATTAAAGCAAAATCAAGCTTGTAAATTAAAACCTGGTAATACCTTCTCCTTGGCTAATCGAAGTTGTTCAGTTTCCCGCTGGAGCATATCTATAAACTCTTGCCGTTCCTTCAACCGGACATCTTCTTGTTCACGTATCTTGCCCTCTAACTTCTCTAATATCTCTTGTTTCGAAGTATTTTCTCGATTTAGTTCTGATAAAAACTCTTCTCTCTCTTTCATCAGCTTCTCTTTAAGCAAGTTGTTCTCTTTCAGTAGTTCTGACTCAGTCTCATTGTGTTTTTGAATTTGCTCCTAAAAGATTTAAATCAATATTAATTTTGGCTCAATCAAAATTAAACACTTTTTTTTTTTTTTTCGCGATTTCATGGTTGTTCCCATAGTAAAAGTTGTTCATAATGATGAGTACAATGACTCCTTAAGAGGTCTTGCGTTATTTACGTTACACCCTGTATAGACAGATTTGCAAAATTATTTTTTGTTTGAAATTTGGTATACTTCCGACATGGTCCCATTGTCATCAGGTCAGGATTAGATTATGGAATCCTGGAGAAATCGAGGGAACTCTTCAAATATTATAGGCACACCTATAGCGATTTGGGTATTTTTTATAGTAATTCGATCAGTTGCTTTTTTATAGTAATGCGACCATTTGGTGAAGTCGAACTGATGACGAAGACCACATATGGCCACTGGAACTATTCAATAATAAACAGTGATCGGAGTACGTAGAGCTATTTTAGTTCAATGACCGCAAACGTTGATGTTAATATGGACATTCCTCGGGATTCTAACAGAAAATCCGGGATTCGAAAAAACATTAATTGATTTTTTATTAACAAGGATAAAAGAAAGCTTGCCTTATGTATTGGCAGTGAGCGCACGACGTTGTAAAACTAACACCAGCGACGACGCGTTGCTAATTTCCCATGCGCACACGCGCGATGTTGCCGGTCAAGTATAACGCGTGACATGACTAGTTTGTAACGCGGTGATACGAGTACTTGTTTATACAAAATTGTTACAGAAAATTCAAAAAAATATTATCTGAATTTTTTTTTTAAATTTCATTAACCTGAAACGTGTCCGCCTTATACTTACCCGTCGGAGCTGGGGAGGGATATGTGTTCATTCATAATTGCTTAAGACGTGAATAGCTTTTTACAAAGTAATTTCTAACTTATTTAATAATATATATTTAAAATCCCGGGATTCCAGGAGTGTCCATATTTAGACAACATATCGAAATTACAAAAACTGCTCTACCTACTCCGATCACTGATAATAAGTATTTCACGAGTTGCGATTTGATTTCTTTAATATTGCCAAGTAGTTTATGCTCGTCACAATGCATATGAAGAAGTGGAGCTGATGGTGGAGTACCAGGAGAACTCCTTAACTATTAACGTCGTTGCATCGGGAAAAGCAATATTTTGTAAAAGGCGATGTGCAGTTGATATTAGGCTATTGTAACTTAAATAAATTACAAACTGACCCACTAAAAGGTGAGAAATAAAAACTTTTATACAACAAAAAAAATAACAACTGACTTTCAAAAAGAACTACAAAGTGAAAAATAACTTAAAATTTGCTGTTTTTTTGTTTATAATTTTATTTTGTTTTTCGTTTTAATTAATATTTTAATTTTATGTAATTCAAGAAGGTTGCTTTGTTGTATGTGAATGTCGTGTACACCTGTAATTGGTATATATTTATAAGAGCCCATACCTGTTAAATTTTAATATTTAATGTACAATATATATGCTGTTCGCGTACCTATTTTAAATAAATATATAAGTCGATGGCAAATAACGAAAATACAAAACCAGACACCAAACTTCCGACACTTAAGTTATTTTTAACTTTGTAATTTTTTAAAAAAATCGGCTGTTTTATTTTGTAAAATAGTTTTTTAAAGTAAAATTGTGTTTTAAATTAATGATAAATTGGCTTATCTTATTTAAATAATTAACATGAATTTTTCTGATTGACATTGCCTCAGATTTAGTAATAAAATCATTTTGTCTTTAGAAAAAGTATGAACATCTCTACAATGTTTTATGATTTATTATCCTGCATTCTGATAAGCAAAAGTTGTATTTTTTATGACGAATATCTATATTTGTTATTCATAATAAATTTATCCAATGATTAGTAATTGCCAATGTACTTCATTTTGGTAAATCATATCTCTGTAACAAATTCTGTTATTTCCTAGTCAATAATGGCTATTGTTTTTTATAGACCAATCATGATGAAATGAAGAATTTAAGACATATAATAATACCTTACCAATTGAGATGGTCAAATTTAATCAAGGTATATTGATTTATCATCCACATCTCAAGGATGCAGATATGTGGCACATCTTAACTTTATGTTTTACAAGCCACATGTGAAACTTACCATGAGTTCACAAATTTTCTCTTCCATTTCGTGTTTAATTGTAGCAAGTTGTGCATCTCTTTCCTCCAAGAGTATTGTTTTTTGGTGTTCAACTTCATTTTTCTCCCCTTTTAAGTTTTCTATTTGCGCAGCAAACTCATTTTCAAGTTGAAGAATTTTTCTATTCATATCTGTTTGCAATTGTTTCTTTAATATCATTGATGTGTTTTGCATTTGTTTAGCATTTTGTATTTTCTCTTCAATATGCTTTATTTCAAATGTTTGCGACTCTTCAAACTTCATTTTTACATCATCAATTATTTTGTTATTTTGATCACTATTATCCATTTTTAACCGCTTTCTTGGTACTTCAAATACTTCTTCTGATGGTGAATTCATAAACTTATACACAAATTCATCAGTTAGTTCTAATGATATTATGTCTCCATCGCACAGTTTCTTCTCAAGCCCCTTGCCTAAAGTTTCTCCATTGATTTTAATACCAAATGTGCTGTTATCTTCAAGAGTCCATTCATAATTTTTTCCTTTTTTGAATTTGCAGTGATTTCTCGATATAGATATAAATGGTACTACAACAGAGTTCTTCAATCCACGACCAAGTGAAAACTGAAGCAAAACAATGTCACAGAATAGTGAAATGAATAATTTTGTACTTTTACTGTTAATGAACTATAATTTTGCTGCATTAGCAACTACAATTAAGATTAAGTAAACTATACACTTACATTATCTGATGTTATAGGTATTTTATTCAAATTAGTAAACTCCGATTTTAGTTTTTTACAAGACTCTAGTACTGGACAGCTATCACCATCTTCCATCTTTACGGGAATGCAATAAAAATATTATACTAGTAAATAAGTAATAGTAAATAATAAAAACAGTAAACAGCTCAACAAACAAAACTGGGCACGTTTCCCACCAATTGAAATATCATCATTCGAATCGAACACGAGTTTTTATCAATCTTCAAGACACTAACGTCAAGTCAAGACAAGACATCAACAAAACAACGTTCAATTCAAACTTCAATCCACAGAATACAAAGATAGTGTGGAAGTATTCTGTGCAGTACAGACTTTGGTTCTGTGATACAAAGGTAGCCCGCGAAATTCAAATTTCCTTACGGTTTTTGTAATTTGCAGGTCAGTGTCAGGTATTATCTTGTTTAAAATATGATTCGCGACCGTAACAAATATGGCTTTACAGAATTATAATCAGCAATACAACTCCGTACTTATGCTAGAATAATCCTAAAATGTCATGATTTTATGAAATACTCATTCATTATGATTTTATGAATTTGGAGTTGTCAAAGAGATCTGTCAAATATGGCATAAATTGAAATATTGTACTGTCATTACGGTCAACCAAACAACCAATTGACCTGTACTGTCAATTTTGACAAATTTACTATTTGAATGTCAAATATGACATACATTGACACATGGTACTGTCACTACTGTCAATCTTGACAGTAATGACAGTACCATGAGTCAGTTTTAGCACGTGCTACTGTCAGGACTTGGAGTAAATAAATTCACACTAAAATAAAAAACGATTTGTCTCACAAATGGACATTGGTGCCGATTCTCTTGTCACAAATGTCTCTAAACTAGACTAAAAATCACCAAAATTTTGTTTATTCCTGTCAAACAATGATTTCCCATTCTGAAATAGACTAAAATGACACAGCTTAACTATATTTTAGTTTGACAGCACTAAGATGGCACTGAGATTTTAATTTAGTGAAAATGACAATTTTGCTATTCTGAATTTGACGTTTTCACCTAAAATTTTAACAACCTTCAGCCTGATTTATAAAAATCTCGCTAGTCACTGTTTAGCTAAGCAAATATTTAGCTCTTAATCAATGATTATCTTTTCTTTATTTATAAACGCTAATTAGCAAGTGATTAGTTGCGAAACGAAATGGAGGTGAAATTATGCGTTCGGCACAGATTATAATCAAAATAGTCGACTAAAGTACAGAATTTTATGAATAAAGTTGTCAAAACGACGATTTTTGTATCCTCTAGTATATATATAGCAGTTTATGTTTGTATCTGTCGTGAGTTTGACAGCCAAAAGTCAAAAATTTTATCGGAAAATATAAAATTGAATAAAATTATTTAAATAAGTTTATTTCATGGTTATTTCATGGTATTCGATGATAGCAATGAAATTAATAAGCTCCAATAATTGGAGTAAACAGGAAAAGGTATTTATCTCTGAATTTATATTCTACTTTCTAATAATATAAACTGACCAAGTGAATGGTTAAAGCAGAAGTAACAATGTTATTATTTATGTATTTTCCATACGTCTATGGTATTTTCATGTCCTTTTTGCTTCTTAACACGAATATACTTACTATTTTAGAAATGTATGTAGCTACTTGTGTCTGTTTTATTAATTCCTATTGCTTTTGCATCAGGGTATCAGTATCTTTTAATAACTATTTCGTTTCGCAACTAATCACTTATTTAATTTTTTGTAATCCTTCTTTTTTTATAATACCTACATTATTTCTAAGATTTATACTGTATTTTACCAATTTTTAGTTTTTGAATAAATTTTATTATTTCCTTTATTTCATATATTTACATATAATTTACATTTTTAAATATTTTTATAAAAACAAAGAAAAACAAAAACTTTTAAAAATATAAAAAAATAGTAGCCCACCGGTATCGGGAACAGGGTCCAAGCTACCGGTGGTCAGGGCTCCTGAGAGAGGAATCTCCTAACGATACGCGCCGTGTCCAGAAGTACCGCTTTCTGGATCAAGCCCTTGATCCAGCTGCCTAGCGAGAGCCTCCTCAGGTGTTGGTCGAGGCTCTTGGCTATTATGCCATTGGCCGTCACGACTATCGGTACAATGATTGCAGCGTCCACGTCCCACATGTCGACAACCTCGTGTGCTAAGTCAAGATACTTGATTTTTTTATCGTTCTCAGCTTTCACGAGATTCTCGTCATGAGGGACAGCGATATCAACAATCATTGCACGGCGCTCTCGTCGATCTATTACCACAATATCAGGCTTATTGGCTACAATAGTCCTGTCAGTGATAATAGATCGATCCCAGTACAATGTGGCGTGACCATTCTCGAGAACTGGGTCGGGCACATACCTGTAGTATGGTACTTCGGACTCCACAAGGTTGTACTGCATGGCAAGTTGCTGGTGGATAATCCTAGCCACTAGATTGTGTCTGTGCAAGTACTCGCCGTTAGTAAGACGAGAACAACCGGAAACAATATGTCGGATTGATTCACCGGGACGGTGGCATGCCCGACAGATGTCAACCGTACCGTCCTTGACAATGTATTTCCGATAATTATTCGTCATGATAACTTCATCCATAATCGCACAGACAAAACCTTCGGTTTCCCCGAGGAGGTCGCCGAAACGCAGCCAGGATATAGACGCTAAAAAGTCAACATCAGGCCCATGTAGAGCCCGGAAAAAGCGTCCGTGAAGCTCTTTGCCTTGCCATACCTCCTTGCTATCGTTAGTATCAAGCACTACAGGCTTGCGCCAGTTCTCTTTAGCCAAGGAGAGTGGGGTAAGGCCCTTGTCCACCGCGACCACATCTCGATGCATCCCCACGTCGGCTTCTAGGAAATATCCCCTGAGACTGCATACCTCGCGATTGTGGAGGGTCTTAGCGTTTAAAAAGCCTCGACCTCCACACTTTCGCGGGATATACAGTCTCATTACCGATGACCGTGGGTGATGCATTCGATATGCAGTTAGTAGCGTACGGACCCTCCTATCCAGGGCGTCGAGTTCGGTCTGAGTCCATTTGAGTATGCCGAAAGAATACATCAAAACCGGCATGACCCAACCGTTTAAGGCGCGCACCTTGTTTCCGCCTGATAGAAGACTATTAAATACTTTCTTTAGGCGGCCAAAGAAGCGCTCCTTCAACGATTGCTTCATGTCAGTAACATTGATGCCCAACGCTTCCGACATACCCAAATACTTGTAGGTTTCGGATGAGGAGAGGGATCTTAGGTGTATGGAATCCGAGAGTTGGGTCCCACGGATTCCACAATCCCCCCTCGCTTTACATGCATGACCGCACATTTGTCCACACCAAATTCCATCCTGATGGCACTACTGAAAGTTTTAGTTACCTTCAATAGCTCCATTAGTTGCAAATTGTTGGGGGCAAAGAGTTTCAAGTCATCCATGTAAAGGAGGTGAGATATAACGTGACCACCTCTCCTCAATCGATAGCCTAGCCCTGAATTCTCCAGCAGTGTGCTTAGAGGATTCAAGGCCAGGCAGAACCAAAGTGGACTCAGACTGTCGCCCTGAAATATACCTCGCTCGATCCTTATCGGTTCACTAATCCTCTGGATATGTCGGCATCCTGGATAGCGAAGAACCGTCCTCCATTGCCCCATACATGACATCAGGAAGGTGCGTAGAGTTGCATCTATTTTATACAACTCCAGCACCCTCATGAGCCATGTATGTGGCACCGAGTCATAGGCCTTCTTATAATCTATCCAACATGTCGACAGATCCTTTCGGGAACGACGAACCTGCTGGCTAATGGCCATATCGATGAGGAGCAGCTCCTTAGTACCGCGGGATCCGTTCCTACATCCATTTTGAGAGGCAGACATGATGAAGTTAGTGTCTATATGATTGTTAATTTTAAATCTCAAAATGGATGTAAAAACTTTATAGACCGTCGGTAGACAAGTGATCGGTCTATAATTTTTGGGTTCCGCAGTACTACCTGATTTATGGAGCAGGTGGGTTATTCCTGTCGTTAGGAACTGAGGCAGCGACCGTGACTCTAAGGCTGACTGGAACTGGGATGCCAATCGGGCGTGCGACCTTTGAAACCATTTTATCCAAAAGTTGTGCAGCCCGTCCGGCCCTGGAGATTTCCAGTTAGGCAACGGACGGACTGTACGAGCTACATCTTGGGGGCTGATGGTAAGTGTCCCCATTTCTGGTATTTGCTTGCACGCTCGCTCGACTTCCCGAGTCCAATCACCTTCGGTGTGGCTGACAGGGGCCGACCAGATACTTCGCCAGAAAGAACACATGGCATCATCATCCGGACGGCGCGTGTCAACCACACCTTGGTCCGGTCGCTCCCAAGCCCTATAAACCCACCTTTCATCACTCTGGAAGGTGCGATTCTGAGTGTACCGCTCCACTCTCCGCCTGTACCGTCGAATACGGTTTGCCCATGCACAGATCTTCTGCTTCAGGAAGTCGATATGCTCTGTGACGCGGGTCATATAATCTCGAGAACTAATATCAGTCCCCGAGAACGCCTGCCTCACAAAGCGCATCACTCTAGGGCGAGTATTGCCCTCCCTGAAGCAGATTAGCTTGCCGATGAGCACTCTAGCCTCACCGATACGACGCTCAATCCTGCACTGCCAAGCTGGTACAGCTGGTTTTGGTCGTGGAGCTCTGTCACTGGTCGGAAATTTGACATGAGCTACACGACATGCCGCTACAGCTGCACAGTACAAGATCGAGTGGGTATCGGCGAGGTCTTTGCTGCTGTTAAAACAATTTGACAGCAACGAGTCTAGAGCACACACCAGCGCCTTGTTTTTCTTGTGCATGGGCAAATGGGGTAAACGTGGTCTAAGTTCAGGCGGAGTGGAGCGGTACTCCCGGAAAGCATCCTCCAAAGCGCTCCTCAATCGTGCATTGCATTGGGAACTCACGGATATAACCCCATCATCATCCTCTTTACCAACGTGGTCGGGTCGCGGTGAAGCACTGGGTGAATTTTGTATTTGTACCGCGACCAGTGGTGAAGCAGGCGTAATATGGTTATTCCGTGATTCGAGGCGTAGTCGATCAAGTACGGCGTCATCCAGCATATGGTTACGCTGGATGACCCGCACCTGATCCGAAAGTCGTTGCGCCAACACGTTGACAGCTGGTTCAAGCACCTGAAACAGAGAGAGCATCCGACCACGGTACACAGTCAAGTTACTTCCCCCCTCTGTAGCCCCAAAGTATGCGCGCATGACATTTTCATTGACAGTTTGTGTCCACCTCATGCGCTGCACACTTCCACCGGGAGCGGGGACCCTGTCAGAGGCCGGTGAGCCTCGGAGTCCCAAGCTGTCCGGTGGTCGGCCTCTTCCGCGCCGACGTACTGGTGGTGGTGTCGTCGGCGGCGAGAAGTATTCGTCGCTTGAGCTCGACGCAACTGCAGCGGCCGGTATCACTGGACTCACGTCTGGAGCAGGTTCCGGCAACTGCGAGGCGGAGCTGAGCGACGAACCCGAAGATGTTGGATGTGTGTTAATCAGTTTTCGTGCCCGACTTCGCGTCAACATTTCAGTTCTCTCCGTGTATTATTATATAGTCCATTTTCTTGCATCCAGGTGGTGTACATGCGTTTCCGTTTTGATGGTATAAGATATACTTTATTTTACAACATTTTTTAATGTTAATTGTGTAAAAATACTAAAAAATACCACGGAGAAAAATAAATATTATTATTATTATTACTTGCTAACTAGCGTTTATAAATAAAGAACAGTTAATCATTGGTTAATAGCTAACCAATTGCTTAGCTAAACAGTGGTTAATCAGTGATTAGCGAGATTTTTATAAATAAGACTGTACCTAAAACTCGAGATTTTTATAAATAAGACTGTACCTAAAACTTTGACTCGAGAAAATATTAAAATAAGAAGATAATGGCATGTTTTTTTGTTTGTCTAAAACCTGTGTCAGTGATTTTTCGTTTTATTTATTTTATTTCAAAGACGGCATTAATGGGAAAAAGCGTTTTCTGTATGGCTCCAAAATGTTTTAATAAAATACCACAGTCATTTAAAGCATTGCCGGTAAATTTGTTTAAAAAAAAGATGCATAATTTATTAACACACAAATGTTATTATAATATAAGCGACTTTCTGAATGACGCTACAATATAGGTACTTAGATTAAATTGCCTTTAATAATTTCGTTTTATTTTGTAATTTAGTTAATATTTTATTTATTGTAAATTTTATAAATTTGTACGCCTTTTTTTTTTTTTTTTTGGGTGGGAAATTATCAAATAACTTCTCCCGCTCTGGGTGGAGCGGGAGGGCGTGTCAGACTCTTACTGACTAAAACCCACCCGTGTTCCTTCCGTTGCCTGTACGTTGCCAGGGGCCACGGTATCCCTTTCGGACTTTCCCGCAACCCCGGCAGGCATCGGTCCTATCGGACCCCTTCACTTGCTGACATCTCTTTGAGGCGCGCGGGGGACACAACGCGCCGTCGACCAGAGCCTGGTCCTTATCGGACGGCGAGCTACCCATTGCTCACCGTCCGCAAGCCCGCGCCTACGGTGGCCGGGAATCGGCCTGTGATTCCCGACGCCCAGGGCGTCTCCTGCGGCGGCTAGGGGCGTGAGGGCGCGAAATTTGCTTCTCCCTCACGCGTTCTGCCTCCTCCTTCGCGAGCATTACTGCTTCGCAGAAGGAGGTGACGGCCTCCCATGCCCTCACGCTCCGTACCATGGCCTGGACTAGGGCCGGACGCGAGAGATCCCCGCCGCCGATCGCCTCCGCAAGGACACGGCGATGCTCTGCCCAAGCCGGACAGACCTCCACCGTATGCTCAACCGTGTCCTCCGGGCGATCCACGCAGTGATGACACCCGGGCGTTTCCTCCCGCCTGATACGAAACAGGAACCTCCCGAAACAACCATGTCCGGTGAGGACCTGCGTCAGGCGGAAGGTGAGGACGCCGTGGCGCCTCTCTAGCCACTCCTCAAAGAGGGGACTTATCGCCGCAATAGTGGCGTGCCCAATGTACCGCAGCCTCACAGCCTTTTAGATCAGTAAGTTAATTTTGAAATCTCTAATCGTTAATATTATTTTTTATACCAAACTTATGTTTTAATTATTACCTAAGGATAAAATATGTCAACATTTTTCTAATAGGGTTGTTGCGCATGGCAAAAAATCTCCTAGAAATAAAATTGTGGTGATGTGATTATTTAAATGGAACGACTGCTATCTCCCATAATGTTCACCACTCAACCTCCTGAAGGTTAATATGACAACTTTTCTTGTAGCCGGGATCGAGACCAACCGGTCCCTAAGCAGTGCTTGGCCCGGTCGACTGCAAAATACAACTAATTGTTTGGACCAGTTACTGGAGTCTGCAGTGGTCATTGGGAGACCCGGGGTCAGTAGTTGATCTGTTGATTGATTATATGTAGGTACCTAAGATAAAAAGTCTAGACGTGTCGTGGGGTGGGACACCTGGTTAAAACGAAGTTCCTTACAACATTTGAGAGTAAATAAATTAAACAAAACAAACAGCTGTCGCGCATCATATTTACAATGGGGCCCACACATAGAAAAATTGTCAGGAAGGCTTAGTTCGGCCGCTTATGCTGTTAAAAAAATTAGACAGATAACTGACGTAGATACAGCCAGAATTGTTTATTTTAGTTATTTTCATAGTCTTATGTCTTATGGGATTCTTCTCTGGGGAACCTGTGCGGACATTAATACTATCTTTGTTCTACAGAAAAGGGCTGTTCGAGCCATTTACAACCTAGGTCCAAGGGATTCCCTTCGAGAAAAATTCAGAGAAATAAACATCCTGACTGTAGCCTCACAATATATTTTTGAAAACCTATTACATGTACACAAAAATATATCAAATTTTAAGAAAATGACCGATATTCATAGTATACCAGGAATAAACACAACCTTGCTGTACATCGCACACGTCTCCACAGAGTAGGCAACTCGTTCATGGGTCAATGTATACGCTTTTACAACAAACTTCCCATTGATATTCGAAACTTACCCATTAAACGATTTAAAAGCTGTATTAAAACCAAACTTTGTAAAAAAGGGTACTATAAAATTTCAGATTATTTAGAAGATAAAAAAGCGTGGGATTGAGCTGCTCGCTCTGCTAAGCTTTGTGATAAAACTATAAAATTTGACATTTTAATTATTATGTAAATCATTAAAAATACCAGTTTTTTATATACATATTGACATTGTTGAAAATTATATACAAAATAACATGATTACTTTGTAAAGTATTATATTGTTTTAATTATTGTGAATGTGAGGACTATGTGGATATTTTATTTTTATTGTTTTTCCTCTTTCTTTATTTTTTTCTTTCTCAGTTAGTTTAAATGATGGTCTGGCAGTTTGAGTACTTTATGCGACCTACCCAAATGTCCTTTCTTTGGTATTGTTCGTCGAGTTGAGCTCCTTAAGTTCTGAGTTGAGCTCTACGATTACTGACAAATGCTTGCACTGACTGGACAGGTCCACTCAAATCTGTGTGGTTCTTTCCTCAAAAGACCATTTCAGACACTAATCTACATGGTCCTCATATGGCCTGACCAAGATTATGTCTGGACTTTAAAAGAGACTGTGACCTCTGAGTTTGTTTCGGTCTTTCTTCTCAGAGTAGTCAGATAGGAAACGCCGAACTCATCTAGCATTTTCTTCTTATTTTTTTTTAATATGACGTGTAAAAGTGATTGCAATATCCTATTTACAGAATAAACAATTTCATTTCATTTCATTTCATTTCATCCCGCACGTCTATAAATAGGTACTAGTAATATACTATACATAGTCATAGGTAGGTACGCTTGTAACACACAAAACAACCACAAGTGGAAAGATTAACTTTATTTATTTATTTAATACGTCAAGTACAGAATTGTACAGAGGCGGACTTAATGCTATAGGCATTTTCTATCAGTTAACCTTTGGGTGATGCAGAGACAAACGGTGCACACGAGAAATTGAGGAAAATTAAAAAAAAAGTAAAAATAAAGATACACATATACCTATTACAAACTATAAATATAACATATATGCCTAATTATATATTAATATAAGCACAAGTAAATATACATAATACAAATATATTAGAACAAATAAGACAAACAATGGGAAAACATTAACTTTGTGATGATACTGCCAGCTTCTTACGAATGTGCTCACGAACTTTAACTTTAAAGGATAATCGGTTGTTTGCCATTCTGGTTTCCTGGGGGACCGCATTCCATAGAGAGATAGACTGAACGAAGAAGGAAGAATGAATGAAGTCTGTGCGGTAAGTGGGACATTGAAGAACGCGATTATTGGTGACCGTAGATTTTTATTGTGGTTGTCACAAATGTACTGAAAGTGGGGGGCTAGATAACTAGAGAAAGTGCGAGAGTCAAGAAATGAAAACAAGGTGGTGAGCGCCCTTTGCTCTCTGCGCTGGCGTATGGGCAAACACTTTAGAAGCGACCGAGGCGCAGAAACATCATCGTATTTACGCAGATTGAAAACGAATTGAATGCGGTTATTGAGAATACGGTCAAGTTTGTCAAGTAGTATCATAGTAGCACACATCACCATAATCGATGATAGGGAAAATTAAAGACTGCACAAGCATTGTCTTCGTACTTGTTGGTAGTAAATTTTTCAGTCGGTACAGAGCCCGCACCGTTCCAGTTACCTTCTGGCTGACCCTCCCGATTTGAGTACGCCAGTTCCTCTGAACTGGCGTACTATCAATGTGCAAGCCAAGGTCCTTCACATCAGTACTAAATGGGGAGACCGTACTATTGAAGACAACTGGTGGCAAGGTTGAAACATGCGGGCGTATACTGTCCAAGAGTGTTATCCATGTTTTATTCTTTATGTTTGACTCACTTTTATCTTCCTCCCGAGTCAATGCACACATTAGTTGTCCCAATAGTAAAGAATAGAACTGGTGACGTGTCCGATGTAAGTAATTACAGACCCATATTACTTGCCACTGTACTAGCTAAAGTATTGGACAGCCTGTTAGATAAAACTCTCAACAAATGGTTGAAATTAAACGACGCCCAGTTCGGGTTCAGGCCTGGACTTTCCACTGAAAGTGCAATATTGAGTCTTAAACAGACTTTTCAATATTATACTGACAGAAGCACGCCTGTGTATGCTTGTTTCCTCGACCTCTCTAAAGCTTTCGACGTCGTCTCCTATGACATATTATGGAAAAGCTCGGGGAAGCATGCGTACCAGCTGAAATTATACGTGATACTCACTTTAGTGGTTTTTAATATTTAACTAATTAAAATAACAAACAACCTTTTTGGGTTCCGTATAGGGTTGCCAACTGTTGGGAATTGCATCCAACATACACGCAGCCGGCACGCGCAGGCGACGTGACCGACCTACGCGTCATCGCCATCGGCGAGTGAGCGGAGGTGCAGCGTGTGGAACCGGCGGACACTCGCTTACACGGACTCCCCGCGCTAACATTGGTCCTTCGAGCCGGATCAATGTTAGCGCGGGGAGCAATAAAAGTAGTGGACTGTATTTTAGGCAATGGTTTAATGCCGTGCTTATTTTTCAATTACAACGTTCCCGGACAAACAGTTAATAGGAAAGGAATATCGTCCGTCGCGGTGGAGTCCGTGTAAGCGAGTGTCCGCCGGTGCCCACCGGTTCCACACGCTGAACCTCCGCTCACTCGCCGATGGCGATGACGCGTAGGTCGGTCACGTCGCCTGCGCGTGCCGGCTGCGTGTATGTTGGATGCAATTCCCAACACCAACCCTACTATATAATATAGTATCCTGCTATATTAGAGGCCTAAATAATGAAAAAATATAATATGCGAAACTACTATATTTTTATTTGAATACAAAATAGCGAGATGATCGCAATAGGGCCCGTATTAATCTCATAAAAGTTGAATTAATGGTATTTTGCAACCTTAATTTAGAGTGTAAAAATAGTTATGAAACATAAAAAAAACCTGTTATTAAAGGTTCAAAGTAGCACAAAATATGGATTCACAGAAAAAAATATTTGAAACTACCTATAATATATTTTTTTTTTTTGCTATCTACTATATTTTTACAGGCAATGTCTTATAGAATACTTGATACAAAAAAGTTGGCAACCCTAGTTCCGTACCTCAAAAGGAAAACACGGAACCCTTATAGTCTCACTACGTTGTCCGTCTGGCTATCAAAACCCTTTATCACAGGAAGGCGAGGAGATATCAATTTGATATCAAATACTTAGGTCTGCAGTCCCTTGGAATTGCATAAAAAAACAAGCACGGTCATTTTTCCTGCATTTTATGACTCGCAAATAAATCATATACAAGTGTACTTCCCGTTGACCTAGAACCATGAAACCAAGAAACAAGGTTTCACAGCATAGACAAGTATCTACCTAAAGGAAAATTAAATTAAATTAAATTATTTATTTTCTGGGACAACAATGATCCATTTATGTACGAGTAAGTTAATTAGTTACAAAAAACTTAAAAGCTATGTTAGTGTGTTATCATAAGTAGGAACAATATTTACATATATAAATGTGAATGTATCACATTTCACCGGTTGTAATGCATCACTTCTGCCTAACCAACACTTGCATGAAGTGATTCATTACCGGTGAGTCAAATTTGTCCACTAACATCTTCAGAATGCCATTAGGGCTCGACCGCGTTCTCTCCAATAGCGAGGCCGTCTTTCTCCTCACCATTGCGTGGAAGTCATGAACATGCGCCTGCGCGAACATGCCAG
This sequence comes from Xanthia icteritia, assembly GCA_949128155.2. Lineage (NCBI taxonomy): Eukaryota > Metazoa > Arthropoda > Insecta > Lepidoptera > Noctuidae > Xanthia > Xanthia icteritia. Next base: position 14,021,540 of record OX421930.2, read on the forward strand.
AGGCACTATAAAAGGCCTGGCAGCCCCAATAGCATTCTGATGCTGTTATTCTATTGGACCCTCAGGGCGTCCATTGTTTTCCGCGTGTAGCTGGCCCACAGGCTGCTCGTGTAGAAGGTCTGGCAGTAAGATTTGAACAATGTTATCTTAACCTCCTTACTACAACAAGCAAACCTGCGAACCAGCATATTGCTTCTCACAGCTAGAGCCCGGCGCTCGCGTTCGATATCTTCATGATCTTTAAGGTCCTCCGTTACGCTTTGCAGGGGCTGGCCATTGAGGGTGATAGTTGGCTCGTATGACTGCTTCCTATCGGGGGCCTTAAAGATCATGAAAAGGCTCTTCTTACAATTATAAACGAGTCCGTGGCTAGCAGCGTACCTTTCACAGGATTCTAAAAGCTCTCTTATGGAGCCGGCCATTGGACCCAGCAGCACCATATCATCCGCGTAGCTAAAGTTATTGACGCAAATGTTGTCAATCCAAAATCCGATCCGTTTACTGCTGAGTCCAGCGATCAGCTCATTGACGTAAAGGTTGAAAAGCTTGGGCGAGGTCAGCCCCTCCTGACTTACCCCACAATCCAACCCATACGCAGCAGAGAGTGAATTATTCCACTTCACATAATTCACTTGATTACCATACCAGTACTGAAAACCACGTATAATTTCAGCTGGTACGCATGCTTCCCCGAGCTTTTTCCATAATATGTCATAGCAATACTATAACTGCATGCTTCATCACATCACACTAGATAACTATCAACCTACTAAAACGATCTTATTGAAAAGGCAACGGCAAGATTTTTTCACTTGAAAAGCGAGCAATGTATCTATAGGAGTTAGCTTCTTATACGGGATGAAAAGCCGACGAGAGTGAAAGCATATTTCGGGGAGGATAAAACGAATAGATAGAGGTCTTTAATATAAACGAAGCAGACTTTAGTACTCTCGAAAAATGCAAGCGTGGCGGGTGGGTACACACTGAATTTTTAAAGCACCGCCAGCGTTCGTAACTTGTTGGTTTGCAGAGACTGAAATTTTGCGTTAGTCGCTTTGCTTTTTACTTTTCAAGCACTTAAGGCAGTTTCTTAGTCGGGGATATGTTTAAAGGCTTAGCAATGCCAGCTAACCTTAACGGTTTATAAAATGAAGTGTAGGTGTAATGAGGATGAGAGGATTTTGCATTTTTTTGTGGTTGTGACACCGCCTACGGGCTATGGTTAGTATGATCACATTATTATCAGTTAGATCGGAATATTCGGATGTGTGGAGCAGTAGTTGGGCTGAAAGATAATGATGCCGATTCTCTTGTCACAAATGCCTCTAAACTAGACTAAAAATCACCAAAATTTAGTTTATGCCTGTCAAACGACGATTTCCCATTCTGAAATAGACTAAAGTGACACAAACTAACTATATTTTAGTTTGACAGCACTAAGATGGCACTGAGATTTTAATTTAGTGAAAATGACAATTTTGCTATTCTGAATTTGACGTTTTTCACCTAAAATTTAGATTGTCTAACTAAAAATGGCCATTTTTAATAGCGATTAAAAATGGTCTGGAATACTATTAGTTGTCATAAACTAAAATTCACACCAACACCTCGACTTCAGGTGCAAAAACAATACTGTATATTTTTTCTTTTCTTTTGCATATATATCTCGAAAATTGTGTGTCCTATCGCAAAAATAATGAAAATTTCTACCCCCTTTATAAAACACCTAAATCCCTTAAACTCAACACGTAGATAATAATTTTTCATATTTTCCATACAAAAACTGAAAAATTCCATATAAAACACGTCGAGGGTGCCCAACCTGCGCGCCTCCGGCTTTAAAAAAAATCACCGGGTAGGGCAAACAAGTATGTACCACGTGGAGTCGCGATTGTCAAATTCTATTTTAGTTGTCAAAATTATTTTTAAATTTAGAATTTTTTTTTGCAGATTAGCTTTAAGATAGCCATAGCTCATAGCCAAAAGTAAGGAATTTTAGTGATAGTTTAGTTCGGTGTACAAGAGAATCGGCACCATTGTGGAGTTATTGGCACCTTGTAGAGACATGCGAGTCCAAGAGGTGTCCCAATGTGTTATGAACCTCAGAAACATTTTGGCTCCATTTGGCTCTCACTCTAACCGAATCACAGCAACGCAGCAGCGCTGTCGCTTGTGGTTATAGTCATTTGCAACGACTCTAGCGTCTATGACTAGGATGGGCGGTCCGAAGTAAGTTCCCAAAAATGTGAGACTTATTTAGCATTAAAAATAAGCTCCAAATTGGCCTACGATCAACTCTTACCTGACCAGAATAATGTTAATTTCATAATAATTCCTATTCTTTGAATTCTTTGACCACAGAGAAAGAAATAGAAACTAAAACCAAATCCGTACTTATTTGACATTGGTGATACCGAGATACAGAACACAATGCAATTATTGTGTTCGGTATCTGGTGAAAAAAGTAAATGAGTTGTGTCGTCGGCCGGCTGGGCAACGGCTTCACATCGGCCCTCAATATATCAACGTGGACAGGACGAAAATTGGACTGGACCCTTGTTAATGTCCCGTACTTAGGCCCTTCCGCCCTTGTTTCTGATTATTTATTTAAGACCTATTGATACTTACACCCAACAGAGGGTAAGTATACCAAACAAATCGAAGGAACACACATTTTTTTGCTCTTGCTTTTAAACTAAAACATTGATTAACTTACAAACGAAACAACTCTTTCTGAACATGGTTTTGTTTTATTTGTGTGTCCTATTAGGGTGCATAACTACATACCTTACCATGTTCAGATAGTTTAGCTATTTGTTATGGGTTATTAAACGTGTATTTATTGTGTTTTTCTGATGTTTAGTAGGTAACATAGGTACCTATTTTTTTTACAAATGGTTATCTATTACAATTGGATTCAGGTAAGTAGTTACAGATACTTACATTTTATAATAAACCTTTGCTTTTCCTTAAACATTTTTTTTTTCAACACACTAGTTTGTAAAGTGGTGCTTATCGAACCGCTTTTAGGTTCATAATTCAGTGTATTAAACACGAGTGCTTTTTACTTTATATTATCGCACTAGTGCGGTAATGTGCGACAGACAACTAATCTGGATTTGGTCGCGACTCGTCAAAAGTAACATTGAACTTGCCTGGGAATTGAACGCGTTATCTACGTGTAGTGTATACACGTATTATCACACTCGCTTTTAAATCCTATTCGTGTTTCTTAACTTTTATTTAAACATTTTATTTTATTTTTTTATTTATTTTTTTATTTTATTTGTATTATATTTAACAATAAAAGCGAAAACTGGGATGGTGGTTGATTGGTTCGAATTCACGCCAACCCGTGCTGGGTTGGCGTGAATTCGAACCAACGTATTGCCCAACGTCGTCATACAATTCCGAATGTAAAAAGGAAGACTGTTTCTGGAAATTGAAACTCCAATCATATCCGTTTCAAGTGATCTTAAATCCTTCGAGCTACTAGACAAAATTACAACATATCGTTACCTACTTGTAGAAATACTCATTACAAAATGTTTTTGTCCTTGACATTCAACATGTCCGAGGGAAAAAGTACGAGCAGAGAATATGAGCTACACCAGGAATCACCAATAAGTTTTACATAGGGTTCCTTTAAAAAAAAATGACTCGTGGTCCGTTTGGAAGACGTTACCTACTGGCAACCAAGAATAATACACACATCAACACGGTCTAGGGATATTTTTAAAAAAGCGAATTACTATCAATGTGTTAATTATTTATATGACATGTATAATATTTAAAAGATACGTTATTTAATATTCTACCATTTTTTAATAATGGTTAAGGTACTTCGATTAAAATTTCAGGATTTTATGGAAAAAAAATGAAGCATAGACGGAAACCGTATATGAATTAACTTTTAATTTATGAGTAAAAACTGAAAAATATAGAAAAATCATTTAATTTGTGTTTATAAACTTGAAGTTAGTAGTCTGAGAAAGCGCCCATGATGTTCATAACACATCGGCAACGATTCGGCATGCTCAGAACAAGGTTGTCAATGTCTTGCTGCGGAATATTGTCCCATGTCCTTCTGAGGTGCGCAAAAAGTTGATCTTCTGTAGCCAGATTTTCAGAAACTTCCTTCAGAGCTCTTCTTTGGAGCATATCCCACGCATGCTTAATGGGATTTAGATCTGGCGATTGAGCAGGCCTTTGTCGTGCATGAGCAGGAAATCTTGCCCCATTTGTGTTCTGTGGGGCAAGATTACGGGCCCCAGCACCTGTTGGACGTATCGTTCTGCCGTTATATTGCCCCGCACCCAAACGAGATCCGTCCGTCCTCCAAGACGAATTCCTGCCCAAACCATAATTGTTCCTCCTTGGTATGGGTGAACTTCTTGAGGGTTCTGAAGACGGCTCCATCGTCCAGGAACTCGCCAAACACGCGTCCTTCGTGAATCTGGATGGAAGCCGAATTTGGATTCATCCGTGAACAGCACATTGGACCATTGCTCACGGCCCCAGTCCACGTGGTTCCGAACCCATTCTAATCGTCGTCCACGATTGCCTCTCCGTAAAGGTGGGACCCGGAGTGGTCTACGAGAGCGTAGATTGCTTTCATGCAGTCGCCTTCTTACAGTTTGGTCACTCACAAGCACTTGGTGTTCCACTCGCAGTCTTTGGACCAATTGAGTCGCCGTTGCATTTGGTTGAGCTCGCGCAGTAATTTGCAAAAATCGATCTTGTCTGGGGGTAGTGATGCGACTTGGCCCCCGGTGCCTCTCCGCTACTTCACCTGTGGCACGATAGCGTGTCCACAATCTTGAAATTACATTTTGGTGGGTCCCTATGGCCTCAGCAACATTACGCTGAACAGACCCAGCTTCCAGCATTCCCACAGCTCGTAACATCTCCGCCCTCGTCAAATGTTGGCGTTGCATGGCTACAATACCTCAATTTTAACTTTATCTTTCGTTTAAAAATGAAAAAAAACTGTAACTAAACGTAATTCGTATTGTTTTCTAAATTTCACATAAATGAAAATTCCCTCTCCTACACATCAAGACATTTTTATGCCACCGAAACAAAAGAATTTTCAAAAATTTGAATTTGGAATTAGTCTGAGATAAATTACAAACAAATCGGTGTATGAAAGATTACAATACGGCCAGTACTTTTCGAGTTATTTAATTGAGTATGAAATATCCCTAGACCGTGTTGATGTGTGTAGATGTGTTGATCATTTCGATCTGTGTAGTAACTACCTAGCTCTATTACTCCCGAAAACATTTGCTTCATGCGGCTTGCATCTAGCGTCGACGGTTATCGTGTCCACGGCAGAAAATGCAAAGCGTGGGCTTAATTCAATTCTTCAAAATTTATAGATTTGGTTTTTGTAATAGTCCGTACAAAATAGGTCCGAATTCGGACCGCGGTCCGCCATTTGGTGACTCCTGAGTTACACCATCTCATCTGTAAGCTCGTCTCGTATTAATTGTCAGGTAGGTATTTGGTTAGCATAAGCAATTTTTTTATAATCTTTGACATATCAAACTACGTTTGGTATGTAAAAGATTATAAAAAAATTGCCTGTTACCCATGCGTGCTAATGTTTTTTAAGTCTTAAGTAGTTTGTAACTACGCGTTTTGCAACAAGTAACAAATTTGATTGTATTTTATGTTGTTCGTTTTCACGGTTTAATATAGGAACATATTTCAATGGATTTGTTTTTTATTTGAAAGTTACTCAATATAAAAAATACTGATGACCACACTACTAAAAAAATCGTAACATCGATAGCACCAAAACTTAAAGAGCATACTACTGCATCACTAAACCATCTAGACGATTTCTAGCGGCCATTGTTGTTTCGTAAATTTTGAAACGCGACATGGCAGTATATAATTAGTAAGTACTATCATGGCAGCATGGAATTTGTATTTAATAGAAATTGATTTTGAATAGATGGAACTAGTATGAACTATCCTATACTATTAAATGAGCATTCTCTATTTTCACTCGAGCAGAGACTTGTGCTTTTTTAATCGCATCAAAGAGACTTCTTGCCTTCTATGTTCTATATTATGGGGTTTGGTTTCCGCACTTAGTCCTTCAGGTGGACCATTGTGCTTGGGTACTTCTTGCCTTTTTATGCCTACTGTGTAAATAAATAACATAATATGATAAATTAACATAATATTTCATCAAATTATATATTTTTCACTACATATTAATCTTAATTTGAAAAACGTCGTATGAAACGCGTGTGCATTGATCATTTTCATTACACACTCGGCTACCTAATCGAATAAGACCGCCTAGTGTTTAATGACCAACACAGCACACTAGTATCATAATATTATCAAATGGGTGTATTATATGAGTAGGTACGTATACTATGAAGTATCTAATAAAATGAATTAGTATCTTAAATGATGGCCCAGTAGTTAAGGCCTCGCCTCTCATGCATGAGGTTGACCAAGTACCGATGTGACTTTTCCAATTCATATTTTACTTTCTGAGTTTATCTTGGGCATTACTAAAATCGGTGAAGGAAAAACATCGTGAGGAAAACTAGACTTATAGTTAATAATATACCTAAGTCTGAAATCGCCAACGTGTCTTGAGCAAGCGGTGTGGTGATCATTGCTCGTCTTCTCTGTATGTGAAGAGGCCTTTGCCCTGTAGTGGGAAAATAATAGGCTGGTTTAAAATATAAAACATAGCAAAAATTATTTTTGTTCAAATGTGTGTAATTATATTTGTTCAACAATTATACGTAATTTTACGAATTTTACAAAAGATATTTATAACGTTGACGATTTGCTGTCATCCACGCTATTTCAGCTTCCACCTATCTCCATCCAGTACCAAGGCTGACGTGACACGTTAGAGCATTCGGGGCCTATTGATGGATTACTATGTATCTACTTTGATAGACCTTTTCTGAACGAAGTGATGGATGCAGGCAATTCATGCTCCAGCCAACACACGCTAACGGACAGCCTCTGTCCGGTAGTTAGCGTGTGGTGACAGAGATTATTGAGATTCTCTCAGTAGGTCGCTTAGATTTTAATTTCATTGAGAAATGGAAGACGATTCTTGAAGAGTTTTACGAATTAATGAAGAGTTAGAGTCAGATGCTAATCAGAAATTAGTTTTACTATTACTACCTACATAGTGTTCTTTGAGAAGTAAATAAGTACATCCGACCGAAAGCAACCGCAGTCACAGAGAAGTCAGTACTTATCTACAAGAGCCATATAGTAAGTATAAGAAAATCGGGAAGGGATATTATTGAGCCAGAGCTGAATAGATCTGCGCACACACCTGCACCAGTGTGAGCTCTTTATCCGATCTTATTAAAGGCGGCAGGAAGCCTCCATTCCGATCACGTAGACAATTATTCGACTAAAGTGTGCGGGCTTGAATCACTAACCTCAGCGAACGGCCAACTTTTACAATAAATCCATCCTGGTCTCGACACTTAATCAGTCCTCCGATAAAAGCTTTAATCGAGAGTTAGAGAAGGTAGCTACTAAGACGCACTGATTTTATTCCAACTGAACTAAATTAAACGAGGAAGCGACTGCGATTACCTACAAACTCAGCGAAGTTTTTGTTTGAATGAGGTTGACTCAATCTCGTTTTGTGAATATAGGTACCCAGGTACGTACCTCTATTACCTACCCTACGTTAGTACTTAGTAGTGTAAGTTAGGTACCCAGTCGTATCTATAAAAAATATATTTCTTGCATGACTCAGTGAACGAGAATATGGAAGGACAGCGATCGCACTTTAGAGGTGATTATCTCTGTTGCCATTATTTCATTACAAAACCATTTTTGTTTTATTTATATTTTTTTTGGCATATAACCCATATCAGGTTACAGAACAATTCGTAAATATATAAACTCAGGTATGATAACATTTTTTATAAGAAATTGAGATAATCTACCTACATACAAATACGATGTTCACTGTCAATTGTTAATGCTCAAAAGTAAAAATAGGAATTTTTTGAAGAACGCTTTTTCCATTGAAATTTTTATTACCTACATACTTTACATATCTTTTCAGAGTTGTAAGAAAGGCTTCTTTCATTTTGTTATAGCACACGCAGTTCAAGCGAAGTATTTTTATTAAAAGACGATGTTTTTAGGGCTTCTGCTGTTCTACTTTATGGTATCCATACTATAATATAATATTATAAATTCGAATGTAACTCTGCCTGTCTGTCTGTATGTTACCTTTTCTCGGCTAAACCACGGAACGGATTTCGATAAAATTTGACAAGGAGATAGATGGCATCCGGGAGAAGGATATAAGGTACTTTTTGTCTCGAAAATAATCCTAAAGGGGGTGATATAGGGGATAAAAGTTTGAATGGGAAACCCAGAATTTCTTAATTTAGGTATATGCAAATTCGTATTTAGGCTTTTGGTAAGAAATAAAGAATTACACGTTTCAGCGTTTTTGTAAAATCATCCCCCAAAATGGTAAAATAGGGGTGATTTTAAATTCACATGTAATATGGATTTTTTTGTGTCTAGCTTTCAAGAGATTTTAGAAATTGGAAATATAATCATAGTCCGTATCTTGAATTAACATTAAGTCTTTATTTCATTAAAATCGGCCCACTCTGTCAAAAGTTAATAACACGTAGGTATTACGTGGTCAATGACGGCACTAGAGAGTAGGTATTACAAATTAATGGTAATAACAATAGTAAAATGAATAATTCGTATTTTAAGGCATTTGTAGTCATATAAACCTGTTTTATTTATTTTTAAAAACCGGACAACTGTGAGGACTTGCGCCCTGAGGGTTCCGTCTCAAAGCTGTGCTTGCTCAGTTGCCTGAATTTCGTAATCCGGAGTGAAGGACAAACTTAACTTTTCTGGGTTATATTTGTTTATTTATTTGCTAACATATAAAACACTGGTTAGGCATGCATTTTTTATGATACAGTATTAAGACATGCCTCTGTAAGGGCACCAAGGAGAATGGAACCAGCGAGAGATGTCGTGCGGTGTCCCACAGGGATCGGTCCTGGGGCCGCGTCTTCCCTAGCGACGTCAGCGTCGTTTGTTACGTTGACGACACGTTGGTCCTGGTGCAAGGGAGGTCGCACCAGGCGGCGGCCGAACTAGCGACATGTGGGGTTGCGACAATCGTCAACAGAATCCGGCAATTGGGACTCGAGGTGGCCTTGCATAAATCCGAGGCTATATGTTATCACGGCCCTCGGAACGCGCTACCGTCGGGTTCCCAAATAACGGTAGGAGGGGTTCACATCGGTGTCGAGTCGACGATGAAGTACTTAGGACTCGTCCTCGACAGCCGGTGGAACTTCGTGGAGCATTTCCGACGTTTGGCTCCCAGACTGGAGCGGACCGAGGCTGTCTTGAAACTGCTCCTGCCCAATCTAGGGGGTGCAAACGCCTCCTGCCGGAGGTTTTACGCAGGGGTCATGTGGTCCAGGGCCCTTTACGGGGCACTGGTGTGGGCGCGTTCGTTGAGGCGGCGGCAGCCCGCCGGTTGAACGCGTCCCAGAGGGTCATGGCCACCCGGCTGGTCCGGAGATACCGCACGGTCTCCGGTGAGACGGCGAGCCTCCTTGCTGGATTGCTGCCATGGGATCTGGAGGCAAAAGTCCTCGCGCACATCTGGGAGTGGCGCGAGTAGGCGAAACGCCGGGGCTTAAATCCGCTGCCGCGAGAAATTGCGGCACAGCGGACAGAGCTCCGGAGGGATTTCATGGCATCATGGAGAGTGCGATTGTCGCAACCCAGTGCTGGGCACGCCTCTATTGCGGCGATAAGTCCCTTCTTTGAGGAGTGGCTAGAGAGGCGCCACGGCATCCTCACCTTCCGTCTGACGCAGGTCCTCACCGGACATGGTTGTTTCGGGAGGTTCCTGTTTCGTATCAGGTGGGAGGAAACGCCCGAGTGTCATCACTGCGTGGATCGCCCGGAGGACACGGTGGAGCATACGGTGGAGGTCTGCCCGGCTTGGGCAGAGCATCGCCGTGTCCTCGTGGAGGCGATCGGTGGCGGGGATCTCTTGCGTCCGGCCCTGGTCCAGGGCAGCAATGGGTAGCTAGCCATCCGATAAGAACCAGGCCCGGGTCGACGGCGCGTTGTGTTCCACGCGCGCCTCAAAGAGATGTCAGCAACTAAAGGGGTCCGATAGGACCGATGCCTGCCGGGGTTGCGGGAAAGTCCGAAAGGGATACCGTGGCCCCTGGCAACGTACAGGCAACTGAAGGAACACGGGTGGGTTTCAGTCAGTAAGAGTCTGACATGCCCTCCCGCTCCGCCCAGAGCGGGAGAAGTTATTTGATAATTAATTACCCACCCAAAAAAAAAAGGGCAACTTTTTCATATCAAATGATTAAATAGTATAAAACTACTAGTAACTTTTCAATTGAAAAAGAAATTTTAATAGAGCGGAGAGTACCGATTTGAATGAAATACAGACTAAATGTTACTTCAAGACACGGCCTATGAAATTTTGATCCCAGATTGAAGAACAAACTTAACTTTACAGTTTTTAAATAACTATAAATTACCAATTTTCGGATTTTCCTTTTACTCGTAGGTACTTGACCTTGCTTCTCGCCAAACTTCATGATGCTGGGCCAACAAAAATGACCAAATAGGCTTTGATATATTTGCGAGTGTCAAAATATGCAGCATAAATGGCCGTATTTTTTATTGCGTTGACTTAGAAGTTTTAATTTAGATATTTTATATCTGTAATCTAAGGGACCGTAGATCTAAGGCTAAGCGCGTACTACGGATTTTAATTGTTGCGGAAAATAATCGCAAATCTGTGACCAATACAATTAACCAGAGTCCGCATACTGCGAAAAAAATCGTTTGCGATTTTATTTCGCAGTTTAATAATCGCAACGGTCAAAATTCGTAGTGCGCGCATAGCCTAAGTTTTTGATATCTATTTAAACATGATGCCTACACGCGTTCCTGAGAAAAAGGGTCTTAAGGGTCCGACAAAGTAAGTCATCCTTTAAGAGTTTCAATTTTTCATTTTGTGATACGGAACCCTAAATTAGATTTACTATCTGCCTGTTACCTTTTCATGCCATAGCGGCTGAACAGATTTAGATGATGCATGCGGCATGCGGATGCCGGATAGGCCATGACCTGGATGAGGACATATGATACTCTGAATCCTGGTAGGTATTACCTACGTTCCTGTGGGATAAGTGAACTAGTGTTTTAAAAGTCGGTGGAACACGTGAATCCACAGTGGAATCGAATATTAGTGGGGCTGGGAAATTGATAGCCTGGCTAGGACTTTGTCGCTTCCTAAGCCGACTCCGCGCAGTTAATTTCACTTAACCGCGGCCATTTGTTCTCGCTTGTCGATTTTATTTTGCTTACAAAGGTTTGTATTGCTCTGTATAGATGTTGTATATTTTTATTGTTAACATCAGGTGATGCTATTTTTCTGCTTTGTGAATTGCTACATATATTTAGGTATCAATAAGCAAATTACCTACTCATTCTAACAATGTTCGGATAGATACAACCAAACGATATTGTACAAGTTCATATGAGATTCTTGAACTTTGTCAATAAGGTCGGCCAACCCCCATCGACAAACCCTTTGGCATTGCCGCCGTGCAAAGGCGACAGTAAACACTTCCAATCAGGTGGGCCGGCCTGGCTTGTTTGCCTACGTATAACATAATAACAGTGTTCCATAGTCAATCTGTTCTTTTAATTGAATAGCCGAACCTCATTGTTGTTTTAGATCTCAGTTCTTAGTTCTTGGCCACGAACGTGGAAATCCACTCAAAACTTCAGTTAATAACCTATAACGAATAAATTTAATTCTTGGTTAAGTTTGCCTAGCCTCGTCGAAGTCCATTTTTGAGTTTCAAAGTTTTATGGGAAACCTTGTCCGCTGCACATTGTTTACGAACAAAGCGAGATCTCGTTCAGTTTCCGATACGAGCGCGGATCGAGTCCTCCATTCGCGTCCAACTTATCCGTCTTTGTTCCACCAACTATTGATGCTTGATGAAACTCCGTCCGCTGCGCTCCGTTTTACAAGTACGGTGGTGTTGGGCGTCGCCGGACGCCGTCGCTCGCTGTAAAGCTTCCCACAGTTCTGTACCTGTTCTGCTTTCGTGATGTTCCGTCTTATCTATGTTATGATTAAAATTTGATCTTCGGGAAAATACAAACCGATCTACCTAGATGAATACCATTTTTATAATGTAATTAGTTTTATGCTTCACATTTAGTATGGGCGTACAGGTACAGTGACGTTATGTTGAGTTTCCAGCATATAATATACACGAAGACGGGTGTCACAATAAATAATTGTCTGCAAAATGAAACGTGTCATTCTAAAGACCGTTATAATCATGAGAAAGACATTTTCGCTAGACCTAGAGTTTTGTTTCGCTTTAAAAGAAATATTGGAAGAAGCTAACTTATTAGAAGCTAGTTTTCAACATGGAGCTGCTGCATATTGGTTTGACTGAAAAGGCGCGTAGCGCGTGTCGAGCGGCGTGCCACGCTAGCATCACGGCGAGCTTGACTACCGATGCAATGGATAACCGAGTGCTTGGTAGATATTTAAAATATACTACAATTACCTATATTTAGTTGTCTTATACTTACCTAATAAATAACTTACATAATATTATGATTGTGTTCCGTAGGCGATCACGCACCTATGCTATCTTCATCCAGTGTAGTTTTCCCTACGACGAACAACACCGACAATTTCTTAAATTATTTTTAATGTTACTGAAATACAGTTTTATGATAACTAGTTCATTATTATATTGTTTATTAAAGCGAGTTACACAATAAAACTACAGGTCAAGTATGTACCACCTAATCCAAATTCTGCCTTTACCATTTTAGTGATAGAGGATACCAAAAGCGACAAAAGCACTTGACCTTTGACATTAATAAGACTTGAAATAAAATTTGAACCTGGACACTAGTCCAATTAACTACTTTGACTAAGTTCAAAGTTTTCTTTTAAATGAATCCAGTGCTCGCTTCGGTTCACATTAAATTACTTTACTACTGATACTTTATCACCAAAATAGAAATTTATATCTTCTGCTGAAGTAGTTTCGTAAATAAATCATATTTTAGAAATACAATGACTTTATTATATCATTTGCATTTACTCACTCTTAAAACTGTAATTTGCAGGCATGATTTGGTGACTAATATAGATAGGCCCATTTTATGTACAAATCCCCGCAATTTCATACAAATGTAGGCACAAGGTAAGATTGTATGTTCAGTGTAAAGCAACGCTTTTCTAGAGAGAAAGACACTCTCACGTGAGCAGATGAGAGACGTGATTCAATTTGCATGCTATGATGGACGGATTACACGGTGCAAGTACTCGTCCCTTTGTCGGGACAAATGGCTTAGGAAATAGAGTGCTGTTATATTATATAACAGTTTTACATTTTCTAAGTAGTTGCCCACTTATTTTTATTACTTCGTTGCATATGTATATTCGTAAAAAGGATTTATATGAAAAATAAAATTCTTTACGTATGTAACTGTTCCGCGAACCGCAATGATGTAGATGTCGCGTGGAAAATAAGGCATTACCACGACCATCAAAAGAGTCATAATAAATACAATATTTTTCTCTCTATTTATGTATACTTTATTGTACAGACGCCAGCAGGTCAACCTACCCGAAACTGTCAAATTTTCCCAATCAACTTTGAACCTTATGCTTTAGTAATAAAGTTGAAAATCTATTAAAGAAATGTGACAGATTGAAGTAGGTTGATGTGCTGGCGTCTGTACACCAGATTATACATTACAAAACGAAAAAGTAACACACTACAAAATATACAATGGGCGGCCTTATCGCTTACTGCGATCTCTTCCAGGCAACCTTGGAACGGACAGTGATTTTCCGGACATAAAATGGGGCTGTCTTTGGTGCAAGTCTTTTAATCACGGGCAACGAGGCAGGCAGACTCTATTTTATTTATCAACGTAAACAGCATTGACTTAAAAAATACAGGCTGGCATCATCGACGGGAAAACTGTTACCATGAATTCCACACATGATTCTCATCACACACACATCACATGACCCTCCAGAGTAGGTCATTAAAACAAAACAACTGTCTTCTACAGAAGTGCAATACGGTCAAAATTTATGGAACGCCAGTTTTTTTTTTTAATGGCTCATTATTAATTTTTACGCCCCTGTGCGTAGAAATTGATCGTCGGCTTAGAATAATGTGCTGAATTCATGGTAAATGTTTGCTCATCCAGCTCAGTCCAGAATATGTTAAATATTTTAATAATAACTGTTAAAAAAACTATAATGGCAGAATTTTAAAGCTATCTAGGTTACATACAACTGATCCTTAAGGTAAAAGTGAAGTCTTTTTCCAGCATTGTTGTAAATTACGGTATCCACGGTGATAATTTATAAGGAAATTCTCTGGTAGCGGGACAAAAAATGTGGTCTACACTTGAGACCCCACCGCCCCGCACTGGCCCACTAATGAAGAAGCTACTCCGTTGCTAGTATCGAGTTACATGGCGCATTTTTTTTCTTAAAAGGATAGGAAAAATTGTGATTTGATTTTATATTTATAAAAGTAAATCACTGGATTATTAAATAAATCCTATGAATCTTTACAAAATACTATTTTGTGCGTGAAGTAAAAAATTGACAAAACAGTATTAGCTGGAATTCCGAACTTACCTACCTCCACTTACGGACTTTCTGATGGGAAACTTTCAGGGTCACTGGCGGTAGATGCGGAATCCATAAACTTTCTAAAACGACCTTAAGTCGGATGGTAGGTAGCACGTATCCAGAGGCGGTAGGTGGTATAAGAGGAGCACTGGCGCGTTACGCCAGTCAATCTAGCCTCGTTATGTGCTAAGGACGCCTTGTGATTTTAATTTAACCTCGTAGCTAGACGAAGGACATCTAAAAAGGACTTCCAAATGAGAAAAAAACGAAGAAAAATAGAGGGGTAGGTTATTTTGATGTATTAGAAATCACACTCCATTCGGCAGTTCCTGTAAATCGGAAATGAATCACTACATTTTGCACAGTGTCCTTTAACTAACGCCGACGAAACATACTTCAAAGCGTTAATCGAGAGCGACGTCCGAATGTCTCGCCGAACAATGTGAGCTTGAAATTTACAGAATCCTAAAGTGTATTCTGTCTGTTCTAGGCTTTATGGTGTCTAATGTGGGCGATAGTCTGACTGGCAAGAAGGATTGGGTGAAACACTTTGCCGAATAAATAAATGGAGTGATCAATTTTGTTTTTAAACACTAGGTAGTTCAGTGGCATAGTTTTCTTTATTTTTTTTTTATAAAACGTTGGCAGTGATATGGCACTTTGTTTAGAAAAAATGGGATTTCCAAATAAAAACCGGTTACGTGCGTGTCGGACCACGCACAATGAAGGGTTCCGTACTTAATATAAATTTATCCCAAGAAAAAAAGTTAATATTGTAGTTGAAAAACATCTTTGCGTCATATTTACCGCAAATAAACGTATTTTCTTTCTTTCTTTCTATGGTTCTCCCATACATTTCAACTGCAAATGTAAGTTTGTACGCACAATATTGGGAAATTTACCATGTTATTTTAAGACTATAGACTTCTTATAGGTTTTCCTGTAATCTGTATGAGCTAGAACTATTTTCTGTATTTTTGTATTTTTTTTTTTTCATCTATATTCTTAAATAACTTTAAGACTATTTGTTTATTAATTTAAAAACTAACAGACCTAAAATAAAAATAGTACGTACAAGTATATAAAAAAGGGGGTTCGGACATACGGAACCCTAAAAAGAACTAGTGCTTAGCTACGGAAGCTGATATGGGAATGTAATTAATTGCCAAGGATTTTAGAAAGTTAAAGAAATCGCGTATAGGTACGTAATTCTATAGCAAGCTATGGGTGTGTCATACAAGCCACTGCAATAGTACGACTAAGACAAAATACCTTAAAAACGATTTCAGGTTTAATTACAATCCGGTTCCGCTCCCGCGTTCTGAAAGCACGTTACGTCGTAAAGGTAACAATAGTAGGTGACATGTAAGCCCGCCCGTAAGCCAAGGCGCTAATGAACCGCGCGAAGAACATCGTACTAAAGACTTTGGAGTGATCTTGGGGTGGATTTTTTGAGCTCACCTTCCCTTCTTCATTAGTGTAATTAACTTATGCCGTAGATACCTATTCTTCTACAATTCGTTGCGGATCCCAGAAGGTTATTAAATTACTATTCAGCTACCTAGAATTTTTATCAGGATTTCGGGTTGGAATATTTTTTAGTCTTCAATATGGTTTTCTATAGCATCGTGTTGAGTTTTGATTCTGAAGCTGTATATTGAGTATATTGGTAGGTTTCTATCGTTTCGTTTCGTTGAAACATGAAATGATAGAAAGTCACGTTATATATTTATACCTACGTATAAAAATATAACGTGACTTCAAAGACAGGGATAGGTATATTTGAACTCGACTAGATGTAGGTATATGTTTTTAAATCAATACAATCTTTTAATTTAGTTCATAACTAACTTAACTGTATGATTTGTGAACTAAAACAAGATAGAAAAGTAATTCCAATTAGGCATGTCATGTACCTACTCTACTTCAATGTTATTAAACTGTGAATGGATATTCAGGAGTTGTGCTCATATTTTCCTCGTAAAGATCTTGTAACTACAACCCTCCCAGAAACCTTGACCAACATATATACTCAAGGCAACTCGTAGATACCTACTGTGTTTTATCTAATCAAGTTCCTAATCAAAAACCTCATTTAGTGTTGCTTAAAGTTGAAAAATAACAATAATGATGGTCAGTTTGTACATACCTATTATTGGTCAATTCGCTTTTTACCGTGGTTAGCGGATAGTTAGGTTACAAAGAGGTAATTTGTAGGCACACGGGGCCACATGGTGCACAAGTTCAATTAGTTTTTGTAGAGGAAGGCGTGCGGGCCGCGGCGGCGGCGTGGACGGTTCGACTGGGGAGGCTCAGCGCAGGCGGAACCACCCTCACCTTGCCTCAAATTAATTAAAATAATTCGTTGAAAACGTCACGAATCTACCAGCTTCCGCAGCTTGTTAGTACGCTCTTGTTGCTTTGAAAACATTAAATTCCAACGGATCTTTGTGGAGAATTTCACCGTTTAATTCCCGTAATAAATTCGTCGCACGTCGTGTTTTGACATATGACGGTACATACGATAAGTAGATATCCATATTGCCATACTATTGCTGTACCTGCAATAGATTATCCTACACGTGTTGGTCGTCATCACGGCAGAGTGTATAAATAAATGCCCATACGGGGGGAGGTTTCCCAGTTTAGAACATTCAATAGTGTTCCGTACGTTCTTAACGTTCTGTAATTTACAGTGAACGCTGCAGTGCTCAAGAACGAGTGTTTTTACTCTTTTGCGCTTTTATGGCCACGGGGGAAAAATTCATTGAAATTCCGGAGCAACGTAGATAAACTGTATGAAACTGGGAAGATACACACAATTAATGTACCTAATTTATATCATGTTTATACGAAAAATAAGCCCCAGTAAATAGTTTCACGTTACGTTGAAGTATTTTTTAGGAAGATTTCTCGTTTTAAAAAGATTGCAGTCTTTCTGTTTAGTTCTACTGAGCAATACGTTTAAAGAATATTTAAATATATATTATTTTCTTTTTAGGCAATCAATTGTAGCTGTAGTTGAAAGCGTACAGGGTGAAAAGTAGCATCTTAATACTACATATTATATTGTAATGCTATTTTCTTGTAAACTGTAATATCCGCATTCTATATGGAACTTTGAGTTGTATCCGTGTCCAAGATCACACCCATGACGTCATACACATAATTAAGCTGAATGATGATTCTCCGGGCGGTGCTAAAACACCTAGTGGTCATGCAGGGTAGTTTACTAGTTGCGTTAATTCCGTTTCGGATATATTTACCTTGATGTTCGTCGAGCATTTGTTTTCCATCTTAAACAGTCGTTACGGGTAGTCAGAAACATGAAAGTCTGACAACCAGTCATACCAAGGACCTAACCGGGTTGTGGATGTCAGATATGGAGTCGCTCCATGTAAAACACTGGTTTTTGGTTTGGTTTTCTGATTGAGGTTCTACCTATAGTTGGAGACAGTTTTGAGTGTTACTTTTGTTGGAGACTGTGCATCTAGGGTTTTTTATATATCAATGTGCAAAACATATCAAAATATTGTGGTTTCCGCAATGTCCAATAACATGATTTACTATCATAAGGTTAATGACACAAGACATAAAACATACTCGTATATACTCGTATATACTCGTATATACTTGTATTCCCAACATGATCTATCGAGAGTAATTCCAGCAGAATTTTCAAATTCACATATTTAAAATTCATTTTTAAGAAGTATAGAACAATGTCTGGGTCTAAAGTATCCATAAATTAAAACGTTCTCTGGGGGCGAGTCTCAGTTTCCTGTCTCGCCATAAATAATTGGCGAACGATGAAATTTATTAGGCAGACAAATTTTTGACAAATCTTCATCGGGCCGAGTCGCTGAGAAAAATCTTCGTTCAATAACTACAATCTATTTCCGAGGTTTACCCGCTCCTTGCCATTATTCAACGCTTCAATTTATACAATAATAAATAATTATCGTTGTGTCGCAATGATCCACAGTATTCACGGGTTCATAATGATTCCCTACTTCTGTTGTATTAATTTATCTTAACAATATGTTAATTTTCCGACACACTTTCGACTCCACCCACTGTTCATAGAGCTCATACGCCATGCCGCCATATATATTGGAAGTGAACCCTCCGGGAGGGTTACCGTCATTACGTTTGCGCTAAAGTTAACCCTCGCGCACGGGCAACGGCATTAGGTTTGAAACCGTGTTATAAAACACTGTAAAACGAAGTAAAATAGTGTTTTTGTTTACGTAAATATATCTCTGGGGGTATTTTCATATACTAGTGGGGTGGGGACATGGGTTTAAAATGAAAATGGTTAAAATTTTAAAATAATAATGCTAGGATTTTAAAACGAACGCATATACTAATAAATCTTGTTAAAATATACAACAGATTTTATTTTCACGGTTTATAATGCTGTATTCGCTAAGAAAAATCTTCATTTAAAATGAGCCCTACGCCAAGGCTCCCGGCATCCCATAAGCGACTAGAATGAGCCCTCCAGGAGGCATCCCGGCACTGAACGACACTGAACAAATCGAAAGGTTCAGTTATTTATCACTTTGCTGTAAGAATTCGATGACATAATCATCGATCACTAATGATTGGTGATCGATGGACATAATACATTAAGTATATGCGTGCATATGTGCATAGAAATAAAGATTCGACGACAGCAAATTACGATATAATTAATATATTATACTACCCACGAATATGAAAATATATATTACCAAATTAACAAAAAATCATAGAAAATCCTTCTGAGTTGGTGAAGTTCTCGTCACAATTACACATAAAATTTTAAACGACAAGTGTTAACTTTAATAGTCTAAAGTAAATAGAAAACTTGGTAACGCCTTCGCCTTACAATATTTCGGGGTTATGGCTCCCGTAGGTGTCACAAAAAGTTAAACATGAAATCTAGGTATCGTTCTGTAGTACAAAAAGGTGCTTATATAAACAAAATTCTGTTGTGATGAGATCATCAACAGAATTTAAGCGTACCTCAACCTATCTCTGTCTGTATAAGACGCTCATTCGCTCCCAGTTAGAGTACGCGGTCCCTATTTGGAACTTCTACCAAAAGTACGTGGCTGAAATAGAAAGGGTCCAGCGCAAGTACCTCCGTGCTATGTACTACAGATGTCATGGGACTAAGACTTATCTGTCATACTCCCAACTTCTTGATAAGTACAAGCTTATCAGCTTGGAGAACCGGCGTAAATACCTGGAGGCAAGCGTGCTTCATGATATAGTCCACAGTCATTTTGATGCCATTGATTTGACGAGTAAGCTGTGTTATTCTGTCCCCCGTACGGTTCATGTACGTCAGGTTCGTGCACGTACTCTGTTCGCGCTAAATTCTTGTCGTACGAACTCTGGCTTACGCTGCC
Organism: Xanthia icteritia; assembly: GCA_949128155.2. Classification (NCBI taxonomy): domain Eukaryota; kingdom Metazoa; phylum Arthropoda; class Insecta; order Lepidoptera; family Noctuidae; genus Xanthia; species Xanthia icteritia. The sequence continues at coordinate 14,041,676 of OX421930.2, forward strand.
CTATTCATAGAATGTTGGAATCCTATAATTCAAATTTCATTGATATTGACATATTTGCATGTACGAAAAATAAATTTAAATCTAATATTATAAAATTTTTATCTTAATTGTAATCTTAATATTTTATTTATTTATTGCATAATTTAAGTGAATGAAATTGTTTTTGATCTGATTTGGTTTTGTAGCTATAGCTAGCCTTATAGTACTTAACTTATTTATTTGTTTCAAAATATGTGATAATTTTGGTAGGTAATGCTCGTCTAGTAGCAACCTCTGATCCTTTAATATGTTTTATCTGCGGATAATGCAGTGGACTGCAACATTACTGCCGAAAATTTTGTTAACCTTATGTATTATATATGTTGTAGTTGTTTATTATCCCTTAATAAATAAAATAAAATAAAATAAAACCTGAGTCATAAAACATAACCTAATTATTTAAATATGAGATCGACTTAAAGCTCATTTTATTTAATTTATTCAGACTTAACCTACTTTCCCAACTTTTACGTACACAAGTAAGAATAAATGAGTATGACGGTTCACGCCAAAATATAGCGTTACATCACTCACGCTCGTTACTTGCGATTTTTTCCGCAATTTGCCAACTCAAGGCATTTGACACTAATGACCTCCGCCAACTACCTGAACACGAGATAGTTCTCTTTTACTAAAACAACGAAGCGTAAAACTGATATCTCTATGATTTATATTCGGCTACGTCGTAAATTAATAACTTGGAGACATCATTAGGATATTGTAGTCGTTCGTTTGAAGTTGTAGCGTTATTCGATATTTATTATTTGCTATAATTTTAAAATAGAATATTCGTTATGTATTTAATATCGTAAGTACTGTATCGTATGTAACATGTCTATAATGATCACGATAAATTGGAGATCTTTAACATTGCCTACTATTCATTATCCCATGGAATTATATGACGACCAACAAATCAGGCTGTAAATATTTTACTGCTGAAAATGAAGTGCCTAAAAGAACACCACAGCAAAAGTTTAAGGCGACGATAACCGACTTTTTATGAATTTTGCTGAAGATCACGTCTAAACGAGTAGTGTTAATGATTTAGAAAAAATATATGTTAAATTAGAGCATTTTTCAATAACGCAATCTATGAATATTTTAGATTATGTTTATATAAATAGTAAATATATAATTAAATAAAGAAATATTACATAGTGTAATTAATTTGTAAAATTATGTCTAACGCGGATAAAAATTGAGAATCGTGCAAAACTATCAAGCGTATGTATCTAAAACCTTCACCATTTTAAAGATAACTTCATTATTTATCTTTTAATATACGTGTTTTATTAAAATACCTTTTGATGTATGTATAATAAATTAATAATGCGTCTTATTTGGGACAGCGCTCCTTGATGGGCGAGTCCTTTCGGACTCGCCCGTTGAGTGAGCTAGGCACTGAACACGCAAGCTAACCATTCAAGGCCACTGGCATATATCGGCGTCGTAAATGAAACATCGCCACAATCACCACGCTTGGTAAACGGATTTTTAGTCACACTCTGCTGACAATAATCTCTTGGTCGTAGTATGGTACCCCAAAAAAAACCACAAAGGATTTAATATGTAGGTAGTATTAAATCAATCGTTGGTACATAGTTCAACGACAGACTTCAGTCGATTCGCGTCGTCTTGGAGCAAAACAAGCTAAAGAAAACTGAAAATTATGAAGCGCTGAAAGCATAAAGTCAGTTGACGATCACTTAGGCACTTTTCCTTTGCAACAGATCAATTTGATTGTGCAATAAATCAACTGTCTTCCTGAAGATGGAAAAGATACTAGGAAAATGATACAACAATAGATATAAACGTCTTATTAACCGAATGAAAAGCGGTTTTCTAAATTAAACTTGGAACTACGGATGAAAGTGGCATTGATAAAAATAACAATGACTACGAATAATTATGCTTATAACCAGGGGACCTAAAACGGCCGCTATATCAGAATAATAATATGAATCATATTAAAAATCGTAAAATGGTTACAAACTGACAATTCATAATAATTATCTGCGTACAATTCATATTACGGAATTCATCTATTTGACAGTTTTGTAAGGGGATTCGTAAAATGATCCACAAATTATGAATTCCTTAAGAGATAACAAACTAAAGTTTGATTCGTTCCAATGACGATTTTAATTTCCAATGTGATGGGGAAGGGGTAACAAAACCTAAAGAAAATCCAATCATTGACAGGAAAAAAGATTTTAAAATTATTTATTTAATTATTAAAACTTTATGCACAAGTAATAAAAAAATACTGTACAAAGGCGCACTTAATGCCAATTTCAAATTACAATTTTCTCCAACTTAATTATTATTTACGTAACATAACATGACGCCTTCTCCGAAGTGTTAGGCAAAGATGTACTTATTATTAGTACTTACTTATATGAATAAGTAAATACTCGTACTTAAAAAAAAACAACTTATAGTTAGCGCTACTCAAATCCAATAAGGTCAAAGAACACGACACATCGGGCGACACAACGACACAACCAAATCCACATTCAAAGACTGATTGCGGCAGTCGGGCCCTTAATGAAAACCGGCACGTATTTTGTTTATTTTGTCATTCTATTAATTAGGGACCTTGTTTACTGTTTCAATACGACAAGTCTTAAATAAGTTTCGCACGAATGAACTTTTATCAGTTTAATTTATTTATGTATACTCGCAGAAAGTAAATTGCTTTGCCAACAAATTTTCTACCTACACGCACAAAATATTTAATTTTCTGGTTCAGAATTTACTTCTTCTTCTTTGTTGGTGCGCTCTTGACAGAGCGGTCGTGGTCATCATGTTGCAGTGAGATTTCGGACAGCCGTGATTTGCCTCACGATGCGACGCCATCCTTCTCTGTCGGCAGTAACATGTGTCATTCGTGTAATGGGCCGCCCACTGCGGATTTAATCTGGTCGGTCCATCGCATGGGTGATCTGCCGCGTGCTCTTGTTCCTTCGAACTTCCCCTGCACTACAAGACGTTCTATGGAATCGTTTTCCCGTGACAAATGCCCAAAGAATTGGAGTATTGGAGCCTATACTGTGGCCGATAGACGCTGCTTGATGTCGAGTTCTTGGAGTATAGATTTGTTGGTGCGAAATAATGTCCACGACACTTCAAGGATTTTCCTCCAGCACCAGATTTCCAGAGCGTCTATTTTCTTCTTCTCGATTTCTGTAAGTGTCCACGTCTCAGCAGAGTACAGTAACATGGGAAATACTAATGCCCGAATAAGCCGGGTTTCGGTTGCTTTGGTGATGTTGCGATTCTTCCAGACTTTTTTCAGCCTGTCCATAGCAGACCTAGTTATGGTCATGCGTCGCTTGATTTCGTCTACGCAGCAACCTCAAGATTAGAGCGCCTATGTAGATATATGACTGTACGACATCACAGTTCGCAATCTGGGTAACTTCGGGCGATTTATTGTTTGCACGGTCGACAATCATCATCTTCGTCTTACTTCTGTTTATTCTCAAACCGGAATGCTAAGTTGGCATGTTCCATCTTGGAAATCAACTGCTCCATGTGGCCAATACTAGTCGCGAATAGCGTGGTATCATCTGGATAGCGGAAATTAGATATTTTCATTCCACCAATTGATACACCGACCATCCAGTCCTCGAGGGTAATCCGCATTATCAGCTCTGTGTAAATGTTAAACAGGAGCGGCGATATGATATGATGCATCCTTGACGAACAACTGCTCCGGGGTGGAAATCATTCCTTAGTACGCCATCTGTTTCCACTGATGCTGTTCCATCCTCATAAAGACGCCTCAAAAGGCGCACAAGGTGTATGGGTGTACCCATAGCGAGAAGGGATCTCCACAGCATGGGCAATTTCACAGAGTCAAACACCTTAGAAATGTCAACAAAGTATATGTATGCCGGCTTGTTGAACTCTCGAGAATTCTCAATAATTTGACGCTCGATAAAGACCTGCTCTCGAGTACCTTTCCCCCTAACAAACCCAGCCTATTAAGGTGCAAATTCTTTTGACAACAAATTTTACTACACGTGTTAAATGAGCGACTGAAGACCAGACGTCAGTCGCTCATTTAACACGTGTAGTAAAATTTTACTGGCGTGCGATATCAGTGCAATCTGGCGGTAGTGGCTGCACTTCTTTGTAGAGCCTTCTTTATGCAGTGGAATAAAGACAGTGTGGGCCCATTCTTTGGGCCAAGTTCTAGTTTGCCATATTTTGTTACAAAGTTTTGTTTTATTCATTGTTTTGTAGTTTTGTTTTGATTCATTAGCAGTTGGTCATCTGATCCGCAGTTCACTCCAAGCAATGTGTAGGCATTTCGGACTGAGGTTTGCCAGCGTGACCTAATTAGTATATAATCGATCTAGTTACGATACTGTCCATCTGGTAATGTCCAAGTATACAGCCTTCGAGGGTGATGTTGAAATAAGCTGTTAGCAATGACCAGGTTGTTATCCGCTGAAAACTGTATTAGGCGTTCGCCTCTCTCATGACGCAGTCCAAATTTACTAACGGAGTGGTTTATGTGATGCGAAACTGCACCAATCTTGACGTTGAAATCACCCACGATCATAAGAATTTCTCGAGCGGGGATCTTAGAGGTGGTAGTTTCAAGTTCACGGTAAAATCCTTCAATTGTATCGTCATTAGCTGTGGGCATAGATCTGTACGATGTTAAGATTTACTGGCGAAGCCTTGAATTTGATACTCAGAAGTCGATCGTTAACAGGATCATAACCCAGTACGCAATTCTTCAGGTGTTTTGGAATGACAAAAGCAACTACATTTTAGCTTGTGTTATCATTGCCGAAAAAAAGATGGCATGTTTTTCGGTCAGAAAATGTCCATTGCAATTTTCAGTTCACATCTGGTTATTTCCTTCTCCAAGATATCCAGTTTTCCTGGTATGAGTAAACCACGTAGGTACATCCCACGTTCCGATTTGGCGTAATTGAAGGGCCCTTCCAGTAGCAGAGTTGACATGCTATGCCGGGTCTTCTAAAACCGCACGGCTGGTAGCACACTTCCCACCGACTGCCCCGGACGCAGTACGGTGCCGGTCACTACGCGGGTCGCACGGCAAACGTGATCTATTTAATTGTGCTTGCATGATGACTTTCTTGGGAAAATAGTGCAGTGGCTTCCCCTTGCCTTCTTCACCAGGCCTCTTTAGAGTTATTAGACCCCAAGTCTGCTAAGACATCTTCAACCGGTTGCCCGGGCAGGTGTATGGTTATACCGCCATTGCTCGGTCGCCAGAGCCTCGTCCGTTGTCTAGCAGAGAGCACCGCGACGACCGGGGGCCGTCGCCGTCAGCTGTTCAAACCACCGACGCGTGCAGGTGAGGTTGACAATTGGGGCCGACCAAGATCTTAATGCCGTTCTCCCCCTTACTCCCTAGAATTTACTTACTTATATAAAAATGTAATCACTTATCTGAAACGTAAATTGCGAAAGCAAATTAATCTTAGTAAAATGCTTGATCTGTAGAAAAATATGAAGTGAGCCAAGGGAAATATTTTTCTAAATTAAATCAAGTGCCTTGACGGTAAAGTGCGAGCCAAGTGCTTTTAAAAGCAGTGCTGACTGGTAGCTGTTACTTTTGTTGTTTACAGGAAAAAAAAACACTTTTATTAGTAGTGCCCACCGGTTCTGCCCTCATAAAATCCTCTGAATTAAAAGTAAGTCCCGTGCTTGTATGGATGTCCATGTGTCAATACGAGGGGCGTTCAATAAAAAATTAGAATGCGGTACAAACTCTTTGGAAGTATTAAAAAGTAATTACTGGCTGATAAAGCTGGAATAGCTGCTATATTCTGCGACCTAATTAAAAATATATATTTTCTTTTGTTTTGAAATAATTGAAGTCATTTGTTTGCGGTTGGTTGTAGACTCTTGGCCAAAATGTAAGCACGCACGGTTATTTAATATAATGTGCTTGAAATGTTTTACCACGGAACAAGTTAATCAATATTTACGGGATACATTGAAGCAACTGCTCCGGCGTATTCCACACCTTGGTGTGCCGAATTCAAACGTGGAAGAAGATCCACTAAAGATGACCCTCGCTCGGGACGCCCTACGACAGCAGGACAGCAGTGACCGAAGAAATGGTTAAAAAAGTCGAAAAAAATGTTTTAGCAGATCGTCGTGTCACGGTACGTTTTATTGCTGAAGAAACAAAGACTTCAACAGGTTGTGTGCATAGCATTTTACATGAACGCTTAGGGATGAAAAAGTATCCGCACGTTGGGTACCCAGAATGCTTACCAATGCGCAAAAACAAACGAGACTGAATCTTTCCCGAGGCTCTTTCCTAAGAAGATCCTGATCATGTTTTGGCTCGATTTATAACAATGAAGTAAACGTGGCTTCACCATTACGACCCCGAAACAAAATTACGTCTATGACATGGAAAAGACCATCATCTCCAACTCCTAAGAAATGCAAGGCGATTCCTTCTGTCGGTAAGATCATGGGCTCTCTTTTCTGGGATAGTCAAGGGGTAGTAATGATAGAATACCTCGATCATGGAGCTACTGTCACGGGCACTTTATATGCAGAACAAATATTAAAAAATGCCCAACGAAATCCGCGAGAAACGGCGAGGCAAACTTGGAAAGATTGTCTTGTTTCATCATTATAACGCCCCCGCCCACCAGTCCGCCGTCGATGGCTACAATTCGAGATGCTGGCTTTGAAATACATGAGCATGTTCCATATTCACCAGACCTTGCACCTAATGATTTCTATCTATTTCTGAGGTTGAAAGATTATTTCAGAGGACAGAAATGTGTAGATGATGAAGCAGTAGTCGCTGCAGTACAGGATTTTTTTAGGTGCCTAAAGAACTCATCCTCCTGATGAGTTTTTTAGGGAATATTATTTTAAAAAAAAACGTATACCAAGTACATTAAAAGGTGACTATGTCGAAAAATTAAAAAAAAAAATAGTAAAAGTTACCTGTACATACTCATTCTCACTTTTTATTGAACACCGTAGTACAATTAAATCCGTTTTGCAGCCATATGGTCTAAACAAAAAGTTGACAAACTTGTTTTTTTATTCTTTAAATTTTCGTATCTGAAGGGAAAATGGGCATCAATAACACAATAATATAATGACTTCCAATCTAATTACATCGATCCTAAGACGTTCCCTCAGGGGATCACATATTGTGCGGCTACAAATAAGGCCAATCCTTCACAACTTTACTTGTTTTATATTGCATCTCAAACCGAATTTCCCCTATTTACTTCCCCTATTTTTCCGCTCAGTAGACAATAGAAACAGGGCTGAATATGGGCCGTAACCATCAAACAATGATTGATATATAGTGGAGTTGGTTTTATCTTGCCACATATAAATCATTTTAGGCTCATTTAATGTCACAGTGAGTTTTTACTTCTTACCGATGTGATTGGCGTTTCTGTATTGATTGATAACACTGCAAAATACTTCAAACAATATTTATACCTGAGACAAGTTTACCTTACTCGTAAACATACTTATAAACATTCTTTCTCATTTTCCAATCTCTTAATTTCGTAATGGGATTATCAAGTAGCCGAGTAATGTTCTCGTATAACGTGGGTTTGTACGTTACTTAGTAACGCCTCACTAATTTTAATAATCATTAAAGCTAGTAAAATACATCTAATATCCATAAAAAATTCCTACAGCTTCAAATTTCTTACTCTAACACCAAATTGAGGTCCTTATCTACTCAATCTAGGGAATCAATAGGCACATGCTAGACCTGACTCGACGGTAGGTACATTCGCTAGGTACCGACCGTAGGTACTATTAGCTTCTTAATGGGTATGCAAATAGATAGATAGAAAGCTACCTAGTATCTACTCTTGAAAATCCTTGATTAAATTCACTACTTCTTCTAACTGCTAATGTTCACAGTATGTTAGTTGGTGTGTAGTGCTTGAACATTGTCATCGTGAGTCGCAGGTCCGATTCCCGCATGGCACATATATTTGCCGTGCTAACAGACATTTATTCCGAGCCTAGACGACGCTTTTGATATGATTTATGTGTGTAATTGGACTCATTAATCAAACATTCATAGCTGTACGCCGCTAGGATTCTTTTCAAGCGTGTCACAACACAAGCTGAACCTGCGAATCCACACATGGTAAAACATCGATTTTTTAAATAATTAAATGGTATTATAGTCAGTCACCCAAGCTCTATAAAATCGGTTGAAGTTCAGCCTTGAAAACGTATCAAACATCCGCTGAAATAAATATTGGTTAAAGTTTCGAAACGTGCCCCTGGTATGGAAGGGGGAGAGGAGGCGAGGGTTAGTAAACCCACCTAGTCCCTCCCCGCCGGAGATATATAGTTTTTTTTAAACGATTTTTTAATATGACATGAATCTCATATAAAAAAGTCTACCTAACCTAACCTAACCTGTTCGAGTCGGGGTGCCCCAAGTCCCGAGCTCGCTTCGCTCGCTCTTGCATCCTAAGTTCTTATTGCCTTTTTAATAAGTTAAGATGTGTCGGGACTAGGGATGAGGTGTCCCTAGTCCCGACACATCTTAACTCAGACACGTTAGGTTCGAAGGCGATGGCGAGGTGCAAGAGCGTCGCCAAGGGGGGGCAAAGAGGGCAGTTGCTCACCCCTAGAGGTTAAAAAGAAAATTAGTCAAATACAAGGGATTTTAATGTAAAGAAATCTATGTATAAAGCCAATTTTGATTATTTGGACGACGAGCCGGGGTGCCCCACGTCTCAAGCTCGCTAGTCTCGTTCTTGCATCCGTAAATAAGTTGTTCTTAGTAGTAGTTGTATAAAAAATCCGTTGTGGAAGATTCAGGAGACCCCCAAATAACCTCAAATTCTTTCGAGCGAGGCGGCACGTTTGTAAACTCAACCTTAAATATCGTATCCATTCACATTCAATAGAAAAGTCATACCAAAAACCATCACAAAAAAATATAAAATTACCTAATTAGGTACTTATGCAGCCGTGCAGGTGGTACAGATTTAAATAGCAAAATTCGTTAATTAAAACAACCTAAATTCAAAACGAAGTTTATTTAATAGCTTAAAAAAATACAGAAACTACGATCAAAATGAACGTAGGTATATTTTTATTCATTCATTGAATATGATAAGGATTCATTTTTAAGGCGTTGCTCTAATAAGATTCATAGACCATAATATGCCAACAGGCAAACTATTTATAAACCGTACATTCTGACACGTGTTCACATCAACATAATAATGAAAATGGATCCAAGTTTTACGTCAGTTGATAAAATCGGAACTGTTTATTATATGCTGCCCGGAGTTTCCTTCCCAGAAACTCCGGGAAATGTCCTGACAGGATTGGACGTGAACCAAAATTGTGGGAAAACGTCGTGGTTGTCAGATTGATGCATGAGTTCGTGTTTTTCTTTGTGCTCGCACCATCAATCTTACAGATCTATTAACGTCGTCTTTAGCGCCCCTCCTAATTATCCGAGCAAGCTCTCTAAAATCCATGGAGCTTATATGGAGCAAGTTAGACACCGTCATATTAAATTGTTTTCATTCCCAAAATAGCAGTACTACGAGGTAATTAGATTTTTATTTTAAGAAAACAAACTTTATATTTTTTATTCTTTTCCCTTGAGTTTTTCTTTTTCTTTTCTTTCTAAAATTTTATTCTAATAAGGACCAATTATTTAGTCAGTTACAGTTGTGAGACTTTTTCAAAGCTTATCAAATTAAAGATCAAGCATTTTCACCAACCTGCCGCTGCTGCTTTTCAACTACTTACCTACCTGTTTCGGTTTCCTTTTAATTAAACATTATTTGATTAGGCAACAATATTCCACATTCACCAACGCAACATAATAATAATGTACATACCCATACCTACGGGTTATTTTATTCCTACCTGTATTAATACATTTACACGGCATGCCACGTGTTATGCAGCTGGTTTACCGCCATTATTTCAGTAGATAGTATAATTCATCGCGTGCTGTGTGATAACGTTCGTCATAACCGTTTTTCTTTTCAGACGCATAACATTTTGGAAAGACTTATGTATATTTTGTAGCGGTGTTTACGCAGCATTATATATTCCCTCTGCTTGTACGGGGAGGTGTAATGTTACATTGGTGGGATAAGAAGAATCCATTTTATGAAACCCTAAAATCTTCGTTGCCATTGCGAAGGTTTGTCGCGCAAACAGGCAATAAAAGCTGGCAGAATAAGCCAAGCTAGCATCATTGTGGTACCTTCTGTCGATATTGTTGTGTGGGCTTTCAACAGTGTTCTTTTTCTTTAAATATTAACATTCGTTTTTATGTACAGGAACATTTACGTCGTATAGATGCTCTTAGAAAGTGTAAAAGAAAAAGCTGCTGCCGTTCCACGGAATTGACTCCAATAGCTTTTCTGTGAAGTAATCTGAAAATATAGTCTGGCAACCGAGTATCACATGAAATAACATCTTTAAAGGTACCTGTATCATGTCAAGTAAGCAATAGATTAAGGTACCCTTTATGTACATTGTATGGGTGCTCTAGTAGGTACCCACGCATTGTAAAGCACAAAAAAGATGGCTACGGCTACACATTTCACTTTTTTAACACTCTCATGGGTGATATAGCTGATAAGTTTTCAGGCTAAAGCAAAACACTTACATTGTTCTTATACGATACTGCTAACAACTCCATACTATCTAAACCTTTTTTCCTCGTAGAGATCTCTCAAGACTCTAATAAATTAAATTAAACAATTCAGTGTCCTTATCGGCGAGAGAAATAGTGCCTGTAATATTCCAACTTAATGTCACTTTTAAGATTATATCACAACTTAAGCCCCTTTGTGCTGGCTACTTGAGCAACCGCGTAACTTAAATCACTACAATTAGGTTTCAAAACAAATCTGAGACAAAACTCCACTTGGATCCGAGCTGAGCAACCGAAGTGAGCATAAGAAGAAGGAAGCCGTTAATAGCCCCTTTATCCGAGTGGATTAGCGGCCTATTGTTTGATTGTCTTGCTTAAAAAATACGAGAACTAAGAGCTCGTGACCAACAAAAGTCTCAAACACCTGGTAAGTTTCTGTTTATGCACGGAGTGACAGTCACATTCGACTGTTCTACTCAGTGCTAAGAAGAAAGAAACCTATCCCTCCATTTGACAAAATCCCTTCATCACCCATAACGCCACCCTGGGGAAGTGAAACAACCTATATCTTATTTTGAGATTAACTTTACAACTCACAAGAAACATTATTGTACATAGAGTACCTATTTGATTTGTTAATTGCAACTTCCTTACTTAAAGCGAACAGTAACATTAAAGTATAGTTCAATAAAAGTGTTAGCGCTGGGCCGATCGCCAATACTTGCGAGACAATTCATTTGTTTCCGTCGAAGTATGCTCGTTTTGACTTTTGAAAAACACAGTGTAATCGCCTTGCTGAAGAGAAACTTTAAGGGTCAGTTCACACCGAGACATGACGCGAAGCGACGCTGTGCGCACTTTTTAAGATAGTGATACAAAATATAACTTTATTTACTACTCAAAAAGATACACATTTATTTGATATAATTCAAAAATGCCTCGCAACGTCGCGCTGCGCCGCGCTGTGCCTCGCGTGATGCCTCGTGGCGTGTCGCGATGCATCACGAAGCAGCGATGCTTCGCCGGTAGTCGCGGCATGCAACAGCGGCACAGCGCAGTGTCTCGCTGCGCAGCGAGGCGTGGGGCTGCCAGCGACTTCACGATGCGTCTCGCGGCGTCTAAGAGGCCAGTGGTTTCGCGCTGCGCAACGCGGCGCCGAGACGCAGCGCGAAACCACTGGCCTCTTCAAGCATCGTCGCGTCGCGTCACGTCTCGGTGTGAACTGACCCTAAGTTTCGCAGGTATTCGATACCAAAAATAATCGACTCTTAATAGGATTTATAATAGGAAAATGTATTAAAAATGAGATTCTTTAGGTTACTAATTGCATTAGATATTATTACTAAATCCATCTCATGATTTTGATCAACCGTTACTTATTGTTGAAAACCTATTCATAACACGTAAGCCCCATATTATAGGACAGCCTACCGACGTATGTTATATTTATGAAACTTTGCTATGGGACCTATCTACATTTTGTAAAAAGTAGTGGTTATTGCTCGATACAAGTAAAAAGACTGTTAATCACGGCAATCTATCAAAAAAGTATAATTAATTAGTTTTGTGGACATACTAAGTAGAACACAAAATAATATTGGGCCTTTACCAAAATACAATACAAACAGGAAGATTAATATTCTCAAAAAACTGTAGCAGCAGATTCCTGTAAGAAACATTCTATAATTTTCATAAAGACATTTCTGTTTAGCGAAGTAAAACCGAGCGATTTGGAATAAAAAATAAATTATGTACGACTGTGCCAAATACAGCAAAAAAGGGATTATGAAGAAGTCTCACTAATTATATTGCCTTTGGGGAAAAATTCGTAGCATCCACTAAAGGAATTTTCCATCGCCTGATTCAAAGTAGCTTTACAGTGGTGCGGTCCAACAGCACATAATTCATGCCGCTCAGTAAAATATAATGCGGATGTTCTCATAATGTACGACGCGCAACTTAATCCGGCCGCGACTTTTTCCGCCACAGATATTTATACGAATGGCCACCAGCATAATGATCTCACTAGAACGCTCGTTGCGGACCGTTTTCGCCACTTTACTCACTAGTTAGTCTTGTGTAACAGTGCCGTTGTTATAAAACTACAAGAACACTGTGTACCTATTTATCACTGGTGAGAAGAGCCTTGATACGCTACGATTTTATTTTATTTTTTGTTCCAACACAAATAAACCGGCAATTATTATTTACAGTTTCATTCCCACTATGTAGTTAAACAGATAATGGGTACGAAAAAAATAGTAAGCCAACAAACCATTGGAAATTATAATAATGCAAAACATTCCGATGAATATAATCAATCCAATATAGCAGATTACCATTTAGGCTACATCATATTCTGCATAGAATAAAGGACTGCCACACTCTACAATGCTACATTTTTTTATCGCTTTCATTTTATTCACCAAAAACCCGAATTCAACAGTTGAATTACGAACCCACTAAGTTATTATACATTTATGACATTGTTATTCTAAAGGTACGAAGATATTAAAATAATAAAGAAATGTTTTATCTGCATAAATTAAATATGTATTCAACTGTTTTTGTAGAGTCGGTTAACAAAAGAACGTCATTTTGGAGATAATTATATTGTATTTATTGTATGACATACTATTATGTATATTGGGTAACTAGTGTAACTACATCAATGTTAAATAATATGTAGGTATAGTATATGAAGTTAATTTTGCATATTTTTTTGTTTCATATCTTTTATGTATTTCAACCAGTTGAGCATTTATTACATAAGGAATCTTATGTTGACATAATCTACTTATTACAATGTTTTTTTTATGATTTGTATTGCAATATGTGGTTAGCTAGCGACCTCGATATTTTTTTATTTTACCTTGATGGTCCTAGTTTATCAATTATAACTTCTAGTTTCAGCTATAAGTAAGCGGGCACGCCCTTTATGCCTGGAGGCTTTTATTTAGATATTGTTTTCGATTAGTTACTTTTATTTCTGCTTGAGTATAAGTTCTCGATATTTTTGGTTGGTATATTGGCGTGTGCTAGCTGTCATATGGCTATTAATTTTATAATTTTAATTATGTTTTGTGTTGCGTCATGTAAATATCATTTTGCATGCTATTATATAGAATCATTTATTTCTAACTGAACTGACAGCTGTGCTGCTGGGGAGTTTGTTGCGCCACTTCTTCTTCCCAGCTAAAGCACTAGGAAATGGTGAAGGGTGGGCGTTTTGGGGGACTGTCTTATGTAATTTTGACGTTCGAAAAGTGCTGATTCTCAGCCTAGTTTGAATAAATGACTTTTGAATTTTGAATTTTTGAATTGAACATAGGCAATAAGTACCTACTTATAAAGAACGAACGTTTTAAAAGCAGAATCTCATAAAAGGTTTTGAACTATTTCGGCTATTGAAACTTTGTCCAGCACGAAATACCTTCATGTATGTTAAATAATAAAAGGCTGCGGCTACCGGATACGGCGGCCTCAGTAACTCATACACAGTTCCGGCGCAAAAACGGCACAGCCGGACAGAGCTGGCGACGATAGCGCAGTTATATGTGTGTACGGTGCCTTATTTACAACTAGTCCGTTTCCGAGGTTTCACTCCAAGCCAAGTCTGCGCAGTTTACTATGAGCCATCAAGCCTTTCAGTAAACTAAATAATCTACACAAGTTTGCGTGGAAGAACTTCCAACAATCCACGTCTGCGCTGTAACATGTTTACAAAGGTTTTGATGGGCTCTTACAATAACGAAGCCAAACAGTGAAGACTGAACGGATAGGTTAATAACCTATCCGTTCAGTCTTCACTGTTTGATGGATTGGTTATTACTCATTCCTTTCTTCCGATAGGTATAGGTATCTATTTCACCGATGTTGCTCAGAAGGTGCAGAGCACAAATTACCTAATTATGCATTCCTCGTGTTCTTAACAGTACAAGAAACATAATATTGTGGTGCCAAAACAGATGTAATGATTAAGTCATAAAGTCTGCATTTAGCACAAAACGTTCCTAAACTATACTTAATCGTTTTACTGAAAAAGTTCTTTTGCGAAAGATAATTTATGGTATTTCGGATCTTATTCAAGTTTTCCTCCTTAATTTTGCGTAACTTTTTCACCTAAATCTGAATCTACTTAGAAATAGCTGTAAGCCTTTTGTGGGTGTCACGGGAACACGTCCAGCTCTTCACACGGTCGGCGGCGTTCATTGCAGAGCATGCCTCGACACGGCATGCGTGACCCCGCATCAACATTTTCTCAAGAGCTCCTGAAAATCTCGAGAAATAGTTGTAGGTATACACGACTAGGCAATCACTTACGTGGTTATATGGCCGACAGAATCGTGCATGCCATACCAAATACTTGGTTCCATATAAAAGTATCATTGCTAAACGGGAAATGAGAGATATATTAGATGCACAGTTTAATATTTATTGCTTGGGTACAAATGTTTTTATATAAAGTAGGTAGGTATGTATTATATATAGGTAGTAAGTGTTGCAGTTAGTTTTTCAGTCTTATAGAAATTAAAAATACTTGTAATAATATACCAGGAATCAAAACAAAACCAATGATCATTATCTGCTCAGCTCTTCCCCAAAGAACTATGGTGAGGACGGAGGCCGTCTGTAGTAGGTACATAAGTAGTTCATATATATAAGTAGTTCATATTAGTCATGATATAAACATACTCTTTTGTAAATTCAACCTTACGCGCATGTTTTAAAGTTGTTTTTACAAAGCAATGTTTATAAACCAATAAAAACGTAGGACCGAAATTTGCCGGTAGAACAAGGCATGAAGTGGAATATATAATATTTTTAAGTATATATATATTTTTTTTTATTGACTTAGTATTTTATGAGTTTTTAAAATTTATATAAAAGTGTGTTCCAAACACATCTTTACACTTTTATAATAATAGGTATTGTTGTTATCGAAACTAAATAACTAATTAGGTTAAAACTTAAAACACATAATTATCAAAACACTTAGGGCAGTATGCAGATTCTCTGGTATTTATTATATTTCTGTGAATATTGGGAATGTGGTTTCAATAGTCACCCAAGTAATTTATACGTGATAAGATGTCTACCTTAAATCGAAAACAACATTATTATAAAATGTTTAAATGGAATCATTAAAAAAAACTCGAGTCCTTCCTCCCCACTTAGGAATGCGGTTGCCAACAACACTATGTATACTGAACAAAATTCGTTGTTACCAAAGATTTGCAATCGTTCTAAGAATACTACTACTACTTACATAGAAAATAAAAATAATTACTCAATTTGGCCCATAAAATAAGTAAGCGATATACAAACATTTAAAACAATCTTTGAATTGATGACCTCTTCTCGTTTTAGAAGTCGGTTAAAAACTATATATAAATATTAATTTGATTCTAAATACAAATACATAAAAAAGTTAATAAACATAATTTAAAAAAATAAAAACATAATAATAAAATATCGACTCCATTGAAAAGAACAGGGTCAATTTGTATTATTCGACTAAATTAAAAGGAGGATGTTAATGCATTGTTCTTACACTGAAAAAGCGGATATTGAAATTTGCCGTATTATACTTGGACTGTTGAGTGAAATTTTAAGACAAATTAAATCAAAATCACCTATTGCTCTCTATATTTAGTCATAAAAACAACAAAAATAAATCAATAAACTCTTTAACTTACCGAAAGTACGATATCCCATCCTTTTTTAACGTTCTTGACGTAATATTTTTACAATTTTTCAAGCAACATTTCGCCATTTTTATCGTGTGTTCAATGACGCGTGCGACGCAATACTATTTGAAAGGAGCGCACAATTTTAGATTGTGCGCAGTTTTTTTGCGGACGTTTTTGAGACGCTGAGTGTGTATCTTGGGTTTTTTAATATATCAATGGTTTTGCATTAATAGTACAAATTTTTACACTAGATAAATCATGTGATCAACGATTTTTGAGTTCAATAGTATAATTTAAAAGGATAAAACCCAACCACGATATACATTATAGACATTCAAACTTCAAACACAATCATAGGGTTTAATTCCACACAAAACTTCTATGAGGCTAGGTTTCGAATCTAGTCTAGATTGCTATTTTCTATTGGTATGCATCGGGTCGCAGGTGCAGCCTTATAAAGAGAGCGATCAAAGGTGATGCTCACTCGACTCGTCTGGATCGAAGTTGGACGAGAAACGGTGACGTCATAAACAGTTCAGTGCAAACGACATAATCGGAGCAGTTTGAGATACTAATATTGAATTTAGTGGAAAAGGTTGCTTTTATAAAGCTGCGATGCGATCATGCGACTATGTGACGTTGTCAATTTTATGTTTTTCGCTTTTTATTGAGTCTTGGTTTGGTTTAATTTAGTCTTAGGCTACTAAGACCCATCCCATTACCTATATTCCTTATAATTCTCTTAGTAGCTAAGCCTTAGGTACCTAGTATGGTCCGGACCTGAAAATTGGTAGGGCTGAAGGTCGTAGGTAAGTATTTGTGTATATTGTCATATTATCTTACATACTAGCGGCCAGCTCCTGCTTCGCACGCTTTTTACGACTTTGACAAAACATCGAGATTTTCTACATGGTCCTCATAATATGGCCTGACCAAGATTATTTCTGAACTTTAAAAGAGACTGTGACCTCTGAGTTTGTTTCGGTCTTTCTTCTCAGATAGGAAAAGCCGAACTCATCTAGCATTTTCTTCTTTTTTTTTTAATGTTTTTTTAATATGACGTGTAAAAGTGATTGCAATATCCTATTTACAGAATAAACAATTTCATTTCATTTCAATCCCGGTAGCACGTTCCTGTGGGATATTTTCCGATATCCAAGAGCTAGTAATATTATAAATACGAAAGTGAGTTTTTTTGTTGGTTTATTTGTTACGCTTTCACGCTAAAACGGCTAAACGGATTTAAATGAAATTTGGCACATGGGTAGACCATGACCTGGGTTAGGACATGGGATACTTTTTATCCCGATATTTTCACGAGAGTGAAACTAACGCGGCTGAAATCGCGGGGTGCAGCTTGTAAATAATAAAATAAAAGGTAAAACCAAACAAATTCAAATAAAACTTTCTATTGTAATTTTTGTATCATGCCAGCAGCTAAAGAAAACTCTGTTACATAAAGTGAACATAAATATTTTGTGTAATATCAATCCTCGTTTTCCTCATAAGGGGGAGTTGTAATCGTGTTCGTACACTGTTCAGGAAGGTTCCGCGTAATGGGCTTTTTTGTTTTCTCCCGTTTCGGTTCTCAGGTGCTGCTGTTACATTGTTTCCTAAAGAAAAAAACAGAGTACCCGGTATACGCGGGTAATCGTAACACTGAATCACACTCTCACCACTGCAAAGGGCGCGCTCCCTGCCCCAGCCCATGTACTTCATCGTGGAATTATGACTTTGGTACGTGCCCGATATTTCGGATGAGATAAGAATACCGTTTTATGTGTATTCGTGTCACAGCAGACCAAATTACTGTGAATAATGTAGTTTATAGCATCCCGCTGAATGTTCAACTTTGGCTAAACGTGTGCAATAAAAACACCAACAACTTTTAACAATTTGCGCGCCCAACTTTCACAAACTAAATGCTTAATTAACGCGTTAGTCACGACTCAAAAACACAAGTGTGAAAAGTGAGCAAATGACATCCAATTGCGTCATTTGAGGATATTATTTAATCATTTTGGAATATTAACAAAAGGTCAGTCATGATTAATGAACAAATGATTTTATGCTACTTTCCAGTGCTAAACAAATTGCACCTTGTTGTTCTTCCTAGAAACAGGTAATAAAAATAAATCAAGTATTTCCATAGTATTTCTTCAAACTAAAGTTAATAGTAAGCAGAGATTTAAATGGTGCATTGATACACAGAGCAACAAATAACAATAACCCATTGAGTTCAAATGTTATTGTGTAGGTAAAACGTGAAACAAGTTGGTAGTAACTGTTCAAACGATATTAGATTCTATTACGGAACGTTAAGCACTATTTACGTCAAGGAAAATAATTCCTAGTATCGAACGGTAAACGGGGAACATCGCTTTCAACTACAACGTCGCAGTTAACCAGTTTTTAATGAGTTAACTAACTTAACCCTTCGAAGCTCAGACCTCAGGGGAGGTGTCCAGTCGACAAGGTACCTATTTATGCTCCCCTTTAGGACAGTAACACTTTTGACGTGACGGGGTTATCGAGATACTTTCAGATGTTAATCTTACTGTTGGGACTTATTTGCTATTCATTGGAGCAATTTTCCAGGTAATTTAATCGAAAATTATTGATTCATTAAGTTCCAATCCAATAAGGTCTACTAAACGGTACAAATAATGACAGTGTTCTAGAAGCTTAATTTAATATATGGTTTCTATATGAGATTGAGATTATACTTATACGTCTACCTATGCGTCTGATATCGGCTGTACTACGCAGAGCGACTCAACTACCGCGTTAAAAAAATATAGGATTTTATTGAATCAGAGAGTTCAATAAAATCCTATATTTAATTGACGCGGTAGTTGAGTCGCTCAGCGTAGTACAGCCGATATCAGACGCATCACTTTTTGTTAATTTTTGCCTTTAAGGGGTTCCGTATGACCGAATGAAAAAACGGAACCCTTATAGGATAACTCGTGTGTCTGTCTGTCTGTTCGTCTATCACAGCCAATTTGCTCCGCATCTAATGGGCCGATTAATTTTAAATTTGGTACACATACCTACCAATTTCTGTGACTCAAACACGGACGTGTTAAGTAAATAAATGAATTTTGAATATGGGGGTTACTTTTGTAAGACAAATAAGAAAATTTAAAAAAAGTTTTGCACACTGACATCCTATCAAATCAAAGGGCTTCTGTGAAGGTCTCAAGAATATTTTTAATAATTTTAAAGTTTCCATTCCCCCATATCTTCAAAACTACTGAGTCTATTTATTTATTTTAAATACAGGAAATTTCTATACTTATAGATTACAGAGAAACCTATTTGAAGTCTATGGTCTTAAAATAACATGGTAAATCTCCTATTAATATTGTGCGTACAAACTTCCATTTGCAGTTGGAAAGTATGAGAGAACATGTTTTTCAACTATCATGTTAAGGGATAAATTTGTCCCAACTACGAAACCCTTCATTGTGCATGGTTCAACCCGCACTTGGCCGGTTTTTTTATTCGGCTTTTTTTCACTTGAAATGAAACGTCTAAACACAAAGTGAATCAAAAGTGAAAAATTAATTCATTAGTGAACCGATCGAACGATGTTGGATTTCGGCATTTGGCAGCTTTTACACACCTACCGAATGAGCGAAAAATGAAATGAAAGGAGCAGACGAACGTTAACTCTTATATAATTTTGTTGGTGACGTGTGAACGTGGAAAGAAACAAAAATGAACCTTCACTCGAGTGAAGCGTCTGATATCGGCTTAAGTATTCAGCGCTTAAAATGAACAAATTGTTATTGCATTTTCACATTTCATCATTTCACAATAAAATTTATAATATAGGTGATAGTACTTATCGGCTAGTTTTTAGTTCCGCAGTCAACATGGAATCCTTATTGTTTCGTCATGTCTGTCTGTCTGTCTGCCCGCTGAAAGCTTTAATATACCGACAAAGTGGTAAAAAAATAAAAGCATGAAAAACGTAGTGGTTTTTTTTTCTCGGCTATGCCATGGTGTGGGGCGTCGCTGGAAAGGTCGTTCAAAAATATTGTGGTGTGAAAACCATTTTTGGATAGGTAAGATTTTTGGTTTTGGTTTGGTAGGTTTTTTGGTCAGGCAATAGCATCAAACTTAGTGCCTACTAATCTGCAGAGTCCTCTGCTGTTATCGATACACATCTCCCAGACTCTCTGCTCCAAGCTGTATCTAAGTTTACAGATGAATATAAGATGTTGAGATGTTTTGCTTGTGCAAGCAGGCTATCTTTAAACTCAACATATTACTGGTGAACATTGCTTTGAGAAGTCCCGACGCGAACCGCTGTGAGGGAAATGAGTGCGAAAAGAAAATTATATTGTACATGTAGTAGTACTGTTTGTATACTGTAATCTGAAATAAAAGAGATATTTAGTTTTTTTATTTATTTATTTAAAAAACACATACAACTATCATCAGAGGCTTACCTAATACAATAGTGTAGTAACAGTTATAAATAGCTTATAAAGATTAGACTTAAAATTATATTATTATGAACAACCAAGAGTAATTTTACAAAATGCGGCCCGTGTGAATTCGCTCAGAGTACAATTGAAGCAGTCAATCTGTTGTGACACCATATTGAGTGTATGCAGGGCGTGCGTCAGTGGCGCGTGCTGCAGCAGGTTGGAGCGAGCGGGCGGCACCACAGCAACGGCGGTCGCCTCCGTCGCCCCTCGTGCCCATCAGGTACACGCAACCCAACCGTGCGTAGAACGACTGGGTTGTGTATTAATCTTAAATAAGTAAGCGGCGAGATCTCCTTCCCTTCCTATTTCCAGTTTATTATAGCCTAAAATGCCGAGCACAAATAGAGTAGGATACAACAGATGAGATGTGACTGAAATGAATGAAGACTTAAGACCAGACGAGTTTCTAAAACATAAGTAGGTAGGATAGTAGTACAGGTAATCTTTGAACAAAACTTTTCTACAATCTTAACCTATGATTATTTCCAACTTAGTTTCTGCTCGCGATTTTGTTCGCGTGGAAGTCGTTAAACACCACAAATATACCAAAATAACAGCCACATTTTTATAAAACTTCCCTGTATATCTACTAGGTACGTTTGTCGTTTTGGTCTCAGCAGCCAAAATTTATGAATGCATACGAGACTACAATGGCACAACAATTATACACTGACTGATGCATTTTACTGATTATTCCTGACCAACCGCTATCACTAAAATAAAATAACAGTAAGTATATGTGAAGATTGTCAACACACGGGATCTCTCATTAAATGTCATTGTATATGACGGAGAGGGTAGGTGTCTCTCTTTCGTAATTATCAGCCATAATTTTAAATTTTTGTTGGTTATTGCGCAATAGAAAAACCGTTTGCAGTTCAGATCAAATTATAATTTACAATCAAATTAATCACACACTGTAAGTACACGACACAACTATGTGGAACGCGCGACAGTTTCTAAACGTGTTCACAGCTCGACAGCCACTGACCAACTCTGCTTATCCGGGGGGTCGAGCGTTATGTAGCAGATCCTGTCGAACGCCGCTAGGCGGCGCTGGCGTCCCGATTAGTCAACTCAATAACGTATTTTCGACATATTTGTAATCACGTTCTCGAAAACGGCTCTAACGATTTCGATGAAAGTTTCAATATACGGGTTTACGGGGGCGAAAAATCGATCTAGCCAAGTCTGATATCTGGGAAAATTCGTTTTCTCGATTTTCACCCGAGCGAACCTTGGCCGCCCAGTACTTTTTACTATTATATAACCATAGATGACAGAAGAGGCCTAAACTTCATGTTTTTCTGTGTACGTTCTGCGAACTATCTTAAATGTTCCACGTTGAATATTTTGGTTTTTATATTATGACAAAATGTAAAACAAAAATATTATAATCACAAAAAATACCAAAAGTTATGAATCGAACTTATAACTAAAATTCCCTCTCTCAACTAAGAGTCTCGTACTTTTGAGTATGAATATTTAATTTATACCGAGCTTAAAATTCGTGCAGGCGGCGATTTAAAATTGTATCTTGTTTGGGGATGACTCTAGTATATACCTACTAAAATAGGTTCGTTTCTGTTTACTGTTTAGTTTGCTCTGTGAATAAGTTAGATAAGTGGCGATAGGGCCGGTGCCTTGGAACCGACGAAGAGCAGTAGTAAACAAGAGGATTTAATGGTTATGGAGCAGTCGGTGGCGCTAAGTGAAAATGAAAGTGATTCCCGGGAGCCCGTTAACTCCTCGGAATTATGACGAAAATTCTTGCGTTCACGTGTCCCCACCGTTTGTGACCTGACTACACCGCTTTTACGATATTGTTACGTTCATTGCCCTTTTACATTACGGGAATGGACTCCATTGGTCTATTTCGTGGCGGCTGATCGTCGCTAACGTCGAGGACGAGTGGCTAGCCGCTTTCGATGACACTCGTTCGATACACAGGCTGCTTGTTCTATGTTGCTTACATGAGTTACGAAAGATAGGGACCGGATGAAACTTAACCGCGTTTGTGTGTTTCATTATGTGTACAGACTTCTTTCTTGTATATATATATATGTTTACTTCCTTGAGGTTGAATTCCGTATAAACATGTTGACTGTAAGAATAATATAATTGGGTGATAAACGAGTATATCGTATACAGGGTTATGGGTTTTGGTGGTTGTTGGGTTGGTCTTTTGTCGGCAATCCGTTAAGATGTAGGAGAAGTCATTTGCAACCAAATGACCCCTGATGACCCCTATGCGAATGTCAACTATTTTCGAGTAAGGAGAATGAGCATTTTGTCCTGTCAGCGGCCAGTAACGAAGTATGCACCAAATGAAAGTTCAATTACTAAAGGATAACTTTTTGTATGGACGTTACGCTATAAGTCATTTGAAAAAAATATATATTTAAACGTAAATAATGTATGGAGTGATATCGTATTATAGTAGATTTTATTTATTATACTTAACTTAAAAATGTTACAAACTGTCGGAATAGACCCCATGAATCCGGTTGTCTATCTGATCACGCGGAGGACCGATCAGCTACCAGCTATAAGAATGAAAGTGGTCGGCGCGAGCGCTGTCTACGCAGTCCTTCGATTACGCTTGCCAGAAGCCATACATGATAATGTACATGCAAAAACTTTTGTAAATATCGTAAATAGTCGCTTGAGTCTACCAAACCACCTAGCGTACTACGTTGTACGTTATACTATGCATAGACAAAGAGCAACATTTCAAAGAATAAGTAGTGACCAGACGTTCAATGATTTCCCAAATCTTCTGTTTGCACTCGGTACATATCAGATCAAGTTAGCCTGCAGTTATTATGCTGAGCACTTAGTACAAGGCTTGTATAATATTGAAGTGTACCAAGAGCAACGAATCCCTTAACTATGTTTGCTGATGATAGTACCATTACGATCCCTTGTAAAAACGTAAATACATATGAAACGGACATAAATAATTCTCTTGACAATTTGATTAAATGGCTAGATAAAAATAATTTGAATATAAATTTAAGTAAGACTAAGATAATGCACTTTAGACAACGTATGCCTCGTGTACCTAACCTTCACATACACTACAAAAATGACGACATTGATGGAGTAACTGATACCACATTTTTAGGATTACAAATAGACTGTAGTTTAAACTGGAAAGCACATATCGACATGTTGTGTAAAAAATTGAGTTCGTCTTCATTTGTTTTACAGATTATCCTCCATAGTGGATACAAAAACACTTCTTGCAGCTTACTACGGTATAGCTGAATCTTACTTACGCTACGGTGTCATTTTCTGGGCGAACTCCACCGACAAAGAGTCAGCATTTAAGTCTCAAAAAAGATGTCTCCGTTCAATGTTTAAACTAAAAACCACCGACAGTTGCAAGCCATTTTTAAAGCAGTACAACATATTGACACTTCCTTGTATCTATATTCTTGAAGTAGCTATGTTTGTGAAGAACAATCCAAATCGTTTTGAACGTTTGGCCGATGTATACCCAAGAAACAGACGTGACAATTCAAAATTAAATAATGTACCGTGTCAAACCACTATGATGCGCAAAAGTATTTATTGCATGGCCCCAGTTGTTTATAATAAAGTGCTGGGAAAGACTTGAAAACGGTGCAATTCAAAAGTACACTTCGTAAATTATTAATAGATAAAACATACTACAGTGTAACTGAGTTTTTAACGGACAATTTTTATCAAACTACCTCGAAATTTTAATTAATTAATTATTGTTTTGCTTATGGAATAATTATGGTGTATTGTCTATGACCTGGAATTTTTTATGTTTGTTTGTTTATTTATCTTCAGACCACGATTTTGTATATTTCTTGTATATACTGTTACTGACAATTTTAAGTTTTAAATTTTATTTAATGAGAATGACATAACTAGCGATCGGATATTCGGATGCATATTACCCTAAAGTTGAGGTGTTGGCTATTATGGAAAGCACTTTTGTATCGAAAAAATCCCGGGATTCCGGGATCAACAAATTTAAAGTTCTTATTATAGAATCGAATGTACATATTTGCTTACGTTCAGGTGTTGACTAATATGGAATGCACTTTCGTATCGATCGCAAAAATCTCGCAATCCCGGAATTGATAAATTTTGTACTTTTGAATATAGGAATGCTAGCTAATGTTGTAAAGTAGGTTGTCAAACTGGCATAGCACATAGCGACAAATAACTAGATGCCTTGATTTTCGTTAAAAAATGTTTACAGTATATTAATTTTTACCGCGAAAGTAACCTTCATAAAAGGGTTGACAATTCGTTCCCATACCATGTATCCGATTAGTTGTGCGTTCCCGGGTTTTCTGGAATACCGGGATTTATATTACGAAAAAAATACATTAAAAACCCACTTCCATAATTTCTTAGCCAAAAATTAACTTTAGGTAAATATGCATCCGAATATCCGATCTCTAGACATAACTAATGTAATGTTCCAATAAGAATTTAAATTTTAACAATTTTTTACAATGAAAATGAAATGAAATGTACTTTTCGAATACCTTTGAGATGACTGGTATGAGTGAGATAGGTCTATAATATTCCATCGATTCCTTGTCTACTTTCTTAAATAGAGGTTTAATTATGGATATTTTTAATGCTTCTGGATATACATCCGTACATATTATACTGAGGTCGATTAAGTTTAAAGTCATATAGTTCGTTATTTCATTTTAAATATACAGTTTTTCATTGAAACAAGCCTGAGTACTAAGTAAAACGATGCAAAATCTTCTTAAAACAAAAAATTATTTTACTTCCTTCATAAGAAAATCTCAGCAATAAAACTTCTACACAGTAATTGTAGGGCTAAACGACATCAGTAAATACCAAAATTATTGTTGGCCGCGAATAGGACAAGCTCGATACAATTTTGCTCATTCTCCTTTGACATTTTGTATTTTAAAATGTATGAAATAAAAATGTCAAATGTCAAATGAATCGAAAATTGTTGACATTTGCACTGGAGTCAAAAAGGGTATTTTGGTTGTAAATGACCTCTCCTACATTCCCTTAATGGATTGCTGACATATAACCAATAAACGGTACTGTTTTTCTATGGACCAGGGAAATAAACATATTTTGTGAGACACCTACTTACCCTTTGTTTTTTAGAAGGGCGGTGGCCGTCATATTTTATCGGTGGTCATGAAATTCTGTAATTTTCACCAGTATTTGACATTAAGGTGTCAATAAACGCTCTGTATTCGGGTATTTGGACAGCCATTATAGTTCACCGCTTAATTAGGAAACCAAAGCTTTAGCGAACACTCATAAGTAAATTATAACACCTACGAATTAATAATTTATTTAATAAATGGATTTTCCCGAAGTACCTACTAGCTAACACATCATTCAACTTTTCATAATGTTCCACTTCATAACCCTTGTTTCCTGGCTCACAATTCGTAGCTGTATCTGGTAAACAACAGAAATATTCATAGACGTTTCAATCTGTATAAATCTAAAGTTAATATAACACAAAGCAGCTCTGGTAATATTATTTGTGAACACAGATTGTTGCAAATAAGTCCCTCGGGTGGTTTGGGGTTGTAGTGCTGCTCGTGTTATGTAGTTTCGATTTTAAAAGCGTTCCGCTTTGGATATACTGTTGTATTTATTCATCTTTATGGGTACATTATCATAGGTACGTTCTTTCTTGTTATAATGTCTCGCTGGCGGTGGCGCGTGTGTTGGATCATTTAGCTCCCTTCAAAATGGTTGAGCTGAATGGTGCTAATCCATGCGTCATGTTCGTGAACGGGCGCCGTCAGTAGAGACTGGTCATCTCTTAGCTGCCATGGCTTATTTTAATATTTTAATTTTTGAATTGTTCTTTGTTTTTATATTTTTATTACGGATGCTTTTAACGTGCACGTCTTTCTACATTGTCCTCACAAATGTATAATTTCAACAATGATGTAACCAATATTTTGTAACAATTTTTTTTATTTAAAAGAGTGTCCGTGGAGTTTCTTGCCCGTTCTTCTCCATAGGTACCTACTACGCTTTGGAATGGGCAACTAGCTTCATATTTCTGACTGACCGACTTCTTGACAATTCAAAAGTGCCTGTAAATGGTTTAATTGAAATAAATGCTTTGAGTTGAGTTTGAGTTTGAGTTTATAAAATGAAGAAAAACGTAAAAGTTCTGTGGAGGAAAATTCAATTTGTAATTAAGTTTAGTATGAAAGCTTTAATAAATTGAGGATTGTTTAGTTTTTAGTTTAAAATATGAAGTTATACAAATATAAGGACTTTATAAAATGTAGATGAACCGAAAGTAAGAGTAGAAGAAATACAAATGTATGGGAAAATGTAGTTTAAAATACAAATGATCAAATAAGATCAAGAATTAACAGCTTAAAGCTCGATTCGATTCGATTTATACCTAACAAAATATAAAAATCACAGTAGCAATATACGTGTTAGTCAATGTGTATCCAGTATTATAGGGTGCCTCCAAAAAGCGCCCCTGAGCCCGCTTCTAGCTTTAAGCATCCAATCTTTGCGAGCCACTCTTAGCAAATCGTTCCGAGGTGTCTTGCACTATGTTAGTTTAGATGCAAGCCTCACTCTCGACCGGTTTTGTCTAACAAGAGTCGAGTCTTAGAGCTTGGCAACGTGATCTTGCCACGTTGCCTTTTATCGGCCATGATTGTCTTTGTTGCATCTTACTTTCAGGATTTATTTTCGTAGAGTATTTCTTGTTTTGGTATTCAATTAAATGTACACTTTATCTCGATTGAACTGTGTGAAATGTATCGATATTTTATTTTCAAACTGTGAAGCACTTTTGGAAAATTATTACGAGAAATATTCAAACGAGTCCTTGAACTTTCTCCTTTGTTTTTAATAAACAATTTACTGTTTACAGTAAACTGTTTGGTTTATGGTATTTATAACTTAAACAGAAATGCTGTGGTAATAATTTACGTGGGTTTTCTATGTATCTTTTTAATTACATTAAGTTGGCAAGGTTATGCGCATTATGAAATATTTTTTGCCGAATATCTATTTATATAAAAATGAATCGCCGAAATGTATAATTCTTTTTTTTTTGTGTTCGTTATTCTCAGGGACAAGGTTTGTATAAGATAAGTAGGTGTAGGTAAGGTAGGTATTTGGTATGTTAGTAGGTATGTATGCAGGTAGGGAGGGGAGCTTGGTAGATAGGTAGGGTAAATAAGGTAGGTAGGTAGTTTATATAATTGTTTATAATTTTACTTTATAAATCAATTTATTTTATTTTAATTTATTGTTGACATAATATACTCATTACAATGTTTTTTTTTATGAGTTGTATTGTAATATGTGGTTAGCTAGCGACCTCGATATTTTTTTTATTTTACCTCGATGGTCCTAGTTTATCAATTATAACTTCTAGTTACAGCTATATGTAAGCGGGCACGCCCTTTATGCCTGGAGGCTTTTATTTAGATATTGTTTTCGTTTAATTATTTTTATTTCTGCTTGAGTATAGTTCTCGATGTTTTTGTTTGGTATATTGGCGTGTGCTAGCTGTCATATGGCTATTATATTTATAATTTAAATTATGTTTTGTGTTGCGTAATGTAAATATCATTTTGCATGCTATTATATAGAATCATTTATTTCTAACTGAACAGACAGCTGTGCTGCTGGGGAGTTTGTTGCGCCACTTCTTCTTCCCAGCTAAAGCACTAGGAAGTGGTGAAGGGTGGGCGTTTTGGGGGACTGTCTTATGTAATTTTGACGTTCGAAAAGTGCTGATTCTCAGCCTAGTTAGAATAAATGACTTTTGAATTTTGAATTTTGAATTTTGGTATGGTAGGTAAGGTAGGTTACGGTACAGGTTTGCAGGCACATTTTGATCTGCATTCACAGATTTTGAAAAACATGTACAGAGCAATAAAATGGGTAGATTTTACAAAAACTTTTTTGATGTTAATCGATCCTGCTTCCTACAAGGTTCAAAAATCTTTATTACACCAACTGAGGTTTGATTACTAGAACATTCAGAAATTGCAAAAATTTGTCCCTTACATTTCGTAGGAAATGAGACTCCAACCAAATTTTTACGGTGGATAGACTGGCCGAAAATAAACAAAAAAAAAAAACTAATTTCGGATGATTACACGTTATAATTTTATTTGATTTGAGAACAAAATAATTTAGATAGGTAGTTCGTTGCTCTTGAAAAAAATTTTTCCATACAAAGGTTTTATGCGATTTCTGACTTTTGTACCGAACAGTATTTTATGACGTTTTTCATACAAGTCTGAAAGTTCAACAATTTAGATAGCTGCCCTTACTGCCTCATCTCAAAAATCCACCCTGTATTCACATTAACTATATTCATTAATAAGTTAAGGCAGTTTTGTAGGGTTGGTAGTTTGTAGGGTTTGGCGTTATAAATCAGAAGCCAGACAAAAAAGATGCCTCCAATTTGTTTTGTGGCTATCCAATTATACGATCCTGCAATTTTATCTGTATTTTTAAACATGGTATCTATACGAGCTTTGGGAGATTTTCACTACTTTTGTGGCGTGGTGATTAAGTTGCAATTTAGTGTTTTCACTATTATTAATAGGTATGTGGCTGCCGTCGGCCATCTGACCTGATTTACATGCAGGCTGCCCTTACTCATGTATTACAATCCCCCAGGCACAGACGAGCTGACCTATTCTTAACTGGGAACACACGGTTAATCAATAATCTTTATTACACAAGAGAGTGGTTACAAAATAGTGTGAAGTCCCTGACTCCTGTGCTAGGTGGTAGAACCATGTTACAAGAGTCAGTGCCCTCTCCCAGTAGGAGATATTATAGAATCTTATGCAAAAAGATTATCAAAAATAAAAAGAATATGGTAACAACAAAAAGTGGATAGAAGAAGCCTGTATTGAGTTTGTGAGTGTTTGTGGATGTGTGTGTGAGTGAGTGGGTGAGTGTATAAGTGCGTGTGTGTGTGTGTGTGTGTATATATGTGTGTGTATCAATGATTGATCAGGAGGGGTTTTAATGTTACGAAATAGATATGATAAATTTCTCTGTTTCGTCATAGTTCAAAGATAATAGCCATGGCTTAAGACTCTGTTTGACTTTAAGTAGGGTTAGTTTATACATCAGTGCACTTTGGGCACGATAGTGTCGTCGCGCAAGTGTAGTACGACATTGGACAGCCTTACAGATAGGAAAGCCAATCCGCCGATTACATAGCTTGCTATCTAGTGGCATCGTTGAATGTCGGAGTAAGATAGAGCGGAGGACGTATATATTTTCTCACCGTTAGTACTTGGGCTTCTGAGTACAACTGAGCTGTGGGGTAGTCCCTTTTACGGAAATATGTAACTTTGAGAACAGCCCGCTAAGCTCGTTCCACCCTAAGCATCACTGTTTCTGGCATACCGGAATGCAGTAAGTAATTATCGACTCGCATAGTGTACGGTATACTAGTAATGCTGTTTCAATGTCGGCCGCGTGTCTGAGCCCCTTAAATAAATAAATAAGTTTACAAAGCCGGGAGCATAGAGCATCCGTATGGGTGCGCCAATCCAACCTTTCGTCGATATAAACACCTATATTTGATTCTTGGGACCATGTCGAGGCATATGCAATTGCAAGGAGAGGAGTTGTGACAAATATGTGCTATTATTTTATCCGAGTTCATTGACGGTTTAGGTGAATTTGGTGGTTTAAACTGAATTACTTTGGTCTTTCAGATATTAAGCGTCAGTAGATTACTGGATAGCCAGTCCATAATTGTTCGCAAGGTAAGTTCAGTGGTTTGCTTAGCCCTGTCCTAGGTCACGTCTTATATCAATAACGCTGTGTCGTCGGCATAGGTAAAATATCACAATGGGAAAGGGAGAGTTGACAGAGGTCATTAATGTATATTTGAAAAAGCGTGGGACCCAAGATACTGCCTTGAGGTATACCGTAGCTGATGAATTCTTCGTAACTAAGAACATAATCAATTTTAACACATTGGCTACGCCCTCTGAGATAATCTTTGTAAATATCTAGGGCCACACCACGTACTCCCATATGCTCTATTTTGGCCACCAGTCTGGGAATAGACACCGTATCAAAGGCCTTAGTCAGATCTAAGAAGATACCATAGCATTTAAGGCGACTATCCAATCTATCAATCAGGTTATTAGTGAAATCAGAGACAGCGTCTTCTGTGGAAATTCCCGACCGAAATCCGTATTGATTTTGAGCAATTAAATTATTTTTATAAATAAATTTTGACAGATTGGTGTTGAGGATTTGTTCAAGTATTTTAGATAAGGAGCTAAGGACTGAAATCGGATGAACGGATGGTTAAACTGCTGCCTAATATTATTAGATAACAGACTTGCAAGTACGTTCTCGGGGGTCGGTGGCTCCTTAAATTAAAAAAGTAGGGTGGGGGTGAAGCCGGAAAGGGAAATAAGCAAACTCGTAGCTTTGAATTTACGGAAAACAAGGTAGGTTAAGTCAAAGTACGGATTTAAACGTTGACTCTTGAAGTTAAACATGTACTCGACTGCAAATCTAATGTTTAACTTTTTCGTTTTATGTGGAATACGTCACATTTTGATTCGGCTTGCTTTCCCTTTGAATAAGTATATGCTCTACTTTCCTCATTATGTTAAGAGCAGCAAAATGCAAAATTAAATGACGGTATAAAGAGTTGTGCCGTGATTTAACTAGAACGAAAAGAAGGATGAAATTCACAACAAAGTTTTAAAAGTTAAAAGGAAGGAAGCACTCCTCCGGAAGTCAATTTGTTGAAGTAGAAACTTACGTGTTTCGCGGCGCTAATGTCTGAATATACATTACTTCTAATAATGATAAGATACTCTCATTAACAAGGGGTTGATTAACAATTCAACCTTTCAGAATATATACTTTGCGTAAATGGATGACTAATGTCTATGTTAATATAATATTATGAATGACCAGACTTTCTTCTTCAATATTATCACTGCGAGGACGTCCCTTTCCTAGCTCTAATTGCATGTTTATGCAAATTCGTATTCCCAAATTTACTATCTGTTTTAATGTTGCATTCCAAGCATATTTGCACAAGTATTTATTAGTGAGGAAGTAAATGTTGAAATAGTGCCGTGTATTGGTAAAAAATTGTTAATTTAGCATGTTAAAATAATGTGAGTTTGATTTACGTTATTTGTAAGATATAAAACGAGTTTGATATATAAATTAATTATTGATGTGCGTACTTTTAATGTATTTTAATTAGAGAAGAGATAAGCAAAATTACTTGTAAGCATAATCAGCCTATAATGTTTCCACTGCTGGGACACAAACCTCTCTATGCAAGGGAGTGGCCCAGTGCGGGTTGGTAGATGTCACATGTCTTCGAATTTTTGGTTCTAGGACATGCCGGTTTCCTCACGGTGTTTTCCATAACCGTTTTGAGAGCAGTGATGATGAAATAATTTATACAAAGTAAAGCGCCTGTCTGTATTCCAACCTACGACCTACAACTCGCATTATAAGTCACGGTAGTTAACACTGGGCTACCATTGCTCAATTACTTGTAAAATAATCAATATTGCAAAAAATACTGTTTCTCTGTAAAACGTGAACTTTTAAATTCGCGAGTGTACGAGGGCTCAGATTGTAAGCTTCCAATAAGAAAAGCAATTTCAGAAATACGAAGGGCGACAACATATTCATGTTTTTACATCTTTTTAGTGAATAGCGTCGTAAGTTGAGCTATGTAAATCACATGGATTAAAAGTTATATAAATGATACACGTGACAACAATCTTGTGGACACACTTGTTTTTCCCCAACAGACAACATGCTAGCAGCATGCTATACTTGTGTCTCGTGAATATCGATTTTTACAGTAACGTGTGTGAGTCGTGTAAGTCTAAAGGACCTTATCAAGCATCATATTTCTATTCTTACGAGCTTTCGAAAAGTAAACTCTTTTCGTAAACAAGCTCTAATATATAAGCATACTTTAGATTATGACTATGAGACAGTAATATTCTCGAAATATGCAGCATTTTTAAGCAAGTGCATATTTGAATTTAAGTCGTGTTACGGAGAGTGGTATAATCCCAGTTTATAAGAGTTAGTGTTATTACGGACCGCAGAGACGGCAACGCTTACACTTCCTAGAGGTTTTAAAAGGATTAAAAGCGACAGACCCCTAAGTAGGTATCAACTTTGACCTAATTTTTTATGAAAATCTTACTAGCTTCTATCCAAATTTCAGCTGAATATTGTCTCATAGTGAACACAAGTTTACTAATTATAATTGTTTACGAGGCTACCATAAATTATAAGCAAACTAGCTGCGCCCCGCTCATTCACCCGCGTGAGTCTCGATGCCGTGAAAATATCGGGACAAAAAGTATACTATGTCTTAATCCAGGTTATGGTCTACCCATGTGCCAAATTTCATCCATATCTGTTCAGACGTTTTAGCGTGAAAGCGTAACAAACAAACAAACTCACTTTCGTATTTGTAATATTACTAGCTTTTGCTCGCGGCTTCGCCCGCGTGGATGTTGGAAAATATCCCACAGGAACGTGCTGCCGGGATTCAGAGATCCTATGTTCTAAAACAGACCATGGCCTATCCGTATGCCTTTCATCTAAATCCGTTCAACTGTTACGGCATGAAAAGGTAACAGATAATAAATCTGTTTTAGAGTTCCGTACCTCAAAATGAAAAATTGAAACCCTTAAAGGATGACTTCGTCGTTTGTCAAGACACTTTTTCTCAAGAACGCGTGGAGGCACCAAGTTGAAATAGATATCAAAAACTTAGATCTATGGTCTCTTGGAGCTTTAACGAAAAAATAAAAAAAAACGATCGTAGCCGCACATTTTGACACTCACAAATAAACCAGTCTATTTCGTACTTCCCGTTGGTCCAGTAGCATAAAGTTTGGCGAGAAGCAAGGTCAACTAAAGGCTCGTACAGACCAGCGCGACTTGTAGCGCGACGTGTCGCGTGGCGATTCTGCGATATTATCGCCACGCAACACCTCTCACACTAGCGCGAATCGCGCGCGATTCGCAGCGCGACACCGACAAAGGAATATTCCTTTGTTCTTGTAGCGCCGCGATATCGCCGCGATATCGCGTAGCTGGCGCGACGCGAAACCAAGAGAGTATAAATGGCGGTGCATTCCGAGCTGAGCTCAGTAGTAGACGATCTTCGTCACAGGACGAAGGCAGGTCTGTGCGTGTTTGCTGAACGTAGGGTCCTAGGTTCGTTTCCCCGGTCAGTCAACATAACCCAACCTAACCCAAGTAGGTACCTAAGCTTGACTACACAAGCACGGATGACGAAACTGGCGAATTAGGTCGTGCTTTTACGAAGTTTTTATTTAAAAATCAAGATTTTTTTATTTACTTAGTTTCCAATTTATGCGATTTCGGAAAAATAACTTATATTCTACATGTAAAGTGTACTTTCGGCTCCAACCCGTTGGCCGTACGGCCTTTTTATGACTAGGTAGGAACTTGCGTATCATTTTGAAATCATTTAAATTTACACACTCGTAAAGTTGACAACATGCGAGTAGGTATATTGGAACTAACCTAGGTATCTACTTACTTTTAATCTACTTATGAAACTGATTCCGTATCTCCGTGAATTTATCTCTAATAAAACTATGCTCAATATGCATAATACCACAGATGAATAAATACGCATAACTGCCGAAATGCGGGTGTACTATAGGTAGGTACCTACACCTCTGCCTAATCCTTTGGGGATTACAGGCGTGATGTTTAAAAAATACTCGGTGATAACTTAATATGTGTATGTGTAAACATAAAATTACTAGCTGCGCCCCGCGGTTTCACCCGTATAAGTCTCGATCCCGTGAGAATATTGGGATAAAAGTATCCTATGGTCATGGTCTACCTGTGTGCCAAATTTCATCCAAATCCGTTCAGCCGTTTTAGCGTGAAAGCGTAATAAACAAACTGACTTTCGCATTTATAATATAAGTTAGGATAGTAGGTAACTACTAACAAACTGCCTCGTTGGTCTAGTGGTCGCAAGTAGGTACATCTGCGCGTGAGGTCTTCAGACTTCCGAAATTAAAGAGAAAAAAGTTATTTTTCACTTTAGAAGTCTTTGGAAGTTTCTTTGGAAGTCGGTTGTTTTTTTTGTAAAAAAGTTTTTATTTCTCGCTAAGTTACATTAGTCTAATGTCAACTGATCATCACCTTTTACAAAATATTGCTTTTCCCCATGCAGGGACTTTAATCGTCGAGGAGTTCTCCAGGTACCGTACTTCACCATCAGCTCCACTTCTCCATACCTATGCATTGTGACGAGCAAATTGTTTGGCAACCATATTAAAGTAATCGAAACACAACCCGTGAAACACTTATTATTGAGTAGTTCCGGTGGCCATCTATGGTCTTCATCATCATCATCCGCATGCCGCATATCACATTTTGACTCCGTCAAGTTTAGGTATCTCAGTCGCAACAAAACAACATTACGCGCACTCACACATTGAAACCGCTGCTGTCCGCTCGACTTTATACATTACTTAACTAATCTTGGTACTTGAAGGTATTATTTTTTAATTTTTACTAGCATTATTGAGTAAAATTTGTTGTTACTTAATTGCATTTGTTAAAAGTAGCTAAGTATTATCTGCATGATCATCGTGATATTAGAATTACGTAAAATTCATGGGTATGTACCAAAAATGTATAAGCCATATAAAACCGGATAAGTGTCAGTTGGACTCGCGCTCTGAGGGCGGACAATAAGATACTTTAAAAATATTAGTTTTGTCTACCATTTTTGGAGCATGACATTAATCAAATATTATAGGATCTTTGACACTGGTTACGGGTCGTCAGAAGCCCGAAAGTCTGACAACCAGTCTTACCAACGGGTATCATGTTACCCAGTAACTGGGTTGTGTAAGTCAGATAGACTAGACAGTCGCTCCACGTGAAATACTAGTATTCAGCTACATCCGGTTAGACTGGAAGCCGACCCCAACTGGGGTTACCATCTATGTAAGGGAGGATGCCTCACTGGGATATACAAAATGCCAGATTTTTCAGAAAAATGCCTGTTTATTGTAAACAAACTGTAAGTCTTAAAATAAATAAAAACATTTATTCAAAATAAAAGTATGAAGAATTTACGACCATTAAACTAATTTGAAATAAACAAACTTTCACTACGTGATATTTATTACACTACACTGAGTACACTGAGTGATATTTTTCCGAAGACATAATTTTTGTTCAAAAGTTATTTTTTGCCTAAAGTATAAATAGGTCTGAAAATCTTCAAATGAAATGAAACGTTTTTATAGTTTTCTTGGGTTACTAATAGGCGATTCCTTTCTTTACTCCACTGTGAATTTATTAGGGAAAGCATTCGCTCCACATTTGCATTGTGTGCGAATATAGAAAATACAAACTAAAAGATTTTAATAAATTCTGTGATGTCACCAATCACGTCCCTACTTTTCAAATAATTGCACCACTGTGGCGTTTGACGTGAGTTACGCGTGTCTAAGCTTTGGCAATATTCTTTCGGAACTATACTTGCGAGATACCGCGAAATTAAAAAATGTCTGTGCCAGCTTAGCGCCGGCCGGCCGCACGCACGCTTGTCTAATGCCAGTCAAATGCGGCAAATGCTTGTCAGATGGGAACCCTAACCCCAACATAGTTGGGAAAAGGCAGATTGATTGATTAATGATATTGAATTTCTAAATACCAAAAATTTGGCTCCGCCATTTTGAATTTCATAATAGATAATAATAATGTATTCGTAATCTTCATCCATATTTTTTTTTTCTAAACCAAATTCTGGTAATAAGTTTAGTACTCGTACTATTGGTCCAAAAAGTATCAACTTCTTCCAACCATAGTATACAGCGCGGCACTCGTTTTAATATTATTATTTTGAACGTAGGTATTTATTTTTTGCAAAAAAGCAATTCACCCGTGCTTCCTATCCTAGAGCGCGTATGAGCACGATATGGATTACCTATTAGGACTACCTACTGATAAGCCACAATTTCTTATATGGTGCTTATTTTGAAGTAAAAATGTGACTTGGAGCTATACTGGTTCCTATTGAGACCTCATTTTTAGGGTTCCGCACGTCTGAATGAAATAACGGAACCCGACCGATTAAGTTCAAATTTGGTTCACATACTGTCTGTGACCCAAACGCGAATGTGTAACGTAAATTTTGAATAAGTATGGGGTTCACTTTTAGGAAAAAAATTGCTTTTGGACCGTGTGACATATCTAATGAAATAGATGAAAATTGACTCTTATCTCCGAAACTACTGAACTTAAAATCTTGAAAACACAGAATAGTTGTATAAGTACTTACTTATAGATTACAGGAAAACCTATTAGACGTCTATGGTCTTAAAATAACATGGTAAATAACTCAGTATTGTGCATAAAAACTTACATTTGCAGTTGGAATGTATGGAGGATCATGTTTTTCAACTACAATGTTAAGTTTATTTTTGGGAGGTAAAAGGCATTTTTTTTAATGATTTTATTTTACCACTTATTTTGATTAATATATCCATGCCAAATTACAGCTTTCTAGTAACAAGAGTCTGAGCTATGCCGCGGACAGACAACAAACGGACATGGCGAAACTATAATGGTTCCTTGATCACAACGGAACCCATTGATATATTAGTATATCAATGACGGAACCCTAAAAAGGCCCTCCCGCTGGATAAAAAAAAGCTTATGAACGTAATTTCTGCTATAGGTAGGTACTACCTATCCAAGGTTTTTGAAAATGAATGAATAGGTAGTAATTTGAAAAGTACTTAGGTAAGTACATTGGAAGGAGTATTTCCAATGAAATTTTCAAATCTCCAAGCAATTGAAAAATGAAGGGCCCCCCGCTGGGTAGAAACCGAAATTAAATGCCGTTTCTGTCTTAGTGGCGATGGCGAAGGAATACACCAAGCTATACATTTCCAATATAGGCTGATCTCGCAGTGTATAGGATTTCCGTACAATGAGAGGTCGGTCAGCTTATACTTACTGGAACTGTATAGCTTGATAAATATAGCCGTATGTAGGTACTGTTGTAATTGAATATTTTCGTTCGATTAACGTACATTCAATAAGCTACATCGGTACAGTCTACATCGGTTTCGTTGCTGTGTGTGGCTCAGGTGGGCCAGCTAGATAGAAACATCAAAATCCGCGAATAT
The DNA here is from genome assembly GCA_949128155.2 of Xanthia icteritia. Lineage (NCBI taxonomy): Eukaryota > Metazoa > Arthropoda > Insecta > Lepidoptera > Noctuidae > Xanthia > Xanthia icteritia. The sequence continues at coordinate 14,079,786 of OX421930.2, forward strand.
TATAGGTACCTATAGCAGTGGTGTGTGCGGCGCGGTGGCGGCAGCTACTGACTTGCGGCAGCTACAAATGGTACCTAGTCCTTTGACCGCGCCGCCGCCGCGCGCCGCCAAAGCCATTAGTAAGTCAGTGCAATGTAATTCTTATGAAATTGCAATAAGGTATAAATTAGAATGAACATTTGCGAGGACTTTTTTAGTTTGAAATGGATAAATGATTATTTTTATTCGTAAAGTTAGTCAAACACCCTAATGTATGTACCTTAAAACAATGAGAAAAGAGTCACATTGTAGTCAGCCTAGCCTTTTCCCAACTATGTTGGGGTCGGCTTCCAGTCTTACTGGATGCAGCTGAATTTTACATGGAGCGACTGCCTATCTGACTGGTTGTCAGACTTTCGGACTTCTGACGACCCGTAACGACTGTCAAAGATGACAGAATGATAGCCGGGACCACGAGGCACGGAGGAGTCTCGGTATTTAAAGATCACTCATCCACGGACCAACCCCCGCCAAGCGAAGTACTGTTGTACCCGTGAGGCCGTTAGTATTTTTTGGAATAAAACGTTAAATAAAACTAAGCCCGCGGTTAGCACGGGCGTAAAAATCGCCGTTTGTGCTCGCGTGGGAAAGTTTAGGTACCTACTTAGGTTAGGTTGGGTTATGTTGACCGACCGGGGATTCGAACCTAGGACCCCACGCTCAGCAAACGCGCACAGACCTGCCTTCATCCTGTGACGAAGATCGTCTGCTACTGAGCTCAGCTCGGAATGCACCGCCATTTATACTCTCTTGGTGTCGCGTCGCGCCAGCTACGCGATATCGCCGCGATATCGCGGCGATATCGCGGCGACACCATACAAAATGTTCCTATTTTTGGTGTCGCGCTGCGAATCGCCTCCGCTACGCGATATCGCGGCGATATCGCGGCGCTACAAGAACAAAGGAACATTCCTTTGTCGGTGCCGCGCTGCGATTCGCGTGTCGCAAAGTTATCGCATCACGTGACGCGATATATCTGTGTCGCGGCGCTACAGGTCGCTCCTGTGTGAAGTGTCGCGCGCGTTTTCATACAAATTGTTCTACGGATATAATATCGCAGTATCGCGTCGCGCGACAAGTCGCGCTGGTCTGTACGAGCCTTAAAGAGGAAATTCGTCATTTATAGTTATACATATATGAACTGTAAACCTAGGTCTGTCCTTTAATCTGGGATCATTGAAAAGCTAAGTTTGTTCTTCAATCCAGATTTGGAAATTCGAGCATCCGAGCAAGCACAGCTTTGAGACGGAACCCTCAGGGCGCAAGTCCTCATAATGGTCCGGTTTCAAAAAATAAATAAAACTGGTTTACCTTACTTAAAATACTAATTATTAATTTTCTTATTATTATCCTCAGAACAAATTATCACCATAAATTTGTAATACCTAGTGCCGCCATTGAATACCTACTTTAACGTGTGAAAGATTCGTTTAAATTGTAATATCTTTTGACAGAGTGGGCCGATTTTAATAAAATAAAGACTAAATGTCCAATCCCTCAAATCTCTTGAAAAGAAGACACAAAAAATCAATATTACATGTGAATTTTAAAATCATCCCCTATTTTACCCCTTTGGAGGATGATTTAACAAAAACGCTGATATGAGTAATTTTTATTTTTTACCAAAAGCATACATTTGAATTTTCACATCCTTAACTTAAGAAATGCTGGGTTTTCCATACAAACTTTCATCCCCTATTTACCCCCTTTAGGATTATTTTTGAGGCATAATGTCTACCCTATATCTTTCTCCAGGATGCCATCTATCTCCTTGCCAAATTTTCTCGTGAAAAGGTAACGTACAGACAGACAAACATACAAACACACAGAGTTACTTTCGAATTTATAATATTAGTAGGTATTAGTATAGTACGAACAGTAGGGATTATTAAGTTAGGATGAATGTTGATTTGCAGACGTGGAAAGACAGAGTGGAATTTTTTCAGAGATTCCCGGAATGTAGAGAAGTTGAATAACTATTTTTCATATTAAGCTTCGTGCAGACTAGCGCGGCGCGACAGCGAGACGCGACACCGGTTATTGTCATACCGTGAAGTTTTCTTAGAAATTGTATTGTTCGAGTCGCGTCGCCGCGTCGCGTCGCGCTGGTATGTACAAGCCTTTAAACGTGTATGACTGTTGTAATAAATATTTTCGTAACAATTATTTTTCGCACTGATACCATTCCCGCTTCAGTGCATTCAATAACGCAGCACCGTGTAGTCATCTCCAGCGAGTATCCGACAACACCATCCAATTTGAAATAGGTAGCCGACAGTGAGCATAATTGCTTTCGCGCCAACTGTTCTACTTGCTTCACAAATAACCACAGTTTTGCTTCGTCCGACAGAATAATCCATATTTATTGATGATGTCTGAATAAGTGATTTGATATAACGTCATGCACGTTCATGGTTATAAAAGCAATAAACGCCTGGTTACAAAGATTCTCAGAGCCACATATTCTACATATGTCAACTGTAATGTCGGCTCTGAGAATCTTTCTGCAAAAGTTAAAGTAGTAGGAAACCTTTAAAATGTTAAGAAATGGTTTGTTTTATTTTTATGCAAACTCATAAGCTTTAACAACTCCAGAATGCCTTACTTCTTCAACTGCTTAGTCCTGTTCGGCACAAAGTACCTAGGTATATAAAACATAATTGCGATGGTAAAAAGTAAAAATATTAGCTAGCCAGCAAGGTGCTGGCGGCTGCCTGTCCGAGGTGCTCCCCACTACATTTAAGTATTGCCACTCGCGGTAAACTCATTACACAATTTATAACTAATGGATTTAAAAAATGCGTTTAACATTTATGATAAACGCATTTATTTTATCAGCTACCGCCTTCTTGCTCGAATTAAGTAACGGTTCGCGGGCGACGCGTTACTGTGCGCATGATACTTGGTTTATTTAAACGACGAAACGGCCGTGCGCAGCGCACTCTGCGACTGGCATCGGTCGCGGACGGTCGTGCTGTTTCTCCGTGCTCCCACCTGTGGCATCCTGAACTCCGAGTTTCATCGTGTTCTCCAGCTATTAATTGCTGTCCTTTTCAGGACACAATTAATAAAGTGTTTCTAGAACAGTTTTGGTCAAAAACACATTCGTCGCGTCCTTGGCCCCTTCCGGGCAAAACCACAGTTTCGTGGTCCTCGGTGGATACCTTACGGTGCCAACGAAACCGAGTGGGGTGTTGGCCCAATCACACCCGCCGAACCCCTTCAGGGTAAGGCAGTCAATTGGACGGGTCCCAGTGTCCGGCCTTGGGGGGTCTCCTAGTCGGCATTGGTGACAGTTTTGCTTCCCCAGCTACACACCTAGTGTCGGTCGGGTGTGTCTACACCCGGCGCACTAGACTGGTTAGGACCCCGTTGCACAATAAGATAGGCAACGGGCAAAAGCAAGCTTAGGGCTCACCTTAAGTACACAACCTCCCTGTCTAACCCGACAGGGAGGGTTTACACATCCCCGGTTATCCCCCGGGGAGTTAGAGTTAGGAATATTTTTAGGGACAATAATAGGTTCCCAAACTCCCTCCCTCTTCTAATTTCCCCCTTATCATGGGGGAAACTATTCAGTCGCTTAGCGACAAGTTAGATGCCCTTAAAAATGAAAATGAGACCCTCCTTACGTACATCCATATGATGCTTAAGGAGAGCCCCATTCTCTCAGAAAAGTACGGTAAAAACGTACCGTCCCTCCCTGCTAAACAGCAAGCCCCCATTTCCCCCGATCTCGATCAGTCTCTGGATGCGTTCAGTGACGCTCTAGCCCCCTCCCTCCCCACCCCCTTCAGTCCAATGGACACTTCTGAGCCGGCTTCCTCAAAGTCGGCCCTCTCCCCTTATTCGTCCGATAGCGAGACGGTCCAGGCTATTTCTTCTTCCTCTGGTTCCCAATCCGAGGATGATGGGTTCACACCCGTCACCGGGAAGGGGAACAAGAGGAAGAAGAAGAAGCAAAGTTCCTCCCAGGCGGCTAAGGTAGCCGCCCTGGAGGAGCCCTCTCCCTCTCTCCCTCCCAAAAATTATATAGACCGGGACGCTCCCCCGGCTTCCCCCTCCCCCGTAGCTCTCCTCTCCCTCCCCCTCACCCCCCGCCCGATTGCGTCTACATCCACCGCGATGGATACCGCCGCGCCCTCTCAATCCCAGTCCATAGTCCCCGGTCAAAAGAAAATGGCGCCACCTCCCCCTGTCTTCATACAAGACAAGGAGAAGTGGACAGCCGTTTCCAAATGGTGTGTCGATCAACGGATCGGCTACACAAACGCCCGTTCTACCCAACAGGGTATTAAAGTCAGCCTCCCTAATTCTCGCGAATTTAGGGACTTCACTAGACTCCTGAGAGAGAGAGGTGTGTCATTCCACACCTACTCCCTCCCTGAGGAAAAACAGACCCGCGTGGTCATTAAGCGCATCCCCCGCGAAATCCCCACCCCCGAAATTCTGGCCGACCTTAAGTCGCAGAACATACCGGTAGACGAGGTGCACCGGATGCACCGTTCGCGCGGTAGGGAAGCATACGACATGGTACTTGTCGTGTGCTCCCCAACCGAGGGGCATCACCCCATATTCAATGTCAAGGCCATATGGCCATCTCACGGGCTTCACCATTGAGAAGCCCTGGAAGAATAGCTCCATAGGACAATGCCATAATTGTCAGTATTACGGTCACTCGCAGAAGCATTGCCATGCGAAACCCAGGTGCGTAAAGTGCCTGGGCAACCATGGCACTGCTGACTGTCCCCGCCCGAAAGACCGCGACCTCTGCCTGAGTCCACCTAGCTGCGTGCTATGCGGGCAAGAAGGCCACACGGCCAATTACCGTGGTTGTCCCAAGGCCCCCAAACTGCATTCGCTGAAGCCGGCTAAGCGTCTCGACGCTCGCCAGATTAAGCAAAGGGATTTCATTCCCTTCCAACCCTCCCAGATGCCCGAGCGACTTAGTCCCCAGAGACCTAGCCCGTGGAACCAACTCCACCATTATCAGGCTTTTCCAGCCATGGCCACCGCGAGACCCCCTCTCCCCCATACCCCTCTCTACTCGCTCATGGATCCGCGCATCCGTGCCCACCCTCCCCCGCCGCCCTCTGCGGCCAAAGTACCCTCCCCGCCTTCTGCGCCCCCCGCGCCCTCTGCGCCCCTCCCGCCCCCCGCGCCCTCTGCGCCCCTCGCGCCCTCCGCGCCCCTCGCGAAACCCGCTCCCGCGCCTGCCCTTAAGGCTGCCTATCCAAAGGCAATGTCCATGTCAGAGGACTTTAATGTCATCTCTGACACATTCATACTATTCTGCACCCCCCGCGCCACTCAAATGGCGAACGATATTAGAGTCGCTCGGGCATCCGGTGACATTAAGAGGATCCAGGACGTGTTCCGCACGTACCCGGACCTCACTCAGGCCCTCGCCGATTACGTAACCCCCCATCATGTATAATACGAATCCATGTAGAGTCAAACCCCGATCCCTTAACCTAGGCGTCTTCAACGCAGATGGGTTGAAAGGTCAACGCGATGAGGTAGCGGAGTTCCTCCGCGATCATCGCATTGACCTTTTCCTCACACAGGAAACGTTCTTAAAACCCTCTCATAGCAACCCGGCAATCGCGAACTATCGTCTCGTTAGAAACAATAGAACGCGATGCCACAAGGGCGGCACTTTAATATATTATAAAAAGGATCTGTACTGCATCCCTATGGACCCTCCCCCTCTATCTAAAGTAGAAGTCTCAATTTGCCGACTAGGTATGACAGGCCATCAGCCGATTACCTTAGTCTCAGCCTATATTCCTCCCCGTAGTACCGCAGAGAGTTTTCAACCCATCTCTGACGATATAGACATCCTTCTTGGCTTGAGTGACTGTTATTATAGCAGGCGATCTCAATGCCAAACATCCCTCTTGGAATAGCTCAGTAGCTAACAATAGAGGTCGACACTTGTTCAACCTCTCCTCCTCTCGTAACTTTGACGTCATCGCTCCGATGACTAATACATTCTATCCCCACGACCCCAATCACTCCCCCGATATCCTTGACTTGGCGCTCCTTAAGAACGTCAATCTCAGACTAGAGTCAATAGAAACGGTTCACGAGCTTAACTCGGATCACCGCCCTGTAGTTATAAGACTGACCCCCCGCATAGGTCTCTCTGACCCCAATGAACCCCCAGCTACCAAAAGGGTGACGGACTGGAGGAAAGTAAGCGATAAGCTGAAATCCAACACATCCCCCCAATTGGACTCTATCCCCAACACATTTGATTCTATCGCTGACACGACGGTCGCGATCGACTCACTCACGGAGCACGTTCAAACCGTCCTGAACGATTGTTCAAGGGAGGTTCCGGAAACGAATACTCGTTTCATGAAACTCCCGGACGATGCACGTGCTCTGTTGACTGAGAAGAACGCGGCCACCCGTGCATACGACAACTTCCCCTGCCCCGCCAACAAGGCTCACATGCGCTACTTACAGCGTGCTGTAAGGACACGCATAGCTGAGCTGCGTGAAGCGGGTTGGGATAAGCTGTTGAGCGATTTGACCCCAAATCACCAGGCCTTCTGGGAACTCCAGAGGAAACTCAGGTCCCGGAGGGAAACCGCTATGCCCCCCCTAGTACGCCCCGATAAATCCATTGCTTTCGATGACGACGACAAGGCCGAGTGCCTTGCCGACAGTCTAGAGGCTCAATGCTCCCCCAGCTCCCTACCAGTAGACCAAGCTCACCTCACTGAGGTAGACGCCGAAGTCGAACGTAGAGCTTCCCTCCCGCCAGTTGATGACCCCGAATGTCCTCTGCCTCCCGTCACTCCAGACGAAGTGCACGACATTATCAAGGGTCTACATACTCGCAAAGCCCCCGGTTCAGATGGCATCACCAATAAGGTGATCCAGCTCTTTCCCGCCCATCTCATAATGCTATTGGCCACCATCTTCAATGGTGCGCTTAGCAACAACATCTTTCCCCAGGCGTGGAAAGAGGCCACTGTTATAGGCATCCCAAAGCCCGGAAAGCCCAAATCCGCACCCTCTAGTTACCGTCCCATTAGCCTGCTCAAGGTACTAGGCAAGATCTATGAGAGGCTTATTTATAAGCGTCTCAGGGATTACGCCGAAACCAAGGGCTTAATTCCCAACGAGCAGTTCGGCTTTCGAGCTCAGCACTCTAGCGTGCATCAGGTCCACCGTATCGTCGAATACATCCATGGTGGTTACTACCGTGGATGGTCGACAGGAGCGGTCTTCTTCGATATAGCGAAAGCGTTCGACAAGGTCTGGCACAACGGGTTGGTATACAAGCTATACAAACTCGGTGTGCCCGATCGTCTCGTAGTCATTCTACGGGACTACTTGTCAAATCGCACCTTTCGCTATCGTATCGAGGGAGCCCTATCCTCCCCCCGTCCTATCCAAGCCGGAGTCCCTCAGGGCTCTGTGCTAGCCCCCCTCCTATTCACGCTCTATACGAGCGATATCCCAAAAACTCCAAAGGTCGAATTAGGTCTGTTCGCAGACGATACGGCCATCTATTATAGGGGCTTCACCCACTCCAATATCCTCCGCAGACTACAACGAGCTGCCAATAAACTTGGCATCTGGTTTAGAAAGTGGAGGATTGAAGTAAATCCTGAAAAAAGTCAGGCGGTTCTATTCGTGAAACCGAAATCTAAGCGCCCCCAACCCTCCCAGAAGATCACCATGCTCGGCAAGCCTATCCCTTGGGAGAAGCGAGCCAAGTATCTCGGTGTGATTCTAGACCACCACCTTTCCTTCGCAGAGCACATAAAGTCGGTTCGCTCGCGAGCCGCTTTCGCTCTCAGTAGACTCCACTATGTCCTCAACGCACGCAGCAAATTGTCTCTTAAAGGCAAATTGCGCATTTATACTGCGTGTATCCGCCCCATTATGACCTATGCGGGTACAGTCTTTGCGCAAGCAAAGCCCCACAACATCCATAGGATGCAGACGATCCAAAACCGATTCCTCCGTAAAGCCACGGGAGCGCCCTGGTACGTTAGGAACGAGATGCTCCATCTCGATTTTAGAATCCCAACCATTCATCAGTTTCTCAAACGCATGTCCAAGCGTTACTTTGACTCCGCCGCATTGCACCGCAATCCCTTGATTGTTGCTGCGGCCAATTATACCCCCTCGACCCTCAGTCATTTTCGCCGTCCACGGCATATCCTGTCCGATCCCGATGATCCTGTCACACTCCTCCAGGAGTCTAATAGGGCCACCAGCACAGTAAAAAACAAATACACCCGACACCCGTCGTTCCGACCTCGCCGCAGAGGTCCACCGCGTGCGCGACCACCCCGAGTAATTACTCCCCCCCGACCCTTGTCCGATGAAACGCCAGCCCGCGCCGCAGCTGAGCGTGTAGCTTTAAATTCCCCGTCTAATAATAATGATCTATCCTTGATCCAGCCTGTCCCCGAACTTGCTGTCCTCCCCTCAGCGAATGCCCTAAGCCGAGGTTCGTACCCCACATGGGGTGCCCTTAGCGAGCATTCGCTTAATTTTAATTTAGAATAGTTTTATGCCCCTGGCTGGAGGCCCTTAGTGTAGAAGCTATTGGCAGCCACAGGACAGTCCGGTTAAGCAGCCACGACCTTAGTGGTCACCTGCAAGATGCCCTAGTTAAAAAAAAAAAAAAAAAAAAAAAAAAACGTGCGCAGCGCAGTTGTTCCTGCGACGCCGAAGTGTAAAGATCATAAAGTGTCACTCTGTGTAGAAATATTGCTATCCGTTGGAGCGAGGTCCGGTCAGTTAATTTTGTCTTTAATATTTAAATATTTTACGTAATATAACCAGCCATGTAAGGTACTTTAAGCCTAAGATGTATAATGTCATTTCTGGTGTTAATAATATTCTGTTGGATAAAGTGTTTTATTTTCCAATAAATGTTTGTGAGATTATTCAATCTTTCATTCCATACACTACCAATAACCTAAAGCTAGTTAATAATAGTTCAGTGCTTACATCTCAGAAGTGGGATAAACGAGTAAAAGTAAAAATAATATTACCACCTAGTCGTTTATCCTGCCCACAGGTTGAAAATTTATTTTGTTTTTTTTCCCTCTGCTGTTAAAATATAACCTGCAGTTTATTAGTCATTCCAAAATAAGGTACTCAGGAGCATTGTTAACGCGCCCTGGTATATAAGAAATGACGACCTCCATCGTGACTTAAAAATGGAACCCGTCACCAACATAATTCAAAAATTTGCAGAGTCCCACGAACACATGACTCCACCGTCATGTGAACGTCGAGGCAATTCAGCTGTTAGACGACACAAATATAGTACGAAGACTAAAACTAACAAAACCCTTTGAGTTAGTGTAGTGTAAAAAGTGTAGAAATAATAGTGACAATGACACACATATAACACATGAACAAAGTGTTTTTATTATTATATCAGACTCTAAGAAAGTGAAACGGACTTGTGTAAAGTGCAATAAACACTATTCTAAGTTTTAAAGTAATTATCACGTAAAAAATTAAGTTTCGTTGATTAGTAGGAACCAGGTTCTTTCTAATAAAGCAAAAAAAATATTAGTCTGTGAGTAATGAATATATTTTTTTTAAATAAAACATTCAATGACATTATACCTTAAGTGAACTCATACAGGTTTACAATGTATTGTTGTAAACTGTTAAATATTATATTGTGTAAAATATTATTATTCATTCTAGTGTTTGTATGATATTAAATACAGTTTAGAAGCACTTCATCATTGCATAGCTTTGCCAGGGCTACCCTCTGGAAGCGTTACAGCATTACACAGCTTTGCCAGGGCTACCCTCTGGAAGCGTTACAGCATTACACAGCTTTGCCAGGGCTACCGTCTGGAAGCGTTACAGCATTACACAGCTTTGCCAGGGCTACCCTCTGGAAGCGTTACAGCATTACACAGCTTTGCCAGGGCTACTCTCTGGAAGCGTTACATCATTACATAGCTTTGCCAGGGCTACCCTCTGGAAGCACTTCATCATTACACAGCTTTGCCAGGGCTACCCTCTGGAAGCGTTACATAATTACATAGCTTTGCCAGGGCTACCCTCTGGAAGCGTTACAGCATTACACAGCTTTGCCAGGGCTACCCTCTGGAAGCGTTACAGCATTACACAGCTTTGCCAGGGCTACCGTCTGGAAGCGTTACAGCATTACACAGCTTTGCCAGGGCTACCAACTGGAAGCGTTACAGCATTACACAGCTTTGCCAGGGCTACCCTCTGGAAGCGTTACATCATTAAATAGCTTTGCCAGAGCTACCCTCTGGAAGCACTTCATCATTACACAGCTTTGCCAGGGCTACCCTCTGGAAGCGTTACATAATTACATAGCTTTGCCAGGGCTACCCTCTGGAAGCACTTCATCATTACACAGCTTTGCCAGGGTTACCCTCTGGAAGCGTTACATCATTACACAGCTTTGCCAGGGCTACCCTCTGGAAGCACTTCATCATTACACAGCTTTGCCAGGGCTACCCTCTGGAAGCGTAACAGCATTACACAGCTTTGCCAGGGCTACTCTCTGCAAGCGTTACATCATTACTCAGCCTTGCCAATTCTATTCTTCCAAAGCACTTTTGGTGGATGTTGGCGGCGTCATCATTATTCTAATGATGATGACGTTATCAACATTTGCTAAAAGGTTTTAGTTTTCAACCTCGCATTAATGGAGCGTCAATGCTGCTATCAAGTGTGAGGCTTGGGCACGATAATGATCATAGTGCTGTTATCAAGAGTAATGCTTGGGCACATTAACCATTAGTGCAAGTGTGAGGCTTGGTAATCATAGTGCTGTTATCAAGAGTAATGCTTGGGCACATTAACCATCAGTGCTGCTATCAAGTCAAGTGTAAGGCTTGGGCACATTAATCGCCAAGGCTTGGGCATATTAATCGTCAAGGCTTGGGCACATTAACCGTCAAGGCTTAGGCACATTAACCGTCAAGGCTTGGGCACATTAATCGACAAGGCTTGGGCGTATTGATCGTCAAGGCTTGGCCACATTAACCATCAAGGCTTTGACTAATATTAATCATCAGTGCTGCTATCAAGTCAAGTGTAAGGCTTGGGCACATTAATCATCAGTGCTGCTATCAAGTATAAAGGCTTGGGCACTAGTGCTGTTATCAAGTTCTTGTTATCAAGTTGTAGTTTTCACACTTGCCGACCTTGGATGGCTTCACGTCATACTACACTAAAAACACATACAACCAAAATGACGGGTGTGCTATCTACGTTAAATCTTCCCTTAATGCTGACGTTAAGGAACCACATTTTGTTGACGCGAACTGCCTTATTTGCCGCATAGAGGATGTTACAATAGTTGCTATATATCGCCCTCCTTCTTTTAAAAACATTAACAATTTTATTGACAGTCTCGATAACGTACTCAAATTAACAACTCCTTCCGTGGTCCTGATCGGTGATATCAACATTGATATTAAGACTGACAACATTGATAGTCACTCAGATGAGTATTTAACCTGTGCTGCCTCTAATGGCCTTCTCCCAGCTCATCAGTTTCCGACACGGCTCACAAACTGTTTAGACCACATTTTACTTAAAACAAATAAATCCGCTACGGCTTTCGTTATTGAATCATCCATAACAGATCACGAACCGCTGCTATTGTTTCTACAAACAAGGAGTGGCAACTCAGATGTGACCCGCTTTAGATCAAAAATAAACTACGATGCCGCTATAGACAATATCAAAACGCATGACTGGTCTCCAATACTGTCAATCTCAGATCCTAATGATGCTGCAGATGCGTTAATAGGTGATCTCTCCTCTATTATCCTAAAGCACACCCGGGAACAAACTGTTCCAAGAAGAGAACGTAATCTGAAGCCCTGGATTACGCCGGGCCTACTCCGCTGTATACGACACCGTGACCGCATGCATGTCAAACTCAAAAAGTCGGATGATAATTTAATATTAAAAATCACCTACACTCGCTATCGCAATTTCTGTAACTCCCTGCTGAGAAAACTTAAACGATCGTATGAAAGGGAACAGTTTTGTAATGCAAAAAATAATATTAAAGCTACTTGGAATGTTATTAAGAGAGTCTCTGATCTTCAAACCCAATCTTCTCCCTCTATTGACCTGTTACATTCATTTGATAATCCTAAATCCTCACTTAATCATGTCAACAACTTTTTTGCTAACGTAGGAAGTAGGTTGGCGTCGAAATTTAAATCACCCTCAATAGTGATGTCTAATTCTGTGCCGAATTCAAATTCGTGTAGCTCAATGGCCCTCTTCGAGGTTACCGAAGACGATGTTTGCTCCATTATTTTGAGTCTTAGGTCTGATTGTGCTACTGGGTTGGACTGTATACCGTCTAAAATAATTAAGGCCTCGAGATCCGTATTAGTTCCGGTTATTACACATATCTGTAATTTGTCTATAATGGCAGGTGTCTTTCCAACGGCGTTTAAAAAAGCAGTAGTTCACCCCATTCACAAATCTGGGCGCAGAGATGACGTCAATAACTACCGTCCAATCTCGATTCTAACAGCGATGTCAAAGATCCTTGAACGAATATTGAATAAGAACCTGACCAGTTTTCTCGACGCAAACAACATCTTAGCGAATAACCAATATGGATTCAGAAATGGAGTTGGCACCGAAGACGCAGTCATGGATTTGTCTACTCACGTGGCTAGAACGCTTGATGGAAAACACAAGTGCCTGGGAATTTTCCTCGATCTGTCAAAGGCATTCGACACTGTTTCTGCCCAAGCCTTATTGAATAAAATGGAAAGCATCGGTATACGTGGACACTCATTGAAAATCTTCGCAGATTATCTCAGCAATCGTACCCAAATAGTAAAGATCGGCCCACACGAAAGTGATGAGCTTCCAATCACATACGGCGTTCCACAAGGCAGCATTCTGGGGCCTACTCTCTTTCTCATTTATATTAATGAACTCTGCAAACTGCCTCTCGAAAATTGTAAGATATTTACGTACGCGGATGACACTGCCCTTGTTGTAGATGGTGATGACTGGCCACAGACATACCAAAACGCCGAGGCTGCGCTGTCCACCGTAATGAAATGTTTGGCCGACAACTTGCTCACCTTAAATGTTGATAAATCGGTATATGTCCCATTTTCCATTCGGTCCAATCTGTGTCCCTCAAACTCCTTTACCATAAAAGCGCATGCTTGCGGATCCTTAACACAGTGTAGCTGCCTCTTCCTTGCCAAATCCACTTCTGTAAGGTATCTAGGAGTAATCATCGATCAGCATCTCAACTGGCACCCCCATATAGCCAAAGTCACGTCCCGCATACGTAGGCTAATATATGTTTTCAAGAAGTTACGAAACTCTGCTGATAATGATACCCTAAAATTAGTATATTTTGCCCTGTGCCAATCTGTCCTAACGTACTGCTTGCCCGTCTGGGGAGGTGCCACCCTAAATGTATTTATTCGCCTTGAGAGAGCCCAGAGAGCTGTCCTTAAGGTAATGCTCTCTCTTCCCCGTAGGTATCCCACTGTGCAGCTCTATTCCGACTGCAAGGTACTCACAGTCAGACAACTCTATGTGCTCCTGTCGACCCTACGCAAACACTCTGCCCGCCCTCTAAAGGAACCGACTGGCAGGCTTAAGCATAACGTGTTTCCCCACGAACGCCATAGAACTGCCTTCGCCAAACGCCAATTCTACGTTAATAGCATTCATATGTATAACCTCCTAAATAAAAAGTTTAAAATTTATTCGTGCCCTAGATATAAATGCAAAAACTTACTTAGAGATTATCTCCAAACACTAAGTTGTGATGACACTGAGGATCTTCTGCTGGGTAATTTACAATGATAAGGTACAATACATGTAAATATAAGTCTTAATCTAACCATAAACGGATGTGGTCCGTTTACACCCCTATCTTTCTCACTACACACACCCTATACCTACACATCACATACGCACTCACACACATCCTACACTTACTCACTACACAAACACACAGTTAAACGTTTTTCATTTTTTGTTTCTTTACATAGATTAATCCTGTTTTCTTTTACACCATTTGCTTATTGTTGTAACGTCCCGTTTTACTATACTGTGGCTTTGTCTTGGTTGTTACGGAGAATCACTGACTCCTAAGACACAGGCACATACACCTAGTTTAGGAGTCAGGGAATTAAAATTATTGTGACCTAGTTATAAGCTTTATATGCTCTTAGTTTTTGTTTCTTGTACTGTGATGGCTTTTGGTGAAATAAAGAATTTATTTATTTATTTATTTAAGTATAAGTATCTTGGGCACGGCTACTATCTAGCGAGCACGAAGTCATGTCTACCAGAAGAGCGGCTGCAGGCGCAGATCAGCAACAGGAGAATTCACCGTATGCTTCAAGCAACGAGTCTTATTATTCTCTGTCCTCGTAACGGCCAACCTCAAAGACCAAGTACGTCGCCGAAAAGTTGTCACCAGTCACGCTTTTCGGAACATGCGTCTAGACAACGTAGTAAGTCCCGCAAATTACGAGTACGTCGACGCCGTAGATCACGAGATTCAAGGTGCGTAGATTATTCTGGTAGCAGTTCAGAAGATCGGTCTTCATCGCGTAAACGACATAATCAACGAAACCGTGAAAAACTAACGATAGAATATGTGACGGACGTGAGGGGAATAAAACACGGCGAACTAGTAACAATTCTGATCATTCAATTAATTCTAAACAAAGAAAACGACGTCATTATTCCCCGAATGATAAATAATTTAGATGATAAAGATAATACTAACAGTATCTTAGATAAGTTTTTAGATATTCTTAAAGATGTAAAAGGTCGGTCTGGCTCCAAACTTTCATTGTTAATCAGAATATTAATAATATATTTCGAGTTAGACTCGCCTGATGTTAGTTCTGAATGGTAGCATTGACTGGACGGACGTCTTGGAGAGCTCTTGTATTAACGATATGGTTCACATTTTCAACAGCACAATACTCAGCTTATACGATCGTCATGCCCCTATTCGACGAGTCAAAGTCAAGTATGCTCCGGCTCCCTGGCTTACTCCTGCCATTAAGGATATGATGGCAAGTAGGGACAAAGCCAAAAGGAGGTTAAAACGCTGTCCTTCCGAGCGTAACCTGAATGCTTTTAAGGTGCTGCGTAATCGCTGTAGTCGTATGTGCAGAGATGCAAAGAGACGCTACTTCCATAATTCTCTCGACAACCGTAACTCCTCAGAAGTCTGGAAGTTTCTAAAAACAGTCGGCATTGGTAAGTCTCCGGTTGTTTCCTGACACTGACGTGTGTGCTCTTAACAAGCATTTCTCACATCCCCCTGTTACGTTGGATCCGCACGTCAAATCTGCTTCTTTAAATAAACTTTCCTGTTTGCCTGTGCCTCAATGTCCTTCTTTCGAGCTAAGTCCTGTATGTGAAAGTGAGGTCAAAAAATCTATCTGTGCTATCTCCTCATCTGCTGTTGGTAATGACAATCTTTGCTCAAGAATGATTTTTCCTATCCTCCCCACATTACTTCCTATCTTGACTCACATTTTTAACTACTCCATGTTTTCTAGTACTGTTCCCGAGGCTTGGAAACAAGCCCATATTATCCCTTTACCCAAAATTCCTAACCCGGTCTCTCCGTCCAATTTCCGACCCATTTCTATCCTCCCATATCTCTCTAAAGTTCTTGAGCACATTGTTCATCAGCAACTTTCTGTCTTTCTATCTTCAAATGACCTTCTTAGTCCTTTTCAATCTGGTTTTCGACCTGGTAATAGCACAGTAACGGCCCTTTTGAAGGTTACTGATGAAATCCGCTGGGCTATGGACCACAAATCTCTCACCTTGCTTGTACTGCTGGACTTTAGCAGTGCCTTTAACTCTGTCGATTTCGACATCCTTCTAGGAATTCTTAAATCTTTGCATTTCTCTTCTTCTACTGTTGGTTGGTTCGACTCCTATCTTAAAGGCCGCTCCCAGCGGGTTCGTCTTGAAGAGTCTTCTTCTGACTGGTGTTCTCTTACCGCGGGTGTGCCTCAGGGTGGAAGTCTCTCTCCTCTTCTCTTTTCCATTTTCATTAACTCTGTCACCAGAATCATCTCTTCCCACTTCCATCTCTATGCCGACGATCTGCAGCTTTACACTCACTTTTTAAGGCAAGATGCGGAAGCAGCGGTGTCAGCTATGAACGGTGACCTGGATTTGATTAGCGAGTGGTCGCGGTCCTTTGGACTGCAAATCAACCCTAAGAAATCCCAGGCCATAATTATCGGCGGAAGATATATGCGGAATAGGCTCGACGTTGCGTCGCTGTCTCCACTCTGTCTGAATGGAGTTCAGATTGAATACGCAAATACCGTTAAAAACCTGGGGGTGACCATGGACTCTTACCTGTCGTGGACTGCCCATGTTGGCCAGGTCAGTCGTAAAGTGCACTACACGTTCCATTCGCTGAAATGCCTCCAGAGCTTCTTGCCCTTGTGTACCAAAATCTCCCTTGCTCAAACACTCATACAGCCCATCATAGACTACGCTGATGCCTGTTATTTGCATTCGTTCAAAACATCTGCAAAAGCATCTGCAAAACATCTGCATTCGTTTTGTTTTTAATCTTAAAAAGTATGACCACGTTTCTAACTTTCGCAAAATACTCAAGTGGCTCCCAATTCGACTTCGCAGGAACTCTCTGATATTATGTCTGCTATTTAACATCCTTCACAACCCTAAAACGCCATCCTATCTGCGGGAATGCTTTTCCTACGCCCGTCCTTCTGATGCTCCTTGCAGGTCGCATCTTAGAAATCTCCTTAATTTTTTTTTTTTTTTTTTTTTTTTTTTTTTTAAACGTTGCCCCACACTAGGAATTTCTCCTGTGTCGTGGGTGCGTTTACAGACATTTAAACTCACATACACAAACAGCCAGACCCGGAACAACTAATTGTAGGTCATACAAATATTTGTTCCGTGCGGGAATCGAACCCGCAACACGCAGCGCAGCAGTCAATCGCTTAACCACTGCGCCAACCGTGCCGTCGAGTCAAATCCCCTCCCCACTCGACCGACTTCTACTCCTACTCCTTTAGTGTGCATGCGGTACGGTTGTGGAATTCACTACCGCCTAACATTAGGGTCTGCCAAACTGTTGCAGTTTTTAAAAGAAGAGTGAAAGAACACTATCTTTCCACTTCGTCATAGTTGCATATTTTGTATTTATTATTATATTATATACCTACTAAATTATAATTATTAGTATATATATTTAAGAGATATTTATTTTGAAAGTATGTATGTAAGTATATTCTCATATTGAAGGTCATATTTTATATTAGTGAATGGTTAAATGTTTTTATTTTATGTATTTTATTTTCTCTTCTACTCTTACACATGTTGTCTACATCTCTTTTTATCCACTCTCCTATCGCAGGTATGCTGGAAGAGATTTCTTTAGAAATAAGCATCACTTTTGTACGTATTTTTCTGTTCCTTTTTCTTGTCTCTTTATATGTGTGTACATAAACTGATAAATAAATAAATAAATATCAAATATTTAAAAACATCGTAATGTTTCTGCTAATGTATAACATTGTATATCCTGTGTAAAAACATTATTACTTTTTATTATAGCGTATTAAATGAGAGAAAGAAAAGTATTGTATAATTATTTATTTTAAATTGAGTCTTTGTTTTAAGCTCTGTATTCGTCATATTGTAATTCATGTGCTCAAACATTAATTTATACTTTTTTTTAGAAATTATTTATATTATAGCCTAATTAGTTATTTTTATTTTTAATTCTTTTTTTATAATCATTTCGAGTTGTGTACCTAAATTGATTCTAAATGATTGTGTACGTAAAATAGATATTGTAAACATTCATTGTAATAATAATATAAGTACTCGTAGGTATACCTAGTAAAACGAATGATCAATCAATGTGTGATGAGTGATGAGTGATAATTTAATAAATAATAAATTGTAATATTCTAAAAATAAAAGAGCGAAGAGACTTGCTCTAGCAGGATGGCCGAGCTGTTAGGATTTTAGTAAACTCATTACACAATTATAACTAATGGATTTAATAAATGCGTTTTACATTTATGATAAACGCATTTATTTTATCAACTACCGCCTTCTTGCTCGAATTAAGTAACGGTCGGCGGGCGATGCGTTACTGTGCGCATGACACTTGGTTTATTTAAACGACGAAACGGCCGTGCGCAGCGACTTGTCCGATGAAACGCCAGCCCGCGCCGCAGCTGAGCGTGTAGCTTTAAATTCCCCATTTAATAATAATGATCACTCCTTGATCCAGCCTGTCCCTGAACTTGCTGTCCTCCCCTCAGCGAATGCCCTAAGCCGAGGTTCGTACCCCACAGGGGTGCCCTTAGCGAGCATTCGCTTAACCTTAATTTAGAATAGTTTTATGCCCCTGGCTGGAGGCCCTTAGTGTAGAAGCTATTGGCAGCCACAGGACAGTCCGGTTAAGCAGCCACGACCTTAGTGGTCACCTGCAAGATGCCCTAGTTAAAAAAAAAAAAAAAAAACGTGCGCAGCGCAGTTGTTCCTGCGACGCCGAAGTGTAAAGATCATAAAGTGTCACTCTGTGTAGAAATATTGCTATCCGTTGGAGCGGGGTCCGGTCAGTTAATTTTGTCTTTAATATTTAAATATTTGTGTGCTATGCTTGTTATATCTAAATTACGTAATATAACCAGCCATGTAAGGTACTTTAAGCCTAAGATGTATAATGTCATTTCTGGTGTTAATAATATTCTGTTGAAAGCGTTTTATTTTCCAATAAATGTTTGTGAGATTATTCAATCTTTCATTCCATACACTACCAATAAACTAAAGCTAGTTAATAGTAGTTCAGTGTTTACAATTGATATAATAGGTCTTTACCTATGAAATTGCCGTTTTGTATGATAAAATTTAAACGAATTTTTTTCATGTATTTTTTATTTGTATTAATCGAAGTAATCACCCATGCAATCAATGCATCTTTGCCAACGCAGTGGCAGTTTATTGATGCCCTTCTTAAAGAAATCAGCTGGACGGGAGGCAACAAATTCTTCAAAGGCATTTTGTACTGCCTCTCGGGTATTGAATTTTTTTCCCGCCAAGAAGTTATAAAATTCTGGAAAAAGTAGTAGTCTTTAGGCCAAGGTCTGGTGAGTAGGGCGGATGACGGAGAGCTTCCAACCCCGGTTCTTGCAACTTGGAGACCGTCTGCTGTGCAGTATGAGGTCGCGCTTTGTCGTGCAGGAGCTGCGGAGACGAGCGATTGACCAATGCTGGTTGGAGATGTGCCAGCTTCTCCATCATTGTGTTCAGTTCTTCATAGTACACATCTGCAGTATGCTCACCCCGTTTGGTAAGAAGCTGTGATGAATCACACCGGCGCTAGACCACCAAACAGTGACCATCACTTTTATAGGGGTAAGTTTTCGTTTAGGGCATTGTTTAGGTGCTGAACCAGGATTCAACCAACTTGCTGTGCGCTTGAGGTTATCAAACAGAATCCATTTTTCATCGCAGGTAACAATGCGGTTCAAAATTCCTTCATTTGTGTGTCTGTTGAGCAGTGCAAGGCACGTCTCACGCGTACTTCGCGCTGGCGATCAGTTCGTGGGGCACCCGTTTGTCAAGCTTTTTTACCTTGCCAATTTGATGCAAATGGACCA
Organism: Xanthia icteritia; assembly: GCA_949128155.2. Lineage (NCBI taxonomy): Eukaryota > Metazoa > Arthropoda > Insecta > Lepidoptera > Noctuidae > Xanthia > Xanthia icteritia. Next base: position 14,099,507 of record OX421930.2, read on the forward strand.
ATATTGTTTTGACGCTAACGTCGAAAGCTGCTGCTAATTCAGCCGTAGATTGTGTATCATCAGCTTCCACAATCGCCTTTAATTCGTCATTGTCGACCAGTCTTCGGACGACCGCGAGGTTCATTTTTCAGGTCGAAATTTCCAGAACGGAAGCGAGCAAACCAATAACAGGTGGTGCGTTGGTTTGTAGTGTTAGCTCCGTAAACGTCGTTGATGTTGCGTGCCGCTTGTGCCGCGTTGCTGCCACGACGGTACTCATATTCCATAATTACTCGAATTTTTAACGTATCCATGATGACGAAAAAGATTGAAATGCGATGAAAACGTAACACTAATCAATAAACAAATGACTACTTTTGGAAAAAAAAACCATGTTTTTAAAATAAAATTAATTTGAAATTAGAATTCTTTGCCAAACAAAAAATATTTTGATTTGAAATGGCCAGTACTGCAGAACGGCAATTTCATAGGTAAAGACCTAATATAATAATTGCTCTGGTAGCTATTGGTACCTACTGCTTTGTTTTTTTCTGTTGTATAAAATTGCATTATACGTTCTGTTCTGTTACTAGGGGTTCCAAGTTTGTAAATTGAGAATGTATTAACTGGGATGAAAGAAAAAAGCCAACAGAGTACAGTCAGTGCAGTGTCGTTAGTTTTTGGCTTCGTTCCCACGTAAAATGTGGCGTGACCGTAATACATACCTACTATACATGAGCACATTTATCACCGAGGTTTTTCTCAAGCCTTTTATATTATAACCTTTAAGGCTAACAATTCACTTTCCACGAGTCTCGTCGTCGAGTTTGTAAATGCATCATTCTAATTGATCCAGTTTTGTGGCAGTTAAAGTACAGCACATCGTAATCATTATGAAAATAAAATAAAAAATGTGTGCGAAATGGTGTCATTTCACATACCTACAGTATTTTTTTTGCAGCTGTGGCGTGTGTTGTACACCTCGCCTTCATTTTTTATTCGAATGCTTGAGAGAAAATACCTATAGATATGTATAATGATGTAGCATTATGTTCAACCCAATAATAGATTTACATTATAAATAAATCCTCATTTATTTTACATATGAGGTTAAAGTGAGGCGATATGTGTTTTCGTTTAGGTACAAACTCAAATAAAGAAATGTTATGGTAAAGGGTGGAATTTGGAAGATTGGATTTTTTTTTAATTTGTGTTTGTCAGTCATTTTATTTTTGAAGATTGTTTAAAAAAATAATATAAGAAAAAGAACGCCTTGTTAACCGTGATGTACCTATATAGGGCCTTAAAATAATATTGAAGATAAATGTTGTATTTTCAGCGATTCTTATGGATTTACATTCGTTAATGTGAATTCTTAGAATTTGATATGATATTATTTAGAAAGCGTTGCTACTAAATTAATAATTATGAATTCATGTGTAGCCTCTCTATTGATTCTTATAAAAACAATTCTTTATAAATGAAGAATAATTACTGCGTAGGTAAATAGTCTGTAAAGCATCACACTTGTTTATTATTACTTCCGTATAGGAAAAGTCCCGGTTTATTTATAACTTTGCTTTTTGTTAAACCGAGTGGAGAGAATTACGGAATCTTGACTTCACTTTGATGTTGTCCAGAATATAAAAAAATAAAAGCGTTGTAATCAGTGTAGCAACTCTTGACATTGGAGGTTTTTCTTTTCGACTAATATTTAAAAAAAAAATGTCCCATGTGAAACCTGTCACCTGTTCCTTGAGAAATGTCAATTACAATGATGGCATCAAAAAGTTAAAATAAGTGCTGAGAAGATCAGTCGGTAAGTACCTATAATGATTTCGTACATGAATACGGCCGATTGGAACTTGGAAAAACAGATAAGGGTTGGAAGAAAAAGTATCTAAGAATAACTAATGTTTCAGCTTTAATATCCAACTTGAGCTTTTAGTGTTAAGTTTATATTTTAGTAATATTTTTTTATGTAACCTAATACCATTTGGAGGGTGTTTCTGAGGCCGTTGTCATGTCGTCCTGAGGCGAAAAACTCCTTCAAATGGACTTCTATCGGTGTTTCAATATAAGTTCAAACTTAAGTGCTTGATATAGGGATGTTTCAAACTTTAAAATGTTTAGCTTTAAAATTAATTGAATCAACTATGAACTATAAATGTAGCTCGCAAAAAATGTTAGGTTAGAATTGTGACCCCTACAAAAACGACTAGTATATATAGAAAAAAAATACTTTTCGGTTTCGGAGTTGGTTTTCGACACAGTTATAGTGCAAACCACTATTTTTGTAGGTATTTTAATTATGTTGTTTATGAAATTGTTCAATTATGGATGTATGTATTATAATTTTAAAGTTCTGATATCCAATTGCTCACCATAATGTTATAAAAGGCCCGCTGCATGGCACTAGTGCCACACCTGCGCCACTACACTCGTTTGTTATGGTTGACACTGATGAGAGTGAGGTTGAAGCGATGCTCATGTCTCTAAAAACTGATGCTGATATTGGATGGGACGGCATTTCTACTAATCTTCTGAAACGTTATAAAACGTTACTTGTTCCCCCACTAACATACTTATTTAATATTTGCCTCAGCACCGGTGTATTCCCCTTGTACTTGAAAAAAGATATTGTGCATCCTATTCAAAAGGGAGGGAATAGAAGCTGTGTTAATAAATACCGTCCCATTGCTGTCCTACCTTCAATATCTAAAATCCTAGAACGCATTATAAACAAGAGAAACCAGTTTGGGTTCCGAACACAAATAATCCAAATGTCAAATGGATAGATTGTCATTTCAGATTTCTGCAATGGTTTTACAACACTTAATGGTTTAATGGTTTTACAATGGTTTTAATAACACTTGTTCTGCCTTCAAATTTCTTTTGTGAAACTGAAGTATGTATGGGCTTGTACCACTGCTCTTAATACAAGTTATTTTATAACTTAATAAGGGTGCTGGTTGCAAGACCTAACTGTTTTGTTAACTAGCATAAGTCAAGCCTACAGATAATACTATTTAATGTTAACACTGTTATTATTTGATTAAATAAATAAATAATTTTATAGCTGTTTTCATCAAATGTACCTAAAGTGCTATTAAATACATCCCCTTGAAATATTGACGAATCACCACAGTAGCTTCTACCACGTATTACGCAGTAAGAATTATAGTAACCGCAATGAATCATCCTAGTAAATTACTCCTTTAGTACATTTGATCCCGGAACGTGGCTTTAACACCTGTAGCTTCTAGATCTTGGAATATACACAATAAATATATATATTATGTGATTATTATGTGAATATATTGTGTTATTTCTTTAAACAAATATGGTACCTATTGTGGACTGTATATGAGGTGGTGGAATGAAAGAGGATTCCAATCAGGGAGTGTCGACTTTGTACGGCGAATTTGAAACATATGACTAGGACTAGGGATACATAAAATGTTACCCCACAAAAAAAATATTATGTAAGACCGAAAAAAGACGAAGGAATATTTTATTTTGAGTCTGTATTACTCTGTCATAGGTCTTTTGTTACCAATTCTTAGTGTTACCAAACAATGCATGTATTGAACTATTGGTAGTAAATAATAATAGACGATTATAGTATTTACAAGCAATTATAGACTTTTTATAAAATATATATATATTTTTTAAATAACAATGGAAATTACTTTTTAAGTTTACTTATTTGTCAGTGGTTATTATGGCTTAAAAAAAATGATTTTGAAGTTAAACTTATGGTAGTAACTTTAACAAAATAATGGGCACTTTTTTTTTAAATTTATTTGAAAACTGTGATATCTGATTATGTTGTTGTTTTTTTGGCTGGGCATCGTCTTGTTTTTTGATAAGTTATTGTGTTAATTTAGTTCCCCGTTGTCGAGTTGTATTTATGAGTTAAAGTGACTATACAGTGATAAAGTGACGATACAGTGACTCTTTGTGCTTTATTGTTATGTGTTCGCCGTGTTCGTCATTAAGGTGTCGAATTAATAAACTTTTGTTCTTCCGCGATAGTGTCGAGATACATAAGGCGGCCAACCGTCCCGTATTCTGCGGGACCGTCCCGTAATGCTAGATGTAATCCCGCTTTGAAATAATTAGTAAAATGGTCCCGTAAAACGTTGGATGCGTCCCGCATGTCCCGCATGCCTATTTTTCTACCACACGACACACATACACAACACCCACACGCGCGCACGAACAGCGCAGCATCTATTCGTTTGCAGTTGTTCGCAGCGTTGTTTCGTAGGTTATTCGTTTTGCGCGGCAAGCGTATCACGCGTGATCTCGTTCTCTCTTTCTCTCCACTGAACACATGAGGCATAAGAGCGGGAGAGAGGCGCGCGCGCGAGTGATTGAATTGTTTTGATTTGTAAAAATACTATTAGTGCACGCCGTGACACGTCATTAATAGGTTGGATTCTTATTGCTTTAAGTTTTTATTTTATAATTTCCGTTTAGGAATGCCGCCTACAGTGAAAAAGCGAACTTGTAAATTCACTGAAGATTTACAAAAAGAATTTCCGTTCTTAAAAAGAATTTTCGTTCTTTGCGTCACTAAAAGTGGAAACACTACGAGCTCTGCTTGTACTTAAATTTAATATGGGAAGTTGCGAAGATTTTCATGACATACTCAATAAATATCCTGAACTTGTTAAAAAGTGTCACTCTAGTGATACTTAAATATGATTTTAAAAATAAATGACTTTTGTACCTAAGTTATATGTTTTTATGTAATTTTGGTAGGTTTATCTAATAATCTGTCTGGCTGTTTGTGTGTGTGAGTATAAATGTTTGTAAACGCACCCACGATACAGGAGAAATTCCTAGTGTGGGGCAACGTTTTTTTTAAAAAAAAAAAAAAAAAAAACTTCCTCCCCCCCCAAACCTTATCTATCCACAAAAAGTCCCGCATTCAATTTTCAGAAAGTTGGCCGCCTTAGAGATAGGTACATAATATCGGAGATAAAATACTTTTTCACCTCAGCACCTCAAACAAGCAGGTTTTGCTGTCAATACACAGTGAGAAAATTTCGATTTTGCTGCAAGCGTTAGGCAAAGTAACTTTTTAAAGATATTTTTTTTAATTCCGAGAACTGTGCTGGGTCAACTCACAAAATTCGAAAGATTTGTCACCTCTATACGAAAAAAGCGCGAGATACAAACAAGTCGATTCGAATTTCCATTTTAAAATTCCCAAAAAAGAAACAAACAATAAAACGTTTGGATACACGTATAACCGTAAAATGGCAAATCATCTGTTAAGGTTTTATTTAAATGCTGTTTTATTATATTTTTTGGAACGAAGTTCTTTAACGCGGCTTGCGGTAAAAGTGCACTGGCAGAAATCTTAGGGCATCGCTGTGGCATCGCAGCAAAGGAAAGGCTGGTTCGGATTAATATGAGACGAATATAATGCTACAGGCTCAGCGTCGTCGCGGGCTGGCTCGAGCAAGGGTCGGGGCGGGCATCTTATTGGAGCGTCGCAGTGCGCGTCGGCGGTGAGGACGGCAGGACGGTGGTCTGATTTTGTACTTTCGAACAGTACTGGTGGCTCTCCTACTCTCATGGAGGCGAGTGGTGGCGTCGTCAAGAATGTTGACGGTATGCTTTGGTCGGCGAATACTACTTAAGCATGCCGCATTCAGAGGATTGGGGTGCTTTATAGCAGTCGAAGAAACGTCATTAAACGTTGTTGTTTAAACGATATGGCCAATTTCAGCTGGCCATTTCATGAAATGGTCAATTCTAAGATCTGACCACGACATATAGGCACGACCTATATACACATTCATATTAAACTAAAATAAATTTCGCCTTGAGAGGCGTATCATGAACTGCTGAACGATGGGCATTTTGAGATCTAAGTGTAAATCCACGTTGCGTACATAGTAGGGGGCTGCCGTGAAATTTCTTTTCCTTCTTAGGAAACGTTTCTGGAGGGTCTGCATCCTATGGAGATGGCGTAGCTTAGCGTGTATGAAGACGACGCAGGCATAGGTCATAATGGGACGGATGACCACGGTGTAGATGCGTAATTTGCACTTGAGTGACAATTTGCTGCGTGCAGTTAATATGAAATGGAGTCTTCTGAGAGCGAAGGAGGCGTGCGAACGAGCCGTCGAGGATGACACCTAGGTATTGGGCTCGCTTCTCCTAAGGGATCAGCTTGCCATGCAACTGGGGAGAGGGGAGTGAGAAGTCATGGTAACCTCGATGCTCCATTTCCAGAACCAAGCGGCTAAGACGTTTGCGGAGATCTGGAGAGTGCGAGCGATAGATTCCTGATAGCGACCAGTATAGTAAATGACGATCGTCGGCGAATAAAGCCAACCGAGTCATTTTATATTTGGGAATGTCGCTGGTAATAGCATGGAGCCCTGAGGGACTCCCGATAACGGAAGGTGCAATCCGTCAATAAGTCTATAATCATTAAGGCACTTAAAAAAAAAGCTTATATAATTAAAATTTGTGCCAAACTTTGTCGAATGCTGTCGCTATGTCGAAGAACAACACGCCTGTCATCGCGTTACACTCGCAGCCGGTGCTTAAGTGCTCTACGATGCGTTGGCCTCATTGGATTCACGACTGCTGGGTACAGAAACCAAACTTCTCTTTGGGGATGAGGCTCTTTGCCTCGAGATAGTCTTTGAGACGCTTATAAATAAGCCTCTCGTAGATTTTGTCGAGGACATTGAGGAGACTGATGGCGCGGTAACTGTCGAGCTCAGACTTGGGCTCGCCTGGCATAGGGATACCGATAACCGTAGCCTCGTTCCACGCTTACGGAAAGATGTTGCTGCTCAAGGCGCCATTGAAGATGGCGGTCGTAAACATAATGAGAGGAACGGGGAGGAGTTTGTACACCTTATTGGTGATGCCATCCGAACCGGGCTTTCCAAGCGGAGCTTTTTTATGATGTCGTGCACTTCATCTGGAGTGACGGAAGGCAGAGGATCATTAGGGTTTTCAACGGGTGCGAGGGAAGCTCTTCGTATGACTTCATCGTCGCCCTTGGAAAAGTGCGCTTGGTCTACTGGTTGAGAGCTGGGAGAACAATGAGACTGTGTTGGCTAGAGATACGGCCTTGTCAGGGTTGTCAAAAGCGACGCTCTTATCGGGACGGGTGAGAGGAGGCATGGAGTGGAGACCTCTTCAGGGGAACGTAGAAGAAGGTTTGGTGGGTGGGCTCGAGTTTGCCCAGCATCTTGTTCCAGCCATCGGAACGCAGCTCCACTATGCGTTTCTTTACAGAACGCTGTAAATTGCGCATATGGGCTTTATTCGCGTCACAGGGAAAGGAGTCGTAGGTAAAATTGGCCGCGTTCTTCTCGGTTTATTTATTTAATACTTCAAGCACACAAATGTACAGAGGCGGACTTAATGCCATGGGCATTTTCTACCAGTCAACCTTCGGGTGATGCAGAGACAAACAGTGGTAGGTGCAACAGAGAGATTTGAAGATTTTAATATTTAAATATAAAGATATACATATATACCTATTAAAAACTATAAATATAATAAATACACCTAATTATACATAAATATAAGTACAAATAAGACAAACAATGGGAAAAAATTACCGTTGTGATGATACTGCCAGCTTCTTGCGAATATGCTCGCGAACTTTAACTCGAAAAGATAACCGGTTGGTCGCCATCCTGATTTCCTGGGGGAGCGCATTCCACAGAGAGATAGACTGAATGAAGAAGGAAGAGCGAATGAAGTCTGTGCTGTGAGTGGGACATTGAAGAAGACGATTGTGAGATGAACGTTTTGATGAACGTGCGGTTCACGCACGTCACTCGGTAATTTATAACTTCCCGTGAACAATCCGTCAATGCGGCTTGTACGTGTTCTGTAACCGAGTTGATCGAGCCTGTTGTGTCTGCGACTGACACTATGTGGTCGGGTATGGTGTTCAAGTGAGGCGACGTGGTGGGTTTCAGTCTTTCGGTTACTTTCCTCTGTGTCTCACCAGCAAAATGGCTTTACTTTTTTATACACGATTTTTTCCTATTCTCAGAAACTATTAAAAATTTGCTCAAGCCAATTCTGATTGGCTAGAGCAAATTTTTGTTTTTATGGTACGTACCATAAGTACGTTTACACTTTACCTCAACAAGAACCTTTGACTTAAACTAACATTAAAACCTATTTACTGTGTTTTCCTACTTTAAAACCTATACAGGCTGAAATTTAATCCATTGGCAATATTTTAACCACGTATTCTAACCATGATACTGCTTCATTTAAGCCAACAATATCGAATATTAACATGGTCAAATTATTAAATTTAAAAACGTGATATAACTTGATATTTACAAAGATCAACATTTTAAATATCAAGATTCCTTTGACGCGTAGTAAATTTACTACGCGTTATTATTACTTACGCTCAGCGTACGAGCTCTCATTCAGTAGATATGTCCTTCAAAAGAAATCGCCCCACCCCCGCCCCACTCATGCACTTGGGCGCGCGCCGGCCGTGCCACTCCAGTCACGAGTTTATTTGGGCAAGTGAATTACGTGTATATTGCGAAAAATTATTGGATTGCAGTGAACCATAGCTAACATGCCTCGACCACGTAGTGCAGTGTACACGAACCAGCAATACCTGGATATGCGAACTCGTTTCATGTTTCACCGCCGCTACCCCGATGTACCGATTCCATCACGAGACCGAATCTTGAGATCAACGCAAAACCTACTGGATTTTGCATCGTTCCACGTACCACCGCATGCTCAAGCGCGTGGTAGAGCACCGGTGCACCTGAGAACTCTGCACCGGCAAATAAAGCGGTACTTCCAGAGAAATCCACAGGCCAGCACTAGACAGGCAGCACGACATTTTCACGTCAGCCAGTTTTTTGTCTGGAAGCTGTTAAACGCCTCTGGAATGTACCCTTACCATTTCCAAAAACTGCAGGAGTTGGCGTTGGCTGACTACACGCCCAGAACGATCGTAAATTCGGTGAACGTTGGATTGGTCGCGGCGGTGAGGTGAAAAGACTAGTTTACGAGCATGAGAGTGAAAGCCGGGAACAGTTAAAAGAAAAGATTATAACGGCGTTTGACACGGTTAAATCGCGTACTTTTGTGTTGCAAAATGTGAAGGTGAATCATAGGCGCCGTGCTGAGCTGTGTGTACAGAGAGGAGGTGAACATTTTTCGAGCACCTCTTAAAGTACACGTAGGTAAGTACTAAGTTTAATTTAAACGTTGGTATACTAGGTTTCCAACACAAATCTCATACACACAAACAGCCAGACTCAACAATTAATTATCCGCATGTTATTAGATAACATTTAAATACGCCAAAATTATGTTAAAAGTTTAAAATTAACTACTTGATATTGTTATTTCTGTGTCGTAGTTACGATTTTAAATTAATGTGATTAAAATTTAAAACTACAATACAAAGTAATACTTCTAGTAAATTCAATTCAAATAAAAAGTGCTGCCAAGTCCCAATCAGCTGTTTCGCCAAAATTCGTGTTTAAAACATCTACACACACACGCGCACGCCACCCCGGCGCGGCGCTCATAGTTCACTCAAAGGAACTGCCGCCGCGCGACGCCGAAGGAATTCAATTGAGATATTATTGGGATAATAATTTTTCCACACTTCAACCGACTTTAATGCAGACAAAAAATTCTGTCTACTGAAAAAATAACAAATTTTTAAAGATCATTAAATTGTATGTAATTTGAAACTCAATAACTTTTGCGGGCGCCGCGCCCTCCGTCGACACCGTGTGCCGCCGTCCCGCGCAAATAATTGAATGGTGCGCGTGCGACGGTGATGGTGTGCGGCGAAGGGGCGCGGGCGGAGGGGGGGACGAGGCACTCACCTATTATTGATTGTATAGCGCGCTATCACCATTTGATACTTTTGATTTTTTTGTTCTTTTTGAGAAATCTCTTGGTTATTATTTTTTAACACTTTACCAGTATTAGTTATTATTCGTTGCTCAATTAGATTATTGGACTCAAATATTGCCAATGAATTTAAAGCCACCCTGTATACTTACAATAATTCAAACATATCCTACTCTAACTGTTGTATAAAATATATAACTTTATTCCTATCTTACTGTAGTAAACATTATAAAACTATTCCTATCTTACTCTAGTAAAAAATACGAGAGAGAGAGTATAAAACAATCTTAATTATTTAACATGTTACAAGTAAACAAAGCAGTCTTAATTTATAACACGCACGGTCTCCGTTTCATAAGGTTAGGTATAATAAGATTGATGGTTCACCTTTGCGAGTGATTTTTATCTCTGTCAATGGGCTCATTGTCTATCTAGGAAAATTACCTTTACATTGTAATGGTATAATCATTACAATGTCATTACAATGTTTCCTAGATAGACAATGAGCCCATTGACAGAGATAAAAATCACTCGCGCATATTTGGCGTTTGCAAGTTAGTGATGACATTTACACGGGCGAGCGAACAAAATATTGAGTTTCCTTTCTTTTAAGTAAAGCAAATTCTGGCAAAACGCCGAGAAAATGCGACGATGAAGACTATATAAAAATATACATCTTATAAAAAGTTCGTGCATAATGTAAATCCTGACACAGTACTTGAATATTTTATTATTTTAGGACACATTAAACTTGAGGCCCTTTTTAACCTCGTTTTCATTCAAAAACTCATTTATTAAGTTAAGTGAAGAGAAAAATACCGGCCAAGTGCGTGTCGGACCATAAATAATGAAGAGTTCCGTAGTTGGGATGAATTCATTCCAAGAACAAACTTAACTTCGTAGTCGAGAAACATGATCTCCCATACATTGATATACGTTACGGTCAATTCTCCAACTGCAAATAAACGAAGGATTGTAATCGCAAAAAAAAATCTTTTTGATAGAACTACAAATTATTTTGTTTATGTTTTAGCAATTTTGGTCGCCGGCAGCTGCCGCGGCACCGCTCGCTCGCAGCAAAGTTTTCACCGTTGTCTAATTATCTAGTCGCAGGCAGATTGTATGATTCGTCATGTTAAACTGGGTGACATAGGTTAGGTTAGAGCTGTGCCCAACCGCGCGCGAGCCGAGCGATCGTAGCGACCGTTGCCGCGGCAGCGGCGTACGCTACTTGCAAGTTGCTCGCAGAAATGTTTTCACCATTGTCTAATAATCCGAGTTTTCGCAATGTCCCTGGGGTTTTCGCGAAAATTCGAATTATCAAATCATCCTACGACATGGGTTCTACTTTGAAAACTTTAAATTGGCATATCTTTTTATTGAATGAAACGATTGCAATGAAACAAAAGCTAAATGGTACATCATCGTGATTATATTTTATTTACAATTTGAATAGGACTGTAATAAATTTCAAAAATGTTATTTCTGTTAAATTGTATGTATTCATTAGTACCATTTTGGGCCGATAGATGTCATTTAGATGCAAAAAAAAAATTCTACACTTTCAAGCCAGTTTTGAATGTATGATTCCATCTTTATTATTACCAGATAAGTTTTTACCACATTTTCTAAACCAAATGAATAAAATCTTCCATACAAACTGTATCCTCCCCTTTTCACCCAACACAGAGATTAATTTTTGAAAAATCTTGTGGTTATGTTTCCATTAGCCCAGGTACGCACGGACGTATTTTTACCGCTGCGATTTTTTTTCGTACACTGGATTTTGAACTGTCGGTATTGAGCCGAGCATTGAGAATCCAACAGAGCGTGTCCAGCGCGTATCCCAGCGCGTCAAGAAAATACACTGCTGGATATTCAACTCTAGGCGCTAAGCAGAGCGTCGAAAATCCTTGACGCGAAAAAAAATCACCGCTATTAAAATACGCCCGTGCGTGCTTGGGCTTATTCGACTGGCATATACGTATTTGTGTGGGGTAGGTACCACAACTAAAAAGAGAAAAATAATAACTTTTTACAAAAAAGAAAACAACCGAGTTCAAAAAAAAAAAACTTTTTTACAAAAACAAAACCAAATAATTCCAAAAATATACACTTAAAAGTGAAAAATAACTTTAATTTCGGAAATTGGTGGCAAAAACGAAAATACAGAACCATAGACTAACCATAAGACCACCAAGACCAGCTATCTAATTAGGCAACACATTTTCGATTTATACATAACTGAGCGGAATTGATATCATTTAAACTTGAAATTGCAAAATTTTACGACTTTCGAATTACGTAACTCTAAAATATGTGATATCAACTGCACTCTGTTTGAGACGCTAAAGAGAGAACGATAAGCGTATAGCCCAAAAATATTCTTTGTAATATTTTTGGGATTTACTCGTATAATCTCCTTTAATTATTATGAAAATTATCTAAGTGAACATCGTTTTGATAAATTGTGAATGTGTTTTAGTGTAAAACTTCAATGATAAATCAATATTAGTGGTATGTTAAATATCGAAGCAGCGAGGTCGAATTTTAATAATAGGTAATTGTGAAATTTATCCGCCCCTAAGATGACCCACTGACCAAGTTTTCTTCTGTTACAAGTGCTTACAACTTAAACTAAAGATATATATTATGATATTTCAGAAACGAGGTATTTTGGTGGCATTTTATCGAAAGACAAATTCGTACCTCGTACCGTATCAAACTTATCATGAGCTTAGCAACCTAATCGAGCGTGTCCTTCATTGAAAAAACAAATATAACAAAAACAAGCATAGTTTGAAGCATTTTATGGCAATGGATTATGTAAGGACATCGATGAACATACTCACCACACCACCATACATAGATTTATTTCAACATCATTGTCTGTTTAAGGTACCTACTTATTATGAATATTATTTTATTTCTTATTGTTGAACATTGAACGTATGTTTAGCACAGCAACAATGTTATGTTGGTGAATACGAAATGCACCATCAAACATAAACTTTCATGCATTTAAATAAAGTCATTGCACCTAATTGTTGTTTATAGCAGAATATTGATGTTCTATAAAGTAAATAGATTGTGCATTGAAGTGTGTTGGGAAGCTTGACTAATGGGTAGCTAAGTAATTAGTCGCTAGTGCGAACCACAATTTTGTGAGATGATAAAATGATAAATACTCGTGGGAACAGATATGGAAAAACTTAAAACAAAAAAAACCAGAAGGAGGGGAGTGATGTGGGGTCGGAGTCCGACGCTGCATCGGGCACAATGAGCTCTAGCTCGGAGCGCAAAGTGGTGGGGGCTGCTGGGAGGAACCGGAAGTTCCTCCGGAAGCGCTCCAAACCGGGAGAGGGGTCGTCCGCCGACGATTGGGTCTCGGACTCAGCCCATAGGTCAAAAATCCACTCCAGTCGGCGGGGTGCGGCCCGGGGAAAAGGTGTGGGTAGAGGGCTCACCACCAAGAAGGCCGGCGAGCCGAGCCAAGCCAGGCCAGCCCAGCTGAGCTGGAGAGGCTCGCCACGGATGAGCACCACCCTGTAGGGACCAGCATCGGGGCGGCACTTACGGAACCCGCATTTGGTGAGCCGGACGCTGCTGGCGGCTCCAATTCGGAGCGAGCGGCTAGGTTTGCGGAGGTCGTGGCAGCGGCAATCAAGGGTGTGGCCTTGAAGAGGATCCAGTCCTCCAAAGACAAGGCGATACCCGCGGCCATGGCCTCTATTTTGGCGGCAGCGGAGACCTATGTCCTCAGGCCTCCGTCGGACGGAATGTCCGAGATACGGGTGGAGGTCGCCCGCTTGACAGCCGCCATGGAGCTTCTCCGAAAGGAGAACGAGGAGCTCCGAGCGGACCTGGCAGGGCTCCGAGGAGCCGGCCCTTGTGTGGTGCCGCAGGGGAAGGAGCAGCACGGGCAGGGACGACCCGTGCCTGCCGAGGATCGGGTCCTGACCCTGGTGCGGCAGGAGATGGCTTCCCTGCGGTCTCGTTTTTCCGCTCTAGAGGCCATCGTCCTGCGCCCCCCGCTAGCGGCTAGCATGCCAGCCTCTGGCCAACGGAAGGCGACATCCTATGCCGCCACCGCAGCTGCCCCGGCCAAACCGAGTTCGTCGGGGCATACCAAGGGCGGGGCGGCTACACAGGCGGCGAGGGCCCCGGCCCAGGCAGCGGGGGCCCCGGCCCAGGCAGCGGGAGCCCCGGCCTTAGCGGCGAAACGGCCGCCCCCACCTCCTTCTTCTAAATCTCCTCCGGCTGATGTTGAATGGCAAGTAGCCAGGGAAAAGAAGAAGAAGGGGAAGGCAAAAAGGGCGGCCAAAAAGAAAGAGAGGTGGCAGCGGCGCAAGGAGCGAAGCGTCGCGGCTAGGCTCCGCGCCCCGAAGTCCGCAGCTGTAGTTATTACGCTACAGCCAGAGGCGGAGAAAAGGGGCGTGTCCTACCGCGACGTGCTCGCCAAGGTGGGGGCGGCGGTGGACCTTAAGGAGATCGGCGCCGCCGATGGCATCCGGGTAAGGGTCACGGTGACTGGGGCCCGGATGCTGGAGGTCCCCGGTGCGGCAAGCGGTCCGGCCGCTGACGCTCTGGCCGCAAGGCTTAGGGCGTCCCTGGCGCAGTGGTCGATTAACATCGCCGTGGTCGCTGAGCCGTACTTTGTCCCGCCCAGGGACGACTGTGTGGAGGACCTGAGCGGCTCAGTGACCCTAATTTCGTCGGCCGCCACCGGTACTCCGTCCGTCGAGGCTGTTAAGAGAGAACGGGGTTGCGTTGCAGCACGGTTCGGGGAGATCGTTGTGGTAGGGGTATACTTCTCCCCGAGCTGAACTCTTGCCGAGTTCCACAACTCCCTTGCGGAGTTGAGAGTCGTCGTCGTCGGGTTCTGTTCCCTTCCCGTGTTCGTCCTCGGGGACTTCAATGCCAAAAATGTGGCTTGGGGTTCCCGGTATACGGACACACGGGGCAAGATGGTGGAGGACTGGGCTCTTGAGACAGGCCTGGTCGTCCTGAACCGGGGTTCTGTCCCCACGTGTGTGCGGATGCGGGGTGAATCAGTGGTGGACATCTCGTTCGCCAGCCCCGCTCTGTCACCGCTTGTAATTGACTGGCGCGTCATGAAGGGGGTGGAGACCTATTCCGATCACCGGTACATCCGGTTTGACGTCTCCGCCCAGACCTCGAGTGCGCCGGTCCAACAGGCCCCGAGTGGTCCGCGGTGGGCGTTAAAGCAGCTGGCCCGGGAGCTCGTCCTGGAAGCCTCGATCGTGCAGGCCTGGGTGTCATCACCGGACAGGCCTGCTGACATCAACAACGAGGCGGAGTGGTTCCGGGAGGCCATGTCCGAAATATGTGACGTAGCAATGCCCCGGGTCTAGCCCGGACGTGCCTCGCGCCAGGTGTACTGGTGGTCGCAACAGCTGCCGACACTGCGCAATGCGTGCGTTGCTGCGCGACACCGGTACACCAGGCACCGCAGGCTCCGTATTCGTCCTCCAGATACGGAAGCCATTCAGGCGGAGCTGTACGAGGGGTACAGAGCGGCGAAGACCGCCCTCCAAGCGGAGATCCTGCGGGCCAGGGGAGTGGCCCGCGAGGAGTCGCTGGAGACTCTGAACAGGGACCCGTGGGGACGCCCATACAAGATGGTGCGGGAGAAACTCCGCCCATGGGCTCCCCCGCTGACTCCTCCGACGAGCTGACGAGTCTCCGACCGCAGCTTGTGGGGGACGTGGTGAGTGCTCTGTTCCCTTCGAGAGGGGAACATGCCTCCCCGCCCATGGCTCCGCCTACTGCGGTGCCCGATGCGGATCACACCGCCGACGACGACGACGATGCTCCGGAGGTGACCGAAGTAGAGATGAGAGTGGCGGTACGTAGGCTGAATGCCAAAAATACCGCCCCAGGACCCGACGGCTTACCTGGGAAAGCCTGGTTCCTGGCCTTGGAGGCTCTCGGGCCTCGACTAAGGGGGCTCCTAAGCGCATGCTTGGAGAGGGGCCAGTTCCCACTTCGCTGGAAGACGGGGAAACTGGTCCTCATCAAGAAGCCGGGGCGCCCTGCGGACTCTCCATCCGCTTACTGGCCCATCGTGCTGCTCGATGAGGTGGGCAAGCTCTTTGAAAGAATCATAGCAGACCGCCTCGTCCGGCGGCTGGTGCGGGTGGGGCCGGATTTGGCGGAGAGCGAGTTTGGTTTCCGCAGGGGCGCTCTACGGTGGACGCCATCATGCGCGTGCGAGCCCTCACGACGGGGGATGCCGTGGCCCGGGGTGGGGTCGTCTTGGCGGTGTCTCTAGACATCGCCAATGCCTTCAATACTCTGCCCTGGAGTTGCATCAGGGAGGCACTCCGGTATCACCGGTACCAAAAAGTGTTTAAGAGGCCTATTAGAATTCGTGGATGAATGTAATGGATCATGGAATATATTGAGGATTTACTTACATTCTTTTTTTTATATTTCAGATGTCAAGCTCAACTACATTATTCAGGAAAAATTTAAACTCTCTCTCATTCGCTTACAGCAAAAACTTGCAAGCAGTACATACATATTCCATGATGAATTCCACAGGAAGACATTCAATTTCACTAATCCTTGCAATATATTTTTGCCCCATCTCCAAATATTTCATAAATGTGAATAAATGCGGTTATAGCGATATAATAAAACAGTTGTTTTTGTTTACCATAGTTTATTTCGCTCTATTTACTGAAACCTAATGAACATACATACATAACATCACGACTTTTTTCCCCGAAGGGTTGAGCAGAGGTGTACCTGTAACAGGTATACCCACATTTCACCAGTTATATTTAAGTCCCATGTAAGGGGGCGAGCTTATTGCTTATTACTGGACACAAATCCAGACTCCGGGCTGCTACTGAGAAATTCCAGATGGAATAACCCAATAACACTATGCCCAACGCGGGCATCGAACCCAGGACCTCATTCTCATCAGTAGCGCTTGCGATCACTCGAACAACGAGACCTAATGAATGACAGTTAATTAAGGTCCCTCTCCCCTCTCTCTCTAAATAGTATCATTATAATAATCAATTGTCTGTTTATAAAAATAAAAAAACAGTTTTCAATTCTTAAGTATTTCATAACAAGTTCTTTTTATTTGTACCTCTATAGTTCATAATTAAAACACTTTATTAAAGTTTACACTGTTATCAATCAACAAAACAGGAACATAAATTTATATCGCTGTCGTACAAGACTCAACAGTTTTCTAAAAAAAATATTATCTTTCAAGAATCTTCAGTTTCTACTTTTGTACTTGAAAAGCTTGAAAACTGAAGTACCAGAAGAGCGAGGCAACGCAGCAGGGTCGACATCATTCATGATGCCTTCATGTCTTCGTATTTGAAACGCTGGAACGCAGGAACTGTACAATTTTAAAACAAAATGGTATTATTTTCTGCTCAAATAAAGTATTTTGAGCCTCCATTACTGGACACGGCTGGACAAAAGCAATCAGCCTAGTCATTGCTGCTGGTTGTATAATTTCATCTTTATTTAGGGCTGATTTTTCAGTCTCCAGATATTTTGTAATACTAACTTATGTAAACATTAGTAAGGTATACATAAAATATAATTATGATGTAGAAAGTTCGGTCAAGGAAATACATTCATAATTTTATTATTAAGTGAGTTTCTACGCTTGATTCGTAAATATGTGTCAAAAAGCTTACTTTCAATGATTAAATACAGAAGATAGGTTATCCAATCTATGTTTGCCACTTTGCCAACCAACTTTTTTGTTAGGAAATTGACAAGATTGATGTTGGGTAGTGTTACATTCTTGTATTTTCAACTCTAGCACCTTCTGTGAAAATATTATGAATATGTTTTGTGGTTAGTTGTTATTTGGTTAGTGGTTACTGTAGTTTATTTCAGCATCTACTTATGTACAAAAATATCAACTAACAATTAGAATGTGAGGTTGACGGACATTGTAACCTCACGTAAGATGCTTGTCTACGAAACAAAGTAATGATTGTCCGTATGTAGACCCACCAATAATGTATCTACAGCTAAAATAATCTAATGAGATACGAAGGTACTCTCTTACACAAGTTATTCCTATTGGCTTACTTACTTGTAGTGATAATATCGACTTAGGTACTTTTGCTATTGAGCAAAACAGCCTAAGCAGCTTAAGCCAAGTAAGTCTTAGTGCAGCCAGTAGAAAACGAAGACAGAGCAGGCAGTGTCTTGAACCAAAGAATTTTCAAAAGTTCTTCCGACTCCACAAGCCACAAGAAAAATGTTCCAAAACTGCTGAACATAGGCCCATGTTTCAGTATGAGAATAGTAAATATAAGTTGGATGTTGAAAAACATAAACTAAAAATACATGCCATTAACTTTTTATTTTAATATTTTCTCGAGTCAAAGTTTTAGTAATTGATTGTATTGTTTTCTAAAAATTGAATTAAACTAACCACTAGACAAAACCAACAGCCACTAAAAGCAAAATTTCTTCGCCAGTAGGGGTGTCCAAACCGCCAGGTTTAGTGGAAATCCCACTAAGTTGACAACACTGCTTTTCTACAATTTTGTCATTGGCCACAGATAACAAAAACGTGAAAAGAAAAACGTTTTGTTACGTATTTCAATTATGGTAGTTTTTGATAGAAAGTGTTTTAAAAATTGGTTTTTCATTTTTCGGCAATTATTGTACATTTTCATTTATAAGCACTCTAGTAGAGCATCAGTTGTAATTAAAACAAAATTAAATTATAGCACACTAATATGGAAATTAATCATGCCTATATGGTGGAACAAAACATGTCTTTTAAATAAATTATTGCCAATTTATATGTACAACCCTATTCAATTTCCACCCATCTGTAAAAAATGTTTATCATAATTCCAATTATGGCATGCGATATAAATTGGACTTGGTTTCGATTCAAAATTGCAATCAATAATAAAATGTGTTGCACAATTAGGCTGCAGAAAACCATAGAATACCATAGATTGAACAGATTAAGATGGTTCGCAGTAAGATGGTTGAAGCTGTGATATAGTTATATCCCTAGGGAAATAGGTATGAACCGCTTTCATATATAACTATATAACCGTATTTAATACTATATAGTATAAATATTTTCGTTTCTGCCACCGACTTCCGAAATTAGTTATTTTTCACTTTTAAGTGTATTTTTTTGGAATTCGGTGGTTTTTGTTTTGTAAAAAAGTTATTTTAGTATTTTTTTTGGAACTCGGTTTTTTTTTTGTAAAAAGTTTATTATCGCGTTGATTTAGAACAGAGGTTCCCAAACTTTTTTATGTAGTCGAGCACTTAGCATGTTTTCCGGTTTTGGGTAGACCCCCTACCCTTGCTTATCTAATATCGAATTTTTGCAAATTCAACCACTTCAAATGTGTTGTTGTCAGCTGGTATAGAGCTATTGAATTAAAAAAAAAACAAGAAAAAAGTTAGGAAGCCCGAAAGCAGCTCAAGCAAATTTATAGTACAGCTAAGATTTTCATTATTTCTGTGCACTATAAAATCCCTACTTCGCTAGGTACTTATATGTAATTGCGAAAATAAGTTTGTATACAAAACCGTAGTAGTAAGGTAGGTCTGTATGATACGTTTTCACATAAAAAACTAAGCGACAAATCTCCGTGATTTTTTGCGCACATAAAGTTGGAGGTCTAGCAAACTAAAAAGTTGACTCAGGCTACAATTTACCGCGGAAAAATATTTTTTACAAAATAAAAAACTACACGCAGGGACATTAAAAAACTAACTTATGTAGATAAATATCTGTGTTTATTTATAATATATTTATAAGAAAGTATTATAGAAATTAATGTGTACCTATTATCTGTGTATAAATATGGATTATTACATTCATGGAAAACCAACATTAAAGTCACGACCTGCTTAAATGAGATCCACTATCGTGGACCCCCATTTATATCTCATGGACCCTTATTTTTTTCCCCCTGACAACGGACCGGACTGTCGACGACGATATTCAGGGTCCACCCCTTGAATGTCGTCGTCGACCCCTGGGGGTCGATATAGACCACTTTGGGAATCACTGATTTAGAAGCTTGATTTTTTTAAGCTCCAGGGCAACATAGATTTACGTACCTATTTTATATTAATTTCAACTTGATACCTCAACGCGTTCCTGAGAAAAAGGGTCTTGACAGACTGACGGATGGACAACGAAGTGATAATATAAGGATTCCGTTTTTCCTTTCGAGGTACGGAACCCTAAAAATCATTAAACTTGCAGAGTACACGACTTGTTTGTCGTTGGGAGCGGGCGAAGTATCGCGCTGATATTGCAATCCCCCTCGGTACCCTTAAAGCGTCAATACTGCATATTAACTTTATGTAAAACTACTAACCGTGTATTAACACGACAAGAGTAAATATTGAATTACAGGAGGCTGGTATGATAATTTAATTTTTTTGCGAGTGAGTGTCTGACGCTATATTGTGTGGGTAGAAAGCCAAATGAAACAGAAACTTACAGAAAAGCGCAGTGACTTCTGTGTGCAGTTTGTTCTTCTTTTACATTTTTACCCACGATGGAATGTAGAATATTCTACCGCATACCTACATGACATGTCTGTCTATTAGTATATTTCAAGGACTTTCCGATTTTTTTTACGTGTAGCTCTTATTTATGTTTAGTTACTAGTGATTATAATCAACTTAGTAATTATTGAATAACTTTAACCCGCTTAACTCATAAAATGTCACGTAAAGGCATTAACTACATAAATATATCTAAGTGTAACTTGTATTTGTATAGTAAATTCATGCCTGTCTCTCTGTGGGTAGATTCACAGAATACGTAATGTGCCCGGTAGATTCCCCAAGCTACGATGTTGGCAAACCTCTTTCGACCACCAAATTAAAAGAGCTATATAACAGGTAGGTACGTAGCTATGTAGATAACCACAAAACGTATAACATATTATACTGCTAGTGGTTACTGCCACGGGGTGTAGACTCTGCATTCACAGTACTTGTATGTACTTCTTTAATGTTAGTGTGGCTGTTAATTAATGTATGGACAGAAATATAACCCTCATTATCATGAAACATTTTGTAATATGCAAATATTTGGACTGAATATTTAATTGGACCGCATTTGCCGATGTTTTCTCTTTTTACCTTTATAACGAGTAGTAGCTGACATTCAAAGAGCAGTTTTAATATATTTTATTTCTCGAAATTTAAAATATTTCGAAGTGAAAGTGTGAAATAAAAAAATAAAAGACAAATAAATTGAAAAGAGCTTCGTGGTTGAATCCCTAAACCTCGCAATCAGTCTACGAATTAAAAAGAGAAGTAAGTCGAAGAAAATTCGAACTGAGTGTGGAATTTTACCGGAAGGCTACCGGAAGCGGTTGCCGCAATCGAGGGGAAAAGTAGCTCGCTCCGGGACGCTTTGACCGGTCATTCGTACTACTGCCTTTCAGAGATTTTCTGTTTAAAAAAGTTTTTTCAATCGTAAACATTTCTTGTATTAGATACGCTACGCCAAGTTGTCAGATGTTGTTTGGTTGAAATGCCAAGTCTTGCTACGTCTTTTATGAGAAACATTTTGATTAATGTCAGAATATTCAATTCCACTGTCTAAAGCCTTTAACTGGAAGGCTGTTGATGAATGCATACAATCTGGGGCCATTAACAGAACCAGATCCTCTAATAACAGATCAAGGTTCGGATATCCGGGATAGAGATGTTGACGGATTTGACGGCAGAAGGCGCTGGCTCGTGCGGATTCCAATCTAGCGTCAAACGGGACGAGAGGTACGCCGCTGCCCCCGCGCCACCCCGCGCCACCTGCCCCCCCCACCGGCTCGGCGGTTCATTATGCAGCCGCCCACGCCGCGCGCCAATCACATAGCATCGCAGCGATATTGCCGTTTCGCTAGGGATTCCGACGATGTTTGTCGATTACTTGAATTAAGTATGTTTAGTTCCTTACTTCGCATGCATAACAGATTCTTGGGTTTACGTATAAAAATATAATCTGCCAAGTTAAAGCCTTATTTAAAATTAATTCTTGTGCAAGTTTACTATCTTAATGGTTATGAACTCAATAGCAAGCAACAATACCCGTGAAAGTTATTTGTGATAAAAAAGGAAATCCCTTCATATTAATTATACAAGTTTTATCTCTGCTGGCCGAAGGATAAAGATAATTTAAGTCTTCTTCATTGAGCATCATCGCTTTGAGTGTGTGGCTAGCGTTCTTGTTGACGTAGCGTAGAAGCCATGAAGGAGCGGCGTAACACTGAACATGCATAGGATCCGCGTAGTAGCCGCGTAGCATTAAAACCGCGTACAAGCTGCGTAGCAGCGGCGTATATGTAACCCGCGTAGCAGATGTACAAAAGTCACGTAACGTCGCGAAGCCGCTGGCTAGGTTCTGGGAAGACGCTGGCGCCGGATTGTATCGAGAAGGCTCGCATTTGTGCAGTGTTTACGCTGTTTTTACATTCCAAAAACGCCTACACTGTGCTAGAACAACGCCTGAAAGGAATGTCCTTGATTTGTCTAGTAAGTATTTGAATAATGTGAAGATAACCCTAAATGATGAATTTAGGCTCAAACATCATAGATATTTTTTATTTGTATATTCACAAAAGTAGAAAAGTTATAATCTAAGTTTTTCTAGCATTCCTATCTTGAAACTAAGTAGGCCGTGAGTATCTTGAAACAATACAATGTGCACTATTGTCGTGAACCTACAAATAGTACAAGCATGCTTATTTAGCTTGTCTTACCGTTAGTGATGTTTGTTGAACACGGTCTGGTCACTCAATTTCGTTAGTTTCCAGTAGGCACCCCAAAGTGTAGTCAGTACCTACAACTTTTCCATTTTATATATATATTCCCTTTTTACATTGTTAGTAAAATCAAAAAACATAAATCTCAAAAGTATGCACGTTGTTTCCTTACCATAAATCAGAAGTAAAACAATGCTCGACTATCGATACTTTTAACAAAAGGCCCGTAGCACGAGCACAGCACTATCAATATTACCTGTTCCTAGCATAAAGAATAATCCGGGTTGGTCGTCATTGTATGTTGCACGGGCGACAGAAAGCCTCATAGCTTGTATAATGTCTTTGGTATGGCCGAGTCAGCTGTACCTAAGTATTTTTTATTCCAGCAGACGGCACCGGTGAATATAAATGCACCGACAAGACGGCCGCGGCCGTGTGCGAGCCGGCAGCGTATCTGATAAGTTATTTCCGTTACTTTGAGACAACTCACGCCGGATGCATGATTTTTATTTTTGTTTAGCTTGAATATGAAACTTAACAGTTTTTTTGTTCCCTAAAGGACTGTTTGTAGATGTTCTCAATTAATTATTTTATAAAGATGGTCCACTTCTTTGTGAAATATATGATTATATTTCTGAAGGTGTTGTTATGTTCTAATTCGGGTAGGTCCCTACTCATACCGTTATGTTGTCCAATAAAATGATAATCTACATTGCTGTAACGAATAACATTCTTTATGTATAACAATACAAAGCTTGAATAAATAAGATGAAGCCACACACAACGCTAGGAAATGGAACCAGTTCGGAGTGTCATGTAGTGCGGGGAACAATTCCTCAATCTTTATTGTCACCTATTGGGGCCATTGGTAAGTCTGGCATTCTTATATGTAGAGTGGAGTTAGTGTGGCGGTGACGACACTCGCCTGCGAGTTAGTTCACATTCACACCGCGCATAGGGTTGACTAGGGTTAACTCTAGCCGAGTTAAAATGAAATTCAATATAAAAATAAATAAATTGTGACTGTTATATCGTTTTAATGTTGACTGTAATAATCTCGGTTACTTATTTGAATAAACAGTATAAAAGTATTATGAAGTAGAACATATTTCCAAAACCGCTCTGAAAATAAGGATTTAACACAACCAGGTCAAGTTTCACATACACTAACATAATATTTCACGAGGTCAAAAGTCTGGGTACACAATATGACGCCAGCTATATGTAACTGTACGATATATGGGTCACAAGAAAATAAAACTCTGGTAGGTAACATTGTTTAGGTTGAGCGTTTTATCCCGCGGCACGTTGCCCATCAAACTCCGGAACATTGCTCTATACTATAGTAACACGTGGCTTGAATTCCAAGTGCGCCCGCTACAATAAGCCTGATAACGGCAGGTCTGTTAAGATAATAATTACTTCTATAGACGAAACTCTTGGCGGTCATTTTTAGTATATTTGGTTAAGACATGCCATCCCTGAGTGGTGAGGAAGAGAGGCCGAGCAGAGAGCAGCCCTAACCGCAGCAGACATTCCTACACAATTTCCCTTTTAACTCGGACTCTGCGGCCAGTATTTATCAATGGAATGATCTCACGGCCCGGGCTCACACGAGTAGTTTATTTATTTAGCATATTCATTCGACAGGTACCCGTAACCCGTCAGGCGTCCTGTTACTTTATTTGTACCATTATTTCGGAATTAGACCTTTTTTTGATACAATTTATTGAAGGATGCTGTGTTTAAGGAAAGCCAGTTTGAAATGTTCTTTGAGTAATAATAATGGAAAAGAGAATGAGCTTCAATATGTAGGAATCTGTCTATATTCTTTGCCACTCTATTGATCTACAAACTTTCATATGGCAAGTTTCGCGGATTACGCTTACGTCGATTTAAGTCACGTTCATTCAAGTTTCGGCAGTGCCCTAATTGTTTAGAAATAAAACGAGCCGAAAAAGTGATCTGATTACGCCTACATAAATTCTATGAAAATGTAAATAAGTCAGTATTGCAGCATCCTGAGTGTGATAGCGGACAGGTATGACTGTCCGTTCTTCAAACATTGTATCCGTTTATGTGTGAACTAACATAGCTTTAGGCACTATTTTTACTAACAAAATGTATCATGTTGTCTGAAATATAAATAAATAATTAACCCCGGTTAATTACAATAAGCTCTTCA
Source organism: Xanthia icteritia (assembly GCA_949128155.2). NCBI lineage: Eukaryota > Metazoa > Arthropoda > Insecta > Lepidoptera > Noctuidae > Xanthia > Xanthia icteritia. Next base: position 14,124,353 of record OX421930.2, read on the forward strand.
TCTATTAGGTACATGGGACTTAAACATAACTGGCGAAATGTGGGTGTACCTACTAATAGGCACAGGAACACCTCTGGCTAACCCTTCGGGAAACACAGGCGTTATGTTATGTAAATATTATAATAAAAACTAATATTATAAATGCGAAAGGGAGTTTGTTTCTTTGTTACGCTTTCGCACTAAGACAGCTGAACGGATTTGGATGAAATTTGGCACACGAATAGATCATGACCTGGGATAGAACATAAGTTACGTTTTATCCCGATATTCCCACGGGATCGAGACTTACGTGGGTATAAACCGCGAGGCCCAGCTAGTATATCCATACAAATAAGTCATATGGCGAATGACTACACAATTGAGGCTGGCCAATTTTCATCAGTGGACGTCTTTCCGCCGAAATGAAGATGATGGTACAAATAAATAAAATGATGTCGCAGTACCAAATGTTTCATCAAAATTCAAAATGTAGGTCGAAGCCAAATTAATGTCTATTGTGTGAGTAGGTATATGACTCAATTTTGCTGGTCAAAAATAACTAAGTTAACTTCATAGGTATAAGACTTCTTAGCAGACGTTAACAAAATTATTTGCCCCTTTTAGTAATACAGCCCTTTATTCGCCTTTGAAGTTTAATAATACAGGCTATCAATAACAGAAGCAACCAATTCAATAGCCAGAATCTGTGCTGCTCTACACTTGGGTAGAGTATTGAACGTTGAATACTCCGACAGAATGTTATTTTGGAGTTAAGTAACAAATAACAACACTGAGACATTCGGTACCGAACACCTTACGAATGAGCACACAATTCAGTCACCAACGTGTTCTATGGGCCTTATTGTGTTCGACACATCCTGTATTAGCGTGCGGTGTGCTCGTGTGAGTAACCTGTCCTATACCACGTATCACCCACACAATGAAATTGCGAGACATGTATTAACCTGTCGATTTCACCTTGTTCCTTTGTCGCGTGGTTTATCGCTATGCAAACGAGCTTTTGTGGCGATATCACTGAGTCATAGCATTCGTAAATACGATATTAAAAACGTACAAGAGCCTACATCCACCGGCACCGAAGTGCCGGAAATGACATTGTTTAGTTTAGATAGAGCTGTTAATATAGAGATTATGAAAGCGTTTAAAACAAAGTATTTCCTTAAAACTTTCAACGTAACTATTTCCTATCTGGCAAAATGTGGGTGTACTATAGGTACACCTCTGCCTAACCGTTCGTGGAATACTGGAGTGATGTTATGTGTTATGTTCTTCATAAATTACGAAATGAGCTAATTAATAAAAGATACAATTTATCTAACATCCGAGAAACCAAGGTTTTTATGTTGTTAACTTTCACTGCATCCTTTGACGCTAGTTTATAAAATATTCCTTTGACCACATACTATTAAAACGTTTCTCATTATGACTTAAAAATTAACCCTGATGGAACTCTGCTTCCGACAAAATGAATGAACTTTTGCTTTCCCGTTAGCAAAAGCGTAGCCGAATCTTTTGTAGCACTACGTAGAACTAAGTGAATTGAGATTACTCCGAGTTTTTAATCCCTGACTATCGAAGTGAATCTGTACTTTGAACACCTGTATGCCACTGATGGCTCGCGAGTCGTGCTATCATGTCGAGGTAGGTATCATTTACTCTGTGAAACTTGTGCCTCAAGCCAATTTGCAAGAGAGTAAGTACATAGTCCGCCCGAACCCGTGTAAACTTGCTGACTTTTAACGAATACGAATTATGACTTAATTTGATTGGATTATTGCTCAAACAAGAGATTCGGAAGTTGATTTTACGTAGATTTAACCTGAAGTACCTGGCTGTTTATAATCTAATTAATCTTGTTAGTATGTATTATAAAATGAAACTGCTATTTGTTTGTACAACATTTTTATTCCAGGATAGTGTTACAAATAAGTATTAGTTGGTTTTCCGACGCTAACATTTACTTCGTTTAAGTTTTCCATCCGAAGCTTGTTCTTGGCGAATTGTCTACGTTCCCTCACTGTGTAGCGTTAGAAAGAAAAACTTTTCGTATGCTGTTGTTACATTCACTTTTTATTCAAAGTTTAAAGTCGGTCTTCTATTAGCAGAAAAACAAAATTAAGTTGATAATATGCAATAATCTTTGGCAGTTCGTTTTTAAGTAGTGAGTCAAAGGACCTACGCAAATAGCTTTCATCATATATGAAACCGGAGCGCTGGATGTTAGTTATAAAATACATGGTTTTTCTCGGTATAAAAAGGCTATTATATTACAGAGTGGGAATGCTACACATTTCTCGGCGCGCGGCGGCACATTGTTGGCGGTGAGCCGGTATGGACTCCGGCCTCTGGCCTGCGGACTCCTGCGCCTGGAAGTTCACTTACGTGAAATTTGTGCTACTATCCGACACTGACCACGCGTGAAGTATGTTAAATATGCACACTGTAGGCATGTGTCTAGCGGATTACAAAGTGCACTATAATGTTTGCAAACTCGTGCCGCACTTATAATCTGCCATTCTTATTAGATAAAGTAACCATAACTACAAACTTCCATACAATGTCTACACTGCATTAGCCCTCACACCAGCTATTGTAAATTAAATAATTATGTTGTATTATGAAGAATGCTTGAAAAGCAGGCCTTAGGTAGACCTACTAATTTTTTTAAACTATACACCGTTCGTTGAAACGATTCCTTTGCAAATTTTAAATTCCTTAGAAAAACATTCAACAATAAGCAGGAAGCGAATGTGGGATTATAAATACGTGAGGTGATGTGAAGGATGTTGGTTTTGTCCCCCTGTCCGCCGCCGCCGCCGCGCGCCGCCCGCGCTCCTTGCTGCCTGGTGCGCCTCGCTTTTGTTCACAATGAGAATGGCAAATAGTCGTGACGTATTTGGTGACTGCATGGCATAAAAACGTTCCGCTATCAAGTCCTTCCTTTCATGTCAAGATTTTATAAATATGTAATTTTGAGTACTTACATATCTTATTTCAGTATCGTTGTAGCTGGTTTTGAAAATCAGTGTCAGGAATTGAATTTCAGTAACAAGAAGTTTTGTTATCAATAAACAATTACTGGTAACACGTAAAAATAAAATCTATAAATGCGTTTTCAGAGGTCTGATTGACAGCTTAAGGAATTTAGTAAATGAGACAATAAAATGCACATAATACTCGAGCATAATCAGATAGAAAAAGGTGAGGCGATGACCCAACTACCTAAGTTAATGGGATAGGAATGGGTGAATTGGGTACAAAAGGAGCTGGGTAATTGGGGTGAGAGATTGGAGCCGGGTGCTTGATAACGATGGCGCGCAAACTACGAGAGATACAGAATAGGTAAAAGAACGCTACAATAAATTAAATCTACGCATAGGTACTGGGCGAGCTATTTAAACATAACTGATGTCGTTCTGTGGTCTGTGTGCACGAAATGGTTCATCCCTATTCTCCGGAACCGCATGTTCAAAATCACAGATTTTACTGTCGGAACAACAACATTCTGCCGTTTAAGATTTCATATTTTGTATGCAACGTAATCTTGAGAGTGAGTCCGACCTTTTCATAAACCCAATATTATAAACGTCAATATGTAGGCTACTTGCCTTCGTATAAGTTACACAATAACAATCCTCAGAGATCCAAGATTTCCGAGGAATAAACGCGTTGTTTACCTTTTTCCTATCGATATTATATTTAAGTAGGTACATCGTAGTAAAGGCTGACTAAACAGATTCCGGGTCGGGATGCTCGACTGAAATTAAAACAAAGAGTTATTCCAACCGGCACTGGAATCGAAAACGGGAAAAAGGAAATAAAAGTAAGGCGAAAACGGTTGTCAAATCTGTTACTGACGGGCATCTCCTTCAATTATCTTAACAACAACTGTCACAATTTATATCTTTTGCTTTGCTGTTTTAGCAAGAAATGTTTCTATGTTGTTACGGAATAAATTCAAAAAGCTTTCACGGATAGCATAAATATGTCTATTAATTGTAAAATCGCAATTGTATGTAGCATAAATAGCCGATTAGTTTACAATCTGATTTTAGTTGTACTTTTCACAATACAGTGGTTCGTGTGAGTGGAGGAAAATCAAAGTATTATTGTAGTCAAACTCAAAGCATTTATTTCAAATAAACCAATTACAGGCACTTTTGAATTGTCAAGGGGTCGGTCGGTCAGTCAGAAAGATGAAGCTAGTTCCCCATTCCAAAGCGTAGTAGATTCCTATGGAGAAGAACGGGCAAAACAATCCAGTAGTAGAGTAAAAGAGCCGTTCTCAAATTGATTTAAAGGCTTAAATTATAAATAAGGAATGGTAAACTTATCTAGATGCTACGATTTCATGTTTTGACCAAAGTAAAAAGAAGTAAGAACTTCCTTTGACTAGTACTGTGATAAATTGTACATAAAGAGATATATTTTCTACGTGTTCATACAAACTACGTGACTACAGGCCACATAACATATATTATACGCACTCAAAGGTTCAAAGGCCTTCAGTAGGTATTATAGCATAGTAAATAATATTAACCCGAGACCCAACAGGCACAGACATAAAGCTACGCCGACTTTTAATAGCATAAGGTAATAAAGCCTCTTTTATTTACACTACAGAACCGCTTGGGAGCTAATAATGATTCTCGGGCGGAACAGTATTGAATATTGGAATAAAAGGCTAAATAGCGGCTTCGTCACTGTTTCTGACTGGTTTATTTTATGGTGGAGGGAAAATTATGTAGATATAATTTGAATTTAGACTTTCAGTCTTTTCACGCATATTGTTTTTATTTTCCTTTGTGTTTTTCTTTTAGACTTTTTTGCCTCTAAATGGGTTGAACGAAAATAAACGTCGCCATTTTTACATGCTATACTTTGACAGCAGAATGAGATTTGTTTGCTACATACATAGGTATTATGCATCTACGCTTAGTCATCATTGTTTGTTGGTTTCATACCATTTTACTGACAATTGACTAAGTACATTAAAAGCATAAAAAGACGAAGTTGTAGCGGTCTATGGGGAGACATGGACATTTACGACCTGATGCGATGATAAAAAAGGTAGTCTATTGTTATTTTTGTCCATTACTTTCTTGAGCGCTACCATCAAACCGTTTTTCAAACGGTCTAATATTAGGTCTTTACCTATGAAATTGTCGTTCTGCAGTACTGGTCATTTCAAATCAAAATAATTTTTGTTTGGCTAAGAATTCTAATTTCAAATTAATTTTATTTTAAAAACATGTTTTTTTTTCCAAAAGTAGTCATTTGTTTATTGTTACATTTTCATCGCATTTCAATCTTTTTCATCATCATGGATACGTTAAAAATTCGAGTCATTATGGAATATGAGTACCGTCGTGGCAGCAACGCGGCACAAGTGGCACGCAACATCAACGACGTTTACGGAGCTAACACTACAAACCAACGCACCACCTGTTATTGGTTTGCTCGCTTCCGTTCTGGAAATTTCGACCTGAAAAATGAACCTCGCGGTCGTCCGAAGACTTTGTTCGACAATGACGAATTAAAGGCGATTGTGGAAGCTGATGATACACAATCTACGGCTGAATTAGCAGCAGCTTTCGACGTTAGCGTCAAAACAATATTGGTCCATTTGCGTCAAATTGGCAAGGTAAAAAAGCTTGACAAATGGGTGCCCCACGAACTCAATGATCGCCAGCGCGAAGTACGCGTCGAGACGTGCCTTGCACTGCTCAACAGACACACAAATGAAGGAATTTTGAACCGCATGAAAAATGGATTCTGTTTGATAACCGCAAGCGCTCAGCAAGTTGGTTGGATCCTGGTTCAGCACCTAAACAATGCCCTAAACGAAAACTTACCCCTAGAAAAGTGATGGTCACTGTTTGGTGGTCTAGCGCCGGTGTGATTCATCACAGCTTCTTACCAAACGGGGTGAGCATTACTGCAGATGTGTACTGTGAAGAACTGAACACAATGATGGAGAAGCTGGCACATCTCCAACCAGCATTGTTCAATCGCTCGTCTCCGCTGCTCCTTCACGACAACGCGCGACCTCATACTGCACAGCAGACGGTCTCCAAGTTGCAAGAACTGGGGTTGGAAGCTCTCCGTCATCCGCCCTACTCACCAGACCTTGCGCCTACAGACTACTACTTTTTCCAGAATTTGGATAACTTCTTGGCGGGAAAATAATTCAATACCCGAGAGGCAGTACAAAATGCCTTTGAAGAATTTGTTGCCTCCCGTCCAGCTGATTTCTTTAAGAAGGGCATCAATAAACTGCCACTGCGTTGGCAAAGATGCATTGATTGCATGGGTGATTACTTCGATTAATACAAATAAAAAATACATGAAAAAAGTCGTTTAAATTTTTTCATACACAACGGCAATTTCATAGGTAAAGACCTATTATAAAGTCAAGAAACCTGACGTCCGGAACAAATGTTTGCAGTCAGGCGTCACCATTATGTTGTTACGTAACAATAACACACTCGGCACACAGTGTTACAAATTAAAAATACCTCCGAGATTGCGTTGCGCGCGCACAATCCCCGAAAGGGTCCGCTTCAATGTTTCGAGGTAGGCGCCAGGTACGTACGTGTATTTTATCTTCAAATGGTTTCTAAAGTGATTTGTTTAACCCGTCTACTCTTATGATATTGACTAGCTTCTGTCCGCGATTTCGCCCGCGTGACATGTCTTGTTCCCCCCACCCACACCGTCCGTCGCATCGCATCGCTTGCCCGCGCTATTACTTTGTTGCAAAAAGATTTTTTCAAATCAGACTGGTAGTTCCAGAGATTAGCGCGTTCAAATTCAAACTCAAAGCATTTATTTCAAATAAATTAATTACAGGCACTTTTGAATTGTCAAGGGGTCAGTCAGTCATAAATATGAAGCTAGTTGCCCATTCCAAAGCGTAGGTTCCTATGGAGAAGAACTGGCAAGAAACTCCACGGAAACTCTTTTAAATATTGTTACAAAATATTGGTTACATCATTCATGTTGAAATTATACATGTGAGAACAATGTAGAAAGACGTGCACGTTAAAAGCGTCCGTAATAAAAATATAAAACAATTCAAAAATTAAAATAAGCCATGGAAATTGAAAAAAACAAACAAGAAAGAAAATTTTTCAGCTTTAATATTAATAATTTGTATAGATATATATAGACAACGCTTGTAAATGATTAATATAATCCACACTGTTCTTAAATGGTGTGAACCGGAATCTGTTGTTATAAGAAGTTCCTTTCCTTTCCGGATATAAATTTTATTAATTTAGGTCGATCATACATAGATGAGCCGCATTTATGATACAACTACACAAGCTGTCCCATGTCCCGGATAGAGCATAAAGTAATTTACACACTTCATTAGCATAGCTTAGCTAGCATATCTTAACAACACCTTGCGGTTTCCCGATTGGGGAATGCTACACGGCAGCTATTGTTAGTAATCCGTCCGTCCATACCAGTGAGTGTTGTCGAGTAAAATGCAAATATATCCGGCACAATTCCTCGGCGGCGAGGCCAAAGTTAGACCATGCTTTTTAATTTACCGAGTGCCGCCATTACCGACCTTATCGCGCCAGTTGCCCCCAGATCTGAAATAGGGTGCTCTAAAATTGCCTTCTTATTCAGATTATCCTCAGAATGCGCCGATGTCGAAATTTAGAATGTTGTGCGTCGAACGGCAGTTATTGAGCCTTAATGGGCTCGGGACGGTCTATCTTGCGTTATTTGCTCGCGTCCCCGTCGTTAAAAACAAAGAAATGAATTTTGTTACGTCATAACTAAAATGAAATAGGAATATCAGTACAAATGTACAGATGCCAGCACATCAACCTACTACAATCTGTCAAATTTCTTTAATAGATTTTCAACTGTATCTCTAAAGTATAAGGTTCAAAGTTGATAGTTTCGGGTAGGTTGACCTGCTGGCGTCTGTACTTTAAACATTCTTGTGAAGACAAAAAATAACAAATACGTTGGTTGAAGATAATTCGAAATCAGTCATTTTCGAAGAGTGGAGTAGGTACCTACTAATAATACGTCATTATGTAGGTAGATTTGAGCAGGATTGTAACACCTAATCATGGGAGTAAATACATAAACATTTTTGATGACTAGTGTACAAGGTAAGTAGGTACTTGGGCACGCCACTATTGCGGCGATAAGTCCCCTCTTTGAGGAGTGGCTAGAGAGGCGCCACGGCGTCCTCACCTTCCGCCTAACGCAGGTCCTCACCGGACACGGTTGTTTCGGGAGGTTCCTGTTCCGTATCAGGCGGGAGGAAACGCCCGGGTGTCATCACTGCGTGGATCGCCCGGAGGACACGGTTGAGCATACGGTGGAGGTCTGTCCGGCTTGGGCAGAGCATCGCCGTGTCCTCGTGGAGGCGATCGGCGGCGGGGATCTCTCGCGTCCGGCCCTAGTCCAGGCCATGGTACGGAGCGAGAGGGCATGGGAGGCCGTCACCTCCTTCTGCGAAGCAGTAATGCGCGCGAAGGAGGAGGCAGAACGCGTGAGGGAGAGGCAAATTTCGCGCCCTCACGCCCCTAGCCGCCGCAGGAGACGCCCTGGGCGTCGGGAATCGCAGGCCGAATCCCGGCCACCGTAGGCGCGGGCTTGCGGACGGTGAGCAATGGGTAGCTCGCCGTCCGATAAGGACCAGGCCCGGGTCGACGGGTGGGTTTTAGTCAGTAAGAGTCTGACACGCCCTCCCGCTCCACCCAGAGCGGGAGAAGTTAAAAAAAAAAAAAAAAAAAAAAAAGGTAAGTAGGTACTCAATTTTATCAAACTTTAATTAAGGCAACTTCATGATGTTATACATAGAAAGGTATTTACGTACCTACGTAAAAAGAATTTTCCTTGATTCCGAAAATAAGCAAAATTACAAGGTAGGGTTGAAAGACTGCTTTATGTATTGTAATTAACTGAACATTTTAAAGGTCTTTAAAGTAAATTTGATCCAAGTCGGAGCTGTCTCGATATTCTGAGATTGAAAATCTGACTTTAACCCTATTTGTTTTCTAATAATCGGTGACAATTTATTGAAAGATTTATTCTAGATCTATTCGTATTATAAAAAATATAAATTGAAGTATTATTATTATTACAATTAATAAAAAGCAAAATATTAAAAAAAATATATATAGTTTTCAATATTAGTTTATATCACGATTGTTTTGTATTATTTAATTTAATGGAATAGGATTTATTCATTTTAAGAATAAAAGTCACATTATGCTGGTTATTAAACCAAATTTCAGATATCGAGACAGACCTGAGTTAGACAGAAAGCAAATAAAGAAAGAAAAATAGGTTAATTTTTTTTGCCAGGAAGCGTTGAAGCGATAATGTAGGCGTCGGTTTAAGCCTGTTTTTAGTCCACTAATTAACCGATCCGGATAATAGCGGCTGGAAATGAGAAATATATAGAATAATCTGCTTTAATTGGAGCATATTAAAATTGTTGGCCCGGATTCTATGTCCAAAAATAGACCGTTTGTATTGCCGATCACAGATTTTGGCAATGCCTCACCGGTCTTTTGAGACTATATCGGCTGTAAGCTCTTTAATGGAGGGAATTGATAGGGTTATGATAAGGTAGGAAAATTAGGTAAGTTTCAATGTGTGCAAAGATACGAGAGCTTTAGTTTTAACAATTTAGTTTCGCTAGTAAGACATTGTGTGTACTATTTACCTACTTATGAAACTATAACGTCAAAACTTGCAACTCCGTTTTGACCCATTTCTCGGAATATGTCTATTGATTTTAAACTTCTCAAACTTACTCAAGTGTCATGAGAATACAATTCTATAGTGTCTAACTTTGGATACTTGCAGGTTCCAAACGTCATGTGTAGATTTTAGGATCCAGCAGTGAATATAATATACCTATACTCCATTTAAAATAAGATTACACATTTAAATAGACCTATTTTACAGTCCGTTCAACCGATTTTGATTTCTATACCGTAGACATGGATGGCATTAAAAGCAAAAAAGTGATTACAATACAAACTGTTTACTGCAGCTGCCATTTGTCATACCACAAACGCAATAGAAGTCAAACTCGGTTGAACGGACTGTAAAAAAGAGGTATTCCATGAAGCACACCCAAACGAAGCACACCCAGACGAAGCACACCTAAAGTATTCCACTTAGCACACCCTAGGTGGGCTTCAAATAAAAATTTAAAATAATTAATTTCCTATTCCACGAAGCACACCTACGAATATCACTCGCATAGTGCGGGGACTAAGAAATAAAAATGTCGATAGAAGAAAAAAAAAAAAAAAAATTTTTAAATAATACATATTTTCTTCTATCGACATATTTTAGAAGAAAAAAAATAATTTTTTTTTAAAATAATAAATATTTTCTTCTATCGACATTTTTTAGAAGAAAAAAAAAAATTTAAATAATAAATATTTTCTTCTATCGACATTTTTATTTCTTAGTCCCCGCACTATGCGAGTGATATTCATAGGTGTGCTTCGTGGAATAGGAAATTAATTATTTTAAATTTTTATTTGAAGCTTACCTATGGGTGTGCTAAGTGGAATACTTTAGGTGTGCTTCGTCTGGGTGTGCTTCGTTTGGGTGTGCCTCGTAAAAAAGGTTTGTTTAAATATCTAATCTTATTTCAAATGGAGTATAGGTATAATCAAATTAAAGTAAATGATAGTAAAATCAAATATTATTTAATTTTATGCACCTTTCTATTCGAATTTAAAGAGTTAAAGTCATTCATAATATTTATGACATACATATTATGAATGTCTCATAATATATATGACATACATATCATAATATTTATGACACACATATTATGAATGTCTGTTTACAAACAACGATTAGCTTTCAGTTGATGATAGAAAAGGAAAAAATTAAGAAGAAGAATAAAGGAGAAAATGAAACAGGGAACCATGAACGCAGCAATCTCGATAGGGGTGTTCTCAGATATAGTTGCGTGGTCACCTTTCATTTTCTACGACTATTTTAAAAGTTATAAACCACAAAATTCTTTTACAGAAACTGAAGATTTAAATATTGTAAGCTTGTCTTGTCATATCCATGATAAAGAGAACAGATTACCAAAGGAATTCAATATGGCATTTGTGTAAATATAATGGTCCTGACTGAGAATGTGCTACTTAGGTAAACAAGCTAGGAATATGGTATAAACGGTATAATAGACTGACTCATGAGTCCATGAATGACACTTGGCATTTAAGTTTAATTATTTTATCCTTCATTCAAGAGCACAGAAATGATTGAAGTGGAGTGTTCGCACAGTGAAGTGTTGTCGGTCGCTGACCACCGGAACTAACTCATAATCATTAAATTGGGACGCTCGTTTAACTGTTAATTACTGCCGACGCGTTGGTCATTAAGAGGTTTCAGAAAAAAGAAACGCACAGATGTGAACCGAATACAAGCGACATTTTAAATGCAATTAGGTATTTAGGTAGACTGCTAAAAGCGAGCAAATGTCAAACGGGTTTTGTTTTTAATGAACGCGTTTTTTCAACTGCTTTTTTATTTTTTTATTTGCGCTTTTATCAGCCGGCTACTGACTTCTGACACCTTTTTGCATTAAGTGTAATTTATTGAAATTGCGTTTTGTTTCTTCTTACGATAATAAACACATCAACACGGTCTAGGGATATTTTTCAAAAAGCGAATTACTATCAATGTGTTAATTATTTATATGACATGTATATATTTAAAAGATACGTTATTTAATATTCTACCATTTTTTTAATAATGGTTAAAGTACTTCGATTAAAATTTCAGGATTTTATGGAAAAAAAATGAAGCATAGGCGGAAACCGTACATGAATTAACTTTTAATTTATGAGTAAAAACTGAAAAAAATAGAAAAATCATTTAATTTGTGTTTATAAACTTGAAGTTAGTAGTCTGAGAAAGCGCCCATGATGTTCATAACACATCGGCAACGATTCGGCATGCTCAGAACAAAGTTGTCAATGTCTTGCTGCGGAATATTGTCCCATGTCCTTCTGAGGTGCGCAAAAAGTTGATCTTCTGTAGCCAGATTTTCAGGAACTTCCTTCAGAGCTCTTCTTTGTAACATATCCCACGCATGCTCAATGGGATTTAGATCTGGCGATTGAGCAAGCCAGTCTAAGGCCCTAACATTGTGTGTATGTAACCAAGCTGCTACCGTTCTCGCCGTGTGTGCCCGGGCATTGTCGTGCATGAGCTGGAAATCTTGCCCCATTTGTGTTCTGTGGGGCAAGATTACGGGCCCCAGCACCTGTTGGACGTATCGTTCTGCCGTCATATTGCCCCGCACCCAAACGAGATCCGTCCGTCCTCCAAGACGAATTCCTGCCCAAACCATAATTGTTCCTTCTTGGTATGGGTGAACTTCCTGAGGGTTCTGAAGACGGCTCCATCGTCCAGGAACTCGCCAAACACGCGTCCTTCGTGAATCTGGATGGAAGCCGAACCTGGATTCATCCGTGAACAGCACATTGGACCATTGCTCACGGCCCCAGTCCACGTGGTTCCGAACCCATTCTAATCGTCGTCCACGATTGCCTCTCCGTAAAGGTGGGACCCGGAGTGGTCTACGAGAGCGTAGATTGCTTTCATGCAGTCGCCTTCTTACAGTTTGGTCACTCACAAGCACTTGGTGTTCCACTCGCAGCCTTTGGACCAATTGAGTCGTCGTTGCATTTGGTTGAGCTCGCGCAGTAATTTGCAAAAATCGATCTTGTCTGGGGGTAGTGATGCGACTTGGCCCCCGGTGCCTCTCCGCTACTTCACCTGTGGCACGATAGCGTGTCCACAATCTTGAAATTACATTTTGGTGGGTCCCTATGGCCTCAGCAACATTACGCTGAACAGACCCAGCTTCCAGCATTCCCACAGCTCGTAACATCTCCGCCCTCGTCAAATGTTGGCGTTGCACGGCTACAATACCTCAATTTTAACTTTATCTTTCGTTTAAAAATGAAAAAAAACTGTAACTAAACGTAATTCGTATTGTTTTCTAAATTTCGCACAAATGAAAATTCCCTCTCCTATACATCAAGACATTTTTATGCCACCGAAACAAAAGAATTTCCAAAAATTTGAATTTGGAATTAGTCTGAGATAAATTACAAACAAATCGGTGTATGAAAGATTACAATGCGGCCAGTACTTTTCGAGTTATTTAATTGAGTATGAAATATCCCTAGACCGTGTTGATGTGTGTATATGCTTTTACCCGCGGTTTCGCCCGCGTGGAGATCGGAAATTATCCCAGGGGAACGGACTAGCGGGATAAAATTTTCCTATGTGTTAATCGAGGTTATAAATTATCTGTGTGCCAAACATGCAAATCCGTTTAGCCGTTTTTTCGTGACTGAGTAACAAACATCCAATTTTTCATAAATTTATAAAATTATTAGCCACGACTTCGTCCGCGTGGAATTGTATACATCAATTTTATTTCTGATACACATTTCATGGGTTTTAATTTTTTTGCGCGGAACTCCAATTCAGTTGCAAAAAAAGCCTTTTGGAGCCAGCCAATAAAATTGGTCCAGCCGTTTCGGAGATTAGCCTGAACAAACGGAAAGACAAAAAAATTTAAATTTTGTTTTTGTTGTGTTGTACCGTTCATATGCATTTAGTAAAAAGCTGTTATTTTGACATTACAAAAAGACACTTCAATTTTATTTATTTTTATAGAAGATCAGGGTCACTTGTAATTTGACGTATTCCTTCCAGGACGTGATAGTGTGACCCATTTGCAACAATACAGCACCACAGCAGAGCTTAGGCGAAAATTCAAGGGATACGAGAAAACCCATTTTAAATGAATTTTTGGAAATTTACCAGAATTCGTTACTAAATATCATTTTTCTCTAAATTCTCAAATTGAATGGCCTTCATTGCCATTCCATTGCACCTAATACTTGAACAAATCTTTCACACACTATCACGTCTTGGAAGGAATACGTCAACTTACAAGTAATTCTGTATATAATATTATAAATGTGAAAGATTGGATGTTTGTTATGGGATGTCAGGTCAGGATACAATGGATCGCCCGGAGGACACGGTTGAGCATACGGTGGAGGTCTGCCTGGCTTGGGCAGAGCATCGCCGTGTCCTCGTGGAGGTGATCGGTGGCGGGGATCTCTCGCGTCCGGCCCCAGTCCAGGCCATGGTACGGCGCGAGAGGGCATGGGAGGCCGTCACCTACTTCTGCGAAGTAGTAATGCTCGCGAAGGAGGAGGCAAAACGCGTGAGAGAGAGGCAAATTTCGCGCCCTCACGCCCCTAGCCGCCGCAGGAGACTCCCTGGGCGTCGGGAATCGCAGGCCGATTCCCGGCTACCGCGGGCTTGTGGACGGTGAGCAGTGGGTAGTTCGCCGTCCAATAAGGACCAGGCCAAGGGTCGACGGCGCGTTGTGTTCCACGCGCCTCAAAGAGATGTCAGCAAGTAAGGGGTCCGATAGGACCGATGCCTGCCGGGGTTGCGGGAAAGTCCGAAAGGGATACCGTGGCTCCTGGCAACGTACAGGCAACTGAAGGACACGTGTGGGTTTTAGTCAGTAAGAGTCTGACACGCCCTCCTGCTCCACCCAGAGCGGGAGAAGTTATTTGATAATGTCCCGCAAAAAAAAAAAACAACTATTTCAATGAAGAGATATGAATAACAGAATACTAGAGATATAACGGCATTTATCAGATTAAAATCCTAAGTAGAAACCTGACCCTATCGAAGTAGCGTAATAACTCAGTAGTGGTACGTAGCACAAGCCCACTTGCCTTAATTGGTGGAGTTAACGGGAATAGGAAAGCATCATGCATTGTTAGGAACACTAGACATAATGAACTCTAAGCTCGCTGTAATCTCTTTAAATCCTTTAGCGGCTCAACTAATTTACGAGTATATCCTTTAGAGAAAAACATTTTTTTTTTGTTTGAAGTTTTTTTCAACCGGCGTTTAATACTAACGAATGAAAGCTTTAAATTCTTATTAATATTAATGGATGGTATTGAGTAATAGCTTAGAATTGATCCTCTTATGAGTTTATAGAGATATAATAAGAGATAAAAATCCGCAGGAACGACTCCTAGAGAGCTTTTATCTAAATTTATATTATAAAGAGAAAAGATTTGATATTTTTGTATGTTTGTTTGTAATGAATAGGTAAACTCAAAAACTACTGACCGATTTTAAAAATTCTTTCACCAGTAGAATGCTATATTCTTTAACAAATCTTTCGATGGAACCAAATTTTCTAAACCATGAAACAGTTAAAAGTTATAGTAAGAAGTTTAAATTACCAACATACATGAACTTTGCGCAAGTTAGTAAGTTCGAAAAACATCTGCTCAACAACGTAAGTAACGCAATGAATATTGTTGAACTGTCAAAATGAAACAAATTTGTCGTAATCGTTTACGAAAATGTGTTTCGTAATTAGATAGCAGGTCGCCGTGAACAAGTCACGAGTCGCGAAGCGGTTTTTATTTTTTTTACATGACTCAAGCGTCGACTCGCTGGTCACAGTTCACGCCGATAAGTTGTTATCGAGTTGGGAATCGACGCCCGTACTTCCTTCGAGCTTTAGCAGCGTTGCCATTGCATAATCCGTAATAAAATACAATATTAGCGTACCTACGCATAATTGGTAAAAGTGCCATTTTCGAAAATCCGTAGCTAGAAAAGCCTAATCTAATTCGAAGAAATTATGATGAATTCTTGAATAAATCACAAGATATTGAGTTAAGAAACGAGACAGTTTTCAGCGAAAGATCAGAATTTCAAAGAAATTATGGAATAGGTATACCATGCACGTTGTACCTCTTTAAAATTAAAAGTAGACAAGACACAAACAACATGCCCAAAAACCCCCGACATAAACATTTCCTCATTTCTCTTTCCTACTCCATCACCAGACCCTGTTCATCATCTATCTATAACTTATTCATTGAGACCATTCCAATGAGCCCAAACACGATACCTGTGCTATAAGTTGGTAAGAGAGTTGGGATCCTGCAAATTCCAGGTGATGCCGCAGCATCAGTTTTAGGTTACTATGTTCTTCTAAAACCATTGAAGTAACAGAATACCAAATTTCAAATCGATCAGACTGTGGAAGACGCTTTTTATGAATGGATGTACATTCATCAACTAGAAAAGAGCTGATAATCTTCAAATGGCTGACCGATTTTGATAAGACATATCTAAGAACCATCTCTAGGAAACATGCTTTCAAATACATATTAATAATAATAATACATTTTTTTTTAATACTTTATTAAGCTCCCTTTTTATTTTATTTTTTATATAATTTTGTTTTTATTTTTATTTTATTTTTTTACTGTTTGTATTTTCTGTGCGTGTCCCAAATAAAATATTTTTCTTTCTTTCTTTCTTTCAAATAAAAAAAACCGCATTCAAAACGGGTTCACCCGTTTAAGAGCTACGATGCCACAGACACACACACACATACATAGCGGTTAAACTTATAAGACCCCTTTTTTTGCATCGGGGTTACATAATGTATTGCTAAGAGATCTTTTTAGATAAACTTGGTTTGGCGGGCCACACACAACAGATTGTATGTCAACACTGCAACACACCACTCTTCTCCAACCGAATCGTTTACTTTTCGTTTAAAAAAACAACACGCTGTTTACAAATAAAAAAAAAATGAAATAAAAATTATGAAATAATTAAATTGACTTGTACTAGTTATGATATAAGTACCAATGCAGTTTGTCACTTCTTTTTTTATATCCAGCTGGCGACCCGCTCCTGCTTCGCACGGTTTTTGCAACTTGACAAAACATCGAGATTTCTTAGGTAAACGTAACTTTAATACAAACGTATTATACACATAAACCTTTCGGAATAAATTCTCTAAACGATGGTGAAAACCTCATCAAAATCTGTTGCGTGGTTTAGAAGAACAACGCGGACATACAGACAAATGCGCTTTGTTTAAATTAATTAAAATTACACACAGCTAAAAATCGCTCCACGCTTTTTGATTTAATCATTGGATATAAAAGAAGTGACAAGCTGCATAGGTTAGGTACATATACTCGTAACTAGTAACATGTCAATTTAATTATTTTATTTATTTATTTAATACTTCAAGCACACAAATAAACAGAGGCGGACTTAATGCCATAGGCATTTTCAACCAGTCAACTTTTGGGTGATGCAGAGACAAACAGTGGAAGGTACAATACAGAGAATTGAGGAAAAAATATATATAAAGATATACATATATACCTATTAAAAACTATAAATATAATAAATACACCTAATTATATATAAATATAAGCACAAATAAGATAAACAATGGGAAAACATTATCGTTGTCATGATACTGCCAGCTTCTTACGAATGTGTTGTGTATTTTATGATTTTTTGTTCGTGTAAAAAGCGTGTTTTTTACTTTTTTTTAAACTTAATTTTTTTTATCAAAATATTTTATGACTCGGAATCATAAAGGCAAGTGAGTTTGCAAAAAAAAAAACTTACTTTGTATTCACTAGGTACGCCTTTT
Organism: Xanthia icteritia; assembly: GCA_949128155.2. Classification (NCBI taxonomy): domain Eukaryota; kingdom Metazoa; phylum Arthropoda; class Insecta; order Lepidoptera; family Noctuidae; genus Xanthia; species Xanthia icteritia. Next base: position 14,141,913 of record OX421930.2, read on the forward strand.
TACCACGCTGCTACAGGTGTTGTTGAATTAATTTGTTATTAAATAGCTCTCATATAATGTAGGCGGTATGTTAAAGTTGTGGAAATAGTCTGCACTAAGCCCGTAGAAAAAGTTAGGTCTCCTGGAGACCTATTTACCTACTAATTATTTAGGCGAACGATAAGGCTTTTAAGACTACAGACACATTTAAATTTGCGATGTCCAAATCCTGCAACTGATTGCTTACCCGAACCCCCTGTAAAGGGGTTTACAGGGAAAATGATTAATAACGGGTTCCCTCTATCTGGCAGAATTTTGATGCTCCGAAATTTATTTGGCATAACACACTTGGCATAATCTTCTTTAAACGAATATATATAAGGCATAAAAATCATTTAATATAATTATTGTTTGGCCGAATGTTTATATGTCCGAATTTACAAAGGCATACTTTTAAGATGGCAGAATTTTATTTGGCATAATTACTTTTGGCAAAGCTTAATTTCGCATAATTTCGTTTCACATAACGTTTATTTAGAGCGACGATTATTTGGAATAATTTCACTTGGCATATTAAGAAGATGGCAGAATTTCATTTTGAATAATTTTATTAGGCATAATTATTGCCATTTCTATAAAATGTAATCATATTCTTAACAAGCCGAAGCCGCTGTGGTGAGCGTTACAACCATCTGCGACGAGAAGCTTGCGTGGGACCGCCGGAGCCCCGCAGCGCCGGAGCCGTGACAGAAACCATGCCTGCTGCATGTTGCATGCTTGCTTGCATGCTGCATGTTTGCTTGCATGCTGCATGCTTGCTTGCATGCTGCATGCATGGTGTGTGCTTTTTTGCATGTTTGCATTCTACATGCTTGATGCATACATGCATGGTGTGTGCTTTTTTGCATATTTGCAGGCTACATGCTTGATGCATGCATGGTGTAAGCTTGTTTGCATGTTTGCATGCTATGCCAAAAGATGATTCTAACTGTAAACTTTCTGAGATATGATAGTTCTACCTTTTAGTGATTATCGATATGAAATGTATGTATGCCAAAAGACGATTCTGACAGTGAACTTTCTGCAATATGATGGTTCTACTTTTTAATTATTATGGATATGAAATTTATGCCAAAAGACGATTCTGACAGTGAACTTTCTGCAATATGATGGTTCTAATTTTTAATTATTATGGATATGAAATTTATGCCTAAAGATGATTCTGACTTACAAAATTATGCGTTTTTAATGTATTATAAATGAGTGTATGCCAAACGATTTTCTGCGAAATGAAGTTTATGCTATGCGCTGTTATGCAAAATAATATTATGACATAAAAAGTTCTGCTATAAAGGGTAGACTCATTAATAACAGAATGAAACGTTTACATTATTTTCAGCTTCCGTTTACTATCGTTATACAGATGTTATCATAATAACTTTCCAAACTGTTTTGAGATCACCCGACTGTTGAATGTTAAATTATTGTTTCAACTGTGCTTCAGTTTCTTCAATGAGAACGTTTTTCTTGGAACGGGCTGATATAGCGTCAGTTTTCAGGAAGAATATCGCTCATAAAATATACATTCTGAAGGTATGGGATCAATGATCATTCAATATTATTTGTTTATGTGCAGACGTTCATGGAATCCTTATTATCTTTCACAATTCATTCTTCTGTTGAGATTGTTTGATATGCATTCGGACATGTTTATATTTCAGTGGAGATGAGTAGCAATGTATTAGCATTTCCAGCCCATAGATACGAGTCTAGAACTAACCAACTAGGAACTAGGAACGAATGTTGGCCAATATTATGCAGTCACCATGATAGAATCCTAATTCAATCACAGGTTTCGGTTGTTGCGTAAGTTCTTCAGCGTAGGTTGAGAAAAGCCAAGTAGTTTTATTATTTTATAAAAATATAACAGACAATGAGTTCTATTGTTATTCCACATTTACCTCATACAAGGCCAGTGAATGTACTCGTAAGTGGATGAAAAAGGATATCCATTATAATGTATGACTCAATACCAAGTGTTGTCCGAGTAACTGCACAAAGAGCGATAAGCATTACTTAATATGGAGCGCACAAGCATTGTTTTGTGCTCTTTTGCAGTTCAAAATGTTGGTAATATTTTCAGACATTAGTGTTTATGGTAGGTACCTACGCTACATAAGGTTAAAGAAAAAAATATGCTATAATAAACGTGATTTATGGTAATAAAGTTACAACTAAATCTAAATTCAAACATGTAGTATAAGTACATATATTACCAATGTGACAGGTGTATAAGTATGTTTATGGTAATGTTTTCGTGAAAAATAACTTTTACTGAAATATATCAAAGCAGAAAATATAATAAAGTTCGTAGCCGCACTTGTCTTTACATCAGTGAACTTGCTTCAGATGTTAATAAAATTAAGGTTCGCGTATATTACATTCTATAAATAGATTGTAGGTAACTATTACCTACTTCTTAAGTGGCGCTGTTAATTTTATTAAAAGCTGTGAGAAGCCTTGTAAGGGACACGGCATGTGTTGGGGCACATGAGTAAAGATACGACGTCGGGGCGCGTGGCGGCGCCCGCCAGGTGAAGCGCAGCTGACTGAGCAGGAGTTGTCGCCGGCGCAGGCGCATATGGCGGAGCGTGCCAGCCGCGTGCCACATCACAAATTTCGTTTTATTAGCTTTTTTGAATCTTTTTCGAACAAACCACCTCACTTGAACAGTTGGTGTAATTTATAGCAGCTTTACACCCCACTTATAGGATCTTGCTATGCCTAAATTATTGCTTGCGACTCGCTTTATTATTAGAAGATAATTAATTTTCTTTTTATTTTGCTTTGGAATAATAACTAACTATGAATTATGCTGTTTCTTAAGTCTAAAAACGGGGTTGTTATGTTTACTAATTATAACTGTGCGATGTGGTTAACTGGTGTAAAAAAAATACTTCGGTATTGCCACGAGATTCTAAGTTCCAATCAATAACGAAGGGTAGGTTTTAGAAGTTGTGCATTAGCCAAATAAGAGCTGTTATTTAATTAATAAGCGTGACTGTGTGATGTAGGCATCTCGTAGCTTCTGAACTGCGAATGTATAGCCAGACAAACCCTTAATTCGCCATTTTATTTAATATTTAGTAGAATTGGTATAAGCTCGCAGTAATTTTAAACAAAAGTAGATGCTAATTTTAGATACTAATCACTCTGAAAATACTGTGCGCTTGCTACCTAAGAAGTAAAGCGAAATATTTAGAAAAGCGATGTACCTATGAATGTAGATACCATCTGTATTGTCATCTTGATTCGCGTATGATCACTTACTTTCAGAGCTTTTATGGTTAGCTAGTTAGATATGACATTGGTGCATCCAGTGGGACAACAACAAGATTTCATCGCCAAATCGCCTTAAAACCAGTTGTTGCGACTTAAGCTCGTTCAACGAAGAGATGAATGAATCCGTCGCTACCATTGTACGACACATCCTGTGTTATTGTCGCTGTATACCTGCCATCCCTTCGAACTGCTATTTATAATTAGTCCTCTACCTGATGCCCAGCCCGACGTGCTCATAACAAAAGGATGCGTATTGTCTAACAATCGGAGCGGTTTGCGTGCCGCAGTTGAGCGGCCCCAGTATTGTTTGTTGCATCTCCGACCGGCATCGCCATTGAAACTAACGCCACGTCGCGCTGCCACCGCCGCTAGTGACTCAGGTATTTATGAATGAACGTGACGAGCTAGCGAGTGGGATGATCGGCCGCGGTCACAGTCAGGTAGAAAATTACACTTTTGGAATTCTTTCAACAGTTCGCGTCGAGTAGGGCTACTCAACTCGGAGGTCGAGGAGAGCCGCAGAGCGGGGCGCGGGGCACCGTCACCACGCATGCGTCGAGCTCTTTACCGAGACGAGCAGACGATCCCTCCCTCTCAGTTGACTCAGAGTCGTCGCGCGAGTACACCGTGCCGTCATGTACCGTTTGCCAACTTTCTCGAGTAGTGATGTGATACGATACCGACGTTCAAACGCGACTTATCATTAGATATTTAGTATTGAATTTTTGGGTACACTTTATTTTATTCTGACACAAGTTAACCGTGTGGATTTAAGTGAAAGAAATGTTACAGTGACTTAAAATAAATTGGATTTGGAAACAAAATGAGGTGGTTTATAGTGACAATGAGCGTGATGGTGTGGGAAACAATTTTAGCCGGTATCGCACCCCCGGGCTCGTGTCCTGGGGTGTGTGCGTGTAAGTGGAAAGGAGGCAAGCAGACTGTGGAGTGTGTGGACAAAGCTCTTATTACAGTGCCCGAGCCAGTAGACCCTGCCACGCAAGTATTGGACCTTTCCGGGAATAATCTTCAAATACTTCCTCAAGAAGCTTTCGCCAAAACAGGGCTGCTCAACTTACAAAGAGTTTATTTACGCAATTGCAATATTGGCCAAATACACGATAGAGCTTTTAAAGGCTTAACCAATTTAGTTGAATTAGATCTGTCTTATAATTTACTCACAGAGATCCCTTCAGATAGCTTCAAGGATGCACCTTTCCTTAGGGATCTTACGTTGTCTCAAAACCCAGTATTAAAAGTTCATTCTGATGCTTTGAACAATCTTGGCAGCGTCGTCAAACTTGATCTATCCAAATGCGACATTAGAGAGATAGCTGCAGACGCATTTAGGACGTTGCGCTCGCTGGAATCTTTAAAATTAAACCACAACAAGTTACGTGACATACCTCTGAGCTCTTTAGAGAAGATAGAGAAACTGCGAGCGATAGATTTATCGGACAATCCGTGGACTTGTGACTGCCGGCTAAGAGAACTCAAATTATGGTTGGCAAAACATAAATTGCTGTCAACTCCCAGCTGTTATGCACCGACACGTCTAGCTAACCGACCGTTTTCAGAGTTACCTATTGAAGAGTTCGCATGTAAACCGGAGATATTACCAGCGAGCCGGCATGTCGAGGCATCAGTAGGTTCCAATGCTACTATTACGTGTAGGACTGAAGCCGTGCCGAGTGCCAATATCAATTGGTACTGGAATGGGAGATTGCTTCAAAATGGAAGCCACTTCAATTCACATCAGAAAATTTATATATATGAAGAAGGGGATTCGAGAAAGAAGTCTTCTTTAATATTGACGAATATGCAGGAATCTGATTCAAGCGAGTTTTACTGTGTGGCTGAAAATAAAGGCGGGAATGCCGAAGCCAACTTTACAGTGCACGTGACACAACTACCAGTCGGGATGGCATCATTGGGAAGCGCACAGATCGCGAGCTTAGGAGCAGCATTATTCCTAGTCGTAGTCGTCGTTTCTTTAGCTCTATTGATTACTTTCGTCCGGTTTCGTCCAACACCGGCTTGTGAGAGTAAAACACCGAATACCATAGACAGAGTTGTTTCTGGAAACGAAGTACACCCAACGTCGACCGATCGACCACATGTCGCTGTTTTGGCTAACAGGCAAGATTCACCGAATTACAATGACCCGAAATGTAATCCTGTTCTAAAACCTCCGAGAGCGAATGATATACCTTACACTACGAATCACTATGAGGGAAGAGGAAGCGTCGTGACTGCTGGCGGACCGGTAGTAGTGTCTCCCACAGTTTCTGGCACTATCGATCCCGATCTTATCAATGATACGAGGCCGGAAAGCGCTGCAAGACCAGGAAGTGGCGAGTACGCCCGCGAGACCTCGGAATCATTATACCCATCCGGCCTTTGGGATCAAATGAAAATGAGCCAGGCCAGTAATTTGGCTCGTGCGGTCAGTACGGCAATTCCCACGTACTATAATGATAGAACGCCGATAATAGAGAACTGCAGCGTGGACGGGTCGCAGGAGGAGCTGGGCTACATGAGCCGAACGTTCCCGCGGGCGCACGCGGTGACGGCGCCTTGCCCGGCGCCCACGGCCGATGTGCCCTACCCGCCCGACTACGGGCTGCCAGTGGCCGGTGCGCGCACGCTGCGCGTATGGCAACGCGCACCCCCGGTGTTGCCGCCGGTGGCCGCGCTCAAGCGCGTGCTCACCATTACCAGGCCCTCGGCTGATGATCACTTTCAGGATGGCTGTGCTACTGATGTATAAATCTGATAAAAGAACGCATTGTTTGCATATCTAGATGACATGTCAGAAATTGTAAATTTGTATCCTAAGCTAGAAATCATCTTATATGTAAGATATGTGTAATTTATACTTAAACAGGTTGTTAGTGTAATATTTTTTGTATCATATAATTTATTTAGATAATTAATGGAAAGTTACATTGGATCCAAATGCGACGGGTCCGCGACTGATTAGTTGAAGAATGTAAGTGTAAATTATTACGTGATATGGAATGGTATCGTCTATGATCGCCAAATAATTAAAATACTGAATATAAATATATCTTGATTGTTGAAACTCAAATAAGATGTTACATGAATATTAAATAATAACTACTTATACGGTGTAAGACATACACGAACTATCCAAAGATATTGAACTCCCCCTGAAAGTAATATAAATGAAATATATTGCTATTATTGTAATTCACGATGAATGTTAATCAATGTACGATAATGAATGTGTAAATTTTATGTTGAAAAGGAATAAGAGTTTTAGCAGTAAAATGGAAAAAATAAATCTGGCGATTGTAAAATGTACACTTTGTTTAAATTAGTTTCTCCTAGTTCCACCTCAGTCAAAGATTGATGTCATTGCTGACTTTAAAAGTGTCCAGTGGCGCAACTACATTATTATGAAGTGGTCATAATTATAATAGTTAAAAATATTTTTCAAACACATTTTTGTACTGGAACGTGATGATTTATCTTTGTCTCATACATAAAGTAGGACTCCACGTACTCAGACGCACGACCGCAATGGAGAGTTAGCATGACCATGCTAATGGAAATGTAAGTTACCAAACTTTTTTACTTGTCGGGATATTTTGTGAGCAACTTCAATTTATATATTTAAATATCATTAGGTTACCCTACATACATGAATAATTTAAGTCGTACACCTGCCTTTTGATATCGAATGTACGACTGTGTATGTACTTAATTATTTCAAAGCTGCCACAGACAGCGTAATTTATTTTGTTAAATTTTGCAAACAGATGGCTAATTTCCTTCCAGACAAGGTTGTATATTTTTATAGCCATCGCATCCGGACAAACCGGTTGTCTAGTCTTAGTTTGTTCATTCAAAGCATCGAAAGGTGTATCACAATATTTGAATAAACGATTGAGGAGGAAACTAGATTTAATATAAGTAAAGTCGACTTAAAATATTTTCTATGGAGGGCCAGTGTCATGGCGACAAAAAAGGGAAAAAGTTTCAAGCGTACCTTCCAGCCCGCCGTAGAAAAACAGGTTAAAGTTATTTCATTTCCGTTCGATTCAGTTTTTTTATGAGAATCAAACGAAACGGGTTCAATGGAGGTGGTTCGAAACAAGATTTTTAGGCAAAGTATTGGATTACCACGAATTTAAAATTTACATGAATAAGGCGAATCGTATCATTTTATCAGAGGTATCATCTGTGATTTCTTAAGCGTATTTTAATACTTTGGTGCCACTGTTTTTGGTAGCAATTATTATGTGTATTTGGTACTCTCGAAATATTGGTACTGATATGGCTTAATTACTAAAAATTTATAAAATTATTCATTTCAGCAGATATAACGTATAATACGAGTATTTAATACATAGATCTAAAAGGTATATGAAAATATACCTTTTTCAAATTTACGTGACAAAAATGATTAAGTATTTAAATAAGAATATTAAGTTCTGTTGTCATCAATTATTTTACATATTTTCGGCTGTACTGAAATATCTTATCTGTATATTGTATTTATAGTGGCAGTTTATAAAGTTTGATTCTGAATATCACTAAAGTAATTTGCAATAGGAACATTGAGGCCCATATTACAGAACCCCACTCAAAACTAAAGCATTACTTAAAACTCGTTTAAAGCCTTTTGATTGGTTGAAACTAGTTTTAAGTAATGCTTGAGTCTTGACTGAGGTTCTGTATACGGGCCTTAGTCTACTGGAGGAAATAAAATAGTAAAATGGATACTGCTTCTGGACCTTTGTGTATTATTGTGACAGATGATTTCGTATCGAATGGCGCCCTGGGGTATTGACCACTTCCGCCTTCTAAGGTTTCTTTTTAAATAGGTTTTTTACATAACGTCTTTTAAAACTCTCCTACTATTTAAATGTTGGTTTACTTACCTAAACACGTAAGTCAAGAACGTTTATACTCTTTGTGGTTTTATCGTTCTGAGATATCGATAGAACGCTCGTCTAGACACGTTTGAACTTGCTGATACTCGATCGAACACGTCAAACCCACCCACGTTCAAGTTTTTTTGTAACAAGAGACACAGTTTATTTCATTTTTAACAGTTTCTCAAAATATACTTAATATTATGTATTTTTTTACCCACACATGTGTCTGCAGTAGTTACTAATTCAAGTTTTATTTTAAAAGGTAAGTAAGTTCACATCCTGACGCCTAACAATGATCAGATTTTCGCACTGAGAACTATTCTTGTCCATTGTGACAGAGTTTCAGAGTGTTTGTAAGTAGATGCTCAAATTCTTTAACACTAGTTAATGAATTTAGTTGATAGGTCACGTAGAAAAAGCAAATAAAAGTGTTTAATTTGAAAAGCTTTTTGCACATTGAAGTTAGTTGCTTCTACCACTCGATCGGGAATGACGCTCTAGTAGCATTCTTTGAGTCTAGCGATAACTTAATGAATTTAGACACTCTTCTCAACGGAATTCCACACAAACATCTAAAATGGTTACAACCTTAGAAATAAAACATAGAAGTGCCCGTAATTCAGCACAAAATTCTGCAGCCCAGAAATCAAAGATTCACTTCTCTCCTAAAGTCGACGACGAAAGACGAACAACCTACCTAGAAACCACAAATCCGCAAAAATTAATTGCGAGTCGACAAGTATCCAAACTATCTTGTCTATTAACATCGCGAATACTATAAGATAGGTAACTCCAAAACTCTGATAAGAGAAACAATGGTATTGAAATAAGCAAAATTTTGTAGAACGACAACCTTATTTACCTACCATCAATGGTTTTGCGCTTTCTTCTCGTAAAAGCGGAGACTTTCGCTGACAATAATGATGTTTCGGCTTGGCAACAATGGGAACTCAGGCAGAGCGATCTTGATTGTTCGCCTGAATATTTCAATTGTGTACTGCTTTCGAGACTCGTTCTTTGTATATTCATTGCTATCATATTTTGTCGTGTAACGTTTGTTATTTTATCGTTTGTTAGCTGTCGCTGTCTTAGTGGTTTTTAAGTTCGGCTATCTAGTTTGTTTGAATTTAGGCTTGGTTTTGGAGACAATGTTATCAGATTTTGTAAACATAATTTCAAATAAGTAGATTGTTTTACTCTCCTTTTTGAATCTGGATTCCTAAACGAAAATAGAAAAATAGGAGTGCCTGCCTAATTCGTTTCTTATTTTATAATAATATAAATGAAAACAACCTATTATGTAGGTTCTTTAAGTTTAGTTGCTTTCTGAAACCTAAAATAAATGTGGAGCTCACTGTCGCACACTACTGGTTAACTGTGAGTATTTATTTCATATGATACCTACTTAAATTATATTTCACAAACCTACAATCGTGGCATTGTTTATCTTTGGCATTTAGGTATACATGTTTATCTGTGTCCATAGCTAAGCAGCAAATATTAGGTTGGGGAAAAAGTTTCTTCGCATTTTTTAAGAAAATTCAAAACATTTTTTAACATAGTATGTTTACATTTAACTAAAGTATGTAGGTACCATTTTGTTCGATAACTTTTTGCCATCTTGTAGGTAGGGACATGATCCCATTGCTATAGAAATTTTGGGACTTCTGATCAAAATACCGCGACAAGTGGTTTTGGCAGTCCTCCCGTGATGTTAACCTGACACTGCCTAAAGAATTCTGAAGAGACCGAAACAGGTGGAAATCTGAAGGTGCAAGGTCAGGACTATACGGCGGATGCATTAACACCTCCCAGCCAAACTCTCTTAATTTTTGCTGAGTGGCTAAAGATGTGTGAGGTCTAGCGTTATCATGATGAAAAACCACACCCCTTCTGTTGATTAATTCCGGCCGCTTTCTCTCAACTTCTTGCTTTAATCTCATCAGTTGTTCGCAGTAGAGTTCAGAATCGATGGTCCTGCCTGGTGGTAACAGCTCATAATGAATAATGCCCTTCCAATCCCACCACACACACAGCATCACCTTGTTGCGAGTTAACCCGGGTTTTGCCACAGTCTGTGAAGCCTGACCGGCCTTTGACCACGACCTTTTTCGCACGTTCTTGTCGTACGTGATCCACTTTTCATCACCAGTTATCAGCTTCTTCAAAAATGGTTCGGTTTCATTACGTCGTAATAAAGAATCACAAATGAGTACACGGTTCATTAGGTTTCTTTCAATGAGCTCGTGAGGTACCCAAATATCGAGCTTTTTTGTGTACCCAGTTTTTTTCAAATGCGCCAAAACTGTTTTGTGGTCAATTCCCAGTTCTTCAGCTACGTCGTAACTACTAATATGCCGATCTTGCTCCACTTTTTCAAAAATGGCATCCATTTTATCCGTAATAGGGCGACCAGAGCGACGTGCATCTTTGACATCAAAATTTCCGGATTGAAAACGCTTAAACCAAATTTGTGCTACTCTCACAGACACTGCACTAGGTCCATAAACATCGCAAATTTTTTTCGCGGCTTGCGTTGCATTTTTACCTTTTTTGTAGTAAAATTTTAAAATGTATCGAATTTCTTCATTAGATTCACTCATCTTGACAGTACGAAAAACAAATAAAAATCACACATTTTCCTAATTTGAATTTGGAATTATGTTCTTTAAAATTTAAACTTTCAATGATACTAAAACCAGCCAGATACACATAGTATAGCCAAAGAGATTTTATTACAAGTTCATACATACTATAATGCGAAAAGACTTTTTCCCCAACCTATTATAAACAATAGAATAAACTTTATCTCAAATAAAGGTCAACTTCACAGCACTGATCTAAAGAACTTCTATGAACTAATAACATTTAACTTTATCTACCAAGTTACCTAACACACTTTTCAAGAAATTTTTAAGATTTACATTCAACTTGGGGTAGGTTGTACCTACATATAATGTACATCTTGCAGAAATACAGAGAAGTACCATCAAAGAAGTTCATATCTATACACCGTAAGGACTATTTCTGCTTGCAGCGCTCGGCCGCTATAGAACCGGGGCGGTAACAGATGTGGTCATTGTGTTCACGGGATTTTGTTTTCAAACTGCTTAGATATGAAGTTCTTCGATAGTACGTTGCAAAGATTCTGTTATAGCTGGAAAAGTAAGTAGGTATACACTAGGTAGGTACATATACTACCTACATCAATGTCGGTCAATAAACCTTAAGTTAAAGCACGTACCTATTGACAACGGCTTCTGAATTACGCTAGCGAATTTAAAATTAAAATATATTTTTTTCTCAATTCTGTAGACCGCTCGCTAATTTTGTAGCACTATTTATCGGATTTCTTTTACTAGCTCTGACAAATTTTGCGACAGTCCACCATGACAGCCAATTTTGATTGAATCGTCACCGATTATTATTGATGTGAACATTGTAAAGCGAATTAAAAAACTATACTATCGCAGGTATGCTGGAAGAGATTTCTTTAGAAATAAGCATCAAGGGGTTACCAACGAGTCCCGAGTAGTACCTAAATAGTAATATAATAATAACACATAAGGGTTCCCCGAGAGCTGAACAATCTGCAACAAACTTAATCAGAACAAAAAGCTAGTCAAGATTAAAAAGTGGTTTACCTACAACTTCTTTCCTTAGAAAAATGCAAGCTGGCTAAATGAGACTTGAATCCATTGAAGGACTTGAGGGCTTCATTTTGTCATTATTATTTAGTAGATGAATCCGCTGCAATGTTCTGTAGGTCAATTATTCACAAACTAGAGTGCAAAGAGTAATTTTCAGAGGCAATCCAACGCTTGTGGTTTGACGTGTGATGAACCGGGCATGGACGTGACAAAGGTATCTACCTCATACCGACATTAATGCAAACATGGAACTGTTGTTGGGCGTGTGATTGATAATTGAATTAATGGTTAATTCCATCGGGTACCAATCGGCTCCCAAAGCAATTTGGTAAATCGGCGGAGCACCGCCGCTGACCGCTCCAACCGATGAATGTTCTTGCACACTCACTCATAAATTAGTTTGGCATGTGTTTTGGTTTACGCCGAAATCAACGATATGCGTGGTCACTTCGTTAGATAATATTGCATGAGCTTGAAAATTAAAATGCGCACATGAGATTGTTCAACATGCATATTATAGTCAAATTCCGCTAGGGGTCCAGACATTAGCACTGCTCGGTCAAATTTTCATGGAGCCTGTGGGCATCGTTAGCAAAGATCGAATTATTAGCCCAGGATTCGCTTGGTTTATGATGGCCGAAGTTGAATAAATGCTGATGTAGGTGGGCGATGCTAAATCATAGTAGTTGTCGTATGTATTGGTGTTTTTTTTTTGGAATTGCATAGAGTTGTTAATCTATCATTTTATACTCATGGTTTATACAAAATAGGCAAGTACTTCCATGGTTGTAACTGCTCTACAGGGTGGCATCCCGGGACAGCGACGCGTAAACTGCAACCATGAATTCAGCACATGAACCACCCTGCGTTGAATTTTTTTGTCGATTAGCAAAAAAAATTAACTGTTTCATAGAAAAGTGCAATACAGCTATTTTTTTGAATAATTCAATGAAATTATAAAATAATTATGTACCGAATCCATGGTAAATAGGGTGCGCGTCGATGTCCCTGGCACACTGTATAACGCGCGATGACGAGATCTAATATCTCATCATCGCGCGTTCGTATTTCTGACGATATACGATGATTCCCGAAGTGCATACTTCTTCTGGGACATCTGTAACTACTTATGTTACGAGTATATGTATTTCAAGTGTTCTATTTATTTACTACTAAGCACTTACATAACTCTACAGAAAACGTAAGCATTCACTCTAACATTTTCTTACTTAGGTGTAGTTACTTGGAGAAAAGAAAACGAAAAAAGTAGGTTTCGTCGACTTATGCTTGAGGAGTTCAAAACGTTTAATTAGGTTATTATTTTTATTTCAACTTCTAGTGTTTCTCATAATATGCTCTGTTTTTTTTAATTCTCCTAATTTTCTCTTAAACTCTGCTTAAATGTCCTGACATAGTATGTACCCAAGTTGTTAGGACCTCGATAATTATAAAATGTTTCCTGCTCAATAAGATTCCCACGCGTCCTGTGACCCAAAAAGACAATACCGAGTTTCCTCGCTGAGTATCCCCAATATAATTATCTGGAGCAGTTATGGGACCTTCCTATTATAATATTACTGTACAGTGTTCGTTTACCTAGTTATTTTTATATTGGTCTCCTTTTACTTCAATTTAGTACCTACCTTCTCACTTCAACTCTTTCTGTTTTCGTTGTGGTAAAACCCATTGCCTTTCAAACTAACCTTTGCCAGAACACTGGAAAAAAATACAGCAAAAAAAATAATAGGTACTTTCACAAATAAAGTGTAAGTGTACTAACTACACATATATCCGACCGACCTTTTGGTTGTGTTGTGTTTACCGCTAAGTCCGGGCTAAGCTTAACCACCTTAAGGCTAATACCGGGATTTCCTTATGCCGTTGGCCCCTGGTCAGTTTGGCCGACGCCTTAACATCAATTAGCACTGTGTCTTGGACTTTGCTATCTTAACTGAGCCTACGCTTTGTTTAGATAAAAGGCTTTTTATATACCTAGCTAGGCCGCGTTCGGTGAAATAGAAATTTTAATTATTTTGCATACAATTTGCATCTCTGGGCTTGCATAAATAAACAAGGTAAAATAAAAATATTTAATTTTTTACATATATTTGGGTATAGAAGCATGCATATACAAATTATTTATGTTTAGCTAAGGGGCTCAGATGATAAACATAACAAAAGAAAATAACAAAAAATCTTTTAGTCGCATTCTTTTGTTTAATTCGTGTTGGTGCCGAAAAAATAGGAGTTCCGTCCTAATGAGTTATAAGATTAATCCGACCATCACTAATTAACATCATAACATTATTATTCATAACATTATTATTTTGAAGGCTTAGGATAAACAGGATCTAAATTATTCAAATCCTATCCTCCAACAAAAATTTCGTAAGTAGGCATAAGTTTCAAATAAGCACTTTAGGTCCTGGGTACAAATCGATTCCAGAAACGGGTTTTTTACGGATTTTGTCGACGGAAAAACAGGGAAGACGGAATGACAGATAAACAATCACAATCTTCTGACATTTTGTCTATTCTTCCGTCGACAAAGCCCGTTTCTATTGTGGTTATGCTAAGCGTGCGTCGAGCAAAGTGTTATTGGGTTTTTCTATCAGGAATTTCTCAGTAGCGACCTGCAGGCCTAACATGACGCACGCGACAATTACTCGTTCTCGCGTGAGTAATTTTTGTCTATTTTGTCTCTTTTCTCGTTTTCTGACAGCGCCTCCATACAAAATAGTCGACTCCTTCTGTCAAACTTTATGTTTTGTCGACAAACCCTAACATGGCACCTTAGTTATCTCGATGTTTGACAATTCAACACGAGATAATCTCCGATTCTTCTGTCATTAAGTCGTATTTACTCGTCCTCGATTTTGACGACGAGAACGACGAGAAGAGTAGATAAAATTATTATACAAAAAATATCTCCAAAATAACATGGCAGTTTCATAATTGTAATTATTTTAGTCATCATTTTATTTTACAATATATTAATAATGAAAATACTTAGTTTTAAACTACTATTTATATTGGAACGACGTGTTTTATATGGATTTTTTCGTTTTTTGTATTGAAAATATGAAAAATTATTACCTACATGTTGGGTATTAGGGGTTTATGGGTTTCATAAAGGGGGTTCAAATTTTCATTATTTTTGCGATAGGACACCATTTTCGAGATATAAGCAAAAGAAAAGAAAAAAAAGTCGAGGTGTTGGTGTGAATTTTAGTTCATGAAAATTAATTTCCACACCTTTTTAATCGCGATTAAATACTTGGACAATCAGAATTTTAGATTTTTATGATTTTAGAAATTAATAACTACTAAAATATAGTTAAGTTGTCTCACTTTAGTCTTTTTCAGAATGGGAAATCGTCGGTTGACAGGAATAATCTAAATTTCGGTAATGTTTAGTCTAGTTTAGAGGTATTTGTGACAAGGAAATTGGCACCATTGAATGAATGAAACGGAATCTCAAGCCGATGTTGCTATCATAAAAATAATTTGTTTTTAAAGATATAGAAGTGTCAAAATGCTTTTTTCGAGTTTACTCGTCGTTTACGGTCATGTTAGGGTTTAGAATGACGTCAGAATCGTAGACAAAATTCGACAAAACGAGAAAAAGAGCGTTCTCGCGCTTGTCATGTTAGCCCTGCTGGAGTCTGGATTAGTGGTGTTCTAATCTAAGGTACACCTCTGCCTAACCCTTCAGGTAATTACAGGCGTGATGTTATGTGTTATGTGCAGTGCAGTATCTATTCTTAAGGTTATTATTTAATTTATACTCATTTTTTGCGGTAAATGCTTTGAAACTATGTTTTATGGTTTCTCGAGGTTTTTTATTTCTCGAAATCGATTTCTCGGATCGAGAAATTTTCATTTATGTTTAATTTTGATATTTAAATAAAGAATAGCGTCATTAATACACGTCATGTTTATTTCCATTGGACGACAATCAACAAAATCTCTTGTCAATTACACCAAATTACAGTATTTTTCTTGTTTTCATAAAATATCATCATTTTTTTTTAGACATTAATTTAAGTTTACTTACATATAATATCTTATATCTAATTAACTAATAAAAATAACAAAATTATACACAAACAACTAAAACTATTGAAAAACTAAAATATAGCATCGAAAAATTCATCCGCATCGCTGTCGACTGGTAATTTACCCAAGACACTGGCCGCGTTGCCACTTTGTATGGCAATGCTTAGCCTCTGCCCAAGGTAAAAACCAGCCCTTGTGTCGCGGGAAGTGTCAAATAGCCGTTTTGATATTTCATTGAAGAGGCCGTGAGCACTCGGACCCCACGGCCCGAGGGTTTCAACCCCAAACGGCTCGAAAATATAATTACCTATAAGGTTATTTACTTACGCCGCTTGAGGTTTTCTGCAGCCGCAGCGGCAGCACCAGCACAGCACGCCGACCCAGGAAGATAGGATGGCGCAAGAGTGTCGACACTGTCCGGTCTCTTGCCATCGTCGCGTGCCAAGCCATTGGGTTCTAATATAGCTGGAACGCCGGCGGTAACAAGAACTCGTCGGATGATGTCGTTAATGTTCGCGTGCCGCGCTAAGCGACCCGCACTTCGGCTGCAAGACAGGCCGTGATGTCCGAGGCTGTTGACAACTTCGCCACAGTGACAGCGATGAGGAGAACAACAAGGAGCTCCTAGTCGTAGGGAAGCAGCGAGGCGGAAGGTAGTGTCGTTGAGCAAAGTGCCTATGTTCGACGACGGTAGTGCATGAAGCCACAGACCCGATTCCCATTTACCCACAGCCAGCAGGCGCGCACGCTCCGCAGTGGTAGCAGACGTGTTAAGTAAATGGTTCTGTACTACTCTGTAGAGCGGCTCATCCCACCGCCTTTGGGAAGATGGATAATCGGGTACATCTGAGTTCGGGCAAGCGAGTCTCCAGGCGCCCATAGCCTCGGTGAAGCACGGCACATCAAAATCAATCAGTGTGGAGGCTAGAATTTTCCTGATTAATTTCTCAGTGCCGTGGACCGAGGATATGAAAGCCGGTAAACTAATACTAGAAACATTGCGTTTTTTTTTTAAACTTAACCTACTTTCTTCTCTGTGATAAACTTTGAGTAAATACAAAAATAAAAATTTCAGTGTCTGCTGCACACAGTCACAACCACTTCTAGCATTTTTTGGCGCTGAAGCTTCAAAACTGGACGAACTGGTAGACACACTTCTGATGTGTCAATCCGTGTGGAATCCTCGGATTTTACATCAATTTGTGCACGTGAAATAAATGCCTAACCAGCCCGCTTGCGTTTGAACCTTTACATGCTATGGTTTTGAGATATTTTGAACATTGCACGAAACGATTTAGTATAAAGTAGGATCAAAATGCATTAATTATAGCTTGCTATTATTTTATAACTGAAACGTTTGTCAGTAGTACCTACAAACGACTTCGTCGGGGGCGGCAACCTTAGATAAATGATTTCTCGAGTTCTCGACTTCTCTCGATTAGAATTTCTCGGAAACGATATTTACGGATAACCCGGGAATTCCCGGGAAGACAATGCCCGGGAATAAACCCTATTTAAAACTCTTAAGATTTATTTCCTTTGCCTGAGGTTTCATTTCTTTTTTATTAGAGTCCGATGAAAATAGAACTCTAGAATTCAGTACCGAAACAGCACCACGAAACCACAGCAAATACCAGTCTAAAGGATAGCAAAGTTCTAAAGAAAATTATGAATAAATTTGAAAACCATTAATTAATTCCTGGGAGACATGAGTTCTTACCTATTAAATTAAAGGTAAGTTCAATAATTGTACGTATATGTAGTTATACCGGTATCCAAATCCATGGATTATATACATTATTATTATTACATACACGGTTGAAATAAAAAAGTTAGTTCTGATCTGTATTGATAGTTTAACAACTAGCTGAAGGCGATAGCGACAGGCGGGTGCGAGACACCTGAGTCGAGAACGTGCGAGACACCTGAGTCGAGAACGTGCGAGACACCTGAGTCGAGAACGAGCGAGACACCTGAGTCAAGAACTGTGTTCTGTCTGTTTGGGTGCGAGACACCTGAGTCAAGAACTGTGTTCTGTCTGTTTGGGTGCGAGACACCTGAGTCGAAAACTGTGTTCTGTCTGTTTGGGTGCGAGACACCTGAATCGGGAACTGTGTTCTGTCTGTTTGGGTGCGAGACACCTGAGTCGAAAACTGTGTTCTGTCTGTTTGGGTGCGAGACACCTGAGTCGAGAACTGTGTTCTGTCTGTTTCGGTGCGAGACACCTGAGTCGAGAACTGTGTTCTGTCTGTTTCGGTGCGAGACACCTGAATCGGGAACTGTGTTCTGTCTGTTTAGGTGCGAGACACCTGAGTCGGGAACTGTGTTCTGTCTGTTTAGGTGCGAGACACCTGAGTCGGGAACTGTGTTCTGTCTGTTTGGGTGTGAGACACCTGAGTCGAGAACTGTGTTCTGTCTGTTTGGGTGCGAGACACCTGAGTCGGGAACTGTGTTCTGTCTGTTTGGGTGCGAGACACCTGAGTCGAGAACTGTGTTCTGTCTGTTTGGGTGCGAGACACCTGAGTCGGGAACTGTGTTCTGTCTGTTTGGGTGCGAGACACCTGAGTCGAGAACTGTGTTCTGTTTGTTTCGGTGCGAGACACCTGAATCGGGAACTGTGTTCTGTCTGTTTAGGTGCGAGACACCTGAGTCGGGAACTGTGTTCTGTCTGTTTAGGTGCGAGACACCTGAATCGGGAACTGTGTTCTGTCTGTTTGGGTGCGAGACACCTGAGTCGGGAACTGTGTTCTGTCTGTTTGGGTGCGAGACACCTGAGTCGAGAACTGTGTTCTGTCTGTTTGGGTGCGAGACACCTGAGTCGGGAACTGTGTTCTGTCTGTTTGGGTGCGAGACACCTGAGTCGAGAACTGTGTTCTGTCTGTTTCGGTGCGAGACACCTGAGTCGAGAACTGTGTTCTGTCTGTTTCGGTGCGAGACACCTGAGTCGGGAACTGTGTTCTGTCTGTTTGGGTGCGAGACACCTGAGTCGAGAACTGTGTTCTGTCTGTTTGGGTGCGAGACACCTGAGTCGGGAACTGTGTTCTGTCTGTTTGGGTGCGAGACACCTGAGTCGAGAACTGTGTTCTGTTTGTTTCGGTGCGAGACACCTGAATCGGGAACTGTGTTCTGTCTGTTTAGGTGCGAGACACCTGAGTCGGGAACTGTGTTCTGTCTGTTTGGGTGCGAGACACCTGAGTCGAGAACTGTGTTCTGTCTGTTTCGGTGCGAGACACCTGAATCGGGAACTGTGTTCTGTCTGTTTGGGTGCGAGACACCTGAGTCGGGAACTGTGTTCTGTCTGTTTGGGTGCGAGACACCTGAGTCGAGAACTGTGTTCTGTCTGTTTGGGTGCGAGACACCTGAGTCGGGAACTGTGTTCTGTCTGTTTGGGTGCGAGACACCTGAGTCGAGAACTGTGTTCTGTTTGTTTCGGTGCGAGACACCTGAATCGGGAACTGTGTTCTGTCTGTTTAGGTGCGAGACACCTGAGTCGGGAACTGTGTTCTGTCTGTTTAGGTGCGAGACACCTGAATCGGGAACTGTGTTCTGTCTGTTTGGGTGCGAGACACCTGAGTCGGGAACTGTGTTCTGTCTGTTTGGGTGCGAGACACCTGAGTCGAGAACTGTGTTCTGTCTGTTTGGGTGCGAGACACCTGAGTCGGGAACTGTGTTCTGTCTGTTTGGGTGCGAGACACCTGAGTCGAGAACTGTGTTCTGTTTGTTTCGGTGCGAGACACCTGAATCGGGAACTGTGTTCTGTCTGTTTAGGTGCGAGACACCTGAGTCGGGAACTGTGTTCTGTCTGTTTAGGTGCGAGACACCTGAGTCGGGAACTGTGTTCTGTCTGTTTGGGTGCGAGACACCTGAGTCGAGAACTGTGTTCTGTCTGTTTGGGTGCGAGACACCTGAGTCGGGAACTGTGTTCTGTCTGTTTGGGTGCGAGACACCTGAGTCGGGAACTGTGTTCTGTCTGTTTCGGTGCAAGATACCTGAGTCGGGAGCTGTGTTCTTAGCTAATTTATTTAAAGTCGTAGCTTATGAAAACTTTGCAGACTTTACAAATCACTGACCAGCTATCTGATTATGTAACACATTTTCGTAAACGATTACGAGTAATCTCTTGAATTTTGATAGTTAAACAACATTTATTGCGTTATTTACGTTGTTGAGCAGATTTTTTTTTTCAAACTTATTGAGAAATGGATTAGCAATCTGTATCAACACGATTCCGATTGTGATTGATCGTGTATTACGCAATTAGGGAACGGGTCTAGTCACTCGTTAAATAAAAAATGGTTTAAGGCATTCGTGATCTGTGATGGAAGGTTTCAGAAACTGATTGCAGATACACAAATAGCAGGGCTCGAACTTATAGTAAGTCAATATTGAACCTTTTCGGGCTTCTTGATGGCGTGCTGAAGGCCGTTAGCATGTATAATCACCCTTGTACGTTTTAAATACTCCCTCCTTGCTCATTATTTAGCTCGTTTATTATTACTAACTACGTCCGTTTTTCTACACGGAATGATGTTCACACTTACTCAATTTTCATATAATTATTTGGGAGATGACTTCCCGGGTGACCACAAACAAATGAAACGCAATTTCTATGTGTAACGCACGTATCGAAATTACAGAAGTGAAAATTAAAAAACCCCCAACATAGACATTTCCTCATTTCTCTTTCCTACTCCATCACCAGCCCCTGTTCATCATCTATCTATAACGAGACCATTCCAATGAGCCCAAACACGATACCGTTGCTGTAAGTTGGTAAGGGAGTTGGGTATCCTAAAAATTCCAGGTGATGCTGCAGCATTAGTTCAAGGTTACTAAGTTCTTCTAATATCATTGAAGTAATAGAATATCAAATTTCAAATCGATCAGACCTGTGGAAGACGCTCACATCCGTTCATCAACTAGAAAACAGCTGATAATCTTCAAACGGCCGAACCGATTTTGATAAAACATGTCTAAGAACTATCGCTAGAAAAATTGCTTTCAAATTAAAAAAACCGCATTCATATCAGTTCACCCGTTTAAGAGCTACGGTGCCACAGACAGACACACACACTTAGCGCTCAAACTTATAACACCCCTCTTTTTGCGTTGAGAGTTAAAAACTTCTATGAACGAATTAGCATTTTGGGACATTTTCATGCAAAAGCCGTTTGCTACTGAGCACACAATGATCGGAACCAGAAAATTGCAAATGCTAAATATAAAAATCAGGAAAATATACAAGTTTCCTGCTTTCTAACTGTTCACGTTGATAATTATTGATACAGTTAAAACACAATTTTAGTCTTTGATCAATTCCAATTTTACAAAAAAAAAATATATAACAGAGGCTAATGAAACACTACAATTTAATAAAACCCGGTTCAGACAGACATCTTTTTAGGGTTCTGTACCCAAAGGGTGAAACGCGATCCTATTACTAAGACTCCGCTGTCCGTCTGTCTGTCCGTCTGTCACCAGGCTGTATCTCATGAACCGTGATAGTTAGACAGTTGAAATTTTCACAGATGATGTATTTCAGTTGCCGTTATAACAACAAATGCTAAAAAACAGAATAAAATAAATATTTAAGGGTACCTACATACAACAAACGTGTTTTTTTTTTGCGGTTTTTATAGAACGGAACACTTCGTGCGCGAGTTTGACTCGCACTTGGCCTGTTTTTTTTACAACTATGATCATATAGCAACATTATTGACCTAAGCACTATTTATTGACATCCTGCATCCATCAGAGTAATCCACTAATGAAAGTTTTATGCCATTGTGTGGTTTTCCACAAATAAATAAATACTAATAAAAGTACCCGTTATTTGCGTTCCAAATATAACGGTTCGATTGTGAAATTATTTTCAATATAAATTGCAATGCAATTTCATTTTTTTATGCGTGGGATTTTTTGTTGAATATTTTAACATATCTGTCTGACCGGACGTTGCTGAACTTGTAGTTCTTTATTAAAGCTCTGGTGATACAAGGGGACAAAAACGTATTGTTGGTCCGAGCAACAATTTGATCACATAAAAGGGCATTGGCATGTTATATTATCATATGGATAACCATTCACTGTAGGTAACAATAGGTCGAGTCGGCGGCGGCGTGGTGGTCTCTACTTTTTCTGAAAACCCCATCCAGTCCGTTAATCGACGTGACGCTAAGCTTCAGTCGTTGGGCGTCGGCATTCTCGAAAGAACGACGAGTACAGGTTGGTGTCCGACTGTAACTCGTCGCCTATCACTTGTTTATCTGGCAGCGTAGCCCTCGGTGGACTACGACGTCCAGCACCGCGCTGCACCTCTGGGCCGGACACCGAGTAACTGAAGGCTTCCGCAAGACTTTGTGCAAGTAAAATAAATACAAGGGTTATCGCTTATCATGGGGCGCACGTTGTAAAAGTGACTGATGCCGATAAGTAAGACAGGCGATGGATGGATAATTTATTATACCAGGGAAGCAATACGAGTATAATGTAATAAAAACAAACACACTCTTCGCACTTTTCAGAACCGCTCCTTACCTTTGTTAGACGCCGATTATACGAAACACTATAGCGAGTTTTTGCTTCGCTGTTCAGTAGCGCAGCGGTCACACTTATATCTACTACCTCCCGATATAAAAACCGATGTCTCTGGTTCTTCGGCTCTGTCTTTATACATTCTGAAGCTTTGGATTCCCAGTTGTTGTTTTGTTTCGTATCACTTCCAAGACTTAGTTTTAACCGATCGATCGAGAACATCACTCTGATTATAATAAAGCATCTTCATACCTAACGTTGTAAACATGAGCTTCTGAGTGATGATTTTAAATTTCATGTAAAGCGATTTCAACTCGGCTATCAACGAGGTCAAAAACATGATACTACAGTTATTAATTCTCATTCATTATTTATGTTGTAAACAATATTGCATCACCTTTAATAGACATTTAAACTGACTAACAGATTAGTCGGGCCAGGTTCAATTTTGGAAATCGAACAATCGCAATGTTATAACAAAACCAGCTCAGTTTTGTAATATTATTCGTTTATTTCCACGACGTAATTCGGTTTTCATTTTTATAATTAGACTTGTGTTACTTGAAATTAGATATTATGTAGGTAGAGAAAGGCAACATGTCGTTTCGGTCTGTTGCCGTCTGCGTAAGTACACCCAGTGAAAGATTACTCACCGTGACAAGTGACTGCATGTGATCCCAGCGAGTTATAGAGGCTCCGAAGTCGATGTGACCACTTCATTTGAATACTGTTTGGCAGTGGCTCGCCAATATTTTACCTCATTTAGACAAAACGGAGTTCGAAGTACCTCACTTTATTTTTATTTTTGTGCGAATTAAAGTACCTTTTATGAAATTATTTATATATTTTTTTGATCTATCTACTATAGATAGATCAAAAGT
This sequence comes from Xanthia icteritia, assembly GCA_949128155.2. Lineage (NCBI taxonomy): Eukaryota > Metazoa > Arthropoda > Insecta > Lepidoptera > Noctuidae > Xanthia > Xanthia icteritia. Next base: position 14,165,265 of record OX421930.2, read on the forward strand.
AATATATAAATAATTTATAAGTACGTACTCTAACATTGTTCGATGAAACGGAAAATTTCATGCTGGCGCAGGATTATCGACGACGCTCTACGCATATGTCTGTATCTTGTTGCAACTAGGAAACCCTGCTCCAAATATATTGATTTTATAACAAAAACGAGGGGATGGTTGTACGCGGGGTGAATGCCCCTGTCACTGCAGATTCGCCCCGCCATATTGGTTGGGGTTCCCGCGTCACTAATGGAGTAGCGACAGCTAAAATATGGGATACCTTCTTTTCGCATAATGTTCTTTGCCCTAATATACTTCGGCATAACGATTTTGGCACAATTTGTTTTGGCATAACAATACTTCGGCATAATTTTTTTAGGCATACGTTTTATGTTGGCATAATCATCTTAAAGACTAATTTGTTTTGGCATAAATTTGATTCGCATAACGTTAGGCCTAAGAACCGAATTGCTGCAAAACCGACTCCACGTAGTCTTGTTTGTCCTACCCCTAGAGTGTAATTTAAAATCGCGTAGGCGCGTAGGGGCGAGGCGGCTCGCGGGCTGAGGAGCAGGCGGCTGCGAGCGAACCGCCGCGGCTGAGGCTGGCCGGCGAAGCCGGCCAACAAGCCGAAGCTGCGGTGGTGAGCGAAAGCCGTCTGCGACGATTAGCACGCGTGGGGCCGCCGGAGGCCCGCAGCGCCGGAGCCTTGACAGAAACCCTGCCTGCTGCATGTTGCATGCTCGCTTGAATGCTGCATGCTGCATGCTTGCTTGCATGCTGCATGCTTGCTTGCATGCTACATGCTTGCTTGCATGCTGCATGCTTGCTTGCATGCTTTAACTTTATGCTTAATAAATTTATGCTTTAACTTTATGCTTAATAAATGTATGCTTTAGAATATTATGCTTAATCATTATTATGGTTAGAGAAATTATGCTTAAAAAAATTATGCGTAAGCTGTTATGCGTAATTATATTATGCGAAAATATAATTATGCCAAACAACATTATGCTAAGTTATATTAGGTCTTAAAATTTTATGCAAATGGATAGGGAACCCTAAAATATGAGCCTATGCTCCTCTCCATACGTTGAAAAACATGCGGACTCAGACAAATCATTTCTGGAATTAATTCTATTACACATTTTTGCAGATGGTGCCCGCAACGGTTTATAAAAATTTTCCATATTATTCTTTGTGGATTAAGTACGAGTTCCTACGTTCTCTCTCTCTCTTTTATTATTGTTATACCTATTGAGAAAATTTAAAAAAGTAATCTTTATTATTAGAAGAATGGGTACAGTAAATCCCCTTAAAACAATTTTGGTTTTATGCAATGTGCACTTAGGTGTCAAAGGAGTGCTTTGACACTCGTACTAGGATTACCCTGTATCACGAATGCCATCACCTTCCTCCGGACCAACTAGGGTAGTTCATTATACTTACAATTAAATTTTGAATACATTCTAAACAAAAATACAATTAACTTATACAAACAAGGGTATACACAAAAGGAGTATGTGTATGTTTGTGTATGTGTTTGGCAGTGTGTGTCCAGAAAACCAGAACGTGAGTGAGTATGCGTTGGTGAAAAAGTCAGTTAACCCACTAATTGTATAAGTCTCTCAGATTCTTCGTAGGTGATACTTACAGCGTTCCTGAATTGCTGTCGGGTAAGTAAGCATTATTTAGAACAGCGTTTATTTTACGTAAAATGAAACAAAATTAATTTTAAGAAGGTGTCAAATGTGTAACGGTTGTAATGTGTAAGCGGTATCTACGCGGCCAGATTTAGATATAAACAGAAAGCGTATTCTTATAAATCTTGAGATATCTCCTTAACTTCAAGTAACTTGATTTCCATTTGTAGATTTTAACTTCTAATCGAATCCGGTTTAATTGACCTTTGCAATTCATAGAGTTGATCTGAATTTCAACCAATTTTATATTGGCCATTTCAAAGTGAATTCAGTTAGTTTAAATAATTTCAATTTGTAAATACTGGTTGTGTTATCAAGGTTTATCAAATTCGCATATCTGATTATACAAATAAAATTTACATAGAAGAGCCTTTTGCTGTGTAACTGGCTTTTGTAGGAGAAGAACCTACCTAGGTTGATATTTTTCTGAAACTTTTCGTCACCGAAATATGGTACACGCGAAACTTCCACGATAAAGCGCCGAGTTTCAGCCTAAGACACTTATAATGAATAAAATCCACTTCGCTATAAGAAGTCTTATGTCGTATGAGCGACCTTTTATTATGTCTTCCAGTACAGTACTTAACCATATTATACATATATATGTACCTACGGGCTACGCGAGCTACAAAGATACGTAATATGTAGTTAATTTTTGAAATTACATATTTATGTGATGTCTAGTATATACTGATTAAATGGATGTGACTAAACAAGAGAAAATGTTACCATCTCAAATCCACGCGGTAGTACTTCCAGCACGTGTAGCATGACCACATTAGAAACGAGTTTTGTCTACGGAAGAATAGACAAAATAACAGATTCACAATAATAATCTGTCATTTTGTCTATTCTTCCGTGGAAAAAACCTGTAGAGAATCCGTTTCTATAGTTGTCATGCTACGTGTGCTGTAAAGGAACTAATACTGTGTACCTACTTGATGTACTTTGCTCAGGGTGACGAAATCTCTAAGCAGACACCTGTACCTACTAACAAGAAAATAGAAAACCCGATTCACGTATACTTGAAATATGACCAGCTAACTAATTACGCAACACATTTTCGTAAACTTTGTTTCATTTTGACAGTTCAACTACATACATTGCGTTATTTACAACATACATTGCGTTGTTGAGCATGTTTTTTTTCGAACTTGTGAAGCAATGGATTAGCAATTTGTTTCAAAACGATGCAGATTCCAATTGATAATGTATTACGTAATTAGAGTACAGGTCCTGCAGTCTCGACATAGATAGCGATCGCTATACGACCGAATTCAGTCGCAAAGTCGTAATGGCGTCGTCTAGACGGTCAAAATTACTTGACAAGCTCGAAAAAATCCCGTGCTTGTGAAGCACGTCGCGCGCGGCTAGGGACGCCATTACGACTTTGCGACCGAATTCTTTTTTTTTTTTAAACGTTGCCCCACACTAGGAATTTCTCCTGTGTCGTGGGTGCGTTTACAAACATTTAAACTTACATAAACAAACAGCCAGACCCGGAACAAATAATTGTAGGTCATACAAATATTTGTTCCGTGCGGGAATCGAACCCGCGACACGCAGCGCAGCAGTCAATCGCTTAACCACTGCGCTAACCGTGCCGTCGAATTCAGTCATATAGCGATTGCTATTTATGTCGAGACTGCCGCCCCAGCTATCTAATTACGCAATACATTTTCGTAAACGATTACGACAAAGAAGAAAGGCAGTTTTGGTGTCGCTTAATTTCAGAAGCGTTCATGAATGAAAGTAGTACATTATATGAAACAGTCACAGGGCTTTTATTTTTATGCATCAGCTTATTTTTATTAAGCTACACAAAGTAAAAAAAGAATAAACAAATATTTTATTAAATCTGACTATCAAAACGCAATTATTTGCAATATCTAAACAAAGAACATGGGACAATAGCTATGGAGTTACCATACTTACCGGAATATGGTATTTCTATTTCTATAATTATGCTTATTAGCAGGATTTTGGTGGTAGTGGTTTCATCGTTTAACTTTAAACAGACTATTAAGACTTTTACTACCTCTTTTTTTTGAGGAGTATGACAAGACAAGATGTTAATTATTATTGATAACTCAGTTCTGTTCCATCAAATCTAAGACATTTTGGAGAAGCAGACTCCTGTCCCTTGAAACACAAGAGTATTATTCTAAGCTTTGGAGCCAGTGCCTATTTGTATTTCCAACATGTTTTATATTAATAAATATGTATTAGCTTATTGTTGATAATAGTTAAATGAATCCACTGTGTATGTATACGTTTTTTGGAGAATTTAGCTTTCATAGCAACATTAATATCTATTGATGTCAGCTTCAAATCAGAATTGTCTTATTTGTCATATTTAAAGGTCGATTCTCTGTTTTTCTTGGCGTAAATATTTGTGTGGATTAGTTTGTTTACCTTCTAGTTTTATTTGTTTTGTGAAGTATAGAATACGAGGATTGTACGTAATCCAGGTGTGTAGAGACGATCGAGTCTAATGCAATGCCATATATTACAGTTGATGCTAGTATGTGTGATGAGTTGATGAGCATCGTATGGTGATGCCGACGACAAGCATGACGACCGCGCCGGCTACTCAGTTATTCGACGAAGTTCTTGTAAGATTAGAATGTAATAATATAATAAAAATGCTTTATTCAATTACCAAATAAGTGTTTTATTTTTGCTTAATGCATAATAGGTATGAATAAGCCGACCAATATAGTAAGACAACATGATGGGATGCGTGGCCTCCTGCTTGAATACCTTCACAGGTCTTAAATTCTACATTCGCCTTTGAACCTTGCATAAATATTATAAGATATTAGGTAGGTACAGGCAAAAACTTTTTTAAATACCTAGTACCTAATATTTAAAAAAAAAATATATATATTTTCTTTTCCTTCTTTGTCAACTGAGCCTGTGTCGACTATTCTGCCGGCGTCATGTGATGACGGCAACGCAACAAGGTGGGCCGTAGAACTTTGCACTTCGTGGTAGTTATTTATTTATAATATTGTTAGTAGCTGAAAGGACAAGACAATTTTTTGTTAGTAAATCTAGCTAAAAAGAATAAAATAATATATATATATTTAAAATACTGCAAATCGACATATATATTTACAAAGTTATTATTACTACACTCCACAAATTTTTTAAATGTTAATGATATCAAAATGTAGTCTACATTTTGATATCATTAACATTTAAAAAATTTGATAGAACTTGGATTCGTTTTGGAGAAAAGTTAGTCAGGAGGTAATGTTAAGTTAGTAGGAAGGGGGATTTTAATTTTGGAAAGCTGTACCATATACAAGTCAAAGGATTGGGAATTTGAAGGACAAGGACAAAAAGATATGGTCCAGAGTTCCGTCATCAAGACCGCATATTCGCACAAAGAACTGTCACGAACACAGATTTATTTAGAAATACTGGACTGCAACAGTGACCAAGTCTCAGTCTTCACAAGGATGCAACAGTTCTTCTGAACAATTTTGGGCACTTAATAAACCAAGGTTTCCTCTGGATGCTGGGTTGAATACTGGCGTAGTACGCCCCCTTGAGTTTCGAACTTACCTGCCACACTGCTGACCACAAGTTGTACAGCTTATGTTTGGTGTCAGTCCGTAAGTCGTAACTATGCAACATGTAGTGCTTCCGATCCACCCAGTTAGATGTAGCAAATTTTGCCAGTGAGTCGGCGCACTCGTTGCCACCTATACCCGAGTGACTAGGAACCCAAGCTATTTCAATGTTTAAACCGTTGTTCGAACAAGTGAATAGTAGATTAAGAATATCGAAAATGATATTGCTGTGAATTTTAGATTTAAGTTGGTTTTGAGCTAAAACTTGGATGCTACTGCGAGAATCTGAGAAAATTACTGAATTTTTGATATTATGGGTTAAAATGAAATTGATGGCTTCCAGTAAAACGATGCATTCCCCTGTAAACACTGAGGCCTCTGGTGGAAATTGGAATAAAATATCAATTTTTGAATTTTGAAAATATGTTGAAACACCTGTACATCCTATTGAAGACAATTTGGATGCATCAGTATAAAAGAAATTCCAACCTTCCCAGGATTTTTTAATGGTCCGATCGAAGACGCCTTTTACGTCCTGGGAATTGTTGGAGATACCAAGTCCCAAAACGACCTTTGGCCTGAAATGGACCACCTCATAAGCGGAAGAAAAGACTGGAAGAGTGGGGTATTGACAAACAGGCGAGGAGAGGTGTTTAAGCTCTCTGTACCTATTCATCAATGGAATAGATTTATTATTCCAGAAGGATGACGCGTTAAGAGGGAGATAGATTTGTTCCAGAATAGAGAGTAAAGAATGGGACGAAACGGAGAAAACTTTTGACAGGAAACGATCCGCTAAGTATTGTCTACGAAGGCTAAGAGGAGGTTCTGTACATTCTACCTGGAGAGCATTTATGGGGGAGGATTTCATGGCACCAATGACGGTCCTCAGACATTTGGCTTGGACAGAATCCAGTCTACGCAAAGCTTCTTTGTTACATGGTTCAATTAAGTAACTGCAGTAATCCAGCACGCTTCTGATCAGCGCATTGTAGAATAGTTTTAAGGTGTATGGGGGAGCACCCCACCAGACACCTGCCAAAGCCTTAAGGACCAAGACTGAGCGCTCACATTTTTAACCGTGTTACTAATGTGATCCACTCCTGACAATTTGGAATCCAGGGTAACTCCCAGAAACCTGGCCTTCTCTTCGATTGGGATAGCTTGACCGTCAATACTAATGTCGACTTGGGAGATAAGGCGTCTGCGAGTGAAGATAACTGCGGAACTTTTTGGAGCACTTAAAGATAACCCGTGACCTAAAAGCCATTGGTTTAACGAGGACAAAGAGATATTAATGGACTGACCGGCATCTTGTATAGAAGTGTCACAGACCAATAATGCAATATCGTCAGCATACTGGAGTATATTACAGTTAAAATGTAAACAAGAAGGAAGATCAGAAGTATAAATATTATATAAAAGGGGACTAAGCACGGATCCCTGAGGTAGACCTCTCCAAACCGACCTCGGCTCAGAATTTTTCCCGGTAATCCTGAGTTTAACTCTACGATCTGAAAAAATGCTGCATATGATCTGACGGATCCTAGCCGGGATTCTCAGCTCTTGCATTTTCTGCCTGAGAAGTGGGAGGAGGACAGAATCATAGGCAGCTGAAATATCTAAGAAAACGGCTACCACAGCCTCATTCCTGCTAAGGCCCAGTCGGATAGCTGATGTGAGGGTACCCACACTATCAGCTATACTCAGACCTTTCCTGAAGCCGAAGCGCATTGAGTCGTTGGCAGCAGTTTCCTGTTTTCTACGAACCATTCTAGTCGGTTTTTAATCAAATGCTCTAAAAGCTTAATAAGTATGGACGATAAGAAGGGAAGAGACCCGCAAGTCTAAAATTTTAGAGTAGACGTCCCAATCCACTGAGTTTAATGGTGGGGAAATTTTGTCAGGGATCTTGGAAGGAATTTCAACCATGATGGGATAGTGATCACTCCCATAGGTCATATTCAAGCGACTCCAATTATAAAGGCTGTCTATATTAAATCAGCAGAATGTTAAAATCAAAAATATTCAAAATTCAAAAGTCATTTATTCAAACTAGGCTGAGAATCAGCACTTTTCGAACGTCAAAATTACATAAGACAGTCCCCCAAAACGCCCACCCTTCACCACTTCCTAGTGCTTTAGCTGGGAAGAAGAAGTGGCGCGACAAACTCCCCAGCAGCATAGCTGTCTGTTCAGTAAAAAAAAAAAAATGATTCTATATACGAGTAAAAGTATGCAAAATGATATTTACATTACGCAACACAAAACATAATTAAAATTATAAAATTAATAGCCTTATGACAGCTAGCACACCCCATTATACCAACCAAAAACATCGAGAACTATACTCAAGCAGAAATAAAAGTAACTAAACGAAAACAATATATTATCTAAATAAAAGTCTCCAGGCATAAAGGGCGTGCCCGTTTACATATAGCTGAAACTAGAAGTTATAATTGATAAACTAGGACAATCGAGGTAAAATAAAAAAAAATATTGAGGTCGCTAGCTAACCACATATTGCAATACAACTCATAAAAAAAACATTTTTATGAGTAGATTATGTCAACAAAAAAATTAAAATTAAATAAATTGACTTAAACTAAAATTATAAACAATTATATAAACTCATATTATATAACCTGTCAGCAAGTAAGCTACTTTTTGGAGAAAGAACATTTAAACATTGTCTTGAGTTAATCACAGCGACCAACTATTCTTATCATTTAAGTAGTCGTTGATATAATAGTATGCCTTTGAACAGAGATTGGATTTTACTTTAGTTTTGAACGCATTAAAAGGCAAATCTAGCAAAGAAGAAGGTAGCTTGTTATAAAAGGTTATACCAAGCCCAAAAAATTAGTTATGAACCTTATGAAGCCGGTGAAAGGGAGTTCGTAGTTTGTCCTTATTTCTAGTGTTAACATTGTGAATATGACTGTTTTTAGTATATAAGTGTATATTTTGCCTAATAAATAATATGTACGCGAAAATGAATTGCGATGCCACTGTGAGGATACCGATATCTTTGAAAAAATCTCTCAGAGCAACTCTACAGTGCAGTGATTTTTCAAATTTTTCTTTCCCTATAACCCTAATTCCGACTAGTACAAACATTTTAAAACAAAAAAATAGTCAATTGGTCAATTCATGCGCTTACCAACAAACTGAATTTTATTTGTATTTTTAAAGATATATAGATTTCTCAGTCTAGTACTGAGAAATCTATATATCTTTAAAAATACAAATAAAATTCAGTACATGGTACTTAAACATAGCAGGGGAATTGTGGATGTACGATACACGTCCGTTTAGACACCCACTGCTAGTATTGAATTACCATAATCTAATGAAGTATTCATTTACTAAGAATTTTTAACGATGACGTGGGTATGACGTACAGACAAACCTTTATACATTGAATTCTTGCTTTCTGCTGCTTTCGCGACGATAGCCTACTACCACTACCGTTACTAAATATATTTTACTGAATATTAACTCAAGTCATTACTGCAATCTTCGTACAGAGCATAATAATGCTTTGTATATGAGCGATGGATAAAAATGTCTATATAAACCACATTTGTTGCATCTTGCATCCCCGTGTAAAGTATAACCCAGAAAGCAGGTACACGCTACATTGTGTGCTAGTAGGTACTAAGCATAAAGGCCAAGCCTGAATAGTGCATCATATTTTGTGGATCGCCTCAATGTACTGTAAAGGTGTCCGCTTTGCGTAGGAATGGAGATTTACGCTATTGTTAATCGTGCATTACAGAGGATTTCAACGAGAAACCGCATCGCATTACTGCTTGCGGTGTGGGGAGGTGTTACATCTTTGCATGTCGTAGTGACCAATTGACTTCTACTACCTTACCTTTTAGTCTAATTACTTCATCCGCTTACCACTATTAGGAGACGGCATTTTGAATATAACTCATTATCTACTTAATACTGTCACTCGTAACGTCTCTCCTAGAAAAATGTTTCAAAGCCTGTGCTTCTACACATGATAGTACTTATACATTTGTATGTATTGCATGCAGCAAGTCATACTGACAGCAGCAGGTGGAATTCCTAAAAAACTAACAGAATGGTCCGTCGGGAGTCATCAAAAGGCGTGTTGACTGACGAGCGGTCAGATGGTAAACAAGTAGGATGGAAAGGATAGCAGAGCTGACCGGGATGCGATTGGTACAGAATTTAGGAACAAAAATAAAATTCTGGTAACCTATAAAACGTGTATTGCAGTTAAATGAAAGAAAATTTAAAATTCATATTAAAAGTACACTTTGTAAACAAGCATATTACAAATTAGAGGATTATATCCAAGATAAGAATGCTTGGAAACATGCTGGTCCTGCTCCATAGGATAATTTAGAATCAAGACAAAATCAAACTGGTTGCAAATTTAATTGAATATTTTATTTTTTTATTATATGACATTGATTTTATATTCTGTCATCAATTCCTCGCACACTGACTTATTAATTGTAAAATTTTAGGAAAATCGTCTACTTTTACAATGTTTGTAAATATGTGAGCACCATGTATCTATCACTTAATTAGTATTATCTGTTGTTGCTTCATTTTTAATTCTTAATTCGTTTTACCTATTGTGGTATAATAATTGTATTCTAGGTGCATCGTCCTCACATATAATTATCATAGACGTATAATGATAATTATATAACTAATTTACTTATACAAAATATTGTAAAACATTTTAAAAGAGTACCGGTGGAGTTTCTACCCCATTCTTCTCTATGCGAAAAGTGCCTTATACATGATTTGACTTTGACTTTGTGTTCCTTCTGAAGTCCCGTAGCTCTAAGCTATAAGTAAAAATAATACAATATAACAAGTGTTCCAAAAATACATAGTTTCGGAGATAACAAGTAGACTCTCGATGGGTGTATAAGTTTAATTGATATTTAAAGCTAAGAAAATGCGACGTCGTCATATTCTTTTTTATGGACAAAAATAGTCAGATATAATTTGTTTCTGAAACCTTCACCATTTTAAAGATAATTTAATTATTGATCTTTTAGTATACGTGTTTTATTAAAATACCTTTTGTTTTATGTATAATAAATTAATAATGCGCCTAATTTGGGACAGCGCTCCATGATGGGCGAGTCCTATTACTGGCTGGACAGACGACGCGTTGCGTGAGCTCAGTACAGAACAAGCAAGCTAACTCAAGGTCACTGGCATATATCTGCCTCTTAATAATAGTAATCGGCAAAATATTTTGAAGTGGGCTTACTGATATTCATAAAAGTTTGGCTTCGAATTTGCCCTCAAACTTTTTTTCGCAGTTAGAACATTTTTACAAGATAAATGTTATCGCGCAACCAGTTACAACTGTTACAATTGGAAATGTATGTAGGTAAAGTCTCAAAGTTAATAGAGGCCGTCTGAATTGTACGTGGGGTGGTCGGGCCGTCCGTTACCACGCACGTTTCTGGCACCCTAGCAACGCTCCCCTTACGGCTCCGCACTTCCTTATACCCGGCTGCCTGATCAGTAAGTACCCCGGGTATACCCGGCCGGCTCCGGCACTTGCGATAACTTTGATAGCTGACGGTCGGGAATTGGACACCGACTGATTGTGTTTACTACCTACAGAACATTACGTAAACGGTGCTCGCCCGTCCGACTTTCCTGTATGATTGTACCGACGCGGACGCCAGGCTGTCGATCGAATATCGTACTTAAAAAAAAATTAAAAATGGAGGTGAGAAGCTGACGAACAACTAAAATAAAATTCTGTACTAACAGTCACACACAGTTTTTTTTTTTTTTAAACTTTGCCCCACACTAGGAATTTCTCATGTATCGTGGACAAACATTTTAAGTCACATACACAAACAGCAATGGAAACGATGTTTCTAATATGAAACAGAATGAAGTAAACAAGCCCTTTCATTAAACAGGGAAAGTATAAATAAACGCCCACATGTGCGGAGAAATCGTAAAAAATAGCATCAAACAGTTCCTATTTTATTTTAGAATCGAACGGCTCTCGGTAATCGCAGCTAAAGGACGGCATCGATAGCACGGGACTATGTTTAGAAAATCATTCTAAGATTAAATTCGGATCCCTCCGACCACAAATCAGTAACGAGTCCTTGTTTATTAGGGTAGAAATAAAATATAGCATCAACTTTTCATGTAACATGCTCAAATGGAAGGTTAGGTTACAAAGTTTGTTCGAGGAAAACATCTCGGTTCCACCTAATAAAAGAAGATTTTTTTGGTACAAAAATGGACAAGATTAAAGTGTGATATAAAATAAGATGCGAAGGCGCCAGGGGCTATGAATTCCGACATATGGGTTCATCGATTTATCAGTTGCCTATAACATAAGTTATTATATCGACATCTATTATAAGGTTGTGTTATTTTGAACCTACTATAAAATGTATCTATCCGTAGTAGGAACTTCTGGTAATATACGTTATGTAGTTACAACTATCGTTTTTCTATTGATAAATATACAGGGTGACTTGTAATTTGACGTATTCCTTCTAGGACGTGATAGTGTGACCCATTTGCAACAATTAAGCACCCCATAAACCCTAGGCAAAAATTTATGGGATTCGAGTAACCCAATTATTATGTATTTTTGAAATTTTCCCAGATTTCGTTACTAAATCTAGCTTTTCTCTTAACTCTCAAATTGAATGGCCTTCATTGCAATTCCATTGGGTACCTAATACTTTAATAAACCTTTCAATGCAATCAAATTTTCAAAATAATCAAACACTTAAAAAATAAAGGATGAATTTTATTAACTATTTTCAAAAATCATCTAAGTAAACTTGACACCAGTTATCTCAAAATTTTACTATGGCATTAAGCGTACAAAATACGGGGAAGACATCTTCATTTAATCAGCTATCTAACGAGGTACAAAAGTTTTAAAATATTTGGAGATACCGACGAAAATGTCGATGATTGTATCCATGAGTAATGAGTAATTAATTAATTACGTCAGGTCCTAGATTTGCAGGAAATTATAATTGTGTTTTCTTTTAATAATAAAAGGATTAAAAGAGGTAGATATTCTTTTATGTCCGGAATAGTGTAAATTTACTTTGCTTAGGTGGGGAAGGCATTAATAGCGATGCGTCATAGTCTTTATGCGGATCTTACAATACATTGGTATTACGTCAGTACCTACCCATATTACGTTATACCTACGGACATTATGTCATTAGTGAACAAAATATAAATAGCGGTTCATTTATTAGATACCAGTATCTTTACAAGATTATTTTATCAAAGTTTTTGTACAAAATATTTAATAACAGAATGTTGTAGTAAAACAACAGCAATGAACATCTGTGTAACCTATACCATACAAACACAGCGCTATAAATTGAGTTCGACTGCAAAAAATGGCAAAGGAAATGATCCTACTTATCTTCCGAATGGTCTTTTAAGTATCCACATTCGTTTTACATAAAGACGAATTTAGCAGAATAAGTAGGATATGGCTTCAGTGGGATAAAAGTACAAGTCGAGTGCAGGCGTTCAGTGAAACGTTTCATATGTAAATGGCCCCGTAATCTGTAGGAGGCTCTCGGCGGACACACATCTATCGTCGAATCGGACTCAACTGCGAAACTTTTCGTCTCTGATATGTATTCTCCAGTAAACAGTAGACTGGGAAGTTTGTCACAGTTTTATGTACAGGCAAACTAGCGACGATACATTTGCAAGTACTCGGCTTTGAAGCGAAGGGTTTTCATGTATTCTTTATATCTTTTTTCCATTTAAAAATATCGCTTTGACAGCAAACTCGGTGCATTAACGGTGTAACTGAGATAATCACTTTTACTCGCGTTCCATTCTCTCGGTTTTGTTAATATTTTCAGCGCTATTAAAATACCGTGTAATGTTTTTATCTTATACTTGGAAGTAGTCTTTGTGGGTGATGTGACTACTTATGCATGATATTTATGGTTGTTATTAGTCTGTAAGCTCTCTTTAAAATTAATTAAATAAATAAATATGGGAAGTCTCATTTATTCTAGTATTAAGAATTTAATTATAAACTAATTATTGTTCTAGTTATGCATATGAGAGACACATTATTTTACTTCGTTATTACCTTTAACTAATTATTTCAGTTTTATTACAATTTTATGCTTCTTCAATAAAAGTAATTTAGTAATTTTAGTCAAATTTACCTAATCGTAACCGCTTCCCTGTTTCATACACATGACTAGATATGACAAATTTGTGAGGTTGCACGTTGTGTCTAGACGGAATATTTTGCGTCACCTAGATGGCGATTGAGTAAGGTTTCTAAATCTTATTAGTCACATATGTTTCATTACTATTGAATAACATTTCGCAAGATCTTAGTCATAGGGATTTATCAACACTTGCCTCTTTAGTATGTTCTTTGTCGTCAATCTCCCATCATCATTCTGCCTAGCCTTTTCTCACCTGTCTCACCGGATGCAGCTGAACAGCGGTATATTACCTGGTGCGACTGCCTTCCTGACCTTCACAACCCCAGTTACTGGGGAATACGACACCCCTGGTAAGACTGGTAGTCAGACTTTCGGGCTTCTGACTACCCGTACCTAACGACTGATAAAGATCTACAAATGACAGCTGGGATCAACGGCTTAACGTGCTTTCCGAGGCTTGGAAGGATCTCGATATGTAATGGACGGTCACCCATCCACAGCAAGTGTAGGTTAAACTTCGATCGACCCGTACGGCCGTTTTTATTTAGCCACGAGCCCCTCTTGTTGACGATGTCTATAACTAGTAAAAATAGGAAAGCAATCTGTACGGAAAGGAACAATTCACAATACAATAAATTATCATGAGTAATTTTCCTGTACGCACACCGACAATTTATTGGATACCAATCATTTTGTTCATTTCGTCCCCGGGGTGTCCGTACATTTCAGGAATATCTTAACTCAAAACATATCAATTCAATTCAAAGGCTGGAAGATGGTATTTAGGAGCTATTTTTATTAATTGAAGGAGTTTTATATTTTAAGTTTCGTTTTATTGGTCTAGGTTTTAGATAAAACATCTATGGCAATAAACCTACAAACATAATGTAGGTATATGTTGACTCTTGTCTAGTCTACGGTTCCATCCGCATGTCTTATTGTAACTGTTACGAATATCTAATATAGAAGTTGTTTTTATAATATTTTAAGCAACTATAATGACTTTTCCAATTGTATAAAAATTCATGGCACTTTTGACTAATGCTTAAGGAAAACATGGTGATCAAATCCGGACTTAAAAGAATAAAGGTAACATTCCGTACCCGACCGCAGGAGGCAACACCAGGCGACACGACTGGTTTCTATGAATTTCTATGAAATACCTTCCGTAGCTAGCGACACGTTGTTGGCAGCTACGGGCGAGTGACAGGCTACACGTGGGCCCGACCGCAGACCAGTAGTGCCGCCAACGCTCGAGCGATAACACGTTTTTCTATCTTCCATCTACCGACTGGAATACAGGCTGCTGCCGCCTGCGGTCGGGTTCGGAATCATGACTGCAGCGACATGACGCCGCGACATGACGTCGCAAAACGTCGCGTGCAGTTGCTGCCTGCGGTCGGGTACGGAATGGTACCGTAAGGGACTTCAAATCAGACTATGCAAGAGTGGTGATTCAGTTCGCATGTGTGTGAGAAAAAGCTTGTATTGCAGTGGGGCAATTACAGACAGATATGAAGATACTATCATAACACTTTTTATATTATGTCTTTAATCATGTAATCTTTGCGTATATGTCCTAGAAATGCAAATTACAAAAAAATAGTAGATTGTTTGCCTTGGGACAACTATTTTTAAGGCGAGAGTGTTTTGTACAAAATTTTAAAACTGTTTTCCTAGGGATCACGCTCGACTCAAGGCTACAATAGGGTCCTCATTTAACATCTCTTGCAGGACGGCTAAGTTCAGCAGCATATACTGTCAGAAAAATCCGTCAATTAACTGATGTACATAGATACCGCGAGGCTAGTCTATTTCAGTTATTTTCATAGTATCATGTCTTATGGTATTCTGCTGTGGGGACGGGCTGCAGACATCGAGTCTATTTTTATTCTGCAGAAAAGAGCTATCAGAGCCATATATTATCTCCGTAGGCACGATTCTCTAAGGGAACTGTTTAAGGACATTAACATCATGACGGTACCTTGTCAATATATTTATGAAAACATCATGTACGTAAGAAAAAATTTGCATCTTTTTAGTAAATAGGTGATAGACATAATTATAGTACAAGAAATAGGGATCTATTAGTTCAACCAGGTTTCAAACTGGCTAAAGTAGACTCATCTTTCATGGGGTACTGTTTAAAATGTTACAATAAAATTCCTCACAATATACTTCAACTGAATGAGACGAAATTAAAATCTTGTGTAAAACGCACACTATATAGGCAGGCATATTATAAGTTGGGGGATTACATAATTGATAAAAATGCTTGGCTCATTGCTGGTCCTGCTCCACAAGCATAAACTAATTGATTAGCATTTGAAAATACCGTTGGAGCTGCTGAAGATTTTAAAAACTATCTTTGCATTGTAAAAATTCAATGTCTTAGCATTGTATAATTGCATAGCACAGGTGTGAGTACTATGTACTAAAGAGCTACCATTTACCGGGTAATATGTCTTTCATTGACTTGAATGTGCCGTGGCGGCTGTGAGTATGTCATGCTCACTCTAATGTCTCGCTGGCGGTGGCGCGTGAGTTGGATCATTTAGCTTCCTTCAAAATGGTTGAGCTGAATGGTGCTAATCCATGCGTCATGTTCGTGAACGGCCGCCATCAGTAGAGACTGGTCATCTCTTAGCTGCCATGGCTTATTTTAATTTTTGAATTGTTCTTTGATTTTTATATTTTTATTACGGACGCTTTTAACGTGCACGTCTTTCTACATTGTTCTCACATATATAATTTCAACATTAATGATGTAACCAATATTTTGTAACAATTTTTTTATTTAAAAGAGTGTCCGTGGAGTTTCTTGCCCGTTCTTCTCCATAGGTACCTACTACGCTTTGGAATGGGCAACTAGCTTCATATTTCTGACTGACCGACTTCTTGACAGTTCAAAAGTGCCTGTAAATGGTTTAATTGAAATAAATGCTTTGAGTTTTGAGTTTTTTGAGTTTTTTCGCAGCCGCCATTTTGGATTTACATTTTGACCTCACTATCGACTTTACCATCTTCGAAAACTATGAAAACGACACCCATGACGAAAAATTAGAAAATTTTCGCAGCCGCCATCTTGGATTTTCATTTTGACCAAATTCATACTTTCTCTCTCTCTCTTGCCAGCCTGTTACTTGTTCATACAATGTTCGTGATTGATCTCTTTGGTGATTGGAACTTTTACTAACAATATCCACATTCCAAATTCAAATCACTTGTAGTCCCTAGGGACTTAAAAGCTATTTTAGTCCCTGTTTACGAAGAACAAACTAGCTCTTTTTGAATAGATGTGATAAAAAAAGTTTAAAAATCCTCCGCTGCCAGAAGTACATTTTAAGCTTCGTTTTTTTTTTAAAAACGTGAATTATTTGAAAAAAAGCTCATTATTTATTTAGCGTAAATACCTGCAGTGAAACATAGGCTTTGAAAGAAAACAATATTGCCGTTTTTGAGCAGTAACATTGTCCGTTTTGTTACACAACAAATCGACATAAATACAACAGCTTGCCATTTTTTTTTTTTTAAAGGAGTTTGTTGTATTTATGTATAGTGATTTTTTATTATTTTCTTTTCAATAGAAGTGGTGTGAAGTATTTTTTTATCTTAAATTGCCAGTCTAGTATGAAAATTACGTATTAATACTCTTTTAATCCAATGAAAGAGGAAGTCTTTAACTTCTGTTAAAGAAACACTGTCGCAAATTGGTGCGAACGAATGAAAATAATATTTGATGTATTCTCTGTTATGAAAAAGATACCAGTCTATTACTGTCCCATTGTTAGGCCAAAGCTCCGGCTCCACACAGAAGGTAGGAGCAAAATCACTACATGTACTCAACGCGTATTGACTGTTTCTGACTTCAACTATAAGTCCAGATTTTCTCGAGATTGTTTCCTTCTCTGTAAATATTTTAATACTTCAGTAAAATCAAATCCATCGAAAATTACTTTATTAGGTTTTGAAAGAAAATAAGTCTTGCTGAAAAACATCTACTTATTTACCTATGTAAGGACGAATCAGTAAAAAAAAAAAATTGCTTTATCACTGGCCGTTTTATCACAGAAAATAGGAAAGAAAACCATTTAAATTGAATAAAATAATTGTTTCTTTTTATTAAAAATGGTGAAACTAAAATAGCCGGTGTGGTATGAAAATAATTATAAATAGGTACTCTTTAAATACTTTATTTCAATCCTTTGCAAAATTCACTGCGAATGGATGGTGCCATCTACGTCACTTAAACCTCAGAACAGTACAGCTTGAAACCAACTTGGACAGTAAGGCTGCCTGTCCACAGGAGCGGAGCGAGGGAGCGGAGAAATGTGCCAATATTAACCAATAGGAGCGGAGTTCCGCTCCTGTGGACAGGCGCCTAACATTGGAACTGCGTCTTTGGGTAAGAAAAGCTGTTTTAATTCCAATAATTTAAAATCGATACCTTTATATAGGTTTATCTTGTTTCGTAACCATGATTAATGTCCAAGATAGATACTCAGGTATCATTACATTGCATTGGTTTTGCGTTGATTCCGCATTTTTTGTTGGAAAAATTCGTTCAAGCTTTTATCGAACTTGGGTTTTTGTTGGTCAGTCGTCATTGCAGCGTGACAATACCAGAGTTTCTTGTCCGTCCAGTAAGTAGGTAAGTACGTACTACTTAAATATAAAAAACCCGAATCAAAGCTATTGAGTAATGTTTGGTGCGTTTTACTTAAATGCTTATAGAAAAATGTAACCTCATAGCCGAGATAATAAATATGTCGTTCTTCTAAGATAAAATCAGAAAATCAAAACAACCATGAAACACGTGCTTTTATGAACGTGCAGCACATTTTCAATATACGAGCTGACACAACGATTACGTTCAGATGAGAGTGTGCTCGTAAACCGGTGCTGTGGCTCGTGTGACAGCAAGACTGCGCACACAATGTTCTATGCAGGTAAATCAATCGAGTTCAGTGGCTTCCCACGGAATCCTCATTCCAGGTCTCAAGTCGATCGCGCCTTCCATTCAACGCCTTTTTGTACTGTACACCATTTCCTCTCCGGGAAAAAATGTCGAGCGACAGTGAGACGGACGTTAGTGGTTCTTGTCATATTTTCGTAATACCACTTCGGAGATTCGATTTTGACGTCGAAGAGCCATTCTGTTTCCTCTGTATTTGTAGAAAGTAAAATAACAGGTTAAATAAGAGTAAAGTTCCTTTAGACGAGTGGCAATAAATTAGCATACAGAACTAATTAACTGGAGGGTTGCCTTAAACTAGTAATTCTATTTTGCAATAAATCAACTCTGTGGGCTGTGATTATAAAGTATGCATCGTTGCGTTCTTTCAACCTAATTCGCTGTGTATGTAGCGGTAATACGGTATGTGATGTCACTGCACGTCTGGCATATCATTAGTGGCTTTGTTCACCCGGAAAAGAAAACTGTACAAGAATAAGTGCTCTATAACTTAACCTACTTCCGTTAGCTGTTCCAATAGAGCCTTCTACTAGACCGCTTTAATGATTGTAACAATAATTACTGTATAATTGGAAACTGAGACGAATCCCAAGATAAAACAGGAAATACTTAAGACTTTATCGCCGCAGCTTCCTCTCTTATACTGTTTCCATCGTGCGAGCGAAGTTAGTAAAATAAATATAAAACTACTCATCATGTACGCTCCACATTAAAGATCGATAAAAATGAAATCGATGTTTATAGCAGTACGCAGACGCACTGAGTAAATCGCATCCACGTAGTTTTTGCTCCATTAGATAGGTGTGCAGTGAGCGAGTATAAGGCAGGTGTTGTTTTATCAGCGGACGGGAACGTTGCCCTCACTTCCGCCCTTATCGGAGTTTACTTACCTTTGCCTGAGAACCGCGGCGACAAGTCAGCTGAGTTCTTTTCATTGATACGTGTGTCCAAGATATCGATATTTAACACGGCTGTATCTAGATACGGCTCATAGATAGGCGGAGACTAATATTTGTTCCACTAGTTCCGTATTTATGAGTAAATAATAATTCTAGGTTACGACATAAAATAGTAAAGTGGTTGGTATTTGCATAGGAAATGTGATTGTTGAAGTGTAATATTATTATCTGGATATGTACAAATAATGGGCTACAGCGCTTGACAGCTGAAATAAAGTTTCGACGGAATATAGCCATTACTAATGTGTAATTAATGTAAAATGTAATTTACTAATACACAAAACACGTTTCGACACAGCACAGTTTTGAATACCAAAGAAATAAATATAAAAATTTTAATTACCGTGAAAATGGGGCGGAAATAATCTTTATTTAATAAGCAGAAAACCTTAACTTGACAGTTTCTTTTGAAAAGTATGAGACAACCCTTAACTTTTCCGATTAGCTAACTTTCAAACAACTAATATTGAAAGCAGAAATCTTTGGCTTCACTAAATTACTTTTATATTTCGAAGAAAATACTTCGTAATATATGTATTTTTATTAAATATTTATATTTAACAAAGAAAGAATTGAAGTTAAAGGCCCTCTTTATCCTTTACCGGCTGAGCTGCGTAGCCAACGATAAAACTCCAAGTTCAAAACCTGTGAAAGAACGTAACTTACGACCAGGTATTGGCTATCAAGAGAGTGGGTAAGTGAAATAAAATGTTAGTGGATTGGAATCTCGCCGCAGGTTAGGCCGCGAGGACTCAACACTCGCAAGCGGTCTATTGATGTTCCCGCTCCGGATCTCAATGAGCCTACACACCTATTTTACATACATACTGCCTTCGTAATGGTCGAGTAGACGAGCTAGGCGTGAACCGATTCGAGATAAAATCCCTATTTCCCTGGAAATATACGAATCCCTTAATCTGCATCGCAATAGTAAGTACATTTAACGCTTTGTATTTTTAAAACTACAGTTACGACACGTGTAATAAATATGCATGAAGGACGCGGGGCGGCCATAACTTGAAGCGATGAAAAAATGTTTATTGAATAAAGTTTAAATAGGTGCTCAAGAGGAAAGAGGCCGAACAAGCACATAATGTTTCTAGGTTATATAATACTGGGCCGATACATATAAAGTATAATACGAGTACGTAGTGAAATAGGCAGGCAATATTTACTTAGTTAAACGAATCAACCCAATTGCGGCGGAAACGTACGCGCGATGAAAACGTTGAATATTTTAGTGAACAAAGAATTTAGTTAAATATTTGGTTTCCCAAATGCTCAAATTAGATAAAATAAAACGCGAGGAACGCAAGTCAACTTTGGATGATAAATGTTTCGTAGCCATAATTTTTATATCTTGCCGAGGAGGTACTTATTGGTTTTTTCGCAGCTTTGAAAACGAACGAGAAATCCCAAGCCATTTGTTAGAGTCACGTTAGTGAAAAGGGTTGTCTGAATGTTTTAGAAGAAGCCTAATAATCTGTCAGTGCTTGTTGCTGGTGTCTATTGCTCCAACAGACAATTTATTTCTTATCTGTAACCTTTATTTAGGTGGGTGATAAAGTTTTTGGTGTTGAATTTCGGTTTGCAGTTATTTAATATATTTAGAGCTGGACAGGATGGCAAGTTCGCGCACGTAGGTATAGGACGCAACAAAACGAATTTAGTGAGCAGCTCGCGAGTTCCGCGGTAATATTAAACTTGCGTAGTAGTAATTTTTTAAAGGTTGGTTCTTCAACCTTTTAGCAATAATAAAAAAAAAACACCTAAACGCGCTGTGCCTAATGGTCGTAGGTTGATTAAGAAAGAGTCCAAAAAATGTTATCTGTCCTAATTTCACTGTTTTACTCAACATTATTTAATTTACCTATTTAAAACGCATGTACATAAAACCACTTTTGGCATGAACATTGAATATCGTTGGTAAAAGTGTGTAAACCGCAGTATGTAGTGACAGTATGCCAACACTTCAGCTATCTACTGGCACACCAGTAAACCTTTCTCCCAGAGCTTTACGATTTGTGGGATGATAAAACGAGCAGTTGGTACATTCCGCCTTTTTTCCCTTTATTTGCAGGAAGGCGCAGATTTTCATGTAATAAATAAAGGTTTTATTAATAGTTAACGCTTAATGCCGGTTAGCATAGTTCTACACTAGAATTTCCAGTTTTATGTGTGCATCTCCTTATACGTGCGTATCTTAACACAAACTGTCCTAATTCAGAACAAATACTAGTAGGATGTTAATAAAATAACTGAATATGCTTCTAACGCACATGCACTGACCCTAGCAAGAGCTCCGCTCTATTTCACCCAGCTTTTCATTTCATTTTGCTGTCATTATCATAATATTAGCCAAAAGACGTCTAAGTATTCCATTCTCGTACTTAAAAAGTATTTATCAAGAAACAGTCACCATTAAAATCCTTTTATGTTCAATCAGTTCACAGTACATTAAATCGTGGCCACATGAAGACTAATCGGTAACACAAACGACTCATTACAACGAAATATTAACCCTTTATCCCTTGTTATACGCTTGTTTACATGCCAATGGAAAGCCGGTGAACAGGAAATATGGTGCTCAGTCTCTAAAGAAAACTTCAACGACCCTGAATGGAAGCATTACTAATTTATCGAACAACAAAAGCAATTTTGTAGCATGGTGCGACGACGGCGAGCACGCCTCGAGAACCGCGGCTGCGCTCGTGGCCGCGCATGCCTCCGCACCCGCTCTCGTGTTCGTGTAGATGTCTAATCTTGAAACAACTTAGCCACAAAACTAAGTTTAACCTACTTCGCGGTGTAACGGCCTTTTGAACATTCCTGATAAAAATGTTTGTAAAAATACTTCATTAGATTTTAATTGTAAACTTCCTTGTAGGTAGGTGTTGCTGTTTTTGCTCACCTTTAGCTGTTCTTTTAGCAATTTTTAACATTAGGAACTTGAGCGATTCAAATACCTACACTTCAATTTAGTTTTGGTATTACCTAAACATAATTTTGTACAAATATAGAAGTTTATTAAAGGAGAGCGCAGTTCCGGAACTACTAACCCACATGTAATTATTAATTCAAACAGTAATGTTGTTAGCCAGCCATTAGGTAAGTGAAACCCACTGAAATCTGAGGTTCATGTTTGATAACTAAATATAACAAAATGTTATGTTAAATTGAAATTTTGTTACGAAGTTTTAGTCTATGTTAACGTTGTTTATTTCGCATTAGGAACATTGGGCTTGGATAAGTTATCGCGACTATTTGACCATTCGTCATGGCTGAGCGAATACAACGGCTTATACTCGTTGTCATGCAGATTTATGTAGTGATATTTAAATGTTGAGCCCGATCGCTCAATATGGTAGAATCGTAAAGGAAACGTAGTCAAATCGACACCGGTACGGGTATACAGCGCTTGCCGGGATTCTCACGATTTATGAGGCAATATGTTTAACGTCTACTACGGAAACCCTCTCCGAACATAACGGGGCTGTTACGTAAACAGATTGCTCGCGAGTGGTGGGCCAACGCTCCAGATATCGGCCTACGAACGAGTCCTACACTTACAACTTTTGTACCAAATCGACGACGACGTTATGCTCTTTGTAAAGCTCCCTGCATACGAATAGCTAACTATGGCGACAATTCGAGAACAGTATCAGAAAATTGCGCTTTGTAGAGATCTTCTTACTGTTAAATTAAACTTGTACCCTAATTGCGTAATGCACGATCAATCGGAATCTGAAACGTTTTGAAACAAATTCGAAAAAAAATCTGCTCAACAACGTAAAT
Source organism: Xanthia icteritia (assembly GCA_949128155.2). Lineage (NCBI taxonomy): Eukaryota > Metazoa > Arthropoda > Insecta > Lepidoptera > Noctuidae > Xanthia > Xanthia icteritia. The sequence continues at coordinate 14,188,482 of OX421930.2, forward strand.
AACGCAATGAATGTTGTTGAACTGTCAAAATGAAACAAATTAGTCGTAGTCGTTTACCAAAATGTGTTGCGTAATTAGATAGCTGGAACCGCTACAGCTTGGTTTTAGAGAAATCTAGCTTTTTTGGTTGTATACACCTCTGAAACAGTTTAGGATTGAGGTATGTCCGCTTTGGCACCAACAGATACCTACAACATTTTACCGATCGGATTTCCATTACTGTTAGGAAAAGTCTATTTCCACCAGTGAACTAAGGAAGGCTATTGATTGACTCATGAGTTTATATCACTCTAATTTATTCTCCTAGTCACCAGGGAAAAAATGGTCGTGAAAGTTGTTCAGCAATAAAAACGCAAGAAACAGAATAATTTTATTGGCCGCGTGTACGTTTCATTCCCCTTGACGTTTGGATCTAAACTCGTCTGTGTAAGTCGCGTTTTACGAGTATGAGTATAAAGTGATTTTTTAAATTTCGTTTTTATTGTTTACGATCAACGTTAAAAAATAAGAAAAGAATATTAGACCCTGTATATGACATTCTTGTTCATGATGCTATAAAAGTTACATTAATATTATGAAGCAATCCGCTATGCTTTGTTAAAGTGTAAGTTGTTTTTCATTTTGTGGAAGCTTTTGTTATATTAGATTTTCACAATAGCTGCTACGATCACTTAGATTTTTTCAATTTTATAAATCGGCAAAACTTTGGGTTAATTTTTGCTGATTAGACTTGCTTGTTTTGCCTAGACTTTATTAGACTTCATAAAGTAAGATTATTTACAGTGTTCTAAATAAATAATATATAACATAACATAATATAACGCCTGTATTCCCCGAATGGTTAGGCATAAGTGTTCCTTTCGCCATAAGTAATAGGATATTTCACAACATTATATATTTAAATACTATTGTGTGGAAACAGTTATGGAACTGTGAAACAGAAGTGAAGGATTATAATCGTAGGTACTTACATATATATAATTTTCGACGCGCTCAACCAGTGTTCTGATGTCTCACTTACTAACATTCTAAGTAAGTATGTGAATTCATGTTTTTTTATGTTACCTTACTAATTAGTGGGTTTCTAATTTAATTTAGGAAATAGAGCGATTAAAATTAACATAACAATATCAACCATTGTTTCCCCGGAGGATTGGGTGCAGGTGTACCTATAGTACATTGATTAAAATTAATTAAGATAAAATGTAGCTAAATGAAAGAAAACAGCGAAAAATAATGATTAAGTACGTATGTTTTAAATCGTGCTGGCATTTTGGTACCAACTATATAGGTGCGTAAGCGTCATTTCGACTGAAGAACACCCAGAACTCAAACTTTCTATATAAAAGAAGGTAACTTGCGCCATTTTTGTATTAGTTTTCTGCGAAGCCCAAAGTAATGTTCAATCCATCATTGCAAGTGGCATTGGGGTAGACCCAGTATGCATAAGTAAATTATTATCGATCCTGTAGTGGCGTCGACTAGCGCGGCGGGGCGGCGTTGCCTCACTGCAAGACCTTAAAAGGCAACAATTGCGTGACGTCGGAAGATTCTTAATTTTGATTAGGGGCTTGCGTGAGTGTGGCGCTCGCGGTGTTCATCAAATGATTGAACCACCGCTGATGTTTACTTTACAGCTTTATTGACTTCACGCCGAGTTATTTGAAGAAAAGTACCTAGCCTATACGCCCATACGCGAGGTAAATAGGCACAGTCAACAATAAAAATGAAAAGTTTGTTGCTGTCTCCCTTTTCAAAGGCTTTCATGCAAATGGAACGCTCCCGCCTCGAAAGAGTTAAAGGACAATAAATAAGAACATGAACAATTGTCAATAAACAATTGAGTTAGCGCCGTTGAAAAAATGCAATCAGAAGTCTATCTTCAAAGCTATACCATTTCATCCAGCAATTGTAAAGCAATACACTTTAAAAATAAAAGCGAGTGTTCAAACATGAATCGGCTTTGCGAGGCAATAAATTGCGGTACGAGGCAAAACCCGCCGTTAAATATACTCTTTTAAAGTTCAACTTAACATTTGCGACGCCAGTTTTATCGTCTAAAATAAACATATAAAAATACGTAGTTTTGTTATGTGCATGTGATATAACATTTCCCTAAAGGACTAGACATGAAGAGAACGCCACTTTGCACTTTTGTATTGCACTTTTCGTTTTCAAACAGTTACATGCGCTTTTATTTTAAAATTATCCTGCGTTTGTTACCTACCTTATAAAAAAAGGCATGAATGAAAAATGCCATGTAAAAAAATTGTATCTAAGTATAGTAAATATTGACGTACAAGTACTCGTACTCAAAGTATTGTCGCAGTGTTTTGAAGGTTTGGCCTAGGTAAAACCATAAAGTGTAAAGTTTATGATAGCAAAGCATTTTTTACGTTAACTGATAAAAGCAAATTTATCCGATACTTCCTTTCTTCAAACTGGGTAAAGAAAGCAAAACTGGATTATTCTTTTTACGAAAACGATAACAAAATTATATTATATAAAGGTCTCTGTCAGAATGTTAAAATGGTGGGACCATTATAACATTCTGACAGAGCTTTCCTTTTATACCAATGCGATAGAGAACACAGGAATACCGTTATTGTAAAAGCTTTTATTCGCAGCAACACGTAGATTTTAAGTTCTCGTAAAATTATTAATCCGTTGAGACGGAACAACAAAAAGAATTAATAATTCATTCTGCTCGCGGGCCCCACGGGGATTACGAAACGGAATAAAAAGTATCTTTTTTTGCCATGTATGCCTTCTATGTCCAAAGTGCCATCTTTTCCAGGATGTTCATCCGTTCCAGCCATGTGATTGACTGATACCGAAATCCTTATTAAAATATGAAAGGGTGGCCGCGTGTCGTATTTTAAATAATGTGTGCGTTAATGTAATGAATGTGTGACATGTGCATTAAAACAAGTGCTCGATTAATTGTGTTTACTGCCATAACACTTTGTGTTTTGTTTAAAACTTTACAGCAATTGGAAAATTAATTTTACATACTAGGTTTTGAATTACAGAGGCGTCCTCTGTATATTATATGTTTTATAAATAAAAAATAAATAAATACTGCAAATAAATCGTGATCCCTTGCACGGATCACGACTTTTTATTTATTTATTTGACGAACAAGATGTGTTGGAAAGTATTTGTTGACTGTACGTTAAAAAAAGTCGTTTTAAAAATACCTGTAGCCACGACGACTTGTTTTCAGGTATTTTTTTATGAAAAGCTATTGAAAATAGACTCACTTAAAAAAACAACAATTCACCTTCCTCATAGTTGCGTGTTTTTTATAGTTGAGCACACGATAATGTTATTTCTAAATTCAAAAGTCTCCTCCGTAACTATTTATCCGTAACAGAAAATGGCTTGAAGTGGAGAAACAAATCTAACTAGGTATCACAAAGGTTATAAAATTTCCTACTTGTGTGGCTTAATTCATGAGTATTGAAATCAGTGTAACAATATTACTTCTATTTTAATTCTGTGTCTAATTAGTTCTCATTTGTATTAGGTAGAAACGGAAAAAAACGTGGAAATGTAATAAAATGAATGACAATTAGTTGACCATTGTTTCATTACCCGTGTTACGTGTGCGGGAAAATAAGCAGCTGATGAAAAGAGCAGGAGGGAAATAACCTTCTATATAGTTGTTGATATAATTATGTTGAGTATAAGATAGTAGGTATGACATAATACCTAGTCCGGAAATATGAAATGATATAGTTAAACATCATTTTAATCAGATAGTTTCATTGGTAAATCACATCTAAGATATCTATACCGAACATGTCACATATTGTATTCAAACTTTTTAATGAATAAACGTTATTATTATTATACATAGGTACCTATATGTTCTGTATATATAGGTATAGGGTGACTGGAAATTAGTGACCGATAATTTTAATTTTGAAGAGTTATGCGAACATAAATGTAGGGAACAGCAGATTTTTTTTCGCGTGATTAGGTTTGGTCCCATAGTAAAAGTTGTTCATAATAATGAGTAAAGTCATGATTTTATTATATGTATAGGACATATAAAAAAATTGGAGCGATTGAATATTTTTGAAAAAAAGTAATTGCTACGAGGTCTAGAAACGATTCTATTGTCGAAGATATAATTTTTAGAATTTTTGTCTGTTATGTTTGTTTGTTTATTTATCTGTTTGTCTGAATGCATGTTACAGCGTCACGCAAATACTACCGGATAGATTTTGTTAAAATTTTGCGTAGCTATTACCTATAAGTCTGGTCAGTCTGTAAGCTATAAATTATCATGCTATTTGCTATGGGGGTTGAGCAATATTGCAATTTGTTCGTATTCTTCTATAGTTAACCGCAAATTGTAAAGAGCCGAGTCAAAAGATTAGAATATTGCAGATAATTACAATTTTGACATTTTAAATGATTATCATCACGCTATACTTTTATGTAGCATTTTTTTTTGCGTGGGAAATTTTCAAATACCTTCTCGCGCTCTGGGTGGAGCGGGAGGGCGTGTCAGACTCTTACTGACTAAAATCCAGCCGTGTTCCTTCAGATGCCTGTACGTTGCAAGGGGCCACCGTATCCCTTTCGGACTTTCCCGCGACCCCGGCAGGCATCGGTCTTAGCGGACCCCGCCAGTTAAGCATCACATCAAGCGTTGATGATCAATCAATCATTAAGCATTGACATCTCTGTGAGGCGCGCGTGGAACAAAACGCGCCGGCGTCGCCCCGGGCCTGGTCCTTATTTGACGGCGAGCTACCCTTTGCTCACCATTGAAAAAAAAAATTACAGTTCGCAAGTAAATTGGCAATTTTCGCAAAAACTTTTTTTGATGCCAATCGATCCTGTTTCTTATAAGGATAAAAACAAATCTCGGACAAACTGAGGTTCGAGTACTAGAAAAGTCAGAAATCACAAATAACACACATTTTGCAGGAAATGAGACTGAGATTTGAAGAACACAATATACCAGTGTATGCAACAGTCAAAATATTCCATTACTTCACTGGGCCGACTAGGGAATATAGCGGATAGTTATAAGGTTTAACCTTTTAAATTATTATGATCCCGCTATACCTAAGCAGTCCACCATGACATAATATAAGAACGGCTATTTTAGTCAACTTTCAACAAAGCAAATAGTTTAAAGGTTTGACGACTGCTTTGAACACCGATTCCCAACAATTGATATTTTCTGTGCATCTTTTTTTACATTTTGTTATACTATGATATATTATTATGATAGTTCGTAGAACGTACACAGAAAAACATAAATTTAGGACTCTTGAAAAATAAATACATATAGTTGCTAGGAGACTGTTAATCAGAAATCACGTGTTTATATTCTATTGAAATATTATTTTTGTAATAGCTGAAAGGGCGAGGCCACATCACTGCGTTGCGGCGTCGCATCGTAAAAATCTACGACATTCGAGATACGCATTGTATTGCTGTCCGACGTCGTTTTTGCGATACGACGCCGTAACGCAGTGTTGTGGCCTCGCCCTTAGTCAGGAATAATCTGTAAGAATACATCAGTCAGTGTACCAGGGTTGTGCTATTCGATAGTCTATGCTGAAACGGGAAATTGCTACTGAAGACTGCGGGTGTCGACCTCAGGACGAGCTGCTTCTCACAAGGAAAACTGTACGTCGCTTGCTCCCGAGTCACCAGTTCTGACTATCTTCATATTTTGGCTGCTGAGATCATAGCTACAAACGTAGTTTAAACGGAAGTTTATAAAAAAAATGACTGTTATTTTAGTATTTTGTGGTCACTACGACTTACGAGCGAACGAAGTCACGAGCAGAAGCTAGTTATAAATTAAAGTCGTTTTTCGTGTATGTCTACATTGTTCTTCTAAGCTACGTAATAGATTTTGATTCGGTTTTTACCATCATTTAAAAAAATATTCTGGAAGGATTATGGGTATAATATATTCATATCAAACTTTAAGTTAATAAAGAAATCTCGATATTCGATGTGAAGTCGTAAAAACGTACGAAGCTGGGGGCGACATTCGTTAGTAAACATTAATTAACAAAATTGTAGGTTTGATATAATACTATTCTTAAGAATATTTATCATATTGTTGAGAAACGTTCAATTATTATGTTACTGTACTCAAAAGGGTTTTCAGAAAACCTAAATGAAAATCAACCTACGAGTAATACTGTATAAGTTTTTCGTGATATTGTACGAGTACTAGCATCTTTTCAGTGATTACGGGTTATTCTTGCAACTTTTATTTTTAATTATCTAGATCTATACTTCTCACACATACCTATTAAATATTCAGTTTAATTTCATGAATTTTCTTCAGAATCAAAACGAGATACCAATCTAAACTCAGTTTCTAGAATTCTATCGTCGACTGATTACTAAATGAAAATACTGATAATTAAATGAAAAGTCCATTAACAATGAAGATTTTACGTAATTCTCAGTAGGTAACCAGCACTTTAAACCGAAAGGTTAACGCTAAGTTTAAACTTAAATTAAGTTTAAGCCTTAGCGTATATTGGATCGGATTTAAATGGATGACTTCAGTTCACAATGTCAGGTTCACAAACAAATAATAAATTGAAGTATACACGGTCTGAACAATCCCAGAAACGATCGTTTAACCTACCAACTGTAGAATTTCGTTAGGAGTGGGTTCGCGTGGTATTCCTATCCTACCCGTAAGCTAATTTTACCAGTATAGGCTTTAAAGGATGAAGGGTTTCCAACGCTAAGCTATTAAGATAGGTATTCGCATGGTATTCGCTTAAAAAGGGGAAGAAGCTGGCACATCCAATGCTGCTTGCTGCTATTTGCTCCGCATATAACATGGGCTCTCTATGGTGTTTCCAGGGCTCTTCGTACGGGCTGAGAGTAGGACCCATTGAATGAATCTACACGCTGCCTGCTTACCGCTGACTCATAGCTGTGCTGTGCGCTACCAACGCACGCTACCGAGGTCAAGGCCTTACCTACCTGCGGCCTACCGCATCGACATACCTGCTGATCCTGTGCTGACAGGCCTCCACGTATTACCGACGCTTGACGCTACCTTTGGTGTTACGAAGGACGCCCGGCCTCTTGCTGAGCCAGTGCTAACAGGCCCCCACGTCTGCCACGTGCTATCAAGGACGGTACCCTTCTTATTTATGTGTGATAGTGCTTGGAACAGAACAGTGCGACCTAGCTGTGGACATCTAGTGTGATTAAGTTATTAAATGTATTTTTAACTTATCCAGCTGGTCTTACTTGTCTCCTACCCTACCTAACGGTCACGGCCTGCGCAGCCTGCGTGCAAAGCCCTAGCCGTTACAGTGGCTATATACACGAGCTTTACACAAAGCGATCGGTAAGTAATAGGAACCGGATATGAAACCTTTTGCCTTAGTCGTTTAGTGCACATTCCCAGACACTTAATGAGTATAAGCGTTGACGTACCTAATGAATCGAGATACGCTCTGCATATCAAGATTGCATCGAGTCAATTTCAACGCGAGCCAAGTTTGACAAGACAAAGGCCTAATTGAAGAGTAATTGTTCGAACTTTGGGCTTATTAGTAGAGGTAACTGATATAGGTAGGTACTTGGTTTCTGTGTCATTTGGTTCTAATGTCGAAAAGCGATCGTCGATGCATGTAACTTCTACCTATTCCAATTTTTAGGGTTCCGTACCTTAAAAAGAAAAAAAAGGAATCCTTATAGGATCACTTCGTTGTCCGTCTGTCTGTCAGTCTGTCAAGACCCTTTTTCTTTGGAGCTCCTGTAGGTATCAAGTTGAAATTCATATCAAATACGTAACGTATGTGTACGGTCCCTTGGAGCTCTAAAAAGTCAACCTTCTCAGTCGACGCGATAAAAAAAACGGCCATGTATGCGACATATTTTGATATTCGCAAATAAATTAAAACCTATAGAGTACTTTCCGTTGACCTAGAATCATGAAATTTGGCAAGAAGCACAAGTAAAGGAAGGAAAGTCCGAAGATCGTTAATTTGTAGTTTTATCACATGAAAAACTTATTTTTGCGATTACAAACTTTCATTTGCAGTTGGAGAATTGACCGTGACGTATATTTACGGGAGAACATGTTTTTTAACTAGGTACAATGTTAAGTTTGTTTTTGGAATAAATTCATCCCAACTACGGAACCCATCATTGTGCGTGGTACGACATCACTTGGCCGGTTTTTTGAGACTGATATCTTTTCAGATTAGCTGCGTCACAATTAGTTGTGTATATTACTAGATTACCATACCCTATTCGGTAAGTATTTTTTGTAATTCTATTTGAAAATTGTATCACAGACAATAAAGTCAATGAAAGTCACCAAAAATACAAAGGAAGCCAACAAACTTTTAGTTTAGGTGGAGTTAACAAAACAAAAAGAAGTTGAAAATATCATCATACTTAATGCTCTGGAGAGTTGCTAGCTACTGTAGAAATAACACCTTATGTCAAATCCTCAGGTAACAAGCTGACAGACAGATTGTTCGCGTGCAATATACAAGCAATCGAGTCCCCGGGGGGTTCTCTCTACGTTTATAGCTTACGTCTAGCTATGTTTTAAGATAGAAGGAATACGACCACAAATATTACCCACGGTGAGGAAAACCATAAAGAGGGTAGTTAGATAAATAGATTGCTAGACGCGCAGAGGGCGCACGCGTCTAAACTACCCTTTAATAGAGAAAGATGTTCACAGAAATCAACAGTTACTTTTATAGTCTTCACCGTGACCGGGTTACTAAATAAAAAACGCCAACAACGCCATGTAGGCACGTATCGCAGGTTCCGCACGTTTATTGGCACTTACCTTAATTTTCCCACTTACAGGGACGCTTGAACCTTCACAATGAGCCCCCAGTTTTTAATACGTATGTATAAAACATGCAAGTTGAATAAAATATGTACCTACCTATATACCTTAAGGGGGATGCGCTAAGTTTTTTGCAAATTGCAGGTCAGTGTCAGGTTGTATCATGATTAAAGTATGATTCGCGACCATAACAAATAAGGCTTTACAGAATTATAATCATTAGAATCAGAAATACAGCTTCTTATGTTAGAATAATCCTAAAGTGTCATGATTTCATGAAATAGTCATTCAATAGGATTATATGAAACTAGCTTTACCCGGCCCGGCTTCGCACGGGTAGCACTAAGTACTTATACCTACCCTACCAAACTACTCTACCTACTCTACCCTACCAACCCTACCTACCCTACCTACCCTACCTACCTTACCTACCCTACCTACCCTACCTACCCTACCAACCCTACCTACCCTACCAACCCTACCTACCCTACCAACCCTACCTACCCTACCTACCCTACCTACCCTACCTACCCTACCTACCCTACCTACCCTACCTACCCTACCTACCCTACCTACCCTACCTACCCTACCTACCCTACCTACCCTACCTACCCACCCTACCTACCCTACCTACCCTACCTACCTACCCTACCTACCCTACCTACCCTACCTACCCTACCTACCCTACCTACCCTACCTACCCTACCTACCCTACCTACCCTACCTACCCTACCTACCCTACCTACCCTACCTACCCTACCTACCCTACCTACCCTACCTACCCTACCTACCCTACCTACCCTACCTACCCTACCTACCCTACCTACCCTACCTACCCTACCTACCCTACCTACCCTACCTACCCTACCTACCCTACCTACCCTACCTACCCTACCTACCCTACCTACCCTACCTACCCTACCTACCCTACCTACCCTACCTACCCTACCTACCCTACCTACCCTACCTACCCTACCTACCCTACCTACCCTACCTACCCTACCTACCCTACCTACCCTACCTACCCTACCTACCCTACCTACCCTACCTACCCTACCTACCCTACCTACCCTACCTACCCTACCTACCCTACCTACCCTACCTACCCTACCTACCCTACCTACCCTACCTACCCTACCTACCCTACCTACCCTACCTACCCTACCTACCCTACCTACCCTACCTACCCTACCTACCCTACCTACCCTACCTACCCTACCTACCCTACCTACCCTACCTACCCTACCTACCCTACCTACCCTACCTACCCTACCTACTATAAACCTCACGGAGCCCGAGACCTTTCCAACGAATGCAAAACCGTGGAAATCGGTTCGTGCGTTCTGGAGTTATAGCGTCAGGAAGGAAAACCCGACTTATTTTTATATAGTAGAAGAAGATTAGAGATTTGTATTGATGATTTTTATGATTATTATTCTATAAATAAATATTTGATATAGCCGCGAATCATATTTAGATCAACATACAAACTGATACTGACTTACAGATCGCAAAAAACGTAAGAAAATTAGAATTTCGCGGCTACCCTGGCGCTTTTGCCTTAATTTTAACAAGGACGAAGTTATTAAACCTTGTCGTTGGAACATCTTGAAACTATTTCATCTGAATTTAATTATGTCGGGAAAGCTTTAAATAACGTTTTGCCATACGGTAACGTTTCAATCCCGAGCGTAATGGGTATAACACATATTTATATTTAATTAATAAAATATTAATCGGTGTTATACCTATTATTCTCCAGATCATAAAATCTCAAAGAAGACATTAGGCAGTACGCTTACCCTCGCTGTTGTACCTAATCCCGGCGTAAGCTCGCGTCTCACCATATACTGTAATCTGTCAGAGAGGAGGAGAAACAGGATATAGACCGTTATTTAAAAGATGATAAATTCACAAAATCCTCTTTGTTCACTTCTGATCGTTTCATTTTGTATGATTGGGAGTTAGTCCTTTATTGGCAGTTTTTGTTTGATGTGCGCGTTTTAACTTGGGTACGTCGGGTATGTTGACAATGAAGCGACATTATAATTCCGGAATATTCGGGCCTACGTGGAACTCTATGTAAGAGAAAATGCGGATATAACGTTCCTGGGTATCTATAAAATAAATATTTCCCTCTCAGTTATTTGCGGAGCGCAAAGCGAGTAAAATTGTACTATATATATGTTTATATGAGTACCTCATGTTGTATAAATATTTGTTTGGACTGCGAAATGCACCACAACTATTAATACAAGAATTAATTAAAATATAAACATATTTTTGAGGAAAATAGCTTGCTACACATGAAAGTTAAACTCCTATTAGATTATTTAGATTCTAAGTAGGTAAGAAACAATACGGCCGGCACTTTTTTTATCGATTAGCTCAACCGCGGCACTTAGTCACTAAGTAAGTAGGTAGGGATTTCGATTTCTTGTCTTTGAAAGTCTTAGTCACTTCAGTCACGGGATGACCTTTAGTGGTGGAATAAAATCATAATTATCTATTTGATCTTTTTTTTTGAAGATTGATTAATCTTATTTTAAGTTACTCGTCGGTGACCGGTCTCGTAAAAGAAATATTTACCGTATTCCTGTTCTGCCCACCCTAACTTACGAAGCCTTACTTATAACAATTATTTTATAACCCAGCTTTACCGCTTACGCCCCCTAATCCGTGGAGTAAGCCTTCAATCCAAAAGGGGAAGCAGTATAATATTGTACATCTATGTACTGTCCGCCTATGAGTATAGCGGGGAGCCGATAAATTTTATCGGGTACGACTACTCGTATAATTTCAATATCAGTATGTAATCTAAATTTAAAAGTAGAAGGTAGTGTGTTCTATGTCATCAACATTCACCAAAATCCATTTTCTGCCTAAGCAGATGAAGCTGAATTTCATTATTTTTATCGAAGCAACTGCCATTTGTCCTCCACTCTCATACTTTAAACCTTTTGTGTGTCTTGCATAAAATCTTATTAAAGTAAAACAAGAGAGAAACAGAACAACAATCAACAAATAAGCTTTTCAGTCCATTTTTAAGTACGTATTTTGCTGAAATAATAATATTTGTTGATAACAATAAGCTGTTACGCATTAGTGATACCGTTAATAATAATGTAAGTTTTCCATACAATGGCGTTAACACAGCTAACACAACGGAGCTTTTGTGCTTTTTATCGGAAAACGCATCGCCTGGAGCGATGTCAGCCCCTCACCTTGTGTGTATGGAGCCTTATGTTCGCCTGTATAAACTTACTATGTACCCCGTCTAGTGTTACTATGGTCTAATTAAACTTTGACTTTGAATGTGATTCGATTTTCGAAGTTTGATTTCATTTTGTTCGCTATTTCACGATCAATTATAAGGTGTTTAACCAGCGGACTGCTCCGAATTTTAATAAAAATGTATGAATATGTCGACGTGTAAACTTAATTTCACTTATAAGTGGTGTTTCCATCTAGTTAGGTTTTGTTAAAACCATGAATTACAAAAATATACATGAAGTCAACGGCTTTTGCCTTGAGAGGCGGCAGAAGCCACAGAACACCAAGTGCTTCCACGTAGGTACTACGCATTTGACCTTTTATAAGGATATCACCAATAAGATCAATGTTAGTTTTGTAGGAGAGTATAGAGAGTAATTTATTATAATAGAGGGAGGTTCCCCCTCCCTCTATTATAATAAATTATAAATATACTCTTTCAATATACGTGTTGGTGGTCTAACTATAAGTGTAGGTACAGAATGCAAAAAAGTAATAATAATTACACCTATCTTCTGTATCGTTTATTCCATTATCAATACCGATGTCCTCCTGATTGTATGCTTATGTTAATACATCTGTAATTAATCAAATCGATCGCATCGCATTACGGGGAGCGCCGCGCTGCGCCAGGCTTAAGCATGCAGCTTCTCCAGACCGACAATCTTCCGTTCCGGTGAAATCCGATTTTATCGTAACTGAGACAAATTCGGTTCACATATTTCTTACCGAGTGCACGGTGAATTATTCCGGCGGCGAGGAAAGCGGCGTGTCGTGTGATTCCGTCGTATCGACGCTCATTATCGGCAGGCGGGGCGCCGTCGCGCTCAGCCGTGCCGCTATTACAATCGAATTCTACTTGAGACTCGTGATTCACGATCCAAATCCCACTGCGTATGATTCGATAATGCTTGTGTTTGATTCACATCTTAAATACGCACATTTATGATGTGACTGTGTTAGAAATGCGTCAATTTGTTAATTGTCCGAAAATCGCACCGATAAACTTGCAAATGCAAATACTATTTGAAATTGTATGGTGCATCATACTGCACGACGTAGGTAAACAAAACCTTTTTTGTTTTCTTACTAAGCTTGAGTAACAATAACACCTCAATTGAGAACAATATTGTTAGTTACCACTTGTATACCAAACGGGTAATAAAAAATAAAAAACATTTAGGTGATTGGCTTTTAAGTAACGCCCCAAAGTACACGATTATTTCAATAAATGCAGTGTTCTCGTTAATACGAGTACATTACTGCGACACAGGTCGGGTAAGGCGTCAATGTTGGTAACGGGGACGTGTAGCTGAGCTGCACGGCTGAAAGCGCTCTTAAACAGGTTGCTCAGTTCCGTGCGAGGCGAAGCATTAATCGTGTAAGGTAGCGGCATACATCACCTTCGTACCGAGTGTGACATCGCACACTCCAGTTCACGTAAATCCTCATTAGAACCATACTTAATGACTCATAGACGGGATGCTTTTCTAATGACAATTTAATAACGCTCATCGCTTAATTTCGCAGAGTAATCAAACTTTCAAGCAACGTGGCTCTTAAGGTAAGCTAAGGATAATAGACAGCACCTTTGTGGATTTGAAAACATTAAGGGAACTGTTGTTTAGTGATTTATTATAAAGCCATTTTGAATATGGCTTTTGATGTAGGTAGACGTTCCGTTTCTTAAACGAGCAGTGAGTTTAATACCGCAGCGCGCCGTTCATTAAGTATTGATCGCAGTATAAAGAATTCAAGTAAATTGTTTTTACGAAAGTTAAAAGCTTTGTTTTTCTTCCAATTAGAGAGAGACTACGACGTCATAGCAGTAGGTCTCTACAAACCCACATATCTGAACATTTACAGTTGAAAACACTTGGTAATGAACTGTAGTTAATAGAGTGCCACAGACACCACTGTGTCTGTGAAGTGTTATGGCAAAAGGCAAGTACAACCCTTAGTCTTCCCAGTGTTACATTCCAGACGATAGAGATTACACATAATTATGTTGTTCAGAATAAATTAAATCGACACTTACGTGTACGTGTTACATAGTTTTACACAAATATATTAATTTAATCATTGCTGGATTGTCATTGAAAGTTTCTAATAGAATCACTATTACACATTGTTTATGAAATTGCCATTGATGTAGGTCATGAATGTAGGGTAGAGATCGTCTAACTAAGGCAAGCTAAAATTGCGCGCATCTTAATTGTAATACCTTAAAGTATGTGTACAGACGCAATACATTAAAACGCTTTGTCATCATTCGTTCCTCAGCGTGGCTTTAGATTTATACTTCTATACTTATACTTATTACGTATTACTTATAATATATATTATATTATTATAAAAAGGAAAAAGTGTTTGTTTGTAAGTTTGCATGTAGGGGGTGATCTCCAGAACTACCGTCGGATTTGAAAAAGTATGTTTGCATTGTGTAGCTCAATAATGTAGGAAAAAAAAAAAAAAAAAAAAGGTTTTTGGCTCACGGACGAAGTCGCAGACTAGTATTAGTATATTATAAACATGAAATATTGTGAAAATAGTGCATTTATTACTTGTCTGAGTTGTCTCACCAATCGAAAAAAATTACACAATGGTGAAAGAGGCGCGCAATTTTAGTTCAGACGATCTCTAGCATAATATACCTAATTCATAATGATTTAGAATGTAATGACTACTAATTTATTATTATAACCCCCTTTTACCAGGTACTTACTACATAATTATGTAAGATACGATAAATAATAAAATTCCTACATCTGTCTAAAAAACCACTCGCGCACGAAGGGTTCCGTTCCATTATCTATAAAAAAGGCAAAAAAATCATGTCTGTTGTATGGGAGCCCCACTTAAATATTTATTTTATTCTGTTTTTAGTATTTGTTGTTATAGCGGCAACAGAAATACATCATCTGTGAAAATTTCATCCGTCTAACTATCACGGTTCATGAGATACAGCCTGGTGACAGACGGACAGACAGACGGACAGCGGAGTCTTAGTAATAGAGTCCCGTTTCACCCTTTGGGTACGGAACCCTAAAATTGTGTTCCGTAATAAATATTAACACATTTTATCAAAGCTTATTTTTTATTTGCTTTCCTTTGTATCGTTATGCAAAGATATACGACCTTTCGTGATAAATGCCTTACACTTCACTGGGTGCAGTCGCGAAATCGGTTAAATGGTTTCAGAGTATTCGCAGTAGGTACCGAACCTTCGTTATGTAGAAGGATATGTCGAGTGTTTTCGTAGTTTTATTTGCTTGTAATTTAATAGTTTCCCAGTTTTAATATTTATTAATAATACGGTAATCATTGCCAGTTAGGTAAACAAAAAATATTCGTGTTTTAATATTGTTTGCAGCTATTTTTAAGTTTGCCTCTCTCCATGTTCTCATGCTCCACGTTGAGGTTGAACTATAGTTCGTAAAAGTCAAGCTGTATAGAATAGGTAGATTGAACCACTTGATCAATGTTTTCTACTATGTACGAGTATGTGAGTATGCAGCTGTGGGCTGTACAGCATGTTGCATGTCGTGCTCTCGACTTTTTCAGCTGAACGAATTTCTCGGAAGTACTTACACGAGCCGCAAGCGATACTTATAGAAGATAATTAGGGTTGTCATCGTGTAACAGGAAATTCCGGGAAAACAATCGTTATCCAACAACAAATAATGACCATAGACTGGATCGGGCTTTTTTGGTTATTTTTTTATGAATTCCGGGAATGAGATTATGTGAACCCATTGGCGAATACAGGAAGATATTCGTAACGTAACAATGCGAACATTTTTTACGCTGCATTTTTTATATTTACACAATTTTGAGCGAGCTTTTCACCTTTTGCTTTTTCAGATTACAGAATATAGTTTCTGCGTAGCGATATATCAGGGAGGCTATTAAAATATGGATTAATTGCCTACGGCTGAAAAACTAGTGGCACTAGGTAAGGTAAGAAGAAAAATGATATTATGTTGGTTTTAATGTTAAAAATAAGGTGATGATGATATACCTAGAGGTAACTAGAGATGGCAAAGCCGGCTATACGGCCATTTTATAGTCGGCAACTAGTCGTTAAAAAGCTTTATTCATATTTTTTTTGCGTTAAAATAAGTTTTAGGGTTAATACTGTCTTATTTTTATTTGAAAATCAACCTTACTTAGTATAATCTAGGAAAAGGAACTATCTTTTGGTAGTCAAAAACTGGACTGTACAAAGAAAAATATAAATTCAACAAAAAAAGTCAATAAAACTTTGAATATCGTCCACGGCTGTAACCTATTATTTATAAGAATCACAGTTTCGGTTTTGTACAACCGAACTGCACCGAAAGCAAAGATCGGCTTGGTTCGGTCTTTTTGTAACCGACAAGTCGGCCAGCCGCAGTGATTACAAAGTCCAAATTCGTTAACGTGTACAGGTATGAGAGTCAGAACACATTATTTAGATTTAAAAAGGTCGTTATTTCAGTTGATCAAATATTCAACTAAATTTTTATTGTTCTATTGGATTCATTCAATTCCGTGAATACAATAGAACAGTTTCCGGGAACTAGGTATATTTTATGGTGAACCAAACACTCCCTATATTTTTTTATATAGTAGTGTAGCAATTCGTTTTCGTCATAAATAGTCATAATATTGTTGCTATCGATCGAAAGCTATCGTGAATATTGATTATGTAGGCTAAGGTAAAGTCACTGATCACTTTTGAATCTGGGACAATATTTAGTGCTCCAAAATAATAATTATGATTACCAAGCTGTGATATTAAAGACAGACCTTTTTGCATTCTGTAATCCCAATCGAGGTCCATCCAGGTGATTTAAAAAAATCGTAGGGCTGACGTGTAACAAACTTTCGCTTATCAATTTTGATCATAACTCATTCAATGTGTCACTTCATCTATTGTCACTTCCACTGTTTGCTTGTCCTGCCCAGTTCTATTTCTGAAACAATTCAGCTCAAGTATAAATAAATGAAATAAGTGAAAATTAATTAAAGCAGTTACTGTTGTTTCCAAGTGTGTACATTTCACTTTAGTTGCTCAACTCGCTAGTGGCGCCGCTCACCGCAACCAAAAAGTAATTAATTGTTTCAGTCACCACAGACAATGACACCGCCTGTGCTAACCTCTACCTCCCGACCTATCAGCCCATCTATTCTACTCCTAGTTTTAAATTACTTTGACTTTTGGTACTTGTCTAGTAGATTATTGTAGAGAAAGTATTAATATTACAAATAACTTAGGTTAGTAACGACTAGATACGACCTGAATACTGCTGTCTAATCCTGAAGCTGCATGCGAAAATGTTTTGCTCTCCATAGTTTTTAAAATGCTAAGAATAAAATAATACACTATCAGGCCGATAAGGACACTCTCATTATGTCTAAACTGAAAATGTCAACACAATATCAGCACAATACTAGAAGGTAAATGTATTAAGTTTACATGAAACTTTTCTAATAATTGCATTCAAACAACTTCACAAAGCGGCAATAAAGTGCGATGCGATGCACAAGAATGAACACTGTAATAAATGTGGAGCGAACCTCGAGCGGAAACGTAACGTCCATCGAGCCTCAATCCCTCTGCTCAACCGGATAAACAACAGCTAAGTATTCAGATTTTACTACGCTACAGATATCTCCCGTTGTGGGTTGCCCGTTCACTCCCTGCTCGCCTCCGTTTCATTTATCTTTAGATCTCCGATTCCGTTTCTATATCCGCTTTGCTTGACACCGAAAGCGGCCTAATTGCTCACTCCTACAAAACATACTTATCACAAGGTTTCGCTCCAATTAATGGTCTGCAATTACTTGGTGTTGTTGATAAAGCGGATCATCTAAACTGCTATGCGTGATTAATCAGAAACAATGAGAAGTTTGTGTGTCGGTGCGATGAGACGCGAGGGCAGTGCTCCGGCTGCCATTGTCTCTGGTCACCGGTGTGTGGCGGCCAGCGGACCACGAAATCGGTCCCAGCCGCGCGTTGCGCTGCGCCTGCGGAGTCCAACACTACTCCGTTAAATCGGTCCCAGCCGCGCATTGCGCTGTGCCTGCGGAGTCCAACCCTACTCCATTAAATCGGTCCCAGGCGCGCGTTGCGATGCGCCTGCGGAACCCAACACTACTTTGGTAAAACAAGGCCTATTATGAAGCATAGTGCCACTCCTGAATATCAAAAAAATATACACAAAAAGCTGGATGACGGTCATTACGACGCACAAACCTGCTGTACCCTGCACACATCAGAACAAACAGAACACACAGAACTGTTTCTTAGATTTTTTTGGAAGGAAGTGAAAGGCCTCTATCGACCTGGCGGAGTCACACAATTGGTCACACCACGCCCTCTCAACGTTACGACATACGTTCAAATATATGACACTTTTACTGTCGCGCAGTGTCGTTTTATTTTCCCAGACGTGACCTATAGCATGGCAGTGACACCTCCAACCATAACTCGATTTTCTGAAATCAAATATCAATAATAAATTAAACAAAGCGACCTTTTTTGTATGCCCTTGCATCTAATATGGAATTTAATTTGGGTTCGCATCCAGGCTTTAAAAATAGATTAATTTTATTTTTAAATAATCCTTTTTCTATCTTTTTATTAACTGTGGTTATATTTAGAAGGCCATTGACTAGCAAGGACATACGGTTTGAGCTGACGAATATGATGAAATTATACTTTTGTAGTTTTGTCGAGTAGTTCTGTGGAGCCGGCAATATTGACGCTGACAATAAACGGCTGAATAAAATTTGACGCGATGTGTTTGTCGAACGTAAATAAAACAAACAGTGTGCACCAGGGTCTTTGTTCCCTGCTAAAGGGGTAGGCAGGTAATCATCTACCTACCTATAGGTATATCTTATCTTATCGTACTTTAAGGATGCTTAATGCCCTCCTGACCACCAATCCGTGATCTGTTTGCCGATGAATGGAGTAGAATTATGCGTGTATGTCTGATGTTTTGTGAGAAGAAGTATGCTAGGGTGTCCTCTATTGTATGTTAGTAGTTGAAATATTTTTGTATACCTACCATACCTGTTTAAATCTTTATGTTAATTAATGTAATTGGTGTTACCGTTTTAATTAACAATAAATAAATAAATAAATCTTATGCTGGGGCCGCATCTGCATTTATCGTGACGAAGCTTCGCACAGTGATACGATACACGCAGATGTGACCAACCATTATTGGTTATCGTCGCGATAGTCAGGCTGCGTACCACTTATCGCCCGGTTGGCGGTACATAATAAGCGTGGCGCGTGGACAGACAAGCGTTGTAATTTCGACTATTGTTTCAGGACTGCGTAAACGCTCTGTCGAAATAATGGAGAGCCATCTTGGATTATTGCACGATAATTAGTAAAAAAACAACGGTACACAGGTACAGCCATAACTTTCTCATATCAATGTCATAGGGGATGAGTCGATTATTGTCATTACCGGGGCCGCTCGCAGATATGACGTAGGTATAATACATATTATGTCTATGGGTCTATAGCACCCGTTCCATGAAGGGTGGTGAACAGGCGTAATCAGCCTCTAGGGGCCGCCAATTACTAATAAAATAAGAATAAGATTATTTCATAATCAACAGGATTTAACAAATAAGTTGTAGAGGCATCCTTTTAAGTATGGAGATACCTGTACGATAAGACCTCAAAATTAAAGTAAAAATATTCATAATCGCGGTTTGGACGTACCCTGGGAAACGTATTGCTAGGGAAACATTTTCAGGGTTTTTGAAATCTCGGTTCTGAGTTGGCCACTCAGCGGGTTCCCGAGAGGCTTACGAGAGGTAACTATTACAGGAAAATTCAGATAAACTAACAAAGTGCGAATCGGGTTCACGCATTAAGGATTCTGTACTTACCATTAAAATGATTTTTTTGCCCTATTTTTATTATTCGCCATGATAGAGACCATAGAAATATGTCTATTATGTAAATACAGCTACCTGTTACGGTTTAAAACGTGTAATACAGCCCTGTGATAGACTGACGGACAGACAGTCAGACGGCGCAGCGCGGCGTAGGCTTAGTAGGGATTAGGACCCCGTAGGCACCCTTTTGGTACGGAACCCTAAAAATGGTGCTCTGAATAAAGGTATATAAAAACTGCAAGCCGTGTTCCAATGGGATTCTCATGGGCAAACATGATTAATGTCATAAAAAAAATCGTTACTAGAATAACCCTTTTAATTCATTTTCAAAAATCCTTCCTTATTGCTGACTTCGTTCTATAAGGAACTCTTGTGCTTAATTTCAAGCTTCTAGAGTCAGTGGTGTAGGCTGAGTGTTGTCTGTCGGTAATTGAATGACAGAATAAGATTTTTTATATTTATGCTGTCAATTTATTCTTGCAAATCCATACTACGAGTATATTAAACTATTCACACAAAAGCAAGATAATGAATATTTTTTAAGCCAGACAAATATTGGGAAAATATTAAAATAATATACAGAATATTATTTTACGAAATATTTTCGCTAGAAAGTTATGAAAAAAAAATTAGGCTATCGCTACTGGTCACCCACGTAAAATACACATGTTGCAAAATTAGTCAAAGCTTACAGTACCTATTTATACTGAAATTCCATGGCAAGCATTTCCTTTCCGTCATATTCAAAAATAAAATACTTATTTGAAACTAAGTTAAAAAAGGACGACTTATTGAAAACATTCATTCTTGGATCATCCTATTATTACTCGTTCGGAAAGCTTTCAGTAAAAAGTAAAAGGGATCATAACAGAATTTATTTTATATAGAATTTATTTTATCGGCAGTAACTTGTAAATCGATCGCGGCGCTGGAGGAGGGCTTGGAAAATTATTTTCGAGGGTGACCATCAAACAACTTACCGTTCGCTACAGAAACTTCGCGTGGCATAAAAGAAGTTTTATGGACCGATAAAGACCTTTTCAAGGGGCACTGGTAAAAGAGAGCGCGTCTATATATGTTAGTGCCGACTGCTTTGCAAATAACCTCAAAATCAAATGTCGCTAGCCAATGCTGACTCATGGATATAATTTATATTACAAAGTACCAAAGAACTTTGTCACAAGCATCATGACAGGTAAGTAAGGTACATAGCTACTTACATACTACATACCAAGTAAGTAGGTACCTAATATCCAACTTTAACGTCGTCGTTACTATATAATAAACAAAATAGGTATTCTAAGCTCTTTGTATCGTAGTTACAAAAATAATCTAATTGCAGTATCGTTTTTAACTGTCTTACGTCAGGTCTACGCCCTGTAGTCATGCTAGACACTATCTTATAAATTAATCGTAGCAAGCAAGTGTACTGCGGTAGGTTGCTATTATTTTTTTACAGGTGTTAGCTTGACGAGGAAGAACATTCATCGTGGTGAATTAATTAGTTTGTTATATTATTAATAAAGAAGAACAGCTAAAGACTGTCAAGAGTGCCAAGGTAATTAGTCTCTGTTTCTACCTGTATTATTTTTGTAATGCTTAGCAGGTAATTAAAAGGTCAAATAATTATTTGAACTTTCTCTTATGCCCAAGGTGATAGTAGCTTGGTAGGTTTGTACAAAATAATGTTAAAGTGCCATGACCCATTAAAATACTAACTTTTACCTAAAACTGTTTCTTGCTTTTTGAATTACATTTATATAGGCGTTAGCTGTTCTTTTCTTCCGTGAGTCAAAATATAAAACCGGCTCGGATATACAAACATGAGCTACAATATAAAGCAAGTAAATGCCTAAAGCCCGTATCCGATCCCTCCGTTTCCGATCTCTTCGATCCAATGGAGACATTATTTAAATTGATACATTTGTTTCACCGAACCAGTTCGCAAAACATTTGAATTGCATCGAATTTCCATACTTTTAAATGTAGAATGATGTCAAAGCTTCAGAGTTGCAAGGGAATCTGCTTTGTTGACATATTCTGAACGGCTATAGCGCTGCTAGCAGTAACTACAAGGTATAGGTACCTACCCGTGGTACCTACCCAGTATTACTTAGGTAGGTACATATTTTAAATGTTCTAGGTAAAAAGTACGTCGCTTTGTAATAAAATACGTAGACCGAATGGCATAAAGAAGAAGTATTGACTGGATGTCTTTATCTTCACTGATAATGTGCTGCTGTAATACCTACATAAAATAGTTTTATTTATGTACGTACTTGTTAACGTCATGCTTTGGTTAATTAATAGTGTCGTAGTTCGTAGGATTTTACCGTTAAAAAATAAAACCGACAGACTGTTCTGAAATATTACTGTACGAAGGGTCAGCGTGCTTTATATACCTACCACAAGCGGCCGCTGGCTCTCGCACTGCAATCATATAAAAACAATTTATACATTATATGATGTCTGTTGCTTGATGTATTGAAACAGGTATCAACGCGCCATTGTCACAAAAATGCCAAAGTTGTATTTGATTTAATTAATTTTCGTCCCCGTTTAAACCGTTTGTGATTATTGATTTTCATTTAACTCTTCTTAAATAGGTCATTACGGCAGTGTGTTTATGAGCGTCGCGGCGACGTCGGTCGAAGGGCAATATTGCGTTTTGTGCCACTGCGTACAATAATAGGGTGATTAATGGCTCAGGCGATACACGAGGCAAGTTCTTTGTTGTTCGCCAAATATTTGATCCGGTGCCGGCATCGCAATACATTCCTTTGATATTAGGTACTTATAACAGTGATTTCAGCCGCCTAAGCTTGCGGGGGATGTGTGAGGACGCGTTAATGGTCTACGAGCTTTCACCAGCCACATCCAGCCTATACGAGGGGTTCCGCCATGAATAAGTAATACGTGTATTACCCACTCCACTTTTCAACTGTTTGCTTTTATGAAATCTCGATAAATTAATTTTTACAAACCACTAAAGAACAGCAGGCCGTAATTAAGGTTGATAATAAAGTTCTTTTAAACATGTTTTCTATTTATATGACGAGGTTTTAACCTTTGGATTCAATGCCTATTCCAAGCAAATAGAAATGTGAAGCCGAAAATAGAATTGAAGAGCCCAGTGGAGTTTAGGTAAAAAGAGAATACTTCACCCAACACCGGTATATTGCATCGGCGCCGCGGCGGCGGCGGCGGGTGGCGGTACGTATCCTTCCCTATCCTTAATTACTCAATGTATTGAAAGGCCAATTAATTATTCAGGCGGTATCAATGGCGCAGGACGAAAGGAGAGCAGGTACAATTTTCACATAAGTAATGGTTATTTTATTCATCCGTAAAAAATCAATTAATCTTTAATAAAAAAAAAGAGAATTATCTTCATGAACTATTCTGAGAATTTACTCAGAAAAAGTTGTGTTAAAGTCTTAAATGGCTTGTATTCAATTAAAAATATACGTTCCTATAAATTCTATCAAATGATTTTACGCAATAAATGTGTATAGTATCTATTTATTGAATAGCAGTATATACGCGGCTTTACGAACATAAGGTCGAACTAAAGTGTAGAGCTAAACGACTTACCTAATACCTATCCGTATACCTACATGGAACATTGAAACAATATATTGAATTAAGGTTATAAGTGTTAACCATTATCCTGATTTATACTTGAGCAGAAGTTAGCGGTCGGCTATTAGCCGGAGCCAGGACCTGTGTAATGGGGCGTGATCGGCGAGCTTTCAACTTCTATCTATAACGCGCTCCTGTTACGGTCCCGAATAAACACAATAATAAAAGGCAAGATTTACAATTGTCTACGTCAAGCTAAAAATGCTAAGCCACGTGAAATGTATGTACCTACGTGATTTATGAGCACAGCTTATGAGATTCCTTCGTAGACATCTCTAACTTATCTTAAAGAATTCAGCTACGGTACGTTGTGGTTGCTGCCTACGCATTTCCTATTCACATTCACGTCCTCACTATTCATCACATATTAAATATTTGTTACAATATTGATTCTTATGGGTGAAGGTCGTGGTAAAGGTATTTGCTTTTCTACCGGATTTTTTTATATTTTGAATCACGAAATCATGGCATACATTGAACTTTGCGATGAAATTAATTTTTCGTTTAGCAACTGTAACAATTTTCTACAGAACATCGTTTAATTGGTTAGCCAGCATTTACAAAGAGTTTAGCCGATTATTCCATTGGAGTAAGCTCACAGAGTGATTTGCAAAGTTCCACAATCGCAACAATAGGCACATTTATCTTTAGAAAAGTTTCGCTACAGCGCCGACCGAACAAGCATTAACGCGTTATTCTTGAAATTTTGAAATGATAAGGAATCCTCTTAAGATTTTTTGTAGGAGTGTTATATAAATACATCGCCATCTCTCTGTGTTGATTAATCCGCTGGAACATTGGGAAAGCACTTGTTGCTGCAAATTAATTAGGAAACAAGTTAACAAAAAGTGCAATAAACTTCGTTAAGGAAGCTTAATTTCCGTCGGAGCCCGAAAGAGACTGACATTAATCAACTGAGATCGCTCTCGACTGCTGCGAATTTCATTACGGAATCAGAGCCGCCTAGGATTATCATTACATTGGAGCGATAGATCATATCTGCTGTCTTACCTACGATCCTCGTCTATGACTATAATATTTCGGAACTATATTTTATACGGGTTGTTATGGAACCCGGGCAAGCCTAAACGAGTTGATTGTAAATCTGATTTTGAACCTAAAACAACAAAAGAGAATACCTTTATCGGGCTTCTGGTTTGTCGGTCACGGTTAAAAAGCTTTTTCGCGGGTTGTGGACGTTGAACATAAGGGGCGCGGCGGACGAACACTACTGTGGTACAATTAATATTTTCGACGAATCTATGGAGCATGGTTAGAAAGCTTTAATAAGGTATCCTTTAATATCGTTTTCAGTTCAACATGTGGATAAAGATCCCCTACACCTTTTATTTATTTATTTTTATAGTATCATCTTGTTATTATATACCGCATCATTAGATGTGACATCCACTGGGTTGAAAATTAAATACATAGCGAGAAATATCATGAACATGGCATTTTTTCTAGGTTTATTCTTTATGTACCTACCTACCTATGGTAATTATAATTTTTGTTGTATCAAAAATATTGTTAACAAAATTCACGAAGGTACAACAATTACAAACAACTCAAAAAAAACTCAAAGCATTTATTTCAATTTACAGGCACTTTTGAATTGTCAAGAAACGGTCAGTCAAAATATGAAGCTAGTTGCCCTTTCCAAAGCATAGTAAAAATTTGATACAAAATATTGGTTACATCATTGAAGTTGAAATTATACATGTGAGAACAATGTAGAAAGACGTGCACGTTAAAAGCGTCCGTAATAAAAAGATAAATACAAAGAACCATTAAAAAATTAAAATAAGCCATGGCAGCTGAGAGATGACCAGTTCCAACTGACGGCGCCCGTTTACGAATATGACTCATGCATCAGCACCATTCAGCTCAAACATTTTGAAGGGAACTAAATAATCACACGCGCTACCATCAGCGAGACATCTGAGTGAGCATGACATACTCACAGCCGCCAGGGCACATTCAAGTCAATAAAAGACATATTACCCGGTAAATGGTAGCTCTTTAGTACCTACAGAGTACTCACACCTGTGCTATGCAATTATATAATACAAAGGTGATTGAGTTTATACAATATAAAGATGGTCTTACAATCTTCAGCAGCTCCAACAGTATTTTAAAAATTCTAATCAACTAGTTGTGGTTGTGGAGCAGGACCAGCAATGACCCAAGTCGTCTCATTCAGTTGAAGTATGTAAGGAGGAATATTATTGTAACATTTTAAACAGTACCCCATTAAAGATCAGTCTACTTTAGCCAGTCTGAAACCTGGTTGAACTAATAGGTCCCTATTTCTTGTACTATATATAATTATGTCTATTACTAATATCTCACACAAACGTCATCAAGCTTAAAAGGCTCCATTCATAACCTAATTTAAACTAGTTGGTACAGAAATAAACTATTTGTATTGTATTGTATTGACAAGGTACCGTCATGATATCCTTAAACAGTTCCCTTAGAGATTTTCTGACAGCATATGCTGCTGAACTTAACCGTCCTGCAAGAGATACTAAATGAGGACCCCATTGAGTAGAGAATTGAGTCGAGCGTGGTCCCCAGGAAAACAGTTTTATGGACAAATTCTGGTTTCTCTTGATTCAATACTATCTCACAACTACTACTTTTCACAATTGGTAAAGAAAATTTTATGCACTTATTTTTTTTCCAATTTCGGACCTGCAGTAGGGCGTTATTTACGTCGTCAAAATTTGTAACACGTCTATCTAACTTAAAAATTAAGGAAGTATTGTCAGCAAATAACACCATTTGTGGTTGATTTTTTAATAAATGAAGTAGATCGTTAATATACATTAAAAAGAGGAATGGACCCAATATCGAGCCTTGTGAAAGACCCATTTTTACTTTTAAACCTAGTGAATTGATGCCGTTTATTAAAACTTGCTGTTATCGATCACTTAAATAAGATTTTTACTAAATTGAGCGCAAGTTCTACAAGCCCATAATGCTCAAGTTTCAAGAGTAAGGTTTCGTGATCGACGCAATCAAATGCCTTGGAAAGGTCACAAAAGATTCCTATTGCGTCTTGGGCCTCTTCCCACGCGTTAAAAATGTGGCTTAATAAGGTTTCACCGGCGTCGGTCGTACAACGTCCTTTGGTGAAACCATACTGTTGACTGTGGAGGATTTTATTTGTGTTTAAAGGATTGAGCAATTGATTAAGCATTACCTTTTCAAACACCTTGCTGAAAACCGGCAACACGGATACGGGTCTATAATTATTGGTGTCTTTACTGTCATCGGATTTGAATAGTGGTAGGGAAGTACGTACAAAATGACATATACGGACAAAATGACACAGGCATGATATTTCAAATTCTGCCGCTTTTAGTCCGCCATAGACAACTACATCACGTGACTCCAGCCGGTAATACTAACCTGTCAAAACGTGAACTCGCGCCAGTCTTTCGTTTGGGTGTCATGGACGAAGATAAACTTTGGTAAGTTACGATTTTTTTTTAACTGCAGGGAGTTTTGTGTATTAATATTATGTTTTTCATAATATTATCTTGTGTTTACGTGTATTACATCCCTTAAGTATTTATTGTCGCGATCAAATAGTTTTTTCCGTAAATAATAATCATTTTGCATTTATTGTTGAATTTTGTTTTTTTATAACGCTTTATGGACAAAATGACATACATATGTAATGGACAAAATGACATAGGTATGTTGTTTTGTCCATAAGAACTCAATGAGTTCATTGTAGGTACCCAATACCAGTTTCTCGTTAATCAGCTGTTAATTTCTTTACAGATATAACAATGCCTGATCTATATTCGCGATCAAAACCTGGAGAAGACTGGTTGCGGTGTTTAAAATGTTCGCATTGGGCCCACGCTTCTTGCGCGGACGTTTCTAAACGAACCAAGCGGTTTATTTTTGCTTGTAATTTTATATCTTTTGCCGTGTATGTCATTTAGTCCGTATGTGGTATGCCATTTTGTCCATAGCATATGGACAAAATGGATTTCGTTGATCTCAGTTAAATTTAAAAATATTTTTTTTTCTAGTTGGTTTATCTTTTAAGTGTCTATTATAATTCAAAGATATGAAACCTAAGATTACTGGTGTGCAATATGAATGCGCTGTGATTTACCATTAAAGAGTTATGACCCAAAACCAAAACTGTATGTCATTTTGTACGTACTTCCCTTATTACCTTGCTGTATTACATTAAATCCGGCAAGACTCCTAGTACACACACAAATTAAATATTAAGGCTAAGTAAGACGCTATGATCTCAATTATGGAGGTGCAGATTTTAATGGAAATTCCCCAAAGTCTTCGGTCAATTTGATCTTGATTGCCTTAAAAGCTTTTATTACTGTTATAGGGTTAGTTAAATTCAATCGTGCATGCTGAAACGTTCGCCCTTACTAAATCAAAAGAGAGCGAGGGAGAGGAATTTAAGGTTTCAGTAGTTTTAAGTGGGTTACTGGTAAATAAATTTACAAATTCTTGAGAAACTTCTTTAGTATCGCAAATGAGACCACCACATGACGTCTTCAGGGTGTAATCATTATGCTTTTTGTTCCTGTTCGTTGCATTATTGATAATTATCCAAACCGTCTGTATTTTATTGTTTGCCGATTTAACTTTGTTGCTAATGTATAAGGCTTTAGCTGCCTTACAAGTGTTCTAAAAGTTCTAGAGTAAGTAACAACATACTTATTAAAAGTATCCGTGTTAATATAAGGCTTAAGGCCATACAGCTCGAAAAGTCTATCCCTACTTTTCCTAAGTCCTTTAGTTGCCCAGTCACTAAATAAAAACTTAGGGCTGATAGTCTCAATGTTCTTCTTAAAATAGTTATTGAACTCGGTTTGGACTAACGATAAAAAAAAAACAATATAAAAGTATTAACATTGTTCATTGTAAGGTCCTGGTTACTTCGCGGGCGGTGAGCAATGGGTAGCTCGCCGTCCGATAAGGACCAGGCCCGGGTTGACGGCGCGGTGTGTTTCACGCGGGCCCTTAAAGAGATGTCGGATAGGACCGATGCTTGCCGCTGGAAAGTCCGTAAGGGATACCGTGGCCCCTGGCAACGTACAGGCAACTGAAGGAACACGGGTGGGTTTTAGTCAGTAAGAGTCTGACACGCCCTTCCGCTCGGGTTGTTTCTACAAACACATTTGACAAATTGTATTTGAATTATTAAAAAAAATTATTAATAATATATTAAAGTCACCACAGATAATTACTGATTTATTACCAGTTGCAAATTTTGCCAAAAAATCTTCCATTACTGACTCAAATATAGAGTAGTTTTGATAAAATTCAAAATTTAAATTCAAAATTCAAAAGTCATTTATTCAAACTAGGCTGAGAATCAGCACTTTTCGAACGTCAAAATTACATAAGACAGTCCCCCAAAACGCCCACCCTTCACCACTTCCTAGTGCTTTAGCTGGGAAGAAGAAGTGGCGCAACAAACTCCCCAGCAGCACAGCTGTCTGTTCAGTAAAAAAGATTCTATATAATAGTATGCAAAATGATATTTACATTACGCAACACAAAACATAATTTAAATTATAAGATTAATAGCCATATGACAGCTAGCACACGCCAATATACCAACCAAAAACATCGAGAACTATACTCAAGCAGAAATAAAAATAACTTAACGAAAACAATATCTAAATAAAAGCCTCCAGACATAAAGGGCGTGCCCGCTTACATATAGCTGTAACTAGAAGTTATAATTGATAAACTAGGACCATTGAGGTAAAGTAAAAAATTATCGAGGTCGCTAGCTAACCACATATTGCAATACAACTCATAAAAAAAAACATTGTAATGAGTAGATTATGTCAACAATAAATAAAGTAAAATTAGTAAAATTATAAACAATTATATAAACTCATATAGAACATTTAAACATTGTCTTGAGTTAATCACAGCGACCAACTATTCTTATCATTTAAGTAGTCGTTGATAGAATAGTATGCCTTTGAAGAGAGGTTGGATTTTACTTTAGTTTTGAACGCATTAAAAGGCAAATCTAGCAAAGAAGAAGGTAGCTTGTTATAAAAGGTTATACCAAGCCCAACAAATGAGTTATGAACCTTATGAAGCCGGTGAAAGGGAGTACGTAGTTTGTCCTTATTTCTAGTGTTAACATTGTGAATATCACTGTTTTTAGTATATAAGTGTATATTTTGCCTAATATATAATATGTTGGCGAAAATGAATTGTGATGCCATTGTGAGGATACCGATATCTTTGAAAAAATCTCTCAGAGAAACTCTGGCACCGAGCTGGTAAATTGCTCGAACAGCTCGTTTTTGAAGGACAAATATATTTTGAATATCAGCAGCTTTGCCCCACAGCAGAATACCGTAGGACATAACGCTATGAAAATAAGTAAAATAGACTAACCGAGCTGTATCAACGTCAGTGTATTGTCTTACTTTCCTGACGGCGTAGGCGGCCGAACTGAGCCTTCCCGCTAGGCTCGATATATGTTGGCCCCACTGAAGTTTGGCATCTACTGTTATGCCCAGAAAAACTGCCGTGTTTACAGTTTCAAGTGACTCATTATCTAAGACGATGTTGGGTCCTAGATTTCTAACATTTGGAAGGGCGAACTTTACACATTTGGTTTTCTTGCTATTGAGAACTAGGTTATTTGACGAAAACCAATCCGTAACCATTGAGAGTGCACTGTTTACATCGTCAAAGTCTTGTCTATTCCTGTCTACTTTAAAAATAAGTGACGTATCATCTGCAAACAGTACAACTTCACAGATACCCTTTAAATAGAATGGTAAGTCATTGATATAGACTAAGAACAAGAATGGACCCAGTATTGAGCCTTGAGGCACACCTAACTGAACTGGCAGCCCGGAAGATTTCACACCATTAACATCTACACATTGGGACCTATTATGTAAATAAGAATTTATAAGGTTGAGAGCTTCATTTTGCACACCGTAATGACGCAGTTTACGCAAAAGCGTGCCATGGTGCACGCAATCAAAGGCTTTGGAGAGATCACAGAAAACCCCAATAGCATTTTGCGAGTTCTCCCATGCGTTAAATATGTGTTTCAGCAGAGCAACACCCGCATCTGTGGTCGAACGACCCTTTGTAAAGCCATATTGTTCATTATGGAGGAGGCTATTTAAATTAAAATGGATTAGCAACTGCTTGAGTATTAACTTTTCAAATATTTTGCCAAATGCTGGTAAGATAGAAATAGGCCTGAAATTGCCAACATCATTTTTATTACCTGATTTAAATAATGGTATGACTTTACTACTCTTCATGAGGTCAGGAAAAGTTCCTAAATCAACACATTTATTAAAAGTAACAGCTAGATATGGGGCTACGATGTCTATTATATTGCTTAAAAGTTTAATGGAGATGCCCCAGTAATCACCAGTGTTTTTTGACTTGAGTGTGTTAAAAACATTAACTACATCACGCGGCGTAACATGTTCGAAGCTGAATAAGCGACTACTTTTAGACACACTACTAAACAAAAGGTTTTCAGCTTTAGACGGGGACGAAGGAGCGAGTCGTGGTTATAGGTATGTTTGCAAAAAACTCATTAAACGCATCAGCTACGTCAGCTGCTTTAGTAACTAATTTATTGTCGACCATAATCTCAAGTTGTTTATCTTGCTTAACCGATTTACCCATTTCATTATTAATAATGTTCCAAGTGGTTTTTACTTTATTATTGGAATTTTTAATTTTATCGCTTAAAAATTTAGATTTAGCAAAAGCACTAACCTTTTTAAATAATTTTGAATAATTTTTGACATACTCTACGAAAGGAGTATCAAACCTATATTTTTTCAAACCATATAACTCGTATAGTCTCGCTCTACTTTAATAAATACCTGGAGTGGCCCATTGGTTAAAGCCAACGGAGGTGCCATTTATTTTAATAGTTTTAGTCTTGAAAGTAGATTGGTACTCTTTTTGCACAACATCAAAAAGGGCTCCATAGATTTCATTCGGATTCTCGTGTTCTACTATAGATGGTGTAATTCTATGAGCTATATTATTTTTAAACTTATTGCAACGACTAGCTGTATAAAGCCTACATTCTATTTTATGCGGCTTTTTATGTAATGGCATGGGGAAACTAGCTAATAAACCACAGTGGTCTGAGGTTAAGTCACATGACACTAATTTATTTTTGGCATCACAATCACTAAATATATTATCAAGACAAGTTGACGAAGTTGCTGTGATCCTAGTAGGTTCAAAAAACAAGTTAATTAAATTATAAGACCTAAAGAGATTAAGAAGTCTAGTACTTAAAGGAGTAACATCTAGAATATTAATATTAAAATCTCCACATAAAATTATACTTTTATTACTTGATTTTAACCTATTGAGTGAATCCTCCATTACCGATTCAAAACTAATAAAATCACTAGAGGGGGGTCGATAAACGCAAATTATAACGTATCGCTCGAGTTCAACACAAGACAACTCAATAGTGCGCTCAATGGAAAGATTAACTAAATCTAAACGTTGTTTACATTTCAACTTGTTTGAAACAAGAACTAAAGATCCACCGCGAATGGCGCTTTTTCTTACAAACGCACTTTGTACGGTAAAATTATCATCATTGATAAATACTACTTCATGTTCTTTCAACCAGTGTTCAGTCAAACATAACACTTGGACATCATAGTTCTCCATAAATAAACTTAACTCTAACTCTTTGCCGGACAGACCCTGCATATTTTGATGAACAACATTCAATGTATGCAGCTCATCCGTTGTCGCTCCTAATAGTTTAAACTACAAGGCGTATCAAAAGTGGTGTTAGTACCACTACTAACAGTAATCGAAGGTACAGTACAGGTACCAGTGTCACTGTGTATATTGTATGCTAAAAGATTAGCAATTTGTCTTCTACAACTAGGTGGCAAATACATTGTATAATTTGTCAGTTTGTAATCAGTAATAAATTGATTACAATCAAAATATAAAATAGCGTCACTGTGACGACAAGTCCTATTATAAATTAACATGTTTAATTTATAAATGTGCCTATTTGTCTCATTAGACAAATATCGAGAATATGGCAAGGCACAGAAAATAAATTTACAATTATTTGTTTCATTGAGATGTAACATCAAATGGACACATTCAATTTTTCCTTTTTTCTTACCGTTAAACTGTCCCCGTATAGTAATATAACAGTGGAACTGGGGTTTATTTTTGTCATTTTAATATTATTAATTAATTGGCTAATACTGGCACCGGGTAAACAATTATTAATTACATATTGTTGCGAACACTGATTAAATATACTTCCAAAACCTTGACCAAATTTGTCAGTAAATACATAAGTTGTTTTATTCTTATTATTATTTTGTATGCCATCCAAACAGCTACCTACAGGCTGAGCCACTGAGGGTGAAGGTGTAACCAGTTGAGATTCGGGCTCATGGGAGCAGGCACAGCTAAAAGAGAGGTTATTTGTCAGAGACTCATACCTCTCGGCGTTGTACTTGACCAGGTCTGCCAGTTCATTGGCCTCCTGCAAGCGCTTACTCAGGTCTTGTTGAGAAGCCTCATATTTACTAAAGATATCCTTTAGAGCATATTCCCTAACAAACAATTCATCCTGTAGGTGCTGAGTGTCTGTATCATACATAGTACTACATAATTGTAATTCACTATTACACATCTTTAATTCTTTAATTAAATTTAGATTTTTTTGCCTAAGTTTTATATTTAATTTGTTAACTTTTTGGCGCTTTAGTGATTTTAGATTTTTTTTAATTAATCTATTAATTTTAATATATTTTTTTAACTTATTATGGCTAGTAAACAAATTGCACTTAGTGATAGTATCATCAGTTAAGTCTATTGTTACAATTGGTTCAACACATGTGGGTCCAGACCCGCTACCAACCAACTCATCATAAAGACTGCAGGTGATCGCAGCGTCTTCACTGGCTTTGAGAGATTCCAAACAGGTTATTGTGTTGTGGGCCCTGCTTAATTCCAGTTCCAATTCAGAAATCCGTCTCAAAGCCAGTTCGTGGGTGTCACTACATTGCTGGAAATTTGACACAAGTTGACGGAGTTGTTGATGCTGGTCAAGTATGTCCATATGCTGAATATGTAGTTCGGCCAACTGGTTCTTAAGCTCAGTATTCTTTTTATTAATATAATGTACTTCCACCTCGCTGTCTTCCCTTTCCTGTAGCAGTTGATCGCACTGGTTTTTACTAGATTCCAACTCTTTCAATGTAGCCTTCAATTTTTCCTCCAAGGATGCAGCTCTACGGGTCAACATATTGACAAGCCAACCCTTGGGGCACCCTGGAATGAGATTAGAGAAAACTAAGTGAGCAAAAGGGATAAGAGAGAGGGATATGATATGGATAGTAAGAACTGAGATGAAGGGACTATTGGGAGTATAAAATTAAATGTTTTTCAGAATTGAAAGAAAACAAAGGAATAAAAGATAAGAAGAGTGTGTAATCTCAATTATGGGATGATAATTTAATTATCCAATAAAATTCTAAAAAATTAAAGGGGAAAACATCAAAATTAAATTTGCAAAATGGTTGGGGGTAGATACTACCTACTATTTTAAGTGATTGTAAATCCAGTTTTTAACATTCATTTCATTTCATGAATTGGCACTAATACACTAATTTAACTTATCAGAGGTATTGTAAGTGTAGTAATAATGTGCACTGATGTCTAAGGGTAAACAAAAGTGAAGTTGCAAGGACTAAGTACACTAATTTTATTTTAAAAAACTTGATTGACAATACAAGTTAAATAATATTAATAAACAATAAACAATAAGGCTTAATGAGCCTATTTTTTGTGTAGTAAATTATGTAGTGTTTACTGTCTGGGCGAATGTTTTCGTCTTCGATTTTGCTTCCACTAGTTGTCAAGCAAAAGGAGACATAAACCGTGCCAGTGTGTGATGGACGTAGCTCAGAAACCTGAGCAGTATTTTGTGATGATCTGCGTTATGTAAATATATTGTACAATAAGTTAAACAAAACAAAATACTCCCCGGGATTGATGAAATTTTGAAATCCGTCACCGTTGGGTTGGTCGAGTTGACAGCCGGTTTAATATCCTTTTTTGTGCGAAGATCACGCGACAAAAAACACTGTATAATCACTGAATATACTTATTAATAACTAGTTACGACTAAAATACACTAATTTAACATAATTATAACACTTTTTACTAATTTTCTTAATTAAATTAACCTAGGTCGTTTTTTATGACGACCGGCTACCAGTGTTGCCAGAGCCAAAAAAAAGATAATTAGGGGATCTGTAAACGCACACTATAGCATGCTTATCTAGCTCAACATAAGACAGTTCAATGCTATGTTCAACTGATACTTCAACTATTTCATTACGGGTTTATGATTTAATACAACTTTTAATTAATATCAGTGAACCACCACACATCATTGATTTTCGGTTAAAACAACTAGCCACACTACTCGTATAATTCTCATAGTTAATTAACATTTGATAATCTTTTAACCAATGCTCAGTTAAACAAATAATGTCAAACATTGTTTTTTTCTAAAAACAATTAAATTTCCAATTGTTTGGTAGAAAAACCTTGAATATTTTGATGAAATTATTTCAAGGATTTCCCTTTAGCCTCTTTTGTACAGTTAACTATGTTAGTGCTAGAAAATACCTTTTTGTTATTAAGTGTAACTGATACTATTAGTGGTACCTTCTGTTGTCTTACAAACTAGTTTAAACTATTTGAGTTAACCACCTTAACATTAGTACTATTGCTAATTGTGGTGCTAATTATTTAACATGTGAATGCCGTTGTTTTGCTTGTTTGACAAGTGCTCAAAATATGGAAAAGCAGGTGACACTATCAGTTTTTTTTTTTTTTACATTAAAACTATTAGGTACCTATAATAACAGTAATAAATGAAAAAAAAAAAAAAATGATTCCTTCCTAGTTAATGAAGACATTATTTGTTTGTAGGAACTCTGAGGCATACAATAGTTTAGAGACGAATGACTCAGGTTGTTGCTAAGTAATTTTCCTAACCCTTTTCCAAAAGTATCAGAAAACATAATGGAGCAGTCACGAACTTTACTACTACAAGGGACAGAACTAGCTTCTGTTTGGACTACTTGCAATGGACCATGTTCAATATCTCGTGTCTTTATTGGGAATAGACTGAGCACTTCCCGACGGGTACGGGTCCTCCGTTACCTCAAGTTGGAGAGTGCCAAGATTGAATTTCCTTTGCAATGAAGATTGAGGGCTGCTGGGAATCAGCGGAACCACTTTATCCATATTAAAGTTGCACATTACCACTAACTCATTTGCAGCAAGGATGTGCTCCTGAATTTGTTTTTCAGACCTCACATACTTAGTAAAGAGTGACTGTAGTGACAATACCTGAATTTCAGACTGTAAATGTTGAGTGTCAAACTCATAAATGTTCTTACTGTCTTCTAATTTAATTTGATAGTTTTTAAATTTATTTTTAAGAAAACCACGTTCTTTCCTTAGTTTAATATTATTGGAACTGTGTTTTTATTGTTTCTTATATGTATTGCATTTATTTATGATTTTATTTAGCTTTGCATATTTTTTTATTTTGTTTTGACTTACTTTATAACTACTATTATTATGTTTCATTATAGAATCTTCAGTAAGGTCTATTGTTAATAAGGAATGCGGGTTGCAAGTAGTGTTTAATCATTCATTATACAAGTTATTTTTTTCCTTAGCCTGAGTGCATTCTTTTAGTTTCTGTAAATTTGTAATTCGTACATTTGCATAAATTAATTATTATTCTAGGTCCCTAACCTTACATAAAGCCTCCTCGTATATGGTACTGCAGTTGTTGAAACCATTCGTTGGTTACGAATGGTTTCAACAATTGCAGTAACATGTAATATACAACAACAATGTTCTTGTTGTTGTATATTCTAATATTATACTATAGATTAAATGTATTTCGGAAATGCAATACATAAGTTTCGTTATCTTATAGGTAAACAAAGCGAGTTAGACCCACTGTTAAGAGCTAAGTCAAACAAGAAAAAAGATTCAATAAAAGCCTGTTACAAAGTCTATGAGACGACTGTGTGTTAATTAAAGAATAAAAGTAACAATACTCCCCGTTTAAATCCGCAGGTCGAACATCCCATCAACAAAAAATAAAATTTTAAAAGTGTGTTATGTTACTGTTACTTGAAAACGTGCCTATTATTATCTTGCTATTACCACGAAAGCTCGGCAAGGGCCTCTTTATTGTTTTACTAATTTAATACGTATCGCGCACGCGATATGAATGGACGGTACCAACCGAAGTGTTAAGTGAAGAGGTTTAGTGATCTATTTTCAGTAGCACAGATTAATACAGATGGGACACTCCGCAAAATTATTTAAATAAAAAGCGACGCTTGCTACGACACAATAAAGTGCAATTCAGGTCGCACAGCGCTTCTTATCTACAGTTATGTTCACCTAGAAGTTGCCTCTCTTTCTATCGCGTGACTCTTAGATCTTCTGAGTACGTTACACTCACTGAATTGGCCCAACAAGTCGAGCCCGCCACGTACTTGCAGCTTCATGCCTAAACTGCGGAGTGTCCTATCTGTATTCATCTGTGGTAGTAGCCCAAATCCTTTAGGTACACACATAACGTCCTACTTCCCTAAAAGCCATAAACATTGTCATTTGCGAACCAACTAGCCAAGTAGCTAAACATTTCCTAGGTACTTGCAGACATAGTAAAAGGTGACTCAAGTTTTACTTTAAGAAAATGGGCAATAGCGACCAACTGTTTGTTAATAACAGTTAACTGGGATTATTATCCGTTTGCCAAGCGGTCACTGCAGTACTACCCTTATGAAGCATATAACAGTTGACCATAAAGCCCGAACCCGATGGGAATATACCTTCTAATACGTACCTACACAAGAAACCTAGTTTCCGCAAGCTGTATCACCATAATATTTACGCTTATGCATAATAATATATCGTGCCAAAATAATGAAACGAGTTTAGACCACGAAGTAAATATACATACTTTCTCTTTGCTCTTCATAATGGCGCTTCATTAATCTTTGTGAAAGTTTCCTTCAAAACAAAACAAATTAACGCACGCAAACCAAAGATACTATAATTTTGATAAATAATCCGCCAACTATCTTTGCTCATCAAACCGAAAATGTTGGCATATCAAGTAAACAGTGTCAAAGAAACATTTGCTGTTTTCACTGCAGGTAATTGACTTTTGACTTTGAAGTGCGGATCAATGTTAGGGATGAAGTCTAACCCGTTTGCGATCCCCAAGTTTCCTCGTTTGCATCACTTAGGGCGTGGAAAGGCTTCAAGTGCCGCCGTGATTAGCTCGCTTCTCTCAAATAGTTATACTTACGGGCCCTTGATTATAATGAAATCTTTCATTACACACGCTCTATGTCTGCTTGCGGTGAACCTACTGCCGACGTCTACCAGCCTATGTTTTACAAGTCTAGTTAGCTTCATCGTTATTCGTAACGTAAATATGACCGCAATCTCGGTTAGACACGGCTGCTATTTAAATACGAGCTAGATACGCAACACAAGTAAACTGAAACTAAAACAATATTTGAGCAAATGTAAATTTACGTAAACACCGACTGCATATTCAGAATTTGATGGCTGACGAGATGAAATTGAAAACAGGTGCAAATATGAAAGTCTGAAACGTCTAAACCATTACTAGGTATAGTACTTTTAGGGTTCCACGTCAAGAAGATGGTTACAAAAAAAGTATTTTTTTTAAACCATTGTTTCGGAAAATAAACTATTGTTTATAAATTCTGAACATCCTCTGAAACTTTGAGCAGTATTGTGAGAGCCTTATATTTGTGGAGGTGCAATTAAACAGATTAGCATCAGTCAAAGTAATTACAAACAGGATTATGGTAAGTTAAGCTACGGATAGCTAAGGATAGAATCGTTTACTTATTTAAACGACTCTTTTAAATACCTATATAGGTTTTAACTAAAATTTAATACATGGACAACATAGTTTAAAATTCTGTTCAAAATCATAGCGTATGTGACTGCTACCTTTGTAGCGTAGCTTGCGTAGCGACGCGTTCGCTACGGCGTAGTACGACACAGCACACAGCACAGGAAACAGTGTATACAAAATTTATTTTATTTACTTCTATTTTGTCACACTGCTGGGCAAAACTATTTGTTGCTACTACCTGAAGACTGGTCATCTGTCCTAGTCCATTCTAAATGGTAGACACGTCGACACACAAAACAAAAAGAATCACGAAAATGTCTGTGTTTGTGTTTATGTTTAATATTGAATGTTATCCCACATCTGAGTCAGACCCTAGAGTAGGGCGAGACTTATGTCTATAAGAAAGCCGCAAGTCCTATAATCTGTTTGATTCTAGGAAATCGTGTGAAAGTAAATAGCGATTTAAAACTTTGAAGTTAATATTATTATACTCCTCACCTACCTAACTTGCTCAAGTAAGACTTCAAAATATAAAATTAGTGTATCTAGTGCGTACCTTGGGGTTTCGTACAACAAACAAGAAACAAATTTAATTGTAAAGCACAAAGAAAGCCATTACAAACAATGGAGGTCTTGGGTAATTTTCTTTAAATTTAGACCTCATAGCGTTTATCGTTATTTTTTTATTGTTACTTTACGGAATCGTTCTCGGTCGGCATTATAAGCGGATAAAAAGTTTTCCGGCCTGACAGATTGGCACCAACTTGTACCTTTAGTACCATTTTTTATATCACGAACCTTAAAGTTTAAGTTACAAAAAAACATTAAAACTCTTCGTTTAAACGTTTAACGCTCTTAGATCTCTAAAAAATAATCAGATAATAATGGTTTAAATATTTTAGAGCACAGATTTTGATTTCTTGAATTATAATTATACATAATGTGTGCTCGGACAAAACAAAATATATACGTTGTTATATACCTTAACGCTAACATGAATATGTAAATACATAGGATATAACCTAATACATATATGTATGAACCGACGCTAAGATTTAGTTATCTGTGATCTAACAAGATGATTCCCATTATTTATGGCTTGTAATTAATTTAGTGCGCTGCTCACTAAACTCCAGCAATTTACCGTAATTTGTAATAGGACAATATTATTAATAATAATACTCATATAGATTAACAGCATTTGGTTCATAAAATGTTTTGTTGGTTTCAACAAATGGACATTATTATGATGGTTGTTATTTTAATTAGCTAATTGGATAATATTGTTTTGTGGACGAGTTTGCACAATATTGTGATCGAATCATTGTGGCGGCTCCTATGGCAATATAACAATTATGTATTTAGTTAAATCTCCATACATTTTAATTGTTAAGGTAGGTATTTATTGTAAGCTAGCTTTTACCTTCGGCTTCGCCCGCGTGGGTGTCGAAAAATATCCCGCGGAAATGTTCTACCGAGATTAAACATGGCCCTATATGGTCTTATCGTGTGCCACAATTCATCCCTTTCCGTTCAGCCGTTTTAGCGTGAAAGCGTAACAAAAAAAAACCCACTTTCGCATTTATAATATTAGTATATGATGTGCCT
Organism: Xanthia icteritia; assembly: GCA_949128155.2. Taxonomy (NCBI): domain Eukaryota; kingdom Metazoa; phylum Arthropoda; class Insecta; order Lepidoptera; family Noctuidae; genus Xanthia; species Xanthia icteritia. The sequence continues at coordinate 14,228,753 of OX421930.2, forward strand.
TTTTTATAAATAAAGGATTATTAATATTATGTCGTTTATTTATTTTCTTCCATATATTGTTACATTTTTAAATATTTCTTACAATAAAATATATTCAAAAAAACATTTAAAAATATAAAGACCCTAGGGTCCCGGACCTTTGGATGGCGTACGAGGGGCCGAAACCAACTCGCAGAGGCCCGTTAGACGTGTTTAATGAAACGAGGCACCAACTGACGATTATCCCTGTACGCACTATGCTAGTGCACCCAAGGACAACCCCCGGTTGGTGCAGGACTATTGCAGATATGGAAACAAAGATATTGGATTATGGGTTTGGGTGGCTAAGTGAACTGGTTATCTAGAACTATGGAAAGACTATGGCCCCTGTCTGACCGATATTTTATATAAAATACACAGGTAAAATGGCAGGGGGTGACTTGCACACTCAATAATGGGCCCCCGAAAACGGCCGCTAGCACAAAGTGTCGTAGCGACAAAGAGGCAACATGTCCTGAGGTGCTTATAAGGAGTGGAGTGGTATTCCACGGCTATCAGGACAATCCCAGAAGTACGGTCAAGATCTCTACCAGCATCTTACTGGAAAACTTTCTTCCTCCGAGCTCGTTTGCTCTTGCGAATCTCCACTCAGGCCGGCCAATTAAGGCAAGAAAGAGGTGGGAGCTCTGTTCCTCATCAGTTTTCACTCCAGCCGGCCAATAAAGGCAAGCCAGAGGTGAGAAACAAGACTTCTCCCGGGTCCGTGGGGTCGCTACTGCCCAACAGCTCGCCGAACAACTTCCTGAACATTCAGGTCCTACATATTATAGTTACCATGGTGACTAATAAATACACCGTCTAAAACTAACGTCGAATCTTTTTTATCCCTAAATTAAAAGAAGCTGTAAAAGAAAAGTTAATAATAAGATTACTGCACCAAAATATTGCAGGGTTATTAAATAAAATAGATTCTATAGAATTATGTCTAAATACACTTGCAAATGAAAATCCAATACAGATCTTATGCTTTAGTGAGACTTTTATTAAAGCAGGAGATGAGTTAAATATTAATATAAAAGGGTATAAAGTAGGTAGTCACTATTCAAGAAAGAAGCAAAGGCGCGGCGGTACGTGCATATTAACTTATAGTGGAATTGATTGTAAGTCAATAGAAATTTGCAAGGAATACTCATGTGATAATATATTTGAATGTTGCGGAATAGAAATTCCTAGTATGAACACTATTATTATTTGTTTATACAGGATTCCCTCATCTAGTTTAAATTCTTTTTTCAATAAATTAGAAATACTATTACATAAGTTACTATACAAAATTGTAAATAAAATAGTTATAATAACAGGAGACTTAAATATTAACACATTAGTAAACAACAACAACACGTTAAACTTAAAAAACATATTATCTAATTTTAATTTAACTTTACACATAAATGAACCTACACGCCAAAACAACTGCATAGACCTTATAGCAAGCAACCACGATGACGCTATTGGTACAGTTCATCCATTATATCTATCTGATCATGATACCGCTCAAATATTAGAATTTCCAGCAAACTATAAGAAAACTGAACAGTATTGGTACTGTCAAAAACAAGACTTTAGTAAAGAAAATATAGAAAAATTTATATACTATTTATCACAACTATCCTGGGAGGAAGTCTACACAGAAACTGATATAAATAAAGCGTTTAATTATTTTCATCAAGAACTCATACTTTACTACAAACTGTGTTTTCCTTATTACAAAGTTAGAATGGCTTCAAATTTACAATCTCCAAAATGGCTTACTAAAGGACTAAGAAAATCTAGTGCAAAAGGAAGACATTTGAGATTTTCGTACTACAGACATAAAACAAAAGAGACACACAAGAAATATAATAATTATGAAAAAATACTTAAAAAATGCATAATATGGTCAAAGAAAAATATAAATAAAAAAATAATGAATCAAGCTAATAACAAAGGCAAAGCTACTTGGAGCATAATAAAAGACAAAAATGATAGCATTAGGACAATAAATAGTATAACATCACTACAAGTTAACGGGAAACTTATTCAAGAACCTACTCAAATAGCATCTACATTTAATAAATTCTTCATCGATATTCCCAATGATCGTAACTCAAATATTCCAAATAAACAACGACAGACTCAAAACCATATAAATGATAATTCAATTTTTCTCAGACCGACCACAGAGCAAGAAATCATTACTACAATAAAATCATTAAACGACACCAAAGCAGTAGGTTATGATTCTATTTCCACACGGATTATTAAGACAGGTGCACATGTCATAGCTCCGGTTCTTAAACATATTATAGAAAATTCTTTGTCACAAGGAATTTTTCCAGAGAATTTAAAGCATTCCATAGTTAAGCCTCTATTCAAAAAAGGTGATCGAAAAGATCCAAATAACTATCGCCCTATTACACTTGTTCCTGTGTTATCCAAAATCTTTGAAAAACTATTTTACAACCGATTAATAAGTTTCTTAGATAAGCATAATATTCTTAAAAAGGAGCAAAACGGATTTCAGCATAATAAATCAACATCTTTAGCAGCTTTTACCCTAATTAAAAAGATCACAGAATATCTAGATGATAAAATCCCAGTTGCAGTAGTGTTTTTTGATATGAGTAAGGCATTTGATTATGTGGATCATAGCATCTTACTAAACAAATGTGAAAAATATGGTATCCGTGGTGTCGCTCTAGATTGGATAAAAAGTTTTTTAACAGGCCGACAGCAATGTGTTGAAATTACTAATTTAAATGTTAATCTTGAATCCACTGTCTACAGATCCTCATCAAGCCTGAATAAATATGGCGTACCACAAGGGAGCGTTTTGGGCCCTTTGCTATTCTTACTTTATATCAATGATTTACCAGATTCAATAAACTATGATAGTGTTCTATTCGCTGATGATATTTCTGTTATAGTGCCTAATAACACTAAAAGTTCGACCCATGAAAATAAAATACACGAAGCTGTACAGTCTGTAATAGAATGGCTTGAATCTAATAACCTATGTGTAAATATATCTAAAACAAAATTCATAAAATTTCGTACGTACAAAAGCAAACTTTCCAATAGTATTAATATTAAAATAAAAGACAAAAACATAGAAGAAACAGAAAGTATTAAATTCTTAGGTATAACTCTAGACAAATTTTGTAATTGGAAACAACATGTTAACAACGTATGCAGTAAACTAAATAGATTTGTGTATGCTTTAAGAAAACTTCGTATTGTATCAGACGAAAAAACAGCCCGCATAGCATATAGTGGGTATGTTGAATCGATATTAAGATACGGACTAATAATATGGGGCAATTCAACAGACAATGATAAGACATTTATTGTACAAAAGAAATGTTTAAGAGCTATATGCGGTGTCGGTCCACTTGATTCTTGCAGGCCTTTATTCATAAAACTGAAACTTTTGACCTTGACCGGCATGTATTTGTTTGAGGTATCGGTTTTTGTGAGAAAACATAATGAATTCTTTAGATTCAAAGGTGACAATTACACAAAACAGAGACCAAGAGACGCAACAAAAATTTTAGTTCCTTTTTGTAATACAACTCTAATCAAAAATAATGTTTATCATATGTGCATTACAATTTTTAATAAATTACCTAAGATCATAAGAGAGCTACCATTTAAATATTTTAAAATTAAACTTCGTAGATGGTTAATAGAAAAGTGTTTTTATAATTTACAAGAATTTCTGCAACATAAAGAAAAACAAATATTTTAAGTTTCCTTTTGTTTTGTGATGTGCTTTATGTAGTTTTAAGAATTGTTGTTAGGTACATAAAATGTTATTTTTAGGTTAAGTTTTGTTATGTGTGTACCTCATTATATTTTAAAAAAAACTAAGGTATTTTGTACTGTACCTGTACCTATACTTATTAAAATAAGTAGGTAGGTACTTATTAATGTAAAATTAATTTGCATGCCCTAAACAGGCAAAATATGGACTGTACATTAAAACTACCAACTTTTACAACTGGTAACACCTGTATTTTCTGCAAATAAATGATTCTTATTCTTATTCTTATTCTTATTCTTAAGTGATGAGGGAGGAGCTGCCCTGTAGGTGTCAATTTATTATTATGGAGAGAAGCGTACATTTTAACAAGTTTACATAGTTAATATTTTCATTACTTAATTATCGGGCGGCCAGAGGCGGGGCTCATTACATTCACTTCAGCGTTCTCGGAAATATTTTAAGCGTAGACACGTGTAATAAGAAAAAATCAGCAAGGCATCAAGATAAATTACTTTTTAGGGTTCCGTATCCCAAGGGTGCCAAACGGAACACTATGTCAGTCCGACTTCAGGACCAGACCTCGAAACCTATCTTTCTACAGCGAGGTGTGAGACAGGGAGACGTTATCTCTCCGAAACTGTTCACCGCTGCACTGGAGGATGTCTTCTAGGTTCTGGACTGTAAAGGGCTAGGCATCAACATCAATGGCGAATACATCACTAACTTTCAGTTTGCCGACGACATACATAGTGGTCATCGCTGAGACTATGGAGGACCTCAGTACAATGCTCGATGACCTCAGTAGAGCTTCCGAAAGAGTGGGACTTAAAATGAACATGCATCACAAGACAAAGGTCATGTCAAATGCCCATGTAACAACACTCACTCTCGTGAAGATTGGAGACGCTACACTAGAAGTTGGGCGAGTATGTTTACCTAGAATAAACTGTAGGTCCAACTTCATGAAAGAGGCCAATCGTCGAATTCGACTCGGCTGGGCAGCGTTCGGGAAGCTACGCAATATCTTTTCGTCCTACATATCGCAGTGACTCAAGACGAAAGCCTTGGACCAGTGCGTGGCACCAATGGCACTGAAACGTGATTGCTCACAATGGGCCTTATTAGAAGGCTAAAAGTCACCCAAAGGGCAAGGGAGAGGGTTATGCTTGGTGTTACCTTACGTGATCGAATCAGAAATGAAGAGATCCGCGGGAGAATCGAGGTAACTGACATAGACCGAAGAATTGCTAAACTTAAGTCGCAATAGTCAGGGCACATTGCTTGCAGAACGGATAGCCGATGGGAAGGTTCTGGAGTGGCGACCGCGTACCGGAAGACGTAGCGTTGGAAGGCCTCCCTCAAGGTGGACCAATGACTTTGTGAAGGCCGCAGGAATCCGCTGGATGCGGGAAGCACAGAACAGGTCGAAGTGGCGGTGCTTGGGGAACGCCTATGTCTAGCTGTGGATGTCTTTCGGCTGAAATGATTGCCGTTATAACAACAAATAATAAAAATTAAATCAGTTAGAAATTAAAGGACCAAGGACAATGAACATTGCCAGAGTAAGATTTTTTTTTTCAATATCTAAATTGTATTGTATCGGGAGGTTCCATTGCCATTGTTGTTCATTGTCTAGAATCCATCGAGTAGAGTACATTTTTTTTGTAATTTTTTATAAGCTTCAAAATGAAGAAATAGGTTGCCGTAAAAATGGTCAGTCTTAGACCATTTTTGTACAAGCTCTATCTCAACAACTAAACAAGCTAGGAATTTGAAACTTTTGTATATCATGTACCATATTATACTGTATGTAATCAACAAATATTAAAAACGCCGATTGGGTGATTTTCTGCAACTGCAAAAAATAACTTTGTAATTCACAGTATCATTATGACAAATTTATGTTTGCGATTTTTTAAATTTAAATTGAAAAAAATATTCTTCGTTTAGTATTTTCATTTATTTGCTAAATATTAAAATAAAATACATCAATTAAAAAAAAACTATTTATTCATTTTAATATAAACGTACAATACACTTAATGTAATTACTTACCTTTGTTATGTTAAGGGACAGCATTGAAATGTCAATAATATTGCGTTGATCACGATGTCATATTCCTTTTAACATTACAAGACCAGTTTCTCGAATGAAAATTATCGCAAAATTAATGTCAGAAATTGACAAGCGCGTAAAAACTACTGTGATTGGTCGAATGATTTATGAACAGCCCTAAGTCTATATTCGTTTTAAAACGATGCCGATTCTTATCTGAATCTGGCTAGGCGAGAAGACAACGCATTCATTTATAGGACTGGATTTGGCAAGTGCCGATCAAGTCGAATTAATTACTCAAAATTTTAGTACCTATCCGACGTTATTTAGTTATTTGGGATAGTTTTACAAACCGCGACCGGTCTTCTTAAAATTACCCAAATGTGACAAACAGTGGCTATTAAAGTTTTTGTAAACTGAAATAATAAAGTACATTCGCTATACAATAAAACATATCTAGTGGTAGCAACGAAAATGTTATTGACGTGAGAAAAAAGGCCCTTTTAATTAACTTTTGGGTACACAAGACAAAGATCCCAGGGGTTTAGTGGGTGTACCTTAGATTTCGCAGCTGCGTCTGCTGGATCTCAGCTTAAAAAAGCTATCTCAGAACCACTGGGTGGTTCCATTATGGTGCTCAAAGACTATAGTGGTTATATTCTCTTTGATGGTACTTGTGGGAGCACCTTGATATTATAAAATTATAAAGACATCAGAAGTTTAATAAATGATGACAAAATATCACAATATTTCTACCATATTTCATAAATTTAAAAAATCTAAATCCAGTCGGGATTTAGATTTTTTATAGAAAAAAAAACGTAGAAAGTGGAATCACACTTAATACTATAAAAGTATAAACAATCTCATGCAGTTTGAGGCAATAAATAGGTCTTTATTGTTAACTTTAAGAAGATGCCTCCGACTGCATGAGATTGTTTACAGTATTAAGTGGGATTGGAGACAGAAATAGGTCATCTTGTTTCCATATTTTTTAAAGTTCAGTTTTTACGCAGTCGGGTTTTTGATTTTTAAAATTTACTTTTTTATTTTACACGTTTTATTTTGGATTATTTTTCTCTCACTGTATTAAATAACGCTTTAGGTAACGGTCTTTAAACTTATCTTTCAAAGCAGTACAATTCTGAGTTTGTCACTCGATTTTAAGAATTATAAGTATTGAATATTCATTTCTAATTCCAAATAATACTTAAACATAATTTGTATATATTTTTGTAATCACCTTTTGAAACCTTTCATTTTGTTACCCCACTCTATAGGTTTCGAAGATTTTATTTTTTTCAAAACATAAATTTGGCGCCAAAAATTCGCCATCTTGTATTTTTTTTAATTTTTGCCGTCTTGTTTTTTTTATGTACCCAGTGACACTCCTCGCGCAATAAAGACGAATTTAACGACACATCATTCATCAACATCGGTTCAGCCGTTTAGTAGTTACGAGGGAACAAGAGACAGACATACGTACAGGTCAAACACATATGCCTCCTTTTTTGGCTTTGCCGCAAGTGTTTAAAATAAGACATCTTATTTCGTGGCTGGCGTGAATATGTTACCATGTCTAAAATAAGACATCTTATTTCGTGGCTGGCGTGAATATGTTACCATGTCTAAAATAAGACATTTTATTTCGTGGCTGGCGTGAATATGTTACCATGTCTAAAATAAGACATCTTATTTTGTGGCTGGCGTGAATATGTTACCATGTCTAAAATAAGACATCTTATTTCGTGGCTGGCGTGAATATGTTACCATGTCTAAAATAAGACATCTTATTTCGTGGCTGGCGTGATTATGTTACCATGTCTAAAATAAGACATCTTATTTCGTGGCTGGCGTGAATATGTTACCATGTCTAAAATAAGACATCTTATTTCGTGGCTGGCGTGAATATGTTACCATGTCTAAAATTACAATTTTTCTGAGCGGCCTTTTTAAAGTTTTGAACTTTTCCGGTAAATCGCTTGCTTGGCAACTTCATAGTTGTGCTGAGGAGAAAGTAGACGACCTATATTTTTTCCAATTCACAAATTGTTAACAAACAGCAGTGCTATTCTGCTGTAAAAATCTCACGGTGAAGTGAGCTGTCATTCCACCTGCTGGACTAGGGACTGACAGCTCACTCCGAGCTCACTTCACCTAAGTTTTCACGGAGAGATGGTTACAGAATAGCACTACTGAAGCATGTTGACAACTCGATTATTTTTTAATACAACTTGGGTACATGAGTTGGCAACTAAACATATTCATTTAAAGTTAAAAAAAATTTATAACCGACATGTAGTGATAACTATAATACTTATTACATTTAGGGTTCAGAACTTAGTTGACCTCAGCTGGCCATAGATAGGTTTACACTTCAATTTGTCAATTACATTTTAAGTGTATAATTTGAGATATCAACTATCAAATAATATTTTTGGGTTACTGAGTATAGGTTGCTAAAACAAAATATCAATGTTAGTTCACAAAAACATGTGAATAGTTATTTGACATGAGGTTTTGGTCAGGTTAGACATATTAAAATGCGAGATATCAACATACCATGGGCACGCAACTATTGCGGCGATAAGTCCCCTCTTTGAGGAGTGGCTACAGAGGCGCCACGGCGTCTTCACCTTCCGCTTGACGCAGGTCCTCACCGGACACGGTTATTCGGGAGGTTCCTGTTTCGTATCAGGCGGGAGGAAACGCCCGGGTGTCATCACTGCGTGGATCGCCCGGAGGACATGGTGGAGGTCTGCCCAGCTTGAGCAGAGCATTGCCGTGTCCTCGTAGAGGCGATCGGTAGTGGCGGGGATCTCTCGCGTCCGGCCCTGGTCCAGGCCATGGTACGGAGCGGGAGGGCATGGGAGGCCGTCACCTCCTTCTGCGGTTATTTGCGGTGTCACTCATAACTCCGAACACTTTTTACTCCGAATTTCTTTGATGTCAGTTCGGAATCAGATTGTTATCTGTCCCGGTTCGGAATAATGACTGACATTTTCCATATGTCCGACACGTCCGACACGTCCGATAGTTGGACATTCCAAAGGTAATAATATCCATACCTATATTAATGTGATTAGTCAAACGTTCTGGACCTGATAACGTTACACTGATCTAGTCTTTTATCGATGATTCTGATTGATTGACATTTCAAGACTATGGACATACCAAAATGCGATAGCAATCGATATGGTACCTACTGGGATAGGTTGAAACATCACGGTTTTTCTAAAATTATAATGTGCTCATCAATCATATTTTTATTTATTTAGGTAAACTTGTTTAGGTAGGTACGCAAATGTCCTGCAGATCTGGTAGCGTCGTGTGACGGGTTGTTGAGCTCCCTAAAATAGGGTTGAGCTACACGATGACTGATGCATGCATGCCGTCTGTTGGGACAGGTCAACTCAAAGCTGCATTAGCTCTTTCTTCAAAAGTTCCTTCCAGACACGGCCCTGCATTGTTAGACTCACATAAAATCCTAATAATATAATGTTTGGACTTTAAAAGAGACCATGACCTCTGTGTTTGATTTGGCATTTCTTCTCAGGGATCAGTCAGCTAGGAAAAGTCGGCGCCAACTAGTTATAAAATATTGACCAAAATATTAACGTGTAAAAGTGTCTAAAAGACGGATGATTCGGTTTAGGGCTTAGCTTGAGTAAATTATTCACCACCATTATAATTATTCATTCCGTGATGACATAATGTAAATAAAATCAAATCAAATCATTTATTTCTTTGCAAACATGGGTATAGTACATATTATGTGTTTTTATAATAAAGTTCTCCATATTTTACCGTCATGTGGGCATGCAAAGGTTTACAATTCAAAATCTAAAATAAGCGGCAGATAATTGGAAATTACAAAAAAAAAAAACAAAATATGTCAGTGGGTCACAGCAATAAAACATAAAGTAAAATAAGGCTATATAATGTTAAACGGAACCAAAAAGTAAGTGAACCTCGATCATAATACCTAATAATTGTCAATCAGAGTAACAGCATGTCAATCAGTTAGTGAATCATCATTAAGAAAATCGTCAATCGTGTAATAAGTTTTCATAATTCAAATTTCGTTTAGCGCCCTTTTAAGTTTAATGTAATCATATGCGCCGTTTTACATTTTGCTTGACATAATTGATTGATGTATTGAGTCCGTATTGGATTTTTCCTGACCTCTGATAATTTTTTAAATACATGTGGGTTACATTTCACAAACAAAGCCGTTTCCATTATATATAAACAAGGCAAAGTTAAGTATAAGTTAAGAAGACTCATCGCGCACATCTGAGAGTGGCGCGAGGAGTCGAAACGCCGGCGCCGGGGCGTAACTCCGCTGCCGCGAGAAATCGCGGCACAGTGGACAGAGCTCCGGCGGGATCTCATGGCGTCGTGGAGAGTGCGATTGTCACAACCCAGTGCTGGGCACGCCACCATTGCGGCGATAAGTCCCCTCTTTGAGGAATGGCTAGAGAGTCGCCACGGCCTCTTCACCTTCCACCTGACGCAGGTTCTCACCGGACATGGTTGTTTCGGGAGGTTCCTGTTTCGTATCAGGCGGGAGGAAACGCCCGGGTGTCATCACTGCGTGGATCGCCTGGAGGACACAGTGGAGGTCTGCCCTGGCTTGGGCAGAGCATCGCCGTGTCCTCGTGGAGGCGATCTGTGGCGGGGATCTCTCGCGTCCGGCCCTGGTCCAGGCCATGGTACGGAGCGAGAGGGCATGGGAGGCCGTGACCTCCTTCTGCGAAGCAGTAATGCTCGCGAAGGAGGAGGCGGGACTCTTGAGGGAGAGGCAAGTTTCGCGCCCTCACGCCCCTAGCCACCGCAGGAGACGCCCTCAGCGTCGGGAATCGCAGGCCGATTCCCGGCCACCGTAGGCGCAGGCTTTCGAACGGTGAGCAATGGGTAGCTCACCGTCCGATAAGGACCAGGCCCGGGTCGACGGCGCGTTGTGTTCCACGCGCGCCTCAAAGAGATGTCAGCAGAAGTGAAGGGGTCCGTTAGGACCGATGCCTGCCGGGGTTGCGGGAAAGTCCGAAAGGGATACCACGGCCCCTGGCAACGTACAGGCAACGAGAGGAAAACGGGTGGGTCAGTAAGAGTCTGATACGCCCTCCCGCTCGACCCAGAGTGGGAGAAGAAATTTGATAATTTCCCATCCAAAAAAAAAAAAAAAAATGGCAAGTTAAGAAAATTTACGATTTCAAATAGGGAATACAGCTATCAGTTGCACGTTGTACATTTTATTATAGCTGTACTGTCTACAAAAAGAACCATTTTGTTGGTCGTTGCTTTCGGGAGATCATTTATATATATCAAAAAAAGCGGCGGAGCCAATACTAGCCTGTGGGACGCCATATTTTACATGTCTTGGTTTTGATACATAATATATCGTTTCTAATTTAGTTTTAGGACATATCCTAGAAATATCCAGGCATTGAAGTCCATTTACTCAGGTATGATTTTATCAACTTTAAAATATTCCCTCTTATACCATAACAATTTAATTTGTGCAACAGAATCTTATGGTCTACATGGTCAAAGGCCTTGGTCATGTCAGCGTAAATTGCACAGACTGGATTTCTTTTCGACAGACGAAATGATGTTAGCTATCAAGTCAAATAGTGCCATATTAATCGTAGTGTTCTTACGGAAACCCTTTTGTTCTGTGCAAAATAATTTATACTTTTCAAAATAGGCATATAAAGAGTTATAGATTACTTTCACGAAAATTTTAGAAATAATTGCAATTTTGGCAATAGGTCTATAATTTTTAAAATCTGTTTTATCATCTTTTTTATACAGGGGTTTTATTATTACTTTTTTGAGCTTGTTTGGGAAAATGCCATCAACTATGCACAAGTTAATTATACGAACTAATGGAGGTGCTACTAGTTCTTTAGTAAACTTCAATACTTTTGTGGAAACTCCATCATATCCAACAGTATTAGTGTTTTTAAGGCTGAAAATTATTTGTATAATATCGTCAATTGTTACTGGTTGCATGAATAGTGAATTCAAAGTTTGATTGTTTATATTTGTATTATTTAATGTGATGTTAGGTTTAACATTATTCTCAATTGAGTCAATAAAGTAATCTGTAAATTCGTTTGCAATGTCTACGGGGTCTGTGGCAGACAAAATTTGGATTTATTTATAATTTGCCAGGTAGCTTTTGATTTATTTTGAGTGATATTTATGAAATGGTTATTTTGTGCTTTTTGTGTTAAGTTGATAATTTTACTGTACATTTTGGTGTAGTTGTTAAGGACTAATTTATTTTTTGAATCTGAATTTAATCGATATGCCCAAAGTGCCTTTGCTTGTTACTACATGTTTTTATTCCACGTGATATTAATTTCGTTTTCTTGCTAGTTTTAATAGTTATAATTTTCTCCGGAAAACATAATCTATAATATAAGTATGAAATCTTCCATGAAATTGTCAAAACCTTCATTCGCGTCCTTAGCTTCATATACTCGCATAAAAGATAGAGAGCCGAGACGTCTTTTAAAAGTAATTAAATTTTCCATACCTGTTTTCCAAATTTTTAAATTGCAAGTTTTATTTCTTGGTACTTTAAGTATTTGAGATGTATGATCCGAAAGGATCAAATCTACAACTTCAGCTTTACAGTCTTTCCGATAGTTATGAGCAAAATTGTCAATACAGGTTTGAATTTTTAACCTAGCGGGAGTATTAAGCGCTAGTTTTAAATTGTATTTCATAAGAAAGTATTCAAGTTCTAGGGTAATTTTGAAATTGAAATTTTCAAATCATCAATATTAAAATCTCTACACAAGACGATTTTCTTATTAGAAGATAGACAGATTTTATTTAAAATATAATCCAATTTATCACAAAACATTTCGTAGTTATATTTTGGGATTCTATAAATACAAATCATAACAAATGTTATAAGCTATTATTTCTACAGCGCAGCATTCAAAGATGCCTAACTGATTATTTTAAACAAACTGCAATCCTACTCTTACGAAAATACCTGCCGGTCTATTCTGTAATAATCTCACGGTGAAAACTTAGGTGAAGTGAACGTGAAGTGAGCTGTCATTCCACCAGCGGCTAGGGACTGACAGCTCACTCCGAGCTCACTTCACCTAAGCTCTCACGGTGAGATGGTTGCAGAATAGCACTGCTGTTCCTCCTCTCTTTGTGTTTCCAGAAAAGAAAGCAGCTGGACAAAAATTCGGAATGTGCAATAAATTCTCATAACCTGTTTGTATGAAATGTTCTGTAACACAAAGAACATCTGTTATAGTTCCCTTGTTAATGAATTCTACAAACTTTACAGTCAATGTATCAGATTTATTAATTAGACCAGCTATGTTTTGGTGTAAGATGTTAAGATAGTTAACGAAAAAAACTGAGTATTTGACTGTTGTGAATTATCAGAAAAATGTAATTATTTTCAAAGACATTATGAGAGCTATTCCTGAGTTCCGCAGTCAACAGTGCCATGTTTGTTGTTTGAACAAGACTTTAGGACACAATTGGACAGTAGGAAGCGGAAACCTTTATACATTTTGCAGCACCTACGATATACCGGCGAGATGCTGCGACGATATTGTAACAGCTGTAGGATTACTCAACTATTTATGGGCCAAACGCCCTTGACCTGTCTTATTGTCAAAAGTAAAGAAATTAATTTTAGTTTCTGAACTAGTTCTGAACAACGCGAAAATGTTATAAAACTAGCAGACTTAGGGACTTGGTAAATTAAATGAACTTTTTTACTTATAAGCAATTTTCTTGGAAAAGTAATAAAAAAATAAGTAGTATAAGAACACCCTAGTGATTTAATTTGGCTGAGTTTTTATGTAAACAACGTATCTATTTAATGATGTATGTGACGGTGATGCGCAACTGTTGTTTTATTGGCTCGTCGCGTACTAAATCCAAGTGTTAAATGGATCGGCATAATGCAGTTACCGTTTCGCTGGAACGCTACACTACTCGAATAATCTGCCAGTAACCGATGTAATCGATGTCAATCAACTAAATATGCGGCTGACGGCAAATTCCGACTACTTAGTCTATTTAATTTTCAATCTGTCTGCAATCAAAAGAAATGAATCGTTTTCAGAATAACATTTTGATTGTTTTACTTACTATATCTAAACTAATATTATAAAGAGAAAAGATTTGATTTTTTGTATGTTTTTATGTTTGTTTGTTTGTAATGAATAAACTCAAAAACTACCGGACCGATTTTTTTAATTCTTTCACCAGTAGAGTGCTACATTATCACATAGGCTACAATTTATAAAGATATCATGCGGGCGAAGCCGCTGGCGGAAGTTAGTAATATTATAAATGCGAAAGTGAGTTTGTTTGTTTGTTACGCTTTCACGTTAAACGGCTGAACGGATTTGGATGAAATTTGGCACATGGGTAGACCATGACTACCCATGTGCCAAATTTCATCAAAATACGTTCAGCCGTTTAGCGTAAAGCCTGGACCCTGGAGAAGGATATAGATACCTTTTATACCGATATTCTCACGGGTTTGAGACTTATGCGGTCTTAAATAAAAACGAAGCAAAAGAAGTATGTAAGGATCGTAGCAGGTGGCTGTATAGTTTCTGCCTAAGCCCATGGGAAGAAGGCGTTGCATAAACACATACACGTACACATAAACTAACATCGCGTTAGTTTATGTATACGTCTATAATTTAGATATATGACGCAGTAAGATGATTGTAGCCGCGATATAGTTATATCCCTAGATATATAGCTATATACCATAATATACCTACCTACGGTCAAACACACAGGTCAAACACATAACCCTCTTTGTTGGCTTCGCCGCAGTTGGGTAAAATTACAATCACTTTCACAGATTTTCCAAAGCCGCTCTTGCGTTTTGTTTGTTCTAAACGTCAATGACATGTTCAAGATAACCCTTTTTTCATTGTTATATTTTTAAGCTTTTATTTAAGCTGTTTACTTCTACTTACCTCCTATTTTATAAAATAACTTTTGTGAGGCACAACATGGGATTATTTCTTAACTCTTTTTCTTTTTCTTTTTTAAACTCTTTGCTTTCGTGAGATACAGCCAACTACGTTTTATTTTTGGATACTCACAGAGCGTAAACATCACACGTATAACAAGTTACTAAACGCGTGAAAACAATCATTTAAATGGAGTGTCCGAGCTTGTGATAGGCGTGTGATGGAGGGGGCCGCTCGTGCCTGCTCTATCTCAATTGACTTCGACGACCAGTGCTAACGATTCCATCGATCTGTGGTGCATACTGGATTTTAATAGAAATAGACCGACAACTTGTGAATATGTGCCACAGTATTCTAAAAGTTCGTTAGTAGGTATACTCACTTTACCTACGTGAACATTTTTATTAGTCCTGATTATTGTACGTTGTACTACCAAACGACAAAAACATAATTAGTATTGCGATCAATTAACCGCCTGCCTAGCACTTTGATTTGAATAGCAGTAATCAATTAAGGCGACGATGACCGACTTTTAATGATTTTATAATGAAGATCACGTCTTAATAACACTACTGGTTTAGTAGTGTTAATAATATGGAAAAAAAAGTTAAATTAGAGCATTTTCTTAATATAGGAATATTTAAGATTATGTTTATATTACATAATGAAATTAATTTGTAAATTTATGTCTAACGCGGATAAAAAACTGAGAATCAAGCAAAATCTATAAAAAAAAAACTGAAACCTTCACCATTTTAAAGATCTGATAATTTAATTATTGATCTTTTAGTATCATTCAAATATAAAAAACCCTAGATGCACAGTCTCGAACAAAAGTAACACTCAACTGTCTCCAACTACACATAAGTAGTTATAGTCATGATATCTATCAACATACTTTTTTGTAAATTCAACCTTACGCGCATGTTTTAAAGTTGTTTTTACAAAGCAATGTTTATAAACCAATAAAAACGTAGGACTGACCGAAATTTGCCGGTAGAACAAGGCATGAAGTGGAGTGGAACATATTTTTATACTTTTTTTTTTTTTAAATTGACTTTAGTAGGTATTTTAAGAGTTTTTAAAATTTATATAAAAGTGTGTTCCAAACACATATTTATACTTTTATAATAATAGGTATTGTTGTTATCGAAACTAAATAACTAATTAGGTTAAAACTTAAAACATATAATTATCATAATACTTAGGACAGTATGCAGATTCTGGTGTTTATTTTATTTCTGTGAATATTGGGAAGGTGGTTTCAATAGTTACCCAAGTAATTTATACGAGATAAGATATCTACCTAAAATCGCAAACAACATTATTATAAAATGTATTGATGGAATCATTTAAAAAAACTCGAGTTTATACCTCAACCCCTTCCTCCCTACTGAGGAATGCGGTTATCAATAACACTATGTATACTGAACAAAATTCGTTGTTACCAAAAATTTGCAATCGTTCTAAGAAGACTTCCGTTATTTATCTCTCAAGTTCATCATCAGGTCATGATAATGTTCATATAGTCACAACCGGAGACTATTCCTACATATTACGCAATATTGTCTTTGTCTGTGGCCTTGACATCAACCGATGAAGAATCATTTTATAAATAGCGTTTATTTGTTGGCTAAATACGAGGCTGTTGGCTACTTCACAGCGTCAATTTGTATTATTCGACTAAATTAAAAGGAGGATGTTAATGCATTGTTCTTACACTGAAAAAGCGGATATTGAAATTTGCCGTATTATACTTGGAATGTTGAGTGAAATTTTAAGACAAATTAAATCAAAATCACCTATTGCTCTCTATATTTACTCATTTAGTCATAAAAACAACAAAAACAAATAAATAAACTCTTTAACTTACCGAAAGTACGATATCCCATCCTTTTTTAACGTTCTTGACGTATATTTTTACAATTTTTCAATCAACACTTGGGTATTTTTAACGTGCGGTCAAAAACGCGTGCAAAGCGATACTATTTGAAAGGAGCGCACAATTTTATATTGTGCGCACTTTTTTCGCGGACGTTTTTGAGACGCTGAGTGTGTATCTTGGGTTTTTTAATATATCGATGTTTAGTATACGTGTTTTATTAAAATACCTTTTGTTTTATGTATAATAAATTAATAATGCGTCTAATTTGGGACAGCGCTCCTGGATGGGCCAGACGTATGACGCGTTGCATGTACTCAGTACAGAACACGCAAGCTAACCACCCAAGGTCACTGACATATATCTGCATCTTAAATTATATTTATAGATAATTAGATTTTAATTGGCACATTTGTAGTTGGTGAATAGGCACTAATATTCCATTGAACAGGTAGTCTTTTAACCTTGTCAGTTTAGGCACGATGATTTTATACTACGGGAAATGTATAAAGCTCGGCAGGTACATATTGTGAGATTCAATATGAATTTATAGTTTATTGCTGCACGGCTACTAACTCTAATGCCATATCTGTGACCGCGCGCAACGAAATTAAACGAAATTTAAAATTGAATATGGAAAAGTCAATCATCCGTCATGTTTATTTTCAGTAGGTGTTACATGTTAATTGGGGACGCTGAGCACGTCGGTCGGCTTGTTGACTTGCGACAGACCCATTAGGCCTGAACAGTAAAGGGAGCGCCCCACACCCTCTCCCGCCCATTCTTTGCGGGTTATCTGCATTATTATAAGCAGAACGCCAGCACTTCTAATATAAATATTAGACTCTACACAACTACACAAAAGAGTATACCACGTTACTACATTTGAATATGTAGCCTTAAGCTGTAGAATTGTAGATAAAAGGTACACAAAAGTGATATTCTGAATAAAATTTACTTTTAAGGGTAGGTATCTTGGGCACGCCACAATTGCGGCGATAAGTCCCCTCTTTGGAGAGTGGCTAGAGAGGCGCCACGGCGTCCTCACCTTCCACCTGACGCAGGTCCTCACCGGACATGGTTGTTTCGGGAGGTTCCTGTTCCCGATAAGGCGGGAGGAAACGCCCGGGTGTCAGCATTGCGTGGATCACCTGTAGGACACGGTGGAGCATACGGTGGAGGTCTGCCCAGCTTGGGCAGAGCATAGCCGTGTCCTCGTGGAGGCGATCGGTGGCGGTGATCTCTCGCGTCCAACCCTGGTCCAGGCCATGGTAAGGAGCGAGAGGGTATGGGAGGCCGTCATCTCCTTCTGCGAAGCAGTAATGCTCGCGAAGGAGGAGGTGGGACTCGTGAGGGAGAGGCAAATTTCGCGCCCTCACGTCCCTAGCCGCCGCAGGAGACACCCTAGGCGTCGGAATTCGCAGGCCGATTCCCGCCCACCGTAGGCGCGGGTTTACGGACGGTGAGCAATGGGTAGTTAGCTGTCCGATAAGGACCAGGCTCGGGTCGAGGGCGCGTTGTGTTCCACGAGCGCCTCAAAGAGATGTCAGCACAACTGGCGAGGTCTGCTAGGACCAATGAAAGGCCGGGGAAAGTCCGAAAGAGATACCGTGGCCTCTGGCAACGTACAGGCAACTGAAGGAACACGGGTGGCTTTTAGTCAGTAAGAGTCTGACACGAAGAGCGGAAGAAGTTATTTGATAACTAACCAACCAAAAAAAAAAAAATGTGCGCAGCTGAACAAAACTGTTTTTGTTTAAAAATTAAGATTAACAATTTAAAATTTACACCTATTGTTTTATTTTGTTGGTAGACGGCTCAGCTATGTTGACCATCGTAACATCCGAACGTATTTCAGCTTTCATTACAAACGCAAATCGTTTTGAACTGAAATTCAATATCATTATTATATGAAAGGATATTTACATTTTGTTATTGCTCTATTTCCAGAGCCGAAATAATTTCCTCGAACTATGCAAGTTTCACGGGTAAATTACATTGAAAATTGTTTCAGAATCTACGTGGGTGATATTCATTTTTCATCATCATTCAATATAGTACTTGAATTTGTGCCGAAATCAGTACCCGTCATCGTGGTAGTTGAAATAAGTTAATAACACACAGATACTTTAATAACTTGTTTTATCAACAATAAATCAATTAACCAGTCAACCAGTCGCAAAGGAAATATTAGCGCTTTACCCACGCGTAGACCTTTATTGTGTAAGTAGTCCTACATACAGTAATTAAGGGTTCATAGATCTGCTTGAGTAAAATATTACCGATACCATCAAACGCGAATAAAACTATTCATTCAGGTACGAGTTTAAAACAAAAAGTCCGATACGGGACATGTGCACTAACTCGGTTTTTTTGCCGTGGATTTTGTGAGCGGCGACCGACGGATATAGTCATGGGAACGGGTTGTTCTCGCCTTATGTCGTGATCAATCCGGCTGCCAAACCCGATGATTATCTCATTATTCTCTCGGAATCGCTTGCTGTCTACTCGAGGTCCCATTCGCTGATAGTATATGGCTGACATTAGATTGCTTTCGGTGCGTTAGGAATATGTAAAGAACAGGAATAATGCTTGTCTAGTATTTTCTACACGTCTCAATATTTATTAGTAACTCTAGTTTATCCGTATTTCTCGCTTAGAATTGAACGCGATTAAGTGATTTTAGGGTAAATCAATTGCTAGCACTCCACCAATTATCAGCATCTCGCCCCGGCGAATAAGTTAAAAATATAAGTTTCATCTTACAATTTTTGTATCGCAAAGTAAAAAAAATATACTAGGGAAATCTTACTTTATACAGTGGCAACACTTTCAATACGTAAACGTCAAAAATGGCGACAATGTCGTAATACAAAAAGTCAGCCTGCAGTTGTTGATGTTTTCGGCCATTTTTACTCATCGGAGGTAAGTTTGACTGTCAATTTATATAAAGTCCTAGTTTTTATACGTTTTATAAGGTATTTTCTTTTTTTTTTTAACAAATTCAATTTATTAGCACCCATGTTGAAATTTGAGTTATTTGGGTGTGGATTAATTTACAGGTTTGTTAAATTTTAGTCTTTGTTAGTCATTTTCCAAATTTTGACACCATGTTGAAAGTACATTCTACCATTTATCCGCATAATGCTAATAATTGTTTAACTTTTATGCCGATAATTAATAGATTTATCTAATTTCAATTTCTAATTTGAACTGCCTGGTCTAAAAATGAAACCAAATAAACAAAAATAGGTTTTAATAACGAGGAAACAATATAACCACGAAAATCTGGGAGACGCATTAGAAGCAGTGAAGAAGCGAATGCCAAAAAAATGGGAACAAGAACTTGTAATGTTTACAAAGCAAATAAAAAAATTAAAACTGCAAAGACCCCCGAATCCAATATTGCAGAAAGGAGAAGAAGAAGCTTTAGTAACATGGATCAATGACTGCTGCCGGAAAGGCTATAATTAAACGTGGCAAGTTTTATAAAGAAAGCAAGCAGTTTTTGAATTTCTTAATATTAATAATAATAATAATAAGTCATGCATGTAAAGCGAGGGGGCATTATGGAATCCATGGGAACCCAACTCTTGGATTCCATATACCTTAGATCCCTCTCCTCAACCGAAACCTACAAGTATTTGGGTATGTCGGAAGAATTAGGCATCAATGTTGCCGACATGAAACAAGCGTTGAGGGAGCGCTTCTTTGGGGGTGCGTCTCATAACATATAAACGAATTTGGTCTAATTTCATTTTATTATCGTTCATAAGATATAACAACTGTTGATATAATTTCTTTACATATAACATTTATTTATTCTAAAACTTATTTAGTATAACATTGTTTGATATAATGTTTATGTAATCGAAAATCATTTGGTCTAAAGTTTAATATAATAATATATAAAAAACGTCATTATGGTTAACACCCCGACTCAGAGTACCCCGACTCGGATAGGAAGGCTAAGGGTGCGTTTCCACTGAAGCAGAGACGAGCGGAGACGTGTAGGAATCGTCCAATCCCAGACGAGACGAGAGACGCGATGAGTATTGCAACCATTGTGATTGGTCGATTCCTGCAGGTCTCTGCTCAGCTCCGCTCGTCTCCGCTTCAGTGGAAATGCACCCTAAGGCGGGAGCGAAGCGGAGCGGAGCTCCCGTCTTTGCCTTCGTGGTTATTTTTTTTTTAAACCACCCAGAAATAGGAGTCCCGCTAAGCGGGGCTCCGTCGATCTATCTTAGCGCAGGTGGTAATCGGTTATTAGTTATGTTTAATATCTACTTTGGTTACTATTATAACTATGATAGAACTTACAAATAATAAAACAGACTTTTGTTGAGCTACCCACAGGCTACAACATAAAAATAATACTAAATAAACTAACCAAAACACAAAACAAAATTGCATAGACACTATGCAATTTTGTTGTGTGTGTGTGTGTCCTCCCGCCTGATACGAAACAGGAACCTTCCGAAACAACCATGTCCGGTAAGGACCTGCGTCAGGCGAAAGGTGAGGACGCCGTGGCGCCTCTCTATCCACTCCTCAAAGAGGGGACTTATCGCCGCAACAGTGGCGTGCCCAGCACTGGGTAGCGACAATCGCACTCTCCATGACACCATGAGATCCCGCCGGAGCTCTGTCTGCTGTGCCGCAATTTCTCCGGGGAGTTAAGCTCCGGCGTTTCGCCTCGTCGGGCCACTCCCAAATGTGCGCGAGGACTTTTGCCTCCAGATCCCATGACGACAATCCGGCAAGGAGGCTCGCCGCCGCACAGGAGACCGTGCGCTATCCCCGGACCAGCCGGGATGATGGATGATTAAACATCATTAAACAAGCAGTTTTATGGATACATATTAAAAAAAAAAAAAATTAGAGGGCTTCTTAAAGTGCTGATAATTGGGTTTGTTACTCTTTTTTGTTTATTGAAAGCCATTCTTTTAAGATTTTAAGTCAAATTAAATATTTTTTATGAAGCTCTGTGTCTCAGTTCCGTACCTCTATTGATATCCTTTAAATTGTAAGCGTGAAAATAAATGAGAAACAAGTCAGATGATTTGTCTTTTTGAAGTGATCTTGTTAAAGTACTTATATAAAGAAAAGAAAAGAAAGAAAAATAGGTTTATTAGTCACAGAGACACGTGCATACAAATAACAGAAATATTCGGCAGCTGCACGTCATGACTGTGACAAGAAGGCTTCCACTCAGCATAATTCTGTGCTATGAGGGACCCACAGTACAGCGCTGAATTTCAGTGGTCACCCGAAAAATACGTACGGACATCAAGTCAGTAACTAAAAATGAATGAAATAAGAAAAAATCCAGTGTGTAAATATTGATTCAATCAGTGTTCTGTCTCGCTCCCACCCTCACCGTCGCGTCGCCTGCGCGCGCGCTTGCTATTTAAAAAATACAGCAGTTGCATTTCACTATTGCGTCTATGAGCGTGATGACTTACTGTGCTGTCTGTGAGCCATCGAGCGGCGTCGTGCGCAGCGCCGCCCGGCCGCGGTGCAGCGGCGCATGCGGCTCACGAGACCTGCGAGGTCACCCGGTAAATGGTAGCTCTTTAGTACATAGTACTCACACCTGTACTATGCAATTATATAATACAAAGGAGATTGAGTTGATACAATACAAAGATGGTCTTACAATCTTCAGCAGCTCCAACAGGTCTTTTTAAAATGTTATTTAATTAGTTGTGGTTGTGGAGCAGGACTAGCAAATATCTATCGCGACACGTTCCACATCCACATTTGTTAAATCCACAAGGTGTTACTTTATTACCTGACGACTAGGTTGATGGCAAATTTATTTAGTTGTTATTGTTGAAAAACGCAAAGCTGTAATGACACTAGTTTTGAAAGTTGCCAGGAGCGCGTAAAGGGTTAAATTCGAAACTAACGTTTTATTTTGGAAAAAATTTGATCATTGTACAGAAATTAAATATCATTAGATAATTTCTGTAACTTGCTACCATCTCAGTTCACATTGTGGATTGCAATAAATATATTGAGTCCTAAGTTATTGAGTATCATAATATGATATAAGTTTTAGTAGAGTTATCTCAGATCATATTTAATAGTGTATTACACTATATTATTCTTAGTTATACTTAAATTGTGAATAGCTAGAAAATATTAACTACCTATTATTACAAAATGCAGTATAGAATTTATAAAAACGTTATCACCGTTGGATACTTAAATGTAACGTTATTAAAGATCCCGAAACATATTGTATTGTAAAAACATGTTTTAAACACTCCTTTAGAAGTACGCAGCGCGTAGACAGATTAAAGGGTTTAACCACCCTTTAATATTTCATAAAATCAAAAAACTAGAAGCATACCTAATCTTTTCAATTTCTTTTTAAAGAAACCTCTTTGAACTTGGTTTGTTATCATTAAAAAACCCTCAAAGTACCGTCCCATTATATTCCTTGAAAATTTTGAAATATAACAACATCACTAGTTTAATAATGGCACATTTATAATACAAGCAACATTATCACAAAAGTTTATTGCTAATTATAATATGTTTGTCTCCTTTGAGACCCCTGACAGACATAGTCACAGCAAGGTTATGCCAGTTATTTTCTAACTAGCGAAATGTCTACGCTCCGTTGGATAATATTTGTGCGACCGAAGCCGACAAATATTATATATGATAGTTATTTTTGCTGTAACTATATTCAAAATAATATACCTACGTTAATAGGTGTTTACATGAGTGAATTATTTAAACATTGGTGTAATTATCCTCTTTGTATGTCCTCATGAGCAGCTGTCAAAACGGTGATATTATTTGGAATTGATTAAACTGTTCGATGTTTAACGATGCATATTTTATGATGAATATAAAGCTTGTCATTTTATTTGTATTCCCATTTCCACGTAATTATAGTTTGATGTTATTTTTATACAGGTATATCGCAAAATGCTCTGGTCACAGTTTGTGCCATATGTATGTCTAAATATGTGAAGTAGGTAACTACCTAAAACATTGGGATTTTATGTCCAACTTGAACCTCTCTAGAACATAAAGTTATGATCAGAGGAGGAGTATAAGGCGAAGTGGACTTGAGGAGTAGGATTATTAAGGATGCGTCAATTATGTCTAGTAATATTATTTGTCAAGGAAAAAATAAACAAATCTTAACTGCGACTACAAAGTATATTAAGACCTTGTAATTCCTTTACAGTAACATTTATACCGTCGCGGAACTCGTAAAAAAATATCTAATTGCTATAACGTAACATTCTTTTTACTACACCCCGTAAATTTCACAATAAAAACTTAATTTAACATAGTAAAAATGCAATTTTTATTCTCCAATCGTCCGCCTTAAACTTTCCAGCGAGAGCCGTTTCTTACGAGTTATGAGAGCAACGAGGGGAATATTGGAATTTATTTTTATGAAGCGAGATCCCCGACCGAGTTAATCTGTTAATATTGAACATTTTCCCCACAAGAGTAAACCATCCCTCGGCTTAGAATGGGACAAAAGTAAGATATTACCACTGCTTTACATATAGTATTGTGAATCTAGACCTTATCGAGCCTAGCAGGATTCTTATATTGCCACTTATTTTCTGTCTTCATTTAGATCTCTATTACAACTATGAATGTTACTCACTGTTGCTAGGTTGGTAAGCTTTGGTTAACGTGACCTAGAGAATAGAAATAATAACGGGTCAAGAGCGAGTCGGGCTCACACAATTAAGGCTCCCAACCAAACTGTAATTAACAGTCTTTGGAACGGTCGCTGGCCAGTCGTAATTACTGTATTTTGCGAAATCAATAAATCTGCACTAGCTCCAAAACTATAAATCTAAATGACGCAATGTCGAAAAAAATGTTCTACGCTATAAATTTAGTTAAGTAATTTTTTTATTTTATTTAAATGAATATTTCAGAGGTCAAAAGGTCTTCGTAACCTAAGCACTATTTTTGGTATTTTCTTATTGTCAATTATAACAGTGTCGCAAACCACTATATTTTTCTGTATAATATGAATCAATATCTAATTATTACTCAACTAACACTTCGCCCGCGACTTCGTACGCACAAACCTCGACAATAGTGCCACCTATCGGGTCGAAAACTATCCTATCTTTCAAGCTGGAACCAACCATACACATCCAAAATCATTTCATTGATATCGGTAGGGTGGTTTCGGAGATTAGCGTATACGAACACATGCATTTGTTTCTTTATTTTTATTCTACCCGTGTTGTGATTGACTAATTAGAACAAAAAACGGTTATTGTGAAGTAACTATAATAATTAGACGTATAGCGTCCAGGACTTTTTTGTGGGTAATGATGAGTACTATAAACATGTAGTACATTATTTTATGTATCATCAATGTTTTTCACAGCGCACGCTAAATAATAGGCAATTTTTTGATAAATTGGGTTTCATTATTGCAATTTTCACAGAGATCTCCATTTTCTTTTGGAAATATACATTTGGTGAAAGCATTTTTTAAATCAGTTATGTATTTTTTTAGATTATCCATTATTACAAACGAACATAAAAAAAATCTAATCTTTTCTCTTTATAATAATAGGTCTTTACCAATGAAATTTCCGTTTTGTATGAAAAAATTTAAACGATTTTTTTTCATATATTTTTTATTTGTATTAATAGAAGTAATCACCCATGCAATCAATGCATCTTTGCCAACGCAGTGGCAGTTCAGTGTCAATTAGCTGGACGGGAGGCAACAAATTCTTCCAAGGCATTTTGTACTGCCTCTCGGGTATTGAATTTTTTTCCCGCCAAGAAGTTATCCAAATTCTGGAAAAAGTAGTAGTCTGTAGGCGCAAGGTCTGGTGAGTAGGGCGGATGACGGAGAGCTTCCAACCCCAGTTCTTGCAACTTGGAGACCGTCTGCTGTGCAGTATGAGGTCGCGCGTTGTCGTGCAGGAGCAGCGGAGACGAGCGATTGACCAATGCTGGTTGGAGATGTGCCAGCTTCTCCATCATTGTGTTCAGTTCTTCACAGTAAACATCTGCAGTAATGCTCACCCCGTTTGGTAAGAAGCTGTGATGAATCACACCGGCGCTAGACCACCAAACAGTGACCATCACTTTTCTAGGGGTAAGTTTTCGTTTAGGGCATTGTTTAGGTGCTGAACCAGGATCCAACCAACTTTCTGAGCGCTTGCGGTTATCAAACAGAATCCATTTTTCATCGCAGGTAACAATGCGGTTCAAAATTCCTTCATTTGTGTGTCTGTTGAGCAGTGCAAGGCACGTCTACTCGTACTTCGCGCTGGCGATTATTGAGTTCGTGGGGCACCCATTTGTCAAGCTTTTTTACCTTGCCAATTTGACGCAAATGGTCCAATATTGTTTTGACGCTAACGTCGAAAGCTGTTGCTAATTCAGCCGTAGATTGTGTATCATTAGCTTCCACAATCGCCTTTAATTCGTCATTGTCGACCAAAGTCTTCGAACGACCGTGAGGTTCATTTTTCAGGTCGAAATTTCGAGAACGGCGGCGAGCAAACCAATAACAGGTGGTGCGTTGGTTTGTAGTGTTAGCTCCGTAAACGTCGTTGATGTTGCGTGCCGCTTGTGCCGCGTTGCTGCCACGACGGTACTCATATTCCATAATTACTCGAATTTTTAACGTATCCATGATGACGAAAAAGATTGAAATGCGATGAAAATGTAACACTAATCAATAAACAAATGACTACATTTGGTAAAAAAATTCCATGTTTTTAAAATAAAATTAATTTGAAATTAGAATTCTTAGCCAAACAAAAATTATTTTGATTTGAAATGGCCAGTACTGCAGAACGGCAATTTCATAGGTAAAGACCTAATATTAGTTTAGATTAGATTAAAAGCAATTTTTTTTTGAAGCTTTGAGTAATATGTTCTAGGCCGCTAAAACATATTATAAGAAATATAATATATTTTAGGATCCATTAAGTAAGCTGTGTGTGTGTGTGTGTAGTATATAACACTCGCCCGAGGCGCGCGTCTAGAACGATGCGTAACATCATGTACGTAAGAAAAAAAATACATCTTTTTAGTAAAATTGGTGATGGACATAATTATAGTACAAGAAATAGGGACCTATTAGTTCAACCAGGTTTCAGAATGGCTAAAATAGACTCATCATTCATGGGGTACTGTTTAAAATGTTACAATAAAATTCCTCCCCACATACTTCAACTGAATGAGACGAAATTCAAATCTTGTATAAAACGCACACTATGTAGTCAGGCATATTATAAGTTGGGGGATGTCATCACTGATAAAAATGCTTGGCTCATTGCTGGTCCTGCTCCATAACTACAACTAATTGAATAACATGTCTTTCATTGACTTGAATGTGCCGTGGCGGCTGTGAGTATGTCATGCTCACTCACATGTCTCGCTGATGGTGGCGCATGTGTTGAACCATTTAGCTGCCTTCAAAATGGTTGAGCTGAATGTTACTGATCCATGCGTCATGCTCGTGAACGGGCGCCGTCAGTCGGGGCTAGTCATCTCTTAGCTGCCATGGTTTATTTTAATTTATTTTAAATTTTTGAATGGTTTTTCGTTTTTTTCTTTTTATTACGTATTGTTCTCACATGCATAATTTCAACATGAATGACGTAAACAATAATTTGTATCAAATTTTTGATTTAAAAGAGTATCAGTGGAGTCGTTTGCCTGTTGTTCTCCATAGGTACCTACTACGCTTTGGAATGGGCAACTAGCTTCATATTTCTGCCTGACCGACATCTTGACAATTCAAAAGTGCCTGTAAATGGTTTAATTGAAATAAATGCTTTGAGATTGAGTTTGAATATTTGAGCTTTGGGCTCAAAAAAAATCGCTCAATTTTTTTTTAAGAAATTCTATGTAACAAATTACATGACGCGCGCCCAGCTTACTTTATGGATCCGAAAATATATTATATTTCTTATAATATATGGTTTAGCGGCCTTGAACATATTACTCAAAACTTAAAAAAAAAAAAGATTATAATCTAATCCAAATAAAAAATAAATAAAAAATGTATTCAAGTATAAAGTAAAATTATGATTTAGATTAATTACATTCGAGTAATATTTAATTCAAACTGTAATTAAGACCTGCCTGATATAGGTTTGTGAAAACCTGTGTTTCAGGCCATCAATTTACATCAAACATTTAAAAAGAAGACAACAATAAATTTATTAGAAGCTAAATTATGAAGAAGATATAATATTTTCAATGACTTATAGAGTAACTATTTGGGTATATTATTTTAAAACTAGATTATGTAAGATATATTATATTTAAATAAATTAACGAATAATATTAAAGTATATAAAGTGGACACTATTATTAATTATATCAGCGTAGGTAGATAGAAAATTTTATTTTAAAATTTCTAGTAGTTTTTCCGTGTCTGCATAATTGAGTTTACACAAACCAAATCTTTTCTTCTCCTATCTGCCTTCAGATAGGAGAAGAAAAGATTTGGTTTGTGGGGTACTGGGTTAAAATAAAGTTCAGTGTGTTGGAATAAAACTACATTCAAAACAAATAATTGACGTACTGTTAGCACCTTACATGCCATATAAAGCTGACGTGTAGGAAATCTAAATGGACGAAAAGTAGCAACCTTTAAAACTGCTCCTTGGGCGCGTTCTAGGTGCAGTAAAATAGATTTAGCGGCACCACCCCAGGACGTTATGCAGTAGGTAATAATAGATTGACACAAAGCCAAATAAACCTGTCTAATTAATTTAAAGTTGGCATAGTTACGTAAATTTTTAAAAATGTATATTAGTTTACGCACTCTGGTGCATAATAAATCAATGTGTTTGCGGAAATTCAGGTTTGTATCAATCGTGACGCCTAGATATTTGATATGATCGGTTTTAGTTAAAGTGGGACAAGTGCATGCAATGTCAGCATAATGAAAATTACAATTGATGCGCTTGAATGTTTAGATTAGTAAGCTTTGGATTAGTGTTTCTCATTGCAAATAATAGGTACTTGGTTTTATCTGTATTTAATGTTAAGAGATTTTTATGAAACCAATTAGACACAGTATTAAAACCATTTTGTGCTAGTTCATAGACCTCGGCCTTTGATTTAGCTGCGAACAGTAGAGCTGTGTCATCAGCATATGACATAATTACACCCTTTTGGAGTGTCAGATTGCATAGGTCATTTATATAGATTAAAAACAAAGTAGGACCCAAAATACTGCCTTGTGGGATTCCATAACCGCTATTCTTAAGTTCAGAATTCATGCATTGACCTATTTTTACACTCTGATGGCGGTCGCTAAGGTAATCAGATAATAGTTGCAACTGTACTCCCCGTATTCCCAGCAATTCCAGCTTATGCAAAAGCAAAGTACAAGAAATTGTGTCAAAAGCCTTGTCAGGGTCTAAAAATATCCCTATGGTGTGCATTCCGTTATCCAGGTTTGTGTTTATAAAATTTGTCAGATGGTGAACAGCTTGGCTTGTTGATCTTTTAGGCCTAAAACCAAATTGATGATCAGAGAGTAATTTATTACTTTCAAGATAATTTACTAATCTACTGTTTATAATTTTTTCCAAAATCTTTTAGAGGCCTGTTAAAACTGAAATTGACCTGTAGTTATTTACATAATTTTTGTTTCCAGCTTTAAAGACAGGGGTTTTTTTTTTTTTTTTTTTTTCTTTTTTGGGTGGGAAATTATCAAATAACTTCTCCCGCTCTGGGTGGAGCGGGAGGGCGTGTCAGACTCTTACTGACTAAAACCCACCCGTGTTCCTTCCGTTGCCTGTACGTTGCCAGGGGCCACGGTATCCCTTTCGGACTTTCCCGCAACCCCGGCAGGCATCGGTCCTATCGGACCCCTTCACTTGCTGACATCTCTTTCTTCTCTCATCGGACGGCGAGCTACCCATTGCTCACCGTCCGCAAGCCCGCGCCTACGGTGGCCGGGAATCGGCCTGTGATTCCCGACGCCCAGGGCGTCTCCTGCGGCGGCTAGGGGCGTGAGGGCGCGAAATTTGCCGTTCTGCCTCCTCCTTTGCGAGCATTACTGCTTCGCAGAAGGAGGTGATGGCCTCCCATGCCCTCTCGCTCCGTACCATGGCCTGGACTAGGGCCGGACGCGAGAGATCCCCGCCGCCGATCGCCTCCGCGAGGACACGGCGATGCTCTGCCCAAGCCGGACAGACCTCCACCGTGTCCTCCGGGCGATCCACGCAGTGATGACACCCGGGCGTTGCCTCCCGCCTGATACGAAACAGGAACCTCCCGAAACAACCACGTCCGATGAGGACAAGACAGGGGTGACTATGGCTTTTTTTTTTAAGCAATTTAGGAAATATTCCTTTTATTAAACATAACTGAAAAATGTGAGTCAAGGGAGGGGCAATGACGTATTTAAATCAAATCAAATTTAAATTTAAATCTTTTGAGTATGCTATTAGTTATGTCGTCACATCCTACGGCACAAATTTCCTTTAATCCATCTATTAAATTTACTACCTCATTAACATTAGTATCTAATAACACAAAAGAGTTTTGTGTTGCATATGTCTCAGTTTGGCTTATGGAAAAACATCTATTAGATATAATAAGGTTTTTTCTGCTAAGTTTTTTCCTACGTTAATGAAGAAGTTGTTAGCTTTATTTACTGCTTCGGTAGAGCTTAGTTCAGAAGACAAAAGATCGAGCGCAGGTTCGGGATTTCTTGACCTAAAAGTGTTAGTTTTTATGAATTTCCATATAAGTTTACTGTTTTTACCTGCTTTCTGTAGTTGACTTTGATCATATTGGTTTTTTAGCTTTTTCAACAGATTATTACAGAAATTCCTATATCTATATGTAAGTAATTAATAGTAGTTCATTGGCCGGGGCATTTTTCGATTTTTGGTGCAATTTATTTCTATGTCTGATACAGCGAACAAGTCCGGGCGTAATCCATGGTTTAATATTACAATACTTTCTAGGTATTACTTTAGTAAATGTATTTTTCCTTATCGTAGATTGTAACAAATCGACAAAATATTGTAGAGAAACATTTGGATCATGTGAATTGTAAACGGGGTCAAAATTAATACCGCGAAAGTCAGTTTCAAAACTCGTCATATTGAGTTTAGTGTAGCTGCGCATGCAGTTATTTCTAGGTGAAGATATTTGTAATTTTAGTAAAACAGCTTGATGATCGGTTAGTGACGAATTGGTAACCAATGTTATGGATGGATTTTTCGATTTTATGAGGATATGGTCTAGACAAGAGCCGTTCTGGTGGGTTGGGTGATAATGAGCTGGTAATAATCCATGAAATGAGCAAATATTGAGATAATTATGTGAATGAGTATCGATCTTGTCGGCAGCAATGTTTATGTTGATATCACCTACCAGTACGATATTTTTAAAGGAAGATAATTTTCCTAAGTTACTGTTAAGCGAATCCAAGAACCCATCAATACTTTGGGATGGAGGCCTATAAATAGCCATAATTACTGTATCAGGAATAATTTTAATAAGTTCTAAGCAGTTGCAGTCTAGAAAATGGGGTTCATCTACTAATGTTCTTAAATTATTTTTAATATAAACCACTATGCCATCATTCTGGTTGAATGTTCTATCGCTCTTGAGAAGATTAAAGCCATCAAGAGATGGTATATTAGCAGTTTGTTTGGATGACCAACATTCTGTTAGAACGATAATATCGCAGCCAATATCAAGATTTTGTAACAAAACTTGGAAACCGTTAAAATTTCGGGTATATTTTTATACTGCGTATATTTTGTGTAAGGAGAGTCAATGTTTTATCCCCAGGATAGACTATGTTTTTGCACTCCTCAACATTACAGATTTTAGCTTCAGACACGGAAAACCCATCTAGATCACAGATAAGCTGATTGGCCATAAGAAATATGATATGTAGAAGTTAACCTACTATCTATGTGCTTAATTAACTAGGTAGTTGGCGGCGCTCCTTGGCGCCTTCATAGTCAATGGAATTTATATAATTGTCTTCCGCATATTTATGTGCTGGGCAATTGACATCACCAGTTGGATGATCATTCTTCCTCTTAAAGCGTTTGCAGGTCGCACATTGAGCCGGAGAACCATTATTATTGCATTCCTTGAAAGAATGTCCTGTTTCGCCACAGAGGTTGCAAGTAGGGCTCGTTTCTCTGAAAAATTTGGCTGCGTGTCCGAACTGCTGGCAGTTAAAACACCTGGTCACAATAGTGAAATCTCTCACTGGACATGACTTCCAATTTATAAAAATTCGGCCTTGGTCCATCATAATTTTCCTGATATTAGCAGGAACTTCCAATATATAATTACAAGTAGGACGATCTTTCTTTCCTGACTTATGGCTCAATTTTATACTTGCTAAAAAGGACTCACGAGTAATGTTCGGCAATTTATCTGTCAAGTTTTGGAAGTAAATGCAATCAAATAGGTACCTCTTTTTCAGTCAGGGCTACGGGGACACCAATGATAGCAATCCTAGGACGGCGTTTGGATGGTTCTTCAACTGTAAGGCCAGAGGAAACTAGCTTCTGTGAGCTTTTTAATTTATTAATGTCGTCTTTGTTATCCGTCCTAATGATGACACCTCCGTTTCTAATTTCCCTTAGACCACGAACATGGAGTTTTAATTCCTCAGGCGAGATAATTTTTTGTACCAATGACTTGGTGTCGTCACTGGTTTTGGTTTTATCGCTGGGAAATGAAATGAAATGAAATGAAATGAAATGAAATTGTTTATTCTGTAAATAGGATATTGCAATCACTTTTACACGTCATATTAAAAAAAAATAAGAAGAAAATGCTAGATGAGTTCGGCGTTTCCTATCTGACTACTCTGAGAAGAAAGACCGAAACAAACTCAGAGGTCACAGTCTCTTTTAAAGTCCAGACATAATCTTGGTCAGGCCATATGAGGACCATGTAGATTAGTGTCTGAAATGGTCTTTTGAGGAAAGAACCACACAGATTTGAGTGGACCTGTCCAGTCAGTGCAAGCATTTGTCAGTAATCGTAGAGCTCAACTCAGAACTTAAGGAGCTCAACTCGACGAACAATACCAAAGAAAGGACATTTGGGTAGGTCGCATAAAGTACTCAAACTGCCAGACCATCGTTTAAACTAACTGAGAAAGAAAAAATTAAAGAAAGAGGAAAAACAATAAAAATAAAATATCCACATAGTCCTCACATTCACAATAATTAAAACAATATAATACTTTACAAAGTAATCGTGTTATTTTGTATATAATTTTCAACAATGTCAATATGTATATAAAAAACTGGTATTTTTAATGATTTACATAATAATTAAAATGTCAAATTTTATAGTTTTATCACAAAGCTTAGCAGAGCGAGCAGCTCAATCCCACGCTTTTTTATCTTCTAAATAATCTGAAATTTTATAGTACCCTTTTTTACAAAGTTTGGTTTTAATACAGCTTTTAAATCGTTTAATGGGTAAGTTTCGAATATCAATGGGAAGTTTGTTGTAAAAGCGTATACATTGACCCATGAACGAGTTGCCTACTCTGTGGAAACGTGTGCGATGTACAGCAAGGTTGTGTTTATTCCTGGTATTTAAACTATGAATATCGGTCATTTTCTTAAAATTTGATATATTTTTGTGTACATGTAATAGGTTTTCAAAAATATATTGTGAGGCTACAGTCAGGATGTTTATTTCTCTGAATTTTTCTCGAAGGGAATCCCTTGGACCTAGGTTGTAAATGGCTCGAACAGCCCTTTTCTGTAGAACAAAGATAGTATGAATGTCCGCACAGGTTCCCCAGAGAAGAATCCCATAAGACATAAGACTATGAAAATAACTAAAATAAACAATTCTGGCTGTATCTACGTCAGTTATCTGTCTAATTTTTTTAACAGCATAAGCGGCCGAACTAAGCCTTCCTGACAATTTTTCTATGTGTGGGCCCCATTGTAATTTACCGTCAATAGTTATTCCAAGAAAAACTGTTGACTCTACAGGGTCCAACTCTATTCCATTAACTTGAACATTAGTAGTTAGCTGCCTGACATTTGGCGTTGAAAATCTAAGGAGTTTAGTTTTTTTTTCGTTCAGGAGAAGATTATTTACATTAAACCAATGCACAACTTTAGAGAGTGCATCGTTAACTTGTTCATAGTTGACTAACTGACGTTTGATTTTAAAAATGAGGGAAGTGTCATCTGCGAATAAGACGATCTTGTGATTATCCCTTATGTGGTAAGGTAAGTCATTTATATAAATTAGAAATAAGAAAGGACCTAGAATTGAACCCTGCGGAACGCCCATGGTGACCGCAGATCCTGCAGATCTCTTGCCATTAATATCGACCCTCTGAATTCTGTTGTTCAGATAAGAAGTCAGAAGGTCAAGAGCCTTGTCCCTCATACCATAGTGGTACAGTTTCCTGATGAGTGTGTCATGATGTACGCAATCGAAGGCCTTGGACAAGTCGCAGAAAATGCCAAGAGCATCTTGCGACTCCTCCCAGGCCTCGAATATGCTCTTCAGTAATTCCACACCCGCGTCTGTAGTTGAACGACCCTTTGTGAAACCAAACTGTTTCAGATGAAGTAAATTATGTGCATTGAAATGTCCTAAAATTTGTTTTAAAATTATTTTTTCAAAAATTTTGCTCAATGATGGTAAAATCGAAATAGGCCGAAAATTTGTAGGATCAGTTGTGCTGCCAGATTTGAACAGTGGAATCACTTTGCTAAGTTTCATCAGATCAGGGAAAACACCAGATGCAACACAAGAGTTAAAAACGATTGCTAAAAAGGGTGAAATAACATCAATTATTGAAGACAAGGTATATACTGATAATCCCCAAAGGTCAGCAGTTTTCTTAACATCAAGATTTCTAAAAGATTCTATAATGTCTTTAGCAGTAATAATTGTGAATTCAAAAAGTTTGTCACATTCTGGTACACATTCTTTAAGTATTGAGTAAGCAGAAGTGGAGGATGACGATGACAGAGTTTTGGTTGTTAAAATGGGAATATTAGTGAAAAAATTTTCAAACTCAGTGGCCACCTCCACGTCTGCCTTAATATCTACATCATTGATTTTTAGATGGAAGTCACGATTCCGTACTGTCGTTCTTCCCGTTTCTGAATTAATAATATACCAAGTTGTTTTAATTTTATTTCCAGAAGATTTTATTTTATTTTTAATGTGTATGGCTTTTGCTGAGGAACAGGCTCTTTTAAAAGTTTTTGAATATTTCTTAACGAATTCTTTAAAAGTTTCATCATGGTTATATGATATATAGGGATGTATAGCGACCGAACTGAGATTTGCTGGGCGAATAAATTTATCAGAGCCTGTCTTCACCATGTTAGCGTAGGAAGTACTCTCAGGTTTGGCTCATCTTCGTTTCCACGACTTCTTTGAACTGGCAGAGGGATTCCGCAACATTCTGCTGCACTTGAAGGTGCTGGATGGTAGTGTGCGCCTGGATGGATTTCTGCTTCAGGGATTGGTACAGCATGGCCATCTGAGACGTCCCATGGTTGACTTTTCAACAGAGATTGGTGACACGGAGTTTTTAGTCGGAATTCATTTTACCCTCCGCCACAATCGAGCAAATTTCGCTCAAAATTGTGTCGATGGACCCAAGCCATCTCTGAATCTCCGACGTAGAGACGACTTCAGTCGGTAATTCAGTCTCCGTGGCTACTGGCGGCGCAGGTTCTCTTGTCTGGTTTTGATCGGCAAGTGATGGCGTCGGTGGGGGACTTCGTCGTACCAACTGGCTGCGGCCGAAGGGGCTCTCTCCTGGGTTAGACATGCTGCTAACACCGAAAACGCTGATTGTCTATAAAACTATTTAGTTAATCTTTCACAACGAAAACAATTGTTAGTCACACTCGTCACTTACACAATAAACTGACTTCGCAAATTATTGCAATAACATTACATTCGTAATTACTTAAATCAATATCGTTATAATCAACACAAAAATACGTCCGCTTAGTCTCGCAATGAATGGGTGTGTCAACTAATGTAAACTAATATTATAAAGAGAATTCAAATTAAAAAAAGAATTGTAAAGAGAATTCTGAATTAAATCTATATAATAAATTTACATCCATAACTTTATAACTAGGCCTAAGCTATACCTACGTAACACGTGAATTAAAAAAATATTTTTCGAAAATCGAACTTAAACCCAAAAAAAAAGAAAAAAAATTGTTTGGTCGTTGACTGGCAATCTGTACGCTCGTCATAAGACCAAACATTACGGCAAAATTCAAATTCCTATGTTGCATACATCTCGAGAAAAACCTTTATGACAGACGGACAAAAAAGTTAGATTATAAAGGTTCCGATTTTCATTTGTTCGGAACCTTAAAAACCTCTAAGATCGCTTATCTATGTATTGTTGATTATTGTAAACAGTGTTTATTGATACGACCCCTGTAAACATTTTTGTGATGACATGAATCTATTTTCACTTTGTCACTAGTTCGGAGACAGTTCTGAAAAATTTAAAACTTTCAGCAGACGAACACGGTACGTTACAAAACTAGTGAAAATTATCGTATCCCGACTCGTAC
Source organism: Xanthia icteritia (assembly GCA_949128155.2). Taxonomy (NCBI): domain Eukaryota; kingdom Metazoa; phylum Arthropoda; class Insecta; order Lepidoptera; family Noctuidae; genus Xanthia; species Xanthia icteritia. The sequence continues at coordinate 14,265,032 of OX421930.2, forward strand.
AGATTAATAAAAACAAAATAAAAATTCTTAATAACATTGGTAATTTGTATTTAAAGGTATATCGCCAATAAAATCAAACGGGGCAATTTCCTAAAAGCCATTGTTTTTTTTTTGCATAAGTGCATTCGTGTTATCGCTACATATTATGTTGTGGAAAATTATGTTGAAATAACGTTCGGTTATCACTAGAAACAAAGTTATAATTCTAGCAGATATTCGCAAATCATGAAAACATGTCCTACCTTAAGCCCGCTAGGCATATATTTATCGTGTAAGGTATTTTCCTCGGAGAAATAACTGTTTGGTTGTTTACCGTTTTCTTCACAAGGTGCATGTTTTAGATAGGTACTTCTCGAACAGTATTCTCATTGCTCGTTGATTCAATATTCTTCGCAAAAGAAGAAGCATTAGACAACTTGCAAAATGTCCAAGACAATAGCTACCCTTATTACGCAGAAAATTCAATGCCTTTAACGAAGCGATCTTTTGTGATTGATTGATTCTCAATGAAATATTGTAACGTAAATAATTGTGTTTGTTAGTGTTCCAAGAGCAAACACACCTTGGGCTATACCTACCTATAATCTATTTGAATTTAGTAGGTACATAAACAGTATTTTTCAGGTACATTAAGTTATATTGTGTTTATAAAAAAATCAATTTGAGAATTACGTTCTGAACAAAGATTGTTATTTTTTCCGTGTAATAAGTTCAAAGTATTCAAAGTAACCCCCAACTAGCAAAAGCGCTATATATAACGAATGATTTATAAGGTAATAACTCTTGTAAATCTTTTATAACAGCATTAGTTTTACAACTGTCTTTATAAAAGCATGTTTTAAGTGTTTTTTGCTAATATATCTTACATTCGTTTATATAACCAATGTAAACGTCCCTTATAAAGCTTTGGACATATAGTAGCATATAATATGGCTTTTCAGACACATAATAATTTCGCCTTGTAGTCGCATTGACCTCATTCTATTTGTAAAATTAATAGGGCTATTATAAAACCTAATCCCTTATAATGTTTATTTGAATGCCGCTTAAAAGCTAATGCAAAAGGCAAGTTACATAGCTTCTATGTAACAGGTACAAGAACTTTATTCTTATATGTATGCTTGACTTTGCCTTTACATAAGTTTATCGTCAGCCATGACATTTTGGAATCGGTAACTATAATAGTGACTCGGTATTGTGAAAATGGATTTAAATGACTGGAAAAAATTAAAGCGAAGTGGTTCTTATAGAAGAAAGATGAAGAAAAGGTACGAGGCTATGATGTCAACAAATTCGTTATCCTCAGCAGCGACTCCGACCAGGACAGAGATGAAAGAAAATGTTATTGGTTCCGTAGAACTATTTTCACAAAATTTTGACAGAGACACTTTCGATGAAGATTTCTTAAAAGGCTGCCTTTCTCAAAGTGATAATGAATCGTCTGATGAGCGTGACAGTGACATAAAGAGAGACATAGAAAATGTCGGGTTCAGAGATGATATAGCTACTTGAGAGCTGTGGAGTATAACATTACGCATTATGCTTTAAATAAACTTTTTAAAATTGTGAATTAATTATGATAGAAGTCAAAATAAGAGCGTTCATTTGCGACTCTCTAGCTAGAGCTCTAATCAAAGGTTTTTACCGATTAAATTAATATCTAAAAAGTTAAAAAATAAATTACTCTGTACAGGGTGTAATGGAGAGGCGCGGTGCGAGTATACCTACTACATACTTCCTTTAGTTAGCCTATAACCGCTGCCTGTCGCGCCGAGGGCGCCGACTTATTGATTGATATTGTTTATGTTATGTGTCTGTCTATCCACAATTTTATATTTAAGAGTTATTATTAAAAATATAAATACGTACTATTTGTGACAGATAAAAAACAAAATAAAGATTAGGTGCAGCAAATTTCGCACTCATCACTTAAATAATGGTCATAAATTGCAAATCTACAATGATGACACCAACAATTTTTTAAATAGAATAAATATTTTATTTTATCTCTCATTATAATGAAATGATGATGGAAGATTCAAATTAGTCAGATTGTGACATCCAAAGCATTCTTCTCTTATATACCTATATTATTATAAAATGTGTGATTTGCCAAGGCCATATCACTTCAGTAAACAATTCGTGGAAATCATCTTTTGTCAAGAAACGGTCCACATCCATATCTGGTACTGTCTGGGTTCTGTAGAATAAAAAGATTGCAAAGTATTAGGTATTCACAAAATTTTATTATAAAGAATAATGGAAACTGAACCCTAAAATCTTTCAATATGGTTGAGTATATTTGCACTAGCATGCTACAATAAGGGACACACACACATGACACATACGTACATGACTTTTAAATGATTTATAAAAACATTTTATTTGCTAATTATTCTTATAGTAGCAATTAACGGGAACTCACAAAAGTAAAATCGTTTTTAAAATTAAAAAAGATAGAATTAACGAGGCGCATTAAAATATTGTCATAAAACTTACCCACAATTCTCACAAATCTGCTTTTCCACATAAACTTCCAGTACAATATACGAAAAAAGAGTGATGTGGTTAATTTCTAGTAATGCAGGCAATTAATATCTTTTATAAATCAAGTATTGAGGCAACTGACGCGTGAATAAATCATGAACTTCTCATATTCGTATTGCGTTTGCTACAACACGAGAAATTGCCCTTATAGCCGAATTTTGTTAGCGGTTATTAGGGTAATTGATTACATAAAAGCAAATGTCTTGCCTACTTATAGTTAATCAGCCATACAATATGCCTTTACATGGCGAGGTTAAGGGGGATTAGCTTATTATATAGTAACTATAAAATATCTACAAGGTTTTATTCCTTATAATTTGTGCCCATATGCAATCTTATTAGCATTAATATGGCCTTTATAAAATATATTTTTTTGGCTTTAATGACATTTATAGAGCAACTTTTTGCTACTTGTATACAATCATTGAAAATAAAGCCGTCCGATTCGGAAATAATTTTTCGTGCAGTCGCGCAAGATTGAAACATTTCCATTTGTTTGCTTCGTTGTCGTTACACACATATGCGCGTAGTACGCACGACTCATGTGGTGTGGCACGACTCGGCACGACTCGGCACGAGGCGCGTGGCGCGTAGCGGATGTTGTGTGGAGGGTTACGTCCGATGCCGGCGGACAGTGGCTAAGTGGTCTGTCGGGCCTCGCTTACGCGTGATGGATTGCACAACCGTTTCTATAACACTGTCCCATTTAGTCTTAACCTTAATGATGTACCAACCACTACGCCCGCAGCCAAATTGTTGCCATATACTAATGACCACCTTAGTCTTCCTAAATAGATTTATTGTAAAAGGCGCATTTAGTTCAACGTTGTAAATTACTATATCAGAGTTTGCACGCAGTTTACCTAATTGGGTAGTTGGCGCAGCTCCTAGTTTAGGATTTGCTAGTTGTATTGCACTACTCTGAAAATGAACATTTTGCTAATGGCTATTGTTCAATAAGATTATGTTTTCATCAGTAGAGGCTACTTCGAAAGTCTAAATCCTAATAAGAACAGTATATCTCCAACTTATAACGTAAGAACTCACGTTGTCGCAAAATTTCACTCATATTGTATCTTGAGCAACCGTGCACTTCATGACGAACTCGTAAGGTCTATATTTACAATGACACACGAATGCTATGTTTTTCAGACAATTCTTTCTCGTATGCTTATGATGGTGGCGTGTAATTTTTATGGCAATTTCAAACCGCACCATTTTAATTCTAATGAGTCGATTTGGTTCATTCGCGAATTTAACCGACCCCAAAGTACCCATATGCCGCCGAATTTCATTTAAGCCGATTAAGAAATATGGTCTTCCGTTTGCGAACAATTTTGTTTCACGTAATAGGTACGGCTTCGTATGTTAAGATAACATCTATAGATACATTTAGAAAACAGATTAAGAACATAAAACGTCTGAAATAATTATGTTTTAGTATTGAAGACTAATATGAAATAATTATGTTTTAGTATTGTATTGTACAGACTAATTAAAAATCCGGAGTCACACGTATTCTATTCAATTTATGCGCTAACACGTGTGACTCCGGATTTTTTATTAGTCTGTCTGTGATGTCTTGTTTATACCTTTTTAGTTAACTTTTTTGTCGTAGTTGGGTTTTAGCTTTTATAACTTATTTTTATTTAAATTATATTGGAGTTATAATATATTTATTGTTGAAATGTGGTCGTCAAGACCTTTCATTTGAAACCCAACATGGCATTATTAATTCTTTTTACATTTTTAGTTCGTGACTTTATGTCCTCTAAAGGGCGCCATATTTAATGTGACGTCACATAGCCTATAACCAGCGGACGATCTAACGCTTCCAACGATACCTCATTTGTCAAATTATGATCAGTAGTTTAGAAGTTATGAGGTAATGGATGCCTGATATTTTTTCTACACTAGCAATAATATTTTTGTAAGCCATAGACAATAAAAGGCATCGATTTAGTTCCATATTATATGTAAAAATAATATTTTAACGCCTCCGGCCGTCGCGCGCTGGCACCCGGAGGCGCCACCGGTCCCTAACGGGTGCACGCAGTACCCGACCCTTCCGGGTGCCGCTGGGACTAAACCGGTACCCTGCGACATAATATATCTAAGTATTATACTGGTCGCGCTGGTATATCGTGCCTATCATGACAGGTGCCCGTATCGCCTTCCGTAGGGTATTACACTCCTTAAAATATTGCAGAAACGAGGCTTTTCTCACTACATTTTCCGTCCCAAAGCTGTTGACAAATGATGCGAGAGAATATTCTGCAAATGTTTTCGAAATAATATTAGTTAGACAGCTGGGTTCAGAAATATTCAAAAAGGAATCGAATCGAATCGATTATTTCATAGTACTCGTAAATAAAATACATTTTCTTAAAGTTATTAATAATGAATTTGAACGAAGCAAACGAAGTATGTAAGAATCGTAGCAGGTGCCGTTCTGTAGTTTCTGCCTACTCCCTAGGAAAAAACGTGAGTTTGTGTAGCGTATGTACACACGTCAAAAAAAGTTTGCGATCAGTTTGAAAAATTTGTATTTGGTATTCGTTGAGATTAGTCGCGTCGTCGATCGCATGCTCTACTTAAGTGCAAAGTGCAGATGCAGCAAATCAACCGCGCCGCGCCGGCTGGACCACGCTCGCCGCGATGACACACACATTTACGTAAGAATTGACCTACATTTTAATTATAATTATTAAGTGATATTTATTAAGTCGCCAATAACATGGCTGAGACCACCAAAATTAAGGTGAAAACCGAAAATTGTCAACTGCTGTACAAATACTACAGCGCAGAAAGAGCAGATAATGAACAGCTGCGTAATGTTAATTCTGATATGGAAAAACAGATAGAAAGCTTCCAACAACAAGCGAGGTATCTACAGCATAAAGCACAACAAAGTACAGCTGCAACGAGTGAGCCAGCTGACACTATAAAAAGTCCAACACAGTGTCCTGAATACTGTATGGACGAGGAGCAGCTGGCCAGGGAAACTCAGTGGATCAGGCAAAAGAGCAGGAAAAAACGAAAATCATAAACACATCGCCCACTCACACTGCCAACATTGAGCACCTAGAGACTGTTCAAACTGAGAAAACGAAAACCAAAAAGATTCCACCACCTCTGCCAGTAATAGTAGATGGCGTTGAGAACTACCAGGCTTTGTTTGACTTATTGTTGAAGTCTGAGTGTGGTGATAAATTAATTACTAAAATGTGCGTTAAAATAAATGCAGTGAACGATGACACCATACAGGGGTCTATAACAAAATTATTAACTGAAAATAACTTTCTCAGGCACTTCTACGAAAACAAGCAGGAAAGGCCAATAAGAGTCATGGTGAAAAACCTTCATTTCACATGCAAGCCTGCTGGAATAATTGAGGACTTCAAAAGTAAAGGTTTCCAGATTAAAGATGCAGCAAACAAATTAGGGTGGAAAAATAAGGAGCCTCTGAATATATTTATGCTGACTTTCAGAAATGAGGAAGACATACATAAAATTTATAGTACGAGTATTAAGTCAATATTAGGATGTAAAGTAGAAGTGCATCCTCTCCATACTTCGAGGCTAGTACCTCAATGCGAGAAATGCCAGGCGTACGGACATATACACAAATACTGTTCTAAAAAACCTAGATGTGTGAAACAAACGGTGTACTGGCAAACATCTGACTGCTGACTGCAAAAAACCAGCAGACGAGAAGCCAAAATGCTTCCACTGTGGGGAACCGCATCCAGCTAATTATAGAGGATGTATAGTAGCCCAGGAAATGCAAGGCATAAAAAACAAAACTATGAAGAAGCCGGCAATAAAAGGCCAGCGCAAAATCAACGAAATAGTGCAAACTAGTTCACAAAAAAAAAAACTCATTACGTGACACAAAACCCTCACAAGAAAACATACACGCATATTGCAGCCAAAACTGTCAACCTTGCGAATATTCGTGATAATGTTAATGCCGATAAAGGTATGGAAGGAAAGTTGGATGAAATTATAAAATTGATGTCCTCTTTTAACGTTCTTTTGGATAGACTAGAAAATAGCGCTACGAATGCTATTTCCAGATCAGCCCTAGTCCAGGCCATGGTACGGAGCGAGAGGGCATGGGAGGCCGTCACCTCCTTCTGCGAAGCAGTAATGTTCGCGAAAGAGGAGGCAAAACGCGTGAGGGAGAAGCAAATTTCGCGCCCTCACACCCCTAGCCGCCGCAGGCGCCCTGGGCGTCGGGAATCGCAGGCAGATTCCCGGCCACCTTAGGCGCGGGCTTGCGGACGGTGAGCAATAGGTAGCTCGCCGTCCGATAAGGACCAGGCCCGGGTCGACGGCGCGTTGTGTTCCACGCGCGTCCCAAAGAGATGTCGGATAGGACCGATGCTTGCCGCTGGAAATTCCGAAAAGGATACGGTGGCCCCTGGCAACGTACAGGCAACGGAAGGAACACGGGTGGGTTTTAGTCAGTAAGAGTCTGACACGCCCTCCCGCTCCGCCCAGAGTGGGAGAAGTTATTTGATAATTTCCCACCCAAAAAATAAAAATAAAAAAGAGACCTTAGGCAAATAAAAGCTGGAGTACCACAAGGTAGTGCACTAGGTCCGGTCCTGTATCAACTGTACACCTGTGATATTCCGGAGCTAGAAAATAATGTCATTGCAAACTTTGCTGACGACATAGCTATCATGGCTGTTGGACATAGTCACGAAGAAACCGTAGATAGGTTCAAGAGTCCATAAATCGTGTCTGTGAGTGGACTGCAACATAGCGTATCAAACTAAATGAAAGCAAGTCTATCCACATTGACTTCACCAATAAAAAGTCACAATACTTCCCGGTATTCATGAATAATCAACAAATACCATACGCGAATACTGCTAAGTATCTTGGCATGACACTGGATGCAAAACTGCGCTGGAAAGAGCATGTCAAAAAGAAAAGAGCCGAACTAGATATTCGATACATAAAATGTATTGGCTACTTGGTAGATAATCTCCATTGTCAACATCCAAAAAATTGTTGTTATAAAAACAAGTTTTAAAACCTGTATGGACCTACGACATATAGCTGTGAGGCTGCACCAGCCATAACAATCGTCAAATCATACAACGTTTTCAAAACAAAGTACTAAGGGATATAGTCAACGCACCCTGGTACATTAGAAATAGTGACCTACACCGGGACCTCAAGTTGGATGTCGTAAACATAGTTATAAAAACATATGCAGAAGCTCATGAACACAGACTTCACATACACATTATATGAATGTCGACGCGATCCAACTCCTTGACATCACTGAATTAGTGCGAAGACTAAAAAGGGTAAAACCTTTTGAGTTAGTTTAGTGCAGTGTGAGTGAACTTAAAAACTGCAGTGCAAGTGCTGACTATTTTATAAAACACGTGAATAAAGTGTCTTCCCCTTAACATAAAGTAAAGAAATCGTCCAATAAAGTCTTAAATAAAGTGAAAAAGAAAGACGTTATTGGATTTCATAATTTGGTAGTTACTTAGTAGTTTAAGTTATATTTAATTTACTTATTAGTTAGCTTGGCTAGATTGTAATGTGAATAAAGTATCATCAGCTATGATACTTTATAAAAGGAAAAAAAAACAAAAAGTTTGAAAAATCTAAATCTTTCTTGTAAACTATATTATAATTTCTCCTTTCTTCTTCTTTTTAGTTTCTTTACGTAAAACATACTCTTATAATTAGAATATAAAACAAAAAAAAACTAATTCAACTGTTTTTCCATTTAAAAAGAAATTCAATCCAACCTGACGCTCATTTTGAAATCTGACTTTATCAATTTTAACGGATTTATAATATTTTTTCGAGGAAAGTTGTTATTAATAAAATGCCAAGAGGATTATCAGAAGTCTTACGAGCAAGAATTGTAACTTTGAGGGAAAAAGGATATTCCACGAGAGAAATAGCACGCAGAGTTGTTGTATTCCAATCCTGTGTCGTGGTCACGTTGAAGTGGTACCATGGCATGGATAATTTAGCTGACCGACCCCGCAGTGGTCGCCCAACTGTTCTGACTTCTACTCAGAAGCGCTATATCAGATTACTGGCAGCCCGTGACTCAACAATCCACGCGACTACAATAAAAGCAGAAGTGCGGACCGCCTCTGGACTTGAAGTTAGCACTCAGACCATTCGGAATTGCTTACACCAGGCTGGACTATGAGCACGGAGGTCTTGGCGAGCATCTCTAGATTTACGGCAACGTTAGTGATGGAGATTGCATTGGGCTAGGCTCCAGCAAAATGAAGAAGATGAGGAGGAAAACATTTGGCAAAACTGTCTCTTCGTTGACGAATCGTGAATCAATACTCATCCAAATAACCGACGTGTCCGTGTCTGGAGAAGACTTGGAGACTCTGAAAGGCAAAGAACTCCCACTGAAACCGTTCAACAAGGCGCGAAATCGGTGAACTTTTGGGGTGGAATTGATTGTAGCTAGAACGCCTTTGATCCCGTATCGAGGCTCCATGACGGCAGATAGGTACAAAACAGTCGCTATTGATGGAATTGTCAGACCATTCGGAGTAAACCATGGGCACCAATTCGTACTGATCGATGATAATGCAATAACGAATCAATGCTGCTCTCCGAGAATCACAAGGTTAGACTGGCCTGCCGGCTCGCCTGACTTAAACCCAATAGAGCACGCGTGGGATGCTCTTAAGCGAGCTGTTTGGAACCGTCAGCCACCTCCCCAGACAGTGCCAGAGATCAGGAAAGCCGCTATTTAAGAATGGAACAGGTTACCGCAAGAAATGCTGGATAACTTGATCCTCAGCATGACCAAGAGGATCTCCGTACGTGTGCGAGCCAAGAGAGAAGATTATATTGTATTAAATAAGAACCAATTAATAAATTGTTGTATAAACGATTTTCTTTCCATCAAATTTCTGTTACAAATACATAAGGATTGAATTACTCAACTATTGTTATTAAAAATAAAAAAATATTTATTTTATTTTATTTCAAACAGTGTATTTCTATTTTTTTAAGTATCCTTAAAAAAATAGAATAAAGTTAAATTAAAAAAATATATTAGTTTTTGCTAGTGATCACAAGCTTTTTTTGATGTGTGTATGTAAATACATACAAAATGTACCATTGTAATGAATTGTAACTCATAGGGTAGGTAATGGCGTCTATTTAGATGGCGTCAATAAAATTACTACTAGTTACTATTTTTAGTTAGGCTTAAAATTAATAAAACAGTATGTTAACAACTTACTCACTTTGTCAAGCGTAGTAGGTACCTATATTGTGTAGTAAAATACAGTGCCATTACCGAAACTAGCGACACTCCAAAGCAAAATCGAACATGCCTGCAAAATTATAAAATCGAATATTCGAGTTCGTGTAAAATGCCTATATAAAATCTACCTGAAAGGTTATTACAGTATTTACGTAAAATATGTAGGTATGTATAAATCTCCGATCAAGTTCGACGAACAGATACATCAAGTGGTATTACCGTTTGAAAAATCGCAGGGAGGTGATGTTGACGATGGTACGAGGTTCCACCTCACTTTCACTAGCTGAGGAAAATCTTTTGCGCACATATTGCACGTTGATACATTTTCCTTACATGTTATTTGCCTTAAGCTAATCAGGCGTAACATGGAAATATTATAGATATTTTTTATATTAGTAACGGTATCTTGACGCCGAATCAAATGTTGATTTTCCTAACATTCCTATCGAATTCTATAAATTTTTCGTATGGAAATAAAAAACTTTACCGTTTCGATCAAATTCTCGTTTTCTCTCGCTCACCGCAGGATAATTAATTAAAAAAAACTCAAGCTTACGCTATTTCCCTGTTTCATACTAATCATTTCAATCTTTTTTTCTTTTTTTTTTGTTAGATACTTTTTTTACAGAATTTTTGATCAAGCTATTCGTTATTTTGGTCTTCAAGAAGAATTGATTCCTTCTTTAATAACGTTCAGCAAATCGTTTTCAAACCAAAATATATTACAATAATACACTTGAGAGCAATAAAATCGCACACGAATCGCAAAAAACTGCTTTAACAAAAAAAATTCAAGACTGTTTTTTGTTAAAGCAGTTTTTTTTCATGAATGTGAATAAATGTTGAAAAAGTACATAAACTAATTGAAAGTTTACTTCAGTACCTTTCTAATGATATCAAATACAGTGTGAAAAATACCCATATGTGGTTTTAGGGTACAAAACCCACCATGCGGGTAAAATCACCCAATTTCGCTAAAGAATTGTTTATTAATAAGGTGTATTCCCTCCCCTAGCCCTAATTACAGCTCTTAATCGGTTTTTCATGGACCGTATTAATTTTACCATGAAATCTTGTGGTATGGCGTTCCACTCCTCTTCAATGGCAAGTTGAAGCTCTTGGGGACGCGTAGGAGCAGGGCTTCTTGCTCGAACTCTTCTTTTTAGCTCATCCAATTCAATTCAATTTGGGACCATTTGCTGGGCGATGTGAAGTCAGTCCTGCTTCACCCAGTCTTCTTCTAACTGTCCACCGACTAATACAGACATTGCAAACTTCTCAAAGCATCCATCCATCCGATAAGGACCAGACCCGGGCCGACGGCGCGTTGTGTTCCACGCGCGCTTCGAAGAGATGTCAGCACAACTGACGGGATCCGCTAGGACTGATGCCTGCCGGGGTTACGGGAAAGTCCGTAAGGGATACCGTGGCCCCTGGCAACGTACAGGCAACTGAAGGAACACGAGTGGGTTTTAGTCAGTAAGAGTCTGACACGCCCTCCCGCTCCGCCCAGAGCGGGAGAAGTTATTTAATAATTGACTATGTTGTCCCAGTTGAACCGCGTTCAGTTGCCGATTTCACAAAGACCTTATCACAAGAAAGCGGTCATCACGCTCTGATGTTCTGCGTCGCCGCCCAGATCCTGGTCGCTTAATGTAGCCACCGGTCTCTTGGAACCTCTGGTACGCGACGAACAGAGTAGCGGCTCAAATTTAGCTGTCGAGCAACTTCACTTTGATTATGGATACCACACTCGCAGAAGCCGCTCAAGTTATTGCCTTGCTCGAAGCAGAGCAAGGCAATAACTTGAGCGGCTTCTGCGAGTGTGGTATCCATATTTTTCCAGTAAATCCGTATGCTTCCAGTAGAGATGACGTTCACGTTGACCTTCGGTATGCAACTGATTTAAAGTTATTATTTTTTTTTTATGTAGGGCATCTCGTAGCTGACCTCTGAGGTCATGACTACTTAACCGAGCTTACGCTACTACACTCAAAGCCTCCAGCCAGGGGCAAAACTATTCTAATTAAAAATAGACGAGGGCTCGCTAAGGGCATCGTGGGTGATCGGCTTAGGGCGTTGCTGGGGGGAGGACAGCAAGATGGGACAGGCTGGATCAATGATATTTGACGATTAATTATTAATCGGGGAATTTAAAGCTACTCGCTCAGCATCGACGCGGGCTGGCGCATCGTCGAGCAAGGGTCGGGGGGAGTATTATTTACTCGGGAGGATCGCGATCACGGAGGACCTCTGCGGCGAGGTCGGAATGCGGGTTGGTGTCTGTGTTTGTGCACTGTACTTGTGGCCCTATTGCTCTCCTGGAGGAGGGTTATTGGGTCGTCTGGGTCGGTAAGGATTTGCCTCAGGCGGCGGATCTGACTGATTCTACTGGGGACATAATTGGCGGCCTCGTCAACCAGAGGGTAGCGATGTTTAGCGGCGGACTCAAAGAAACGCTTGAAATTGTGTTTTAGAAATTGGTAGATTGTGGGTACCTTTAGGTCGAGATGGAGGATCTCGTTCCTAAAGTACCAGGGGGCACCGGTGATTTTACGGAAGAATCTATTTTGGAGTGTTTGCATTCTATGGATATAGTGGTAGGTTTTTGCTTGTGCAAAAACAGCTCCCGCATAGGTCATGATGGGACAATGCACGCCGTGTACGTACGCAATTTGCACTTGAGTGACAATTTGCTACTTGCTTTCAGGATACAGTGGAGTCTACCTAGAGTGAAATCGGCTGCTGGAGCGGAGAGGTGCTGAGCGAGGACAACACCTAAGTATTTCGCTCATTTCTCCCAGGGGATAGGCTTACCGAACATGGTGATTGGTCGGGGGAGGGGGGTTTCCAAGACTTTTTCGGTTTCGAAAAGAGAACCGCTTGGCTTTTATCTGGGTTAACTTCAATTCTCCACTTTCTAAACCAGGCGCCGAGCTTGTCGACTGAGGTTTGGAGAGTGCGGGCTAACGAGTCAGAGCCGGAACCCTTATAGTAGATGGCTGCGAACAGAGCCAAGTGCGCCTTTCTACCCTTTGGGATATCGCTGGTGAATAACGTAAAGATTAAGGGAGAGAGCACAGAGCCCTGAGGGACTCCTGCACGGATAGGACGGGGGGAGGATATCGCTCCTTCGATGCGATAGCGGAAAGTGCGGTTTGACAAGAAGTCCCGTAAGATGAGCACGAGACGATCTGGCACACCGAGTTTGTAGAGCTTATATAATAAGCCGTTGTGCCAGACTTTGTCGAACGCTTTCGCTATATCGAAGAATGCTGCACCTATTATCAAACCGCGTTGGAAGGCAGCGCTTATGTGTTCGATAATCCAGTCGGCCTGATGCACGCTAGAGTGCTGGGTTCGAAACCCAAACTGTTCGTTGGGAATGAGGCCCTTGGTTTCGGCATAGTCTCTGAGACGCTTATAAATAAGTCTCTAATAGACTTTGCCGAGTACCTTGAGCAGACTGATGGGGTGGTAACTCGACGCCTCGGTCTTTGGCTTGCCGGGCTTCGGGATGCCGATGTCCGTGGCCTCTTTCCACGCTTGTGGAAAGATGTTATTGCTTATGGCACCATTGAAGACGGTGGCCAATAGCATTATCAGAGGGGCAGGGAATAGCTGGATCACCCTATTGGTGATTCCATCAGAGCCGGGGGCTTTGCGGATTTTCAGACCTTTGATGATGTTGTAGCTGCTGTAGCTGCTAGTGTAGCTGCTAGCTGCAAGTCATTTAACACATCCGTCCGCCGGTACGGCAAAAGCTTCACTGGCGAATCCGTGGCGCTGCGAGATATTTATACGAGTGCCACAGCGCGACCGTTGAGTCAACGCGACACTAAACGGATTGATGGTGTACTTATTTTAACTTTTAAACTAATATTTATTACTATATTCCTATTGGTTCGTTTATGTAAGAAACATGCACAACATATACTACTTGTGAAACTTGTTTAGCTTTAAGTCTGTACATAATAATTATGACAAGATATATAATTTACTATCATCTGGAGTTTAACTTGAACACCCTTATAAGCGCTGTAGTGGTGACCCCGACGTGATCAGCTACAGTGTCTACGTCCAACCCGGATTTGAAGAAAGACGAGCAAGAAGTGTCCGGTGTGTCTGCTACTCTTCGCATTCCACCGATCTGGCGTGACAGACTGCGGTTATGGTTCGCGCAGTTTGAGGCTATCGTTTCCTCACACAAGAAGGGTGACAAGGCTATGTACGAGCTTGTCATCGGCCAGCTGAAACGTCAAGTTTCTGGGATATGGAGTGTCAGTCGATGGAATCAAACCACCACTATACAAGGTCAACGCTATCGCTGCTTACCCCAAGCCAGAAACGATACAAGACCTACGACGATTTATTGGCATGATAAACTTTTACCGAGACAGTATACCAAACGCTGCCCACATACAAGCACCTCTCAACGCGTTTTTACACAACTCTAAAAAACGTGACAAGACAAAAATCAGCTGGAATTCAGATGCACTACAAGCATTCGAGTTATGTAAAGCCAGCATCCAAAACGCAGCTTTACTCGCTCACCCATCTCCATCACCATCTGACGAAATCTCCCTAATGTGCGACGCGTCAAATACATGCGCTGGAGCCGTGCTATAACAACGTGTAAACCAGAAATGGATACCCCTTGGCTATTTCTCGAAGAAATTCTCAGACACACAACAGCGATATAGTACATTTGACAGAGAATTATTATCAATATACATGGCTATCAAACACTTCAGAAAAATGTTCGAGGGAAGAGAACTAATAGTTTACACAGATCACAAACCGCTAACCTACGCCTTACGCAAGCCACCATCGGATAGCGATACACAACGGCGCACTCGTCAGCTGTTGTTTATCAGCGAGTTTACGACTGACATACGTCACGTGAGCGGAGTAAACAACGTCGTCGCCGACGCACTTTCGGGCATCGAAACTATCGATTTGCCATCTCCAATAGATTACGACGAATTAGCACAAGCGCAAGACAAGGACAGCAACATCCCCACCTTATCAAAACAAACAAACATCAAACTTAAGAAAATCGTCGTACCCGGTTCAAACAAATCAATAATCTGCGAAACATCGACGCCACACATTCGTCCATACCTACCAGATGACTATCGTCGCATCGCATTCAACGCCGTGCACAATACAAGTCACCCTGGAATAAGAAAAACGCGCAAACTAATGTAACAGCGTTACTTCTGGCCAGCAATGAATACCGATATTGGCGAGTGGTCGAAGACATGTACTGCATGTCAACAATCAAAGGTACAGCGACATAACCACAGTAACATCGCTTCGTTCCCCACTAGTGAACGATTTCAACACATACACACAGATATTGTTGGACCACTACCTACATCTTCGTGTGGACATCGGTACCTACTTACCATCATTGATCGATGCACACGTTGGGCAGAAGCAGTACCACTGCAGGAAATAACAGCCGAAGTCGTCGCAAGAAAGCTGTACGAAACATGGATTACCCGTTTTGGTTGTCCTATCAGAATAACAACCGATCAAGGGCGACAATTTGAAAGTCGACTATTTCAAGACCTCGCACTATTGCTAGGAGTGGAAAAAACCCGTACTACTGCCTACCACCCGCAGAGTAACGGCATCGTGGAACGCTGGCATCGAACACTGAAAGCCGCGCTCATGTCACGACTAACGAGTAGCAGCAAATGGATTACCGAGCTACCGACTGTATTGATGGGACTACGAGCCGCGACGCGTACTGACACCAACACCAGCGCTGCGCAGCTCACCTACGGACAAGCGTTGCGACTACCAGACGATTTCATATCACCATCGCCAACTGCAATGAAAATGGACTACAGCTATGCCGATAATCTTCGCGATATTATCACGAAGCTCACACCAACATACCAACCGCATTCTAACAAGCAATGTATGTTCGTGCACAAGGATTTACACACATGCAGTCACGTGTTCGTGCGTGATGACACTGTCCGCAAGCCGCTTCAACGTCCATACAATGGTCCGTACCCAGATAATTGCAAGGAACGAGAAATACTTCAAGATACAGTTGCCTAGTCGAGTCGCAAACATATCGATCGACCGACTAAAACCAGCGTACACGATAAACAATGAAGATGACGAACACAGTAATCAGACTACACCATCAGCACCAGCTATTACAGAAGTACACTCCAGCCAACTTCCGACGAGCAAAAACGACGCTGCACATCGCACCAGATCAGGCAGGATCTTCAAAATGCCAGTACGCTTCGCTTGAGGGGGAGTACTGTAGCTGCTAGCTGCAAGTCATTTAACACATCCGTCCGCCGGCACGGCAAAAGCTTCACTGGCGAATCCGTGGCGCTGCGAGATATTTATACGAGTGCCACAGCGCGACCGCTGAGTCAACGCGACACCAAACGGATTGATGGTGTACTTATTTTAACTTTTAAACTAATATTTATTACTATATTCCTATTGGTTCGTTTATGTAAGAAACATGCACAACATATATTACTTGTGAAACTTGTTTAGCTTTAAGTTTGTACATAATAATTATGACAAGATATATAATTTACTATCATCTGGAGTTTAACTTGAACACCCTTATAAGCGCTACAATGTCATGCACTTCGTCTGGAGTGACGGGCGGCAGAGGCCTATCAGGGTCTTCGACAGGAGGGAGAGAGAGGCTCTACGTTCGACCTCAGCGTCGACCTCTGAGAGGTGAGCTTGGTCTACTGGTTGTTAGCTGGGGGAGCATTGAGCCTCGAGACTGTCTGCTAGGCATTCAGCCTTTTCAGTGTCCTCAAAAGCGATGGTCTTATTGGGACGGGTCAGGGGGGCATGGAGGCGATTTGCTGGGACTTGAGTTTCCTCTGAAGATACCAGAATGCCAGGTGGGTAGGCTCTAGTTCGCTGAGCGTCTTGTCCCAGTCCGCGTCACGCAACTCCTGTATGCGTGTCTTTACAGATCTATAATTAGCGTATATGGGCTTTGTTAGCGGCAGCGCACGCACTTCATCAGGCAGGTTCCAAGCGAGGGTCACCCGTCGCTGGGACCTCCCTTGAGCAATCGCTCAGAACTGATTGTACGTGTTCCATGAGTGAGTCGATCGCGGCCGTCGTGTCCGCGATAGAGTCGAATTTGTCGGGGATGGAGTCCAATTGGGAGGACGTGTTGGATTTCAGCTGGGTGCTTACTTTCTTCCAGTCCGTTACCCTTTTGGTGAGAACGGGTTGAGAGGGGTCGGGGAGACCTATGCGGGGGGCCATTTATATGACTACTGGGCGGTGGTCAGACTTAAGCTCTTGCACCGTTTCTATGGAGTCTAACCTTAGGTTGACGCTCTTAAGGAGCGCCACGTCTAGGACGTCGCGGATATGGTTGGGGTCGTGGGGGAAGTGAGTTGGAGTAATCGGGGCGATGACGTCAAAGTTGAGAGTATTAGAGAGGTCGAACAAGTGTCACCCTTTGGTGCAGGTTCTAGAACTATTCCAGGCGGGATGCTTAGCATTTAGATAGCCCGCAATGATAAGAGTCACTCATGCCAAGTAGGATAGAGAGGTCGTCTGAGAGGAGTTCGAAATTCTCCGAAGAGCTACGGGGAGGGAGGTATACCGATACTAGTGAAATCGGCTGATGGCTGGACATGCCTAAGCGGCAGATTGAGACTTCTAATCGTGAGGGGGGGTGCCGCCCTTGTGACATCGTGACCTGTCATTGCAAACTATGCGATAGTTGGCAATTGACGGGTTGCGGTTGCAAGGCTTTAAGAGGGACTCTTGAACTAGGAGGATGTCAATGTGATGGTCGCGGAGGAAAGCCGCGTTCTCATCGCGTTGACCTCTAATGCCATTAGCATTGAAATAATCTAACTTGAGGGATCGGGTTTTGAATCTAGTATTGGTGGCGTTATACATTATGGGTTCTAGTAGGGGTGCTGAGGGAGGACAGGGCTTGCGTAATGTCGGGATACGCATTATAAATGGCCTGGATCTTGGAGAGACCGCCGGCGGCTTGAGCGGCATGGATTTCCTTAGCCATTTGGTGAGCGCGAGGGGAGAGGAAGGCTATGTAGGTTGAACTAATAATATTGTAGGTCATGTTAGGACTGACTGAGGGGGGTGGCTACGGTTGGGGGACGCGTTGCTACGGGAGCAGGTGCGGGTTTGACGGGGGGCGCGGATATGCGAATGCGGGGATCCATGAGACGGGATGGTGGTGGGTGGGGGCGGGGGTGCAGGTTGTGAGGTGGCCAGGAGATAGTTCCACGGACTAGGCCTCTGAGGGCTTAGTCGCTGGGGTATTTGGGAGGAGGGTATTTTAAACCCGGAAGGAGCTTCTCTTTGCTGGCGGGCGTCGAAACGCTTGGCCAGTTTGGGAGTTTTGGGGTCTTTTGGGCAGCCACGGTAGTTAGCCGGGTGATCTACTTGCCCACAGAGGACACAGCTAGGTGGGTCGGGACATAGGGAGCGCTGGTGTATGCGATCTTTTGATCTCAACACCACTTGTATATATCCGTCCACTTTCCCTTGTCCTGAACGAACATGTGTGGTGGCGGGGGACCTTTTTTGGCCCGGAAGTAGATAGGGTGGGGGCATCCTGTGCGGAGGATGACGCAATTGGGCGGAGGGTGGAGGAGGGGGAAGCTACGGGGGCGCAAGTAGCGGGTAGGGCTAGGGACTGTAGGGACAAGTTTGAGTTGTCCACCGCGACGACCTTGTTGGGCTGGGTGGAACTCTGTTTCCTGTTCTTCCTCTTTTTCCCTTTTCCTTTGACGGGGACGAATCCGTCGTCGTCAGAATCGTCGGGAGGAAAAGGAAGAAAAGATCTTTTCTTCTAATTCTGACTGCGAGTATGGGGACGTGGGGCGCTTTGAAGCGGAGGTGGTGGGCTCGTCAGTGTCCATCGACTCTGTTGGGGTGAGCGGACTTTCCAGCTCTACTGCTGGGAGGGACGATTCTAAAGCTAGTGTCTGAGGGACCAAGGAGGGCTCGTTTTATACCTGCGGGTAAGGGTGCAAGTAGTGACAACGCAAACGGGTGAATTTGGAGACTGGTGTACGGTTGGTTTTTGTAAATTACGTGAAGGTCAATGATTTTAATTTTGTATCTTTATAAAGCTAAGCTTGTTTGCTATAATTAAGCCTTACGATCACACACAAATCATAAGGCAAAATTCAATATCAATATCTTTAGATTTAAGAAAAAAATCAGTTATAAACCGAATTACAAGGGGTGTGCAATTTTATTGCTCTCAAGTGTAGTTGAAATTTATCAAGTTAACAGACCGTTTTACAAATGGGCACTATCTATAATGTTCAATAATATTTCTAATATCGATGAGTTACGAGTAAGGCATCCATTAATTTTTAGAAGTGGAAAAATGATGACTAGTGATTTTATTAGAATGGAAGAGAAAGGGGGATCGTTGCTTGGCTGCTTCTGCTGGGGTAGATGTCGTAAATCAGCCATTAGTGAACATCATTTATTTTAATGATGTTGTATAATTTTTAGGTAACTGAAGCTTGTAGGTAATGTATGTTTGCTTTAGGTAAGTGAGCTTAGATAATTACAGCAAAAAGTTTAGTGGGGTAAATCACGTCGCTTAGTAGTGTAGTAGTAACTTATTTATTTTACTTCGATGGACCTAGTTTATCATTTTTTACTTCAGTTATGTTACAACTATATATTTATAGTTATATATAAGCAGCCTTTTATGATAATAAGAAGTTATCTTTATTTCAGACTTATACAGTTATATATTTTTTTCACAAAGATAGCGTTAGTAGGGTTTTATTAGTAGCACAAAAATTAAAATAAAATATAAAGGTTAGTATTTGTTAATAAACAAAACAAGTTACACCTTTATGCCTGGAGGCTTCTATTTAGGTATTAAGCTCTGTGTACGTTTTATTTTTTGCTTGTGTATAGTTTTAATTTTATTCGTTGGTATATGGCGTGTGCAAGCTGACATTATGGCAAATAATTGAATTTAATGTTTTGTGTTTTTAATGCTAATTACTTTGCATAGTTATTAATTGTATAGAATCAAGGTTTTCTAACTGAACAGACAGCTGTGCTGCGGTGGAGTTTGTTGCGCCACTTCTTCTTCCCAGCTAAAGCACTAGGAACTGGTGAAGAGGGGTCGTTTTGGGGGGCCGTCTTCTATAACTTTTAAGTTCGAAAAGTGCTGATTCTCAGCCTAGTTTGAAGATGACTTTTGACTTAATTTGATTGAACGACTGGAGGAGGAAGAGGAGATTAATTACATGCTATAACAAATTCAACTTATCGTCAACAAGCCCAAAATATATAATTCAATTTACAGTCATACATACATGCCATACAGTCTGCTAGCCATCTTTTCCATGAAAATGTTTCCTCCCTCTGAACGGACCAGCAGAATATAAACGCCTCCGTTTGAAGAATGTGCACTTTGTGCAAAGTATTCCAAAAATGTCAAGTATTTCTTTATAAATTGTGAGTGTGTATAATAAATAATGCTTTAAATATACTTGAAGTACAACATATTGAGACCATCGAGGATATTACTACATCCAATATTTTCTATTTTATGTTGAAATCACAATAGAATTATTTTATAACTTGCGGCGTACAGCACATATCCAATAACTTTGGCACTCATAATTTGGCGGGGCGGTGGTATCAACAATTTAACACAAACCATACGGTATTATTTTATCCAATATATTCACTAAAATCACCCATAATCACCACTTATCTGCTCAATTATATACATTTTAAAACGAACTTGAAAATATAGATAAAACAGCCGGTAAAAGCATCCAATTTTGCACGAACTGCCAGACCAGTTCACTAAACTGAACTAATTATAATTTAAGTGTCCTATCATAAAAAAAAATGCAAAAAATCTTATCAAAATGTCCACAAAACCAAAAATAAAACAACAATAAAAACTCACCCTCAATGTCACCGGCGGCGCACAGTGGGCTGAAAATCGACTCTCATAGACATAATACTTTTTTCCCAAATATTCACTTTTATGACTTTTTTTTTTTTTTTTTTTTTGGGTGGGAAATTATCAAATAACTTCTCCCGCTCTGGGTGGAGCGGGAGGGCGTGTCAGACTCTTACTGACTAAAACCCACCCGTGTTCCTTCCGTTGCCTTTACGTTGCCAGGGGCCACGGTATCCCTTTCGGACTTTCCCGCAACCCCGGCAGGCATCGGTCCTATCGGACCCCTTCCGTTGTGCTGACATCTCTTTGAGGCGCGCGTGGAACACAACGCGCCGTCGATCCGGGCCTGGTCCTTATCGGACGGCGAGCTACCCATTGCTCACCGTCCGCAAGCCCGCGCCTACGGTGGCCGGGAATTGGCCTGCGATTCCCGACGCCCAGGGCGTCTCCTGCGGCGGCTAGGGGCGTGAGGGCGCGAAATTTGCCTCTCCCTCACGCGTTCTACCTCCTCCTTCGCGAGCATTACTGCTTCGCAGAAGGAGGTGACGGCCTCCCATGCCCTCTCGCTCCGTACCATGGCCTGGACTAGGGCCGGACGCGAGAGATCCCCGCCGCCGATCGCCTCCACGAGGACACGGCGATGCTCTGCCCAAGCCGGACAGACCTCCACCGTATGCTCAACCGTGTCCTCCGGGCGATCCACGCAGTGATGACACCCGGGCGTTTCCTCCCGCCTGATACGGAACAGGAACCTGCCGAAACAACCGTGTCCGGTGAGGACCTGCGTTAGGCGGAAGGTGAGGACGCCGCACTATGGGAAAGCCCCATACAAAGCCGTCTCAAAACCGTTTCACGTGAAAGTCGTTGTTATAGAATAAAAAAAATATATTAATATAGTCTAATAAATAAGCTTTCTATTCGCTATTTTTTTATTTTTTTTTTGTTAACCACAATATATTATAAATAGGCATCAAAGCTAACTCTTGTTCAATAACGTAATTTTGACGCAATACGTTACTGCAATTCAACGCCACATTACTCGAAAGTTTTTAATATAAATGTACAAGTATTATACATTTTTGGGATGCTTATAATCTCCTTATAAGGTTTCATAAATAATATTATATATATTGCTTTGATAAAATAAAATTAACCAATATAGTTTAAGATGGTATGTTTTTAGGGTATTTTTTTTTTTTAACGTGTCATTTACCCTTTACCGCTGCTTGCCGCTGTCGAGATATTTATTGTATTAAGATCTTTATACATTAGTTTACGCAAGGAGAAAAAAAAAAATTGCTCATACTTGCTCTTTTTCTGACACGGTGCCAAAACATATCACGGGATAATTTTTTTTTTTTTTTCAATTTCTTTTTATTTCTCATAAAATCATTTGTTATCTATTAAGGTCAAATTGATAAAAAGTTCATAACAGTGATGATTATTATTAATAGTTCTTTGTGGTTTTGATACAGTTTTGACCACCTTACTTGATAAAATATGGTTACTTATCTATTAGGGTCAAAATAAAAACAGGTTGGTTATGGGAAGAGTGCAAATTATTAGTATCTATCTTTTTGCACATAGCACTATTTCATAGGCCTATAAAAGGATGGTGAGTCCTGAACCATTTACAGTTGTAGGTCAAACATTCAGTTGCCCTAAAAAGCAGTTAATACCTATTTTCACTATTTGCAAAGTTGGCCGATTTGAAAAATGGGTGAATTTGTTTGTAGTAAACGAGAGTTGTGCAATTTGTTGATAAATGGGAATAATATAGAAGACTACTTACAAGAAAATTTCAATTTGTCACCAGAGGATATGGCTACTGTGGTCTCCTACATTCAAAGAAACTTGGTATCTAAATGTAACGAACGCTGGAGAAATGCATCTCGGATAAAAGACCGCTTTGAAAATAAGAACGTGAGCTGGTTAGATGGTCAATTTCGTGTTCCACTAGAGTGTCGAGTCACGGTTAATGACACTAATATGCCTGGAAGCAGTGGCGGCAGACCCTCGAAACCATACGAAGCATCTTCAGAAAAAACAAAAAAACGAAAAAACATGGAATTAATACAAGAGTACGGATTGGACTGTGTGCTCAATGCATATGCTCAAGAGTTACGGTCTATGGGTGAGAAGGAGGAGGCCGCAATCGTTAATATGATACGAACTGCATCAAAAAATGATAATAAAAAGTTTGTTAAATACATAACTGAGAACCCTGAAGACGTTACACCTTTTTCAAAGGAAGAAGCACTACGGACATTTATTGACTTAGACCTTAACAAAGAACAGTACGGGAAACTTCGACTTTGTTTGGCGGACAAAAACTGTTCAGTGTTTCCTTCTTATCAAACTTTAGCCGAAGCGAAGAAGATGTTGTAGCAGCTGGCATAAACGTCCGCGCGCTGTGCGCGCGGACGATGATCGGATGATCGGATGATCGGAGCGGATGATGATGTGTGATCTTCCCATTCGTCGACGACATTCTCGTAGCCTCACCAGACCAGGAAACCCACAGAAGACACCTAGAAGAACTTTTCAAAAGGCTCAAAGAGCATGGTTTAAAAATAAACGTGTCGAAATGCGTTTTTGGGTACAAAAAGCTGGAATTCCTTGGCTACATATTGACTGAGGCCGGTATCCAACCAACAGAAGACCGCGTGAAGACAATATCCGACTATCCCGAACCAACCACAATTCAAGAATTACGACGATTCCTCGGTATATTGAACTTCTACAAAGAAAATATACCACATGCTGCACACGTACAGGAAAAGTTATACAAATATCTACGAACATGCAAGAAAAATGACAAGACCGAGGTGAACTTCAACAGTGAAGATAAAGAAGCATTTCAAGCCTGTAAGAATAGCATCAAGAGTGCTGTCACCTTGTCACACCCTTCAGTTCACGCTCCGTTATCACTGATGTGTGACGCCTCAAATACCTGTGTCGGAGCCGCGCTACAGCAACGTGTAGGAAACGGCTGGAGGCCACTCGGTTTTTACTCAAAAAAACTAACAGAAGCGCAAAAAAAATACAGCACGTTCGACCGAGAGTTACTGGCGATCTACCTGGCAATACGGCACTTTCGACGCATGTTGGAGGGTAGAGAAATAACGGTTTACACGGACCACAAGCCGTTAACACATGCACTACTGCGGCTAAATAGCAAGACTGAAACACCATTACGCACAAGGTACTTGCACTATATCAGTCAATTCACAATGAAGATTTGCCATATTGAAGGAAAGGACAACATTGTGGCCGATGCATTATCGAGAATCGAAGCAATATCCACTCCATCACCAATCGACTACGACGAACTAGCCCATCTTCAAGACAGCGACAACCAACTGACTGACGTCACGAAAAACACTTCGCTCCGATTCGAACGGTTACGTCCACTCAATGCAAGTAAGCCAATACTGTGCGAAACGTCAAGTGGCCATGTACGACCTTACCTGCCACTACAGCTACGAAGAAAAGCTTTCGACGCCATGCACGAGTTGAGTCACCCCGGCACCCGAGCCACTAGGAAGATGATCACACAACGCTTTTTCTGGCCGAGCATGAACAAAGACGTCAGTATGTGGACCAAATGTTGCATAACCTGCCAACGAACCAAAGTGCAGCGACACACAGTATCACCGCTAGAAGAGTATCCACACCAACCTACGAAGGCCCGTACCGTGTCTTGAAGAGACAGAACAAGGTGTATACAGTGAAAATTAAAGATCGCCAAGTAAACATCAGCATAGATCGACTGAAGCCTGCATTCCTACCTAACACCGAAGAAGCAGCTAGTCGTGCGGGGGAACAGTCAACATACGTCACGCGATCCGGCCGCACCTCAAGACCCACCGTACGCTTCGCCTTATAAATCTTACGTCCGTCCGAGACGAAGCACGGCTGCGCACTAAAGTCAAAAGTGAAAGGCATACGGCGCAAACACTGCGTCCACGCATCTATGAGAATACTTGACGTCACCGCTGTACTAGGCAGGCGCCACCACTTTGCACTACTTACGCGCTCGCTGACGCCGTGCGCGAGACACCTCTCTGTACCACTCGCATTGTGCGGCGCTTCGCTGGGGAGGAGCTATGTAGCAGCTGGCATAAACGTCCGCGCGCTGTGCGCGCGGGCATACAACTAACGCGCTGCGACGCGACGCGCGGTATTTATACTGCGAGCAATAACAACCCGCTCATCGGGGATTGGTCAATTTAATATTGATCATAGCTGTCCTACATATTAGTAAATGACAAAATTATGTATATAATCCAGCGTTTTAAATATAAGTTATTCAATCTGAATACTGTCTCATTTTACTCCTGACATCTGGTAAAATGTGTTACCCACCAGATTCGAGCATAACCATTACCAACATAAGTGCAAAAGTCAATCTGCAGGACTTGTTGGATCATACTGTGGCACGTATATTACAAATTGGTTCAGTTTACAAAAACGGTTTTAGAAAGATGAAACTATTCTGTAAATGGGGTTGTGACGGGTCATCAGGGCAGAGTGAGTACAAGCAAGTTTTGCCCGAAGAAAGCGACTTTATATCCGATGCAAACCTTTTTATTGCTTCACTTGTACCAATTAGACTCATAGATGAGACAACTAATACTATTGTTTGGAAAAATGAAACTTGCTCATCGGTAAGATATTGCAGACCTATATTGTTAGAATTTGCCAAAGAAACTCCTGAAAAAACCGCGTCTGTTGTGGCTGATATCAACAATCAAAAACAAAATCTGTCTCCTTCTCTGATAAATAAGAATGGCGAGGTAATCAAAATTACTCATGACTTATTTTTAACCATGATTGATGGTAAAGTGGCACAAGTTTTAACTGAAACTCGTTCGAGCGCTTCTTGTACAGTTTGTGGTGCTACTCCTCGGCAAATGAATAACTTAGAGGCAGTTACGACACGAGATGTGAACGAAAGTTCATTTCAATACGGACTGTCAACACTACATGCTTGGATTAGGAGTATGGAGATGATCTTACACATTTCTTATAACTTGTCTTTTGAAAAGTGGTCAGCTACTACACCGGAAAATAAAAAATACAAAGACGAAAAGAAAAAATTGGTACAAAAGCGGTTTAGGGAGGAAATGGGACTGCATGTCGATAAACCTCGACAAGGCACTGGAAATAGTAATGACGGGAACACAGCTCGGAGATTTTTTCAGAATTACTCTTGCTCTGCAGACATTACAGGTGTAGACGTAGAACTTATAAAACGAATGTACATAATACTACAAACTATGTCATCTGGAATGGCTATTAATTCAAAAAAGTTCGGTGAATACGCATATAGTACAGCCCAACTGTACGTAAATATTTATAATTGGTATTATATGCCTTCATCCGTGCATAAAATACTTATTCACGGAGAAAAAATCATTGAGTACTATGCTATTTTACCTATCGGACAATTGTCCGAAGACGCGCAAGAATCCCGAAATAAGGATTACAAAAAGTTTAGACTTCATCATTCTAGAAAGTTTTCAAGAGCGGCTACCAATGAAGACGTGTTCCATACCTTATTGTACACTTCTGATCCATATATATCAAGTTTGAGAAATACCTCAGAAACAATATCGAAAGAACTTTTTGATGAAGCCAAGGCCCTTCTTGCTATCAACGAAAATATGTAGGAGCTTCCTGAATTTTGTACTTTATTTTTCTCGTTTGTTTCAATTATTCCATTTTAAGTAAATTATAAAAATAAAGACAAATTTTGTTTGTTTTTCATAGAGAATGTATGTATTTTTTTAAGTTTTATTTTTTTTATTAATTAATAAACAGAATTTACAAAATCAAAATTATTTACTTTAAACTGTATACATCCAAGAATATGTGTGCAAAATTACAGCTCAATTAGTTTTGAAACAACCGAGATACGGAGTTTTGAGACGAAACATACGCGATTTGCCCATAGTGCGCCGTGGCGCCTCTCTAGCCACTCCTCAAAGAGGGGACTTATCGCCGCAATAGTGGCGTGCCCAGCACTGGGTTGCGACAATCGCACTCTCCATGACGCCATGAGATCCCGCCGGAGCTCTGTCCGCTGTGCCGCGATTTCTCGCGGCAGCGGAGTAACGCCCCGGCGTTAAGCCTCCTCGCGCCACTCCCAAATGTGCGCGAGGACTTTTGCCTCCAGATCCCATGGCGGTAATCCGGCAAGGAGGCTCGCCGCCTCACCGGAGACCGTGCGGTATCCCCGGACCAGCCGGGTGGCCATGACCCTCTGGGACGCGTTCAACCGGCGGGCTGGCCGCCGCCTCAATGAACGCGCCCAAACCGGTGCCCCGTAAAGGGCCATTGACCGCACGACCCCCGCGTATAGCCTCCGGCAGGAGGCGTTTGGACCCCCTAGATTGGGCAGGAGCCGCTTCAAAGCAGCCCCGGCCCGCTCCAGTCTGGGAGCCAAACGTCGGAAGTGCTCCACGAAGTTCCACCGGCTGTCGAGGACGAGTCCTAGGTACTTCATCGTCGACTCGACGCCGATGTGAACTCCTCCTACCGTTATTTGGGAACCCGACGGTGGCGCGTTCCGAGGACCATGAAAACACATGGCCTCGGACTTGTGCAGGGCCACCTCGAGTCCCAATTGCCGGATCCTGTCCACGATTGTCGCAACCCCGTGTGTCGCTAGTTCGGCCGCCGCCTGGTGCGACCTCCCCTGCGCCAGGACCAACGTGTCGTCAGCGTAACATACGACGCTGACGCCTGACGACTAGGGAGGTCGGCGCGCAGCACCCAGTCGTATCCGATGTCCCACAGATGCGGCCCCAGGACCGATCCCTGTGGGACACCGCACGACATCTCTTGCCGGTTCCATTCTCCCTCGTGACCGGGGTAGATGACGGCCCTGTCCGTCAAATAGGCCTCGACCACACGACAGAGGTAGGTCGGCATCCGGTGATACCGGAGTGCCTCCCTGACGCAACTCCAGGGCAGGGTATTGAATATGGAAAGTAGAAGTATGGAATAGCATTGCAAACAACGCAAACATATTTTTTTAATTAAAAATGTCTTATATCTCCGCCATCGTTCAATTGGCCTTAATTCCCTTGCAGGTGATTAACCTAAAATTATTTAAAAAAAATTGACATACTCTCCGAACCGGCCTTCTTTTTAAAAATCACTTTCGATTTAAAATTCTCAAAAATTTTTTTTTATCAAATGTTTAACTTAATTTAAGCTTAAAAGTCGTCGTCGACGTCAGGAGAACATGTAAACATTGAAAAATTCAAAGACTATGCGTACAAGACTGCTGAGAGATACGTGCTTCATCATTGCTTCCAACGCAATTGTCTCAATTGGGAGTCTTTCGGAAGCCTGGTTCAAGGAACACCACTCCCGTAAGAAGAGTAGAGTGAGTTCTAATGAGAATATTTTTAATTTCCTTCTTCTTTCGTCAGATCCACTTGTTTCATCAACAAGACCCATTTGGGCGCAAAAAAAAGAAAACTCTCTTTGAGGAAACGATGACACTGTTAAAACTTCAAGAACCTGAATTCGAGTTTAGGGATGTTTCTCAGTTAGACTCCAACTCTGAGTTAGATTCAAATGACAGTGATTCAGAATAGGTTTAGTTAGTTCTTTTTTTTTGTTAATATTTATAATTATGTATTAGGTTTATCTTTTGTATACGTAAAGTTCATTTTTTTTAACATTGAAATTTGTCGCTTAGTTTACTTTTTCCATAGTTCTTCTATTGTTTTTTTTTTGTTTTTATATTTGTAAATATATTTTTAATTACAATTGCTGATTTAAATATATAAATTATTTCATTACTATTTCCTCCAGCCTTTCCCACTGTGTACTTAGAAATTAAATTAGTTTGATCAGTAACCTAATTTATTCACTACCCTCATTAGCTAATTCATAGAATAGATATGAATATTAACAACATTACTTAAACTCATAAAATAATGACGATAATTAAGATCGTTACAAAATTAGGTCTATGAAACTTAATTTTTTATGATCATGTGGCATGTTTATACATACAAAGTAGGTAGTGGTGCGGATTTTAAGCTTAAATTAAGTTAAAGAAAAATGAAAAAAAAAAAAAAAAAAAAAAAAAAAAATATGTGATAATTTTGGTAATGCTCGTCTAGTGGCAACCTCTGATCCTATAATATGTTTTATCTGCGGATAATGCAGTGGACTGCAACATTACTACCGAAAATTTTGTTAACCTTATGTATTATATATGTTGTAGTTGTTTATTATCCCTTAATAAATAAAATAAAATAAATAAATAAATAAAGATTATTTTTATTTTTTTTTATTAAATCGAAAGGGATTTAAAAAAAAGGT
The DNA here is from genome assembly GCA_949128155.2 of Xanthia icteritia. Classification (NCBI taxonomy): domain Eukaryota; kingdom Metazoa; phylum Arthropoda; class Insecta; order Lepidoptera; family Noctuidae; genus Xanthia; species Xanthia icteritia. The sequence goes on from OX421930.2 coordinate 14,294,161, forward strand.
CGGGCACTGGCCGGTTCGGAGAGTATGTCAAAAAATTCTAAATAATTCAAGGTTTAATCACCTGCAAGGGAATTTAAGGGCCAATTAGAACGATGACGGAGACTTAAGACTTTTTCAAGTCAGCTCCATAGTCATTTTTAATGACAAAATTCAGTTTCCGTTGTTTGCAATGCTATTCCATAATTTTGATATTTTAAGGCATGTATTTAGTCTCCCAAAACATTTTCAAGTCATAAAAGTGGACATTTGGGAAAAAAGTATTATATGTCTATGAGAGTCGATTTTCAGCCCACTGTGCGGAGTCGGACTGTGACTACTGTGAGTTACTTTATATTGTCGTCGCACGCGCCGGAGAAGATACGAAACTTAAATTGTTAACCGTTAGGAGGCCATGAGTACATATTTGCTTCTTTTACTTTATTTCAGTAATTTGGAATGGCAATACTTGAATTGTCTTCGCCGGCCAAGGGTCGTTGATTCTTTAAATGATATATATATCTCAGCGCATTTTCATGATGTTGTTAAATATTAAAACAAAAAGGTAACGCGACTAGAACGTTAATTGATACTTTTATATTGTGTACATTCAAAGAACATCACGTAGGAAACGTACCTATATCCTCATCGCCTCTCTATATAATTTGTTGGTAGATTTGGAGATGGTAAGATTGTACCTATTTTTACATATCGGTACACAGGTAACTTAATATTGCGCATCTAGTTTCCCTAAGGGCTGCGAGATTGAGCCGGCATGCGACGGAGGGATCCATTAGAACTTAAAACTTATTTACTGGCTTGTTAGCTGGAGCTAAGGAACCTACCACAGCAATTTTATGACGAGACGAGAGATATGATAAAATTCTATTTCTATTACAATATCTTAGTTTCAGCAGCATTATGAACCTATCGCGCTTCGTTTTGTTATAAGTTATTTTGCTTTCATGCCTTTCTCGTGTCAAGGGGCGCCTTTAAAACTCTGACATCAGGTGGTTAGTGGTGGTTCTGTCTCCACGTGTGTGCGGATGCGGGGTGAATCAGTGGTGGACATCTCGTCCACCAGCCCCGCTCTGTCGCCGCATGTAATTGACTGGCGCGTCATGCAGGGGGTGGAGACTTATTCCGATCACCATTACATCCGGTTTGACGTCTCCGCCCAGACCTCGAGCGCGCCAGTCCGACAGGCCCCGAGTGGTCCGCGGTGGGCGTTGAAAAAGCTGGACCGGGAGCTCCTCCTGGAAGCCTCGATCGTGCAGGCCTGGGTTTCATACCCGGACAGGCCTGCTGACGTCAACGACGAGGCGGAGTGGTTCAAGGAGGCCATGTCCGAAATATGTGACGTGGCAATGCCCCGGGTCCAGCCCGGACGTGCCTTGCGCCAGGTGTACTGGAGGTCGCAACAGCTGACGACACTGCACAATGCGTGCGTTGCTGCGCGACGCCGGTACACCAGACACCGCAGGCTCCGTATTCGTCCTCCGGATACGGAAGCCATTCAAGCGGAGCTGTACGAGGGGTACAGAGCGGCGAAGACCGCCCTCCAAGCGGAGATCCTGCGTGCCAGGGGAGTGGCCCACGAAGAGTCGCTGGAGACTCCCCTGGACGCCCATACAAGATGGTGCGGGAGAAACTCCGCCCATGGGCTCCTCCGCTGACGCAGTCTCCGGCCGCAGCTTGTGGGGGACGAGGTGAGCGCTCTGTTCCTTTCGAGAACATGCTTCCTCGCCCATGGCTCCGCCTACTGCGGTGCCCGATGCGGGCCACACCGCCGACGACGACGACGATGCTCCGAAGGTGACCGAGGTAGAGATGAGAGTGGCGGTACGTAGGCTGAATGCCAAAAATACCGCCCCAGGACCCGACGGCTTACCTGGGAAAGCCTGGGTCCTGTCCTTGGAGGCTCTCGGGCCTCGACCAAGGGGGCTCCTAAGCGCATGCTTGGAGAGGGGCCGGTTCCCACTTCGCTGGAAGACGGGGAAACTGGTCCTCATCAATCCTCCGTCCATCATCTCCGTCCGCTTATCGGCCCATTGTGCTGCTCGACGAGGTGGGCAAGCTCTTTGAAAGAGTCATTGCAAACCGCCTCGTCGGGTGGCTGGTGCGGGTGGGGCCGGATTTGGCGGAGAGCCAGTTTGGTTTCCGCAGGGGGCGCTCTACGGTGGACGCCATCATGCGCGTGCGAGCCCTCACTACGGGGGATGCTGTGACCCGGGTGGGGTCATCTTGGCGGTGTCTCTAGACATCGCCAATGCCTTTAATACCCTGCCACTCCGGTATCACCGGATGCTGACCTACCTCTGTCGTGTGGTCGAGGCCTATTTACGAACAGAGCCGTCATCCACCCCGGTCACCAGGGAGAATCGAAGAGGAGAGAGATGTCGTGCGGTGTCCCACAGGGATCGGTCCTGGGGCCGCATCTGTGGGACATCGGATACGACTGGGTGCTGCGCGCCGACCTCCCTAGCGGCGTCAGCGTCGTTTGTTACGCTGACGACACGTTGGTCCTGGCGCAGGGGAGGTCGCACTAGGCGGCGGCCGAACTAGCGACACACGGGGTTGGGACAATCGTGGACAGAATCTGGCAATTGGGACTCGAAGTGGCCCTGCACAAATCCGAGGCCATGTGTTTTCATGGTCCTCGGAACGCGCCACCGTCGGGTTCCCAAATAACGGTAGGAGGAGTTCACATCGGCGTCGAATCGACGATGAAGTAGCGGAGCGGGCCGGGCCTAGAAGCGGCTCCTGCCCAATCTAGGAGGTCCAAACGCCTCCTGCCGGAGGCTCTACGTGGGAGTCGTGCGGTCCATGGCCCTTTACGGGGCACTGGTGTGGGCGCGTTCATTGAGGCGGCGGCCAGCCCGCCGGTTGAACGCGTCCCAGAGGGTTATGGCCACCCGGCTGATCCGGGGATACCGCACGGTCTCCGGTGAGGCGGCAAGGCTCCATGCCGGATTGCCGCCGTGGAATCTGGAGGCAAAAGTCCTCGTGCACATTTGAGAGTGGTGCGATGAGGCGAAACGCCGGGGCGTAACTCCACTGCCGCGACAAATCACGGCACAGCGGACAGAGCTCCGGCGGGATTTCATGGCGTGATGGAGAGTGTGATTGTCGCAACCTAGTGTTAGGCACGCCACAATTGCGGCGATAAGTCCCCTCTTTTAGAAGTGGCTAGAGAGGCGCCACGGCGTCCTCACCTTCCGCCTGACGCAGGTCCTCACCGGACATGGTTGTTTCGGGAGGTTCCTGTTTCGTATCAGGCGGGAGGAAACGCCCGGGTGTCATCAATGCGTGGATCGCCCGGAGGACGCGGTGGAGCATACGGTGGAGGTCTGCCCGGCTTGGGCAGAGCATCGCCGTGTCCTCGTGGAGGCCATCGGTGGCGGGGATCTCTCACGTCCGGCCCTGGTACAGGCCATGGTACGGAGCGAGAGGGCATGGGAGGTCGTCACCTCCTTTTGCGAAGCAGTAATGCTCGCGAAGAAGGAGGTGGAACGCGTGAGGGAGAGGCAAATTTCTCGCCCTCACGGCCTCAGGGGTCTGATAGGACCGATGCCTGCCGGGGTTGCGGGAAAGTCCGAAAGGAATACCGTGGCCACTGGCAACGTACAGGCAACTGAAGGAATACGGGTGGGTTTTAGTCAGTAAGAGTCTGACATGCCCTCCCGCCCCGCCCAAAGCGGGAAAAGTTATTTGACAATTTCCAACCCAAAAAAAAAAAGGTATTTATACGCTTTATCTAAATCTCTGTAAAGTATTATTTGATTTTCATACCTCATACCCAGACATTATGAGGTAAGTTTCTGTTGCTACGCAAATAGTTTTATCAACGGTAGCTGTTATATCTATGTAGCTTGTGTATAAAAGTATGTAGGTATGTTACTGTTACGAACTTACCTACTAAAAACCCAGTGTGAAGGTGCCTAATTAGTTTCAGAATGTTCTAATATCAAGATACTAAAGTAGCCTTATTGTTTTCTCCTATGCTGTAAAGCTTTTCAAAAAGATACCAAACCCTAGATTATTACCAACGCTTTCAAAAGTAAGGGTGCGCACTGCACAGCGCGGCAACGATGCATTGCTTAAAGTTGTATTTTTGCAATATACAATTTTTGTTAGACGTTTGAAACGGGCACGTTTGTAATACGGGGCGGGCGCCGGGCATAGGGCGGAGTGGCGCGATGCGGTCTGCGCGCGTCGGACGCAACACTCTCCGACCACGTCTCATCTCCTCTCCCAGGAATTCATATCGTGTGTGAACTTATTCGAATCTTCTTTGTTTCTTTGTAGAGCCATAACTCTAAGTCGGAAAAGTACCACCACTCAACACAGTAACTGCAGTAGAGCTTTACATAACTTTCACTAACACCTACAGCTGCTCTCATTGCTTTCTAAACTTAAAATTACTGAAATCATTAAAATGTACTAAAATCTGAAATTCGTTTTAAGAATTTAAATCCTGATTCAGATTTAACCCGTATTTAAATTTGATTACGGTTTAATTAAATTTAGCTCCAATTTATCCATTTATATAGTATTTCTGTAACAGTGGGTACTTATAATCCCACTACGCGTGGCGTATGAAACAAATTAGTTTACTTTATTTCTTTTAGTTTAATTGGCTTTTTTAAATGTGCAGAATACATTCAACGTTCTTGGTAAATTAATCCAGCTTAACCCTATAATTAATGCAATTTACGATTCCTGTACCTGTAATACGTGACCCAAATATTAAATTAGCGCATTATAATCTAGTTCCAAAGGCGTGAAACGTCAAAAACAGTACACAACAAATAGATGTGCGAAGTGGAAGGCGCAACCCTAGGGCTTAAAACGTTACGTGACCTGAGTACGGCGGACATTATAACCAGTTTAAGTCCCAACTCAAAGTTCCATTCAGAATCGCAATTAGCCACATTCGAATTGTGAAAACGTCAGGAAAGGCAACACTTTCAATTATAAATTAAAGCTCGTAAGCTAGTCAATGTAAAATTTGAATATTCATTTGTGATTTCAACAAGCCTAAAAGAGGGTTGGTTATACGAGTGAAATTTGTCAATTTATTGGCTGGAAGGTACTTGTGTTTAATTTTCGTCGCTCGCCATACAATTGGTAATGCGCTGCTTACGAAATTAATTTTTGTTGATAAATAATATTCCTCAAGTAGCTTAATTAGGTCGTGTAAAATATTTCATATACTGTTTTAATTTCGAATATGAAAAAAGGCAATATATGTATTATGTATGTTATTGTTTTATAAACATGGTATACAGACAGATATACACTCATACACTTTCAGTGACTTAAAGCGTGATCCGATTTCAGTTGAATAAGAAACATGATCTGTCGCGGAAGAAGCTTCATTAAAAAAAGTACATTCGCGTTATTGCATGCCCAGAGACGATTTGTAAAGATAACGCAGAATGTCTGATGAGCACATTACATTCAATGATTCGCCTTCAAGCGTTCTTTTTGAGTCAGTACGAATATAGACGTAAAGTTGTTCAGATTCAGTTGAATAATTTATAAGGATAATAGAAAGAAATTATCCGATTACCCTAAGTTGATTCGAATATAAAGCTGTTTAATTCGTTTAGAATTTAAATCTATGGGTTACTAGGTACCTACGTGATTATTTCGGTTTTGGGCGTTCATCATTAGACTTTAAACTAAAATAAAGGTTAGTTTAGTACTTGCAACCTACTCGTACATTCAGTTACAACCGTACGCGCCTTGTACACAGAAAAAAACATCAGGCGAGAAAAAGATAAAGGTATTAATGAGCGATTCAAGAAAGAAAATGATTAAAATCCATCTCATAATATGTAGTTGTTGCAAGCGCGCCTGTCGAGCATCGAAAGTTCAGGTATCTATTTTCAGATAGAACAAAGCTTTTCCGTTTTAAATTCTCTGTTCCAGTTTACGTCAACAATTCGCCTACAACGGTCGAGTTATTAATAAAAATATGAATTTTATGATTTCCGTTAGTCCTTCTTTTATGCCAATTCAATGCTGAATCCGTTGTTCCGAATAATCTATTGCAAAAAGGTTTAGAATATTAATTTATAACAGTTCATTCAATTCATAGGTGTGTCGAATCCACAGTTTTCAATTTTATTTTATGTTCGATATTCTTTTTCATATGATTGAAACGATGTTTTTGATAATTTAGAGGCAAGAGGAACAGGATGTAAAGTTCACTCATCCTCTATAGAAAAGGGAGGATCCTCCGACCAGACGGGTGTCGTGTCTGGCGGGCAACTGCCCGACGATTGATGTCGGATAGTCTTATATATGTCGTTCACGCGGTAAAATCTAATAGCGCGAGGCAGGATTTGTGTGACGTTAGAATTTTGTGTGACGCCCAGGTCTATGCGTAGTTCGCATGTGGCGATGTAGATGCCGCCACAATAACTCTCAAAAACAACTGTTTTAGGGTACGAAGCCACTAAGTTCCCAAAGGGAACCTATTCGACATAGTCTGTTGTTCCTGTGTTTGTTTATGTTACACAAATACAAGACGATCTCAAGAGGAGAATCATCGGAAGCAAGACGGTGGGGACCTCAATGCCCGTCGATTTATGCTAGCTCGCTAGCCCATTTTATCGAAGGTACCAACTGGAATCGATGGCCGACAACAATATTTATAGTTATATGAACTGAAAAGTAAAGTTTTTTCTTTGATCTGGGATCAAAAATTCATAGTCCGTGTCTTGAAGTAATATTCAGTCTGTATTTCATTACTCTATTAAAAGTTATTTTTCTATTGAAAAGTATTAGCAATGATATTGATACATAATCAAATTACGAAATAAGATTAGATTATAAAGTAAAAATTAAAAAAGTTAACTTTTCCCATCAATCCATATTTGGAAATTCGGGCAGCCGAGCAAGCACAGCTTTGAGACGGAACCCTCAGGGTGCAAGTCCTCCTCACACTTGTCAAGGTTTATATGATTCTTAATGCCTTTCTAAAAATACTAATTATTCATTTTACTATTATTATCACTATTGATTTACTACGACCTACTCTTAGGACCTTTTTTTTTCCTCTCTACTTTAGACCGAGCGGGCAGATTTTAATTACATAAAGACTAAATGTTAATTCAGGACACGGACTATGACTATATTTCCAATCCCTTAAATCTCTTGAAAAGAAGACAGAGAAAAAAAAAACTTGTGAATTTTAAAATCATCCCCAATTTTACCCACATGAAGGATAATTTTTGAAAAACGCTGAAGTACGTAATTCTTTATTTGTCACCAAAAGCATACATTTAAATTTTCATAGCCCTAACTTAAGAAATGATAGGTTTCCCATACAAATTTTCATCCCCTATAAGGGGGGGGGGGGACCTTTTTTTTTTTTTTTTTTTTGGGTGGGAAATTATCAAAATAACTTCTCCCGCTCTGGGTGGAGCGGGAGGGCGTGTCAGACTCTTACTGACTAAAACCCACCCGTGTTCCTTCCGTTGCCTTTACGTTGCCAGGGGCCACGGTATCCCTTTCGGACTTTCCCGCAACCCCGGCAGGCATCGGTCCCATCGGACCCCACCAGTTCTGCTGACATCTCTTTGAGGCGCGCGTGGAACACAACGCGCCGTCGACCCGGGCCTGGTCCTTATCGGACGGCGAGCTACCCATTGCTCACCGTCCGCAAGCCCGCGCCTACGGTGGCCGGGAATCGGCCTGTGATTCCCGACGCCCAGGGCGTCTCCTGCGGCGGCTAGGGGCGTGAGGGCGCGAAATTTGCCTCTCCCTCACGCGCTCTGCCTCCTCCTTCGCGAGCATTACTGCTTCGCAGAAGGAGGTGACGGCCTCCCATGCCCTCTCGCTCCGTACCGTGGCCTGGACTAGGGCCGGACGCGAGAGATCCCCGCCGGGGGGGGGGGACCTTAGGGTTATTTTTGAGACAAAAAGTAGCTTATGTCCTACACCGGGATGCCATCTATCTCCTTGCCAATTTTTATCGAAATCCGTTCAGTGGTTTAGGCGTGCATAGGTAACATATAGACAGGCAGACAGATAGAGTTACTTTCGAATTTATAATATTAGTATGGATTCTACTATTCTACTTGCGTTAACCATTTATGTTTAAGTACTATAGTCCTCTGCTGATCAACGCTGCAGATATTTTAGCACAACTGTGTAAATGCACAGGTGCACTCTCTCTCCCGTCACTCTCCTAGTCCGATGGAACAAAAATCCAATACGACCGCAGCGCTAGCGGCTTATAAGGTGCTTTCCGTGGCACGTGGGTATCTCACCGCGAACTTCTTAACTCCGATCTGCTACTGAGAGATTCCTACTGGAAAATCACGAGACCAACGGAGCAGTTTTTTGTATTAGAATGTTATGAAAGGTCCACTCGTCACGTTGCCGTATCCAGCAAAACAGCCAACCGAGGTTTCACCACCACTCCCTAAAATTATAATAGGAGTGGAGGGAGGTCTTTGTCCAGAAGTGAGACTAAAACGTTAGCAAAGAAAAAAGTAGTTCGCCACCTACGATCTACGAGTAATCCGCGAATATACACATTATATTCCAACATAATCATGTGTTCGAACGGTGTTCGATATTCTTCTTCTTCTTAGCGTATCGATGGCAAAAAGCTCATGTAACGTGTTGGGCCCAAAATTCAGCTACGCGAACTGCATTCATCAAGTGCAACAGGGCATGCGGCACAAGATGGAAGGTGGGGAAACCTAGTCCCCATCTGTGGAGATTGTCTTTGCTCCGGCCGACTTGGGTTCGAAATCTATTCAGAGATTTCCAAGGCGGCCATGCTAACGTGTGCCCTGATAGAAGACTTTCAGATGGTTCGATAAATTAATAATAATAATTTATTTATTTCAAAAAAAGTGTGGTACAGTCTGTTACAATAATTACAATTTACAATTTAGGCATAAATCTTAAGGAGAGTAACAATATACAGAATTGAATCTGGCGTCCTAGCTAGGTTACATAGTAACCTGTATTAAGGTTCGCCAGCCCAGGTTCCCAATAAAAGGAGTACAAACTTTATTATAGACTGCTTAGGACTATAAGTTGCAAACATATAACTTAACGTTAACTTATATTATGTGTGTGAAGTGGTAAATAAGTGTGTGTGTTTTGTGATGTAGGTGTGGTGTGTGTTTGTGTGTGTGTGTTTTGTGATGTAGGTGTGGTGTGTGTGCGTAATCGGAAGAGAAAGAGGTTGAGTTTAGGTACGGAGTGTTAGGAAAGTCACTACGATTGTGATGTAAGCAGATATTCAGTGTCGTCGTAGTTTAAACTGGTTAGAAATGTTGTAGTTAGTTTTTTATACATTTCGTAAGAGGATTGATGTACAGGGATAGTTTTGTTTATTCTATTATATAAAAATGGACCAAGGTAGTAAAAGAATCGTTTAGTAAAGACAAAACGTGTGAAGGGTACTTTACAAATGTCGTTCTTTCGCCTATTTGTGAGGATTGAGTTTGTGTAAACGGAGTTTTTGTATGTTGTTGTAATATAATGTTGAGAATGAATGTTTGCCGTACCGTGAGGACTTTGCATTTTTTATACAAATCAAGGGTTGGGAAGAGCATTGGCCGGAAAGTAGCAACCTTAAGAATGGCTCTCTGAGCTACTTCCAGAGGTTTGAGCGTAGTTTTCGCAGCTCCGCCCCAACTATTAATACAATACGAGATAACTGACTGACACATGGCGAGATACACGGTGCGTATCACATAAGTATTGGCAATGTGTCTGAGTGTTTTAAAAAGATAAATGAGTTTACGAACTCGAGCGGTAAGGTGGGTGATATGTGCTTTGAAGTTAAGGTGTTTATCTAGGATGATACCGAGGTACCTATTTAGTTGTGTCAGTAGAAAACTCAAAAAACTCAAAGCATTTATTTCAATTAAACCATTTACAGGCACTTTTGAATTGTCAAGGGGTCAGTCAGTCACAAATATGAAGCTAGTTGCCCATTCCAAAGCGTAGGTTCCTATGGAGAAGAACGGGCAAGAAACTCCATGGACACTCTTTTAAATCATAATGTTGTTACAAAATATTGGTTACATCATTCATGTTGAAATTATACATGTGAGACCAATGTAGAAAGACGTGCACGTAAAAAGCGTCCGTTATAAAAAGATAAAAACAATTCAAAAATTAAAATAAGCCGTGGCAGATAAGAGATGACCAGTCCCTACTGACGGCGCCCGTTCACGAACATGACGCATGGATCAGCACCGTTTAGCTCCACCATTTTGAAGGGAACTTAACGATCCAACACACACGCCACCACCAGCGAGACATTTGAGTGAGCATGACATACTCTCAGCCGCCAGGGCACATTCAAGTCAATGAAAGACGTACTCAGTAAATGGTAGCTTCATAGAAGGTACATGGTCACAGTGCTCACACATGTGCTTTGCAATTATATAATACTATGAGATTGAAGTTATACAATTCAAAGATAATTTATGCAATCTTCAGCAGCTCCGACAATATTTTCGAATGCTAAAATTAAATTAGTTTATGCGCCCTTGTGGAGCTGGACCAGCGTTGAGCCAAGCATTTTTGTCACCTATATAATCCCCCAGCTTATAATATGCTTGGTAGCATAGTGTGCGTTTTATACAAGATTTAAATTTAGTTTCATTTAGTTGTAGTATGTGGGGAGGTATTTTATTATAACATTTTAAACAGTACCCCATGAAAGATGAGTCTACTTTCGCCAGTCTGAAACCCGGTTGAACTAATTGATCCTTATTTCTAGTACTATAATTGTGTCTTTCACCTCTTTTACTGAAAAGATTAAGATTTTTCCTGACGTACATGATGTTTTCATATATATATTGACAAGGTACCGTCATGATGTTAATGTTTTTAAACAGTTCCCTTAGAGAATCGCGCCTGCGGAGGCAATATATTGCTCTAATGGCTCTTTTCTGCAGAATAAAAATAGAGTCGATATCTGCAGCCCGTCCCCATAGTAAAATACCGTAAGACATGATACTATGAAAGTAACTGAAATAGACTAGCCTTGCGGTATCTACATCAGTAAATTGACGGATTTTTCTTACAGCATATGCTGCTGAACTTAGCCGTCCTGCAAGAGATGTTAAATGCGGACCCCATTGCAGCCTTGAGTCGAGCGTGATCCCCAGGAAAACAGTTTTATCAACGAATTCTAGTTTCTCCCTATTCAATACTATATCACAATCACTACTTTTAACATTCGGTAAAGCAAATCTTATGCATTTCGTTTTTTTCCCATTTAATACTAAATTATTTGCAGTAAACCAATTTTGGACCTGCAGTAGGGCGTTATTTACGTCGTCAAGATTTGATGCACGTCTATTTATCTTAAAAATTAGGGAAGTATCGTCAGCAAATAACACCATTTGTGGTTGGTTTTTTAATAAATGGGGTAGATCATTAATATAAACTAAAAAGAGGAAAGGACCTAAAATCGAGCCTTGTGGAACACCCATTTTTACTTTTAGACCCAGTGAATTGACACCATTAATTTGGACTTGCTGTTGTCTATCATTTAAATAAGATTTTACTAAACTGAGCGCAAGTTTACCTAGTCCGTAATGCTCAAGTTTCAAGAGTAAGGTTTCATGATTTACGCAGTCAAATGCCTTCGAGAGGTCGCAAAAGATTCCTATGGCATCTTGAGCCTCCTCCCACGCTGTAAATATGTGTTTTAATAAGGTGACACCGGCGTCAGTCATACAACGTCCTTTGGTGAAACCATATTGCTGATCGTGTAAGATTTGGTTGGTGTTAAAATGATTAAGCATTTGATTGAGCATTACCTTTTCGAATACTTTGCTGAATACCGGCAGCACGGATACAGGTCTATAATTGTTGGCGTCTTTACTGTCCCCAGATTTAAAAAGTGGTATAACCTTACTGTATTTCATTAAATCCGGGAAGACTCCTTGATCCACACACAAATTAAATATTAAAGCTAAGTATGGTGCTATAGTCTCAATTATGGATGTACAAACTTTGGTAGATAATCCCCATAGATCTTCGGTCAATTTGATTTTAATTTGCCGAAAAGCTTTAATAACTATCATAGGATTTATATGTTTAAATTGAAATTCAACCGGACAGCCTGGGACATTCGCTCTTAATAAATGCATTGAGACATCGGGTGAAGAATTTATAGTTTCCGTCGTTTTAGATGGTATATTAGTAAAGAAATGTACAAATTCTTGAGCTACTTCTAAGTTAGAGCTTATTGCACCACGTGAAGTCTCCAATGTGTAATCAGTGTTTCGTACTTTTTTCCTGTTCGTTTCATTATTTATAACTTTCCAAACTGTTTTTATTTTATCTTCTGCTGATTTGATCTTATTGCTAATGTACAAGGCTTTAGCTATCTTGCAGGTATTTCTAAAAATTTTGGAATATGTAGCAACATACTTGTTGAAAGTTTCAGTGTTAATGTAAGGCTTAAGGCCATACAGCTCGAAAAGCCTTTCCCTACTTATCCTAATACCTCTAGTTGCCCAGTCACTAAATATAAAATTAGGGCAAGTATACTTTGTTTTCTTTTCAAAAGTTTTATTGAATTCAGTGTGCACTACTGAAAAAAAATCCTCATACAATTTATTTGCATCGTCCATATTATGATCCAGAACATTTAACTCATTATTTAGGATACTATTCAATCTATTTAATTTGCCATTTGTTACTGGTCTAAATTGTATTTTCACTTTTTGCAAAGGTGTTTTAAACTTAAAAGTTACAGTTTGTCCACTATGATCTGACGGCAAATAATTTACGATGGCTTTAGCTAAATAATCACAATCGCAGAAGACATTATCGATACAAGTAGCAGAAGTTGAAGTTACCCTAGTAGGTTCTGTAAAAATATTAGATAAATTGAACGATTTAAAAAGGCTTAATAATCGACTGCTATTTAAAGTGTTTTCCAGAATATTAATATTAAAATCACCACAAATAATTGCGGTTTTGTTACTGGATGCAAGTTTCGCTAGGACATCTTCCATTATTGACTCAAATAAAGAAAAGTTCTCATAATTAGGGGGTCTGTACACGCACACTACAACATGCTTATCCAGCTCAACACAGGACAGTTCGATGCAATGCTCAACAGATAAACCAACTATGTCATTACGTTCCTTCGTTTTTAAACAATTTTTAATCAAGATTAGAGAACCTCCACGCAGCATAGATTTACGGTTAAAACAACTGCCCATACTATAGTTCTCATAATTAATTAGCATTTGGTAATCCTTTAACCAATGTTCAGTGAAACAAACAATGTCAAACTTTGTTTTTTCTAAAAGCATTTCAATTTCTAATAATTTGGAAGAAATACCTTGAATATTTTGATGAAATAATTTCAAGGCATTCTGCTGATCTCCTTTCTGGTAAATATTTATTTTAGAGCCAGAAGATACCTTGTTGTTGTTAGTTATTAGAATATTCTTACTTGTACCTTCTGTTGTCTTACAAACTAGTTTAAATGACTATCCGGAGTTGACCCCATGACCTCAATGTCATCACCAGGCAGTGAGCTCATAGTGAGTGAGGGACATGGAACCTCCTTCGTACAATCTGTATAAATATTTATAGCATTTGAGCTACATTTATTCAGGCTCACTACCATATTATTAGTACTATTACTAATCATTGTGGTGTTAATAACACAAGACTTCGACATACTACCTATGTCTGAGTTTATATAAAAAGCTAATAGCCTTGCTATTATGTGTCTAAAACTAACAGGCAAATACACAGTATTCCTAGTCGATTTCAAAGTTTCCACAAAAATGTTGGTGTCAAGAAATACAAGCTTGTCACTATAATGACTAACCAAGAAGTGCATATGCTTATTAAGCATATGAATATAATTGTTTTGTCTATTTGTCAATTTTTCAAAATATGGGAAAGCACACAATATTATTTTACTGCAATTTAACTTTAACAACTCAGTTACACAGTCAGTGATTTCTTCTTTTTTTACCTTAGAACTATTACCTACAAATACAGTAATGTTGGTTTTAGGATTATATACATTTCCTGTTACTGATGCCATTATTCGTTTGTAGGTTGACCCTGGCATACAATAATTTTGAGTAGAATAACACAGGTTGTTACTAATTAATTTACCTATACCTCTTCCTATACTATCTGAGAACATAACTGAACGATAACAATCAAGACTACTGAAAGTTGGACAACTACCAATCTCAGGCTGTACCACTTGAGATAGATCTTGTACTAAACCAGATACATCTTGGTGGAGGATACAGTCTTGAGACTCAGTCTGGGACGGGTCCTCCGTTTCCTCAGGCTGGACAGCGACAGGGTTTGAAACCTTCTGACAAGTACACTGACACATAACTAACTCATTAGCAGCAAGGATATGTTCTTTAATTTGGTTCTGAGAACCCACATATTTAATGAAAAGGGAACTAAGTCTGCCCTCAAGTACCTGTATGTCGGACTGTAAGCGCTGTGTATCAATTTCATAGATGTTTTTGCTGTCTTCTAGTTTGATTTGATAATTATTTAATTTATTGATTAAATCAATACGTTCCTTTCTCCGTGGAATATTTTTGGAAAAATGTTTTTGTTGTCTCTTAATTTGATTACATTTTTTAATTATTCTATTTAGTTTTGCATATTTTTTCATTTTCTTATGACTAACTTTATAGCTATAATTCTGTTTCAATAAGGAATCTTCAGTAAGGTCAATAGTTATCATGGAATGAGGGTCACAATTAGTATTTAATAACTCATTATATAAGTGAATAGTTTCTTTAACCTGAGTACATTCTTTTTCTTTCTCTAACTGGCTAATACGACTATTAGCATGAATTAATTCATCTTCTAGGTCCCTAATTTTGCTTAAAGCCTCCTCATACAAGTTACTACAGTTGCTGAAACCATCTGTGACCACCTTCAGTTGATCGCGTTCATCAACAACATTCAAAAATTGCTGATGTAGGTCTACTAGCTCCCGTTTAAGGCTGGAGTTTTTGTTGATAATCTTCTTGACTTCCTCCTCACTTTCGTCACTCTCTTGTAATAATTGTTGACATTGGAGTTTAGATGCTTCAAGGTTTTGGAGGGCCGTTCTCAATTTAAGCTCCATATCCTGAGCAGTAGCCCTACGGGTCATTACAGGCATGGTTTCAGGATTTGTAACTGAAATTAGAATAAAGAAACGGTGAGAAAAAGAAGGATAGGCAAATAAAGTTGGAAATGAAAGGCAAAATGGGAGAAGTTAGTGTTGTTTAGTGGAGAAATGAGGTAGGCTACTAAATTAGCTTGAAGAGCTATTATTATCAATGCTATATTATCAAATTAAATGTATTATTTAGATATTTTTATTGTCTGAGGATTTACTTTTTCTTATGTGGGTAGGTTGCCTAGATTTTAAAGTTATTATTTCATATTACAGTATAAAGACAATGCAAAACTAACGATCACGAAGGTTTTTGATTGTTGTATGTATATATTATATTAAATTAAAGATTAGATTGAGAGTAGCAGAGTCCTCGCTAAGTTTCGTTTTTCTACAATGAAAATTGCGATTTAGATCTAATGCAGAGTGCTAGATCAGCGAAAAATTTATGTTAGGACTTAACAAGGACGTGTAACAAAGTTAATGTGACGATTGTGTGCTATTATAAAACAAAAGTAAAGCAATACTCCCCGTTTAAATCCGAAGTTCAAACGTCAGCTGTTGATTTTAGGTTACCGGTTCGTAAACAAACACTATGTTTTACGTTATATATTTACAGGAAAACAATAATCCTGAGTATTTATGCAATTATATTACGTTTACACATAAAATAACACCTTAATTTAACTTAATTACTAATTTAATTTAATTTTAAAACACGGAACCAAATAGTAATAGAGGAAATTATAGGACACTTGCATGGGGCCGAGTTGTCTTGGCAAGTGTGAGCTTTTAGTGTGATGGGTGTCAAGGGTTGCGTAGTGGAATTTAGAGAGAATGTTATGAGTTTAGTTTTACTAGTGTTTAGCGTGAGTGAGTGAAAGATAAGCCATCTATATATAAAATCAAATCCAATTTGAGCAGTTGCTTGCAGTTTAGCCCAGGATTCATCATGAAAGGTAATTGCAGTATCGTCGGCAAAAGAGACAATTTTACCAGAGCTGATGTGAATGTTGCACAGGTCGTTTATGAACACCAGGAACAATGTAGGTCCCAAAACACTACCTTGAGGCACTTCATACGAAATAGGCAGCTTGTCGCTATAACAACCGTCGATTTTGACTATCTGCCTACGGTCTGTGAGATATGAATTAAAAAGCTGTAGTTGCACATCACGTACGCCAAGACATTCTAGTTTAGATAGAAGGCAGGGGAGAGGAACGGTATCAAATGCCTTTGCAAGATCCATAAACACTGTAAGGCATTTTTTGCGTTGATTTAGTTTATCAACGATTCCATCTATCAGTTTCAAGGCTGCGCCAGAAGTAGATTTTTTCTTCCTGAACCCAAATTGGTTGGTTGACAATAAATTATTGCTTTCAAGGTATGTGGTAAGCCTGTTATTAACGAGTCGTTCTAAGATCTTGGATGGGGCAGGTAGCACCGCAATAGGGCGATAATTAGTTACAGAGACCCGGTCCCCCCCCTTTAAAAATGGGATTAATAATGGCCTTTTTGAAAGAAGATGGAAAGGTACCAGAGACGAGGCATAGGTTGAAGATATGGCAAAGAACGGGTGTGAGGATTGCAGAGTACCTTTTTATCATGGTTGTAGAAATGCCATCAAACCCTACTGCAGCATTGGACTTCAGAGATTCAATAATAAAAGCAATCTCATCAGGATTTGTTTCTAAGAGTACGAAGGAACTCAAACTATTGGAGGTATTGAATTGGGGAGTAGGAGGGCAGCTATTCTGTACACTCCGATTATGATTAGCGAGATCTTTACCTATATTTACAAAAAATTAATTAACATCGTTAAGAGATTGAGAAGGGGTTTCCGAGGAGGAAAGTAACTCCGTAGGAGGGTGAGTAATTTTCGTTATGTTTGTGACTCGCTTGACTGTATCCCACAACATCTTTGTGTTACGACCGGCTTTAGCAATTTCATTTGAATCGAGCTGTCTTTTAACTTTCCTAAGAATCTTATTGCAGAAGTTTCTGTATCTTGTGTAAGTAGATTTAAGGACTTCATTATCAGGAGACTGTTTATATTTTTTGTGCAAAATGTCTCTGTTCCTCATGCATCGTAGTAGCCCTGGAGTAATCCATGGCTTTAGGATTCTCTTGCGTTTTGCTGTACGCTTTAATGTTGAGTGATTATTTATCTCCTGCGATAGAGTTTGTATCAGACAGTCTGTAGCAGCGTCTGGATCATTCAAGGATAAAATATGCGTGATTTCCAGATTTTGCACCGACTTCGTCTCACTCGACGTGAGACGAAGTCGGTCTTTAGGATTGAGGTATTACAAAAATTACAGGGTGGCTTTAAATTTAAACAAAGGAGAGTAGAGAAGTGATCAGTAACAGTGGAATCGAAAATGAACGTACAAGAGGGTAATTTGGTTTTAAGAATTGTGTGGTCAAGGCAATTATTACCTCTTGTGGGGTAGTTGGTAGGAAGGTAAAAACCCATGATAAAAGAGACAGTTAAGGTATTCGTGCGACCAATGGTTCATAGTCGAAGTTGTAGTATCTATGTTTATGTTTATATCACCCGTTATCACTACAATTTGAAAGGTAGTCAAGGAAGATAGAATTTCATTTAAGTATTTGAGAAAGACTTCAATACTCTCGTTAGAGGGGGATCGATAAATGCAGAGGATAGCAACATTAGATGCAAGTTCAATGATTAAACCAGAACCAGAGTCATGAAATTCAGGTTCGCGTACTTTGACTGCAAGATTTGACTTGATGTATACGACTACTCCATCACTCTGATTACGGTGTTTAGTAGTGTGGACCGAAGAGTAACATTGAAGCTGGGGTAAGGTGGTCAAATTAGTCAGGGGATTTAAACAGCTCCCAGAGATTGTATCTAGCTGTGGAAGCGTTGTTATTGGCTGGACTTGCTGGACCCACGCACCCAAGGAAGCTATAACGGCTTTTTAGCCTCTGGTGCTCTTAGACGTAGTTGTGCATTGGGTGGCGTGAGTCAGATTGTAGCTTCGCCCTCTCGATGCGGCTGGCTATGGTCCTGCGAATGTTAAAAATTTCGGAATAAATTATCTTAAACGAAATGACGTGATTGCTATGCCACGAATTAAGAGTTGAAATTAAATTGTAGGTATATAATGTCAAATTATAATTATATAAACATGGTAATTTGGAAGCAGTTAATAGACTTACATAATTCGCTGTTAATGAGGTACCAGGGAAGCTACATGTGCAGAAGGAATTATTGCCAAAGTTCCTTGTCTTCAACGTAGTCTTTAATGTTATAATATGCTTTCCTGATAGAAATGAAGGACGCGTTTGAACTTCCCATCGCTAAGTTCTGTAACCTCCGGAGCTTGACCGGTTAATGATGGTGAAAACGACATCAAAATCCGTTACGTAGCTTAGAAGAACAAAGCGGTCACACAGACTTATGTAGGTAAAGTGACTTTAATTTATAATAGCCATAAATTTACTTGAATAACATAACACTGGTTACTTCTTCGAGGAGTAAGTACTTACAGGCGTTACATGTCTGGGCTTAGTTCAATATATTGCTTTTAGCGAGAACTAGTCTAAAATAATTAGAGTACCAGCAAATGTGTTCCTAACTAACATTAGGTACCTACACATACATGGGTAACCAGACATCTGCTTAGGTTCTCCCTAATTAAATAATAACAAAATAAAATATAGAAAACTGTACTTTCTTGACTTACAAAAGTAGACTTAGGTACGTTTAAGTACTAAGTAATGCAATAATTTAAACATTATGAAAATAAGCGTGACCTCAAAAAATTCAGGCAATATTTATGTTTTGACCTTTTTGATTTACACTTCATGGCGACCCTGCCATTCAAGGTCACATCGCGAGTGAAATTTGGACAACAAATAAAATAAAATAATTGTGATTATACAATCGGACATTATTACAAAATTAGTGGTTTTGTCTTGTAAATCATGTGTCAATCTACTCAAACGAAAGAAGAGACGATAATCACGCAGACGGCTGCTGTTAATGAGAAAAATGGTGCGGCAACCGAGCAGGGCTTCTACAGCATCACCACGACAAATATCCTCCTTACCCTGATGACAATTGTCCTACGGGTAGCCGCATGCTATGCTATCTGTTATTATTAGAACCGCAGGTCCTACGTCGTTAAGTCCGATAGGGATACCGTGGCCCCTGGCAACATACAGGCAACTGAAGGACACGGGTGGGTTTTAGTCAGTAAGAGTCTGACGCGCCCTCCCGCTCCGCCCAAAGCGGGAGAAGTTACTTGATAATTTCCCATCCAAAAAAACGTCGCAGGCAGACGTCAATGTATTTCAAGAAACACGCTCCCCGTGATGATGACGCCACTAAACCCGTGTAAGTGAAAAAAAACCCTGGCGTTTTCCAAAAATTTTATTGCCGCGTGCGGAATAGAGCAAAATATTTTTTTTTTTTTTAACTTGTTATATGGACAAATAAAACCAATAATATAGTAATATATTAACTATCGTGAAAGGCAAGGCGACAGAAGGAACAGGAAAATCAATGCTACGGAACTTTTAAGTGATAAGTACATAACGTCTAGTGATGCTCCTATATAGGCGTATAATTTAATTAACTTTACGTCTTATAAATTATAAGAAATTGCGTGTAAAATGCATAATTGAGTTATCGCAAGTAAGTAATTAGCATAAGGTTTTATTGTGCTAAATTATGTAACAGTTCATAAATCGTGCACGACGGCTCACCGACCGCGCCATAAATGGAATGTTTTCGCTATCTTTATTTGGAAGACATTTAGAAGAATTCTAGTGAGGATAATTAGTTGCTAGGATGATGTCATTGCATTCCTATAAATTTTATTTTTAGATTATGGCCGATTATTTTATCAGTATATATGAAGATTTAGTGGACATTCGTAGATATTTAATAAAGAAAGGGCAAGCTAAATTTACGGGTTCTATTGCGATAAATAAGTTGAAAGAGGCTAAGTATTTATTTAGTGAAGCTCAATTATTATATTCTAAGTTATCGCATGATTTAAAGCCCGAACTAGTGACGTTATTGATAATATTAAGAGTGTATTAAAAAACGTCGCAGGCAGACGTCAATGTATTTCAAGAAACACGCTCCCCGTGATGATGACGCCACTAACCCCGTGTATTTTTAAAGATAAGTGAAGTACTCGTATATATAGTAAAAATGGAATTTGACATTCGAACGGCGTGTAATTTAATCCCCCCTATGGATGGTAAGGAGGACATCACGAAACGATTGGTTGATGAGACGATTCGGGAAAAAAATATTTTAAAAACTAGTACCTAATATAAAAATTTTGTAATTAAAGGTCGCCTATCTGAGAACGCTTAGCTCCGTTTATCGAATAACTATGACACCGTTCCTAATTTAATACAGGATTTAAGGAAACATTTATTGCGCGCTATTCAGTCGCGCCTCCTAAATACAAACCAAGGTCCAAGGTATGACGAGTATGGTACTGAATCAGAACAACCTTTTTAGCGATTTAACCATCTCACAGGCAGATGGAGTTTTGTCAAAGTTCGCGATCCTAAAGCCATTAAATGAGAAAATGGGTAATAAGAAATTTTCTGATGGGATGAAAAATTCAAGGCACCATTGTGGCCGCTCGCGACCTTAGCAATCTCAAGGACGCATACAAGGTGCAAAGGACGAGGATGTATCAACGGCTTCTACGTCCTCTAAGCCGGACGGCATGCAGCATTCGAGAAGAGGTCGAGGTAAGTTTACACCAACTTCAGGACCAAGGGTTCAAGGTCAACGTGGCCGCAATTATGTATCTTTTAATAATTATAGCCGCCGTGGTTACGGAAGATCATTTAAGAATTATAACCGCGGTTATGTAAATTGATAGGTTCACTGAGGGTTAAGGCAGTAGCTTAACTTTTCAGTTTTGTTCAGTGAATTCAGAATTTTGGTCAAGAATTCGTACAAGCACAATTATTTTATTATTACCGATTTATACTCGTCAAATTATTGAAAAATACTCCAAACGAGAAGGAACTTGATCAGAACAATCAAATTGGGCTAATATTTTTTTTTAAAGCTACGAGTATTTTGTTAAATATTCTGGCAAAAAGTGTGCTGTGTTGTAACATTTAATGGCCCACCTCTTATAACCCACAATGATACCTTTTCCCCACTTGAATCAACCACAACTTGGGGGCGACGGTCAACGCAAGTAGCAGCTTATTTACGGATTTTCTCAAGTTCCTTGAACACCATAAAGGGTCACTATTCCCGTGCATAATAAATCCCTACCTTCATCACTACGGTACCATTCTTTTAAGTATCACTTTTAATTAACACTGAACGATATAAGGAGCATTTACGCACGTAATCGTTTAAAGCCCCTTTATAGTCGTTTTGAGCGGTTGTGAGCGGTTGTGAGCTAGAGCGGGGCTTACCGAATGATGGATGCACTGGAGGATTACGGAGCGCTGTGTGGCGTTCAGATGACCGCCTGACCACCACCACTAGTACCTACTCCTACCGTGTTGTATGATGTAAACATACATTTGCTTAATACTGCCACAACTAACAAATGATACAAGATGCAAAATGGAAGGTATATAATGATGTCGTCTCACTGCCACGTTACAGTAGTTTGTGCCCGTTTTCGGAAGTTGATCCAATGTATGTTTTGTCAATTTCTCTTTCTTTACATACTATTTGAGATGTTTAATTGTTTATACTCGTACTTCTGGTCGTTGTGCTATTTAAATCTGCGAGACACCAAAGTAGGTAATATAGATGATAGTATCGCAATTTATCGAGTTTGTGGAATTTCTATATATATATCACTAATAATATATTCCAGTATGGTAGTTTGACTTGGTATTCCGGGAGTTTTGAAAGTTGGTGTTTTTTTTATTACGACATGCTCTCTTCGAATTGTGCCTCGTATAATTGCCGCTGGCGCCGCCACATTGGAAGAATGGCGCCCAAAGCCGAAAAGTTTTTGACACTAACTCCTTTCAGACTCATTTGTAATGGCAGCGCGAGCGGCAAAGATACGAGGTGGCACAGTGAAAATTCAAAAAGAGCACGTCGAAATAAATAATATCACCAATTTTCGAAACTCCCGGAAAACTTTCCAGGTACTTAACCCCCTTTTTGAGCACCAAATGACTGTACGGCAGTTGAGCAGTAGGACTGGCTGTTTCACTTCCGGGAACATAGACTCTGTGTAATTGAACTACTTACCTGATTAATAATAGGCTTCTACACGGAAATACCTTAACACTTATTGTTACTCAAATAGAAACATACTGTCTGCCTTTTTACTTTATTTCTAAAACGGTACATATAAAAGACAAACTTCGGCAATAATCCGGAAAAGTTTAGGGTAAAGAAATGTTAACTTAATAAGTAAAAGAAATCATATTTCACTGTTGATCTCTGAGGAGCTAGCGATCCAATCGGGTAAACAAGTAGCCTATGTCCCTCTGCGCGAAGGTAACTTTCCCTGCAAAGTTTCATCGCCAGCCATTGGTCCTTCGAGATCCGATCGAGTAACAAATAAAACTACAATCAAATCTCATTGTAAATAATGTTGTGAACGCTATCTTGCTATGAATTTCATAAATGTGAATTATATTTAGATCTTCATTATGTAATCAGGGGAGGAACTGTCTCCTGAGATATAGGCTAACAACCTTAGTTTAGGAGGCAGAGCTTCTCTATATCTCACTTCCGGTTTCAAATAAAGAAAGAATTCTCTAAAATGGTGATCTGCGTAGCCTTTTCCCAACTATGACGGGGTTGGCTTTCAGTCTAACCGGATGTAGCTAAATACCAGTATTTTACATGGAGCGACTGCCTATCTGACCTCCATAACCCAGTTACTGTTATCAGAAATTCTCTAAATATTCAGGAAATGTCTTGCAAGATTATACAGAATCAAAGCGAGTTAGTAACCTATAATAAAAAAACCAGTGATCCCCTCATAGAAAGTGTTAAATGTGACTTCTTTTCTATTGCGCATTTCAGACATTACTATGAAGGTCAACCGTAAATGAGTTTACGCTTAAATGAGGAGCTTCTATAAATAAAATGCATTTAAACGAGCTCAACTCTTGAAAATGCCTCTTAAAGGTTGAGTCATTAGGTTTGCATCTAGTTTTTTAAAGATATAAATAAATTGTGGATCAAAATGTCAGCTGTTTAGCTATATTTTAAAATATTATAGGGTGTTGGGAATAATGCAACAGAGATATTGAATCACAATGAGGGTGGATATCACGGTATACGGTAGCAGAAAGTTTTGAAAGTGGTCAAGGTTAGCTCCAAAAGAAAATATTCTATGAAAAAGCGGTATTAAACATATATTTTATTTTTGCACCATTGCTATGTTCACTACAACTCGTTCGATTAATGATAACAATGCTATATTTATTTTGACAAAGAGACTTTACTTTTACGCTTCAAAATTGTATGAAATGAAATGAAATAAAATTGTTTATTCTGTAAATAGGATATTGCAATCACATTTACCTACGTCATATTAAAAAAAAACTAAAAGAACCTGGATGAGTTCGGTGTTTTCTATTTGACTACTCTGAGAAGAAAGACCGAAACAAACTCAGAGGTCACAGTCTCTTTTAAAGTCCAGATATAATCTAGGTCAGGCAATATGAGGACCATGTTGATTAGTGTCTGAAATGGTCTTTTGAGGAAAGAACCACACAGATTTGAGTGGAACTGTCCAGTCAGTGCAAGCATTTGTCAGTAATCGTGGAGCTCAACTCAGAACTTAAGGAGCTCAACTCGACGAACAATACCAAAGAAAGGACATTTGGGTAGGCCGCATAAAGTACTCAAACTGCCAGACCATCATTAAAAGCTGCATGTTCATGTGTGTCCAGGTATATAATAGAATACCAAATGAATTTAAAAACTTAAATACAAGATTGTTCAAAATTAAATTATACAAATGGCTATCTGCTAATAGTTTTTACAGTGTTAGGGAGTTCCTGGAACATAAAATCGCATGATGACTGATCATGTGATCATTGTTTCGTTATGCATGTAAAATTTGCATGCTTATATGTATTAAGCAAAACATGTTTGTTCACACTATTAACATTACCTACCATCTTTTATACCATGCTTTTCGCAAATAAATGATATTACTACTATTACTAAAACTAACTGAGAAAGAAAAAATTAAAGAAAGACGAAAACAAATAAAATAAAATATCCACATAGTACTCACATTCTCAATAATTAAAACAATATAATACTTTACAACGTAATCATGTTATTTATTTTGTATATAATTTTCCACAATGTCAATATGTATTTAAAACTGGTATATTTTAATGATTTTAAATAATAATTAAAATGACAAATTTTATGGTTTTATCACAAGCCTTAGTAGAGCGAGCAGTTCAATCCCACGCTTTTTTATCTTCTAAATAATCAGAAATTTTATAGTACCCCTTTTTACAAAGTTTGGCTTTAATACAGCTTTTAAATCGTTTAGTGGGTAAGTTTCGAATGTCAATGGGAAGTTTGTTGTAAAAGCGTATACCCAAGAACGAGTTGCCTACTCTGTGGAGACGTGTGCGATGTACAGCAAGGTTGTGTATATTCCTGGTATTTAAACTATGAATATCGGTAATTTTCTTAAAATTTGATATATTTTGTGTACACACAATAGGTTTTCAAAAATATATTTTGAGGCTACAGACAGAATGTTTATTTCTCTGAATTTTTCTCGAAGGAAATCCGTTGGACCTAGGTTGTAATGGCTCGAAAAGCACTTTTCTGTAGAACAAAGATAGTATTAATGTCCGCACAGGTTCCCCAGAGAAGAATCCCATAAGGCATAAGACTATGAAAATAGCTAAAATAAACAATTCTGGCTGTATCTATGTCAGTTATTTGTCAATTTTTTTTAACAGCATAGGCCGCCGGACTAAGCTTTCCTGACAATTTTTCTATGTGTGGGATCCATTGTAATTTACCGTGTTTATCTAAGAAAAACAGTTGACTTAACAGGGTTCAACACTATTCCATTAACTTGAACATTGGTAGTTAGCTGCCATTTGGCTTTGAAAATCTAATGCGTTTAGTCTTTTTTTCGTTCAGGAGAAGATTATTTACAATAAACCAATGCACAACTTTAGAGAGTTCATCGTTAACTTGTTCAAAGTTGACTAACTGACGTTTGATTTTAAAAATGAGGGAAGTGGCATCTGCGAATAAGACGATCTTGTGATTATCCCTTATATGGTAAGGTAAGTCATTTACATAAATTAGAAATAAGAAAGAACCTAGAATTGAACCCTGCAGAACGCCCATGGTGACCGCAGATCCTGCAGATCTCTTGCCATTAACATCGACTCTCTGAATTCTGTTGATCAGATAAGAAGTCAGAAGGTCAAGAGCCTGGTCCCTCATACCATAGTGGTACAGTTTCCTGATGAGTGTGTCATGATGTACGCTATCGAAGGCCTTGGAAAAGTAGCAGAAAATGCCAAGAGGATCTTGCGACTCATCCCAGTCCTCGAATATGCTCTTCAGTAATTCCACGCCCGCGTCTGTAGTTGAACGACCCTTTGTAAAATGAAAATGTTTCAGATGAAGTAAATTATGTGCATTGAAATGTTTTACATTTGTTGTACATTTATTTAATAATAATTTTTCGAAGATTTTGCTCAATGTAGGTAAAATCGAAATAGGCCGAATATTTTTATGGGATCAGTTGTGCTACCAGATTTGAACAGTGGAATCACTTTGCTAAGTTTCACCAGATCAGGAAAAACACCAGATGCAATACAAGAGTTAAAAACGATTGCTAAAAAGGGTGAAATAACATCAATTATTGAAGACATGGTATGTACTGATAATCCCCAAAGTTCAGCAGTTTTTTTTAACATCGAGATATACCTCTAAGCTCACCTTTTACGAACATACCAACCTACACGAATATCTAAATAATAATATTAGAGTTTTTTTATTAAAGTTAGTGACAAGTAGAGTTAACCAACAAGTGCTCATGAAATTAGATTATCTCGATTAATGAATATAGGTAACACATCGTCGTGAAGTACGTAGGTATAGTACATAATATTGACGTCTAAATCATAGGCGAGATAGCAGGCGTATAACTAAACTAATACCCGAGAACATAATGTTACTAATGGTACGATCCGAGGGGACGATCATAATTTTGGGGAACAAAGCGTTGCCGTGAACGACGTGTTTTGAGTTTCACCGGAACAATGAGATAATGATTCGTGAGCTCGTAAAGTGTGCACTTGTAACTATAGAGTTGTCAAACTTCCTTCAGACGCGGATCCGAGGGTTTGATGAGGGCCCAATCTCTGTCTGCACGTACTTGGACGTGCTCACTAAAATACTACTTAACGTTATGTATATTGAATCAATTAATACAATGTTCCTAGTTAATTTGATTATTGTTTTCGAGTAACACTCGGTAACACCTAAACATGCAATTTTGGTACTTTCGTCTTCAACACCTGCAATGGTATTCTGTAACCATCTCACCGTGAGAACTTAGGTGAAGTGAGCTCAGAGTGAGCTGTCAGTCCCTAGCAGCAAGTGGAATGACAGCTCACTTCACGTTCACTTCACCTAAGTTTTCACCGTGAGATTATTAAAGAATAGACCGGCTGGTTACGCCATTTAAGTTATTAATGTCATTCTAAATATGTTGACAACGTGTAGGTGTTTAAATTTCCCGGCAATCTGAATTACTTGTGTGAATCTCGTTAGAGGCGTAATAATTTCTTATTTCATGCTACTTTTGTAATTTCAACAAGACTGTGCAAACTATAGGTTGTGGAAACGTTTCAGAAGAGAATTTAATCATTTTTATTTCGTACATTTCGAAGTTTTATGTTGACAAGGGAATGTATATAAAAACCCAAAAGTATATAAAGGCTTGACGTGTTTTAGTTTAGATTGCGACGTATATGTCTAGTGAATGATAGGCACTTTAATCAACGTGGTTCTACGAATAACGTTCGTGATGTTCTCGGCATGTTGTCATAAATCGTCGGCGCGGCCGCGAGCAATGGTACGTCGCGACAAATTGTGAGAAAAATAAATTTCCGGATATCAAGCAAAGCTCTTGTTAAAAGAAGGAAGGTGGCAGCTGGACAAACAGATTGCTGGAGGCACCGGCCGCGCGCCCTCCCTGACAAACGAGCTCACTCCCGACACCAGAATCTTTTTTGGCAAAACGCGAGCGTGTCTGGGACATCTCTACTACAAACCCGTAGCTGTTTCAGTATCGAAATAAAAAATACAACGAAATAGAAAATTTTCAGCAAAACAAATAACGCCAATAAAAGTAGCTTAAGAAAAATAAAGTAAAATGTCTAAATTGTATTTTGTTTTTTTTTCAAAACGGTTATACTCAAAAGCTTACAATTCTACGAGTAAGTTACGAGCCTTTTGATGGTTGTGGAATGACCGCCATAAAAATAATTACGACGTCTAGCTATGATTACATAATTTAATTACTTACTGCTTTCATTGTGAAGATGATAATAAATTGAAGACAATAGATTTATGATACACAACAGACTCAATGCTCTAAAGATATGAAACAATCACAATGAGCTTATCATCTAAAGATTAAATATCCGTTTATAGAGATATTTATTTCTCAAGTATCATGCGTGTTTATTTTATAAGACCACGTCATATCAAGTAAGCTTTTCAAGGCCTAATAAAATAAT
Source organism: Xanthia icteritia (assembly GCA_949128155.2). Classification (NCBI taxonomy): domain Eukaryota; kingdom Metazoa; phylum Arthropoda; class Insecta; order Lepidoptera; family Noctuidae; genus Xanthia; species Xanthia icteritia. The sequence goes on from OX421930.2 coordinate 14,322,053, forward strand.
TCTCATGTACTGTACATATAAGTAAAGGAGAATGGGCATTGATTATGATAAGTAGCATACCTGCGGTAACAGTCAAAATAAGTACAATCAATGGAATTATTGCCAGTAGGTAATAGCAATACGTACTTTTTTATCAATGCATTAAGAAGTCTGGAATGCTAACAGATGAAGTGATTGATATTCTTAATGTTATTTCTTTTAGAAAATTATTTCTTCTCTATATCCGTTGATAAGACCATTTCGATCCATTGGCGTCGCTGATCGTTTTAAAATTATTTCGGTACCGGCACTATCTCTAGATGCTGAAAACAGTTAAAATGCATTTAACTTGGTTTAAAGATATTTTATGCCGACAGTAAAAGTATATGTGTCGTCCATTGCATTCTCATCAAGGTTTTATCTTTAAATATTAACCATGTTTGAAATACTTGAACATATTATTATCTTCTTCACTACAAACTCCTACCGTTTTTGCTATCCATCAATTCATTTTTTTTTAATTGATCTTACATTTATATCACTTGTAACAATATCCATCGCTTGACATAAAATTATAGTACGAGTACTTATCTAGCATAATACTTAGATATTATGTTTCTAAATAAAAGAAAATTTCACCTTTTTCTTTATTATAATGTATGGATAAATGTCATTTTCCAAGGTGAAGAAGGTTATAGGGTACATTTCGGTGTGAGTCACGCGTTGCCCGCGTCAGCTGTTGGCGATCGCTAAGCCTTAATATTTCTCATAGGTACGAGTTCCGTTCTCCTCAGTAAAAAATGCCAAGGCCGAACCCACTTATTTATCGAATGTTCCGTATAAACGACGTAAACATGCTGAAACTGATATTAAATATTAAGGCCGGTTGACGGTTACCTGATTTTGATACCGATTAGGGAAGGGTTAGGGAATAAACTCACTAGGTGATCATTTTTCGTGCCCGCATGCGGTTGCAGTTGTGCCGTTTAATTTAAAAAAATTGTTTTAGATCTTTTTGTTGAAGTTTTGCGGATGATTTATAATTTTATAATTCACGGTGTGATATTTGATCTTGTGTTGAATATTTCAAAAGTTGACATAGTTTCTTTTTACATTTGAGTACAATAAAAAATGAGAATGGTCCCTGCACGCGGTTTAAAACCGTAGTTGTCAAATATTAATAATGCAACAGCAGATTTATGCTGCGCGATAAAACTCCGCCGTGAAAACATAGCTTTCAATTCACGATAACCGTGTATCCACAGCGGGCGCGGTTTATTATGCTTAGATATTTGCATTTATTACCTTGATTATAAGTTTGTCAGTTATGATAAACTTTCTCAAGATATAAACAAAACCTTAACTGCGTAGGTACGATCGATTCTCTATTGAAGAATGAGAAACAATTGGAATATATCGTTCATCTCATATTCGTTTTTTACGTCTCGATGTAGGTACTTACATACAAAGAATAGACACTAAAGTCGAATGTCAATCATGTGGATCCTTGAGAAGAAGAAAGGCATATTACTCTAAGTATGTTTTATGTATTTATTTTCAATTGCACAAGTTTTCTTCTGACTTCTATATCCATAATATGTATAGTGATAATGGTATATAAGAAACAAGAATTAAATTATTTTTCCGTATCATAATTTAACAGCGTAGTCAGCAGCTGAAGCATCTACTTTTATACTGTAGCGAATATTAATAAGGGCTGTAAAAACTGAAGTTTGTTCTCCTTAAAATAAGCTTAAGTATGATTTTGTCAAATTATTAACAGGGGTTATTGAAACAGCGCTGCTGCCTTGTTGATACTGGACAGTAGTGTAGCAATATCTGTATTAAGTGTTCGATCCCGACTTGAAACTAAGGAATCCTATCTTCATGCTATTAATAAAAATTCTAGTCTTTCTGTGCGGTGGATGGCCATTACCTACCTAGGTATTTTCTAGAACGGTTTAATCGACAATCGCGCTATGCAAACTTTAGATAGGACTGTTAGCGCAAAAATAGTCGTCACGATATAATATATAAAGAAAATAAAAGCAATCTAATCCTTAAATAGAAACGAATACGAAAATCAACGACTCGTGTCCACAAGGATTGATTATTTCTTTTACTCAGCTCTTGTGAATTCATTTCTACCTTCTGACTTAATTCTAGGTAAACATACATTTTCGTAACGTTCAATGTTTCACACGAATAGCTGGAATATTAGAAATCACATAATATTTCTAATGATCACGGAACTCCAAAGTCGGGCCGTACCTTTATATAGGCTGGTGTTCCTGAAAGCAGTCGCACACAATTTTGCTTTGAACATCTCTTTGTGAAGTTGATTGTTCATAAATAAGTACATTTTGTACTGTTTCATATCCAGCCTGTTTTATATGCTCACAAATATTTGAAAAATCATAATTGTTTCTAAACGTTTGAAAGAGCTGTTGCAATTTGAGCCACACAAAAATTATTCTAAGTCATAACCTCATGATTTCCTCGACTCGACTCAACCTTACTTAAGTAGTTTCGTATTCATAGTTGCAATTTTCCTCCTCATCTTAAACGGTTTCCTCAGTCGAGGTGAGTTTAAGTTGAGGAACCAACTGTCAAATATAAGGTACGTCGGCATCTACCTTGAGGAAGTTTTTAACCAGCATAAACGTATTTTATCTAATTTTCATAATGTTTTTTGGAGAGTTTATTGAATATTTGTACGATAATCCGTACAATTACTTATCACAACGCTACGAGATGTAGAAAATCCAATTGAGTTTTATGATGAAAAATAATTTAAAATTAGATTTCGCTTTACTAAAGATATTGGTGGACCGGTGGTGGTAACAGACGTGGATTGCCAATTCAACCCCTCAGACCAAATAAAAAACCAAGATTGGCGCTGTCAGCAGTGACGTGAGGCCGGTTTCGTAAACATGTGCGCAATTTAGTGAGGTGTAGTTTGATTGTAAATGGTTGTAAATGTGTGCGTGTGAGCGTGTATACATAGAGCGGAGATGTAGTTTTGGCATGCTTCACTGTATTGTTCGCAGCGCGATGTCTTGAATATTTTAGAAAACACTAATATAGAAGTATTTTTATGTTTCCAAGCCATCCAATTCTCAAGTATCATCTTATTTTTGCCCAGAACATGGTTTTTGATTCAAGTGGATACAATATTAGAGTTCGTTTATTTTTATACCTTTACTTTCATTTGACGAATGTGACACTTCAAGATAAACCACAGGTAACGCGCTCACAGACTATTCTAAAAATAAGGTTAGCCAATATAATAAACGAAATATTCCTCCAAATAATGACGTTTTCGTGACGTATCACCTCGACTCACACTCATTCAAGGAACCTCATAATTTCCTTAGGCTTACGACTATGAATACCGATTTTGAGGATCTTTCGAGGCACGCCTTGAGGTCTCCTCGACTGAGTTGTGAGTCGAGGAGCTTTCGAGGTTATGACTTAGAATATGGGTATAAGTCATAACCTCATGATTTCCTCGACTCGACTCAACCTTACTTAGGTAGTTTCGTATTCATAGTTGCAATTTTACTCCTCATCTTAAACAGTTTCCTCAGTCGAGGTGAGTTTAAGTTGAGGAACCAACTGTCAAATATAAGGTACGTCGGCATCTACCTTGAGGAAGTTTTTAACCAGCATAAGCGTATTTTATCTAATTTTCATAATGTTTTTTGGAGAGTTTATTGAATATTTGTACGATAATCCGTACAATTACTTATCACAACGCTACGAGATGCAGAAAATCCAATTGAGTTTTATGATGAAAAAGAATTTAAAATTAGATTTCGCTTTACTAAAGATATTGGTGGACCGGTGGTGGTAACAGACGTGGATTGCCAATTCCACCCCTCAGACCAAATAAAAAACCAAGATTGGCGCTGTCAGCAGTGACGTGAGGCCGGTTTCGTAAACATGCGCGCAATTTAGTGAGGTGTAGTTTGATTGTAAATGTGTGCTTGTGAGCGTGTATGCATAGAGCGGAGGTGTAGTTTTGGCATGCTTCACTGTATTGTTCGCAGCGCGATGTCTTGAATATTTTAGAAAACACTAATATAGAAGTATTTTTATGTTTCCAAGCCATCCAATTCTCAAGTATCATCTTATTTTTGCCCAGAACATGGTTTTTGATTCAAGTGGATACAATATTAGAGTTCGTTTATTTTTATACCTTTACTTTCATTTGACGAATGTGACACTTCAAGATAAACCACAGGTAACGCGCTCACAGACTTTTCTAAAAATAAGGTTAGCCAATATAATAAACGAAATATTCCTCCAAATAATGACGTTTTCGTGACGTATCACCTCGACTCACACTCATTCAAGGAACCTCATAATTTCCTTAATCTTACGACTATGAATACCGATTTTGAGCATCTTTCGAGGAATGCCTAGAGGTGTAATGATGTAATTAATGTACTCGATATAAAAATAAGCTTACGTGAAAGATTTAATATCTATGTAACACAGTCAACAGCAGCAACCTTACTAATGAATATTGGGAAAGACAGCACAAAAATGTAACTCTTTAGTTCAGCATGATACTACCAACTCTGCTGGTATTCAGCGAGAGAGAATATTTTTTTATCACGTTTTACGTTTTAGAAAGCATTGCAAAGGCACTGGTAAAGTTTCCAAAACAAGTACGTGGTACAGAAAGTTTGAAAGGAAACGTAATATTTTCTTGTTTTTGTAAAGAAGTCTTAAGATTGTTGAGCCCATTCCACAAAAGTTTCTGGAACACTAAGGAATAATAAGGAGTCATAAACAAACATAATGTTGTATAGAGAAGTAAATAATATAATACTCGTTTATAAAATGAACTTCTAAGCAGTCTTAACAAACTGTTGTCCTTTGTAGAGTGTTTTTATTACGTTCTGTAGCATGATGTTGTTATTTATACATAGCAGTCATACGATCGGATGCGTAGGAAAAACATCTTTATTTTTTATTGGAACCGAGGTTGAATGAGATGGTTGGGGTGAGAAAGGTGAGTCAAACGATATCTGATTTTGTAGCAACACTGTAGCAAAACTTTGTAAGACATTTATAAGCTTAACACACGTATCAGTGAAGAGGTTTTATTTCGGGTGCCACTAAAATAGTAGGAGCAGATTAGATGCGAAAAACGCCAACGCATCTTAAACCATAACCCTCTGGCTTCTAAAAGGTTTAATTAAAAGTAAAATATTTGACAGAGGTTATACGCTGTTTTAGATTTATGTAGTCAAAACTTAAGAAAAATCTGTTTATCGATAGATACTTACAATTACGACGACATATACAAGTAAAGATCGACAAAATAATATAATAAATTTATTCAGCCCCTTCCAATTAACATTTCGCAGAGATAAAAAGGGTTCACGACAGATATCCGAACATCGTGAACGGCACGTAGCGCTTTGGCCACTAAAACATTAAAAAGAACATAAAGTTGGTACAGCTATCTCAACAAACTAACGTTAGGGAATCTCTCGTAGTGGGGTCAGGTATTGTGAAAAAACCAGGGGCGATATCACAACAAACCCGAGGTGCTCGGCGCGCGCGTTGTTACGCCGACGTGACCCGAATGCCCACGCCCCGATGTTCAGGGATACTTCACAAATGTTTCCGTTACGATACGCGATCTTTTCCTTTACTGAATGCGTATTGAACACGTAAATAGCTACACGATCACCTTAACTTCGTCGTTTAGATGTATTTATATACGACTACAATCTAACAGGCTCTACTTTATTTTTATGACAGTTTGACGTTATTATTCTGTGTGAGATATTGTTTTAATACATGTAAGATATTAAAATGGAAACCACATTTTTGTGATTCACGTTCCGATCTGTATCGTATTTCACCATTAGTACCTACTTATCAAATAGTCGGTGTACCTATATATTTAGTTTTAATCGCTTGGCCACATCTAATGTTCAAGTAGTACTAGTAGTCGTAGTCTAATTAAAATGTAAAGTTGTTACTCTGATCGTATAATTTTAATATTTACCGCGTCATTATTTCATCGCTACTTTAAGAAACACGGAATTCGTTTTAGCGCGCCCTCGGTATCGCTTGCGACAGTTCCCCGCGGCAAGGTCAAGGTGATTAGCTAATTAACCCGACGTCACGTTTTTGATATCTTTAAAATTGATTACAAATTATTTTGAATAGTACCTATCTTTCAAAACATTATTGCTAGGGCTATGAAAGCTTGGATTCTGGTTGGAACAAAATTACTTAGGTTAAACCTAAGTAATTTTGTTTTATTAAATACATCACACAAAATATTACCTAATTAATATTCACTATAATTATCACAACCCTACTAAAACGGAAACACCTACAATCTTACACACAACAACAGTATTGAAAAAATCCATCCTGTGACCCAAAATCCATTGTATGTTACATGCACTACTCAAAAACTTTATGCCAAGTTCATAAGGAGTAAAGTGTGCAAGACTTTTTTCAGGCGGCGTGCACCGAAGCGATTCGTCGAGTTTAGTGCATGTTCAACCTTTGAACGGAACACTAAAGTAAACCTATTGCAACTATGTACTCGTAGGGCCGTGTTTATAACATGATACAGCTTTGATCTAAGACAAACATTATGAAAGAAGAAAGTACGAAAATAACATCATATTCATCATTACGTATTTAGTTTTAAATAAAATTCTATGGCGTATCTCAAAATAATGTCACTCACACCCACCCAAAAATATATAACCGAATCATACCTCCGTAGTTTTAGTTTTTGTTATTTAATTCTTTATTTCATTTTTAATAATATTGTTCACATTTTTAAACATTTTTATAAAAAATACAAAAAAAAACATTTAAAAATATAAAAAATAGTGGCCCATCGGCATCAGGAACAGGTTCCAAGCTGCCGGTGGTCAGGGCTCTAGAGAAAGGAACCTCCTCACTATGCGTGCCGTGTCCAGAAGTACTGCTTTCTGAATCAAGCCCTTGACCCAGCCGCGCAATGAGAGCCTCCTGAGGTGTTGATCGAGGCTCTCCGCTATTAGGCCATTAACCGAAACGATTATTGGTACAATGATTGCAGAGTTCACGTCCCACATGTCGACAACCTCGTGTGCTAAGTCAAGATACTTGATTTTTTTATCGTTCTCAGCTTTCACGAGATTCTCGTCATGAGGGACAGCGATATCAACAATCATTGCACGGCGCTCTTGTCGATCTTTTACCACAATATCAGGCTTATTGGCTACAATAGTCCTGTCAGTGATAATAGATCGATCCCAGTACAATGTGGCGTGACCATTCTCGAGAACTGGGTCGGGCACATACCTGTAGTATGGTACTTCGGACTCCACAAGGTAGTACTGCATGGCAAGTTGCTGGTGGATAATCCTAGCCACTAGATTGTGTCTGTGCAAGTACTCGCCGTTAGCAAGACGAGAACAACCGGAAACAATGTGTTGGATTGATTCATCGGGACGGTGGCATGCCCGACGGATGTCAACCGTACCGTCCTTGACAATGTATTTTCTTATAATTATTCGTCATGATAACTTCATCCATAATCGCACAGACAAAACCTTCGGTTTACCCGAAGAGATCGCCGAAACGCAGCCAGGATACAGACGCTAAAAAGTCAACATCAAGCCCATGTAGGGCCCGGAAAAAGCGTCCGTGAAGCTCTTTGCATTGCCATACTTCCTTACGATCGTTAGTATCAAGTACTGTAGGTTTGCGCCAGTTCTCTTTCGCCAAGGAGAGCGGGGTAAGGCCCTTGTCCACCGCGACCACATCTCGATGCATCCCCACGTCGGCTTCTAGGAAATATTCCCTGAGACTGCATATGTCGCGATTGTGGAGGGTCTTAGCGTTTAAAAAGCCTCGACGTCCACACTTTCGCGGGATATACAGTCTCATTACCGATGACCGTGGGTGATGCATTCGATATGCAGTTAGCAGCGTATGGACCCTCCTATCCAGGGCGTCGAGTTCGGTCTGAGTCCATTTGAGTATGCCGAAAGAGTACATCAAAACCGGCATGACCCAACCGTTGAAGACGCGCACCTTGTTTCCGCCTGATAGAAGACTATTAAATACTTTCTTCAGGCGGCCAAAGAAGCGCTTCTTCAACGATTGCTTCATGTCAGTAACATTGATGCCCAACGCTTCCGACATACCCAAATACTTGTAGGTTTCGGATGCGGAGAGGGCTCTAATGTTTATGGAATCCGGGAGCTGAGTTCCCACGGATTCCACAATCTCCCCTCGCTTTACATGCATGACCGCACATTTGTCCACACCAAATTCCATCCTGATGGCTCTACTGAAAGTTTCAGTTACTTTCAGTAGCTCCATCAGTTGCAAGTTATTGGAGGCAAAGAGTTTTAGGTCATCCATGTAGAGGAGGTGAGATATTACCTGACCACCTCTCCTCAGCTGAATACTCCAGCAGTGTGCTAAGAGCATTCAGGGCTAAGCAGAACCAAAGTGTACTTAAACTATCGCCCTGAAATATGCCTCACTCGATCCTTATCGGTTCGCTATTCCTCTGGATATTTCGACATCCTGGATAGCGAAGGACCGTCCTACATTGCCTCATACATGACATCAGGAAGGTGCGCAGAGTTGCATCTACTTTATACAACTCCAGCACACTCATGAGCCATGTATGTGGCACCGAGTCATAGGCCTTCTTATAATCTATCCAGCATGTCGACAGATCTTTTCGGGAACGGCGAACCTGTTGGCTAGTGGCCATATCAATGAGGAGTAGCTCCTTAGTACCGCGGGATCCGTTCCTACATCCATTTTGAGAGGCAGACATGATGGAGTTGGTGTCTATATGTTTGTTAATTTTAGCTCTCAAAATGGATGTAGGAACTTTATAGACCGTCGGTAAACACGTGATCGGCCTATAATTTTTGGGGTCCGCGGTGCTACCCGATTTATGGAGTAGGTGTGTTACTCCTGTTAGTATTATTATTATTAATGTCGGAGACCAAAAAATAGGCCAAGAAACAAGTGAACCTCTTTAATTCAAAAATTCTGCTCCATTTTCGACTAGCCGTATTCCTGAGAGATGCCAAACAGTTTTAGATCGCTGTATAACCGAGCTCAATTTAACCTGTCACAATATTATTGATAGATCTGACATCATTAACGGCATTAATGACGCCATAAATGTCAGCAGTCGTGCCGGACCCAGTTCATAATAATCCGCTTATGGGTCACGCAATACGAAAACGAATCCTCTGGCTCACTTGTAAGGGACACTTTTATTATAGCTCTTAAATCAAGTGTGTTCAATAGAAGATCTTGTACTCTTATTAATATTCCCTTTTTATCTAGTAAAGGGAGACTTTATGGATTTTGTACATGATATAGTCGTCGCCTTACACAATAAGTACCAACCTATCTGTATTCATACTTGATGTGTATCTATAACTATTTCTAGGAGAACACCAAGCTGTCAAACTCGCCGTATATATGTTTGGTTTTATCTGCTAAAACTGTTAGAACGAATGTGTTCTTGGAAGTCAGAAAACAATCGCTCCATAATTTCCAAACTCATAAAATAATGAATGCAGAAACTAGCTGTGTCAGGCTGTGTGTTAATACATAGTAAGTACACTCAGTTTATTTAATTAACGCAGAAAAGTCAGTGACCGGTGAAATGCTGACATGAAACAGAAAGCTTTACCTATTGAATACATATTTTTCCACAAACTTTTATTTAATAATGGTCTATACCAACGAATAATACATTAAATAAATTAAACAATCACATCATATATACACACAATACATAATAATGTGCCACCACAGCCCACACAAAAATATCAAGTAATACAACTAAATAATAGGAGCAATGTAGAATAATATGGCTTAAATAAACACATTACAGCTTGTTAAATAAATAACACTAACATGGCACATTAAATGTCTCTGTAAGTCTACCTATCGAAAAATATATTATTAAAGATAACTTAGATGTGTTGTCATTATTTTCTGACGTTTCAAATAATTATTGTAAGATGATTATTGTATTTTGACTGATTAAAGTCGACTAAAATATCACGAAAAGTCCAGGCAGCAAGCAGGTACCTACATAGTTTTGTTAAATCATAAAGCGACTCCGCTTATCTCGTTGAGATAATATATTTTAGTAGGAACGTGTCCCTTAGTATATTTTTCACATTTTAAACAGAAAGTAATGGAATAAAATATCGGATTACTAACAAGTCTGACTTTAAAGAAAGTTATCGAATAAATGCTGAAATAATTGGTGTTGGCGCTCATTTTCCATTTTACTCTGACACAGTCGCTCATCGGCGATACAATTCATGTGTGTATGAATTTTTGTAAAATTCATTCAAATTCATATATTTGTTTAAATGCTCATTTTTACATGGAGATACGCCTTTATTCGGCTGCGTTGAATTAAATACTATCCCGCGAGTACTACTTGATGTTACGAGATAAAACGGCCATGTCCTTCTCCGTGAGCTGATATTTTCCTTAAATAAGCGGTATTGTAGCACGAATGGTATCACATGAGTGTTTTACTATACCTAAATTATAATTAATAAAATTATAAATAAATTAATTATACCTAATTATGTACAGTTGCATACATGACTTTATCCACACCCATGATATGAATCCTCTATAAAAGGTTCTGAAACCACAGGGTGCTGTACAATGATGTAGAAACTATATGTAAATTCATGTAAAGTTTAATTGCTGAGTATCTAATACAAACAAACTACGATTTTTTATTTTTTATTACGGCGCTGTGGTAGTGAAAAGCGACATTTTTAGGGTTTGACAATTTTCTTTTTTAGGGTTCCATACCCAAAGGATGAAACGGGACCCTGTCCGCTGTCCGTCTGTCTGTCCGTCTGTCACCAGGCTGTATCTCATGAACCGTGATAGTTAGACAGTTGATATTTTCACAGATGATGTATTTCTGTTGCCGCTATAACAACTTTAACTAAAAACAGAATAATATAAATATGTAAGTGGGGCTCCCATACAACAGATATGATTTTTTACCGTTTTTATAGATAACGGTACGGAACACTTCGTACGCAGGTCCAACTCGCACTTGGCCGGTTTTTTGAAATTCATAAAGATACCAGGAATTGAGTAGTGAGAATGTGGCTATTTGATGAGTAAGGAAGTGATCGAAAAAGCAAAGGAGTTGCATAATGAAATTTAGTACAACATTATAACACTCGTTTGGATGATATTACTCACACTCAAACTCAAAGCATTTATTTCAATTTAACCATTTACAGACACTTTTGAATTGTCAAGGGGTCAGTCAGTCAGAAATATGAAGCTAGTTGCCCTAATATTGTTACAAAATATTGGTTACATCATTCATGTTGAAATTATACATGTGAGAACAATGTAGAAAGACGTGCACGTAAAAAGCGTCCGTAATAAAAAGATAAAAACAATTCAAAAATTAAAATAAGCCGTGGCAGATAAGAGATGACCAGTCCCTACTGACGGCGCCCGTTCACGAACATGACGCATGGATCATCACCGTTTAGCTCAACCATTTTGAAGGGAACTTAACGATCCAACACACACGCCACCACCAGCGAGATATTAGAGTGAGCATGACATACTCTCAGCCGCCAGGGCACATTCAAGTCAATGAAAGACGTACCCAGTAAATGGTAGCTTCATAGAAGGTACATGGTCACAGTGCTCACACATGTGCTATGCAATTATACAATACTACGGGATTGAAGTCATACAATTTTTTTTTTTTTTTTTTTTTTTTTTTTTTTTTTTTTTTTTTTTTTTTTTTTTTTTAAAACGTTGCCCCACACTAGGAATTTCTCCTGTATCGTGGGTGCGTTTACAAACATTTAAAGTCACATACACAAACAGCCAGACCCGGAACAACTACTTGTAGGTCATACAAATATTTGTTCCGTGCGGGAATCGAACCCGCGACACGCAGTGCAGCAGTCAATCGCTTAACCACTGCGCCAACCGTGCCGTCAATTCAATTCAAAGATAATTTATGCAATCTTCAGCAGCTCCAACAATATTTTCGAATGCTAAAATTAAATTAGTTTATGCGCCCTTGTGGAGCTGGACCAGCGTTGAGCCAAGCATTTTTGTCACCGATATAATCCCCCAGCTTATAATATGCTTGGCAGCATAGCGTGCGTTTTATATAAGATTTAAATTTAGTTTCATTTAGTTGTAGTATGTGGGGAAGTATTTTATTGTAACATTACGGGTTACTATGACACTGGTTGTTGTAATGTTGGCAATAAGCTAACTGTTTCAGAAACTTTTATAGGAGATTTATAACATGGGTGTAGATAAAGCATTTTATGTTCTAATAGTAACGTATTCAGATTTATTATAATTTTCTTCTAAATAAATAAAATATTGAAATCTGCACTTGAACCTAGAAATTGTGGAAGCAATTTGTACCTAATCATAACTATTAGATATTGCAAGTCTTTGTGCTAAGAACTTAATATAATAGAATTCAATTTAATTTCAATGGGCGTTGCTAGCTGCGCTACAGTTTATACTTTTGCGGTTATTCATGGTTTTACTTGTACTCTTGTATTATTGTTCCGAAATAAACTTTTTTTTATTATAATGCCTTAGGAACGAGCATAACAGCTACAGTCCAAAGATCTTGGCCTTAATGAGGAAAAGGAAAGAAAATGCATTTTTTTTTCGAGATAAAAATAACAATTGACTCGTTTAAAAGCGAGAAGGGAACAACTTCATATGTAAAGAAGAGATTATTCCGTAGTGCAACTTTTTCTCAAGTATCATTATTTTTGCAGCTCTACAGATATTGGTCTGGTGTAGCAAAGATATTGCCTGTAGCTGTCACCGCCAGTAGTTTCAACTGGCTTATGTACTTGTGTCGTTTCCCCGCATTGTACACCCGGACTGAGCGCGGAATGTGTTTCTACGATGTAATATTCTTTTTTATTTACCCGACCGTTTTTTGTCTTCATGTTTATTAATATTTAGTGGACGTAATGTTACTTGCGGTGATTTGGTTTAGGAACATTGCATTATGGACGTTTTTATACCTAAATAATGCATGTTTAAGACTGGGTGTAACTTTCTTTGTCTAGTTATTTTTATGTCCATTGTCAACATTATCTCTGTTAAAAATAAAAAGGGTTCTACATTTTGGTCAAATAATGGGACGCAGTATAATATCAAAGGATTTTAAATGTTACCTAAGAGCTTATAAGACACAGATTTAAACCGAAGACTACATAGGATGCATTAAGTAGATAAGAGTCTACTCATTGTCCTCCCTAGACGTGCATAATATGTGCCGCACAGGCGCACGGGTGCATTTCACATTTTTTTAAATATAGGTATATATGTAGAATTGCTAAATTAAGCGATTTAAGAGTGTCTGTAGGTGAAAATAAAGCTTCGAACGAAGCATAGTAGCATTTATCCGACATTGTTCAATTTAAAGTAGAGGGATTCTAACCACAAAAGTAGTTCATTTTCACTCTGCTTGAGATTCCAATTTCTAGGACGTCTTTATTAATATACAAAACAGACGAAAGGTACTAGAAATGTAATGTGTAACAAAATATGTTGGAATAATTTTTCAATATTAAGTATAGATAGGTAAGATATGTTTGTGAAACAATATAATTATTGAACAGTATAATTATTAATATAAGCGTCAATGTTATCATATTTTAATTTAATTGTGCCTTTTCACTGGCCTCTTAGCCGACAAAGAATGATTAAATATTTTTTTAAGTTCTTATGTGCCTTCTCAGATTGTTGAAAATAAAAACAAACTTTTGTAAAAGAAATTGTATTTCTCGGAATGTTGGTACTGTCACAAACATTCTAAGATTTGTGATGTAATCCTTTAGCAGTTGTTGGGGACCTAGGCAGCAAGTATTAGGTACAGGGATGTAATATGAAATTCTAGGACAAGATAAAAAAGAAAAATAAATTTTATGAATTCACCGTAGTTTTCTTGAGCTCTGCTTATTTACGACGGAACAGGCGATAAGCGTGATTTTTATGCATGCATATTCTAAAAATTCTGATTTGTTGATAACGTGTTCGTCATATTTTTACCCACACAAATTCAGTTAATGTAAAGAAAAATACGTCAAAACAATATGTGGCCTCATGGCTTCGTAAAAGTTTAAGCGTAATAAAAGCTTTTCAAGGTACATTTTCGTTTCACTGTGTTCACTATTGAAGGTATAAAATGGGTTCTGAAAAATGTCAACCCAGTTAGTGGTTACGACACACTATATAAAATTAAACTAGAAAGGACTTGCCATTTAGATTAATTTCGCGGTAATTACAACGAGGTAGGTAGTGAAGAGCGTGTAAACGCTTCGTGTAGTTTTTCCCGCGGCGCGGCTTCCAGGTATATGAAGAGTTATTTCCACAAATTCCCTCCTACTAGTGATAGGCCACCGAGCGACGTGTCCGGTGAATCAACGAGTAGCGCTCCGCTCGGTCGGGCAAAAACGGAAAACCATTTTACGGTCCATTGTGAAAGAGGATTGGCAATTTCGTTCCGAGCTTACCCGACCATCGGCCGGACAAGTTTTACAGCGTCTCTGATGTAACGCGAATGCTCTGACAAAACTCTCTAATACATGCGCACTGTTCCCTCTGATTCAGCACTTCATTTTCCCTATTTAATCTTATAAAATGTTAGCTGTCACTGATGCTTCCATTTATTACCAACCATTCCACCGGTAGTGCCCAATCAAATTCTTATAACCTTTTTGGACTTTATGACCAGTCTAATAATGTCCCCTACAGTTTTAATAATTACGTAGAAGTTACTATAACTTCATTAAGTACCTACCTAATGCTAATAAAAACTAATTAAAAAGTCCCAAAAAAGCATTGCATAAACTACTAACACGACGTTCTCACAGCTACATAAGCTAGCTACGCAGTCGTAGCTGGCTACCCAACCGCTACGCAATCGTAGCATGATAATTATCAATCTGCTACGGTCCCGCTAGTGAGCCACTCATTACTTTAAACTCTTTTTTTTTACTTTGTTGTAGCTTGGACGTGTTATGTAATAAAATAACTGTATTTTTGTTTTGAAAAATGAAAAAGTTGGTTCACGGCTTTAACTTTAAGCTCCATTCTCCTTTTTATTTTACGTTTGGGACCTATCGAAATTATAGAAAGATTCAAAAACCATTTTAAATAAAGATCTAAGCTCGTAAACTATAATAAAATAAAGACCTAGTAGTTAGAACTCAGTAATTTTGATATTCAATGCTGAAAAAATCGCTATCGACGAATCTAATCCTTTACTTTAGAGGATTAGTAAGTTTATACAATAATTAGATTGGAAATCGATATCTACTCCGTATGTACGTGAAACTTTTGCCTATTCGAACCTATATAAAATGGCTTAGATAAACCCACATTTGGATTAAACAACAGTGGATGAGGTGAGTCGGGAATAGTGAATATAGAAAGTGTTTATAAGAAATGCTATAATATATATACTCGTAACATACAGTCTTATTTATAAACGCCTCTTAAAATTTAATCAATTGCTAAGCAATTGATTAGCAAAATTCTTATTCATAAACGCTGTTTAGCGCTAAGAGGTCGCTAAGCAAATGATTAGTAGCTGTCAAAATTAAACACCACCGATCCACTGTTAAGAGGATGCTAAGAGGCAAGATGGCGGATTTTATTTCAATCAGCTGATCGATTCAATGCGAATTATGTGTGCTTCGAGGTAATTAGTTCATATTATCGAGATGTGCCGATATTATTTATCGAGATAGTAAATATGGATTTCGACAATCTTTTACGGGATTTCAGAACGACTTAGGCCTCATTTACGGAGACGCGGGGCGTCGCGCGTTGCGTTGAGCGGCGCGGCCCGCACTGAATTCAAATATATGGCGTTGTATGAGTGCGTTTACGGAGAAGCGATTTTAGACGCGTTTGTTTGAATTAGGGCGTTTTTTGCGGCCGAGCCCGCGGATGGCACCGACGCGTCCCACGCGGCGTTTATCGCGGCGGCGCACGCAGCGGCAATTCTCGATGAAGCTATGTCCGAGGCGGAATCTTCTGTCAGTCTTGCCCGCCGCGGGCGCCGCGGCGGGCACCGCCACGCTTCCCGTCTCGCTTCTCTATGAACATGGTCGTATATTGCTATAAGTTTGTGTTTACGCGTGCGATGATGCGTGCCGCTTCACGCGCCGCCCCACCGTAAACAGAAAAAACGTCCGACGCGCCGCGAGACGCCACGCCACACGCGACGCGAGACGCCCCGCGTCTCCGTAAATGAGGCCTTAGAAGAATTAAATAATTTTGAAACACCGGCGCGAAGTACACGGAGGAAGACCTACAAAGCACATTTATATCCGTTACGAGGATGATTAGATACATACTAGATAATATTCTGACTGCCTCGCTGGTCTAGTGGTCACAAGTGCTACTGCTGAGCATGAGGTCCCGGTTTCGATTCCCGGGTCCCATTCCCATTCAGTGTGGAATTTCTCAGTAGCAGCCCGGGGTCGGGATTTGTGCCCTATTGTTGGCAATAGGCTCGCCCCCTATTACATGGGACTTAAACATAACTGGCGAAATGTGGGTGTACTATAGGTACACCTCTGCCTAACCCTTCGGGGAAATACAGGAGTGATGTTATGTTGATAATATTCTTCTTTCGAAGTACACATGATACAAAGATTTATAGGGAAAGTTCAATCAGGAGGAGGCTCAGTAGGTGCTCAGGTGGTTGAAGAGAATGAGTTCGTGAGGAAGCTCATCGGATATGGTGATTATCCAATGTGTTTTCCCATGTGCCCCTCATCTTATGGCGCTAGCTGTAATGCCCAGAACTAAAGAAAGCCACGTCGTGGCAGTCACACAAATAACAAGAGACATTTTATAGAAAACAATTTATTTTGATAAATAATAAAATTAAATTTTTGTTATAAATTCATTATTTTGGATTTCCAATATTCTTCCTCCAAAGACATAGTGCCATTATTTTGTCATGCCACTCGCATTCCTCATCGTTTTCACGTAGCATGGTCTCCTCCCTCATCTTTGCGAGGTTGAATAATATTTAGTGGCTCATAGCAGCAGTCAAGTTGCTGTAAGCAAGTATTGTAACTGTTATTAAGATACTGAAAACCTGATGCAAAAGCAATAGGAATGAATAAAACAGACACAAGTAGCTACATACATTTCTAAAATAGTATATTCGTGTTAAGAAGCAAAAAGGACATGAAAATACATAAGTAATAACATTGTTACTTCTGCTTTAACATTCACTTGGTCAGTTTATATTATTAGTAAGTAGATATAAATTCAGAGATAAATACCTTTTCCTGTTTACTCCAATTATTGGAGCTTATTATTTTCATTGCTATCATCGCAAAAACAATGAAATAAACTTATTAAATAATTTTATTAAATTTTATACTTTCCGATGAAATTTTTGACTTTTGTCTGTCAAAGTCACGACAGATACAGAAATCGTGGTTTTGACAACTTTATTCTTAAAATTCTGTTTTTTACTCGACTATTTTGATTATAATCTGTGCCGAACGCATAATTTCACCTCTATTTCGTTTCGCAACTAATCACTTGCTAACTAGCGTTTATAAATAAAGAAAAGTTAAGCATTGATTAAGAGCTAACCATTTGCTTAGCTAAACAGTGGCTAAACAGTGATTAGCGAGATTTTTATAAATAAGGCTGATAATGATAAACGTAAAAAATAATTGTTGATGAGGAAAGTTTGTAAAAAAAATGGCATTTTCTCCCATGTTTTCTCATAAAGGGATACATAACAAAATCACTTCAGTGTGGTAAATTGCTAAGTGAGCATGCCAAACGTGACAGGTGCCTCAACCTAACTCCTCAAAGAGAAGGAAATATCCTCAAAGCATTTTCCTCAATCATTAAATTTGAACATAATTCGTGAAGAGATATTTAAAAATATAACCAAATAATATAAACATGTTTTATACTTATCCTACGAGTAGTTATATAGGGAAACCCAAACAATACTATAACACACATACTCTATAACTATATGTATCGCTGTTGGTTGCCTAAATATTTAAAATAAAATATAAATAACTATTGGTAAATGCTTCGAATCGACCTGATCGCGACGAGGTCGTAGTGGAGCAAATGAAAAATGAGTGGACTGTATAACATATAATAAAGAATAATATGAATTACAAACGGGTCGGTTATAAAGCAATAAGAAAATTATGTAGATGAATAAAAACGCGTAAGCGCAGCCGTGCGTGGAAGTGTGCAACAGCTGACTGGTGTGGCGCGGGGGCCCGCCTTCCGTCGTGCGGCCGGCTGACTCGCCGCTGTCCCCGCACCCCTCGTTTATTTATTTATTTATTTAATACTTCAAGTACAGAGGCGGACTTAATGCCATAGGCATTTTCTACCAGTCAACCTTTGGGTGATGCAGAGACAAACAGTGGTAGGTGCAATTACGAGAAATTGAGGAATATTTTTAAAGTAACTCATATACTAAAGATACACATATACCTATTACAAACTATTAATATAATATATATGCCTAATTATATATAAATATAAGCGTCTCGTTCACTGCCGCCAGCGCGCGGCGATGACGAGAGTAACGGTCTCAACACGACCTGACGCACCTCAAAACTGTAACTTTTAGCTTCTTGAATGTTTATTTGAAAAAAAACGTTTTTTTTTGTAAAGCTTTGCCTCTAGCATCCAAGGAAATAGAGAGCGTGGCACGTTTCCAACTACTTATTTTCAAACTGTTACAAAACTAAATGATGAAATATAATCTTAGGCAAAAAGTCGGCCACAAACTTTGAATAATAAACAAGTAAATACAACAACATTAAATAATATATATATATATATATATATATATATATATATAATATAACCTCAATTAGTATAAGCTACGAAACTGCTTCGCAAAAAGGACTCGTATTTGACACCAAAACGTCCCCTCATTGTAATGGGACCCTCAAAGTTATCACGCAACTGCATTTATTAATGTAACAAATGGTCTGTTGACAATGGTAGGTACTGGATGTTAAATTACTAAAACCCATATCAATTACCCAAACCGAAGGGAATTATAATGGGGCCTGGCATGTTGGCGTCGAACCGCGAACAGCTCTCGTCTGGATAAACGGAGGCCTATTTGAAATTCCAATTAGAAAGTTTTCTCATTTACTTGAATCAGGGCGTAGAGTGGCGGAAGGGCAACAATCCGCGCTGATTAGTCCTGGTCTCCACCCTGCATCAGATTTAAAGGGTATGGGTTCACCGCATAAACTAATCCTTCATTGAGGACTACCTTATTTGAATTATTTTTGGGCCTAACCCTGCGGCTGTTCGCCGAAATATTCGAACGTCGCATTTAAAAACAAATTGATTCCAACAATTAACTTTCATTTCTACGAGCTTTGTGACTTTATTGTGGACCTACAACTATTAAAGCTCTTTAGATACACATTTTGTTCTTTTTATTGGCTACATTTAAGTTCTAAATAATTTTATGTTACGACTGAAACGTCCAAATAAACCCACGGGAAATAAACGTTTGCACTGCATTGTTTTCTGATTACGAGACTCGCTTATTTCATTAAATATTATCTGCTTTGGGTTAGTTAGTAATAAATGGCTTGTATTTAATAAAAACATGGTTTTAATTTGATCAAAGGTAGATATATTCTTTATTTTATGGTGCTACTCTTAGTCGTCAGTATGCGGTGAATATATTTCAGTTCGATGTATCTATTCTACGTACGGTGACAAAACACAGGAAGTCAAATTTCCGGCGAATATCACGCCTACTTCCAAAAATAATATTTTTCTTGATAGATGTGACGCCGTCCGATCATCGACCACAAACAGCTCAGAAATACGGATATTACTGATTCAATATTCTACGAAAAGTTATGTTGCCTTTCGATAACTTCCGAGTTTTCTATACTACTATCGATTCGGCGCGAGGCCAATTTATTCAAAAAGTATCAAGCGTGAACCGCCCAGACACGGAACTTACCCAGTTGGAAATTGAATTTATCAAACTTTTCCGGGACAAACAGATAGGTACTTTATAGACTGTGAAATGCAATTTACTTTCAATTGCTATCAATCGGGTGAATTGGAGCTTGTAATGCTAAATGCCACAGTGAAACATGCTCACCAAGCATGTACAAGTACGTATAATCTCCCAGCACTGATTTATAGGTATGTAAATACATTGTATGTAAATTAAATGCTTAATATTGATCTTCAGGAGTTTTGGTCTAGTATTTAACAAAATGATAGTAGGTACGATAAATCGGTTTCAGTACCAAAGGGTTCTTTTGATTAGGTTTTTAGGGTTCCGTAGTAAACAAGGAACCCTTATAGTTTCTCCATGTCCGTCTGTCTATCTGTCTAGAAAGCTGTAGTTTGGCATGGGCATACATATCACGCCGACAAAGTGGTAAAATAAAATCATGAAAAAAAGAGTATTTAGGCCCTACACCTAAAGAAGGGATGCTTTTTTTTTTCGTCTATCACATTGTGTGGGGTGTCGTTGGAAAGTTTGTTCAAAAATATTGTGAGTGTGTGATGACCACTGATCGGAGTAGGTAGATTGATTTTTGGTACTTGTATCATAAATGCACACAGACAAAATTACATGGATAAGCCATTTTTCCGGAAAGCAATTCCGGTATTTCCGGATTCAATTAGATATTGTTAATGTTGGTAGTGATATTATTACTACTCAATTCAAAGTTGGTGATGGTATGTTCAACAGCTTAAGCAAACAAACACAATACTAAAAATATTCTTATAGTACATCCAAACATGCTTAAAACTCCTTGTAACAAGTAAAATATTACTTACCAAAGCTTGGAATCGTGACTGTGAGCCGTTAAAAAAAATTATGAAGAATATAATATTGCTCATTTTAATACAATTCCTACCTAAGTTCCGTTTTTTTTTTAATAATCAACTAATTCCGGAGGAATGTCCATATTAATATACGTTTCGGATCAATGACCCCAATTCAATCTACCTACTCCGATCACTGGTGATGACGATTTTGGGATATGTGAAAAAATTCTCGTCAATAAAAATCGAAATTGAAAGGAAAACTATCACAAAGACTAAACTCATTAAATTTTCAACGCCTAATGTCAGGCAGCTAACTACCAATGTTCAAGTTAATGGAATAGAGCTGGACCCTGTTGAGTCGACAGTTTTTCTTGTCACGGCGATGCTCTGCCCAAGCCGGGCAGACCTCCACCGTATGCTCAACCGTGTCCTCCGGGCGATCCACGCAGTGATGACACCCGGGCGTTTCCTCCCGCCTGATACGAAACAGGAACCTCCCGAAACAACCATATCCGGTGAGGACCTGCGTTAGGCGGAAGGTGAGGACGCCGTGGTGCCTCTCTAGCCACTCCTCAAAGAGGGGACTTGTCGCCGCAATAGTGGCGTCCCCAGCACTGGGTTGCGACAATCGCACTCTTCATGACCCCATGAGATCCCGCCGGAATCCACGCAGCCCTCACATTCACAAAAATTTAAATAATAAATATTTTACAAAGTAATCATGTAATTTTGTATTTTATATTCAACAATGTCAATGTTTATATAATACTGGTATATTTTGATGATTTTACTGAATAATTATAGTGTCAAGTTTTATGATTTTATCACAAGGCTTAGCAGAGCGAGCCAGCACAATCCCAAGCTTTTTTATCTTCTAAATAATCTGAAATTTTATAGTACCCTTTTTTACAAAGTTTGGTTTTAATTCAGTTTTTAAATCGTCTAATGGGTAAGTTTCGAATATCAATGGGAAGTTTGTTGTAAAAGCGTATACATTGACAAATGAACGAGTTGCCTACAACAGCAAGGTTGTGTTTATTCCTGGTATTTAAACTATGGATATAGGAAATTTTCTTAAAATTTGATATATTTTTGTGTACATACAATAGGTATAGTCAGAATATTTATTTCTTTGATTTTTTCTCGATTCTCGAAGGGAATCTCTCGGACCTAGGTTGTAAATGGCTCGAACAGCCCTTTTCTATAGAACAAACATAGTATTAAAATCCAAACAGGTTCCCCAGAGAAGAATTCCATATGACATAAGACTATGAAAATAACGAATTATATATAATTAACAATTCTGGCTGTATCTACGTCAGATATCTGTCTATTTTTTTTAAAAGCATAGGCGCCCGATCATAAAAAAATTGTCCCGAAGGCTAAAATCGGTTTTTTCTATGTGTGGGCCCCATTGTAATTTACCGTCAATAGTGATTCCAAGAAAAACTGTCGACTCAACAGGGTCCAGCTCTATTCCATTAACTTGAACATTGGTAGTTAGCTGCCTGACATTAGGCGTTGAAAATTTAATGAGTTTAGTCTTTGTGATACTTTTCCTTTAAATTTCGTTATATATACTATTGTCGTGAATTTTTTCACATATCCTAAAATCGTCATCACACACTCACAATATTTTTGAACAAACTTTCCAACGACACCCCACACAATGTGATAGACGAAAAAAAAAAGCATCCCTTCTTTAGGTGTAGGGCCTAAATACTCTTTTTTTCATGATTTTATTTTACCACTTTGTCGGCGTGATATGTATGCCCATGCCAAACTACAGCTTTCTAGACAGATAGACAGACGGACATGGAGAAACTATAAGGGTTCCTTGTTTACTACGGAACCCTAAAAAACTAATCAAAAGAACCGTTTGGTACTGAAACCGATTTATCGTACCTACTATCATTTTTTTTTTAATTGTTGGACTCAATTTGTTTTTAAATGCAACGTTCGAATAATTTGGCGAACAGCCGCAGGGTTAGGCCCAAAAATAATTCAAATAAGGTAGTCCTCAATGAAGGATTAGTTTATGCGGTGAACCCATACCCTTTAAATCTGATGCAGGGTGGAGACCAGGACTAATCAGCGCGGATTGTTGCCCTTCCGTCACTCTACGCCCTGATTCAAGTAAATGAGAAAACTTTCTAATTGGAATTTCAAATAGGCCTCCGTTTATCCAAACGAGACCTCTCACGCCTCAAGCAACCGCAGGAGACGCCCTGGGCGTCGGGAATCGCAGGCCGATTCCCGGCCGCCGTAGGCGCGGGCTCGCGGACGGCGAGCAATGGGTAGCTCGCCGTCTGATAGGACCAGGCCCGGGTTGACGGCGCGTTGTGTTCCACGCGCGCCTCAAAGAGATGTCAGCAAGTGAAGGGGTCCGATAGGACCGATGCCTGCCGGGGTTGCGGGAAAGTCCGAAAGGGATACCGTGGCCCCTGGCAACGTACAAGCAACTGAAGGAACACGGGTGGGTTTTAGGCAGTAAGAGTCTGACACGCCTTCCTGCTCCACCCAGAGCGGGAGAAGTTATTTGATAATTTCCATCCCAAAAAACAAAAAAAAAAAGCACTGCGTGGATATATTTATTATTTTTTTTTTTTCATTCGTCTTTGACATTTCTCGGGACCCTAGGGTCTCGGACCTTCGGAAGGCGTACATACAAGGGACCGAAGCTAACTCACAGAGGCCCGTTAGACTGGTTTAATAAAACGAGGCACTATTACTATTTTCTTAGATTTTTTTCTTTCTCAGTTAGTTTCAATGATGGTCTAGCAGTTTAAGTAGCTTATGCGGCCTACCCAAATGTCCTTTCTTTGGTA
Organism: Xanthia icteritia; assembly: GCA_949128155.2. NCBI lineage: Eukaryota > Metazoa > Arthropoda > Insecta > Lepidoptera > Noctuidae > Xanthia > Xanthia icteritia. The sequence goes on from OX421930.2 coordinate 14,345,773, forward strand.
TTGTTCTTCGAGTTGAGCTCCTTAAGTTCTGAGGTGAGCTCCACGATGACTGCTAAATGCTTGTGCTGAAGGGACAGGTCCACTCAAATCTGTGTGGTTCTTTTCTCAAAAGACCATTTTAGACACAGATTTTTTTTTATATATGACGTCTAAAAGTGATTTCAATATCCTATTTACAGAATAAACAATTTCACATAAGTAGGCTCTACAAGTCAACATGTAATAATCGAGCAACTTACATTTGCAGTTGCAAAAACATGTCCTCCCGTACATTCCGCATTTATGGCAGAACATGTTTTTCAATTACAATGTTAAGTTGGTTTTGGGATAAATTCATCCCATTTACGGAACCCTTGATTGTGCGTGGTGCGACACGCACTTGGCTTGTTTTTATTTTCTTCAGTTTTTCTGTACTCATAATATTATTCACCGTACATCGCAAACGCATAAACAACCCCATGGACTTTTAAGTGATATCTAAACTTATTAAAAATTATATAAATGTAGCGTAGGTACCTAATTGCCTACTACCAATACTTTTAAATTAAAATAAGTCTAATTAATTCAATACAATAAAGTGACCAATGGTTTTTATTATAAAAAACACAGTTTTCCATCCAAATTTAGGTCTCGCTCAATAAATATGGCCACCTTTTATCTTTGTACTTCACGGAACTCAACCGTTCTCCAATAGGAATGAAATGATAAGGCTCGACGTTTGGAGTGGTCGACCTTCCCGAAACAGAGCCGACTTAATAAACATCGTGCTTGTTTTAAGAATTTAATCCGAATACTCATACAGAGTCCTCATAACATGCTGGCATCCGTGAAAGCAGTAAGGGTCAATACCGTCCCGCAGGCACTTGTGAATTTAGTATGACCACTAGATGTCACTCTAGTCGTGGTGGCTATGATGTCTGTAATTAGTGCGTCGCATGGTGCGTGTCATATGTCGAGCCGGATCGAATTGCGTCCGTTTCAATTAAATTCCGACATGAGCACGAACCGTGCGGCCGCCCGGCTGACCGGCTCGAGAGCTCTCAATGAACACGGTTAGGATGGTTGAATCGAATCAATTCACGACCTACTATGCAGATTTTATTAATTTCGCTATGCGGAAAAAGGTATACCGATAATAGGTGGAATTACTGATAGAATATTTTATATTTTTTTTACGTTTTATTCAGCTTTATTCATTCATTGCAAGTTTTTTTTTTTTTTTTTAATAGGGCACAGCCAGAAGTTGGATAGTAGAGCAGTAACGAAATGAATCTACATACGTTATAACGACCTTTTCATGTTTCGCTCACACAAAGAATCGTCTCGTCGCAAGTTGTATTGCTCACAATAAAATTGCAGCGAACCGCAATATACGTAGAGCGTAGCTCTATTTAATCAAGGACCACGTAATTTACACTTTCTGTGTCAAATATCACGTGGCCTGGCATATCAAACGACACGTTCTAGATGCATGTTCACAGTTTCAATATTAAGTTTTGCTCTCAAATTTTCATTTACAAGTTGGCAGCTGTAACTATTGTCACCAGCGCCAACGAGGCGTCACGTCTGCGAGGACATTATATTAAGAAAATGGCCAGACCATCAGCAGACGATTACAAATGGCTGCGACACGACGGCGATTAACTGAAGCACATTTTACAAGGTCGGCTCGTCAATAACTTTTTACCTGATCTTTAGTTACGACAGGCATCTTAACTGGTACAAATGATGGTTAGGTAATATCATTTTAGCATAATACTACCTTTTTTTTCTTAATGAACACGTTGACGTTATTCGACGAACTTGGACACACGTACCTATGACTTTATGTATGCTAATGTCCACGAAGTAAGGCTTTTTATTACTTACTGCTACACATTATTGTAGAGGCGGTTTAAAAGCTGTGCTTGACAAATGCAAGGGAAGTAATAATTAGTGGAAGTGACAGTAATACCAACAGCTTTAAATTTTTCACGGACGACTCAATTTATTCAGATTTTCAAATGGAATCCTCACTTTGTTGTTTGAGCCTTTGATAACTGTACTAGAGAAGCCATTTGAATAAATGGTGGCTGATTCTCCAGCCTCAGTATAAAATATGGCCATTACCCGAGCAAATTGCTTCGCTGCAATTAAAATATTCTAAATAGCTACCATTACTGATATTGTTCTACTGTATTACACTTCAATATATGCATTAGTAACAACATATCTTTGTAGATATCAAAGATAGTTTTCTACTATTTATTGTTTTGTTTGTATCCAACTGTGCGTTTGCACTGGCGAAACATCACAACAAAACATATTGAAATCTCTTGTTCCTGTCAAACATTGTATGGAACATTAACAGAAAATAGAGATTCCAACATGTTTTGTTGTGAATATTTCAGACACGGTTGTTTCGGGAGGTTCCTGTTTCGTATCAGGCGGGAGGAAACGCCCGGGTGTCATCACTGCACGGATCGCCCGGAGGACACGGTTGAGCATACGGTGGAGGTCTGCCCGGCTTGGGCAGAGCACCGCCATGTCATGATCATGATCTCTCGCGTCCGGCCCTGGTCCAGGCCATGGTATGGAGCGAGAGGGCATGGGAGGCCATCACCTCCTTCTGCAAAGCAGTAATGCTCGCGAAGGAGGAGGCAGAACGCGTGAGGGAGAGGCAAACTTCGCGCCCTCACGCCCCTAGCCGTCGCAGGAGAGGCCTTGGGTGTCGGGAATCGCAGGCAGATTCCCGGCCACCGTAGGCGCGGGCTTGCGGACGGTGAGCAATGGGTAGCTCGCCGTCCGATAAGGACCAGGCCCGGGTCGACGGCGCGTTGTGTTCCACGCGCGCCTCAAAGAGATGTCAGCAAGTGAAGGGGTCCGATAGGACCGATGCCTGCCGGGGTTGTGGGAAAGTCCGAAAGGGATACCGTGGCCTCTGGCAACGTACAAGCAACTGAAGGGACACGGGTGGGTTTTAGGCAGTAAGAGTCTGACACGCCCTCCTGCTCCACCCAGAGCGGGAGAAGTTACTTGATAATTTCCCACCCAAAAAAAAAAGGCTAATATAGTTAAGAAACATTAGGTTGATACCATTAATCCCCGTAGTTTCAAATTAAGATAAGCTTCTAAGTACGTAGTCATGTCCAAGCAATAATTTATTTGTTTTACAAGACTGGAAACTGTCAAGCAAAAAGTATGAGAAGAATAAAAGTATTTTAAAAATGATACCAACAATAAATTAAAAAGAAATTAGAATTATCTCGAGCAGAAACATATTTTTTCGCAGTTATCGCTTTCGAGTGTCGGGTACGATTCCATTTGTCTTGTGCGCAAGTGTATTCCCTGTGGAGTTTTCAAAGCAAGTTTACTGGGCCCGCGATAAGATAGAATAAGCCCTTTGCGCTCGTATGTCATGACTTCTTCCTGTAGACGAAGGCCAAGGTTTTAGTGAAAGTTGGACATATTTATTTCTGTTCGTTAATGACACTTATATCTCAGTAATTGAATTGAAAGATAATGTTGCCTTGCTAAAGTTTTATTACGTTCAATCTTATTCTTAGTTCTTATTTGGCGAGGGGAAAAACGGAACCCACATGTAGATCCCAAAATAGAAATGCCATTGTGGTCTATTTTCGGTGTACACAATATAAATTAAATTAAACCCTGCGTCGTAATTAGGGTTTATGGTTTCTCAAGGTTTTTATCTCTCGGATCTCGAGAATTCTCGAACTGTATTTCTCGGTACTACCCGGGAAACCGAGAAATTTTAATGTATGTATAATTTTGTTGTTTAAATTTAAAAAAAACGTCACATCATTATTATTTCAATTTGACGACAATCAACAAAATCTCTTGTCAATAACAACAAATTACAATATTTTTCTTCTTTTCATATAATATTATCAAAATTAACTTTTTTATAAACTTAAACTACTTTCTTCTCTCTGATAAACTCTGATTAAATACAAAAATAATCCGTGTCTTTCCGTGTATATTTCCGTGTCTGCTGCCCACAGTCATAACCATTTTTAGCTTTTTTTGGCGCTGACACTTCAAAACTGGACGAACTGGTTAGACGCTTCTGATGTGTCAATTCTTGTGGAATCCTCGGATTTTACATTAATTTTGTGCACGTGAGCTAAATGCCTAACCAGTTAGCTTGTGTTTGAACCTTTACATGCTATTGTTGACCTTTATAAATATTTGTACACCTTCGGGTATATCACAGCGCGCCTGCAATTTTATTTTTTATTGTACCTGTGTTAACAACTGATTAAATGACTTATGACTTATGTTTTGGGACATTTTAAACACTGCGCGAAACGATTTAGTACAAAGTAGGATCAAATACATTGATTATAGATTGCTATTATTTTATAACTGAAACGTTTATCAGTAGTACCTACAAATGATTTCGTCGGAGGCGGCATCCTCAGACAAATGATTTCTCGAGTTCTCGACTTTTCTCGATCAGAATTTCTCAGAAACGAGATCTACGGATTTCTCGGGAATTCCCGGGACGAGAATTCCCGGGAATAAACCCTAGTCGTAATACATATTTACTATGTGCTTTTATTCTAACACGAGATTAAATAATGCCGAGTTCATCAAAATGCGTTTATTCCAGGCTACAAATGTCATGAAAATTCAATAGGCACCCGAGTAATTTCAACCTACCACTGAATCTCTCTACTCAGTTATTTCACCAGTCCTAACATATTAGTTAATGAGTTTCATAGTGCGAATGTATCTCAGTAAATGTTTGTCATTTCGTACCAAAATATACTTGTCATTTGTTACGTGAAGTCTAAAATGAAGCTTGATGGCCCTTTTCTGAGTGATGGCTATTCATCCAGATACCCTTTCAGCGAATTACTTAGATGGGATTCAACGGATGCCAAGTTTAATCGTGAGTAAATTCAAACCACAACAATAACTAGCCAATAAACACGCACAAGGTGTAACTTAAAGGTAATATTATCATGTCACCATAGTACTTTTTTAATAACTGACGAATTTATACATTTATAGAGTTATGAGGAACAGGGTGTAAAGTTCACTCATCGTCTATAGAAAAGGGAGTATCCTTCGTCCAGATGGGTGTCGTGTCTGGTGGGCAACTGCTCGACGATTGATGACGGAAAGTTATTATATAGGTAATATGCTTGTGGGGTACATACCTCCATGCAATTTAGGCATATTGCAATTGTACAGATTCATACATCAACAATGTCATTAAAAGAAAAATAAGTTTTATATTGATATAATATATTGTCATCTATCTATGTATGTTTTTCTTCTTCTGAATTTTATACTAATAAATCCTATAAACTTGTCTATCTGGGTTTAAACTACAATAAGACACCTATATGCTGATCGCGCGGTAAACTCTGCTTGCTCGATGCAGGATTTAGTATGACGTCAACCACCGTGATACTAAAGGTTAGTTTATCCAAGCCTCGTCTTTTCAGTACCATAACTCTCTACGAGGAAGCACAGGTGCTAACTGTACGCCAGATGTACATATTGCTTACTGCACTTCTCCAACACTCAAACCTATCCGAAGAAAGGAGGAAACGCATAGGTCTCTCCAGGAGAAACTTCGCAGTATGTGGGACGACTGCTGTTGGTACGTCATTCGCGCAAAGATTCTTCCCTTTCCGTGGAGGTGAATTGTACAACAAACTAAATAAAATTATAAATATAGCAAATTGTAGTAAGGTTGATTGTAAATCTAAAATTATCAAATGGTTATTAAGGTTAAACTATACGGAAACAGAAAAATTACTTGAGGTAGCCAAGTAGGCAGGCTAGGTGGTATATATTTGCGTACATATTTGTTAGGTAAGATTATATATTCATAAAATACTTATTATGCAATAAATATATACATACTTATATTTTATACACACACACACACACATACACATGCACATACACACCATCATCAGGTTCGCACTATTTCCACGTTGACAACCACTATTTATGATGTGATGGGGGGCTTGGAGTTCTGAAATACAGGCCTAGGCTTAGTTTAGACTCCAGATCTCCCACAAATTACAAGTTTTTGCCAAACTACCTGTCAACCTATACATATTTATTGATGTAATTTGTGGAGATGAATAAACGTTTTTTATTATTTTTTTTTTATAACCCTTTGACACGTAGTTTGCATGTGGCGATGTAGATGACGCCACACATTTCTGTGGTAGAATCTTTTTCCTTGTTCAATATACGACACATATTATCACGCGTCAAATATACGGGTCGTGACACTGATTCGTTAATAAACAGATGAAATAAACTTTAATTAGATTTTCAGACAAAATCACATCCACTGTTTGTGCAGTTGCGGAGCTACTGTCTAACAAATAAAAGCACACACAAACCAGAAATCATATTTTGCTATAAAAGTTGGCTACGAACATTGGCCTCCAACTCATAACGGCTCTCCTTTTCGCGTTGAAGTTATAAAGAAGGCGGGCCGGAACAGCTGATGTTAAAGTGATTTGTGAAAGAAAACGCTAAGAGAATAAACAAGAGAACTGATTAGGGCTAGAGGCCAAACGGCACACTTGTAATAAATCACCGACCAACTTGAAGGTACTTTTCTGAAATATGGTACGTAGGTAATAGTAGTGTCACAAAAACCTACGAGCAAACCAAAGCAAGAAGCACAGCAATACAAGGTCACATTAAAATAACTCGAAACCATAAATATGTTGTTCAATATCCATAAATTATTAAGATTTCTTTGTAAGATATTTATAAACTCCTAGATTAGCTGAGGTTACCCGCTTTTTCAATTAAGTAGGCTTTGTTGAATTAATTAAGATAGTAAGATATTGAAATGTATTCACGTTGCCAAAATATGCGAACGAAATGTAATAAAAAACTGTAGGTAGACCCAGAAACTCCAAATTGTGGATAAAAAATACCGAACTTAATTAATTTACAAGAGGTAAGTAAGGTTTTGTGGTAGGTTGGCAAAACGCAATAATGAATACAAATATCTTGTTGTAATAAATTGGATAGCTTAAAAAAATATTTGGTTCAGATTGAATCTCGGCGGTTTTCAAGGAGACGTATAAGTTGTTCTAGTACTAATAAAATACATTGAGGAGTTGCCCCGGCCAAAGGTCTTATAAAACTAGTTTCTCGTGGAAAAATGGGATCTATATTTGAAGGGCTTGTGCCTTGGTAAAACATAATTGTCAGTGAGTTACGTCAAGGATATTTCGGGCAATAAATCAACCCACTTTCAGGATTTTGCCTTGTGCGAGATAATGCGATCCTTGTCATCGTATCTTATTACCTGTTGAACACGGATCCAATTTTATGACTTAAGAAAATGAAGTGTGTATTTGAACAACATTCCAGATGAAAATATTAAATCGCACCTCTGACTCGGAATGGAGTGGCCATAAAATGCCCTTTATGGTAGGAGAATTAACATTATTATCGCGGTCCTCAGAACATTATGCAAACTAATTGGTATATTTACTACAAAATCATATATCAGGTAAATATGTTCGATACGTCAACATACCTTATACATTTATTTGCGTAGACGAAAGTCAAATAGACAAAATCGTTTAGAGACTGGAATGGTGACCGCGGTGACAGGCAAGCCATTTAATCTAGTCCTTCGTAGCTTACGACACCCACCAGGCATCGATAAGCTCGGTTTATAGGTACATAGGTAGAACCCATCCTACCATAACGCCTTACCTCAAAATAAATAAAACATTCAATATCAAAATCCGATTGATCACCAACGAACACGGGCGGATAGTTCAACTGTCCGTATCAATAAATATTTCAATATCACGATTAACAAAGGTTTTCACACGTTTTATTAACATATCGGTAGAAAACAGAGAGCTTTTGCCATTATTCGTCGATTATTCAGATTGTCTACTATAATTTTGTCTAAAATAACAAAAGTTTTGGATATTTTTACAAATAATATGATGATTAGTGTCAAATCATGCATTTGTTGCGCCTATTGAGTTAATGTCTTAGAAATACGCTAATCTAATTTAATATTAGACACCTACACAAGGTTAGTAACTCCATAAGTTACGACTTCACTATTTTACATTTTACAATGTACGAAATTCTTCTATTCTGCTCAAAGGTTGTCTGTAAAAGATCGCTTTAAGCGATAAGACCGCCCATTGTGTCACACTATGTAAAATTTCTAAATTTATGTCTGTAATTTTTATGGTGTACAATAAAGAGTATTCTATATATCTATCTGTCTTGTTCATGTAACTTGCGGTCGGTGTTTTTAAAGATTTTCCTCGTCCATTCTCCCCAGTTTACATTTGCATTATTTAATTTTCTATTCAAGTTCTTCTTCTACTTGTGAAACCTAGTCAGTTTTGAAATGCCCCGGCGTCGGAGAAAGGCAGGACGCTTCCCTTACAGTACGTGAGGGGCCGCGAAGTGTCTCTGCTACCGTCCTCTCCGGGGTAGCGTGAGACGACGCCGCCCTCCGAGAGAAGCCTCCGACGTCAGAGCACGTGGCGTGCGCCGACATCGCGGCCCTCCCACTCGCATGAAGCGTCATATAGCGCCTCAGCTATTTCAAGACCTACTAAAGCTTTTTCCTCCTTTGGATAAGGTTAACAAACATGCTTGGCGTCACAGCCCTGCTCCTCCCCACTACCTGCTGCCCCTACTGCTCGTTCCGGCCTGCCTACCTGCCCGCCTATCTGCTGAACCTGTCTCTACCTATCCCCGAGCATCCCGCGTCGCGAGAAGCCGACTGGTTATGTAATTACGCAACATTTTCGTTAACGATTACGACAAATTTGTTTCATTTTGACATTTCAACAACATTCATTGCGTTATTTCCGTTGTTGAGCAGATTTTTTTTCGAATTTAGATTAGCAACTTGTTTCAAAACGATTCAAATTCCGATTAATCGTATATTACGTAATTAGGGTACTGATCCTCATACTTATCATTTATCTCTATCCTACTTAGTCTTTATCCCTTTGTTTTTTATATAGTATTTTTATTCGTGTATTTTACGTAGGTCCTCCAGCTAAACGTAACGTTACAGTCGATGTCCTATGATCGGGCGATCCATTTGACATCGATTTATAACCCGCTAAAATAATTTAACTACGGTCATTAAAATATTAACAAAATTGTAAGCTTCCAATAAGCTATTTTCGGAGGTATTAAACATTTTTGTTACATCCTGCTGACCACGCTTGCGGCAACGGACAAAAATAGTATAGTAATTTAACTATAAAAGTATGCTCCTAAGTTGTTTTAATTAATTAATTAAACAAAATAAGAGCCCTGTTTTTTACACACTGTTCACATTATTTTCTTGAGTAATTCATGTGTTTTCAATTGGAAAGTTTAAAGTGCCGTAAATACAGCAATTTGTTTCTAGAAAATATGAATTTAAGTTGCAAGTGAGAAATGTTCCATACAAGTCGAGGTGACACTCACACCTGCGGTCGCGACCAACTTTCAACATCCAATTTCATAGAAATCTACATGCACTTATAAAGTAATCAGAATTAATTTAGATATACTTCAGAGGCACGATGAGTAGGACATTTAAAATAGTTGAATATAAAATAGTTGAAGAAACTTAATTTCTCTCTAGGACTACTTCAGCATAATTTTTGTTCTCACTTTTATCATTTTGGGCTGAAATTTTGAAGAAACAAAGATGTAATCTATTCATTTGTCTTGGTAATTTAAAGCTTACTTAGAATTGATAAAATTATGTTTTTTTTTATTATTATGACTTTCTAAATCTCCGTGTACCTAGATAGATACCTATTGTACGACGCGACGGCCTGCAGCCCTCATAATATTCTACAAATAACATGAATGTTAAAAATGGTCTTAAGCCAATCGAACTTACGTGAAACGAACCTGTATATGGTAAGTAGGTATTTGATTATTGTTGGTAAGTAGGTACTCTGTTCTTGTACCACATGGGTTCGTTTTAATAACAGGTTAATAAGGCACAGAGTAATTATAAAGCTTACCAAGCTAAGCTCTTCTTAAATTATGTCGAAACAAAAATATATATCACGACTATTCGTAACAAAAGTTAAAAACCACATATACTGTTCAACCCATCCGTCGGTCCACCTAGTGGGAAACTAAAAGAAAATGTATGTGCCGATTAAGACCCCTTGAAGGTCGGGCGACCGCAAACGCGCTGGGCCGTCATTTGGGAAACCGTTAGTTTGCCAGAATTAAATATAATTCCTCACTATTTTGCGCCTATATCAAAGATACCTACATGAGCAGATTAATTTAAAAATACGTTCAACAAACTAGATGAACGATTTTATCATCGTTGAAATCAATTTATCAGTTTGCATTTTATTGTTTTAAAACTCTCCGAGCGCTGACGTTCACAATGTTATTAGAACGCAAATACACCACTTATATCTGATGTTTGACATGCATGTGTACACGAACGTTATAATTTGTACGAGGGGTGGCACTTCGGCTCTATGAACAGGCGTTTTATTATAATAGAAATGTAATAAAACATTGGCACACAGTTTGACTTAACATTTGTGATGTGTGATGGTACTTACTTCTAACATTATTTCTAGTATCGAAGATTTATCGATTACTTCACAAATTTAAAACTAGCGATGAAAATAATAAATTACTTTTCACCAAGGCTGTGTACGACGCTATCACAAATCTCCGTTAGCAGTAAGTTAAATTGAATGTCTAAGCTCGCAATCGAGGATTCAGCAAATACCAGTATCTATTGGAAGCGACCGGAGTCTTTAAGAAAATCCCGTAGCTTCAGTCGTCTGCGTGATTCCTTCTAGGTCCGCCACAGAAAGGATATTTTTTAAATAGATTTATAACGCTTGAAAATTCTTCAAAGATAACAACAATAAATTAAGCCGCTATCGCTAACGGCTAGTTAATGAATTAAAAGCGATACATAATAAAAATCGGCTTTTTACGATACCTACATTATCTTTTAATTGCCAAGTAAGGTATATTGAGGTTATTATTGGGAAATAAAATACAATTAGAGGCAGATGCTCGGCGGCCCACACGCACGCAATACGCAGCATGATACGAAAACTATATAGAGACTATAAATTATGGAGCGAGCCGCGAGCTGACCGCGAGAATTAACCCGCAAATGTTGGGAGGTCGCGCTGCACGAGACGGCCCGCTAGATTCGTTACTTCTGCAGGACAAAAGTAAATGAGAATTGCCCTTAATTGGAATTGTAAATGAGTTTGGCGGCGCTTTCTTGTCGGTTGAACGCCCGTTTCGCCATCACAGTAGAATAAACTGTGATGATTTCATTTAAATTAATTCACAGCGCGAGAGGGCCGCGAACGAGATGTCTGAATTGAGACATCTCTGGATCGTTTGTTCAGACTTCTTGCTCGTTTAAGACGTCTCGTGTCCTAAATTCTAAGGGACCATGTCGTTAGGGTTTCTTTTTCCCTTAAAACAAGAATTTCTGTTTAAAAAAGTTAACTACCCCTTTAAAAAGGACTTTTAAGCCTAAGAACAGGAATTAATTGTCCTTGTCACGAAAGGGTAGGCTTTATTTAGTTGTGACTAAATTAACGTTTTGATTGACAAGCAGAAATAGGAGAACGGTATCCTAAGTACGTAATGCGCAATCAATCAGAATCTGAATCATTATATAACAGATTGCTAATCCATTGCTTCATAAGTTCGAAAAAAAATCTGCTCAACAACGTAAATAACGCAATGAATGTTATTGAACTGTCAAAATTAAACAGATTAGTCGTAATCGTTTAAGAAAATATGTTGCGTAATTAGATAGCAGAAACAGAATATTTTTTTTTTATTTATTTATTTATTTATTTATTGTTAATTAAAACGGTAACACCAATTACATTAATTAACATAAAGATTTAAACAGGTATGGCAGGTATACAAAAATATTTCTACTACTAACATACAATAGAGGACACCCTAGCATACTTCTTCGCACAAAACATCAGACATACACGCATAATTCTACTCCATTCATCGGCAAACAGATCACATTCAGGATTGGTGGTCAGGAGGGCATTAAGCATCCTTAAAGTACGACACACAGGGGATTCAGCTCTGGCGACAGTTTTAGATGACGGCGGTGCAAACAGATTGTGTCGACGGCTTTGATGATGTCCGATGTATTTGTCGGGAACAAATAGCCGACAGAAAAGATCATTGAGTTCGGGACTGTCAATGCATCCTCTGAGAGTTTTGCAGGCTACTGTGAGCTGTTGAAAGCCACGTCTAACCTCCAGCGAGTTGAAACCCAACACTGCTAGAAGGTAATTAGTAGGGTACATGAAAGGGAAGAAGTGAAACGTCTTTTTATATAGAAATCTCAGGAAAGTTTTTTGTACCTTTTCTAACGTTAACGTTTGAGACGCTGTGTAGGGATGCCAGATACAGGCACCAGCCTCAAGTTTAGTACGAACCAAAGTGGTGTACAGAAGCTTAATTACATTTGGGTCGTGAAAATCACGGGCATTCCTCAAAACAAAACCCAAGCGCCTAAAAGATTCCATGGCAAGAGAGGAGACGTGATCTCTAAATGTCAGACCAGTGTCAAAGGTCACGCCCAGGTCCTTTATTTTAGTGACACGACTTATTACTTCACCCCCCAATCTGTAGTTATAGGGGAGTGGTTGAAATTTTCGACCATACGTCATGACGTAACACTTACTTGAATTAAAAAAGAGTTTATTCACCATGCTCCACTCATATATGGCATCAATGTCCCTTTGTAGGTGTATGCAATCAGCGACCGTATCAATTCGAACCAATAGTTTTAGGTCGTCGGCGTAGAGCAAGCGCTTTGCAAACTTAACCTTATTTATAAGATCATTGATCATGATAAAGAAAAGCAATGGCCCAAGCACGGATCCCTGACTCACGCCTGAGCGGGTATTGTAAGGTTCGGACTCAAAGCTACCACGCCTAACAAATTGCCTGCAACCTCGCAGATAGTCCGCGAAGAACTTCGGAAACTCTGACGAGAAACCTGATGCCTCCAATTTTATCAAGAGCACGTCATTGTCAACCCTGTCGAACGCTTTACGGAAATCAAAATAGAGGACATCCACTTGCCCCCCATTGTCCAAAACCCTAGAAATGTAATCAACATGAGTCATCAGATTCGAATTGACAGAGCGGCCCTGGCGAAAACCATGCTGGGCATCAGATAGAAATGCGTTCATACGTCTGTAGATGTACGTGTGGAGTATGTGTTCGAAAACCTTTGCCAGGGTTGGCAGGACTGCAATGGGCTTGTGTTCCTCCACAGATGATTTGTCACTGGTCTTTGGGATGGGAATGACGCGCGAGACTTTCCATTGCTCAGGGTATACACCGGACTGAAGGGCTAGGTTAAAGATATGGCAGAGAGGAGTTGCTAGGATATCATGGCATCCCTTGAGGATGAAAGCAGGGATGAAGTCAGGGCCGATTGAGCTATGAGGTTTTAGTTTAGTTTTTACCTTTAACTACGTCCTGTGGGGTCAAAAGGGGAATAGGAATATTATTCCCCGAGTAGTAGGTCGGCCTGAGATTATTTGGGTTTTTTTCGGGAGAGTCAGGTAAGAAAACACTAGAAAAGTATTGAGCAAACGCTTCCGCTGCTTTGATACCTGAGTAAGTTATACCGTTGTGCACAACTTTTGGCTCGAACCCACCCCTTGATCGCAGGCTCGAGACATGGTGCCAGAACTGTCGTGGATTACTTCCTATGTTGTTTCCTACAGTAAAACAGTATGATTTATAGGCCTCTTGGGTTCTGATTTTTAAATTCAAGCGTAGAGCACTAAATGGAAACTTACACGTTGTGGCCTAATATACGCTCATATTAGGCCACAACGTGTAAGTTTCCATTTGTGATGCAATTTATTTTTACGCTGAGTGTCGCTGATTATATCTTTTGTAAACCAAACCGGATATCGTCTGTTGCCAGAAATTTTTCTTTTTTTTTTTTGGAATACATGAATCGAAAATGTCATAGAATATGGTATAAAGCTGACTAGTAGTCGAGTGTGCATCCCGACAACGAAGGAGATCCTGCCAAGGGGCGGTATGAATTTGATCAGTTAAGAAAATATAATCTCCTTTGCTGAAGTTCCAGTCTCTACTATGGTCAATGTTGCTAGGGTATAATATTTCACTAACCCGGTATTTTGACATTATCACAGCAATATCTAAGGGAGGATGATACAGGTCGATAGGGACTAACTCCAAGCCCTCGATGTACTCGCAGTTTGCCTCAGTACCCTCCTGAACCAACACAACATCTAACTTACTCCCACGCATATTCATCACTTCATTCATCTCAACCAGATTACAAAAGTTTACAAAATAACAGTAATAATTGTTCACATTCACTGACGCACTTTTTAAGTTAAGGTCACCTAAGATCATGACTCTTCCACTAAAATTTGATATAATGCTCTCAACCTTACAAAACCACGTCATGTAGTCGTCGTCAGTGGCAGAGGGCTTGATGTAGACAATACACACATACATATTTCGGCCATTCATTTGGATCCTAGCCCACAAGTCTTCACCGCAATCCGTTTCTAGGTCATATTGCCTGCTCATGGTAACGCCATCGCGCGCTGCCAGCAACACACCACCCCCCAGAGTCACTCTATCTCTACGAAAGATGCGCCAATCTCCGTCAGTCAACTCTGAATCTTCCACTGAATTATCTAAGTTTATTTCTGTGACAGCTACTAGGTCATGCTCGGATAGCAACAAGCTTGATCTCCATGTGGGTAATTTCGTTTTGAGCCCACGGACATTTTGGTACAATACACGTAGATAGTTGTTACGATCACTGAGGATGAGCGGGCTGGTGGCAGGAGTATAAGTGGGATACTTGTTCACTACTCCGGGCACGAAAGTAATAGCTTGGAATAAAACAAATTGATTGAAAATTTTACGTGATCGTAACATTTTCTTCGATTTGGTTGGTTATATTCGAATCTAACGATGAATCATGCGACACGAGATTTGGATAACATTTTCAAAATACCGTAGTAAAGTAAATTGTCACTTGATCGTCAATTTATTTTGTACGATGTTACGAAAATGAGAAACGACGTGTGCGACCGATATTATCACAACGTTGATTTTGAATTTATTGGCACAGAATTTGTAACTGGAGCGTCAATACTGGCTCCAGTGGGGTGCACCTGTGCCTTCACCTTCGTCAAGCATTGACGCGGGTTGCGAACATTAGTCACAAGTGTGTAAGACATGTATGCACGCCGGAAAGGGAGGAAAGTAGCCACACATTCATATCGAAAAATTTATAAAAATATACAGGCATGTGTTGCTAAGCGTAACCTAAATAAATTCATGATTAAATAATAAATAATAGCGTTTAGTATGAGGCATGGAGGTGGAGGGGACGTACCCACCTCGGTGAGCACGTAACCGTTTTCGTTCCGGTAATGAAACGAAGGCCTATTACCTGTTGCCCATGACAATGATAATCGTTAAAGGTAGTCAAAATTCGGTTACCGGTGTCACCTTGAAAATTTGGTTCTATTACCGATACTTTGTGTGTTCGGGGTTAAGAATGCTGTTCCATAAAAAACCGGACGTGTATTGGGATGAATATATCCCAAGAACAAACTTAACATTGTTGTTAAAAACATGTTCTTCCACACATTCCAACTGCAAATGTAAGTTTGTACGCACGAGATTGAGAGATTTACCTACTATGTTATTTTAAGCCCATAGACTTCTTATAGGTTCTCATCAATGTTCTTAAATAACTAAAAATAAAAATAATATATAAATATATACCTAATTACAGTTCGAGGTGGTAACTAAATCTTTTTTTATTAACGATGATGTACCCTTGATGCTGCAGCAGGTCCTTCTGTTTAATCCCATTTTTAAGTTTGCTTACTCTCGCGTAAAGGTTTAAAAATCAACGTGAAACGGATTGTACTTTTTGGTTCCTTGTCAGTTTGACTCCAGTACTGGTACTCAGTAATTAACGGTCCGGCACTTGATTGTCCCGATTCAAGAACTCTATATAAGTTGAATCAGAGTCAAAGTCAAATCATTTATTTCAAATAGGCCCTTTATAAGGCACAGTCGCCCCTTCCAAAAGGTAGTTTTCACATGGAGAAGAATAGGCAAGAAACTCCACCGTTACTCTTTTAAAATGTTTTACAATATTTTGTATAAGTACATTAGTTACATAATTATATGTGAGGACGATGCACCTAGAATAAAATTATTATACCACAATAGGTAAAAAGAATTAAGAATTAAAAATTAAGCAACAACAGATATTTTAATTATGTGATAGATACATGGTGCTCACATATTTACAAACATTGTAAAAGTAGACGATTTTCCTAAAATTTTACAATTAATAAGTCAGTGTGTGAGGAAGTAATCACAGAATGTAAAATAAATGAAATATATAAAAAAAAAGCTAATGCCTATCAGCTTCGTACGTTAGAAAGCTACACAAAAAAACTTAAAGAAAAGAATCATAGCAAGATCCAAAATACAGCAACCGTTCAATATTGGTACATTGGGGTTTAAGTCAGTGACATTCGGCGACATTGTAGCGTTTTCTCCTACTCTACATATTCGACTGTCAATCTGATAAGCAATGACTAAACGATGACGATTTTAATGACAAATTACACGTTATCAACTGACAGCACTAACCCACAGAACATGGTATTTTCACTCTTATTAAAACTCTGTGAGTGTACATCACAGTATTTTGACGGTTTATTACACGAAATATATCTATTCCCGGACTTATTATCTACCTACGTATTGAATTATAGAATTAAAAATGACTAGTGTGTCAGTGTTGGTGATATTTATCTAATCGCGACTACATCGAGTGGCACCTGGAGAGAAAATGGACTTGAGCCTGTTTTATTTACTCAAGTACCGAATTAAATCAATCGAGCCGCATCATTGCATTTGGCATTGGCATTGTGGTGCAGAACTTTGCGGTAACTTTGAACGCATGTATTTTTCACTTCTTTCAGTCAAACCATCTAGATGCCATATAGATGTTTGAGGAAAACGCGTATTGATGATGCGTATTGAAACTGTTTATTCATTATGGAGATGGGATACAGGAATATTGACATGCCATGTCGATCTGCACAACAAACGCATACTTATTGTGCCTGTTGATTCTGTGGAAAAGAACATTAGGTATTTTCAAGCACAACAGAAAGAAAACAATAATAATATTAGTTAGAATACGCTTATTTTCTAACACAAATCTTTGTTTTTTCAGTTGCATAATTTAGGTACCCAGAACATCAATTTCTAAAACTAGAGATGCTCTTTCTGGATACTGTTGCAACTGTTTGGTGGGCAGACTTTGGTACTGTTGGCTGTTGTGGACGTGCACATAATATTATATTGAGCGTGCGGTATTTAAGTAATTTTGTCCTGATGAGAGGTGAAGCGACCTGCATCATTTTTAGATAAAATACTATCTACTTGTAAGTCGTCTGTCGTTGAAATTGATTTATTACAGTAATAAAAATGCTTTGTTACTTAAGTCATTTTTGATTTCATGAACCGTTCCAAACACCCTATATATCTACAATTTATTACTGAACAGTGCATTATTTAAGTAAATTATAACGAAATGAAATAAAATGAAATGAAATGAAATGAAATTATTTATTCTGTAAATAGAATATTGCAATCACTTTTACACGTCATATTAAAAAAATATTTAAAAAAAAAGAAGAAAATGCTAGATGAGTTCGGCGCTTCCTATCTGACTACTCTGAGAAGAAAGACCGAAACAAACTCAGAGGTCACAGTCTCTTTTAAAGTCCAGACATAATCTTGGTCAGGCCATATGAGGACCATGTAGATTAGTGTCTGAAATGGTCTTTTGAGGAAAGAACCACACAGATTTGAGTGGACCTGTCCAGTCAGTGCAAGCATTTGTCAGTAATCGTAGAGCTCAACTCAGAACTTAAGGAGCTTAACTCGACGAACAATACCAAAGAAAGGACATTTGGGTAGGTCGCATAAAGTACTCAAACTGCCAGACCATCATTTAAACTAACTGAGAAAGAAAAAATTAAAGAAAGAGGAAAAACAATAAAAATAAAATATCCACATAGTCCTCACATTCACAATAATTAAAACAATATAATACTTTACAAAGTAATCATGTTATTTTCTATATAATTTTCAACAATGTCAATATGTATATAAAAAAATGGTATTTTTAATGATTTACATAATAATTAAAATGTCAAATTTTATGGTTTTATCACAAAGCTTAGCAGAGCGAGCAGCTCAATCCCACGCTTTTTTATCTTCTAAATAATCTGAAATTTTATAGTACCCTTTTTTACAAAGTTTGGTTTTAATACAGCTTTTAAATCGTTTAATGGGTAAGTTTCGAATATCAATGGGAAGTTTGTTGTAAACGCGTATACATTGACCCATGAACGAGTTGCCTACTCTGTGGAGACGTGTGCGATGTACAGCAAGGTTGTGTTTATTCCTGGTATTTAAACTATGAATATCGGTCATTTTCTTAAAATTTGATATATTTTTGTGTACATGTAATAGGTTTTCAAAAATATATTGTGAGGCTACAGTCAGGATGTTTATTTCTCTGGATTTTTCTCGAAGGGAATCCCTTGGACCTAGGTTGTAAATGGCTCGAACAGCCCTTTTCTGTAGAACAAAGATAGTATTAATGTCCGCACAGGTTCCCCAGAGAAGAATCCCATAAGACATAAGACTATGAAAATAACTAAAATAAACAATTCTGGCTGTATCTACGTCAGTTATCTGTCTAATTTTTTTAACAGCATAAGCGGCCGAACTAAGCCTTCCTGACAATTTTCTATGTGTGGGCCCCATTGTAAGTTACCGTCAATAGTTATTCCAAGAAAAACTGTTGACTCTACAGGGTCCAACTCTATTCCATTAACTTGAACATTAGTAGTTAGCTGCCTGACATATGGCGTTGAAAATCTAAGGAGTTTAGTCTTTTTTTCGTTCAGGAGAAGATTATTTACATTAAACCAATGCACAACTTTAGAGAGTGCATCGTTAACTTGTTCATAGTTGACTAACTGACATTTGATTTTAAAAATGAGGGCAGTGTCATCTGCGAATAAGACGATCTTGTGATTATCCCTTATGTGGTAAGGTAAGTCATTTATATAAATTAGAAATAAGAAAGGACCTAGAACTGAACCCTGCGGAACGCCCATGGTGACCGCAGATCCTGCAGATCTCTTGCCATTAACATCGACCCTCTGAATTCTGTTGTTCAGATAAGAAGTCAGAAGGTCAAGAGCCTTGTCCCTCATACCATAGTGGTACAGTTTCCTGATGAGTGTGTCATGATGTACGCAATCGAAGGCCTTGGACAAGTCGCAGAAAATGCCAAGAGCATCTTGCGATTCCTCCCAGGCCTCGAATATGCTCTTCAGTAATTCCACGCCCGCGTCTGTAGTTGAACGACCCTTTGTGAAACCAAATTGTTTCAGATGAAGTAAATTATGTGCATTGAAATGTCCTAACATTTGTTTTAAAATTATTTTTTCAAAGATTTTGCTCAATGATGGTAAAATCGAAATAGGCCGAAAATTTGTGGGATCAGTTGTGCTGCCAGATTTGAACAGTGGAATCACTTTGCTAAGTTTCATCAGATCAGGAAAAACACAAGAGCTAACACCGATGAGGCCAACCAACAACTAAATAATAGCTCTTTTTAGTGTTTGTTTAGGTTATGATCGTATTTCTCAGTATTCCCGTTAGACGAAGTATAATTATTACTACCACTATAATCTAGAGACCATAAGGAATAAATCAACATGCGTTTCATTAATAGACGCCACAATTTTCTGTGGGGTTAATCGCCGAACAAAAAATTGTCGTTCGACTTCGCCCGGAGCAGACGTGCTATCAATTATATTAAAAGTTTTTAAAATCAGTGTACTTCAAAAGTAACTAATAATACAACTACAAATATAAATCAAATTGGTATAACTGTGTGTTGTCAGTTGCTACAATTCGTCGCTGTGTTTATTAACAAGTGTGTGCACACTGCTGCGCTGGCGCACCCCGCGCTCACCCAGCCTCACCGCTGCGAAACAAGGACCCAATTATTCATCTCGCTCGCACAGAGACTCCGCGTTCTGCATAACATACTTCACCCCCGAAAAAGAGTACGTACAATATTATTCTTTGACTCTTGTACCCACAATTAATACTGTGCGCACGGAGTGGAAAGTTCCGCGATATTATAATACACGGCAACTTAATTATTAAAATTTGGGAGAAGGTACGCTCACTGCTTACCGCCTGCCGCTGTCAAGTAATTAAGTGTAAACACGATGAGTGTACAAAGATCGCCACCATCTGCTAGCTCTAGTTCGCAACCCGACCTATCGAAGTTAAATGAACTCGTAGCCGAATCACAAATTACTTTTCGCTCCAAACGTAAAGAACGGCCGACGGACTGCGATTGTACTATTGAGATAAAACAGATTCATTCAGAGTTAAGCCGTATTGGATCGTTACTAGAAAAATATGTGGAATCTAATGAGCAGATCATAAAAAACATGCAGGAGAGTATTACAGAGGTCAAATCACAAATCTCTGAGTTAAAAGTATGTAACGAACAAACTAATCAGCTAATTCGCGAAAATACCACTCAAATTAACGAGATCAAATCCTCTACGTCTAACGTTGTTAAAGAACAAAACGAACAACGTCAAAGTGTACTAAAATTGGAAAAACAAATTTGTCAAGATGAACACAAAATCGCTACACTTGAATCAGACATCAGTGCCCTAAAACATTCATCCCCACATCAACCCATCACATCTGAAACAAACAACCAACTATATTCAAATGAACAACTAATTAAGGAGGTAACGGATCGTAACTATTGGGAAAAGAATATCACTATAGTAGGAGTGCCAGAGACAACAACCACCAGCACAGGAGAAGGTTCATCTAGTGACGAAAAGAATGTCTGTGAAATCATTTCTCGGGTGTGCCAAGACCTCCAAAAACCTACAAAGATTTTTCGAATAGGCAAATACACACCCGGAAAGAATCGCAGCATTAAAGCGTGTTTTACCTCATCGGACCCTACAAAATACTTATTACGGAACAAGGATAGATTGCCTCAAAACATAAAAATATTCTCAGACCAAACCCCGACACAGCAGCAATACCTAAAGAGTTTGAAAGATGAATTATTACGACGTCAAAATGACGGTGAAGACCAGCTTACAATTAAATATATCCATGGGGTACCAACAATAATAAAACAGCCTCCAAAAAACTTCAATTAGTCAACGAAAATATAACTACCAATATTAACTGCAACACGTATCAAGTACTTAATAACTACCATAATATTACTACTAGCAAATCTCGACTAAGATTTTTATACCTGAATGCTAGAAGCATTAAAGCAAAAGGAAAGCTGGACGAGTTAAAATGCATTTTAAAGGCATTGCCGAAAACAGCACATGTAATTCTAATAACAGAAACTTGGATAAGGTCAGAAACCCAAGCTTTAACATTACAAATAGATAACTACACGCATTATTATAACTACAGAAACGACTCACGAGGAGGAGGAGTCTCGGCATATATTCACAACGACCTTAAACACAGTCTATCAGAATCTACGTATTCAGGAGGCAATAACTACTTATGGATATATTTGGAGAGGTATGCTTTTGAAGTAGGGGTAGTATACTACCCAGGTAATACCAACTACAGGGAATTCTTACAGGAATATGATTCACAATTACAAAACAGAAAAAGAGCAATTGTATTTGGTGATTTTAACGTTGATTTATTGGACAAAAACAACAAAGAAACAAAACAATATAAAGCTATAGTTAAAGAGGCCGGACACGTACTTCTGAACAAAATAAGTAAAAAATATTGTACGAGAAATTCTATTACAAAAAAAAAGCATTATTGATCATATTAGCACTAATTTCAAGAACGACCACTTCCATATGGTATTACTTAAATCTTCTCTGTCAGACCATAATCAAATGTACCTAGAACTAAAAAAGGTCAAATCACCACCACGAATGAGATCCCAGTATGAAGCGATGGACTATACACAATTGTACAAACATATAGAATCAGCGGAATTTAACCATAACGAAGATTATCAAAAATGGGAAAATGGTATAAAATTATGTGTAAAAAAAAGTAAAATAACTAAAACTAAAGTTCTTAACCCTCCGCAAAAAGATTGGATCAATAAAGACATCATTGCAGAAATAAATCAAAGAAATGTAATGTGGATGGAACTTGAAAATTACCCTAATAACGAAGCTCTAAAGAAGCAATTTAGCAAAAAACGAGACTGTGTAGAAAAACTAATACAAAAAACAAAAAATACATACTACTGTGATGCAATAACCAAATCTATAAAAAAACCCAAAAAAATGTGGAGTGTAATAAACTATTTAGCCAATAACAAAATCAAACAAAGTAGTACTCCCTCAAAGCTAGTTGTAGACTCTAAAATCATTACTAAACCGAATGACATTTGTAAATTTTTTAATAATTACTTTGCCACGATAGGACCGCTTTTAGCAAAAGAAATACCTGCAACATTTCACGACAACTATAATCGCGCTTTGCCAAATTATCTTCCTCAAGAATCAGGTGAGCTGTCCAGTCTTAAACCATGTTCTGCCAAGGAAATATTGCAAATAATAACAAACCTTGATCCAAATTGCAGCACAGGCATAGATGGAATAAACACTAAAGCAATAAAGTGCATTAAAAATCTTATTGTAAATAACTTATGTACATGTTTTAACAAACTATTAGCCGACGGAAGCTTTCCCGACACACTAAAGATAGCTAAGGTTACCCCTATTTACAAATCAGGAAGTCTTACAGATCCCGGAAATTATCGACCAATCTCAGTGTTGCCAGTAATGTCAAAAATATTGGAAAAAGTTCTTCACAACCGATTACAAAACTACTTAAACTCTATTAATTTTATTACCGATCGCCAATATGGATTTAGACCAAAAAGCAATACTACCACTGCTACAATTGATCTAGTTACTAAAATTAAGCAAAATATAGACAATAAAAATATAGTCGTGGGTATCTTTGTTGATCTAAAAAAAGCATTTGACACCGTCTGTCACAAATTACTATTAAAAAAGCTAGAATCCATTAACATCACTGGAAGTGCACTAAAAATGTTTAAATCTTACTTAACCAACCGCTCACAAATAGTTAAACTAGGTAATCATGATCAAAGTAACGTGTTACCCATAACATGCGGCGTTCCACAGGGATCCATTTTGGGTCCTCTGCTCTTTCTTATATATATTAACAACATCACCGAAATAAAGCTACATGGCCACCTTACCCTGTATGCCGATGATACATGTTTATTTTACTTTGGTTCTTCCATCCACGACATTATTACACTAGCCCAAGATGATTTAAATTCTTTATACACATGGTTTCAGTTTAATCTTTTAACAATAAACATATCTAAAACTTGCTATGTAATATTTAAGGCAAAAAATAAAATCATCCCACCATTTGATCCACTTACAATTAATGACGTACCACTGCAGCTAAAAACAAGCGAAAAATACCTCGGTCTGAGAATAGACAGTACTCTTTCGTGGAATGCCCAGATTGAATATATAAAAAACAAGCTCTCGACAATAGTAGGGACATTGCGCAACATAGTTCGATGTATTCCGCGAAGTCTAAGATACACCATCTATAACTCACTAGTAAAGCCGCACCTACTATATTTGATTGAACTCTGGGGCAGTGCTACTAAAACAAAACTGTCAGAACTTCAACGATCGCAAAATAAATTAATAAAAATCCTTTTTAACTATCCCTATTTAACATCAACTTCAAAAATCTATAATGACACCAAATTAATGAACATCAAGCAACTCTATATCTATAATACATGTATATTCATTAATAAAGTGCTTAATAAAAAAATACACACGAACATCATACTAACCCAATATCGACAAGTCAGCCAACGAAGCTCACGACGAGCGAGCCTAATAGTGCTACCTAAAACTAGAACCAACTATGGCAAAAAAATGGTTACATTTGAAGGAGTGCAACTATATAATAAATTACCATCAAGAATTAGAAATGTACACTCACTCAATGCATTCAAAATTCAGCTCGGCCAATATTTAACAGCAAGTAAAACACCGTCACAGAAATGAATGCGTTGGGTGGGTCGTGTTTGTGAAACTGTACATAGAGGCGAAGTCGAACCTTTTTATATTTTCAACATAAATTTATTGTTCTCAAGTAAGTGACATTTGTGTATGTTTTATTGAGAATAAAGTTTCTTTAAACCTAAAAAAAAATTATATCCTTTCGAGGAACTAAGTAAAATTGCTTTTGTATCGTATTCTATTCGAATAGCCAAATCAGTTTTTTTATAAACCTCTAGGTATAATTGAGAAAAGCCACTTAAACTTTAAACTTGACACGCTCACAGCAAGCCAAAGTCATTTGATATGTCACATGGTACAGTGTGCAAAACTATTTTTTTATTTTCCTATTTGTCTCCCAAAAGTGACTAATAATATTCTAAATTCTTTTAATTACGTAACCACGGACGTGTTACGTAATTAAAAGAATTGGTCACAGAAATTGTTATTTATACCAAATTTCAACTAAATCGATTTATTACACATGGCACTATCAACTCAGATGTAGAAATAGCTCAGTAATTTGAAAACTTTTTTGCTAATATTCCCCTTAAAACTACTGAAGCTTTAAATTCCTCACCAGAGCTTTCTGCTGCCTTACTCAGACAGAATGTGAAGGCATGCTCTTTGGAGTTTAGGTTTCAGCATACAAACCCCCAGGCTGTTATAAAAGCTTTTAAAGATCTTCGTTATTTGACATTATATACCTAAAATATTATATATATTTTTCTTATAATAAATTATATTTGTTACATACAGCTGTAGTGACAATCATGTCATTTGGTCTAAATAGCTTTTTATTATTTGATTTTGCTTTTATATAGATTCTTTTCTATTAGATTTTGTGAATGTGAGAACGTTGTAGGCTTAACAGACTGTAGATTTGTCGACCATTTTCTATCTTGCTAAGTACCTGGTACTTGTTGATACGCCTACACTGTCCTCTCATACCTATTAACTCAGTAATTTGAAAACATTGTAAATACCATTTACTTTTAAAAGAGTAACCATGGAGTTTCTTGCCGGTTCTTCTCCATAGGAAACGACCAATTGGAACCGTGCACCTAGCTTCTGACGTTTCATAAGTGCCCTTGTAGGTTTATGTGAAATAAAATATTTTGATTTTTTTTGAAAAAAATTAAATCAACAGAAGATCTCTGGGGAATGATTGTAAAGGTCTGTAGATATATTATCGAAACCATTGCGCCCTGTTTAGCTTTCATATTTAACACCCGTGTAGACCAAGGAGTCTTTCCGGATCTCATGAAACACAGTAAAGTAGTTCCATTGTTCAAATCCGGTGATAGTAAATAACCCAACAATTACAGGCCTGTATCAATTCTACCAGTTCTCAGTAAGGTGTTTGAAAGGTTGATGCTCAATCAAATGTTACGTCACTTTAATAAAAATTCCATCTTTCATGAACAACAGTACGGTTTCACCAAAGGGCGTTGTACCACTGACGCCGGTGTCACCCTAATAAAGAACATTTTTAATGCCTGGGAAGAAACACAAGATGCCATTGGAATCTTTTGCGACCTCCCGAAGGCGTTCGATTGCGTAGACCATGAGACACTTCTGCTGAAACTGGAGCACTATGGGATTAGGAATACAGCTCTTGATTTACTAAGATCATACCTGAAAGATAGAAAGGTTAAAGTTCAAGTTAACGGTGTAAACTCATTGGGGTCTGAAATGGCAATGGGCGTTCCTCAAGGTTCAATATTGGGTCCATTCCTCTTTTTAGTTTACATTAATGATTTACCCCAATTACTTCAAAATCAACCGAAGATGGTGTTATTTGCATATGACACATCATTGATCTTTAAAATCAATCGACGGTCAGAAAATCTTGACGACGTGAATAGCTCTATATATTTGGTACTAAATTAAAAAAAAAACAAATGCATTATATCTAAAATAATTACCTAATGTTAGAAGTAGTGAATGTGACATCATATTGAACGGAGAAAAACTGGAATTTATTAATCAAACTGTTTTCCTGGGAATCACGTTAGACGAGAAATTACAATGGGGACCTCACATGACATCTCTTGCGGGGCGGCTAAGTTCAGCCGCTTATGCTGTTAGAAAGATAAGACAGTTAACAGACGTAGAAACCGCGCGATTGGTCTATTTTAGTTACTTCCAAATTCATATTAAAAGTACACTTTGTAAACAAGCATATTACAAATTAGAGGATTATATCCAAGATAAGAATGCTTGGAAACATGCTGGCCCTGCTCCATAGGATAATTTAGAATCAAGACAAAATCAAACTGGTTGCGAATTTAATTGTATATTTTATTATTATTTTTTATTATATCACATTGATTTTACATTCTGTGACCAATTCCTCACACACTGACTTATTAATTGTAAATTTTTAGGAAAATCGGCTACTTTTACAATGTTTGTAAATATGTGAGCACCATGTATCTATCACAATCATAATTAGTTTATCTGTTGTTGCTTCATTTTTAATTCTTAATTCTTTTTACCTATTGTGGTATAACAATTTTATTCTAGGTGCATCGTCCTCACATATAATTATGTACTTATACAAAATATTGTAAAACATTTTAAAAGAGTAACGGTGGAGTTTCTTGCCCATTCTTCTCCATTCTTGCCCATTATTCCCCATTTTGGATGGGGCGACTAGAATCAATTCAATTTTTTTGTAAATTTTTGACTTTCAAAAGTGCCTTATAAGGGCCTATTTAAAATAAATGATTTGACTTTGACTTTGAGTTATATGCGGCTGTGGCAGACGAACAGACAGACACACGAGTGATCCTATAAGGGTCCTGTTTATATCCTTTTCAGGGAACCCCAAAAATAGTAATATTCACGGTTTAACAACAGAAAAAGTAGGAAAAGGCTAAAATGCAATGCTTTTTGGGTGGGAAATTATCAAATAACTTCTCCCGCTCTAGGCGGAGCAGGAGGGCGTGTCAGACTCTTACTGACTAAAACCCACCAGTGTTCCTTCCGTTGCCTGTACGTTGCCAGGGGCCACGGTATCCCTTTCGGACTTTCCCGCAACCCCGGCAGGCATCGGTCCTATTGGACCTCTTCACTTGCTGACATCTCTTTGAGGCGCGCGTGGAACACAACGCGCCGTCGAAACGGGCCTGGTCCTTAACGGATGGCTAGCTACCCATCGGCCTGCGATTCCCGACGCCCAGGGCGTCTCCTGCGGCGGCTAGGGGCGTGAGGGCGCATAATTTGCCTTTCCCTCACGTAATCTGCCTCCTCCTTTGCGAGCATTACTGCTTCGCAGTGGGAGGTGACGGCCTCCCATGCCCTCTCGCTCCATACCATGGACCAGGGCTGGTCGCGAGAGATCCCCACCACCGATCGCCTCCACGAGGACACGGCGATGCTCTGCCCAAGCCGGGCAGACCTCCACCGTATGCTCCACCGTGTCCTCCGGGTGATTCACGCAATGATGACACCCGCGCGTTTCCTCCCGCCTGATACGAAACAGGAACCTCCCGAAACAACCATGTCCGGTGAGGACTTGCATCAGGTGGAAGGTGAGGACGCCGTGGCACCTCTTTAGCTACTCCTCAAAGAGGGGACTTATCGCCGCAATAGTGGCGTGCCCTGGAAAATGCCTCCTTACCTAAAGATTAATTACACAAAATACATAGAATAGGGTATAAATAATGACTATAAAGTTTTGACGTAAAATAATTTTTCAGACTCGGTGACAGAAGTTATACATTTTTTATTAAATCTAGGTAAGTTTATAAAGTTTGTTCGAGAAGCATATCGTCAAAATATCTTTATTTAGTTCCTTCAGAACTTTAATATTATTATTTCACCTCAGCACCTCAAACAAGCAGGTTGTGCTGTTTAAAGACAACGAACAAAATTATATTTTAATGCGAGCGTGAGACAAAGTAACTTTTTTTTTTTTTTTATGCCTGTTGAAGTGCACCCAGCACTGCAACAGGCAACCCCCCAAATTTGAAAGATTTGAACTTCACTTTGGCCTGTCACTTTCACTCCGATACGAAAAAAGCGAGAGATAGGAACAAGTCGATTCGAAGCTCGATTTTGAAATTCGGATTTAGAGATTCTTAATAGGCCTTAAAAAGAAACAAACAATAAGACAGCAACTTTTTTTCTTCTTGCAACAATTTTCCCTAGATGTATCGCTGGTTTCTACAGATATTGTGTTGAACATTAACTGAACCGCTTTAAATGAAAGCCTTGGTAGTAACCATTTACAGTCCTATTTATAAACTCCTCTTAAATTTTAATCAATTGCTGAGCAATTGATTAGCAAAATTCTTATTCATAAACGCTATTTAGCGCTAAGAGGTCGCTAAGCAATTGATTAGTAGCTGTCAAAATTAAACACCACCGGTCCACTGTTAAGAGGATGCTAAGAGGCCAGATGGCGGATTTTATTTCGATCAGCTGATCGATTCAATGCGAATTATCGATTCAATGGTAATTTAGTTCCTACTATCGAGATGTGCCGATAGTATTTATCGAGATAGTAAATATGGATTTCGACAATCTTTTACGGGATTTCAGAACGACTTAGAAGAATTAAATAATTTTGAAACACCGGCCCGAAGTACATGGAGGAAGACCTACAAAGCTCATTTAAATATCCCTTACGAGGATGATTAGATACCTACTAGATAATATTCTGACTGCCTCGCTGGTCTAGTGGTCACAAGTGCTACTGCTGAGCATGAGGTCCCGGGTTCGGTTCCCGGGTCCCATTCCCATTCAGTGTGGAATTTCTCAGTAGCAGCCGATTCGATTCCCGGGTCGGGCAAAGTGTTACTCAATTTCTCAATAGCAGCCCGGGGTCTGGATTTGTGCCCTATTGATGGCAATAGGCTCGCCCCCTATTACATGGGACTTAAACATAACTAGCGAAATGTGAGTGTACTATAGGTACACCTCTGCTTAACCGTTCGGGGAAATACAGGCGTGATGTTATGTTGATAATATTCTTCTTTCGAAGTACACATGAAACAAGGATTTATAGGGAAAGTTCAATCAGGAGGAGGCTCAGTAGGTGCTCAGGTGGTTTGAAGAGAATGAGTTCATGAGGAAGCTTATCGGAGATAGTGATTATCCAATGTGTTTTCCCATGTGCCCCTCATCTGTAGCGTTGTGTGAACTCACAACTATAATTAGTCGAGTGATGCTAAAATATTACAATTAGTAAGTTCCTAATCATATCACTAGAATCGGGGTACAACACTAACTTACTTTCTGGGGACGCTTGTTCATTTCGTTTCCGCTTGCAGAGCTGGTAAAAAGTTACTCCCTGATCCTCTGAATTTTATGTGCCCCGACCTAGGGTGAGTTCCACATTAGTATGGTAATAATGCCTGACTCTCTGCGCTGGATAATCTATATTGATTTTATCACCTAAGTAGTATTTGACTTCGCGTGTGTCAATGTTGGACACGCGGCTGAGAGTTATCCAGCACACAGGAGATGGTAATATGTATGTATTGCTGCTGCATCCAGGTGGTGTACTGCCTTGCTATGCTATTGTTAGTGATTAGTGAGCTATCTGTGATGATCACGTTTACTTTGTATTTTCTGCACGCTTGCTCACATACTTAACCTAATTTTAGCATCTGTCAATGTGCTATGCTGTCCTCTCTATTTTCTCTCTCTCTCTCTCTGCCTGTAAGCCGCTGCGATGTGTTAAGCTACCGCTTACTCCCCTTCCCATACCGTACCTTGGTAACTAAAAAGGGGAAGAAGCTGGCACATCGCATGCGGCCTGCTGCTATTGCACCGCATCTAACATGCGCTTCCTACCGCGCCTTCCAGGGTTCTCCGTACGGGCTGAGGGCAGGACCCCTTACTCAATCCTGCACGCTACCTACGCCTGCTAGCGAGGCTATCTTAGGCCTGACCTACCTGCGGCCTACCGCCGCAAGCTACCTCCACATGCTACAACCACGAGCCTGTGCTGACAGGCCTCCGCGAGCTACTGCCGGGAGCCTGTGCTGACAGGCCTCCGCGGCCTACCGCCACGTGTTGCCGCCACGAGCCTGTGCTGACAGGCCCCCTCGTCTGCCACGTGCTACCAAGGGCGGTACCCTACCTTTCTCTAAGTGTGCGAGTGCTCAGAACAGAACTCCAGTGTGTAGGACCTTACCCGCGACCTAGCCGTGTACTAATACATATATGTATTAACTTAACAAACTATTTCTTTTCCTATACCCCCTATCTACCTACCTATCCGTTAACGGCCTGCGCGGCCTACCCTGCGCAGCCTACCCTGCGCAGCCCTAGCCGATACATGGCGCTAGCTTTAAGGCCCAGAACTAAAGAAAAGCCACGTTGTGGTAGTCACACAAATAACAAGAGACATTTTATAGAAAAAAAAATATTTTGATACATAATAAAGCTAAATTTTTGTTATAAATTCATTATTTTTTATTTCCAATATTCTTCCTCTAAAGACATGGTGCCATTCATTTGTTATGCCACTCGCATTCCTCATCGTTTTCACGTAGCATGGTCTCCTCCCTCATCTTTGTGAGGTTGAATATTATTTGTGCTAGGTGCTAGTTAGTGGCTCATAGCAGCAGTCAGTTGCTGTAAACAAGTATAGTAATTGTTATTAAAAGATATTGAAACCCTGGTGCAAAAGCAATAAGAATTAATAAAACAGACACAAGTAGCTACACACATTACTAAAATAGTATATTCGTATTAAGAGGCTACTACTTTAACATTCAACAGGTCAGTTTATATTGGTATATATTATTTATTTTTATTTATTATATTTATTTGTTTGATTTACACGGTTAGAAACCAGTTACATAAATCAACAATTTATTATTAGTAAGTAGTTATAAATTCAGAGATAAATACCTTTTCCTGTTTACTCCAACTATTAGAGCTTATTATTTTCATTGATATCATCGCAAAAACAATGAAATAAACTACTTATTCAATAATTTTATTCAATTTTATGTTTTGTACTAAAGAGCTACCATTTACCGGGTAATATGTCTTTCATTGACTTGAATGTGCCCTGGCGGCTGTGAGTATGTCATGCTCACTCCGATGTCCCTACTGACGGCGCCCGTTCACGAACATGACGCATGGATTAGCACCATTCAGCTCAACCATTTTGAAGGGAGCTAAATAATAATCTATATATATAAAAGAAAGACGGGTTTGTTACAACACTTAGAACTCATACGAACTTAAAAAAACCAGGCAAGTTCCAGGCAATTCAATTCCCTGGCTGGTTAAATTTCGTATTATGACATCCGTAATTCTGACCGACTTCACGCTGGCTAGTTTGTCTATGGCTGGCTTGTAATTCTCTGCCGTAACATTCAGAAACACAAATAAATATTTATCGGTAAGTTACGGTTTTATTTAAATCACGTATTTTATGATAAAAATAATAAATATATCTTAATATAGTTACTAAAAGTAGGTGAAAATATGAACGCAATGTATATTGTGCTAAATAATGAACTTTTATTCTATTTTTCCGTCTTTGTAAATTGTAACGAGAGATTCTCTTAGCGATAACGTTTCCGAACGTATTCCATTTGAAGTTCGACGGGGAATTTGACAACTTCATTCAAGGACAATGTGTATTGTTGCAACTAAAAATAATACTATCGTATCGTTTGTATATTAATAATCTCTGTAAAAAGTACCGCGAAAATTATGCTGATAATTTTCTTCGATTACCGCGGTGTAGTGCACTACGAATTTCTTCCAGAGGGACAAACGGTGATTATGGAGTATTATTTAGGCGTCATGAGGCGTTTGCGAGAGAATATTCGCTCAAAACCAGATTTTGTGGAACGACAATTCATAGATTTTGCACCATGATGATGCACCATTGCACAAAGCCATCATTGTGCAAGAGATCTTAGCCAAAAACTCAGCGAATGTCATCGATCAAGCACCGTACTCACCTGTTAAGGCTCCGTCTGACTTTTTCCTGTTCCCGAGGCTAACATTACCTCTTCGAGGAAGACGTTTCGAGTCGATTGAAGCTATAAAAGAAGGAGTTGAAGACCCTCAATCAGCTTACCAAAAATGTATGGAGGACTGGGTCAAGCGCTGGCGTAGCTGTATTTATTGCAAGCGAAAGGGCCTAGGTACTTTGAAGGCGACAAAATAAATTTAGACGAATAAATTACTTTGTTGGTTTTATTGAACGATTCCCAGTACTTTTTACACAATGCAGTATTATGTTCCTTCTTAAGTAAGTACCAGTATCAGAGTATAAACAAAAATATGGATAATGAATGAATATTAGTAGGTAGGATAGGTGGTGTGGTGTTTTTGAGTGTTTTTACCAAATACCCAGTTTTCAACATGGTAATAATATCATAGTGCACCCTTTAATAGGCAGTTTGTAATTATTATAGTTCAGTGGATGAGAGTTATCGCCCTCGGCGGTGCCTAACTTATGTTTAGTAGGAAACATTGTGGGAGTTTTTCAATTTTACCGATATTTCGGTATTTTGATCAGAAGTGCCACTTTCCAGAATTTCCAGAAACTCAAACACGTAACATTTTCTTATGTAGTTAACATTTAGGAATAATTTCGCCAAAAAAATCCAAAGCAATTCAATAAAAGCTACTCTGAAGCAACGTAAATTGAATGGATTGTGAGGTTACTTATTATCAGTTTTAATATGTCAAGAAATGTCAAACGAACGTTCATAATACGGTATTTCCAGTCAATAGTCGGGCAGAAGCCGGCCAGGGTGTCACGTGACCACTGACTGGCTTGTTTGACGAGTTCATAATACGAAATTGCAAGGCAGTTCTGTTTACGCCGTAAACTGCCTGGAAATAAGAGTTCATAATAAGGCCCCTGCTGGACCAATTTTCATGGTTTTTGATTCGTTGGATTTGTCTCCTCCCCGAATAGCAGAATAACTACTAAAACATTGGAAACATTCACGAGAAAAAATGATATGAAGAAAAATCATGTTTTTATAAATTTTGCTCTTATGATGTCCCGGTATACATGCCATAAATCCTAACAAAAAGTACTAGGCTTGCATGAACACGATAGTATGTTTCATCATTAAACACTACCTACTTAATTCATTTTGTATGGAACGGCTTTTTTGATGACATCTTGAGAACGGATGGACTGATTTCGAAGTTTTATTTTCATTCGTCTCGGCCTAGATATGAAGAAAAATCATGTTTTAATCCATTGCAGGCTAGTTTGTTATACTTATTGTATTCAATAATCGGGGTGTCATATTCTCTATAGAAAAAACCCTGTAAATAAATAAAAACTTTAAAATAAAAAAACTTTCTTCGAAAAAATATTACAAATACGTTAAAATTGACTAAGTTACATTTCTGAATGAGCGTAAGCTTGGATTGATTTTCTTTTTATATGGAATAACAATTAATTTTTTGTTTGTTATATTCTAATTCTATACTTTTAAGGAAAGAATCTAAAAAGAAAAAGAAATTATAATATAGTCTACCGTAACCATTGATATATAAAAAACCCTAGATGCACAGTCTCGAACAAAAGTAACACTCAAAACTATCTCCAACTATACATAAGTAGTTATAGTCATGATATAAACATACTTTTTTGTAAATTCAACCTTACGCGTATGTTTTAAAGTTTTTACAAAGCAATGTTTATAAACCAATAAAAACGTAGGACCGAAATTTGCCGGTAGGCAAAGTAAGGCATGAAGTGGAGTAGAATATATTTTTTTATTTTTTATAAATAGACTTAGTAAATTAAGAGTTTTTAAAATTTATATAAAAATGTGTTTCAAACACATATTTATACTTTTATAATAATAGGTATAGTTGTTATCGAAACTAAATAACTAATTAGGTTAAAACTTAAAACATATAACTATCATAACAACAACATAACATACATGACATATAACAGGTGATTTAAATATAAATATTGGCTCCGAAAACTGTGACACAGGGACCCAAGATTATTTTAATATCTGCTCATACCACGGTTTTCTCCCCGCTCACATATTGCCTACTCAGAGCGGTTCCTGTCTCGATCATATGATGATTAAAACCAGCCTATCATATATTACGCTTGTTACTAACGCAACAATTACTGACCATCATGCTGTCCTACTTACCATAAATTTAACGCTGCCTAAGCTAAATCGTAACCCCAGACTAAAAGCAAATTAAATACAAATAAACTCGAATATGATTTATGCAACCTAGAATTTAGCCCAGTTTACAATAGTGCTGACGCTAATTTGGCTTTATCGTACTTTATAAAACTTGTCCAACAAGCAATATTACCAGTGATCGGAGTAGGTAGATTGAATTGGGGTCATTGATCCGAAACGTATATATTAATATGGACATTCCTCCGGAATTGGTTAATTATTAAGAAAAAAACCGGAACTTAGATAGGAATTGTATTCAAATGAGCAATATTATATTCTTCATAATTTTTTTAACGGCACACAGTCATGATTCCAAGCTTTGGTAAGTAATATTTTACTTGTTACAAGGAGTTTAAAGCACGTTTGGATGTACTATAAGAATATTTTTAGTATTGTGTTTGTTTGCCTAAGCTGTTGAACAGACCATCACCAACTTTGAATTGAGTAGTAATAATATCACTACCAACATTAACAATATTTAATTGAATCCGGTAATACCGGAATTGCTTTCCGGAAAAATGGCTTATCCATGTTATTCATTCTGTGTGCATTTATGATAGAAGTACCAAAAATCATTCTACCTACTCCGATCACTGAATATTACGTAGCACGACAGTTTCCACAGTGAATAAGAAACTTTATAATATTAAACCTTGTATTACTCCTGGACTAATTCGGTGTATAAGACACAGAGATAAGCTTCATCAGAGAACTAAGAGATACCCTGATAATCTAATAATTCAAACCACTTATAAAAGATACAGGAACTTCTGCAACAATCTCCTAAAGAATTTAAAAAATAATTACGATAAAAGTGAATTAAATAGAGCAAGTAAACATAGCAAACAACTTTGGAAAACGTCACCAATATGTCAAAACAGCGTGAATCAAATTCGTGTTTACTGCTTACTAATCCTTCACCACTCTTGTCAGCTAACAACGTTAATAAATTCTTTGTCAATGTTGGGAAAACTCTTGCTGAACAGATTCCGAAACATTATCGTGACCAACCACCTTTCCAAAAATCAAGCAATACTTGCAACCTGAAATCTTTTGCTATGCTGGATACTGACGAAGTCGAAATAACCAGAATCATTACTGGACTAAAAGATGACTGTGCAATTGGATGGGATAATATAAGCAATAAGATCCTAAAACTCTTTAAGCATATTTTGGTACCTCCCTTAACGCATATATTTCGAATATATCTATCCAAAGGAATTTTCCCTAGCTGTCTTAAAAAGGCAGTTGTAATCCCCGTCTTTAAATCTGGTAGTAAAGACTTAGTAAATAATTATAGGCCAATATCGCTACTCCCCTCAATATCAAAAATACTAGAGAAAATTATAAACAATAGACTAGTTAACTATCTAGAAAAAAATAAGTTCTTATCCCCTGCGCAATTTGGTTTTAGAGCCAAACTATCCACAGCCGATGCGGTGCATACCCTGACCGATTATATTTCAGAAGAGCTCGGCAAAGGGAGACCTGACCAGACCCTGGGAGTCTTCCTTGATTTAGCCAAGGCCTTCGACACGGTGTCTGTTTCCGTTCTTTTAAACAAATTAGAGGCTATAGGAATAAGGGGAACGCCGTTGAAACTATTTGTGGACTACTTAGATGACCGATACCAATGTGTTAGAATAGATAATATTACGAGCGATGAGCAGAAAAGTACTGGTTTTGGTGTTCCCATCTCTCTCATCTGGGCCCTACGCTATTCCTGATTTATATTAATGACTTGTGTAATCTGAATATTAAAGACGGCAAAATAATATCCTATGCCGACGACACAGCGTTAATATTTACCGCTAAAACCAGTAGCGAACTGTTCGAAATTGCTCAACTAGGTTTTAATACTGTGACAAATTGGCTTAGGATAAGTTTAGTTTTTTCTAGGACCAGTTTCCCCGTCTTCCAACGAAATGGGAACCGGCACCTCTCTAAACATGCGCTTAGGAGCCCCCTTAGTCGAGGCCCGAGAGCCTCTAAAGCCAGGACCCAGGCTTCCCCAGGTAAGCCGTCGGGTCCTGGGGCGGTATTTTTGGCAATCAGGCTACGTACCGCCACTCTCATCTCTACCTCGGTCACCCCCAGAGCATCGTCGTCGTCGTTGGTGGTGTGGTCCGCATTGGGCACCGCAGTAGGCGGAGCCATGAGCGGGGAGATATGTTCCCCTCTCGAAGGGAACAGAGTGCTCACCACAAGCTGGGGACGGAGACTCTGCGTCAGCGGGGTAGCCCATGGGCGGAGTTTCTCTCGCACCATCTTGTATGTGCGTCCCCACGGGTCCCTGTTCAGTCTCCAGTGACTCCTTGCTGGCCAGTCCTCTGGCTCGCAGGATCAACAATTGGAGGGCGGTCTTCGCCGCTCTGTACCCTCGTACAGCTCCGCCTGAATGGCTTCCGTATCCGGAGGGCGAATAAGAAGCCTGCGGTGCCTGGTGTACCGGCGTCGCGCAGTGATGCACGCATTGCGCAATGTCGTCAGCTGTTGCGACCACCAGTACACCTGGCGCGAGGGACGTCCGGGGTGGACCTGGTATATTGCCACGTCACATATTTCGGACATGGCCTCCCGGAACCATTCCGACTCGTCAATGATGTCAACAGGCCTGTCCGGTGATGACCCCCAGGACTGCACGATCGAGGCTTCCTGGAGGAGCTCCCGGTCTAGTTGCTTCAGCGCCCACCGCGGACCACTCGGGGTCTGTCGGACCGCGCGATCGAGGTAAAACCGGATGCACCGGTGATCGGAATAGGTCTCCACCCCCTCCATGACGCGCCAGTCAGTGACACGCGGCGACAGAGCGGGGCTAGCGACCGAGATGTTCACCACTGATTCACCCCGCATCCGCACACACGTGGGGACAGAACCCCCTCAGTTTAGGACGACGAGGCCTGTCTCCAGAGCCTAGTTCTCCACCATCCTGCCCCGTGTGTCGTATATCGGGAACCCCAAGCCTCATTCTTGGCATTGAAGTCCCCGAGGACGAGCATGGGGAGAACAGAATCCGTCAACGACGACTCTCAACTCCTCAACAGAGTTGTGGAACTCGGCAAGAGTTCGGCTCGGGGAGAAGTATACCCCTGCTACGACAATATCCCCGAACCGTGCTGCAACGCAACCCCGTCCTCTCTTAACAGCCTCGAGGGACGGAGTACCGGTGGCGGCCAATGAAATTAGGGCCACTGAGCAGCTCAGGTCCACCCAGTCATCCCTGGGCGGGACAAAGTACAGTTCAGCGACCACGGTGATTTTAATCGACCACTGCGCCATGCTCTGGAGCAACAGATCCTGAGCTGCAGCGCAGTGGTTGATGTTCGCCTGGAGGAGGCATAATGGGACCATTATTGGCACTCCTTGTCAGCCCCCTCCCGAGCCCTCTGTGAGGGCCCTGCCGTGGCGGCTGCGGCGGCAACGGTGGCGGTGGTGGAGGGCTTGCCTCTGGCTTTCGCGGGTGGAGCGCAGGCCCTGCTCCCAATCCGGTGGCCGGCCGGCTTGCCAGCCGCCGCACATATGACGCAATGCGGCGTGGCGTCGCACGAGCTGGTCTTGTGACCGGGCTGACCATAGCGGTAGCAGTGACCGCTGCGGTGCACCTCCGAGGTGCATTTTGCTCCCACGTGGTTGCCCACGTGGCAGCGGAAGCACCTCAGAGGTCTGGGTTCCAGCAGCTTGACCTGCGTGGAAACCCAGCCCACCAATAGCCTTTGGCCCTCCCCGGCTATTTTCTTGGCCGCCGACACAGGGCAGCCCGTGAAGTCAGGACGGATGGTGCCCTAACCTGCTCGGTAGTGCACCCCCCAGTCCTAACGACAGCGGCCACCACTTGTCCCTGCGTCACTGAGTCGTCCAAGTCGGGACACTTGGGCCTTGTCTGCATTTATGGACGCCCTGAGCCTTTCGGCCAGAGCATCAGCGGCCGGGACGCTGGCCGCACCAGGGACCTCCAGTATCCGAGCCCCAATCACAGTGACTCTTACACGGATGCCAGCAGCGGCGCTGATCTCCTTGACGTCCACCGCTGCTCCCACCTTGGCGAGCACGTCGCTGCGCTCCTTGCGCCGCTGCCGCCTCGCCTTTCGTTGGCCGCCCTTGCTGCCTTACCCGCCTTCCTCCTCTCCCCGGCTACTTGCCATTCGGCGTCGGCCGGAGGAGATTTAGGAGGCGGGGGGCGGCCGTTTCGCTGCCAAGGCCGGCTCACCGCCTGCCGACTCTGTAAAGGCCGCCCCGGTGCTGGTGCCTACAGGGTTTCGCTCGTCCGTGGCGAGGCTCTCCCGCCCAGCTGGGCTGGCCCGGCTCGGCTCGCCGGCCTCCTTCGTGGTGAGCCCTCTACCCACATCTTTTCCCCGGGCCGCACCCCGCCGACTGGAGTGGATTTTCCTCCTTTGGCCTGGGCCCGAGATCCACTCGTCTGTGGACGACCCCTGGCCATCTCTCGGTTTGGAGCGCTTCCGGAGCAACTTCCGGTTCCTCCCAGCAGCCCCTTCCACTTCGCGCTCCGAGCTCTGACCCGAGCTCATTGCGCCAGATGCAGCGTTGGCCTCCGACCCCGTACTCACACACACTCCCCTCCTTTCTGTTTGGTTTTTTATTGTTTTTTTCCGTAGTTGTTCCCACGAGTACAAACTTTTTAATACTCAAAAATTGTGGTTCCCACTAGTGACTAATTAACCTTAGCGCCTGGAGGTTTGGGGTGATTTTTTTGAGGTTTTCTTCCTCGTGGCCCGGGCGGTAAATCCAATACCCTCGACCCCCGTCAAATGCCAGAGACATGACCTTGACACTATTCGGGGCTAGGAGACCAACGGTAGCAGAAGAAAAGGTTTCCTCCTGCCTGCCCGACGGCAGTGTTAGTGCACGCCGAGCCCGCTCCCACTCCAACGCTGCTCAACGTGTGCTCTCTCCGAGTACACGTTAGAGCGTTCCTCCGACAGGATATTGGCATGCGGGCAACAAGACCCCTTAGGCACACAGTACCTAATGGGGAGACATTGCCCGCACCCCAGGGTGCACCGTCCCGGAGACTGACCTTCCCCCAGAATGCATCCATAAGGGAAATCCAGCCCACAGGCACCCCGTGTGCGGGGGTCTCACATAAAATTTATTTTTATTTTTAATTAAATCACTTCCATACACCAAGCTTCCCCTGACGTAATAGATCTTAACATTTTCATATGTGTATAAATCTTGGCCCTGTGGCCAATTACAGGAAAGAATTAATACCATGTCTGATAGTAACTACCTTAGTACCTACTAGTCTGTCAGACTCTTACTGACTAAAACCACCCCGGTGTTCCGTCTCACACTTGCACTGGGGATCACTGGATCTAATGCGACTTCCGCGATCCCCGGCTAGTGCCGGCCCGCCTCTGCGGCCCACCTCAAGTTAGGGGGGAGTGAGGTGTTAAACTCCCCCCTTACGTTACAGAGAGGCGCGCGTGGAATACTACGCGCCACCATCTCGGGTTCCAAGGAGTAGGGGGCGACGGATACCTACCGTAAGTTCGCACCTAGAACGAAATGATATTGATAACATTGGAGGTCATAAAAATCTGTTTTAAAGTAACTACTTATCAGTGATAAAATACCTACCGAAGTTAACTTTTAACTTTGGTATTTTCTAGTAAGATGTACAAAAATAAGTACATTGCCCTGTAGACAATGCTGTCCCGTGCGAGAGCCACGCCGCGCCGCAACTACTTTGAGACGCCGCAGTGTCTGTGTTGTAGGGAGTAACGATAATCCCGACGTTTTTAACTTTGCCTTTTTTGTGTTTTTTTAAAAGCTATTGACGTTTTTTTTATTATTGGATGCTGTAGAATGGTAGGTAAATATTGTTTTCAGTGTACGTTTGCAGTTGCAAAAACATGTTTTTCAGCTATAATGTTAAGTTTGTTCTTGGTATAAATTCCAAACAACCCAACTACGGAACCCTTCATTGTGCGTAGTGCGACACGCTGTATTTTTTATCAGAATACCGATAGCATAATCAGCCTTTAATGTTCCCACTGCTGGGGCACAGGTTTCCTCTCTGTGAGAGGGAGTGGGCCGAAATCAACTACACGGGCCCAGCGCGGGCTGGTGGACCGAGTGAATACCTGTATCAAAACATATTTCAGCTAGGTATAGTAAAACCTATGGTCTAAGTTACAACTACAAGTTAT
This sequence comes from Xanthia icteritia, assembly GCA_949128155.2. Lineage (NCBI taxonomy): Eukaryota > Metazoa > Arthropoda > Insecta > Lepidoptera > Noctuidae > Xanthia > Xanthia icteritia. The sequence goes on from OX421930.2 coordinate 14,386,372, forward strand.
GTACTCTACAAACGTTTTGCCTACTTTTAACACCTATGATCTAAGTTATAACTTATAATGCTACAAGTTACTCTACGAACTTTTTGCTTACTTTCATGACTGTCAGACACACATGCTTCTTAATCATCATATTCAGTTTTTATAGAACGCAATGAGATATCAAAAAAGTTAACGATATACGTATATTATTCCAGCTAGGCATTATTAGCATTCGAAGTGGAACACAAATCATTTTTATTTCGTTTTGCTTGAAGCAATTCGTTTGAGAGAGACATAAAAATCTTACAACTAAATGATTCCATATTCATATCCTAGGAGTTAGAATACTTTTCTCAAATTTTATAATTCTGAAAATTAAGTAAAAGCATCAGCTGTCATAAAAGTCAGTCCCGAGTAAAATCCCTTTCTTCCATTTTAATTATTTATAAAAAGTTCACTGACAATCCCTATTATTTATTTTATGAAATTTAGTCATCAAATAAGCAAAACATGTTTTAGGAAAAGTCTCATTCTAGTCAGGTCTACTTACCTGGCATGGCTCAATCATTGCCACGAAGCTTCATTGCGGCTGGAATTATGCAGCAGTGATTTTTGTTTGTATTGTGTAACGTTCTTGTTGTGTACTAACATAGTTTTAAGCAGATATTGTTACTAACATAGTTTTTAAGTTAATGTTGTAACTATGAGTCTTAAGTTACTCGCAATAAATACTTTAATAATAATAATTAGCGCAGATGGACCTTGGCTAAGGGTAGCCGTGGTTCGAACTAGGGAGTTCGAACCTTCTAGATCTTCTATTCCTGTCCGAAATTCATGGTTTTGTAGGTAACTTGCCTCTATTATTTTGTATAAAGCATAACAGATTATACTCTACCAATATTATAGACTTGATTGACTGCTACTATATTAATAGTAAAATACCGACAACGACATATTCATTCAAATTAACTTAGAAAACATTGTAAGCATAATTATTTACATATGTGTATAACATCATATGAGTAGGCAAATTTTACCAAAAACCACTTTGTCCCTGGCGGAGTTAAGTGCCTTGTCAAAACTTGTTCTCTTATGGTATTCCCGTTTGATTTATGACTTCGATATGTCAATTTTACGTCAGTCAGTATGATTTATATGGTCATTTGCACAACCTTACGTGTCGTATCGAAATTCACACATTTGATTTTACATTTAGCTTACATCGCTAACGGGTAAATACTCAAATGTCAAAGGCACTCGAGTGAAATCATTATCCACACGAATTTCTATTACATCGAACTGCGATATTGTGGCACGTGACTGAAAAATGTAGAAACATTTTTTAACAATTAGTGACTACAAAAAATGTAAATAGGGGTGGCAAAGCGACCGACAGCCGTACATTGCATATAACGCGTGCTAGCGCGATTGATTGCTCTACAAAGCGACCGACAGCCATACATTGGATATATCGCGTGCTGGCGTGATTGTACATTGGATATATCGCGTGCTAGCGTGATTGTACATTGGATATATCGCGTGCTAGCGTGATTGTACATTGGATATATCGCGTGCTAGCGTGATTGATTGCTCTGCAAAGCGACCGACAGCCATACATTGGATATATCGCGTGCTGGCGTGATTGATTGCTCTGCAAAGCGACCGACAGCCATACATTGGATATATCGCGTGCTGGCGTGATTGTACATTGGATATATCGCGTGCTGGCGTGATTGATTGCTCTACAAAGCGACCGACAGCCATACATTGGATATATCGCGTGCTGGCGTGATTGTACATTGGATATATCGCGTGCTGGCGTGATTGTACATTGGATATATCGCATGCTGGCATGATTGATTGCTCTACAAAGCGACCGACTGCCGTACATTGGATATATCACGTGCTGGCATGATTGATTGCTCTACAAAACAGTAATAAAAATGTCCATTCTGGGAAATCCGAGTATCTCATGTAAAGTGCGTTAAATAAATATGAGTGTGAAGCTAAACAGTATTTTCCATTAGTGTCATAAAAAGGTAACGTTTCGAAATAACCGCGAGGCCGGAGCCATATCCACGTGTGATAATGCGCAGTAACATTTTATAAGGGATCTAAATGTGAGCAGATGGCACAATGCGAATCGCTGGTAGTACTTCCCGGCACGGCCGCAATCTGCCATTACATTTTATGCAAACACTGTCGGAATGATTTCGGTTGTACAATTTACAAAATAAAATACCAACAACTTTTACAATACAACCCTTTGTTATGCGTACTTTAAATGCCAAAATTATTCTGACTTTTAATTCCCTCATAAAAAAGCTTCGTTAGCAACTATCGATGCAGTTATTAATAAAGTTCCTGTCAATAGTAACGAAATGTTGCGCATTTCGTTACTATTGCACGATTTTCAGAATGGAGTTAATTAGGTAGTTAATATGAGAGCCCATGATCACAGCGCACGTTTTTACGTAAATATTATACTTCTAAATTCTCCTTCATAGGTAGTCCCCCTTATTTAAATGTCTTCCTCTCCATTTACATTTTGTCCCTCAGTATTACTTTCTATTGATTTCATCTTCAAAATCACTGATTTATAGATTTTATTGATACGGAGTAAAATACTTTTAAAAGCTTTTTTCCCAGATGACTTTTACCCGACTGCGGTGTTGTAATGACAGGATAATGTTTTTTTCCGCGAGATTGCCCAAAAATAATGGGCATTACTTACTGCTTTTCCTGTAGGTTATTCGTAAAAGGCCAAGGATTTTTTTATAACATTTGTCCTTGTTGTTCAGTGTGGTTACAACAACGTTGCTCGGGAGTGGTCATCACAGTCGGACTGTGAAATATAAAGATGGACGATTACTGCTGAAGTTATTGTCTTCTTGGACAGCATGGCCCATATTGGCCACTTTAACCTACCTCGTAAATAAATTATTAATTAATAAACCTCTTTATTTCATCATCATCAGTGGCCAAAGTTAATATACATATCTATCTATATTATTATTTGTGACAAATCTAGTTCAAAGCCTTTGTATGTTTTTAGTGGTATAGTAGCTGTTTCCTCGCAATTTATTAAGAAGGTTATAGTTTATGAGTGTGCGGTCGTAACAGGCAAACGGAATAAGGATGTTTACGAGCAGTCATGTGGGTTAAATTGAGTCTTGCTACAACTGATTGTTTTCTCGAAGATTTTCCTTCCTCAATGACTTATACTGCAACCAATGTAGGAAAACATAATTTTAACGAGGTCACCTAGCTGTCCGTTCTTCGTGATACATTCATGATGTGATAACAAATCATTTTTTCTGTCATGCAACAAGATTTGCTCATCAATATTTGATTATATGAACATTAACGACGTTAAAAGCCCCTTTTTTGTAATGAATGGAAACGTTGACGTAAGACACAGGCCCCGCATAGACCACGCTGGCAAGGATATATGCTTAGCTATTCAAGTATAATTGCCTTTTAAATACTACAGATAAAGAAGAACCCTTCATCGTGTTCATCTTACTTAGTCGACCCTACAATGGCCCATCCTTGCTAATTTTAAGTAGGAGTCGTTGTTTCTATTTCTAAACATTTTAACAACGAATAAAATTCAAAAGTCATTTATTCAAACTAGGCTGAAAATCAGCACTTTTCGAACGTCAAAATTACATAAGACAGTCCTCCAAAAACGCCCGCCCTTCACCACTTCCTAGTGCTTTAGCTGGGAAGAAAAAGAAGTGGCGCAACAAACTCCCCAGCAGCACAGCTGTCTGAATAGTTAGAAAAACATGATTCTATACAATAGTAATTATGCAAAATAATTTACTTTACGCAACACAAAACATTAAATTAAATTATTTTCCATATGTCACCTAGCACACACCAATATACCAACAAAAAAAGTAAAAAGAACTTAATACCCGAATGAAAGCCTCCAGGCATAAAGGGCGTGCCCGTTTACATATAGCAATTAAAGCTGTAACTCGGAAATCACAAATGATAAACTAGCGAACTAGCTAACCATCGAAGTAAAAATAAATAAACAGTTAATTACTAATAACAACAACAAAAACTATGGTCAGCAAGACGACCAGTCACTACAAGCAGCACCCGTTCACGAGCATAACGTAAAGATCAGCCAGTACCCCCCTCGCCATATTTGTGGGAAAGAGGCAACCCGACCCCCGACGCTACCGCAAGCAGTGACATCTAAGGGAGCATGACGAACTTGCTGCCGGTTGCTCAGACAAGATTAGTATGATCAATTTTCGAGGTCGCTAGCTGACCATATATTACAATACAACTCATAAAAATAAAAACTGTGTAAAGAGTTTTTTTTAATAATTTATGTTTATTAAAATGTCTTTGCAATTGATCTAGCATCAATTTTTCAAATATTTTACTAAAGATGGTAAGCACAGAAATTGGTCTAAAGTTCATGGGGTCTGATGTGCTGCCCGATTTAAACAAAGGTATTATTTTACTAGTCTTCATTAAGTCAGGAATTACACCACAGTCAATACATTTATTAAAGATAATTGCTAATTCAGGCGCTACAGTGTTGATTATGCATTTTGCAACCACTACGGAATTTCCCCACAGATCACCCGTTTTTTTTTTTTTAAATTGAGTGTATTGAAAATTTTAATAATATCTCGAGCACTAGCATAGTCGAAATTAAATTCATGGTTACAATTATCAACATTTTGTTTCAATAGGGACTCTGCAACAGTGAGTGAAGAATTTAAAGCTTTTGTGGTTGAGACTGGAATAAACGCAAATAAATTTTCAAAAACTGAGGCTACTTCTAAATCCTTTTTAATAACTGTATTGTTAAGGCTGTATTCACAACTACGCTTTCTGTCTCTTCCAGTCTCATTGTTTATAATTTCCCAAGTCATTTGTATTTTATTTTGACTATTTTTAATTTTTGAGTTAAATATCGACATTTAGCTTCGCTACAAACTTGTTTAAATAATTTGGAATAGTTCTTAACATATTGATAAAAATCTTTACTTTTATTGTAATTCCTTTCGTCATACAGTTCAAAGAGCTTGATTCTACTCTTAAATATCCCTTTAATTGCCCATTCACTGAAAGTTGCAGAACCATTAACTGAGATCTGCTTTGGTATAAATTTTGAGTTAAATTCTGTACAAAACATGGCAAAAAAGGAATTGTACAGTTCATTAGGATTATCCAATATATTTCTTCTTATAAACACACACAAGTTCTATGAATATTAATAAATATTATTAAGACACTAAGCTCCGAGCTCTACTGTGTTCTTATAAACTAGGTATTGTAAATTGTAGACTAAGAACATTTACTGCAATTTAGAAACTTAGAACCGGCGCTCTAGAAGAAATGGAAAAGCTTCACTGACTCTTGGTTAAGTGACGTCCAATATTAATATTACGATTTAAAATATTTCTCAACAATAATTAGTCGCAAACTTTCATAAACCACAAGCGAAAATAAAATAAAATCTGAAAGCGTTTGACGACGAACAATTACTGCAGTGTTTAATTATGACATAAAAAACATATTTTACAGTCCATTTTTACTAAAATTTTCCGATATGTATCGCGTCATGTGTGGCGTACGGCGTACGGGTGTAGGGGTGTACGCCAGACGTTCTCTTGGCACAAGGGTAATCGAATGTCATACGCGGTCGCTACCCGACAGAACTATTCACGAGCTGCCAGCTGGCGCACTCCACGCCCTGATTTATGTCCCTTTTGCTGTCCAACTTTCTGCACCTTGTTCGTGCAACATTTGTACATGACGTCTTAACTATATAGACCAACGGAAGCAGAAACTCTGGCGGCAGCCAATGCTACTGACTCACATACATGTGTGTTTGAGCATCATTAACTTTATCGTTTTATTACCTTCGCACTTTTCTTATAAGAATAAGTTTTCTGAGCTTTCTGAAACGCAAATGCAATTGTTAAAATCACAGCCAGAGGCGTAGCTAGGTAACCAAAGGTCCTGGTGCAAAAACACTGGGGTCTTATATACTGTTTAGGTTTTATCAAGTCAAAATATATAATAAATACTTTAAAGGTGCAAACTACTTAGTTAGAAATTACGTACTTTATTATCTGCCCTTTATCGTGCACTGCAGGGCACAGTAAAGTTACTTACTCCATGTATGTGCACGAGGGTCTTTAGTGATCGCCTAGCTAGGTTCTACAAGTTTTAGAACGTATACTTGGATCAATCATATTGATATTAAGCAATAAAACGAAGTAAATACAAAGGTTTATGTACGGATGTATGTAAAACACGTTATTGTACATACAACATTAAAAAAAAATTAAATACAGGCAGATAAGTCATGTACAAAGGCAAACTTATCCCTTTAAGGAATGTCTTCCAGTTATTGAAGTGAAAACTTCTTTAGCGGCGTTGTGCACTTTTTTTGTGATGGGTAAAACATGTTAAACTCGCGTCAGGCAGGACACGTGACCTGATCAATAATTCGTAAACCGGAGAGTAGATCGCAACGTTAATATTCAAGTTTTCACTTCTGCCGGCACTCCCGGAGTGCAACCCGTTGTTTACTATACTGATGTGTTTAATGACAACAAAAACAGTTTTAGTTTACAATATTTTCCTAGCCTAGTTTTAGTTTACAATATTTTCCTAGCCTTAGTTTTCGCAAAAGTATCAATGACTTCGGTTAAATCTAGGCTTGTTGCAGCTTTGTTTTCAATTGCTAGGTATTAACGTATTAAATTTAAATTGCTAGGTATTATCTTGCTAAGTACCTGGTACTTGTTGATAGGCCTACACTGTCCTCTCAAACCTATTAACACTGTAATTTGAAAACATTGTAAATACCATTTACTTTTAAAAGAGTAACCGTGGAATTTCGTGCCGGCTCTTCTCCATAGGAAACGACCAATTGGAACCGTGCACCTAGCTTCTGACATTTTATAAGTGCCCTTGTAGGTTTATGTGTAATAAAATAATTAATTGAATTTAGAATTTTGAACGATAAATATAATATGTATGATAATGAACTTGGCGCATAGTAGGTACCTATTCCTTAAATATTTTATTATTATTTTTAACTTGCTAAATGATCTGCAGAAGTGACAGGAATTGTATGGAACAGTCGTATTGCTGTAAATACTTCTGTTAGGTCGCATTCTAGCACTCCATTTTTTCTCATCTGTGGTTGTTGTGAACGATCTGTTGGTAATTCTTACTAAGCTGTGTTAAAATAAATTACCGAAAAATTTATACAAAATTAACCGAAAAGAAAAATGTATTTAACAAACAAACATGAGCTTATTCGAATTACAATTCTACGAAAAATAATCTGTACTTTCTAATAATAAACTAAATTTCCAAAAAAAACTTCCGAAAAAATAATTATGTCCTGCTAAAATAATCGTTTTCTTAAGCTCTATAGAAACCAGCTTATAATAACACGGATACACGGATTACACGAACTGCGAAAACACGCATAATTTGAAAATGGTGCAAAAATTTTTGCGAGCAACTGGGTGAAATAGGTTAGGTTAGGTTGGGGTGCTTCGGGAAGTACCTGTGTCGCATAAACAGGGAGCCGGACGCTCGGTGTCACCACTGCGTCGACTGTCGGGAGGACACGACTCGGCACACGCTGGCAGAGTGTGCCGCTTGGGAGGAGCCGCGCCGTGCCCTCATCTCAGGTGGCGGCAGTGACCTGTCGCTGCCGGCCGTTGTCGACTCGATGGTCGGCAGCGAGGAGTCCTGGGACGCGGTGGTATCCTTCTGTGAAACAGTCATTTCGCAGAAGGAGACTGCGGAAAGGGAGTGGGAGATTGGTTCCGCTAACCCGATCCGCAGCAGACGCACCGGGCGTCGGTGGAGGGCGGATAACGCCCTCTTCCAGCCCCCCTAAATGAGTCCAGGGGCGACGGATCTGGGGAAATCCGTCGCCCCCTACTCCTGGTCTGGCAGACCCCTCCGCCCTCCCCAGGGCGGCGGACATCCACAAGGATTTCGCCCCGAAATCAAAAAAAAAAAAGGTTAGGTTGGGGTAAAGGGCCATAGCCCAGCGGGTGGCGCGGGCCTACCGCACGTTGGGCTTCGCGGCAGCATGTGCTCTGGCGGGCGAGGCGTGGGTGCTCGCAGAGTATATGAATGGACGGCGGGGCGGAGGGCGAGAGAAGAACGCCTAGCCCCGGAAGAGCGAGAGGCCGTCCGGCGGGAGGCGAGGGACACCATCGTCGTTCATTGGACGGGGAAACTCGCCACCGCAACCTTCGACCGCCGAGCCCTCGACGCGATTGGGCCAGTCCAGCGAGACTGGCTCGAGCGGTCGCATGGGTTCCTCTCCTTCCGTCTGTTGCAGGTGCCGTCCGAACACGGTTGCTTCGGATCGTACCTGCACCGAATCGGACTGTGGTGCAATGAAGGACACGCCGCAGTCTCATCGCGGTGATCGGACCTTACCTCTCACTCCCCGGCTTGGTTATCGCCATGCTGGGGGATGAGAGGTCCTGGGCGGCAGTCGCTCTTTTTGCGAACACATCATGTCCCAGAAGGAGTCGGCGGAACGCGCGTGGGAGGATGATCCTCACGTGGCGCCACTCCAAAGGCGGAGGAGGGGTCAAAGAAGACGTCAGTTTGATAGTCATCTCCGACTCCTCCCAGGTGGAGACCAGCAGGCAACGGATGCGGGGGCACCCTTGCCTGTATTGCACAGACCTCCACCAGTGTCGGACGGGAATGGCCAGGTGTTCCCGGCCATTCCCGTCGAAAAATGCCGAAAAAAAAAAGTTTAGGTTAGGTTGCGTGCAGAAAACCTCCTCGTGTGCCTGAGTGCTGCTCGTTCCTTTCGAATACGTTCGGGGGAAAGGGCAGTCGTTGGGCCGGTGCATCCTGGGTACGGCCAATAGTCTCTCCATGTCGGAGAAGGTATTGACTGTGGCCAATTTCTGCGTGGGAGGGAGCCTTATGCTCCTGGTCGTCCACTCACCCTTCTGCTTACAGAGGGTGGGTTGAGTGGGTGTTGGACGTTTCTCCACATGTCTGTCTGTTTCAAACAGCGGACATGGTGCAGAAACATGGGTGGCGCTCGTTGTGCACTCACCCTGCCAACGAGCTAGCAGCGAGGGATCTGATTCTCCCAACTGCAACCGTTAAAATCGTATTCCGTAACGAGATCATGAGCATGTTTTATGACTCGGAACGGGACGAGGATCTTGGCTTGATCGCCCGGATCGCGAGGAAGATAACCTCTATAAAAAATCGATAATCGCTGCCCGCCTCGTCGGCCACTTGTGCAGAGGGGCCTGACCTGGCCGAGAGCCAGTTTGGATTTCGGCACGGGCGATATCCACGCGATATCGCGGGTAAGAGTCCTGGCGGAGGAAGCGGTGTCCCGGGGTGGGGTGATGTTGGCGGTGTCCTTGGACATATCCAACGCCTTCAACACCCTGCCCTGGAGCTGCAGTATCATCGGGTGCCTCCCTACCTCCGCCGCATTGTTGGGGCTTATTTGGCGGAAAGGTGTGTCACCTACACGGGACGTGATGGCGGAAACCAGCGCGATGCGTCGTGCGATGTTCCACAGGGTTTGGTCGTGGGACCGCTCCTGTGGATCATGGGGTACGACTGAGTGCTGAGAAGCGAGCTCCACCCGGACGTGGACTTGATGTGTTATGCGGATGACACGCTGGTTACGGCCCGGGGGAGCTCGTACAGGAAGGCAGCTTTGTTGGCGACAGCTGCGGTGACACAGGTCGTGACCCGCATACGGCGCCTAGGCTTAGAGGTGGCCCTCAACTAGTCGGAGGCCATGGTCTTTCATGGCCTCGGAGGGCGCCGCCCCTGGGATCACATATCGTGGTCGGGGGGTCTCGAATCGCTGTCGAGTCCACCATGAAGTACTTAGGATTGGTGCTCGACAGCCGGCAGGATTTAGGCCGCCACTTTCAGCGGCTGGCACCCAAATTGTTGGGCGCGGCTGGGGCGCTGTCAACGCTGCTTCCCAATCTGGGGGGCCCGAGGACCGCCTGTAGGCGGCTCTAAGTGGGGATCGTGCGATCGATGGCGCTGTATGGGGCCCCGATCTGGGCGGCTGACCTGACGGCCGGCAGCATTGCTGTCCTGCGGAAGCCGAAGCGAGCGATGGCCGTCAGAGTCATCAGGGGGTATCGCATGATCTCCTACGAGGCGAAGGTAGGTAGGTAGGTTAGGTTAGAACTGTGACCAACAACGCACAAGCCGAGCGAGCGAAGCGAGTGGTGCCGCGGCAGCGGCCACTTCCAAGTTGCTCGCAGAAATGTTTTCACCATTTTCTAATTATCCGTGGTTTCGTAAAATCCCAAGGATTTTCGCGAAAATTCGAATTATCAAATCATCAGGGTGGCAGGTAAGTAGGTGTACTCGTAAGTAATGAATGATATATTATTAATTACAAGCACATTTTAATATTTCTAAGGAGTATCTATGGAATAACTTGGAAAAGTATTTTTATAATGTTACAATAGTTTAACAAACGCCACAGTTTATAAAATGTAAATAGTGAGTTACGATGAAAATGAATAACTGTTATTTTCGGTGAAACGCAATTTAGGGTGGGTGGGCTGGTGGAAAAATATTACTTCAGCGAATGATGATGATATACATTTTTCGGAATTGTCAGTATTTTATTCGGTCGTTTCTTTATTTGTATTCGCATTTAAGCTGTCGGAAAATTTATCAGGGTGTTTGGCAGAACGTTGAACATACGAAAATGGTGGATAGGTGGGGTCATCTGCTACTTACTCAGCCCTAATTTATTTGGCCCTGGCCCACGTGATATTAAAAAAAAAAAAAAGAAGAAAGAAAAAAAAATTTTTTTTAATATCCAGGGCCAAATAAATTAGGGCTGAGGAAGTAGCAGATGACCCCACCTATCCACTATTTTCGTATGTTCAACGTTCTGCCAAACACCCTGTATAAAGCAGTAAATTTCATATTTTGAGTATGCTCATATTTGAATTTTTTTCGGAGCTTTTCTTACTACCCTAAATTAATTATGTGATAGATGCATGGTGCTCACGTATTTACTTGCAAACATTGTAAAATTATACGATATTCCTAACATTTTAACAAGTAATACCAATAAGTCAGTGTGTGAGTTCAAGTAATCACAGAATGTAAAATCAATGTTATAGAAAATAATACTATACAATTAAATTAGCAGCCCGTTAGATTTTGTCTAGATTCTAGATTGTCCTATGGAGCAGGACCAACATGTTTCCAAGCATTTTTATCTTGGATATAATCCTCTAATTTGTAATTAATATGCTTGTTGTTGGGGTTGTAATGCCCAACAGTGAAAATGTTATGTAAATGAGTAGACGAATGATTCCCTTGATGGATTTATTGCTACTAAATATAATTACACAATTGTTCCACTTAAATGCTATGTTAGAGAAATGCACAGCTAAACAATATCGATGTGCATTACTGAGTATGACGTACAAACTACCACAAAGGTCAATGTACAGCGTAGCTCGTACATATTGCCCACTCACAAAAGGTAACTGTGAACAATCAAATGTTATGTTATGTTGTAAAATGTTTAAAAAATGACATAAAAATGACGTAAAAGAAAATAATCTAATCCTAGCCTTAAACAATTAAATCACAACGCGCAATAGGCGACGTTGCTTTGTTAAGTGTACGTGCACTCGATAAGTGCACTGCGTTGTTGTTGTCTGTGACGTCAAATACAGCTGCGATGTCCACGATGCTTGCAGTCGACCTCCTTCGGGGCGCTGGATTGGGAACAGGTGGTGCTTCAGGTTTCGCGTGACTCGTGCAATGTTTGCGAAGTCGGTGGTAACCATATATTGCGCCTGCTGTCGCTGCTATTGTTGCTAATACGTATATGACAACATATTGGTGGACGTCATGGTATGTTGCCCGATCTGATATGATGTCTTCTGCGGCCGCGGCTTTCAACTGTTCTATCTGTTTTCCCAGATCTATCAGTAATGAGGTTTGTTCCATTACTGTCTCATTCTCGGGTTCATATTTCAAAACCGGTACCGATAGGTTGATGATCCGATTAATTGGAGGGATTACCAGCGTGAGTTCTTCAACCTGGGCATGCATTATATCCGTCAGTTGCCTTTGGGAATGTACAGAGAACGTCTCACTATTGATAGTACAGTCGCTACCGAGTGCCAATACCCCTGCGTTGTTAAGTAGTGCAGTTGAAACTTGATTCCCGCATATTTTGCAAGCGTCACAGCAAAAGTATAGATAGCTGTTTATGTTGCTAAGTTCCAACCACGTGTTTTGACAGCTCTCATGTTTTGTTTTGCAGTCAGGCGAGTCTTGTCTCTTCTTGCAGAGGCTCTCGTCAGACTGCATGTGGTATATTGGTGTCCTCATGGGGCACAGCAGAGTCGTACTGTCGTAGTGCATGCATTGATGTAGGTCGGTTCCAGTCATCGGTAGGTATGAATTCTTCTGTATGTTAATTGCTAACAGTTCCGCTATAGGCAGTAGGGTGACCATGTCGAAGCAATTCTTTTTTGGGACAGGAATGACGTGATAAACTTCGTAGTTTTCTCTACTGATTAACGGCACCCGTATCTCAATAATCAGGTATCTCTTTGTCATTTTTGTCTTCACTTGTAGAAGGTGATATAAGCGGAAGATATCATCTTGAATGTTGGTGATGGGAAGCGCCACATCCTTTGAGAGCTGACCGGATATGACGTTCAATTCGTCCCGTAGTTGTTCTGGCGCAATGAGGTGTAAGTTCATCTTGCAATTGTAAATGCTGGTTACGGTATCCAACAGAATCTCTTGAACATATCTCAGATGCTCTATAAAGCTGTTTGCAGAAATAGCAGACATCACAAACTCAATTGATAGTTCTTGAGACTCAATTTCTTGTTGAATACTTTTTGTTGTGTTTGTTTCACGACTGCCTTGGTTGCACTGTTCAATTCCTGCAACGTAAGGTAACTCGGTAATTGGCGATGTTTCGAGTCCAATGTTCGAATTGTTAAGTTCAATGCTCTGTGTATCCATGCGACTATTCGAATGTCCTGATTAATAGAGCTATGTTTTTTCAATAATTGTTGGATAATTTTGATGGTTTCTGTGTTGGTTTGGACAGCATTGACTTGTTTCATTACCGTTGTTTTCACCTCTTGGTCTGACGTATAAACCTGTTTGACTAGGGTTCTGATTTCAAAGGATGATAGCCAAATAGGACCTTGCCACCACAGTTTGTTATTTTTCAATTGGCCTCTGCTTGCGGCGTCAGCGGGATTTTCACTTGACTTGACGTAATCCTAATACGAACGCGGTATTACTGTATTGATTTTCTGAACTCGATTCTCTACATATGTTTTCCATCGTGATGGGTCACCTTGTATCCAGCCCAGAGTCACCATAGAATCAGTCAAGCCATAGACTCGAATATCATGTTGATGTAAGGATTCTTCAACCTTTTGCATCAATTTGCATAGTAGGTGCGCTCCATTTAATTCCAGTTTAGGCAATGTTGTTGCTTTTCTGTGTGGTACAATTTTAGATTTTGCAGCGACAAGTATAACTTCTGTTGATGGGTGAACTCGTGCGTAAATAACACACGCATAGGCATCCAGGGAAGCGTCACTGAAGCCATGTAGTTCTATAGCTTGTCTTCCGTCACATCTGAGCCATCTTGGTACTTCACACAAGTTTATTGTCCTTATGTCCACTTGTATTTTGCACCATTCTTTGTGTATGCTGTCGGGAACTTCGTCGTCCCATTGTAATTTGACCTCCCATACTTTTTGGAATAATAATTTTAATTTTGTTTATAAGGGAGCCAGCCAGCCAGTGAGTCAAACAATTTTGATATTTCAGCTAATAAGCTGCGTTTTGTATGTTTCTGGTTGACGCTTGAAATCGAGCATTGGAATGTAAATTTGTCCTCTTTCTAATTCCAGCAAAGGCCCAATGTTTTGGATGTTTGATCTGTTTTGAAGTTGAAGACAGTGTTTTCATTGTTATGTTGTGTTGTTGTATTTTCCAAGAGTGCCGGTTCGTTTGATGACCATTTTCTAAGGTTGAACCCTCCACTCTTGAGTAATTGTTTTAGTTCCGAAATCAGCTTCTGTCCTTGTTCAATGGTATGCGATCCATGAACGAGATCATCGACGTAAAATGACTCCTTCACTACCTTTGAAGCTTCCGGGAAATTTTGACGCTCGTCCTCCAACGCTCGTCAATGTACAGCGTAGCTCGTACACTTGTACGGATTATTTTTATAGACCGTTTCCCTATTGCCTTAACCCGCTAAATGTGAACGTCATAACGCTAGAAGCTTTGAAATTGTGCCTGTATTTAATAGGGGCTTAGCCGACGGTATAAAAATTAATATAGGGTAGATTAATTTCATCTCAACATTGGCAGGCAACTTAAAAAAAAAAAATATCTAATCTTATTATAAATATTATAATCTTTCATCTTATAATAAATATATAATCTTTCAAGTTGGCTACACACACTGCATAAAAAAGAGAAAGAATACAGGGGAATTCCCCACAAGTTCCGAACAGAAGTCGATACTTGTTGCAAATTCCCCTGTATTCTTTCAAATGAGTTGATATGATTAAAGTCGTGTTGCTAACTACTTTATTTACATTCCGAAGATGAGAGTATTTTTAAGTAGTTCAATACGTGATTTGCTATCAGGGTTCGAGGGCCCCCTGAGTTTGCCTCGGGGCACTGATCACAGCACTGTAGCTGCGCCACTAATCACACCTACTCACGCACACACCTACTCACGCCTACTGGATAATATTTCAAGATTACACTAAAACATTAAAAACACATCTCAATATTCAATTTTTTTGTATCCTAAATCAACACGGCAATAGTAATGCAAACACTTGTATCCCTTACCCATATCCACGCGTTTATTATTTCAAACAAAATCACATTACTGTTGTCATTCAACACGTCACACGGACGACCTAATTATGCCAATGTGACGTTCGGGAATAAGTTACAGACGGGTTACCTACACCCAGCCGCGCTAGACGCGCTCATAAACTCATTAAAAGTTGCCTCCATATACACTGACCTTATCCATACAGACCTCAGTTTTAATCGAGACCGCTTTACGAACCATTAAATTCCACGGACGGTTATTGTCGAGCTGGGATCGTTAAATGAAATTCTAGACACAGTGGCCGCTGCCCTCTACCATAATAACATGCGGATTTGCAAATTTAACCCATAATAACGAATTTATTCGACACCAATATCACAGACGAAATTGCTAATAGAATCATTTCCCCTATAGTTAAGTATGTGTGCTGCGTGAATAATTAAGCTATTAAGACTGTTATTGCCTTCTATTTTCCAGCCTGAAGTAAAAAAAAACATTTGTCAAAAGGAACCACCGAATAACAAAGTAAGATTCCGCGACGTATACTTTCCTTAAGAAAGTATCGCGATCAAGACCGTATTGAAGCAAGATGGAAGGAATTGAATGTCGATCCACTTATACTGAAGATTTGTTCCATAACTGAAAGAAAGCGACACCCCTTTTCGCACAAGAAGCGAACGTAAAAGATTGCTGAAAAGTAAGTACGCTTATTCTTGACGCCAATTTATTGGTTCAAAGGTGCGCCGTCGACTAAATGGTACTGTATAAACTCATCACCTCCTCAGGACCGCCTCTTCCATGTAGAGGGATTTTGCTCGTTCATTCACCTTAAATCGACGTCATTCGAGAGGCAAAATAGAGCACTTCTGAAAAAGAGTTTCCGATAAAAAGGGGCCCATCAAATTTTTTCAATATCCATTTACGAAGGAATAAGAAAGGATTATGCGCAAACCAAAACCCTTTAATCCGTGATATGGGTTATTGAAACATTGCGCAAAGTGTGGACGAATTATATCGGCTTGTTCACATATACGTAATCCTCCTAATCTTGCGGCCCTTTCCCATAATTGTGTGGAGCTCCAAGAGTTATTTCTATTAGAGCCGGGCCAATGTCATTTTCTATACAATTAAAATTTATTTTCACACTTCTGTTACCGACTACTTAACTCACCACTTCCCGCTGCTCATTGACATCGAATTGATGCTTGATAAAGTAGATTCCGTTCGGGATTTTCGTTACCTTAGAAATCCCTAAAATTTTGTGAATTCAGAGTTTGGAATCGTCCCCATTATAGCAAAATATAACATGAATAGTACACTAATAGTTTTCAGACGGCTCTCTGCTCCGTATCATGTCAGATAAATGCGAGTTTACCCGTTTTATTGTTCTGAACATTTTGAAATTGGTTGTTTTTTTTATATTTTAATATTTTATTATCTTTTGAATCTATGTAAATGTGAATGAATATTTATGACAACACCCATGTATAAACAAACAGTTTTAGAGCAAAACGTATCTCATTAATGTCAGCGTATCTCATTTATATCATGAACAGCATCTGTAAACTAAATCCATACCTACTTAGAATTTAATCACATACCTAGGGATGACTTAAATAATTTCAGTATTGGGGATTCACAAAAGAAAATTAGAATGCTGATACAAAAAGTAAAGAATAATTTTACTTAGAAACGCTGCCCCTGAGCGTAGTTTTCATTTGTTTCACAAAAGCGGTTAATGTAAACGGTTGCTCTTTAACATTTAGCTCGATTACATCTAGCGACTCATCGTGCCCCGTGTTTTGTTTTGCGAAATTATAAAAAGCAAGGCCATTTCTTTCGACGCGCGCTAACAACTATTTTTCCTGTGTATTTTTTCATGAAATAATTGTATTATTATGCTGATAAGCTTACAGAAAAATAAAAGTGCATTCCTTGTCTTTTTCAGAATTACATTTCACCTAATAATTGGTGTTTTGTATCGCACAATGTTTCGAGCGCCGCAGAACATCGCGTTGCAATGCCGAACACTCGGAATCTCGGATAAATTTTCGTCCATACGCCCGTCTCTAACAATTAATTTTTAGACACCCATTTCTAACAACAGATTTTTATGAGTTGACTAACCCAGGACGGAAAGAAAGTATGTAAGTACATACCAAATTTTCCTTCTCTTTGATTGCGAGTTTCTCAAAGGAGTGAATAGCGTAAGTCATTCAGCAAAGGTTCACAAAAGCCAATAACGTAAAGAACGTTAAACATTTAAAAAGCGTATGTATAACTAAAGGCTGCCTAAGATGTATGAGCACCTTCAAGCAGGTCTACTTGCGCTGAATAATTCACAGTTCCCGTGTTTCGCTTTGTCTCACTTTGCCTGTTCAATATTCCTTATTTAAATTGAAGATACGGCGTTAACTTCATTGTATAATTTGATTACATTAGTTATGCATTTATTAGGTATGGTACCTCATTATCTGCATGGATATTATGTTTATTCGTAATCACTTACAAAATGATTTTACCTAATATAAGTTTCACATGACTGTGTTAATGTAACGGGTGGGAGTCAAACTGTCACCACTTGCTAGCCACCCGCCAGGGTGGCAGATTTAGGTGGCCAGGTGCCAGATTTAGTCGCTGAGCTTGCCTACGCATCAGAAAGTTGCCTAAATATTGTCAAACATAAACCTGAGCATGACATCTTTACCAAGTCAAAACAGAAATTGCATTGAAGTGTAAATAAATATAAATTTTGTCTACTGAATATGTAGACAAATTATGCAAATGATCATGCGTAAAACACGGATCAATCCAATTTACTGTCAAAGGCCACGGTTAGAAAAGAAAGGGAGAAATCAAATTGTTTTCACGAGGATATCAAATCGTCGATGTTTAAGGAAGAATTTAGGTCACGTCTCATGGATTACGGCTTATTTCCTGCCTCTTTTTCTTCGTTTGACGCTAATCCCAGCGGTTTCGCAGAGATTCCGCCGCCCAGCCGTCGTGCGTTGGCATTCCCCTCTTTTAGACGGTACATCAATTTGCAAGGTCAAAGTATTTACGAATAAATTATTGGCTTTTCATTAATTCTTTGGTATCACGCGAAAAAATAAAATACGCAGCAAATTCTTTACTATGAAGACATCGCGCAAGGACAAACTTTATAAAATAACATTATTCAAATATAAGTAAGTATCATTTTCATTATCTAAGAATGTAATTATGTATAATAATTAGGCTCTCGATTCTCTTCACGATGTTATACGTAAGTAAATCAAAGGCGATGCTCAATTTCGTTCCGTAATTCGGGAAAATATAATTACAGTCTAGTCTTTTATCGTGTTACCTTTTCCATAATCATATAATACTAATGTAAGTGAGTGCCACTTCTCATCCTAATAACATCTCGAAGGAGTCACCTCGACCCACGCGGAAAATCTGATTATTCAGTGATTGACGGCGTGGCACCGACCGAATATTAATCGTGCTCTTCCACTTATACTAATCATTGTAACTATCTGGGTTACAAAATCAACTGGAAATCATTCCACCGGCTCAATTGTGCATTCTACCGAGTAGCACTAACGACGTAAAAATATATTATTTGATAGATACTTCTGCCCCAACTTCGATTCGTCGTGCTCAACATTTTGATGAAATAACCTTTAGGTATAAGAGTCAAAGCCATTTTATTGGACTTCACGCGTATCAACACAAAAGAAACTGGACATTGGGAAAAGTGAGCGGTCTGGAATGTGTCCTATAAAATCTGAGAAGCATTTGAAACCTACACTCGCTTTTAGGGCTGTCACTACTATGCCATCGTGGATAAAAGTTTCACAACAGAGCTATTTTTTAATGAAATTAATTCCATTAGTGAACCGTGTAACTATTAAGCTGTTTACTAATTTGGCAGTAGTAATCCGTGATATTGCCAGTTTATGTAGATACAACCAATTATCGCCGGTTATATTTTAGTGCTAAAATGCGGCCACGCACATACAGCCGCAACATTCCCAAACTACCAAAATGCAATTTAAACTCAGTATAGCCACTGTTCCCGCGCTGTTATGTGACAAGTTAAAGCATTATGCAAATTTGGTTAAATCTGGGTTACAAATGTACATATTACCCAGGAGCAATTACAAAATGCATTTCTTTAAATGTGTATTCTGTCCATGCAGCCGTAATGATATAATATTACAACATTCTAGAGGCAACAATGTTCCTGGAATGGTACTCAATGCAGCAAAAATAATTGGAATGTATCTTTATAGAACAGCTCTATCTAAATAAACAAATGCAGCAGAATAAAATGATTAATAACGGAAATCGTATCATAAGTAGGCACGTTGCTTTTCTTCGACACCACAATGTACCAGGTTGGAATCAGCAATCATACTACTTTAATACGGCGCAAATAATACCTGGGCGTGTGCGTGGGCGCAACATACGGAACACTTTTTTCAGGATGAAAACCTAAATCAGCTTTTACTTTGTAAAAACAGTAGGCAAAGGTATAATTGCACGACTCATAATGCGAAGCATTAGAGAGTGCTAGTTTTGCCTCCTTTCTGCAACTGTGAACACAGAACCTACTTAATATGGATAATTTAATGGAGATTAATTCTGTACTTTTCAAAAATTTATTGAATGCAACCGAAACTAAAAAAAAACATCAAAATAGTTTTATGTTTTTTCCCGTCAATCAAGTGTGAAACCTGAAAACATTGTAGCTTGCGAAAAATTCAATTAATAAAAAGTTACACCTAGATAAAACCACTGAATTAAGACCTCTCACTAAAAATAAATTGAAAATGTTTAATGATAATGTTCTTAGCAATCTATCAATTGCTAGTTTTGATTCACAAGACCCCAATATAAACTACGGTACATACTTTTCTACAGTATGTCAAGAATTCAATAAAGCGTGTCCTGTAAAAAAAGTAACAATCAATACTAAACTTAAATTTAATGAATGGGCCACTGCTGGCATTAGAAAAAGCAGAGATATTTTATATAATTTGTACAACGAGAAATCATTGATTTCTGATCAAGCCCTTCATAATTATGTCAGACAACCTCTTAGGTTGACATGCGAGATGCTATTTATAAAAAAAAGGTTCCTCGCTGAGTAGTCGGATTGAAAATACAGACTAGATCCAGATTAAAACATTTATATTTGACATGTAAAACTGTTTTTCCAGAATTTACAAAAAAACATATCATTTTAAAATAATATGTATATATATTTTCCAAATATAATTTCTAACAAAAAACAATATTTAAACGACTTTTCATGAAGAACTTTTTGACTGCTTTTTTACCCATTAATATGGGTAAAATTTGTCACCTCCTAATCTTTACGTACCGTCAAAGACTATGTAAGTTTGATTTGTTAGTTGCTAGGCAGCGGAAAGAGGGTTGAAGTTGGAAATATATATAGATATAATATTAGTTAGTTTTTATTAATTATAATTAAAATATTTTTAATAAAAGAGCCATTTTCAATAAGGTTCCATTCCACCTAAGGCTGAAAAGAATCTATAAAAAAAACTCAATTAATTGATTTTTTCGCAAGCTACAATGTTTTCAGGTTTCACACTTGATTGACGGGAAAAAACATAAAACATCGTTTCGGTTGCATTCAATCAATTTTTGAAAAGAACAAAATTTTCTCCATTAAATTATCCATATTAAGTAGGTTCTGTTCCGTTGTCTATACACATAAGATACCCTATTTACTGCATGCAAATACACTCACAATAGTTTAGCAGAAAATCGCTTTTCAATTTCGCCAAACATGATCAACTTTTTACACATGACTGAACCGCCTGTATATAGACTTAGAGCATTTTAGGTTAAATGCTCTAAGTATTAGTATGTACTATAATATTATTCAAATGAGTTTTCTCGACCAATAAAGTTTGTATGTATACCTACCATAGTTTATTGTTGGCCAGATATAAAAATCACAACCCTTCCCTGCTGCAAAAAAAACGTAGTCGGGCAATTATACTCGTAATAAGTTCGTGTACCGAAGCGTACTTTTAACGGGCCAAAAGAAAAAGGGATAAATTACATTCACTGTAATATAACGTTTCACAAACTCCAGCGTCTTCTAAGCGATTTTTCATGAGGTGTGCCACGATAATGTGTACAAACGCTCCGGCTCGGCATACTTTGCTTCTTTGCAGGAAATAAATTACCTATGCTTAGAGCGCTGCCTCCTGGATGGCTTTGCTACATGAATTTCGCAAACAGATAAGCTACTCCGTTATTTTAGTAGTTTAAACACGCTGAATAAGTGTTGACAAGTAAGACGTGTGATAACGGTAAAGTCAGTAAGAAGATTTTGTTTTCCTCTTTGTTTTATTTTTGTGTGTAAAGATAAACACATTTGTGAATCGCACGTCTGAACTAGTCTGGGTTATCTGAATCGATGTTTATTCAACTATCAGCTGAGATAGATTGACTGGAAGAATAGTTTTTCCCCTAAACCGAGGCGTACCCGTTGTTTGGAAAGTCCCACGCTGATTCTACTACTACGACTAACCGGCGTTTCCACCGGTTAGTCATAAAACGTAAACATCAGCTGTTCGGAGCCACAACTATTTCAACTTTAGCTTTATGTTGCTCTAGTCTATTGAACAGTCGTTTATACACACCTGCAACATACCTTTATGTTTTTAATGGTGTTATAAAATCCGTTTGTTTTCCTTGATTTAGTTATTAGAATCATAAGCATTTTCTTACACCACTTGGTAAACACCAAGTTGCAGTAAAATCTTATCAAAGTCGCCTTTTCTTAAATCTACACACCGTAAAATCCTTCGTAAAATCCCTATTGGTAGTAAAAGTACAAATTCAGTTATCCATTTTGCCATCCAGAATTAAAATTCCTAATAGAATATGAAATTTCCTTGAATACGATAAAAGAAGCGAGAACACTTTGTTAGCAAAATGTAAATAACCGATACACTCTGTCGAGGTTATCGGGAATTTTACGCAAAGAATTCTGATAAGCTGTAAGAATATTCAAAATGAAATAACTTAATTCCCTGAGAACTGACACGTAACTTGCTCTGTGAAATAGGAAAAGAAATGAAACACTAACTTAATGGCTTCTACATAGTACACCAGTCGATCTGGCAGGTTATGCACTAGTGCTTGCTACTTTGATGGGTAGAATAGCCATTCTGTAGATACAAAATATGTACTTACAATACAAAACAGCCGATAATCCAGGCTGTCGTATGAACCCGAGAACCTTCCCAAAGGTCAGATTGAACGTGTTATTTTTTCCCAATTTGGTACAAGTTGTTTCCTTGTCGGTACAGAGTTTTGATATCGGAATTGTAATTTAGTAACCCTCATTTTGCGACGCACACTTCATCTTGAAACATTTTATTTACTCATAATCCCTAAACTTGTAACGAATCTACTGCTTATTAAAATAAAAGGGAAAGTAGACAAGTTAAAAATATATAATTTGAGGTAAAACACAGAAAAATAATTAAAAAAATAACCTAACCTACCTAGCGCTCTCAGAAAAGAAAATATTTACAGAGGAAGTATGTTACGGCTTTCAGGTTCGAGTCGTCCTGTCAGTTCTGAAACATCCAGATTCGTTTCCCAGATAAATCTTGATAAATTCACAGGCAATGTAGAAGACGTCAGGCCTCGTTAGCTCTGAGGCCTGAAGATCCGCTTCCCAGTCTCTCAGACAGACCAGTCAGGACTTAGTAGTGGAAGGTCCTCCTGGCAAGAAACGTAGTCCCGTGAAGACAGAGTATGATTTCAGGGTGAAATGTATATAGACCAATTTGCAAGACTTTTCTTGAGGAGATGTTTCCTTGAGCGCTTCCAGATCAGCTCTCCCGAATGCATCCGTAGTCCCTCCGACGTTTATTTTTCAAATCATCTTTTTCTTGTTCTAATTTCAAATTCAAAGATCGAAAAGGGCCAGACATATTCGTACCAAAAAACCTCTTTGATGAATTCTGAGAGCGTTTCAATTATTATTATAAAATGTAAGTTAGGATACAAATATTTTACAGTAAACAATTATAATTGCCTATAAAATACCATATTTCAGCTAAACATATTGATAAAAATAATTTAAATTATATAAATCAAAAGTAACCTTCATGGACTAAGCCAGTAAGAAAACTAGAGAGAAAATTAGAAGAAAAAATAATGACAGCTTGACAGCCTATAACATTGAAAAATATGAAAATTAAAGAAAACTAATCGTTTTAGAACGATTCGCAAAATAATAATGCAAAATCAATAAACGAGTATAATACATAATATTAATGAATGTATAGTGTAAGTATATGATGTAGTGTCTGTAGTATGTAGATACTATAAACTCAAGTTAAGAAGTGAAAACAGCACAGCTTTTCACTGGCTAAAAAGACTCAATCAATCTGCCTAGTCTTTTCCCAACCTATCCGGATGCAGCTGAACACCAGTATTTTACAAGGAGCGACTGCCTATCAGCCTCCAAAAAATCAAAATTCAAAATATTATTTTATTTCACATATACCTACATGGGCACTTATGAAACTTCAGAAGCTAGGTGCACAACACAGTAACTGGGTAATACGATACCCCTTTAGAGGACTGGTTGTCAGACTTTCTGAATTTTGACGACCCGTAACAACTGTCAATGATCCACGAATGACAGCCGGGACCAACGGCTTAGCGTGCTTTCCGAGGCACAGAGCTTAATCTAATAGATCGACTCGTGCGGCTGTTATTACTTAGCCACGAGCACGAGCACTGGCTAAAAAGACTATCCAACATGAATCATTTCCATCGAATATCTTCATTTTTACGGTATGCAGAAACACCAGCAGTCTTCACATTCAATACTTGTATGAATCGCTAAAACATCGCCAAGGTCAAACTTGTGAACTTATAAGTTCACGAATTTTAATTTGACCTATATGGACAAAGACCTTGATATAATGCGTATTTTGCTCAAACTCATTCGAATGTGGGTGATGTCTCACAGTTACACTGTCCTTGTGGCCCACCCTCACACTGTGTTTACAATAACAACCCTAATTACCCAGTTACCAAATTAAGAACAGCTAGTGCTATAAGCAGCAGTAAAATTACAACATTATGACAATTAACTGTCAGGGCCATTTGATACCCTCCCTTACTAACAATTACGATAAATATATCATGAACTTCATTTTCCTCTTCTCAGAGGAGTCGTGAAGACAAAGGTAGCACGTAGTTACGTGCTACCTTTGTCTTCACGACTCCTCTTCTGAGACTCCTCTCTCTTCTCTTCTCTTCTCTCTCCACGACCCAGCCGAGATGATTCACAGTTCACCATGGGTTCGTTTTGGTAAACGTAAAAAACAACCCGTAATTAAACTTTAGTTGGGAGAAATCATATATTGTTATACTTAATATAAAGTTGTTTCAGTTCATAGTTAATGACCTATGCAAATATACAGTTATTATTAGTGTAAAGTTACTATGTATATTTAGGTATAAATATTGTAGGTTAGGTATATACACGCAGTCACGAGAACCCTTGTTTAGCACTTAAACTCTTTTTCCGCTTGCTCACACGGTGAGGTTAACGGGTTTTTGTATACGACGCGAAGGCGAGTTAACCAGTCGATCGACACCCACTGACCGGGTCGCATTACCTAATACGTTACATACATTACCAGCAAAATGAAGACCGCGCCTGTATTATTCGTCGTACTTTTGTCGTTCATTTGTGTCGTCCATTGTAAGGATCTGATTGTGGGCTCCAGTTTCAACAACAGATTGTTGTGGCAGGAGAAAGCCGAGTACAATGCCATCCCACTGAAAAAGCGAGTTAAAGAAGTGTTCTTTTCTGATCCGAGCCAACAAATTATTAAGGTAAGCATTCTCTGCAACTATTTTATGTTCCATTTAGTTTTATAATTAATAGAATTGTTCAAACTATTTTCTTCGTAGCTTCGTCGTACCCTTTTCAGTAGGTGCCTATTTTATCTTAATTAATTTTCTAATAAAAGGTATACCATATTAAATTATACTCTCAAACCTTGACTTGATTGACTTTCGTAGAGATTCTTAATGATAACTGGCACTAAGGGTTTCATGGACAAAGTTAAAGGTGATTTAATTACGACAACAGCTCATTGCAAGTAAACCTGTTCTATATAAATTATGTATTCCGTCAACTGATTCTCGGAATCACACTTGGGTATTGCAAACTTACCACTAACTAAAACTTGTTTATTAATATTATCGCCTGAGTCAGTTGAGCCAACAGATTGTAAACTACGGCGCGGCGCACAGTGATTTCATTAGAACATGCTAGCTAGACAAAATTATATATTGGGGTATTTTGCTTCGTACGGCTTTCTTATGATGTTATAATGCGATTTCAGCACAAAAAAAATAAAGTTTATTGCATTTATACAAATTCTTAACAAACATGAGTTGGAAATCTACTTTAAAAACAAAACACCCAAATAAAAGATTGCAGAGTCACGTGTACTATCAAAACAAAAAATGACAATATATTTCGTATATTGAGACAGGTAGAAAAATAACAATCAAAAAATTATAAAGAACAGTCATAAAATACTCTACCTAGCTACTAACATAAATATAAATTTAGGAGTAGCTCCACAAATGCAACATTTTTGTGCTGAAGAAGTTTCAGTCATAGCGTTGCACACTTTACCGTCAATCATTCGTGTTTGACAGATACCTGATTACTATCCTAACCTATAGTTGGTACCAATTGGTCTATTTCCTCCAAAATTTTATTTGTTTCTGTTACAGTGAAATCTGTAGTTTCTTTATAGAAAATAAACTTAATCGGTCAACAATACATAGTAGAAGATGGTCGAGAATTCTGCCAAACAACATTACCACTACAGTCACGTAATTGAAGCGATACGAATGAGAACACAAACAAAAACTCATCTGTGTCTTCACTGTTTGTGAATTTTTGTTTGTAAGTGCTATGACCGGAACTTCCATCGCACCCCCACTTGCTTATAAGGAAGAATGATGAGACAGGAGTTAAAGGTTTTAAAACTTCATACTGTGTAGAAATTAGACGTTCAGACGTTTTATTTAAAACAGCCTTTTTTTTTTTTTTTTTTTTTTGGGTGGGAAATTATCAAATAACTTCTCCCGCTCTGGGTGGAGCGGGAGGGCGTGTCAGACTCTTACTGACTAAAACCCACCCGTGTTCCTTCCGTTGCCTGAACATTGCCAGGGGCCACGGTATCCCTTTCGGACTTTCCCGCAACCCCGGCAGGCATTGGTCCTATCGGACCCCTTCACTTGCTGACATCTCTTTGAGGCGCGCGTGGAACACAACGCGCCGTCGACCCGGGCCTGGTCCTTATCGGACGGCGAGCTACCCATTGCTCACCGTCCGCAAGCCCGCGCCTACGGTGGCCGGGAATCGGCCTGCGATTCCCGACGCCCCGGGCGTCTCCTGCGGCGGCTAGGGGCGTGAGGGCGCGAAATTTGCCTCTCCCTCACGCGTTCTGCCTCCTCCTTCGCGAGCATTACTGCTTCGCAGAAGGAGGTGACGGCCTTCCATGCCCTCTCGCTCCGTACCATGGCCTGGACTAGGGCCGGACGCGAGAGATCCCCGCCGCCGATCGCCTCCACGAGGACACGGCGATGCTCTGCCCAAGCCGGACAGACCTCCACCGTATGCTCAACCGTGTCCTCCGGGCGATCCACGCAGTGATGACACCCGGGCGTTTCCTCCCGCCTGATACGGAACAGGAACCTCCCGAAACAACCGTGTCCGGTGAGGACCTGCGTTAGGCGGAAGGTGAGGACGCCGTGGCGCCTCTCTAGCCACTCCTCAAAGAGGGGACTTATCGCCGCAATAGTGGCGTGCCCAATTTAAAACAGCCTGAAGTTCAATTTCTGCACGCGGTTCGTTATCAAAAATCTGTTCCTCGGGAAGGTAATACTCAATTTTTGCCTGCCTAACACTATAAAATGATGGAAATACCTGATGTCCAGCTTTGATGCTCCACTTCCTTGTCTGTTTATATGAGTGGCTTATAGATTTGGCGTCTACGTAATATGCCAAAACCTCGTCTTTTGACAATCATCTTGGTTCTTCGTGAACACCCACACTTCTTTTCATTACTTTGCACTTTTGAGGATTGTGACTTACTTCTTTAATCACTGAAGCCAAGTTCCGATGTCCGGACAATCATGCCGATATTTCAGCTGCCACTACCTATTGGGTCACGTCCCGTGATTGAAGAAGGTTGTCCACGCGCCTTCTTTTCGTTTTTTCACTAGCTTCAGTGAAATCATCTGATGGACGCCCAGAAATTGAAGCCTTTCTTGATGATGATGGTGCTGAGTGGTGGACGGATACTTTGAACGTAAAATACCCAGCCAACCACTCAGAGTTCTTAGTCAGGAAGCGATCGCACTGCTTCCCAGGACTTTGCCATTTTTCTGTCAACTTGGATGACAATCTTCCAATTGTCATTTTGACTTCCCTCTCAGATGCTTCCGTGATATTTGCAAGATCATTTTTCATCGATAGAAAATCACATAGTCTACTATTACGGTTCTCTTTGGGATGTTTCTGCCATTCATCAAAAAACTCAATTTTTGAGACTGAGAATTTGTATTCTGAAAACAGAAAAAAACAAAGTTGTACTCAAGTGCGCAGACTAAAATGACTAAAATTTAAAAGCTAATAGATATGGCTATGATATATATATAATTTCTAGCCCGGGTACATGTACTTCCTAGTCCTGTGAATACAGAAAATCGTCAAAAACTAACAAAATTAAAGTGCGGTTAAAGTATTAATAATACCATTTACTAATTATAATTATAAAGTACATACCTTTAACTTGAAGATCCATCACTAATATTTTTCAAAAACTTTAAATTAATAATGTTACTTTCGGTAAGCGCAAAAATGAATTATAAAGTATTTGTTTAACCCTTTCTTTTTATACTGCCTTCATTACCTTACCAGTAGTTGACATTAGTGAAAAACAATTCTTGGAATTGGGGCAAATGGGGGTGTGGCTGCTCAGGTAATAAATTCCAAGAAATTCAACATTGACTTTTGTCTAGCTAACATGTTCTAATGAAATCACTGTGCGGCGGCGTCGCGGCCTAGCCCAAGTAAACACTTTTGCTCTTCTCTATGTATTTATTTAGTTCGGGAAAGCGAAAGGTATTTAGATACGACGTCCCAACACTGTGCCAGTGAGTCGTCAAGAATAACGATGTTAATAAGGATTTCGACGTTCGTTTTATGTTATCAATTAGGGTCACGCCAAGCACTTGCGTACACGTTGATAACAAACTCCATATGTATGTAAGATGCATCTTAATTAAATATTAATTTGAATAGTTTTACTTTACAACGTGCGAGCTAGGTAAGAGCCAAGTAGGTAAGTACTTCATTCTTGTCATAACCAGTTGAAATCTGGAACAAGCAATGCGTAATATTTTATACAACTTCGTACATAACTCATGTAGCTTTCACGTTGTATACCATAGGTCTTGTACACAGCTAATTGCATGCAAACATACCTCACATTTTTGTAGAAAAGGGTAGTACCGAGTGTCTGTAAAGGAATGCGCATTATTTCGGGCCGCAATGCAGGACATTGCGGCCCATTGCAAGCATCATTTTGGTTTATTTATTACCTACTCGTATCCTCGCACACTATTTGTGGAACATTTTGCAATTTCCGACATACAACTATTACGTCTACGCACATAATAAGCAATGAGTCTATGACTATAGTCTAGGAACTTCTAGGTATGGCATCTTGATACCACCTAGAAGTTTATCTCAAGGAATGGACCATGAAACTGCAATGTCTGTATTACGATGCGCTTTCGGCCTCAGTCATGATTTGTGTTAATAATCAAAAGTGCTACTTTTCATACCGCATTGTTTTGCATAATAGAATAAAAATATGATGTAGTAGTAAAGTAGGTACAGTAAAAGGCGGTAAAAAAACTTCGCCATTCCAGCGACAAAAAATGCCTTGAGAAGTGTAAACAAGGCTTTACCAACATAAAACCTTCTTGCAAATAATTCAACCACAGCCAGGTACCTGACAAAATTAAACTGGCTTTTTTATTTATTTGAATAGCCCTACGTACACCTCACTTACGAGTGAGCGAGCACTATTGAATGTTTTGAAACCGACATATCGTACCTAATACTGTGAGTAAAGATCGTTTCCAGAAAAGGTTTCTTTTATTGCGTAACTTAACGTAAACATATAGGTATAACATAGGTTTTTTTGTTAATGTTTTTGTCAGTAAGTTAACGTTTATTGCTTTTGGTAAAAGTAAAATCATGATTCTTGGATGTGGGTATATTTATAGTTTATTCGCAATTAAATTGACTTCTAGACAATTTTAGGGTCTTGATTAAGTTTTTCTCAAACAACTTAGGTGCTCATAGAACGTTAATTATTCTCATTTGCACCATTATTGTTCTGAAAATAGCTTTGCGGTTTGTAAACCATTTACTGGAACTGAATAGGTACAATGAACGATAAATATAATAATAAAAATTCAATGTAATGAATAGCATCTTCTGTCTTCATCTTTGTTTATAAATAATTATGAAAATCTATGAACCTTCTGACTAATAAATGGTTAGAAATAAATGAAAACGGTTAAAACAAATCATCGTTATTTCCTAACGACAAAATTTTATTTTTGTCATTTAATTAATTAACAACTCAGGCTGTCGCAGTTCAATCGTTGATATAATTGACACTGGCTAAAAAGGGGAACGACTCTCCCTTTGTATCACATTAAAGCCATTAAGGCCTTTTTCCCTATTCTAAAAATATTATTTAAAAACCGGCCAAGTGCGTGTCGGATCACGCACAATGAAGGGTTCCGTAGTTGGGATAAATTTATCCCAAGAACAAACTTACCATTGTAGTTGCAAACTGCAAAATTAAGTTGGTCGTTAACCTGTAAAGCCTACTTAGCTTTGATAGTTTTCCTTTTAACTTCGTTATATATACACTACTGCTATGATTTTTTTCACAAATCCAAGTATAACCATTTAGCTGCCTAGGACACACAAGACTAACAAAAATTAGCACTTTAAAGCTTAATATTTCGGACACGGATCCCTGAATTGAAAAATAGTTTTTACACACGCACAATGTTTTTGAACGACCTTTCCTTTTTCACACTTTTTCTTGCTTTCTAGTACTAACGGATAGACTGACAGACAGACGAACATGGTGAAACTATGAGGGGTTTCTTGTTTACTGCGGAACCCTAAAAAATGGGAGAAGAATTTTGTAAACAAATAAAAAATAGGACTTTTTTTTTCTGTACTATGAAGGACAGCCGTGGTTTTATAGTTGAAGATATAATGAAACCTCATCTAATATTTATAATAAGACTAGCCCCGACTTCAGACACCCTCACTGGGGAGTTGTTCGGGGTCCCCCCGGCCTAGGACAAGACGAACTGCAATGACTCACACATTGTTAGTTGTTGGCATTATTATAAAAACAAAAATCCAAGGCCCCCACCTTGGCATATTAATTAACGACGTATGAGGAGTACACTAGCTTCTGCCCGCGACTCCGTCCTTGCTCCTTCGCACCGCCCGCCTGCGTTGTTATTTCATTTTCGCATAGCGTTCTTTCAAACTTTTTTACTTTTACCGAGTAAAAGTGAAAAAGTTTCTCCTAAGGGTCGTCATGATAATCCACCTTGATTATGAAACTATTTACTTGGATAAGGGTTAATATCATGATATGAATAAATAAACTAATAATAGAACATGGTTGCAAAATGTCTTACGATGATGCAAAACTAGCATTCTAAATTTCTTATTTTGAATGAAACCATAACTTATAGTACAGAAATCATTTACTATTTGTTGGAATCTTAGATACTTAACACTTATGTATAAGCACTTGAGTGAGATACCTGACATAGAGGTTTATTCCTGGTTCAGGTAGAATCCAATTATTATATACCTCTAGTTTAAGGCCCTTTTTTGTAAATATTTATTTGAATAAATTATTTCAATTTACAGTTTCATTTTTTTCAATATCAATTTCAATCTTCATCTTTCTATTTTACCCGTGTTTTGATTGACTAATTTGAACACAAAACAGTTATTGTGACTTAACTACAATAGTTAGACATATAGCCTCGCGAAGTTTTTTGTGGATACCTAATGATAATAAACATGTAGTTCATTATTTTATGTATATTCAATAGTTTTCGCAGCGCACGCCAAATAATGACTTTTGCTTTTGTTTTAGACTTTAGCAATTTTTGTATGCCTTTTTCTTTGGGTGGGACATTATCAAATAACTTCTCCCGTTCTGAGCGGAGCAGGAGGGCGTGTCAGACTCTTACTGACTAAAACCCACCCGTGTTCTTTCATTTGCCTGTACGTTGCCAGGGCCCACGATATCCCTTTCGAACTTTTCTGCAACCCTAGCAGGCATCGGTCCTGTCAAACCCCTTCAATTGTGATGTTCAATTGTTCCACGCGCGCCTTAAAGAGATGTCTCTTTGAGGCGCGCGTGTAACACAACGCGCTGACGACCCGGGCCTGGTCCTTATCGGACGGCGAGCTACCCATTGCTCACTTTCCGCAAGCCCGCGCCTACGGTGGCCGGGAATCGGCTTGTGATTATCGATGCCCAGCAGGGCTAACATGACAAGCGCGAGAACGCTCTTTTTATCGTTTTGTCGAAATTTGTCTACGATTCTGACGTCATTCTAATCCCTAACATGACCGTAAACGACGAGTAAACTCGAAAAAGGCATTTTGACACTTCTTTATCTCGCGACGAGAGACCGATGTTGCGAGTTATTAAAAACAAATTATTTTTATGATAGCAACATCGGCTTGAGATTCCGTTTCATTCATTAAATGGTGCCGATTCTCTTGGCACAAATACCTCTAAACTAGACTAAAAATTACCAAAATTTAGATTATTCCTGTCAACCGACGATTTCCCATTCTGAAATAGACTAAAGTGACACAACTTAACTATATTTTAGTTTGACGGCACTAAAATGGCAATGAGTTATTAATTTAGTGTAAATGGCAATTCGGCTATTCTGAATTTTACGTTTTTCACCAAAAATTTTGATTGTCTCGGTATTTAATCGCAATTATAAAGGTGCGGAAATTAATTGTCATGAACTAAAATTCACACCAACACCTCGACTTTTTTTTCTTTTCTTTTGCTTATATCTCGAAAATGGTGTGACCATCGCAAAAATAACGAAAATTTCAACCGCCTTTATGATACACATAAACCCTTATCTAATACTCAACATGTAGGTAATAATTTTTCTTATTTTCTATATTTAAAACGTATAATTATTTATATATATATTTTCATTATTAATATATTGTAAAATAAAATGATGACTAAAATAAGTACAATTATGAAGCTGCCATGTTATTTTGGAGTTTTTTTTTAATCATAATTTTGTTTACTCTTCTCGTCGTTCTCGTCGTCAAAATCGAGGACGAGTAAATACGACTAAATGACAGAAGAATCGGAGATTATCTCGTGTTGAATATTGTCAAAAATCGAGACAACTAAGGTGCCATGTTAGGGTTTGTCGAAAAAACGTAATGTTTGACAGAAGGAGTCGACTATTTTGTATGGAAGCGCTGTCAGAAAATGAGAAAGTGACAGAAATAGACAAAAATTACTCACGCGAGACTTGTTGCGTGTGTCATGTTAGGCCTGCATGGCGTCTCCTGCGGTGGCTAGGGGCGTTTAGGGGGATTTTTTGATACCTACCGGGTTACATTATTGTAATAAAAAAAAATAAAAAATACGCCCATGTTATTCGCTGATTTAATAGCTTTCTATAGGCAAAAGATTTTTTTAAATCGGTTAAGTATTTTTTGAGTTTATCCATTACAAACAAACAAACAAATATACAAAGGTACAAAAAATCTAATATTTTCTTTATATAATAATAGGTCTTTACCTATGAAATTGCCGTTTTGTATGAAAAAATTTAAACGAATTTTTTTCATGTATTTTTTTATTTGTATTATTAATCGAAGTAATCACCCATGCAATCAATGCATCTTTGCCAACGCAGTGGCAGTTTATTGATGCCCTTCTTAAAGAAATCAGCTGGACGGGAGGCAACAAATTCTTCAAAGGCATTTTGTACTGCCTCTCGGGTATTGAATTTTTTTCCCGCCAAGAAGTTATCCAAATTCTGGAAAAAGTAGTAGTCTGTAGGCGCAAGGTCTGGTGAGTAGGGCGGATGACGGAGAGCTTCCAACACCAGTTCTTGCAACTTGGAGACCGTCTGCTGTGCAGTATGAGGTCGCGCGTTGTCGTGCAGGAGCAGCGGAGACGAGCGATTGACCAAAGCTGGTTGGAGATGTGCCAGCTTCTCCATCATTGTGTTCAGTTCTTCACAGTACACATCTGCAGTAATGCTCACCCCGTTAATAAGTTTAGATAAAGGTATGTCAACAATTTCTTAGGTGGTTGGATTTCAATCAAAAATATATGTTACTTTCGCTAATCTTCACTTATGAAAGTCGGTCTTTAGAACTGCTTGCGTTGCATCGTTATCATTAT
The DNA here is from genome assembly GCA_949128155.2 of Xanthia icteritia. Lineage (NCBI taxonomy): Eukaryota > Metazoa > Arthropoda > Insecta > Lepidoptera > Noctuidae > Xanthia > Xanthia icteritia. The sequence goes on from OX421930.2 coordinate 14,419,870, forward strand.
ATTAATGCCTGAATTTTAAAAACAGTGGTGGTTGCTTCTTCTTACGCAACTTTTCTTCTTTTTAGCGTGTCGATGGTGTGCTGCAAAGCCAAGTTTTTTTCTTCAAACTTACGGTCGACCGCATATCGGTGGTAACACTTTGACCTTTAGCCTATCCTAGTACGGTTTTGATACCTCTGAGGCGCGGCCTGCTGCACCACTAATTGGGTATGTGGAAAGAGGATTGTGAGTAGGTACAGATCTCCAGTACGTCCGATGTACCAATATGTCAGCTCTACTGTATACAAGAGCAGCTATCTATTTGCGTAACATATTTTCGTAAATGGTTAAGACTAATCTTTTCATCTTACATCTAACAGTTCAACAACATTCATTGCGTTATTTACGTTGTTGAGTAGATTTTTTTTTCGGACTTATGTAGCAATGGATTAGCAGTCTCTTTCAAAATGATTTAGATTGTGATTGATCGTGTATTAGATACGCAATTAGGGTGCTGTCCTGCCAATCTAAGCCAATCATTAATTGCACGAGTGACACAACACTCTTGACAGCTCGTGCAGACACAAAAGATAAAGATAATGAACTCATTGCGATACCAGACACGTTATATTATGCAATCAATCTGTGCAATCAATAGTATAAGATAACGAGTTGGTAGACACATGCATGAAGATGCGTCATGACATGAGTAGGTCCTAATAATATTTATATGGTAACGCCATATAAATATTATTAGGACCTACTCGCAACTATTTTTCACAACACATTTCGTACGCTAAAACCGCTTTTCCTCATTAAAACTCGAATTTGAACATTCATTTAGCAGCTCAAAACATCATTCAGAACTATTTACACTGAAAAAGCTGAAAGTGCGCCAAATTAAAGCTGGCAGCGAGTCGGAACAGCTTTTGATATTGCAGGTGTCCGTCTATTGTGGCAGCTCAAACCACGTTTCATCAGGTGGGCAGCATCGTGGGCAGTCCTTTTACTACTGAAAAAAGTATATATATATATATACGGAAATTTTTGCTTTATATATATATATATATATATATATATATGAAGCAAAAATTTCCGTTGACATGAATTCTGTTTATCAAATTATCTACTTGTTTCGGGTCTTGTCTTGTCTCGCTTGTCTCTTGTCGGGGCCTGTTTCCAGAACTAGTACCTAAACATTAGTTGAACATGTGGCGATTTCGCGAAGATGTGCTATTACTTTTTTGTTGTTCTGATATTATTACACTTAACATTCATCTAATTGGTATATTTGCTCTTTCCAGGGTATAGTTCTGCGGGACCTGGACCACACGGACGCCATCGCCAGCGTCACAGCCGGAGGAGTCGGCTTCTCATACGCCAACATCCGGCTCAAGAGTGACCGCGGATCAGGACTTAACTACCAGGTCGAAATCTACGTATAATATCAAAAGCACACACCGAAATAATAAATATCTCTAAAGCTATGTAGGGTATATTTTTAAGTATCGCACATAGTTTATATCGCATATTAGTTCACTCATTACTATAAATAAATAATTTCAGTAAGATTACAATAAAGAAAAACACAGAAACTATTTGTTTTATTTCAATTAATTAGGTGACTCGTTTGAATTAACTTATAGTTATTTATGCAACTGTTGTATAATTATGTGGGTTTATCACACGCGGCGTGTGATAATAGTATCACATGAGTGTTTTACTACCTAATTATGTACAGTTGCATACAAGACTTTATCTTCACCCATGATATGAATCCTCTATAAAAGGTTCTGAAACCATAGGGAAAAACCTTAAAATATTCTTACCATTCTGCTGTACAGTGTTGTAAGAACTCTATGTAAATTCATGAAAAGTTTAACTGCTGAGTACCTAGTACAAACAAACTATGTATTGGTAATAATATAATTATTTATTGTAATATATATTTTTTTTTTAATTACGGCGCTTTGTAGTGAAACGCGCGTGCATGACAATGTCCTTTTTTTTATTCATGAAGATACCACGAATTGAGTAGAGAGAATGTGGCTGTTTGATGAGTAAATAACGGATCGAAAAAGCAAAAGACTTGCGTAATGAAATTTAGTACAACAGTATAACACGTTTGGATGATATTATGGTTACTATGACACTATTTGTTTGAATGTTGGCAATAAGCTAACTGTTTCACAAACTTTTATAGAGGATTTATAGCATATTTTTTTTTACTGTCGTGACTTCATGCACGTAAAGTTATGGTCACACCGTCACACAATAGGCACCGCAACAATTTCAACTAGCAAAATAATAATAATAACAAATGAAAGCCGACCATTAATCCTCGTAATTTTCATTTCAATTCATAAAGCTAGTCATTTAATAATGTAGGTACTCAAAAGGATTGGGTTGTTACGGTGATTTTTGGTTATATCTGAAACCTGAATTTTAATTACAAACCGACGAGAATCTCCTCCTAAATATTATACTGGTATTTTTTATTGAAACTGCCAACTGCATATAGAACACAATCCATAACAATGCAAAAAGGTTTGTCCGCCGTCTAAGGAAAACATTAAGAGGAAAATATAGCGAGCCGTCTGAATGATGTCACCCTCTGCGGCCAACAAGAGACCTCACAACAACAGGAAATCTTCATTTAGCGAGGTTGATTGCCGAATGATGGCCACAATTGTCGACCAGCCGACCGTATTAACAAACTACCTACATTTACGAATAATGTTTTAAGCTCGGCGATCAATTTCTTTTTGTGTAGGTCTAAAAAACCTTTAACTCACGCTGTTTCATCCAGCGACTAGTTTACCTGACGCTAATTAGGCGAGGACAAACGACTTTTCTTTTCGCTTCATACTTTTCGAAACAGTAAAAGATCTGTAAGGAGATTGTTTACACAATTATATCAAATTGTTTTATCTGTCTTCTGAATAACGTGATAATAGCATTAATTTATAACAGCTGTGTTCTTAAATTATGTTATCTTGCTACCTTAATTAAGTTTAGACCTTTGCTTGGGCACGGGTTCGCCGAATACACAATCTGAAATGCTCAATATTGGATGTAGTAGCTGGAGGGAGAGCCACATGCCTAAGTATCCTTACTAGTTAGTTCTTAAGTACTTCTCCGTAGCATCCATGCCTGGCTCGATTATGACTAGACATACACTTTTCCTGCACTAAGTGCCAACTTTCTGACTCCATAACAAGATTAATGTTTCATCATTTAGGTTTTTTTTAGGATTCTGTAGAAGTCTTACAGTCTTTCTTTTAGCCTGTCACAGCAGTCATATCGTATGAGCATCTTCACTCAAATTGCAAAAAGAACGCTATAGATGATCTAACAAGTACGTATGAGGCTGTTCATCTTTAATTAAATTTTGAGTCAGAGCACTGCACATAGTCATTCCGAGGCCATGACCACCATTGTATGTGTTTGTTGGATATCAATCTAGTCTAAAGCAGTGTGAGTCAACCTGTGACCGATGCCATTGTTTTGCAGTTTATTATAATAAACATGAAGACGCATTTGAAGCGCGCTGACGCAATATCCTGAGTTGTGAGTTATATGGTCTAGCTGTGTAAGAGGTATGTAGAGTGGATACTTCTACTTTACATACCTCTTGCATAGACGAATTGTAAAGTAAATTTGAGTTATAGTCTCGATTTAAAACATTCAATAGCACTCGGCCTAAAAGTTTTGCCAATCTATAAAGGTATATCTATATCCCGCATTTATAACCACGTTCAATACAGACATAGGACACTCTGAAAAATCTCTGAATAGTAAACGTGTGTTATCTGAATTTCATACATTGACAACGTAAAAGGATTTTTTCTTTTTCAAATCAGAATTCTAAGAGTTAGAGAGTATTTTTAAGTTAAATGAGATCTTTTATGAGAGTGATTTAGTGGCTTTAGATTCGAATTCTGGCTTTCACAAAATCTATTTACCTACCTAAGTAATCAAATAAAAAAAACAGGAATAGACCAATATAAAATATAAACCAGAATAAAAATTATTGATTAATCTTTAAATTATGAAGTTATTACAAAACAATCAATATTACTTTACATTACAACAAAGCAATAAATAATTATTATTTTAGCTGGAATATTAATTGCCATAAAGCAAGAAAGCGAAGAAATAGTTTACCTCGTATAATGGCCCTTTTTTTTTTTTTTTTTTTTTGGGTGGGAAATTATCAAATAACTTCTCCCGCTCTGGGTGGAGCGGGAGGGCGTGTCAGACTCTTACTGACTAAAACCCACCCGTGTTCCTTCCGTTGCCTTTACGTTGCCAGGGGCCACGGTATCCCTTTCGGACTTTCCCGCAACCCCGGCAGGCATCGGCCCTATCGGGCCCCTTCACTTGCTGACATCTCTTTGAGGCGCGCGTGGAACACAACGCGCCGTCGACCCGGGCCTGGTCCTTATCGGACGGCGAGCTACCCATTGCTCACCGTCCGCAAGCCCGCGCCTACGGTGGCCGGGAATCGGCCTGCGATTCCCGACGCCCAGGGCGTCTCCTGCGGCGGCTAGGGGCGTGAGGGCGCGAAATTTGCCTCTCCCTCACGCGTTCTGCCTCCTCCTTCGCGAGCATTACTGCTTCGCAGAAGGAGGTGACGGCCTCCCATGCCCTCTCGCTCCGTACCATGGCCTGGACTAGGGCCGGACGCGAGAGATCCCCGCCGCCGATCGCCTCCACGAGGACACGGCGATGCTCTGCCCAAGCCGGACAGACCTCCACCGTATGCTCAACCGTGTTCTCCGGGCGATCCACGCAGTGATGACACCCGGGCGTTTCCTCCCGCCTGATACGGAACAGGAACCTCCCGAAACAACCGTGTCCGGTGAGGACCTGCGTTAGGCGGAAGGTGAGGACGCCGTGGCGCCTCTCTAGCCACTCCTCAAAGAGGGGACTTATCGCCGCAATAGTGGCGTGCCCAGCACTGGGTTGCGACAATCGCACTCTCCATGACGCCATGAGATCCCGCCGGAGCTCTGTCCGCTGTGCCGCGATTTCTCGCGGGAACGGAGTTACGCCCCGGCGTTTCGACTCCTCGCGCCACTCCCAGATGTGCGCGAGGACTTTTGCCTCCAGATCCCATGGCGGTAATCCGGCAAGGAGGCTCGCCGTCTCACCGGAGACCGTGCGGTATCCCCGGACCAGCCGGGTGGCCATGACCCTCTGGGACGCGTTCAACCGGCGGGCTGGCCGCCGCCTCAATGAACGCGCCCAAACCGGTGCCCCGTAAAGGGCCATGGACCGCACGACCCTCGCGTATAGCCTCCGGCAGGAGGCGTTTGGACCCCCTAGATTGGGCAGGAGCCGCTTCAAAGCAGCCCCGGCCCGCTCCAGTCTGGGAGCCAAACGTCGGAAGTGCTCTACGAAATTCCACCGGCTGTCGAGGACGAGTCCTAGATACTTCATCGTCGACTCGACGCCGATGTGAACTCCTCCTACCGTTATTTGGGAACCCGACGGTGGCGCGTTCCGAGGACCATGAAAACACATGGCCTCGGACTTGTGCAGGGCCACCTCGAGTCCCAATTGCCGGATCCTGTCCACGATTGTCGCAACCCCGTGTGTCGCTAGTTCGGCCGCCGCCTGGTGCGACCTCCCCTGCGCCAGGACCAACGTGTCGTCAGCGTAACATACGACGCTGACGCCGCTAGGGAGGTCGGCGCGCAGCACCCAGTCGTATCCGATGTCCCACAGATGCGGCCCCAGGACCGATCCCTGTGGGACACCGCACGACATCTCTTGCCGGTTCCATTCTCCCTCGTGACCGGGGTAGATGACGGCCCTGTCCGTCAAATAGGCCTCGACCACACGACAGAGGTAGGTCGGCATCCGGTGATACCGGAGTGCCTCCCTGATTCAACTCCAGGGCAGGGTATTGAAGGCATTGGCGATGTCTAGAGACACCGCCAAGACGACCCCACCCCGGGCCACAGCGTCCCCCGTCGTGAGGGCTCGCACGCGCATGATGGCGTCCACCGTAGAGCGCCCCCTGCGGAAACCAAACTGGCTCTCCGCCAAATCCGGCCCCACCCGCACCAGCCGCCCGACGAGGCGGTCTGCAATGACTCTTTCAAAGAGCTTGCCCACCTCATCGAGCAGCACGATGGGCCGGTAAGCGGACGGAGAGTCCGCAGGGCGCCCCGGCTTCTTGATGAGGACCAGTTTCCCCGTCTTCCAGCGAAGTGGGAACTGGCCCCTCTCCAAGCATGCGCTTAAGAGCCCCCTTAGTCGAGGCCCGAGAGCCTCCAAGGCCAGGACCCAGGCTTTCCCAGGTAAGCCGTCGGGTCCTGGGGCGGTATTTTTGGTATTCGTATAATGGCCCTCAATATGCCATTGTCAAATTTATGTATTCAATTCATAAAGGAGGCCTGCAACTTTCTCATGAATGCATAAAAAGTCATCTACCCTGCTTTCGGCAAACATGTAGGACACACTACACTTCTGTGTTCTGTGCACTATATCGCTAAGGGAGACCCTGTATGCATCTGAATGCGTTATTATATTGAACACGCAACGTATTATAATGTAAAGAGGATCTAATGTACGTATGTTATGTCTCAGCATCACCGTAATCTTTTGCTGTCCTCGGATATTATTTTATACGGCTAATGTTCAACAGGTAATAACGCATAAACGGTACATGTATGATGACAGGGATCCTATTATCGCCCCTCGACCAAAGACCCGGGCCTGCCCGTCCTATACAAAGGGTCTCCGCTAATTTATTACCAAAATATCCTTAACACCACCCGCCTACAGATAATTAGACACCTAACGAAATATGTTCTCTAAAATATATGTGAGAGGTTTGGATTATGTTTATTACATACATATAAGGTCAGTATAATCATATAGTCAGCGTTGTAAAGGTAAAATCAATATAGCTCGTGGTTCTTCGTTAGGATTTGCCGTTGGGAGCACGCAACGAAGGCTTGTCGTGTATGTAGGAGGCATGGTGCTAAATGGAGCAGAAAACTACTGCTGGAATCTAGGCCTATATAATATAATAAGATATAAAGCATTAATCTTTTCCGATTAAGCCCAGATTCGCACGGACGTGTTTTCATCGCGGCGATTTTTTTTCGTATATGCGCCGAGCGTTGAGAATCCCACGTGTTGGGACGCATACTCGTCCAAGCGCGTTGAAAAATCACTGTTAAATTTTCAACTCTCGGCGCTAAGCAAAGCGTTGAAAATCCAGTGCACGAAATAAAATCGCCGTGATTTTATTACGTCCGTGGGAACGTGAGCTTACGGTTTATAAAAATTATAGATCTTAATACGTGTCCGTATGGGAATCCCACGATGAGAATTGCTTACCAACCGGTAAGAATACGTCATCAGCTTCATAATATAGAATTCGCCACAACCCATAATCTCCAGATCCAGGCCATTGTGAAAACTACAATTCAAAATTCAAAAAAGTCATTTATTCAAACTAGGCTGAGAATCAGCACTTTTCGAACGTCAAAATTACATAAGACAGTCCCCCAAAACGCCCAGCCTTCACCACTTCCTAGTGCTTTAGCTGGGAAGAAAAAGTGGCGCTACATACTCCCCAGCAGCACAGCTGCCTGTTCAGTTAGAAAAAAATGATTCTATATAATAGTATGCAAAATGATACACAACACAAAACATAATTTAAATTTTAAAATTAATAGCCATATGACAGCTAGCACACGCCAATATACCAACAAAAAACATCGAGAACTATACTCGAGCAGAAATAAAAATAAGTTAACGAAAACAATATCTAAATAAAAACCTCCAGGCATAAAGGGCGTGCCCGCTTACATGTAGCTGTAACTAGAAGTTATAATTGATAAACTAGGACCATAGAGGTAAATTAAAAAAATATAGAGGTCGCTAGCTAACCACATATTGCAATACAACTCATAAAAAAAACCTTGTAATGAGTAGATTATGTCAACAATAAATTAAAATAAAATAAATTGACTTATAAAGTAAAATTATAAACAATTATATAAACTCATATAACCTGTCAGTAAATAAGCTAATTCTGGAGAAAGAACATTTAAACATTGTCTTGAGTTAATCACAGCGACCAACTATTCTTATCATTTAAGTAGTCGTTGATAGAATAGTATGCCTTTGAACAGAGGTTGGATTTTACTTTAGTTTTGAACGCATTAAAAGACATAAATCAATATCCCAAAGACATAAACCATGTCTTTAGAGATTACCATAAAAATAAATTAAAAGCGACAGCCCATTAAAACAGCTCAGGCTTTGAGTGCTATGCATAAAGTTGGGGATAATTTGTGAAAATATGCTTAGCTTCCGTCAGCTAAAATGATTTTTATAAATATGCCGTCCGCTTCACAGATTTATAACAGATCAATTTTGCGTTAATTAGAAAATGTCACTCCCGAACGCTTTGACAGCGTTAACGAAAATAGGGAGTCTGTTTTAACGATAAAATTAATTTGAAACACATGTACCTACAGTGTAGGTAGATACGTGCTAAAAAACACATACGGTATTGAAATTAATTTTATATTCAGCAACTATTTACAATGGTACATACTATATTTGTTAGAATCTTTAATTGAGCACAAAAATCTAAATAACGAATTATTGGAAGTTACAGGGTAGGTTTAATTTCTAATAATTCTACAATTTACTGAGAAATCTCCGAAATAGATTGGGATACTGCAAGTCTGTCTGTAACGAACCTTTGTTTTTTTATAGCCTGGGGCATGAAATAAAATTCATTTCATTTCATTTCAAGTGATATTTAGAATTAATAACTGCATTATTTACCCATCGTTAATTTGCTGAGATTCCTTACCTTTTGTTTCGCAAGGAGTCTTTCCGCTCATTACAAAGTAGTTTCAACACAATTATAAATTTTTCAATAATTTAGCATGTCAAACATAATTATTTATAACTAAACACTGACTCCTGACCTTTTATCTAGGGAAGTATTTTTGGTAGATCATATCGACCATTGTACATGTGATTTCAGATACCTACTGATGAAATCCCTTTTGAATCTTTGAGAAACCTTTTACTTGTTTAACATACTTTATATCATACATGAGTGAGGTACCTACTACAGTGGTAGTAAAACAAGATATAATTCCTAATGTTCCTACACGCGCTTCATATGATTCTCCTTACACCTGCGGCATTAACCATTATCAAACGTACCACTGTGAGAAACATATGTATTATAGCGAGATAATAAGATCGTATAGCGGAGAAGTCAAGTGCAGTTAATGAACAAGCAGTACGTCATGTAGTCGTCAGGTAACCCCCTCTCCCTCACCCGGCTTCCTTCCGCCTCGTGCTTTTGACGTCACTGACGCGAGTCGGTGCAACGCCGTCGACTTCGCCGGATCCACAATTTCCCAACCTGGAAATTACGAATCCTAATGAAAACGCAAACGTTGATAGAATAACATCCGCACATACAAAACAACATCCTTGATAAAGTGATGAGAAATACCATTCATTGTTGCTTCCTTGTTTTTTTATCCTCCTTTACTTTTGCGGAGTCCAGAAGATTTAAATTGTAACATTTTTCCTTTTTGTGTAACGCAATATATTAATCTATAGCGTAGTTGCGTTTAACAGACGCAAATCTCAGTATCTCACTTGTACAAACTTGTCTTAATCTAGACAACTATCTGTAGGTCAACTATCTGTTCAAACCATGCAAATATTTCTGCTTTGCTGGACTCACAGCCTCAACCCGCAGCGCTGAGCCTGACCTGCCACTACCATTGCCGATCGAGCCGTCATATGCGGCGAATATATTTGTTTATTTAGGTACTTGATATGTGAACATGGTTCTGCAAAATATACCTATATAGGTAGGTATAAAATCCCATTCATGAAATCCCTATAGCGTGGTATTGTATCTATTTCCTTGTATTGGTAATCCTTGCCAATTTCCTGTCCATGGTGTAATTCTGCGTAAATTTAGCTGTGGTTAAGGCAAGCCTGACCTTTGCAGAAACTTTGACCCTAATAGAATAGTTATGACTAGATATTGCAGGTGTTCCCTTGTAGCTTCCGGGTCAGGTACACGAAACAAGTCTGAACTGAAATAACCGACGCAGCGGATAGACTGGCCTATACATTGATATTCCTAAAAACTTATCTGATTATCTTAAAATCGGATCGAGTTAACGGATGATACAAACTATTTAAATAAAGACTTAACTCCTTGATTGTCGTATGTGCACCCACTGGCTCATAAAAAAAAATGGCCAAATGTCGTATGTGCACCCATGGGCTCATAACTACTCGGTCCTAATTGGCCAGCATTTTTTGACGTATAATTAATATAAACATATTATCACGTCAGTGTGAGGCCAGGTCAGTTTAAATTCCTTAAATATATATATCAACAAATAGGTAAACTCATAACGAATCCAGGAAGGTACAATTTATAATGTGTTAATATCTCTATATTGACGAAATCTTCATTTTTCCGAAGGTCTATCCAATATATTTATAAACGTATTTATATATTTATATACCTACAAAATGCTTCGACATCCGTGCGATTTTGAAACGGATTGTCTGGACTCGGGAAGGGAAAATTTTAAACAAGGTGTATTTTTTTTTATTTGTGTACTATTAACTATTTGATAAACCAACATTTATGCGAATAAATAATTAAAACAAGAATTAATTTTAGAAATTCTCCTCATCGCTTAGTCATAAGTAAGCGTTTGATATTTAAAATTCTTATAAAAATAAACTTATTCTCGGAGTGGCACCAAGTGTTCTGAGGCATGAGCGGAGTTGGCCGCTCGCGACTCGCACGAAGGATAGCATAAGCTACAATTTATGAGGCAATTCATCAGATCTCTGAGAGCTCCAAGAGCCTTATTCCATTCCTGTAAAATAGGGCATGACAACGCAAATGATATCGATATCATACTTCTTACGTTTGTTGGCACTGCTTGCCATGTCAGTTTACATTGCACAAACTCCTAAAATACATCGATTTGGTTTTGTTAATGTATTTTTATGCAAAATGTATGGTTGAGATAGTGCTGTGACCGATGTTTCTTTATAGACATTAAGAATTCATTCGCCATATCAAAAAAAGAAAAATAACTCACACACTCAAATTTTAACTATCACACTGCATAACAGAGACCTCGCTTTTTCTTGTTCAATGCAATTTCGCTCCAGTCCTTTTCTGAAAAATAAGTAAGTTCCGTGATACTAAAGGATTGTCCGAAACATTGATTTATTTTCCTTAACGGCGTAACTAGAATTCTCTCAATATTCGTTTATCATAAAAGTGCACAAGGCAGTCACAGGTGGCCAGTCCATTTCCTGCGACCATAACTTGTTTCTCTCAATTCCCTATTGTGACTGTCGCGATGAAAACGTGATACATCTGCTGCTGTTATCACGTGGTCATGTAGAAAACCATTTTCAAAGAAATATGTGGATTCCACTACACAGCACAGGATTAATTAATCAATTTGTACAGAGATAATGTTAGAAAGTTTAACTATTCAGAGAATAAATCAGAAGCTTTTCCAAATGCCATTTCTAAATTGGAACACGCAGACGAGAAAATTAAGATAAACCGAAAAGGAACTAAAACAGAAAAGCTATTATTATCTTCAATGAAAAACTCATAACATTTGAACATTTCAAACACAAGCGCCTACTAAAATAGACGTTTAAATATGTTTCGCGTACGAAAAAACGTGCTATGTAAGTAATATCAGCACATTAAATCCACTTGCCGTAACCGTGATGAATTGCGTCACGCTATGAGGCGAATAAAGCCCCAAGGCATGACTCCAGATTATGGAGTTAATACGAACGGAGCACGGAGGGTGTTTGTGAAAGACGTTATAGAACGTGTATTATGTATCAAAACCGTTAAGTAACTCCCCCCGGAGCGCAGACACCTACTCCATTTTAAATATTTTAGAGCTGGTACCCGATCGCTCTCTAATGTTCCCGGTGAAAACATATTTCGCCTCTTCCCGCTCAATTTATTTCTGAAAAATTCGTCGTTAACGGCTACCGACATCAGAGAAGGTAAGTTTCTAGGTGCACGGCTATTTATGTGCCGCGATGAAAGGAAAACATGATAGCTGCTTCATATTAGACCGTACAAATAGTTCGCCATAAAGGAGTAGCTTATTCTTATGAGACCTACTTAAACGAGCTCAGAAAGTAATGCTTACAAACTTATCGCATAACGATAAAAATAAACTGAAACAAAACATACATAAACCTACTTAAACTAAATGAAAATCAATGTTCATAGCACATAAACATTCATCACAAAGTTATAAATATAATAATGCTATGTAACTGGGTCATCTACATTGAACTATGTATTGAACAGATAAGGTCGAGACATAACTTAAATAGCTAGCAGTAGCAGCACATAGCGCAGGCGACCTAACTCACAAAACTATTTAGCAAGAACGTTACACTTCCATACAAAAGTTTACTTCCATAAGTACATTAAGCTATATACGCTTTCGACTTATCCCGCCGGACCGTTACTTAAAATTGCATCGTTTTGTTACGGGCTAAGTAAAGTAAGTACAGTGCTTAGTGGTACTGGTATTTGGACTGAGCTGCGGAAGTTAAATGAAGTTCAGTGTAATTACTCTCGGAGAGGCGGTTAACTCGGCTCGGTTATGGTGACAGCCACTGGCGCACGCCTCGTGTCGCCTTGCCTCTAATTGAGGCCAATATTAATAAGGAAATACTGTTTCGGATAAAGGAAAATCTGTTTACACGAAATTTGATTGTATCGAAAAATTGTTAAGGCCTGTAAAGAAAATTCTGACAAAGGAACATAACATTTTGGGTTAAATGAATACCTGAAATAGTGTGTGTTCTACATAATAATGTGCTTACCGTAGGTACACACATAATACATGTTACGCTATTTACCTCCATAATTATTTAATAGTGAATTGTAATATAGAGACAACGTTACAAACAATAGTTTATAAATCTAAATTAATATTGCAGTCAACAGATGCACACTGGATTTCGAAAGTAGTTGCAGCGCAGTATGACGTACTCGTACCTGCCACATTAGGTACCTATAGAGGTGCGGCTGGGCAAACATTCCGTCTAACCATGGCGTTTATCCAACTATTTGTGAAATTCTAAAGCTTCTATTTGTCCACGATGCATTTGCCTAGTTACATAGCCAACGGCAAAATAAGATGGACAACAGTGCTAAAAGAGCCAATTTTCACCATTTTTTATTTCGTCACTTTTCAAAATCTATTAACTAATTAATGTTTGAATTTTAGTCTGGAATTTTGATGTACTGGTTCATCTCAGTTCACCCTATCTATCGTAATCAGCGGATGGAAATTGATAATTTTAGTTTTGTCACGGTCTTGTTAACAACTGCCACTAAAGCCACGAGATGCCCTGGATATCTAGGCTGTAGCCGGAACCCTCGCGGACACAAAGGTTCTGAACTAGACATCTCACAAATTACTATCTATGTCTGCTTATTGTCTTTGCTCTGGCACTTCCTGCTAATCGAGGGGATATCGGTGCCAAATGACTACACACTGACACACTATCTATAATTCCCTAGTAAAGCCACATCTACTATACTTGGTCGAAGTATGGGGTAGTGCTCCAAAAACAAAATTGTCACAACTACAAATTTCTCAAAATAAACTGGTAAAAATGCTCTTCAATTACCCGTACCTAACAGCAACAAAAAAAATATACAGCGATACAAAAATAATGACCATAAAACAACTATATATATATAACACATGCATTTTTATCAGAAAAGTTCTAAACAAAACCATCCACTCAAATATCACACTTACCCAACACAAACAAGTTAGTCAACGAAGCACTCGGCGAGCAAGTTTATTGGTTTTACCAAAAACTAGGACCAACTATGGTAAAAAAATGCTTACATTTGAGGGAGCACAGCTATACAACAAAATACCATCACGCATAAGGAACCTGCACTCATTTAATGCATTCAAAACCCAGCTGAGCCATTACCTGATTGCAAATCAAATATTATTTGAAAAATGAATGCTTTGGATGGGACAGGTTTTAGTTTTAATTTTAAGTTGAATTAGTATTTCTGTTCATGGATGTTGTCGAGCCTAAATTTGTTTTTTTTTATGTGTTAGTTATTGTTCTCAAGTAAGTGACATGTAATTGTTTTTATTGAGAATAAAGTTTCTTTAAACCTAAATGAACATAAGTATTTCTTGTGGTTGAACGAACGTGAGTTTACTTACCTACCTACGTTTCATCATATTATAGCGCGTTTTAAACCTATTGGAGAAAACATGTTTAAAGGAAGTAGAGTTTTAACAAAACCGCTATTTTTGACTTTAAGAATATCTTTTTCACATTTCATGTTGAAAAGCTTATGTAAAACCTTTTCTGGAGTTAAAATATCTTTTCTTTAAGAAACCAAGTTTACCTGTTTCCTCGTATGGATATATCATAATAATACCTACAGGTTTACTCTGACAACTTCTAGTAAGCAGGTAATAGGTTTTCTGAAAAAAATACGGAGGAAAGATTAAACTCAGTATTTCTCCTTAAAGGGGACTATTAGGTTACGTGGCCCACTCAGGAAGAATCATCCAATAAACTGGTAGAAGATACATTACGTTACGTTTAAAGGAAGAATATTATATTTACTAACTATTTTCGTTTTCATGCACAGCATTTCAATGTTCCTAAATAACAAGAAAGACACTAATCGCAAATTGTCTCTTAGAAATAAATCAGGCACTTTTTATTGCTCCGCGACACACGTAACAAAATGGATTAAACATAAACTATGTCGGTAAAATAGATTTATAATTTTCGGGACAAACATGGGACAAACATCTACATTAGCAGGACTTGTGTTTCGTTGTAAATTCACTTTTACCAGACTTATATTCTCTGACTATTTTATGCCTTTCAATCACTGGACCGATATATGTAAAGGGAATTCCGAGAATTTATATATTGTTCGTAAAAGCTAATTAGAAACTCAAAGCCCTAGTTAATGATAGGGATTTTTCAAATACCAATTTGATACTTACAGCGAACAGGTCCTTGATCCTCCATTTTAGTTTCACAAAAGTAAACTGGATTAATGTAAATCCAAATAATCTTGACTATTTTGCCACCAAACCATTATCCATTAACTAACCAAACTCTTGTTGGTTAGTTTATGGCTAATGGTTTGGTTACTCAGCCTCTAAAGTTATATTTTCAAAGCTATTATAATGCGCACCAATATCGGTTTACTTTTAACTCCTACTTCTTATCATCGAGAAATTTAGAGGTAGCTCTAGCTACTTAGCCAATTTAAAAATGACCTAAACTTAATTTGGACCTCGTTATTATAATGGAGACCCAAGTGAATTAACTCGGCCGCTGTTGCGTGAAAGCTTGATAAACATGTAGAACATTAAAAACCGGTGAAAATAGTGCGGTGCGAATATTATTAGGTAATATTCGCATTAGTAATGTGCGGAACAATATTTGTGTATTTATCGGTCACTAGTGTTGTGATTCAGCGCGCGAGGACGCGGCTGGGGCGGGCGCGCGCCGTGTTTGGCGACTCGGTGAGCAAACTCGCGCTCTAGCCGCATTTGCAATTCGTTTGCGGACTACAAAATACTCTCCTCCCGACCAAGTCTTTTGTGTAACCGGATTTCTCGGTTAACGACCTAGATTCTGCATATTTATGCAGTTTGGTCACATAATCTTTCGTGTCTGTAACTATCTCTTAAAAGCCTTCGCTGAATCTGATGTGATTATGATAACATTTCTCTACTCGTTAGCCATTTATTGTTTTAAGCCCTAACTTATACAAGTTCCTCTACCAATTCATAGGTTTGTTAAATTAAACATTGTTTCTTAAAATTTGAGATATTTGTAAGATTTAGGTATTCAATACTACTTTACAGGTCATCCAATTGTATTATACGAGTAAGCAGGAAACAAATGCCATATTATGGAAAGCACATGATAAAAGAACTCCACGCTGTTCATAAGCCTTTTCATAGAATATATCGTGAGGGTGTCAACCCATTAGGCATGCCACTATTGCGGCGATAAATCCCCTCTTTGAGGAGTGGCTAGAGAGGCGCAACGGCATCCTCACCTTCCGCGGTGCTCACCGGACATAGCTGTTGTTTTGGGCGGTTCCTGTTTCGTATCAGGCGGGAGGAAACGCCCGGGTGTCATCACTGCGTGGATCGCCCGGAGGACACGGTGGAGCATACGGTGGAGGTCTGCCCGGCTTGGGCAGAGCATCGCCGTGTCCTCGTGGAGGCGATCGGTGGCGGGGATCTCTCGCGTCCGGCCCTGGTCCAGGCCATGGTACGGAGCGAGAGGGCATGGGAGGCCGTCACATCCTTCTGCGAAGCAGTGATACTCGCGAAGGAGGAGGCAGAACGCGTGAGGGAGAGGCAAATTTCGCGCAAAAAACAAAAAAAAAAGGGTGTCAACCCATTATTTCCATAATTTGACAAATGGTATGGCAGAAGTAGGAGGTAAGTTGGTACCTATTAGAACACACGAAAATGCTACTGCGCCTTCTCTTGAAATCTGAGCACTACGCAGGTGAAGTTATAAGCTTTCGTTAGCGTCAAATAACATGGCTTGCAGCGCAAGATATCTGGAATTTAATTATAAAGTTAGACAATAGTCGTACAGCTACGTTCATGAACCCGTTTAATGTTCACTATATGAGGAAACAGTCCCAAAAATAAACAAACATAGGTTCCGTACCGCCGCGCCGCGCCGGGGTAATAATCGTAGCAGTGTATGAGTGGTGCAGAGGCGAGAGCAGTCGGGTGGCTGGCTGCCTGGCTACCCCGCCCGCTGCAACTCACACTAATGTTCTTAATTTTTACACCGAGGGCAATACGAGCGAATCCAAGATTAACAATTGCCCTAAGCTGGGGAGCGAGAAAATTAACTTTTAAATGTAAATTTTACGAGGAAGTCATAACGTGAAAGCTGCCGCGGTTAGCTCTGATTTATTGCACTTGGAATTGAAAGTGTTAAGGGAGTTGCAATCTGAAAAAAGTTTTAATAGGTACCTCTTTAAAGAAATATAAATCATGATTGTAGAGCGAATTTAACTTTCGCAAAGTTGTCCAACATTTAGGCTCATCTACTTGAGTGGCTATTTAATGACAGCCCTTATTTCGCAAATCAGAAAAGTATTCATTAGTTTCACAGTAGTCAAGGATGGTTATATTTTATCGCACCCCTTTGCAAATATCTGTGAAATCTCTCTACAATAATATATACATTGTCAAAAAGTTGAGATATTTACTTGATGGTATCTCAAAGTATTTATATTAGCAAACTTGCTTTATGTACAGAAAAATAAAAGGTTCATAGTACCTATATCGTAAGTAATATTTATTCTCTTAAATTAAGATATCTTCAGTAAACCCTGAAGACCTATCATTTTTAATTTGAAACCGGTATCAGTACACTTGCCGAGGAAGTTATTAATTATATTGTCTAAATCTTCCCTATTTATAAATAATTATTTTAAGAAGTATTGACACAAATCTCAAACCAACATATCAACAAAGCTTCAATTAATATGAATACTGAAACTCATTCCATACCCATATTTTTAAACTTATAAGACGCATTAATTCCGTAACAAATTTCAATTTCTAAGTACTTGGAAGCTTAACTCTTTGGACCGCAAAGTTATATGGATTGGAACTCTTTAGCGTTGACGAATGTAGGAGGTAACGAATGTGTACAATCAAAACTTTGAAAAGATTCATTGCCGCAAATTTAGCCAGCCAAAAATATTATCCAGCTTGAGTCAAAGAATTGGAGAACGGATGTGGCTCGGGGCTCGGGGCGCGGGCGGTGCGATGCCGCTACTCGCTAAACTTTTTCATTTCCACGCAGAAATATAAAAAGTGGAAAACTTTCTGTGAATAAACTATCATCCTGGAATATTTTAAAAACTCCTACAGATTTTTTACAGTAACATACTGATGTTCTTTTTGAAAACATCTAAAACTATAATAATCAGGTTTTTTTTCTATCAAAAGAAACCATTTGAAGAAGGAAAATAACGATTCAATCAATGTTTCCTTTTAGATAAAACCGGAAATCATATTTAAATTTATGCTATTTATAAAATAACTAATATGTCAGTCTAGCAAAATGTATATTCATAAATCTCCAAATATAGAGAGTAGATTTAGAGGTATATAAATTCCAAAAATTGGTAAAAAAAATTGATAGAAAAAAAAAAAAAAAAATTGGTAGGTAAATTAATTTTTGGAATTTATTTACAGTGCACAGCGATTTGGAATAGCATTCTTTTCCATATGAAAAAAAATTGTTATTAAATTACTCTCCCCACATACTTCAACTGAATGAAACGAAATTAGTGTGCGTTTAATATAAGATTTACTTATATTAAACGCACACTATGCAGCCAAGCATATTATAAGTTGGGGGATTACATCGCTGATAAAAATGCTTGGGTCAACGCTGGTCCAGCTCCACAAGGGCGCATAAACTAATTGATTAGAATTTGAAAATACCGACGGAGCTGATGAAGATTTTAAAAACTATCTTGCATTGTATAAATTCAATCTCTTAGCATTGTATAATTGCATAGCACATGTGTGAGTACTGTGTACCGACTATAAATCTACCATTTAGGTACTGGGTATGTCTTTCATTGACTTGAATGTGCCCTGGCGGCTGAGAGTATGTCATGCTCTAATGTCTCGCTGACGGTGGCGCGTGTGTTGGATCATTTAGCTCTCTTCAACATGGTTGAGCTGAATGGTGCTAATCCATGCATCATGTTCGTGAACTGGCGCCGTCAGTAGGGACTGGTCATCTCTTAGTTGCCACGGCAATTTTAATTTAATTGTTTTTTTATTTCTATTAGGGACGCTTTTAATGTTTTGCATCGTTCTCACATGTATAACTTCAACATGAATGATGTAATTAATATTTTGTAAAAATATTTTGATTTAAAAGAGTGTCCGTGGAGTTTCTTGCCCGTTCTTCTCCATAGTTACCTACATACTACGCTTTGGAATGGGCAACTAGCTTCATATTTCTGACTGACAGACCGCTTGACAATTCAAAAGTGCCTGTAATTGGTTTATTTGAAATAGATGCTTTGAGTTTGAGTTTGACTCTTCAAATTCAAGTTTATTTTGTTCAGACACATAGGCATGTATAATGTTGTGGTACATGATGTTATGTAATAAAAAAATATTGTGGCTGCCTTGCAAGGCGTACAAATATTGTCTACACAGTAATAGTTGTACAGGAAGAAAATATAAAAAAATACTGCTAAGTAACCGTCTTAAATCTTTAGCAACAATTAATAACTAGCTAAACTTATTAACTGGAGTAAGTAGATTTAAACCGTAATGCCTTTTTCTCAGATGTATAACAAATACATCTGAGAACAAGGCATTACGCATTCTAAATATTCATTATTATGGTGTAATATGATTTCTGTATTAGGAACCTATGGAGTGTTTTTTTTTAAGTATTTAAGTCTTTTGAAGCGTTATAGTTTGTTAAATATTTTTGGAGCCATTCCTAGAAAACTTTTTGAGAACAGGGCGGTTTGGTGGGTTTTTGACTTGATGACGTTTAATAGATAGGATTTCTCAGTCTTTTGGATCATGCATACTGCAAGAAGACACTTTTTCGGGCTTTAGAGGCCAACTCTCTATCCGTAGATTACCCCAGAATATTACGCCGTGTCGCAGTGTGGTGGAGACCTCTGCGTGGTATGCGGTAAGAAAGAACGGTGCTACGATTGGCGACCTTGCTTAAATGGTGTAAAGCATAGGAATATAGATTTAGTTTTATTTATTAATAAATGATCAATGTGTGTTTTCCATGACATGTGTTGATCTAACCAGTCCTAGAAATGTGTTGTCCTTTATAATTATTATTTGTATTCATAGAGTTTGTTCGCTGGTTCATGACATGGGTTTTTCCTAAATTAAATTTTAAGTTGTTATCGATTAGCCGTTGAATAATTAAGCCTAAACTATTATTTATTTCATTATCACATATCTTGTTGTTATAGGAATAACAACAGACCAAATACACGGCCTTGGGGTACGCCGTAATTTATAAATCTTTGTTACGACAAGTAGGTTTTTTCTGTTGACTAGGTACGACTCATTAGTTCTAGGACATTGCCCCTAATTCCAAGTTTACTTGATTTTATGAGAAGGATCATCTTATCATATTTCAAGTAGAGCAATAGTTCAAATTATTTTAAAACCGGTGTGAGCCATTCCAAACGCGTATTCAACGCGGACACAATAGATGACATGTTTAATTTTTTTCTATAAATGTAACGGAGGCTCCTCGGTTCACCGGAAGCACTCAATTATGTTATAATCAAGGAGTCCGGGGGTCGAGAATGACGCGCGTCGGGGCAGGCGGTCGGAGCGCCCCGCCGCCGCGCGACCCGCTACCAACTAACTTAAATGTCACGGCTTTAATGCACGACCCATTCATTATTAAAATACGACTCTCAGCGTACAACGACCCTTCTTGTACTTGTACCTCGGTAAAAAGTTTCTACGTGAAAATAGTACCGAAATACACAATAATTTCTGTACTCATCCGGGAATTAAGAAAAACCACGGAGTTGCTTATTCAGGGCGGGGTGAAATACACTTTACTACTGTGTTGAACAACATCGCAATACAACTTTTCGCTGCAAAAATTCAGTTTATTCGGGTTGCGTATTTGAGACCAAGCAAATTTTAACGAGATGATTGTATGTGTGTGATTCTGAACCCAAAATAATAAAAAAGATATCTTAATCGGGCTTTAACTTTTTATTGGGTTTATCTAGTGCGTCGGTCGAGGTTAAGGGGCTTTTCCGGAAATAACTGGGCTCTTTACTGTTTTAGTTTAGAATACGGCATTCAATCACATCGTGGTGGCTTGTAGTTTTGAAATGCAAACTAGAAAAAACGTTATTACAGCACGATCCAAACCTTTTACCTCAAAGTTTACTGCAACAAGGATACTTTATCGTAGTTAATACCTACGTTCATAGAACCTTTCAGTTTTTACATAAGAGATAGCGCACCCACGAAAGAATAGATTTTTACTAATTAAAAAAAATACATACACGTGTACATACACAGCTAATGCAATCACTATCAATCTGCATGTATGTACGTACTAAGTAATTTAGGAATCTAACAAACCGCAGGCTGAGCGATACCCTAGGCAACCCTTCCCTACACGTGTTGGGTTAAAAATCTATTTGTTTTCCTTTGTACCATGTAGCATTACTTTATGTTCTGCTGATCATCTGACTGTGTAGGGGTGCTATCAAGTAAAGCGAAAGCATATCAAATTGATTGATCGTTCTGTCAACAAGAATGTTTCGTATATGGATGACTACAAACTTAATCTGTTAACCTTTATATTACAGCAAGATGTTGCGCATCGATTTGTGCTAAAATACAATGAAAATATAAATACAAGTCTGGTATAAAAATTATTTAATTTTCTTTACTTTGAATATCTATAAAACAAATGTAGTGAAATAAATTTATTTATTTCGCTACATGTACAGTCGTGGGTTTTAATAAATCGCCCGTCTTAGCTGTAGATAAGTAAACTACGCAGGGATTTTTGTGATTTAGCATGTGTACAAAAACCGCAAAGAGCCGGCGTCCGCTCGTTAATTTGCTCCTTTCTGAGTCGTTCACTCGTTCGTAATCAAACAATCGCGGCCGGCCGTTGATCGAAGGACGGGACTATAGCGATTTGTTACATATTGTGTTGATATTTCATTTATCACGGAGATTCAATTTTCCCAGCAATTAATCACTGAACAATAGCCGTGGTCAGTGGGCGACGGCTGGATGAAAAGATAGACAAAGTACCCGCTGGAAAATTATAAATATAGACGTTTGCTAGTCCACACACGATCACATAGTCCTACGTGTTATTAGGAAAATGGCAACGCTTTAAATAACAAAGTAAGGATTTTACAGGACCTCTGAGATCTTACGTATTTTTGGTCAACTTTAAGGTCAATAAACAAATATCACGTCACTCAGGGTTATCTTCACTATTGGTACCTATTACCTTATCACCCTTTATTATTACTTTCTTCACAATATTTTTTTTTCATCTCTATTTAACGATAAGACTGCTGCTTACAAGCTACAAGGCTGCTTACTGGCTTAGTTCTATATACGTATCCTTCATTGGTATTGGCTGATTCTGATCGACAAAGAACATAAATTCCATTCAAGGAATTCATAAATTAATCAAGTAAAGCGAAAGCATATCAAATTGATTGATCGTTCTGTCAACAAGGAATGTTTCGTATTTGGATGACTACAAACTCAATCTGTTAACCTTTATATTACAGCAAGATGTTGCGCATCATTTTGTGCTAAAATACAATGAAAATATAAATACTAATTTTATAGTATTCGGGGCATGAACATTGGAATATTCATTATGATTAAATACCTACACCTAGTACTTATGTAAAAAAATACCGCCCACAGTATTTCTATGTTTATTGAATAGTAACAGACTTTCAGGATGGCTATAAATATTTTTAATGCCTATTTGGTGTCACACATTCTTAATGGCATTCAAAATCTGCTATCTCCATTTGGCATCTTTATTATATAATTTTCTCGAATGAATTCACATGGCTGTCGTAAGTCCATCTGTCATGAGATCCCTCGAAAGTTTTAATACGTTTTATTAAAAAAATAATATGTGGAATAGCTAACATTGCTGCATCTCCCCGAGTGTAAGAATCTACATTTTCGCGAGAAGATTTCTTGACAAAAACTTCACTATAAAGCCATTTCAGCTAGATAGACTAAAAGCAACCACCAGCGTTAGACAGAGAATAATTTTGTCATGGAAATTTGAAATCTCTTAGTAGTCGAAAGCCTAATATCCAGCTCGGCTGCAAGCGCATTAGCCTTTATGAAAAGTCGCACCCATTAGCAACGTAGAACCGACACCGTTGCCTTTATTTCCCAAATTCAATCTTTTGAAAATTCATCAGTTTCGCAGTGCAGCCCCTCATTATTATTTGGTAAGGTATAAATGGATTCCTAACTCCAACATATTTTTCAAACAAATTAAAAAAGAGTGAACTGGTCTGAAAAATGTTGTTTTTAACAGTAAGCGTATACTACAATATACATGACAATACAATAGAATATAGGACACTGATATTGTTTTCGCTTTTTCTTCTTCTTTTTCGTGTGGTTACGATTAACCTGGTGTCAAAGTTTTAAAGCCGCAAAAAAAAATATCTCTTAGGCATGCCAGTTTCCTCACAATGTTTTCCTTCACGTCTTTACTCGCGAAGCAAGTGATAATTTTACAATACGCACATGAATCTGAAAAGTCAGAGGTGCGTGCCTTGGGTTCGAACTCGAGACCTATGACTTAGCAGTCCGACGGTCACACCACTAGGCCATCACTGCTCTTATAGTTTTCGCTGAACAGATGGGATAGAGCTTCAGAGGTCTGTGTGTGTAAATGACAATATATTAAATGTACCTAAAAAACCAGACCAATCTCAAACATGCAAATCATCATTGAAAAGATTTTTTTTCCCTAGTTGGAACAATGTAAAGTTATTACAGAAACAGTTCATTGGCAGCGCTAACTATCTGCCGTAGCGTTTTTTGGACGTAACGTTTTGTTTCGCCCGGATTGCCCGGACTGAAGCGGAGTGCAGCTTTTCGGTAATCTCGCATAATAATGCAAAATACGAGTCGCACTCGCGTACCCAGTCTGCGCAGGAACGCCTAATTACTTGCCCCCTAATTAAATGCGAGTTAACTTACCTACTGTTTCATTAACTTTTAGTCATGAGACAGTCGCAACTTATTTTTCGTTTTTTTTTTTGTTCGCCAAAATTAACATAGAGAAAACTTCAATGGCATAAAGCTGACCATCCAATGCTACGCAAGATGTGCATAAAGATTTGCCATGGTTCATTTGTTTGTCAGCATTTGATTTATATTTCTATTTTGATTTTCGTGCGTAGCATTGTGTAAGCACGTGTACAAAGCGAAACTAAAAGCACGTGCGTTGCTTAGCTGTGGACTCCTGTAGAGCGGCGTTTTAAAGTTTTTCTTCACGATATGTAGCAGGCATAGCTGATAAATTCAAATTCAAAAGTACTAGGTTGAGAATCAGCACTTTTCGAACGTCAAAATTACATAAGACAGTCCCCCAAAAACACCCGCCCTTCGCCACTTCCTAGTGCTTTAGCTTTAGAAGAAGTGGCGCAACAAACTCCCCAGCTGCACAGCTGTCTGAATAGTTAGAAAAACTTGATTCTATACAAAAGTACTTATGAAAATAATTAACTTTACGTAACACAAAACATTAAATTAAATTATTTTCTATATGTCACCTAGCACACGCCAATATACCAACAAAAAAGTAAAACGAAACTTAATACCCGAATGGAAGCCTCCAGGCATAAAGAGCGTGCCCGTTTACATATAGCTATTAAAGCTGTAACTCGGAAATCACAAATGATAGACTAGGACCATCGAAGTAAAAATAAATAAACAGTTAATTACTAATAACAACAACAAAAACCACGGTCAGCAAGATGACCAGCCACCACAAGCAGCACCCGGTCACGAGCATAATGCAAGGATCAGCCATTACCCCCCTCGCCATATTTGAGGGAAGGTGGCAACCCGACCTCCGACGCTACCGCAAGTAGTGACATCTAAGAGAGCATGACGAACTTGCTGCCGGTTGCTCAGGCAAGAATAATATGATCAATTTTCGAGGTCGTTAGCTGACCATATATTACAATACAACTCATAAAAATAAAAAATAAAAACTGTGTAATGAGTAGATTACGTCAATAATAAATGAAAACAAAATTAAAATAAATGGACTTATACAGTCAAATAAAATGAACTAAACAATTAAATTAGTTTGGAGCTAGTTCCAAGCCTTTTTGTCGTCTAAGTAATCTTTAACTTTATAGAAACCTTTTTGACATAGTTTGTGTTTAATAAATGATTTAAATTTATTGAGGCTCAATTCTTTAACATGACTCGGGAGTAAAACAATATCAATCATCAAAAAAAAGATATCAATAACAATCATTGTATGATGCGTTTTTAAAATTCCTGGTTGACATATTATTATTGGGGTGTAACACTTACCATCTCAGTGCCCCAAGTCAACCTGCCTGCTCGTGGTGCACCCTGCTGAATAACAAACAAGACCAAAATATGGTGGTATAACGGACGCACATTACGGCTTGACGAACACCTAGTGCAGCTAGAAGAATAGCTCGGAAAAATAAGTTAGCATATTCTTGGATTGAGTGAAGTCCGAAGAATGGGGGAAGACACAATATCCTATGTATCGGGCCACCTTTTGTATTTTCGAGAGGGAGACCAGCTACCCCAAGGCGGAGTCGGGTTCCTGGTAAACATATCCCTTTGTGACAACGTTTTGGAATTTTCCAGTGTCTCGAACAGGGTTAGTGAAGCTAACCAGGTTATTCAGGTTTACGCACCGACCTCGGCACACTCGGATAACGAAGTGGAGGAAATGTTCGAGGACATTTTCAAAGCCTTGCATTCCGCTACTATCCTACTACAACGTTCTCATGGGGGATTTTAACGCTAAAGTCTCGTACAGAATTGCAGCGAATCAGTAGTAGAAGCCTACGGGTTTGGCAGTAGAAATTATAGGGGGCAAATGCTTTTCAACTTCTGTGAGGAGGAGGAAGGGCTTTTCTTGATGAACTCCTTATTTAAGAAACAGCCCCAAAGGAAGTTGATGTGGTGTAGCCCCGACACTATGACGAAAAATGAAATAGACTTCATCATAACGGATAAAAGCATATGTTCAGGGATGTCTCGGTGATCAAAAGGTTCAATACCTAGTAATCACAGATCTGTCTGAGGCTCTCTGAATATTATCTTCAAGCTCGAGTTTGATGAAGTCTAGGCTCCTCCCAAACATGCTCCAAACTATGTTAGGATCTGAAGCGTTCCAGCTAGACCTGGAGAACCGATTTGCTGCCGTGGAAACCGCCAATGATGTTGACCAGGCACTCGACCAAATGGTGAAAATCCTCAGCGAGGAAGGTACGCAATTTTGCTAAATGCGGCGTACAATGGCAAAAAGTCCAAACTTTCGGAAGAGACTCTGAAGCTTATGACGGAACGTCGTGAAATCCCACCTATCAGTTCGTCAGAACAACGGGCACTCAACAAAATTATTAGAACACTGTTACGACGCGACCTCCGACGCTCGCAATATACGCCCTATAGAGGAAGCGATTAAGCAAAACCAGGGGGTCAAAAGCTTCGTCAGGTGGCTCCTCCCAAGTGACTGAATCACTTGGAAGGAGCCACCTGACGAAGCTGACCAAATCCAATGGGGGTATCGTCGTTTCAAAGCTGGAGATCGTTTCGGAAGTCGAAAACTGCTACGGCCATTTGTACGCAACGCATGTATCTCGACCTGACCGAGCTTCGGGAGCTCTTCAACTCTGTCTTGTTCTTTAGGGGAACTCCAAAAGTGTGACGAAGGAGCGTTGTCGTTCTTTTCTTTAAAAAGGGTGATAAGACCCGTTTAAGGAATTACAAACCCATTTCGCTCCTAAACGCAGCTTAGGAGCGAAATAGGTCTGTATAAGTATATACTCGTATAAGTTGTTTGCAAGTGTCGTCACGGATCGTCTCGAGTCTAGCGGAAGACTCGACGAATTTCAGCCACCGGAGTAGGCCGGGTTGCGAGGAAGATACAGACATAGACCATCACACAGTCCAGCAAATTATACAGAAGTCCGAAGAGTATAATCGGCCCCTATGTCTTGTGTTTGTAAACGATGAGAAAGCATTTGATTCTATCGAGACCTGGTCTGGCCTGGTCTTAAACGAAACGGACAGATTCTCCAAAATTAATTTACATTCGACATTCACCCTGATTAGATCTTTTGTTTTGATCCAAATTTTATATATTTTCTACGCTCTTCCCCTTTATGGAAGCAGTCACACCTCTTGGACAAAATTTACCAAATTATTCGCAGTACACTAACATCCATTTTAAATATGGCCTTGAACGACCGAGCGTGATTGCAAGCCATACTACCCATCCGTTTTAGTGGCCTCGGCGTCCGCAAAATTACCAGTATTAGCTCACCCGCGTTCCTGTCCTCTGTCTACAGCACCGAAAAGTTGAGCGGAAAAATTTTACCCCCTGCCTGGTTGAGTCTAAGTGCCGTGCTTGACCGATGCGGAAAACGCCTGGAATGCGGCTTGCCCAAACACAGATCAGCCCGTGAACCCATCTTCCCAGAGGCAGTGGGATGAGCCGCTCTGCAGGTTGGTACGGAACGGACTATCCTGCAGTAAGAGCGCAGGCCGGATAGCACAGCACGCCAGCATCAATTACATCATCCGTCGTGCTCTTGTCAACCATGCCAGCTATTTTAGAACCCAATGGCTTGGCACGCGACGATGGGAAGAGACCAGAAGGAATGACCATAATGCCCTGGAAGGTAAGTAGGCCTTTGGTGTGAGATGCAACGTGTGCCGACACTCTTGCGCCAAATAAAAATAAAATGTTGCCAGTTTTGTTATTATTAAATAAAATTATTGACGTTTGAAGTTTGAGAAACGACGAATTACGAATAAAATTTGAAAAAAATCATTTAAAAAAATCCGTGTGGCCTGGGTCTTGTTATTGGGCCTAAATACGTAGCAGACGGCTCCACGAATCCGCCATTTTCGTATGTTCAACCGTCTGCCTAACACTATAGTCATTAGGTATAAAAACAACAAATTTTAAAAACATTTTAAGGAATAGAAGGTATAATCTTACTATGATCATTTGGAATAGTACGTTTTCAAGAACATAAACGATAATATCTCGTTGAAAATGTAATAAACAAACCTCATTTTTAGTATTATTAAAATTTGATGTTACACTTTTTGTCGATTTTGTTGCATATTTCGGGCAATTAAGATGCATGCAATCCGGCCTCTAAATGCCTCTAATGCGCACAGTAAAAATAATTAAACACACGGCATCCTTAGCTACTTCAGAAACGTGCGCATATAATACCAATGAAGTGATTTGCATATAATGTCGATTACTTATTGAAACTGTGATCAATTCTCAACTACTACATATAATATATGTAGGTACCTACTACTACCGATCTTTACTATGTAATAGAAAAGCAACCCCACTACACTGAACTAAGCTGATCGGAAGCCTATATACCAACGTGCGTTCAATCGCAAATTCCCTAACTAACTATTACTACCTAAACTAACCAAACAGTTACAATCGCTACGCCTAATTCTAAAGTAAGTCCTTACTTACGTTTTTCATAGTTAAGAGTATTGTTCAGTATTGTTCCCTATAGATTCCAAGCGAAACGTTTGCGGCCACTGAGCTCGATCTAACTTTATCCTGGCCATATTGGCCGAAGTTATATCGGATCTACGCGGCAGTAAAACTGGATAATAATAAGCAGTGGATGCAATAAAACACGCCGCTTACGATCACACAATTCGATGACACCTATAAAACCGGGCTGCATCACCCATCCGCTCTGTTTATGTCACGCCCCCAATGTATATGCTTAAGAAGTTTTTATTTTATAGCACACGTAATAAAACAATGTTTGTATTCATACGTTGTATTAAATGAATCTTTTTTACTGACATTTAAGCTCGGCACGTACATTAATTCGTTCCTACTTTCAAAACTCGGGTAAGTTCTTTCTGATTTTCAAGACACGTTTCTTTTCAGTTAAAGTGGTAGTTTTCAAATGTCAATGTATTTTTTTTTAAACCGTTTGTATCCGGATATTCTTGTAGGTATTGGTGTATAATGTGGTCACATAAAATAATAATATTTTAAACGACTAGTTTTTGCTACATCAGATCATCAGTCACAGAGTCCGTTTGATGCTAAGTGTCCACAAACTACGGTATCGATATTTAAATTAATATGCATCGTTACTTTAAACTTTACTTAGTGGAAGTGGGGTGAAGCAAGTTTTAATAAGGGTCTCTCTGGGTCATTACAGGCTCGTAGCGGTAATTGTCAGAGGCGGCGCGGCCCCAGCACTTAACGACACTTCTGGTTGACGTAGGCAGCCACTCCTTACTGCCGCCGTTTGTATTTCAATAGCTTTGTGAAACGAAATAAACTTATATCTGCTCACCAAATATACGTTTTTCGCATAAATGTGCCCGACATTTTTTTTGTTTATTTTTATATAAAACAAAAGCCTGTATTCCTCTTAGTTATCGGAGTACGCCTCAGTACTGTGCAAAAAACTCAGTGCTCATAACAACAACGGATTTCAGGCGAGGCATTATTCGTTCTAGCCCTAACCACTGCCTTGATAGAGTTGCTGAAGTTTCGAATCTAATAAAACGAATCACGTGTTCAACGATCCTTCCACCAGTAAATTAAGACGAAGAGATTACAAGACTTGAGATACGACATCTGAGATATTCAAACTTTAAATGAAGGGTTGAATAGACTTATCAATTAGGTACATAGCCAGTCTTTTTTCTTCGAGTTGGTATCAATTGCCTACTAGGGTGCCATCGTATTGGACGTTGGCATTCAGTGTCTACACGACTACGCTACGTGACGTCTACGCGGCTGCTACGCAAGGCAAACTCCCATTACAGAGGAACAGTTATTTTATTATGTATACTTATTTAATTAACTATGATAAAAATAAGTGCCCCGTTTGTGTGATACTTCTGCAACGTTATTACGGAAACCAGATGAACGGATTAGCCGTGATTCAATTAGCTAAGTTAAATAATGCTTCATTTCCAACGCTGATCTATCTTATTTGTCTAGAGATACCTAATTCAAGTAATATGAAGAAATTTATATTAATAACTGGAATCCCAATATTAATAACGAGAAAAGTTTAATAAAATTCTTTGAAAAACATTTTTATAAAAATAACAACGAATTTTCCCATAAAACGCGAGCGAGGGAAAACAAGCAGTAAATTAATCAATCAAAAACCGTGGGTAGGATAGACCTACTGACCTAATTATCATATTTATGTATGCTATTGAATGATGTATGTTTTTCAGTGGAATCATGAAACGTTTAGATGTTTACATGTTAAGAAGGCGCATGTTCTAATTGGTGCGGGATCGCAATCACGGCAGACACGTCATGTCAAACGTGCAGCGTCGGCTCGGCGCGCGGCGCGTCCGTAAGGTTACGGGTAGACAGCGACGACTAATTCAATTCCGCAGCAGCGAACTGAATGCTAACGACCGGCTTAAAATGAACACGTATACTGAAATAACACATACGAGAACATACTCTATTCACAAATAATATGCGCCGAATATAAAGCGCGGGATTTCTACCGTTTCTGACGTAACCATACTCCAGATTATTATAATTCTAAGCGCTTTAAGGATTTAGATTTTTATTTTCTTAAAACTTGTTCTCAAACTTAATTTCTTTCTTTGAGATTTTTTTTTCGAGGCTTTTGATTTTGTCGCTCACCTTTTTAAGCGATTTTTCGTCAGTAATACAATTTATGATAACAGTCTCGATCTCACTTTAATCAAGTGTCCTCTCTGGCTCATTAATGGATAATTCAAACCGCTCTCTAATTACGCTGAGTCACAACCTTTTAAGAATATTTTCTCCGTGGCTCCCCCTCGAGGTGGGCGACGAAACGTCCAACCGAAAGTCACAATAAGAACGACGAAGACGCGTCGGTACATAGGTACTGTTACATACACATGTGTAAAGGACGTGTGAAAACGATATTTTTATTGTATTTCGAGGATGAAAAGTTTTTTTATCGCAGTGGCTCCGTCTCCGCGGCGGCAGTGGCGGGCAACCAGTCCGCTGTCGGCAAGTAAGTATTGTGGAATGATTAATTGTTCTGTAAATTGAATTCACCGTGATAAATGAAATATCCGCACAATAGGTAATAAATTACGCTGACCCGTTTGGGCGTAAGATGAAACGGTCTGAAAGTAGGTCCGGACGGATGTTACAGGATAATAGGTATAAAACACAACACACGTAAAACACCTGCCCGAAGGTATTGTTGGGATTTTAATTCGCATGGGGCACGGAACGGCTTTGTTTAACGAACTCGTGCAGCTTGCTTTCAGCCCGTTACTACCTGCGTTCTATCTCGATTTTGCTTTGTTCGTTACTATTCCGATGCCTATGCGATCGAACAACACGACTTTTAAATACACAAAATATATTAACTATATTATTTAACGAAGCCACACCACCCTAAATATTATAACCAATTATATCGGAACTGCCTCGGCGGTCTAGTGGTCACAAGCGCTACTGCTGAGCATGAGGTGCTGGGTTCGATTCCTAGATCAGGTAAAATGTTATTGGGTTTTTCTATCTAGAATTTTAAGTAGCAACCCGGAGTTTCAATGTATGCCCGGTTGATGGAATAGGCTCGCTTATTACAGGCGAAATTTGGGTGTAGGTATGTACTACAGGTACACCTGGCCAAACAAGGTGTGATGTTATGTTATAACATATCAGAACGGACTTAATTGGTCCAACACTTTTTATTTTCCTGAGTATTGAAGTCATATCGATAAAGCTCGCTAACGGCTCTTAAATAGACATTTATTTATCCGACTCCAAAATTTACGACTGAGGCTGCTGACCGTCATCGCTATGTCCTCGTGTAGGCGATCGGTGGCGGGGATCTCTCGCATCCGGCCCTGGTCCAGGCCATGGTACGGAGTGAGAGGGCATGGGAGGCCGTCACCTCCTTCTGCGAAGCAGTAATGTTCGCGAAGGAGGAGGCAGAACGCGGGAAGGAGAGGCAAATTTCGCGCCCTCACGCCCCTAGCCGCCACAGGAGACGCCCTGGGCGTCGGGAATCGCCGGCCGATTCCCGGCCACCGTAGGCGCGGGCTTGCGGACGGTGAACAATGGGTAGCTCGCCGTCCAATAAGGACCAGGCACGGGTCGACGACGCGTTGTGTTCCACGCACGCCTCAAAGAGATGTCAGCAAATGAAGGGGTCCGATAGGACCGATGCCTGCCGATGTTGCGGGAAAGTCCGAAAGGGATACCGTGGCCCCTGGCAATGTACGGGCAACGGAAGGAGCACGGGTGGGTTTTAGTCAGTGGGTGTCTGACACGCCCTCCCGCTCCACCCAGAACGGGAGAAGTTATTTGATAATTTCCCATACAAAAAAGAAAAAGGCTGCTGACCATCAGAAGAACCTGTAGGTTACTGACTGGCTCGTTAGAGTGTTACCTATTACGTACCATATCATTTGTTAGTTGACAGACATAAGCACTATTGGAGGTGGAGAATAAGTAATTATTAGTTTTTAATATATTATATCTTTCTCTCAAAAAATTACAAATGTAGAGTCCGACCTGCCGAAAACAAAAACAAAATTCGGCCTGATTTGTATTTTCGGCCAATTTCCATTTTTGTTCCGGCCGGTAAAACTATTTTCGTACAATGAAATCAAAAAAAAAAAATTATCGATAGGTTTTTGTTGGGCAAAGTAAAATAAATACAGGTATCTTTTAATCATTGAATTATTCCGTTCAAACTTAAATCACACGAAAATAAACTTAATATTCTTCTTTATTCATAAACGCCTCTTGATCAAATTTTTATTTTTATAGATGAAAAATATTATGTACAATATACAATCTAACAAAATAAATGACTACCTAACTAACTATACAAATAAATACAAAAACATAAGGAGACTTACGGCTGATTTCACTAATGAAACTGAACGCGGTCAGCATTTCTAAAACGCGTTCAAGAGCTGTCAGTGTCAAAATTGTTATAGAATATTGTACACTCTTGAACGCGCTTAGATGTGCTGAACTCGTGCAATTTCATTGGTGAAATCCGCACTTAGGCGTCGAAGTACTCGGCCGCATCGCTGTCATCCGGAAACGTGCCCAGAAGACTTGCAGCATTGCTACATTTGTTGGCAGCATTCTTTGGCCAAAGAACGAGCCAGTCAGCGAGAAATATCCTTAAAAAGGAGACGCGCACTCGGGCCCCATGACCCGAGCGTTTCGACCCCAAACACGGGCACGCTCAACAGTATTAGGTGACGTGTTTACCAGGGATTTCCGTATAATAGTGCAGAGCGGCACGTCCCACCGTCTCTGAGAGGACGGGTTGTCAGCGCATCAGTCAAACACGGTACCTCAAAACCAACCAGTGAGGAAGATGAAATGTTCCTGGTTCATTTATCGGTATTATGGACCGAGGAGAGTAAGCCCGGTAAACCTATACTTGAAATTTTGTGGACGCCGAGACCACCCAGGCGAATGGGACGTGCGGCTTGCTACCACGCTCGTTGTCCGGCGACACATTTAAGATTGAAGTTAGTGTGTTTCTAATAATTTGGTCTACCTTTTCCTAAAAGTTGTGGATGTTTCCATTGATGGGAGGAGCGAACGCTATATGTAAATGTTGGTCTAAGCAATAGTACCAACGATCTGATATATATTATAATTTCCATTTTATTACGTTCATTTTCTGAGTTATTGAGCTTTTATTTGTTGTAACGATGGATTTTCTCAAGAAAAAAAATTATTTTTAGTACCTACCGTTTTGCCGAAACTTATATTTTTCGGTCACCGCCGAAAATCATTGTTTTTTGGCCGATACGATAATGGCCGATTTTTACTTCTGCCTAAAATTGCCGAAAACCGAAATTGAAATTTGGTCGGACTCAACTACATAAGAGCAGTGGTGGTCCAGTAGTAACGGCCGCGACTTACGAATTGTAGGTTCGTACCCTGACAGGTGCTTTCTTTGTATAAATTATTTCGTCACCACTGCTCTCAAAACGGTGAAAGAAAACATCGTGAGGAAACCGGCATGTCCTAGAACCAAAAATTCGAAGACATGTGACATCTACCAACCCAGTGCGGGTAGCCCTCTCATAGAGCGGAGGCCAGTGTCGCAGCATTGGGAACACTATAGACTATATGCCTACATACATGTACGGCAGCTCCTGACTTACATAAATGTACGGCAGTTCCTGACTTACATAAATGTACGGCAGCTCCTGACTTACATAAATGTACGGCAGTTCCTGACTTATTTAAATGTACGGCAGTTCCTGACTTACATAAATGTACGGCAGTTCCTGACTTACATAAATGTACGGCAGTTCCTGACTTACATACAGATTATAATCTAGCTATATAAATAGTAATAAGTGTGTTTGTGAACCCAGCAGACTAAACAGGAGCCGCCCCTATACTTGCCTAGGCGGTGGTACCTATACCCTTGGAGCTATGGCTTATACTAGACTCTGATAAAAGCTATGGTCTCTTGATTAGAGGTGACTTCATTATGCGGTTACGTTTTAGCATTTCATTTATTGCTCAGAGAAACAGATATTACAGTTTATTTTTCTTAGCAGTGAGTTGCATATACCAACATTATAAATGTTAACAGCGCTGATTTAAGTGAACAATACATCACCAAAACGATGCCATCTTACTTAATACCAGAAAACTTAAATCAAAGCTAAATACAATCCATTATAGAAACTCAAGTCTATTATTAAATAATCAGGAACCCATGATCAAACTTTGTCTTCCTTTAATGGATACTTACTTATCTTACATTAATTCGTTGAGACACAATGTCCTGATTCTGTTTAAACTTCTAAGTGGTAATGAAGACAGAAGACTTTAATAAAATAAAAGGCCATTTTAAAATATAGAAAGACATTTAAGTCACGGGTAAAATGTATTACAAGGAAGTCACGCATCTCGATGCGACTGTAGTAAATACGTGATGTATGCATGATAACGTAATTATGATTATAATGTGAACCTAACATCGTGAGAAAGGTACTCCAGGCCATTTATTGAACAAAGCGGCAAGAAAAAGGACGGCAACAAGCGGCACCGGGTGTTCTAAATTGCCAACACTTCTGAGCCGTGGGCGTTTACTGAAGTTCACTCCACTTCATTATTTGTTACATTGCATCGATCTGGGATCGCGCAAAGTGTTATATGATAGCACCATCAGTGTGTGCGCGAGATACAAGACGATACCGTACCTCCATTTTCCGTATTGCAAGTACGACAACGCTGACGATAAATGTAAAAGGGAAATTCATTTGTCATTACGTTGCATTGTAACTGAAAAATATTCGCGAAAATAAAAATGTGGCTGAATATCTTTTGGCAGAGCATTTTCATGCAGAGCGATAATGAAAGCAAAACAGGTTTTGGACAAAAAATTACGACTCACATGCCTTCAACATGGATAGCATGAATTTTAAGTGATCGCATTTTCGATATTTGAGTGGATATTTCGGTGGGTAATTAGGGAATCGTATCCATTCATTAGTGATGTGTCAATGTTAAAAATAAGTTTGTGCATCAAGCCAGACGGCCGACCAGTGAGCGTAACTTTTTAAATTCCAACTCGGTAAAGTAATTAGAATTTTTCCAACGGCCCCATTGTGCTACGAACTCAGCTCACGCAAACTTTTAATGCGACTTAAATTCAAATACTATTTTACGGTTTCTCTTTGTGAAGTTGATTTTAATGAAATATTGAGTTCGGCGACATTGATTGTCCACTTTTTTTCATTTTGTGTGACTTGTTAACTATTTATTTCACTTAAAAATGTATGATGACTGCGACAACCTACATAGCAAATAAAGAATACAATCATTTGCATAAAGGACTTTAATGTCACGATGAATAGAACAACTGTCATAACTCGCACTTTAGTGTTTTCCAAAACATTTTGATTTTATACATTACATTATACTTCCCTAATCTTATGTTAAGCTCTCATAGACATGATTCATGAATCAATATTATCCCAATGATATATAATCGAACAACTCAAACGTTAAAGGCAAACTTGAAAGTCATTCAACGAACTCAAACTTGGCGCAAATAGATGTCATCAATCGAAGAGGCTTTCGATCAAAGACAAGGGACAAAGGGACGTCGCAGAGCTAGGGCTGATATGCGGAAGAATTATTACTGACGAGGATGGCCCTAATGCTTGACCTGAACGTATTTATTTGGTGACCTGCTGGAGGTAAGCCCAAATGCACGTTAACCTATGGTTTCAATGGCCGGCTCCTTAACATAATCTCTTTCATTTGATATGAATTTAATGGACTCTAAAATTAACGAGTGAATGAAGGGTTAGTCATAATATATAATATTAAAATGTAGTCTTTGGATATTATGAATTCAACGATTGGTAATATTCTTTGTACAAGGCACTCTTTTCCATCCTAATTGTATCTAGAAATAAACGAAATATATATACTTACCGCTTCACACTTAATTGCAACGGAGAAATATAAACAAATAATTTTATATAAACAAATAATTTTATATAAACGAATAATTTTATTTTAAAACAAAACAATAACAATAACGAAGACTTTGAACTTCTCTAGTTGGATTTTCCCGCAAAACTACCACTAGACTAACCGTCAAATCCCACTTAACGAAACGCAGTTAGTTCACAAATCTTAATCAGGTTTCTCATAAAAGGATCTCCAACAGTGTAGACGTTTAATCGCGCAGCAATTGTTTTATAATGTAAATTGCTTAACTGGTATTTGCTTTGCCTAGATGCTATGCAGTACAAGGAACAGGCGACATGCCTATTATCGATAGGAAGGGTTATTATTGAAGGAATGGAGCATGTTGAGCCAATAATTAGGATTGTGTAATCAGTGAACAGCTCTGTTTTGACACACTCAGTTTGGTTATTTTGGCACACTGTCATAATAACGTGATGATTGTGAAGATTTTTAAGCCCCACTTTTAATTAAGAGCGAAGTATGTTATGTTATATTATCATACACAAAAACAATTTGTAAACCTATTCTACCACAACAGCACCACACTCATGTATTTTGCGACATAGAGAAAGCGGTTTAGATAGCCACGTACAGTCAACAAAAACAATGTCGTGGCGTGGTTGAAAGAGCGAGATTCCGGCTGCAATCATCTAGATAACACTTGAGGGATTTATCCAAAATAACATTTCGCCTGCGCAAAGTTCTTAATGAAATAAGTTAGTAATCCTCGGGTAATTCGTTAAATGTTTGTGCGATAGATACTAGTTTGGAAGCTCTCCCCGAGTGGCTGTTTCATGCTTTGATTACGGCGCGCGGCGTCTTCACCGTATCAATGATTCACGTGAACGTGTGCTCAAGTTTACCTATCATTTACATTGTTATACAAGAACGTTATAAAGTTTGTCTACATATTTATGAATAGTATGCAAATTAGGAGAAAGTTTCAGGCGTGTTTACTGTTTGTTACTCCAACGATTGATCATCATGATCAGCTTAATAACGTCTCCTCGAGCTCAAAACTTATCAGAACAACAAAAAGATCTCTATCAAGTATAGAATAATTGTATCATCTCTACGAAATACATTAGCAATAATAAAATTGCGTGATTCACGGTTTTAAAACTGTATCGTGGCGAGAGGTTAATAACCAGAATATCTGAGTATTCCACTCAGCAGCTGAAATATATTAGCGATCCTTTTCGGTCATATTAACCACGGATATCCGCAATATCATTACATTTCTGAATTAATTATTTCATACTGTAGTAAACAATATTGTTGGTTTGTAATTCAAAATTTGAGATTAGGACTGATATTAAAGATATAAGTTTAAAAACCAGCGATGCATTAAAATATATATGGGGTTCAATAAATAGTAAACTCTGAACGGAATACTACGGGTCTGAATCTAATAGTAACTATGCCAATTTATCTTTTTTGAATCTATTCGTTATCCAGCCTGCCAGAAATATCACACTTTCTGCTGTTTCCACTAGAGAAAAATTAATCGATTCTCGTTTCAACCTGTTACATCTACTAACTTCATTCGTTTGTATAACACTTTACTTACAAGGGTCATCGAGACCCGTAACTTGAGCAACACTAAGTTCTGTCGAATAAAAAAGTCTCATAAAATAAAGCTAAAACTAACCGTCGGCCGGTCGCCGAGCACAGGTTATTTATATAAGTCATGTCAGACAACGCTTCTGGCCTGAAAGTTCACTCATATTTTTTGTTTGACAAATTGCCGCGGTAACGGGACTTGGCTAAAGTTTCACCTCCATTTAAGCGTCCATTAATACCTACCCGGTGGCCGTGACTCTCTTTACATTTTATGAAATATTGAGTATCGACCTACCTATCGCGAAAAGTATAGGAGCGCCTCTTAATGGCACGTTGTACGGCGTACCGGGAACTGAAAAATATTTTGCAAATCTCTCGTTTAGAAAACATAATCCTAACGCATTTGTTAACGGTCTAGGTAATTTACAAGTAGTTGTTTATCGTGTACTAATCTTAAAACACTAATGAATTCCACGAAAAATCTCATCGTTCCCTTCAGAAGTGACGTCATTCAACGTTCAACGGCTTCTCTCGAGTTCTGATCTTGTTTGACAATTTTATTATTCGTCACATCCCCCGGCACGTCCCGCGCCCTTATCCTGCTCGAAGGCAACCCCCTTAGCTTTTTACCCTTGGCCGACATTACGCTAATGAATATCAAGGATAAGAGGCTCCACTAAGATAACTTTTTCTATTGCTTGATTCGGATGTTCGATCTTCTGCCTTGTACATAGAATATGGGTCAGGTGGAAATTATATTTTAGCGAATATTAGAATGATATCTACCATCTACAATATCTTGAAGCTCTGTTGACAGGTTTGGTACTAGCTATTTTAAACCTCTCATTTTACCTACCTTCTACAAATAGGTTATGAACATAAAACAACGTGACCTTAGTTAAATATTGAATCTGAGCCCGTTAAACAAAGTTACCGTTCCCCGAAGCGCACTCCACGCTACCTGTGCTGGTTCTACGAATACATATGACAGTCGTCACAGCCTGTCGCCCGGACAGGTGGCCTAACTAAGGAATATTTGTGCCCCGAGTTATTGTCTCAATAGGCAGTCGCTTCCAGTGAAATTCTGATATTCAGTATTCAACTTGTTTTGGTAGTTGGAATAACGACTATAACAAGTTGGATAAAGGCTTGGAAGATCTTTTAAGCTATATCAAGACAACAATTTTGTATTGTCTAAAACATTAAAGCTTCGGCAAAATATACAAACACAATAATATACAGAAATTTTAAAATTAAAATATATTTTTAGCGTATTGTTGTAACAAGATTAGTTTGATTAAACATCTTACAAGTGTCTACGCGGTTTAGAGGCGTGCTACGAGCGCTACGCGGCGCGAGTCGGATTACCTACGCGTCAGCGTAGCACTTCAACTTGTGCTACGAAGTACCTTGTTCTGTTAGTACGAGTATAATATTACATTTCAACAACCACCGCTGAATCAAAACCATTTTCCTGTGTTCTATATATTTCTATAGGTGTAACAATAAACCAATTTCATCTTATGGAAGCTTTGATGAATATAGTCTACAGCTTTTACAAGGGTAAAATGAAGCCTTCAAACTAAATAATAATTAATTGTTATTATTATAAAGAAAATTAATAGAAAAGTCATGGGATATTTGTACAAATAAGACGAGCTCATGACTCATTGGCTGTTCAATTCGAGCGAACCTCACGTTTCGCTCAACTATTGTTTCTAGCCGGAAGATCGAACGTTTCATTGAAATTCAGGCTTCGTTAGCATGCCAGCCGCAATACCGAAATCAATTAAATATACATTCCAGGTCAGCGAACTGAGAAATGCATGGGTGTTGCTCGCAGGGGCCCCGCGAGCTGCATCACCCCCTCACGCCGCGCCTCCGTTGATGTGCCCCCTGCACATTCTAATCACTCCTAACTACACTTCTTACCACTCCGAACGTTGCAATTAGCCTAAAGCCGCCTAGTTTGTTAACCAAGGATGGAAAAAATCGTTTAAAAAAATAGCATACACGTTGAATATTTACGTAAGTACCTAAATGATTCACTAATTAAGTTTTTAGAAATAATATTTAATAACATAAAGTTCCATGTAGGTATATTATACTTCGATAATCCAAACTTCTAAACTAAAATTACAAAGATAAAAGATTTGATGTTTTTCTAATGAATAAACTCAAAAACTACTGGACCGATTTAAAAAAAATTTTAACCAGTAGAATGCTACATATATTACCACTGAGTAACATAGGCTATAATTTATATAAAGATATCACGCGGGCGAAGCCGCTGGCGGAAACTAGTGTATAATATTTTGTACAACAATACAAAAATAGCTTTATTTCATTTCATTCAAAACTAGTAACTTGTCCATACAAAACACAACTGAGAGGTTTATTAGACTAACGTGGTTTCAGTTGAACGATTAACGAGAGTGAATTGCCACTTAGTGACACAAGTGGCTCGAGCAATGTGAAGAATACTGTGTGTGACTGTGTGAGCAACGTCGGCGTCGCTCCGAACCGAAATTGTCAAGTTATGTAAATGCGGTCGGAAACTTGCAGCGACGAGCGGCGAAGCCGCTTTGTTGTGTCGCCTCTCCATACTCAATAACATGCCCGTTTAACAGTTCATTACAATATTCACTTGCCCGATGACAACTTTTATTGCTGTTAACCGACGACACACCATTTGTTATACTGCTGTCCAGTTCTACGCATTCTCATAGCCACACTTTAGATTTTTTTAATTCTACAAACTATATAACTTCTAGAAAACAAGTAGAAGAAGTAGAATATTAGAAATAAGATTCCACGGAACTGTATATGATATTATTTTATAACACTATTTCTAAAGAAAAGTTGTATATAAATCAAACTTCAATCAACGCCTTGGGTGAGTCTGTAAAGGTGTTATAAATAAATATACAAGTATATTTTCCTTTCGTAAATTTATCTCACAATAATAAAACGTTAACTTAATCAATACAGATAAAGCAAAAGCTGTATGCAGCAGCGCGACTCCCGAGAGATGCTAAAGTAAATTAAAATCTACAATGAAATGGATTTAAAAAAGAATATCAAAAGAGGATACAGAGATATTTTAACCTTTGGTGGCGTAGAATGAAATGATAACAAGGCGTTTAGTATTCGAGACACGAAAGGTCGATCGACCTGCTTTTCATATCACGACAATTGCCGACCCCGAGGAATCGGCTCTCTAGCGGAATGACAATTCTTGTCTATGAAAATCAATTGGGGAGAACGAGGAGCTCCGGGGCCGGCGACAATTCCAATTTCATTAATAGCTTCCGTCGCAGCGTAGGGATGCCACTGCGTCGGCATTCGGAATACCTCAAAGTCTCTTTTGTTTACCGCTGCAGCGAGGCTATAACGAGCGCTGTAATTAACAAACGATTAGCGAGCCGCCCGGCCCGCCGAAGCGCCGTGAGCGCATGTCACCCACCTACTTGAACATCACGCGTCGGAATTATTACTACTCGTCGAATTATAGCACAGGTATGATGATAACAGGCTTTGTTCATTACAAGTAAAGTAATCATGTTACTCGTTGCAAAAACTTTTAATATACAAATTCTATTTTGCTTTAAGCGTTAAAATTACGACCACATTTTACAGATTATCATATCGAATAATGTTTTGTTGTGGGTAAGTATGCAAGTAAATTTTTAACGTAGATTTTTTTCTGTAACCATTTCTTCAAATTATTCAACAAAATCGCACCAACTGGGAAAAAACCACGAGGCCAGTGGTCAGAAAGTCAGCTCAAAAAGCCCATTAGAGAGATTTTTTTTGTATAAGTTTTTAAGCTATACACTACACATTTTAGTTCCTTTTATATTAAAAATAGTTTTCAATATTCCTAATATGGCCCATTTGAAAATGTATGAACTATTAGAGGATATTATTAGTATTATTTAGTTTCGAACAAAGGAGATGGATCTCAAAATATATGCCATTATTAGTTTAAGCGTTGATTTTTTTTTGTTTTAGAGTCATGTCAAGTTTCTATAGACATAAGAAGGCCATAGGCCAAATTTTTGATGGACTGATTAATTAACCTAAAGTACTCAATTTTAAATGAAACTGCATATTAAACTTATTTT
The DNA here is from genome assembly GCA_949128155.2 of Xanthia icteritia. Classification (NCBI taxonomy): domain Eukaryota; kingdom Metazoa; phylum Arthropoda; class Insecta; order Lepidoptera; family Noctuidae; genus Xanthia; species Xanthia icteritia. The sequence goes on from OX421930.2 coordinate 14,461,992, forward strand.
GTAAAAAAAAAATTGCTCGTCTCGATTACATAGATATTCATAACGGGCTTTCTTGGGCCACTAGGTTCCTAAGATTCCATTGACTATGTTTAAAAAATTTGATTATACAGTGTTGCGATCATACAAAAAAAAAGTTTGTATATTTAAACCAGTTGTTTACCTCAACTTTTTGATTTATTTAATTTACATTGATTTAAAACTAAGGGGGACTTATACGGCGCCTGTACTTATTGTTTGTTTCGCTTTACATCTTTAGGCAGATAGTAATAGATACATTTACCTAAAGGCATTTATTATAAACATACGTTTTGGAGGAATTGCGAGCTTTTGCTTTGTGGGTACTTTGTTTTTGATTGAACATAGCTCCTTTTTTTGTTAACTATCAGTTGTTCCATAAAGAAACTGTATTTTTAGTTGCTAGAAAAAATCTGAAACCTTTGTAGCAATACAATTTTTACAGCAGATTAATATTTATATTTGAGATTTATGAAGACATTCTTCGCTGACATTTCATATGTAGTTTAATAAAATTAATATCTAAAATATTTTAAATTATTCGGTTGTTTTTGATTTCGTCCAGAAAGTAAACGAATTAATCAAATTCCGTTGATTTTATGAGTAGGTGAAACAAGTGGAACGGTTCTTTTGCTAATCGCACTAACTAGTTAACACAAGTTCTGAGCCAGTCCCCAAGTTTCGGGACGCTGATGTGCTCTGCAATGTAACTTCCTGTGATACAAAACAAGTAATTAAATTTTATTCACAGTCGCCATAATAGCACTTCATTCTAATTATAATGTAAGTAGTTTTAATATGATTTTAATTATGTGTCTAGTGTTTGAAGTGTCTAGTAAAGTTTTATTCCCTTACTAATGAAGTTAGGACTTTCAAGAAACGGCCAAGTGCGAGTTAAAGGTACATACTTGCGCACTGAGGGCGTGCGCCGTGGCGACGTATTACAACAGATCATAATACGTCTTTGTTTAAATATTCACACAGTTTAGTTTTCAGTCACAAACTGAATTTGTGACCGAAAACTAAACAGGTAAGTACTTAATGTTAACATTTAATTTTATTTACCGATTACTAGTATGCACCTAATTAATTTCTTGTGTAAACTTATCTCAGAATAGATGCAGGGTATTCTTAATTTTGTGCACATAACTGTTATTATGTATCTATAAATTCAAAGTCAAAGTCATATCATTTATTTCAAGTAGCACCTTTTGAACGTCAATAGATTTACAAGAAAATGGAATTGATTCTAGTTATATAGCAACGTCATTTGCAGTATCTATGCACAAAAAGTAATTGTCATCTCTAAGTGCAGCACACACGCAACTGGCGTGACAGATATTCCTGGCGAGGTATTGACTTGCAATGCATTTACACGCTGAACAGACCGTGCTCGACAAATAAAACCGTTCGGTACACTAGATAGATTAACTATTCTGTCTGGTAGAAAACTTTTTATGTATTTTTAATAATCCACCTGCCTCGAAGTAGTTTCCGTAAACAACGCCTTGAACCCGTACCCAAATTATACCTACCGCTAGTTTTAATAGTAGTGATAGTTTGAGAGCCGGCCCTAGTTTTAGGTCAGTGGTAATTATAGGAAAATCACTTATTACCCTGCTCGTAGACGGTTTAGTCAGCTTCTCTAAGTCAGCCACTTCAGAACTATGTAGACTCGTACCTATGTTTGGGCTCATTTGAATGGTCTCAATGAATAGGTTTTAGATAGATGAACAGGGTCTGGTGATGGAGTAGGAAAGAGCAATGAACAAATATTTGTATCGCGGGATTTTTAAATTTTTAATTTTTGTTTGTTTTCACAAACATTTTCATAGTATTCATTTAGAGTACCATTTTAGGTACTTATTCCATATAATTTCACATCTAAATCTAAACTAATATAATAAAGAGATTTTTTTTTTTGTATGTTTGTTTGTAATGGATAAACTCATAAAATACTTAACCGATTCAAAAAATATTTCACTTATAGAAAGCTACATTAGCGAGTAACATGGGCATTTTATCGACTTGACGCGAACGAAGTCGCGGGCAGAAGCTAGTAGTTATAAACATTTTGCTTTGATTTTTCCGAACGTTACTTAAATGAACTAGCTGGCGAAATATATTGGAGTAGTTAGCTAGGCTGGACACTAACCAAACTTCACATACTGATACCTATAACGTTGAACGCCTATTGTGTTGTGTTATTTAGTGTGTTATTGAGCCGACTGCGCCAACACAAACACGTTGAGATTGATGTGCAAGTTACAAACACACATTATTGCGTTCGATGCTAAAATATAAGTTTGAAAGCTGGTCGTAAACAATACCACTTTTGTAGATTTCAGTTGGTTCAGTACAAATATCATACAATGTCTGGTTTAACAATTTCATGCACGTATTCATAAGTTAATAAAGCGGGCAAGTTACGATTATGTATGGCGGTGCTTATCATAGACCCTGTTTTATGCCGGGTAACCTTTGACCAGCGGAGACGTGTACCACAGGTGTTGAACTACAGCCGCAAGGACATAAAGCTTTCATGTATTTAGATATCATATGAGATATGTTAATAGTACGCCTAACTTTGGGGACACCGAGCCAACTTCAGCTTTAAACAAGTACCCAGTTGTGTACTTGAGCAGTCGATTTGAGGAATATTTCAGTTAACTTGAAGAACAAAACAAATAGTATCGTAAAAGTACTAAAAAATTATAGCATGTCTTCTGATCACAGAGCAAACTACTGTCAAGTCTCAATCCAACTTGTTACCATTACTGGCAAAATTGAATGGAAATGCTGCGAACTTTAGTTTTTTCATCAAACTACAAAAGTAAGTTTATGTAAGAGTAAGTTTTGTATTACAATACCTGCACAATATCACCAATGAAACTAAAACAAAGAATGTAAAAGAATACCTTGGAATGATTTAATTATTTGAAAGTTCTGTAACTATTCTGACAAAGACAGACTGGCCCTCTAGCTAAAAACATAGTTCAGATATTTGTCTCGGCTCCGGCTAAGCGGTGAGCAGATGTTAATTAACTCCGAGTTACATAGTTAGAGGCGCAAACATTGCAAGCGGCAGGTGTATTTGCTGAGCAGTGACTGAGGTCGCGGAAACCATATGCTGGATTAATTTTTAACAGAAATTGTGGCTTAGTCATTATTATCGACTGGGAGGGCAAGGGCATGCTTATAAGTAGGACACCATCGATGACATGTCCCGTACCTGTGCTTACCCCGTACCTATTGATAAATTATAAACTAACGCGTTATGATTAAAAGAGGTTTTAGGTTCATGGTCAAGTTTATAAAGGCTTTGTGATGTCAATTTTTTATTAAAACAGATCAACACAAATCTGAATAGTAAGTAGGGTAGATAGTAATGATAACTTTCTGAAGGGTACCTACGTGATAAAACCTTCAAAAATATTAAACGTCCTATATGGATACGATATCTTCTGCAAATTAATATTTAGCTTCCTATTATCTGTAGGTACTAGGTACCGATAAGGTCCCGACCAGAGAATACGAACCCGCACCTCACGCTTCACCAATAGACTAATGGGCGTTTTCATCGAGAGTTATGGATTGGAAACTACACCTACTTTATATAGTAACTCTGTAACTGTGATTTTTGCAGAGAACCAGTGAGGTGAGGCAAGGTAAATTCAACTGAAAGAGCATCTTTATTATCCTAATGGTAGTTCTTCAGCTTAGGTTACTTTATTAAGAACGGAAGTTGATTTAATCCGAAATAATTAATTACGACGCTGATCTTAAGTTCAAAATGAATTAACTGAGAACTTCTAAATGAGTCTTAAAGATATTTAAATAGGACTGGCACGCAGTATCCCTCTTGTCTTACTTTACATCTGATACAACAACAAAAAAAAGTTGTTTTTCCATTTTCTGGACCGATATTATAGATTTCAATGAAAATAGTGATAAATGATAACAATGAAACAAATAAAAATCATTAACTTACTTGCATCTACTGCCCTTTATCATCTACTGATCTGTTCACCAGCTTTTAACAATATACTTACACAGCTATTGCAATACCAACCGTCACACCAACACACTCATAGTTTTCAACCACGCCACCTGCACAAGCACGTTATTAATCAACTCAACATAGGCCTCTCATTGCACACACGATCCTTCAGCTCCGCATTCACTGTGCCCGGTATACATACATAATGTGACGTAATGAAATGGGCCCGACATCCGCCTGTTGCCTTCCGTCTACCGACACATTGGAAGTATCCCACTACGGAGGATTAATACGGGTTTGGTTTAGCACAGACTCGGATTACGTTGACTACGCCGTAATTAGTTTTGGTGTTCCGTGTTGTTATACATGCAAACAATATTTTGTTTCCTATAGGTAGGTGCTGCTATATTTGAGTACAATACGAACGGGTCTAATTGCCTTTTCAAAGTGACATACAAATTATGCAGGTATCTATGGTCTATAAATACCTCTTGCATAGTCTTTATAGATAAAATAAATTTAAATCCTCGTAAACAAAAACCTCGTGTTTGTCTGATTGATTTCTAAGTTAATTTGTGCTGGGCCAGTAGTTAAGTTAGTAAGTACCTATCTACTAATATTTTTCTCGCAATACTTTTCTAAATACTTTAAGAAAAAATACTTTTTTCAGCCCCAAAAGTTTTCATACCGTCTAAGGAGGCACGTGTATGAATATACGCGTACAAATACTGTATACAGGTTGATATAAGTATACAGCCATTGTTTCAGACTTGACACCCTCCTTGATTCGGATTCTGAACACGGCTGTGTAGTAAATTTCTTTCTCCCATTTTGTTTGCTTTCCTATAGAGACGGGCGGATCGGCCAAGAGAGTTGTTACAAGATTAACTTTATTTGATAATCTAGGGACCAACGCTAATTTTAACTAGAATGGGATGAACGTTTTCAGTATCTTATTATAATATTCGCCCTCTATCAAAGGTAAAAGAGACTACTGAACATTAAGATTACCCTCGAGGGAGGGCAATGTCACCAGTCAAGTGATATTAAAAATACATATACCTATATATCCATTCCAACATAAAAAAGAATCCTCCACTAACCTCTACTTAAATCACGAACGCAGTAAGGTAAAATAATATGTATAAATGATATTTATTTTTAAATTAAAACGTCTGTTATTTATGGCGGCATCATAATAATAACTAAGATTCTAAAAATTTAATAAGAAACAACAAAACACATCGTGTTGCGTCAAAATTCAACCAGTAAATCTAACAAAATATTTTAATTAAGTTTCTCTCAATGCAGACAGGTGTCGATTAATCGGCTGTGCAACACTATTTGTCAGTGGCGAGCGCACGACTCTCGAGCGCGCGACTCTTGCGCACCCGACCGGAAACGGTGACGAAAGAAATCGATCAGAAGAAATTTATTTAGACAAAAGGTAATAAAAAATGAGGGCGACTGCTTCGCAACATAACCTTGACTGGGGACGCCCTTGACTCTAGTGAAAACGGTCGCGACTTCGGACGGCTCATCAGCTCTGCGACCTTAGCGAAATGAAAATCTTTATTATGTTTATTCGATTGCAATGTGTGGATAATGTTGAAGTAAATATCAATTCAATGTGAAAATATTATTTAATGCTTATTTATTTATAGCTGTAAGAGTTCTTTGTTTATTGCCGTAGTGATTAAAAGCTAGACTATATTTTTTCAGTAAACCTACTTCGAATCGCTAAGAACGTATCATATAAAAGAGAACGTATACACGTAGGTACTTTATAATCGCTCATACTTATTTACTTAGAACACTCCACCGAATCATATTTTTGAAACTCGGCAAAGCATATGGAAGCAGACTGTACACATACAACGCATAAATTTATTCTCTGCCCGAGTGCGCGACGGATTGGTGCAAAGTTCAAATTGTATCAAAAGTTCGTACTCGTCGTCGACGGCTCTTCAATGGTAGTTTATACGACTTTTACGCCGGTTTGGTGTAAGGCTAAATTTCATGAATTTTAATTTGAGTAACTTCGCAATGCTAACTGTGGCGTAGTTAGGAGAAAGTCTGTAACGACCGCATGAAGAGTCAATGTTTACTTTGTTCCAAACGAACATTTGATCATAATTATAATCCCAAAATTAAACTTTATAAAAATATAAATGAAATTGTAACGTGTTTTTTAAATGGCAAGTTAAGCAATTCGCAATTTAACGGCAAACATTGATGAATATATTACCTGACTATTTACAACTACTCGTTTATAATCCCAGCCTGAAATGTGGCTTATGTGGTGAAAACACACGTATATTTACATACGGTAACTTCACTGAATGGCGCTTAATTTATTAATTGCGCATCATAATATTTACATCTATTAGGTACAATATGTTAGAAAATTTATAGCAACAACAATTTACAGCTGTTCACCCTTACCGACCATGGTTGTTAACAGTATTTTCTTCAATATCAATATTATATTCAGAGCAATGTAGAGTTATAATTTAATTAATCACACATATCTTTAGAACACGATTTATTATTGTTTCCGTACTGTAAACAGACAACTTATTTCTCTTGTATCGCTTTTATTTGATTAAATTAGCTTACATTGTAACGCATGTAATTGTAATATAATTCAGAAGTTGTGGAGACCGAAACATTGGCGGCGATACGTATCTATTATTTAAAATATAATCCAGGTCAGTCGCGTACCTATGACCGTCATTCATTACCCTGACATTAAAAGCAATAACTACACTATTATTGGCAATACTATATAAACTCAGAGAAATCCGTAACAGGCATCATTTGGCAATCATTACCCAACAGAACCAGGACAACAGATCAGGATGAGAGCTTCCGTCGCAGCTTGTTTCTTGGCGCTAGTGGTCGCCGTGTGTGCTAGGAACATGCGCCCCAGGAGAGACGTCGACCTACAGACTGCAGCCTCAAACAAGTGGGAAAAGGGCGAAGGTGGTGAGCACCACGAAGATCACCATCACGAGCACGGCGGACATGGAGAAAAGGGATACAAGGGATACCACGACCATGAGCACGGCAAGAAGGGACACTCCCACCACGAAGGACACAAAGGACACTATGACGAGAACGGAGGACACAAGAAAAACCATCATCACGACGATGGGTACTATGATGAACATCATCACGGTGAGAAAGGCGAGAAGGGCCATGGTTTCGAAGAACACGGGCACTTCCACAAAGGGCATTCCACGAAAGGACATCATGGTATCCACAAATTAGATGAATTCAAGAAGGACAAGCACTTCCACGACAAACATGGTGAATCTGGTTTCGAAGAAGGATACGGCGGACATCACCACGAGGGAGGCTACAAAGTCGGTGGACACTTCGACAAGGGACACAAGAATGGCGGCTTCCATGAACAAGAGCACGGTAACAAGGGCTTCCATGAAAAGGGAGGTTACCACAACGACCGCAAGGGTCACCACGACGAGGGCGCCAGTCATGATAACTGGGAACAACACGCGGACCACGGCAGCAAAGGAGGCCATGAGGACCACAAAGACTGGGGCTGGAACAAAGGTCATAAATAAGTTAACGCTGTGATTATTATGAGATGAGGCTTTTTGTTACTGTTGATACTTTGTGTTACACGGATAAATATTTATTTTAATATGCTACTGAGGGATTTTATTTAAAAACATTCGTTCTAGCACCCAAAAACAAAGAAGTGGACTTATTTTTTGTAATTTACTTGCCTAAACTAATTAGGTAACCCTCCTCTTTTGTCTGAAAGTAAACAGAGATTACTGGCGTTTAAATATTAAACCACCGGATTTTCTTTCGGTAGGACATCACCCCATTATATTAGGGAAGAAAATTTAAGTATTACTTCTGTTTTCTGAGGGCTTCGATATTATAATTTATTGGTGGAATAAATAACCACTTACTGAACTTTTTTATTTGTAGATAAAATTAATAAATCAAATAATAACTTTTAATTTTTACTAAAATACTTAGTCAAAAATGCTCTTGGTATAAGGACTGTAAGTTTTAGACAAATTACAAGTTAATTTTTCGTGAAAAATCTGACGTTAAAATTATAGTTGAAAACTCTGGCATTAGATTTATTAGCTACGGCTTTATAAAACTAACAACGCGAGACTCTCGTCGAGAAGCGTCGGCAGTTGAAATCCCCACTGAATACCTAATCCAGTGTCCTAGCCGAGTGCCCGTCTACTAAAAAGTAGGTATCCTATTATTTTTTTCACTAGCTTGTTTTATGTATTAACATTACGTAGCAGTAGGCCAATTGTTGGCTAATGTCATATGTAGCTAAGAACTTACTTTAAAATATTTATTCAATAACGTCCTTTTTAATTCAAATTCAATTAACAGAGCTAAAAAGTTTAATGTGCCGAAACAAATTCTGTAATTTAACTTAATGGAAACGATTCAATTATTATTATCTTAACAAAACAAACAAAAACAGGCTTAACAAAAAGGTTCTATTCAAAACGAAGTCGGAAGTGAGGCACGCGTAGGACATGCGAAGAAGTGTTCAAGGTTAATTTAAAAAAAATCTCTAAGACATTATCGACGACATGTGAAGACAAGTCCAAGCCTATGGGCGGTATAAAAACTCTGACACCAGGTTATACATATAGTTAGCCCAAGTTCGCACGGGCAATTTTTTCCCGCAGCGATTTTTTTTCGTGCACTGGGTTTTCAAACGCCGAGAGTTGAAAATCCAACAGTGTGTTTTTTCAATGCGCTGGGATGAGAGTGCGTCCCAGCGCGTTGGATTCTCAACGCTGGGCTCAACACCGAAAGTTGAAAATTCAACAAAAATGTTGTTATTCAACAAGTCACGTAATTATAGTGATAACGTCACACTGAAAAGGAAATCAATAAAAAAAATGATAGGTACTAATTTAGTTAACAAGGTTTTCCAATAAAATACAAGTCATTTTTACCAAGAAGTTTACGTAACCGACGTACGGACATATCAAAACCGGTTTACTACGGAACCCTTAAAATACACTAGGATATGATATGCATTGTAGTTCTGAATACTAAAATACACGCGACTTTGTCGACAGTATCTTAGTATGCTGTTGATTGTATCGTCGTCTTCATAGCCTATGAATCCTCTTTTTTATGAAACTTTCCCTATAGCGGCAACACAATTTCAAGCGATAGGAATCAAATACGAAGGAACATTGTTTTAGCTGAATTCAGAATAATTTTAGCTGGTATTTTACCAGATTATGTATGAGTTGACTAAGGGATTTGTATACCTGCGCTTATAAGTAACTAAATTGTTGTAACTAATTGTTGTTTGTTGAATGTACTCGTATATTCCGGTTATCTATTAATCGGTTACAGCGCCTGGTCTGTAGACTTTTTGTCCCGCGAAGTTTTCGATTGTATTTGGCCACACAACTGTCAGTCAATCTGCCTAACCTTTTCCCAGCATGTTGGGGTCAGCTTCCAGTCTAACGAGATGCAGCTGAATACCAGTATTTTACATGGAGCGACTGCCTATCTGACCTCCACAACCCAGTTACTGGGTTACATGATACTCCTTGGTAAGACTCTACAACTGTATTCTGTATTGTATATGTTTATTTCTTGTTGTTTGAAGGCTTTTGTCCTTTTCATTTGAATGCACGATACCCATTAGACAAAATAATGTCTAATGGGTATCCTTGATAGATATATGCATATCCAAAAAATACATAATGAAATCAATAAACATTATCAGAACATGATAGAATAGAAGTAATATCAGTGTAATAAAGATGAGTATTTTTAACATGACAAACTACAGATTCATTTAGCACATACCGATCCGCAGGAATTCCCTTCCGGGTCCGGTGACGGTCGCAAACATAATGACATTCCTAACTATGACCCCCTCACATTGCTAACATTTCATGCCAATATTTATTTAATGCATCGCTTCTTAGCTCTCTAGGTAATTAAAAAAACTCTAAATAAATCATACAAAATAAAGAAGAGATTGGGCGATCTTTATGACCACAGCATGAACTAAATATTTTTGAGCACCTCATGCCAAACATTTCAGAGTGAAATGGAACCATTAAACAAATGTTAGGTTTCCGTTAAAATTTTAAGCATTCATCAAGCAAACGAACGTTACTTCAAAATGTATGTACACACGTTATATTTGGGTGAAACGCCAAGTTAGCGGATTGTAATGCAAACCAAATGTTCGATATAACACACTGCCTGCACTTATGTAAATGCCTGCTACATATTCTGAACGTAAGTGGGCGTACAATTATAGCCTGTTGCGCAACAAACCAGCCATCCACTGTGGAGATTTTTGATAACGTTCTGATGTATAGACTTAGGTACGAAACAAATAAATAATTTACAATCACTACACCGGGTTTCGCTTCAAATGTTACGGATTCAATTCCTTCATCTTTCTTACCGTTATTGGTTAAATCTATGACTCGTGTTTTTTATGCAGCGTAGTTTCCGTCGTGCAGCGTTGAAGAATTTTTGCTTCATTAGTCGCATCCATGGGTAAAGCTTTTTTACAGGAACTGTTCCTGATAAAGATGATTTTAAATATAATTTTGCTTACTAATGGTCAATTAGTAGGTTCTTCAGTTAAATGATTTATTGGTAATTTAAAATCAACCATATGATCGTGAATGTGTAGCCTGACATGTCTGTCTTCTAGTGTCTGTAATGGAGGCCATGTAGGACACTGAATTTATCGCGCATCATTATTTAGAGCAAGCAAAACAACACGTGTTCCAAAAATATATAGTTTTGGTTTCGAAGATAACGTAACACTAGACTCTCCATGTGTGTATAAGTTAAGCTAGCTAAGTTTCATTTATAAGTACGAGTAAATTATTGTCATCCAAACCAATCATTCATACTTAAAGCAAAAAAAATGCAACGTAGTCATATTTTTTATATATATTTCACGTAATGGTGTTTTAGATAAATAATCGTGACTTTTTCGAATTATTTTGAATGAAAAATGCAAACGAAAAAAAAAAAAATCATATGCCTGTTTTGTTTTTTGATCTGCTCACATTAATACCCTAGAGTTATGGGGTATCAAAAGGAACACGTTTTTTACGGGAAATGCTCACCCTGTTTCGTGTGCAATAACTTATATTATACACATATATTATACACTATCTTAAAAGAGGCAACTATTTTTAAATAATAAAATAGCGCTAATGTATGCTACCCCTGGGATATATCGTCACAAAACAAAGATGACACAGGACATAAGTAAGGGGTACTGAAATATCTTACATTTGCCTCATTTATCATTTTCAAAGTGAATATTAACAGCATGTCTGTCATTTGGCAAACGAGATAAGGATCGTGTTAATGCACAAATCATATTTGTTATACTTTTACGTACAAAAGTACTCTTTTACGTAGAAATTTCATTGAGTTTTTGTTTAAAAGCTCAAAAAATTTTAGTTTTTATTTTCCCAGTATAACTTGTTTTTAGAATGTTCTCTATGCTTATAAACTAATGAAAGAAAACATAAAATTGTTTCTTTCTCCACGAATTAATTGTGAAAGGTCAAGGCTTTATACGATGCTAACTGTTCGTAGTAGTTAGGTTAGTAGGTAGGCTACTTCTGTACTTTTTATACCATTTCTTTCTTTGGTTATGATGACCTGCTATATGTTTTAGGGAGAGAAATTATTTCTTAATCCTACTTTTTGCGTCGTTATCTAAATACTTGAAATCATGAAAATGAGCTGCTGAATACTCCTGTGTAAGTTATCTAGATACGGCTACGTTAGTACCATTATTTATTCTGTGATACTGCGATCAACAATCGATTTGATAAAAAAAAAAAAAACCACGCGTTTAATTACAGAGGTCAACAAAAAATCATCGCCGTGTCCTCGTGGAGGCGATCGGTGGCGGGGCCGGCCCCTCGCGTCTCGCGTCCGGCCTTGGTCCAGGCTATGGTACGGAGCGAGAGGGCATGGGAGGCCGTCACCTCCTTCTGCGAAGCAGTAATGCTCGCGAAGGAGGAGGCAGAACGCGTGAGGGAGAGGCAAATTTCGCGCCCTCACGCCCCACGCGTCGAGAATCGCAGGCCGACTCCCGGCCACCGTAGGCGCGGGCTTGCGGACGGTGAGCAATGGGTAGCAAGTGAAGGGGTCCGATAGGACCGATGCCTTCCGGGGTTGCGGGAAAGTCCGAAAGGGATACCGTGGCCCCTCGCAACGTACAGGCAACTGAAGGAACACGGGTGTGTTTTAGTCAGTATGAATCTGACACGCCCTCCTGCTCCACCCAGAGCGGGAGAAGTTATATGAAATTTTCCTACAAAAAAAAAAAAAAGTTCAAGAAAAATGTCCATGTAACCATTCCTTGCTATTGAAACGAGATGTGTCAATGTACAAGGAAATACAAAGTAGAATAAAAAAACATGGTAGGCTTGTAAAATAGAATCAGTATGTACACTCAACTAGACACACACAAAAAAAACTCTAAATCTGATGCTACTGGTTCGGAAGTTATCTGATAACAAACTTAATTTTGTCAACCTGGAAGGAAGTGGAAATCTCCGGCGGTCGTTACTTGTTACAACCTTGACACTCTCAGCAGCGGTGAGTTACCTAACCGCCGCTGTCGTTTAGTATATAAAATCATTGTCACTGATGGATCGATATCATTCAGCAACAACTAGCCTAATCAACCATGAGGAGTAGTCTTCTGGTGGCATTTGGCCTTCTGGCCATCGCCGCCCTCAGCTCCGCCAGGGAGATCCGAGAGAAGAGGGACGCCGATCTAGAGACCGCTGCGTCACATGGTCACCACTGGGACAAAGGTGGCGGCCATGAGCACCATGGACACCACCACCACGACCACGGCGGTGACCACCACAAGGGACACAAGGGACACCACGAGCACCACCATGGCAAGCACGGACACCACCACCACGAGGGACACAAGGGCCACCACGGAGAGCACGGCGGACACAAGAAGCACCACCACCACGACGACGGCTACCACCACCATGAACACCACGGCGAGAAGGGCGACCACGGCCACGGCCACGACGAGCACGGCCACTGGCACAAGGGACACGACACCAAGGGACACCACGGTGTCGAGAAACACGACGAGTTCAAAAAGGACAAGCACTTCCACGACCATCACGGAGAGAAAGGCTTCCATGAGCACCACGGCGGACACCACCACGAGGGCGGCCACAAGAAGGGTGGACACTTCCACAAGGGACACAAACACGGCGGCCATCACGAACACCACCACGGCAAGAAGGGCCACCACGAGCACGGCGGCCACCACCATCACCACAAGGGTCACCACGGCGATGGCGGCCACCACGAGCACCACCATGACCACCATGAGCATGACAAGAAGGGAGGCCATGAGGATCACAAGCACTGGGGACACAAGAAGGGTCACTAAGCTGTTGCTGAATATACCTGAATTGTTATTTGTTGATATTACATTGTTATCGAGTGTTTTTATTAAGTTTATACAACAAAGAATTACATTTTATACAAAATAACTAAGTACTTCTCTCTTTAATTTCATGTCGTCACGAAATATCAGTCATTCCTGTTCGAAACCCTAATAATTCGCATTTTAGTATGCGATGCATGTCGGCAAGATGCCATGTTCGATTGATGCAATCCAAGAATTGCGTGCCCAAGGATATCTACAAAACGGTGAAATTTCTGAGAATATTTAAGTAACAACTCAGTAATTAACGGCACGGTTGGCGCAGTGGTTAAGCGATTGACTGCTGCGCTGCGTGTCGCGGGTTCGATTCCCGCACGGAACAAATATTTGTATGACCTACAATTATTTGTTCCGGGTCTGGCTGTTTGTGTATGTGAGTTTAAATGTTTGTAAACGCACCCACGATACAGGAGAAATTCCTAGTGTGGGGCAAAGTTTAAAAAAAATATATATGTATATACTATCGTTTATTTACCTATGTAACGACATAAATAAAATTATAAAATAAAAAATTATATAAAAATACTTAGTTACCCAGACAATTGTGAAGACAGAGGGACCACCTAACCTAACACAATAGAATTAAATACATTGTTGACGAATGTTATTTTAACACAAATAAAATCCCATTTCATGAATTTGTTCTTCGAAATCATTTTTGACGTCACAGATTCTACACAGTTTTAGGTAATTAAAGGACACTTCCAATCCGGCAAAATTATTCTAAAATGGGTTATGTGAAAACCTAATTAAGTAGCCGTTGATTTCTGACTTTTCCATTTTCCTTACAGTACCTACTACGGGGTTGAACAAATCTTTAAAATTGTTTCATGAAAGTTTTTTATTGCATTTTATCGTCATAAACCTAAACACTTCAATCACGAGTTCACGACATCCGAAAAATGTGGCAGAAGCCTAGTGTGTTGTGCCGCAAAAAAACCGGCGCCTTTTTGAGGGATGATTATCTTTTAGTTATGTACATAGATTATAATGTAAAATCGTTTATTCGAATGAGAATAGGTACCTACCATTGTGAAAAGGCATAACAATGAAACTGAACGGAGTTACATCCAACCATTTTTAGATAAAAATAATTAATTCAATATAATTTGATTATCGAACATAAATTGGAATTATTTAAGTGAACGAAATCAACTACTTAAGTACTTATTATATCTAATAATGTAATGTATTTTACACAAAATTAGAAGTAATTATTATTTTCTATCAAACTCAAACTCAAAGCATTTATTTCAATTAAACCATTTACAGGCACTTTTGAATTGTCAAAGAGTCGGTCAGTTAGTCAGAAAGTTGAAGCTAGATGCCCATTCCAAAACGTAGATCTCTATGGAGAAGAACGGGCAAGAAACTCCAAGGACACTCTTTTAAATATAGGAATTACAAAATCCTGGTTACATTACTTTTGTTGCTTCTATATGTGAGAACAATGTAAAATAAAATAATAATCAAAAACGATTAAAAATATAAGATCAAAAATAAGCAATGACCAGTCTCATCCGACGGCGCCCGTTTTCGAACATGACGCGTGGATCAGCACCATCCAGCTCAACCATTTTGTAGGGAGCTGATGGTGGCGAGTGTGTTGGATCATTTCCAACACACTCGCCACCATCAGCGAGACATTTAAGTGAGCATGACATACTCTCAACTGCCATGCTCTTTCAAGTCAACATAACAACATAGTAAACGGCACCATGGTACTCACCTTTACAAAAATTAAAAAAAAAAAATGCTTCTATATTATACAAAACTATAGTTTGCAATGTATTTGTGAGATTAAAAGAATTTTACTACCAAAAAGAAAAAAATACATTATTATCTATTGGAGTATTCAACAATTAAAACTTGGTTAAATAAAAATAGAAAGTAAACATTAAGATCGTAAAGTCAGAAAAATAAAAAAGGGGACGCAACTTTTCCAAAAATTTAACCTGTGAGCCCAAGTGGCTGTGGAGCAGGACCAGCATTAAGCCAAGCATTTTTATCTATGATATAATCATCCAACTTATAGTATGCTTGTCTACATAGTATGCGTTTAATGCAAGTTTTAAATGTCTTCTCATTTAGTTGAAGAATATCGAGTGGTATTTTATTATAACATTTTACACAGTACCCCTTAAAAGAAGTGTGTACTTTAGACAATCTGAAACGTGGTTGATCTAATTTGTTCCTATTTCTTGTGTTAAAATTATGCCTGTCACTTATCTTACTAAAAAGATGTATTTTTTTTGGAACATATATAATGTTTTCATATATATACTGACAAGGTACCGTCATGATGTTAATTTTCTTAAACAGTTCCCTTAGAGATTATAATACTTTGCTAAATAAATTAGAAGTCTACGGCATTAGAGGTATTGTGCTCGAACTTATAAAATCGTATTTAGAAAACAGAACACAAATAACCGAAATTAGTCGCATTAATGTAGTTAATAAACATAAAAAGATATCAAAATCACGAGAACGTAAAATCGCTTTCGGTGTACAACATGGAACGGCTCTAGGCCCTTTTTCATTTTTATTATAATATGTTAATTACATGCACTGGTCCATTGACCTTGACCTTTAACTATATTTGCCGACGATAGCACCATAACGCTCCCTTGTAAAAATTCAATTACATATGAAAAAGACATAAATTCTAAATAATCATAATTCTCTGTGTGACTGTATAATTAAATGACTAGACAAAAATATTTTGAATAAAAATTTAAGTAAGACAAAGATGCAATTTAGACAACTCACTTGCTTCGTCAATATTGTCATTTTTACGCGGGGTACGCCCCGCGTACTAAATGTAGATTGAGTTAGTTAATTTTGATTACAATTTTTTTTGGATTATAGATAGATTACTCGTACAACTTAAATTGGAAAGGACATATAGATAAATTGTGTAAAAAGTTAAGTTCATCTGCATATATAGATTATCCTCCATAGTAGATACCAAAACACTTCTTACAGCTTACCACGGTATAGTTGAATCTCAACAGCGTTACGGTGTCATTTTCTGGGTGAACTCAACGGATAAAGACACAGCTTTTAAGGCCCAAAAATGATGTCTCCGGTCGATAATTAAACTTAAAACTACTAGTTGCAAGCCTTATTTTAAGCAGTATAATATATTGACACTTCCTTGATTCTATATTTTGGAAGTAGTTATGTTTGTCAAGCAAAATCCAAGTCGTTTAGGACGTCTAGCTGATGTATTTCCAAGAAATAGGCGTGAAAATAGTAAATTATGTCAATTACAGTGTCTAACTACTTTGGTGCGAAGATAAAAAAAAAAAAAAAAAAATATTTACAAAAAATTTGCAAGTGATTGGAAACACTTCACAACAGTGCTGTTTAAGAGTAGACTACGTAATTTTTTAAAGGATAAGACGTACTCCAGTGTGACTGAGCTTTTATCAGAGATTTTTTTTTGCTGAAATGTTGCTCCATTAAGGTAATGATTCTTTACAGACATTTTTTTTTTTTTTTATATACGACATTGTGACTAAATACCTATTTGTTTATGAGCCGTCTTAATTTATTGACATTTTATTATTATTATTAACTATTATTGTTCGGCATGAAATTGTGAAATGTAATTACCTTGACTTTATATTTTTATTTGCATTTTGTTAATGTGACATTTGATTATCTACCTAAACAATTTTGTATGCCTTCTGGCGGGACGTAATATAGACCGACATTTATTTGTAAAACATCTGTATAATTTCTTACCCTATGTTCACCAAATTAATAAATGAATTGAATTGAATTGAATTTTCCATACAGAAACATCCCAACACAGTCGTTGGTCTAGTGAACGAAGGTGTGACAGCTAAGCATGCATCCTTCTTTTCGAGTCCGTCACATTATTAGTTGCAGCCCGGAGTCTACATAGATTAATGCCCGATTAAGGAGTGATATATGAATTACCGCAATATCGAATGATGCTTTTTGAATGGTACGCTAGTATCGAAATCCACTGTTGCGTTAATTTGTCTAGGAATTGAACTCACTATGTCGTGATAACCAAAAACTACAGAACCTACGCTACGATAATAAAACTATATATTGTTTTATTACGGAGATCCGGCTTCATCATCAGATCAGTTTGATGGTACCATTTTGATCAGAACCATTTATTTAAACATTTCATATAGCGTTTTTCTATTCAATGTATTTGGCGTATCACTCGCAATTTTTTTCGGAACACCGTTCGTCGAAACAACGTTATTGGAATCTTCATAACACTCCCGCCCGATTGATGACATATGGTTACCCTCCATCACGTACTGAGACATTTTACTTATTTGAGTCATGTAAACAATATGTTGTCACTAGTCTACACTAAACTTATAAAGAAAAAAGATTTGTATTTTTGTTTGTAATGAATAAACTCCAGGACCGAATTAAATAATTATTTCACCAATAAATGGATTGTACTTCTGTTATTTTATGTCAGGTACTAATGAACTAATGAATCAAATAAATGATATTAGTGATGAATAGAATGGGTATCTTATATTTATTAAAATTGTGTTTGAGTTTATTTTTTTTAAATTAATGAATTCATAAAGGCTATAATAAATAAATTATAATAATATGTATAAACAGTAGGTAAGTACAACAGGATGCAGGCATGGTGTTATAACACTAGCGATACACCCCTGCTTCACAAGGCTTTTAGGACTCAACAGAACATCCAGATTATTATTTTTTAGTTTAATAGCAATATATTAAACACATAGACCTTCCGCAATAAATGTTCTAGACTATGGTGAAAACCGCATCAAAATCCATTTTGTAATTTAGAAGAAAAAGGCAGCACACAGACACGAAAAGCGACTTTATTTATACTATTTATAGATAGAAGAGCTAGATATATCCCATAATATACCAGAAACATAGCTCGTAAGATGATGTTCAAACTACATAGATCATGATTGAAATAGGGTATAGAACAAGTGGTTGCCGTTGAAACAATATGCAACATGTATGAACGTACAAAGATGTACTTGTTACTATCACTAGCACAAACGAGTAAGATAATGAGGCCTTGTTACCCTACAGCTGTCTGTTGATTACATGCATGTTCTTAATCATAATCTAACAATATATCGTTGTATTGGCTTATAAACCAATAACTAGGTGGTACTCTAATTAAACAAAAGAGAAATAATGAATAACAAAGTTTTGAAAGTCGACGCTATCATCAGTTAAATAATGCATGCGTTAAGTACACTGTCTTGTCATCGACGGAACCTTACCAATGTCCATTACCACTCGATCCAATTACGAGAAATGAATGTAAAACTAAATTATCATTCGGCAGTTCGTTAGACGGGTGAAAACTGAATTTAATAGTTTAAGAAACCAATACTATGTAGGAAAACGTATTGTTTCATCATTTTGAAAATTTGGATAAAACCGACCTATCTACACAGAGGACGATAACGTACCACATGCTGTCAGCAATGCATTCGCAACCTATGTTCAAAGATGATCACCAAAATAATGTTTTTAAACACTACATAACAATCTAAGTAAAAACTGTTGTTACCGTTACCGATCAAAGCTGAAAATAAATCAATACTCACCTAGCACTAGGGCGCTTGACCTTGATAGTAAGTAAGTGCAAGCACCCGAGCCAGTGCAACTGTTGCCTAATGCAGGTACGAGAAAACCAGACCCACAGTATCTATAAAACGTTGTGGTGACAATATTACATGCCATATCTCATCTCGATCTGTCCAAGAATACATCAACTATGAGGGTGGCGCTCCTTTTGAGCTGTACAGTGCTGGCGCTAGTCGCAGTAGCACAAGCACGAAACCTACGTGAGAAACGTGACGCGGACCTCGAGGCGGCCGCTTCCGGACATCACCACGAAAAGGGTGGCGGCAAGGAACATCACCATGACCACCATCATGACCACAAAGGACACGGGCATAAAGGATACAAGGGACATCATCACCATGAAAATGGCAAGAAGGGTCACCACCATCACGAAGGACACAAGGGACACCATGACCACCACGGAGGACACAAGAAACATCATCACCACGATGATGGGCACCACCATGAGCACCACCACGGAGAAAAGGGAGAGAAAGGTCACGGTTTCGAAGAAAAGGGACATTACCACAAGGGTCACTCGACGAAAGGACATCACGGTGTTCACAAGCTAGACGAGTTCAAGAAGGACAAGCACTTCCACCACAAACACGGCGAGAAAGGCTTCGAAGAGGGATACGGTGGCCATCATGGCGAGCACGGACACAAGAAGGGCGGACACTTCGACAAGGGACACAAACATCACGGCCACCATGAGCACCATCACGGCAAGAAGGGACACCATGAGGAGGGAGGACACCACCACGAGCACAAGGGCCACCACGATGAGGGCGGCCATCACGAGCACCACCACCACCACCACGGCCACGGCAAGAAGGGCGAACATGAAGACCACAAACACTGGGGACACAAGAAAGGGCATTGAAAATTAGATGATCCACTTTATTGATGTAGTACCTCTCTGATAGACTTGTAATTGTTATGTTTTTATATTCTTGTTATAAACACAATGTAAATAAACACTACGTTATTCGAGAGTGCTTTGACTTTTTTAGACCAAGTGGGCGTGAAGACGAAATAATACATCGTTTTCACGGGTCAAGGCTTTTCAGCAATGGCAACAAGAGGACTTCCAGTTTTCATTAAATTATCACTTAATAAATTGTAGACTAGTTTGAATTAAGCTAGTGTGTTAATTGGTCGGTTAATGAAAAGTAGTAAATGCTAATAACGCTTTCCGGCTAAAAGCTACTATTACAGTATTGTTTTGTGCCTTGTCATTGTTAGTGGTCGAAAGATTTTAATTTAACGAGTTCCGTGGTTTACATATTACTTATTCTTATTTTGTTCTTTCGTGTTGGCCTGGCCTACCTGTAACACATGCCGTAAAAAGAGACTAGTCAGTCGGCAAGTTCGGTAGCAAGGTCTGAGTGCGAAGAACGTAGTGATGAGTGTCGTCAGGCTCAGGCTTTTTATTCATACATTCTACATAACATAACATTCCTCGAAGGGTTAGGCAGAGGTGCACCTATAGTGCCCGCATTTCGCCAGTTGTTTAAGTCCCATAATAGGGGGCAACCCTATTGCCATCAACCGGGCAGAAATCCAGACTCCAGGCTACTGAGAAATTATAGATGGGAAAACTCGACCCGGGAATAGAACCCAGGACTTCATGTTCAGGATTATCGCTTGAGACCACTAGACTAACGAGGCAGTTACATTTACCCGAATATTGTATCATATAGAAAGTCGAGTCTTTCTCCCATGAGACAAGCAAAAGAACAATGAAGTTACGTGTTACGATTTCGCGGATGTTTTCATGTTATCCCAAATTCACATTTCTTACTAAGTTTTTTCTTGTCCCATAAGATTGAGAAGGGGTATCCTACTCAATCTTATAGGACAAGAAAACTATATTACAATGCTAAAATAGGCAAACTGAATTACAATCACAAACAATATTCGGGTAAAATAGAATCGAAAAAAATATTTAAATGCTGGAGTTCGAAATAACAATGACTTCACATATAATATCATTAGAAAGCTCTTTCACTGTACAACAACAATAGTTATTATATTTCAAATAACTCGAGACACAAGTTGTGGCGATTTCTTATGAGTTAGGTTTATTTTGTTAAAATGACATATGGGATATAGGACATGTTAAAAATATATTTGTAGCAAGTTTATATCTAGACCGTTATGTTATTCTTTTTAGAATATTTAAAACTACTAAATATTTACACTAGGTACTAAATTAAATGACTAAATATCAAACTACTAATAAATACAAAAAAGGACAGAGTGTCCTTTTGTTCGGCGTCGAAGTATTCGTCCGCATTGCTGTCCTCCGAAAACGTCCTCAGAATACTGGCAGCATTGCCACGTTGAATGGCAATGCTAATTGTTGGCCAAAGAACAATGCAGCCCTCTGGTCACGTAAAGTGTCGACCAGTCGGCGAAAAACTTCATTAAAAAGGAGACGCGCACTCGGGCTCCCTGACCCGAGTGTTTCAAACCCAAACAACTGAAAACTCTAGTTACCCATTGCATAAGGTTACAGTATTTGCGCCGCTTGAAGGTCTCAGCAGCCACAGCAGCGGCTCCAGCACAGTCCACCGTGCGAGGAACATGAGATGGCGAAGGGTGTCGACACAGGTTGCGTCCCATACCAGAGGCTTTCCCACCTTCCAAGGCAACAACGTCATGACGTTTGGTTTCTTCCCATCGTCACGTACCAAACCGTCTAGACTAGGTATAATAAACACACTCCTATCGACAGGCAGGCACATGTCGTAGCATCTTAATAAAGATAATAATATGAACGCACAGGCCGATATTTATACTTAAATGTTTTATGTCAGTTTATTGCTCTCTGCAATATGACTTTGAATAGAAAAAAATAATAAGAATAGAGCTATCAAGCTTCCAATAGTTTGATAGCTATTCTAATTTATTTTGTTAATATCATGGTTTTCTTAATGTCAATAGCTCTTCTTTATATATTATATTCTATCTTTTTTATGCTTAGTGACAATGTCAGCGCATTAAAAGACCTAAACGATGATCTTGACAGGCTAGCTACCATTTTAGCCTGTCAAGATCATCGTTTAGGTTAGTAGGCTGAAAACAACGGTTTGGTACCTTAATATCGTGAGAAATCCGTGTGTTCACAATCTACTGTTATATTATTTTAATGATAGCCATTCGTCAGAAATCATGTGTAGGAATGCATCTGTCAGTGTATCAATGATGTCGCCCCGTAAACCCGTATATTGAATCTTTCATCGAAATCATTAGAGCCGTTTTCGAGAACGTGATTACAAATATATACAATGCCGGCCGTGGGCATGTGACCGCCCATATTTTACTGAATATTCATAAAAAAAATCGAAAAATAACTTTAAAAGTGGGGGTCTCTTATATTTTTTTTTTCAAAATCACCCTATGATTTTATGGACTTACATTCGTGTTTTTAAAAGAAAATACTAATATTTAAAATAAAAAAATGTCTTCACCTCCGTTTTTTTTTTTTCTTAGGATAAAAAATGTTAGTTAATCCGATAAAATAACTCATAAGCTTTTAGAAATAATGAACAGAATCCAAGTTGAACCAATAACATCGGAGATATGGCAAATGCTAGACAAAAATAAAAAATGTAATAACATGAATAATATTAAAGATAGACACCCCCTCTAAAGTAAATTTTCGATAATTTTTCATGAATATTCAGAAAAATACGGGCAGTCACATGCCCTTGGGCGAAATTGTATATATATATACAAATATTGATAATTTAATAGTATATAAGTAATTCAGTAAAAACCAAAAACTTCGTAAGCAATAGGAAATTGCTGCTGAAGGCTACGGGTGTCGACAGCAGGACAAGCGGCTTCTCACACTGACAACTATACGTGGCTAGCTCCCAAGTATACATGACCAAAACTACAATCATAGTATACAGAAAAGTTTTATAAAAATGTGGCTGTCTTACGACTTCCACGCGAACGAAGTCGCGTGCAGAAGCTAGTTTTAATATACAGTGCAGATTTTCTTTGCCAAAAATATCAACAACAATATTATGGTCGCTAGAAATTGTTTATGGTTTAGTGATGCGGTAGTATGAATTTTAGGGTCTGGTGCTCCGGCTTGCCAATCAGGGTTGTTAGGATACAGTTGGTGCCCCCCACGCGTTCTGCTTAGCCTTTCATGTATATATATGAAGATTGTGTAATTCTTCAAGGGAATGAAATTCTGAAGTAAGCCACAGACCTTTTGTAAACGAATGTTGCGGTTTAAAAACCGGCCAAGTGCGTGTTGGAGCAAAAATAAGTATGTTTTCCTTTTTATTTGCGCAGTTACATTGAGAAATGCGAAAAAAAAAAACTATAGGACACACATATGTTCTTCAAAACAGTTTTCTACCAACTCATTTTGTTCAGAATTTATAACCAATGGGAAATTCTAAAAAATTGGATATTTTGCGACTTTTCAAGTGCATAGTCTCTGACTGTTGACTTAACAGTTTCGACTCCACCCAGTTTTCATAGAGCTCATACGCCATGCCGCATACATATTGGATGTTAACCCTCGCGGACGGTCAACGGCATTAGGTTTAAAACCGTGATATAAAACACTGTAAAACGAAGTAAAATTGTGTTTTCAGAGGGTCTTGTCGTACGTAGTATCTCTGGAGATATTTTCATGTACTAGAAACATCATAATTTTCTTAATGATGGGATCACCACACGCTTATTTTTTTCATCCCTCGTTTACGTGTATGGGAAGAGCCATCCCTAATTTATTTTTTCGTAATTTCACTACACCCCTCAAGAGTACTATCTCGCTCCAAATTTTATCGATATAGTGCCACTAGTCTTCATGTAAAATGATTGTTTGACATTTTACTGACTTTCGGATACACGGACAGGGCAGACCGACAAGACGATATTACAGGGATTCTGTTTATGCCATTTGGCTGGGGAACCCTAAAAACATTCCTTACGTACTTTATTTTTTCCCATTTCATTTTAAATCCAGAGTTTCTCAAGGTTGCTATAAAGCTTCAATTTCCGTGAGGCACTAGATTATTATTATTAATTTAACCTAAACAAACAATCATTATTTCAAAAATGATATCGAGATACAGTTTAACAAAATTTGTTTTAACCAAAGAATCAATACTGTAGTACAAGTGCAAGAAGGGTAAAATAATTAACAGCCTATCATGTAACTACATTGCAGTAACCTAGTGGTACCTAATCCGTTTGTTCATTACAAATTAACGTGCGTGTTGAACATGTTAATATTTGGTTAAATATTAAATCCTCATTTTAATCTACAAAAAGTACAAAACATGCTTTCGCAGCCAAATTTTTTGTCTTCCTAGGACCATTACTTTATAACAGACTAAATGCGAAAGCCAAAATTTATTCTCTAAATTATAATAATTGCAAAAGAACCGTTAAGGAAGCTAAGAGAAGATACAGAGAAATTATTAGTTGTACTTAAATAAAAGTTGTATTTGTACTAATTAAGTTTAGCTAAGTTAGGATAGGTACTAAGATTTTAGCAAGTAGGATTTATTGTACTATTTACACCTTTTTACAGATTAGATTACTTGATTTTTATTAATGTGATTATTTACAAATATTATACCTTGCCTCGCCTGAAACACAGGATGACCTAGTTCAGGCACATAACACAATTGAATTTTTCGTAGATTTAAGCAAATTTGTATTTAGTGTTTTACCTTTTTACCTGAATATACTTTTTATTATTTATTTTAAATTGGCCAACATCAGAAATATAATATGATTAGTTTTATATTAAAATATTGAATATTAATTATCAGTTTATACTTTATTAGACTTGAAACAGGACTTGCATACATGAGAGACGCGTTATGAGAGGGCCATAGATATTTAATCATAAGTACTATTCTAGAACATGATGCGTCATCATGTTGACTTGATTGATGACTTGATTTTTATTAATGTGATTATTTACAAATATTATACCTTGCCTCGCCTGAAATACAGGATGACCTAGTTCAGGCACATAACACAATTGAATTTTTCGTAGATTTAAGCAAATTTGTATTTAGTGTTTTACCTTTTTACCTGAATATACTTTTTATTATTTATTTTAAATTGGCCAACATCAGAAATATAATATGATTAGTTTTATATTAAAATATCGAATATTAATTATCAGTTTATACTTTATTAGACTTGAAACAGGACTTGCATACATGAGAGACGCGTTATGAGAGGGCCATAGATATTTAATCGTAAGTACTATTCTAGAACATGATGACGCAGATATGATCAAAATATAATTAATAACTGATTGATGATTCATACTAGCTGTTACCCGCGACATCGTCCGTGTGGAATTCTATACTTCAATTTTATTTATTTATATAGCTACCAGTGAAAGTCCCGTCAATCGCGGTCCAGCCGTTTCGAATATTAGCCGGAAAAACAGTTTATTTTTATTTTTAAATTGTTTTTTGGTTGTATGTACCGTATATACTTTAATCATGCATTTGGTAAAAAGCTGTTATTTTGACATTACAAACAGACACTTAAATTTTATTTATTTGTATGTACGAGTATGCAAATGTATATACGTATAGAATGTATAGAATAGACTATGTAGCTGCTGAAACTGGGTACTTAACAAATTAGGTATTCTTCACAAATAAGATGCACTGTCTAATCATTATTATTTCGTAAAGTTTTTAACAAGAAACCTTGGATGTCCTAATGCACAAAATCAACCTCCCTAAAAAGGCATGAAATTAACTTAAACCATATTGGTGTACAGGGTAACGAGGTGCTAACAACCACGACAAACAAGTTTTTGTAATTATACTAAGAGCTAGAAAACTGCAAATTGTAGGTATTACATAAGTAGATAAGCTAACTAACAAATTAAAAAAAGAAATTGCCACAGTTTTTGCAAACTTAGCTTGAGTTAGTCATATCTGGTTTATTCAACGCAAATAGACTAAGTCCCGTTCCACAAAGAGCTCTAGTAAAAACTGCGCTTCTGCCAGCATTTTATTACTAACAGCGTAAAGGATAGCGCGGTGGCAGATTATAAGCGGCTGGACTACCATTTAATGTTGTCTGCCACAGAAATCCTTAATTATGCATGGGGTTATGCAATTTGTAACGAAAGTACTGAAATCAGTGCAGTAATCTTATTAACAACGTATTCACTTAAATGAGATATCTAATAATAAATATTACATCAGTACTCATTTAATAATGTTGGTAAAGGGCATACCTGTCAGCGAAGCAAACATTAGTTACAGCGAGTAGAAACTAAAACTTAATTGTTATCTATGTTAACATGTTCAAAGTGTTAACGTCAAACACCAAATTATGCTTAACTACAGGCGTCTAAATAGTTGCCGCAACAATAGCTCCGCGCACATTGTGCTTTTCAAAGTAAATAGGCGTTTTTCGATAGAACTCTTGTATGGACGTCGGCGCTTCAAAAATATATTGTTGGCCCAACGCGTTCATTATTCACTTGTTTGTCTTGTACACTATAACAATGGCGGTACAGCGCCATATGTTATACTGAACTATTCGAACCCGCTGTCCCGTGTTTCCTAGAACAACGACCATCGATCGTTGATAGCAAACAAAAACTGACACTTAAGTTCTAACATGAATTTCAGTGAAAAATATACAACAGCCGTATATCAAAACATAATAGAAGGCCACGAAACTTTTTAATGTTTCCTAAGTGTTTTTCCTCAACACCATAAGTCATTATAAGCAAGTTCACGTAGTCCGTAAAAATTTAAAATGACAATGTCGTTGTTGGCTCGAAAAATAGAACAGTATAATAAATAAGAACGTATTTTTCTAGCGTAGTCACCTACTTGATAAACTAAAAAATGTTTATTGTTTTCTAAACTGTATCCAGAAAAAAAAATTGCAGAGTAAAAGAAAATAATGGTAATAAGATATTATCATTGTTTTAGTTAGTTGTAGAAAGAATTCAACCAATAAAGATTACAGACGGTCGTCCCTTAAAGTATCCTTGAAATAATGACATCCTTTTCTCTAGCACCCTGCACTTGCACAGCATCCTCTCACCCAAGCATTCGACCAATCTATCTATGCTAATTACTAATATAATATAGTATAATATTATAAAGAGTACCATTTGACGGCACGGTTGGCGCAGTGGTTAAGCGATTGACTGCTGCACTGCTTGTCGCGGGTTCGATTCCCGCACGGAACAAATATTTGTATTTATTTATTTAAGGAAAAACAAACAGTAGCACAATAAGAAACAATCATATATCTTAAACATTTTTTTTTTTAAATTATGCTACCCACTATGTTCTCCACAGATTACAATTTAAAGTATTTAAAACTAGCTGTACGACCTACAAGTAGTTGTTCCGGGTCTGGCTGTTTGTGTATGTGAGTTTAGATGTTTGTAAACGCATCCACAATACAGGAAAAATTCCTAGTGTGGGGCAATTTTTCATGAAAAAAAAATTTTTTTTTTGTTTGTAAGTTTGTGTGTAGGGGGCAATCTCCGAAAATAACAGTCGGATTTGAAAATTCTTTTTGCGTTGGATAGCCCAATTCTTGAGGAAGAATATAGGCTATGTAACATACGACGCGGGCAGAAGCTAGTATGCATATAATTGTCTTAAAAGTTAAAAATAAAATTGATATTTTCCACGATATTCGTGCCTTTTAATTCAGCATGCAACTTACAAACTAAATTGTAGGTAGGTACCAAATATTTATCACCTTCAAGGTAGCATAGTTCTCTGGAATAAAATAACTATAATATAACATTAAATAGTGATGTAGCTCGGCCATCACGTAATACCAGTAACGGTAATATATTTCTCGGCGGGTAAGGGTAAGTCTTACGACGTACGTGTGAAAAACCACCTAATACATTCTACGGTTTTTCTTTTTGATCGCCGAAACATATTTTTAAGCCACGTAACGTTTTGTTCTGCTTCTTCGGTCTACACTTTTAAGATTGGTGACGCAGATTTGAGGTCATGGGCTCGATTCCCAGGTAGAGGAAATTGTTATTTAGAGACCAGTAACATCCAGAGATGGGAGTCGTACCTAATAATGGTCAGTTTAATTGGTTTCCCTGGTAGGTTTTATGTAAGTAACGTCACCCTAAGATCATTGAAAAACTATACAGTAATGCCTACCCCGCTGTGCTTGGTGTAGGTGTGATGAATATGATTTATATTTTGTCCAATGTGTTCAGCACCTGTTAATTAATCCGGCGTAATAATACGTTGCATAATAATGTAGTTAGGTACTACTAAACGCTAATAATAACTTTAGCCTCGCGTGAATGATACGTGAATGGTAATCGAGTTCATAGTGGTGGCGATTGACGAGCTGACAAGCTTTCTCTGTGTGCGTTATCAAAGGCTTACCCGCAGTACTAGCGCATACACAGGTGAAATTATTACGGTACCTGAAGATCCAATTATGTTTACTAGGTATTATTATCGCGTTACATTAAGGTGTCTAACTAGGTATTTTAATAGGTTTGAGTTACCTAGCAGTGGATGAAGCATTAAGCTTATAATACGCAAAAATAATGGTGCAATTAACAGTAGAGGCGACAATAACAAAATGCCATGCATAGCGGCTCGGGGTGGCACGGGGCGGTGCGGTACGGACTCGGCAGAGCGCGGCACGTCAACTCCTGCTCACTTGGTCAGGATTACGAGCTGACAGCGTCTGCACCCATAAATCTAGTGACGTGACGTCACTAAGCTCCATACTCACTCGCTAATTAGTGTAAAAGCGTTATCAATGGATTACCCCGCACCCGTTTACTCTGTAACCATGCAAAATACTAAAATATTTGGATAAATGCTCACAAATCTTCTTTGCGGTTCTGAGATTAACACCGATGACGGTTTTTTAGAGTACGAAATTAACAGCTATTCGTAACCGCACCAGATTTAAGCATTGACTTTTGATCCAGGTAAATAACTGTTTATGTAGATGTTTGTAGTTTTTTAATAAAACTCAACATTTAAATGAAAGGCATTATTTATAATGATAATGTCATTTCCGTGTACGAGTATTCTTAATCCTTATTTCGTGTCTTCATGTAGTGTATTCGTATCAGTCATACGCAAAATTCCACGAAAACTTGACGAGGGAAAGCTCTCACAACCTAGAATGGAGTTCTTTTTTTATTTCCACTCATAACATACTAGCTGTTGCTCGCGACTTCGTCTGCGATCCAGAAGAAAAGTAGCCGATGTCCTTCTCCAGGTAAAGGTCTAACCCTGTGCTCATCTAAATCCGTTCAGCCGTTTTAGCGTGAAAGCTTAACAAACAAACCAACAAAAAACTCACTTTCGCATTTATAATATTAACTAGCTTTGGCCCGCGGCTTCGCGAAAATATCCCACAGGAACGTACTACCTAGGAGGTTACAATACATATGCTTATTTACCTATAATTATTTATTTCAAACACATTTCAATCCATTTAATTCGATTATTTTATTCACACCTATGCCACTATTATCATAATTAGATTAATCATTTATACAATATACATTTATCTATTTAAATAATCAAGTAATCAAATACACAATAATCATCTAACAGTAAAATTTTCAAATGCTAAACTCTACTGTAGAATACAATATTTAAATTGCGGGTATACTTACATTTCATTCCGCACATTTCACTTTTTCACAACACCAATAATTCGTATATTTATCTCATCTACTCGACGTCCGTATGTCACTGCAGGAATTCAGCAGAATATCAGCGTCAGGTATATTTGCCTGCGGGAAAGTCCGAAAGGGATACCGTGGCCCCTGGCAACGTACAGGCAACGGAAGGAACACGGGTGGGTTTTAGTCAGTAAGAGTCTGACACGCCGTCCCGCTCCACCCAGAGCGGGAGAAGTTATATGAAAATTTCCCACCCAAAAAAAAAAAAAAAAGGTATATTTGCCTGGCACATGCTGAGCCGGACTCCCGTTTAGTGCAACCTTGAGAACGCACACCGCACTTTTTTATGTTCGTTGATCTATTATTTTAAAGTGTGTCATAGCCAATAGTGTCATCACAATGTCTTGTTTTGTTCCTTTTCTATATTGACACCTTGCAGCTATTTCTTGTATGTTGTGCTGTTTTTTGTGTGCACTAAATAAACGATTTATCTATCTATCTACCGAGATTTAGAGTAGGTGCCCTATGTCCTAACTCAGCTCATGGCCTATCCTTTTATCTATTCTTTCATCTAAATCCGTTCAGCAGTTACGGCATGAAAAGGTAACAGGCAAATAATAAATCTGTTTTAGGGTTGCGTACCTCAAAATTTAAAATTGAAGTTGTCTGTCAAGACCCTTTCTACGCAATAAAATCCGCATATTTTGACACTCGCAAATAAACCAGTTTATTTGGTACTTCCCGTTGGCCCAGCAGCATGAAGTTTGGCGAGAAGTAAGGTCAAGTAAAGAGGAAAATTCGAAAATTGGTAATTTATAGTTTTATATGAACTGCAAAGTTAAGATTGTTCTTCAATCTGGGATCAAAAAATCATAGGCCGTGTCTTGAAGTAACATTTAGTTTGTATTTCATTACTCTATTAAAAGTTCTTTTTCAATTGAAAAGTTGAGTTTGTCCTTCAATCCGGATTTGGAAATTTGGGCAGCCGAGCAAGCACAGCTTTAAGACGGAACCCTCAGGGCGCCACTCCTACTCACACTTGTCCGGTTTAAAAACATAAATAAAACAGCTTTATATGATTCTAAATGCGGCTACTTAAAATACTAATTATTCATTAAAATGTTATTATCACCATTTATGTGTGCTCATGGCTAGGTAAGAAGCCGATCCATCAGGATTAAGCTAAGCTTGCCGGGGTTGGTCCGTGGATGGGTGACCATCTTTATTCAAATTCAAATTCAAAAGTCATTTATTCAAACTAGGCTGAAAATCAGCACTTTTCGAACGTCAAAATTACATAAGTCAGTCCCCCAAAAACGCCCGCCCTTCACCACTTCCTAGTGCTTTAGCTGGGAAGAAGAAGTGGCGCAACAAACTCCCCAGCAGCACAGCTGTCTGAATAGTTAGAAAAACATGATTCTATACAATAGTAATAATTTACTTTACGCAACACAAAACATTAAATTAAATCATTTTCTATATGTCACCTAGCACACGCCAATATACCAACAACAAAAAAGTAAAAAGAACTTAATACCCGAATGAAAGCCTCCAGGCATAAAGGGCATGCCAAATCACAAATGATAAACTAGCGAACCAGCTAACAATCGAAGTAAAATAAATAAACAGTTAATTACTAATAACAACAACAAAAACCATGGTCAGCAAGACGACCAGTCACCACTAGCAGCACCCGTTCACGAGCATAACGCAAAGGTCAGCCATTACCCCCCTCGCCATATTTGAGGGAAGGAGGCAACCCGACCCCCGACGCTACCGCAAGCAGTGACATCTGAGGGAGCATGACGAACTTGCTGCCGGTTGCTCAGACAAGATTAGTATGATCAATTTTCGAGGTCGCTAGCTGACCATATTACAATACAACTCATAAAAAAAAAAAAAACTGTGTAAATAGTAGATTACGTCAATAATAAATAAAAACAAAATTGAAATAAATTGACTTATACAGTCAAATAAAATGAACTAAACAGTTAAATTAGTATGGAGTAGTATGGAGCTAGTCCCAAGCCTTTTTGTCGTCTAAGTAATCTTTAATTTTATACAAACCTTTTTGACATAGTTTGTGTTTAATAAATGATTTAAATTTATTGAGGCTCAGTTCTTTAACATGGCTTGGGAGTTTGTTGTAAAAACGTATACTTTGGCACTTAAATGAATTACTAATTTTTTGGAGCCTAGTCCTGGGCACAATAAGTAAATCTTTGTTTCTAGTATTTATGCTATGAATGTCGCTGTGTTTAGAATATAAATTAATATTCTTTTTTACATAAATCAGGTTCTCAAATACATATTGAGATGCGACTGTCATGATATTTATTTCCTTAAATTTATCCCTCAGTGAATGCCTACAACTTAGGTTATAAATTGCTCAAATGGCTCGCTTCTGCAGCACAAATATAGTCTGAATGTCGGCTGCATTTTCCCACAACAAAATGCCGTATGACATTACACTATGGAAATAACTAAAATATACTAATCGAGCTGTTTCTACATCAGTCAAATGACGAATTTTATAGACCGCGTAGGCTGCAGAGCTTAGCCGCTTCGACAATTTGGTTATATGAGGGCCCCACTGAAACTTCGAATCCAAGGTAATACCTAAGAACACAGTGGTGTCCACAAGATCCAATTCCGCCCCATTTACTAATACATTGGTTTTCACCTGCTGAACGTTAGGTGTCAGAAATCTAATACATTTAGTCTTTTTCTCGTTTAAAAGTAAATTATTAACACTAAACCAATGCACTATTTTAGAGAGAGCGTTATTTACATCGTCGGTAACTGTCTGTTGTCGCTTAAGCTTAAATATAAGTGATGGGTCATCTGCAAATAACACTATTTCGTGACTGTTCTTTACAAGGCAAGGTAGGTCATTAATATATACGAGAAATAAAAAAGGGCCAAGAATTGAACCCTGAGGAACTCCCATAGTGACAAGGGAACCCGGGGATCACTTGCCGTTAACGTCCACTCTTTGGATCCTATTATCCAAATAAGAAATAATAAGATCCAAGGCAGTGTTTTTAACACCGTAGTGATGCAATTTCCTGACCAATGTATCATGAGAAACACAATCGAAAGCCTTAGATAAGTCACAAAAAATACCTAGGGCATCATGTGACTTCTCCCAGGCCTCAAAAATATGTGCAAGAAGCTCAACACCAGCGTCGGAAGTCGAGCGACCCCTTGTGAAACCGAATTGTTTACTGTTTAATAATTTATGTTTATTAAAATGTCTTTGCAATTGATCTAGCATCAATTTTTCAAATATTTTACTAAAGGTGGGAAGCACAGAAATTGGTCTAAAGTTCGTGGGGTCTGATGTGCTGCCCGATTTAAACAAAGGTATTATTTTACTAGTCTTCATTAAGTCAGGAATTACACCACAGTCAATACATTTATTAAAGATAAGATAATTGCTAATTCAGGCGCTACAGTGTTGATTATGCATTTTGCAACCGCTACGGAATTTCCCCACAGATAAGCCGTTTTTTTGTACATTGAGTGTATTGAAAATTTTAATAATATCTCGAGCACTAGCATAGTATAACATTTTTTTTTTTTTTTTTTTTTTTTTTTTTTTTTTTTTTTTTTTTTTTTTTTTTTTTTTTTTTTTTTTAAAAACGTTGCCCCACACTAGGAATTTCTCCTGTATCGTGGGTGCGTTTACAAACATATATACTCAAACATACATACACAAACAGCCAGACCCGGAACAACTACCTGCAGGTCATACAAATATTTGTTCCGTGCGGGAATCGAACCCGCGACACGCAGTGCAGCAGTCAATCGCTTAACCACTGCGCCAACCGTGCTGTCGTCGTGATTTTCTTTCAATAGGGACTCTGCAACAGTGGGTGAAGAATTTGAAGCTTTTGTGGTTGAGACTGGAATATCAGCAAAGAAACTTTCAAAAACTGAGGCTACTTCTAAATCCTTTTTAATAACTGTATTGTTAATATTAAGGCTGTATTCACAACAACGCTTTCTGTCTCTTCCAGTCTCATTGATTATAATTTCCCAAGTCATTTGTATTTTATCCTGACTATTTTTAATTTTTGAGCTTAAATATCGACATTTAGCTTCGCTACAAACTTGTTTAAATAATTTGGAATAGTTCTTAACATATTGATAAAAATCTTTACTTTTATTGTAATTTCTTTCTTCATACAGTTCAAAGAGTTTCATTCTACTCTTAAATATACCTTTAGTTGCCCATTCACTGAAAGTTGCAGAACCATTAACTGAGATCTGCTTTGGTATAAATGTTGAGTTAAATTCTGTACAATAATACATGGCAAAAAAGGAATTGTACAGTTCATTAGGATTATCACAATAAGGCAAGTAGGGTAATTTACTATTAAGTTTGTTTTTAAAACTCTCCAAGCGACCTGCAGTTTTTGGCACTACAGTGATATATCTCTTCGCCACTTTTTTATCTTGTTTGCTAAATGTAATCAGCTGTCCACAGTGGTCAGAATCCAGTTGACTTATAATTTTTTTGCTTATAGGTAATATGTCAGTAAATATATTATCTATACATGTACCCGAGGTGGCGGTTATTCTAGTAGGCTCCAAAAATAAATGATTAAGGTTATATGACTGAAATAAATTATTAATTTTTAGGCTCATCGATGAGTCCTCTAATATAATTGAAAATATAATTGTATGTGGGGATTTTAATGTCAATTTGACATTAAAATCCCCACATACAATTATATTTTTTCCTAATTTACAAAGTCTTTGTAACACATCATCCATGATACTCTCAAAGCAATCATAAATCGATGACGGAGGCCGGTACACGCTCAATACAACAAGCTGCTCCAACTCCACACAAGCTATTTCTATAGTCCGCTCAACAGAGAGACATACATTTACATACCGAGACTCCGCGTGCGTCGGACAGCACATTAAGCCGTTGGTCCCGGCTGTCATTCGTGGATCTTTGACAGTCGTTATGGATCGTCAGAAGCCCGAAAGTCTGACAACCAGTCTTATCGCGTCATGTTTCGCTACTCGAGTTCCGCAACTCGAGTAGCGGAACATGACGCGAGTCAGTTGAATTGAACTACTGCGGTTTCGCTGCTATGGTTTCGCGGAGGAGATGTGCTACCGGCGTTAATAATATACACTTTTCAATTAAATACACTTTTTGAGCTTCTACTGGTGCACACATTTTTAATAAATGAGCCTCTTTTTAATTCTTTGACTTTTTCTCGTAGTTGGTGGCAGTAATAAGCTAGGATACCCGACCAAATGGGTCAGGTTAGGGTAGAGTCGAACTGTGACCAATCGCGCTACATCCAAGTTGGTTGCAGTTTCTTGGCTATTTAGTATTTTTAGGACCCGATGATAGGAATTACTAGAGGTTCACAAAAAGTATTAGTTTTATTAGAGTATTTGAAAATAGCATAGTTAAATGGGAAGTAGGTATTTGAGGTACGATTTAATACCTACATGCCTTCTGAAAATGATAAGTATGAAAAAAAAAACGTTTTTGGAGTAGCGTGTACAGCTACTTGTATAGTCACTGAAGTGCTATTATGTAACAAATAATTTGCCGTCACGACACGTCCGACGCACTCTCGGCAGTATAGCTCGCAGCCCTGCTAGCACCTTACTGACTGACCAATATTTTAGTACCACTAATCGAACTATTTTTAAATAGACCGACCAATTTCAGATGTAAAAATATCCATCGAGACACACTTTACGAATAGAGCAGACTATTCAAAGTCCATTATTTCGAGAAGAAGTAAAAGCGAAACATGCACCTAACCTCACGTAAAAAGCTCTACTAGGACTATTCTTCCTACATTTTCTATGCCCGCCCACTGGCCTTTAATATAATGTTTCAGATTTTGATGTAATAAATTCCAGCGGAAAGTAAGTGTAGGCGAGTAACTTAAATAATTAGCATAAAATGTAGCAAAGTACCGACGTAAAATACTTTTTGAACTAACCAGAAAGTATATGCCAGCTCTAGGAGACCGATTCATTCCTTGTTATCTGACTATCCCTAGTAAAGAACTCTCATACCACGAAGACAAATTATACGTATGTATCTTACATGGCCTATAGAATCCCGCCACCATGTTTGTATAATAATTCTCTTCACTAACAAAATGAAATATAATCCTAAAAAGTTATTATAAAGTTTAAACAAAAGCGTTAAAACACACCTGCTACGAGAATGGTTTAAAATTACAGATTCACTACAAATACACACTTAATGTTGAGATAGATGTTTGCTGTAATAATTTAGACACGTCACACGTACATACATCCTTGGAATACATTATCTACAATTAGAGAGCGTGTTGACATCTGATGACATCTTTACAACCCATCAATCGTTTATTTCTCATGAAATACGGCGGAATATATTCTTGATTATTTACTACCTATATAGTTACGTGTAGGGACTATAAATTAGATCTATGTCAACGAATAAGTTCGTGGACTATAAACGAATACATTACTCGCACGAGTACCGTTAAGATTTTAATGTGTAATTTGTGTTCGCACAATGACGGATGCTACGACACACGTAACTGCGTGTGCTACACACGTAGCGCTACGGCCGCTACGCCGCGTAGACTCTACGAGATGAGCGATCCACCCATACATAAATAATATATCCATCCATAAATTTCAAGTTATAACGGCAGTAAGGCAGTATATAGATACTGCCTAACTGCCGTTATAACTTGTTTTTTTTTTTATAAAAGCCTATCAAAAAGTTTCCTTACCCGACATATAGCCGGAAAAATAGTGTGCGACAATTAAACTTATGACGGATTCTCTAAACTTTTTCTATAGTTTATCTAAAAGCGTAGACCTTCTGTGTTATTATTTCCATCAATAGTTTATAACTAATCGACCTAACTTTCATAGTTCTGTTGTTGACACCAGGATAAAATTATTGTTTCAAAGTTGGTCACTCGGCGCTATAATATACTAGGTATTAAATCAGAATTATGTTGTAACTCAAATTAAGTTGGCACAGCCTGGGAAATTAGCAAATAATTATATAGACCGCAATCTGTTACCACCGAATTAAACGAATAACGTTCCAATAGGTACTTTAATTAGGACGTGAGCTGTTTACGTATGCAAAACAATGAAACAATAGACTCGTCTAAAAGTACAGCTGAAACGCTGCTTGTATGGAAAAAGTGAGTTTCCTATAACATACCAGAATAAAACGTGCAGACAATGGACTGAACTGTTTGTCGGCAAAACTACAGTTTGATTGAGTCGCTCGCATGCGCTGCAATACTGAACCTTAGTCACTTTTAATCCTTGACCGACACGTTGTTCGCCCAGAAATCGATCGTTTTATTGAACCCTTAATTGTTCAATCCGTCAGCTAGCGACATAGATCCAATATCACGCTATTTAGCTTTACAGGTGGGCAGAACTCCAAGCGTGACAAATTCGAGGCAAGGTGACATTGCCGAGAGCCAACGCGATTCCGACAATGACAATGCTGTACAAATTGAAGACAGAGATAGTACGAGGTTAATTGACTGTTTGGTAACTTATGACCTTCGTGATCTCGTTCAGTTCAGACACAATTGTTTACTTTTTGCACAATATGCGTGGGATGATAAGCTAACTTTTGTCAAAATACATCTAAAGAGGCATTACAGATTTTATTACAATGATAAATAAATAACTGTATGCTCTTTATTCAACTAAGCATCTCGTATCTAAATATTATAGGTGTCGTGTACTTAGATTATTTTGAAATTTAGATGCCACAAAAGATCAACGTAGATATCGCTGTTGGCCGTACTCAACGTCCAGGTGTACGGTGATTACGGTCAAACATGTATCATGCAGATCCGTATGCTTAAAATTTTCTGATTTTTATACCTCACAGTAAAGATAATATTTACATAATTATTATCTCGTCGCGAAAGTCGTACGATCCTGAGTGGTGGTAACCAACCTTAATTAGTTTAAAAGCATACATAGATAAGCGACGGAATTTCGCACTACACCTAAAGTACGATGAAGCAACGATTTAAATTCATTCTCCACGTCGACATTAAAATCAATAAAAGTGTGTACCTCTACGTACTGCAGCGTCATTTGGAAATGGGATTTCAAAATCAGTAATAAACTCAAATTATGCTGCACACATGTTATTTATTTAATAACTTATCTTACTATAAAAATAATAATTTAGTTATGAATTACCTACATAATTATGCCGTCACTTAACCGTTGTCGAAGTATTGAGTGCACTGTCAGATAAGTTACAGTTCCGAGAAAATAAACAAATCCGAAATCACTAGCGTCGTCTGTCGAGGACTGTCCCGCATTCAGCCAGTTCCTAGAGATGTGTTCAGTGACCCTTTTTGTATCCATATTTCTTATGATGCTCATGATCGCCCTTCTTGCCATGGTCGTGATGATGTTTATGATGTGAGTCATGTCCACCGGACTCTTTGTGTCCTTTATGTTCATGGTGGTGGCCGCCCTTTTCATGGAAACCTTTTTCACCATGTTCTTTCTCTTGGTGATCACCATGATGATGACCTTTGTGGAAGTGGCCGCCCTTCTTGTGACCATGCTCTTCGTGGTGTCCTCCATGCTTCTCTTCATGGCCGGAATCTCCCTCTTCATCAAAGAAGTGTTTATCTTTCTTGAATTCATCAAGCTTATGTATTTCGTGGTGTCCTTTTGTCGAGTGACCCTTGTCATAGTGACCCTTCTCTTCGTATTTATGCCCTTTTTCACCTTTTTCGCCTTTGTGGTATTCATCATAATGTCCATCATGGTGATGATGTTCTTTTTTGTGTGCGCCATGGTCGTCGTACTCGCCCTTGTGGTGCTCCTTATCGTGATGTCCTTTTTCTCCCTTCTCATGATGATGGTGACCCTTGTATCCCTTTACACCTTTTTCTTCGTGGTCGTGATGGTGATTGGCATGGTGCTCTTTACCGCCTCCTTTTTTGTATTCATGATTCTTTGGGGCTTCTTTTTTGTGTCCCGTGGCAGCAGGCTCTTGATCTTTTGTCTCTAGTTCTGTACTTTTTTCCACTTGCCGTGACGGTAAACGACGTGTATGCACAACTGCCAATAACGTTAGAAAACCTAAAACTAACGCCACCCTCATATTGCTTGGTTTTTTTATCACGCGATGTTGATGCGGTGTCCTCTACTCTTAATATTAACAACATTATTGATGGCGCAGCAGTTTTATATAAGGCATTGTGTAAGATGTGCTAATCGCCGCGTCGCTCGACAGACTCGGCGGCCGCGAGTTGCGGCAAGCGCTTGTCGGGGGACGACTTTGTATCCAAATCAACCCTGTTAGTACACAAAGACATGACCACTGCATTATTCAAAAATAATTAATTGTTATAATATCTATATCGCCTACATTTTAAAGATTCAAAAATAATATTAGATTTTAAAAAGTTTGCCATCGTTATAAGCTATTGTACCGAAACGTTCACACGTGGGCACGAGCCCCTACCTTAAACCGGCTTTATAGAAGTACCTATGTACCTACAATCCTTAAAAAAAATTGTAATTGTCACAACAAGGAACATAAATCTGTTTTCAAAACTATTGTTCAGCATGTACTAAGATTTGCTATTGGATCTACAGGAATTTCTAATGTTTTTCCTGAAGAGAATTGTCTTAGATTAATAATATCAAATAAATGAAACTCAAAAAGATTTAAGATATTGTTAAGTAAATAATTTAATGTATTTGATGAAACTACTGAAAACTATTAGCGCAAGTACCAAAAGTTAATTGTTCAAACCACTAAATCTGTTTAAGGAATTACTTACCCGGCTGGACCGCGTTTCGTGATCTGTATCGTTGGTTAGTAGAACAAAATATTCTATAAATACATATCTTTCTGCTAATCACGTTTTCTCTCCTTAAATTCAAAATATTGTTCGGCAGCTACCTCTAAATACTCCGTTGTTCATAAGCCTGCGCACAGAGGGTTGATTTGACACCTCACATGCGTGGCTAGCTCGGAAAAACTGAAAGAAAATTCATACCTACAAAATTCAAAACTCACCTTAAGGGTACGCTAGTCGGTCATTCTTCTATACAAACATAGTTTGCGCAAAGTTAGTTTAGTTTGTACATAGCGTCCAAAACTAAAAATTATATCAATTTTTCTTGTCATTATTTATGGCCTTGTATGGAAGCAGAATTGGAAAAAAGGATTGGTTTGGAAGTTATGAGCATCGAAACTTCCATATTTCAACACTAATTTTAACTCGTCTTTGGGCGTAAAATGATAAAATAGAAACCATACAGGGTTAGATAGTTTATTCAATAATTCAAATAATTTTATTTTGAGAAAATAAATTCAGTAGTTTTTTCATAATATCTACACACCCAAAGGTCTGTTCATGAAATTTTACGCGCTCGTTTTCGTTATAAATCATCATCTATTTCACTAAATAAATATATAAATAAATAAATAAAACTAGATAAATAAATACTAAATAATTAAAACTAAATAAATAAACAATTAGACTAATAACATGCATATTAGTCACGCCTACTAGCGAGTTCGAGCCGTCGACTAGTGTACCCTTAACGATACAGCATTAAACACCAATTACAATTATTTGCACTACGGAGACGGATTTTGAGGCGATTTTCGGCGCAAATAATTTTAATTAGGCTCTGTCCTACCTTTCCACCTTTCCCAATCCAACTTACAGCTTAAAAAAATAAATAGCATAATCAGCCTATAATGTTCCCACTGGTAGGAAGCAGGCCTCTTCTCTGTGAGAGTGAGTGGGCTGTTATCTAACACGCGGGTTTGTAGATGTCACATGTCTTCGATTTTTTTATTCTAGGACATGGATTTTTTTATTCATGGCCGGTTTCCTCACGATGTTTTCCTTCACCGTTTTGACAGCAGTGGTGATGAAATTATTTACATAAAGTAAAGCGCCTGCCAGGCTTGGAATACACGACCTAAGTTGGGCAATAATCAATATTTAAGTAAATTGATGAAATTGTTTGCAGTTGGAATGCATGGAAGAACATGTATTTCAACTACAATATAAGTCTGTTCTTGGGATATATTCATCTCAACTACGGAACCCTTCATTGTGCTGTTTCCGACGCACTTGGCCGGTTTTTTCTTTTTTAATAATAAAAGTAAATCTTTTATCAAAATATTTATAATATTTAATAATCAATTTAATACTTTTTGTGAATGTTTTATTATTAAAAATATAATAAACAATTTTGTTTTTAATGGTATTTTTTTTGCATGTGTGGGTGGAGCTATAATATTGCGGGTTAACGGGAACGCCTTTCGTTAATTTTATTAACATGCTGTATATAAATAGTTTAAAAACAAAATGCTACTTCTCTCGTGGCAGGATTATCAAAGAGTTTATAAAAGGAGTACCTACGTTACTGTCTACTCTTATTACTAAGGTAGGTAGTAAAGATGTAACGACCACAGATGAACTCAAGAAATGTGGTAATACAAAGAGTAAACACAATGTCCTTTATTATTAGGTATACGATCCCGAATTCGACCGCTGGCCTCAAGATTCAACCACTTGTTGCGCGGGATACCGTTAACCACATAAAGTCGCAATGTACATAATTACTTAAATATTATTAACTTGAAACATACTACTCTCTGAACAAAAATACAGCTGAAACTGAACTCATCCGGTGAGGGCCATACTCATAGTGGCATTGTGCCAAAAGCTAACTGCATTTCTTGCCATTTACAAGCGACGACGTCGTCCAATATCGTGCAAACTGGAAAAGAATTATCATAACACTTTATAATGACTTTAAAAACTATTTCTTAGAAATTGATATTTAAGGAATTATTTAAGTTTGCGCATTACAACTCAATCAAACGGAAAAAACGGAACCATAATAGGATGACTTCGTTGTCCATCCGATTGACTCTTTTTCTC
Source organism: Xanthia icteritia (assembly GCA_949128155.2). Lineage (NCBI taxonomy): Eukaryota > Metazoa > Arthropoda > Insecta > Lepidoptera > Noctuidae > Xanthia > Xanthia icteritia. Next base: position 14,503,796 of record OX421930.2, read on the forward strand.
AGCAACGCGCGGTACCTCCACGCGTTCCTGAGAAGTTTAAATTAATATCCAATACCGTCTACGGTCCCTTGGAGCTCTAAAAAATCAAGCTTCTGCAATCAAAAAATAGTACGGCTATTTTTGCGACACATTTTGATACTCGCAAAAAAATCAAGCCTCCAGAGTATTTCCCAACAGCAAGAAGCTCTCACATCACAATTAAAGCAAAAAGACCGAGAATCGTTAATTTGTAGTTTTAACTTTTTTTTTATTTGCGATTTAAATTTACATTTGCAGTTGGAGAATTGACCGTGACGTATATCGATGTATGAACGTGTTTTTCAACTACAATGATAAGTTATTTTGGGATAAATTCATCCCAACTACATTGTGCGTGGTCCGACACGCACTTGGCCGGTTTTTAATTAAACTACAGGCTTAGTAGGTAGGTACTACCTTGTTGCCCTGACAGAGACTTGTGCACAGCTGATCAGTGCATAGTTAAAACTAGATACCACGGATAATAATATTAATTTAATTCTATATTTATATTAATTAAAAATCATTTAGAGAATTTAGATTAAAAACATTTCGATGTTTCGTCAAGTCGTAACAAACTTGCGAAACAGCCGGTCTATTCTGTAATTATCTCACCGTGAAAACTTAGGTGACCTGAGTGTGAAGTGAGCTGTCAATAGTGGCAATCCCTAGCATCAGATGGAATTACAACTCACTTCCCTTATATTTTCACCGTGAGATATTAACAGAATAGACCGGCAGGAGCGGGGGGGTCGCTAGTAAATAATAAATTAACCCTAAACGAAAATCGCAACAAGTAGTGCCATCTACCTATAAGGCAGAAACCGAGCGACAAAACTTTCCTGAAACCTTCAGGAAAGATCCTCAAGTAGGTTGCAGATTCTGAATACAATTTTTAGGTCGGTCTTTCAAAGATTGGTAATTGTTGGTTATTTCTTTTTCATAAAAATCGTCAGACCTAAGTACTCCAAATAAACAATTTAACATTAAAACCCAATGTTATGACAGACAAATGTTTACAAACACATCACATTGACCTATGTCAACAAAAAAACATTGTGTTATGCATGATTGTTTTTTCTACAAACTGAATCGGTAGTACAAATAGAGCTTTGTAACCACTTCAAGTGTTCAATAAAGCGTGAAGCGTCGAAAAATAGTGGTAGGTACGTGCCGTTGAAAATGTACACCGGCTACTATTTTGTCAAAAAAATATGTAAAAACCGACCAAGTGCGTGTCGGACCACGCACAATGAAGGGTTCCGTAGTTGGGATGAACTAAAACGACAGCCGTAGAATAAGTTGACTGAGACATCCCAAACATGGCCAAGATAATTTTATCTAGGCTTTTGTTAGACTAACTTATTGGTATTGACAAGCGGGATATTGAGAAATGTTATCAATTTCAGAGGCTGCAAGTGTTTTCTATAGGAAACGGTTGATTGCAACCACGACTAATTCGTTGCCCAGTAAAATGTAGGCCAATCTCGGGCAGCGCTCTAGTTTCTCAACGCTGAGTTACTTATCTCGTCGGGAGCCGTTGCCAACGGACCAACGCCAACTATTTTATGTAACTTTGTTGTTGAAACGTGCTGTGAAATTGATAAGTTTGTTTTTGTATCTGCATCCAATTGCAAATATTATTTCTTTTTTTATAATTGAATTACTAACCGATTTTAATTGGTTTATTTATTTAAATTACTTATATTTAGGTCTATGTCAATGTTTGTAAACACGAAATCAATTGTTATGTTTCAAAAATATTTATTTTGATTTATAACAAAACATCACAGTCAACAGAACTTAACACATTATGAAGGCTTAATTCGATATAACTAAATAAAAACTTCATTAGCTCGCATCGGTAGGTATCAGTCTCTAGGAAACATTTACTTGTGTCCCTTCTTGTGGCCCCAGTGCTTGTGGTGCTCGTGACCACCCTTCTTGCCATGATCATGATGATGATGATGATGGTGGTGGTGTCCATCTTCCTCATGATGTCCCTTATGATCGTGATGATGTCCTCCCTCTTCGTGGTGGCCCTTCTTGCCGTGATCATGTTCATGGTGTCCGTGGTGCTTGTGTCCCTTGTGGAATTCTCCTCCCTTCTTGTGTCCGTGCTCCTCGTGATGCCCGCCGTGGTGCTCGTGGTGTCCGCCGTCGTGGTGGTTGTCGTGGAAGTGCTTTTCTTTCTTGAACTCATCATGTTTGTGTACACCGTGATGACCCTTAGTGGAGTGTCCTTTGTGGTAGTGGCCTTCTTCATGATGGCCATGGCCCTTGTGACCCTTGTCGCCGTGGTGGTGCTCATGGTGGTGACCGTCGTCGTGGTGATGATGCTTCTTATGTCCACCGTGTTCGTCGTGGTGCCCCTTGTGCCCTTCATGGTGGTGATGGCCCTTTTTACCGTGCTCGTGGTGGTGGTGTCCTTTGTATCCTTTGTGTCCCTTTTCACCATGGTCGTGGTGATGATGTCCGTGGTGCTCGTGGCCGCCGCCCTTATCCCACTTGCCACCTTTATGTGTGGCTGCTACCTCGAGGTCTGCATCGCGTTTCTCGCGGGTAATCCTACAGCTAACGTACGCTAGCGTCGCTAGGGCTATGCAGCACACCAGAGAAGCCCTCATGTTTCCAGTGCACCGATGTGATCTTAGCAGTTGACTGATGCCGGTGTTCGCGACTGCTTAGTTTTATACTGGGAGTCCGTTTAGTTGGTATTGTATGAAAATTGTGTAAAGCTCCAAGGTTGCAGCTATATGGCGAAGCAGTAGAACGGGTTTGTTGCGCAGTTCCACCCGGTGTCTCAACGTGAAAACCTGCAGAGCTGTACTAACAAAAAGTATGGATTTGCATGACAAGCAACTAGTGTTCGTGTTTCCCTTCATATTAATACTGCTATGATTAGTGCTGAATTTGATGATGTTGACATAGACATAAACTCTTAAAGCATCCGTTACATTGGCTTTGGCAATTTAGATACCTACCCAATATGTTTGTAAGTTTGATAGGTAGGTACAAACTTATATCGATCATTAACCTAATATTTTCATAGCAAAAACACGTTAGATTATTTTGAAAATGAGCTGTTACGATATACCTATAGGTATCCATTGCAAAGTAGCGGCACGCAAGCGAACCGGAAACGAGGCGGGCGGGAGTTGAAATTGTCATGTGGGAGACAGTGTGCGATATTTTTCTTAGGTATCTATTGGATTCGTATGTATATTTTACAAATATTGCACACCTATTACCAAATACGAACTATAACATAAATATATCGTTTAAACGAAGTGTTTGTTTTAGAATAAGACAGAATTGTTTTAGGCGCGTAAAAATAACCACGTCCTCTTCAAATATCTATAACTTCTTATTTAGCGACAACGCCATATCTATTCTGGTATCTAATAACGCTCGTATAAGACCTACAGTACGGTGTAACAAGGCCCATTGCATAGACGTTATCTACGCATTCTGTACATCAAATTAAGTATGTAGTTACGCGCTCCATAACAGCTAAATACTATCCTAATCTATTTCATCCCCGAAATTGATATTCTGTTGCTAATTCGTTTATTTTTCTGTAAAAACTCGCGGATAATGATGTGGCAATCTTTTGCTGTAGTGCACGAAGAATCATCAAGTTTAAAGACAATAACTTACTATCGTAATTATTTAAAAGTGCAGTATCATAGTGTCTGTTTCACGAATGCAAGCAATCCTTGCGGTTACGCTAAACGGCAAAGTCCTGCTTGCGCGCATTCACCGCTGGCCTGTCGATGTCAGTGTTACTAACATACAAACGACGCACTTGGCGTAAACGTTCTGTTCCAGGCAACGAATGCGGTGGGGTCCAGTTACAAAATTAATAAGCGCCATCCCGATCACATTGTCATTGTAATAACTTCACTTCGAAATACGACACTGCTGCCTACGTGCGCCTTCCAGAATAATTATCTCTCGCACTGTTCAACCTCGGATCCATTAAATGGAATCTGGACGAAACTGGAACTTAAAGTAAATTCACGTCACCAAGTAACGACAATACCCCACTAGGTTACTTGTTGTCCCTAATCATATTGAACAGTTGAACCACACAACAACAAAAACTTGGCAAATCTCTTGATCTTATTTTGTGTAACTTTCCTGGCGGATTTATTCTAGAATGTAAAACCCTGTCGGCTGTAAGGTATTATCATCCACCAAGGGAAATTATTATAAAAAAATATGTCACTTACTACACTTAAATGTCAACGCCCCGTAAAATACAATAATTACCGAAATGTGAACTATTCATTGTTGAATGATCGAATAAAACAAGTCAATTGGACTACATCAATCGTCAAAGCAATGGTAGAAGTACTAAACAAGTATCTCTTCACTATTAGGTCTTTACCTATGAAATTGCCGTTCTGCAGTATTGGCCATTTCAAATCAAAATAATTTTTGTTTGCCTAAGAATTCTAATTTCAAATTAATTTTATTTTAAAAACGTGGTTTTTTTTTCCAAAAGTAGTCATTTGTTTATTGATTAGGGTTACATTTTCATCACATTTCAATCTTTTTCGTCATCATGGATACGTTAAAAATTCGAGTAATTATGGAATATGAGTACCGTCGTGGCAGCAACGCGGCACAAGCGGCACGCAACATCAACGACGTTTACGGAGCTAACACTACAAACCAACGCACCACCTGTTATTGGTTTGCTCGCTTCCGTTCTGGAAATTTCGACCTGAAAAATGAACCTCGCGGTCGTCCGAAGACTGGTCGACAATGACGAATTAAAGGCGATTGTGGAAGCTGATGATATCATCAGCTTCCACAATCGCCTTTAATCAATCTACGGCTGAATTAGCAGCAGCTTTCGACGTTAGCATCAAAACAATATTGGTCCATTTGCGTCAAATTGGCAAGGTAAAAAAGCTTGACAAATGGGTGCCCCACGAACTCAATGATCGCCAGCGCGAAGTACGCGTCGAGACGTGCCTTGCACTGCTCAACAGACACACAAATGAAGGAATTTTGAACCGCATTGTTACCTGCGATGAAAAATGGATTCTGTTTGATAACCGCAAGCGCTCAGCGAGTTGGTTGGATCCTGGTTCAGCACCTAAACAATGCCCTAAACGAAAACTTACCTTAAAAGTGATGGTCACTGTTTGGTGGTCTAGCGCCGGTGTGATTCATCACAGCTTCTTACCAAACGGGGTGAGCATTACTGCAGATGTGTACTGTGAAGAACTGAACACAATGATGGAGAAGCTGGCACTTCTCCAACCAGCATTGGTCAATCGCTCGTCTCCGCTGCTCCTGCACGACAACGCGCGACCTCATATTGCACAGCAGACGGTCTCCAAGTTGCAAGAACTGGGGTTGGAAGCTCTCCGTCATCCGCCCTATTCACCAGACCTTGCGCCTACAGACTACTACTTTTTCCAGAATTTGGATAGCTTAAAAACGGAAAAAAATTCAATACCCGAGAGGCAGTACAAAATGCCTTTGAAGAATTTGTTGCCTCCCGTCCAGCTGATTTCTTTAAGAAGGGCATCAATAAACTGCCATGCGTTGGCATAGATGCATTGATTGCATGGGTGATTACTTCGATTAATAAAAATAAAAAATACATGAAAAAGATTCGTTTAAATTTTTTCATACGAAACGTCAATTTCTTACGTAAGGACCTATTAGTAAGAAACGTCAAATTTTCTATCGACAATTTTTTATATCCTGACAACCCTAGGAATGTCAGTTTGACATATGTCGCAAAGATCAAGTTATCTTTTATGTATGATACTTTACTGTGATATAGCGTTCCAAGTAAACTGGTAGAAATCGTCACGGAACGAAAAAGCGTTATTCCCCTCCATGCGACATTCTCTATGAGAAAACGTGAATTTGGTCAAAATTAAAATTCAAGATGGCGGCTGCAAACTTTTTCAAATGTTTTGTCATGGCTGTCGTTTTCATAGTTTTCGAGGAGGCTAAAGCCGATAGTGAGGTCAAAATTTAAATCCAAGATAGCGGCTGCAAGTTTTTTTAAATTGTTCGTCGTGTGTATCGTTTTCATGGACTTCGAACGCTGGGGATGTATCTGACACCAAGTTACCCAATGATATAAGTTAGGTACCTACTTAACTTCTTAGCTAAAAAAAACATTATTCTTGGACTGGTTTTTGTACTAGACGTTAGGTACCTAAGTATATTTTGTATAAATAAATATTTACCTACCTATCTTTAGATAACATTAGACCTAACTAAATTTAAATGTGTTTACATCCGTATCCAGACAAACGAGTATCCGTTTCATCACTAATATTAATCGGTATTTACCTACTTTTATGCGTCTAAAGAGCCTCAGTGACATGTAAACAGGAGCAGTAAAACCTCAAATTATACCTACGATTATATGCAAAGGTATCTTGAGATATTATTTGGCTCTAGCACATACCTACATAATCATTCTGCATCGAGCTCAGTACCAATACATTTTGTATAGTGTCGCATTTACTTTGTTTGGTGGGATTTTAATATTATTTATATATAACACGGCGGGGTATCTATCCTGTGCCGTGTCTAACCAGTCTCCGGTTTAATTCTTCGTTGATAGTAGAATAGGTAGGTAGTTGGTTTTCAATCACACACAACTCTTAACTCAAACTCAAAGCATTTATTTCAATTATAACATTTACAGTCACTTTTGAGTTATCACTTATCAAGGAGTCATTCAGTTTGAGTTATTTTTGAAGCTAGTCGCCCATTCCAAATGAAGTAGGTCCCTGATGGAGAAGAACGGGCAAGAAACTCCATGGACACTCTTTTAAATCAAAACATTATGGTACAGAGGTTATTTGTTCAACAATTACAATCACAGTTCTTTCTAACACAACTTTTCTTTTCATGTTTATTACCCACGCCCGCCATTCAGTGCGCCTCGCTTTTGTCAAAGTCCGGCGACATACCCCGAATTTCAATACAATATCTTATTACTAAGTTTGTTCAATAAAACTTACAAACAATGCTAAATGCTTATCAGTTAATTCTTTTATAATTAAACAATGCTAATATTCACAAATACAAAGGTTATTCAGATTAAAGTTGAATTAGAAGCTTCATTACTTTCTACCACTTTTCTATTGCTCCTTTGACAACACTTCCTGTGGTTCAAGGAATTTAATCAAACAACAGGTATTCACTAGTAAATTGCATTGTAAAATAATCTTATTACTTTATAGTTGGTTTTCTATTATTGAAACTTATTTAGTTCTTGTATTAAGTTATTACATTCGGTTATTGATCATAATATTCGGAAACCGCGCCATCTTCGGTACCGCGTTGTCATAAACAAATTTACTATGTCAAATGACCACTTGTTAATATGACTAAAAACCCATAAATCATTAAATAAATGTTCCCTTTTAATTTTAACTTTAGTTTATTGCCCCAACATCGAAGTTAGTAAATTTCTCTTCCAGTTGACCCACAGTATATTGACTGGGTTCACAAAGTTGGTAATAGATGGCGTTCGATTGCAAACGAATCAATGACGTTCACAGATGCACGCAAATGGCTGTAACAGTATTCCACAGTTACCCATAGAGGGCAGGATCAAAGACTTTATGGTGAATAACAATTATAATAAGTAGTTACGCATAAGATTATGTTATAATCTTTACAGGTAGACGCTTTCGCGGCGACACGGCCATTCTGAAAAGCAGTGCGCGCTCTGCACCTGCCGATGCCCTCATCCTACCTAGTTGCGTGGGTGTAGGTTGTTATCTGAAACAATGGGGATACATTTTGTCGGCAGATTATTGTTGCTTTTATTGTCCTACAATATTCAATGAATTGTAGGATTTGGTGACAGACAGTTTAGTTACCATTTAAAGCTTGTTATAGATCTGACATCTATTCAGTTTTCCTTAAATTGAAATATTGATTGCATTTATGAAACAAAGTCTAGCTTTGGGTACTTGCAATTTGTTTTATTGATATTGCGTGATCAGCTGTTGTATGTGATGTAGTTGAATAGTTTAATTTTCACATGCATGCAGAAATTGTAGAATTTGTTAATAGTTAGTTCTAGGTAACATTAAAATCGTATAATAGATCTGCTGTCTACCAAATTTGTCTTGAATTGAAATATCGAATGCATTTAATATGGAACACCTTAATAAGTACGGCTACACAGAGTAGTCACTTGCAAAACTTTTTCCTGTAATCTGAGCAGATTACAATATAGAGATGTGCCATGCAATGGAGATAAAAATAACTAGTGCTTCATGCCATTGAAGGCATACAATTTGTATTTCAGTTTATTGTATGATCAACTGTTAGCTAATTAGTTTCATTTTCACAGGATGTTGTTGCTTGTATTATCCTACAATTTCCATTGAATTGTAGGAGTTGGTAGTAAACAGTTTTAGTTAGTGACAGCTTGTTGTAGATTTGCTGTCTACTTAATTTATTTTTTAATTGAAATATTGAATGCATTGTTTTTGCACCTTACAGAAACACACTTGTTAAGAATAGTGTGTAGTAGTGTTGTACGATCAGCTGTTAGCTGAATAGGTTTATTCACATAAGAAAGTAAAGCTCTGTGTTAGACACAAAGTCTTGGATTTGAGCACACTTGTTAAGAATAGTGTGTAGTACTGTTGTATGATCAGCTGTTAGTTGAATGGTTTCATTCACATAGGAAGGTAATGCTCCGTGATTGACACAAAGTCTTTGATTTGAGCACACTTCTTAAGAATAGTGTGTAGTAGTGTTTTATGATCAGCTGTTAGCTGAAGTTTCATTTTAGTCATCATAAGGTAATGCTCTGTGGTAGACACAAAGTCTTGGATTTGACAGGATTAAAGGATAGGATCAGGAACACCGCTCTGTGGTAGACACAAAGTCTTTGATTTGATAGGATGTAAGGTTTAGGAGTTTAGGACCATTGCTCCGTGTCAGGCACGAAGTCTTGTTTTTTTTTTTTTTTTTTTTTTTTTTGAAATATTGAATGCATTGATATTGCACTTTACATAAGCACACTTGTGAAGAATAGTGTGTAGTACTGTTGTATGATCAGCTGTAAGCTGAATAGTTTCATTCACATAGTAATGCTCTGTGATTGACACAAAGTCTTTGATTTGATAGGATTAAATATTAAGGAGTTTAGGACCATTGCTCCGTGTCAGGCACGAAGTCTTTTCTTTATTAGAAATATTGAATGCATTGATGTTGCATCTTACATAAGCACACTTGTTAAGAATAGTGTGTAGTAGTGTTATATGATCAGCTGTTAGCTGAATAGTTTCATTTACATAGGAAGGTAATGCTCTGTGGTAGACACAAAGTCTTGGATTTGACAGGATTAAAGGATAGGATCAGGAACACTGCTCTGTGGTAGACACAAAGTCTTTGATTTGATAGGATAAAGGTATAGGAGTTTAGGACAATTGCTCCGTGTCAGGCACGAAGTCTTGTATTTTTTTTTTTTTTTTTTTTTTTTTTTTTTTTTTTTTTTTTTTTATTGTCATATTGGATGCATTGGTATTGCACCTTACACAAGCACACTTACTAAGAATAGTGTGTAGTAGTGTTTTATGATCAGCTGTTAGCTGAATAGTTTCATTTACATAATTGAAATAATGAATGCATTGATGTTGCACCTTACATAAGCACACTTGTTAAGAATAGTGGGTAGTAGTGTTGTATGATCAGCTGTTAGCTGAATAGTTTCATTTACATAGTAAGGTAATGCTCTGTGGTAGACACAAAGTCTTGGATTTGACAGGATTAAAGGATAGGATCAGGAACACCGCTCTGTGGTAGACACAAAGTCTTTGATTTGATAGGGTTAAAGGTTTAGGAGATTAGGACCATTGCTCCATGACAGGCATGAAGTCTTGTATTAGACAGGATATAAGGAATCAAGCTCTGGGCGGTATTGTCCGCCGTGGACCCAGCGGGATAACATGAGAGTATTACCTATTAGTTACCTCTAGGGCTTACTAATAGTTTTGGTGTGAGTATTACTTATTGAGTTCTTTATCAGTTAACCCGTAAGTAAGTTAAAATACTAATAGTACTTTGCAATAGACTAGAATTAATTGTTACAGGTAAGATTGCAAAAATATAAAGATAGTAAAAATAAATCAAGAAGTACTTTGGTGCATGATATGCATCACATGTGAGAATCATGTGGGCAGGTACTTGTTGACTTGGCTATTGTATTGGGCCTTTGAGCAAGGTGAGTAGAAAGTAGTTTGAAAACTCCTCACCTTTTATTTTAGCTATGATGTGTGGAAGAGCTGGAACGGTCATCTCTGATTGGCTGTCTTTAAGCTGGCTTTCATTTGGTGGGATGTAAGTTGGTTGTTCCTGGGCTGGCGACACGGTCACTTGTTCAACAGGCTACAGTGGTTGAGTCGCCTTTTAAGGCGACCTTGATAACAATTGGTTTGAATTTTGTTATGATAATTTTGATAGTAGTTCTGCAGGTTATCATTTTCTTTTTGATATGCAATCACCTGGAACCTGGAATGTGAGACGTTATGCAGATAAATAATAATGCAGGAAAAGGTGTTCCTACTAATATTTAGATTAGAAGGAACAAGCAGTAATAAATAATTAAATTAATCTATTGTTATGTAATGGCTATTACAGTTTGATGAAGTTAAACAGAAGAGGTGTACTATGAGCAACAATGCATTGGTTATTTTTTTTATTTGAATGCATAAAAACATGTTGAAAGTTATGTTTTCTGTCAATTTATCAAATTGTGTTTGCATTGAAAACTTCTTGTTTGATGGTATCTCATACTTATCTCGTTGACTTATTTTACAAACCTATTGCATACCTACTTAAATGTTTTCTGTATGAATTTTGCAACATGTTGTCCACTATATGTTTCAATGTTTACATACTTATGTGGAAAACTCTAATCGCCAATCAAAGTTCCCCATAGCTATGAATTTCATAACATTACTTTTACTCGCCAAATAACTCTCATTGGGATCTAAGGATTTTATTTGTTTGTAACTAATTTAATTTTTATTTCTTTATATCACGCACTCTTATTTATCCAACTCACTTTACACATTGGCAGAATAGTAGACATCTGCTTTGCTTGCCATTTATTAAAAATAGAATAGAATAGAACTTTTGTTTGGAACTAATGACTTTCAACTAATTAACGCTTTACCCGGAGATGATAAACAAGGTCCTAAACCTTGCTTTAAACACAAGCTATAGAGAAATTGCAGGACATAAACAAAGAGCAGTGCGAATTTCAAACATAACAAGTCTATTTCATTATTATTGTGTGTATGTAGCCAACAACAAATCTTGAAAATAGTCAAAAAGTACTTAGTTCCTAAATGTAGTGCGAACACTAATTCAACAAAACAAGTTTGAGATCCATTTCTTAAGAAAAGTTTAGTATAAACTTTTATTATTAATAACATTGACCTTGTAATGAGCTTATTTTGTAGTGTAATTTATCTTGTGTTGTTATTGTACCTACTTCCACAAGTTTTCAAGCAAAAGTGACATTAACCTTGCCAGTGTGTAATGAACATAGTTCAAAAAGTGTTAGTGATTCAATAACAATATGCTAAAATAATAAAACAAAATACTTCCCGGGTGGATGTTGAAATCCATTGACGGAGTGATCATTATATTAATTGCTTTTCTGGTTTATTCTGCTGCTTCGGTCATTCTGTGCTGTACATGTTGTTCTGCTTGAGTGCACCATGAAGCTCATATAAGACCACTGCCACAGCCAGAAGTTGCCATCATCATTAAATTTGTGATCAATCTTCATGTTGTCATCAAGGTCGTAGTAAGGAAGAAATATTTCAGTAGTCTTGGCTGTGCTGGGCAACCAGTCGCTCACTCTTAGAACACACCATGTTCATGGTTTCAGAGAAAAAATCTTTTGGCACGCACTCGGTCACTGCACTGCAAGCAGGTTTCGTAGTTGTCCGTAATTCTTTGGATGTCCGACATAACCATGAGCGGTAGGGGATTGCAAGTGCAATCCCACTTCTGATAACACGGCGGGGTATCTATCCTGTGCCGTGTCTAACCAGTCTCCGGTTTAATTCTTCGTTGATAGTAGAATAGGTAGGTAGTTGGTTTTCAATCACACACAACTCTTAACTCAAACTCAAAGCATTTATTTCAATTATAACATTTACAGTCACTTTTGAGTTATCACTTATCAAGGAGTCATTCAGTTTGAGTTATTTTTGAAGCTAGTCGCCCATTCCAAATGAAGTAGGTCCCTGATGGAGAAGAACGGGCAAGAAACTCCATGGACACTCTTTTAAATCAAAACATTATGGTACAGAGGTTATTTGTTCAACAATTACAATCACAGTTCTTTCTAACACAACTTTTCTTTTCATGTTTATTACCCACGCCCGCCATTCAGTGCGCCTCGCTTTTGTCAAAGTCCGGCGACATACCCCGAATTTCAATACAATATCTTATTACTAAGTTTGTTCAATAAAACTTACAAACAATGCTAAATGCTTATCAGTTAATTCTTTTATAATTAAACAATGCTAATATTCACAAATACAAAGGTTATTCAGATTAAAGTTGAATTAGAAGCTTCATTACTTTCTACCACTTTTCTATTGCTCCTTTGACAACACTTCCTGTGGTTCAAGGAATTTAATCAAACAACAGGTATTCACTAGTAAATTGCATTGTAAAATAATCTTATTACTTTATAGTTGGTTTTCTATTATTGAAACTTATTTAGTTCTTGTATTAAGTTATTACATTCGGTTATTGATCATAATATTCGGAAACCGCGCCATCTTCGGTACCGCGTTGTCATAAACAAATTTACTATGTCAAATGACCACTTGTTAATATGACTAAAAACCCATAAATCATTAAATAAATGTTCCCTTTTAATTTTAACTTTAGTTTATTGCCCCAACATCGAAGTTAGTAAATTTCTCTTCCAGTTGACCCACAGTATATTGACTGGGTTCACAAAGTTGGTAATAGATGGCGTTCGATTGCAAACGAATCAATGACGTTCACAGATGCACGCAAATGGCTGTAACAGTATTCCACAGTTACCCATAGAGGGCAGGATCAAAGACTTTATGGTGAATAACAATTATAATAAGTAGTTACGCATAAGATTATGTTATAATCTTTACAGGTAGACGCTTTCGCGGCGACATATACTTAATAAAAACTACAATTACGGTTGATTATCATCGTATGTATGGTACTGCAGATAACCTATGGTAACAACCCAAATTTTATAAATCAGCGTGTTTAGTTAGGATCTTTGACACTGTATTTATGTATTTATTCTGATTAACATAATTGAATTTTTTGTAATTTGAACGAGGTCGATAATATTACGGTCACCCTACACGACTTTATCACAATTTTACATTTTTAAATGATGAATACATCAATATCTTTTTTTTTTTTTTGTATGTGAAATTATCTAATAGCTTCTCCCGCTCTGGGCGGAGCGGGAGGGCGTGTTAGACTCTTACTGATTAAAATTCACCCGTGTTCCTTCAGTTGCCTGTACGTTGCCAGGGGCCACGGCATCCTTTACGGACTTTCCATGGACCGCACGACCCCCGCGTAAAGCCAGTCCAGCAGGAAGCGATTCGACCCCCTAGATTCAAAATTTTTCAAAATTCAAAATATTTTTATTTATATAAACCTACATGGGCACTTATGAAACGTCAGAAGTTAGGTGCACGGTTCCAATTGGTTGTTTCCTATGGAGAAGAGCCGGCAAGAAACTCCACGGTTACTCTTTTAAAAATAATGGGATTTTACAATATTTTCAAATAACAGTGTTATTAGATATGGGGGGACAGTGTAGGTCTTTCAACAAGTACCAGTTACTTAACAGAATAATGATGGTCAACAAATCTACAGTCCACTAGGCCTACAGCGTTCTCACATTCACAAAATTGAGAAGAATCTATATAAAGATAAATAAATTAATAAAAATAAAAACGTATTTTAAACGAAATGACGTGATTGCTATTACAGCTGTATCAAATCTCAATAATTATCATGTCCACAAAAGCCACTAATAGGTTGGGATTGGGCAGGAGCCGCTTCAAAGCAGCCCCCGGCTCGCTCCAGTCTGGGAGCCAAACGTTGGAAATGCTCCACGAAGTTCCACCGGCTGTCGAGGACGAGTCCTAAGTGCTTCATCGTCGACTCGACGCCGACGTGAGCCCCACCTTCCGATATTTGGGAACCCGACGGTGGCGCGTTCCGAGGAGCATAAAAACACATGGCCTCGGACTTGAGCAGGGCCACCTCGAGTCCCAATTGCCGGATTCTGTCGTTCAGTGTATCGCTAGTTCGGCCGCCGCCTGGTGCAACCTCCCCTGCACCAGGACCAACGTGTCGTCAGCGTAACAAACGACGCTGATGCCGCTAGGGAGGTCGGCACGCAGCACCCAGTCGTATCCGATGTCCCAAAGATGCGGCCCCAGGACCGATCCCTGTACACCGGACACCGCACGACATCTCTCGCCGGTTCCATTCTCCCTAGTGACCGGGGTAGATGACGGCCCTGTCCGTCAAATAGGCCTCGACTACACGACAGAGGTAGTGATGTATGCAACTCCAGGGCAGGGTATTGGCGATGTCTAGAGACGACCGCCAAGACGACCCCACCCCGGGCCACAGCATCCCCCGTCGTGAGAGCTCGCACGCGCATGATGGCGTCCACCGAAACCAAACTGACTCACCGCCAATCCCGACGAGGCGGTCTGCAATGACTCTTTCAAAGTGCTTGCCCACCTCGTCGAGCATCACGATGGGCCGATAAGCGGACGGAGAGTCCGCAGGGCACCCCGGCTTCTTGATGAGGACCAGTTTTCCCGTCTTCTAACGAAGTGGGAACCGGCCCCTCTCCAAGCATGCGCTTAGGAGCCCCTTTAGTCGAGGCCCGAGAGCCTCCAAGGCCAGGACCCAGGCTTTCCCAGGCAAGCCGTCGTGTCTTGGGGCGGTATTTTTGGCATTCAGCTTACGTACCGCCACTCTCATTTCTACCGCGATCACCTCCGGAGCATCGTCGTCGTCGTCCGCGGTGTGGTTCAAATCGGGCACCGCAGTAGGCGGAGCCATGGGCGGGCTCCTCGCGGGCCAGTCCCCGGCCCACAGGATCTCCGCTTGGAGGGCGGTCTTTCCCGCTCTGTACCCCTCGTACAGCTCCGCCTGAATGGCTTCCGTATCCGGAGGGCGAATACAGAGCCTGCGATGCCTGGTGGCGGCGTCGCGCAGCAACGCAAGCATTGCGCAGTGTCGTCAGCTGTTGCGACCACCAGTAAACCTGGCGCAGGGCACGTCCGGGCTGGACCCGGGGCATTGTCACGTCACATATTTCGGACATGTCGTTGATGTCAGCAGGCCTGTCTGGTGATGACACCCAGGCCCGCACGATCGAGGCTTCCAGGAGCTCCCGGTCCAGCTGCTTCAGCACCCACCGCGGACCACTCGGGGCCTGTTGGAGTGGCGCGCTCGAGGTCTGGGTGGTGGAGACGTCAAACCAGATGTACCGGTGATCGGAATAGGTCTCTACCTCCTCCATGGCGCGCCAGTCAATAACACGCGGCGACAGAGCGGGGCTGGCGAACGAGATGTCCACCACTGTTTCACCCCGCATCCGCACACACGTGGGGACAGAACCCCGGTTCAGGACGACCAGGCCTGTCTCCAGAGCCCAGTCCTCCACCATCCTGCCCCGTGTGTCCGTATACCGGGAACCCCAAGTCACATTTTTGGCATTAAAGTCCCCGAGGATGAGCACGGGGAGGGAACAGAACCCGACGACGACGACTCTCAACTCCGCAAGGGAGTTGTGGGTCTCGGATATCAATATCTCTGAAGATCATAACTAAATAAATGGTTATTCTAAATCCTTGTTTTTTTATTATTCTTAGCTCGGAACGCTGTTATTTATCTGAATTTACGGACATCGCATAGGTAAATATAAATTACTGGACATATTTGTCTTTACATTACACTTTTATTACTGCACACTACTACTACCTACTGCTACTGTGTACTTTGCATTACACTTTTCTTATTTGAATTGTATTAATTATTTAGTATAACAATATTTGAAGTTTAGTTAAAGGAATAGGAACCTACTGCAATAAGACAGAAAAAGCCTTAGTTTTTGAGACCACCCTAAAGGAAATAAATAAACATAAACAGGCTTAGCACACGTTCGCACGGAAGTAAAAATATCGCGGCGGGATTTTATCGCGCACTGGATTTTCAACTCTTGGTGTTGAGCCGAGCGTTGAGAATCCAGTGCACAAAAAAAACCGCCGCGGAAAAAAATCACCCGTGCCCACCTGGCCTTAAAATAAATAAAGACAATACTTATAAATATCCCAATAATTTATATTTATATATAGCGTATGACAACTAGCCCCCAAGGACACGCTTTATAACGATGTATAAAATTCAAAAAATTCAAAATTCAAAAGTCATTTATTCAAACTAGGCTGAGAATCAGCACTTTTCGAACGTCAAAATTACATAAGACAGTCCCCCAAAACGCCCACCCTTCACCACTTCCTAGTGCTTTAGCTGGGAAGAAGAAGTGGCGCAACAAACTCCCCAGCAGCACAGCTGTCTGTTCAGTAAAAAAGATTCTATATAATAGTATGCAAAATGATATTTACATTACGCAACACAAAACATAATTTAAATTATAAAATTAATAGCCATATGACAGCTAGCACACGCCAATATACCAACCAAAAACATCGAGAACCATACTCAAGCAGAAATAAAAATAACTTAACGAAAACAATATCTAAATAAAAGCCTCCAGACATAAAGGGCGTGCCCGCTTACATATAGCTGTAACTAGAAGTTGTAATTGATAAACTAGGACCATTGAGGTAAAGTAAAAAATTATCGAGGTCGCTAGCTAACCACATATTGCAATACAACTCATAAAAAAAACATTGTAATGAGTAGATTATGTCAACAATAAATAAAGTAAAATTAGTAAAATTATAAACAATTATATAAACTCATATAACCTGTCAGTAAGGAAGCTAATTCTGGAGAAAGAACATTTAAACATTGTCTTGAGTTAATCACAGCGACCAACTATTCTTATCATTTAAGTAGTCGTTGATAGAATAGTATGCCTTTGAAGAGAGGTTGGATTTTACTTTAGTTTTGAACGCATTAAAAGGCAAATCTAGCAAAGAAGAAGGTAGCTTGTTATAAAAGGTTATACCAAGCCCAACAAATGAGTTATGAACCTTATGAAGCCGGTGAAAGGGAGTACGTAGTTTGTCCTTATTTCTAGTGTTAACATTGTGAATATCACTGTTTTTAGTATATAAGTGTATATTTTGCCTAATATATAATATGTTGGCGAAAATGAATTGTGATGCCACTGTGAGGATACCGATATCTTTGAAAAAATCTCTCAGAGAAACTCTGGCACCGAGCTGGTAAATTGCTCGAACAGCTCGTTTTTGAAGGACAAATATATTTTGAATATCAGCAGCTTTGCCCCACAGCAGAATACCGTAGGACATAACGCTATGAAAATAACTAAAATAGACTAACCGAGCTGTATCAACGTCAGTGTATTGTCTTACTTTCCTGACGGCGTAGGCGGCCGAACTGAGCCTTCCCGCTAGGCTTGATATATGTTGGCCCCACTGAAGTTTGGCATCTACTGTTATGCCCAGTAAAACTGCCGTGTTTACAGTTTCAAGTGACTCTTTATCTAAGACGATGCTGGGTCCTAGATTTCTAACATTTGGAAGGGCGAACTTTACACATTTGGTTTTCTTGCTATTGAGAACTAGGTTATTTGACGAAAACCAATCCGTAACCATTGAGAGTGCACTGTTTACATCGTCAAAGTCTTGTCTATTCCTGTCTACTTTAAAAATAAGTGACGTATCATCTGCAAACAGTACAACTTCACAGATACCCTTTAAATAGAATGGTAAGTCATTGATATAGACTAAGAACAAGAATGGACCCAGTATTGAGCCTTGAGGCACACCTAACTGAACTGGCAGCCCGGAAGATTTCACACCATTAACATCTACACATTGGGACCTATTATGTAAATAAGAATTTATAAGGTTGAGAGCTTCATTTTGCACACCGTAATGACGCAGTTTACGCAAAAGCGTGTCATGGTGCACGCAATCAAAGGCTTTGGAGAGATCACAGAAAACCCCAATAGCATTTTGCGAGTTCTCCCATGCGTTAAATATGTGTTTCAGCAGAGCAACACCCGCATCTGTGGTCGAACGACCCTTTGTAAAGCCATATTGTTCATTATGGAGGAGGCTATTTAAATTAAAATGGATTAGCAACTGCTTGAGTATTAACTTTTCAAATATTTTGCTAAATGCTGGTAAGATAGAAATAGGCCTGAAATTGCCAACATCATTTTTATTACCTGATTTAAATAATGGTATGACTTTACTACTCTTCATGAGGTCAGGAAAAGTTCCTAAATCAACACATTTATTAAAAGTAACAGCTAGATATGGGGCTACGATGTCTATTATATTGCTTAAAAGTTTAATGGAGATGCCCCAGTAATCACCAGTGTTTTTTGACTTGAGTGTGTTAAAAACATTAACTACATCACGCGGCGTAACATGTTCGAAGCTGAATAAGCGACTACTTTTAGACACACTACTAAACAAAAGGTTTTCAGCTTTAGACGGGGACGAATTTAAGGAGCGAGTCGTGGTTATAGGTATGTTTGCAAAAAACTCATTAAACGCCTCAGCTACGTCAGCTGCTTTAGTAACTAATTTATTGTCGACCATAATCTCAAGTTGTTTATCTTGCTTAACCGATTTACCCATTTCATTATTAATAATGTTCCAAGTGGTTTTTACTTTATTATTGGAATTTTTAATTTTATCGCTTAAAAATTTAGATTTAGCAAAAGCACTAACCTTTTTAAATAATTTTGAATAATTTTTGACATACTCTACGAAAGGAGTATCAAACCTATATTTTTTCAAACCATATAACTCGTATAGTCTCGCTCTACTTTTATAAATACCTGGAGTGGCCCATTGGTTAAAGCCAACGGAGGTGCCATTTATTTTAATAGTTTTAGTCTTGAAAGTAGATTGGTACTCTTTTTGCACAACATCAAAAAGGGCTCCATAGATTTCATTCGGATTCTCGTGTTCTACTATAGATGGTGTAATTCTATGAGCTATATTATTTTTAAACTTATTGCAATGACTAGCTGTATAAGGCCTACATTCTATTTTATGCGGCTTTTTATGTAATGGCATGGGGAAACTAGCTAATAAACCACAGTGGTCTGAGGTTAAGTCACATGACACTAATTTATTTTTGGCATCACAATCACTAAATATATTATCAAGACAAGTTGACGAAGTTGCTGTGATCCTAGTAGGTTCAAAAAACAAGTTAATTAAATTATAAGACCTAAAGAGATTAAGAAGTCTAGTACTTAAAGGAGTAACATCTAGAATATTAATATTAAAATCTCCACATAAAATTATACTTTTATTACTTGATTTTAACCTATTGAGTGAATCCTCCATTACCGATTCAAAACTAATAAAATCACCAGAGGGGGGTCGATAAACGCAAATTATAACGTATCGCTCGAGTTCAACACAAGACAACTCAATAGTGCGCTCAATGGAAAGATTAACTAAATCTAAACGTTGTTTACATTTCAACTTGTTTGAAACAAGCACTAAAGATCCACCGCGAATGGCGCTTTTTCTTACAAACGCACTTTGTACGGTAAAATTATCATCATTGATAAATACTACTTCATGTTCTTTCAACCAGTGTTCAGTCAAACATAACACTTGAACATCATAGTTCTCCATAAATAAACTTAACTCTAACTCTTTGCCGGACAGACCCTGCATATTTTGATGAACAACATTCAATGTATGCGGCTCATCCGTTGTCGCTCCTAATAGTTTAAACTACAAGGCGTATCAAAAGTGGTGTTAGTACCACTACTAACAGTAATCGAAGGTACAGTACAGGTACCAGTGTCACTGTGTATATTGTATGCTAAAAGATTAGCAATTTGTCTTCTACAACTAGGTGGCAAATACATTGTATAATTTGTCAGTTTGTAATCAGTAATAAATTGATTACAATCAAAATATAAAATAGCGTCACTGTGACGACGTATAGGTAGGTACCTTATTTGTATGACGTGTCTACTAGCTAGATTTTCTCTACAAGGCCTAGATCTGCAGGGCTAACATGACAAGCGCGAGAACGCTCTTTTTCTCGTTTTGTCGAATTTTGTCTACGATTCTGACGTCATTCTAAACCCTAACATGACCGTAAACGACGAGTAAACTCGAAAAAAGCATTTTGACACTTCTATATCTCGCGACGAGAAACCGATGTTGCAAGTTATTAAAATGTTTTTAATAACTTGCAACATCGGTTTCTCGTCGCGAGATATAGAAGTGTCAAAATGCTTTTTTCGAGTTTACTCGTCGTTTACGGTCATGTTAGGGTTTAGAATGACGTCAGAATCGTAGACAAAATTCGACAAAACGAGAAAAAGAGCGTTCTCGCGCTTGTCATGTTAGCCCTGCTGGAGATTAGTCGAGATATACTAATACGTTGAGGTATGGTAAAAAAAAATCCAAAAAACGCATTACTAGTCTGTACATTCACAAACGATTCCCCAAAGTATTCAACAAAAATAAAGCAAATAATGAACATACCTAATTACTAATAAAAAATATATATGCCGCCATGCCGTCGCAAATACAGCTAATAATAGCTATCTATCCATTCACACACACACGGCTACACACCGCGTTCGCCGGGCGCCTTGTTTTGTCAAACAGAGATAGCAATATTCCAAACGAATTTTGCACACATCTCGTCTTGTAGCTATGAGCTGCGCTCCCCGCGCTCTTAAGTGAAAGAACTAATATAATGATCAAAAGAAACTACTTAGTTACTTTTGATCATTATAATTAGTTTTTTCTCTTCAATGTTCAACTTATCAGATGGAATCATACAAGCCTCATTACAGAAAAGATCACAAGTGTCCCCAAAATAGCTTGAGTCGGGTCACATTCTCCGAAAGAGATATAGTTAAACTCCTCAAACAACTAAACGTATGCTAGGGTCTGAGATCAGATGGTTTTCCACCATTATTTGTTAAAAACTATGTGAGCAGCTTGGCCCTGCCGCTAAAAATCATTTTGAACCACTCATTCGAAACAGCACAATTCCCTTCTGAATGGAAAAATGCCAATGTAGTGCCCGTCTTTAAAAAAGCTGAAGCAAACAACATAAAAAAATATCGGCCAATATCTTATTTTTTTATCTGTTTTCGTATCTTGTATTCTATCGGTCTTTGAATCCCCTATGTTTCCTATTCTAACTTCTCATTTCAAAATAGAGCTAGCTTCCCAACAGCATGGATTCTGTACACAAAAATCCATCACGACGAACCAACGTCTTTATGTCAATGACCTCAACAAACTTATCGAGTCTCGCACACAAGTTGACTCTATTTAAACAGACTTTAGCAGTTCCTTCGACATGGTCGACCACCAAATCCTACTGTAGTAACTTTCAAACCTCAGCATATTCGGCCAGCTTCTCCAATGGATCTAATCTTATCTGACTGACAGAAAACAAAAGGTCGTAGTAAAGGGGCATCAGTCTTCCTTTTACTATTCCACTTCCGGCGTTCTACAAGACACCCATATGGGTTCGATATTGTTACTAGTATTCGTCAACGACATAGTGAACTGCGATGACGCTGTCAAGTTCTATAAGTAAATAAACTCACCCAGAGATATATTTGCTGCAAGAGGACCTAAACTCAGTGCACAACTGGTGTATAAAGAAAAAAAAGATACAGTACTGTTTTTTGCACCTGAATAATTCGAGTTTTAGTTATTTATTGTGAATTTTAGTTCTTGACATGACAATAGTCAGTCAGTTTATTCAGGTTTGGTTTTCTACAACAAAAATTTTTGGTGATAACGTCAATAGCAAAATTGCCATTTTCTCAAAATTAATAACTCAGTGCCATCGTAGTGCTATCAAACTAAAATATAGTTAAGTTGTATCACTTTAGTCTATTTCAGAATGAGAAATCGTCGTTTCACAGGAAAAAACTAAATTTTGGTGATTTTTAGTCTAGTTTAGAGGCATTTGTGACAAGAGAATCGGCACCAATGTCAAAAAGGCAACTAAAATGTTAGGATTCCTGAAACGTATCTGTCACGACTTTCAAGTCTACTCGTACCCCCAAACTTCTCTATTTCGCCCTCGTCAAAAGTGCACTGGATTATACATCGCAGATCTGGTCCTACCTATCAGGTTCATATCGATCGAGTCGAACGCGTCCAAAAAGGCTTCACTTGGTACCTGCGATATAAATCGAACAGCTGCCCCAACACAACTAATTACCTTGAAATATTGAATCACTTCAACCTTACATCCCTCGAAAACCTTTGGATGGAAAAATGATGGATCAAATTATGCTATTTAAAATTTTCAATGGACTGGATCCATGTATCTGTTCCCCGTCGTAGTCAAACCAGGCCCGACCGCAAATTAGATGTGTTTGCACCATCTACAACTCGAACCAACATCGGTCGATCAGCACCATTGAACCGTTTGATGAGGACTTATGAAAGCCACTCTCGCATCAATAGCATTGACATCTTCTCCAACATCCTAGGTCAATTTCGTAATCATCTCTTTTACAGCAACTTGTTTGAATTCATGGCATTTATACCGGGATTTCATAAGTGCAAAAATAATAAAAACATGATGTTTGTTCATAATTGTTTTTTTCGTGAATTTTTCCAATGTTTTAATAGTTATTCTGCTTATTCAGGGCGGGTACAAATCCATGAAATCAAAAATCATAAAAATTGGTCCAGCCGTTCTTTAGTTATAAATTGTGTAAATAATACGACTTTCTTTTATTTATATATATAGGTATACAATTCTTCTGTATGTCACAGATTTCCTTCCGATTTCCGACTTTGTTGTTTTTTTGAAGTGAAAACTTCTTTAGGCGCGTTGAGCGATTTTTGGCAAGGGAGAAATTATGGGTTCGCGTCACCGACGACATGCCCGCGCTGACATGCTGTAATAGCAGTGTTTTTTTTTGGAACGAAGTTCTTTAACGCGGCTTGCGGTAGGAGTAAACTTACTCACTTACTCTCTCACTCGTTTTTTTTTTTTGTTCATTACATAAATCTTCCTAAAAAAAATTAAAAGTTGGAAACTACGTATGGCGACAAGACCCCCTGAAACCACTATTTTACTTCGATTCAGTGTTTTATAACACGGTTTTAAACCTAATGCTGTTGACCGTCCGCGATGATTAACTTTATCGCAAACGTAATGCCGGCAACCCTCCCGGAGGGTTCACTTCCAATATGTATGGCGGCATGGCGTATGAGTTCTATGAAAAGTGGGTGGAGTCGAAAGTGTTAAAAAGACGATAGTGACGTTAAAATGTAAATCCAAGATGGCGGCTGCGAAAATTTTCCAATCTTTCATCATGGGTATTTTTTTCAGTTTTCGAGGGTGGTAAGTCGATAGTGAGGTCAAAATGTAAATACAAGATGGCGGCTGCGAAAATTTTGTTTTTCTTGTAAATCATACGTAACAAGGAACTTCGTTCCTGACGGTACCCCGACCACACTTTTTTTTAAGTGAAACTTCTTTAGGCACGTTGAGCGATTTTTTGTAGACGAAAATCTTATGGGTTCCCGTCACCGACATGCTATACATGTTATCAGTACCTATAAATATGGCTATGAATATGACGTGGTGCGCTTGTTGTTGCTTGGAGTGCCGATAGATATGAAAACCAGACTATACATATTATTAATAAATTTAATACACTAATTATGAAATTTTGTTTTTTGATACAGAACTACTAAAATTAATTTCAAAATATTTCATATTTGTAAGTTTTCACTTCTATCGGCAGTCCCCATGACCAACTCGTCCCTATTTTTTTTTAAATGTGTTTGAGTGCCTTGGATGGTTTAGATCCACAATTGGACCCGGTAGGTGGCGCTGAGATCGTGTTCTAGGAAACAAGACAACGTCTGTACGGTCAGCTAGTTTAGACTATAAATTATTTTGACGGGTAACAAGTCTAATGAAGAACAATGTTGAATCAGCAACTAGCACAAGTGGGACGGTAAGGACTGCAGGCGCGCCTGACAACTCGTCCGCACTGCGTCGCGTCATGCCGCAGTCGTGTCGCTGCCGGGTCGCCATGACGCTTGTGTGTGCTGTACGGAACTCCTTAGTCAACCCCTCCATTAATTTGAGTTTATTATTGAACCAAAGGAGTCTAAAAGTTATAAAAAAGGCAAATGATTTTTGCTTAATTTATTGATACAATCCTCAACAACAATTACATGAGCACTACATGATGCCATTATGGTTAGTAATTTTAATCTAAATACCTATTAAATTTAAACTAAATATATTTTAATTCGTAAAGTACTTTTATAATAATAAATCACAATATATACCAACTTTCAGTTGACAAAATTATTTAACTAAAGGAACATATCTAAATATCTTTCGTAGAAACACATCAGTGTTTCACACCCTAAAGTTAAAATTTGATATACTATATCATAATTTCAGTCCTAATTATGGTACCACAAGAACATATTGAATGCAACGGCTACAAGCGACATTGTTAGCGCAGTATTTCAATATCTTTATTAGCTGTCTGTATTTCTGTGTTATAAATTAAATACAATTGTGCTCAACGAACATTTTAGCCGTTACACAAAAATATGTGTTGATTACCGAGAAGCTTGCAATTATTTGTTCTTGGTTTCAATACAATTCTTGATAGAAAGAAGTCAAAATTTAGAAGAATAATAATAAATTTTACGATTAGTTTGTTTTTAAAAGAATAAGTACTATTAAATCGCGATGGAAGCATAAACTAAAAACAAAGTAAATGGTTAATATTTTGAAACACTTCTTTTATTGCTGACAGACCAGAGATTACATTTCAACTAAACACGTCTTGGAACAACTTACATATCCGAAAATAAAACTAATTATCACCACAGCATACACAAACATTTATCTAAAATTAGATTGAAACGCTAGACGCCTATATAGTATTTATTTTTTATTAATTTATCTTAAAACACACTCAAATAAAAGTTACTTAAACAAAAGCTACTGTTATACTTTTGGTGAAATTAAAAAAGTTCTGTTAAAGTAAAGCGAAGTCAAATTGAAGTAAAAATCGCTTATCTTATTATTATATTAATATCAAAAAATAGTTTTATTTGTGGATACAGATTAGACTGTTGCAATGTGTGTATATTTTTTAGTCAATCACTGAAAATTACTTTTATTTTAAAAATTGTTTGAATATTGCCATTAATTCCCAAAAATAAATAGGTTACAGTGGGCAGCCTCTTACTTTTCACACAATCACACCATCCTACAAAATATTATAAACCCATGCAATTATTTATACATAATATTAAAAATAAAATATATTATTGCATGATTATAACAAAAATTACGACGACACACTTCTTTCAGAGAATAAGATCCATATCTTGATATAATAAAATACTATTTATTTCATAAGAAGTAATATCTTGAAAAAAAAAATGTTTCAAGAGAACAGTTTTATATTATGAGCTGGTATACTATAATGTTACATGTCTATGTTAAAAATAACTAACTTCTTATGTAATGTACTCTGTTAGGTCATTTATTTCAGTAAGTTAAAGTCTGACGAGCTCTATGGTTTTTATTTCGCTTAGCAGTCAAGGATAAAGGCTACTGATGTTCCATAAATAGATAATTATTTCTAATTTCGCGTGTCCATATGCGAAAGTGCGTGAGTAACAATAGTCTAAAAGTTATTCTCAACATATTCCGAAACGCCCAGGCGCCGAGTCTGGACTGTTTAGTAATAGTTGCATCTAGTTGAGATGGAAGCCACGCTCATTGGTGGCAGCGAGCAGCCTTTCTCGAAGAACTTCTTTGCACGAATATTCCGGCAACTTCAAGTAGTGAACGCACGTGTTCACTGACGGGTAGGATCCGTCTCCGGCATCAACCTGTAAAGGTCAATGTTATGGACATTCACATACCTATATACATTATTTACAGTCAGCGTCAAAAATAAAGAGACGAATACACGACCCCAAAATGATCAGAGGATTTAAGGAAATAAAACTTTAGCTTAATTATAAAATATACTCAATTATAAGACAAACTACTCAATATATCTTAAATGCAATAGTTATTTATGCAACTGTTGTATACATAACATAACATCACGCCTTGTTTCTCCGAAGGGTTGGGCAGAGGTGTACCTGTAGCAGGTACACCCACATTTCGCCAGTTATGTTTAAGTCCCATGTAATAGGGGCCGAGCTTATTGCCATCAACCGGGCACAAATCCAAACTGTTGTATAATAAGGGGAATTAAAACACGACTGTGGGTTTATCACACGAGACTAAGCCTAGTGTGATAATAGTATCACATGAGTGTTTTTAATACCTAATTATGTACATTATAAAAGGTTCTGAAACGATAGGGTGTTGTACAGTGTTGTAAGAACTCTATGTAAATTCATGAAAAGTTTAATTTCTGAGTATCTAATACAAACAAACTATGTATAGGTAATAATATAATTATTTATTGTAATAATTATTTACATTGTTTAAATTACAGCGCTGTGGCAGTGAAACGCGTGTGCGTGACAATGTTCTTTTTTTGAAATTGATAAAGATACCACGAATTGAGTACCAGAATGTGACTGGAGTAAGGAAGGTGTACGAGCTACGCTGTACATTCACCTTCGTGGTAGTTTGTACGTCATACTCAATAATGCACATCGATATTGTTTAGCTGTGCATTTCTCTAACATAGCATTTAAGTGGAACAATTGTGTAATTATATTCAGTAGCAATAAATCCATCGAGGGAATCATTCGTCCACTCATTTACATAACATAACAAGTACATAACATTTTCACTGTTGGGCATTACAACCCCAACATTTGGTCCTTCTAGCAATTTAGTGTTGTGTGATTTATATCTTTTACGGTCGCGAATCGGTTGGACTGGTCTCTCACAAGCGAGTCGCCCCAGTAACCAATTGAGAAGGCGCATATTGTAGAAGAGAAAGGTTGCACAATATCGAGAACCAGAAGTGTGGAGCAACAGCCTACTTCTCAAAACAAAGTTCGTCAATTCGTCGGAAAGTTTCGCAACATGACGTCATCAGCAAATACTTACCGAGAATCAGCGTGAACTTTACGAAAACATCAAGAAAGTCGGCATCAACATCAAGAAGGATGGCTGGGACAGGAAGAACTTGGACTACTTCAAGCGGCGTATGCAAACGCTGGAAAACTTATGGAGTGAATTCCAGTTCAACCATGATCGTCTGTCTACAGAAGTAAGTGCGAGTCACCTTTACTTTACAAGCGAATTATATAACACAGCATTGAAGTTTTATAAAGAAGTCAAGGAGTTAATTCTCCTACAAAATCAACAAATGTCGACGCACAAGCGGTCCACAGGGGGACCGGCAGTGCAACCAACACCGTTCGAAAGGATATCTGAACAAGATCAAGCAGGTACATCGGGTAAGAAATTACAAGAACAACAGAACAGCGAGGAGAAACCAGTAACACAACTGAAAACCACAACAGGGATCAATCGCCTCCTCAGCAACAACAAACACAATACAAAATTACAATGCAACGTGGCATTGAATAATCTGGAGGATATGATACAGTTTTGCCAGTTTTGGACATCAAAGACCGAGCCGATTTCTCAGTGGAAGATCAGAAATGCGTTGAGTCATACAGTAATATCACACAACGCTTATAAAATGGAAGGTACGAAGTGAGATTTCCAATGATAAACGACTGGGAATGCAAGCTGGGCTCTTCCAAACAAATGGCCATTGCCCAACTCAAAACGTTAGAACGAAGATTAGGAAAAAACAACACTTAGCAAAAGCCTATAAAGAATTTATAGCAGAGTACATTGACTTAGGTCATATGCAACAATCACCATTGCAAACGCACACATTGCACCAGTCACGCGAAACCTGAAACATCACCTGTTCCCAATCCAGCGCCCCGAAGGAGGTCGACTGCAAGCATCGTGGACAAGCTATATTTGACGTCACAGACGACACCAGCGCAGTGCACTTATCGAGTGCACGTACACTTAACAAAGCAACGTCGCCTATTACGCGTTGTGATTTAATTGTTTAAGGCTAGGATTAGATTATTTTCTTTTACATTTTATCTCATTTTTTAGCATTTTACAACATAACATGTAATGTTCACAGTTACCTTTTGTGAGTGGGCAATGTGTACGAGCTACGCTGTACATTGACCTTTGTGATAGTTTGTACGTCATACTCAATAATGCACATCGATATTGTTTAGCTGTGCATTTCTCTAACATAGCATTTAAGTGGAACAATTGTGTAATTATATTCAGTAGCAATAAATCCATCAAGGGAATCATTCGTCTACTCATTTACATAACATAACAAGTACATAACATTTTCACTTTAAGTTGGACATTACAACCCCAATAGAAGGGATCGAAAAAGCAAAGGAGTTGCATAATGAAATTTAGTACAACATTATACCACTCGTTTGGATGATATTATGGTTACTATGACACTGGTTGTTGTAATGTTGGCAATAAGCTAACTGTTTCACACTTTTATAGAGGATTTATATCATGGGTGTAGATAAAGTTAATTAAATGGTGGTAATGACACTTACTTATTTTTTCAGACCATTTCAACATTCGTGTCGATATTTCTGACGCTGACTCAAAATCAAATTCAAAGTATTTTATTTCAGCAGGTGGTAATGGCACTTATGAAACGTCAAGCTAGGTGCACGGTTCCTATTGGTAGTTTACTCGTTTCCTATAGAGAAGAGCCGGCAAAAACTCCATGGTAACTCTTTTAAAAATAATTGGCTTTAACAATATTTCCAAATTATAGTGTAAATAGGTATGGACGACTGTATAGGCCTGTCAACAAGTACCAGGTACATAACAAAATAGAAACGGGTCAACAAATCGAATCATCTGCTCGTCTACAGAGCCTACAAGATTCTCACTGTGGTCATAAGGGTGTGGCTATACCTTCCGCACGACAGTGAGGCGGGGGTGCAGGTTGGCCAGCCCGCCGGGCGGCAGGCTGCTGCAGCCCGTCGCGAACTGCAGGAACGCCTTGCGCTCGCGCAGACACATCTCCACCAGCACGTCCACGAGGCGGAGGAAACCGGGACTAGAAACGATCAAGTGAATTGTTTAGTGTTCTATCTACTTTAGAAACGCAGACAGACTAAATATGCCTAACGTAGCCCGCAAAATTCCAAATTTCTTTAGTTTTTTGCAATTTACAGGTCAGGTTATATGCTGATTAATCATTAGAATCAGCAATACAACTCCTTCAGTTAGCATAATCCTGAACTGTAATGATTTCATGAAATAGTCATTCAATAGGATTATATGAACTTAGAGAGTTGTATTGATTATCTTTTGATTATAATTCTATAAATAAATAAATATACTATACATAATATGCTCGCAAATCTTATTTAGATCAACATACAACCTGATACTGAGGTCAGGATTGCAGTGTGTTATATATATATTTTTTTTTAATACGTAATTTAATTTGAATTTCGCGGGCTACCTTGACGCTGTCGCCTTAAGAACGCGTGTAGCCGAGCTTGGGCTCGGTGTACTGCAGCAGATGGTCGCGCGTCCACACGGGCCCGCGCTCGCCGCACAGCAGCAGGCGCAGCTCGGCGGCGCAGAAGGCACGTAGGCGGCGCGGCGGGAACACGGCGCCGAAGTTATGTGTTCGTACCTGTCGCGCGTGTAGCCGAGCTTGGGCTCGGTGTACTGCAGCAGATGGTCGCGCGTCCACACGGGCCCGCGCTCGCCGCACAGCAGCAGGCGCAGCTCGGCGGCGCAGAAGGCACGTAGGCGGCGCGGCGGGAACACGGCGCCGAAGTTATGTGTTCGTACCTGTCGCGCGTGTAGCCGAGCTTGGGCTCGGTGTACTGCAGCAGATGGTCGCGCGTCCACACGGGCCCGCGCTCGCCGCACAGCAGCAGGCGCAGCTCGGCGGCGCAGAAGGCACGTAGGCGGCGCGGCGGGAACACGGCGCCGAAGTTATGTGTTCGTACCTGTCGCGCGTGTAGCCGAGCTTGGGCTCGGTGTACTGCAGCAGATGGTCGCGCGTCCACACGGGCCCGCGCTCGCCGCACAGCAGCAGGCGCAGCTCGGCGGCGCAGAAGGCACGTAGGCGGCGCGGCGGGAACACGGCGCCGAAGTTATGTGTTCGTACCTGTCGCGCGTGTAGCCGAGCTTGGGCTCGGTGTACTGCAGCAGATGGTCGCGCGTCCACACGGGCCCGCGCTCGCCGCACAGCAGCAGGCGCAGCTCGGCGGCGCAGAAGGCACGTAGGCGGCGCGGCGGGAACACGGCGCCGAAGCCGCGCCGGAAGGCCGCCACCTGGCGCCGCACGCCGCCGACCGTCATCCACCGCGCGCTGCTCTCAGCGTACGCCCGCGCGTTGTGCGGCCCCACCTAACGAAACATAACAAATTTATAACTTTACACGAAAAATAATATTAATTGTATATTTAGAATTCGTTGCAGGTTACTTTGACAAACTATGTTTAAAAAAGGGACTTTATTTATTTATTAGTAAAGTTTCGTAAATGATTGCACTGCCTACCTCGATGTTCTCCCCGTTATCGCAGAGCGGCTGCACGGCGACGTCCGCGTCGTGGTGCGCGGCCACGTGCGTCATGGTGAGCGCCAGCTGCTCGAAGCTGGCGCCCTCTACGCTGAGCTCGGCGGCGCGGGAGCTTCGCTCGGCGCTGCTCAGGGCGGGGTCGTGCATGATGGCGTCGTACTGCTCCGCCGCCGATAGCACGCTCTGCAAGAATCTGGACAGAAATGATAAGTTGAACAGCACGTCAGTGTGAACTACGAAAACTTAAGTAATAATTAAGTAGAAATCTTTTTCTTTTTTAAGTATATAGTGCCGCAAGCGGTATTGTATAACTTTTGGTTATAGTGCCGTCAGCTTGCGGCATACTAGTACATTATTTAAGATATATTTGCCACGAACGGCACAGTTAGCGCAGTGGTTAAGCGATTGACTGCTGCGTTGCGTGTC
Source organism: Xanthia icteritia (assembly GCA_949128155.2). Lineage (NCBI taxonomy): Eukaryota > Metazoa > Arthropoda > Insecta > Lepidoptera > Noctuidae > Xanthia > Xanthia icteritia. Next base: position 14,535,084 of record OX421930.2, read on the forward strand.
ACGGCTTCGATTCCCGCACGGAACAAATATTTGTGTGACTTCCAATTAGTTGTTCCGGGTCTGGCTGTTTGTGTATGTGAGTTTAAATGTTTGTAAACGCACCCACGACACAGGAGAAATTCCTAGTGTGGGGCAGTTCAAAGAAAAACATTTTTTTTTTTTTTAAAGCAATTGCCGGCAACTACTACTTATAAAGTACATATGCATACACAGGTCGCAGTATAGAACTGATTTACATCCGTCACCTCACAAAAGTGTGTGAAGGTCCAGTTGAAAACTAGCGTCAGGCACTTGTAATTGTTTGGCATTTTTGCTGAACTGGGCCTTTTTGGCGCAGCCGTGAGGCACACTTTCCTGCCAATTTCCTACATCGTACTTTACACTTTTTATTTAAAAAAAATATCTACGTAATTATGATATTGTGTTTCTTTTAGTCTGTGCTAAATAAAGATATTTTCTTTTCTTCTAAATACAAATCAAAAGTCAGCAAACTAACCTCAACACTCAACCAAAACAACAAGTGTCAATGCAATGCTTACGACACTTTGAACAGTGGCGTTATTTAACCGTGCATACTCTTTACGGCATTCTAGATAGCGCCACTATTATGCCGCAAGCTGACGGCACTATAATCGATAGTGATACAATGCCGCTTGCGGCATTGTATACAATGCCGTTTTTTTCAACTTTAAAATTACTATATGGAGATAGCGTTGGCCCCAAACTAGGCACAGCCTGTATCTTGGGAACATTTAAATAAAAGTTATAATTGGAGATAGTAGATGGTTAAACTAGTTAGCCTCTACGAAACTACATAACTAAAAATAAACGAATTAAGGGAGGAAAACACAACTGCACAACATACTGCAGCTTGCCGCTACAACATAAATGCCTACAATCAGTGCACACAACAAGTCTTACCGATGCCTAATGGGATCGATCTCCTCTAAACAATCATTGGTCAATTCCTCGCCGCACATAATACGTAGGAAGGGCTCTGAGATCGGTAGATCAACGAGCCGCCCATCCTGCAGAACCTGTGAAGTAACAAAAGTTTGTTAGTTTCTTCTTTTATCGAATGCTAAACTATCAAATAATGGTTTATCATCATACCTTGGCTAAGAATACTCCTAAAAACCAGAAATATTTGCAAACTGTATCACAGATTTGGGAATCTTGAGGCAGCGGCGCTGGGAACAGGCCGCCTGCACGCGTCACGTAGTATCCCGGAGGTTTCTCTGTAGATAAAAGATCAGTTTCGTTAACGCACTTCGCAGCTTTTTTAGGATTTGAAACAGTTCAGAAGTAATCACAGATGTTTATTTACATTGACTATACCAGCGCGAAATGAATAACAAACCGAAACCATTACAAATAATTGCAACTATGATCTATAGTCCGTGCAGTAAGATGTCCACTTTCGATTGGACATCTATAACTAACGACACACTGACATATCGATACGTGTTTAAAACATGATCTAAGGACAGTTAAGTGTACCCTAATATAGGCACACCTCTGCCTAACCATTCGGGAATCACAGGTGATGTTATATTTAATTTAGAAATTTCAAGATGAGTTTAAGTTATAATTTGATTAAGTTGAATATGAGATTGTTTGAACGTACCGTCGGGCAGCACAAGATGGTGCGGCGCGTTGTCGTCGTCGCGCGCGTCGGGCGCGCGCGCGTCGGGCGCGTCGTGCAGCCACATGGCCAGCTCGGCGCGCTGCAGCTCGGCCGCCACGAGCGCGTAGAACTCCAGCGTGGGGCCCAGCCCCGTGCCCTCCTCGCCCGCGAACTCCACCTCCAGCACGGACTTGCGGCCCGCGTGCACGCGCATGACCTGCGCGAGTTGTGCGACGGTCGGACTTAATAAATATATGGCACGGCGCCGTCGCCGTATGCGCGTATGCTGACACGATTATTTTACGGTGCCGTTAGCGCGCCGTACCGTAAACAAACCGTGCCGTGTACAAAGAGCCTAACGCTAAACCCATAAGGAGGTTCCGCAGTGATTCCGCAAAATTATAATTTTCTCACGTTTTTTGCAATTTGCAGATCAGTGTCAGCTTATATCTTGATTAAAAAATTATTTGCGACCATAACAAATATTTATTTACAGAATTATAATCATTAGAATCATTAATACATCTGTCTAAGTTAGATTAATATAAAAAATTATACCTGGATCACGTCAAAAATTATCAATTTATCGCGTAATTATTCTACACTATGATTTTGAAGAGGCAATACAGCTTAACTTCCAAAATATTACTAAACGTCTCAAAAGACGCGCGGCGTGTCAGCGAGACCTGAAGAAGAATTAACAAATAACGCGGGGCGTGACAACGGCACTGACCCCGGTAGCACACCTCCGCTACGAAACCGCGGTAGTTAAATTACTGACCGCTAGTTGAATCAGATGCGAGTGGCGGAACATGACGCGAGTCTATTGAATTTAACTACTGCGGTTTCGCTGCGAGGTATGCCGGCGTCAAAGTGTTCCCTCCCCGGTCCGTCTATCGTCAACGCGAGCATGATCGAAAAGCTTGTGAGAACGCGATAACATTGCAAGAAAAATAGTGTGCGGAAATTTCATAAAACTTGTTTCAGGCAATACGTGGTTTTGAGTAAGACTTACAAGTTTGTGAAATAATCGTTTGTCATTAATCACCATTACGTGTGCGAGGTTTCTATGAAGATGTTTTCTTTACTTTTACAATTTATGAGTACATTATGAAGTCAAAGTTCAGGTAAAACAAACGCAAAAAAGCAAATTTCTGGATGATACTTTTTGCTTTCATAGAAACTTAGATATACTGCATAAGATACCTATTACTTTCAAAATTTCAAAGAAAAACTTGTTACAACGCCATAACAAGCGTTTGTATGAAAAGTATGACGGGTGGGGCGCTCTTAACTTGTTCATACCTGCATAGCAGATCGCAGCAGGTCTGGCTGTCGCGGTATCCGCACGCGCTCATGCCGCAGTCGTCCCATGCGGAACTCTGTCGCTTCCAACTCCGCGCGGCGAGGCGAAACCGTGTTACCAGATCTATAACATTCAAATATCCGTAATGACTAGTAACCCTATTGAATGTTAAAAACTGGGCAAAACAGAGTACTGAGTATTTTATTTCCCTTTTATTTTATGTTCATTTTTGTTTCATTCCACGTTTCATTCACACGGCACAGACTAAATTATTTAGGAATGAACGTTCATCAGCTCCTTTCATATAATTTTGCGATCATTCGGTAGGCGAGAGAAAGATGCCGAAATCCAACTATGTTGGATTGGTTTACTAATGAATATAGATTATTTAGATTTAATTTATTATGTGCAGATATTTACTTCGAGTGAAATATGAAAGGCAAAAATTTACAACAAGTGAAGCGTCTCGATCGGCTTTATGGCATATAATGTCTAAACCTTAACTATTTTATTTTTTCAGCTCATTTTATCCGCACTTTACTCCGTGTATCACCTTTGTCTATCGAGGGCCCGATCCCTCTGAGCCTGCAACCACACTATGGTGCGGGACGTTCCGAAGGCAGTGCACGCGAAGAACATCTGACGAGTCTCCAGCGGGAACAGGAATGGACACCAGTCATTTAATTGCTGGCACCTGGAGATAGCATTAGTTGTTGTTGTAGCGTTAGTTGTTAATGATTTTTATTCTGTAAATTGGTTTTAACACAGCAAAAAAAATATATTTTAGACTAAATGAGTTTGGTGTTTTCTATCCGACTATTCTGAGAAGAAAAACCGAAACGAACTCAGAGGGACTCTGTTTTGAAGTACAGAAATGATCTTCGCGAATCATGTATGGTCTTCAACCATGCAGATTGGTGTCTGCGTTGTTCTTTTGAGGAAAGAATCACACGAGTGAACCTGTCCAGTCAGTGCACGAATAGCTGTCTCTACTCAGAACTTGAAAGAGCTCAACAACTCGTCGGACAATAACAAAAACCAGCAGAAAATGAGAGGTGATAATATCCCTGTTTCCAGTGTAAGCAAACTTACCAGAGAGGTGTGGCTGCAGCAGCGAGTGTGAGTGGCTCTTGAAGCTGCTGGTGCAATTTGTTGGTGAGCTTGGTGGACACGAAGGCGTCGGGCGGCAGGGAGGGCGCGGCGCTGCGCAGGCGACGCAGCACGCGCACGCAACACGTCGCCATCTGGCCCTCGGGACCCTCCACGCCGGCGATGCCGCGCTCTGGAAAAATCAGGCAATCATAACTTTATGTCTAACTAGGGTCTGCCCATGCTACGCACGGTTTTTACGACCTGTCAATACATCAGAGATTTCTCTATTAATGTAAGTTTAATATTCATCTGTATATATGTTACGGCTAATACCCGAAGTGCGGCTACACCTAGTTTTAGCCGGTTAGAATTAGGTGTAGCCACTTACTCTTGGTTAAACCTAGTACGAGCCGATTGTTTTCGGGTAAAACTAGGTCTAGCCTTCATCATGCCGGCTACAACTAGGTCCAGCCATTCCCTGTTGGATAAAGTTGAAACAAGTAACAGGCGCCTGGCTCACGCGAGACGCGTCGCGCTCGCGCGCCCCTGCCGCCCCGCCTCCCGTACACCCGCGTTTGCCCTTGCGTTTCTACTCTACTACTTTCTCTCTACGTTTCTTTTTATTGGATGTTTTTTTAATATCTAAAAAAGCTCTGCTGATAGCATGCCGGCTACAACTATGTACAGCCAATCCCTGTTAGATAAAACTAAGACACGCGCTGCTTCTGCAGGCGCTGTGAGTCACACTCGCTAGTAGACCTGCAGTAGATCAGCAGCACCTGGCGCTCACAACCTGCAGAGGCGCGTGCCTCGCTATGCCCTCCACCCCGCGCCGCTGCTGCAGATGCTGTGAGTCATGAGTGTGACGCGGGGCGGAAGGCTTGGCGGGACACGCATCTAAGTTTTATCCAACAGGGATTGTCTGGACCTAGTTCTAGCCGGAATGATATCGGATAGATCTAGTTTTATCCAACAGGGAATGGCTGGACCTAGTTGTAGCCGGCATGATGAAGGCTAGACCTAGTTTTACCCGAAAACAATCGGCTCGTACTAGGTTTAACCAAGAGTAAGTGGCTACACCTAGTTCTAACCGGCTAAAACTAGGTGTAGCCGCACTTCGGGTATTAGCCGTAACATATATAAAATTCAAAGTCCTAACTGAATGATATATCAACGCACAGCCTAAACCGCTGGTCCTAGAGACTGTGTGAATTTGGAGGATGTGTTATTTGTGAAGAGTAGGTATCCACTAAAAAAGGGTATTTCGAAATTCCACCCCAAAGAGAATGAAAAGGAGGAATTTTGTTTGTATGAAAAATCGAAGTAAATTATAAAGTTTATCATTTTTGTTTTTTTAAACTAACCCCTAAAGTGGAATTGGGGTGAGCCAAAGTTTGTGTCAAAGAATTTTAACGCGTGGTCAGATTAAACCGAAACTAAGTATTTATTACACTTAGAACCAAAAGTAAAGAATAAAGTGTCAGTGTTTTTCCAAATTTTACCCCTAACTGGGTGAAAAGGGGGTAGTCAATCTTACAGGGGAGGATTTTACTGTGTGGCTTAATTAACTCGAAAATTCATTTAAATCATCTTTGAGTCACGTTATAGAAACATACCAAACGATTTTTCAAAATCCACCCATGGGGGTGAAAAGAGAGTTTCAAGTATACAGTTTATATGAAAAATCTTATTCAGTTGGTTAATAAACTTAAAACTTGGCAATACTTGCCTCAGTAAATAATAAATACTGATTGTCACTTTTAAGTATTTTAAACAACCCCTTACAGAGGATGTAATCGGGATGTCAAAGTAAGAAAGGAAAAAAATTAACGCGCTTTCGGATTAACTCAATACTATATTATAATACGGTACTAATTCTTAAAACAATAAATAAAAAAGTAAGTGATTCAGGGTTTTTCAAAAATCAACTCCTAATGGGGTGTAAAAGGGTAATAAAGATTAAGGAGTGGATTTTACTGCTTACTTCATTTATCTCGAAAATGGGTACGAGGGCGACACTGAAAGTTTTTAGAACTGGCCACTTGTAAGCGATATAAACAAAAAAGTCGATAAAATTTTGAAAATGGAACGCTTTGAGTTTATTGTGTATGTATTTTATTCATTTGTCATTTGTTTACGATTTGGCGGCAAATTGAAAATTGTCTGTCACGTCAGCATGAATTTAACGCAAGAAAATTTTCGTACAATGGTATTTTATGACTTTCGATGTCATTTAAGTCAACAAGAAAGTTATGATAGACTTCGATTGGCCTTTCACGATGAAGCCCCATCTCATGCCACTTTTTACAACTGGCTTAATGAATTTAAAACGTGGTCGCACTAATCTAACCGATGATCTGCGTGAGGGACGGCCTTCTACGGCGACGACTGAAGATAACATCAGCGTTGTGCGGCGTATAATAGAAACTGACAAGAGTAACTTATCAGCAGATTCGGACAAGCTTAGGCATCGGTATGAGTCAAGTGCACAAAATCCTCCATGAACATTTAGCGGTCAGGAACCTTTGTGCCCGGTGGATACCTCATAATTTGACAGAGGTCCAAAAACTCCGTCGTGTTTATTGGTGTCGTGAAATGGTTCAAAGATTTAACGGAGGTGACTCAAATGCTGTGTTCGACATACTTACGGGTGACGAAAGCTGGATTTATTGTTACGATCCTGAAACTAAGAGACAGTCCGCTGTCTGGGTGTTTCCTTCCGAGGAGTTGCCAACTAAAGTGAAGAGATGTCGAAGCGTGGGAAAAAAGATGGTGGCCTCGTTCTTCGGAAGGACAGGTCATTACGCAACAATTGTTTTAGAGGATCGAAAAACAGTTACTGCAGAGTGATACACTAACAATTTGCTTGCCACTTGTCTTGGAAAAAGTTCTCGACCTCGCAGTAGGATCTTCCTTCACCACGACAACGCCTCGCCGCACACCGCCATGCTAACAATCGACTACTTGGCGACGTCAGACGTGGAATTACTGGGTCACCCGCCCTATAGCCCCGACCTCGCATCTTGTGATTTTTATTTATTTCCGAAAATAAAAGAAAAACTTCGAGGAAAACGTTTTATGGACGCCGAGGAACCAGTGGCTGCGTTTCAAAATGCGATCGAAGAGACCCTAAGGACGAGTGGGAAAGTGCTTTTCTCAGTGGTTCCATCGGATGCAGCGATGTATTGATGTAACTGGACACTATTTTGAAAAGATATAATAAAACTAATAACTTGCTAGTTTGTCCAGTTTTTGATTTTCTAAGAACTTTCAGTGTCACCCTCGTACAAATACAGCCTTATTTATAAAAATCTCGCTCAGCACTGATTAGCCACTGTTTAGCTAAGCAATTGGTTAGCTCTGAATCAATGATTAACTTTTCTTTATTTATAAACGCTAGCTAGCAAGTGATTAGTTGCGAAACGAAATAGAGGTGAAATGATGCGTTCTGCACAGATTATAATCGAAATAGTCAACTATCCAACAGAATTTTAAGAATAAAGTTGTCATAACCACGATTTCTGTATCAGTCGTGTCTTTGACAGACAAAAGGTAAAAATTTCATCGGAAAAATTTGTATTGAATAAAATTATTTAAATAAAAAAATAAAAAAAGTTTAATTCAATTACAATAGGTATTTCGATACATATTATTGGAGATCACCTTTTAAGCAAGGAATCGCTTGTATTAATAAGTTTATTTCATTGTTTTTGCGATGGTAGCAATGAAAATAATAAGCTCCAATTATTGGAGTAAACAGGAACAGATATTTATCTCTGAATTTATATCTACTTACTAATATAAACCATTTTAAACTGACCAAGTTAATGATAAAGCAGTAGCCGTTAATAGCAATGTATTTTCATGTCCTTCTTAACATGAATATACTATTTAAAAAATGTATATTTATTACTTCCTATTGCTACTATTGCTTTTGCACCAGGGTTTCAGTATCTTTTAATAACAATTACTGTACTTTTTTACAGCAAGTTTGACTGCTGCTATGAGCCACTAGCACCTAGCAAAAATATTATTCAACCTCGCAAAAATGAGGGAGGTGACCATGCTACGTGAAAACGATGAGGAATGCAAGTTCCATGAGAAAATAATGGCACCCATGGCTTTGGATGAACAATATTGGAAATCAAAAATAATGAATTTATGACAACAATTTTGCTTTATTTAGGTCAAAATAAATAGTTTTCTACAAAAATTCTCTTGTTATTTGTGTATGACTGCCACAACGTGGCTTTTCTTTAGTACTGGGCCTTAGAGCTGGCACCATAAGATGAGGGGCACATGGGAAAACACATTGGATAATCAATATCTACTATGAGCTTCCTCACGAACTCATTATCTTCAAATCACCTGAGCACCTACTGAGCCTCCTCCTGATTGAGCTTTCCCTATAAATCCTTGTATCATGTGTACTTGGAAAGAAGAATATTATCTAATATCATCATCCTCGTAGCGGTTATAAATGAGCTTTGTAGGTCTTCCTCTGTCTACTTCACGCCGGTGGGTGTTTCAAAATTATTTAATTCTTGAAATCCCGTAAAAGATTGTCGAAATTCTTATTTACTAAGGCACAACTCGATATTAGGAACAAAATTACCTCGAAGCACACATTATTCGCATTGAATCGATCGGCTAATTCAAATAAAATCCGCCATCTTACCTCATAGCATCCTCTTAACAGTGGATAATTTTAACAATTTTGAAAGCTACTAATCAATTGCTTATCGACCTCTTAGCGCTAAATAGCGTTTATGAATAAGAATTTTGCAAATCAATTGATTAAAATTTAAAGAGGCGTTTATAAAATAAGACTGTAAATAGCCAAATCGGTCCAGTCGTTCTCAAGTTATGCGCTTCCAACGAACATCATTTCATTTTTATTATTGGCAATACTGGCCGATAGAATTCAATTCAATTTATTGACCAATGCGAATACATAGTTTCATACATTTTCAAATAATTTGGAAATTCTTACCTGGATCACATGGCTCATCATCCTCGCTGTCGCTGGATGAGGCAAATGTTTCCATGCCCTCAATTTCCTTGTATGTCAATCTGCAAAAAACTTGTAACATCAGCTCAGGACTTAATATTTCTAGGATACTTTGGTTTTTAGTTGATCATCGGGATCATCGGAAGTAGGGAATGCAATCTAGAGTCATTTTTCGAGATTCAATCTTGAGAATACGAACGAGATTCCGAAACTGAGCGCGCGCTACTTAGCACACTATGCTTCTTTCATTCAGAAGCCATTTTCAAAATAATAATTAATGCATTTATAGTGTGCGTGATGCGTGTGTGCTGCGTTATGTGTGCGTAGAGCAGTGATTATTAGTTATTACATAAATAAACGTTGATTTTTTTCGTATCGAACTCAAATTATTATTAAGGCGTTACATTAATTTTCATTTATTTCAAGCACATGTTTCCAAATTGCCGGGCGAGATGTCGAATCTGATGCCCTATCTCGACGTCGCATTCCCTAATCGGAAGGTAATGCTCGTCAGACGTACGTGTATGTGAGATCACGGTGCGTGTCGAGTAGAGGCAGGCGGCTGTTGAGCGCGAGCACGGCGCGGTACAGCGTCCAGGCGGGCCGCTCCAGCGCCACGGCCGCGCCGCCCGCGCTCAGCACCAGGCGCAGCGCGGGCAGGCGCGCCGGGCTGGCGCCGCCACTCGAGCGCCCACTGGCGTTCGCCGTGTCTGGGTTGCTGTGCTCTTCGCCGTCTGACGACTCGTTTAGTGGGATTTCCAAATCTGTAAAACGGTTGTTATTAACTTGGAAACTTAGTATATCAGAAGCTTAATTGATTGTTACATAAACTCGATACTAAAACACATACATAGTACATAGTTTCGGCTTTTATTTATATTTTTTAATTTTTTATTATTCATTTTGTTTTTTTTTTGTAATCACCTACTGGGATCTATCTAAGTCCGTAGGTGTGTCCGTGGCATCACAGTGGGCCCTATCAGAATCTTTGGTCTCGCACAGGTCGTTATTATTTTGTTAGTTTTTTATATATTTACGTTTTATTTTATTATTATATTTTTTTTTTTACTCTGTATTTCCTGTACGTGTCCCAAATAAAATATTTTTCTTTCTTTTTTTTTTTAAAGTGCGCTTTAATACTTTTGAGTAGTCCCACGTGTTAGGCCTAGTTATTTGTGTTTTATGTGTTGAATAAAAAATTACGAATTAAAATGAATGCAGAATATAATGTCCCGCTGAAGATTTTACATGATTCAGTTTATGGTATGAATATCAGTCCACTTACCAACGGTTTGGTTCAGATTGGTCCTTCCGGGGCGAGGGTCAAAAGCCGGAATGAGTGCAGAGAACTGTCGTTTTAGCACGAAGTCATCATCCCAGGGCTTACGCTGACGACTTCCCTGACCGCTACTACCCCGGACTGCCTCCAAAGCTTCCTCTTCCATCAACGACAGAAGATTCCGAGATACCTGAAAATGATCCAACTAGTAAGGCATCTATCTGCAGAAGTTTAATGGCACACAAGTTTGCAACATGATAGCGGTTGTCCACGTCATATGTATGAAAAAAAATATCAACCATATTCTTAACTTCACAGGAATTCTAAACATATCCTTGTAACTTCTAAAAAGCGTACAAACCGTTTAAACAAATGTTAGCAACAAAACAACATGAAAATCTTCAATTTTGCAATTTTATTATGTTATTAATAACTCAACTTTAACAGAGGATTACTCTAGAATATTTTATAATAAAACAGGTTATGTTGATAGTATCCCTGACTATACGAAGGTGAATCAAAAAGTTCTTAGAATTGAATATTTATATAAAACCTTTTTGGGAGAAGTTCAATATTCAAATCACACAATATTTATGCAAACTGTCACTTGTTTTTGTCAGTTCGTTCGCACGTAATAAATTGTTTTGTGCAACGAGTTGCTAAAAACCCAAAATTATGGATAAAAGTGAGTTACGTGCGGTGATAAAATATCGCAGTTTGAATAAAATGTCGGCGAAGGAAATTTTTTCGGACATTCAGCAGTCATTAGGGGATCATTCTTTACCCTATTCTACAGCTGCGTACTGGGTGGCTGAATTTAAAAGAGTTAGATCAAGCTGTAAAGATGACCCGCGTTCTGGGCGGCCTTCAACCTCCGTTACGGAAGAAAATGTCAAAAAGGTTGAGAAACTGGTTTTGGAAGAGAGAAGAATAACTATAAAACATAAAGCTGAGATCCTAAAGATATCATTTGGTAGCGTTCAATCCATTTTAATTGATTCACTGGGGTTCAAAAAAGTGTCGGCAAGATGGGTGCCACGAATATTAACCGACGAAAACAAAAAGCGACGTTTGGAAATTTCTAAGCGTAATCTCGAAATGTTCCAGCGTGATTCGGATAATTTTTGCCGTCGCCTTGTCACCATGGATGAAACGTGGGTCCACCATTTCGATCCCGAAACTAAGAGACAAAGCATGTCTTGAAAACGACCATCCTCGCCATCCATTAAGAAATTTCGAGTTGCTCCTACCGCTGGCAAAGTTATAGCCTATGGTATTGATTACATGCCAAAAGGCCAGACGATTACTGGACCCTATTATGCAATTTTAATCCCGAAAGTGCGTGAAGCGATTAAAGAAAAACGTTGTGGAAAACTATCGTTGGGAGTGTTGTTTCTTCAAGATAACGCTCCTGCTCATCGATCGGAAGTTGCGCTCAACGCAATCCGCTGTGCTGGCTTCAATCTCCTTGACCACCCACCATATTCTCCGGACTTAGCCCCAAGTGATTTTCACTTATTCCCAAAATTAAAAGAGGACATTCGTGGAACAAAATTTTACGATAATGACGCGGTTATGGCTGCCGTAGAGGAGTTTTTCGAGAGTCAAGAAAAACAATTTTTTTCACAAGGAATAAGGAAGTTAGAAACGCGTTATTCTAAATGCATTGCATTGGAGGGAGATTATGTAGAAAAATAAAATATTTTTGTTTAAATCTTTGCATTTTTTAATATTGATTCCAAGAATATTTTGATTCACCCTCGTACTAATTGAAAGGAAGAAAAATTGGTTTATTTGACACAGAAACACGTGCATATAAAAAGATAAGCACGCAAGGAATTGCAAGCTTAAATCGTCCATTAATACTCAAATAAATATTGATACGGAGTGCTAATGAAATAATAATTCAACAAATTTTCAAGAATAACTTACAGCTACAAATGATAACAAAGCAAAATTAATGAAGAAAAACAATAAAACACTACCAAAGTCTCTAGCTAGACTATACAGTCATGCTATGAATGATCCAACCTACTTACAGAATTTATACTCACTACCTCCTGGTATGTGGGCTCATTCTCTTTGTCGCTGTCGAGCGCGTCATCGCCTTCGTCGTCATCTTCAAGCTCTGTTAGCAAAGCGGGGGCTCGGCACGACTCCAAGAAGTCCTCTAACGACACCTGCAGCCACTTTTAATATTTAGACCCAGATTAAATATCTAACTACTGCTACGTGCTTACAATATACAAGGTGTGACTATTCAGTGGAAATACCTGTGGTGCTGCCATTTGAGCAATCCGAATTGTTTAAAACGACCTGATTAAAAAACCATGCAAAAACAGGTACCAGAAGGAGAGGTCGAGGTCCACAGATATTCCTGCTGCGTTGCGAGTATTGATAAAGCTCACCTGTTCGCTTTCACTAGACGTCGAAGTGAGAGACAAAGTTAGAGCATTTTGTGCGTGTGGGACCAGCGATGGATAGCTTTGTGCAGCCGATAAAAGACCACCCGGAAAGTTACTCGACAGAGCTAACCGCACCAAACTGAAAACAACAAGTGTATTAATAACATTGAAGTAGGCTTTATACGAATCAGTCATAGGTATAATAGGACAGAACCCTGGCGTTAAAATGTGATATATCGAGGATTATATGATTTAAAATGTTACTGTCTCATAGGTATGAGCAGCGTCCTCTCTAGACACTCGTCTACAAAGCAGAACTTTTCTAAAGCTCGAAATGCCATGTTTTCGACAGAATACTGTAAAAATAGGCACACTTTTTTTCGTGAAATCAGAAATACTTACCTCGGGAAGAGACTAGTCGAGTGGTTAGTTCTGGCGGCGCGCTGCGGATTATTGCCGCGACCCGCGCTCGCGCCGCGTCCCACTCCTAGAGATTCTAACAATCTTGCAGCTCCCTGAGTAATACGTAAAAATTGCATAAAAACAGAAAAAAAATAAACAGACTTGTAGTTTATGTAAAACATTGGGCACAAGACATAATTTTCATTTGGTTACAATTTTAATTTCAATTAAAGATAATACATTATGGTTCATGCAACAAAAATATTTTAATGTAAAAACATTTTAAAGCTGATGTGATCGGACCCTACTCTGCGAGGACAACGACAAACGGCATTATTAATGTGATTTTGACATTATTATTTCTTACGCCTAATATTTGTTTATTATGACCTTTTAAAGCATTCTACTTTTACGCGGCATTTGTTTACCTGTTGCGTTAAATCTGGTTCACTGGCGCTCATGGCGCCCGAGCCGCCGGACTGAGAGTCCTTCTTGTGGTCACCGTACTGACCATCGGCAGCGTCGTTGTCCTCGCACTGCAAACAACTCGTAGGATCAATCACACGTCCAAGGCGTACAACATTTATACAACACCCATGACAAAGCTTATACTACAAAATAAAGTAACAAGGGCCTCCGCTTCAACCCACGTGTGTTGCACGGCTATGCACGGCGCCAGTTCCGCGATTAGCCACAATCGTGCGAGTGCGTGAAGTCGTAAGCAAACGCGTAACTGACCGAAGGCCCTAAAACGTAATCCAAAAGTGAAGAGCGCACTCGAATGCAGCGCGAATAGTATCGTCGATACCTGCACGTGGAGGCGGTTGGCGTTGTTCCGCAGACAGTGGAGCAGCGCGGCGGGCACGGCCAGCAGCTCGCGCCCGGCGCGCGCCACCAGCGTCGTCCCGCCACTACCACTACCACCACCAAGCCACCGAGCCACAGCCACAAGACTCACACAGATACACTCAAAAGCGCCACACATTGTTGTGTCGGGATATTTCGTGGCGTACCAGATCGATTCCACTTATCATAAAGTTAGCAGAATCCGCTACGATACAACGTAACAAAAATAGATCTGCCTATACTAAATGTATAAAACTAATATCGTTCTACATACATTTACATTTAATAATCCCTGCATTTAGTGTACCTTGGTACACCCAGAAACAATAATATGACTTAACTCTCTCAGCCCCAAGCACACACAAACACGCCTATTATTCGCTTGCACACATTTCTCACGTTACAACGATCAAAAACCGTTATAAAATACGGCATCCCTACTTTTAAAATGAGCAATAAGGCAACAGCACAACCGCTTATATTAATTTATAACACAACTCATGTCTTAGTACCTCATGTGCAATGCTGCTCAAAAGATGGCGGTCGGTAACAATAAGGGCGGCAACAGCTTATTTAATAATAATAATGATAAATCGGAGCGAAGATTGGAAGCGTAACGGCTCATTGTACAATTTCAGTACACCACAAAAACATGGAAACGTCATTATTACTATCATGAAGTCGCCGCCCGCCGCCTCTTACGCATAAACTCCACCTAAAGTTCATTTCAAATAAGTTGATGACTGCAATCATCAACGCAGGATCGTATATTATTACTATAAATAAACTATATGAGATGGAAGCATAACGACTGACCTCTTGCGTATTCGTTTCCGGTACTGGTTCTTTGGCTGGGTAGGGTTTAGTGATATCAGTGATACTTGTCGGTCCCATTTCCATATTCGTGAAAGATGTATTACCCAAATCGGTCATACAGTTATTGCTTTCAGCTCCTAGGGTCAGCGACTCTACTATTGTTGCGAGATCTAAAACAAATACACACAAAACATTATAAAATCAATAATTTCATGTGCAAACCCAAGCACGCGATATATTTATCTCGACTTGACCTAGTATTGGTTTTCGGGAGTTGTAGTATCATAAAGGATATTGCCGACGATGTTTTGATGACAAACTAGTGGAAATACATTGACAGTATTTACCTGTGTTGATATGATGTGTGGAGTTGTTGATAGCGGACAGGTCGGTGGCGTGAGTGCGCGGTCGCGACATGTTGCTGGCCATCTCCTCGGCAGATATGTTGTCTGCTGAGGACGCCTGCTCCGTTGATGCCACCGACACCTAACGTTAAACATATTTGTAAATTCACACTTGACCACATCAGCACGCGTAGCATGACAACCATGGCAAGGCAAGGCATGGGTTTTCTACGGGTTTTGTCGACGGAAGAATGAACAAATGACAGATTGTGATTGATCTTCCGTCGACAAAACCCGTTTCTATTGTGGTAATGGTAAACGTGCAGATAACAAAAAAAAATGACTAAGTAAAATATTTATTTTTATTTTTTTACTTTTTTCACGAAAGCAAGTTCAAATTGTACTAAATACCCGCAAAACACTAGTACTTGCATGCACCCATGAGCACAATGCTTTGCATGCGTTACATTGCGCATTGCCGTAACAAAAGTATAAAACTAATAATCATATTTTATGCTCAATGTAGCTTAGTTGGATGTACAGAATGCGTAGTTAACGGCTATGAGATGGGGGTATTTTTACACCCTGTATGTCCTCCAAGACTGATGGAAGCACAATTGCAGCAAATAAACAGCGATTTTTCACACCAAAAAATAAAAGTCGATTCCCAGCAACAACTTTTGCTCAATTACATAGTTTGATGCACAGATAGATAAAGGCTATGGTGATGGGTCTTTTTACACTCTGTATTCTTCATTTTTAGGGTTCCGACCGAAGACAACAAGGAACCCTTATAGTTTTGCCATGTCCGTCTGTCTGTCTACCTGTCCGTGGCTTAACTCAGAGACTCTTAGTACTAGAAAGCTGTAATTTGGCATGGGTATATTATATGTATATATAAATTATATATATAATTATTTATATTATATTAATCACGCCGACAAACTGGTAGAATAAAAATGTTTTTTTTTTTAAACAATGTTGTGACGTTTTTTTTGTCGTCTATCGCGTGGTGAGGAGTATCGTTGGAAAGGTCGTTTAATATTGTGAGTTTGTGAAAAGCATTATTTGATTCAGCGATCCGTTGGCGAAATATTAAGCTTTAAAGTTATTGATATATTAAAAACCCCAAGATATACACTCAGCGTCTCAAAAACGTCCGCAAAAAAGTGCGCACAATATAAAATTGTGCGCTCCTTTCAAATAATAGTATCGCGTCGCAAGCGTCATTGACCGCATGTTAAAAATCCCGAAGTGTTGCTTGAGCAATTGTAAAAATTATACGTCAAGAACGTTAAAAAAGAATGGGATATCGCACTTTCGGTAAGTTAAAGAGTTTATTGATTTGTTTTTGTTGTTTTTATGACTAAATATAGAGAGCAATAGGTGATTTTGATTTAATTTGTCTTAAAATTTCACTCAACAGTCCAAGTATAATACGGCAAATTTCAATATCGGCTTTTTCAGTGTAAGAACAATGCATTACAACCTCCTTTTAATTTAGTCGAATAATACAAATTGACCCTGTTCTTTTCAATGGAGTCTATTTTTTATTATTATGTTTTTTTTTTTAATTATGTTTATTAACTTTTATATGTTTTTGTATTTAGAATTAAATTAATATTTATATATAGTTTTAAACCGACTTCTAAAAGGAAAAGAGGTCATCATCAATTCGAAGATTATTTTAAATGTTTGTATATCGCTTACTTATTTTGTGGGCCAAATCGAGTAATTATTTTTATTTTCTATGTATGTAAAAATAGTCTCCGGTTGTGCCTATATGAACATTATCATGACCTGATGATGAACTTGAGAGATACATAACGGAACTCTTCTTAAAACGATTGCAAATCTTTGGTAACAATGAATTTTGTTCAGTATACATAGTGTTTTTGATAACCGCCTTCCTAAGTGGAGGGGAAGGGGTTGAGGTATTAACTCGTTTTTTTTTTTAATGATTCCATTTATACATTTTATAATAATGTTGTTTTCGATTTTAGGTAAATATCTTATCTCGTATAAATTACTTGGGTGACTATTGAAACCACATTCCCAATATTCACAGAAATAAAATAAATACCAGAATCTGCATACTGTCCTAAGTATTATGATAATTATATGTTTTAAGTTTTGACCTAATTAGTTATTTAGTTTCAATAACAATAATACGTATTAATATAAAATTATAAATATGTGTTTGGAACACACTTAAATAAATTTTAAAAACTTGAAATACTAAGTCAATTTATAAAAAATTAAAACTAAGTATAAAAATATATTCCACTCCACTTCATGACTTGTTCTACCGGCAAATTTCGATCCTACGTTTTTATTGGTTTATAAAACATTGCTTTGTAAAAACAACTTTAAAACATGCGCGTAAGGTGGAATTTACAAAAAAGATACGTTGTTTTGAGTGTTACTTTTGTTCGAGACTGTGCATCTAGGGATTTTTATATATCAATGTTTAAAGTGCTAATTTTTGTTAGAGTCAAGTGTGTGTGTGTCCCTGCCAGTTAAATGGTTGGTTTTGGATATGTGAAAATATTGACAGCAGTAGTATATATTATATAACGAAATTAAAAGGAAAGCTATGACAGCGAAGTAGGCTCTACAAGCTAACGAGTAATAATCGACCAACTTACATTTGCAGTTGCAAAAACATCGTATGGGTGAACATGTTTTTGAACTACAATGTTAAATTTGTTCTTGGGATAAATTCATTCTAACTACGGAACCCTTCAGTGTGCTTGGTCCAACACGCACTTGGCCGGCTTTTTGTTTTCTTGGCTCACCTGATGGTCGACGGCCGTAGCATCAGGTAGGCTAGGCGTGGAGTGACTCTTGCGGCCCTGCTTGGCCTCGCCGCCGGTGGCGCCGCCACTCACCACCTTGAGGTCGAACTTGCCCTCGGCGCCCATGCGGTACGAGTTGCGCCCGCCGTGGTCCCACCTCATGTTACACACGATTCAATTATAGCACGCACACTATGTTACGCATTCAATAATAGCAACACAATACGAATTCTAGAATTTATACAAAGATGAGAACTAAGTTTGGCAAAAAACAATTAACTTTTGAACGAGCACAATTATACAACAAAATATCTCCATGTAAAAAAATATTTCATTCATTCAATGCATTCAAGACACAATAGGGACGATGGAAAAACAAATTGTCTGGGTGTGTATGTATTATTAAGAAATATTGTACACGTATTTTTTTTCTTTTTTTACCTAATGAAAAGATTACGGCAATACATTGAGTTAAAATGACGTCACTCTTCGGTAGATTTTATACTGAATTGTGACGGAGCGAGCCCTCACTCCCCAACTTAAATGTGTTTTGTCTACATAATTTTTTATTAATATGATAAAGCAAAAAATACTTTTTTATTATCTGACTGACGGACTAAATAAAATATTTTTTTTACCCAGGCAACATCCCTATTAGCTGAATATTTAATTGCAAAAAACATCCTTCCTAAAAACGAAATGCAGAGATGATTGTGACAAACTTCATATTCATAATTTAGCTTAGAAACATTGTTCTTGTACAGTCTTACACTGTACATGTTTTGCTGACGCGGTGGCTTGCATCAGACGTGCGTCATTTTATTACTATAAATATACATACATTACTATAAATCAGATGCGATTACTGTTATGCGGTGACTAACATTAGAGAAAGGAATAAGCAACAACAACAGTATTACTTGTAAACAATATTTATACGTAATAAACCTAACGGGAACTAAGTGATCGAACTAATGATCGAACCGTAGTTTTTATGTAAGTGTCTTTGTCAGCATGCTGCGCTGCTTTTAGGTGAATCAAGGATTGCGTTTGTGCGCGTACGCCAAACAATGTTCAATATCAAGAAGCGTGTCTCACCTAACATCAACCCATCCGTTGTGCAGGTCGGACGTGACGGTGCCGAGCGCCGGGTGCGGCCCGTCCTGGTCGCGCCACTTCCAGTCGGGCCCGCGCAGCACGCGCGCGCCCGCGCACACGCCGCGCGCGCCGCGCGACCAGCGCCGCGCGCGCGCGCCGCCCGCGCCCGGCCCGGCCGCGCCCGGCCCGCCCGCGCCGCCGCACGGCCCGCCCGCCTGCCGGGGCGCTACCTCGTTGACGCTCACCACCTGACGACAAACAAATCACTTATATGACGCCCATTGAATAAGGCATTTATTTAATTGAACCTTAAATAATTTCCATTTTGATTTCCTAAAAAAAAATATGGATACTCTAATATGTACCATAAGTGTGCCTCTTTTTTAAGCCAATAACTTATAGGAAATAATAGGTCTTTACCTATTAAATTGCCGTTTTGTATGAAAAAAATTAAACGAATTTTTTTCATGTATTTTTTATTTGTATTAATCGAAGTAATCACCCATGCAATCAATGCATCTTTGCCAACGCAGTGGCAGTTTATTGATGCCCTTCTTAAAGAAATCAGCTGGACGGGAGGCAACAAATTCTTCAAAGGCATTTTGTACTGCCTCTCGGGTATTGAATTTTTTTCCGCCAAGAAGTTATCCAAATTCTGGAAAAAGTAGTAGTCTGTAGGCGCAAGGTCTGGTGAGTAGGGCGGATGACGGAGAGCTTCCAACCCCAGTTCTTGCAACTTGGAGACCGTCTGCTGTGCAGTATGAGGTCGCGCGTTGTCGTGCAGGAGCAGCGGAGACGAGCGATTGACCAATGCTGGTTGGAGATGTGCCAGCTTCTCCATCATTGTGTTCAGTTCTTCACAGTACACATCTGCAGTAATGCTCTCCCCGTTTGGTAAGAAGCTGTGATGAATCACACCGGCGCTAGACCACCAAACAGTGACCATCACTTTTCTAGGGGTAAGTTTTCGTTTAGGGCATTGTTTAGGTGCTGAACCAGGATCCAACCAACTTGCTGAGCGCTTGCGGTTATCAAACAGAATCCATTTTTCATCGCAGGTAACAATGCGGTTCAAAATTCCTTCATTTGTGTGTCTGTTGAGCAGTGCAAGGCACGTCTCGACGCGTACTTCGCGCTGGCGATCATTGAGTTTGTGGGAAACCCATTTGTCAAGCTTTTTTACCTTGCCAATTTGACGCAAATGGACCAATATTGTTTTGACGCTAACGTCCAAAGCTGCTGCTAATTCAGCTGTAGATTGTCTGCTTCCACAATCGCCTTTAATTCGTCATTGTCGACCAAAGTCTTCGGACGACCGCGAGGTTCATTTTTCAGGTCGAAATTTCCAGAATGGAAGCGAGCAAACCAATAACAGGTGGTGCGTTGGTTTGTAGTGTTAGCTCCGTAAACGTCGTTGATGTTGCGTGCCGCTTGTGCCGCGTTGCTGCCACGACGGTACTCATATTCCATAATTACTCGAATTTTTAACGTATCCATGATGACGAAAGATTGAAATGCGATGAAAATGTAACACTAATCAATAAACAAATGACTACTTTTGGAAAAAAAAATCAACGTTTTTAAAATAAAATTAATTTGAAATTAGAATTCTTAGCCAAACAAAAATTATTTTGATTTGAAATGGCCAGTACTGCAGAACGGCAATTTCATAGGTAAAGACCTAATATATTAATTAACTGCGAGAGACAAAATGTATAGCGGCGAGACACATTTATTAAAAAGGCGTATATCATTAGAAACATAAAAATGTTTTGAGAGGCGCATTTATTTAAAAAGCATACATCACTAGAAGGTCCATTAGTGTTAAGAGGATCAATTGAATATTTCTCATCGAAATATATAGCATAGAATCGGTATGAAGGAACGAAAGACCCCGGGTCAACGGCGCGTTATGTTCCACGTGCGCCTCAAAGAGATGTCAGCACAACTGACGGGGTCCGCTAGAACCGATGCCTGCCGGGGTCGCGGGAAAGTCCGAAAGGGATACCGTGGCCCCTGGCAACGTAAAGACAACTGAAGGAACACGGGTGGGTTTTAGTCAGTAAGAGTCTGACACGCCCTCCCAAGACCTGAATTAAAACTATCAATCAAAAAAGTGCAAACTACTAGCAGCACAACATACCTTGCCATAGATCTCGAGTCCAGAAAGCGACAGATAGTGGCTCTGTCCGCTAGCATTCTTGCCGTTTTGCTGAATCCTGAGGAAGCGGTAGGGCGCTTCTGCACGTATGCGCCACGTGGCCGTGCTGCCCGGCTCTTGTAGCGTCTGCTCGTCGCTGTGCGCCAGCAGAGTGCTCCATGTCACACCGTCAGCTGACATCTTGAAAACGAGTGTGAAATATAGATAAGACGTCAAGCGAAACAAATATTTATTTATGGAATACTTCGAGCACACAAATGTACGGAGGCGGACTTAATGCCATAGGCATTTTCTACCAGTCAACCTTTGGGTGAAGCGACGCAGAGACGGACAGTTGTTGGTGCAATACCGAAAATTGAGGAATATCTATTTATTTATAGATAAAGATATATCTAGTAAGAACTATTAATTTAATATATATACTTAAATCTATAATTATAAGCACAAAAAATACACGAATATACTAAAACACTAGTGATGTTCCGACTAGTCGGCGACTATTCGGTAAAGAGCGCCGACTATCCGGCTTCTTACTTTGTATGTATTTCTCAATAAAATGTTTATAGGAGGAATTACATGAGCTTGATTTTTAATTGATATTTTTATTTTAGAAACAGTTTTACACAATATAAAATGTAAAGCAACCTTTCCTTTGGAAATCAGTCTCTAAAATTACTTTACTTACTTGTAAAGAAAAAATATCTATGACATTTATCAAACAAAATTCAAGATATATGATTAAATTTTAATTCAGCTCTTTCACTTTAATGAACAATAGCAGTTTTGTTTTTATTTTTTAACATAAATACACCACTATGACCCGTGCAAAAGCAAAAGTCAAGGAACAAAGCGAAGTAAACATATTCCGAGACGCTCGCAGACGGCGGTTGCGACTTCCGCGCGAATCAGCTGTAAACGAAGCGTTGCAGAAATTGCCGAATACCCCCGAAACCGTGATCGGCTGGGCGACTAGTCGGCCAAAGTCAATCGGCACATCTCTATAAAACACATAATTACAAATGTGCTCTTCACGAGCACATCAACTTTAAAGGATAATGGGTTGTTTCTGATCCATCCTGATTTTGAATATTGGATGCCTACTCATGTTACAAATGTGATGAGTTTTTTTGCACAATCACGCATTATAACTGAACAGATTTAGATGGGATTTGGCGTACAGATAGACCACGTCCTGGATTAACACATAGGATACTTTTTCTTGATACATTAAACTGCAGACAACCGTTCGCATTCTCTTATAAATTCACAAGATCCAATCCTGCATTACTTACTTGGAATAACCAGTTCCTGAGCGCCGAGCGTCCATACCCGCGAGCATGACGTAACGTGTACGCCGAAGGCACTACTTGTAAGCCCAAGTCACACGCTATAAAAGCTCGTCTGTCATCGTTCGTGTGTACATTCAGTGGTTCCGGTGACCGCGAGAGTGCATCCTCGGCACGGCCGTACGGTAACTGCCTTCCGTCAGACGACCATATGCTGACCAAACCGTGCGCACCGGGATTTACCCATTCGCAAGTACCTCCGTTGCTGCCAATGAAGTAAAGAATACCATTCTCGTCGAAGTCGTGCTAGAAATAAAAAGATAAGTTAATTTCCGTGGTTTATAAAATCAATAAATTTAAACAAATATGGCAAGTTTCTTACTTCGTATGTAAACGTGATAGGAGCTTCTGCTTTTATCTTCTGAACGAAGTTAAAAGTGGTTCGCTCCATGTCGTACCACTGGCGCGCGACTGACTTGGCTAGGAATCTCTCCAGCTGCCGCACTGTCGTCAACGCCTCTACCTTCAGGTTGCGGCCAGCGTTGTTGCCGTTGTTTGAAGTTGTATCCTCCGTAGATTCATCGTTTGCACGTTCAACACGCAGCCTAAAAACAAACGGATGATTAGAGATGCTTTACGATTGCCGTTAACTGAGCAAATAATTTTGCTACTACGACGAAAGTATAATACACAACTTAACATAAGTTTGCTATTAACGATAAATACGGCACATACCGATATGAGGACATTTTATTCGTGTTATTATTCTGTGGTTCGTAGTTAAATTATAACAGCCGCACAAGTCCTTCTTCAAGGCTAAGTAACGCTTGCTGAGGTCGGTCGGTCCGTGGATGGGTGACCATCTAGTACATACCAAGACCCCTCTATGCTTCGGAAAGAACGTCAAGCAGTCGGTCCCGGCTGATAGACTACGCAAATGATGATGTCCTGTGGCAAGTAGAGTAACGGTCACCTGATCCTCTTGGTGAGGTGGTGCAGCGTGCCGGCGGAGGGCGGCGGCGCGTCGCCCGCGGGCGCGTGCACGGGCAGGCGCTCCACGCTCTCCAGCACGCCCACCAGGCGCGCCGCCAGCACGCCGCCCGCGCGCGCCAGCCAGCCGCGCAGCACGCGCGCGCGCTCCGCTGCCTGGCCGCTGCCGTCTGCGCACGACACACGAGCTTTTGTCCAGCGCCTTACATAAAGCCGGCAATACATTTTGGCCAAGTCTCAGCCAACGCGAGCGTAGGCAAATTGATACAAGGCGAGTGCTACGGTCTACATGTTGGTCAAGTTCGAAAGGGACCAATGCCAACGGCCAGTGTTCACGAGTTTTTGTAGAGCTATCCACATGTTGGCCGTAATTGCCGAGTGCAGGCGAGCTCCTTTAATTTGTGCAAAAAACCAACAATGTCCCGATGTGACGTAGTCGTAGCGAGCGATCCCGAGTGGTGGCAGGGCGCGCCAAACGAACCGTATACACGTTGGCGCTCGTCTGCACTCGGCCATCTAGAAGAGCAATGGCGAGGCTAGACAAATGGGCTGTATATACGTTGGCACTCGCCTTCGCTCGGCGAGCTATGACCAACATCTATTTCCGACAGACACTCATATGGTAAAACACCTAATTATTAACATTTTGAGGGTTACTCTGTGCAACGCACACTAAAAAATCATTGCGCTGAGTTGCAAGTATAGATAAATGTTTTTGGAAGATAAAATAAATACTGGAAAGGTTATGAATTGAATAGAATGACTTTTTCATGAAATCATGACTTGAGAACAAATTAATCTAACTTATAAGATCTTGCACCTATTAAAAACTATGTTTTGCCAATATTTGAGAGATGTATTAATGATTCGAATGATTATAATTCTGTAAATAATTATTTTTTATGGTCGCGAATCACATTTTGATCAAGATACAACCTGACACAATTTTTAGGGTTCCGTACCCGGAGGGTGTCAAACGGAACCCTATTACTAAGCCTCCGCTGTCCGTCCGTCCGTCTGTCAGAGGGCTGTATCTCATGAACCATAATAGGTAGACAGTTGAAATTTTCATAGATTGTGTATATCTATTGTAGCTATGACAAAAAATAATAAAAAACCGGCCAAGTGCGCGTCGGACTCGCACACGAAGGGTTCCGTATCTTTTTCATACAAATAGCTATCTTTAGGAAGTGATAGAACCTCCCATCGTCATCCTCCATTATTCGTTCCTTAATCTCCGATAGATTATTGGGTCGTCAAAACTATAGATAGTTAGGTTTTTCTATCTCCAGTGTGCCAAAACTGATGATAGATAGGTTGGGATTGGGTTTGGCTGTAAGAAGAACTATTAGTACCAAAACATATTGACTTGAAAATAATGTCTACAGTTTCACATTGTCTGCTCAAATCACATACTACAAAATTGGTAAAATACAAGACTAGTCAGTGTGTAATGTTCGTCAGTTCGTGGTTACACTGGATACTTACCATTAGCTTGTGGTGAAAGCACTTGCAGCAAGGAAGGCGCTAACCCAGATGACTGCAACTCATACGCCGAGAGTAGCTCGTCTCCACACAACAGCTCCGTCAGTTGATCTAGTGACTCGGTCAGCTCGTCTTGCCAATCCTCTGAAAATTTATGAAGTTTTGTAGACGTTTGTCTAAATAAATAAAAATGAAATGCTGTTAATTGGTAATAACGCATTACTTGAGAACGGCTGGCCCGATTTCGCTATTTTTTGTATAAAATGTTCGTAACCGTCCAATTTAGGTTTAAAGGAAAGGAAAATTTGATTCGAGAAAAACTGAACGCCCTTTTTTCTATGGGATTTTTGTATGAATTATAAAAAATTGGACAGGACAACGTCTGTCGGGTCAGCGAGTAATAAATAAATAAGAAATGTTTTGTTACCAGTAGGTTGCGTGGCGAGTCGCTGCATTCGCGCGAGTAATGCTCGCAGCCTTGCGACGGGCGGGCGCGGCTGGCGAGTTGCCGCGTTCGCGAGGTGGCGCGAGTACAACGCGCGGGCACGCTCGCATACCTGGTGCAACCAAATTACAGCAATGTAGGTACACACAGCTTCATCGACTAGGAATCTCAGAGAAGCAAAAGACACGTAACTTTAAATCCGACATAACAGTTTTTTGTATTTTACAAAAACATTTTATAATAAGTATATTGACAAGCATAGTTATACAGAACATCATTTAAATAAAATTTGGAATTCGTGTGCTGAGGTTTTAAGACCGCTTGAAGCGGATATGATTGGAGGTTCAATTTAGTTTTTTCCATTACAAACTTCATGTTTTTCAATGTAACCTCCTCTTCTGTTTTCCTACTTTATTTGGCAATATTTATTAAAAAAAAACAACAACAAAGTTTTACCTTTTACCATAATAGTTTTTTTTATAAACTCTAATAGGATCACTCGTGTGTCTGTCACAGGCAATTTGCTCTGAATCTAATGGACTGATTAACTTAATTTGGTACACATATGAATGTCTATGACCCAAACACGGACGTGTAACGTAATTTAAATAACGGTACACGTCACGGTCACTTTTCGGGGGCAAATAGGAAAATATAAAAACGGTTTTGGAAACTGTACCGTGTGACGTATCAAATGAAAGGGCAGTTGTGAGGACTCCAAATATATATTTTTTACAATATTCAAATAAAATATATTAAAGAAAATTTACGATTCCCACCCGTATCCCAGAAACTACTGAGCCAAAGATTTTGTAAAAAATACAGAGAATGGTTCTTTACTCATAGATTACAGGAAAACCTACAAGAAGTCTATGGTTTTAAAATAACATGGCAAATCTGTCAATATTGTGCGTACAAACTTACATTTATTTATTTATTTAATACTTCAAGCACACAAATGTACAGAGGCGGACTTAATGCCATAGGCATTTTCTACCAATCAACCTTCGGGTGATGCAGAGACAAACAGTGATAGGTGCAATAGCGAGAAAAGAAGATTTTTTCATTTAAATATAAATATATACCTATTTAAAACTATAAATATAATAAATACACCTAATTATATATAAATATAAGCACAAATAAAACAAACAATGGGAAAACATTACCGTTGTGATGATTGCAGGTCATACAAATATTTGTTCCGTGCGGGAATCGAACCCGCGACACGCAGTGCAGCAGTCAATCGCTTAACCACTGCGCCAACCGTGCCGTCAAACTACTGCCAGCTTCTTGCGAATATGCTCGCGAACTTTAATTCTAAAAGATAATCGGTTGGTCGCCATCCTGATTTCCTGAGGGAGCGCATTCCACAGAGAGATAGACTGAATGAAGAAGAAAGAGTCGAATGAAGTCTGTGCGGTGAGTGGGACATTGAAGAAGACGATTGTGAGATGAACGTAGATTTCTATTGTGGTTGGCGCAAATGTACTGAAAGTGGGGGGCCAGATAACTAGGGGAAGAGGGAGAGTTAAGAAATGAAAACAAGGTGGTCAGCGCCCTTTGCTCTCTGCGCTGGCGTATGGGCAACCACCTTAGAAGCGACCGATGCGCAGAAACATGATCATATTTGGAATATTTACAGTTGGAATGTTTGGGAGAACATAGTTTTCAACTACAATGTTAAATTTGTTCTTGGGATAAATTCATCCCAACTACAGAACCCTTCATTGTGCGTGGTCCGACACGCACTTGGTAGGTTTTATTGTTACATGATATAACAAAGATTAGTTTTTTGTTAGAATTAGAAATAACTTGAGTAATGTTTACTACTAGCTTTAATCCGTGAAATTTTACGGATTTATATTTTTTTTTTTACATTTTTAGTTCATATTCTTTCTTTTAGCACCTCTTTAGGTCATGGGCTAGCCGAATATCAAAAAATATTTTGCCTAGGTAAGGGGGAAGCGTGAAAATTGATTTGCTGTGACAACGTATAGTAGATATACGTAACACAATTAATGAAAATGATTGCATATATCATTCATTATGCTTAAATTATAACAACAGTGAGCGAATGATAAAGTAAAACGGGCGATAGTAGATTACAAAATCACAATAGCAACAAGCTCGCTGGCTAGTTGGTCAAAACTGTATTTATTGGCGACGTTGGGCGATGCGTTGAGAATCCACGTCAAGTCGTTCTCTTTTAAAAATATTACGTAGGATAGTCGTAACTAATTCAATGTTAAAGCAGTAATAATCTTTAAAACTTGAGGAGTCCCCGCATAGTGACACTGTCTATACATTCTTGTTTTTATTTTAAGTTTTGTTAACAAAAAAGACACCATTAAAATACGACGAGACCTAAGACCGGGGAAAGGCTTGGCTATCCAAAAAGATATAAACTTCTAGATATTTGTTTGGTTTTTGTCGAATTTAATTCCTATTACCAAATTTAAGACACATTAACAAACCTGTGCTTTCAACGCCTCTGCTTTAGCCGCTAATCTTGATCGACTCGCGTTTACCGCGTTGTGAGGCGTCACTGTCCTGCGATCTGTCCAGCCACTCGCTAGCTCAGGACCTAAAAAGATAATATCATTTTATCAAAATAAATCTTTGCCCAACAGTAGAATAATAAACATAGGGAAAAAAATGCAAAAAGCAACTAGAGAAAGTTACAAAGAAAAGAAGTATTTATTGTAACTTTCGTTTTATTCTTACTCTACTTATCCTTTAAACAGTTTCCACGATTAATATGCATTAAACTTTTATATTCTTACCTAAAAAGGTTTCAGCTGTGAACGAATGTTTGGTACCCCTGTTTGATTCGAAAATAAAACCAGGCAAGTCTTCTCTGAGTATTGTAGTTTGTTGCTGACCATCAGTATTGTGGATTTGTAGTTCTTTTTCCCTGAAAAAACATGCAATGAAGTCTCAATAGTATCAAATGACAAAATCTTATATTGTTTATTAAGAAAATACAAGTTACTTACTTTTTACATGAGAGAGCCCAGTTGCCGATAATCAATTTAGAGGCACCAGGTTTAGACAGAATCGGTTGAGGGACCGAATTCTTTACTGAAGCTCGCGCTCTTTGAAGTTTGTCGATAAATTCACCACGATTTTCTGTAATTAAACCATAACTCACTATTTTTGGTCAACACAACATGCATTAAGTAACTTTTAAAAACACGGACAAAATAATGCTTAATGCTGATATTTTAATTCGAGGACAAAAAAAACTTAAAATCTTTTATTTTTCTTACGACCGCGAACACTGACCATGTTAATAATAGAAGATGGCAAACTGTTTATCGGCTGTTTGTTTATGGGCATAGAATCATGAATGAATGAATGAAATATGTAGTGAAAACGGCGTAACGGCGTGTAAGATGTAATGTGCTCTGAAAGCAACACTAGACCATTATCTTTATCATTTTTATCTGACCAAGATTATGTCTGGACTTTAAAAGAGACTGTGACCTTTTAGTTTGTTTCGGCCTTTCTTCTCAGAGTAGTCAGATAGGAAACGCCGACCTCATCTAGGTTTTTAATAAAAATATGATTGACGTATAAAATTGTTTGTAAAAACCTACTTACAAAAATAAAATCATTTATCATTACGGAAATGCTGATTGCATTAGATGTTTGCAGCGACTGACCAGCAATAGGTGCACTCTCAACATAAATATAGCCTAAGGGCGTTTCTACTGCCATGCGGAATTCGGCACACACGCAGGTTATGCCCAGTTTATACGATGCAAGTTTATTGCTTGTGGCATACCATAAAATTGATGCAGAAATTAACCGGCAATGTCTAAATAACACGTGCAATTGTTGCACGATCCAGGCAAGTAGCCGTTCAAAACTGGTATAGGTGTATCAATTCTGGCATGAACATTTTCTATCATTCAAACATGAGTGCGATGAGTGTTAACATACGAATGAAACAAGTTAAAAAAAATCTTGAGAAGACGTTCAATAATATTTTATGAAATATTTGGCAACAGGCATACGGGCAATACTTGAATCAATTGTACAAGGACGGTGTTTAGACGAGGCAAAACCTGCATGCAATAATCGCCTTGCAATTTCATTGCCTTGGTGTACCAAGGCAATGAAAGTTGCCAAACAATTTTATTGAATATTGAAAATTGCCAAACAATTTTATTGAATGGAAATACTTGCATACAATTATTGTATGCCGTTTTATTGAAGTCGCGCGCGTGTAAGTGCAATTCTTGAATAGCAATAATTGAACCTGCTTTTTGGCATGTGATTATTGCTCTTGAACGTTCCAGAAACTTGCACCGTGTAAATGGGGCTTTAGCGCCTTTAGCCCAACGAATACATTCTATTTTGTTTTTCTTTTATTTGAATACCCAACATTAAAGAAAAATATGTCACGCATGCGAGCAATCCTGCGTGCGTGCGTGATGGAACTAATCGCCTTAAAATGGGGGGTTGCGAGAAAATCCCCGATTTTTTTTCTATAATTCTTTAAGTATTATCATATTTGTTACGGTCGCGAATTATATTTTGATCAACATACAACCACATACTGGCCTGCAAATTGCAAAAACGTAAGAAAATGAATTTCGCGGGCTACGCAATATGACAAATTAAATGACTATACAATAACAGTACATACCAGTGTTATCAGTCTGGTGTTCAGGGCTGCCGCTGGAGTACATAGTGGCGAGCTTGCCGTCGAGCAGGAAGCGGAACCAGCCATTGCTGCCCGTGCTGAGCTCCAGCGCCGCCGCGTCGCTCCACACGTACAGCGCATCGCGGCCGCGGCACAGCGACCACTCGGCCCACGAGTAGCCCACGCCGCTTGACAGACATGACGCGTCCTCGCTGCAGCCTACACGACACAAATACAGAGTATAAAAGACCCATCAGATAGCCAAGCCACATCTACGCATTTAGTACATCAAACAGCAAAAACGATTTTTGGTTTTAAAAATCGCTGTTTACGACATCGCGCAAATGTAATGTAAGATTGTGCCTTCTATCACTTAAAATATTTTTATAATTTGAACTCTCTAATAATCAACCAACTATCTAATTACGCAACTCATTTTTGTAAACGATTACGACTAAGCTGTTTCATTTTGACAGTTCAACAACATTCACGCCGGTGCGCATGTTCCGCTACTCGAGTTCCGCTACTCGATACTCGCTAGCAGATTTTTCGAACTTATGAAGCAATGGATTAGCAATTTGTTTCAAAACGAATCAGATTCCGATTGATCGTGTATCACGCAATTAGGGTACTAGACAGCCTGAACTTGATGACCGTCTAATCCATATACAGCCTGCGCTAATCTCGACAACAGCAGATTTACCTTCTACTGTTTTATCATAATTTAATTGAATCACAAAATCAACATACCATGAATGGAATAAGAATGAATACAAGGAACTGTTGGCGCTCAAATGACCTTGAAAGGGAAGCGCTGTTGGTAAATAATTGTGTTTTTTAGATGAAATGCATTGAAAATTAAGATGGACGCCAAAAGATCCTTGTACAAGGATCTTTTGGCGCCGCCACCTTAGTTCTATATTTCCTTACCCGGAATACTAGAGGTTTCGCTGTCAGACGACAAGAAGGCGGCGGGCGCGGCCGCCAGGCCCTCCACCTTGCTGAACACCCCGAGGCGCGCGAACTGCTCCAGGTATATGTCGGACGCCTTCACCATCAGCTCCTCGGCGATACCCAGCACTATGAGGTGGCCGTCGTCGTCGTCCTATGTCGTAGCAAGTTACCATATTTCAAAAGTCTGGTCAGAAATATTCAAAGAAATAAAAGTCGGACCTAAAAGGATTTTTATTTGAAGTAAACTGTATTTTAATAGATTTTCTAAGCACAGATAAAACAAAAACTGCACATTATTTGACACAGATTTCTTGACTGTAACAAACACAATATTGATATAACACAAAAAATTACAACAATATAAAGAAATTATTATTAAACACAAAAATAATAAACACAAGAGAAGGATTGTTGATGCAGGTAAGTTTCGATGGTGTGATGTCTTTACAAAAATGTGGATGCATTCAAGAATAAATGATAGTGAGAAAAACAAGAAATCAGAATTTTAATCAACTCAGCAGATAACAAATAAAAATATTAGTATTATAAGTCTGATGCTTATGATAACTGACATTCATTATTTGTGTTTAGCTATTCTAAGTTCTAAGCTGAGCACAGTTGATGGCATCGTTCGACGGATTCAAGCCAAACATGGATTTCAAACGTACACATAAAATCCGTGCAACGGTGTCTCAAGCAATGATGAGGTTACGGCTCTAAAACGGATGATCAGTTTAGTGAGCTTCATTTATTCTCAATCGTGTTTAAAGTTACAAATTAGAATATAGGATGTTTATCGCTTCGTTCGAAACCAATGGCTGCATATAATTCGGAGTAATAGGTATAAATCAATCATTTTAGAGCCGGCTCGGTCAGGCCTGGGAGCATCACACCATCGTAACGTTACCGCGGGCGGGCGGATATAGCGGCTGCGCAGCACTCGCGGCGGCGCGCGCCGGGCCGCGCCCAGCTCGCCCTGCCACAAGCCACACTACGTCAGCGCGGGGTCACACTACTGGCGCTAATTATTGCGAGCGATGCCGCAATACTACCCTCAAATCAATTTGTGGTTTTCATAATTTATAAGATAGAAGTATAGAAATACTTAGTGACAGGCGACGAGGCGCGACAGTCAGACAGTAGTTTATTCGCACTAATTCGAAAACACGAAGATTGTCGCGGCATATAACTCAAATTCTAATCAAATCGTTAATGGTACGTACCATTAACAATTAGATTAGAATTTGATTGATATGCCTCTCTATTGCGTGAATTTGCACTCATTAGTCAGGCAATCAAACTGACAACAGTGCAAATTCAAAAAAACTATTGCTTTTACTGTACTGGAACGTCATCGATTGCTATATCTGCAAAGAAATTGCGTGTGGTTGTACTGTGGGCTATTTTTGGAGGGCAGGCTGCTATATAGTGCATTAAATAAGGGCATCTATTTTATAATCGCACCTCAAATAATTTCCATTTTGTTTTCCTAACAATATTCTTGAACACTCTAATATAATGAATGCGCCTCTTTTTGTGAACCTTTAATAATTCTCATTTAGGGGTCCTAAAAATAGTAAATAGCCAAGTAACTGCGAACAACTTAAAAGGTTTTTCGAGCTTCATTAATTTTGAAGATCATTAGGCCGCGTCCTAACCAAAAGCTAACGTCGCGCGAGTACACGATCGTCGTGCTCTTTAATATGGATCTGACATCGTCTCGTTTGTACGTCATTTTTCATCAGATAAATGATCGCGTATTTCCGCGACGATCGCTTTCGGTCAGGACGCAGGTTAGAAGGTCGATATGTTTTTAGAGGATCGGTAAAATATTTCCATGAAATGCGTGCACTCACGGCGTTGTCGAGCACGGCCGCCACGAGCTGCGTGAGCAGCGCGGCGGCGGGCGGCGCGCGGCGCAGCGACAGCGCGCGCAGCAGGCGCGCGGGCGCGTAGTGCACGGCCTTGCGCGCCAGCGACAGGCACGCGCGCCGCACGCCCGCGCCGCCCGCGCGCAGGTAGCGCGCGCAGAACAGCGGCACCAGGCGTCTGCGGCACACCACACCACCGCACTTTTTTATGTTGTATTTTTTCATGGCTTACTGGCCGTAGAAAGAGAGATCACCGAGCCGAAAAACCATAACTT
The DNA here is from genome assembly GCA_949128155.2 of Xanthia icteritia. Classification (NCBI taxonomy): domain Eukaryota; kingdom Metazoa; phylum Arthropoda; class Insecta; order Lepidoptera; family Noctuidae; genus Xanthia; species Xanthia icteritia. Next base: position 14,568,229 of record OX421930.2, read on the forward strand.
CCGGCGTCGTCCTACCCCAATAATCAAATATAATAAATGAAACTAAAATAATCATTACTTACTCGAGATATACTGCCGCCATTTCCTTATCTCCAGTTTCAGGGAAATCATCATCGTTGGTCGGCGAGGGTGAATCGTGATTACCGACTACTAACCACTCGCCCGGACACTGAAGAATAGCTGCCACTTCCCTGTGACCTAGATGGACAAATACAAGATATTTCAGTTTAGTTAATAAATTCATGAAGAAAAAAATAAGGATTTATACATAACTAGTGGGTACATACAATTTCCATGCTGCCATGTCATTATTCTAAGGTCTAAGCCATCTTTAACCATTAACAAAAGAGTGTGTATGTGTCAAACACATGGTACTGTAGTAAGTGTATTTTTTTATTTTTTTTCTAATATATATTTTATAAAAATATCAGCTTTCTACACTCCTTCTCCATATAAACTTTAACTGTGCCAAATTGTATACTCCTCCGTCCACGTAATTTTAGTAAAAAGGGTCACAAAGTTTTCGCTTCACGTATCAATATATAGATATTATTTATATTTACCTTGGTCGTGTCGTTCCCGAGCCTTATCAAGAGGCGTTTTCCCGTCTTCGTCTCGTAGGTCAGCATTGGCACCGTAACGGAGTAGCACCTTGGCAATAGCAGGGCGACCGAAGCAGGCCGCGTAATGTAGAGATGAACTACGTTGCCCACGATTTACGTCAGCACCTAACGCAAAACGTGACATACAATATTATAAGTATTTACATGGAGTTTCTTGCCTGTTTTTCTCCATAGGAACCTACTACGCTTTGGAATGGGCAATTAGCTTCATCTTTCTGACTGACCAATCTCTTGACAATTCAAATTGCCTGTAGTTGGTTTATTTTAAATAATTACTTTTTGGGTAAAAAATTGATAAATGATAAATGAAGATTATTTTTAAGGGAATAAAACCTGAAAATAACCACAAAACCTCACCTTTCTCGCACAAGAATTCGACCATTTCCCTTGTACCGAAAGCCGAGGCCCAATTGAGCAAAGTTTGTCCAACATCATCGGTGAAGTTGACGTCGACGGCGCCGCTGGACACGGCAGCCAGCAGGGCGTCGGTGTCCTTGCCGCGGATGCAGTCGATGAGCTGGCGGTGCGACTTGTCGCCGCGCGCGCCGCTGCCGCTGGCTGACGAGCCCTCGCCGCTCGCGCCGCCCGACGCGCTCGAGCCCGACGTCGAACTGCCGTTGCGAGTTGAACCACTGGTACAGAAAGGAAACAGTGAGAAGCCTTCTTCCACGAAGTTTTTTTTTTTTTTTGCACCAGTAACATAGTTTTACTAGTATAACTCGCAACCGGCGTGCGTGTATGACCAGATTTATGAACGAAAACGAAGCAAAAGGAGTATGTAAGGATCGCAGCAGGTAGCGTTCTGTAGTTTCTGATTACCCCCATAGGAAGAAGGCGTGAGTATATATTATTGTCATATTTCCTTCACATAAATATCTACTATATATTTTATCTATAATCAAAATCGTTTTGAAACAGATTGCTTACCCATTGCTTCAGAAGTTGGAAAAAAAAATCTGCTCAACAACGTAAATAACGCAATGAATGTTGTTGAACTGTCAAAATGAAACTGATTAGTCGTAATCATTTACGAAAATATGTTAAGTAATTAGCTGATTTACATCTATCACACTCATCGTAAGGTCCATTTGAAAACCAGCGTCAGGCACTAGTTGTCTTGCATTTTACTGAACTGGGCCTATTTGACGCATCCGTGTGTATTATTTAGAATTAAGCTTTTTCTGTTTTTTTTTATTTTTTATTGTGTAGACTTATGACATGTGCCAAATATTTACAGTTACTTTCTTAATTTTTCTTCAAACGTATTTTTTTTTTGTTTCCTATTTTTATGTTGTTGTTTGCAGGTCTGATTTTGAGACCGTCTCATAGATGATTAGCTCAGTGGTTGGCAAACTCATTAGTCAATAGAGCCAAATATCAATACTTTATCAACTAAGATTTTTATGAGAGCCAATCCTTTCTGGGTGTCCCAATGTCTCAATACACTTTTCAGAATCCTTAAAACTCCCATCCTCTTTCACTCCACAACGCTTCCAAAAATTTACTTCGACTGGTCCCAAGAACAAAGTCCTATCTTCAATATTGTCTAGTTGCAGTGCGAAGCAATAAAGTTACGCGAATCAAATAGTAGTAATCAAGTAGTAGTAGTAGAAAATTATGGTGAAAGGTATTTAATACCTTTCACCATAATTTTCTACTAATTTTATTTTTTTTGCAACTTATTTGATTCGCGTAACTTTATTGCTTCGCACTGCAACTAGACAATATTGAAGATAGGACTTTGTTCTTGGGACCAGTCGACTTGCTAAGAAGTAGGATGCCTTGATCATCATAATCATATCGGCTGATAATAATACGAGGCATCTTACTTATTAACAAGTTAACCTTGGAAAACTATGAAACATACAGTAAATTATTAATTTTCCATGTCCTACAAAATTTTGGTGAAAATACTTCGGAAATAAATCTATGAAAAATAATTTTAATTTTGAATAAAACTTAATATCTTGCTTAAAGCTGGGAACAAATTATCGAACGCGTCCGTAAGCCGTGGCTGACAGTCGCGGCTGACAGTCGCGGCTTATTTGTATCTGGATAGTACATTATTTTAAACTATTCTGTGCAAACTATCGGTCGTTAGTCGCGGACGAGACCTTGGGCCGTCCTTGAGCGTTCGGACGTCTGATAGAAATCTGGCCGACTGGAGCTGGGAACAACATGCACACTCATCGGTCGCGACTGTCAGCCGCGGCTTACGGACGCATACGATAATTTGTTCCCAGCTTTATGACTCAAACCCCGACCCCCGCGCGAATCTTCGCTCGCACTCATCGACATTTTTACAGAGCCGCACTCTATAGGCCAAATAGCAGCATGCGGCTCGCGAGCCCCAGTTTGTCAACCACTGGATTACCTGATAAAGTATTATTTTCATGCTATAGCTTTGACTGTCTTAAGACTAGTAGAGTCATATACTGGATTCCTGAAAAACACAACCTCATGCAATTGCAATGTGTAGAGTGCGACAAGGATCTTTCGGCGCCTGAATGACATTGACAGAGGGGCGTTGTTGGTAAACATTTGTAAAAATGTCACGGAAATTTTATTGAAAAATGAACATGGCGGCATTAGTTCAGATTTTGGCCGAGCTTCTTGTACCGTTATATAGGTGCTTACTTCTGTATGGCATGCCGTCCCTCACACAGGAGCACTAGCAACAAGTCCACTAGCCGCATGCACTCGAGGCACCAGCGCTCGTCGGCCTGCACCGCCGCCTCCACCGCTGAGCATAACTCCAGGCGGACGAGATCCTACAAACAATGGTTGTATTTTATATTTACCACATTCAGAACATGAAAATTCCTACTTAGTGACCAGTTTTAAATGCATTTATCTTAAGTTCTTGAATTTAAATAGTAAAGCAAATAAACAAAGGCAACATCTTCTACACATATTATAAACTAGCTTCCGCCAGCAGCTTCGCCCGCGAAATATCTTTATAAATTATAGCCTATGTTACTCATTGATAATATAGCATTCAACTGGTGAAATAACTTTTAAAATCGGTCTAGTAGTTTTTGAGTTTATTCATTACAGACAAACAAACATACAAACACAGTCTAGATTGAAGTCCCTTTTCGTCTCTCCGTGACCGCACTGTTCTTGTAAACTACTCAACGAATTTTGATGCGGTTTTCAACATTATTTAAAGAATTCATTACGGAAGGTTTATGTGTATATGTATAATACATTAATATTTAACTTAGATATACATAATAAGGAAATTTTCATGTTTTATCAAATAAAATCGTGCGAAGAAGGGGCGGGTCTCTGGTAAAGTATAATGATTATTTAACCTACATGTGTAATTTGAGCGGACCCACGGCATAATGTAGAGAGTAGGCTAACAGTAGTAGATACTGCGGGAGCCGAACACTTGTCGTCGCCACTTTCAGCACTGCCCAGCCGACGAACTAGTTCCTCTATCAAACCTTGAAAATAAGGGAAAAATATAGATTAATAATGCATAAATTAAATACTGAAAAATAATATTGGCTTAAAATTAAGCCATTATGAAGAAATAATGTTTTTTTTTTAAAGAAATTTTTTTTAGACCAATGAACACAAGGTGGGTTGAAATATAAAATTACATTATAATATTATAAAGTATGCAGTAGCTTATTTTTATGCCTGAAAGCTCAGCCGCACTGGCGCGTTTCACTTACTTTATTTGAAATGTCATGTTACATACCATGTTCAGCAAGTGGAGCTGGATCAGCATGAGCGCGCGCAAAGCGGTCAGCAAGCGACGCGAAGCATCGGAGCGCAGCGTCGGCCACCCGCGCGTCATTGTGACGCAGCAGTGCCGACAGAGACGAAACAGCGTCACCCACGCGAGCGTCACCCGGCTCCATTTTGCCACATACCCTGACAAAACAAATTATATTTCAATCATCACACCAAGTTTAGGAATATTCCAGCAATCACAAAGACCTACAACAGGGCACAACCTAATATGATTTAGATAATATATCAGGAAATTATCAATAAAACACCTTGAAACCACTGCCATAGCTGAATGGAGAGTATCCTTGTGCACAGATGTACCATGATGTGTAATGAAGTGTAACACTGCAGGGAGGCCACCACCTTCCCAAACGGCACCTGCTTCCCTGGTGCATACCAACTCCAACACCTGAGAGCAAAGATACGAGATACTGTTACACCAGTCAATGCACAACTCACTGCTTTAAAAGCTTAAACTCTCTAACTTCAACAAATGCTTCAAAAAACTTACTTTGATGCACTGTTCAGCAAGGTCCTTGCTAGTACGATTGTTAGGATCTACTGTGAGCAATCTGCTGCAAATAGCCTTAACTGCTCCTTCAATAGCAACAATCCGTCTTGTGCATTCAGCTGCAAAATAAATCAAATTAAATGTATAGCCAAATGCATTAACTAACACAAAATTAACAGAAAGACAATTTTGCAGGCATCATAATTTTAGATTGTTAGGAAAATAAAAAAGATACTCATAAATGATACAATGCTTATTAGTCATTTATTTATATTGTTGATAGAAATATCTATTTCATTTTGAGAACAAGTAAAACAAATGATTTTTTATTTATTCAAATGGTGAATAATAATAATTATAGACCATGTGTCATGATCATGACCACAAGCAATGGAAACAAATATCTGTTTACACCTGAATTATAGTTAAACATATCATTTACATATGTGTAACAATATAGTACTATATTCTATTGTACTTTATTCATTTTTGTCATCAGACTTACCAGAAACATCCAAGTAGTATGTGATAGCCCTGGCTGTCACCTCCAGCACATTATCTGGTGCACATTCATCTAAGAATATTTTACACAACGCCGGAAGAAATGTTCTAGGAGGGCAGCTGAAATATAAGTATGTCACATTCAATGTGTTGCTCTCAACATGATAATTTTATAATATTGTATGTTTGATAAGATAGTAAAAAATTATCACACTGTTAGTAAATATCAACAAATTAGAATGAATAACTTGACCAAATGTATTTGTAATGTTTTTGCTTTTAATGCTTCTGTAAAAAGTATAAAGCAAAGTTGCTTTTCATGTCTATCTGTGTGACCATGTTGTTCTTCTAAACTACACAACAAATTATAATATTTGTAGAATTTATTTCGAAATCTAATTATTGCCAGTCAAATATTAAAAGTAAGTTTGATTGAGCCTAGATATCAGATGCTTTCAAAACACTGTTTATAAATATTGTTTTGGTATGAACAGATTATTTAAATATTTCGAAATATATAATTATGTCCTAAAAGCAGTTAATAATATGTTGCTAGTCCCAGTCTTATTGCAACAGTGACTTGAAAGTTTATGAAACAAAGGTGTTAATAATCACATCTATCAATATGTTGATTAGCTTATCCAAGCCAAGCCTTTTCCAAGCTTGAATAATGATTAGCTGTTATAGTTGGCTGCTTGCCATGCAGATAGTATTTTAGAATGAATTACCTTTCAAAGCATCTGTCAACATTGTCAGACATGAGCAGCAACATGCACAGTTGTTCAAGAGCAATGAGCTGCATGTCACGCTCATCACCCTGCCCTGTCAGCAACCATTCTAACAGGGTTTCTGGATCCACTTCCGCCATCTATATTACAATTAGTATGTTTAAATTACATCAACACTATTATCTAATATACCAATAATCCAAATTCAATTCAATTTTGAAACAAAATATTAAGTTGAATAAAGAACCACATAGCTACCTTCTTGGTTTAGTGAGCCAGGTCACCTGAAATAGGAATAAATAACTGTGAACAAGGCATTAGTCACCACTTCATGTTAAAAAAGGAATATACCTACTGTACAATTTTTGAGTGTTATACGCTAACACTTTATTTAGGATGTTGAAACAAAATTATGAAATTAGTTCAATGAACTATATACTATTTATAAACATCCTAATTTTCCAAATAAGTTTCTTGAAAAAAGTAGCGTGATCATGCCAAAAAAAACATAGAACACGAGAAATGTTAGACACCAGATTTTAATTGTAATTTTATGTAGGTTACGGAGTAATATGACTGAGAATAATGTGCAGAATGGTCCTTTCTCTTTCGTAATAGTAACTCAAAAGAACGCCAATATTTCCAAAATATCGAAAAGTTACGATAAAGTAAACAGTAAATTATGATTAAAAAACATAAACAATGATAAATAAGCACAATAAATAAATAAAGTTTTAGGACAAGAGTGAAGGTGACAATGTATTTCTTACCACTTGCAATCAGTTGACACTAATCATCGATATCAAATAAAATGCACTTCAAATTATTTTAAAGAAATCTAAAGTTTATTTTAAAAGAATTAACACCCAGCTGATATTACAACGCAATTTATTTGCACAAGATTTTCTACAAAAATCTCTTGACACCAAGATCACCAATCGCCATTTCCACAGATAAATAAAGTTTTTTTTTTTCAATATTTATGTTTTGCAACTTTGGTTCTCACACCACAGACAATCATAATGAACACAGATATACTAGTCGGAGAACAATGAATGCTAAACTAGCTTAGGGTGACCCCACGCCACTAATATTTAGAAAGTGTTTGACGAAAAATCGTATTTTCCTAACTTAACATAAACATAAAAATTTGCCTGCACTGCAATCCCCGAAGGGTTAGTGCCTGGTTGACGGCGATTCGATAAGGTGTGACGGCGCTTTTCGGTGCAGAGCTACCAGGCACTATTTATATGTGCGAAGACAGGGAATATAGACGACCTTCCGTTGTTCAGACAGGCGTAGGCGCACTGTGGGCTGAAAATCGGCTTTCGTAGAATTAAGGATTTCGATATGCAAGTGCCGGGTTTTTAGCCGGATATCGCTTCTATTAGTTATTACTTTATACAAAAATGACACCAGAGAAAAACCAAGGAATTACTTATAATTATTTACGAAAAATGTGTATGAAGCTAGTATGAAAAGTCTAATTATCTCTTAAACGGCAAGGAAAACCGTAATATCCTTACAGGTGGTTATAGAACTAATTATTTATGATTTTTGTCATACTCCACATTCCAATTTTAGCTACCGATTTTTTTTTAAACCATCAAAATATTTTTATTTATTTTTACATATGAAACGGTTCCTTTTAGTGTTTTATGTTGAGGAGCACAGATATTTAAGAACACGTAACATGAAATAGCATCACTCCTATATCCCCCAAGGAGTAGGCAGAGGTTTATAGTATACCCACACTTAGACAACTACATAATATGTTTGAGCTAGATATTTATCAACACAAAATAAGTTTTAAAAATTTGCATACCAAATAACTAAACCACTTCTAATGAGTCTGAAAACAAGTGATTAAGTAATTACAATGATTTAGTCTTCCAATAAGTCTGAATAGGTGATTAAATGATTTGCAATATCGCTATGGACTACATTTTCACCTTTTTCTGATAAGCAAGCTAATTTGTTGATTACCTTGTGCTATGAGTTCTAAGAAATGTTTTTGACAATTACAAATTTTCATTACCATATCTTTTAAAACTCTAATGAGGGTAGTTAACTAGCTATCGACATTTTGCAATGAAAGGGCTAACATTTTCCTTTATAATTTAGATTGTTCACAACTGTGTAACAGCTAACACAAAATCTTTGCTTTGCGACTATAAAATCTTAGAATGGAAAGTTTAATCACCAATTTAGACTTATTTGTTCTTCTAAAAAGTGAGAGTACTTCATTTAAGCATGAAGTATTTTTTGGTCACGTGATCAGTTGTATCCCGCATAGGCGATTGCCTTTCTGCCGAAGATCGAGTACCTCTCAAAGAATTTTGTCGGAGATTCACGCGAGCTGCTTTACACAGGTGGCAGATACCCAACCAATTCCTTGATAATTTCAGAAGACTATACGGAAATTGGCTGCATGCAAATATTGATTGGCCAAGTTGTGTGCAAACTTTAGATAAACAAGAACCAAATGTTGATGAGATACCAAGAGCACACTTAGCTTCTTACGAACCGTCGACATCATCGTCCGTTGGAACTATGACAAAAAGATCCCGAAAACCCATCCTACTATAAAGTGCAACAAACTAAGCTTGATTGCTACCCTCCGAAGCAATCAGTGTTGATTATGGATTCATCGGCTAGGATAACACTGCAAGCTTTACTTGCCATCACGGTGACGAGGATCCTTCAAAGTCTTTCTGACGATGATGTGCAAAATAAGCAGCTAAAGCTGATATCCAAGTTGGGATTTGATGGTGCTTCCAACCAAAGCCGATACAAGCAGAAAATGGAGGGTAAGCAAGATGTTTCAAGCATTTTCATGACCTCCTTGGTGCCACTAAAACTGACAGATGAACATAATACTTTATGGACAAACCCAAAAGTAAACTGAACTGTATGAGCTTTGTATTGTCGTCCAGTTCAGTTTACTTTTGTAAAGGAGAATGAAGCAGTTGTCATTGATCACAAAATACGAATGGATTATGAAATTAAGGCCCTTATCCCCACAGAGTATAGTAATAGTAACAGGGTGACTCAGCAACTAATGATGACAATGATCGACGCTAAAGTCAGCACGTACCTTTCTGAAGCCAGATCAAATGCATCGTTCTACCTGTTTAGCAAAATCTACAGAAATGAACCGCTTAGATGACATCAAAGACTGTGTGTTCTGACATAATAGGTTGGGGAAAAAGTTTCTTCGCATTTTTTAAGAAAATTCAAAACATTTTTTAACATAGTATGTTTACATTTAACTAAAGTATGTAGGTACCATTTTGTTCGATAACTTTTTGCCATCTTGTAGGTAGGGACATGATCCCATTGCTATAGAAATTTTGGGACTTCTGATCAAAATACCGCGACAAGTGGTTTTGGCAGTCCTCCCGTGATGTTAACCTGACACTGCCTAAAGAATTCTGAAGAGACCGAAACAGGTGGAAATCTGAAGGTGCAAGGTCAGGACTATACGGCGGATGCATTAACACCTCCCAGCCAAACTCTCTTAATTTTTGCTGAGTGGCTAAAGATGTGTGAGGTCTAGCGTTATCATGATGAAAAACCACACCCCTTCTGATTAATTCCGGCCGCTTTCTCTCAACTTCTTGCTTTAATCTCATCAGTTGTTCGCAGTAGAGTTCAGAATCGATGGTCCTGCCTGGTGGTAACAGCTCATAATGAATAATGCCCCTCCAATCCCACCACACACACAGCATCACCTTGTTGCGAGTTAACCCGGGTTTTGCCACAGTCTGTGAAGCCTGACCGGCCTTTGACCACGACCTTTTTCGCACGTTCTTGTCGTACGTGATCCACTTTTCATCACCAGTTATCAGCTTCTTCAAAAATGGTTCGGTTTCATTACGTCGTAATAAAGAATCACAAATGAGTACACGGTTCATTAGGTTTCTTTCAGTGAGCTCGTGAGGTACCCAAATATCGAGCTTTTTTGTGTACCCAGTTTTTTTCAAATGCGCCAAAACTGTTTTGTGGTCAATTCCCAGTTCTTCAGCTACGTCGTAACTACTAATATGCCGATCTTGCTCCACTTTTTCAAAAATGGCATCCATTTTATCCGTAATAGGGCGACCAGAGCGACGTGCATCTTTGACATCAAAATTTCCGGATTGAAAACGCTTAAACCAAATTTGTGCTACTCTCACAGACACTGCACTAGGTCCATAAACATCGCAAATTTTTTTCGCGGCTTGCGTTGCATTTTTACCTTTTTTGTAGTAAAATTTTAAAATGTATCGAATTTCTTCATTAGATTCACTCATCTTGACAGTACGAAAAACAAATAAAAATCACACATTTTCCTAATTTGAATTTGGAATTATGTTCTTTAAAATTTAAACTTTCAATGATACCAAAACCAGCCAGATACACATAGTATAGCCAAAGAGATTTTATTACAAGTTCATACATACTATAATGCGAAAAGACTTTTTCCCCAACCTAATATACGAATTTGGCTTTTCATCCCTACAAGCCCGTATAAATTGCATGGAATGTTTGTTACACATTGCATGCAGGCTCAAATTCAAACGGTGGGCAGCGAGAAGTAATGAGCATAATGATATGTTGCAGATAGGAAAAACATGTACTCAAAATAAATTCAAAGACGAGCTGTTTCTTCGGATCCTTTTCTAAGTGCACAAAGGCCTAAGTTAGATGCCAAGAGAGCTTTTTTCTCAAACTCGACTTAATTCAGTTCCAGGAAACTGAGTTCGAGTTTTTAGATATATCCAATCTGGATTCTGACTCAGAATTGGAGTCCGACAACGAGAGTGATAAGGAAAATTTGTAATATTTAAATATATTTTTTTTTGTATTTATGTCAGTTCATTGTAAGTACAGACGCCAGCACGTCAACCTACTATAATATACTATAATTAATATAATATACTATAATTATACAATCTGTCAAATTTCTTTTGGTTTCTTAGGTTTAGGTTTGTTGTACCCGAAACGGTCAAATTTTCTCAATCAACTTTGAACCTTAAGCTTAAGAGAGAAAGTAGAAAATCTATTAAAGAAATTTGACAGATTCTAGTAGGTTGATGTGCTGGCGTCTGTACCAATACGTTTAGATATTAATCCATACATTCGTTTCTATTTTTTTGTATAATTGTATTTATAGTACTTAAATAATATTTTTATAACCTCTGATTTATTTAAATTATCAATAAAAAGAATATTTATTTATTTATTTATTTAATACTTCAAGCACACGAATGTACAAAAAAGAATAAACAGCTATTTTTTAAATATTCTTCTCGTTTTATTCTTAATATTTGGGTCAATAACATTCTTCACAATGTTCTTAACTTAGATACTAAAAGGAACCGTTTCATAAGTAAAAATATATAAACATATACCTATTGCGATAATTGATATGAGGAGTCGTATGACAAAATATCATAAATAATTAGTACTATAAGCACCTGTAAGAATATTACGCTTTTCCTTGCCGTTTAAGGGTAATTAGACTTTTCATACTAGCTTCATACATAATAATATATTATTCGTAAAAAAAATATAGTTCCTTCGTTTTTGTGCAGAATTAACTCGGGTGTCATTTTTTGTGTAAAGTAATAACCAATAGAAGCAATATCCGGCAAAAAAGCCCAGCACTTGTAAATTGAAATCCTTAATCTTACTATGAAAGCCGATTTTCAACCACAGTGGCGGTAGTGGGCGTGGTGCGGACAGTAGGTAAGCCCACGTTCGTACGGACGTAATAAAATCGCAACGATTTTTTTCGTGTACTGGATTTTCAACGCTTTGCTTAGTGTCGAGAGTTGAAAATCTAACAGTGTACTGTTTATATTAGTTATTAGCTTTATTTAGCCCTATTTAGCTTTCATATTTAACACCAGTGTAGACCAAGGAGTCTTTCCGGATCTCATGAAACACAGTAAAGTAGTTCCATTGTTCAAATCCGGTGATAGTAAAGAACCCAACAATTATAGGCCTGTATCAATTCTACCAGTTCTCAGTAAGGTGTTTGAAAGGTTGATGCTCAATCAAATGTTACGTCACTTTAATAAAAATTCCATCTTTCATGAACATCAGTACGCTTTCACCAAAGGGCGTTGTACCACTGACGCCGGTGTCACCCTAATAAAGAACATTTTTAATGCCTGGGAAGAAGCACACGATGCCATTGGTATCTTTTGCGACCTCTCGAAGGCGTTCGATTGCGTAGACCATGAGACACTTCTGCTGAAACTGGAGCACTATGGGATTAGAAATACAGCTCTTGATTTACTAAGATCATACCTGAAAGATAGAAAGGTTAAAGTTCAAGTAAACGGCGTAAACTCATTGGGGTCTGAAATGGCAATGGGCGTTCCTCAAGGTTCAATATTGGGTCCATTCCTCTTTTTAGTTTACATTAATGATTTACCCCAATTACTTCAAAATCAACCGAAGATGGTGTTATTTGCAGATGACACATCATTGATCTTTAAAATCAATCGACGGTCACAAAATCTTGACGACGTGAATAGCTCTATTCTTCAGGTCCAACATTGGTTTACGGTAAATAATTAGGTACTAAATAAAAAAAAACCAAATGCATTAGATTTAAATTACCTAATGTTAGAAGTAGCGAATGTGACATCATATTGAACGGAGAAAAACTGGAATTTATTAATCAAACTGTTTTCCTGGGAATCACATTAGACGAGAAATTACAATGGGGACCTCACATAACATCTCTTGCGGGGCGGTTAAGCTCAGCCGCTTATGCTGTTAGAAAGATAAGACAGTTAACAGACGTAGAAACCGCGCGATTGGTCTATTTTAGTTACTTCCACAGTATTATGTCGTATGGCATTTTACTGTGGGGTAGGGCTGCTGACATTGAATCCATCTTTATTTTGTAAAAGAGAGCTGTCAGAGCCATTTATAATCTACGTCACCGCGAATCTCTCAGGGAACTATTTAAAAGGATTAATATTATGACGGTACCTTGCCAGTTCATTTATGAAAATATTATGTATGTTAGAAAAAATCGACATCTTTTTAATAAAATAAGTGATAGACATAATTTTAATACTAGAAATAAAGATAAAATAGATCAACCATTTTTCAGATTATCTAAAGTACATACATCTTTTATGGGGTACTGTGTTAAATGTTACAACAAAATACCTTGTGATATTTTGCAATTAAATGAAAGAAAATTTAAAGCTCATATTAAAAGTACACTTTGTAAACAAGCATATTACAAATTAGAGGATTATATCCAAGATAAGAATGCTTGGAAACATGCTGGTCCTGCTCCATAGGATAATTTAGAATCAAGACAAAATCAAACTGGTTGCAAATTTAAGTGTATATTTTATTATTAATTTTTATTATATGACATTGATTTTACTTTCTATGACCAATTCCTCGCACACTGACTTATTAATTGTGGAATCTTAGGAGGATAGTCTACTTTTACAATGTTTGTAAATATGTGAGCACCATGTATCTACCACATAATTAGTTTATCTGTTGTTGCTTCATTTTTAATTCTTAATTCTTTTTACCTATTGTGGTATAATAATTTTATTCTAGGTGCATCGTCCTCACATATAATTATACGAGTATAACAAATGTACTTATACAAAATATTGTAAAACATTTTAAAAGAGTAACGGTGGAGTTTTTTGCCCATTCTTCTCCATACGAAAATTACCTTTTGGAAGGGGCAACTAGAATCAATTAATTTTTTTTGTAAATTTTTGACGTTCAAAAGTGCCTTATACGGGCCTACTTGAAATAAATGATTTGACTTTGACTTTGACTTTGATTAGTCAAAATATATTTGTCCTTCAAAAACGAGCTGTTCGAGCAATTTACCAGCGAGGTGCCAGAGATTCTCTGAGAGATTTTTTCAAAGATATCGATATCCTCACAGTGGCATCACTATTCATTTTCGCCAACATATTATATATTAGGCAAAATATACACTTATATATGTCGGGTCGGCGGACTAAAGCACATAAGTCAAAAAATTGCTTTATTTTTTCTTTGTACCATAATCATTCATTTAAATCAATACATCGGCAGACTAAAGCACATAAGTCATGTTCGCTTGTTCGGGCTCGAATCTAAGGGGCGTCCTTTTTCAACCTCTTGATTCGCATGAATCTTGCGACGTTATAAAAAACATAAGTTGAGTTATGTTAAAAGGAACACTTGACGCTCTCAAACTTCATAGATACAGAACGTGACTTATGTTATTAGGAACGTTAAGTGCGTCGCGTTATCTCGACGTTGAACTCGGGGGTAGGTAGTGTAGGTACTCAAATTATTATTTATTGCTAAGGAAAAAATGAAGTGTTAAGATTTGGGTCACTAGTCAAGTTAGTTTTGCTCTGATTTATAAAAGGGACAGTTGTGTGGTGTGTGATATTTTAGTTAAAATATTTAAGTAATATTACTATGGATTGTCAACGAGGAAAGAAATTAGTTGAGATGGTGCTGAGGAGAAACTCAAATGTTGAAAGTAAGTTTGTCATGTTTGATTTAAATTAGAAATTAAGTACATTTATCTTTCATTGCAGTTTTAGTAAAAATCATCAGTTCAGTATAGCATCAATCATAAATAAATCATTGAAACGATTATTTACAGTATATTTTTATTTTTAGGTGAACAAAATGAACAGCACTCTATAGGCACAATGGCGGAAGAAGAACCCATGCCTTCCACATCATCAGGCCACGCTGGCATTATGTTTACTAATCGAGAAATAGATTTCTCAAGTGATGATTCTGTCCTGGATCCACATTTTGAACTCCCAGAAACAACAGCAGATTCGTCGATGTCCAGTGATATATCGACTCATCCGGATACTGACCGAAGAGCCGAAACACCGACACACGCGGTCGAAACATCTCCAAAAAAAAGTATTCGCATTATGAAACAAGATAAGAAAATAAAACGCAACACAGGTCAATCTTATAAAACATTAAAAGGTAAAGTTGTTTCCAGCAGAACAATGAAAGAGCTAGGGACGTGTCGAATGAAATGTAAGGAGCGTATATCATTGAACGATAGACAAGCTATTTTCAGAGAATATTGGCAAATGGGAACATATCTCAAGAGATCATCTTATATGGCATCTTTAATGGAAATACAAGACAAGGCCACTCAAAGACAACGCACACTAGATCCTGACCAACAAAAGGTTCGCATGAAAACATATAAATATTTTTTATTAATTCACGGGAAGCGTGAACCCATTTGTCGGGGATGCCTTTTAAAAACGTTAAGCGAAAGCGATAATTTTATAAAAACAGTTGCCATGAAAAAAAGGTCTTCTGTAGGTGGCACTCAAACAGATGATAACCGTGGGAAGAGTATACCCAAACATAAAATTTCTGATGAAAAAAGACAAGAAATTAAGCAACATATTTTGTCATTTCCATCCTATGAGAGCCATTACACAAGAAAAACTACATCAAAAAAGTACTTGCCTTCTCATCTAACTATTAACAAAATGTATGAATTATTTTGTGAAAACCGCGACAATCCACCATCAGTAAAAATTTATAGTCAAGAATTCCACAAATTAGGATTATCTTTCAAAAAGCCCCGTGCCGACACATGCTATACTTGTGATAAATTCAAGATGCAAATTCAACTATGTCAAGAAGACCAAGTCAAAACTGAACTAATTGCTCAACATGAACATCACAAGATTGCCGCAGATCAAGCATACGAAATGAAAAAATGTGATACTCAAGTGAATAAAAATGACATTACTGTGCAAGTTTACACATTTGACTTACAACAGTGTTTACCCACTCCAGCTCTCAGCTCTTCTGTAGCTTTCTACAAACGCCAGTTGTGGACGTTCAACTTGACTGTCCATGATAACAAAACTGGAAAAGCTGTATGTTACATATGGTATGAAACCATAGCTGCTAGAGGAGCTAATCAAATAGCATTATGTCTTTTTAAACATCTTCAAACATACATACCTGAGAATACAAAACATGTTATTTTTTATTCTGATACTTGTGGCGGTCAGAACCGCAATTCTCATGTCAGTTCAATGTTGACCTGGGCTTTGCAGAAATTAGACATAGATGTCATAGACCACAAGTTCATGGTTCCTGGTCATAGCCACTTGGAAGTAGACACGGATCATGGCATCATTGAAAAAAAGAAAAAAAAAACGGATTTGCAGATTTATCACCCTCATGATTGGATACAACTTATAAGATCGAGCAGTAAAAAATTTGAAGTGGTCGAAATGCGCAGCTCCGACTTTTTGGATTTTTCTGCGTTGTTAAAGGGTCCTTTAGTATTGAGAAACAAAGATGTGGAAGGGCGACAATTTAAATGGCTCGATAAAAAGTGGTTGCGCTATGATTCTGAATTTGGCGTAATCTCTTACAAAGACACTTTGGACACGGAATGTCAATTTTCCAAATTAAACTTGAAACGTCGAGTTTTTGTCATACCTGACACTATTCATGTTATATCGGAACAGCCTTTACCGATATCAAAAGAAAAAAAAGATGATCTGATTTCCTTACTCTCCCTAATACCCGATGTTTTTCACAGATTTTATTTAGATTTGCCTACTGTGAACAATATACGTAATACTGACCCTGATATTTTAGATAGTGAAGAAGATGAATAAAAATAGTTAATTAAAAAAATATATAAATATAGGCTAGTATATAAATGATGCATAGTAAATATTTTACGTTTATAGAAGTAGCTTTTGTTTGTTAACTAAAATATAGTTTATAATGAAATGTACTGTTCTCATACACTTAAGTCACAAGTACCTACTATGTACTTGGTGTTCCTTGTAACATAAGTCACTAAAATCGCTTTTTATTATATTTATGTCTAATGATTTTTAAGTGCATGTTAGTATTAATTAGAAACATCTCAATATTCCAATAAATTTGAATTTATAGTTTAACGTTATTTTTTTATATAGTTTTTAGTTGTTCCTGAAAAGTATGACTTTTTGACTTATGTTTTTTAGTCTGCCGACCCTAGATATATACTAAATTATACTAAAAACAGTGATATTCACAATGTTAACACTAGAAATAAGGACCAACTACGTGCTCCCTTTCACCGGCTTCATAAGGTTCATAACAAATTTTTTGGGCTTGGTATAACTAACGTGACCATTACGTCCCGTTTTGAACGGGACCGTCCCTTTTTTTGGTTCTTCGTCCCGGTTCAAACACTTCCACATCGACAATCATAACCATGAAATCTTTTGTATTTTAATTCAATATATCTGCCCGGCACAAATGCACCAATAGAAAGAGTATTTAATGAATAAATTGTGGACGACTGAAAGAACCCAGATACAGGTTTCGGTCCTTACGGCGATGTTGATAACACATGTTTATTCTTACTTAAAATCATCACCAGCTGTATTAAAACAAATTTGTTCTGCTGACAAATATAAAATCGACAAAAAAAAAATCTTGCTTAGCTTTTTGTAATAAATTATATAAATTATAAATAAAAACATCAACAAAGTTATTTTTTTTTATCCTTCTGAGCCTTGGCTGGTATTCTAAAAATTGATTTTCCATTTTGAATCGGCCCAACTAACTGAGATAAATAAACCGAGGTCCCGTTTTGAGTCAAAAAATAAATGGTCACGTTAGGTATAACCTTTTATAACAAGCTACCTTCTTCTTTGCTAGATTTGCCTTTTAATGCGTTTAAAACTAAAGTAAAATTCAACCTCTGTTCAAAGGTATACTATTCTATCAACGACTACTTAAATGATAAGAATAGTTGGTCGCTGTGATTAACTCAAGACAATGTTTAAAAGTTCTTTCTCCAGAATTAGCTTACCTATACCTACCGACAGGTTATAAGAGTTTATATAATTGTTTATAATTTTACTTTATAAGTCAAAATATTTTAATTTATTGTTGATATAATCTACTCATTACAATGTTTTTTTTATGAGTTGTATTGCAATATGTGGTTAGCTAGCGACCTCGACAATTATTTATTTTACCTCGATGGTCCTAGTTTATCCATTATAACTTCTAGTTACAGCTATATGTAAGCGGGCACGCCCTTTATGCCTGGAGGCTTTTATTTAGATATTGTTTTCGTTTAGTTATTTTTATTTCTGCCTGAGTATAGTTCTCGATGTTTTTGGTTGTTATATTGGCGTGTGCTAACTGTCATAATTATGACTATTAATTTTATTATTTAAATTATGTATTGCGTTGCGTAATGTAAATAATTTCTGCATAGATACTATTATAAAGAATATTTTTTTCTAACTGAACAGACAGCTGTGCTGCTGGGGAGTTTGTTGCGACACTTCTTCTTCTCAGTTAAAGTCTAGTATATATATAGTAGTCTAAGGTTAAAGCACTAGGAAGTGGGGAAGTGGTGAAGGGTGGGCGTTGGACTGTCTGTGTCTTATGTAATTTTGACGTTCGAAAAGTGCAGATTCTCAGCCTAGTTTGAATAAATAATTTTTGAATTTTGACTTTTGACGTTTGTTTTTTCACTATGGATTCTCAACGCTCGACTCAACACCGAAAGTTGAAAATCCAGTGTACGAACAAAAATCGCCGCGTTAAAAACACGTCCGTGCGAACGTGGGCTAAATTGTATAGTCTACGTGTGTTTAAGTAGCTCCCTATATAGAAAATAGGTACCCTCATTACAACTGTCCACCACCGCAAGCCACCTCGCGCCTCGGTCTGAACGACGCATTAAGCGATTTTTCCAAGTTTGAGACGTGCATGGCAAGTGCATGGCACTCTTTATTTTTTACCTTTGGTTGCTAGGAAACCAATTGCCTAATCAACACAATCTAGTAAACAACGCTGTGAAACAACGACTTGTGGGCCAATCTATTACCATTACTATACTCTATGCTTGTGGGTTTACCTGCATATTCTCTGGGTAAAGCGCAATTAAAATCTCTGGTAAAGCGCTGTTTTCAGGTCGTCAGTTCGGCACTTCACAACTTATCTAGAATTATGTTGTCAATACCAGAAATAGCTACACAAATAATTGATAAAACGCATACTAACGTGAACGAAAATAACTCGAGAACAATATTTTTTGTTGGAAGCAAATCTGCAGTGAGTTTGATTTAGGTACAAATGATTATTCATTCCAGTTTTCGTGCTTAATTTAATTCATCATACTAAACTTTTAGGGCAAAACAACACTTTTGTATTCCTTTCTGGAGAAGAACGATCCGCCACGCGAAACGCTAGTGGTAGAATACTCGTTTGGAAGAAAATCAAATCAAAAACAAGGAATCGACAAAACATTGTGTCACATTTGGGAATACGGCGGCAAGTTGGAAACATTGAATAATGTGCTGCAGGCTACACCGGTACGCGAGAAGTTCTTCTTCTGCGTCATGGTAGATCTTTGTAAAATTAAAAATATTTGGGAAACTTTAGAAACTTGTACTCAAGCCATGAAGGACGTCTTTTCAAGCGCAGAAAGTTTACCAGAGTTAATAATAATTTGTGGGAAATATGATCTTTTTAAGAATTTCGGTAAGTTTGAACACTCTTAGCTGGTTATCAATCGTATTTTTTCCGCATACCCATACCTACTACAAGAGGTTAACATAATCCGATGGCATTTTCCAATTCTCTTCAGCCAATATTAGGTACAATTTAGAACATAGTTGGCATTTCTAAATAATCACTAACATTAAATTGCAGATAGCGACATAAAAAAAATGATCTGCACAACCCTAAGAAGCTTCGCATTACTCAATCATGCGCACTTATTATTCTATTCGTCTAAAGAACCACAACTTCTAAGGCGCGCCAAAGACATGCTGTTCAACATAGCTTTTGGAAATAGTATTCCCATCAAAGAAAAGAATACGAACTACACGAAGCCTTTGTTTATACCAAAAGATTCGGATACTTGGGAAAGCATTGGAGTGGCGCCATCTACAATAGAACAAGTGAGTTATAACTTACTGATGATTGATGGTTAACTATGTTACTGGGCTCGTAGTTTAGTATAGCATTAACGCTTTACTACAACGTAACCAGTTAGGCTACTCTGTGGTTAGCGTAGTAGCGTAGCCGTTACTTCGTAGCAACGTAGCCCTTAATAGAAGCGTAGCCGTTACTTCGTAGCAGCGTAGCCCTTCGTAGTAGCGTAGCCGTTACTTCGTAGAAGCATAGCCCTTCGTAGTGGCGTAGCCGTTACTATGTAGTAGCGTAGCCCTTAATAGAAGCGTAGCCGTTACTTCGTAGCAGCGTAGCCCTTCGTAGTAGCGTAGCCGTTACTTCGTAGAAGCATAGCCCTTCGTAGTGGCGTAGCCGTTACTATGTAGTAGCGTAGCCCTTAATAGAAGCGTAGCTGTTACTTCGTAGCAGCGTAGCCCTTCGTAGTAGCGTAGCCCTTACTTCGTAGTAGCGTAACCGTCACGCCGTCGCAGTGCAGCCATTAATTGTACCCCAATTTGTTATTCTGGTGTTTTTTCTCGTGTTTTTTTTCTTTGCGTCATATCTACCGCAAATAAACGTATTTTTTTCTTTCTTTCTTTTTTTTAACGAGATTATATCTACGCGGGCAGGTGCTAGCTATTTAGCTAAGCTTGTTAACAAGCACGGCTTGCACCTGTGAACCTATTTACGACGTGCGACCCATTCACCTGTTCTTCATTGTTTTGGAAAACGTTCATTAAATAGTATAGAGTTGGCGAGTTCTTGTGACGTTCAGCCGTACGTCAGCTGTAATACTTACAAACCATTGCAGCCCTTACTGCTTTGAAATAATAATTTAGAAGATGTCAAACTGAACTTGTTACCACGAATGTGCGGCCGACCGCACATACCTTAATATTTGACAAGATTGTAGGCGCACAGACGAGGCCGTCTGTGCGCCTACAATCTTGTCAAATATTGTGCAGTTTTAAACATTTAATAAATAATCATTTTATGGTTTCAGAGCGGCTCTTTTATATAGTTAAGTTTGACCAGCTGGTTCTAGTATAAATTATTACAATCAAATTAATCATTATTAAATAATTTCAGGTTAAAGTCCGTCATATAACTCGAATACCGCCAAATGCCGTCACCAGTATATCAAACACTTCAGTTTCATCTCAAATGCTCGCCTATCCTGAGGCCGCCTTGGACGCGCTGGTGACTCTCAAATATAATGAACTGCGCAATATGGAGTCCCTCGACGTTTCTATTGATTATTTACTATCTATAAACAAATAAAACATACACACCACATTTTAATATTTTACTTTAATTCCTATCTAACTAACAACCCTGATGTTTTAGCAACATTTATGACGATGTGATGCACTATGCTACCTACATGTCGAAACATACATTTCAATTTAGTGAAAACAATGTTATGCTATGCCATATTTTTAACAATTAAGTGACAACATTATTTCTTCTTGCACGCAATCTGGTATCTAAAGCTTGCAATGCATGTTGTGAAGCTTCGTTCTTCGAGTCTATTGCAAGACTTACTTGCAAGCATCGATAAGCCAATGTTACGTCTCCGGTAGACTAAAATGAAATGGAATCGAGTTAAAATCATGACGATATTAATAATCAAATATCATGGCTTCGTGCTTCGTGTAGAGAAGTGAATACTTCCAAGCTTACTTCCTTCTTACCAGAGCAATGTGAGCAAGATTAAACCAAATGTTCGACCGAATATCGGGATCCGCAGAAAAGTAGAGAGCCTGCCGAAAGCATGGTATTGTCAAATCCCATTGATTACAGTACAGACAGCAGAGTCCTAGATTGTTGTATATTTCCGGTCCTGCGGGGTTTGTAGCGAGTAACCTCCTGGAAACCAAACATCCTTCAGGTCAGTTTTATTACCAACTATAAAATAAGGTTCCAAGAGCTTATTTTGACACACATGGATGACTGTGAAAATATATAGACAGAGTAGTAACTTGGAGCAAGAGTAATCTCGTGCAGTTTAATACATCTAAGAGTGTGACCATAAGTTTCTCACGCGCACGCACTTCCATTAAACATAGTTATACGGTGGACGGGGTATCGATGGCTAGGGTCACTGAAGTGAAGGACTTGGGTGTCCGTTTCACCACTGGACTAACGTTTCGTGATCATATAGTTAAGGTATGCAAGAAAACATATAGAGACCTAGGATTTGTCCTGAGAATGGTTAATAGCTTCACAAATATGAAAGCTATAACGGCATTGTATAATGCTTTAGTAAGGAGCCGATTAGAATGTAATGCAGTTATCTGGGCTCCGCATGAAACGAAATATAGTCTCATGTTGGAGCGCGTACAAAATAATTTGATTAGATATCAATATATGAGGGATACGGGAATATGTATCCATTTATCCGTTGATGTATCCAACACTATTTATCTTAGGTATGGTCGGATATAATGAACTGAGGGCCAGGAGGCAACTCACGCTTGTTACTTATATCTTTAAGATAATTAGAGGGAAGATACACAATGCGGATATATTGCGAAGGGTGGAACTAGTCGTGCCAGACGGGTACGTGGGTCGTCGTCGTCAGCCGCGGTTGCTGGCGGTGCCGCGCGCGCGTACTAACTTGCTGCGTGAGGCGCCGCTGACGAGCGCGCTCCGCACTCTCAAACTCATTGCTGATGACTTCGACATATTATTCTGTTGCGCTCTGGGTGAATTTGATAGAATTTGTTATGGTACAAGCAGTGGAACTATTTAATTTTTAAGTGTACTACAATATCGCATTGGGTCTAGCCTGTAAGGATATTTGTATGTTTGAAGTGAATAAATAAATAAAATTTTACCTGTAATATCTCAAAGCAATTTCTGGCTGATCGTTGTAAAAATTATACATCCCTATGTTAGCTATGGCCTCCATGTTCGATGGGTCTTCTAGCGCTACCGTGCGGTACTCTTTGACGGCCAGCGCGGAGTTGCCCATCTGCTCATGTATCCTTGCTTGCTCTATTAACAATGGTGTATATTCGTGGAACACGGATAGTCCTTGCTTACAGACTTCCAAAGCTGAAATTGGTTGATTCAGTCCTACGTACATCGCCACCAGACGAAGGTAGATGGTGATGTGTTTGTTTTGTTTGAGTGCCTGACGCAGACAATCTTCAGTGTTCCTGTACATTCCCAGTGCGTAGTAGCAACGAGATAATGAGAAATTCCACCACCAGTCCGTAGAGTCTTCAGATTTCTGTGCTTGAAATGCTACTTCCATAGCCTGTTGAAGAGAAGTAAAATGAATAAGTACCTTATTGTCTAAGCCAGTAGTTCCCAAAGTTGACTTGACTGCGACACACCTAACAAAAACTTCCAAATTTGGGATTCTGCTCTTGGCTGTCATGGAGAAAAAAGGGGCAATGAAAATCAATTTTTCAAGGCTCACCCAATATTCGCTCGATAAACTATGGGTCGTGACCCATAGTTTGAAAACCAGTGATCTATGCAATCAAAATCTACTGGGTACTAAGTTAACTATTTTTCATAGAATATTATTACATGTTCTAGTCTAGCTACACGAATCAGGTACCTTTCTTATGTCCCCTTCGCAATAGAACACATACTCAAACAGAGTCTTCGCCGCTGGAGCAAATAGTTTGTCTTCTTTTGAAAGAAATCTAAGAGATAGTGGTGCGCCAGGAGTAAAGGGTGCTCCTCCGGCGAGGGCGGTGGCTGCACGGGACATTCGAGAGGCGGTGTTGAGCGCAGTCCGCACGCTGCGGGCCCCGGCAGTGTTGGTGCCCGCCCGGGACCGCACTGTGGCTGTAGCTCTTTTCTATAATTAGACAATAATGTAGACAAAAGACAAAATATTATTACGGTCCATGTGACATACCTGGACCATCATGAAAATCGGATGAGTAGTTTAGGCGCTACGGAGGAACATACGTAAATAAATACATACATAGGTCTACATAGACTGCTACAAACATAACCCTTTCCTTTGCCTTTGCCGTAGTCTGGTACAAAAGGATGCTATTTGATATTTTAAGCTAAATGCAATTGATTACGCGAACAATGTTCATACTGGCTCACCTACATTACCTACCTATAAAATCCAAGTTCCAAGGAACAGCTGTCTTCTAGTACAATATTCTAACGGATAATGTCCTGCGCACACTGGCGGACGGCAGGGTAGAGTATCGAGGAGGATTCCTCTATCCGCTAGCGTACACTGACAAGAAAAATCCTCTGCTATACCTACCGTGTGCGTCCGCCAGCTTACAGGAATGCTCCTGTAAGCTGGCGGACGCACGCGACGGTATGCCGCGGTATCCGCCGACATAGCCACCGCTCGCCGGGATTTGATTATTCCACTAGTGACTACACAGTCGAAAAGTTGCTTTTGTAAGAGTTTGGCAAACTGGTAGACTCCATCGCAGCGCATACCGGCTCATAATGGCGCATATCTACCGGTGCATACCGCCACCTCCCGCCGCGGTATCCTACAGTGTGCTCTTCGATGCTCCAGAGAAAACTGCGCTGCAATGCTCCAAGGTCGATCACCGAACATTGAAATAGGTAGGTATATACCTTATTTCGATTGGATAAGTATTAAATTAATTTAATTGATAAATTTTAAATCCTATGCCGTCCCGTCCGCCAGTCTGCGGACGCCATTATGATGACCTACGTAATATGAAGGAACAGCTCTGTTCTAGTAGATAAAATATTCAACCTACCTGATATGATGTATCAACATTCCGAGTAGTTTTAGTATCTCGTTGAAATGAAGTTCCAGGTCGCGGTGTTTTGGCAACCGCCGTAGACATAAGCTCATCTTGTTGAGGATAATACTCAACTTCTTCGTATCCATTACCGACGACCTTCGCTTGTATAGTCATAGCACGCATTCGTATGAATTCTATCATCCGGTCATCCTTTTCTTGCAAGGCCGTCTCACATAACTTGAGACATTCATCAAATTGTTTTGTCTTGTAAAGATTTAATATTCTATACTCGATTTCCATGTTAAAGTGTCGATGCTCTCATGTTTTGATTAAGGATATTATGCACGAAATATTCGGTGCCTAGCAACTGAAAGCGTCAACAAACCGCCAGTTTTCTTCATTGGTGTGCTGAGTAGGCAGTATAGGTACCTACCTATCGGTAAGGTTCCTAACTACCTACTGTTTAGATAGGTAGGTAGGTACCTACTACTTTACTCGAGTCAATGCAACAACACATATTTACCTACATAAAGCTGCTACGTTAACGCCATAACAGTAATTATCACAGGCCGTTTACTTGTTTACTGCGCGCCCCATAACACTTTATGCCCAACGTCAGTAAATTTATGAACTGAAAAACGAACTCTGTTTACAAAATTAGACGTTGTCAACCTTAAGGTTTTGAATTATTATAAAATAAGACAAAGTTCTACGTGAAAGTCGTACTTTTACGATATAGGTACCTACTAAAATGTTGTGTTTGCCTGTACGGTGTACTGTGTAGGTAGTGGCACGTAGTTGTTGTATTATTTTGTTTTTTAGATAGCCTACACTGTCCCAATACTGGTTATATTAGGTTAGGCCTTCCCCAAATTCTTTCCAGGGCCACCTGTAATATCAATATAATAAATTCCTAGTGACACTAACAGGACAGGTCCACTCAAATCTGTGTGATTCTTACCTCAAAAGACCATTTCAGACACTAATCTACATGGTCCTGACCAATATTCTGTAAAAAAATTTTTGATTTAAAAGAGTGTCCGTGGAGTTTCTTGCCCGTTCTTCTCCATAGGTACCTACTACGCTTTGGAATGGGCAACTAGCTTCATATTTCTGACTGACCGACTTCTTGACAATTCAAAAGTGCCTGTAAATGGTTTAATTGAAATAAATGCTTTGAGTTTGAGTTTGAGTTCCTCATATGGCCTGACCAAGATTATGTCTGGACTTTAAAAGAGACTGTGACCTCTGAGTTTGTTTCGGTCTTTCTTCTCAGAGTAGTCAGATAGGAAATGCCGAACTCATCTAGAATTTTCTTCTTTTTAAAAAAGTTTTTTTTTAAATTTGACGTGTAAAAGTGATTTGCAATAATTATCCTATTTACAGAATAAACAATTTCATTTCATTTCATATCGTCACACCATTCCTCTTAGCTGAAAGTAGAAAAAAGGGCATTTTTAAAACTTTCTGTTGGATAGTTCTCCGACTTGACGGTCTCTGCTTACGAGTTTCACAATAAAAGCACAGGATCACGAATTCTTTTTCATTCACAAACCGTGGTCCGAGTAGAACAATACAAGTAGAACAATACAAGTAGAACAATACAAAAATGCTTTTGTGGTGTTTAATACTGCTGATATCTCTTAGCAACGTATTCACTGCAGAATCATGGAGGAAACCAGGATGTCATCAAATCGGTTAGCTAACTGTTTTCTACATACATAAATCTAATAAATTCTTACTTACTAATTAGAACTTTACTTACTATGCTTGTGCGCTTTTATGATTTCTAACGTGGCGATATTATCATGAAGTCCAGCACAGCATCACGATAACGCTTTTAAATTTCCGTGCACGATAACGTTAGAAATTATAATAGTGCATATTACTTATAAAAAACGCCATTGGAAAATCAAATAGGTAAAGTACATAAACTGAATTTCAACTTTCAGGTCACACGCGGAACATAAGCATACCAGACTGCGTAGGATTCAAAATAACTACAAACGCATGTCGCGGCTTTTGCGAATCTTGGTCACTGCCGAGCATCATGTTGGGCTTCAAGCGACATCCCGTTACTTCATTGGGCCAATGTTGCAATATCATGGAATCAGAAGACGTTAGTATGTCACTCTAGTGCACCTACAGCTGCACGCCAAGATTTTATTACTTATTTGTTGGTGTTCCGATGTTGCCTTGTATGTTTCATGACGTGCGGCACTTTCTTTCTTGTTTGTTGGTTCTTATGCTAGGTAGTAGGTACGCAGCGACTTTATTTGCCGGCGACTCGCTGGCGATTTCAACATCTCACGTCCACACACAGTTTAACAGAGATTTCTACATCTCAAGTCCACACACAGAGGGGCTCGTGGCTAAGTGACTAAGTGAGGGGCTCGTGGCCCATAATGGCCACACGGGTCGATCGATCAAGTTAAGCTACGCTTGCAGCGGTTGTTCTGTGGATGGGTGACCATCTTAACATAACGAGACCCCTCCGTGTCTCGGAAAGCACGTTAAGCCATTTGTCCCGGCTGTCATTCGTGGATCTTTGACGGTCGTTACGGGTAGGTAGTCAGAAGCCCGAAAGTCTGACAACCAGTCTTATCTTACCCAGTAACTGGTTTGTGGAGGACAGTTATAGAGGCAGTTGCTCTATTAAATAAACTATTATTTAGCTGCGTCCTGCCGGCTTCATCCGGCTGGAAGCCGACCCCAACGTTGTTGGGAAAAGGTAGGCAGATCACGTCCACACAGATTTAATCAGATCGACGGCTAAAGTCGATGCGTGTGCCTGTGCAGACCCTAATTGCGTATTACACGATCAATCACAATCTGAATCATTTTGAAACAGACTGCAATCCATTGCTTCATAAGTTCTAAAAAAAAATCCCCGCAACAATGTAAATACCGCAAAGAATGCTGTTGAAATGAAACAGATTAGTATCAATCGTTTACGAAAATGTGTTACGCAATTAGATAGCAGGTACCTAGTAAATTACGAAAGCAGTAAGTAATGAAATAGAGCGGTGCAACCTTAATATTTCGACGATCCACAGTACAAAATTAAATGGTAGTCATACTTTAGCCAAGACTTTCCTTCAAGTTGTTTATTACTTATATAAGTATTCACTCTTTTATTTCAGGTACCCGTTAAGGTCTGGTGCTTGGATGGCGAAAGAAATTTGATATTTAAGTCAGCAGTTTCATGTGCTTGTTACCATTGTCAAAAAGAATAATTTCTGTAAAAACTTCTAAATTACCTTACGTTTTTTCATTGCCTAGGGATATAATTTAAAGCGATCATTGAAATGTAAAATTGTATGTAAACCTACATAACACCTAAGTATATGTAACAACTATTTGGAATGTAACTTGTAACATTTTCTACACACCGAATTAACTTTAAGTGCGATTAAACATATCGAACAATATTAATGTGTTTCTTTTATACACCCATAGGTACTACTACTAGTTGATCTTACGTTCCTATTTCTTAGTTTGTCCTACCCCCCCTCCCCCCTTAGTCCGCCAGTGCCTCTAGTAGGCGTTCGGTCAAAATGGAATACTTAGTTATATTTTCACCAGTGAACGGAAATTCGGGTGCAAATGCAAATTTAAATGATGTCGGAAAGCATTCGGTACAAGAGTAAAAAGTATTAGAGTAAAGGAACTGCTCGTGGCACGCCTTGCTTTGCTGTCGGACCCGGCGTCGCGTCGGCAATAACACGGGTGCAGGGTCTTGCACAAGTGTTGATATTAGAATAACGAAGGCAGTGTTCCTACGACGTGAATTATGGATGGATATAAATAACACTGGGCCCGTGGATAAAAACCCTAAATTCTCCGATTAATAATCATGAAATATCTTTGATCCAGCCTGTCCCATTTTGCTGTCCTCCCCTCAGCGACGCCCTAAGCCGAGGTTCGTACCCCACAGGGGGTGCCCTTAGCGAGCGCTCGCTTAGTTTTAATTAGAATAGTTTTTGCCCCTGGCTGGAGGCTTTGAGTGTAGTAGCTTAAGGCAGCCGCAGGAAAGCCCGGTTAAGTAGTCATGACCTCAGAGGTCAACTACGAGATGACCAAGACAAAAAAAAAAGGATAAAAACCCAGAACCCTACGCTCCACAGTCGCACATAGACCAACGCGTGCAGCGAGGTGGTCAAAATTAATTATTACTTAGTTCAATGATTTTTTAAGTAGGTAACTATGGTCGGCAATTTCGAACACTAATTGAGTAGTGGTAAAAAATATTTGGTCTAAGTGGACGGGCCCCTGATGGAGCCAACACACATACTTCCACTGGCTTGGTGCAGGCTCCGATAAGGGGCCTGGGAATTAAGACATACGTCATCCTAATTACTCATGAAAATATTTATTATGCTACTCATCAAATCTTATCAGTTTGCGTTAAATAAAGAGTTGGATAAGAACCTCATAGGTTAACGCTATTTACACCTATATTCTAAGTCATTTCCTACACGCGACTCTGCCTCCATCAGTGATAACAGTTAAAACTTGTTATATACGTCAATTTTCCTTAGTGGAGGTGAGGAATCATCTGCCAAACTCAGGGTACAAAACCTACCTTAACACATTCGAGTCCACCCACTTTTCATAGATCACATATGCCTTGCCTCCATGTATTGCTACTAGACCCTCAGGAGGTCACCGGAATACTTTTGCACTAAAGGAACGTGAGTGGTTAAAAGTCGGTGGCAACAAATTAAAATTTTAAACCATAGACACCGACTTCCGAAATTAACACTATTACTCACTTTGTAGTGTTTTTTTGGAAGTCAGTTGTTTTTATTTTTCATGTGTGCAGTCGCCAGCAGGTCAACCTACCCGAAACTGTCAAATTTTCCCAATCAACTTTGAACCTTATGCTTTAGTGATAAAGTTGAAAATCTATTAAAGAAATTTGACAGATTGTAGTAGGTTGATGTGCTGGCGTCTGTACCTACAAAAACTTTGGTACATGTAGATTGTAAATTCGATTAAAATATTACTCAAAATATAATCAACAAAAAATGCAGATCGTAAGAGGGAACACGGCCTGCGAGGAATTTGAAAAATAGGTATTTGAAGAAATTATTGCCGTCGTCTTACTTCAAGTCTGCTCCCGTAGAGTGCGATAGAGACAGCTGCAGCTCAGACCGATTAAATCACAAAAAAAAATTTGACAAGATCGACGTTTCGTATTGCTCTTTTTTCTCCTCGAAAACTGAGCCGATTCAATTATTTTTTACATTAAAATTTTAAGAAACAGTTTGTCTAAGTTCCTTTTCTTTTACATTAAAAACTTTTCCAATTTGTCTGCTAATCCTCTAAACAAAAATTACAAAAATGGCCCATTTTTACCACCGTAAAAATGGGCCATTTTTGTAATTTTTGGAGGGTCATATTTTCTTTACCAATACGTTGCTGAAAAAAGTAATTAACAGGTACGCGTGTGTCTACAGCAGACCTTGATTTTATGAAAAAAGAAAAGGAGAATACATTTCTATGGAGAACCGCAGGCCCTGTTCCCTCTTACGTGTGTTTAGAATTTCTAGCTGTTTCTTGAGTGATTGTTGATACTTTTATTGACTTGTTACTATTTAAGTGTTCTTGTGTTTGTTACGGTTTGTATTATGATTATCTTGTATTAAGTCTCGTTTCATCCAAGATGTATGAGAATAAACCCCCTGACCCTGATCCCCCAGATATTTCAGGTTCCTTAACTCCCTTTTCTCCGAATCCTCTAGCTCAATTTGCGGATGTTGTCTGTAGCGTTACAGAGATGGCTGTTACACAATCCCAACAGAGCTCACGCAAACGTCCGAGTGATGAAGAAAACTTGACACCTACCTTTCCGAGTAAGCAACAAAAAAGCCAAATCGGACGTATTAAATACTCCGTTTTGGATAAGGCCCCTTACGTTGTCCACGTTTCTCGTATAGAGACTCAACCAAATGCTGGTACCACCCTACATCCCGTTAATTTTGGTAAGTTCCTTATGAACAACAACATTGCGAACATTGTTGGTGGTGTTAACAGAGTTGGTAGAAACCGTGTGTCTGTGGAGTTTGCTTCCCCTCAGGATGCTAACTCCTTCTTAGTAAACAGTTTGTTATCCAAATACAGTTATACTGCATCAATCCCTACATTTAATATCACAAGGATGGGTGTGGTTACCGGTGTTCCCTCAGATATTACGGAAGATACTATTACAGCCTATTCCGCAGCCTGAAGTTAGGTACTTCAGGCTGCGGACAAATACTGAAAGTCCGCCGTATTAATAGAAAAATTCAAAGAGACGGGATTAATGAGTGGAAACCCACTGAAACATGTGTTCTGACGTTTGACAGACAAGTTCTACCAAATAGGATTTACTGCTGGTACACATCCCTCCCTGTTGAGCAGTAGATATACCCGACATGTGGCAAACGTTTGCAGGTCAAAACCACGCTGCAGTAAATGTGGCCACGATCACCCTGGTGATGACTGATGATTGCAACATTTCTGAGGGCGAGGCCTTCTGTGTGCTTTGCTCGGGTAATCATTTCGCTAATAGCAAGTCATGCCCCGAGTATGGTAGACAGAAAGCCATTAAGACTGTAATGGCTGAAAAATGCATTCCTTATGTTGAGGCTAGCAAAATTATTCCTACAGCTTCCCGTAACTATGCCAATGTCACCAAGACTCCAATCTCTCAGTCACATCGCAAAACTGTAACACTTAAACCCAGGACCCCCCTTTCCCTATCTTATGACAAAGCTGCTCATCAGCAGATAGTTAGTTCTCCTCAACCTTCACAGCATAATGGCTGCGCTCTTAAGTACAACAATGTCTCTTCAAATAATACCGGTTCTATTATCGAACTCCTTATAAAACTTTACCTACTGTTATTTCTTCTTCTTCTTCCAATTCCCAAACACCGTCCAACATTGCCGATCAACTTATTTCTTTACTTCTTCAAATTAAAAATGGCGTCTCGCCAAGTATTCCTTCAGTGGAATGTGAGGAGCTTGTGGCATAAAAAGCACGACCTCATATCCCTTTTAAATAAATACAAGCCATTGGCTTGTTCCATAGCTGAGACTTGGCTCACCCCAAGTCTTAGCTTTCGTATGCCACACTTTACCATTCTCAGATGTGACAGATCTGATGGCTATGGAGGATCGACTCTCCTAGTGAACAATCGGGTCCCTCTTTGCCCTTCCCTTTACCTTCGCTCACAGGTGACATGAGTATTGTAGCGGGACGTGTGGAAGGCATTACAGTGTTTTCAATATACATTGCTCACCCTCATCATGATTTTTTTGCTGTTTTAAAAAACATATTTTCTAATATACATGTGTTAGCTGCATCTCCGACCTACACCCCTCCGGCCAGCCCGGAACATGTGATCGAGTCCATATAAGACCGCGCGCAGCCTGACAACCGATTCATTCCCAACCCGGCAGCGCGTACTTTACTATTCCCTTCGGTTCACTTAATTAATACTTCTCAAACGTTGTAACTTAATTATTGTTTGATTAAAAAGACTTTCTTTGTTAATTTTAGATTAGTGTTAATTCCTAAAACATGGACCAATTTTGGTCATGGGTGATTTCAACTGCCACCATTACAGGTGGGGGTCAGAACGCTGTGATGCCTTTGGTACAGCTTTGGTTGAGATCTTGGATGACCTGGAGCTCTGCATTCTCAATAATGGTTGCCCAACACGTAGATCTCCTCCCGGTCAACAAAAGAGTTGTGTTGATTTAACATTTTGTTCGGTTGAGTTGGCAGCTTCGACCCATTGGCAATGTACGACCTTGTCGCATGGTAGTGACCATTACCCTATTGTCATATCTTTGGTTAATAAGACTTATTTAGAGAAAACTTCCCCTCCACTTCTGAAATATAACTTGTCCAAACCAGATTGGGCAAAATTTCATTCATTACTGGAGGATAAAATTGATGCTCTTCCAAATTTAAATTCATGTTTATCAGATCCTTCTGGCCACTACCATGCCAAAGGCTGATATGAGGGATTTGTTACAGCCATCACCTCCAGCGCGGATTCCTGCTTTCCGCTGAAAAACAGTGCTTGTGATAAAATCCCTTCCCCTCCATGGTGGGATCCAGAGTGCACTTCTGCAATCAGGGATAGAGATGAGGCCGAGGAGTGCTACAATGCAAATATGAGCACCGAAAACTTATTAACATATTTGCTACTTAATGTCAGAACTAAACGTCACCTTCGCAAGAAAAAACGTACTGGTTGGGTTAAGTTCTGTACCTCCTTATCTCCCTCTACTCCAGTCTCGGTGGTCTGGAAAAGCATCAACAGATTTAGACACGGGTGCTCCTCATCAGTCTCTTCACCAATCACTAGGGAAACAGCTGAACTTTTTTTGACAAAATTGCTCCACCATACGTTCCCCTTTCTTCTGAATATTCCAATATGGCCTTGCAAAATGTTTCGGAGGATCCTTTTGATGTGCTATTTACTTTGGAGGAACTGAATATGGTACTCAGACATGTCCGGGACTCAGCCCCTGGTATTGACGGTGTGATATTCTTTTGTTGTTAATTCTAGACAAAGCTCCTTGAAATCATTAATTTTTGTTACAGCTATGTTTGGGTTCCAGATCAGTGGAAGTTACAGATTATTATTCCTCTATTGAAGCCAGGCAAACATGTAGATGATCCGAATGGCTTTAGACCAATTGCTTTGTCCTCTGTCTTAGCCAAACTAATGGAACACCTGATTAAAAATCGTCTTGAATGGATAGTCGAATCGAGAGATTTACTGCCGAATTTTCAATTTGGTTTCAGGAATGGGCTCGGCACCATGGATAGTGTTGGTGTTTTAATTGCGGATATCCGCTTAGCGTTTTCCAGAAACGAATCCGTTGTGGCCGCTTTCCTAGATATCTCCTCTGTTAAGATGATCGAATGCACCTGTGGACTTCTTTTGTCTCGCTCCTTGGTTCTGAGGGTCCAGGGCGAGGATTTCGATGAAATGCAGACTTGGAAGAGTCTCCCACAAAACTTCGTTCTGAGCACTTTTTTTTTTTTTTTTTTTACTAGGGCATCTTGCATGTGACCACACTGACCACTAAGGTCGTGGCTGCTTAACCGGACTGTCCTGTGGCTGCCAATAGCTTCTACACTAAGGGCCTCCAGCCAGGGGCATAAATGCAACTATTCTAAGTTATAAACTAAACGAATGCTCGCTAAGGGCACCCCCTGTGGGGTACGAACCTCGGCTTAGGGCATTCGCTGAGGGGAGGACAGCAAGTTCAGGGACAGGCTGGATCAAGGAGTGATCATTATTATTATCAGGGGAATTTAAATCTACACGCTCAGCTGCGGCGCGGGCTGGCGTTTCATCGGACAAGGGTCGGGGGGGAGTATTTACTCGGGGTGGTCGCGCACGCGGTGGACCTCTGCGGCGAGGTCGGAACGACGGGTGTCGGGTGTTTATGTTTTTCACTGTACTGGTGGCCCTATTAGACTCCTGGAGGAGTGTGACAGGATCATCGGGATCGGAAAGGATATGCCGTGGACGGCGAAATTGACTGATGGTCGAGGGGGTATAATTGGCCGCAGCAACAATCAAGGGATTGCGGTGCAAGGCGGCGGAGTCAAAGTAACGCTTGGACATGCGTTTAAGAAACTGGTGGATGGTTGGGATTCTAAAATCGAGATGGAGCATCTCGTTCCTAACGTATCAGGGCGCTCCCGTGGCTCTACGAAGGAATCGGTTTTGGATCGACTGCATCCTATGGATGTTATGGGGTTTTGCTTGCGCAAAGACTGTACCCGCATAGGTCATAATGGGGCGGATGCACGCAGTATAAATGCGCAATTTGCCTTTAAGAGACAATTTGCTGCGTGCGTTAAGGACATAATAAAGTCTACTGAGAGCGAAAGCGGCTCGCGAGCGAACCGACTTTATGTGCTCTGCGAAGGAAAGGTGGTGGTCTAGAATCACACCGAGATACTTGGCTCGCTTCTCCCAAGGGATAGGCTTGCCGAGCATGGTGATCTTCTGGGTGGGAGGGGGGCGCTTAGATCGCGGTTTCACAAATAAAACCGCCTGACTTTTGTCGGGATTTACTTCAATTCTCCACTTTCTAAACCAGATGCCAAGTTTATTGGCAGCTCGTTATAGTCTGTGGGTGATGTTGGAATGGGTGAAGCCCCTATAATATATGGCCGTATCGTCTGCGAAAAGACCTAACTCGACCTTTGGAGTTTTAGGAATATCGCTCGTATAGAGCGTGAATAAGAGGGGGGCTAGCACAGAGCCCTGAGGGACTCCGGCTCGGATAGGACGGGAGGAGGATAGGGATCCCTCGATACGATAGCGAAAAGTGCGATTCGACAAGTAGTCCCGTAGAATGACTACGAGACGATCGGGCACACCGAGTTTGTATAGCTTGTATACCAACCCGTTGTGCCAGACCTTGTCGAACGCTTTCGCTATGTCGAAGAAGACCGCTCCTGTCGACCATCCACGGTAGTAACCACCATGGATGTATTCGACGATACGGTGGACCTGATGCACGCTAGAGTGCTGAGCTCGAAAACCGAACTGCTCGTTAGGAATTAAGCCCTTGGTTTCGGCGTAATCTCTGAGGCGCTTATAAATAAGCCTCTCATAGATCTTGCCTAGTACCTTGAGCAGACTAATGGTACGGTAACTAGAGGGTGCGGATTTGGACTTTTCGGGCTTTGGGATGGCTATTACAGTGGCCTCTTTCCACGCCTGGGGAAAGATGTTATTGCTAAGCGCACCATTGAAGATGGTGACCAATAGCATTATGAGATGGGCGGGAAAGAGCTGGATCACCTTATTGGTGATGCCATCTGAACCAGGGGCTTTGCGAGTATGTAGACCCTTGATTATATCGTGCACTTCGTCTGGAGTGACGGGAGGCAGAGGACTTTCAGGGTCATCAACTGGCGGGAGGGAAGCTCTACGTTCGACTTCGGCGTCTACCTCGGTGAGGTGAGCTTGGTCTACTGGTAGGGAGCTGGGGGAGCATTTAGCCTCTAGACTGTCGGCAAGGCACTCGGCCTTGTCGGCGTCATCGAAAGCAATGGTTTTATCGGGGCGTACTAGGGCGGCATAGCGGTTTCCCTCCGGGACCTGAGTTTCCTCTGGAGTTCCCAGAAGGCCTGATGATTTGGTCTCAAGTCGCTCGACAACTTATCCCAACCCGCTTCACGCAGCTCAGCTATGCGTGTCCTTACAGCTCGCTGTAAGTAGCGCATGTGGGCCTTGTTGGCGGGGCAGGGGAAGCTGTCGTATGCACGGGTGGCCGCGTTCTTCTCAGGCAGCAGAGCACGTGCGTCGTCCGGGAGTTTCAAGAAACGTTTATCCGTTTCCGGAACCTCCCTTGAACAATCGTTCAGGACGGTTTGAACGTGCTCCGTGAGTGAGTCGATCACGACCGTCGTGTCAGCGATAGAGTCAAATAAGTTAGGGATAGAGTCCAATTGGGGGGATGTGTTGGATTTCAGCTTATCGCTTACTTTCCTCCAGTCCGTCACCCTTTTGGTAGCTGGGGGTTCGTTGGGGTCAGAGAGACCTATGCGGGGGGTCAGTCTTATAACTACTGGACGGTGATCCGAGTTAAGCTCGTGAACCGTTTCTATTGAATCTATCTGAGATTGACGTTCTTAAGGAGCGCCAAGTCAAGGATATCGGGGGTTTGATTGGGGTCATGGGGATAGAATGTACTAGTCATCGGAGCGATGACGTCAAAGTTACGAGAGGAGGAGAGGTCGAACAAGTGTCGACCTCTATTGTTAGCAACTAAGCTATTCCAAGAGGGATGTTTGGCATTGAGATCGCCTGCTATGATAACAGAGTCACTCAAGCCAAGAAGGATATCTAGGTCGTCAGAGATGGGTTGAAAACTCTCTGCGGTACTACGGGGGGGAATATAGGCCGAGACTAAGGTAATCGGCTTCATACCTAGTTTTTATAATAAATTAGGGTGCCGCCCTTGTGACATCGCGTCCTATCGTTTCGAACGAGAGGATAGTTCGCGACTGCCGGGTTGCTATGGCTGGGTTTTAAGAATGTTTCCTGTAAGAGGAAAAGGTCAATGCGATGATCGCGGAGGAATTCCGCTATCTCATCGCGTTGACCTTTTAAACCATATGCGTTGAAGACGCCTAGGTTAAGGGATCGGGGTTTGAGTCTACAAGGGGGTGTATTATACATGATGGGGGGTAACATAATCAGCGAGGGCCTGAGTGAGGTCCGGGTACGTGCGGAATACGTCCTGGATCCTCTTAATGTCGCCGGATGCCCGAGCGACCCTTATGTCGTTTGCCATTTGAGTGGCACGGGGGGTACAAAATAACACGAAAGTGTCAGAAATGACGTCGAAGTCCTGTGACATGGCTATTGCCTTTGGATGGGCAGTGGGACGCGGTGCTTTATGAGCAGGCGCGGGAGCGGGTTTCGAGAGGGGCGCGGAGGGCGGCGGGGTGGGGGTTGGTCACGGATGCGTGGATCCATTAGAGAGTAGAGAGGAGTATGGGGGAGAGGGGGTCTCGCGGTTGTCATGGCTGGGAAAGCCTGATAATGGTGGAGTTGATTCCACGGGCTAGGTCTCTGGGAGGGTTGGAAAGGGAGGAAATCCCTTTGCCTAGTCTGACGAGCGTCGAGACGCTTCGTCAGCTTCAGCGAATTGGTTTTAGGGGCCTTAGGGCAGCCACGGTAATTGGCTGTATGGCCTTCTTGCCCGCATAGCACACGGCTAGGTGGGCTCAGGCAGAGATCGCGGTTTTTTGGGCGGGGACAGTCAGCAGTGCCATGGTCGCCTAGGCACTTGACGCACCTAGGTTTCGCATGACAATGCTTCTGCGAATGACCGTATAGCTGGCAACGATGACATTGCCCTAACGTGCTATTTTTCCACGGTTTCTCTATTGTGAAGCCCGTGAGGTGGCATATGGCCTTTACATTAAATATGGGGTGATGCCCCTCGGTAGGGCAGCACACGACTAGTACCATGTCGTATGCTTCCCTGCCGCGCGAACGGTGCATCCGGTGCACCTCGTCTACTGGAATGTTCTGCGACTGAAGGTCGGCCAGAATTTCGGAGGAGGGGATCTCGCGGGGGATGCGTTTTATGACCACGCGGGTCTGTTTTTCCTCAGGGAGGGAGTAGGTGTGGAATGACACACCTCTCTCTCTCAAGAGTCTAGTAAAGTCCCTAAAATCGCGGGAGTTGGGGAGGGTTACTTTTATACCCTGTTGGGTAGACCGGGCATTGGTGTAGCCGATCCGTTGATCGACACACCACTTAGAGACAGCGGTCCACTTCTCCTTGTCTTGTATGAAGACAGGGGGAGGTGGCGCTGCTTTTCTTTGACCAGGGACTTGGGATTGGGATTGAGAGGGCGCGGCGGTATCCTTCGCGGAGGATGTAGACGCTATCGGGCGGGGGGTGGCGGGGAGGGAGAGGGGAGCTACTGGGGAGGGGGAAGCCGGGGGAGCGTCCCGGTCTATGGAAGTCTGAGGGGTCAGAGAGGGTTCCTCCAGGGCGGCTACCTTAGCCGCCTGGGAGGAGTTTTGCCTCTTCTTCTTCCTCTTGTTCCCCTTCCCGGTGACGGGTGTGAAACCGTCATCCTCGGATTGGGAACCAGAGGAAGAAGAACGAGTGTGGGCCGTCTCGTTGTCGGACGTGTATGGGGAGACGGCCAACTTTGAGGAAGCCGGCCCAATGGTGTCCATTGGACTGAAGGGGGTGGAGAGGGAGGGGGCTAGAGCGTCACTGAACGCATCCAGTGACTGATTGAGATCGGGGGAATTGGAGGCTTGCTGCTTAGCAGCGAGAATCTCAAGATCGTTTCCGAACTTGTCTATGAGAATGGGGCTCTCCTTAAGCATCCTCTGAAGGAAAGTAAGGAGGGCCTCATTGTCACTCTTGAGGGCATCTAACTTGTCGCTAAGCGACTTAATAATAGCCTCCATGTTAAGGAGGCTACTAATACGAGAGGGAGAGAATTTGGGAACCTATTGTAGTCCCTATTTTTTCCTATCACTAACTCCCCGGGGGATAACCGGGGATGTGTAAACGCTCCCTGTCGGGTTAGACAGGGAGGTTGAGTACCTCGGGTGAGCCTAAGCTTGCTTTTGCCCGTTGCCTGTCTTATTGTGCAACGGGGTCCTAACCAGTCTAGTGCGCCGGGTGTAGACACACCCGACCGACACTAGGTGTGTAGCTGTTGAAGGAAAACTGTCACCAATGCCGACTAGCAGATCCCCCAAGGCCGAACACTGGGACCCGTCCAATTGACTGCCTTACCCTGAAGGGGTTCGGTGGGTGTTATTGGGTCAACACCCCCTCGGCTTCGTTGGCACCGTAAGGTATCAACCGAGGACCACGAAACTGTGGTTTTGCCCGGAAGGGGCCAAGGACGCGACGAATACGTTTTAAGATGATAGACTGATATAGAAACACTTTATTAATTGTGTCCTGAAAAGGACAGCAATTAATATCTGAAGATACACGATGACACACGCAGCTCAGGATGCCACAGGTGGGAGCACGGAGAAACAGCACGACCGTCCGCAACCGATGCCAGTCGCAGAGTGCCGTTCTGAGCCCCCTTCTTTATAACTTATATACAGTGGACATTGGCTCCTGCCTAAATAATAACTGTCACATAGTCACAGCCGATGACTTTAGTCTTGTATGCACATACTACATAGAGATACTACGTATGTGTAGATGTGGCAGATTTATCCATCGTAGACGCTGCGTCATCTCTATGTAAGTCTCTATGCCTCTCTCTGGACTCTTTGAATCAGTGGCTTTTAAGCCACGGTTTGTTGTTATCCGCATCAAAAAGTTCGGCAGTAATTTTCTCTCGCAAAAGACTGATCCCGCACATCTCAATGGACATTTTGGGTTTGTTGTTATCCGCATCAAAAAGTTCGGCAGTAATTTTCTCTCGCAAAAGACTGATCCCGCACATCTCAATGGACATTTTGAGTCATAATATCCCGTTAGTTAATAAAGTAAAATTTTTAGGCGTCTTTCTAGATTCAAAATTAAATGGCAAACAACATGTAAATTTATTGATTAAAAAATGTGAAAAATTTATTTCAATTTTAAAATCTCTCGCGGGTGGTTGGTGGGGGGCCCACCCGTATACTATGAAATTGGTATATAATGCTTTAATTCGACTATGGTACGTTCCATCTAGTTCCATGCAACAAGGGTGCTTTGGCTGGCCTGGATAGAGTTCAGTCAAAATGCCTTCGGATCATCTCTGGTTGTATGAAGTCTTCTCCCATTAACGCATTGCAGGTTGAGTGTGCTGAACCTCCCTTGGCCCTAAGACGGCAGTATCTGGCCTCACGTTTTGTAGCTAGGCTGAAATCTAGATCTTCTCATCCTCTTGTAGCAGAACTGATCGAGCTAGATGCCATTTGTAGAAGCTCAAATTTCTGGAAAAACAAAGAAATACCCTTAATTTTAAAAGCATTTCGCCAAATTCAAAATTTAGTTTGTCCAATAGAACAGTTTCCCAGATTACCACTTTTTAACTTCTCCTATGAAGTATTGTTTCACTCCAAAAATTTCCTTTGACATTGGTATTTCCAAAAAGTCCCCTTCAGCAAATTCGGCTTTCAATGCGGTGGTGGGAGAACGATGGATTGGCTTTCAAAGGTTTTTTACAGATGCTTCAAAATTTAATGACCTCAGTAGCACTAGTGCTGCAGTTTACTACCAAACCTCCAGTATTATTTTACAATTTAAATGTCCTAAAGAGTCTTCTGTGTTCACGGGCGAGTGTGTCACTTTATTGGAAGCTTGTCTTTTTATATAGTTTCACCACAATATTGACAAAGCCGTAATTTTCACAGACTCTCTTAGCTGTTTGCAAGCTCTAGTACAGATCCTCTTCAAAAGTAAATTGCACAGCTCCCTAGTTTTAAAAATTAAAAAGTCCCTATTATCTTGTACTAGCAATCAAAAAGAGGTTCAGTTAGTTTGGATACCTAGTCATTGTGGCATTAAGGGCAATGAGTGCTCTGGCCAAAGATGCTTGCTCATCAGCAGTAGCTGGTCTCACCCACAATACTCATCAGGGGTATGACTTGCTAAGCCTTCCACAAGTTAAGCTCCAATCTTCATGGCAGGAATAACTCTAGTAGAATAAAGAGCAGGTTTTATTATGCAGTTCAACCAACCATAAAGTCAAAACCTTGGTTCTACGGCTACAAAAAAGTTTCCAAAACTGTTATATCCGTCCTTTGTCGTATTCGCCTGG
Organism: Xanthia icteritia; assembly: GCA_949128155.2. Taxonomy (NCBI): domain Eukaryota; kingdom Metazoa; phylum Arthropoda; class Insecta; order Lepidoptera; family Noctuidae; genus Xanthia; species Xanthia icteritia. The sequence goes on from OX421930.2 coordinate 14,609,300, forward strand.
GGTTTTGTTGTACCCCTGTGTTCTTGGAAAAAATCCGGGTTAGGGACTCCTCTCTCTACGAGTGCGGGTTGGAGGAGGGCACTCTGGATCACATATTCTTTGAATGCTCAAACAACTTTCCACCTCTAGATCTCTATAGCCGTCTTCCTAAATTTAAAATCCCTCTTCCGACTAACTTTCCCTCCTCGTTAACACATTCCTCTCCTGAACTGCTCCTGGCGCTGACTTTGATCCGTCACAATAACATAAAACTGTAAATTATGTGTGTGTGGTATGCGTATATTTTAACAATTATAATATGTATTATTATTTTTTTGTTTGTTTCAGTCCCGTACTAACCCAACAAGATCTACATTGTGTTCAACGGTATCAATCGAAGAATTTTACTTGTTTTTCAGTTATTGCTTTTTTTTTTTCCTCAATAGTGCATGAACACTTATTTTTCCAATGCACTCTAGACATTGGCAGAATAGTCGATATCGGCTTTGCTTGCCATTTAATAAAAATAGAATAGAATAGGTATGGTCGGCGTTATCGCAAGATGGCGCATGTCATGACGTCATCTATGTCGATTCAAGGCACATCGTTATCACGCTCACACTAATTTGGTACGGGTTAAATTAACACGCTCACATCGATTACAACGTAACTCGGAACGCAGCTTATGTCAACGTAAACGTAATGTCAATTGTCAAATCGTGTCATGTCTGTCACTTTTTATTTACCATGTCATGAATTTCTTGGGTGGATTTACGAAATTTTATATATCTGTGTTAATTACCTTGAACATAAAATTAATTATTCCCGTTCTATAAGACAAAAATGGTATGGAGGACAACTCTACATCTTGTAAAAAGCCAACATGGCAAAACTGTGTTCACTGTCCGAGACTACTTTTCACTTCTGCCACGGAATTTGAAAGGTTATACACTTATTATTTCCATTTATCGGTTAACTCAAAGCAATATGCACTATGAGAGCGTTGCTTCATTAATATGTTTTGTTGCAGGCATGTTCAAGAGAAGCACAGTATTAAAGAGGGATCCATCATACTCTGTCAGTATGGACAAAATGGAATGTGTTCATCTTTGCAGTTTGGTGATTTGCGGAAAGCAGGCTTTAAGTATCACGTAAGAGAGTACCACTTAAATACAAAAGACTCAAATGATGACTGGACCTTCTATTCTTCCTCTCAAAACCTTCCAGCAGTATTAAATGATCCAAACAGAGGTAAACAGAGCAATTTTTTCACCAAGACGTGGGGAGACAGTTTTATTGATAAAGTTGATATATACCCTAGTCCATATTTACCTGAAATCACATTAGCACATTTTGAATCGTATTGCAAAAGAGTTGCTAAAAAATATCGGCGTCATTGTAGACTAAAAGAAAGTATTCCAGTCAAAAATAAAACACCTGTAGTAGAAAATGTATGTGAGGTACCAAGCATTTTCTATGAGCAATCACTACCTTTAAATGATCCAGATGTATTTAGCCAAGTTTTTCCTAGTCTGTGTGATTCCGAAGAACCCAGTATTGCTATAAGAGCTCTCCAAGAAACACTAAGTACATACCTAGATGTTATTGAGATGAAAATCTCTAAGCAAGTAGCTCAAAAATCTGATGCATTTTTTCATGCAATGCTATCTCATGACACTATAATGGAACAGATGGCTAGAGCAGTGAAAACAGTTAGAAAAACCAGACAAAATATAACACATGTAAAGGGAAACTTAACTGAATGTCCCTTAAAATTAGCAAGTTTAACCAAAATTAATCACAATTTGAACAATGTTCATGATCTTTTAAAGTTAATGGGTACAGTACAACAGACACAACCAATGATACAGCTTCTTTTGAGTACTTCAGATTATGTTGCTGCCTTGGACTTGATCAGTTCTACCCAAAAAGTACTATCTACACGCCTTTCTGGTATACAAGCATTTCGTCATTTATCTCCACAACTAACTGAAATGAAGAGATTAATACACAAAATGCTGAGCAACGAATTTTTAAGATTCATTGTCACGGACCTAAACAGACCTCCAAAAGATGACACAGAAATACCTGAAAGGGAGAAAATTGTATCTATAGTGTCTGGAATTCTCCGTATGAAGGAATTTGATTTTATTGATACATTAAAAATAGAAGCAATGACATCTATTCAAGCTACAATCAAACAATCTGTAATAGAAATTATTTCAGAAAGGGATGGAAACACAGAAATTGTTTTGAGAGGATCTACTGCTGACAATACATGGCTTTTGTGTAATGAAGGTATAACATTTCTGCAGAAAGTTACTCCAAACTTAATTTATTTATTTAAAAGAATCTTATCCTTAAATAATTTGATATTGGAAATTACTCAAATGGATGATGTTACTGGAAATGATAGTGAAGATGTTTGGTCACCTGAGGAACTACTTTTTGTTGAAGAGAAGTTAAAGAAAATGGTTGGATCTCTTTCTGACTACTGTAATGAACGATGTGCTAATCTTATAGTAACTAAAACTGACAAGGATTATGTATTTTCTGATATGTCCCAATTATCAATCCTGTCCAAACTCATTGAAATTTTTTGTGACGAATGTGAAAACATTACTGGTCATTGCAGTAACGCAATGAAGCTAGCTCTTCGAAGCTATGCAATGAAGTATATACAATGTTTACATGCTGAAAGGAGGACTCAACTGACATCTGCTCTAAATGCAGAGCGATGGAAAGCTGCAGATGTCCCTTGTGAATTACAAAGTGCAATAAATAAAATACATGAATCAGGTGAAATACCAAATGCTCTAAAATACGACAGTGGGAAACCTGACGGAAAATACTTATTAATAAATAAGGAGAGTTATGCTGTTGTTGCCACAGTGCAGCTTTTAATTAAGATCTTGCTGGAATATTGTGATGCCACAAAACAGTCTCCTGTCATCGTTCAGTACTTGGTACACTGCATGTTGGAATTGATTCGATTGTTCAATTCTCGGTGCTGCCAATTGGTATTAGGTGCTGGAGCAATACAGAGTGCTGGCTTAAAAACTATCTCTACATCAAACCTTGCTTTAGTATCAAGATCCCTGCAGGTGGTCATTTGGTTTCTACCTAAGATCAGAGGATTGCTAGAAAGACAGCATTCGAAAGAATTATCCCTGAATGGGTTTAGTAATATAGAAAGTGATATATTAAGCCATAAGCAGGAAATAGAGAATAAGATTTGTCTCATAGTAAGTAATATGCTTGCATCTCAGCTGACAGGGTGGGATGCTAAACCCCCTGTTCCATCTCAAACATTCCGAAATATTTCTAAACACTTAGTTAAATTACACGAAGCACTTATTGATATATTTCCTAATGAACAAATAAGGACCATTTATAAAAGAGTACATGATAACTTCAAAGATAAACTCAGAGAACAATTAGTAAAGATGAACATAGTAGCAAATGGTAGTCCTCAGCATGGTGTAGTCACCTCAGAATTGACTTTTTACTTGCAAACCCTCAAAACACTTCGGGTGATAAACGAGAATGATGCAGAGGACAATATATTGTATGATATTTGGTTGAATTAAGTTATACATATTATAAGGTATAGAGAGAATATACTGTAGGCATTTTTGTAATAAAATACTAATTCCTTTCAAAAACTATCTATTTATAGTTCTAATTATGGTGTACAATAAAATAGTATGTCATTTTAACTTTGGTACAAAACCAACTTGTAAAAGGCCAAAGAAAAATGTAATTGTAATACCTAATATTGATTAATGAAACTGATGTTTATGTATTATGTAAATAAACTGTTTAGTAAGTTTTAAATGATATAATTACGTACTTACATTTAATATTCCTCCTCTATAATGAGAAAACAAGATGTCCCTAATGTATTCAACGCTAGAATAACCAAATTATTCGTACATTCAGATCTACCTACAGTCTACCTACACGTAGCATAGCTAGGGTTACCGTCCGGACAAAAACGTGTCCGGCTCTTTGGCCCCGGCTGTCTGGACTTTGTCCAAAGTTTTCGACTTCAGGCGAAAGCGTTGTCTAACACTGCGGATCCACCTTAATCTTTATCTTTATTATTCCAGTTTTATTTTTCGTTTTTGGGGAAAACCGGCGGCGGCGGGGTGATAAGCTGTGTCATTTTAAAACTTTTTTAATTTTCAAAAAGTAATCCTCTGATGTGGTAAGGTAACCCACAAAATTCAAATTTTCTTATTTTTTTTGCAATTTGCAGCACGCGAAGCATGACAACCATAGAAACGGGTTTTTTCGACGGAAGAATAGACAAAATGACATACTTACACAATCTGTCATTTTGTCCATTCTTCCGTCGACAAAATGGTAACAACAACGTTACCAATTTCTATGCGAAACATAAGAGGTCCAGAAGCCTCATAAGAAGCCAGCTTGTGCGGGCGAAAAAGCTACGCAATGTATCACAGAATTGACGTCTTCATTCATCGATGCGATCTTGCGTCCTGCTTATCGCTATAGTGTTAGAGTGAGATCGCAACTGCGGCATCCGAGGCCTTAGTGTGAGTTTCTTTTAACCATCTCGACATTACGCATCGACTGCGTTTGGCTCTTCAGCAGTGAAGGCCAGTGAAGGGCCGTGAAGGGCCAATCGGAGCGCCGAACGTGGTCGATGCGTAAAGTCGAGACGGTTGAAAGAAACTCACACTAGGGCCTCTGAGATACTATAGCAACGGTGCGTGATGTAAAACGGCGCGGAATTCAAATATTATTCTTTAAGTACGTAAATCTGGCATTGCAGCTTTTATAATGCGCGGCTGACACAGTGCAGCGCAGAGTTTAATTTTATTATTTCCTATCAATTGTTGTGACATGAATGATTGACTTGGTTGCTTTAGAAGTTTATAGGTGAAGTTTTTTTTTTTGTTTGTGGGCTCACGTTTGAAGGCAAGCCGGGCTTTTCGGCTTTAATGAAAGGAACGCCACTGATTATAATCTTATACAGTCATGTAGTTAAAAAATAAAAGTTGATTCTGCGCGTAGCATCAAACCTTCAAACTTCTCAAGTAACTACGCAACTGCAGATTTGCGCTAACGATTTTGAACCTTAATCTATCAAATAATATACCGAAGTTTGCCACTGAATTTTAGCCACGTAATCGAAATACCGCCGGGAGTATATCTCGGTACTCTTGTTCGCTACACTTACTAGAAACAATTAAAAATGAAAATCGTTATGTTATCTGGATCTATCGTTGGAGTTAACGTTAACCATGAGTTTGAAATATGGGAATTTGATTTATTGACTGAGTGATTATAGGAGGTGGGTAGTTCGTGAAATAGTGAGCTTTTTGCGTCTGTTGACGGAGTCCTACTCAAGTCATGATGTGTATTTTGCAGAGGGAACAGGCAACTCCCTGAAAGATATGGAATGATCTCACCGGATTATCCTGGCTACGACGTTCAGTGGCCCTGGAACCTTCGGCAGACGGTTAGTCTCGTTTGCCCTGGATTGCTCGCCTGGGATCAGGAACGCACGTAGGCCTAGCACACCTCACTTTTGCACTATATTAATGTATTTATGTGTCGACACGTGAATCACAGCCAAATCAAACCAACATAACACTGTTCGATTTCGTTGACCGGCAATTAACGCGTTGTAACTTGTGGCGGGCGCCAGCTGCGTCAACGTACAATAAAACAAAAGCGCGGAGCGCTCGACACGTCCTTCCGTTACGTCGACCAGATGAGTTCTCGCTTAATGTTTCCGTGTTTATAAGTAATAAATTTTGTGCAACCAACGCTTTTAGTGCCGACTGCACAATGATTGTACATAATACATTTAGGCAAATATCATTGAGTGGCATCTTAAGATCTACACTTGCGTAAGTACTAAAAAATTGACCCACCCGGTGCTCTTCGATTTGAAACAAGATAAGTAACAAGTTTAACAGTTACAACTTTTTAAATAAATGATAAATTATATTTATTTCTGTAAATTGGTTAAAATAACACTTTAACACGTCGAAACTAACCTAACTTTTAAAACTAGATGAGTGCGGTGTTGCAGTCAATGAAGGGTGGTGAAGAGATTAGATGGCAGGTGCTCTATTTGAGAAGCACAATGATAAAAAAAAATATCATAATGAATTTAGATAAAAAAGATACACAAGTACATAAATAGGTTATAAACTTATAATACATACATGTGGGTATTATTGTGTATTGTCCGTCAAATCGTTGAGCTCCTATAAGTTCACAATAATTAAAATAACAATATAGGTACAGACGCCAGCACATCAACCTACTACAATCTGTCAAAATTCTTTAATAGATTTTCAACTTTATCACCAAAGCATAAGGTTCAAAGTTGATTGGAAAAATTTAACAGTTTCGGGTAGGTTGGTGTGCTGGCGTCTACAGTACTTTACAAACTAAATATTCATGTCATTGTGTTTCTTGTAGGTAATATTCATCAAATGTGAAAGTGTACGTAACTATATACAAAACGGGTTAGAAAAAAAATATGCTAATTTCAGTGTGCAAAAATTAGAGCAGCTCAATCCCAAGCCTTTTTGTCCTCAATATAGTCTTTAAACAGTATAAGTCTTTCTGGCATTTACGTTTTATGAATGATTTGAATTTATTAAAACTTATGTTCTTGATCGTGGCTTGGAAGTTTATTATAATAAAAACTTCCCTCGACAGCCTTCCGTCTCCATCATCAGACAGTCTAAATTTTTATCAAGATATATTAAATAAACCCAAACACGATGTAGCTGCTGCTAATTGTTGAGGACCTTTCTCGACTGTCTTTTGTCTCCATCATAAAGCCAACTCCAGGTCTCTATTATCTGGTAGTTAAGTGTCAACTACCAGGACTATTTATGTGTGCCAAGTTCTAACAGAATCGGTTCGGTGTAAATTCAGTACGTGAAAAATCAATCAAGCCCTGTTTCTACCCTTAGTGGGTGGGTGAATTTTATTTTTCAGTTTTAAATAGAACCAACTTCGAGGTATAAATACAATCCAATAATCAGTCTTTTTTTTTAAATATTTATACGCGTCGACTTGAGAACCTCCTCCTTTTTATCGTCGGTTACAAAACTTTTACAACTTCACTAGCAAAACAGTCTACTTCACTAGCAAATCTGGAGAAACGAGTCAATCTTGAAAAGAATATTGCTTTTATCAAAGTATAGGTAGGTATGTGTAAATAAACTTTATCTTGCCTACCTTTACACAATACAAAATAATTAAAATATAAATGAACATTTTTAAGATCATCTCTCAAATAGAGAGCACAGGGTGGGGGCCGATATTCCTGCTCACAAGTGTATTAACCGTTTTGAAATGTTATACCTAAATTGTTTTTGTGATGTATACAACAATTTATGTTAATTTTATCGAAAATAAAGAACTTATTTAGTAAATGCCTTTTTTATTGTATAGATAGACAACATACAAAAATATTAACAGCCATTATGATTTCAATGGAATTATATTCTCGATAATTCTTTGGCTAACATTATAAAATATTAAAACCTTAAAAAAGCCAATATGGTCACATAAACAACTTCATAAAATAATATTTGTACTTACCTTATGTAACTATTTGCTCGCTAATTTTAACTATCATAGAAATATGACGCTAATGGATATCTAATTATAAAAGCTATACAAGTGCAAATAATTTGAAAAGCCATAAGCTTTGTGGTCAGTTGTACTTCCGTTATCGGCCCTAACTTAATTAAAAATAAATTAATTAATGTCATATTATTTATAGTTATACTTTCCTTGTCTTCAGATTTATCAATTAGATGTAAGATGGTTAACACACGAAGTATCAATTTGGTTAAGGCAGTCATTTCTTTTTTTGCTATTATTGTTCTGCTTGCATAAAGTAAATTTGTCTCTTCACTGTACTTTGGCAAGCGATGTCTGGGGCATGGAATAATGTGGAATAGTTGAGGCACTGAATACAGAAAGTTTATGATTTGTGGCAAGAAAAATAATAAAACTGTTTTACTGAAATGACTCAATATAGCTACAACTGCAAATGTCATTCCAGAAACGTAACAAAATGTGTCCCCAACAAACACCTTTGAAGGATACCTGAAACATAAAAAGAAACATTTATGTCAAAGCAAAAACATGAATATTTAGTTATAAAAGTGTATATTTAATGATGACACTAAGATCACACTGAGGTTTTTTCTTATTTAATTATGGTATGTCTGCTTAGGAAAATTTCTAATATTATAAATTCCACTTGTATTATAAGTGTAAACACTTGAAGTGACTCATTAATAATGTGCCACAAACAGTTGGCTGAATAATGATGATGAAAGGAGATTTGTAAATATAATTCAACCATGCAATATCTTACCAATTATGTTTCAACAATGCTAGTGTAGTTGCAAGATAAGGTATCATAATATGTAATGAGAAAGTGTGGGCTTTATACTGATCTCCTCTCAATTCAATGACGTCAAAAATAATAATAGAAAAGGCTATGATGACAGATTGCCCAACTTCAAGTCCATTGATGCCAGCCAAAATGTTTATAGCATTTGTGCAGAATACAGCTAACATCCCCATGTAGATGTAGTACAGTACACCTGGAAAAGAACAGAAAAAGTAAAAAAAAAGGTAGAGCATGTTTATCAAAATCTCTTTATACAGTAAGTATATACCAATGTTGATGGAAACTCCCAACCATTGCCTCAAAGGAATAGGAACTACAAAAGTAGTGGAGTTAAAGTTCACATAGTAAACCACAAGCAGGGGTAGTGATGCCACTGTGGGCAGTAACAGTTTATATCTCCATCTCAAGTCCAAAACATCATCAGCAAACCCAAGAAGGAGCATACAGCAGATGGATAACAATCCCGCCAATAGTTCTGCAAACTAAATAAGAACCATATTATACATCATTTTTATATTGGCCTTCATTAATTAACCATTAGGAGACACTATGCCATGTATACCATATGCCATATATGGCATATACTGGCTTGAATTGAAATTATAAATAATCTCTCTAACCTCATTGTGGGGGAAGTGCTGTGTGTCCATCAAGCCATTACCGAAGACAATTGGTATAAATATAAAGCTTGTAATTAAGAAGACACATCCAGATACAACACCTATTGCTTCTGGGCTGAAAATAATGATAAAGAGAGAGTAAGAAATAGAGCTACAGACTTTCCTTCAATGATAGCAGTAGTGCTTAAAACTTCATAGAACTCCCAAACAAGTATGTTTCATTGACTTACATTTTTTTCTTACTAGTTTTACATAGATCTATTCCAAATAGACCGGCTTTAACGAACAAGTCTGTAAGGTTGGGTATTAATTCATCTGTTACGAAGAAGGCTACCGCCGACAGAATTAATAATATAAATATTTCCCACATCTTGCAGGTTATTTATTAAACAAATAGTATCATTAGCGAATAGATAAATACAGTAAAATAGTAAGTACGAATTTTTGTTCAATAACATTGAATTGTCACCTGAGCTGAGTGGCTTCACAGACTACATAGAGAATTAGAGATACTACGTAACTACGTATAGTGCACAGACTACATAGAGATACTACGTATAGTGGCTACAGTTGGCTTTAGGGATGGCGATCTGAAATCAATTATTCGAAGAATCGATTCCTCGGACTAAATACATCGTTTTTTTAAATCCATATGTTGTACTGAATCGTTTCAGTGAATCGATAGTTCACCCTTGAAAATCGACATTCCATTTTTTCTGTTTTGGTAAAAATCATAAAATTATTTATAATTAGCTGAATGTATGTACTCGTAATATCACGGTGTTGCCGGTTAAAGGGTTAATTACTCAAAAACTCGCGAGATGGCTGTGTGCTTAGTTTTCATCGCCTCTCTTTAATTAAAAAAAAGTTACCTTTGTAATCTAACAATTTATAACGGACACATTGACGGCACGGTTGGCGCAGTGGTTAAGCGATTGACTGCTGCACACTGCGTGTCGCGGGTTCGATTCCCGCACGGAACAAATATTTGTATGACCTGCAAGTAGTTGTTCGGGGTCTGACTGTTTGTGTATGTGAGTTTAAATGTTTGTAAACGCACCCACGATACAGGAGAAATCCTAGTGTGGAGCAAAGTTTTTTAAAAATGCAAAAAAAAATAAAGTAAATACATTTAGAAAATAAATGTCTTCTTTTATATATTTTATTATTCTAAAAAATCCCTCATTTTACTGATAAGAGATCCCAGAGATTGTTTATTATGGTATCTTTCTTGTTTTTCATAAAATGGTTTTATATTTACATTGTAAATACAAACGGCAAAAACAAACGATTTTTTAGAAATCGATCATTTAGAACTCGATTTTTTATGAATCGGTTCATCAGTTTACGATTCAAATCGATTTAAAAATTGATCTTTTTTGGAAAGATCGCGATTCCTAGTTGGCTAACTCACAGTAACAGGGGGCCTATTACGAACTTTAAAAAAACCAGGCAAGTTCCAGGCAATTCAATTCCCTGGCTGCTTAAATTTCGTATTATGACATCCGTAATTCTGACCGACTTCACGCTGGCTAGTTTCTCTATGGCTGGCTTGTAATTCTCTGCCGTAACATTCAGAAACACAAATAAATATTTATCGGTAAGTTACGGTTTTATTTAAATCACGTATTTTATGATAAAAATAATAAATATATCTTAAAATAGTTACTAAAAGTAGGTGAAAATATGAACGCAATGTATATTGTGCTAAATAATTAACTTTTATTCTATTTTTCCGTCTTTGTAAATTGTAACGCGAGATTCTCTTAACGATAACGTTTCCGAACGTATTCCACTTGAAGTTCGACGGGGAATTTGACAACTTCATTCAAGGACAATGTGTATTGTTGCAACTACAAATAAAATAATACTATCGTATTGTTTGTATATTAATAATCTCTGTAAAAAGTACCGCGAAAATTATGCTGATAATTTTCTTCGATTACCGCGGTGTAGTGCACTACGAATTTCTTCCAGAGGGACAAACGGTGATTATGGAGTATTATTTAGGCGTCATGAGGCGTTTGCGAGAGAATATCCGCTCAAAACTAGATTTTGTGGAACGACAATACATAGATTTTGCACCATGATGATGCACCATTGCACAAAGCCATCATTGTGCAAGAGATCTTAGCCAAAAACTCAGCGAATGTCATCGACCAAGCGCCGTACTCACATGGCTCCGTCTGACTTTTTCCTGTTCCCGAGGCTAACATTACCTCTTCGAGGAAGACGTTTCGAGTCGATTGAAGCTATAAAAGAAGGAGTTGAAGACCCTCAATCAGCTTACCAAAAATGTATGGAGGACTGGGTCAAGCGCTGGCGTAGCTGTATTTATTGCAAGCGAAAGGGCCTACTTTGAAGGCGACAAAATAAATTTTGACGAATAAATTACTTTTTTGGTTTTATTGAACGATTCCCAGTACTTTTTACACAATGCGGTATTATGTTCCTTCTTAAGTAAGTACTAGTATCAGAGTGTAAAGAAAAATATGGATAATGAATGAATATTAGTAGGTAGGATAGAAATGGTGGTGTGGTGTTTTTGAGTGTTTTTACTAAATACCCAGTTTTCAACATGGTAATAATATCATAGCGCACCCTTTAATAGGCAGTTGTAATTATTATAGTTCAGTGGATGAGAGTTATCGCCCTCGGCGGTGCCTAACTTATGTTTAGTAGGAAACATTGTGGGAGTTTTTCAATTTTACCGATATTTCGGTATTTTGATCAGAAGTGCCACTTTCCAGAATTTCCAGAAACTCAAACACGTAACATTTTCTTATGTAGTTAACATTTAGGAATAATTTCGCCAAAAAAATCCAAAGCAATTCAATAAAAGCTACTCTGAAGCAACGTAAATTGAATGGATTGTGAGGTTACTTATTATCAGTTTTAATATGTCAAGAAATGTCAAACGAACGTTCATAATACGGTATTTCCAGCCAATAGTCGGGCAGAAGCCGGCCAGGGTGTCACGTGACCACTGACTGGCTTGTTTGACGAGTTCATAATACGAAATTGCAAGGCAGTTCTGTTTACGCCGTAAACTGCCTGGAAATAAGAGTTCATAATAAGGCCCCAGGAGTGACATGACAGCAAGTGACTTCAAGTGAGTGACAATAAAAGCCAGACCACTAGGGTTGCCAGTTAGGCCAATTTCCATCAATGGCTGGGCTGGGTCCCAGAAATTATACGAAGTCAAAACAAAAAAAGTTGACCTAGATTTTTACCTGTTTGTAACAACACGAGCAACAAAAACAATTGCTCTTGATATCTCGTATTACTGTTACTAACTGTATGTTTGCACTGGCGAAACATTTACAACAAGACATGTTGTTGTTTTTTTTTTTTTTTTTTTTTCGCTTTTGGCAACTGAGCCGATGTCGACTATTCTGCCAGTGTCATGTAGTGACGGCAGCACAGCAAGATGAGCCGTCGAACTTTGCACTTCGTGGTAGTTGTTAGTAGTTATTTGTGGTTATTGGTATTAGCTGAAAGGACGAGACAAGTTTTGTTAGTAATGACTTTTTTTTTTTTTTTTTAATTGTTAGTTATTACACACATCAACACGGTCTAGGGATATTTTTAAAAAAGCGAATTACTATCAATGTGTTAATTATTTATATGACATGTATATATTTAAAAGATACGTTATTTAATATTCTACCATTTTTTAATAATGGTTAAGGTACTTCGATTAAAATTTCAGGATTTTATGGAAAAAAAATGAAGCATAGACGGAAACCGTATATGAATTAACTTTTAATTTATGAGTAAAAACTGAAAAAAATAGAAAAATCATTTAATTTGTGTTTATAAACTTGAAGTTAGTAGTCTGAGAAAGCGCCCATGATGTTCATAACACATCGGCAACGATTCGGCATGCTCAGAACAAGGTTGTCAATGTCTTGCTGCGGAATATTGTCCCATGTCCTTCTGAGGTGCGCAAAAAGTTGATCTTCTGTAGCCAGATTTTCAGGAACTTCCTTCAGAGCTCTTCTTTGCAGCATATCCCACGCATGCTCAATGGGATTTAGATCTGGCGATTGAGCAGGCCAGTCTAAGGCCCTAACATTGTGTGTATGTAACCAAGCTGCTACCGTTCTCGCCGTGTGTGCCCGGGCATTGTCGTGCATGAGCAGGAAATCTTGCCCCATTTGTGTTCTGTGGGGCAAGATTACGGGCCCCAGCACCTGTTGGACGTATCGTTCTGCCGTCATAAATATTGCCCCGCACCCAAACGAGATCCGTCCGTCCTCCAAGACGAATTCCTGCCCAAACCATAATTGTTCCTCCTTGGTATGGGTGAACTTCCTGAGGGTTCTGAAGACGGCTCCATCGTCCAGGAACTCGCCAAACACGCGTCCTTCGTGAATCTGGATGGAAGCCGAACCTGGATTCATCCGTGAACAGCACATTGGACCATTGCTCACGGCCCCAGTCCACGTGGTTCCGAACCCATTCTAATCGTCGTCCACGATTGCCTCTCCATAAAGGTGGGACCCGGAGTGGTCTACGAGAGCGTAGATTGCTTTCATGCAGTCGCCTTCTTACAGTTTGGTCACTCACAAGCTCTTGGTGTTCCACTCGCAGCCTTTGGACCAATTGAGTCGCCGTTGCATTTGGTTGAGCTCGCGCAGTAATTTGCAAAAATCGATCTTGTCTGGGGGTAGTGATGCGACTTGGCCCCCGGTGCCTCTCCGCTACTTCACCTGTGGCACGATAGCTTGTCCACAATCTTGAAATTACATTTTGGTGGGTCCCTATGGCCTCAGCAACATTACGCTGAACAGACCCAGCTTCCAGCATTCCCACAGCTCGTAACATCTCCGCCCTCGTCAAATGTTGGCGTTGCATGGCTACAATACCTAAATTTTAACTTTATCTTTCGTTTAAAAATGAAAAAAAACTGTAACTAAACGTAATTCGTATTGTTTTCTAAATTTCGCACAAATGAAAATTCCCTCTCCTACACATCAAGACATTTTTATGCCACCGAAACAAAAGAATTATCAAAAATTTGAATTTGGAATTAGTCTGAGATAAATTACAAACAAATCGGTGTATGAAAGATTACAATGCGGCCAGTACTTTTCGAGTTATTTAATTGAGTATGAAATATCCCTAGACCGTGTTGATGTGTGTAGTTTACATATTTACAGTTATAGTTATTATTTATCTATCACACACCAGACTAAATTTTTATATCATTGTCATTTAAAAATTTTGCTAGGACTTGAATCAGTTTAGGGGAAAAGTTAGTCAAGAGAGAATGGAAGTTAGTAGGAAGGGTAATTTTAATTTTAGGAAGCTTAAGGTATAAATCAAAAGACTGTGAATTTGAAGGACATGAAAAGAAGATATGGTCCAGAGTACCCTCATCAAGTCCGCATTCGCACAGGGAACTGTCACGAACACGAATCTTGTGAAGAAATACTGGACTGCAGCAGTGACCGAGTCTCAGCCTACATAAGGATGAAACAGTTCTTTTAGATAATTTAGTGCATTTAAAAAACCAAGGTTTTTGTTGGATGTTGGGTTGTATACTGGCGTAGTACGCCCCCTTCAGCTTTGAAGTTACCTGCCATCCTGCTGACCATGAGTTATGCATTTTAAGTTTGGTGTCAGTACGTAAGTCGTAACTATGAACGACATAATGTTTTTGGTCAACAGGGTTGGATGTTGCGAATTTAGCCAGCGAGTCGGCGCACTCGTTGCTACCTATCCCCGAGTGACTGGGAACCCAAGCTATTTCAATGTTCAAACCGTTGTTAGAGCAAATGAAGAGCAAATTTTGAATGTCTATAATGATTTTACTATGAATTTTTGATTTTAATTGATTTTGACTTAATGCCTGAATGCTACTGCGAGAATCTGAAAAAATAACCGAATTTTGGATATTATGAGTTTTAATGAAATTAATTGCTTCTAAAATGCCAATACATTCCCCTGTAAATACCGAAACCTCTGGAGGGCACTGGAAGAGAAGAGCAATTCTGGAATTCTGGAAGTATGTTGCAATTCCTGTGCATCCTGTTGGGGTTAATTTAGACGCATCTGTGTAGAATAAATTCCAACCCCTCCAGTACCTTTCAATGACTCGGTCAAAATCACCTTTTACGTCCTCGGAACTCTTTGAAAGACCAAGTTCCAAAACGACTTTTGGCTTAAAGTGGACCACCTCGTATGCGGAAGAAAATACTGGTAGGGTGGGATACTGACAAACAGGTGAGGAGAGGTTTTTAAGTTCTCTGTACCTATTCATCAGCGGGGGAAACGATTTATGTTTCCAATAAGGTGATACTTCTAAAGAACGGTGGATTTGTTCTAAAATGGGAAGTAAGGGATGGGACGAAAGGGCGAAAACTTTTGACAGGAAGCGATCTGCTAAGTATTGTCTTCGAAGGTTAAGGGGAGGCTCTGCACATTCTACCTGTAGGGCATTTATAGGTGAGGATTTCATTGCTCCTACTACAATCCTAAGGCATTTGGTTTGAATAGCGTCTAGTTTACGAAGCGCCTCTTTATTACAGGGCTCAAGTAAGAAGCAGCAATAGTCCATCACGCTTCTGATCAGAGCATTGTACACTAATTTTAGAGTGTAAGGGTGAGCTCCCCACCAGACTCCGGATAAAGCCTTTAGGACTGATACTGAGCGTTCACATTTTTTAACCACATTGTTGATGTGATCCACACCTGACATTTTGGAGTCCAGGGTAACTCCCAGAAACCTGGCCTTTTCCTTGGTCGGGATAGCTTGACCATCTATGTTAATATGTACCTGGGGGATAAGACGTTTGCGAGTAAAAATAACTGCTGTACTCTTAGGGGCGCTCAAAGACAACCCATGATCAAGTAGCCATTGGTTTAATGAAGATAAAGAGACATTCAAAGATAGAGCGGCATCCTCTATGGAACTGCCAGAGACCAATAATGCAATATCGTCCGCATATTGAAGGATTTTACAATTATAATTTAAGGATGAAGGGAGATCTGAAGTGTAAATATTATATAGTATGGGACTAATGACGGATCCCTGAGGTAAGCCTCGCCACGTCACCCTCTGCTCAGAGTTTTCCCCAGGAATCCTCAGCTGAAGAGTGCGACTTGAAAGAATGGTGGAAATAATCTGAATAATCCTAGCCGGTATTCTCAGCTCGTGCAGCTTTTGCCTGAGAACGGGGAGGAGGACAGAATCATAAGCAGCTGATATATCTAGAAAAACGGCTACTACAGACTCATCTCTACTAAGGGCCAGTCGGATTTCTGATGTGAGGATACCCACACTATCAGTTGTACCCAGACTTTTCCTAAAGCCGAATTGAGTCGTTGGGAGCAGTTTTCTATGTTCAACTAACCATTCTAGACGGTTTTTAATTAGATGTTCAAGAAGTTTAATAAGAATAGACGATAAAGCAATTGGTCGATAAGAGCAATGATCACTAGGATCCTTGCCGGGTTTTAATAGAGGAATAACCATTTGAACCTTCCAGGCTGGAGGAATATACCCAGAGATGAAACAAAAATTGACCAAGTCCAGGTAATATTGTTGACATTTTACGCCCGCTTTTGCAATGAAAGAGTAAGGGAATCCATCCACGCCAGGTGCAGAATCCTTAACATAATTAAGAACCGTTTTAAGTTCGTCAAGGGAAAATGGCTTATCAAGAGGATCATTTGAAGTAACAGAACCTACAAAGTTTATTTCGTCTACACCAGGGACATAGACTGGGGCGACTTTTTTGAAAAACTGGTGCCCCAAATCTTCGGATAAGATGTTCGTGGGAGACGGTTTTAAACTGTTTCTAAAACTTTTCACTCTCTGCCACACCACCGACGCTGGGGTAGATGGACTTAGGGAATTACAAAACGATACCCAGCCTGCTCTTTTCTTTTTTCTATTTAGTTTCCTGGACTTAGCCAATATTTTATTGAAGGCGAGAAGGTTATCCAGGTTCATTTCAAGGTTAAAGGTCTCTTCCGCCTCATTCCTGGCCCTGATCATGGCAGTGCATTCCCTATCCCACCAAGGCGGAGAAGGGAGTTTTCCTGAAGGTGATTTTTTAGGAGGGAAGCAATCATCAGCTGTAGCGGATATGGTGTTGGAAAAAGAAGCAAAACATTCTTGAGCATTCTCTGCATTGATGGATGGGAGGTTGGAGATACGTAGGTCTAAAATTTTTGAGTAAAGATCCCAATCCACAGAGTTAAGTTGGTACTTTAATAAGGGAGGGGAGGTTTTATCAGGAAGAGATTTAGAGGGGATTTCGACTGTGATGGGATAGTGATCACTCCCATAGGTCATATTCAAACGGTTCCATATAAAAAGGCTAGCTATGCTGGATGAGCAAAATGTCAGATCGACACAACTATTACTTTGCCCTAATCCAGACCTACGTGTGGCACTGCCATCATTAATAATACACAGGTCAAGATCATCCAGCATATCCACTAGGCCTACACCAGTACTATCGCAAGATTCCGATCCCCACCGGTAGTGATGACAATTAAAATCTCCCATGACAAGTAATGGACCGTTTACATTACTTAGTAAATTTTTAATTAAGACAAGATCTTCAAAACGTGGGTGTGCAATATAAAAAGAAAAAAGATTTATACCCTCAACCTTAACGGCAACAACATTTATGTTGTCGCCAACGAAGGGTAGAGGGATCTGGGAGAATGATACTTTGTTATTGATGAACAAAGCACATCCTCCATATCCATCTGATCTGTCATGGCGAACACCACCGAAACATGGGATCCTGAAATTGTTTTCAGAACGAAGCCACGTCTCAGCGATGCTGCAGACTAATGGTTTAAATTTATTAATTAAAAAGAGTAGGTCAGGTTTCCTGGGAGAAATACTCCTCACGTTCCATTGCAGGAATGTCAGGGGATGGAACATTATTTATATATTGAACTATTGAAGACAGTTTATTGGCAACGTGGTCAGGTAAAGATTGTGCAGGGTTAGCTAATACAGTTATTAGCATATTGGCTATAATATTTAATATATGTTCGGGCTTATCAGGAGTACTAGCACCTTCTCTAGGGAAGGCACAACCGTTTTGGGAAGGAGAGAAGGCGTAATCCTGAGTAAGGGCTTGATGAGCCTGCCTATCGTAGCTAGGTGAAAGAGGTGCATGGGATTTAGGTTTGAGAAAGACCGTTTTACGGTATGATTTTGGTGTTTGGGGAGCTGGACTGGGGTATTGAGGCGAACTGGTTGTTGGTTTGGATTTTGGTGGTATTCTTGACACTTCGGCATATGATCGTGAGACTGGAGGGACCTGACTTGCTTCCGCATATGAAACAGATTTCTCGGCCATGAGAGCTTTTATGCCCTTCTGGCGACCCAATTCAGGACAAGCCTTATCATTCGCATAGTGATTGCCAGAACAAGATATGCAAATAGCACAGTCAGTGGAAACTTGGCATCCATCCCCTGGGTGATCTTGACCACATTTGAAACATCGAGGCTGCGAGCGACATACAGTACGTGTGTGACCGAAAATAGTCGGGTACATATATGTCTCGACCAAAAGGGCAGAATAAAAACAATAAACCCGCTTAGGTAAGATTTGCCCATCGAAAGTGAGAACTACAGTTTGAGTGGGTTTCCACTCTGTAACACCCAGAGAAGTCACCTTACGGTTCATTCTCCTTGCCTTTATAACTGGGCCGCATCCAACTGGAACCTTAATATTCTCAATGACCTCGTCTTCTGTCCACTCATTTGGAACATCTCTAACGAGACCCAAACGAGTTATATTAAATTGAGGAATCGTTGCTATAAAATTATTTTGTACTAATGTTTTACTTATCAAGAAACTATTAGCATCCTGATGAGACTTAAACTCGACCGACACCCGGTTCCTTCCTAGGCGTTTTACACTACCTAGGAGAATGTTGCTGTAGTTATTTTTGGTTAAAAACATTCCAAATTTAACCGGGTGCAGTACAGTACCTGGAGTCTGGCCATCCTTCAAAGAAACGTGAACGACATAGGGTGGGTTATCCCTTAAAGTGTAACATTGTCTTCCGAATTCTTTTTTGAGTAATTTAGGAGGATTTATTATAGTAGTCGGGGGGGAAGTAGCTAATCTTTTTCTACTTGCCGATTCGGAGTCCATTGCATTTTCTAGTACATTGTCATCGGGGAGAGAAACCGTTAACACCGGAGTGTATTCAAAGGGATCAGGAGGATCGGGAGGCTTTTTATCATCCATTATGGATATCGGATAAAATCGTTAACATATTAAAAAAAATTGAGTTAAAACAAACCTTAGACTAAACTACAGACACAAAGAATAGTCTCGATTGTAGTTCACAGTTGTAAAATTAACTAAAATCGAGAAAATTCGTAACACAAACAAAAGCACTTGTAGCCTTCACCACTACCCACGAAGCAAAAAAAAAAAACCATGTTGTTGTTATAATAATTATGTAGTTTCTGTCAAACATTGTATGGAACATTGACAGAAAATAGAGATTTTAACATGTTTTGTTGTGAATATTTCGCAACAAAACATGTTAAAATATAAATTTTCTATATTATCACCAGTTAGAACTAGTAACATGTATACATAGAGTAATACGTAAGCGATAAAGTAGCATTTAGAATAACGAATAGGTTATCGCAGTATGAATACAGAGGCAGTGACTAGTCGCCGACTCGCCAGCGACTCGCTGGCGATTTCAAAATCCCAAGTCCACAGGTTTTGACTTTTGAAATCACTAGCGACTAATCACTAAAAACTTTCTACATCTCGTGGAAGCCAAGAAGAAATAGAATTCTGTGATATGGATGATTTGTATGATGATCATGACAGCAATAGCGATAAAAAAAATTGGACGAATGATTGAAAAACTTTTGTAATTATTTTCTATTGTGTAATAAATAATTGTAATTGTCTATGTTTCTATGTTTTGTTTTATTTTTTAAATGCAGAAACAAGTTTTGCAATGCGACTGGTAGTTCCACAAATTACCACGTTTAAACAAACAAAAAAATCTCTTCAGCTTTATTGTATTAGTGAAGATAATGAAAATATCCGTCTATTGTGCTTCTTCCCACAAAAATACCCGGTTCTTTGTGTATTTACACCATATGGGTAAAAACATGGGTATTTTCCCGTCGGGTTTATCCCACCGCATCTCTAGTCACAGACAGCTGCTGCGTGTCATTAGCTTGTCATTGTCAGATTGTCAGTTTATGTTGTTGTGTTTTGCAAGCGCAAGCCAGCGAGAAGCGAGTGTTTTTCTTCTAATTTTGTCTCAAAAATATTTATACATTTTTATAATAATTTCATTTATTCATCCAATCTAATCATCCACGCTTACTTTGTTAGTAATCTGGTTTAAATTAACCAATCAGTGGTCGCCTAAATCTTACAAAAAAGCTGTGAATTGCGTGAAAACGAAAATGAGTACCATGGACGAAATAGAAGATGAAGCGAAAGCAGCAGCTGAAAAGATGGTAATGAATATGATGCAGAGACCAGGACAACTTGAAAAAGTAAGAAGAGGACATCCATGTTGTTACCGTTATCCACTAATTCACTATCCACTATTTCCAAGTTTTGACCAAAAACCATTCAAATAGATATTTGTTAGTACAGGTATCTTTAGTGGGCGTTGCTAAATAGAAAGAACCGAAAAAATACTAGTATATTTTTTATTTATAGAATAAAGACTCATAAAGTGTCCAAAATTTTCTGGTATATAACTTATCACAAGGCACCCTAGCTCAGTGTGTGATATCTAGACTGGTAAAGTTTTGTTACCACTTTTTACTACAGAGATTTGCAGTGGTAATACATATGTTGTTACTTGTATATGGATAATTTATCAGAAATTCCACATATCTTTAAGTGTGCCCAATCTGTATTCTTTATATTTAATTAGTCATTAAATTTATTATGTAAATAATTACCTGCCCTGTAAATCCCAAAAAAAAAACTTATTTTAAGATTTACAGGTAATTATTTACATAATCAATTGTGCAGAGGTACTAGTAGGTAGCTAATGTGCCTATTATGCATTACTTAAAAATAAAATAAACTTGTTTATTCATTATTATATTTATGTTATCAATCCCAGGTGGAACATTACAAAAAAAGAATCACTCACAAAAAAGCGTCTATTGAGGCTCAGCTGAAATCAGCTGTGCAGGGCAAACTAGATGGAGTGAGTGTTGGCTTGAAACAGTTGCAGGAGTGTTTGGAGGATGTGCAGCAAGTCAGCCTCAAGTGAGTATTATTACTGTTACGGCAGATTATACCTGTTACTGTTGGTTAGCCAACCTAACCAAAATATAGCTGTAAAGCCTACATTAAAAGAAAAAAAGCTGTATCTCAGAATATATTTATAGACCTTAATTATTATACATAGTCCATTAAACTTTTTATATACCTTCCTTTATCAAAAGATTCCCTTAGGAAAGAAGAAAAAATTCATTGTCATAACAAATTCCTCTCCTAGGTATAAATTCATCATCTACCTAACCTTTTAACCCTACCTATGTAGGGTTGGCTTCTGGTCTAACCTGATGCAGCTGAATACCATAGTAATCTATATCTTACAAGTACCTACTGAATTGGTGTTGTTTTTCGCTCTCTTCTCTCAGTCCCCTTTTAATAACTTTCTCTCAAGCTTTCATACTATGTGAATGAGCTTTGTTCTTTTGTATTTGTTGCACTCCAGCACATAAGCTTTGTTTTTAAAATGGGCACAAGTAAACTGTTACACCATTTGTGTGAAGAATAAAGTTAACTGCATGTATAAACAAACATTTATTAATATTATTTTATCATCATAATATCATCTGTACAAATAAATTGGATTAAGGGCCGGAGAATGATGATGAATATCATTTGTACAAACCAAATGCCGGTTTCTGGAATGAAAATCAAAACAAAAATTGGTTGACTGAATTATCGAGAGCAAATCAGATCACTTAACTTGAGTTTAATTTTGACAGTTCGATAATTTTCATTCCAGATACCGGGTGTAAACCTGACAAAGAATAATAAATGTGCTAAGGCTGTAGGCATTATCTGTATAGCTTTGATAAGGCAAAGGGATGGTTAATCAATTAAAAATAAACTTCACTTCAGAATGGATGAATTGGAGGAACTTTTGAAAAGCGTGCCACCCCTGGTGGCGTCGCTCCAAGCAGTCAGAGAGGAAGATTCACGTCACTCACAGTATGTCACAGCTATGGACAGTCTGAAGCACATATTTACAGTGCCAGAAAGTGTGGCCAAAACTAAACAATGGATAGGGGAAGGCAAGCTTCTGCATGCCCATCAAGTAAGTGTAATGATACCTAAGTTTTATATTTTATATATAATAATAATCACTGAAATAAAAGGAAATATAAAAATTCCTGTGCCTACAAGTTCTTGTGATATGAATATTTGTTACCACTTTCAGTGCCTTAATGATTTGGAGAACTCCAGAGATGACTTACTGTATGAGCTGCATAGGTTACCAAACCAATCCTCACATGACAAAATTATGCTAAAGGCGTATTTCGAAGATGTTGAAATGGTGTCCAATTTGCTTGAAAAACAGATTAAACTGATTTTAGCGCGAACCTTGAATACTGTTCGAAAAGAGCCTACCGTTATTGTTACTGCACTGCGGATTATAGAGAGAGAAGAGAAACGGGATCAAATGGCTTTGCAGGTTGGTACATTATTTTCTTAAAAAATAAAATATTAATAGAGAGTAATTAATTTAATAAAAAATCGTATTTCATTCTACAGCAACAGAGCCAAACCGGTTTTATGCCGCCGGGACGCCCTAAAAACTGGCGAGCCAAAGCTTTTGAAGTTCTAGAATGTGCTGTCGCCCAGCGTATAGAAGGCACGCGCGTCGACGAGCGTGAAGATAACAAACTGTGGCTGGTTCGATATTTGGAACTGACCAGACAACTCATACTAGAGGACTTGCGAGTCGTCAAAACATTATGCGTCCCCTGCTTCCCACCCCACTACGATATTGTGAACAAATACGTCAATATGTACCACATTTGTTTATCTACAAGTGTAAGTTTTTGTAATTTAATTCTTTGTTATATTTTGAACAATGTACTTGTAAAAATAAAAATAACCTTTCTTACAGTTAAAGTAACATTCACCTCAATTTTGACTCTTACTCGCTTGTATATATTAATATTTTTTATATAGGGGCCCCCCCTATATAAAAAGGGGATAGGGGATTTTTGAGACGGGCAATAACAGCCTTACTTTAACCATTGTAACTACAGGAAAACGTTCTTAAAAGGCAGTCCTTAAGAGGAGGCTCTCTAAACTGTATGTTAGTTTGCATTAATATTCTGAAACAGTCACTCATACAATAAAAATGGAACTTTAGTATATGATTTATTGAATCTTTTTCTTTCCATGTACAAGACAGTTACGTAATTGTAACATTTTCGCTCGATTCATTTTACTCTTTTTTTTAATGATTATTTAAATAAAACGAAGATTACTCGGCTTTTATGTCTAAAATAAGCATTCATATTTTTTTCTCTATATCAATTATTACTTTTATAAACGAAAAGTAAATAATTGAGACTTACGCCATTTAGTCCCGTGCTCGAACACGATCAAAGAGCGCACGCAATATTCAACTTTGTTAATGATATGTTAGCGTTTAGCGCATCGTGGAGTGGCGGGGTGCGTGAGGGCAGAGCTTGCGTGGAAATTGTGTTTAGAGTGCCTGGTTAAAACTTTTTGCTTCGGGCATTGCTTTCACGGATTTTGGAAAAATGGTACAGTCAGCTAGAATATTGTCATTTTCACGTATTCAATAATTTATGATGCCATGCAGTTTCGCATAAAGATGAAAAGTCTTCTGGATCGACTCAGATTTTAGAATTAGAAAAGCCACGAATCACAAAAATCCACCCTGTATAACGATATTTTTATTATTATTACAGCTCCAAGATGTGGTAACTAATGGCATAGAAGGCAATGAGTATGTAACCCTTCTATCATGGATATTGAACACCTATCCAGGACACGAATTGATGGGCAGTTCAGAGTTAAATATTGATGTATCAACGTTGCCACCTTTGCTTAGCAAGGAGACCATGCAGAAAATACAGGATGAATACTTGCAGGTGGGTCGAAAAGAATTGCTGTGGCTTATATATATGTAGCTAAAATACGAACACAGTGGGTACAGCGAAAAATACGCTTGTATGGCGGTGCGGCGCGCGCCGTAGTAGTTTGAACAGCACTAGATGTATCAGATGTATGTACTGTGATGGTATTAATAGATCGAGCAATTATCAATCACATTCGATTCCCCCATCGTTGCAGCATGTTACCTTTTAAAACTAAACATAAACTACGAATGCAAGGAAAATTAATATTGATGTCTATTGTAACTAAGACAAATTTGGCATGCCTTATTTTGCGATATAACGTTTTCTTTATTATAAAGATTCATCTTTGACGATTTCCTTTCAATGTCAAAATGTCATTATAGTGCAGCAACCGGTGACCATGACGCCGGCGCATGTTAGATCTTGTCTTTCATAGTGATTTCGTTAGTTTCGATTAAAGCCACCGGGCTATAATGGTCATTCTCTAAGAAGGCCGTATACCATCCGTATATGTCTCGTGTACAAAACCTACAAAATGTATAGTTTATTTTTAATGTTGGCAAAACGTAGTTTGTAATAAGTGCAAGCAAATGTAGTACTAAAGGTGCTCGACCTTATAATTCTTTTTTAATACTAGTGTTGTAACCATTTAATTACTGAATTTCACCAGCTTCATTCGATTTTAATAGTCATTAAATATTGTGTAGAAGTTAACCGAATACTTCGAACGCGAATCAGTTAATGGTGGATCTTTATTGCCAGTAACGCAAGTACAAGATCGCGTCGCAGAAGCACTTGGAATTGGCAAAAAAAAACGATTCGAACCATCTTGAAGGAAAAGTTGGGTCGTTATTGAAGAAAATGTGTAATACATTTTCTTCAATAGGCATAGGTGTATTTAACTATAGGCAGAGGTGTACATACCTCTGCCTATAGTACATCCACCTTCCGCCAGTTATGTTCAAGTCCCATGTAATGGGGGCAAGCTTACGAGGGCGACACTGAAAGTTTTTAGAATTAGCCACTTGTAAACGCTATAATAAAAAAATAAGTTCAAATTATGAAAATGGAGCTCTGCCCATATTATTATGTATGTATTTCATTAATTTGTCATTTGTTTACGATTTGGCGGAAAATTGAACGTTTTCTGTGTCATGTCAGCATGAATTTAACGCTTGAAAATTTTCGTACAATGATTTTTTATGACTTTCGATGTCATTTAAGTCAACAAGAAAGTTATGATAGACTTCGATTGGCCTTTCACGATGAAGCCCCATCTCATGCCACTGTTTACAACTGGCTTAATGAATTTAAACGTGGTCGCACTAATCTAACCGATGATCTGCGTGAGGGACGGCCTTCTACGGCGACGACTGAAGATAACATCAGCGTTGTGTGGCGTATAATAGAAACTGACAAGAGTGACGTATCAGCAGATTCGGACAAGCTTAGGCATCGGTATGAGTCAAGTGCACAAAATCCTCCATGAACATTTAGCGGTCAGGAACCTTTGTGCCCGGTGGATACCTCATAATTTGACAGAGGTCCAAAAACTCCGTCGTGTTTATTGGTGTCGTGAAATGGTTCAAAGATTTAACGGAGGTGACTCAAATGCTGTGTTCGACATACTTACGGGTGACGAAAGCTGGATTTATTGTTATGATCCTGAAACTAAGAGACAGTCTGCTGTCTGGGTGTTTCCTTCCGAGGAGTTGCCAACTAAAGTGAAGAGAGGTCGAAGCGTGGGAAAAAAGATGGTTGCCTCGTTCTTCGGAAGGACAGGTCATTACGCAACAATTGTTTTAGAGGATCGAAAAACAGTTACTGCAGAGTGGTACACTAACAATTGATTGCCACTTGTCTTGGAAAAAGCTCGGGAGAAACGACCTCGCAGTAGGATCCTCCTTAACCACGACAAAGCCTCGTCGCACACCGCCAAAAATAAATCTGCTGTTCAGTACATTTGTGTTCGTGTAATTCGTCAAAATGTACTAAACAGCAAATTTTTTTTTCGCGATTTCATGGTTGGTCCCACAGTAAAAGTTGTTCATAATGATGAGTACAATGACCCCTTAAGAGGTCTTGCGTTATTTACGTTACACCCTGTATATATTTCATATTGTCTGTTGAGACCGCTACTCTCAACATCGCCGCGCGCTGGCGGCAGTGAACGAGGGGTGCGGGACAGCGGCGAGTCAGCCGGCCGCACGACGGAAGGCGGGCCCCCCGCGCTTATCCAGTCAGCAATTGCACACCTCCATGCACGGCTGAGCTTACGCGTTTTATTATTCCTCCTGCCTGCCCGGCCTCAGTGTTAGTGCACGCCGAGCCCGTTCCCATTCAAACACTGCTCAACGTGTGCTCTCTCAGAGTACACGTTAGAGCGTTCCTCCGACAGGATATTGGCACACGGGGAGGTTTCCTGTCCAAGCACCCCTTTGTACCTATATTGTCTTGATTTCTGTCTGAAATATTTTCTTATTTCATACTTTTTAGATCATGATTTTTCAGTAGTCGGGTTTTAGTTTTTGAACTTACTTTTTTTTAAATATATGCCATTCAAATTTGTAGAAAATGGAATCGAACTACATGGAATGGATGGAGAAGACTTTGGAGTCTGAGCGTGCGGAGTGGGCGGGGCAGCGCGCGCCCGACGTGGAGCCGCACTCCAACGCATACCACACGCATGCGCCCGTCATCATCTTCCAGATGATCGATCAGAATTTGCAGGTAAGCCATTCTCATTCATCTGTATCTGTACATATTATAAATTTGACTTAAATTTGACTTCACTTTATAATATGTACAAATGCTTTTCGTTTCTGTCTGAGTGAACGCGTTGTTCTTCTAAACTAGGCAATTTTGATGCAGTTTTACCATCATTTAGAGATTTTTTTCCGGAAGGTTTATGTGTATAAAACATTTATATTAAACTTAGATATAATACAGAAATCCCAATGTTTTGTCAAGTCGTTAAAAACCGTGCGAAGCAGGAGCGGCTCGCTAATACAAAATAAACTCCGTTTTGAACTGCCGTGTGATCCCAACATCATACAGTAAAATGTGTGTCTGATTTATGTGTTTTTACAGGTTACTGAAACTATAAGCAAAGATATAACTTTTAAGGCGTTGCTACTTAGCATTGATCAAGTTACACGCTACGGGAATATGTACAGAGATGGGGTCATACAATTTAAGGTGAGTTCGCAATAACAAAAAAAGTTGAATAACTGATAATTCTGCTGTTTTGTCCTAAACAAACGTTGTGGGATGATGACTTCTCTGTTTGGCATTGTACTATCAAAGTGAAGCATGATATCGATTTGTCTCGTCATTATTTATGTCTGTACGTAAACAGAATAGTAATTTGTCGAAATATGCATCATATATACTCGAAATAACAACAAAATCGCCAAAAAGTGCCAAAATATGCAATTTCAAATTTTAATAAATATTACAAAATAATGATTTTTGTAAACAAAATAGCATAGAAATTAAACTATAACAAATTACTTAACTTTTTCGACGAGATATTATTTTTCTTCTTGAAAATGTATGAAGCACTGCTATAAACAACTTTTTTATTTTATTTGTTTGTAATATAATCATAATATAATCATCAATGTAAGTACTTACTGATATGTTTGTATTTTTCAACTTAGATAAAGCGAAAATGATTAAAAACATGCCGAAATATGCACGATCAGTAGATTTTCGGTAGAATAATGAATTTATTTAAGATTTTTATTAAGTAGATCTTTCATGAATAGAACTCTCACTTCGCGGACCGTTCCCGCGTGGCGTACTTCACACACCACATGATCACCATCGTGAACAACAGCGAGCAGATGGTGCGGCTGGCGCAGCAGACACAGGCGCGACACTGGCCGCCCGCCCGCCACGACCCGCCCGCTGAGGCCAAGTTCGACAAGATGCTTAACACCTTCCAGGTAACTTGTACTGCTACACTTAAACTGCAAACTATTTTTTTTGTGATCAACGATTTTATTTCCACTTAAAGAAATAGCAACTTTATATTGTTAGTTAATTTTACAATAACTGTTGACGTTTTTGCGCAAATTGAACATTATATGTAGGTATTAAAGTTGTTTTTCCATAAACTCATATTTCTTTACATTTTTGGAAACTAAATTCCAAATATATAATAAATTAGATTTCCCTTTACACGTCTTATCTAACAAAACACCAGTTTCACATCAATCACACTTGAAGTTAAGTATGAACGTCTTGAGCTATGCAAAAAAACATTTAAGCTATGTATTATATCAAATACTACTTCGAATTTATCATTTAAACACACATTTATTTCCTCAAAATCCAGATCTTATAATCTCAGGTGGTAAGGTAGGATTGGTGGATTTTTCTTTACTTGTCTTATTTAGCAAACAAATATGGCGCCATATTTCTGTGAATCTAATCACCGAAAGTGGCCATAGACACTTTTGTTGAAATTCAGGGCCAATCGCGACAGTTCAACGTTCGCTACGGTCAGTGAGATCTCGATGTGTAAATAAATCTCATCGGTACAAGGTCAAACGGCGTTCCGTGGTCAACGGCAAAGAAACTCGTGATGGCACGATAATGAACAATGATAGTTCTTAAAGCTGATTTTATTGCATATCCTTCGCACCGCTGCCGCTGGATAGAAGAAACCGTGTCCATGACCAGAAAAACAATGCCTGTAATTGGAAGAAAAAAACCCAACCTTGATTAGCTACATGAATATTTTGTTCTCTAGTCAACCTTTTTTCTAATGCGATTACAAAAAATATTACACTTATAAAAAGCTTCACTATTCCCGAGTGACTTTACCGAGTGATACCTTTACTGTCCATCTAGCCTTATACTACGCAATAATGCAACACCTTTTATGTCAGAAAAATGCATGGTTCTTGTGGAAATCTCCTTGCAAGTTAAGCCGCGGGGCGCAGCTATTTTTAAATCAATTCTAAGCAATTATTTTTTACAAAATTTTATTCTTTGGCGTAAGAACATAACAAAAACAGTCGTAAGTAACATTTTAACAAATAACAATTCAGTTACATTCAGCAACAGCTTAGTGGCCCTTCTTGTGTCCCCAGTGCTTGTGATCCTCATGGCCTCCCTTCTTGTCGTGCTCATGGTGGTCATGGTGGTGCTCGTGGTGGCCGCCCTCGCCGTGGTGACCCTTGTGGTGGTGGTGGTGGCCGCCGTGCTCGTGGTGGCCCTTCTTGCCGTGGTGGTGTTCGTGATGGCCGCCGTGTTTGTGTCCCTTGTGGAAGTGTCCACCCTTCTTGTGGCCGCCCTCGTGGTGGTGTCCGCCGTGGTGCTCATGGAAGCCTTTCTCTCCGTGATGGTCGTGGAAGTGCTTGTCCTTTTTGAACTCGTCGTGTTTCTCGACACCGTGGTGTCCCTTGGTGTCGTGTCCCTTGTGCCAGTGGCCGTGCTCGTCGTGGCCGTGGCCGTGGTCGCCCTTCTCGCCGTGGTGTTCGTGGTGGTGGTAGCCGTCGTCGTGGTGGTGGTGCTTCTTGTGTCCGCCGTGCTCTCCGTGGTGCCCCTTGTGTCCCTCGTGGTGGTGGTGTCCGTGCTTGCCGTGGTGGTGCTCGTGGTGTCCCTTGTGACCCTTGTGGTGGTCACCGCCGTGGTCGTGGTGGTGGTGTCCATGGTGCTCGTGGCCGCCACCCTTGTCCCACTTATGACCTGACGCAGCGGTCTCTAGATCGGCGTCTCTCTTCTCTCGGATCTCCCTGGCGGAGCTGAGGGCGGCGATGGCCAGAAGGCCAAATGCCACCAGAAGGCTACTCCTCATGGTTGATTAGACTTGTTGTTACTGAATGATATCGGTCCACTGGGAGAATGATTTTATATACTAAACGGCAGTGGCGGTTAAGAAATTTACAGTTGCTCGATAGTGTCAAGGTTGTTACAATTAATTCGTTCGTTTGCGCTGTTACTTTCCACTTCCTAGGTTGACAATCTTTAGTTCCGTTTGTTAACTTTAGAACGGATCCCGGAGGATTGTTTGTAATGGGTTGCTTTTTCAGTCAATTTGAATTACCTAAATTGTTTTGTCAGTTTTAAACTTCTTAGAGCTGATATCCACATGTCAGAAAAACTCAACAAGCAACAGTAAACGTGGCCCAAGCCCTAATCGCGAATTTGTGAAACAACTAAACCAATTCTATGAGATTTTTAAATGAGGATAGATGTCAAGTAGCTTCTCTATTTGGTTTGAGTACTTTCGCAAAGAATACTTTCACATTAAAATTTGTTAAAAAAATTAAAGTTTTAAAAGTTCTTCAGGAATATATGTTAAAATGTTATTTTTAACTTTTAAGCTGGAAAACTTTCCTTTTCACGATTTTTTATTGATTTGTTGGTTATTCCGATCACAGGAAAAATTATAACATGCCACATAGCGCTACGTAGGCCGCTCGAGCCTGCTTAACCATCGTCGAAGGGCGAATATTCATTCAAAATGTTACTCATATAATTTTATGATAACGCTCGGCGCCATTGATAAGACACCAGTTATTATTTAATACAGTAATTATTACTGGTTAAAAACGACCGATATAGGTACCCAGTTCCAAAACTATTTGATGGTGTAAACAAAACCTCTTGATGTTAAATTCATACGTAATACGTAACATATTCATCTGATTTAGAAGTTTTCAACTTACAAATACTATGAAACTGTGCATGTGTAAATATACACCCCAACTACGGAACCTGTGAAGGGGGAAAATGTTGGGAAGTGGGCATGGTCCGACCCGCGCTTGGTCTGTTTTTTTTCCGAATTTTGTTTGAATAATAGAAAAATTTGACGATTTTTCTATTATTTTTTTTTCGAAAATTTACGTTTTAAAAATAACCTCAAATGTAAAACATCTTTAAAGTGATTTAAAATTAGGATTGAGGGTCTTAGTACTTACCTATTCAAATAATCAAATCACTCAACTGACTGCCTCGTCGCTGTATCGGGCGCAAGCGCTACTGCTGACCATGAGGTCCTGGGTTCGATTCCCGGGTCGGACAGTGTTTGGGTTTTTCCATCTGGAATTGCTCAGTAGCAGACCGGAGTCTGGACTTATGCCCGGTTGATGACAATAGGCTTGGCCCCTATTACATGGGACTTAAACATAACTGGCAAAATGTGGGTGTACTAAAGGTACATCTCTGCCTAACCCTTCGGGGAATACAGGCGTGATGTTATGGTATATCTTGTTTATATTTTCATCAAATTGTTTTGGAACATAGTATACATCTATACGCTACATAATATACAATGAATTTTAGTTTAATTCATTTCTTGTGTTTTAGCACTCCTATAATATATTTTACAATGTTTTATTATTTTTTATTATATATTACATCATGTTTCAAAGATAAATATTATAATATTATTATCTTTGAAACATGATGTCTTTTTTTATATGTGTTTGTATTATATATACACCACTGCCTAACCATTCGGGGAATACAGGCGTGATGCTATGTAATGTTATTATCTTTGTTTTAGAGCTTAAGAGATGAAGCCGCAAAGTTTCTTCTTGAGGAAGCGTTTTTAGACCTGGAAGTTCACTTCGACGACCTATTTACAGTGAAATGGCTGCCCTCCACCATTCCAGTTGACACTATTTGCATCACACTCGACGATTATTTTCAAGACTACAATCATTTGAGAGATAAAAACTTTGAATATGTCATAAACGAAGCTCAAAACTTGGTTTACAAAAAGTATATTACGGCGATGCTATCCAAGAAAGTGGCCTTTAAAAATGTAGACGAAGCTCAGCAAGCCGCTACCAAAATAGTGAAGGAAGCGAATCAAATAAGGTCGTTCTTCAGGAAAATAGCGGCGGAGGGCGTGAACGTGGACTGGCCGTTCGAAGTCATCAGTATGTTAGCAGAGGTGAGTTCTTATTATTCAATCCTTGCGTGACTTTTACAATCCCTACTGACGAATCTTATATTGATAAATGTTGCGTAAGGTCTAATGCATAAGAATAATGCGTGCGTATCAATGTATACAGCCTAATAATTTACTTATCATCAGTCCCTCCCTTTACCTATAAATCCATATCAGATTTCGTGGGTGTTCAAGACTTAGAAAGCGCAAGTTCATTATGCTACTATATACTTATTTTATTTTTCTCAACAAACATGAAGAAATAGTTTGTGGGTGTATATAAAGTGAATTAACCTATAGTAAACTCGCTTTCTATTTAAATCATAGATACCAAGATATGCATGACGTGTTCGGTGTAAGAAAAGTTTGACTGTTCGATAAAGATTGTCGACAAATTAATGGGTTTGAATTTTTTATACTTGACGCTGTGGTTGGTTGTGTGTTGTCGTACTGCGGTCAAAATAACAGCGTGGTTTGAGTTTAACTGTGAAGGGCTATTGTATGCAGGTACTGAAATGCCAGGACATCGAGATGTTGTCCCTGGACCTGCACAGCGTGGTGGCGAAGTGCCCCGACATGTCCGAGGAGCAGCTGCTGCGCCTGCTGTGGCTGCGCGGCGACGTGCCGCGCGCGCGCCTGCGCGACACCGTGGCCATCGCGCTGGCCTCCCGCCCGCCGCCGCGCGCTAACTCGCACCCCTCGCTCTTCAAACACATCACCTTCAGCGACAGACTACTCTCACACTTTAACCTCTAGAAGGCTGCCAGTCACTTAACGTAACGTAACATCACGTCTGTAATCCCCGGAGGGCTAGGCAGAGGTGTACCCATAGTACACCCACATAATATTCATACATAAACAGATAGATATAGATTTGCTACGTTCGTCATCGCCAGTCATACACGCAACAGTCATTTTTATTGGTGGAAACTGGAAATAGAGGGGTAGACGAACTCCGTGTAAAGAACCATAACTTTAGTTAACATTCGGCTAAACAGCCTTCAGATACAAAAAGTCGGGTTATTATTACGTTATGTAGTATATTCCATTTCCAGAAGTTGGTACAGTGGCCTTAACAATATTGGCAAAATTTTGTAAAAGAAACATCGTGATGTTGCTCTAAATGGCACTCGATGTTTATCGCGGCGGCAATATATTCGTATTATTACATTTAATATAATCTAATTATGAGTGTAAATGTGTAAATTATGGACAAATATACTTTTACTTATATTCAACATTTTATTTAAGTTTACCACAATGATAAAGTATCACGAATCACACTAGTATTCTTTAATTTCATACAATGTTTACTAGGTATATACTTTTTTATCTAGGTATGTATGTCTGTGCAAAACATACTTATTTGTTTTAGTCATGTAGTTGACAGTCATAACATCAACCTTAAAAAACCAACATTTTTGTTTCACTGATCGTTTTAATGATCTTTCTAATGTTCCGGCTTTCAAATTGTATTGCTTTGTGCCTTTAAATGGCGCTGAATGCTGAAGCAACTCTTGTAACACAATACTGGTAGTATTGTTAAATTGATGGATACACTACAACATTAAAAATTAGGCACACATCGACGAAATGAACCTTCCTATCTTAGTTGGAGTTTATTTACCTATTTGCAATACATCAGTTTCATATTTAGTCTCTAAATAAACAAATGAACAATCAAACTTTGAGAGACATGACATGTATAAGATCCCGCTCACGATGACACACCTAGTTGCCACAACAATGATCTCCTGCGCTCTGCTTCTTCTGATCGAGGTACGAGTAACATTGGGTACAATTTAGTGGTTACCTCGCGCTGACTCAAGGCCAATTGATGGTCCGAAGGGCGGGCGGCGCGAGTGCGCGGCAGTCAGTCGCAGGCCGCGCTGCGCCACACGCCATGTCCGCTAGCGCCGCGCTCCGCGCATGCTCGCTGCTGCTGTGCCTGGTGGCAGGTGAGCGCCCGGTCGCTACTAGCATCGTGCATCTCGTGCTCAGTGCGCCGACCTAATTCTTCCACGTGAAATTTTTTACATATTCAAACAATTCCTTCCCGCGAAATTTACAAATTTAAATCGGGCAATGATTTTTCATGATTTCCATTAGTTACATTTTGTTTACTTTGGCACTGTTGTATCGGTGAAAACATTTATATTACAAATAAAAAACATAGTGTTCGTTTTGCAAGCAAGGCATTATTGGTATTGATTCAGATATTAATTAAGAATCTGATTTTAATTTGTTGTAAACTCAGTTTAAAGCGGAAAATCTTCCGCTTAAAATCTCAATTAAATGTTACAAGACTAACTCATCATGTAGGAATCTACATGAAGAGTTATGAAATAGTCTTGTAAGATTTTTTTATGTAAGGTAGACGCCCTTTGCTCCAAATGATGTACCTACATCAGCTATCAGTAGGAATATGTTTGTAGGGCAGACAGGTAAATTACATTAAACAGCTGCTAAAGCAATATTTCTGTGAGTACAGACACGTAGATTCCAAACATATAGATACAATAGGATGTTCAAATCCCTGTTCTACTTCACATGACTCATCCAATCATAACACCACAGGAAGACAAACTTTTGTATGCAATTTGCTTTTGTGCGCGCTACGCGACTAATATTTGGGTAATTTCTATTTCCTTTCGGGTTTGTTTACTGGTTTATTGGTTTTATAGATAGATTTTATATGGTGAGTAAGAGAAAAGATGTGCCTTTGCCAATTGTTGATCAACTAGTAGGTATTTTATCGAATAATACAAATCGCGCCGGCACACACCGCATGCGCTCCCGTCGCGGTGGTATTTTTAACATTCCCGGACCGCCTCAAGGTTAGCCAAGATAGTCGCTTATTCATTGGGATATGACCTAATTTCCAATAACAAATTATTAATAGAATATTCTTAAAGGAATGGATGCAAAGTCAAATATTTTAGAATTATAAACATAATAGAGGATCGACCTCATTAAGGTGTTGTGGGTATGCGGAAGTTAATTTATCCGCACTTAAATTAAGTGCAACGGTATGGCGCTGTTTTCATTAGAATATCTCATGGTAGTCGAGCCCTCCCTATACAACACACCTACACATCACTAACCCTAATCTGCAAAAGACACCGTACACCTATTGTATTTTCATTTCAAAATTGTAGCGTGGGTGGGCAATTACTAAGGAAACTCCAATGATGCGCAATATATGTACTAAAAATATACATATATCTAAATGATCGTAAATCTTAGGTAATGCAGATTTATTGTCCACCCTAGTAGTTCCGGAGGTACAGACACGGTATCGTAATGATAGTGATCCTGCTACTGCCCGTCAATTTCAATTCTTAAGCTCTTTGCAAGAACAATAAAACAGTTCCGTACACTAGACGCTCTGGTCTCTGTAGCCAAAATATGAACCGATCAATGCGTGAATATAATATAAACACTTGCAATTAGTTAGGTACAAAATTGTTTTGTTAAGTTATTTACATATTTTTTGTAAAAATATTATTTTCGGAAGTTATTTCTTGCTAAGTCATAGTTCAACTATACCTACTACACTATGTCGGCTGTCATTGTGCCGATTGTCGTAACGGCCAATGACCTGATGCCGAAAGCTTCGTCAACATCTCTCGAGGTTCTCGTTAAGCGGCTAGATCAAGGGCCTGATTCAGAAGGCAGCACTCCTCGATAGGTACGTCTAGCATCATGAAGAGGTTTCTGTCTTTGGAGCCCAAACCAAATAGCTTGGACCCTGCTCCGAAAATGAATAAACGTTATAATAATATCGTTTAACGCTTAGTCGTAGAACTAAACTGGTGAACATGGACTTAACCTTAGATCGCTTAAACGAACAACCTTGGCTGAAGAGTTTCCAACAAACGCCATAACATTTTACTGCGCCCCACACTGCCTGCCAACTGTGACGATTGATGTTACCGATCATGTTTAATTATAAGGATTTTGAATACGTGGTGCAACCAGCTGATTCACTCGCATCTAGCTGTCTGTAGATTGTCAAACCGATTATTGAACCAATCAACGGGTAATGACAGACAAGAAGAACCTGTGGTGCTCATGGAACTCTTGTACAATAGTATTCTAGGCCGCCAAAGTTGAAATGTAGTTTACACTTAATTATTTTTTCTTTCTTTAAACGAGTCAGTGCTTAAGCTGGCTAGGTTTTATTTTAATAATTATGAATAGCAAGGTTTGATGTGTTCGGGATCCGGTTCGATAGGTATATAGTTATACCTACTTGGCATTCATTCATAACGACTCGACGGCATTTATATTTATTAGTAATTAGGTAGGTATGTTCAATATTCGAATTTTTCTGGCTACTTTGGGGAATCGTTAGTAAATATACAGACTAGTAATGCATTTTTTAGAAATATTTTTACCATGTCGATATTTCAACATATTAGGTTATCTCGAGATCAAAAATTGGGGTTGATTGTTTTTTCACCTACTGAATATTCAATTGCGAACCGATTCTGTTGTAATTTCGCCCACATAATGTAGTTCTGATGACACATTGACATAATAAAGAACTAGAGTTGATCTTATGATGGAGACGGAAGACAGTCGCGAGAGCTCCTCAGCAGTTTACAGCAGCTACATCATGTTTGGGCTTATTTAATTTACCTTGATGAGAACTTTAGACCTAGCTAGGGTATGACTGTTATCGAGGGTCTGACAATGGAGACGGAAGGCTGTTGAGGAAGTTCCTTACTTGAGGAAAACAATCAAATGAAATGGTAACTCAAAACCGAAAAATAAAAACTATTACAAAAAAGTTAACCGACGAAAAAACTATGAAAAGCGAAAAACAAAAAAAAATACCTTTTAGTGCAACTAACTAAAAAAGTTTTTATTTTTTTTATTTATTAACTACAGCCGCTCGGTAGATAAACCTTCCGTATCCGTGCGTAACTGCCGTGCACTCGAGTTTGTTGCGTACTACTGGTATAAGTACACAGATTTTGAAACGCGTCGTTTCGCTCTTTTCCTATGAAGACATAATACTGTTACTTATTTATACTGTGCTGGAGTTGTTGCACTCACGTCGCGTGAATATAAATTATTAGGATAGTTATTATAATTGTCTTTATTTATGTTTATTTATTTCCTTTAGGGTGGTCTCAACTCTCAACTTTAATAACCCTACTTTTTGCTTTGCCGTAGTCGAGTAAAAAACAAAGGCGTCTTCTCTCTTATTTCAGTATTCCTTTTACTAAACTTTAAATATTGTTTTTACTAAAAAAGAGTCAAGTGTTATGCAACGTATTAGTTGTGGTATAAGTAAAAGACAAATATTCCAATAATTCATATTTACACGGTGTCCGTAAATTCAGATAAATAACAGCGTTCCGAGCTAAGAATAATAAAAATAATAAAGAAAGTTTTTGAATACCCATTTATTTAGTTATGTTCTTACTTCAGAGATTTTGATATATTCATCATTTAAAAACTATGAGTCGAAACGTGATAAAGTCGTGTACGGTGTCCATATATTATTATCGACCGCATTCAAATGAAAAAAAAAAAACAATTATGGTAATCAGAATCACGCCTGTATTCCCCGAAGGGTTAGGCAGAGGTCTCCCTATAGTACACCCACATTTCGCCATATTTAAGTCCCATGTAATAGGGGGCGAGCCTATGGCCATCAACCGGGCACAAATCCAGGCTCCAGGCTACTACTGAGAAATTCCAGAAAATCCCAATAACACACTTTGCCCGACCCGAGAATCGAACCCAGGACCTCATGCTCAGCAGTAGTGCTTGCGACCACTAGACCAACGAGGCAGTTATACCAAATCGTAAATAAATATATCCAAGTCCGTAAACAAAACAAGACCTTTGTTTTGTTTATCGACTTGGATATATTTATTTAAGATTTTTTTTGTAAGAATGTAGGTTACTCGATACCAAATCACAAGACAAACCCAAATCCAAGTTCATAGCATAGTTTGAGATT
The DNA here is from genome assembly GCA_949128155.2 of Xanthia icteritia. Classification (NCBI taxonomy): domain Eukaryota; kingdom Metazoa; phylum Arthropoda; class Insecta; order Lepidoptera; family Noctuidae; genus Xanthia; species Xanthia icteritia. The sequence goes on from OX421930.2 coordinate 14,647,346, forward strand.
CCTGAACACTGCAGTTACCCGATATCTGGAGTCCATTGCCACTCCCAGTACTTTTTATGAATAATTTATTACAATTATAATTTTGGTCTAATTTTGTTTAATTTCAACTAATTTTGTGTAGTTTTATGTAACTTAACTTAATTTTATGATTGTATGTACTAGCATTGACCGATAACTTGTATGTGTGGTGCAAACTGTAAGTATAATTTGGTTATTAATAAAAGAACGTGTGCGGTCTAGGGACCCCTGTCAGGAACGAAGTTCTTTTTCACGTATAATTTAAAACAATAACAATTTTTTTGCAGCCGACCTCTTGGATTTATATTTTGACTTCACTATCGACTTTAAACACCCTTATAAACTATGAAAACGCCACCTATGACGAAAAATTTTAAAATGTTCGCACCCGCCATTTTGGATTTAAATTTAAACATCAGTATCAACTTTAGCACCCTCAAATACCATGGAAACGATACCCATGATGAAAAACTTGAAAATTTTCGCAGCCACCATCTTGGATCTTAATTTTGTCCAAATTCCCACTTTCTCAGAGAAAAGCCGCATGGACCATAATGCTTTTTTCGTTACTTGACGATTTCTACCAATTTACTCCGGTTCCAATGAAAATAAAATAGATCAATAGTGTCAGAAATATTACTCGTACAATACAATTTAGCAAACAAATAGGTACGCACGGACAGCACAGTATAGTACCTAATCGTCTAATACTGACAAAAAATACCCCAAACGAACTCCAACCTTGCACGTAGCGCTAGTGTGAGTGCCTGTCGGAGCGATATACACCTACAGTGAGCAGTACGACCACGCACACATTGACACCTATTGTTTGACGCGATAGCACTACTAGCAATCGAAAATGTATGATAAATTTGGATGTGTTCCGTAATACCAAAAATGATGAATGAAAACTAAATGTTTTTCCATTTTTTTTTAATAGTTTGCGTCTTGATAATATAAGCTATGCTTCTGCTGAAACAATATTACAAATATTGTTGTTTATAATAGAGTAGCTGTAAAAATGTGCGAAATTCAATTCGTTTAAACTTCATTTTAGGTAAGTTTTTTGGAAAAAAAGATGTACAAGCCTAGATAAATACTGTCTAAATCCGAATATCGACATAATATGGTGGAAATATGCTCAAATTGCAAATGATTTAGGTATTACGTTTGTATGGACAATTCAACGGTCGCCACGTTCTTAACGTTCTATTATTCGCTGTAATTGGCCTTCGAAGGTGGATAGGCTAAAAATCCTTTTAAACGTTAAAATAGGCGGTCCAAATAGTGACGTCATAAAAACAAATTTGATTCCTCATGCCTCATGCATGCATGATAGTTTTCAGTTAGTTTTCGAGTTAAGTTGCTGGAACAAAAAATAACTGAAAAACACTTACTTACTATAAAAAAGATATGAATTGTTGAAGCTCCACCGGGAGAAAACTCAAAAAAATTACAAAAAAATAAATAACTCGAAAACTACAAAAAATCGCGGAACATACATGGGGTATTTTCGAATATCCCTGGACATGAGGAATCAATTTTTTTTTATGACGTTTTTTTTTTGGTCCAACAACGTTTTATAGCGCTAATCGACTGCTACGTATTCTAAAAGTAATAACATAGGGTTCATTTGATACCAAACAATATTTATATTTTCGGAGACACTGAATAAAATCGTGTAGTTATTATAGATACCTACTATGAAGTATAGTTCACGTCAAATAACTTTGCCGCTCTGAAGTAGGCTACAAATGACTGCGCAGTTGTCAATATTACTTATAAAACAGTAGCGCGCATGCCAACGCGCATGCGCAACCTAACTTCAGAGCGGCAAACTTATTTGACGCGAACTGTACGTAGGTATATCTAATATATTTGTAGTAGGTTTTGTGGTAATTCTTTTTTAACTCTGACGTTACTGTATGGGGAAATCCGAATCCATAGGAGATATGGGGAAGCTATCTTATAATTTTAGTAACCATTAGGTCTATTTTCATGAAAACAATTATGACATACGTGCCTACTTAATTTTTTGGTCAAGTGCCATAAAAAATATTAAACCAATGTCAGTCAATTTTACTCATTTTTATGCAAAACACGGACATAACCAATATTATCAATACATCTTTGACATAATCCACATAAAGCAACATATTATTGCTATGATGATAATTTTAATTGACATTTAATAATTGTGACGTAACTATACCATATATTTAATTTTTTTTTATTTGTTTTTGAAATTGACATTTATTATTTTGTTCTTACTTAATCTAATACTTTATCGAATAACTTTTATTACTGAAATTTAAATATTTGTACGCCACTAAGGCCAAACATGACTGATCTAAACTATAATGTGATTTAATAACTTGCATGCTCTGTATGTGTAGGTACTCATGTTTCCACAAATAAATAATCTTGAATCTTGAATCTTAACCAAAAAAATAATTATGCTAAAATTGCTGTTATGAAAAAAGGGCTAATGGTTCCTAAGACGATTTCTCCGTATCTTGTATGCATTCGTATTTCTCGGATTTTCCCTCATTTTGCCTTTTTGGTTTTACTGTCCCAGTTAAAACACTGTACTTACAGGTAGTAAGCCTATTGAATTCTATAATAGATGGATGTTCATGACCGTAATACCTAACGTAGGTTTGTTCGATCTCTGCTTTATCACCCTAATGATGAATGTCACTTGAACGTCACGAAGCGACAAGGGCTAATTTGCCTATGTGACATATAGTTTCATCCTTAGGGCTAGTTTCAACAATAAAATTTAACGCGAATAGCACATCTGAACTGCGTTCAAGCAGTGTCATTATTACTTTTTTTTATTTTTATTACCATACAATAATGTGACTGCTGCAATGCTGTGTGAGTTCTTGAACGCGATTTAGATGGGCTGATCGCGTTCAGTTCCATTGGTGAAACTAGCCCTTAGTGAAGTTTCAATTTAGTAGGAATTGTTGTCAAAAGTGATAAAGCAATAACGAGGTCGCCTATACCTACAAAATACAAAACAACCCGTACCTTCCTACAGTGCAACCAGAGACCAAAACTGAACTGATTATTTGTAAACATGCAGGTAAATACATATGGTAAACCAATTTGTATTGCAGGTAGTCGACAATTATCGATCAAAGAATTTTTGGTGCCGAAAGCAGTAGAAGTCGGGAAAGATGCTGTACTGCGATGTCAGTACGAGCTAGGAGAGAACGAGTCAGACGCTGCGCTCTTCGTCAAGTGGTGGTGGACGCCAGAGGCCGGCAACGGGGACGAGAGGAAGCAGATGTACCAGCGCATAGTCGGCCATGACGCAGAGTCCATCCATCACGACAATTCTAGCCAAATAGGTAACTTGAATTAACACAAATAATCGTGGTCATCGTGTTGGTGGCCAGGCAAATATTTTTGATTCCCAAAAAATAGAAATAGGAAAATATTTTTTTGGGTAGCGCCGTAACTCGTTACTCAGAAACACACTAGCCACTGTGCCAAACGTTTATTTCGAAACATATTTAACGCGCACCTTGCATTACTTTTCAGAGATAAAGGGTAACGATTCCATCGTCTTACTAGCTGTAAACCCTGTGGATTCTGGAACTTACGAGTGTGAAGTGTCAAATATCGACGAAATAAGACAGCACGAAAAGCTTATTGTATTTTGTAAGTATCAACTAAACGGATTTCGATGAAATTTGACACACAGGTAGTTTATAACCTGTACTACTTCTTTTTTATCCCGGTAGTACATTCCCGTGGGATAATTTTCGACCTCCACGCGGGCGAAAAGCCGCGGCCGAAAGCTAGTTATAATTATAGAGAAAATATTTTTTTGTTGGTTTGTTACGCTTTCACGCTAAAACGGCTGAACGAAATTAGATGACATTTGGCACACGGGTAGACCATGACCTGGGTTAGGATATAGAATACTTTTTATGCCAATATTCCCACGGGATCGAGACTTATGCAGGTGAAATCGCGGGGAACAGCTAGTATTATAATATAAATACTAAGGTCTGTGGTCCCTTTGACAGGTCAAAAATTCTAAGTTTCTAAGCCAACGCAATCAAAAGAAACGGCCAATTATGTCACATATTTTGATGATTACCTCACTGTTCAAAACCCGTTGTTACTTCCCGTTAAACTAGCAGCATGAAATTAGGTAAGAAGCAAGGCCTCTGACTACAATGATGGAAAATATATCACTTAAAAATATTAGTTTTTGTGATTACAAACTTAAATTCGCAGTTGGAGCAAGGTTCGTGATGTAGAACGATGTATGGACGAACATTTTTTTTTACTTACCTTTTCGTTAGAGCAATGTTTAGTCAAAGTAAGTCCTTGCCGGTAGGTTTGCCAGTTCGTACTTACCTTTCTATCTTTGTTAATTTACGGCATTTGTCATCAAACGCATCCTTATTAGATACTTTTTAGTTAAACGTACCTGTCCCACCCACCACCGGCGATTAACGAGAAGCGAGTAGAGCTATCAACTAAAACGAGTTGGCGAGCAACGAGCAGCGTGTGCACGACGGCGACAAGCGATTACCCGCTGGTATGCGTATGTATGTACCAAGCGCGACGATTGTTCTGCCCACCTAGCTAGCGCTGTCTAGCTAGGCTAGTCGCTGAGCGAGTACTCTCTTAGATAGCTCTTGTCGCTGTGACTAACGAGTACTTGCCGGCAGTGTGAACAGCCAGCGAACAACTATAAATTATATTAATATCTCTTTTACTTCACGGGACCTACAATCTTTTGTACGGTTTTTTTGCGAGAAAATCGTTGATAGCTATTCGCTTCCTCGTCGGCGGTGGGAGAGGTGCCGGAATCTTAAACTCAAAGCATTTATTTCAATTAAACCATTTACAGGCACTTTTGATTTGTCAAGGAGTCGGTCAGTCTGAAATATGATGCTAGTTGCCCATTCCAAAGCGTAGTAGGTACCTATTGAGAAGAACGGGCAAAAAACTCCATGGACTCTTTTAAATTATATTGTTACAAAATATTAGTTAAATTATTAATGTTGAATTAATAAAGTTTGATTTTAAAAAGTTTATTTGAAAATATTGACTTGTAGGTAGAGCAGATAGTTCGGGTTTACGGGTGTACTTGATAAATGTCGTTGTCCAATAACGTAATTTTTTGAATCTTTGTGTTTTTTCGCGCGCATCTTGTCTTGCTGCGTTTTGGGCGCTCAATAAATTTTTATGAATTTCTTTAAAACCAACCCGCCTCCGTGAGATAAACAATCTAAATCTCATGAAATCTTAATGTTTTCCTTCAGCGATGGGTACCGGCCCGGCGATAAATTACACGTTAGTAAACAGCGAGGCAGAGGATGAAGAGGATATGTTGCTAATAGAATGTGAAGCTGAAGACGTCGCGCCCTTGCCAGATATGACCATCACCTTTCAAGGGTATGTTTGTGTTTTAAACATTTAGCTTCTCAGAAGATACCCGAGCAAACAGGATGCCTCCTCCCACTTTGAAATACAGATTTTTTCTTTTATTCGCTTATTATGTATACTGTCATAGTATTAATATTTTGGACTTCAAAACTAATTAGAAGCATACTTAGGGATTAGTGTATCATCACAAATAAATGTAAGTATTTATGCTATCTTTATCCATATTCACACTATAAAAACAATATTACATAGATAGGTATATGATTTGTAGATTTCTGTGTATAAAATGTATTTGCTACTTTGATAAACCCCACGCAGTTCAAATCAAAACCACAAAGACGTGGAACTGTTGTGCCTGAGCGATACACACGGCTTGTATTTTTGTTTTTTCTAGCTGATAAAGCTTATATTTATTTTATACATATTATAAATTAAAGTCGCTTTTCGTGTTTGTCTGTATGCCCGCGTTGTTCTTGTAAACAACGCAACAGGATGAGGTTTTCACTATCGTTTAGAGAATTTATTCCGGAAGGTTTATGTGTATAATACGTTTGTATTAAAGTTACGTTAAACTAAGAAATTTCGATGTTTTGTCAAGTCGTAAAAACCGTGTGAAGCAGGAGCGGGCCGCTAGTTATTGTTTAAATGAGTTTTTAGATTCGAGATTTTGATCATGTTTTTACCAATTTATTATTTTTAATGATCTATATTATCATGAATTTTTTTTTTAAATAATTAGACTTGGAGTGACATTTATTACTCATATTTGAGTAAATACATGATTATATTATCTTTACGTCAGTCTAAATTAAATTGCAAAAATGGAGGTGCAGACAGCAGCTACGACATCAAGGAAGAATATATTTTTAATATTTGTATATATATTTTTCAGGGAAGCAATCAATATATCAAAGACTGTAGAAGACACAGATGAAAATGGCTTGTATAAAATATACGTTAACGCCACCGTTAGTACAGCAAATGTCGACGAAGGCGAAATACGCTGCGAGCTAACGTACTCTACTTTAGAACATCCTCCGTACGTAGATGTGAAGAAATACATACCTGCAGGTATGTTATACTACATAATACGTCGAAAGGGAGAAGACACAGGTTTCATTAAATTTTATGACTTATGGACTGTACCTAAGTAGGTATATGGTTTAATAACATGGTCAGTTTAAAGTTAAGCTGTTAACTATACAACTTCAATGCATCAATTGATCGCTTATGGCACACATGTGTTGCTTTGGAACGTCTTCACATTATTGTGTTTATTCGAACAAGGAATGGTACTTACATATTTACATTTTTCATTTACACAACCAACTAAACATTTGCATTATTAATGCACATTTACCCATTATGCACACTACTTAGATATTGAAATCAAAAGCATGATCAGTAACAGCATTTCGCTTTTAGTAAAGGGATAGATATCTACACATATTTTTAGTTTCAAATCAATGAAATCATTTGTATTTTACAGGATTCGTTAAAAACAATTCAACGTTTTGTTCACAATAAGACTACTAAGCGTACCTCTTGACATTTTGCAACAGAAAAAAATATTTGTAATAATTTGGATAGTCAAATTAAATATTTACTTTAGCGCCTGCATGAAATGCAGGATATCAATGTGGTATGTGCTAGGATCAATCTATTGTTAATAAATGGCGTAATATGAGTACTGTGGCTGGCCGTAGAGTAGTGTGTGCCACTGTGTGTTGTCTGTGTACTAACGTTGGTTGTTGGTGATGGTCGACGCCAGGCCGCGAGGCGCCGCCAGCCACTGAGCCGCCAGAGGACGCGACCGAGCCGGATCCTACGCAGGACTCCTTAGAAAACCCCAGTAAGTCAAAGACAGACTAAGGACATAGGTACACAAGACTAAGGACTATACTTTACATCAGTCTACTGATCCGAAATGATCATAATTAATTAACTGAAAGTGTATTTATATCAATAATTATACCTACTATCTTAACTTATTAAGAAAATGTATTTGAACACTATCAATATAATGTGTAATTTTATTTTCTTTTTTTATATCCAAGCAATATTATCATTTATTTATTTCGTATGTAAATATTGGAAATGACATATTTTACCCTCCCGAGGATCCTGGCCACGTCCATATGCCTGATAAAATAATGACTTCTTAACTAAAGCTTAATATTGTATGTGAAAGCGCGGTTACTCGGGTTGACTAGTTTGTAAGAAAATGACCTAAAAAAAAGTTTTAAAGGTACAAAGATTCAAACAAAGGATGCAATTTTTTTTTTATTACAGAATTGTCAGCTTGACTAGTCTTACGCTTACGACATACGTCCGTTTATTGTTGTTGTTTGGTGTTATGGTTATAAAATTAACAAGCCACAATATTTACAGAAACGATTTAACCATGTTTTTGAAACTTTTCGGTGGGCAATAGCAATAAGATGTACTAGGTCAAATGGCAATAATTAAATGCGCACTTGTAAATTCATATATATTTATATTATTAACTAAACACAAATATTCCGAAGAGTCGAGACCATTCGCCTATTTTTGAAATTGGTTCTTCGTTTGCCTGAATTCTAAACTATTTGCTCACCGTATGTTATTGATTCATTAATTTGCTTATGTGATGACTTGTTGTGTTACACCGGCCTTTTTTGTATTTAAAAAGGTTGTGTTTATAAAATTAGATAATCGATTTCAATAAATCCACGGCGACAATACTGGCATGCTAATGCATGCCAGTATTGTCGCCGCCGTAAAAAGTATCCTATGTCCTAACCCACGCCATGGTCTACCCATGTGCCAAATTTCATCCGAATCTGTTCAGCCATTTTAACGTGAAAGCGTAACAAACAGTCAAATTCCCTTTCGCATTTATAATATTAGTTAGAATACCAATACGATTTCAGAAATCCTCAGAGAAACATCTGATTCGTTTATTATAAATAAAATATTTATGATTAAATGTCTCCCCACTTTTTTTTTTTTTTTTTTGTTCGGAAATTATCAAATAACTTCTCCCGCTCTGGGTGGAGCGGGAGTGCGTGTCAGACTCTTACTGACTAAAACTCACCCGTGTTCCTTCCGTTGCCTGTACGTTGCCAGGGGCCACGGTATCCCTTTCGGACTTTCCCGCAACCCCGGCAGGCATCGGTCCAAACGGACCCCTTCACTTCTGCTGACATCTAGGCTAAGAGTAACTCCGCTGCCGCGAGAAATCGCGGCACAGCGGACAAAGCTCTGGCGGGATCTCATGGCGTCATGGAGAGTGCGATTGTCGCAACCCAGTGCTGGGCACGCCACAATTGCGGCGATAAGTCCCTTTGAGGGGTGGCTAGAGAGGCGCCACGGTGTCCTCACCTTCCGCCTGACGCAGGTCCTCACCGGACACGGTTGTTTCGGGAGGTTCCTATTCCGGATAAGGCGGGAGGAAACGCCCGAGTGTCACCATTGTGTGGATCGCCCGGAGGACACGGTGGAGCATACGGTGGAGGTCTGCCCGGCTTGGCGGGGCACCGCCGTGTCCTTGTGGAGGCGATCAGCGGCGGTGATCTCTCGCGCCCGGCCCTGGTCCAGGCCATGGTACGGAGCAAGAGGGCATGAGAGGCTGTGACCTCCTGCTGCGAAGCAGTAATGCCCGCGAAGGAGGAGGCGGAACGCGTGAGGGAAAGGCAATCTTTGCGCCCTCACGCCCCTAGCCGCTGCAGGAGACGCCCTGGGCGTCCGGAATCGCAGGCCAATTCCCGGCCACCGTAGGCGCTGGCTTGCGGACGGTGAGCAATGGGTAGCTCGCCGTCACATAAGGACCTGGCCCGGGTCGACGGCGCGTTGTGTTCCACGCGCGCTTTAAAGAGATGTCAGCACAACTGACTGGGTCTGCCGGGGCCGCGGGAAAGTTCGAAAGGGATACCATGGTCCCTGGCAACATATAAGTAACTGAAGGAACACGGGTGGGTTTTAGTCAGTAAGAGTCTGACACGCTCTCCCGCTCCGCCTAGTGCGGGAGAAGTTATTTGATAATGTGCCACCCAAAAAAAGGCTGTTCATAATGTATGGATTTATTTAATTGTGAATAACTATCCCCTAAATAATGTGTACGTTTTTTGAGAGAAGCATAGTCTAGAGATGACATTTATTACGGCACAAGCTGTTCGGCCAATGTAATTTGCCGAACGACGAACTTTTGTACAAACTTTCGTTCCCTATTTAACCCCTGTAGGGGATGAATTTTAAAAATTTCATCGTTAGCGCTCACCTTCGTTACATAAGAAACTCTTGTGCAAAAAGTCAATGACCAAAATTAGTGCTTTTTTTTTGCGGCGGCTAAAGCTACTTAAAAATAATCAGTCTGTAAATGCAAAAATAACTCTGTCCGTCTGTCTACCTGTTTTCTTTCACGCTAACGGCTGAACAGATGTCTATGAGCACACAGAGGTAGACCATGACTTGGTTTAGGACATAGGATACTTTTATGCCGGTAATACCTACGTTCCCGTGGGATAATTATTGTGCGGTACTGTGCGGAAGATTTCCCTACCTTTGCCCCTCTCTAAAAAAAAACCTTCAACGTAATTAACTATAGGTACCTTTGTTCTCATTATAATAATTATACTTTTCAGGTGACGATGGCATTCAGCTTCACAGCTCGTGGGCGCTGCTGACGTTGGCAGCCATCGTGACGCATCTACAAGCGACACTCTGACTCTTCTCCATTGTGATACTAATTACGTAAATATGCTATTATGTTATTAACTAAGTGTTAATTTTATTAAGCTTTACCTAGTATGTACTTGTACCTGTAAAATATTATTTCAATTTACAATATTAATAAAAAGATACCTATTGTTGCAAATGAACGCTTTTATTAAGATTTAATTTTTTGAAATAACTTACGAAAGGAAAACAACGTTTCTTTAAGAGCCCTCTTACATATCGGCGCTGCGCTAAATTAGGTATTTTTTACGCAGCGCGTGCGCTACTGGTTACTCGAACGATACCATCTTTTACATCTGGTCACTCGCTCGCACCATGATGTTGTGAATGTGGCGACTAAACGATCTTGATCCACCGCATTATTTATAAGTTTTCGTAGGAACTTTAGATAATATGTGAAATGTTGTATAATAAAGTTTGTTTTAATATTTTTCATTACTCATTAACGTTAAAGTGTTGATACTTTATAAAATAATTGAAAGGATACATAAATAATTTGATTCTTACACAGTAAGTGGTCTGAAAATCATGTTCCATACTCATTGAAATCTACTACTAATAATATGAACACTGCTGATAATATGAAAGTGCATTGGTGAGTTACTTTACGTTGTAAGTGGTCAAAAATATTGCATCGCGTGATATTTTATAAGAGAATAATAAAGGCCACTGAAATCGTATTAATTAAGCCACGTGTTATGGTACTCCGGTATTATTTCGATATTATTTATATAACGGTGCGCTTCGGGAATAAAAAACGAGCGGAATATAGAGGAAAACAGCAAATTTTAGTCAAATGAAACATTCTTCTGTTTTTTGTTTTTAGCGCACCCTTATCTAATTAAAATGTATAATTTCCTTTATAGATAGTGCCATCCACGACCGCCCCACTCCGCGATTACTGTACTGTAAAGTACAGCTTACAGTACAGTAATCGTGGAGTGGAGCGGTCGTGGATGGCACTATCTGTAATTGTGTGTATGAAACACACAATCATTCAGGTGTGGCAACAGCGTGAAAATAAATAAAAATTTTATTTTTTATTTCTTTATCATAACAACAACCTATACAGGCATTTTAACTTCAGTACGAGGTTTTTCTAATATCCATAGATCGTGCTTTTCTGGAGTCAACAATTTCGGGTAGTAAACATGTCACATATTTTTTTTTAGCTTGTGCTCCATTTTATTTGCCCGGAAATCATCGTTTTTTATTATTCTTTCTACTTTCAGAGGCCGATCTGGTCCAGTCCAGCAAACAAACATAGTGTTTTTTTTGTAATATGTAATTGGCCTTGTAGTGTTTGGTGTTTACAGTGTTTTTTTCTTTCTGAACACTCCAAAATTTGTTTTTTTTCGCGCTTATGGTGTCATCGGCATTCACGCCAAAAGCTGATAAAGGACACTTTATTTCTATTATACCTTCATCAAATAAGGCATCTGGCGTAGCACCCAAGAATAAATATTTCTCATCAATGTGCAACCCACATTTTTGAATAGTGTTATTTTCCTGCTTCGCTAATTGTTCCAAGGCAATAGATTCATTCGTTTTACCATGCTAGATGGCTGGAACGTGGCTTATTAAATAGCTATAAAGCATGTTCTTTACAAGAGACGCTGAACTGATATTTTCACGTCGCTTGCAAACTTTTAAGAAATTTGATGCTGTTAAAAGACACCTTCTTAGTTCCAGCCATAAAGCGCTTTCAGCTTGTCAATATACACATATTGGAATGTGTAATGATCATAGACAATAAATTATATATGACTTTTTTCGCGCTCAGATCGGCGCTACCTCATAAAAATGACTTCTGCGCATCTACCAACTTTTGCCAAGTTACGTGTCGGGGACTGTAATAGCGCGCGTATTTAGAGCATTTTTATTTACCTACTACTATCAGAATCCGTTGCGTAGTTTTAACCCTTTAACCGCCATGTCATAATTTGCGTGGAGTGCATCTAGCGCCAGCAACCTTTAGGTACAATTTTGCATAATGTTGTAAAGTATAGTTATCGATAAACAAACTAATGAAATAAATAAAACTTACTCATTTTTAATCAAAGGTTTATTTGTTTTCTTTTTTCAAACATACGTTAATCAGTAGCGTTATTTGTACCTATTATATAGGAAATATATATAGTAAATAAAACATTAAACTTATCTAGTCTATTATCCTGCGGACAAAAATGACAGCATGACATTTAAAAATGACATATATGTTAAAATTTGATCTGTTTATTATGATTAATGTATAAAGTGTTAAAATATTGGGACACAAATAATATTAACAACAAATATAATAACTAAATCAACTTTATTTTTTCTTAAAAATAAAATAAATTGGTAATTACACATATTATTATTATCTAGCTGTCTTTTTGACTGTAGAATAAATAAACAGACCAGAAAAACAAAAGTGATTTATCGATTCATTATCACTATCCGTTCCTACTAACTGCCACTACTACTAATATCATTAATTGATTGCTGCAATATATTTAATAGTTCTTCGTCGTCGTATAACATTATCGACAACTTCTCGACACTAGCTTAGAAATAATAATAAATAAGCACGTGTTATCACGGCGATGGCGCTAGCGCAACTGACGTTTATTCAAAATAAGACTTTAGTTGACCTTGAGCCGCACGTAAAATTACGGCGACGGCGTTCGCGGATCGTCTGCACTAGTGACGTACTGGCATAAGTCGGTAATTTATACTTCTTTGTTGATTTCTACATATTATATCACTTAAGCTTATTGGGTTTTGAATAAATAATTAAATCGTTAATAAACTATGAAATTTGAATGAATGTTTAGTTGATAGTTTGATAAAAAACACGATGTTTTTTATTAATTTAGCATCAGGAGTTTCATATGTGGTACAACACTAGTCTGCGTGAAATCACGGGTTCGGCGAAGTAGGTTGATATTTAGACGTATCACGAATAGAGAACTATTAATTATTTCATTTAACCCTTTAACCGCCATGTCATAATTCGCGTGGAGTGCATGTAGCGCCAGCAACCTTTAGGTACAATTGGCATAATGTTGTAAAATATAATATATCGATAAACAAACTAATGAAATAAATAAAACTTACTCATTTTTAATCAAAGGTTTATTTCTTTGCTTGTTTCAAACATACGTTAATAACAGCAACAGTCTTCAAATATCTTACGTTAAAAATGACAGCATAACATTTAAAAATGACATAATGTCAAAATTTGATCTGTTTATTACGATTAATGTGTCGAGTGTTAAAATATTGGGACACAAATAATATTAACAACAAATAAAATAAGTAAGTCAACTTTATTTTTTCTTTAAAACAAAATAAATAGGTAAATACACATATTATTATTATCTAGCTGTCTTTTTGACTGTAGGATAAATAAACAGACTAGAAAAACCAAAAAGTGATTTACCGATTCATTATCACTATCCGCCGTTGAACTGCCACTACTGCTAATATCATTAATTGATTGCTGTAATATATTTAATAGGTCTTCGTCGTCGTTTATCATTATCGACAACTTCTCGACACTAGCTCAGAAATAATAATAAAGAAGCACGTGTTATCACGGCGATGGCGCTAGCGCAACTGACGTTTATTCAAAATAAGACTTTAGTTGACCTTGAGCCGCACGTAAAATTACGGCGACGGCGTTCGCGGATCGTCTGCACTAGTGACGTACTGGCATAAGTCGGTAATTTATACTTCTTTGTTGATTTCTACATATTATATCACTTAAGCTTATTGGGTTTTGAATAAATAATTAAATCGTTAATAAACTATGAAATTTGAATGAATGTTTAGTTGATAGTTTGATAAAAAACACGATGTTTTTTATTAATTTAGCATCAGGAGTTTCATATGTGGTACAACACTAGTCTGCGTGAAATCACGGGTTCGGCGAAGTAGGTTGATATTTAGACGTATCACGAATTGAGAACTATTAATTATTTCATTTAATTAGCAAAAATATGTTTCTAGTACTGTTAAAAATAAAGTAATAACACGAAATATACTAAGATTTAGTAAGCAAATTCAACATCTATTGAACATTTTTTAAATGACAGGACTTTTACGCAATATTCCGACGTGGCGACTGAGGTATTATTGTTACAACACGTAATATTACGGCGATGGCGGTTAAAGGGTTAAAGATCTAAGCAAACAGGGACAGACAACGGGAATCAACTTTGTTTTATAGGTACTATGTAGCGAAGGATAAATTTGTCGTTATCATTGTTGAGAATTCCAGTCCAGGTAATAACTAAGTACGAAAAAAAAGAAAATAATAAGTAAGTTCCTAAATTCAAATATTTAAACCTTAAAAAGAATACAGTTTTAGATAAGTAGGTACCTAACAACATGTACATATTAATAATAATTTTGCTACTATTTCTGTAGTTACATTATGCAAGCTTACCTTGTTCGTGAATTCATCAAGCACTCCACATTAACAGTAATTCGCCAAACTTATTATTATATAATAGCTCAATAAATATTTGCAAAAACAGGAAACGGAACTGCCGAAGCGCACGCGCACTCTACAAGATGAATTTTGTGATTATGGAGCATGTTTAGTGCGTTATGCAAACAATGAATTACCCCTTCACCCCACCCCTCCCGCGACCCACCGAACGACATGTTATATCGGTGATTTTTGATAAGTATGTGCAATTGGAAGATAATAATAATGTTTTCATAGTACAGATATTATTATATTATTATGTATTTAACAGTGTACGCGTCTGTACCGAAATTGTAAGGTAATACACCTTACAATTTCGGTACAGACGCGTACACTGTCGTACTAAACATTTCAAAAGATAGCATAATGTTCTGCGATTTCGCTTTTTCGTAACCACCTAAACTTGGTCGAGTTACCTCAGTCATTCACTTCCTAATGACTTTAATCGTATTATCTCATTAATTATCCAATGTACTACGCTGAAATTTTACTGATATACAACTGAACTAAACAACTAATAATTGACATAACATTCAGTTCATATATCCAATCCAGTGGCCAAATAACACCGCGCGCATCAAGACCGTGCTCGTGAAGAACTGAATATCATCATTACTTATTAAATACTTACAGGATACTAATGAAACTTCACATACATTTGAAGGCATTTACAAGCTTTAAAATAACGTTTAAAGTAAGTCTTTAGACCTCTTATTGAGAGTGCTGGAACCAATTGAAGTGTTTTTCTATTTAATGAAATAACCTTTAAACTATGCATTATTTTGGTTTTTTTATTGCAGAACAAATTTAAACTAATTCCTAAGAAGTCATGTACAAAATATGATAAGAATCCGCTTAACCGTTTCAAAGATCTAGCAAAACCAAAAACGTTACCCCAGCAAAATCTCGAATAACTTCGCAACCGATGAAAGAACAAATACAAAATAAGGCACAACATTTACTTCATCTAGACAACTAATTTTATAGCTAGTATTTATTTAAATATTCCCATTAGAAAGAAAAAGGTCTGGCTGGGATAACGTTACCCCAGCAGGAAATGCTTTTGTGAAATAATTAAAAAACTATAAGCGCAACAAATTTAAAAATGTGCGCAACAATCACAGAAGCCGCAAAACTAATTATCTATAAGATTCAAATGACCATTTTCGACAACATCTGGCCTGGGTAACGCACACGAGAAGCCCCCGCAGAAGCTTCGCTACATCTGTAGAGTCTTGTGATAACCCTGAAAGGGGGGGCAGATTACTAGAACCATGTCGTATGACTCACCGCCTCTAGCGCCGTGCATACGGTGCACTTCGTCTACCGGGGCGTTTTGCCACTAAAGGTCGGCTAGTATCTCAGTGGCTGGGATTTCGCGTAGGATCCTTTTGATCACTACGTGGGTCTGTTTTTCCTCTGGGAGGGAGAATGTGTGGAATGACACACTTCTCGATCGGAGAAGACTAGTGAAGTCCCTATAGCCGCGGGACGTGGGAACGGTGACTTTTATACCCTGCTAGGTATTACAGGCATTGTTGCAAGCAATCTTTTGCTTGAGACACCATTTGCAAATACCCGTCCACTTTTCCTTGTCCTGAATGAACACAGGAGGTGGAGGGGCAACATTCCTAGGGTCAGAGGTAGGTGGGGTGGGGGCATCCTGCGAGGAGGATGACGCAATCGGGCGGGGGGTAGTGGAAGGGGAATCTACAGGGGCAGTTACGGGGGTAAAAGTTGCGGGGGCAGGGGAGGGTGAAGATAATTCTGACTCATCTACCGCTACGACCTTGTTGGCCTGGGTGGAATTTTGTTTCCTATTTTTCCTTTTCTTCCCTTTTCCTTGGACTGGAATGAATCCGTCGTCCTCAGAGTGGGCGGAAGAGGAACAAGAAGAGAACCTTGCCTCCTTGTCGGAACCATAAGGGGTCGTGCGCTTAGAGGAAGCGGCCGGCTCGTCAGTGTCCATGGACACCAACGGACTAAGAGGACTCTCTAATTGGGGAGAACATAATAAAACATCAAAATCAAATTCAAAATATTTTATTTCACATAAACCTACAATGGCACTTATGAAACGTCAGAAGCTAGGTGCACGGTTCCTATTGGTCGTTTCCTATGGAGAAGAGCCGGCAAGAAACTCCACGGTTACTCTTTTAAAAGTAAATGGTATTTACAATGTTTTCAAATTACAGTGTTAATAGGTATGAGAGGACAGTGTAGGCCGATCAACAAGTACCAGGTACTTAGCAAGATAGAAAATGGTGACAGATCTACAGTCTGTTAAGCCTAGAACGTTCTCACATTCACAAAATCTAAAAGAAAAGAATCTATATAATAGCAAAATCAAATAATAAAAATAAAAAGCTATTTAGACCAAATGACATGATTACCACTACAGCTGTATGTAACAAATCTAATTTATTATAAAAAATATAATATTTCAGGTATATAATGTCAAATAACGAAGAGATATGTCAAGGTAGTAGGCCCGTGACTTTCGTAACGAGCATGTAATAAGGCTCTTATACGGCACACTGGTCCGTACCAAGCTAGAAGCTAGTTCTTCTGTATGGAATCCGCACGAAGCAAAGTATGCACTTCTACTATTAGAAAAAGTGCAAAAAGCATTCCTGCGTTTTCTTTACAAAAGAACTCGCGGTTATTATCCCTACCTATATCCTACCAAGTTCCTCTTAGGATGTCTAGGATATCATTCGTTAGAGACCAGAAGAGCATGTTACCAGGTGGGCGATATGCTTAAGATATCGAAGGGAATGACGGATGCTCCTGACATTCATAATGAGCTGATTCGACTCTACACGCCTAGCAGGTATCTTTGTGGCAGAAAGCATCGCTTGCTGAGCGTGCCGCCCTGTCGGACTGTGGCCCACGCTGCGTCTCCCGTACCGTGCGTGATGACCGCATTGAATAAGATCGTGGAGGCCAACCCGGACTGCGACCTTTTTCATAATAGTTTGAAAAAATTGATGGCTATGTGTCTACATTTCAGTGAATTCATTGAGAATTAATTGTTGTTTTTGGTTTAGTTAGTTTAGTTTATATTTATTTGTACTTATTTTATAATACATATAATGTTGATTTATTTAACTGGTTTCTAACCGTGTAAATCAAACAAATAAATAAATAAAATAATAAATGAACTAAATAAAAGGTAGTGTGTAAAAGAAAAGAAAAAGGTAAAATAAAATAATCATCTTAATTTGGGAGCAGTTAATATACATTTACATAGCTATGCCGTTAATGAGGTACCAGGGAAGCCACATGTTCAGAAGGAATTATTGCCAAACTTCCTTGTCTTCAACGTAATCTTTAATCTTATAATATGCTTTTTTGATAATGACACGTTTCATGTGGGTTTTGAACTTTCCATCGCTAAGTTCTGTAACCGACTTTGGCAACTTGTTTCGCAAACATCGCTGAAGTCAGCGACGTTTGTGTCGGAGGGAGGGAGAGAGGGCCGTTGAAGCCGGAGGGAGAGAGGCCGGCTCGGGGAAGGCTGGATCGCTCCAACGCAAATGTATACGTACATCCGTGGTGGGGCGACCCAGACTGCCAGGCACTTCTTCTCATGCAACCGAGCGGGTGGGCAGGTTGCGGATAGCCCAACTTCGGCTGCGGGACCGACCACTGACGGTTATATTGGACCGTTAGTGGGCGATCCTGCACTCGGAGCATCTCTCTTAAAAAAGATCCCGGACAAGAGAAGTTCTCGAAAGTCAAATCCCAGGCTTAGGGTAACCTTTATACCTCTTCCTATGCTACCCACCAACAAACCGATCCATCCCTCCCTATTCATACATATCCCGTCGATCCTAAACCCCTAGGCCAAATCCCAAGCCTAGGGTGACCCCCAAGAACCCACACCCTCCGTCCAACAATCGCCGTCCTTCCTTCCCCTTTATCCCGTCGGTCCCAGAGGAAGGGTAACCTCGATTCCAAAAAAGCCCACCACCCGTAACAATGCAGCAGGATGACCAAAATACTACCCAGGTGGGTCCCGGCCAAGCCGGGGAATCCCACACCGCTTCGGCGGTCAGCCCCCATCGTATTCTGGGGGGGGCATCAAACTGCCCAATTGAAAGATTGTTGCCGCGCTTCTTAGCGCGGCCGGCTGCTGACTTAGCGCCCACTACACAGGCTGCGATAAACGCGCCCACACACCCAACCTCGGCTGCGACCAACGCGCCAATACCCATGACACGGGTTGTGCCTCCCACGGGCCTCTGGCAACAGAGCACCGTGCGGAATAGCAAAACAAACCCGGACAAAGACCCAGACCAACACAGACAGACAGAGACGGGGGAAGATGATGGATCTGGCAACCCCAACACTCTTCCGGCTGCCTGTGGTGAAGTACGCCTGCTGACTAAGCGCGAAAAAATCCAGGCCCGGAAGAAGAGAATCGGCGAACGAAAGCGCAAAATCCGCGAAGGCATTAGCCAGCGCGAAGCGCGATCGGACGTCGAAGGGGAGGTGCGCGTCCGGCCCCAAGTCCGCGAAGGGGAAACCCAGCGCGAAAAGGGGCCGGATGCACGCGACCAGCCGCGAGAGCGCGAAGGGGAAACCCAGCGCGCAAAGCGACCGGACGCGGAACCACGCCTGCAGGGGCGTGCTTGCGAAGGGGCAACCCAGCGCGAAAAGCCTCTGCAGGCGACCGAGTCCGCCGGGACCGACAGCCGACCCCAAGACAAAGACGGAGCCCACGACCGACCAAAACACAACAGGGGCAAGCGGGGTGGTGCCTCACACCAGACGTCGCCGGCAAAAAACACCCAGCCTGGCACCTCCAAGCCGCGACCTGGACCGAGCGGTACAGGACCGGCGAAGAGGGGACGCCCTGACGACACGGCCTCACCGAGCGCGATCCAGGGGGACGCCAAACGGGTGAGAATCCACTCTGCTCAAAGGGAGCAGAGGACCTACGCGCGAGCCACGAAGGACATCCCTGCGCGGCTGGCCGTAGCAATCTGCCTTCCCCCCCTCCAGAGACCTGACAAAGGACGAGGCCGAGCTCATTAAGACTGGACTGGAAAACCTGGTTATGGACACGGACCCTACGGCGCCACTACCTGCTTTCCGCGGATACCCAAGGGTAGCGGAAGGTACCGTGCAGATGTGGTGCGAGGATGACTGTGCCCTGACCTGGTTGACCCAGAACGTGCCCAAAATCCGACTCCCAGCTACAGACCTGACACTCACGGTACTGAGACAGACTGACGTGCCCACCCGTGTCCGAGTCTCGCTATTTGTCCCTCGTTACAGAGGTGACGTAGCCAGACTCCAAGGTATTCTGATCCGTCAGAATACCTGGTACGACATCGCCAGGTGGTCACTGTACAGGGCGACTACCGTCGGTGGCGACAACTACGGGACTTATTTGACCCTGGGTGTGCCACCGGAGGAAGCCGTAAAGGTCCGGGCCAGGGAGCGACGTATATCATACCTGCTCGGGTCGATATACGTACGCTTCTGGCCCACGGCCGAACCCTCTGACGTCCAGACCGACAGCGACTCTAAGACCGCACAACCGACGCTGACACAGACTGACGACCCAGAGATTGACCAGCTGGAGGAGGTCATGGCCCGAGCGGTCATGGCTGATGACGCCGACACCAATCCGCCCGAATCACCTGGCTGGAGCGAGCGTCTACTCGCCTCGTCGCCGGGGGTAGAACAAGACAAATACAGAGAGGAGGTAGGGGAGAGGCTGTCCGATGGATCCACCTCCGACTAACTCCTCTCCATCGCCATCAACACCCATCAACATCATCCAGACCAACCTCCAGCACAGCCAGACTGCCACGGCTAACCTACGCAGGGCACTGGAGGTCAAGCCCCGAACCATCGCACTGATCCAAGAGCCGTGGATCAGGAACAATAGAATATGTGGCCTCGGTAACATCGGAGGTAAGCTGATTCTCAACACACACAGCTCAGATAAGCCGAGAACTTGCATCTACATACCCAAAGACATTCCTATCGCACCACTCACCCAATTCTGTTCCAGAGATCTGACAGCTGTCAGGCTCCAGACCGAAGGTAGCGTTCCAGATGTTGTACTGACCTCGGTATACATGCCAGGCGAGGACTTGGACTGCCCGCCTAAAGAGATGGCCGACCTAGTGCAACACTGTGAACGCGCCGAACTAGACCTGATCATCGGCACCGACTCGAACGCCCACCACCCACTCTGGGGCAGCGACGCACCGAACTCCAGAGGAGAGGTACTATCCACCTATTTATTCTCTACTAACCTTAATATTATAAACCGCGGCTCAGAACCCACTTGGGTCACAGTCCGTGGACAAACGATTATAGACCTAACACTTGCTACGGAAAACGCGACGAACCTTATTACAAACTGGCACGTATCGGACGAACCTTCCTGTTCTGATCACAGAAGGATCCGCTTCTCACTAACTACCAACACTAGAAAACCCGATCCGAGGCGAAACCCAAGGCGCACCAATGTTCCCGGGTACAAACGCCTCCTGGCCTCCCTATTGGCTAAACACCTAACGCAATTTACCATAAGAGACCGAACACAATTAGAATACACCGTAACAAAACTATCTGAATATATAACCGAAGCATACCACGCATGCTGTAAACTAAGAGCGCCACAGACCAAGAAGGAGAGAAACCCCTGGTGGAACGCTGAACTTAGTAAACTCAGAAATGCGCTACGTAAGCAATTTAACAGAGCCAAAAATACTAGACTTCCGGACGACTGGGAGATATACAAAGAAACCCAATATATATACAAAAAGCAGATTAGAACCGCCAGAAGAACAGCATGGCGTAAGTTCTGCGAATCCATCGAGACAAACAATGAAGCCGCAAGGGTAAGGAAGATCCTGTCAACCGATCAGGACCGAACCCTCGGCGCGCTCAAAAAACCCGACAACTCATACACATTGACTGACCGTGAAACCTGTAAGGTCCTTCTCGAAACCCACTTCCCAGACTGTGCAGTCCTGGACGACAGGACGTGGGAGGCTGAGCCAGAATGGACCCCAACGGATCAAGACTGGTCACGTTTCAGCCATACAAGTCGGCAGGGCTGGATGGCATCTTCCCAGCCCTGCTGCAGTGGGGGGTGGACTATCTCACACCATGGCTGGTGGAGATATTTCGAGGCTGCATAGCACTCAGGCTCGTACCTGTCGCATGGCGCGAGGTGAAGGTCATTTTTATACCCAAACCTGGCAAAACCGACTACACGCAACCCAAGGCTTATAGGCCCATAAGCCTCACATCCTTCCTACTCAAAACCCTTGAGAGACTCTGTGACAGGCACATCCGAGACGGACCTCTTCGGGTAAACCCACTACACAAACAACAGCATGCGTACTCCACAGGCAAATCAACGGAATCAGCGCTCCACAGCGTGGTTTCCAAAATTGAATGTGCAGTGGATCACAAGTGCTCGGCACTGGCTGCCTTCATTGACATCGAGGGCGCCTTTGACAAAACCACGTTCAACAGTATAAACACGGCCCTCGACAGACACAGCATAGACTCGACACTGAGTGGCTGGATCACCAACATGCTCAAACTAAGGGCTGTACAAGTCACAGTAAATGACACTACGAGAGCCATCGTTGCGAAGGGATGCCCGCAAGGGGGAGTCCTCTCGCCTCTCCTATGGAACCTGGTAGTAGACAGCCTCATCAAAACACTCAACGACAAAGGTTATTTCACCGTAGGCTACGCTGACGACATAACCATAATAATTAACGGGACCCACGAAAACACACTATGCAACCTCATGCGTCATGCCCTGAAAATAGTAGAGGAATGGTGCAACAAGCACCAACTCTCAGTAAACCCTACAAAAACTGAACTGGTTCTCTTTACGAAGAAGAGGAAACTGACAACACTACAACTGCCACGATTCTTCGGAACAACCCTAAGCCTCTCAACTGAAACCAAATACCTGGGCATCTATCTGGACAAACAATTGAACTGGGCAAAACACACGAACTATATCACTACAAAAGCCAGCATATCCCTGTGGCAGTGCAAACGACTGCTTGGCCGGAATTGGGGAATCAGCCCCAAGGTCACCCACTGGTTATACACCACAGTCATCCGACCGATTATCACATACGGCTCACTGGTCTGGTGGCCCAGGACAGACCGGTGCACAGCCCAAAAAGATCTCGAAAAACTACAGCGGTTTGCTTGCGTCGCAATCACTGGTAGTATGAGAACTGCACCCACCGCCGCCCTACAGGCAATGCTGGGACTGCCACCTCTGCACCTCATCGTGCGGGAGGAAGCGGCCCTGGCCACCTTTAGGCTCCATTTAACAGGAACCCTATGCAACGACTCCAGAGTTAAGCACATACGCATTAAGGAGGATGCGATCAAACGTGAGCCAATGATGGCATCACCCTGCGACAAAACCCCGAAAACACACCACTTTCAAAGGCACTACAATATAACACTTACAGAAGAACAGTGTGACTACTCAGGCCCAAAAGAGATGAGAGTTTACACCGACGGATCAAAGACCGACTCAGGTACCGGAGTCGGAGTTTTCTCACATGACCTCAACATAAATATATCCAGACCGCTGGGAATATTCAACACCGTCTATCAGGCGGAGTGTGTGGGCATCATACAAGCGGTCCACGCCCTAGAAGCCAGGAGGGTTACGGACACCCACATACGCATACTCTCCGACAGCGCCTCAGTTCTCCAATCCTTACGGAAGAAATATACTACCTCGAAGCTAACACTAGAATGTCACGATGCACTAGAACAAATAACGGTATCTAGCCGCAACACAGTGACACTGCAATGGATAAAAGGACACAGCGGATCGCTAGGTAACGACGCGGCTGACGAACTTGCTAGACGTGGATCCAGCACGGCAGTCTGCGGACCCGAGCCTATCGTACCCATCCCCTTCAACCAAATACGCAGGTGGCTGCAGAAGTTCACCCACACACAAGCGGAACGCTGGTGGACCTCGACACCAGGTTGCAGGCAGTCAAAGGAGGCTATGCCATCTTTGGACAGCAGGCTGACCAGGCGTTTGCTACGCCTGGACAGGAACGGCCTGCGCCTGGTGACGGGGACCATCACGGGACACTGTTCGCTAAACAAGCACTTCCACACAATAGGCATAACGGACAGTCCTCTGTGCAGGGCGTGCATGGAGGCTGAGGAGACCGTTGCGCACGTGCTCTTCGAATGTACGGGCGTCACCCAGATTAGAACAGAAACCCTCGGGTCACCCAGATCATACACAGACGTTCTAAACAGACCAGGAGACCTAATCAGCTTCTGGAGGGAGGTGGGCTGGTTGGAATAACAACCAAACGGCCGCTATGGCCCACGCACAATGGTCCACCTGACGGACTAAGTGCGGAAACCAAACCCCCTAACATAGAACATAGAGGGCCGTTGCAGAGCAGGGAGCTCCGGGCCAAACTCTGTTGCGAGGTCGGATACCTTTGGGCACGCCACAATTGCGGCGATAAGTCCCCTCTTTAAGGAGTGGCTAGAGAGGCGCCACGGCGTCCTCACCTTCCGCCTGACCCCAGGTTCTCACCGGACACGGTTGTTTCGAGAGGTTCCTGTTTCGTATCAAGCGGGAGGAAACGCCCGGGTGTCATCACTGCGTGGATCGCCCGGAGGACACGGTGCAGCATACGGTGGAGGTCTGCCCGGCTTGGGCAGAGCATCGTGTCCTCGTGGAGGCGATCGGTGGCGGGGATCTCTCGCGCCCGGCCCTGGTCCAGGCCATGGTACGGAGCGAGAGGGCATAGGAGGCTGTGACCTTCTTCTGCGAAACAGTAATACCCGCGAAGGCGGAACGCGTGAGGGAAAGGCAATATTCGCGCCCTCACGCCTCAGCCGCTGCAGGAGACGCCCTGGGTGTCGGGAATCGCAGGCCGATTCCCGGCCACCGTAGGCGTGGGCTTGCGGACGGTGAGCAATGGGTAGCTCGCAGTCCGATAAGGACCAGGCCCGGGTCGACGGCGCGTTGTGTTCCACGCGCGCCTCAAAAAGATGTCAGCACAACAGAAGGGGTCCGATAGGACCGATGACTGCCGGGGTTGCGGGAAAGTCCAAAAAGGATACCGTGGCCCCTGGCAACGTATAGGCAACTGAAGCAACACGGTTGGGTTTTAGTCTGTAAGAGTCTGACACGCTCTCCTGCTCCGCCCAGAGCGGGAGAAGTTATTTAATAATATTTCCCAAAAAAAAAAAAGGTTGGCTACGGGGATGTGTAAACGCTCCCTGTCGGGTGTAGACAGGGAGGTTGTGTACCTAAGGGTGAGCCCTAAGCTTGCTTTGGCCCGTCGCCTATCTTATTGTGCAACGGGGTCCTAACCAGTCTTGTGCGAAGGGTGTAGACACACCAAACTGACACTAGGTGTGTAGCTGTTTAACACGCCGAAACCCCGCCTGCAACCTTTAAGGCAGGCGGGAATTGGAGATCACGGGCACTCAGAGTGGGGACTCTGTCCGCCCACTGAGTGATCTCAGTGAAGACGGCGCACAGTGGTCACGTGCTGCCTTGCACATTTGCACAGTTGGGTTTCGGGGAGATCCTTTTACACTCTCCCCAGAGATGTGCCCTGACAGGCGCTGCACAGAGGGGGTTCCGGATTGGTCTTTTAAGAGGTAACGGTACCCCTTCCATGTGCAGATGGTGACCACCGGGGTGGTTTTAGTGAGGTAAGAATCCCACACTCCCCGGTTTTATCCTCAAAGACCGGGCGCCTTTTGAAGGTTTCACCCCGAAAACAAAAAAAAAAAAAAAAGGTGTGTAGCTGTTGAAGGAAGACTGTCACCAACGCTGAACACTGGGACCCGTCCAACTGACTGCCTCTGATGGGGCTCAAACTCAAAACTCAAACTCAAAGCATTTATTTCAATTAAACCATTTACAGGTACTTTTGAATTTTCAAGAAGTCGGCCAGTCAGAAATATGAATCTAGTTGCCCATTCCAAAACGTAGTAGGTACCTATGGAGAAGAACGGGCAAGAAACTCCACGGACACTCTTTTAAATAAAAAAAATGATACAAAATATTGGTTACATCATTCATGTTGAAATTATGCATGTGAGAACAATGTAGAAAGACGTGTACGTTTGTAAAAGCGTCCGTAATAAAAAGGATAAAACAATGAACCATTCAAAAATTTAAAATAAATTACAATAAGCCATGGCAGCTAAGAGATGACCAGTCCCAACTGATGGCGCCCGTTCACGAATATGACGCATGGATCAGCACCATTTAGCTCAACCATTTTGAAGGGAGCTAAATGATCCAACATACGCACCACCATCAGCGAGACATCTAAGTGAGCATGACATACTCACAGCCGCCAGGGCACATTCAAGTCAATAAAATACATATTACCCGGTAAATGGTAGGCTCTTAAGTACATAGTACTCATACCTGTGCTATGCAATTATATAATACACAGGAGATTGAGTTTAGTCTTATAGTTTTCCTCCCGCCTGATACGAAACAGGAACCTCCCGAAACAACCATGTCCGGTGAGGACCTGCGTCAGGCGGAAGGTGAGGACGCCGTGGCGCGTCTCTAGCCACTCCTCAAAGAGGGGACTTATCGCCGCAATAGTGGCGTGCCCAGCACTGGGTTGTGACAATCGCACTCTCCATGATGCCATGAGATCCCGCCGGAGCTCTGTCCGCTGTGCCGCGATTTCTCGCGGCAGTGGAGTTACACCCCGGCGTTTCGCCTCCTCGCGCCACGCTAGCATCAATGAGATGACACTGTCAGCTCACTCCACGCAAGTTTTTACGGTGAGATTTTTACAGAATCGACATGCTGGTACTGTTTAATAAAAGTCAACAAATAGCAATAACAACAAGTAACAATATCAGTAGATAACTGTCTTAATCAGAATTCAGTTTGCGCAGTTGTCGGTATGTTAAGCCGTGTTGTGTCACGACTTATTTACTATCCACGGTATTCACTCAAGGATTCGTCTGCTTCAATGACAGTTGTTCCTTCAGCAGGTATGGAGAACTTACTGCTGCTACAGCTTGCTTAGTCTGCAAGCTGACAGTAATATTGTTTTTATATATGTACTGAAAATACTCTTAGCATAACTAGGTATAAAATTTTTGGACAAATCCGACTAATATCCACTGATATATTTCTGCAAACGTATTTGAATTGTTAATAAAATAAACACACCATTAAAGGTTTTTACATATTTGTAAATCCAATAGGTAAATACAAAAAAGTACCTATTGCGAGGATTGATCTTACAACTAAAGGCATTCGGGGCGATCGACGGACCGCCAAGCTATGATACACTCATAATGGAATATAGTTCATCCCCCATTGCAAATAACTTGATGATTTATAGCCTACGTGTTGACCGGGACCTTTAGGAAATAGTTTTACGTTATTTGAACAGAATCCATTCATTATGTTGTGCATAAAGCTTGGACATAGGTCAAGCAGAGAAAAATCTAAATACAATTTTCGGCATTAGCATCGTTCCCACACCTCATTGCAATAACTTATTCTTAAAAATATTCAATGTGCGGTTTTAAACTCTCAACGATTTTATTATAAGTAAATATTCAATACTTAAATATATCAATCTAACATTATGAATCAATCTAGCATTATGCGGAATTCCATTTATTGGCAATGTAAAAAAAAAATAGCCGGGTTTTGTGTGTTTTTGAAAAACCCATTTTTTACAGCTGGGTTTTTACGCACTATTCTCGAAAAGATAATGTTAAGGGTAGGTACATACAAAGTCCTTATATTTTAAAAGATACTAAGTAATATTGAGAGAAATTGATATGTTGAAGATAATAACTTACCAGTGTACGTGAATGATGATTTCGGTGATTGTAATGACGCATGTTGCACCGAATGACAAATAGATTATTATTACAAAATCAGCTTTATTGTAATAGAAAAAATAAACATTTTGTTACATAACATACCTTATCTTTTTATTATTAGCAGAATCGTTTTACATACTCATGATTTTAAATTATATATTAGAAACTTCTGTTTGTTAAAAAATATTCTCGAATGAAACAAAAATTTTAATCAAACTGTCATAGTACCTTTGGTCTAATTTGGGTAAGTGGTTATATTTACAAAATGTCTCATGCGAACTAAGCAATTCCACTGACGTCAGGCAAAACCCTGCATCGCGCAAGTTATCCGCGAAATTGATCATATCAACAACCCGACATCAACATTCCCATTTCCCGTTTGGCAGTAGCCCACCAGACACAACACCCGTCTGTTCGGACGTCCCTCCCTATTCTCCGGAGGATAAGGAACTGTACACCCTGTTCCTCATACCTCTATATCGGTGACCCCGAATATGAACGTCAGCGCAGGTTTGTGCAGCTACTTCATCGTGACGTCATCATTAACACTTCCACAGCCAGCCAGAACCTATGGCTTCAAAGGGAATTCTTACCACCAGAGGAATTTGAAGTTAGTGATAACACTGTAATTAGAAGTTTTTACGCTATTTATGAGACCTTTAATGTTTGTTCTCAAACCTTGAACTTTGCATTCTGATTACGCATTCCTCCACTATGCGTGATCCAGCACGCATTTGGCCAGCTTAATTATTTGACCTTTTTTCATTTTTGACCTATTACGTTTATAAAATAAGTATGAGTGGCTGCTAAGTGTGAGTTCTTTGTTTTGATTTCACTACTGTTTCATGATATGGTAATCTCACACAGTTTTTGGGGGTGGAGGGGTTGCATCATGCATGAGCGTCATTTGATTTTAGGTTTTCCAAACAAAATTCAACAACCGCTCCACCAAGGGTAGTTCTGGAAAATTGATCTTTACTGTATATTTGCCAACTGAAACTCAAAACATTTATTTCAAATGAACCAATTACAGGCACTTTTGAATTGTCAAGGTGTCGGTCAACGATGTGTAATTAGTAATGTGATTTTTCATACAAATTGTTTTTCCGCTTTTCACCCCGACAAGGAGTGATTTTTGAAAAATCGTTTAATACGTTTTCATTAATTGACTTTATGATTATTTTTTTCGAGTAAATCGAATCAAGTAATAAAATTTTCTTGATTACCCCTTTTCACCCAGTTAGGAGTTAAATTAAAAAAAAAACCAAAAGTACATAATTCTTATTGTTTTACCAAGATTATAAATTTTGAATTTCATATTCATCGGACTGCGATTTACGATTCTTCCATAGAGACTAACATCCCCGAAAGGTATTAGAGGGCAGTTTTAAAAACGAATAATGTCAATCTTTTTTATCTGCTTATATCTACATAATCGTGCCAAGTTTCAAATTTATATATCAAATTAGTAAGAATTTTCATATAAACGAATTCACCCCTTCTCATCTCCATAAGGGTCGATTTTCGCAAAATCCTTTCTTAGTAGTCGTTTTAAACTACAACTACCTACTGTCCAAAATTCAAGTTTCTATCTTCAGCTGTTTGGGATGTGCGAGAGTCAACGAACGATTTTGATTGTTAATGACGACTAATGACGTTACTAATAATGACGGATTGTGCCAAAACGGCTAAAGGAAAATAGGCTTCTTGGCACTGATGAAGATAGTGAAGAAGAATGAGATGTAGCGTCATCGCGTTGATGTGCTAATAAATATTATGAAGGCGTGAAATTAATTGGTATCCTATTTTCTTTATTCCTATTACATTTGTTTAATTATGTCAAATTTATTTTACCAGATGTTGAAAAACCTCAAACGGCGCAAATACTCCAATCTTATTGGGACTTATATGTTTGAGCCGTTTGGGGTTGAAACACTAGGGCCATGGGGTCCGAGTGCCCACTAAGTTTTTCAAGACATCACCAAGCGGCTAGTCGACTCTTCACGTAACCAGAGGGCTGACCGACTCTTCACGTGATCAGAGGGAATTATAGGGCATCAAAAATTATTCCAGGGGAGGGGGGGGGGAATAATTATAGGGCATTAAAACGTGCTTCTACTCCCTTCAGCGTATCCGGCACGACTACTGAATGTGTCGCGGGTTGCATTACACACTGCATTCGTGGTTAACGTTGAAAGATACTCTACTCGCAAACATTGATGCGGCTAATGACGTTTGTATGTGACAAAGTTTTAAGTTGAACAAAAACATTGTTTGTTTATTATTTTATTTTGAAGACACATGAGTTAAATATTGAAAAAAAAAAACTAAATAGGTATTTTTTATTCAGTCGCTTGTATAAATTACGACACCAAGAGTAAAGTGGTGGTGTTTGGAAATGGAGGTGAATGACGATGTGCGTGATGCTTTGTTTGTTTTCTTTGTTTTCGACAGGTATATGCATATATTGAATAATGCGCCTTCAAACTCATCCCATGAGATTTTTTGGAAACGGAGAAACACTCATTACCATAGGATGAATACAATTTCATCGATGAAAGGTGTACAATGTTCTGTCCGTGAATGCAACTGAACCATGCCACTCATCATTGCCACATACGGAATGTTTGAATTTTATAACTATCTACACTGATCACCGCCATACACGGAATGTTTCAGTTTCGTTATTTTTACTGATCACCGCACCGCACGGAAACTTCCAGTCTCATAACTACACTGACTGATCACTGCAACTCACGGAATGTTTCAGTTTCATAACTACACTGATCACCGCCACGCACGGAATGTTTCAGTTTCGTTATAATTACAGATCACCGCAACGCACAGAATCTTTCAGTCTCATAACTACACTGACCGATCACCGCAACTCACGGAATGTTTCAGTTTTTTAACTCCACTGATCACCGCCATACACGGAATGTTTCAGTTTTGTTATTTTTACCGATCACCGCAACGCACAGAATCTTTCAGTCTCATAACTACTTACACTGACCGATCACCGCAACTCACGGAATGTTTCAGTTTCATAACTACACTGATCACCGCCGCACGGAATATTTCAGTTTTGTTATGTTTCAGATGCATTTATGATACAACGCCTCATGCGATAAACACATTGATGATATTGTTTTCCTGCCGACTATACATACCTACTTTATGTACATGGGTGTTTCTCCGTTTTGGCGAAAAAACATTTTCCGGTGGCATAATAAAAAACATATTATGTTTTTTCTTGCTACAAAAGTTCATATGCATATAGGTATCTGTCGAAAACAAAGAAATCTAACAAAACATCACGCAAATCGTCACAAACGTCCGTTTCCAAACGTTTATGTGCGTAACTACTCGTACAGCTTCCTCATGAGTTATTGAAAAATTCTACCTATGCCAATACTTAAGGCACAATAGCAGGAATCAAAGTTCCCAGTCTTAATTTAGCAGCCACAAAAACTTCGTTATTATGAGCCGTTTACTGTGTGTTAGCTGGAGTGACGTCTTCCCGCTTCCTCATGCAGGACAGGCAAACCAGTGAGGTTAGGGTTTTGGACTACAGTCAGAAAATTAAGGCATAATAGCAGCACAAGGCAGGAAAAAACCGAACGATAACAATTAAGTGTTGAAACTGCGATTAAAAAACTATTTGTAAGCTGGGTTGACGTTACCCCAGCTGCTCATGCCATATATTCCGAACGCAAGAAGATATGATTAAAAAGATATAGCACGAAAATTAAGGCATAATAGCAGCAACATTTTCAAATCTATAGACCTCGTAGTTTCCAAGTAATATATAAAACATTGCTACCGCGTCATAAAATTCAAATTATTGTGTGTAGTTTGATCGCCGTTGCCGTTCCGTGCGCTACATTAATGCAAACAAGTTTGCACTTAACATGGATTGTATTAGAAGTCATTTTAACATGCGATCATTTTTTTTAATATTTTGTTTTGAAGATGAGAGCTGACTGAACTAATGGAACTATGAATGTAATAATAGGTCTTTACCTATGAAATTGTCGTTTTGTATGAACAAATTTAAACGATTTTTTTTAATGTATTTTTTATTTGTATTAATCGAAGTAATCACCCATGCAATCAATGCATCTTTGCCAACGCAGTGGCAGTTTATTGATGCCCTTCTCAAAGAAATCAGCTGGACGGGAGGCAACAAATTCTTCAAAGGCATTTTGTACTGCCTCTCGGGTATTGAATTTTTTACCCGCCAAGAAGTTATCCAAATTCTGGAAAAAGTAGTAGTCTGTAAGCGCAAGGTCTGGTGAGTAGGGCGGATGACGGAGAGCTTCCAACCCCAGTTCCTGCAACTTGGAGACCGTCTGCTGTGCAGTATGAGGTCGCGCGTTGTCGTGCAGGAGCAGCGGAGACGAGCGATTGACCAATGCTGGTTGGAGATGTGCCAGCTTCTCCATCATTGTGTTCAGTTCTTCACAGTACACATCTGCAGTAATGCTCACCACGTTTGGTAAGAAGTTGTGATGAATCACACCGGCGCTAGACCACCAAACAGTGACCATCACTTTTCTAGGGGTAAGTTTTCGTTTAGGGCATTGTTTAGGTGCTGAACCAGGATCCAAACAACTTGCTGAAGCGCTTGCGGTTATCAAACAGAATCCATTTTTCATCGCAGGTAACAATGTGGTTCAAAATTCCTTCATTTGTGTGTCTGTAAAGCAGTGCAAGGCACGTCTCGACGCGTACTTCGCGCTAGCGATCATTCGTTAGTTCGTGGGGCACCCATTTGTCAAGCTTTTTTACCTTGCCAATTTGACGCAAATGGACCAATATTGTTTTGACGCTAACGTCGAAAGCTGCTGCTAAGTCAGCCGTAGATTGTGTATCATCAGCTTCCACAATCGCCTTTAATTCGTCATTGTCGACCAGTCTTCGGACGACCGCGAGGTTCATTTTTCAGGTCGAAATTTCCAGAACGAAAGCGAGCAAACCAATAACAGGTGGTGCGTTGGTTTGTAGTGTTAGCTCCGTAAACGTCATTGATGTTGCGTGCCGCTTGTGCCGCGTTGCTGCCACGACGGTACTCATACTCCATAATTACTCGAATTTTTAACGTATCCATGATGACGAAAAAGATTGAAATGCGATGAAAATGTAACACTAATCAATAAAAAAATGACTACTTTTGGAAAAAAAAATCCATGTTTTTAAAATAAAATTAATTTGAAATTAGAATTCTTAGCCAAACAAAAATTATTTTGATTTGAAATGGCCAGTACTGCAGAACGGCAATTTCATAGGTAAAGACCTAATATTAAAAAGGACATTCTTATCAACTTTAGACGATGAGAGAACTACCTACTATAAAGGGCTATTCAGATTTACGCAATATCGGTGTCGCGCTCGGTAGTGATACTGTTCCAAAATGGCTAACCAGGTGGACTAGTATCGCTATCGAGCGCGACAGCAATATCAGCAGCAAAAAGTTCGTTCAACAAGCTTTTCACGCAAGCTTGTTATATCGATAGAGATCTGTGGAGAATCCAGCACTAGCCAAGGCAAAGAAAGATTTAACTCGACGGAATTAGAAAAAGAACACAGCACTTTGTCTTCCCGATTGGCAAAGAGCCTTAACTACTAGGAACCTAGGTATGGACCTGATAAAGTACCCACATCCACCTTCTTCGTTAATTTGCAATCAGGATCAAACAACAAAGCAGCAAATTAGGTGAAAGTTATCTATCACCCTATAAAAGTTTCTAAGAAAAGGACAGCCTCGGTACAATGCCAAAGATGTCAGAAGTACGGACATTCTAAAAATTACTGCATGAGAATTTACCGCTATCTAAAATGCGCAGAATCACACAACACCACAGAATGCCCTAAGACTGGCAGTAATTCCGCAGCCACGTGTGTCTTATGCTTAGGTCCAGTAAACTACAAGGGATGTGAGAGAAAAAGAAGATTCTGGTCAGAAAAACTAGTAAGCCAAACTTCACTAGAAGAGAAACAACACAAAACACACAGATCAGCAATAACAATGATGAACCTACTCACAGGCCAAAAATAATCCTCACCTTCCGTCTGACGCAGGTCCTCAGCGGACATGGTTGTTTCGGGAGGTTCGGAAACACCCATATAGGTTTGATACTCCTTTCGTAGAGTATGTCAAAAATTATTCAAAATTATTTAAAAAGGTTAGTGCTTTTGCTAAATCTAAATTTTTAAGCGATAAAATTAAAAATTCCAATAATAAAGTAAAAACCACTTGGAACATTATTAATAATGAAATGGGTAAATCGGTTAAGCAAGATAAACAACTTGAGATTATGGTCGACAATAAATTAGTTACTAAAGCAGCTGACGTAGCTGAGGTGTTTAATGAGTTTTTTGCAAACATACCTATAACCACGACTCGCTCCTTAAATTCGTCCCCGTCTAAAGCTGAAAACCTTTTGTTTAGTAGTGTGTCTAAAAGTAGTCGCTTATTCAGCTTCGAACATGTTACGCCGCGTGATGTAGTTAATGTTTTTAACACACTCAAGTCAAAAAACACTGGTGATTACTGGGGCATCTCCATTAAACTTTTAAGCAATATAATAGACATCGTAGCCCCATATCTAGCTGTTACTTTTAATAAATGTGTTGATTTGGGAACTTTTCCTGACCTCATGAAGAGTAGTAAAGTCATACCATTATTTAAATCAGGTAATAAAAATGATGTTGGCAATTTCAGGCCTATTTCTATCTTACCAGCATTTAGCAAAATATTTGAAAAGTTAATACTCAAGCAGTTGCTAATCCATTTTAATTTAAATAGCCTCCTCCATAATGAACAATATGGCTTTACAAAGGGTCGTTCGACCACAGATGCGGGTGTTGCTCTGCTGAAACACATATTTAACGCATGGGAGAACTCGCAAAATGCTATTGGGGTTTTCTGTGATCTCTCCAAAGCCTTTGATTGCGTGCACCATGACACGCTTTTGCGTAAACTGCGTCATTACGGTGTGCAAAATGAAGCTCTCAACCTTATAAATTCTTATTTACATAATAGGTCCCAATGTGTAGATGTTAATGGTGTGAAATCTTCCGGGCTGCCAGTTCAGTTAGGTGTGCCTCAAGGCTCAATACTGGGTCCATTCTTGTTCTTAGTCTATATCAATGACTTACCATTCTATTTAAAGGGTATCTGTGAAGTTGTACTGTTTGCAGATGATACGTCACTTATTTTTAAAGTAGACAGGAATAGACAAGACTTTGACGATGTAAACAGTGCACTCTCAATGGTTACGGATTGGTTTTCGTCAAATAACCTAGTTCTCAATAGCAAGAAAACCAAATGTGTAAAGTTCGCCCTTCCAAATGTTAGAAATCTAGGACCCAACATCGTCTTAGATAATGAGTCACTTGAAACTGTAAACACGGCAGTTTTTCTGGGCATAACAGTAGATGCCAAACTTCAGTGGGGCCAACATATATCGAGCCTAGCGGGAAGGCTCAGTTCGGCCGCCTACGCCGTCAGGAAAGTAAGACAATACACTGACGTTAATACAGCTCGGTTAGTCTATTTTAGTTATTTTCATAGCGTTATGTCCTACGGTATTCTGCTGTGGGGCAAAGCTGCTGATATTCAAAATATATTTGTCCTTCAAAAACGAGCTGTTCGAGCAATTTACCAGCTCGGTGCCAGAGTTTCTCTGAGAGATTTTTTCAAAGATATCGGTATCCTCACAGTGGCATCACAATTCATTTACGCCAACATATTATATATTAGGCAAAATATACACTTATATACTAAAAACAGTGATATTCACAATGTTAACACTAGAAATAAGGACAAACTACGTACTCCCTTTCACCGGCTTCATAAGGTTCATAACTCATTTGTTGGGCTTGGTATAACCTTTTATAACAAGCTACCTAATTGTTTATAATTTTACTAATTTTACTTTATTTATTGTTGACATAATCTACTCATTACAATGTTTTTTTTTATGAGTTGTATTGCAATATGTGGTTAGCTAGCGACCTCGATAATTTTTTACTTTACCTCAATGGTCCTAGTTTATCAATTATAACTTCTAGTTACAGCTATATGTAAGCGGGCACGCCCTTTATGTCTGGAGGCTTTTATTTAGATATTGTTTTCGTTAAATTATTTTTATTTCTGCTTGAGTATAGTTCTCGATGTTTTTGGTTGGTATATTGGCGTGTGCTAGCTGTCATATGGCTATTAATTTTATAATTTAAATTATGTTTTGTGTTGCGTAATGTAAATATCATTTTGCATACTATTATATAGAATCTTTTTTACTGAACAGACAGCTGTGCTGCTGGGGAGTTTGTTGCGCCACTTCTTCTTCCCAGCTAAAGCACTAGGAAGTGGTGAAGGGTGGGCGTTTTGGGGGACTGTCTTATGTAGTTTTGACGTTCGAAAAGTGCTGATTCTCAGCCTAGTTTGAATAAATGACTTTTGAATTTTGAATTTTGAATTTTGACCCGGGTGTCATCACCCGGAGGACACGGTAGAGCATACGGTGGAGGTCTGCCCGGCTAGGGCAGAGCATCGCCGTGTCCTCGTGGAGGCGATCGGTGGCGGGGAGCTGTCACGTTCGGCCCTGGTCCAGGCCATGGTACGGAGCGAGAGGGCATCACCTCCTTCTGCGAAACAGTAATGCTCGCGAAGGAGGAGGCGGAACGCATGAGGGAGAGGCAAATTTCACGCCCTCACGTCCCTAGCCGCCGCAGGAGACGCCCTGGGCGTCGGGAATCAAGAGCTGATTCCCGGTCACCGCAGGTGCGTGCTTGCGGACGGTGAGCAATGGGTAGCTCGCCATCCGATAAGACCAAGCCCGGGTCGACGGCGCGTTGTGTTCCACGCGCGCCTCAAAGAGATTTTAGCAAATGAAGGGGTCCGGTAGGACCGATGCCTGCCGGGGTTGCGGGAAAGTCCGAAAGGGATACTGTGGCCCCTGGTAACGTACAGGCAACTGAAAGAATTCGGGTGGGTTTTAGTCAGTAAGAGTCTGACACGCCCTCCCGCTCCGCCCAGAGCGGGAGACGTTATTTGATAATTTCACAACCAAAAAAAAAAGGCCAAAAATAATGAAACTAGAAATGAACGTAAACAATACGCAATTATTTTTCTGTTTTTACCCGTATGGAAGAATCGTACCTAACGAACGGTCCGCTGAATTTGAAACTCAAAATTAATAATCTTGATAAAAAATAAGAATTACGTATTTTTGGATTTTTTAAATTCAAGTCCTAACAGGGTGAAAAGGGGTAATCGAGTTTTAGGGGAGAATTTTATTGCTTGATTCGATTTACTCGAAAATTAATATAAATAATCATATTCAGTCAATTAATGGAATCGTATTAAACGATTTTTCAAAAATCACTCCTTGTCGGGGTGAAAAGCGGAAAAACAATTTGTGTGAAAAATCACATTACTCCTTGACCGACACCTTAACAATTCCAAAGTGCCTGTAATTGGTTTATTTGAAATAAATGTGTTGAGTTTGAGTTGGCAAATATACAGTAAAGATCAATTTTCCAGAACTACCCTTGGTGGAGTGTGTTGAATTTTGTTTGGAAAACCTAAAATGAAATGACGCCCATGCATGATGCAACCCCTCCACCCCCAAAAACTGTGTGTGATTACCATATCATGAAACAGTAGTGAACAACAAAACAAAGAACTTAGCAGCCACTCATACTTTTTTTATAAACGTAATAGGTCCTACATGAAAAAAAGGTCAAATAATTAAGCTGGCCAAATGCGTGCTGAATCACGCATAGTGGAGGAATCCGTAATCAGAATGAAAAGTACACGGGTTGAGAAAAAACATTAAAGATCTCATAAATAGCTTAAAAACTTCTAATTACAGTGTTATCACTAACTTAAAATTCCTCTGGTGGTAAGAATTCCCTTTGAAGCCATAGGTGCTGGCTGGCTGTGGAAGTGTTAATGATGACGTCACGATGAATTAGCTGCACAAACCTGCGCTGACTTTCATATTCGTGGTCACCGATATAGAGGTATGAGGAACAGGGTGTACAGTTCTTCATCCTCCGGAGAATAGGGAGGAACGTCCGAACAGACGGGTGTTGTGTCTGGTGGGCTACTGCCAAACGGGAAATGGGAATGTTGATGTCGGGATGTTGACATGATCAATTTAAATGATAGGGTTTTGCCTGACATCAGTGGGATTGCTTAGTTCGCATGAGACGTTTTGTAAATATAACGACTTACCCAAATTAGACCAAAGGTACTATGACAGTTTGATTAAAATTTTATGTTTCATTCGAGAATATTTTTTAACAAACAATAGTTTTAAATATATAATTTTAAATCATGAGTATGTAAAACGATTCTGCTAATAATAAAAAGATAAGGTATATTATGTAAGAAAATGTTTATTTTTTCTATTACAATTGATTATTACAAGCTGATTTTGAAATAATAATCTATTTGTCATTCGGTGCTACCGTCATTACAATCACCGAAATCATCATTCACGTACACTGGTAAGTTATTATCTTCAACATGTCAATTTCTCTCAATCTTACTTAGTATATTTTAAAATATAAGGACTTTGTATGTATCTCCCCTAACATTATCTTTCGAGAATAGTGCGTAAAAACCCAGCTGTAAAAAATGGGTTTTTTAAAAACACACGAAATCCGGCAATTTAGTTTTGTTTACATTGCCAATAATTGGAATTCACCATAATGCTAGATTAGATGCATAATGTTAGAGTAATATATTTAAGTATTGAATATTTACTTATAATAAAATCGTTGAGAGTTTAAAACCGCACATTTAATATTTTTAAGAATAAGTTATTGCAATGAGGTGTGGGAACGATGCTAATGCCGAAAATTGTATTAAGATTTTTTCTCTGCTTATCTGTACCTATGTCCATGCTTTACGCAAAACATACTGAATGGGTTCTGTTCAAATAATGTAAAACTATTTCCTAAAGGTCGGGTCAACACGTAGGCTATAAATCATCACGTTATTTGCAATAGGGGATGAACAATATTGCATTATGTCACATAAAATCATCACGATATACTTACAAGGAGTTAAGCAGTAATAGCATATAGGTATAGGGACAGCTACTTTATTTAACTACTAGTTTCTGCCCGCGACTTCGTCCGCGTAAAAGTTCTTATTCCCCCGAGCCCGACCCACCTCGTCGCGTACTCGCGTCGTACGCTTAGTTTCGTTCATTACGGATTTTTTTTCTTTTTGCTCGACTTCTAAGGGTCCTAGCGTGGTGTTATACAGCATATATAACCTTCCTCAAGAATTTGGCTATCAAATGCAAAAATATTTTTTCAAATCCGACTGGTAGTTCCAGAGATTAGCGCAACAAATAAACTCTTCAACTTTATAATAGTAGTACCTAACTACCTATAGATTAATGTATCATAGCTTGGCTGCCTTTGGTTGTAAGATTAATCCTTGCAATAGGTACTTTTTGTTATTTTTAGTATTTACCTATTGGATTTACAAACATGTAAATATCTATATTGGTATGTTTATTTTGTTTACCGTTCAAATATTTTTGCAGAAATATGTCAGTGGATAGAAGTCGGATATGTCCAAAAATTCTAGCTATGCTAGGAGTCTATTTCAGTATACAAAAACAATATTGCTGACAGCTTGCAGACTAAGCAAGCTGTAGCGGCAGTAAGTTCTCCATGCCTGCTGAAGGAACAACTGTCATTGCAACAGAGGAATCCTTGAGTGAATACCGTGGATAGTAAAGAAGTCTTGAGACAAACCCCATACCGATAACTGCGTAAACTGAATGCTGATTAAGACAAGGTGTTATTAAACAGTACCAGTTTTGTTCCGATACATTGAAATGATCCTTACATGAACTCAGCCAATCAGCATTAAAATACATAAATTGGTCAATTGTACTTAAATACAAACTGTATAAGAATATTTTATACAATT
Source organism: Xanthia icteritia (assembly GCA_949128155.2). Lineage (NCBI taxonomy): Eukaryota > Metazoa > Arthropoda > Insecta > Lepidoptera > Noctuidae > Xanthia > Xanthia icteritia. The sequence goes on from OX421930.2 coordinate 14,686,828, forward strand.
TTTCCCGCTTCTGCTGTTTACATTTTTTTCTTCCGATACAATGAAATCATCCTTACATGAAACAGAGTCTAACCAACCGCATTAAAAAATAAATTGGTTAATTTTACTTATTTTTATGGACTCGCCATGACCAAAAAAATAGTATACCAAAATTGTTTTCATGAAATCAGAGCTAATGGGTCAATTTTACTCACTTTTATGGACAACTCGCACTTGGCCCAAAACTTAAGTACCAAGCCAAAATTGTTTTACGTAATGAAAACAGAGCTGATGGTTCTAAGACAATTTCCTCATATCTCTTATAAACTCGGATTTCCCCATTCTCATTCATTCATTTATAAAAAATAAAACTTTGAAGATGCAACTGTGTAGGTACCACATATTTAATATATACTATGTACTGTACTAGATTTTCCCGATGACTTTGCCACTTAAACATTCCAAGCTCATGTGACTGTACCTAAATTACCCTAGGCTGATAAAATTTTAGTTTTTCCTAATTACGTTAATATTAGTGTTTGAGTCGGTTCCCCCTTAGGGGAAAGGGCCGCACCCCACCCCGTACGGCACTGTAGAGCTCGTCTCCAGACTGGACACTCTCCCGCCGTTATAAGAAAGAGAAGAATTCCCATAAACTAAACTGCCCTGTCCCGACTTAGAAAAGCTAGGTGACAGGGAGGGGTACAAGGTGAAGTTAATATTGGGAATTCACAGTTAGTAAACATAAGTATTATAATATTAATACAATATGAAGCTAAAAAGACAAGAGGGTACCTATGCAAAAAAATATTATATATATATATAATTTAGTATAATAAATGTTGGAACGCCAACGTCTCCTCCTCTCGCAGTTGAGCACCTATATCTGCAATACAGCCTTGATCAAGTGAAGGAGTAAAGGGATCGTTACGCTTGTTTTAAATCATTATTTTTATAACTACGTTAACTTATCATGTACCAACTTTAGTGAGACCAGGAACCGTTTAACAACGTTTGCCTCGTTATACGTGATCTGTTAGACCTTACGCATAGAACCTCTGAAGAACTAATACGTTTCTAACGGAACACGTTCCCTAATCACAATATGAATGTCTTACCCAATCCTAAGACAGAGTACTGCGAAGTCCAACTGTTATTGAGGAAGACAAGTTTAGTATTGAGTTCTAATCGCGTAGTAATTTACAAGGCTCCATTACGGCGGCCTGGCCCCTTTTACTAATATAACAGAAAACTAGCACAAGCGCATCGTAGACTCAGTCTCTAGCAGAATACATTACGCTCGTATCTGGTGATTGGATACAGAAATCATCACTAACGTTTGGTTGTTTTATAATGCAATTACAGACTGGCTATAGCCTAGTTCAATTCTAAATGAGCTGTGAGTATTTATGGTTCTGCCTTCCGAAAGTGGTGCGTCAATTCAAGGTCAGCAATCGTCAAAAGTCTGGTTAGTGCTCAGTGTCATGTATGGTAGAAGGCCTTCGCCATTTCCCTATAACCAAATGCAAGTGATAATAATCTGCCAAGGTACGGATTAGGACATAGACACGTAATACGCGAGAATGTACATTCGTTATAAAATACGATATTAGATAAGAGTTATTTCGCTTTTCTGGTATAAACGATCACGATATCACCTAGCTGTTACCTATAAATACAATGCAAATCTAAAGATAAAAGTTAATTAAAGTTGACACTTACCAAATAATTCCTTTGAGAGAATTAGATTACAACTCACTTACAAAATACTGCACACATTACTAGCATAGCCTCGGGCATCGCTTACGTCTCGACCGCCTCTCGAAGCGCCTCAAAACTAACTCATCTATCTTAGACTACGTCGTCGCTACCTAACGTGGTCTTAAACCCACTATCAACTTGATAAATAATGCTCGGTCTCTTACGACAGCCCACGGACATCACCTCCGATATTCATCAAGTCTCCTAACTTAACTAGCCTGGACTCTCACGTCCTTCTTTCGAGATTCAAAATCAACTGCCTCGACTTCATCTCAGCTCCTTAGGTACATTCCTAAAACACCAGGGCCCGGCTTCCTAGTTTCGCCGAATAGGTTTATCGCTGTTTTTGTGTACAACTTCTCAATTGTTTAAAAAGGGTCCGTTTAAATTGCCTAAGCATTTATGACAGCCAGATGTGGATGCAATAATGTCCGTTGCATTAGGTCCAGGAAATATCAACCTTTTCCGACGGAAGATTCTAAAGTTACAATATATATATATTTTATTATAAAACCATACTATTATGTTTTTAGCACAAAACAAATTAATGTATTTTAGCTAGCTGCTAGAATAATAAAATAAGTAATCCAATAATACAACTACAGTTATTGGATAATAGATATTAAAGCATTGGCTTTGCATGCCTTTTGAAAGATTGGTTGAATCTGACTCATAACTTCTTGTTTCAAGCATGACTCTAGATTTCTATTTGTTAGTTACCTTACTTCCATTACATTCATGTTAGAGCACGCATGTTGACGATCCCTGCTTTGGCTCAAGTGCTCAGAATTTGCATGGCCCGTGTTTCCCATAAAGTATAAATGTAATGGGATTCTAAGAGGTTCAATATTGTGTTACAATTTTAAAGAAATAGGATCTTTCGTAATTTATTACGGTAAAGTGTCGAGCTGTCAAACCATAAAATTGAGATTTAATGTGTTTCTGAGTGGCCCCAATCATGTGCCGATTTTAAAATAAATATAATATTTCGTTATTAATTTAGAGTAAATGACACATAGTCACACTCACAAACTATATATCTGCATGTCGATTCTGTAAAAATCTCACCGTGAAACTTGCGTGGAGTGAGCTGTCAGTGTCATCTGGGACGCTAGGGATTGACCAAGCATTACATTTACAATCATAATAGAGATTTAAATTTTTTTTAAATGCTAATTCTATTGATCATATGCTAGTATTTAAGGGTTGTACGGTCTCATCAACCGTATATTTATTTACTTACTCGGATGTCGTGCGTCACAAATATTACGCTATAATTGTATCTTTTCACGCAAGGCAGATCGAGTCAGACAACAACTGTGGAACTAAGCACTTGTCAAGAGAAAGAATCGCTACCACCTTAACTTGTACCTTCTACATTTTAATATAACTTTAAACAACTTGTGGTTCTTTCTGTGTACTCCACAACTAAACCAACATCAACTAAGTGACGGTAAGTACGGTGCCTACAACCATTGGCTCCTACATTAAATGGTCCTTCGAGCCCGATGTTTATTGTGAGTAGTGTCTCTGTTTACGATAGCGAATCGGTTCAGCTGGTTTCCCACAAGCGGGTCACCCAAGTTAGATTGAGAAAGCGCATAATATCGTACGTAGAGTGCGAAAGCAATAAATAGAAACAAACGACAATTTCAAGAAGCTAAGGATTACGCAAATCTGCTATAACTACGAGAACGGATCCGTGGGGACTTGAAAGTAGACTCAAACTCAAAGCATTTATTTCAAATAAACCAATTACAGGCACTTTTGAATTGTCAAGGGGTCGGTCAGTCAGAAATATGAAGCTAGTCGCCCACATTCCAAAGCGTAGTAGGTACCTATGGAGAAGAACGGGCAAGAAACACCACGGACACTCTTTTAAATAAAATGGTTACATAATATTGGTTACATCATTCAAGTTGAAGTTATACATGTGAGACCGATGCAAAACATTAAAAGCGTCCGTTAGAAATAAAAATATAAATTAAATTAAAATCGCCGTGGCAGCTAAGACATGACCAGTCCCTACTGACGGCGCCCGTTCACGAACATGACGCATGGATTAGCACCATTCAGCTCAACCATTTTGAAGGGAGCTAAATGATCCAACACACGCGCCACCGCCATCGAGACATTAGAGTGAGCATGACATACTCTCAGCCGCCAGGGCACATTCAAGTCAATGAAAGACATACCCAGTACCTAAATGGTAGCTTTATAGTTGGTACATAGTACCCACACATGTGCCATGCAATTATACAATGCTAAGACATTGAATTTATACAATGCAAAGATAGTTTTTAAAATCTTCAGCAGCTCCTACGGTATTTTCAAATGCTAATCAATTAGTTTATGCTTGTGGAGCAGGACCAGCGTTGAGCCAAGCATTTTTATCAGCGATGTAATCCCCAACTTATAATATGCTTGGCTGCATAGTGTGCGTTTAATATTAGGTCTTTACCTATGAAATTGCCGTTCTGCAGTACTGGCCATTTCAAATCAAAATAATTTTTGTATGGCTAAGATTTCTAATTAAAAATTAATTTTATTTTAAAAACATGTTTTTTTTTTTTCCAAAAGTAGTCATTTGTTTATTGATTAGTGTTACATTTTCATCGCATTTCAATCTTTTTCGTCATCATGGATACGTTAAAAATTCGAGTAATTATGGAATATGAGTACTAGGGATGCAACGATACGGCTATTACGATACCAATACGAATGACGAATACATCGTAATGGCCAAATACGATAACGAATTACGATACGAATGCATTACGATATTTGTTTAATACCATTTTGATGAATTTATTGGAAGCTTTGTTGTATGTTATTATTGTAAGACTAAGTAAAGTAAAAGTATAAAAAAAAGTTATGCATTTTTGTCCTGCTGTGGAGAATAGTCTTTCAGATGGCACCGTTGCAGGTTTAAGGGATAAATATTTCAATGCTATCCTTTTCAAATTTGGATACTCTGAAGCTTTATTGTGCCAATAGTCAGCAACACTAGCGTCCATATCTAAATTAGTAGTTTTCAAATAGTTTTTTAACTTAAAACTGTCAATGCCAAAAGTGACGGATGCGAAGCGTTCAGAAATTGACGCGTTATGCGTTTCGTTTCACCCGAAACAGTAAAAATTTAAAATGTTTGAAATAAATGTATCGTAAAAATAGCGTATCGTAATATTTACGATAACGAATGATCGTAAAGGTTTACGATAATCGCCGATATACGATTATCGTATCGGTATCGTTGCATCCCTAATGAGTACCGTCGTGGCAGCAACGCGGCACAAGCGGCACGCAACATCAACGACGTTTACGGAGCTAACACTACAAACCAACGCACCACCTGTTATTGGTTTGCTCGCTTCCGTTCTGGAAATTTCGACCTGAAAAATGAACCTCGCGGTCGTCCGAAGACTTTGGTCGACAATGACGAATTAAAGGCGATTGTGGAAGCTGATGATACACAATCTACGGCTGAATTAGCAGCAGCTTTCGACAATATTGGTCCATTTGCGTCAAATTGGCAAGGTAAAAAAGCTTGACAAATGGGTGCCCCACGAACTCAATGATCGCCAGCGCGAAGTACGCGTCGAGACGTGCCTTGCATTGCTCAACAGACACACAAATGAAGGAATTTTGAACCGCATTGTTACCTGCGATGAAAAATGGATTCTGTTTGATAACCGCAAGCGCTCAGCAAGTTGGTTGGATCCTGGTTCAGCACCTAAACAATGCCCTAAACGAAAACTTACCCCTAGAAAAGTGGTGGTCACTGTTTGGTGGTCTAGCGCCGGTGTGATTCATCACAGCTTCTTACCAAACGGGGTGAGCATTACTGCAGATGTGTACTGTGAAGAACTGAACACAATGATGGAGAAGCTGGCACATCTCCAACCAGCATTGGTCAATCGCTCGTCTCCGCTGCTCCTGCACGACAACGCGCGACCTCATACTGCACAGTAGACGGTCTCCAAGTTGCAAGAACTGGGGGTTGGAAGCTCTCCGTCATCCGCCCTACTCACCAGACCTTGCGCCTCAGACTACTACTTTTTCCAGAATTTGGATAACTTCTTGGCGGGAAAAAAATTCAATACCCGAGAGGCAGTACAAAATGCCTTTGAAGAATTTGTTGTCTCCCGTCCAGCTGATTTCTTTAAGAAGGGCATCAATAAACTGCCACTGCGTTGGCAAAGATGCATTGATTGCATGGGTGATTACTTCGATTAATACAAATAAAAAATACACGAAAAAAGTTCGTTTACATTTTTTCATACAAAACGGCAATTTCATAGGTAAAGACCTATTATAAGATTTAAATTTCGTTTCATTCAGTTGAAGTATGTGGGGAGGTATTTTATTGTAACATTTTAAACAGTACCCCATGAAAGATGAGTCCACTTTAGCCAACCTGAAACCCGGTTGAACTAATGAGTCCCTATTCCTACTGATATAATTGTGTTTTGCTCCTCTTTTACTAAAAAGATGTAGATTTTTCCTTACGTACATGATGTTTTCATAAATATATTGACAAGGTACCGTCATGATGTTAATATCTTTAAACTGTTCCCTTAGAGAGTCGCGCCTGCGGAGGCCATAGATGGCTCTAATGGCTCTTTTCTGCAGAATAAAAATAGACTCGATGTCTGCAGCCCGTCCCCATAGTAGAATACCGTACGACATAATACTATGAAAGTAACTAAAATAGACTAGTCTCGCGGTATCTACATCAGTAAATTGACGGATTTTTCTCACAGCAAATGCTGCTGAACTTAGCCGTCCTGAAAGGGATGTTAAATGAGGACCCCATTGAAGCCTTGAGTCGAGCAAGTCGAGAAAATCTTATGCACTTAGTTTTTTTCCCATTTAATACTAAATTATTAGCAGTGAACCAATTGTGGACCTGCTGTAGGGCGTTATTTACGTCGTCAAGATTTGATGTACGTCTAATAATTTAAAAAATTAAGGAAGTATCATCAGCAAATAACACCATTTGTGGTTGAGCAAATGGGGGAGATCATTAATATATACTAAAAAGAGGAAAGGACCCAATATTGATCCTTGTGGTACACCCATTTCTACTTTTAAACCGAGTGAATTGACACCATTTATTTGAACTTGCTATTGTCTATCATTTAAATACGATTTTACTAAACTGAGCGCAATTTTCCCAAGTCCGTAATGCTCAAGTTTCAAGACTAAGGTTTCGTGGTCGACGCAGTCAAATGCCTTGGAGAGGTCACAAAAAATTCCTATGGCGTCTTGAGCCTCTTCCCACGCCGTAAATATGTGTTTTAATAACGTGACACCGGCGTCAGTCGTACAACGTTCCTTGGTGAAACCATACTGTTGATCATGTAAGATTGTATTGGTGTTAAAATGATTGAGCAGTTGGTTAAGCATTACCTTTTCAAACACCTTGCTTAAAACTGGCAACACGATACGGGCACGGATACGGGTCTATAATTATTGGTGTCTTTACTGTCCCCGGATTTGAAAAGTGGTATTACCTTACTATATTTCATTAGATCAGGGAAGATTCCTTGATCCACACACAAATTAAATATTAAGGCTAAGTACGGCGCTATAGTCTCAATAATGGCGGTACAAACTTTAATTGACATTCCCCATAGATCTTCGGTTAATTTGATCTTGATTTGCTTGAAAGCTTTTAGTACTATTGAGGGGTTTATATGCTTGAATTTAAATTCAATCGGGCAGGATGAAACATTTGCTCTTAATAAACCAATAGAACGCGAGGGCGAGGAATTTAAGGATTCAGTAGTTTTAACTGGGATACTGGTAAAGAAATTTACAAATTCTTGAGCAACTTCTTTGTTAGTGCTTATGAGACCACGTGAAGTGTCTAGTGTGAAATCATTATTATGTCTTTTATTCCTGTTTGTTTCGTCATTGATAATTTTCCAAACCGTCTTTCTAAACCGTCTGTATTTTATTATCGGCTGATTTGATCTTGTTGCTAATGTACAAGGCTTTAGCTACCTTGCAAGTATTTTTAAAAGTTTTAGAGTAAGTAGCAACGTATTTATTAAAAGATTCAGAGTTAATATAAGGCTTAAGGCCATACAGCTCAAACAAATTTTCCCTGCTTTTCCTAATACCCTTAGTTGCCCAGTCACTGAACAAAAAAATTGGGCAAATGGTTTTAGTTTTCTTTTTTAAAGTATTATTGAACTCGGTGCGCACGACCGAAAAGAATTCCTCATATAATTCATTTACATTGTTTATAATATGACCCGGTATACTTAACTTACTAATTAAGTTATTATTAAATCTGCTTAAATAGCTGGTTGTTATTGGTCTAGATTGTATCTGAATTCTTTGTAATGGTGTGTTGAACTTGAAAGCAACGGTTTGACCGCTGTGATCAGAAGGGAGATAATTTACAATGGCTTTATCTAAGTAGTTGCAGCAACAAAACACGTTATCAATACATGTAGCAGTATTTGTGGTTATGCGGGTTGGTTCTGAAAACACATTTGACAAATTGAATGATTTAAAGAGACTTAATAATCGACTGCTATTTGAACTATTTTCTAAGATATTAATATTGAAGTCACCACAGATAATTAGCGATTTTTTACCCGTTGCAAGTTTTGCTAGAACATCTTCCATTACTGACTCAAATATGGAGTAGTTTTGATAATTTGGGGGTCTGTAAACGCACACTATAACATGCTTATCTAGCTCAACACAGGACAATTCAATGTTATGTTCAACCGACAGATCAAGTACATCTTTACGAGGCTTAGATTTAACAGAATTTTTAACTAAGATTAGTGAACCCCCTCGCAGCATAGATTTTCGGTTAAAACAACTGCCCACACTATAATTTTTATAATTAATTAGCATCTCATAATCTTTCAACCAATGTTCAGTAAACAAATAATTTCGTAGGTACATAGTTTTTTCTAAAAATAATTCAATTTCTAATTGTTTGGAAGAAAAACCTTGAATATTTTGATGAAATAATTTCAAGGTATTCTGCTTAGATTCTTTTTTACAATTAACTATTTGAGAGCAAGAAGACACCTTGTTCTTGGTAGGTATAACTATAGTGTTACTGGTATCTTCTGTTGTCTTACTATCTAGTTTAAATTAACATCCAGAGTGAGCCCCAAGACTCCCATGCCATCACCAGGCAATGAGATCCTACTACTTGTGGACCCCACATTATGACAAGAATTTGCCATAGTGACACATGGATCCTCCTTCGTACAATTGTTGTAAAGGTTTATAGCATTAGTGCTACAGTTACTGGTGGCCACCTGTACATTATTATTACTAATAATTGCGGTGTTAATTATAGAACTATACTTCGACATACTACTTATGTCTGAGTTTATATAAGCTAATAGCCTCGCTATTTTCAGTCTAAACCTAATGGGCAGATACACTGTATTCCTTGTCGATTTCAACTTATCAACAAAATTGTTGGTGTCAAAAAATATAAGTTTGTCACTGTAGTGACTTACTAGGAACTGGATATGCTTATTAAGCATATGTATATAATTGTTTTTTCTATTTGATAACCTCTCAAAATATGGAAAAGCACACAAAATAATGTTATTACAATTTATCTTTAAAATCTCAGTAACACTGTCAGTGATCTCTTCTTTTTTGACCTGGGAACTATTTCCTACAAATACAGTTATGTTGGTATTAGAATCATAATGATTTCTTGTTATTGTTGTCATTATTTCTTTGAAGGATATCCCAGGTAAACAATAGTTTTGAGAAGAAAAACTCAAGTTGTTATTAACTAATTTCCCTAACCCTCTTCCCATACTATCTGAAAACATAACTGACTGATAGCAAACTTGACTACTATAAGAGGAAATACTACTAGCTACTGACTGTACCACTTAGAAGCCTGCAAACTGCGGTCTTCGTGTCGTGAACTAACGTCAAGCTATCCGTCTATCACCGTCAACTATGTGCTGGACTACCGTGCTATATACATCAAACTAAACTTACTTCTTTTCGACAACTAGAAAAGAGAACTCACTATGGAAAAGCTACAACTCCAACAATCGTGCTTTGAAAACATCAAAGCGCTCTGCTCTAACTAGAAAAAGGATAGCCCCTCAAGAAAAACTGAAGAGTACTTAACCAAACGTCTGGAATCTCTCGAAGCACAGTGAAATGACTTCGAGGAACGACATGCAATTTTGGAGTCAATCTTAGAAGATAAAAACATCAATTACTTCGTGGACAACGTGTACAGCAAGACATGCTCAACTTCCTGGAACAACTACAGGGAAAACGGTTTGTGAAGTTCGACTTAACTGGGATGCCGGATCGAGATACTGACGATACCAAAACATTGCTGGGTAAGCAAGAGTGCAACTTTAATGCCCTCGACCGCGCCATTTCGAAAATTGATATAAAAGCGTCACGGAGAAATGGGAGTTAGAAGAACATCTCTCCATTTTGAAGTCTAAGTGGAACGTCATTGGCAAACAACACTGGGAGCTGGAAGCGTTACTCAAAGGCTCCAACGGTAACTACTACAACATGTTCGTCGAAATAGATGATAAGTACGACGAGCTAAGAAAAAACTTGAACAGTAAGATCTGGCCGACAGTGCACTACGAAAAGTTGGCGCCAAAAATTGAGGTCCCTGAATTTTCGGGTAGCTATACTCAAAGGAATTCCTCCAAAGATCTCTTCGTGAAAACAATCCACAGTAACCCGATGATAAACAAAGCGCAAAAAATGCAGCATCTGAAAACGAGGTTGAGAGGCAAAGTTGAAAGATTGGTGTAACATCTCAATATCGGCGCAAAAAACTACTCATCCTGCTGGGAGATACTAACTCAGCGTTTCGACAATCGAAGGTTGCAATTTACGTCGTTCCTGAACACCATGCTCAACCTGCCTGTCATTCACCAACCCGACAGCTTCAACCTCAAGAAGATGCATGATGTCATAACTGAATGTACGAACGGACTAACAAACATTGGGTTAGACATCGCAACTTGGGACCCAATTATCGTACACTTGATGTCGCAGAAACTTGATACCACTACCTACAGCGAGTACATAAAGGAACTGCGAGATCCTAGGGATGTGCCAAACTTGAATGAGCTACTATACTTCCTGGAAAACAAGTTCATGGCGTAAGAAACCATGAAAAATACGAAAAAAGAAGTACCTAACCCGCAGAAGCAAATCGCGTCCAAGTCATTTAACAAACATCATTCTACAAAACTGCATGACTACGAGTGACAGAAATCTTTCAAGAGAACTTATCATACAGCATATGGACACTGCCCACACTGTGACGGAAATCATGTATTGATGAAATGTCCAAAGTTCATCAATATGGACTCATTCCAACGGAATAACACGGTCGCAAAATTACACGTGTGTACAAACTGCTTATACAGTCATGGCGATACAGATTGTGCGTCAACAAAAACGTGCAAAGAATACAATAAGAAGCATCACACTTTATTGCACAACGCAGACAAGAAAAACACTGTCAACTCAACGAATACGTAAAAAACCAACGACAATTTAGGTCAACGACCAACCACATTCACCCACAAACAAAGCTCCAACCCTATCTATACTAACGAGATGAAAGTTTTGTTAACTACTGTGCAGCTTAAGATAAATTCCGCAAATGGGGAGTTCATTAGATTCGCTTCGAGCACTACTAGATCAAGGTCAAGGGATCTAGATCAAGGGAGCTGCACCTAGTAACTGCAAAGGACGACTTCAGCTTACCTGTAAATCGATTCACTCGGACTACGCATTCGAAACTCAGCCACTCATCTTAAGCAAACTACTCGTAACAAACAACTTACCCAACTCATCGTTCGAAAAGGCTTACTGGCCACATCTGGAAAACTTGAAACTAACAGATCCGGAATTCAACGTATCTAGTCCTATACATCTGTTACTTGGGGCAGACGTGTATTCCGACATCATCCTTGACGGAGTCTTGAAAGGCAGCCAACTGTCTCCTGTAGCGCAACAGACACATTTAGACTGGATCCTATGCGCCAAACTGAAAACTTTTAACTGTCACATAACACTGGTCGACCTAAGCGAATTAACTAAATTCTGGGAGAACGAAGACATAACTATCTGCAACCATGACATGCCCAAAGATAATCAGTGTGAAGAATACTACACCAAGACAGTTCAACGAGATGCAGATAACAAATACATCGTTAAGATGCCTATGAGCTCTGAGTTGCAAAATAAATTAGGCAAATAAAAGTCAGTGGCTATTTCGCAATTTCTCCAATAAATTAGAAAAACGTCTGGGGAAGAACAACAAACTCGCAATAATGTACCGCGACTTCATCAGAGAATATACGCAACTACAGCATATGAAACCGGCATCTCCAATATTACCTTTACGTCTGAATGCTACCTTCCCCACCATGGTGTTTTGCGAGAACAATGCACTACTACGAAACTAAGAGTGGTTTTTAATGCCTCGCAAAGAACAACAACTGGGTACAGCTTGAACAGTTTAATGGAAAAGGGCCCAAATCTACAGAAGGATATTCAAGCCCTTATACTAAAGTGGAGGTCATACAAGTACGCTTTTACCACCGATATAGAGAAGATGTACCGATGCATCGGGGTACCTGAAGATCAACAGTCACTTCAGAAGATCATATGGCGCGACTCTCCTGCTGAAACTTTACAAGAATTTCAACTTTGCTCCGTGACATACGGAACCAAGTGCGCGCCATGGTGTACTGTGAGAACTATGAAGCAGTTAATATCCGGAGGCCGCCAATACATTACTCAACGAGTTCTACGTTGATGATGTGATTAGCGGTCACTACTCTCTGGATAAAACCAAAGAACTACAAAGTTCCCAGGCATGAACTTACGAAAGTGGTCAGCCAACCACTCCACGTTACTAGACAATTTAACTGAAATCGTAGGGTCTTGCTTTCCGAAATTTCGAAATTATACGATCCTTTGGGTTGGTTGGCTCCCATAACAGTGTCGGCAAAACTATTATTTCAAAGAGTATGGGACGGCAAACTTGCCTGGGATGAAGAACTACCGAGTGACATACTAAACGATTGGGTCAAATTGAAAACTGAACTTCCAAATGTAAGGAAAATAAAACTAAACCGATGGATTGGTGCACAACAATCAATAGAATTGCTGGGATTCTGTGATGCGAGTGAAAAGGCGTATGCGTGTGTCATATACAGTCGAGTAAGGAACGAACAAGATATACCGACTGTAACGTTACTCGTCGCTAAAACCAGAGTTGCACCTCTAGCACAAAAAATTACGTTGCCGAGATTGGAACTATGTGGCGCACTACTGTTAGCTAAACTCATGGAAAAAATTACGGAAGCTTTATCTGGATACAATTTGTCAATACAAGCATGGTGTGACTCTCAAGTAGTCTTAGCGTGGCTGCAAGGAGATGCATCAAGGTGGGATCAATACGTGTCCGACAGAGTTGAAAAAATAAAACAAAGTATTCCTTCCGACAAGTGGCGCTACGTAAAATTGGCACAGAACCCTGCTGACTGTGCATCTAGAGGAATGTTGCCGAGCAAACTAGCAAATTTCGATCTCTGGTGGCAAGGTCCGGAATTTCTGAAAATGGCACAAGACTCATGTGAAACTTATTTACCATCAACGGTATTCACTCAAAGATTCGTCTGCTTCAATGACAGTTGTTCCTTCAGCATGCATGGAGAACTTACTGCTGCTACAGCTTGCTTAGTCTGCAAGCCTGTCAGTAATATTGTTTTTGTATAAGTACTGAAAAGACTCTTAGCATAACTAAGTATTAAATTTTTGGACATATCCACTGATATATTTCTGCAAACATATTATATTTGAACTGTTAATAAAATAAACACACCAATATAGGTATTTACATATTTGTAAATCCAATAGGTAAATACAAAAAAGTACCTATTGTGAAGATTGATATTACAACCAAAGGCATTCCGGGCGGTCGACGGACCGCCAAGCTATGATACATTAATCTTTAGTTAGTTAGGTACTACTCTTTTAGAGCTGAAGAGTTTGTTTGTTGCGGTAATCTCTGGAACTACCACTCGGATTTGAAAAAATATTTTTACATTTTGCCCAATTCTTGAGGAAAGTTATATAGGCTGTATAACATCAAGCTAGGACCCTTAGAGCCTGGGCAAAAAGAAAGAACACTAAGCGAAAAAGAAGTATCTAATAGCGTGGGAGGGCTTTACGACGCGAGTACGCGACGCGGTGGGTCAGGGGCATATGAAATTTTACGCGGACGAAGTCGCGGGCAGAAACTAGTAGTTAAATAAAGTAGCTGATCCTATATATGCCATTACTTCTTAGCTCCTGGTAGGTATACCATGATGATTTTATGGTTTTTTATGATGACTTTAGGAAATAGTTTTACGTTATTTGAACAGAATCCATTCATTATGTTGTGCATAAAGCTTGGACATAGGTCAAGCAGAGAAAAATCTAAATACAATTTTCGGCATAGCATCGTTCACACACCTCGTTGCAATAACTTATGCTTAAAAATATTCAATGTGCGGTTTTAAACTCTTAACGATTTTATTATAAGTAAATATTCAATACTTAAATATATCAATCTAACTATGAATCAATCTAGCATTATGCGGAATTCCAATTATTGGCAATGTAAAAAAAAAAAAATTGCCGGGTTTTGTGTGTTTTTGAAAAACCCATTTTTTACAGCTGGGTTTTTACGCACTATTCTCGAAAAGATAATGTTAAGGGTGTGTACATACAAAGTCCTTATATTTTAAAAGATACTAAGTAAGATTGAGAGAAAATTGACATCTTGAAGATAATAAATTACCAGTGTACGTGAATGATGATTTCGGTGATTGTAATGACGGTATGTTGCACCGAATGACAAATAGATTATTATTTCAAAATCAGCTTTATTGTAATAGAAAAAATAAACATTTTCTTACATAACATACCTTATCTTTTTATTATTAGCAGAATCGTTTTACATACTCATGATTTTAAATTATATATTAGAAACTTTTGTTTGTTAAAAAATATTCTCGAATGAAATATAAAATTTTAATCAAACTGTCATAGTACCTTTGGTCTAATTTGTGTAAGTGGTTATATTTACAAAACGTCTCATGCGAACTAAGCAATCCCACTGACGTCTAGCAAAACCCTATCATCTAAATGGATCAAATCAACATCCCGACATCAACATTCCCATTTCCCGTTTGGCAGTAGCCCACCAGACACAACACCCGTCTGTTCGGACGTTCCTCCCTATTCTCCGGAGGATGAAGAACTGTACACCCTGTTCCTCATACCTCTATATCGGTGACCCCGAATATAAACGTCAGCGCTGGTTTGTGCAGCTACTTCATCGTGACGTCATCATTAACACTTCCACAGCCAGCCAGCACCTATGGCTTCAAAGGGAATTCTTACCACCAGAGCAATTTGAAGTTAGTGATAATACTGTAATTAGAAGTTTTAACGCTATTTATGAGATCTTTAATGTTTGTTCTCAACCCTTGTACATTGCATTATGATTACGAATTCCTCCACTATGCGTTATCCAGCACGCATTTGGCCAACTTAATTATTTGACCTTTTTTTCATTTTTGACCTATTACGTTCATAAAATAAGTATGAGTGGCTGCTAAGTGTGATTTCTTTGTTTTGATATCACTACTGTTTCATGATATGGTAATCTCACACAGTTTTTGGGGGTGGAGGGGTTGCATCATGCATGGGCGTCATTTGATTTAAGGTTTTCCAAACAAAATTCAACACCCGCTCCACCAAGGGTAGTTCTGGAAAAATTTTATTTACTGTATATTTGCCAACTCAAACTCAACACATTTATTTCAAATAAACCAATTACAGGCATTTTGGAATTGTTAAGGTGTCGGTCAAGGAGTAATGTGATTTTTCACACAAATTGTTTTTCCGCTTTTCACCCCGACAAGGAGTGATTTTTGAAAAATCGTTTAATACGATTCCATTATTTGACTTTATGATTATTTATATTCATTTTCGAGTAAATCGAATCAAGCAATAAAATTCTCTTGATTACCCCTTTTCACCCAGTTAGGAGTCAAATAAAAAAAAAAACAAAAGTACTTCATTCTTATTTTTTACCTAGATTATAAATTTTGAGTTTCATATTCATCGGACAACGATTTACGATTCTTCCATAGAGACTTTAACATCCCCGAAAGGTATTGGAGGGCAGTTTTAAAAACGAATAATTTCATTCTTTTTTATCTGATTATACCTACATAATCGTGCCAAGTTTCAAGTTTATATATCAAATTAGTAAGAATTTTCATATAAACGAATTCACCCCTTCTCATCTCCATAAGGGTAAATTTTCGCAAAATCCTTTCTAAGTACATCCCTTCGTTTTAAACTACCTACTGTCCAAAATTCAAGTTTCTATCTTCTGCTGTTTGGGCTGTGCGAGAGTCAACGAACGATTTTGATTGTTAATGACGACTAATGAAGTTACTAATAATGACGGATTGTGCCAAAACGGCTAAAGGAAAATAGGCTTCTTGGCACTGATGAAGATAGTGAAGAAGAATGAGATGTAGCGTCATCGCGTTGATGTGCTAATAAATATTATGAAGGCGTGAAATTAATTGCTATCCTATTTTTATTACATTTGTTTAATTATGTCAAAATTATTTTACCTGATTTATGTTCGTGTTGAAAAACCTCAAACGTCACAAATAATCCAATCTTATTGGGACTTATATGTTTGAGCCGTTTGGGGTTGAAACACTAGGGCCATGGGTTCCGAGTGCCCACTAAGTTTTTCAAGACATCCCCAAGCGGCTAGTCGACTCTTCACGTGACCAGAGGGCTGGCCTATTCTTTGGCCAAAGAATCAGCAAACATTGATGTGACTAATAACGTTTGCATGTGACAAAGTTATAAGTTGAACAAAAACATTGTTTATTTATTATTTGATCTTATTATTTTATTTTGAAGACACATGAGTTAAAACTCATGTGTCTTCAAAATAAAATATAATACCTATTTAGTCGCTTGTATAAATTACGACACCAAGAGTAAAGTGGTGGTGTTTGGAAACGGAGGTGAATGACGATGTGCGTGATGCTTTGTTTGTTTTCTTTGTTTTCGACAGGTATATGCATATATTGAATAATGCGCCTTCAAACTCATCCCATGAGATTTTTTGGAAACGGAGAAACACTCATTACCATAGGATGAATACAATTTCATCGATGAAAGGTATACAATGTTCTGTCCGTGAATGCAACTGAAACATGCCACTCATCATTGCCACATACGGAATGTTCGAGTTTTATAACTATCTACACTGATCACCGCCACACACGGAATGTTTCAGTTTCGTTATTTTTACTGATCACCGCAACGCACAGAATCGTTCAGTCTCATAACTACACTGACCGATCACCGCAACTCACGGAATGTTTCAGTTTTTTAACTCCACTGATCACCGCCACACACGGAATGTTTCAGTTTCGTTATTTTTACTGATCACCGCAACGCACAGAATCTTTCAGTCTCATAACTACACTGACCGATCACCGCAACTCACGGAATGTTTCAGTTTTTTAACTCCACTAATCACCGCCACACACGGAATGTTTCAGTTTCGTTATTTTTACTGATCACCGCAACGCACAGAATCTTTCAGTCTCATAACTACTTACACTGACCGATCACCGCAACTCACGGAATGTTTCAGTTTCATAACTACACTGATCACCGCCGCACGGAATGTTTCAGTTTTGTTATGTTTCAGATGCATTTATGATACAACGCCTCATGCGGTAAACACATTGATAATATTGTTTTCCTGCCGACTATATATACTTACTTTATGTACATGGGTGTTTCTCCGTTTTGGCGAAAAACCGTTTTCCGGTGGCATAATAAAAAACATATTATGTTTTTTCTTGCTACAGAAGTTCATATGCCTGTCGAATACAAAGAAATCTAACAAAACATCACGCAAATCGTCACAAACGTCCGTTTCCAAACGTTTATGTGCGTAACTACTCGTACAGCTTCCTCATGAGTTATAGAAAAATTCTACCTATGCCAATACTTGAGGCACAATAGCAGGAATCAAAGTTCCCAGTCTTAATTTAGCAGCCACAATTTTTTTTTTTTTTTGAGCCGTTTACTGTTTGTTAGCTGGAGTGACGTCTTCTCAGCTTCCTCATGCAGGGCAGGCAAACCAGTGAGGTTAGGGTTTTGGACTACAGTCAGAAAATGAAGGCATAATAGCAGCACAAGGCAGGAAAAAACCGAACGATAACATTTAAGTGTTGAAACTACGATTAAAAAGCTATTTGTAAGCTGGGTTGACGTTATCCCAGCTGCTCATGCCATATATTCCGAACGCAAGAAGATATGATTAAAAAGATGTAGCACGAAAATTAAGGCATAATAGCAGCAAAATTTTCAAATCTATATAATAGACCTCGTAGTTTCCAAGTAATATATAAAACATTGTTACCGCGTCATAAAATTCAAATTATTGTGTGTAGTTCGATCGCCGTTGCCGTTCCGTGCGCTACATTAATGCAACCAAGTTTGCACTTAACATGGATTATTTAAAAGTCATTTTAACATGCGATCAATTTTTTTATTATTTTGTTTTGAAGATGAGAGCCGACTGAACGAATGGAACTATGAACGTAATATTAAAAAGAACATTCTTATCAACTTAAGACGATGAGAGAACTACCTACTATAAAGGACTATTCAGATATACGCAATATCAGTGTCGCGCTCAGTAGTGATACTGTTCCAAAATGACTAACCAGGCGGACCAATATCGCTATCGAGCGCGACAGCAATATCAACAGCAAAAAGTTCGTTCAACAAGCTTTTCACGCAAGCTTGTTATATCGTGTCTTGGGAGCTCCTCTCTAGGAAACAGTACTCAAAGATCTGTGGAGAATCCAGCACTAGCCAATGCAAAGAAAATTTTAACTCGACTGAATTAGAAAAAGAACACAGCACTTGTCTTTCCGATTGGTAAAGAGTCTCAACTACTAGGAACACCAAAAAAAGGAAACTCAACAGTCCACCATCACCTGAGTGTGTGAAAGTCTCAAAACCGTTATTCGGGACTGCTTGTGGAAGAAAATTCCCATGAAGGCAGTCGGAAAAAAGAAAAGAAAATCAGCTAACCACCACCTATAATGCTCTATGGGGTCAATGACGTCAACAATCTCAGAGCTTCTAGAAACAGTCGCTGAGCATACTTATGTAGTTCACTTATAAAATAATTAACAAAAACTAGCTCCGAATTACAAGTGAAGATATTCACATCTATAAACAACTTATGAGTGTGATCAGAAAACTAAACCTGAAAGGTCACACTTTCAATCGAAAAGTTGGAAAAAACCTTAAGACTAGTTATCAAAAACCTACACCACACAACCCCACATCAAGCTATTAAGGAGGCATTCGAAAATACCGGAATTGTAGTAGTAGGTGAAATCATAAACTGTAGGTATGGACCTGATAAAGTACCCACATCCACCTTCTTCGTTAATTCGCAATCAGGATCAAACAACAAAGCAGCAAAATAGGTGAAAGTTATCTATCACCCTATAAAAGTTTCTAAGAAAAGGACAGCCTCGGTATAATGCCAAAGATGTCAGCAGTACGGACATTAAAAAAATTACTGCATGAGAACTTACCTCTATCTTAACTGCGCAGAATCACACAACACCACGGAATGCCCTAAGACTGGCGGTAATTCTCCAGCCACGTGTGCCTTATGAACTACAAGGAATGTGAGAGAAAAAGAAGATTCTGGTCAGAAAAACTAGTAAGCCAAATTTCACTAGAAGAGAAACAACACAAAACACACAGATCAGCAATAACAATGATGAACCTACTACCTACTCACAGGCCAAAAATAATCCTCACCTTCCGCCTAACGCAGGTCCTCACCGGACATGGTTGTTTTGGGAGAGTCAGAGTCAGAGCATCACCGTGTCCTCGTGGAGGCGATTGGTAGCGGGGAGCTCTCGCGTTCGGCCTTGGTCCAGGCCATGGTACGGAGCGAGAGGGCATCACCTCCTTCTGCGAAGCAGTAATGCTCGCGAAGGAGGAGGCGGAACGCATGAGGGAGAGCAAATTTCACGCCCTCACGCCCCTAGCCGTCGCAGGAGACGCCCTGGGCGTCGGGAATCAAGAGTCGATTCCCGGCCATCGCAGGCGCGGACTTGCGGACGGTGAGCAATGGGTAGCTCGCCATCCGATAAGACCAGGCCCGGGTCGACGGCGCGTTGTGTTCAACGCGCGCCTCAAAGAGATGTCAGCAAATAAAGGGGTCCGATAGGACCGATGCCTGCCGGGGTTGCGGGAAAGTCTGAAAGAGATACCGTGGCCCCTGGCAAGTACAGGCAACTGAAAGATCACGGGTGGGTTTTAGTCAGTAAGAGTCTGACAGGCCAAACCGCTCAAAAAATTAAAACCAAAAAGAAAATTTACCAACAAAAAAAAAAGGCCAAAAAGAATGAAACTAGAAGTGAACGTAAACAATACGCAATTATAGTTAAGGCAATACCGCATGAAAGGATCGCAACTCAAACAACCTACGAACAAACCACACAACACACCGATGACAGATGATCATGACGATCATGATGACACAGATGTTCCTTAAACAAAGTGAAAAGATTGACGTTATCTTACAACAAATGACCACCCTCTTAGGACTCATAACTACACTAGCCACCTGGAACATAAAGAGACTCACCCTGGTGGTATTGCATACGGTGAACAGCTTTCATAATAACGCCATCCCTCAAACATCAAGAACTCCCCAGTTCAGCACAGAGCATATACAGGCAACCATAATAGCTGTCAATAACAGTAATGGAGATATCACGTCGTCCTCAGTATATTGTCCTCCAAAACACAATTTAAAAGAAGAGCAACTTACAGTCTTGGACCTCGTTTTATACCAGGAGGGAACTGGAACGCTAAACATGTTCATTGGGGCTCGCAACTAAACACGACGAGAGGGATAGAGCTAAAAAAAATGTGTTGATACGAACAATTTAATCACAAATGCTACATCTGAGCTAACCCACTGGCCGACAGACCCCAACAAACTGCCTGACGTTTTGGATTTCTTCATTATGAAAGTACTCAGCAGACAATTCTATAATGTTCAATCCTGTTCGGATGGGTCGGCTAATTATATACCAGTTATTCCAACAATTGGCGCAACTGTTCTCAATCGCCAAAACAGTCCCAGACTATACGATAACAGAACAGACAGCACAGAGTACCGCAACATCATTTAAAAAATATTGATGACATTGACAATGCACCACACAGATACACCAGAATTCACCAGAATGATTCAAGAGGCATGTTGTAAGTGCACACACGAATTTAATAATTACAAACCAAGACATAATACAGTGCCGCTGGAAATTTTACCAGATGATCCCAGAAAAGCGAAGATCGTGTGTGGCATGTAATACGCCATACTGATGACAAACGGGCCTTGAATAAGGCCATACTAGATCTGAAACAAGTAATTAAAGACGCAGTAGATGATATTCTAGAAGCACATTTAAAATCCCTGCGTGCAATCAGTGTGACCGTCTATTCACTCTGGAAGGTATGCAAAAGCACAAACCAGCCAAAATACCCGAAACCACCTTCAAGAATAGACGGAACAAGCTGGGGTTAGAACAAACCTAGAAAAAGCAATGCGTTCGCTAAACATCTCGCCAACGTTTTCATACCAAACGAATCCAAACCTGGAACAGATGATGTCGACATAGACAATATACTGAAGCAGGATTTCCAGATGGAAATGCCAATTAAATATATTACTCCTCAGGAAATTAGGCGGGTACTCAGGGCATTGGATGATAAAAAGTTCCTGGGGTTTGATCTCATAGACAAAAAGGTCCTTGAGGAGCTACTTACTAAGGCGATCGTTTTCATGACAACTATTTTTAATAGTATGCTCAGGGTTGGAAACTACTCATTACTGTGGAAAGTATCACAAATCATCATGATACACAAGCTAGGAAAGCCGCCTACCACCACCAGCCGGATTACCACCACCTAGTGTAATAGTATTTGTTTGGAGTACACCACCTAGTGTAATAGCACTTGGCAATACATAACCAATGAGTCCAAATACGATGTTGCTATCTT
This sequence comes from Xanthia icteritia, assembly GCA_949128155.2. Lineage (NCBI taxonomy): Eukaryota > Metazoa > Arthropoda > Insecta > Lepidoptera > Noctuidae > Xanthia > Xanthia icteritia. Next base: position 14,708,785 of record OX421930.2, read on the forward strand.
GTTTGATTGAGGAGTTCCTATGGACAAATTCCGGCTCCACCATCAGGTTCTGGACACCCAACTAGTGTAACAGCACTTGGCAATACATAACCAATGAGTCCAAATACGATGTTGCTATCTTGTTTGATCAAGGAGTTCCTATGGGCAACTTCCGACTCCACCATCAGGTTCTGGACACCCAACTAGTGTATTAGTATTTGTCAATACATAACCAATGAGTTCACACACAATTATGCTATCATGTTTGATTGAGTTCCGATGGCTATCTTATTTAATTGAGGAGTTCCTATGGCCACCTTCGGGCTCCATCATCAGCCAGCTCCAAGGTATCATTTTTATTAAATGTCTCTGTAATTATATAAGTATGCCAAGTTTCAGTTCAATCGGATACCAGGAAGTGCTTGAAAAATAGATGACAATTGGAGTATGTAACTGGAAACACATCGAACGCAGCAAGCTCATATAAAGCTTGTAAAAACCTCTATACTTACATAGTACGATTATAGTTCCATATTATAATCGCTCGCAGTCTACGTATAATCTAGTTCAAACTACTTGAAACTGATAATGTAGCGCACGGAACGGTAACGACGACCGTTAATTCCTCGGACGCTAAAATTGGATTTTTTTGGGGCGGAGACTGTTTTTTGTTTATTATGTGGAAACTACGAGGCCAAGAGGATTGAAAATTTCGATGGCATTGGCTGCTATTATGCCTTAAATTTTGAACTTTAAATTGAAACTCCACATTTGATAGTTTCATTAATGCAACATATGTAAGCTGGAGTTACATCACTCCAGCTTGCACATATTTATCGTTTTCTAACTCATAGAGTATTTACACCGGAGATTTGAAAATTTTGTAGCCAATTACTGCTATTATGCCTTATTTTTTAAGCTTTAAAATATAATCTTATCTTCTTTCGTTCGGAAGATATGACATGATCAGCTAGAGCGACGTCACCCCAGCTTACACACAGATTTTTTGTCGAAGTTTCAACACTTTTTAAGTATTATCATTCAGTTATTTCGTGCCTTGTGCTGCTATTATGCCTTAATTTTCTGACTATACTCCAAAACCCTAACCTTACTGATTTGCCTGTACTGTATGAGGAAGCTGGGGTGACGTCAGCTAACACACAGTAAACAGCTCATATTAACATAACACATGAGTTTTTGTGGCTGCTAAAAGACTGGGAACTTTGATTGCTGCTAATTATTATACGAGTACCTTAAATATTAGCATAGGTAGAATCATTCTATCACCCATGAGGAAGCTGTAGTTACGCACATTTGTAATTTAAACAAGCGATTGAATTAATAATATTTGACAATACATTTAAAGATTAAACCAATAAGGAATAAGTCTTCAAAATAAAATAATAAGATCAAATACATTTTATACAAACAATGTTTTTGTTCAACCTAAACCTTTGTCACAAAAACGTCATTAGTCGCATCAATGTTTGCGAGTAGTGTTATCTTTCGACGTTAAACACGAATGAAGTGTGTAATGCAACCCCGCGACACATTCGGCCGTCGTGCCCGATTCGCTGAAAGAAGAAGCACTAGTTTTGCTAAGGTAAGTTATAATTTCTAGTTATCTGAAATTTATCACAAAAAAAATAATTTGTGTTACGTGCCATGTGTAACTTATCTAGATAGTGTTGTTGTTAATAACGGAACTATTGTATACGATATACTCAAGAGTTTATCTTCACGCGAGAATCTTTATTTTAAATCTCGATTTATAAACATGTTATAACATGGTTGGCACAATCCAACATTAGTAACGTCATTAGTGGTCATTAAATAATCGAAAAATATCAAAATCGTTCGTTAGACTATCGCACAGTCCAAACAGCTGAAATTCTTCAAAATTTGATATATAAACTTGAAACTTGGCACGATTATGTAGGTATAAGCAGATAAAAAAGATTGAGACTATTCGTTTTTAAAACTACTCTCCAATACCTTTCGGGGATGTTAAAGTCTCTATGGAAGAATCGTAAATCGCAGTCCGATGAATATGAAACTCAAAATTTATAATCTTGGTAAAAAATAAGAATTACGTACTTTTGTTTTTTTTCATTTAACTCCTAACTGGGTGAAAAGGGGTAATCAAGAGAATTTTATTGCTTGATTTGATTTACTCGAAAATTAATATAAATGATCATAAAGTCAATTAATGGAATCGTATTAAACGATTTTTCATAAATCACTCCTTGTCGGGGTGAAAAGCGGAAAAACAATTGACACCTTGACAATTCAAAAGTGCCTGTAATTGGTTTATTTGAAATAAATGTTTTGAGTTTGAGTTGGCATATACAGTAAATATCAATTTTCCAGAACTACCCTTGGTGGAGCGGGTGTTGAATTTTGTTTGGAAAACCTAAAATCAAATGATGCCCATGCATGATGCAACCCCTCCACCCCCAAAAACTGTGTGAGATTACCATATCATGAAACAGTAGTGAAATCAAAACAAAGAACTCACACTTAGCAGCCACTCATACTTTTTTTATAAACGTAAAAAATGAAATAAAGGGTCAAATAGTTAAGCTGGCCAAATGCGTGCTGGATCACGCATAGTGGAGGATTTGGTAATCAGAATGCAATGTACAAGGGTTGAGAACAAACATTAAAGATCTCATAAATAGCGTCAAAACTTCTAATTACAGTGTTATCACTTATCACTAACTTCAAATTGCTCTGGTGGTAAGAATTCCCTTTGAAGCCATAGGTGCTGGCTGGCTGTGGAAGTGTTAATGAAGACGTCACGATGAATTAGCTGCACAAACCTGCGCTGACTTTCATATTCGGGGTCACCGATATAGAGGTATGAGGAACAGGGTGTACAGTTCCTTATGCTCCGGAGAATAGGGAGGAACGTCCGAACAGACGGGTGTTGTGTCTGGTGGGCTACTGCCAAACGGGAAATGGGAATGTTGATGTCGGGATGTTGATTTGATCCATTTAGATGATAGGGTTTTGCTAGACGTCAGTGGGATTGCTTAGTTCGCATGAGACGTTTTGTAAATATACCCACTTACACAAATTAGACCAAAGGTACTATGACAGTTTGATTAAAATTTTATATTTCATTCGAGAATATTTTTTAACAAACAAAAGTTTCTAATATATAATTTAAAATCATGAGTACGTAAAACGATTCTGCTAATAATAAAAAGATAAGGTATGTTATGTAAGAAAATGTTTATTTTTTCTATTACAATAAAGCTGATTTTGAAATAATAATCTATTTGTCATTCGGTGCAACATACCGTCATTACAATCACCGAAATCATCATTCACGTACACTGGTAATTTATTATCTTCAAGATGTCAATTTTCTCTCAATCTTACTTAGTATCTTTTAAAATATAAGGTCTTTGTATGTACCTACCCTTAACATTATCTTTTCGAGAATAGTGCGTAAAAACCCAGCTGTTTAAAATGGGTTTTTCAAAAACACACAAAACCCGGCAATTTTTTTTTTTACATTGCCAATAATTGGAATTCCGCATAATGCTAGATTGATTCATAGTTAGATTGATATATTTAAGTATTGAATATTTACTTATAATAAAATCGTTAAGAGTTTAAAACCGCACATTGAATATTTTTAAGAATAAGTTATTGCAACGAGGTGTGTGAACGATGCTATGCCGAAAATTGTATTTAGATTTTTCTCTGCTTGACCTATGTCCAAGCTTTATGCACAACATAATGAATGGATTCTGTTCAAATAACGTAAAACTATTTCCTAAAGTCATCATAAAAAACCATAAAATCATCATGGTATACCTACCAGGAGCTAAGAAGTAATGGCATATATAGGATCAGCTACTTTATTTAACTACTAGTTTCTGCCCGCGACTTCGTCCGCGTAAAATTTCATATGCCCCTGACCCACCGCGTCGCGTACTCGCGTCGTAAAGCCCTCCCACGCTATTAGATACTTCTTTTTCGCTTAGTGTTCTTTCTTTTTGCCCAGGCTCTAAGGGTCCTAGCTTGATGTTATACAGCCTATATAACTTTCCTCAAGAATTGGGCAAAATGTAAAAATATTTTTTCAAATCCGAGTGGTAGTTCCAGAGATTACCGCAACAAACAAACTCTTCAGCTCTAAAAGAGTAGTACCTAACTAACTAAAGATTAATGTATCATAGCTTGGCGGTCCGTCGACCGCCCGGAATGCCTTTGGTTGTAATATCAATCTTCACAATAGGTACTTTTTTGTATTTACCTATTGGATTTACAAATATGTAAATACCTATATTGGAGTGTTTATTTTATTAACAGTTCAAATATGTTTGCAGAAATATATCAGTGGATATGTCCAAAAATTTAATACTTAGTTATGCTAAGAGTCTTTTCAGTACTTATACAAAAACAATATTACTGACAGGCTTGCAGACTAAGCAAGCTGTAGCAGCAGTAAGTTCTCCATGCATGCTGAAGGAACAACTGTCATTGAAGCAGACGAATCTTTGAGTGAATACCGTTGATGGTAAATAAGTTTCACATGAGTCTTGTGCCATTTTCAGAAATTCCGGACCTTGCCACCAGAGATCGAAATTTGCTAGTTTGCTCGGCAACATTCCTCTAGCTAGATGCACAGTCAGCAGGGTTCTGTGCCAATTTTACGTAGCGCCACTTGTCGGAAGGAATACTTTGTTTTATTTTTTCAACTCTGTCGGACACGTATTGATCCCACCTTGATGCATCTCCTTGCAGCCACGCTAAGACTACTTGAGAGTCACACCATGCTTGTATTGACAAATTGTATCCAGATAAAGCTTCCGTAATTTTTTCCATGAGTTTAGCTAACAGTAGTGCGCCACATAGTTCCAATCTCGGCAACGTAATTTTTTGTGCTAGAGGTGCAACTCTGGTTTTAGCGACGAGTAACGTTACAGTCGGTATATCTTGTTCGTTCCTTACTCGACTGTATATGACACACGCATACGCCTTTTCACTCGCATCACAGAATCCCAGCAATTCTATTGATTGTTGTGCACCAATCCATCGGTTTAGTTTTATTTTCCTTACATTTGGAAGTTCAGTTTTCAATTTGACCCAATCGTTTAGTATGTCACTCGGTAGTTCTTCATCCCAGGCAAGTTTGCCGTCCCATACTCTTTGAAATAATAGTTTTGCCGACACTGTTATGGGAGCCAACCAACCCAAAGGATCGTATAATTTCGAAATTTCGGAAAGCAAGACCCTACGATTTCAGTTAAATTGTCTAGCAACGTGGAGTGGTTGGCTGACCACTTTCGTAAGTTCATGCCTGGGAACTTTGTAGTTCTTTGGTTTTATCCAGAGAGTAGTGACCGCTAATCACATCATCAACGTAGAACTCGTTGAGTAATGTATTGGCGGCCTCCGGATATTAACTGCTTCATAGTTCTCACAGTACACCATGGCGCGCACTTGGTTCCGTATGTCACGGAGCAAAGTTGAAATTCTTGTAAAGTTTCAGCAGGAGAGTCGCGCCATATGATCTTCTGAAGTGACTGTTGATCTTCAGGTACCCCGATGCATCGGTACATCTTTTCTATATCGGTGGTAAAAGCGTACTTGTATGACCTCCACTTTAGTATAAGGGCTTGAATATCCTTCTGTAGATTTGGGCCCTTTTCCATTAAACTGTTCAAGCTGTACCCAGTTGTTGTTCTTTGCGAGGCATTAAAAACCACTCTTAGTTTCGTAGTAGTGCATTGTTCTCGCAAAACACCATGGTGGGGAAGGTAGCATTCAGACGTAAAGGTAATATTGGAGATGCCGGTTTCATATGCTGTAGTTGCGTATATTCTCTGATGAAGTCGCGGTACATTATTGCGAGTTTGTTGTTCTTCCCCAGACGTTTTTCTAATTTATTGGAGAAATTGCGAAATAGCCACTGACTTTTATTTGCCTAATTTATTTTGCAACTCAGAGCTCATAGGCATCTTAACGATGTATTTGTTATCTGCATCTCGTTGAACTGTCTTGGTGTAGTATTCTTCACACTGATTATCTTTGGGCATGTCATGGTTGCAGATATTTATGTCTTCGTTCTCCCAGAATTTAGTTAATTCGCTTAGGCCGACCAGTGTTATGTGACAGTTAAAAGTTTTCAGTTTGGCGCATAGGATCCAGTCTAAATGTGTCTGTTGCGCTACAGGAGACAGTTGGCTGCCTTTCAAGACTCCGTCAAGGATGATGTCGGAATACACGTCTGCCCCAAGTAACAGATGTATAGGACTAGATACGTTGAATTCCGGATCTGTTAGTTTCAAGTTTTCCAGATGTGGCCAGTAAGCCTTTTCGAACGATGAGTTGGGTAAGTTGTTTGTTACGAGTAGTTTGCTTAAGATGAGTGGCTGAGTTTCGAATGCGTAGTCCGAGTGAATCGATTTACAGGTAAGCTGAAGTCGTCCTTTGCAGTTACTAGGTGCAGCTCCCTTGATCTCTAGATCCCTTGACCTTGATCTAGTAGTGCTCGAAGCGAATCTAATGAACTCCCCATTTGCGGAATTTATCTTAAGCTGCACAGTAGTTAACAAAACTTTCATCTCGTTAGTATAGATAGGGTTGGAGCTTTGTTTGTGGGTGAATGTGGTTGGTCGTTGACCTAAATTGTCGTTGGTTTTTTACGTATTCGTTGAGTTGACAGTGTTTTTCTTGTCTGCGTTGTGCAATAAAGTGTGATGCTTCTTATTGTATTCTTTGCACGTTTTTGTTGACGCACAATCTGTATCGCCATGACTGTATAAGCAGTTTGTACACACGTGTAATTTTGCGACCGTGTTATTCCGTTGGAATGAGTCCATATTGATGAACTTTGGACATTTCATCAATACATGATTTCCGTCACAGTGTGGGCAGTGTCCATATGCTGTATGATAAGTTCTCTTGAAAGATTTCTGTCGCTCGTAGTCATGCAGTTTTGTAGAATGATGTTTGTTAAATGACTTGGACGCGATTTGCTTCTGCGGGTTAGGTACTTCTTTTTTCGTATTTTTCATGGTTTCTTACGCCATGAACTTGTTTTCCAGGAAGTATAGTAGCTCATTCAAGTTTGGCACATCCCTAGGATCTCGCAGTTCCTTTATGTACTCGCTGTAGGTAGTGGTATCAAGTTTCTGCGACATCAAGTGTACGATAATTGGGTCCCAAGTTGCGATGTCTAACCCAATGTTTGTTAGTCCGTTCGTACATTCAGTTATGACATCATGCATCTTCTTGAGGTTGAAGCTGTCGGGTTGGTGAATGACAGGCAGGTTGAGCATGGTGTTCAGGAACGACGTAAATTGCAACCTTCGATTGTCGAAACGCTGAGTTAGTATCTCCCAGCAGGATGAGTAGTTTTTTGCGCCGATATTGAGATGTTGCACCAATCTTTCAACTTTGCCTCTCAACCTCGTTTTCAGATGCTGCATTTTTTGCGCTTTGTTTATCATCGGGTTACTGTGGATTGTTTTCACGAAGAGATCTTTGGAGGAATTCCTTTGAGTATAGCTACCCGAAAATTCAGGGACCTCAATTTTTGGCGCCAACTTTTCGTAGTGCACTGTCGGCCAGATCTTACTGTTCAAGTTTTTTCTTAGCTCGTCGTACTTATCATCTATTTCGACGAACATATTGTAGTAGTTACCGTTGGAGCCTTTGAGTAACGCTTCCAGCTCCCAGTGTTGTTTGCCAATGACGTTCCACTTAGACTTCAAAATGGAGAGATGTTCTTCTAACTCCCATTTCTCCGTGACGCTTTTATATCAATTTTCGAAATGGCGCGGTCGAGGGCATTAAAGTTGCACTCTTGCTTACCCAGCAATGTTTTGGTGATATCGTCAGTATCTCGATCCCAGTTAAGTCGAACTTCACAAACCGTTTTCCCTGTAGTTGTTCCAGGAAGTTGAGCATGTCTTGCTGTACACGTTGTCCACGAAGTAATTGATGTTTTTATCTTCTAAGATTGACTCCAAAATTGCATGTCGTTCCTCGAAGTCATTTCACTGTGCTTCGAGAGATTCCAGACGTTTGGTTAAGTACGCTTCAGTTTTTCTTGAGGGGCTATCCTTTTTCTAGTTAGAGCAGAGCGCTTTGATGTTTTCAAAGCACGATTGTTGGAGTTGTAGCTTTTCCATAGTGAGTTCTCTTTTCTAGTTGTCGAAAAGAAGTAAGTTTAGTTTGATGTATGTAGCACGGTAGTCCAGCACATAGTTGACGGTGATAGACGGATAGCTTGACGTTAGTTCACGACACGAAGACCGCAGTTTGCAGGCTTCTAAGTGGTACAGTCAGTAGCTAGTAGTATTTCCTCTTATAGTAGTCAAGTTTGCTATCAGTCAGTTATGTTTTCAGATAGTATGGGAAGAGGGTTAGGGAAATTAGTTAATAACAACTTGAGTTTTTCTTCTCAAAACTATTGTTTACCTGGGATATCCTTCAAAGAAATAATGACAACAATAACAAGAAATCATTATGATTCTAATACCAACATAACTGTATTTGTAGGAAATAGTTCCCAGGTCAAAAAAGAAGAGATCACTGACAGTGTTACTGAGATTTTAAAGATAAATTGTAATAACATTATTTTGTGTGCTTTTCCATATTTTGAGAGGTTATCAAATAGAAAAAACAATTATATACATATGCTTAATAAGCATATCCAGTTCCTAGTAAGTCACTACAGTGACAAACTTATATTTTTTGACACCAACAATTTTGTTGATAAGTTGAAATCGACAAGGAATACAGTGTATCTGCCCATTAGGTTTAGACTGAAAATAGCGAGGCTATTAGCTTATAAACTCAGACATAAGTAGTATGTCGAAGTATAGTTCTATAATTAACACCGCAATTATTAGTAATAATAATGTACAGGTGGCCACCAGTAACTGTAGCACTAATGCTATAAACCTTTACAACAATTGTACGAAGGAGGATCCATGTGTCACTATGGCAAATTCTTGTCATAATGTGGGGTCCACAAGTAGTAGGATCTCATTGCCTGGTGATGGCATGGGAGTCTTGGGGCTCACTCTGGATGTTAATTTAAACTAGATAGTAAGACAACAGAAGATACCAGTAACACTATAGTTATACCTACCAAGAACAAGGTGTCTTCTTGCTCTCAAATAGTTAATTGTAAAAAAGAATCTAAGCAGAATACCTTGAAATTATTTCATCAAAATATTCAAGGTTTTTCTTCCAAACAATTAGAAATTGAATTATTTTTAGAAAAAACTATGTACCTACGAAATTATTTGTTTACTGAACATTGGTTGAAAGATTATGAGATGCTAATTAATTATAAAAATTATAGTGTGGGCAGTTGTTTTAACCGAAAATCTATGCTGCGAGGGGGTTCACTAATCTTAGTTAAAAATTCTGTTAAATCTAAGCCTCGTAAAGATGTACTTGATCTGTCGGTTGAACATAACATTGAATTGTCCTGTGTTGAGCTAGATAAGCATGTTATAGTGTGCGTTTACAGACCCCCAAATTATCAAAACTACTCCATATTTGAGTCAGTAATGGAAGATGTTCTAGCAAAACTTGCAACGGGTAAAAAATCGCTAATTATCTGTGGTGACTTCAATATTAATATCTTAGAAAATAGTTCAAATAGCAGTCGATTATTAAGTCTCTTTAAATCATTCAATTTGTCAAATGTGTTTTCAGAACCAACCCGCATAACCACAAATACTGCTACATGTATTGATAACGTGTTTTGTTGCTGCAACTACTTAGATAAAGCCATTGTAAATTATCTCCCTTCTGATCACAGCGGTCAAACCGTTGCTTTCAAGTCCAACACACCATTACAAAGAATTCAGATACAATCTAGACCAATAACAACCAGCTATTTAAGCAGATTTAATAATAACTTAATTAGTAAGTTAAGTATACCGGGTCATATTATAAACAATGTAAATGAATTATATGAGGAATTCTTTTCGGTCGTGCGCACCGAGTTCAATAATACTTTAAAAAAGAAAACTAAAACCATTTGCCCAATTTTTTTGTTCAGTGACTGGGCAACTAAGGGTATTAGGAAAAGCAGGGAAAATTTGTTTGAGCTGTATGGCCTTAAGCCTTATATTAACTCTGAATCTTTTAATAAATACGTTGCTACTTACTCTAAAACTTTTAAAAATACTTGCAAGGTAGCTAAAGCCTTGTACATTAGCAACAAGATCAAATCAGCCGATAATAAAATACAGACGGTTTAGAAAGACGGTTTGGAAAATTATCAATGACGAAACAAACAGGAATAAAAGACATAATAATGATTTCACACTAGAAACTTCACGTGGTCTCATAAGCACTAACAAAGAAGTTGCTCAAGAATTTGTAAATTTCTTTACCAGTATCCCAGTTAAAACTACTGAATCCTTAAATTCCTCGCCCTCGCGTTCTATTGGTTTATTAAGAGCAAATGTTTCATCCTGCCCGATTGAATTTAAATTCAAGCATATAAACCCCTCAATAGTACTAAAAGCTTTCAAGCAAATCAAGATCAAATTAACCGAAGATCTATGGGGAATGTCAATTAAAGTTTGTACCGCCATTATTGAGACTATAGCGCCGTACTTAGCCTTAATATTTAATTTGTGTGTGGATCAAGGAATCTTCCCTGATCTAATGAAATATAGTAAGGTAATACCACTTTTCAAATCCGGGGACAGTAAAGACACCAATAATTATAGACCCGTATCCGTGCCCGTATCGTGTTGCCAGTTTTAAGCAAGGTGTTTGAAAAGGTAATGCTTAACCAACTGCTCAATCATTTTAACACCAATACAATCTTACATGATCAACAGTATGGTTTCACCAAGGAACGTTGTACGACTGACGCCGGTGTCACGTTATTAAAACACATATTTACGGCGTGGGAAGAGGCTCAAGACGCCATAGGAATTTTTTGTGACCTCTCCAAGGCATTTGACTGCGTCGACCACGAAACCTTAGTCTTGAAACTTGAGCATTACGGACTTGGGAAAATTGCGCTCAGTTTAGTAAAATCGTATTTAAATGATAGACAATAGCAAGTTCAAATAAATGGTGTCAATTCACTCGGTTTAAAAGTAGAAATGGGTGTACCACAAGGATCAATATTGGGTCCTTTCCTCTTTTTAGTATATATTAATGATCTCCCCCATTTGCTCAACCACAAATGGTGTTATTTGCTGATGATACTTCCTTAATTTTTTAAATTATTAGACGTACATCAAATCTTGACGACGTAAATAACGCCCTACAGCAGGTCCACAATTGGTTCACTGCTAATAATTTAGTATTAAATGGGAAAAAAACTAAGTGCATAAGATTTTCTCGACTTGCTCGACTCAAGGCTTCAATGGGGTCCTCATTTAACATCCCTTTCAGGACGGCTAAGTTCAGCAGCATTTGCTGTGAGAAAAATCCGTCAATTTACTGATGTAGATACCGCGAGACTAGTCTATTTTAGTTACTTTCATAGTATTATGTCGTACGGTATTCTACTATGGGGACGGGCTGCAGACATCGAGTCTATTTTTATTCTGCAGAAAAGAGCCATTAGAGCCATCTATGGCCTCCGCAGGCGCGACTCTCTAAGGGAACAGTTTAAAGATATTAACATCATGACGGTACCTTGTCAATATATTTATGAAAACATCATGTACGTAAGGAAAAATCTACATCTTTTTAGTAAAAGAGGAGCAAAACACAATTATATCAGTAGGAATAGGGACTCATTAGTTCAACCGGGTTTCAGGTTGGCTAAAGTGGACTCATCTTTCATGGGGTACTGTTTAAAATGTTACAATAAAATACCTCCCCACATACTTCAACTGAATGAAACGAAATTTAAATCTTATAATAGGTCTTTACCTATGAAATTGCCGTTTTGTATGAAAAAATGTAAACGAACTTTTTTCGTGTATTTTTTATTTGTATTAATCGAAGTAATCACCCATGCAATCAATGCATCTTTGCCAACGCAGTGGCAGTTTATTGATGCCCTTCTTAAAGAAATCAGCTGGACGGGAGACAACAAATTCTTCAAAGGCATTTTGTACTGCCTCTCGGGTATTGAATTTTTTTCCCGCCAAGAAGTTATCCAAATTCTGGAAAAAGTAGTAGTCTGAGGCGCAAGGTCTGGTGAGTAGGGCGGATGACGGAGAGCTTCCAACCCCCAGTTCTTGCAACTTGGAGACCGTCTACTGTGCAGTATGAGGTCGCGCGTTGTCGTGCAGGAGCAGCGGAGACGAGCGATTGACCAATGCTGGTTGGAGATGTGCCAGCTTCTCCATCATTGTGTTCAGTTCTTCACAGTACACATCTGCAGTAATGCTCACCCCGTTTGGTAAGAAGCTGTGATGAATCACACCGGCGCTAGACCACCAAACAGTGACCACCACTTTTCTAGGGGTAAGTTTTCGTTTAGGGCATTGTTTAGGTGCTGAACCAGGATCCAACCAACTTGCTGAGCGCTTGCGGTTATCAAACAGAATCCATTTTTCATCGCAGGTAACAATGCGGTTCAAAATTCCTTCATTTGTGTGTCTGTTGAGCAATGCAAGGCACGTCTCGACGCGTACTTCGCGCTGGCGATCATTGAGTTCGTGGGGCACCCATTTGTCAAGCTTTTTTACCTTGCCAATTTGACGCAAATGGACCAATATTGTCGAAAGCTGCTGCTAATTCAGCCGTAGATTGTGTATCATCAGCTTCCACAATCGCCTTTAATTCGTCATTGTCGACCAAAGTCTTCGGACGACCGCGAGGTTCATTTTTCAGGTCGAAATTTCCAGAACGGAAGCGAGCAAACCAATAACAGGTGGTGCGTTGGTTTGTAGTGTTAGCTCCGTAAACGTCGTTGATGTTGCGTGCCGCTTGTGCCGCGTTGCTGCCACGACGGTACTCATATTCCATAATTACTCGAATTTTTAACGTATCCATGATGACGAAAAAGATTGAAATGCGATGAAAATGTAACACTAATCAATAAACAAATGACTACTTTTGGAAAAAAAAAAAACATGTTTTTAAAATAAAATTAATTTTTAATTAGAAATCTTAGCCATACAAAAATTATTTTTATTTGAAATGGCCAGTACTGCAGAACGGCAATTTCATAGGTAAAGACCTAATATTAAACGCACACTATGCAGCCAAGCATATTATAAGTTGGGGATTACATCGCTGATAAAAATGCTTGGCTCAACGCTGGTCCTGCTCCACAAGCATAAACTAATTGATTAGCATTTGAAAATACCGTAGGAGCTGCTGAAGATTTTAAAAACTATCTTTGCATTGTATAAATTCAATGTCTTAGCATTGTATAATTGCATGGCACATGTGTGGGTACTATGTACCAACTATAAAGCTACCATTTAGGTACTGGGTATGTCTTTCATTGACTTGAATGTGCCCTGGCGGCTGAGAGTATGTCATGCTCACTCTAATGTCTCGATGGCGGTGGCGCGTGTGTTGGATCATTTAGCTCCCTTCAAAATGGTTGAGCTGAATGGTGCTAATCCATGCGTCATGTTCGTGAACGGGCGCCGTCAGTAGGGACTGGTCATGTCTTAGCTGCCACGGCGATTTTAATTTAATTTATATTTTTATTTCTAACGGACGCTTTTAATGTTTTGCATCGGTCTCACATGTATAACTTCAACTTGAATGATGTAACCAATATTATGTAACCATTTTATTTAAAAGAGTGTCCGTGGTGTTTCTTGCCCGTTCTTCTCCATAGGTACCTACTACGCTTTGGAATGTGGGCGACTAGCTTCATATTTCTGACTGACCGACCCCTTGACAATTCAAAAGTGCCTGTAATTGGTTTATTTGAAATAAATGCTTTGAGTTTGAGTCTACTTTCAAGTCCCCACGGATCCGTTCTCGTAGTTATAGCAGATTTGCGTAATCCTTAGCTTCTTGAAATTGTCGTTTGTTTCTATTTATTGCTTTCGCACTCTACGTACGATATTATGCGCTTTCTCAATCTAACTTGGGTGACCCGCTTGTGGGAAACCAGCTGAACCGATTCGCTATCGTAAACAGAGACACTACTCACAATAAACATCGGGCTCGAAGGACCATTTAATGTAGGAGCCAATGGTTGTAGGCACCATACTTACCGTCACTTAGTTGATGTTGGTTTAGTTGTGGAGTACACAGAAAGAACCACAAGTTGTTTAAAGTTATATTAAAATGTAGAAGGTACAAGTTAAGGTGGTAGCGATTCTTTCTCTTGACAAGTGCTTAGTTCCACAGTTGTTGTCTGACTCGATCTGCCTTGCGTGAAAAGATACAATTATAGCGTAATATTTGTGACGCACGACATCCGAGTAAGTAAATAAATATACGGTTGATGAGACCGTACAACCCTTAAATACTAGCATATGATCAATAGAATTAGCATTTAAAAAAAATTTAAATCTCTATTATGATTGTAAATGTAATGCTTGGTCAATCCCTAGCGTCCCAGATGACACTGACAGCTCACTCCACGCAAGTTTCACGGTGAGATTTTTACAGAATCGACATGCAGATATATAGTTTGTGAGTGTGACTATGTGTCATTTACTCTAAATTAATAACGAAATATTATATTTATTTTAAAATCGGCACATGATTGGGGCCACTCAGAAACACATTAAATCTCAATTTTATGGTTTGACAGCTCGACACTTTACCGTAATAAATTACGAAAGATCCTATTTCTTTAAAATTGTAACACAATATTGAACCTCTTAGAATCCCATTACATTTATACTTTATGGGAAACACGGGCCATGCAAATTCTGAGCACTTGAGCCAAAGCAGGGATCGTCAACATGCGTGCTCTAACATGAATGTAATGGAAGTAAGGTAACTAACAAATAGAAATCTAGAGTCATGCTTGAAACAAGAAGTTATGAGTCAGATTCAACCAATCTTTCAAAAGGCATGCAAAGCCAATGCTTTAATATCTATTATCCAATAACTGTAGTTGTATTATTGGATTACTTATTTTATTATTCTAGCAGCTAGCTAAAATACATTAATTTGTTTTGTGCTAAAAACATAATAGTATGGTTTTATAATAAAATATATATATATTGTAACTTTAGAATCTTCCGTCGGAAAAGGTTGATATTTCCTGGACCTAATGCAACGGACATTATTGCATCCACATCTGGCTGTCATAAATGCTTAGGCAATTTAAACGGACCCTTTTTAAACAATTGAGAAGTTGTACACAAAAACAGCGATAAACCTATTCGGCGAAACTAGGAAGCCGGGCCCTGGTGTTTTAGGAATGTACCTAAGGAGCTGAGATGAAGTCGAGGCAGTTGATTTTGAATCTCGAAAGAAGGACGTGAGAGTCCAGGCTAGTTAAGTTAGGAGACTTGATGAATATCGGAGGTGATGTCCGTGGGCTGTCGTAAGAGACCGAGCATTATTTATCAAGTTGATAGTGGGTTTAAGACCACGTTAGGTAGCGACGACGTAGTCTAAGATAGATGAGTTAGTTTTGAGGCGCTTCGAGAGGCGGTCGAGACGTAAGCGATGCCCGAGGCTATGCTAGTAATGTGTGCAGTATTTTGTAAGTGAGTTGTAATCTAATTCTCTCAAAGGAATTATTTGGTAAGTGTCAACTTTAATTAACTTTTATCTTTAGATTTGCATTGTATTTATAGGTAACAGCTAGGTGATATCGTGATCGTTTATACCAGAAAAGCGAAATAACTCTTATCTAATATCGTATTTTATAACGAATGTACATTCTCGCGTATTACGTGTCTATGTCCTAATCCGTACCTTGGCAGATTATTATCACTTGCATTTGGTTATAGGGAAATGGCGAAGGCCTTCTACCATACATGACACTGAGCACTAACCAGACTTTTGACGATTGCTGACCTTGAATTGACGCACCACTTTCGGAAGGCAGAACCATAAATACTCACAGCTCATTTAGAATTGAACTAGGCTATAGCCAGTCTGTAATTGCATTATAAAACAACCAAACGTTAGTGATGATTTCTGTATCCAATCACCAGATACGAGCGTAATGTATTCTGCTAGAGACTGAGTCTACGATGCGCTTGTGCTAGTTTTCTGTTATATTAGTAAAAGGGGCCAGGCCGCCGTAATGGAGCCTTGTACATTACTACGCGATTAGAACTCAATACTAAACTTGTCTTCCTCAATAACAGTTGGACTTCGCAGTACTCTGTCTTAGGATTGGGTAAGACATTCATATTGTGATTAGGGAACGTGTTCCGTTAGAAACGTATTAGTTCTTCAGAGGTTCTATGCGTAAGGTCTAACAGATCACGTATAACGAGGCAAACGTTGTTAAACGGTTCCTGGTCTCACTAAAGTTGGTACATGATAAGTTAACGTAGTTATAAAAATAATGATTTAAAACAAGCGTAACGATCCCTTTACTCCTTCACTTGATCAAGGCTGTATTGCAGATATAGGTGCTCAACTGCGAGAGGAGGAGACGTTGGCGTTCCAACATTTATTATACTAAATTATATATATATATAATATTTTTTTGCATAGGTACCCTCTTGTCTTTTTAGCTTCATATTGTATTAATATTATAATACTTATGTTTACTAACTGTGAATTCCCAATATTAACTTCACCTTGTACCCCTCCCTGTCACCTAGCTTTTCTAAGTCGGGACAGGGCAGTTTAGTTTATGGGAATTCTTCTCTTTCTTATAACGGCGGGAGAGTGTCCAGTCTGGAGACGAGCTCTACAGTGCCGTACGGGGTGGGGTGCGGCCCTTTCCCCTAAGGGGGAACCGACTCAAACACTAATATTAACGTAATTAGGAAAAACTAAAATTTTATCAGCCTAGGGTAATTTAGGTACAGTCACATGAGCTTGGAATGTTTAAGTGGCAAAGTCATCGGGAAAATCTAGTACAGTACATAGTATATATTAAATATGTGGTACCTACACAGTTGCATCTTCAAAGTTTTATTTTTTATAAATGAATGAATGAGAATGGGGAAATCCGAGTTTATAAGAGATATGAGGAAATTGTCTTAGAACCATCAGCTCTGTTTTCATTACGTAAAACAATTTTGGCTTGGTACTTAAGTTTTGGGCCAAGTGCGAGTTGTCCATAAAAGTGAGTAAAATTGACCCATTAGCTCTGATTTCATGAAAACAATTTTGGTATACTATTTTTTTGGTCATGGCGAGTCCATAAAAATAAGTAAAATTAACCAATTTATTTTTTAATGCGGTTGGTTAGACTCTGTTTCATGTAAGGATGATTTCATTGTATCGGAAGAAAAAAATGTAAACAGCAGAAGCGGGAAAAATTGTATAAAATATTCTTATACAGTTTGTATTTAAGTACAATTGACCAATTTATGTATTTTAATGCTGATTGGCTGAGTTCATGTAAGGATCATTTCAATGTATCGGAACAAAACTGGTACTGTTTAATAACACCTTGTCTTAATCAGCATTCAGTTTACGCAGTTATCGGTATGGGGTTTGTCTCAAGACTTCTTTACTATCCACGGTATTCACTCAAGGATTCCTCTGTTGCAATGACAGTTGTTCCTTCAGCAGGCATGGAGAACTTACTGCCGCTACAGCTTGCTTAGTCTGCAAGCTGTCAGCAATATTGTTTTTGTATACTGAAATAGACTCCTAGCATAGCTAGAATTTTTGGACATATCCGACTTCTATCCACTGACATATTTCTGCAAAAATATTTGAACGGTAAACAAAATAAACATACCAATATAGATATTTACATGTTTGTAAATCCAATAGGTAAATACTAAAAATAACAAAAAGTACCTATTGCAAGGATTAATCTTACAACCAAAGGCAGCCAAGCTATGATACATTAATCTATAGGTAGTTAGGTACTACTATTATAAAGTTGAAGAGTTTATTTGTTGCGCTAATCTCTGGAACTACCAGTCGGATTTGAAAAAATATTTTTGCATTTGATAGCCAAATTCTTGAGGAAGGTTATATATGCTGTATAACACCACGCTAGGACCCTTAGAAGTCGAGCAAAAAGAAAAAAAATCCGTAATGAACGAAACTAAGCGTACGACGCGAGTACGCGACGAGGTGGGTCGGGCTCGGGGGAATAAGAACTTTTACGCGGACGAAGTCGCGGGCAGAAACTAGTAGTTAAATAAAGTAGCTGTCCCTATACCTATATGCTATTACTGCTTAACTCCTTGTAAGTATATCGTGATGATTTTATGTGACATAATGCAATATTGTTCATCCCCTATTGCAAATAACGTGATGATTTATAGCCTACGTGTTGACCCGACCTTTAGGAAATAGTTTTACATTATTTGAACAGAACCCATTCAGTATGTTTTGCGTAAAGCATGGACATAGGTACAGATAAGCAGAGAAAAAATCTTAATACAATTTTCGGCATTAGCATCGTTCCCACACCTCATTGCAATAACTTATTCTTAAAAATATTAAATGTGCGGTTTTAAACTCTCAACGATTTTATTATAAGTAAATATTCAATACTTAAATATATTACTCTAACATTATGCATCTAATCTAGCATTATGGTGAATTCCAATTATTGGCAATGTAAACAAAATTAAATTGCCGGATTTCGTGTGTTTTTAAAAAACCCATTTTTTACAGCTGGGTTTTTACGCACTATTCTCGAAAGATAATGTTAGGGGAGATACATACAAAGTCCTTATATTTTAAAATATACTAAGTAAGATTGAGAGAAATTGACATGTTGAAGATAATAACTTACCAGTGTACGTGAATGATGATTTCGGTGATTGTAATGACGGTAGCACCGAATGACAAATAGATTATTATTTCAAAATCAGCTTGTAATAATCAATTGTAATAGAAAAAATAAACATTTTCTTACATAATATACCTTATCTTTTTATTATTAGCAGAATCGTTTTACATACTCATGATTTAAAATTATATATTTAAAACTATTGTTTGTTAAAAAATATTCTCGAATGAAACATAAAATTTTAATCAAACTGTCATAGTACCTTTGGTCTAATTTGGGTAAGTCGTTATATTTACAAAACGTCTCATGCGAACTAAGCAATCCCACTGATGTCAGGCAAAACCCTATCATTTAAATGGATCATATCAACATCCCGACATCAACATTCCCATTTCCCGTTTGGCAGTAGCCCACCAGACACAACACCCGTCTGTTCGGACGTTCCTCCCTATTCTCCGGAGGATGAGGAACTGTACACCCTGTTCCTCATACCTCTATATCGGTGACCCCAAATATGAACGTCAGCGCAGGTTTGTGCAGCTAATTCATCGTGACGTCATCATTAACACTTGCACAGCCAGCCAGCACCTATGGCTTCAAAGGGAATTCTTACCATCAGAGCAATTTGAAGTTAGTGATAACACTGTAATTAGAAGTTTTTACGCTATTTATGAGATCTTTAATGTTTGTTCTCAACCCTTGTACATTGCATTCTGATTACGAATTCCTCCACTATGCGTGATCCAGCACGCATTTGGCCAGCTTAATTATTTGACCATTTTTTCATTTTTGACCTATTATATTCATAAAATAAGTATGAGTTGCTGCTAAGTGTGAGTTCTTTGTTTTGATTTCACTACTGTTTCATGATATGGTAATCTCACCAAGTTTTTTGGGGTGGAGGGGTTGCATCATGTATGGGCGTCATTTGGTTTTAGGTTTTCCAAACAAAATTCACCCCCCGCTCCACCAAGGGTAGTTCTGGAAAATTGATATTTATTGTATATTTGCCAACTCAAAATCAAAACATTTATTTCAAATAAACCAATTATTTTATTACCAAAAACTTTTGAATTGTCAAGGTGTCGGTCAACGAGTAATGTGATTTTTCATACAAATTGTTTTTCCGCTTTTCAACCCGACAACAAGTGATTTTTGAAAAATCGTTTAATACGATTCCATTATTTGACTTTATGATTATTTATATTAATTTTCGAGTAAATCGAATCAAGCAACAAAATTCTCCGCTAAAACTCGATTACCCCTTTTCACCCAGTTAGGAGTTAAATTTAAAAAACCAAATTTTTTACCAAGATTATAAATTTTGAGTTTCATATTCATCGGCCTGCGATTTACGATTCTTCCATAGAGACTTTAACATCCCCGAAAGGTATTGGAGGGCAGTTTTAAAAACGATTAATTTCAATCTTTTTTATCTGCTTATACCTACATAATCGTACCAAGTTTCAAGTTTATACATATATCAAATTAGTAAGAATTTTCATATAAACGAATTCACCCCTTCTCATCTCCATAAGGGTCGATTTTCGCAAAATCCATTCTTAGTACATCCATTCGTTTTAAACTACAACTACCTACTGTCCAAAATTCAAGTTTCTATCTTCAGCTGTTTGAGCTGGCTTTTCAAGAGTCAACTAGCCGCTTGGGGATGCCCAAGCGGCTAGTCGACTCTTCACGTGACCAGAGGGCTGGCCTATTCTTTGGCCAAAGAATCAGCATTGCCATTCAACGTGGCAATGCTGCCAGCCTTTTGGGAACTTTTCCTGTTGACAGCGATGCGGACGATTTTTTTGATGTATATAATTATTCCCGAGGGGAGGGGGGGATATTATAGGGCATCAAAAACTAGAAATTAAGATTAACATTAGCAAAACTAGTGATTCTACTCCCTTCAGCGTATCCGGCACGACTACTGAATGTGTCGCGGGTTGCATTACACACTCCATTCGTGGTTAACGTCGAAAGATACTCTACTCGCAAACATTGATGCGACTAATGACGTTTGCATGTGACAAAGTTTTAAGTTGAACAAAAACATTATTTTGAAGACACTTGAGTTAAATATTGGAAAAAAAACGAAATAAGTATTTTTATTCAGTCGCTTGTATAAATTACGACACCAAGAGTAAAGTGGTGGTGTTTGGAAACGGAGGTGAATAACGATGTGCGTGATGCTTTGTTTGTTTTCGACAGGTAATGCATATATTGAATAATGCGCCTTCAAACTCATCCCATGAGATTTTTTGGAAACGGAGAAACACTCATTACCATAGGATGAATACAATTTCATCGATGAAAGGTGTACAATGTTCTGTCCGTGAATGCAACTGAAACATGCCACTCATCATTGCCACATACGGAATGTTTGAGTTTTATAACTATCTACACTGATCACCGCCATACACGGAATGTTTCAGTTTCGTTATTTTTACTGATCACCGCACCGCACGGAAACTTCCAGTCTCATAACTACACTGACTGATCACTGCAACTCACGGAATGTTTCAGTTTCATAACTACACTGATCACCGCCACGCACGGAGTGTTTCAGATTTTTAACTCCACTGATCACCGCCACACACGGAATGTTTCAGTTTCGTTATTTTTACCGATCACCGCAACGCACAGAATCTTTCAGTCTCATAACTACTTACACTGACCGATCACCGCAACTCACGGAATGTTTCAGTTTCATAACTACACTGATCACCGCCGCACGGAATGTTTCAGTTTTGTTATGTTTCAGATGCATTTATGATACAACGCCTCATGCGATAAACACATTGATAATATTGTTTTCCTGCCGACTATACATACCTACTTTATGTACATGGGTGTTTCTCCGTTTTGGCGAAAAATCATTTTCCGGTGGCATAATAAAAAACATATTATGTTTTTCTTGCTACAAAAGTTCATATGTCTGTTTTCATATACCTGTCGAAAACAAAGAAATCTAGCAAAACATCATGCAAATCGTCACAAACGTCCGTTTCCAAACGTTTATGTGCGTAACTACAGCTTCCTCATGAGTTATAGAAAAATTCTACCTATGCCAATACTTGAGGCACAATAGCAGGAATCAAAGTTCCCAGTCTTAATTTAGCAGCCACAAAAACTTCGTTATTATGAGCCGTTTACTGTGTGTTAGCTGGAGTGACGTCTTCCCGCTTCCTCATGCAGGACAGGCAAACCAGTGAGGTTAGGGTTTTGGACTACAGTCAGAAAATTAAGGCATAATAGCAGCACAAGGCAGAAAACAACCGAACGATAACATTTAAAAGTGTTGAACTACGATTAAAAAACTATTTGTAAGCTGGGTTGACGTTACCCCAGCTGCTCATGCCATATATTCCGAACGCAAGAAGATATGATTAAAAATATATATCACGAAAATTAAGGCATAATAGCAGCCAAAGGCAGCAAAATTTTCAAATCTATAGACCTCGTTGTTTTCAAGTAATATACAAAACATAGTTACCGCGTCATAAAATTCAAATTATTGTATGTAGTAGTGTGTGTAGTTTGATCGCCGTTGCCGTTCCGTGCGCTACATTAATGCAACCAAGTTTGCACTTAACATGGATTGTATTAGAAGTCATTTTAACATGCGATCAATTTTTTATTATTTTGTTTTGAAGATGAGAGCCGACTGAACTAATGGAACTATGAATGTAATATTAAAAAGGACATTCTTATCAACTTAAGACGATGAGAGAACTACCTACTATAAAGGACTATTCAGATATACGCAATTTCGGTGTCGCGCTCGGTAGTGATACTGTTCCAAAATGACTAACCAGGCGGACCAGTACCTATCGCTATCGAGCGCGACAGCAATATCAGCAGCAAAAAGTTTGTTCACGCAAGCTTGTTATATCGTGTCTTGGGAGCTCCTCTCTAGGAAACAGTACTCAAAGATCTGTGGAGAATCCAGCACTAGCCAAGGCAAAAAAAATTTTAACTCGACTGAATTAGAAAAAGAACACAGCACTTGTCTTTCCGATTGGTAAAGAGTCTCAACTACTAGGAACACCAAAAAAAGGAAACTCAACAGTCCACCATCACCTGAGTGTGTGAAACTCTCAAAACCGTTATTCGGGACTACTTGTGTAAGAAAATTCCAATGAAGGCAGTCGGAAAAAAGAAAAGAAAATCAGCTAACCACCACCTATAATGCTCTATGGGGTCAATGACGTCAACAATCTCAGAGCTTCTAGAAACAGTCGCTGAGCATACTTATGTAGTTCACTTATAAAATAAGTAACAAAAACTAGCTCCGAATTACAAGTGAAGATATTCACATATCTATAAACAACTTATGAGTGTGATCAGAAAACTAAACCTGAAAGGTCACACTTTCAATCGAAAAGATGGAAAAAACCTTAAGACTAGTTATCAAAAACCTACACCACACAACCCCACATCAAGCAATTAAGGAGGCATTCGAAAATACCGGAAATGTAGTACCTAGTAGGCGAAATCATAAACTGTAGGTATGGACCTGATAAAGTACCTACTACCCACATCCACCTTCTTCGTCAATTTGCAATCAGGATCAAACACCAAAGCAGCAAATTATGTGAAAGTTATCTATCACCCTATAAAAGTTTCTAAGAAAAGGACAGCCTCGGTATAATGCCAAAGATGTCAGCAGTACGGACATTAAAAAAAATTACTGCATGAGAACTTACCGCTATCTAAAATGCGCAGAATCACACAACACCACGGAATACCCTAAAACTGGCGGTAATTCTCCAGCCACGTGTGCCTTATGCTTAGATCCAGCAAACTACAAGGGATGTGAGAGAAAAAGAAGATTCTGGTCAGAAAAACTAGTAAGCCAAATTTCACTAGAAGAGAAACAACACAAAACACACAGATCAGCAATAACAATGACGAACCTACTCACAGGCCAAAAATAATCCTCACCTTCCGCCTGACGCAGGTCCTCACCGGACATGGTTGTTTTGGGAGGTTCGGAAACGCCCGGGTGTCATCACTGCGTGGATCACCCGGAGGACACGGTAGAGCATACGGTGGAGGTCTGCCCGACTAGGGCAGAGCATCGCCGTGTCCTCGTGGAGGCGATCGGTAGCGGGGAGCTCTCGCGTTCGGCCTTGGTCCAGGCCATGGTACGGAGCGAGAGGGCATCACCTCCTTCTGCGAAGCAGTAATGCTCGCGAAGGAGGAGGCGGAACGCATGAGGGAGAGCAAATTTCACGCCCTCACGCCCCTAGCCGTCGCAGGAGACGCCCTGGGCGTCGGGAATCAAGAGTCGATTCCCGGCCATCGCAGGCGCGGACTTGCGGACGGTGAGCAATGGGTAGCTCGCCATCCGATAAGACCAGGCCCGGGTCGACGGCGCGTTGTGTTCAACGCGCGCCTCAAAGAGATTTCAGCAAATAAAGGGGTCCGATAGGACCGATGCCTGCCGGGGTTGCGGGAAAGTCTGAAAGAGATACCGTGGCCCCTGGCAAGTACAGGCAACTGAAAGATCACGGGTGGGTTTTAGTCAGTAAGAGTCTGACAGGCCAAACCGCTCAAAAAATAAAACCAAAAAGAAAATTTACCAACAAAAAAAAAAGGCCAAAAAGAATGAAACTAGAAGTGAACGTAAACAATACGCAATTATAGTTAAGGCAATACCGCATGAAAGGATCGCAACTCAAACAACCTACGAACAAACCACACAACACACCGATGACAGATGATCATGACGATCATGATGACACAGATGTTCCTTAAACAAAGTGAAAAGATTGACGTTATCTTACAACAAATGACCACCCTCTTAGGACTCATAACTACACTAGCCACCTGGAACATAAAGAGACTCACCCTGGTGGTATTGCATACGGTGGAACAGCTTTCATAATAACGCCATCCCTCAAACATCAAGAACTCCCCAGTTCAGCACAGAGCATATACAGGCAACCATAATAGCTGTCAATAACAGTAATGGAGATATCACCTCGTCCTCAGTATATTGTCCTCCAAAACACAATTTAAAAGAAGAGCAACTTACAGTCTTGGACCTCGTTTTATACCAGGAGGGAACTGGAACGCTAAACATGTTCATTGGGGCTCGCAACTAAACACGACGAGAGGGATAGAGCTAAAAAAAATGTGTTGATACGAACAATTTAATCACAAATGCTACATCTGAGCTAACCCACTGGCCGACAGACCCCAACAAACTGCCTGACGTTTTGGATTTCTTCATTATGAAAGTACTCAGCAGACAATTCTATAATGTTCAATCCTGTTCGGATGGGTCGGCTAATTATATACCAGTTATTCCAACAATTGGCGCAACTGTTCTCAATCGCCAAAACAGTCCCAGACTATACGATAACAGAACAGACAGGACAGAGTACCGCAACGTCATTGATATTTCACTTAAACTCAAATAGCTTTAAAAAATGCCACTTAAATATATTACTCCTCAGGAAATTAGGCGGGTAATCAGGGCATTGGATGATGAAAAGTTCCTAGGGTTTGATCTCATAGACAAAAAGGTCTTTGAAAGAGCTACTTACTAAGGCGATCGTTTTCATGACAACTATTTTTAATAATATGCTCAGGGTTGGAAACTACTCATTACTGTGGAAAGTATCACAAAATCATCATGATACACAAGCTAGGAAAGCCGCCTACCACCACCAGCCGGATTACCACCACCTAGTGTAATAGTAGGTATTTGTTTGGAGTACACCACCTAGTGTAATAGCACTTGGCAATACATAACCAATGAGTCCAAATACGATGTTGCTATCTTGTTTGATTGAGGAGTTCCTATGGACAAATTCCGGCTCCACCATCAGGTTCTGGACACCCAACTAGTGTAACAGCACTTAACAATACATAACCAATGAGTCCAAATACGATGTTGCTATCTTGTTTTATCAAGGAGTTCCTATGGACAACTTCCGACTCCACCATCAGGTTCTGGACACCCAACTAGTGTATTAGTATTTGTCAATACATAACCAATGAGTTCACACACAATTATGCTATCATGTTTGATTGAGTTCCGATGGCTATCTTATTTAATTGAGGAGTTCCTATGGCCACCTTCGGGCTCCATCATCAGCCAGCTCCAAGGTATCATTTTTATTAAATGTCTCTGTAGTTATATAAGTATGCCAAGTTTCAGTTCAATCGGATACCAGGAAGTGCTTGAAAAATAGATGACAATTGGAGTAACTGGAAACACATCGAACGCAGCAAGCTCATATAAAGCTTGTAAAAACCTCTATACTTACATAGTACGATTATAGTTCCATATTATAATCGCTCGCAGTCTACGTATAATCTAGTTCAAACTACTTGAAACTGATAATGTAGCGCACGGAACGGTAACGACGACCGTTAATTCCTCGGACGCTAAAATTTGATTTTTTTGGGGCGGAGACTGTTTTTTGTTTATTATGTGGAAACTACGAGGCCAAGAGGATTGAAAATTTCGATGGCATTGGCTGCTATTATGCCTTAAATTTTGAACTTTAAATTGAAACTCCACATTTGATAGTTTCATTAATGCAACATATGTAAGCTGGAGTTACATCACTCCAGCTTGCACATATTTATCGTTTTCTAACTCATAGAGTATTTACACCGGAGATTTGAAAATTTTGTAGCCAATTACTGCTATTATGCCTTAATTTTTAAGCTTTAAAATATAATCTTATCTTCTTTCGTTCGGAAGATATGACATGATCAGCTGGAGCGACGTCACCCCAGCTTACACACAGATTTTTTGTCGAAGTTTCAACACTTTTTAAGTATTATCATTCAGTTATTTCGTGCCTTGTGCTGCTATTATGCCTTAATTTTCTGACTATACTCCAAAACCCTAACCTTATTGATTTGTCTGTACTGTATGAGGTAACTGGGGTGACGTCAGCTAACACACAGTAAACGGCTCATATTAACATAACACATAAGTTTTTGTGGCTGCTAAAAGACTGGGAACTTTGATTGCTGCTAATTATTATACGAGTACCTTAAATATTGGCATAGGTAGAATCATTCTATCACCCATGAGGAAGCTGTAGTTACGCACATTTGTAATTTAAACAAGCGATTGAATTAATAATATTTGACAATACATTTAAAGATTAAACCAATAAGGAATAAGTCTTCAAAATAAAATAATAAGATCAAATACATTTTTATACAAACAATGTTTTTCTTCAACCTAAACCTTTGTCACAAAAAAAACGTCATATAAATTAGCCGCATCAATGTTTGCGAGTAGTGTTATCTTTCGACGTTAAACACGAATGCAGTGTGTAATGCAACCCCGCGACACATTCGGCGGTCGCGCCCGATTCGCTGATTCGCACTAGGTTTGCTAAGGTAAGTCATAATTTCTCGTTATCTGAAATTTTTCACAAAAAAAATAATTCGTGTTACGTGCCATGTGTAACTTATCTAGATAGTGTTGTTGTTAATAACGGAACTATTGTATAATACACTCAAGAGTTTATCTTTACGCGAGAATCTTTATTTTAAATCTCGATTTATGAACATGTTATAACATGGTTGGCTCAATCCAACATTATTAGTAACGTCATTAGTCGTCATTAAATAATCGAAAAATATCAAAATCGTTCGTTAGAGTATCGCACTGTCCAAATAGCTGAAATTCTTCAAAATTTTATATAATAGGTCTTTACCTATGAAATTGCCGTTTTGTATGATAAAATTTAAACGATTTTTTTTCATGTATTTTTTATTTGTATTAATCGAAGTAATCACCCACCCATGCAATCAATGCATCTTTGCCAACGCAGTGGCAGTTTATTGATGCCCTTCTTAAAGAAATCAGCTGGACGGGAGGCAACAAATTCTTCAAAGGCATTTTGTACTGCCTCACGGGTATTGAATTTTTTTCCCACCAAGAAGTTATCCAAATTCTGGAAAAAGTAGTAGTCTGTAGGCGCAAGGTCTGGTGAGTAGGGCGGATGACGGAGAGCTTCCAACCCCAGTTCTTGCAACTTGGAGACCGTCTGCTGTGCAGTATGAGGTCGCGCGTTGTCGTGCAGTAGCAGCGGAGACGAGCTATTGACCAATGCTGGTTGGAGATGTGTCAGCTTCTCCGTCATTGTGTTCAATTCTTCACAATACACATCTGCAGTAATGCTCACCCCGTTTGGTAAGAAGCTGTGATGAATCACACCGGCGCTAGACCACCAAACAGTGACCATCACTTTTCTAGGGGTAAGTTTTCGTTTAGGGCATTGTTTAGGTGCTGAACCAGGATCCAACCAACTTGCTGAGCACTTGCGGTTATCAAACAGAATCCATTTTTCATCGCAGGTAACAATGCGGTTCAAAATTCCTTCATTTGTGTGTCTGTTGAGCAGTGCAAGGCACGTTTCGACGCGTACTTCGCGCTGGCGATCATTGAGTTCGTGGGGCACCCATTTGTCAAGCTTTTTTACCTTGCCAATTTGACGCAAATGGACCAATATTGTTTTGACGCTAACGTCAAAAGCTGCTGCTAATTCAGCCGTAGATTGTGTATCATCAGCTTCCACAATCGCCTTTACTTCGTCATTGTCGACCAAAGTCTTCGGACGACCGCGAGGTTCATTTTTCAGGTCGAAATTTCCAGAACGGAAGCGGGCAAACCAATAACAGGTGGTGCGTTGGTTTGTAGTGTTAGCTCCGTAAACGTCGTTGATGTTGCGTGCCGCTTGTGCCGCGTTGCTGCCACGACGGTACTCATATTCCATAATTACTCGATTTTTTAACGTATCCATGATGACGAAAAAGATTGAAATGCGATGAAAATGTAACACTAATCAATAAACAAATGACTACTTTTGGAAAAAAAATTCCATGTTTTTGAAATAAAATTAATTTGAAATTAGAATTCTTAGCCAAACAAAAATTATTTTGATTTGAAATAGCCTGTACTGCAGAACGGCAATTTCATAGGTTACGACCTAATATAAACTTGAAACTTAGCACGATTATGTAGGTTTAAGCAGATAAAAAAGATTGAGACTATTCGTTTTTAAAACTACTCTCCAATACCTTTCGGGGATGTTAAAGTCTCTATGGAAGAATCGTAAATCGCAGTCCGATGAATATGAAACTCAAAATTTATAATCTTGGTAAAAAATAAGAATTACCTACTTTTGGTTTTTTTTTATTTAACTCCTAACTGGGTGAAAAGGGGTAATCAAGAGAATTTTATTGCTTGATTCGATTTACTCGAAAATTAATATAAATGATCATAAATTCAATTAATGGA
Organism: Xanthia icteritia; assembly: GCA_949128155.2. Lineage (NCBI taxonomy): Eukaryota > Metazoa > Arthropoda > Insecta > Lepidoptera > Noctuidae > Xanthia > Xanthia icteritia. The sequence continues at coordinate 14,737,833 of OX421930.2, forward strand.
ATCGTATTAAACGATTTTTCATAAATCACTCCTTGTCGGGGTGAAAAGCGGAAAAACAATTGACACCTTGACAATTCAAAAGTGCCTGTAATTGGTTTATTTGAAATAAATGTTTTGAGTTTGAGTTGGCATATACAGTAAATATCAATTTTCCAGAACTACCCTTGGTGGAGCGGGTGTTGAATTTTGTTTGGAAAACAAAATTCAACAAAATTCAACACCCGCTCCACCAAGGGTGGTGGAGCGGGTGTTGAATTTTGTTTGGAAAACCTAAAATCAAATGACGCCCATGCATGATGCAACCCCTCCACCCCCAAAAACTGTGTGAGATTACCATATCATGAAACAATAGTGAAATCAAAACAAAGAACTCACACTTAGCAGCCACTCATACTTTTTTTATAAACATAATAGGTCAAAAATGAAAAAAGGGTCAAATAATTAAGTTGGCCAAATGCGTGCTGGATCACGCATAGTGGAGGATTTCGTAATCAGAATGCAATGTACAAGGGTTGAGAACAAACATTAAAGATCTCATAAATAGCGTCAAAACTTCTAATTACAGCGTTATCACTAACTTCAAATTCCTCTGATGGTAAGAATTCCCTTTGAAGCCATAGGTGCTGGCTGGCTGTGGAAGTGTTAATGATGACGTCACGATGAAGTAGCTGCACAAACCAGCGCTGACGTTTATATTCGGGGTCACCGATATAGAGGTATGAGGAACAGGGTGTACAGTTCTTCATCCTCCGGAGAATAGGGAGGAACGTCCGAACAGACGGGTGTTGTGTCTGGTGGGCTACTGCCAAACGGGAAATGGGAATGTTGATGTCGGGATGTTGATTTGATCCATTTAGATGATAGGGTTTTGCTAGACGTCAGTGGGATTGCTTAGTTCGCATGAGACGTTTTGTAAATATAACCACTTACACAAATTAGACCAAAGGTACTATGACAGTTTGATTTAAATTTTATATTTCATTCGAGAATATTTTTTAACAAACAAAAGTTTCTAATATATAATTTAAAATCATGAGTATGTAAAACGATTCTGCTAATAATAAAAAGATAAGGTATGTTATGTAAGAAAATGTTTATTTTTTCTATTATAATAAAGCTGAATTTGAAATAATAATCTATTTGTCATTCAGTGCATCATACCGTCATTACGAACACCGAAATATCATTCACGTACACTGGTAAGTTATTATCTTCAACATGTCAATTTCTCTCAATCTTACTTAGTATCTTTTAAAATATAAGGACTTTTTATGTACCTACCCTTAACATTATCTTTTCGAGAACAGTGCGTAAAAACCCAGCTGTAAAAAATGGGTTTTTCAAAAACACACAAAACTCGGCTATTTTTTTTTTTTTTACATTGCCAATAATTGGAATTCATTATAATGCTAGATTAGATGCATAATGTTAGATTGATATATTTAAGTATTGAATATTTACTTATAATAAAATCGTTGAGAGTTTAAAACCGCACATTGAATATTTTTAAGAATAAGTTATTGCAATGAGGTGTGGGAACGATGCTAATGCCGAAAAATGTATTAAGATTTTTTTCTCTGCTTATCTGTACCTATGTCCAAGCTTTACGCAAAACATAGGTTGAATGGGTTCTGTTCAAATAATGTAAAACTATTTCCTAAAGGTCGGGTCAACACGTAGGCTATAAATCATCACGTTATTTGCAATAGGGGATGAACAATATTGCATTATGTCACATAAAATCATCACGATATACTTACAAGGAGTTAAGCAGTAATAGCATATAGGTATAGGGACAGCTACTTTATTTAACTACTAGTTTCTGCCCGCGACTTCGTCCGCGTAAAAGTTCTTATTCCCCCGAGTCCCCCGACCCACCTCGTCGCGTACTCGCGTCGTACGCTTAGTATCGTTCATTACGGATTTTTTTACTTTTTGCTCGACTTCTAAGGGTCCTAGCGTGGTGTTATACCTACAGCATATATAACCTTCCTCAAGAATTTGGCTATCAAATGCAAAAATATTTTTTCAAATCCGACTGGTAGTTCCAGAGATTAGCGCAACAAATAAACTCTTCAACTTTAACTACCTACCTATAGATTAATGTATCATAGCTTGGCTGCCTTTGGTTGTAAGATTAATCCTTGCAATAGGTACTTTTTGTTATTTTTAGTATTTACCTATTGGATTTACAATCATGTAAATATCTATATTGGTATGTTTATTTTGTTAACCGTTCAAATATTTTTGCAGAAATATGTCGGTGGATAGAAGTAGGATAATGTCCAAAAATTCTAGCTATGCTAGGAGTCTTTTTCAGTATTCAAAAACAATATTAGGTACTGACAGCTTGCAGACTAACTCTGCATTTGCACTGGCGAAATATTCACAATAAAACATGTTGAAATCTTTAGTTTCTGTCTAAGTTCCATACAATATTTGACAGGAACTAAAGATTTCAACATGTTTGGTTGTGATGTTTCGCCAGTGCAAACGGACAGTAAGCAAGCTGTAGTAGCAGTAAGTTCTCCATGCCTGCTGAAGAGAAACAACTGTCATTGCAGCAGACGAATCCTTGAGTGAATACCGTGGATAGTAAAGAAGTCGTGAGACAAACCCCAGCTTAACATACCGACAACTGCGCAAACTGAATGCTGATTAAGACAAGGTGTTATTAAACACTAGCAGTTTTGTTCCGAGACATGAACTCAGCCAATCAGCATTAAAATAAATTGGTCAATTGTACTCCAATACAAACTGAAAGTACAAGAATATTTTATAAAAAAATTCCCGCTTCTGCTGTTTAAACTTTTTTCTTTCGATACAATGAAATCATCATTACATGAAACAGACTAAACTAACCGCATTAAAAAATAAATTGGTTATTTTACTTATTTTTACGGACTCGCCAAAAAAATTTGTAGGTATGCCAAAATTGTTTTCATGAAATCAGAGCTAATAGGTCAATTTTACTCACTTTTATGGACAACTCGCACTTGGCCCAAAACTTAAGTAAGTACCTATGTCAAAACTGTTTTACGTAATGAAAACAGAGCTGATGGTTCTAAGACAATTTCCTCATATCTCTTATAATCTCGGATTTCCCATTCTGTCCCTATTCAAAAAAATACTTTGAAGATGCAACTGTGTAGGTACCACATATTTAATACAATACTATACTATGTACTGTACTAGATTTTCCCGATGACTTTTTCCAAGCTCACAAACATACAGACTCACAATTATAATATTAAGTTAGTAGATTTATATATCTGATCTGGATACTTGAATTCAGAATCCTACTATTATAATATTATAAAAGTGAATGTTTGGATGTTTGTTACTCAATAGATTGGCACACAGATAGATTTTAATTGGATTAACACATAGGGTAAATCTGGTTTAACACATAGGATACTTTTTATCCCGGTAGGATGTACTTATGGGATAATTTCCGACCTCCACACACAGGCGAAGACGCCGGGAAAAAGCTAGTCTTCGATCATTTAGATGGCCAACTGTCAGGGCCAGGTCCACATAAATCTGTGTGGTTCTTTCCTCTAGAGACCATATCAAACATTAACCTGCATGGTGCTCACAAGACAAATTAGAAATGTCTGAACTTTTTGAGACTTTGACCACCAAGCGCGGATCCACCGTTGTGGGCACGATGGGCATGCCCACAACCCTAATAGACTTATGACATCACCCTTTCACGGTATTTTGAGGTCGATAGGCTGATGATATTATATCCACTGCCTTAATAAAATAAAACAAAACAATGAATCGTGCGTGATTTGGAACGCAGCGAAGTACTTAGTCAAGTCGGTCATATATGTGCTTAAGTCGTAGCCAGATCTTAGAATTGACCATTTCATGAAGTGTTCAACTATTTCATGAAATGATCGAACACTTCATAAAATGACCAATTCTGAGATCTGGCTACGACATAGGATACATTGCCGCCAAAACTTCCGACCCGCCTTCCTGTTTGGTGGCGTGGCGCTGACGTTAGTAGTTTGTACTAACTTGAATCGTTTTGATGAAATCGAATAATTTAATCAAAATCGGTTCAGTAGTTTAAAATCTAAATGTGACACTGATGTGCAAACAAATGCTCATTTACTTTTGTAATTTTCGTCAACGAACAAATAAACATTTCAAGATTTATTTATTTACTAGTGTTCGCCCCACGGCTTTTCCCACGTAGAACATTGGTGCCGATTCTCTTGACACAAAAGCCGTGAACTAGACAAAAATCACCAAAATTTAATTGATTCCTGTCAATCGACGATTTCTCATTCTGAAATAGACTAAAGTGGCACAACTGGCACTGAGTTATTAATTTAGTGAAAATGGCAATATTGCTATTCTGAATTTGATGTTTTTCACCTAAAATTTTGATTGTCTAACTAAATCTTACTATTTTTAATCGCGATTAAAAAGGTGTGGAATAAAATTAGTCGTCATGAACTAAAATTCCCACAAACACCTCGACTTCAGGTGCAAAAATAGTACCTACGTACTGTATCTTTTTTTCTTTTCTTTTGCTTATACCTCGAAAATGGTGTGTCCTATCGCAAAAATAATGTAAATTTCGACCCCTTAAAAAAACTAATAAACCCCTAAAATTCAACATGAAGGTTATATTTTTTTATATTTTCCTTACAAATAGTGAAAAATTACATATAAAACACGTCGAGGCCCACATGAGCGCCTCAAGATATAAAAAAAATTCACGTGGTAGGGCAAACAAGTACCAGGTGGAGTCGCGATGGTCAAATTCTATTTTAGTTGTGTCAAATTTATTTTTAAATTTAGAGTTTTTTTTTTGCAGAATAGCTTTAAGGTTCTCATAGCCAAAAGTAAGGAATTTTGGTGATAGTTTAGTTCGGTCTACAAGAGATTCGTCACCACTGTACAAAATCTTGGTAAGGGCGTCATATATTTTGTAAACATTACCTTTGTGGGAATGCACTATATCGTTCATCAGCGAGTTCTTACTCCGACTCGCCAATTTTCGGGTGGCTGTGACCACTTTTTTTGAGGACTGGATCCTCGCCTGTTGACCACCATATTGGTTTCAGTGTTTCTTCTCAGAGTAGTACCTATGAAGTAAAACCTTCTTAAACATATATACTGCATACACTTTACATACAGATTGGGCAGTGTTATTGAGTTTTTCTATAAGGAAATTTTGAGTAGCAGTCCGGAGTCCGGATTTGTGCCCGGTTGATGTCCACAGGCCCGCCCCATATTACATGGGACTGAAATATAACTGGCGAAATGTGGGTGTACTAAAGTGATGTTATGATAATGTTACTAAGAAAATTAATTTCAAATATCATTGCCATTTACTCAACTATCCCTAGCATTATGTAGGAGCAAGTTATAAAAAGGTCCTAAATAAAGGTTTTGTTTTCTTTTCTGCATTGCTTTATCTCACACTCTGACAGTAATGCAAAAAAACAAAACAACATCATTGTAAATTGGACTAAGAAATATTTTCACTTTATTTTTACCCCAGTTTTAACCTATCTTAATAATATTCTAGTAATAAGTAATGTTCGAATAAATCTATATTACCTTTGTTTAAGATGAACGGAAATACTATACAATGCGAGACGCATAAACTGGAAATGTATAGCTTGATGTGTAGCCGTGTGTACCTAAATACTAACTATGTACTAATATGTAGGTACAGTTGTAATAAACACTTGAAAATACTTACGGTTTGGCCGCTTGGATATTAGGCACTTTCTTACGTACACTTTCCCAATAGAAACCACGATAGGTAATTTAGTTTTCAAATTAAAAAATGTGAACATTAGTAAAATTGAACTTGCCAAAACTTCTGAAAACAAAAACTCAAGAACAATGGCTAAAAAAGGGCGTCTGAACTAAAAGAAGTAACTAATAAAAAATAACACTACACTTTTTATTCCCATTTACATTTTTGTAACGACCTCCACTAATAATTCTAAAATCTAGCCATTCTCTTCAACTTTTTTTTGGGTTTTCGAATTCCCCACACATTCGATTAGCAAATGGCCATTTTCTGTATTGCCAGTGACAATGTGACGACGCGTTCTCTGCCACTATTATTTTATTTTTTAAGTAGAATGAGACCTTTGTGTTTGTGTTTTAGATCCACGGAATAGAAAAACCGGCCAAGTGCGTGTCGGACCACGCACAATGAAGGGTTCCGTTGTTGGGATGAACTTATGCCAAGAACAAACTTAACATTGTAGTTGAAAAACATGTTCTCCCATATATATTCCAACAGCAAATTTAAATTTGTACGCACAATAAATTAAGAGTTTCAACTTCGTAAAGCTTTTCCTGTAATCTAGGAGTATCTAAAGAACCAATCTCTATACTTTTTTTAAAATTTTAGGCTCAGCAGTTTCGGAGATATGGGGTGGGGGGGAATGGTGAATTTTCATCTATTTTCTTAAAAGTTTTATTTTTTTAATTGAGATCCTCGCTACAAGATTTTTAATTAGATAGGTATGTCATACACATAGACGTATAAAAAAGGTCGGACGGAACTCCCGCTAAGACAAAACTGTGTCCCGTAATGGCGGCGACTAATTTATGTGTGAGTGAATTTAGAGAAGCCAAATTTACCCATTTATTATTGCTTTATTTTATTAAGACAAATACTAGTCGTGTGTAGGCAGAATTATACCGTGCCATTTCAAAAGATTAATGGTAAGAACCAATTATTATGAAAATATAAAAGAAAAAAAAAGATAATAAAAAACACAGTTAATTGAAAATATTTTAATTGTTTAAAATTTTACTTTTTAACCTAATGTTTTCGCACGGGCGTATTTTTATTGCGGCGATTTTTTTTCGCGAATTGGATTTTCGACGCTCTGTTTGAGTCAAAGTCAAAGTCAAATAATTTATTTCAAATAGACCCGTATAAGGCACTTTTAAACGTCAAAAATTTACAAAAAAAAATAATTGATTCTAGTCGCCCCTTCCAAAAGGTAGTTTTCGCATGGAGAAGAATGGGCAAGAAACTCCACCGTTACTCTTTTAAAATGTTTTACAATATTTTGTATAAGTACATTAGTTATATAATTATATGTGAGGACGATGCACCTAGAATAAAATTATTATTTTAGCGCCGAGAGTTGAATATCCAACAGTGTGTTTTCTTGACGCGCTGGGATACGCGCTGGATGCGCTCTGTTGAATTCTCAATGCTCGGCTCAATACCGAGAGTTGAAAATCCAGTGTACAAAAGAAGATCGCCGCGATAAAAATACATCTGTGCGAACCTGGGCTAAGGAGCCGGGGAGCACGGCTCGCAGCAGCCATCTTGGATTTTCATTTTGACCAAATTCACACTTTCTCATAGAGAATGTCGCAGAGAGGGCCATAAGTGCTCAGGGACACGACGCCCGTCGCCGCGACTCCACCGATCGTCGCCGCCGCCGCATCGGGGCCCGCCGCAGAATGCTCGCATAATGGCAAAATCAAGCGGCGCCGCCGGCGCGGTGGCGGCTCAGTCTACATAATTACGCGGCGCGGCGTTGGCGCGGTGGCAGCACGACGATGGCGTCGTATCGTCGTAAGCACTTACCGCACTGCCACCACCCACGCCTCTAAGCTGTGTATATGCAACGTTGCCAGACCGCTGCCGCGCCGCCATATACACAGCTAGGCGCGAACACTTTCGCTCTTTCGTTCCGTGACGATTTTGTACCAGTCTACTCCCGTTATAATAAAAATATAATAAAATAGTTCACAAATATTACAATACAATATAGCAAACACATCATCATATACATCTTCCACACTTTATAGTTTATATAAATTTCCCATATTTCGGGTAATTTGCACACGTGAATATTGGCAACACTGGCCTTGTGACGAATTTAGTGAATGAAGATTGATTTTGATGTATAAAATCGGGAATTAAATGATTGAATTATTCATTTACCCATGAAACGTGATTCCTGGATTTTTACTACGGTTTTTACACCATTTCACCACACAAGAAATGCTGAATCTTAAAAAAAAAAAATCGCCGCATAGACGTATCGCCTGTGTTGACGTTTGCGCGTAAATGGCTGACTACTGTGTGAATGTGTGCTGTACGTACAGCGAGCTGGCTGACTCTGAGTGACACAGTTTTTTGTTAGCGAGAATCTGTCCGACCTTTTTTATACGTCTATGGTCATACAGTACAGCAACCTAATTGCGGAACTATTTCTGATTGCAATTCTGAATCGAAATCAAATCCAATTTTAGTCGCATTGGAATTACGATAAACATTTTTTACCAATCGACGGAAATTGATTAGGCTTGTTCATATAAATTGGCTATAATTAATTGAATAGATATGTTTTGTTCCACCATATAGGCATGATTCATTTCCAAATTATTGTGTTATAATTTAATTTTGTTTTAATTACAACTGATGCACTACTAGCGCTTATAAATAAAAATGTACAATGATTGTCGAAAAATGAAAAACCGTTTTTTAAAACACTTTCGACCAAAAACTACCATATTTGAAATACGTAACAAAACGTTTTTCTTTTCACGTTTTTGTTATCTGTGGCCAATGACAAAATCGTAGAAAAGCAGTGTTGTCAACTTAGTGGGATTTCCACTAAACTAAACCTTTGGGTGTGGACACCCCTACTGGCGAAGAAATTTTGCTTTTAGTGGCTGGTGGTTTTGTCTAGTGGTTAGTTTAATTCAATTTGTAGAAAACAATACAATCAATTACTAAAACTTTGACTCGAGAAAATATTAATAATAACAAGATAATGGCATGTTTTTTGTTTGTCTAACTAGAAACTAGTATATTAATCTATGACTAGAACGATCTGCCGACTCATTGGACGACGTGTTCAGTCAAATTTAATGCTAAATATAGCCTGTCTAAAGTATTCCTTTGCTACTCTAACTATATCAGAGTATAAGGAAAAGAACACGAAAGGCATATAATATCACATGTTAAACATGTGACATGACAATAATCCGCGCCGGAATCATCATTCTTTGAAGTCTGTTGAGAATACACTATCAGTGATTTTGTTTACATTTAGATTTTGATGATTCCGGTAATATTTTCGTTTAAGCATTGTTTTGCCTTGAATGTTTTATGGTTTTCAACATATAAAATTATATTAACTATTCTCATACAGAAACATGGGCCTATGTTAAGCAGTTTTCGAACATTTTTCTTGTGGTTTGTGAATCTTGTGGCTCGGAAGAACTTTGGAAAATTCTCTCGTTCAAGACACTGTCTGCTCTACTTCGTTTTTCGGCTACACTAAGACTTACTTAGGTCAGTGGGTCATCTTACGGGAGGCTATTTTGCTCAATAGCGAAAAGTACCGTCGATATTATCACTACAAGTAAGTAAGCCAATATAAATAGGAATAACGTTTGTAAGAGAGTACATTCGTATCTTATTAGATTATTGTAGCTGTCCTGTAGGTAAATTATTGGTGGGTCTACATACGGACAATTAGGTATTCCTTCGTTTCGTAGACACAAGCATCTTACGTGAGGTTACTATGTCCGTCTACCTCACATTCTAACTGAAATTGTCAATTGATATTTTTGTACATAAGTAGATGCTGAAATAAACTACAGTAACCACTAACCAAATAACTAACTACAAAACATATTCATAATTGTAGGGACACAATGTAAGCATGAAAGGCAGAACGCTTAGAAGGCAGAAGCATATTACAGTATAGCAGAGTTTATGCAAGAGGACGATTTTCTTCATTTTTGAGATGGCAATATTGTATTTTTGAAATGTTATTGTAATCTATTGTATTTTTTTTTGGAATTGTAATTTGGAATTGAATTTTTTAATGACAGTAATTCATATTTTTATTGACTAATTTATTTAATGACTACTTTGACATTGAATTGTATCCAAAAAATATATTTATTGAATTGTAATTATACGGCTTATGCACCATCTCTTCCTACCAATTTGTACGCCACGATATGCGGCTGAACATGATAGAACTTTTCTGTATCCCATGACTATCCTGCATGCAATGTACACCATGTTTAAACAAATAAATGTACTTACTTACTTACTTACTTGCTTGATAAGCAAAATGTATGCAAGTGAGATGTATAAACAGCGGACCAGTTACTGCGCACTGGTCCGTACGGAAGGTTGTCTCTCCGGGGTTTTCTGAGTAATAAACACGGACATTATTGATTTGACAAAAGACTCTGATTTAATGACCCGCAACCTTCTATAACCAGACGAGGCAGTAAGAATTAGGGGCTTATACACGGACGCCATAACCCGCCAAACCAAACCCCTAAATAATATTTTCACACAGTGCTAGAGCTGAAAATACAAGAATGGAACACTACCCATCATCAATCTTGTCAATTTCCTAACAAAGAAGGTGGTTGGCAAAGTGGCAAACATAGATTGGACAACCTATCTTCTGTATTAATCATTGAAGGTAAGATTTTTGACACAGTTACGAATCAAGCGTAGCAACTCACTTAATAATACAATCTTGTCAATTACCTAACTAATGCTTACATAATTTAGTATTACAAAATATCTGGAGACTGAAAAATCAGCCCTAAATAGAGAAGAAATTATACAACCAGCAGCAATGACTAGGCTGATTGCTTTTGTCCAGCCATGGGCCTAATGGAGGCCTAGTTGATATGCCTACTTTACTTTGCCACATAATGTTTAAGTACTTTATTTGAGCAGAAAATAATATCATTTTGTTTTAAAACTGTAGAGTTTCACCTACGAAGACATGAAGGAAGCATGAATGATGTCGCCCCTGCTGCATTGCCTTGCTCTTCTGGTATTTCAGTTTTCAAGCTTCTCAAGTACAAAAGTAGAAACTGAAGATTCTTGAAAGATAATATTTTTTTTAGAAAACTGTTGTGTCTTGTATGACAGCGATATACATGCATGTTCCTATTTTGTTAATTGATAACAGTGTAAACTTTAATAAAGTGTTTTAATTATGAACTATATAGATAACTTGTTATGAAATATTTAAGAATTGAATACTATGTTTCTTTTTTTATAAACACAGACAGTTGATTATTATAATGATACTTAGAGGTATGATGATATTTAGAGGTATTTACATAAATTAACTGTCATTCATTAGGTCTCGTTGGTCTAGTGGTTGCACGCGCTACTGCTGAGTATGAAGTCCTGGGTTCTCGATGCCCGGGTTGGGCATAGTGTGATTGGGTTTTTCCATCTGTAATTTCTCTGTAGCAGCCCGGAGTCTGGATTTGTGCCCGATTGATAGCAATAAGCTCGCCCCCCCTATTAGATGGGACTTAAACATAACTGGTGAAATGTGGGTGTACCTGTTACAGGTACACCTCTGCCCAACCCTTGGGCAAACAAGGCGTGATGTTATGTATGTATGTTCATTAGGTTTCAGTAAATAGAGCGAAATAAATTATGGTAAACACAAACAACTGTTTTATTATATCACTACAACCGCATTTATTCACATTTATGAAATATTTGGAAATGGGGCAAAAAGAAATTGGAAAATATATTTTAAGGATTAGTGAAATTGAATGTCTTCCTGTGGAATTCATCATGGAATATATATGTACTGCTTGCTAATTTTTGCTGTAAACGCATGAGAGTTTATTTTTTTCCTGAATAATGTAGTAGAGCCTGACATCTGAAATATAAAAAAAAGAATTTAAGTTATATTCCATGATCCATTACATCCATCCACGAATTCTAATAGGCCTCTCCCTTAAACACTTTAATGCACAATCTATTTACTTTATAGAACATCAATATTCTGCTATACACAACAATTAGGTGCAATGACTTTATTTCAATGCATGAAAGTTTATGTTTTATGGTGCATTTCGTATTCACCAACACACGTTCAATGTGCAACACTAAGAAATAAAATAATATTGATATTAATAGGTACCTACCTTAAACAGACAATGATGTGGAAATAGATCTATGTATTGTAATGTGGGGTGGATTTACAATGTTGTCGAAAAATCACGTTTAGGGCATAACAAAATAATTATTGCTCGAGTATCGTAACTTTTTTTTACTTGTTTTATACGGCGCCACCCAAACATCCTCAGTCAATAGCTTTTTAATAATAAAATTAATTCGTATATCAAAATCATCACCGTCAATGAAAAAAATGCGACTACGTTTGCCGGCAAAAAAATCGACTACCCGACGTATTAAAAATAGATTTTAATTGACGATTTACGTTTATTCATATTGTATTTATTTTTTTAGAAAAGTAAATAATAAATTCTTCGTAAAATAAATAATCAATAAAGAAATTGCATCGAAATTCGTCAACACCGTCACGGAAATATCAAAGTGAGGGTAGTTCCGTATGCGTACCCATACCATTTACGCGGCCCGCAATACCCCGCCCCACTTCCTCAGTTCAGGGGGCCTATTACGAACTTTAAAAAAACCAGGCAAGTTCCAGGCTATTCATTTCCCTGGCTGGTTAAATATCGTATTATGACATCCGTTCTGACCGACTTCACGCTGGCTAGTTTGTCTATGGTAGGGATGGCGATCTGAAATCGATTAATCTTAAAATCGATTCCTCGGACCAAATAAATCGATTTTTTAAATCGACTTGTTGTAATGAATCGATTCCGTGAATCGATATTTCACCCTTGAAAATCGACATGCGATTCTTTCTGTTTTGGTAAAAACCATAAAATTATTTACAATTAGCTGAATGTATGTACTCGTAATATTACGGTGTTCCCGGTTAAATGGTTAATTACTCAAAAACTCGCGAGATGGCTGTGCTTAGTTTCCGTCGCCTCTCTTTAATTAAAAAAAAAGTTACGTTTTGTAATCTAACAATTAATGTAACAAATACATTCAGGAAATAAATGTCTACTTTTATACCTGATCTGATACTTTGATATGGTAATAAAAATAATTGTTATTATCGAATTCCCTGAACTATAAAATCCCTGATTTTACTGATAAGAGATCCCAGAGATTGTTTATTATGGTATATTTCTTGTTTTTCATAAAAATGGATTTATATTTACATTGTAAATAAAAACATGAAATTTAGAAATCGATCTTTTAGACCTCGATTTTTTTATGAATCAATTCGTCAGGTTACGATTCGAATCGATTTAAAAATCGATCTTCTCTATGCGAGATTCTCTATCTCGCGTTATAATTTACAAACACGGAAAAATAGAATAAAATTTAATTATTAAGTACAATATACATTGCATTCATATTTTCACCTACTTTTAGTAACTATATTAAGATATATTTATTATTTTATCATAAAATACGTGATTTAAATAAAACCGTAACGATAACGTTTCCGAACGTATTCCACTTGAAGTTCAACGGGGAATTTGACAGCTTCATTCATGGACAATGTGTATTGTTGCAACTAATAACAAATACTTTCTGTAAAAAGTACCGCGAAAATTATACCGAGTTTTTTTCGATTACCGCGGTGTAGTGCACTACAAACTTCTTCCAGAGGGACAAATGGTGATTATAGAGTATTATTTAGGCGTCATGAGGCAATTGCGCAATGTTGGTTGCGCAATAGTGCATTGCGCAATGGCAATGTTTTTACGGCACAAAAAATATCAGCCATCATAAAGAAAATGGAGAGGTAAATCTCCAGGGCATGATGGCCTCAGCATCGAGCACCTGAAGTATGCGGGGGGACACTTGCCGCGTGTTTTTTTTTTTTATATTTTTTTTTTTTATCTGTGCGTTAGTCACAGTTACTTACCGGATGACGTTATTTAAACAATGGTAGTGCCTATTGTGAAAAATAAAACAGGGGATGTCACTGACATTTCCAATTACAGGCGTATTTCTCTGGCCACTGTCGTAGCAAAAGTGTTGGACAGTTTGCTTGATAAGCAATTGGCTAAACACATCGAACTCCATGACGCCCAGTTCACTTTTAACTGAGAGTGCAATCTTGTGCCTCAAGCAGACTGTCCAATACTACACAGACAGGAAGACTCCTATTTTTGCTTGTTTTCTGGATCTATCAAGGGCATTCGATCTTGTGAGTTACGATGTTTTGTGGCGTAAACTAGAATGTGAAACTACGTTACCATCTGAAATAGTGTCAATATTTAAGTACTGGTATAGTAGTCAAAGCAATAGCGTGAAGTGGAATGGTTCGCACTCGGACGTGTATCGTTTGGAGTGCGGGGTGAGGCAAGGGCTTCAACCTGTACATGAACCAACTGATCCTTGAGCTCAGCAACACCAATGTCGGATGTCATATTGATGGGGTGTGCATTAACAATATTAGTTATGCTGACGATATGGTGTTGCTGAGCACCGATCGATGGGGCTCTGAAGCGACTGATCGCTATATGCGAAAACTATGCGGTGAATCATGGGCTCAAATATAATGTCACAAAGAGTGAATTAATGGTTTTTAAGGCAGGCAGTGTGACATATTCGTGTATCCCAACTGTGGCACTTTGTGGAGAGCCACTGCGAAAGGTGGACAAGTTTGGGCCACTGGGTCACTGAAGATCTTAAGGATAATTGTGACATTGAAAGGGAACGTAGGTCGCTGGCTGTCCGTTGTAACATGCTGGCCCGCAGGTTTGCACGTTGTACGAAGCCAGTTAAAGTAACTTTTTAAAGCTTACGGTCAGTCCTTCTACACGTGCAGCTTGTGGGTCAACTTCACTCAGCGGACATACAGCGACCTACGCGTTCAATATAATAATGCACTGAGAGTGCTGCTGCGGCTGCCGTGGCGTAGTAGTGCGTCGGGGATGTTTGCAGATAATAATATTTATGGTTTTGCCGCCATTATTAGGAACAGATGTGCATCCCTGATGACTCGTGTTCGCGGCAGCACCAACAGTATTCTCAGTATACTCGCAGATCGGTGGGATTCCCCGATGTTGCGGAGGTGGATGCGGCTCCACGCTGAAATTCAATTGTATATTTTGATCTGTGTATGTAACCTACTAACACTAGAAGTTAAGTAAAATTGTTACTAACCCTATGGACTCCGGTCTGAAATAAAATATTTCTATTCTATTCTATTGCGAGAGAATATCCGCTCAAAACGGCCCAGATTTGTGGAACGACAATTCATAGATTTTGCACCATGATGAATTATGATGATGCACTATCGCACAAAGCCATCATTGTGCAAGAGTTCTTAGCCAAAAACTCAGCGAATGTCATTGACCAAGCGCCGTACTCACCTGATATGGCTCCGGCTGACTTTTTCCTGTTCCCGAGGCTAACATTACCTCTTCGAGGTTCGACGTTTCGAATCGATTGAAGCTAAAAAAGAAAATTCTTCGATTGATATTCCCTGGACCCAATGCAACGGACATTATTGCAGCCACATCTGGTTTGTCATAACTCATAAGTAATTTAAATTTAAACGGACCCTTTTAAAACAATTGAGAAGTTGTACACAAAATCAGCAACAAACCTATTCTGCGAAACTGTGTAAAGCCGTGGTGTCGACTGTGGTGTTTTAGGAATGTAGGAAGCTGAGGGATGAAGTCGAGGCAGTTGATTTTGAATCGCGAAAGACTAAGGACGTGAGAGTCCTGCAGGCCTAACACGTAACAATTACTCGCTCTCGCGTGAGTAATTTTTGTCTGTTTCTGTCACTTTTCTCGTTTTCTGACAGCGCTTCCATACAAAATAGTCGACTCCTTCTGTCAAACTTGTATGTTTTTTCGACAAACCCTAACATGGCACTTTAGTTATCTCGATTTTTGACAAGTCAACACGAGATAATCTCCGATTCTTCTGTCATTTAGTCGTATTTACTCGTCCTCGATTTTGACGACGAGAACGACGAGAAGAGTAGACAAAATTATGATACAAAAAAAACGCCAAAATAACATGGCAGTTTCATAATTGTACTTATTTTAGTCATCATTTTATTTTACAATATATTAATAATGAAAATACTTAGTTTTAAACTAGGTACTATTTATATTGGAACGACGTGTTTTATATGATTTTTTTAGTTTTTTTGTATGGAAAATAAGAAAAATTATTACCTACTATAGTATTAGGGGTTTATGGGTTACACAAAGGGGGTTGAAATTTTCATTATTTTTGCGATAGGACACACCATTTTCGAGATATGAGCAAAAGAAAAGAAAAAAAAGTCGAGGTGTTGGTGTGAATTTTAGTTCATGACAATTAATTACCACAACTCTTTAATCGCGATTAAATATTTAGATAATCAAAATTTTTGGTGAAAGCCGTAAAATTCAGAATAGCCAAATTGCCATTTTCACTAAATTAATAACTCAGTGCCATCTTAGTGCCGTCAAACTAATATACAGTTAAGTTGTGTCACTTTAGTCTATTTCAGAACGTCGGTTGACAGGAATAATCTAAATGTTGGTAATTTTTTGTCTAGTTTAGAGGTATTTGTGACAAGAGAATCGGCACCATTGAATGAATGTAACGGAATTTCAAGCCGATGTTACCATCATAAAAATAATTTGTTTTTAATAACTTGCAACATAGGTCTCTCGTCGCAAGATATTGAAGTGTCAAAATGACTTTTTCGAGTTTAATCGTCATTTAGGGTCATGTTAAGGATTAGAATGACGTCAGAATCGTAGACAAATTTCGACAAAACGAGAAAAAGGGCGTTCTCGCGCTTGTCATGTTAGCCCTGCTGGCTAGTTAAGTTAGGAAACTTGATGAATATCAGAGGTGATGTCCGTGGGCTGTCGTAAGGGACCGAGGATTATGTATTAAGTTGATAGTGCATTTAAGACCTTGTTAGGTAGCGACGGCAGTTAGTTTTGAGGCGCTTCGAGAGGCGGTCGAAACGTAAGAGCGGTGCCCGAAGCTATGCTGGTAATGTGTGCAGTATTTTGCAAGTGAGTTGTAATCTAATTCTCTCTAAGGAATTATTTAGTAAGTGTCAACTTTAATTTACTTTTACCTTTAGTAGTAGTATGTAAATTGTAGTTTAGAACCCCTCTGTTATAATTGTTCCTGCTAGCTGATTTGCATTATTTTTATAGGTAACAGTTAGGTGATGTCGGCGTTGAGTTATTTATGACCGTTTATTCCAGAATGGAGAAATAACTCTTATCTAGTATCATGTTTTATAACTAATGTACATTCTCGTGATTCTCGTGACTAGGATTCCATATCCTAATCCGTACCTTGGCAGATTATTGTCATTTGCATTTGGCTATAGGGAAATGGTGAAGGCCTTCCACCATACTTGACACTGAGCACTAACGCTCCAGACTTTTGACGCTTGTTGACCTTGAGCTGACGCACCACATTTGGAAGGCAGAATCATAAATACTCACAGATCATTTAAAATTGAACTAGGCTATAAAGCCAATCTGTAATTGTATTATAAAACAACCAAACGTTAATGATGATTTCTGTATCCAAAAAGGTCTTGCCACAGAATACTTTGCGTGAGACACATTTCCGGAAGAGGGGGTAGGCATCACCAAGTACCCCAAACTGAATTGGTAGTCATTCAATGAACGCTAGGGACCGTGTCTCATTAAAACCCGGCTGTTTGTAGACCTATTACTGAATCGACACTATTTGTTGAGACACGCTATTGGGACGCAAAGCCGCTAATAGCCGCACCGCATCCTCTTAACTTCGCAGTAATCTGTCTTAAGATTGGGTAAGACATTTATATTGTGATTAGGGAACGTGTTCCGCTAGAAACGTATTAGTTCTTCAGAGGTTCTATGCGTTAGATCTAACACATCACGTATAATGAGGCAAACGTTGTTAAATGGTTCCCGGTCTCACTAAAGTGGGCACATTGTAAACAGACAAATTAACGTAGCTATAAATAATGATTTAATGCTCAAGCGTAACGATCCCTTTACTCCTTCACTTGATCAAGGCTGTATTGCAGATATAGGTGCTCAACTGGGAGAGGAGGAGACGTTGGCGTTCCAACATTTATAATACTAAATTATATATATCATATATTTTTGCATACCCTCTTGTCTTCTTAGCTTCATATTGTATTAATAATATAATACTTATGTTTACTAACTGTGAATTCCCAATATTAACTTCACCTTGTAGGTACCCCTCCCTGTCCCCTAGCTTTTCCAAGTCGGGACAGGGCAGTTTAGTTTATGGGAATTCTTCTCTTTCTTATATCGGTAGGAGTGTCCAGTCCGGAGACGAGCTCTACAGAGCCGTACGGGATGGGGTGCGGCTCTTCCCTCTAAGGGGGAACCGACTCAAACACTAATATTAACCTAATTAGGAAAAACAAAAATGTTAAATTAATTTAGGTACAGTCACACCACCATGAAGCAGGATCCTGAATCGTAGGAACTTATGAAAGAAAAAGTATAAAAATAGAAAAGAGATATTAGGTAAGTTCGAATCAATAAAAAAAAGCCCAGGAGAGCAGAGAGTACAGCGCAAGAAATGGCTTTAAGCAGTTAAATGATACCAGGAAAATAAAAAAAATGAAGCAAAAGAGAAGACGATATTAAACTAAAACCAATATTGATCAATCCCGATGATAGTGATGAAACGAATACAAACAATCGTGTAGATCAGGATTATCAAGACCCATTAACAACACCCACCAACATACAATGTAACAGCTCAGTAAAAATTAAAAGAATTCATTATTTAGAATACAGAAACGAAGACAATTGTTGAAAGTAATTAAGGTTTTGAAAAAAGAAAATACACGACTCAGACAAAACTTTTATAGGCAAAAAAATAACGAAACTAAAGAAAAAACCAAAAAAAATAACCTTAGAAAAGATTCCAAAATAAAGAATACTAAAATGTCACCAGAAAAAAAGACCGCTAAATTAATAAAAGAGTTTTATGTTGACGATGCAAACAGTACGATATGTCCCGGAAAAAAACAATATATTACACGATTCAAACACAAATGCAGAGAAGGTATCAGGTATCTCAAAAGTTCGATAAAAGATTTACACTCGAAGTTTTTGAAGACTCATAAAATAAAAGTCGGCTACTGTACGTTTTGGAAATGTCGTCCATTCTGGGTATTCCCAGCCACAGCGGCACAAAGAGACACATGCATGTGAGTAGTACATGCTAATATTGATTTCAAGCTGGATTCTTTATTTAAGGCGTCAATCATTAAAGAGAAGAA
Organism: Xanthia icteritia; assembly: GCA_949128155.2. NCBI lineage: Eukaryota > Metazoa > Arthropoda > Insecta > Lepidoptera > Noctuidae > Xanthia > Xanthia icteritia. The sequence goes on from OX421930.2 coordinate 14,756,990, forward strand.
ACATCACGAACTGCTGGAAAGTCTTTGTTGCTCAAGATATGCAGAGAAATGTCTTAAAAGAGAATATGGTGTTTGCAAAGAAAAGAATTCAATTCAATGAGTTCTCGAATGATGAAGAGATAATGTTCCAAATTACGATATGCATGATAAGATCCCGAGAATCAATCCCAATAAAAAAGGTCCTAAAACAGCCACTGTCACTAAGAAACACGAAATCAAATCAAACCCATTCGAAATTATCTTTGACACATTTAAGGGAAGGTACTCTTAAAGTACGTCAGGTGCTGTGGGAGCGTCATTCACTGTAAGAAGTTGACTTTGAGAACATCAAGCTGTCAAATGCACATGTGAGCAGATATATATGATCATGGAAAACATTTAGGTTTTATAGAAATACCACATTCAGCCGCAATAACCATGACCCCGGATAAAAACAAAGATCATGTCACTATTAGCCGCAACAAACCACAGCCGTCATCACCATCTCACCTCTTTTTATTGGACATGCTGATATCTTCAGATCTACGCTTTAAATATTGGTCAAAATACAATTTATGAACATTATAGTTATCCAACAATGATGTTATCTAGTTTTACGAGCATTCTAATGTGTTTTAATTTTTTTGAATTTATTGTTTGTAGAATATTTTTTTTGTGTAAATCCACCCTGTGGTGAGTATGTTCATCGATGTCCTTACATAATCCATTGTCATAAAATGCTTCAAACTATGCTTGTTTTTGTTATATTTGTTTTTCCAATGAAGAACAAGCTCATTTGGGTTGCTAAGCTTGTGGCTCATGATAAGTTTGATACAGTACGAGGTACGAATTTGTCTTTCGATAAAATGCAACCAAAATACCTCATTTCTGAAATATCAAAATATATAATCTGTCGTCGCAAGCGATTTCAAGACGACAACTTTTCAAAATTACTACCCGCTGATTTCTAATATTGGTCAAACTATAACTTAATTCTTATTGGTTGATCGGTTAGTACAGTGAACGCCGTGAGGTGGCGCGTTAATTTTCCCGCCACAAACGTGGACAGAGTCAATCGAGAATGCGAGTGTGAATGCGAGATTCATATTGCTGTAGCTGACACCATTATAGTGCAGATCATACGATCGAAACTGTCACGTTCACCGTACAAGCCTTTGTTCCTTGCTAATAATAACGACAACTATTGTAAATTGCCGAATAAACGTGACTCTGACTGTACTTCTACCTACGTTTTACTGGTTTGCCCGAGTACCCACCTACCTCATCATGGAACCCGTACCAAGAAACGAAGACGATGACCCCGCTATCGCTACGCCCACGTTCCCACCGTCATCAGAAGTGGGATCAACTCGGGCGCCTACCACGGATATCTATTGGCGCCAGCTCCTCGAGCAGCAAAACCAGATTACCATGCGCATGATTGAAGCCATGCGAGGATCAACGCCGAAGCCGGATTCAATCAAACTGCCAGAGTTCAACCCGGACCTACCAGACGTCGATCCACTTTCTTGGAGTTCGACGGTGGACATTTGCCTCACAGAACGTCCCTTGGAAGGAGGTGCGCTGATTATTGCGCTCAGCAAATCTCAATCACGTACATTTTTTATTTCGATAGTGGCAGCACCACTATAGAAATAAAAAATGTACGACTCGTAAAGCAAAGTATCGCGAATTAATTCTTAGAAGAGCGTTCCGTTGCTAACATACGATTAACAGGCGTTGGTAATGCTCATCGTTGGTAATGCTCATGTTTACTGTACCGAACAAATTTTATGTGAGGTAGTTATTGCCGGACTTTGTTTACATTTGTCATTTCTTATCGTTCCGGATGAATTTATGACGCATAACATAATGATAGGCTCTGATATTTTAAATTGTGATTTGAGTGTTACCTTATCGAGAGGGTGTCTAGTGATAACAAAACCGGTTTCTTGTTTTGCCGCGGTGACAGAAAATAATGTAAGTGCAATTAATACCGATGTTCTGCCCGCTTATAGAGATAGTCTTGCGCGTGTGTTGAGTGAATTTCCGTTTGCGTTTATTGATGGTTTACCGGTAACTCGGGTATAGGTGAAATGAAATATCGTTTAAAAGATCCAACCCGTACTGTTTATCGCCGCCCTTACCGACTCAGTCCCCGCGAACGAGAGATAGTGCGTAACAAAATAAACGAGTTGTTGAATGCAAACATAATTCGACCGAGTAGTTCACCGTTTGCTAGCCCGATTCTACTTGTGGAAAAACGTGATGGTTCACAGCGTTTGGTAATAGATTATCGAGAATTAAATTCGAATACGGTGCCAGATAGATTTCCACTCCCGCGCATAGACGATCAAATAGCTAGACTGAATGGCGCCAACTATTTTACTTGCCTAGATTGTGCTAGTGAATTTAATCAGTTTCGTATCCTAGATCCTGAAAGCATTGAACGCACAGCATTTGTGACACCGGACGGGCATTTCGAGTATCTGGCCATGCCCTTCGGATTACGCAATGCGCCCAGTGTTTTTCAGCGAGCAGTATCCAACGCTTTGGGGCCTTTAATATTTAACGTCATTTTAAAGTTACTAACTGCAATTTTATGGCCTTACCCACCGAAGCCCGAATTTCGAACTTATGAAGCAATTTGTTTCAAAACGATTAAAATTCCGATTGATCGTGAATTACGTAATTAGGGTACAGACTTAATGTACGTACACGGTTTTTTTCGGGTGGCCACTGAAAATGAGCGGTGTGGTGTGGGTCCCCCATAGCACAGCATTATGCTGAGTAGAAGCCTTCTTGTCACAGTCATGACGTGCAGCTGCCGACTATTTCTGTTATGTTTATATTATTGATCTATTTTGTTTTCTGCTTACCTACTCTCTTTTTGTATGAACGTGTTTCTGTGACAAATAAACCTATTTTTCTTTCTTTCTTTCTTTTAGTTATTAGAGGAAAATCTCACGCAAGTAACTAACTAAATGTTATTGCTACGCCATTCAGTCTGCTGTATTGATGTTCCAGAGTGAGTAGACAATAAGATTTCATTAATAACTACTCACAAAGTTAACACGGAAATATCGTTAGGTCTGAAATAAAGGTCAATCAATATGTTAGATTGTCAATTAATTAGTTCTAAATCAGACATTTAGGAGAAAGGAATAACAAAAAAGGTAAAGAACAAATCTTATATTTTTCTTTCTTATAGGTAATTTTTGTATCTGTCCAATTAATATTTCAAAATTATATAAGATTTACTAGGTAGCTTTTCTTAACTTATTAATATATTCACTCCTAAAATAATTGATTATTAAATTTCGTTACTCCTTACTTACTTCATATGGCACACTTCATGCAGAAATAATTAAAATCTAAACCTTGTTACCTTGTTTAGTCATCCTTTAAAGGTGTTTAGTCAAATAAAAGACAACATAAAACATCACAATTATATCGAAAAAAGTCTTTGGTTCTTAAATTTTGAAAGCATTAGGAATAGGACTGAAAAAATTGTCATGGGTTTCGCAAAAACCTGCAAGAACTCAACTCGGTAGGTATATCAACCATGTGTGCTTATCGCATCAAATTAATTTGCGCTTTTATAATTTCTAACGTGACTTTATTATCGTGGACGTCCAATGGCATCACGACAACACAGAGAAGTAAACGGTATGGAAGTATAGGAAAACGCTTTTATATTTCCGTCCATGATAACGATAGAACGTGCACGTGCACGTATTTCCATTACATTAATGGACGTTCACGATAATATCGGCATGTTAGAAATTATAAAAGCCTATAATAACACAACAAAATATTCACTAGACGATAATACATAATTATTATAAAATAATCATTTACATTATAAAAAGGAAACTGAACGGATTTTTTGCCTCGCAATATCGAAAAACCTAATTATAATATAAAACTTTGTGCCTCAACATTGCATGCATTTTGCTATCAAAAAAACAATAGCGTAATTTTACATGACAATTTAATTAATGAAGCGTAATTTTACAATAAATTGTACTTTCTATTCAGTTTTACGACTTAGGGCAAGATTCACAGACTGCACTTTAACTTTATTTTGCTAATGGTGAGTTTGTCGAACGAAAATGATCACGATCTTTAGAAATACGAACGCGCGATAATGAGATCTTATACAGACTGATGTTTGGCAGAAAGACCGACACCATCTGCTTTTTTTTTTTAGCTGAAATGTCGTCACAACTTTTTTGTTTTTGGTTGTAATACAACGCAATAATTCTTGATGTTATCGGCAATGAAAGAAAGAAAAATAAGTTTATTTGTCACAGAAACAAATGACAATGACATTGTACGGTTGAAAGCAAATGACTTCGAACAATTTCAACTTTTAAATTAATTTTAAAAACGATAAATAAAACTATTGTGTGCTAGCAAATGAAACCGTTCACCAATCCCTCAAAAATAATTGTCGGTCCACCAAACATCCTGTGAGATGTTAGGTACAACCTTGAAAGTACTACTTTTTTGTATTACCAGGATTAAATAATTAGAGATAAACAACTCTATGCAATTCGAAAAACTTTTGAGTGACATATGACAAGGTGCGACCAGAGAAGGTAACTCAACATAAAGAAAGCTTCATAAAGACGCGTAATGGTGCACTACGACAAAGCGTGGCAGTATGTCTGTACACCTACGAAATTATATACCTGTCTTGATTATTGAAATTTTATTTTTTATTTTTATTGTATTATATAATAGGTATTAATTTTACAGCCGCGCCGTACGTAGCACAGCCTCACTTTTGTTGTTTTTATTAACAATTTAAACATATTTATTTACTTAGGCAATATGATATATATACATATTTGTAATGTGCTCGCAAAGCCCTTTCATTTGATACCCAACATGGAATATTTAGTTCGTGACTTTATAATTATCCTCTAGAGGGCGCCATATTGAATTTAATGTGACCTGTAACCAGCGGACGATCAAGACGCTTCCAACCGATTCCAACGAATTCTTATTTGTCAAATTATGATCAGTAGTTTAGAAGTATTAGGTAGTATATTATTTTTACGGCCAGTCTATCCATCGTGAAAAGTAGGTTGGAGTCTCATTTCCCACGAAATGTATGGGAAAAGTTTTTTGCGATTTCTGAATTTTCTAGTACTCAAACCTCAGTTGGTCCAGTAGAGTTTTTTGATCATTATAAGAAACAGGATCGATTGACATCAAAATTTTTTTTTATGAAAACTGCATATTTTCTTGCAGACTATACATTTTTTTCAAAATCTGTGAATGCAGATCAAAATTTCTCAAAAAGTTAAGGTCAGTCTCCTACCTAATACAGTTTTCGTGTAGCTACAACGGTTAAGGTAGCTGTCCTTACTGCCCCATCTCAAAGATCACCTGTATATATGTCACCGTATGATTATCAACATCGTTAGTTTATAATCTCTATGTAGCGAGATTATAAACTATCAAAAAATTATTGTGACCTGCAACAAACCATTTAAGGTCTATTCAAATCCTTGTTTCCAATTGATGTTATTTCCACTTAACAAACATCAACTTTATGCAACTGTAAATAAAGTTGATTTTAGACTGACTGAGACGCAAACTGAACCTTATACGTATGCATTACAGTTGTTTTTCCTAAAATTCGTGTTTGTTTACATGTTTGGCAAATAAATTGCGAACGCAGATTAAAATCAATCAATATAATCTATCCATGGCGAACCGACAAACTGTGAACTGGTATCAAACTTGCATGCGACAAACGCACCTCGCGCTAATACTGAATAGCCAAGTAACTGCGACCAACTTGGAAGAAGTTGCTTACGCGGTTGGTCACAGTTCTAACCTAACCCAGTTGGTCGTGGTGCTCTGGCTTAGTTACTGCGACCAATTCAGCTACCGCCAAGACCTACCGCTAGGGATTTTGACTAAAAGTGTTTTGTCCGTCAGATACTTAGATTATTAAAAAATATTGTACTCTTGTAATTTACGTAAAAAAACATGAAATCCTTTTTTTACGTAATCATAAGATTACGGCAATACATTGAGTTAAAATGTAGCATGACGTCACTCTCCGGTAGATTTTATACCGACTTGTGACGTAGCGAGCCCCCACTCCCCAACTTTAACGCATTTTATCTAAATCATTTTTTATTAATATGTTAAAGCAAAAAATAAGTGACTAATATTTTTTTACTTTTTATCTGACGAACTAAATAGCTTTTTTTTTCCCAGTCAACATCCCTATTAGCAAGATGATATTACTAACACATTTTATTTTATTCATTTCGCTGTTTTTGCTTAATTTAAAGGAGTGCATCCGGTTTCTAATGAATCTACTTAGCTATGGCCAAACGGAGGCTATGACGTTTTTTTATAGTTCAGAAACTTAACCATAAGAGAAGCTTTTATTTATGATATTAAACGTTATTTTAAATTCTATTAGGGACCGGTTCCTCTTATAGTGAAGTTTCCAAATAAATATTTACATTTCGACATTTTGAACAAGTTGTGGTAAAAATGTTCAGGTGTGGTACCTACCAAGTTTGCTTATTGATGAAAAATTCATCCTGATGTTCAAGAGAGTCCATAATATTGCAAATTAGATAACCTTGCCTAGACAGCGCCAATTCTAAATCCAGTAGCATTATATTATACTAGCTTTTGGCTGCGGCTTCGCCCACGTGGATGTGTGAAAATATCCCACGTACGTTCATACCAACTAGCCGAGGAAAATAAGGATTAATATAATACCCGTAAAACTAGCTTCGGAAATAACAATGAAATTTTATCAAATTCTGAAAGATAAAAATGGTTATGTGGGTCAACCTCGGAAGATGTCTATCTTCCCAGGATGACCCACAATAACCATTTTACACAATATGCCATCGCGGACTTTTTTGTTGAACTTTTTACAATCTTATAGAACATAAATTTTATTTATCTCTCATTGTTTACGCGGCGCACGCCAGTAAAGCTCGTAGTCGGACAGTCGATCAGTCGTGAATTATACACTAAAACCCTACTCATGAATCACACCGTCCATTGGTGAAAACCGTTTGAAAATCCGTTCGGTATTTTTTTAATTTATCGCTTTCAGACAGACAGAGAGACGCGGCGAGGGACTTTGTTTTATAATATATAAGGATAGAATTATATGTACAGATTCATTTTAATCAGGATTCAGAACAATGATTTTGTTGTTGATGTACAATATTATTAAAATAACTTTTAAAAAACCATTGGTATTTGTCATTATTTGGCTCACAAGTGCGTAATTAGAAGTGGTTAGGCCAGTCACACACTACACCAAGTGACTATATGCTGTATTCACATTACGCATAATAATTTTTAGGTTAGACCCTTGCTTTTTTCAGCAGCTTATTCTAAATTTAATATATAAAGCACCTATCTACCACTAAATCTAACCTACTGGCGAAACCATTTCGTAAGTATTTGAAGTGCATTTTATTATCCTCAAAATTGAAATCAAAACAATATTTTATATTACAGAATAATTCATATTATATATTATTCAATGTACCAAAACAATGATACTATAAATACTCATAAACAATAGGCTACTTGTCTTATAGTAATGATTAAAACTTAGGTGTCATTGGTAGGTATACAGTGTGTATGGCACTCGAGCCGAAGGTATTTGAAGGCTATAAATAAAAATAACTTTCGTTTATAGGTACTACAGGAAGCAAGTTTTCAGACCTAAGTAAATACATTAATATGAGTTTACACTGAAAATGCGGATAAGACAGGCTATCAAACTACGGTATGTCATTTCATTTTGTAGCAAAGAACAAAAGCGTATGACCAAAATGCATGGAACAGTGGGGTCTTTTCAGGGTACCGTACCACATAAAAAAGCGGAACCCTAACAGTATCAGCATAGTTTGTCGTCCATTTGTTGGATCCTTTTATTGCGGTACTTTAAACTACCATAGCAACTCGTAACTTACCACAAACAATCTAGCATTCAATTGAAAATAACCACGTATCATGTGTGGTAAATATTTTTGAGTAGGTACTTAATTCTGCTTTGGCACTGACTCTGAGTTACTTTCGCATTTATAATATTAGTATGGATAACTAACACATTTGTACATTAAAGATCCAGACATACACATACATATTTAAAGAGTGGTTATAATTTACTATGTTCTATTTTTGGTGTTCTACTTTTAGGTGAAGGTACCTTATGTTATGGTAGGTATCTAGATCTACCTAAAACACAGGTTACATTTGGTTAACTCTACTTTGGTAACAACATGCAATATAAATATTTACATAGGTTAATTTCAGGAACTAGAAATAATTATAATTAATGCTTATCGGATAATAATTATATATTATTTAGTCTATGTATACAAGACAACTGTACAGGCAAAAGCCAGCACTCACAGTTTTAATATTTTTACAACACCTAACAATGAATTCATTTAGATATTCATAAAAATGTACTATATTGTGCAAAAAAGGACGTTTTCTTTTCTTAGGGCATCTTAAAATGCAGCTGTACCACATTATCATTAGTAAGTTTCCTGTACATGACCTATTGCTTAATATTGCATTCCGCATATTCATTAAATATTGGCATTTATATAGCCTGTATAAGCCGGCCGCAATTTGGACGCGTTTTCGTACTTTTTTTAAAACACCCGGATGGTACCTGATAATAACTTCACCGATTCCACAGGTGTTGCCATCCCAATAGTTGAAACTATATACCTAAATGTTATGTTACTGCGGCACCGAAACAACGCTGCTTAGCGGCAGAAATGGGTAAGAACATAGCAGGTACTTCTCCAGACGAGCTCCTTCTCAAACAGGTCTAATTGGAGTTTATAGACGTACGAATTTGGGTATGGCGAAAACAGATAATGATCACGATCCACCAAGTGCTACGGTGTATACATTATCTTATTTAAAACTGCGCGCCCCGCTTTACTGCATGTTGACACATGCAACTTGTTCTGTCAATCAATCAATCAATAGTCTTTATTTGTAAACATAGGTTCCAACTGTGAGCAATTGGTATGATTATAGTTTCTCTGTGTTTTGCCATTTGGCGTACAAATATACATTTATGGGAGGCTGTCTCGGTGGTCAGTGACTGCCGGTGACAGTGACGAATTCAAGCACTACTTACTAAATCTAATAAATCACTACTGTGGCTGGCCCAACAAAAATTGCGTCCAGCATATAAATATGTCTGGTTCCAGGATGGAAAGGTGCTGCTACGTAAAGAAGACAAAGACAAGCCTACAGTCATTAGGAGCGATATGGACATCAACCGACTTTCGACCACAACGCAGGCAGGACGACAAAATCTGTATCGGTAATAGTTTAAAAAAAAAAAATAAGCGTATTGACATACTTTACATGTGTGTACGCAAATAAAATGAAGAGGCGCGCAATTTTAAATAACACGATCTGTAGGGTGGATTTCTGAGACGGGGCAGTAAGGAGGGTTACACTATCAAATCTTTTATCATAGATCTTGGATCAAAGATATAATGAAATTATAAAATAGACATATTATGGGTATATATATCCCCCTTACGGGGATATTACACTATCATATTATATGGGCCATAGGTACCTTAACCGTTGTTCTTAACCCGGGTCCGCTGCGCCATGTTTTCGTGTTTAATAAATATGAAACACAGTCCGATTTGGAGGCGTGGTTAAACATGAAACATTAACATGTTTGCCGCGACGAATGGATAACATCACCCGCGTTCGCCTGCGGGGGGCCGGGAGGGGTAAAGTGACTGATTTCGTGTTTAGTGCTCTCCAGACGCAGGCGAAAACGTTTCGTGACATTTTTTAAAGTTTTAAGTGCAGTGGTGGAGTGAAATCAAGAAAATACTTTGTTTTTGATACAATTAGTTCAAGCTGTTCAAAATGGCTTTCTAATAACCTTTTTTTTTTAAACCGAACCTGTTATTAATTTTCAGTTCTTCATATATATTTAACGAACGTGGTCGCAGGTCGGTCGGACACGGAATCTATTTTTTCTTTGTAGCACTAAATCTACTATTGCTAGAACAGTAGACCAGTCTCCCTCGTCGGAACTCATTTTTGAAAAGAGGGGGTTTAGGAGGCTGTCCTTAACTATTTGAGTAACTGCATTCACAGATTTTGGAAAAAATTTCTTATAAGAACCATAATTTTCATGTAGCTTCAACGGTTAGGGTACCTATCCTTACTGCTCCGTCACAAAAATCCACCATATATAGAATCCGATCTAATTTGAATATTTTACGTAATAGTACGAAACGGTGACGTAGAACGAGTAACGAAAAACATGTAACCAGTATACGCACTCCATTTACACAACCAGTGTTATACACGTAAACGTATAACACGTTTACGTGCATTTCCTTATCAAATGTGCGGCTGGCCTTAAAAATATTTTGTTATACAGATGCAATATTTAACTTTTTATTTAGTTTTGTCATTACTGGCTGGACTTCCGCAAATGACATTACATGAATTATGTCTAGTCTTACGATTGCCATCTGCATCGCAATCTGCTCCGGCAGCTACAGATGTTAACGCGACGGTTTTATCAAAGTCAATAGTCGTGTAACCGACGGCAGCAGACGGTGCCGTTGCGGGGTTGTTTGAAAGGCTCACTTTCTCTACACTGCACTGCGATACAAGACGTCCACGTGGCTGCGAGGAATACGAAGCAGCGCTTTCATTTTTAGAACTGGTGAAGGACTGACTCTCGGGAGAAGTTAAATCCCTTGTCATTTTTACAATTTCTTTATTCGTATCAATATCTAATATTGCGTAGTTGACTTCCAATTCTTCCACAGGTGACATGGAAGTGAAAGTATCTGACTCTGAGAATTTTTGGTTATGATCAGTCGGTGCTGTGAAACTTAATATTTGTTTAGCGTTTTTAATACTATCGCCCATATCACCTAGTGATAAATTTGCGTATGTATTTGTCTCTGGTTTATTCCCCATGGATAAATTACAATATTCTACTTGTTTTGGTGTCAATGGAGTAGTAGGCACGGTATCATTCTTACTGTCTGCATCATTGTGTACAATGTTCATGTACATCCTAGCAGATTCTTGTTGTTGTTGCTGCTGTTGTTGTTGTTGTTGTTCTTGTTCTAGACTCAATTGGGCATAGTGTTCACTCGAGTTACTCAATGTTGGGGATAAAGGACTATTTATTTGTTTGTTATTTGAAGTATTTTTATCTAAACTTTCAAGGAATATATTTTCATCTTCTATTTCTTTCATCGTATTCATAGCAGCCTCTTGCCGCAGCGTGCTTCGTAAGAAAGCTAAATCTCTATTTATATCATTTGAGTAAACATGTCGAATTTCAGTTGCACGGTTATCAGGCGCCGCGGCCGGCGCCTCACCTTGATTATTATTGGGTTCTCTCTTAAAATCTCTGAGCTGATATACATTAGTGACTTGATTGGTACTAGATTGAGATCTTGGATATAATGGCATTACCTCTAATATATCCGCGCTTGATGGTGATCGTGGTGACTGAGTAACATTACGTGGAACTGATGCGTTAGATATAATATTTGGGAGGTTGTTGTTGACAGCCGGGCGCGCATTGTCTGGCTGACCGTTGTCTATGGAAGAGCGATGAACTACACTAGCCTGTAATGTTTGCCTGCCTTGAGGTGATGGCGTTAATCTGGATACAGGATATGGCACAGAGTCATGAATCACATTCCTTAATTGAATTTGCTGTTGTAGTGTCCGAAATAACAGAGATGCTCTTCGACAGCGAAATGCATATATACCTTCTCCAGTCTCACACCTTCTACCTGAAAACCAAAAACCATATCTTTGTTGCATGAAGCAGTATTTTCAGTCACGTAGTCAGGACCATACAGGGCAACCAGTGTGTTATAATTGTACAGTACCAATGAAGATAGCAACATGAAATTAGTATAATATGTTTCACAGATAGTGTAATAGTAATCTTCAGTGTTAACCTCAAAGTTAATCTCAAAACCTCACTCACACTAGTGAGTGCAAACACTCACTGGTGGTCACAATCACTTTTTTTCCGGTTAGTCATTGTTCCAAATTTGAAATCAGAATACTAAGAAAAACAGTTGACTTGCAAGCTTAAGTAGTCTGCACGAAGCTTAAGCTTAAGCTTCGTGCAGACTAGCACGACGCGCAACCGGTAGTGTTGTCAAATTACAGCTTTCTAGTACTAACAGCTTTCTAGTACGTTTAAGCGTTTGCGCTGTGTGTTTAAATACACGCAAACTAAGAAACAAGAGAACCGTGGCCGGCGGCGAGTAGACCGTGAGTCATGTTAAAAAACTCAAAAGCGGCTCCACAACTTGTGACTTGGACCTGTGAATGACGTGTGATGGATCCCCTCAGCAGGGCGGTTAGAAAGTAGTGGGATGTAATAGACCAGTTAATTTATTCGATTATCATTTATCACATTTATCACACTTTTTTTAATATTTCAAATGTTCCAAATTCGACCTTTGCCAGCATTATTGATATTTTCATCAGCACCTCTAATTATTTTTTCAACTTTTTTACCATAATTTATATGCTTAATGACATGGTAAAATTTTGAGATAACTGGTGTCAAAGTTCAAGTACATAGATGATTTTGAAAATGGTAATTAAACTTCTTCTTTTATTTTCTAAATCTAGTTTAATGTTTTAGAAATTTTGGTTACATGGAAATCTTTATTAGAGTATTAGGTACCCAATAGAATCGCAATAAAAGCGATTCTGCTGGGGAGTTTGTTGCGCCACTTCTTCTTCCCAGCTAAAGCACTAGGAAGTGGTGAAGGGCGGGCGTTTTTGGGGGACTGTCTTATGTAATTTTGACGTTCGAAAAGTGCTGATTTTCAGCCTAGTTTGAATAAATGACTTTTGAATTTTGAATTCAATTTGAAAGTTTAGAGAAAAGTGATATTTAGTGACGAATTCTGGAAATTTTTCAAAAAAATACAGTGTGAGTCTTTATAATGTGCACATTCCGAAATGAGGGAATCTATGCTTAATTTTATCGAAGGCAAAAATATTTAAAAAAATCTAAATATTTTTTTATACTTTTTTGTGGAATTTTAAAAAATTTTGTTCGCTACTGTGATCCCGGTGTAAACAAAACGGTGTAACTTTTAAACTAAATGATCTATCACAATGAAACAAACTCTATAATGATTAGAAGTAATTAGGCGTCCTTTTAAAATGAAAATTGTGGAAAAAAACTAGCCTTGATTGAAAATAAACATGGTTTTTAGCAAAAATCTGTTTTTTTTTCATCAATTTTTACAATAATCGTAAAAATTCTCAAGAAGACGCCCCATTACCTACCTTTTTTTATTACTTTAAATTAATCTTCATCGTATTCGCTATCCAATGGTAAAAATTGCATATTTATAACTCAAACATAACATTTTCTATCAAGTGTTAAAAGATGGCACTCCGAACGTGCAATTTATTGTTCTCTTAAGGATGGTTTATTTGGGATGATAATGAATACAAAAGAGTTAAATTAAAACCATTTATTATTGTACACAAAACTTAATGCATCAGGTTCTCAAAATGTCCACCTCGTTGTTGTAGGCACAAAGCCACGCGAATTAAAATTGGGTGTGTCGCTCTCCTTATCATTTCGGGATCATTGCGAATATCATTCGCACAGTTTATTATGCGGTCACGCAATTCGGCCTCGCTATTGATGGGGGTACTGTAGACGCGTTGCTTCATGGTCCCCCATAGGAAGTAATCAAGGGGCGTAAAGTGAACGCGCAGGCCAGCCTACAGGTCCTTGCCGGCCGATCCATTTATCTCGATAATGATCGTTTAAAAATGATCTTACATTTCTAGCGTAATGGGCAGGGCATCCGTCCATCTGCAGAAACATCCTTCGACGTAAAGCCAGTGGTACATCCTCCAATAACTCAGGTAGTTCATTTGTCAATAGACTTAAAAACCTTTCACCGGTCAACGTTCTCGGCAATATGACTGGTCCAATCAACATGTCATCGATAAGACCAGCCCAAACATTTATTGAAAATCTTACTTGAAAAGTCGATGAACGTTTCAGTTTCGGGTTTTCACCCGCACGGCACCATCTGTGTAAATTTCGACAATTAGTAATACCGTCTCTAGTGAATGTCGCTTCGTTCATCCATAGTATGGTTCTCGGAAAGTTTGGGTTTGCTCTGGTTTTTCTTTGAACCCAAGTGGACATCACACACCTTGGACGCCAGTCTAGGTCTTCATGTAGATGTTGCACCCTTTGGTAGTGATAAGGATGCAATCCTTCTTTCTTTAAAATGCGCCACGCTGATTTTTGGGATATTCCGTGACGAAGAGCCAATCGTCTAGTACTTATGGATGGATCAGCAAACAAATCACTCAGTACAGCTTGTTCAATAGCCACATTAATAATTACTTGAGGCGGCTCGCGAAGTCGCGACGCTTGATCCAAGTCCAGTGATCGACAACCTTCTGTGAACTTCCTGGAAGTTGCGGGCAGATGGCACTGGTTGCCTGTTAGGAAACGCAGCTATGTAAGCTGCGCGCGCAGCTCTGGCACTTCCTCGTCCCACTCCATAGTAATAATGAATATCGGCAATGTGTGCCGGGGAGAATTCACTTAAACGCGGCATCATGTAGCAGCGAACAAAAGTTACGAAACTCAGGTAGCAGCGAACGAAAGTAACGAAACACATGTAGAAGCGGCGAATACTTCGGAGCGACTGCCTGTCATAATTCAAGGACCCTGCGGCTAGCTCTAACTCCCCGCACCCCGAACCGCGCACTTTCACAACAAAATTCACAAAAAAAAAGGTTATCTACCTGCTAAACAATAGTGGGTAGCCATGTGCTGGACCTTTCTTTGGCAGTAGATAAGAAATGTTGGGATTGAGTTAAAAACATGCCATTTTTACCATTAGGTGGCTAATACGATAAAGAACAACTTAAAGTAATAAAAAAGGTAGGAAATGGGGGCGTCTTATTGAGAAATTTTATGATTATTGTAAAAATTGATGAAAAAAAAACAGATTTTTGCTAAAAAACATGTTTATTTTCAAATCGACGCTGGTTTTTTTACACAATTTTCATTTTAAAAGCACGCCTAATTACTTCCAATCATTATGGAGTCTGTTTTATCGTGATAGATCATTTAGTTTAAAAGTTACACCGTTTTGTTTACACCGGGGTCACAGTAGTGAACAATTTTTTTTAAAATTCCACAAAAAATATAAAAAAATATTTTGTTTTTTTTTTATATTTTTGCCATCGATAAAATTAAGCATAGATTCCCTCATTTCAGTATGTGCACATTATAAAGACTGTATAAAAATAGTGTTTTCTCGAATCCCGTGAATTTTTGCCTAGACTTTATGGGGTACTTAATTGTTGCAAATGGATCACACTATCACATCCTAGAAGGAATACGTCAAATTACAAGTCACACTGTATTGTTAACCCAGCTAGATAAGTATTAGTTATTTTATTTAGTTCAAGACTAGCCAGAAAAGGCAATTGAGTGACAAACGTGAAAAAATATGGGGGAAAAACTTTGCCAAGTAGTGTAAAAGTAAAGATTGATAAAATAGTATTAAAGTAGATAACGTAAATACAAACCTGATTCGAAACTGAATATATCTCCTTCAAATCCATATCTTCTTAATGAGTGTAAAGGCCAAACAGTTGAGTCTCTTCCTTCGCGATACAATATTATATCAGATTCAGTAATCTCTAACTGACCGGAACATAAATCAGCACCATGCTCATCAATGTTTACGACACGAAACACATTAGGATGCAAGTCTGAAGGTTCCTTCTTGCTGTGTAAGCACCCCATTACATTACATTTCAAAACCAATTGCAATAAATTTGTGTAATCTGCAAATACAAATAATAACACTATTAGTATGATTGACAAAAGTATGCAGCTTCGACAATAATAAAATTATAATTATGCTTTTTTACAATGTGTCCACGCAGCTTGCTTATTGGCAATTTCAATCATTTCTTTAAATAATTTGGTATGGTTTTTGTATTTGAAGATAAATATAGGGTGTCAGGGATATCAACGTGCAACCATGGATTCAGTATATGATTCTAAACCCTGCTGAAAAATGTATATATTTCCATACATTCCATACATTTTGAGTTTGACCGTGTAGGTATTGCACTTTTCTACGAAACAGCTTTTGTTTTTTTTATACCCAAACGTGTAATTCGTTATACTTCAGATTCAGATAAAACAAAACAAAAGTCAACATTTTATTATACTTACCTTAATAATCATATTATTTTTTTACTGCACACACTGTTAACAGAACATTCGTACACACTATTGTATTGTAATCATTAGTACTGTTTCCTCCATTCATTATCTAAAATAGGAATAATTATCTAAGAAACAATACCATGTATTACAATCATTTATCACTTGTGTATTCTTATAAATAACAAGATACGTAAAATGCAAATAACCACAAAATTATTCGGTTTATCAGTAGCGATCTATTATCTCTGAAAAAACCAAAGAAGATTGATTGGATTATTATGACAAATTACACAAAAAGTACAGTCGAGTCGAAGTGACACTGACAAGTGCACCGACTACAATTGACAAGTGTATTATCTATGGCCGCTTTCCGAATTAGAACATAATCGGTCACAGCGCTGACATCGATAATTTGCGTTCCGAATAAGTTATCATGATTATGACAGCGGAGGGCTGTCAACAATTCGGAACGCTCATGAACGCGCTCACAGTACTCGCTCAACGTCAAAACTTGCATATCATATTTCTTTGTGTTTAACTACAAATGTCTTCTTCTTCTTTGGTTAGGTGGCGAATGGTTGCCAGAAGCACAATTTCGAAAATTCCACGTAAGTTTAAAGATATGATGCGAGTCAAAACAAAACAGCACAACTATCATTTCTGACAGCGCTCACGGTGATATTAGTAAAAGGCATGGTTGGCGTTATCGTAAGATAGCGCATGTCATAAAGTTCTCTATGCCGATTCAAAACACATCGCTATCGCGCCCACGTTAATTTGGTACGGGTGTTAGCACACTCAACTCGATTACTACGTAACTCGGAATGCACCCTATGAATTATATCTCCGGAACGAAGAAGAAGGAGTAGGAAGGAGGAAGTAGAGAATAGACGATAAATCCTTGCACACGGTGATGTAACTATTTATTTATGATTTTTTGACATAGGTACAGACGCCAGCACATCAACCTACTACAATCTGTAAAATTTATTTAATAAATTTTCAGCTTTATCACTAAAGAATAAGGTTCAAAATTGATTGGGAAAATTTGATAGTTTCGGGTAGGTTGACCTGCTGGCGTCTGTACTTTATTTCACGAGATATAGTGCGTTTTTTTGTGTCCTATCGCAAAAATAATGAAAATTTCGACCCCCTTTATGAAGCCCTTATACTCCTAATAATCAACACGTAGGTAATAATTTTTCTTATTTTCCATGCAAAACGCGAAAAATTCCATATAAAACACGTCGAAGCTGCGCCACTTGCGCGCCTCCGGCGTGCCTCCGGCTCTAAAAAAAATCACGGGGTAGGGCAAACAAGTATGTACCACGTGGAGTCGCAATTGTCAAATTCGATTTAGTTGTGTCAAAATAATTTTTAAATTTAGAGACCATTTATTGCAGAATAGCGTTAAGATTCTCATAGTCAAAAGTAAGGAATTTTTGTGATAGTTTAGTTAGTTTAGTTCGGTGTACAAGAGAATCGGCACCAATGTCTATAAAGCTGAAGTAGAGAACTTCATGGAAAAGAAAAAATGCCTACAATCCGATAGCGGCAGCGAATATTGTAACAATGAGTTCAACAATTTCTTGAAAGAAAATGGGATCACCAGAAGATTGTCTGCACCTTATACACCGCATCAAAACGGAATTGCGGAAAGGAAAAACAGAACTTTACTGGAAAAAGCAAGGAGCCTAATGAATGAGTCTAACGCACCGATGTATCTGCGGGGCGAAGCTATCTACACAGCGAACTACCTCTCAAACAGAAGTTCAAACAACAGAATTGGAAATGCAACACCATTTGTAAAATGGGTTGGCAGAAAACCATTTGTGTTGCGCACCTTAATAGATTTGGAGCAAAGACATTCTTTCTCTTAAAAGGAAGACAAAACTTAAATAAGTTTGATGCCAAAGCAATACCTGGAGTCTTCATTGGATACTCTGAAATATCCAAGGCTTTCCGGATTTGGCCAACGCAAAAAAAGTAATTGTAACCAAAAGTGTTACCATAATGCAGAAATTATACTACAACATAAAGGAAGAAGAGAATCTTAGTAAAAATAACAAAGATGAAACAAAAAACGAAAAAGAATATATCGAGATTGAATTTCTAGAAGAAAATATAAATAGACAAATACAAGAAAATCAAGAAAGAGAAGAAGACATTGGGCTGAAGCAGAAATGCAAACAGAAACTAATAATAATTCAATTTCTAAAGAAAATGATACTCAAATGCCACCTCAGAATGAAGTTACCGAAGAGCGAATAGAAATCATAGGTTTGCGTGATCATTTATTAATACGCAAGCCCATGCGTTTTGATGATTTTGTTATGAACGCTGTGGCAGAGTTAGAAGACAATTATAATGAGCCCAAAACATATAAGGAAGCAATATTATCGGAAAATAGGGAAAAATGGGAAGAAGCTATGCAAAGCGAAATGAATTCACTTCAGAAAAATAATACCTGGGAACTTACCACATTACCAAAAGGTAGAAAAGCGTTGCCAAGCAAATGGATACACAAAATAAAGAGAAACCCTGATGGAAACCATAGAACGTTACAAGGCGAGACTAGTCATCAAAGGTTTCTCTCAACGCGAAGGTATTGACTATGATAAAACCTTTAGTCCAGTTGCACGACTTACAACCATCAGAGCAATACTGGGAATTGCAGCTAACGAAAGTCTGAATTTACAACAATTCGATGTCACAACTGCATTTCTAAACAGTACAGTGGAAGAAGAAATTTATATGGCACCACTATGGCATTTTTATGGATGTACCTAAAGGAAAAGTATGTCGACTTTTGAGAAGCATCTACGGCTCAAAGAGGTACCTCGATGCTGGAATGAGTGCATACAGAAATTTGTGATAGACGCCAAATTTCAGAGAAGTGAGGCAAATCCTTGCGTGTATGTAAGAATCAAGGGAAACTCAAAAGTCATTGTAGGACTTTTATGTCGATGACGACTTGGTAGCTTCCACTGACAGCGCTGGTCAAGAGTTTTTAAATGAACTTGAAAGAAACTTCAAAATAACAACGAAGCCAGCGTCTTATTTTCTTGGTATGGAAATAAATAAAAACAAAGACGGATCAATAAAATTAAGCCAAACAGCCTAAGCTAAAAAGGTCCTAAAACGAGTCGGCATGGAAAACTGCAAACCAGTTACATCTCCGACAGTTAAGATGCCAAAAATGGAAGAGACAAATGAAAATGTAGACATGAAATTTCCATATCGAAATTGTGTCGGAGCACTGGTTTACCCGATGGTCGCAACAAGACCCGACATCTGTTATGTAGTGTCTGTTGCATCAATGCATTTAGAAACAAAATAGGAAGGAGGATATTGCGGCTGTAAAGCGAATTCTTCGCTTTCTTAAAGGAACTCTCTATACAGGTCTAACATTTTATCCAATGAGTAAATCCAAAGCATGTGACTTAATGTGCTACTCAGATGGCGATCATGGAGGAGATCCAGAGACTGGGCACCCCACCACGGGCATGGTATGCCTTTATGCCGGCATTGCTATTGCCTGGAAGAGTCGGAAACGAACTTCAGTTGCTCTGTCAACAACAGAGGCTGAACTTGCAGCAGCAAGCGAAACCACACAAGAAATAGTGTGGTTGAAGAAGCTTTTGGCAGACCTATCTAACACAGAATTTTTAAAATTTACACTATGTATTGATAATGAGTCAGCTGTGAAATTGTCATATAATCCGCCTTACGAGTGTCACCGTCGAACAAAACATATTAGTTTGAGACATTTCTACATTAGAGAATGTGTATCAAAAGGAGAACTAGTTGTTAAGCAAGTTGCACCACAAGTGCCATTAGCAGACATGTTTACAAAACCTCTATATGGACCAAGATTCAACGACCTGTCTCGTGGAATTGGTCTTCGAACACATTCTTAAAAGAAGTGTGGGTGTAAAGATAACGAAAAATATGTATTTGTAGCAATCTTTGACTTCATAAAAATATACGATTGTATTCAGTGAACAAGTGAACTTTATTTAAAACAGAATATATCTTCACAATACCGTTGTCATATACAAAGGTGTATTCTAACTATGAATATCAGAAGAAGATAAAAAAGCGTGTGATTGACCCACGCTTTTTTATCTTCTAAATAATCTAAAATGTTATATTACCCTTTTTTTACAAAGTTTCGTTTTAATACAGCTTTTAAATCGTTTAATGGGTAAATTTCGAATGTGAATGGGAAGTTTGTTGTAAAAGCGTATAAATATTGACCCATGAACGAGTTGCCTACTCTGTGGGGACGTGTGCTATGTAAGTATGTACAGACGCCAGCACATCAACATACTACAATCTATCAAATTTCTTTAATAGATTTTCAACTTTATCTCTAAACTTTAAGGATCAAAGTTGATTGGGAAAATTTGACATTTTCGGGTAGGCTGACCTGCTGGCGTCTGTATAGCAAGGTTGTGTTTATTCCTGGTATAAACTATGAAAATCGGACATTTTCTAAAAATTTCATATATTTTTGTAGATACTTACAATAAAAAGATGATTACTAAATTGTATAATAAATAAATAATTATTAATCCTTGAACTGAACACTAAAATACTACAGAATCTATACCCATACTACCACCATATCTATACACATCCTATACATAGCTATAGCATACCGTTGTCCTATACAAAGGTATAGTTCTAACTATGAATATCAGATGGCGCTAGTTTATTTACGAACGCAAATGACGGGGTCATTCCACGCTACAAGATGGGTTTCTATTTCAGTATATTACAAAGTACTCTGTGGTAGTGTATATATATTCTGTGCACAAGTCATTCTTTTAGTTAGCTCATTCGCAACAGCTGGCTTAAAAAATATTTGATTTCTTGTGATTACATTTAATTGTTGGTAGTATTCTTCGATTGAATGATTGGCGTTTATTAAAATATCTATGTATGAATTAATTTAGTAAAATACTATGATACAATTTGTTTATTAATAATTTCAAAATGTCATGTCAAGTGGAACAAATAGCTGACTGTGGCGATATATCCAGTTTAGGAAGAGCTTTGTTTATATCAGAAAAAGAAGGTATTTTTTGTTGTGAGATTAATTATAGGTACGTTTAATACTGTTTATTTTAATGACTACAATTTTATTTCAGACACTAAGTGGCTGCCACTGTGTTCCATTTCTCTGTCTTCATGCAGCAGTTTGTTGGCAGTTGGATATAAGAATCGTCTCTGTCTACTTACTAATCAATGGATTAGCCTAACAAACAGTCACACATTTCTTATATCATGGAGTGGAACTCTACCTTCAGATATAACTGTGGTGTTGGCATTACCTATATGTCCATCGCAGCAGTCCTCTCAGGTAAATATGCATAGGTATAATAGTATGGGTATACAAATGCAAATAGGATTTTACTAAAACTATCAGCAACATAAGTAAATCGAAAACATTTACTCACTGGCAGGCTCCTGTGCAGTAGTTTCAAGTAGTTTGTGCTATACTTAGTACATTATTTTATTATTTAGATTTACCTAGATTAATATTTAAACATGGTTTTTCAATTTCATTATGAGTATAACTATGATTAGAAACTAAGACCTAATATGTAAATATTTAGAACAAAGTTGCTTTTGAGTCTGTCTGTGTAACCCTGTTGCTCTTCAAAACTACTAAATGGACGTTGTTATGGACACAGACTTAGCTAAGATGGTGGTATGTCACTAAGCAAACAAATTATTACAAAAACATCTTCATCTATTAATATCCAACGAGCTATCAGCTATCAACCATTTAAAAAAATATTGAGGTGCTGACAGGCACCTCTGAATAAGGATCAAATTCTGGGAAGTAATACTAATAACACACGGCAACATGGTTACAATAAAACCTTGAATAGAAAACTTTTACAATGTAAACAAGGCTTAAGTTGAGGTTTTCCAAAATTATTTAATTAATAATTATAGTCCATAATAATAAGATAAAAAACAAAAACAATTCAAAAATTTAAATAATTTAAAATAAGCCGTGGCAGCTAAGAGATGACCAGTCCCTACTGACGGCGCCCGATCACGAACATGACGCATGAATCAGCACCATTCAGCTCAACCATTTTGAAGGGAACTTAATGATCCTGATGATAAATGATAGGTCACCTCATCTTTACCCCATTTGCCTTTGGACCATTAAGTTTGAGACATCCTGTATATTAACTATCAGGACATGTTATACTATTGCACAGAATAGCTTTTATTCGCCCTGAATGAATCCTTTTAAAAATTGACCAAATTTGAGTTTTCAAAGTCATCAGAATTAGGGAAAGCCCACAATACCTTCATCAGATTTTACTATTTAAGTCATTATGCAACAGGCCGAATAGATCATACGAAAATCAAAGGTTCTGAAGATAATGTTATTTTTTGTATATTTTGGAAATCTGAAAGTTGATCAACAAATATATATTCTGTGTTCTCTCATCATGCTGCACCTACTCAGCTATTAACTTTTCGTCCCGCATATGCTTGCTCAAAAACCCTCTGGGCACCCCTACAAGTTACGGTACAAGGCTTGTACTAAACAATAAATCTCTGTTTTGTCAAGTTGTAAAACCCTTTCATAATTTCATAAATTTCATTGCATCGGATAAAAAAATCTAAACAGCGAAAGTTGGTCATTGATGATCATGATTCATACATTTTTGGGATAAATGTGAAAGTGCTGGCCGAACAAAAAATTAGTTAGATTTCACATCAAGAATACGGTTTTTTTTAAATATATTTAAGATTCTTCTTTAGCCATTTAGCAATTTCGTCAAGACTGCCTGTCCGTTTTAGAAAAAAATTCTAATGTTATGGAAGACTCGCACTCGACTTCAAAATGAATACCTATGCCAAAATTGTTATCATGAAAAAAACCGGCCAAGTGCGTGTCGAACTACGCACAATGAAGGGTTCCGTAGTTGGATGGATTTATCCCAAGGACAAACTTAACAATGTAGTTGAAATGGTCTCCCATACGGAATGTATGGGAGCTCAGGTTTTTGCAACTGCGAAAGTAAGTTGGTCGAATATTACTCGTTAACTTGCAGACAGACTACTTAGCTGTGATAGTTTTCATTTTATTAGATATACTACTGCTGTGAATTTTTTCACATATACAATCATTTAGCAAACGGATCCCTGAATCCAAAAATGGTTTTCACACACTCACAATATTTTTGAAACGCCTTTCTAACAACATCCCATACCGTGGGAAAGACGAGAAAAAAAACCATCCCCACTTACGTGAAGGGGAAAAAAAATACCACTTTGTCGGCGTGATTAGTATGTATACCAGTATACTCATGCCAAATTACGGCTTTCTAGTACTAAGTGTCTCTGAGTTAAGCCGCGGACAGGCAGACGGACATGGCGAAACTAACAGGGTTCCGTTGATTACGGAACCCTAAAATTCTGGGTTCTGTTGTTTGATCTCTTTAATATCATATGAGACCTTTCGTCGGTATCTACTTAAGAAAGCATAAATCACCGAGTTTGTCATACACCATCTAACACAATTTTCACAAATACTGTTTAGGAAAGCAGTACATTAGTACTCAACTGATATGGTTTACCGATGTACTCGTACAGCCTGCGAAGATGAATTTTCAAAGCAATGCGGGAAATGCCATTGACCAATCGGCACGTTCCACGCAACGCGCTTCTTTTTCCTGTACCGCTATTGGTCGGCAGCTGCCGCCATGTTAGTGCGTGCCGCGCGGCATGTTAGTCAGCCGCCATACTTCTGATCGAGTGCACGCGCAGCAGGCAAAAGTACATGTAGTGGCAACAAAAGTGTTTTCTTTTTTATGATTTAAAATGAGTTCTTTAAAAAGGGGCAACCACTTAAAAGTCAAGCTCGGGAAATAATTTTCAATGTGCACGAGTTTATGAAGAAAGAAGCCCAGGAGTCTAAGAACACAACATTTATAAAATATCGATTTTTGAAAATTATTGACCGAACGGCCGAAGCTACACAAATTTCAAAACGAACAATAACGAGAATTCTTAAAGAGAAGGATCAACATACGAGTGAAAACACTGCGGGGCCTTCTTTTAGACCGCCGAAAAAGGGTAAATTGAAAAAAACTTATCGTAAGGAATTGGACGATTTTTCATACCAAGCATACGCAGGAAAATTTCCGCGAAGAAAAACAGTTAGTCACAATGAGAGCGCTATTGGAGAAATTAAAAAGACATATCGACTTCAAAGGGGGCGGAGAAACTGCGCCGAAGGATTTAAGTTTAGGAAAACGCAAACGAACCGGAAGTTGCTGGCGGAAAAAGACGAAGTAAGGCTATTATAAGGCATACGATTTTTAAGAAAAATAAAAAAGTATCGGCATGATGCCTATTGTGTATGGCGACGAGACTTATGTTCATTCGACCCACACCTAGGAACAAGTCTGGTCTGACGGTCAAGGCAAAGGCATAAAAAAAGCAATTTCGAAGGTACCGAGGTTGATTACAGTGCATGCTGGTGGTGCTAATGGATTCATACCAAATGCTTTGCTCATGTACAAATCGGCTCAGACCACCGGAGACTATCACAGTGAGATGAACAAAGAATATTACGAGAAATGGTTGCAACAGAAATTTATTCCCAACCTCCAAATTCTGTGTTTGTCATCGACAATGCGTCATACCATAGCACATTAGAGGACAGGGCACCGAACAGTAACTCTGCAAAAAAGATTATGCAGGATTGGTTAAAAGATAAAAACATACTTTTCAATATCAAAACGTAATAAACCGGAATTGTACGATATAATTAAACGACATAAGCATCTCTATGTAAAGTACTCGCTTGACACCATAATGGAAGCTCACGGCCACACAGTGTTAAGGCTCCCTCCATATCATCCGGAAACAACATTTGGTTGCAGGTGAAAGGTCACGTAAGCAAATTCAATGTTGCCATGAATTTGACCATCATCAAATGCGAAGACGAATTTATGACATTGGAAGAGTCCATCGATGATAGATTGGACCAATTTGTAATAAACACCAACGAAGATACATCATCCTCATCATCCTCATCGGATACCTAGTTCGAGTCGTGATAGTGATGGTAATAGTAATAGCGACGCTCAGAGTGATATTGGGATAGCAGGAGTGCGGCCTTTAGATTAAGTTTTTTCTATTGTTTACAAAATAAATACCTATTTGTTTATTAAATAAATCGTACATTTTAAATAACCTGTATTTTTAATTAAATACACACATCAACACGGTCTAGGGATATTTTAAAAAAAGCGAATTACTATCAATGTGTTATAATTATTTATATGACATGTAAGTATATATTTCAGATACGTTATTTAATATTCTACCATTTTTTAATAATGGTTAAGGTACTTCGATTAAAATTTCAGGATTTTATGGAAAAAAAATGAAGCATAGACGGAAACCGTATATGAATTAACTTTTAATTTATGAGTAAAAACTGAAAAAAATAGAAAAATCATTTAATTTGTGTTTATAAACTTGAAGTTAGTAGTCTGAGAAAGCGCCCATGATGTTCATAACACATCGGCAACGATTCGGCATGCTCAGAACAAGGTTGTCAATGTCTTGCTGCGGAATATTGTCCCATGTCCTTCTGAGGTGCGCAAAAAGTTGATCTTCTGTAGCCAGATTTTCAGGAACTTCCTTCAGAGCTCTTCTTTGCAGCATATCCCACGCATGCTCAATGGGATTTAGATCTGGCGATTGAGCAGGCCAGTCTAAGGCCCTAACATTGTGTGTATGTAACCAAGCTGCTACCGTTCTCGCCGTGTGTGCCCGGGCATTGTCGTGCATAAGCAGGAAATCTTGCCCCATTTGTGTTCTGTGGGGCAAGATTACGGGCCCCAGCACCTGTTGGACGTATCGTTCTGCCGTCATATTGCCCCGCACCCAAACGAGATCCGTCCGTCCTCCAAGACGAATTCCTGCCCAAACCATAATTGTTCCTCCTTGGTATGGGTGAACTTCCTGAGGGTTCTGAAGACGGCTCCATCGTCCAGGAACTCGCCAAACACGCGTCCTTCGTGAATCTGGATGGAAGCCGAACCTGGATTCATCCGTGAACAGCACATTGGACCATTGCTCACGGCCCCAGTCCACGTGGTTCCGAACCCATTCTAATCGTCGTCCACGATTGCCTCTCCGTAAAGGTGGGACCCGGAGTGGTCTACGAGAGCGTAGATTGCTTTCATGCAGTCGCCTTCTTACAGTTTGGTCACTCACAAGCACTTGGTGTTCCACTCGCAGCCTTTGGACCAATTGAGTCGTCGTTGCATTTGGTTGAGCTCGCGCAGTAATTTGCAAAAATCGATCTTGTCTGGGGGTAGTGATGCGACTTGGCCCCCGGTGCCTCTCCGCTACTTCACCTGTGGCACGATAGCGTGTCCACAATCTTGAAATTACATTTTGGTGGGTCCCTATGGCCTCAGCAACACTACGCTGAACAGACCCAGCTTCCAGCATTCCCACAGCTCGTAACATCTCCGCCCTCGTCAAATGTTGGCGTTGCATGGCTACAATACCTCAATTTTAACTTTATCTTTCGTTTAAAAATGAAAAAAAACTGTAACTAAACGTAATTTGTATTGTTTTCTAAATTTCGCACAAATGAAAATTCCCTCTCCTACACATCAAGACATTTTTATGCCACCGAAACAAAAGAATTTTCAAAAATTTGAATTTGGAATTAGTCTGAGATAAATTACAAACAAATCGGTGTATGAAAGATTACAATGCGGCCAGTACTTTTCGAGTTATTTAATTGAGTATGAAATATCCCTAGACCGTGTTGATGTGTGTATATTTTTGATGAAAACTGGTGGCCCGATAAAATTGTAATTGTGCGGAGGGGCGTGACTTGCGATTGAGACGGAACTAACAGCTGCAATGTATTATGAACCTTATAGTAGTGATCTAAGGTTGGTTGTAAGTTTTAAGCATTCTTTCGTTAATCTTAAGTTAAAGTTAATCGTTAAGATTCACGACGCGCCTTATCAGTTGGGTACCACTGTTCCTACGTAATCACCCAATACATCCTTTAATATTACACAATTCCATATTCCATCATAATCATAATATTCATTACGTAAACGAATGCGCCATGCTAAACACATGCTAATTGTTATGTAACCAGATGTCAAAACGTCATACAAATGGTTTTCTGACAGCTGCGCGAACAGATTACTCTAAGCCGGCGGCACGCCAGTCGATTGCCGACTGAACGGAATGTTGCCACTTTTAAATATTATATTTTATTTATACATGTAGAATTAATGATTGTATATTAGGTCTTTACATATGAAATTGCCGTTCTGCAGTACTGGCCATTTCATATCAAAATAATTTTTGTTTGGCTAAGAATTCTAATTTCAAATTAATTTTATTTTAAAAACATGGATTTTTTTTTCCAAAAGTAGTCATTTTTTTATTGATTAGTGTTACATTTTCATCGCATTTCAATCTTTTTCGTCATCATGAATACGTTAAAAATTCGAGTAATTATGGAATATGAGTACCGTCGTGGCAGCAACGCGGCACAAGCGGCACGCAACATCAACGACGTTTACGGAGCTAACACTACAAACCAACGCACCACCTGTTATTGGTTTGCTCGCTTCCGTTCTGGAAATTTCGACCTGAAAAATGAACTTCGCGGTCGTCCGAAGACTTTGGTCGACAATGACGAATTAAAGGCGATTGTGGAAGCTGATGATACACAATCTACGGCTGAATTAGCAGCAGCTTTCGACGTTAGCGTCAAAACAATATTGGTCCATTTGCGTCAAATTGGCAAGGTAAAAAAGCTTGACAAATGGGTGCCCCACAAACTCAATGATCGCCAGCGCGAAGTACGCGTCGAGACGTGCCTTGCACTGCTCAACAGACACACAAATGAAGGAATTTTGAACCGCATTGTTACCTGCGATGAAAAATGGATTCTGTTTGATAACCGCAAGCGCTCAGCAAGTTGGTTGGATCCTGGTTCAGCACCTAAACAATGCCCTAAACGAAAACTTACCCCTAGAAAAGTGATGGTCACTGTTTGGTGGTCTAGCGCCGCCGGTGTGATTCATCACAGCTTCTTACCAAACGGGGTGAGCATTACTGCAGATGTGTACTGTGAAGAACTGAACACAATGATGGAGAAGCTGGCACATCTCCAACCTGCATTGGTCAATCGCTCGTCTCCGCTGCTCCTGCACGACAACGCGCGACCTCATACTGCACAGCAGACGGTCTCCAAGTTGCAAGAACTGGGGATGGGGTTGCAAGAAGCTCTCCGTCATCCGCCCTACTCACCAGACCTTGCGCCTACAGACTACTACTTTTTCCAGAATTTGGATAACTTCTTGGCGGGAAAAAAATTCAATACCCGAGAGGCAGTACAAAATGCCTTTGAAGAATTTGTTGCCTCCCGTCCAGCTGATTTCTTTAAGAAGGGCATCAATAATCTGCCACTGCGTTGGCAAAGATGCATTGATTGCATGGGTGATTACTTCATTAATACAAATAAAAAATACATGAAAAAAATTCGTTTCTTTTTTTTCATACAAAACGGCAATTTCATAGGTAAAGACCTATTATTTATTTTATTTTTATATCATAATTATATTTCATTGTAAGCTGCACCGTACGACGTCATAACGTCAACGCCGGCTTTCGCTGAAAACCAGCGCTGGGGCTCTGTTTTGCACGTACTTGCACTTGGTCGTAGCATCATACTGAGCGTTTTGCGTGGATGTGACGCATATTTTCCCTAAACTTGTTTATTTTTTTATTTTGTGTTCTTTTTTTGCGTCATGTTTAACGCAAATAAAAGTATTTTCTTTCTCTCTTTCTAAAAAAATAAGACAGTTTCTCCTATCTTTTATAGAACCCCAACCCAGTTAAAAAAAACACCATGCACTGAAAATGTTCCTGAATCCCTTCAGTGGACTGATAGATCGATGATAGCATTTTTTTTTTTTCAGAATGGGCCTGATTGGTTCTGTATAATTGTTGGCTTTAAAAATGGCAGTGTTGGATTTTATACCAATACTGGTCACTTGCTGTTACTTGAAAAATTAGATGATAAGCCAGTTTTGAAAATATCCTGCCACACTGGGACTTATGGAACTTTACCTGATGATGTACATATACTGTATCAAAGTTGTGAGTGTATCATCTCAGGATCAAGCTTGTACCAAACACTCCGGAATGCCAAAGCGCAACTAGCCAGAGGTATTTTTACTCACTTGTATCACAAAATCACAAAGCATTCAACTGAACTTGTTTAATTAAAAGAACATATTTATAGTACGAGCTGGAATCCAGGGGGACTACTCAGTGGATAGCCGAAGCATCAATATACGAAAATGGATGTTCACTGAACAAGAAGTTATGAATGATGCTGCAGTTGTAGGACTAGATCTCAAAAACACTTACGATCACCTGTTGGCAGCATCCACTTATGGAGGATATGATGTTTGGTAGTTAAAATTCAATGTTTTAATTACTGCAAGATTAAAAATTATTTGGTCTTGATCATTTGATTTATAATTTAAGGAATACGTCCAACTCCGGCGATATACCGTAAATAAATAAAAATGCCAATAAAACTGGGTTTGGTTCTCTAAAACTATTGCCTGTATTGCCAATTGGTTTTTAATGTTGTAATATAATATAATTATATAATACATTGCATGTGTATGTAAACTCATTTCATTAAAAAGACTGTTTAAATATTACAGGTATCGTTCTGTGCCACCTGTAAACACTTTGATACTTGGAGCTGGTGTTAAGCCATATATTGGTTTTCACTATGCTCTGGAAGGAGGAACTACTCCGCCACTCCAAGATGTGGCTAGAGCTGTTGCAAATAAAATCAAGTCTGCTCTTCCGTAAGTATGAGATTATTACTAATACAATCTCACACGCCGCGGGGACTTTCTGATTAAGGCTAGAAAACCGCTTGCAGAATAAAGATGACAAAAAAATCGGGTGCGGTCGGAGGACCCCCGTCAGTACCGAATGAAGTTCGTAATTATCATTTTCAAATATTACAACTTAGCTCAGTATTGAGCAGTGGCGACGGGTGATTTTATGAAAGAGTAGCCGGAGTAACAAAAATCGTTTCTTTACGGAATCGGGTAGGAATCGGGTTGTTTGAACCCGTCGCTCCTGGTATTTAGGTTATTCAACCGGCCGCACACAATACTCGTCTGCTCGAATCTCACGCACACTAACGGCTAGGGCTTTGCAGGTAGTCTGCGCAGGCCGTTAACTGATAGGTAGGTAATTAGGTTAAAAAATAGAAACAGTTTGAAAAGTTAATACATATATTTAGGTAACACGGCTAGGGCGCGGGTAAGTTCCTAAACACTGAGTCACTTGTTCTGAGCACTATCACGAGTAAATAATAGGACGGTACGTCCTTGGCAACACGTGACAGACGTGGGGGCCTGTCGGCCTGTCAGCATAGGCTCGCGGCAGAAGCACGTGGCGGTAGGCCACGGAGGCCTGTCAGCACAGGCTCGCGGTAGTAGCTCGCCGCGGTAGGCCGCGGAGGCCTGTCAGCACAAGCTCGTGGCGGTAGGCCGCAGGTAGGTCAGGCCTTAGATAGCCCTCGCTAGCATGCGTAGGTAGCGTGCAGCACAGCTACGCATCAGCAGTAGGTAGCGTGCAGGATAGATACGCATCAGCAGTAGGTAGCGTGCAGCACAGCTACGCATCAGCAGTAGGTAGCGTGCAGCACAGCTACGCATCAGCAGTAGGTAGCGTGCAGCACAGCTACGCATCAGCAGTAGGTAGCGTGCAGGACAGCTACGCATCAGCAGTAGGTAGCGTGCAGGATAGATACGCATCAGCAGTAGGTAGCGTGCAGGATAGATACGCATCAGCAGTAGGTAGCGTGCAGCACAGCTACGCATCAGCAGTAGGTAGCGTGCAGCACAGCTACGCATCAGCAGTAGGTAGCGTGCAGGATAGATACGCATCAGCAGTAGGTAGCGTGCAGGATAGATACGCATCAGCAGTAGGTAGCGTGCAGCACAGCTACGCATCAGCAGTAGGTAGCGTGCAGCACAGCTACGCATCAGCAGTAGGTTGCGTGCAGCACAGCTACGCATCAGCAGTAGGTAGCGTGCAGCACAGCTACGCATCAGCAGTAGGTAGCGTGCAGGATAGATACGCATCAGCAGTAGGTAGCGTGCAGGATAGATACGCATCAGCAGTAGGTAGCGTGCAAGATTGGGTAAGGGGTCCTGCCCTCAACCCGTAACGAAGAGCCCCTAGGTCGGGGCACAAAGAATTGTAAGGATCAAGGAATAGATTTCACCAGCTCTGCAAGCGGAAACGAAAATGACCGAGCGTCTCCGGAAAGAAAGTTAATGTTGTAGCCCGATCCTAGTGATGTGATTAGGAACTTACTAATTGTGATATTTTAGCATCAATCGACTAATTACAGTTGTGAATCCTCACAACGTTACAACACACACACGCTCGTATATAATAGAAAGAGAGAGAAAGTCGCATGGAGGGGACTCTTGTGATGCAGGAACTCCTACAAATACAAGTACTCGTACAAGAGCCTGGGCTACACAGATGGTTGTGACTTTGAGGTGTAAATAAATAAATGATTACTATGAATTATGAAATAACGCGTTTTCCTTACGTGACGATTTCTATCAGTCAACTACTACCGCAAGCCGCGTGGAGGAACTTCGTTCCAAAAAAAATTGGTTCTTTGGTTTGATTAAAGGGGCTGGCTCGGAGGGGGCTCTACAGACAACGCAACGGCTGGAAGTGAACCATTAATTCGTTCCGAACCTTTATCGATGCGCAACGGCTTATATGATGGGCAGCGACACGGCAATATGGTGACTGTGTCGCCAGATCGACGGCTCGCGGCCACAGTCGACAGTTTTGGACGCGTTGCGGTTCTTGACGTTACACGAGGACATTTAATTAGACTCATAAAAGGTTGCAGAGATGCTCAATGTGCATTTGTTCAAGTATGTATATCACATCTACGCTAACATTAAAGGAAATCTCCACATCTGGCTAAACATGTAGGTACAGTCAGCGTCAAATAGTTAGTGACACTCAGGGTATTCAAATAAATAGACGCAACCAAAAAGTCAATAATATCGGTACAAACAAAGTTTCCTTATTGTTGTCAACAATATATTCGCTCAAAAGGTCGAGACGTTTAAAATGTCATATAGATCGGTTCAGTCAAACCGCCATAAATATGGTTACAGTCATCCCGCCAATGGTATCCAAGCATTATAAGTGTTCAAAAATATGGAACACATTAGAAAAATAAACTTTACTGCTTTATATTTTAAATATTATTTCTCATTTTCTGAAATGTTTTTCTTTCATTTTGTGAAATGTTGACGATTTCACAAAATGAAAGGGATAGAAACTTCTGCTGTCCTTTTCATTTTAAGCATGACGTCATAGACATGTCTTTTGTTTTGTAAATAATTTCGTGCATAGCCGTTTACGATAAGTACTTATATTTTATGCAATAAATAGCTGACTGGAAATAGCTGTAAACCTCATTGATAATGAGTATGAGTATATATATCTCATAGAGAAAGAGTGCTTATCTATGATTCAATAACATGTTCATGTCACAAATGTATATTACTTAATACGAAATTATTTCGTATTTAGGTAATTTAACTTTTGTACTTAATTAAAATGACCACATTCCGTATTAACGACAAAATGAGCACTTTTTATCAAGTCACTTTGGAACGTATAGAACATAGAAAACTCTCATCGGGTGTAAAAATAAACAAAAACATTTTTGCTTTAATTATATTTTTTTTTTATTTTTTACTAAAATCGTGTATAGCCACCGTCTGCTAGAATTACGTCAGAAAGACGTCTTCGCATGGATTGTACCGCATTATAGCAAAAATTGTCTCCTCTCATGGACTCCCAAACTTCTTCGACGTGAGTCCTTAAATTGGCGGTGGTTCGTGCTCGAGTACTGTCCTATACCTGAACCATTTTGCCCCACAAATTTTCGATCGGGTTTAGGTCGGGACTATGAGGCGGCATCGAAATTAATTCCAGGTCCATGTTACCATCCAAGTAATTTTGAACAACTCTGGAGTTGTGCACGGAACTGTTATCTTGGACAAACCTAATCCTTTCATGGGGAAAAAAAATCCTGGCTGTTGGAAGCAAAACGTTTTCGAGGATGTCTTTGTATCGGGGGCCATTCATTCTTCCTCCCACTTGGACTAGCTCTCCTGGTCCGCTTTGGGTCATCCATCCCCAAAATCCTAAGGTGATTCGGCCACTGCGGTTGTTAGGGAGGACATTTCTTTCATCATACCTTGTGTTCGATGTTCGGTATAGAGATAAGCGTCCCTGGGCAGACGAACAAAAAACTTTTTCATCTACAAAGATCACATTATCAAAATTGAAATTTAAATAATTTCGTGCGAATTGTAAACGCTGCGCTTTAAGCCTCGGTGTTAATATAGGCTTTTTAGCAGGAATACGATGGCGTAACCCATGTTCTCGCAGGCGACGTCTTATTGTGCTCTGTGATGTACCAAATTCCACAGACATACTCCTGGAGTTTATAAAACGATTGCTAATAGCTCGCTGCACTATATTTCTGTCTTGATTTGTACTCGTTTGACGTGGACGACCAAATGAAACATGGTTTTGCAATGCACCATCACTTTGCCATCTCTCTAGCCAACGGTATACGGTGTTTCTCTAAATAAAAGAAAGAAGAAAAAACTGAAGAGATGCGAATAATTCGATTCGATAGGTAACTCATCTAAAGCGATACTTACGGATATTCCCAATTCATTTGAAATATCTGTTACGGAAACACCTTCCTCCCTCAAATATATAATTCGATGTTTTGTGGTCTCACTAATGCGATAAGTAGCCATATTTAAGCATGAAAAACTATTATTGCTTCAATAGATATTATTTCTAGCTTGCTTTAGTAGTGCACTTGACATTGATATGACTGATAGATAATATAATGACATGCAAACAATACTAGATTCCCTAAAGAGGTTTTCATGTTTGGGAAACCGTTTACTTCTAAAAGGGCGGCCGCACACGTCAGATTTTTGCGTCGGGTTCCCGATGCGGTTATCAAATCAAGGTACCCGAAGGCGTCAATTCCATAGAAAATATTCTTACGCCGCACACGCACGATTCTGCCCGAATGATTAAAAAATCTAACGTCCGACCAGGATGCACGGGCAGTGCGTCGGATCGACTCGACGACCGTTCAAGTAACCGAATCGGGTACCTGAAGGCGAACTCGCAGTACAATTTCTATGTTTCTATTGACTTCGTACAATCTCTGTGTATACCCAATAGCATCGCTTTCTTTTCTTTCATTCTTACATTCTTTTGACAAAAGAGTTGCTAATAGAAATTCGTCATCTCCATTATTTTTAAATATTTTTTTATTTTATAAGCGTTCTTTGATACAATCGCCACAAGCTCTGGCATACGACTGGAGAGCGTAGAAACCGAATACAATCAATCGCCTGTATGTGGGACTCCTCCAATCGGGTTTCCAATTGGAGAATCCAATCAGGTACCTGACATGTGCGGCCGTCCTTACATGCTAGTTTATTTTTCTAATGTGTTCCATATTTTTGAACACTTATAATGCTTGGATACCATTGGCGGGATGACTGTAACCATATTTATGGCGGTTTGACTGAACCGATCTATATGACATTTTAAACGTCTCGACCTTTTGAGCGAATATATTGTTGACAACAATAAGGAAACTTTGTTTGTACCGATATTATTGACTTTTTGGTTGCGTCTATTTATTTGGATACCCTGAGTGTCACTAACTATTTGACGCTGACTGTACGAGTTGCTCAATTGAAAGTAATGTCACCAAAAAATCTAATTTATTCTTACGCACCTAAATGTTTATGGATATGTCGTGCCGGGAACTTCTATGAAATCGAATAAAATAATATTTTTAGCAGTCGACGGCATGCGTCATCGGCAAAACATCACCAGCTTGTGGTTGCCTTGAATGAGCAGTTGACATTAGGCTATTGTAACTTAGATAAATTAGAAACTGACCCACTAAAAAGCAAGAAATAAAAACTTTTTTACAAAAAAAACAACCGAAAAAAGCGAGAAATAAAAACTATTTTACAAAAAAAAACAACCGACATAAAACATTAAAAAAAACAACTTTCGGGAATCGGCGTCTTTGGTTTTGTATTTTCGTTATTTGCCACCGACTTCCGAAATGTAAGTTATTTTTCATTTTGTAGTGTCTTTCAAGTCGGTTATTTTTGTTTTTTTTTTAATGGTTTTTGTACAATAACGTGTTTTACATACATCCGTACATAAACCTTTTGTTTTACTTCGTTTTATTGCTTAATATCAATATTATTAAGCAAACACACGTACGAACACGTAGTACATGAAAATGTAGATAGTAAATTTCACACTCGCCACTTGCGCGATTGTTTGCGGGTCCAGCTGCACCCGCAACCGCGGCGGGCGCAGCTAAAAATCGCTCCGTGAGCCCTTAGCCTCAAATCGGTTTATAAGTAGGTGATAAAACAGAATACAAACAGCTGTTTTGTCAGCAGAATTAGCTAAAAAATAATAATTTCTCTACATAGAATAATTAACAATATTTTTATTAAACATTATTTTAACTGAGGGACTTGTACACGTTCAGCCAAAGAGTCCTGACAGAATTAGCAATTCCCTTTTGTGTTTGCAAAGTTAAATTAAGTGTTATGTAAAAAAACAATACGATTGAAAAGAATACGTTCGTAAGAATAAACTGGCTTTTAAAACCAAGGAGGTTGCCGCCAACGACTCAGCCTCTGAATGGTCGTTAACTAATTGGGACTACAAAAACTCAATTTAGTTTGCTTAATTAACCTATTCTTCAACTGGCTTCTTCCTTCGTTTGAAATATTTTACATCACTATTATCGTTAAACCTGTTTAAATCCCATGTAATATTTATTTGCAGATATTTGATATGGATGACAAAAAACTCCAACTGTCCGTTGTTAAAGAACTTAAGAGAGCCATATTTTTAATTATATATAACCCTAAAAAAGGGCTCATAGATATAAGATTAATGCAAAAAGGAAACAGAGTAGCAGCATTTACCGCAACGAAGAACGGCTTACTACTATACAACACTTGTGGTCTAGTTGGTGCTGAGAAAAATTATTCGTATAAAAAACTCAATTTACCGGAATTTCAATGTGTATTAATAGACCCCGACGGAAAATTGAAGAAGTTTAATATTCCTTTTTTTTATGCCTTGGAAGGAGAACATTCCCAAAGATCTAAAGATCTTCATGCTTTGAGAGATTTACGTGAGCATCTCAAAAAATCTTCTACAGATTCAGAGTATTTTGTCGATGAATTAATAAAAAAAGCCTTAGAATTAAAAACGCTGGACCTGAAAAAGCATTGTTTAGATATGTTAATAAGAAAATATGAAATATCCCCAAAAACTGTTATGACTTGTCTAAATTTGTTTTGGGATAGCATTGAAAATGATGAACTGAATGTTCAAGATATTGAAATTAAACACTACTTTGCAAATCTTGGGTTAGCCACTTTGTTCTTTAGACATATCAATGGAAAAAACACTGATGACATGAAGGACCTCGCAACTAAAATACACACCTTTATGCATTTAAATACAGAAAGAACTGAACAAGTTCAACTCACTGAAAACTGCCAGCCCTTATGTTTCGATCTTTTGGAGGACGATAATTGTATATTGGAGAGATTGTTGACCTTAGCACAAGAGAATAACTATAAGGAACACCATCACGCCAGAGTTACGTTCGCCGTTAACAACACCAGCACATACAAAGAGTTTGTTTCGTGCTTCAAGTTAGATGAAAGTAATAAATACATATCTTTGAAACTTGATACAACAGGAGACCAAATCAATAACTTAGCTAGTATCACTTTTAAATCTATATTTAAATTAAAGGACATCACAATGTTAAGTGCATTCGTGAAAGAGTGTAACATAGACGCAAAGGAAATAGTAAAACTCTTAATTATGCAGTTAATGAATATGCCCTTGGAAGAAATAAGTGTTGAACTAATTGAACAGTTCATACAAGTTTTATATTACCTGTGTAATGTCATAGAAGAGGCGACTCATATAGCTTACAATGAGATATCACCCTGGTGGCAAGATATTCGTGATGTGTTAGTAGACATGCCTTGCCCTTTGAGGAGCATGATAGTTGCAATGGCTTGTAAAGCAGTTAGTAGAATATTTGAAACTAAACGTCAGGAAATAGAAGATGATATATGGGAGTCTGTAACAAAAGAAAATGCTAAATGGGGTATACTAATCGGTAAGCTAGAGGATATTTCTATCCTTAGTATTATTCTTATGTTCAAAGACTCCTTCAGTGGTAACGCTTTACCTAAATTGCAAATGAATGAATTAAATATTAATCTCAAATATATTTACACAAGAGGGAAAGGATCTGTAACAGAATTAATAGCAAAATGGTTATGTGGAATGGGCGTTGTTCCTGAATCAGTTGTTGCTAACGAATTACTTGAAAAATATTCCAGTATGGGTTTGGAATCGCCTGAAACCAACGATGACGACGATTCCGATTATCTTTTTATAGAAAACAATCGTATCTATGTTGACGAAAATCCTAAGATATTTAAATGGCTCTCTCTGTTAAGACAACAATTTCCATTAAGCACATCATCGAATTACATTATTGCAAACATGTGTTGGGAATATTCTATGGCTTGGCAGAAATCCATGAAAAATTGTGAGCAACTTGAAACAGTCCTTCAATGTCTTACGTGTATATCGGACTTGCATATTAGATTAGGTTTATTTTCCATTATATGGTCCACATATATTAAGCAAGTGTTTGAAGTGAGTTGTCGCTTAGTAAACAAAGTCGGAAGACTGCCAAAAGATCCATTGTGTCTTCAAGATGTTGGCTTTGACAGCACAAGCATGGTCAAATTCCTTCAAATTGCGTCTAAATATTTATATGAATTCCTGAACTGTTCAAATTTGTCGATAAATCAGAATAAAAAAAACATTCAATTCGAGAAAATTTGGGATGAAAGTATTCCTTCTTTAGTGGAAGTGGCACAGGATAACAAGAGCGTTAATATCGATATATTAAATTTAAATTATCAAATATCTTGTACGGTGTACTATATGTGTCATTTTAATATAAAACTGTCCAAACCACTGGATAGTCTGTACGATATTGACTACCAGTATATATTTGAAGCCTTAACTGGTAACATACATAACAGAGAAATAAGCATGAAAGCATCTGAAAAATTGAGAAATCCGAGGATGAAATTTTTAACGAAACTCATTCGATCTGCGGTAGAAACAATAACCGCATCGGAAAATGACGAACCATACCAAACATATAATAGTGAAGAATGTCTGACTTGGATTGAAAGAATTACCCTTCTAGCAGAGTTATGGAATATTGATAACGACTTTATAAGGCGTCAGCAGGTAAAGACTGTTTCAAACCTGGAAAATAAATACGTTATTGCAAATAACCTAGATTATTTAATTATACTTTTGTTACAGGTAATTTCACTTTACCATCTTGGCTATGACATGTTGGCTGAAAATATAATAGGCTTACTTACGGAACCTGAAATAGTCCTGCCATCCCTTTTAGCCTTAACTACGCAAAGATTCAAGAGAAGTTTGGAACAATCCAGCAATCAACCGGAGTGGATAGTTACAATGCCACCTCAACTTTACAAACGTCTTCAAAATGCAGTCAGTATTTTCTTATCCCTCCTTTCAGTCATCACAGATATCCTTCGCTTTTCCGGTATAAGAAGCATTTTAGATGTTGTGCATTCTTTTGCTATGCCTTATAAATGTTTTTTTTTCTTTTCGAGTCGATGGTACTTTTTAGATGAGTTTGGATAGTAATAGTAGTACCCAGTTAGCATGCGAATGACACCAGAAAAGCATGATTATTTTTGTACCATGGTGAAACATTGATGTGAGCGTAATTGATTCAAGTGGCGTAGAAATGTAGTTTAATAATTAAAATGTTTGTTACAGACATTAGATACTTCAATACCAGCTCATCCGTCAATGACCACAACAAAAATGGTACTGGAAAAAATCCTTATCCAAATAGATAAAAAAATTGCAAATAATCCTATAAATTCTCAAAATATTAAAACTACTGAACTTTTAATTGAAAGTTGCGAAGTGTTGATAAGGCGTAAACTGTAAGATATTTTATTGCATGTACAGTAGGCGCTCGATAATCCGGATGCCTTTTTTGTCGTAAATTATCGCTTGATTATCGGAAACGACGGATTACTGTATTTCTATAGGAAATTTTAGCTATAGTGTGGCCATTAGTGCTGTGCACTCCCTGAGGTACGCGCGCGGCGAGACGGGGGGGAGAATCGGCTGCTGCGCAGCTACGCTCTGTCAGTGCGCCGTCAACGCTCGTGGCGGCAGGTAGTGGCATCGCCTCCCACCTCGCCGCGCATACCTCAGGGACTGCACTGCACTAATGGCCACACTAAAGTAAAATATTATTTTAACACAGATTTTCTAAGTAAAAGATCCTTATTAGCATACCATTACCATTTACCTACTCGTAGAATCGGACCGGACAGCGATCAATGCGCGCGCTTTGTAATCCGGCACTTTTGTATTAAACCTACCGATTACAGAGTAGGAGACGGATATCTATACTCCATAGGTGTAGGTAGTTAAATAAAGGTAAACAAAAAAAACTACGTGACGAGACAGCTGTCCAGTAACCGACTAAACGTAATACCTGTCACTTCCGTTGTCGTGCTACGTTACAGTTGTACTCTAAACGTCAACGAATTATAACGTTGCTCTCAATTTAGCAACGTTATAATTCGTTGACGTTTAGAGTTTGGGCTCTTTACATTAGACAGATTACAATATATTATATTATTATTATAAATCTAACAAAAAAAATGTGCTTAAGCAGTTAGATTTACGAAGAGTAGGTAGTTTATGAATAAATGATAAAGTTTAACATACGTTAATAAAAGACGAAAATAAAAAAAGACGAGAATAAATTTAGTTTGGTTTATCGTATTTTGTTTAACTTTATTTAACTACCTAAACCTATGGAGTATATGGTAGGAGAGCTAAGTTAGAAAACGCCGGACTATTGGACGTGTCGGATTACCGAGCGCCTAATGTACATCATGTATTTAATAGGGATGTCGACAATTTTTTTTTTCCTCTGTAGAATATAAGACACGTATATTTTCTTTTCACGTAATCAAAAGATCACTGCAATACATTGAGTAGGCAATACGTTAAAATGTAGCATGACATCACTCTCCGGTAGATTTTATACCGACTTGTGCCGTAGCGAGCCCCCACTCCCCAACTTTAATGCGTTTTATCTAAATATTTTTTTATTAATATGATAAAGCAAAAAATACGTATCTAATATTTTTTTATTATCTGACTGACGGACTAAATAGTTTGTTTTTTTACCAGTCAACATTCCTATTGATCCCAGGAAAGTAAACTTGGTCCGCGGAAAAAAAACTTACAAAGATTTCTTATCGGGATTATCTTTAAAAGTATTAGAAATAGGTACGGTAAAAGTACATTGCGAAATCGTGTGCGGACAAAAAGTTGAGTACCTACCTACTAACTGTCAAAGATCGCGAAAGTCAGTGTTTAGCTAGTAATTCGTAAAAAGTTTGTTTTACATCATATACTATGGCATCATATGCTATGGCATTTCTTACTCGATTCTGCACAAAAAAGATTTAAGTACGCACGATTGACGTAGAACTTATGGCCCGGGCACAACTTTTAGCTTACCGTGATACGAGGCGGTGGCGGTGCAGGCGGAGCATTGTGAAATGTCCATGCCACGTACTGAATTTACACGTACAGCATTGCTATTCTGTTACCATCTCACTGTGAAAACTTAGGTGAAGTGAGCTCGGAGTGAGCTGTCAGTCCCTAGCTGCTGGTGGAATGACAGCTCACTTCACGTTCACTTCACCTAAGTTTTCACCGTGAGATTATTACAGAATAGACCGGCTGTAGCGTTAGCTGCAGGCAGCACCGCGGTGACCGTGCGCTTATTTCTTTACCTCAAAAGCAGTTCGCAGTTTAAGCACGCGATATAAATATAGTGTAATATAGTAATTCCGTGATTAACAGGAAATACCCGGACAAATTTTATGGGCGAGAATGAGTGTAGAAACTTTATTGTTCAACACTTAGATCATCATTCTGTTTTGACATAATTATTCTAAATAGACGGTCGATTTAAAATTTCAATGATGAACGCTTCTATATTTTTATATCATCATCTTCTTTTTCTCCGGGTGCATGTACCCGGTGCGTCTGGTGAGTGC
This sequence comes from Xanthia icteritia, assembly GCA_949128155.2. Taxonomy (NCBI): domain Eukaryota; kingdom Metazoa; phylum Arthropoda; class Insecta; order Lepidoptera; family Noctuidae; genus Xanthia; species Xanthia icteritia. Next base: position 14,798,729 of record OX421930.2, read on the forward strand.
AACAAATACTTGAATTTAAATTTTGTATTACATTTGTTACTAACATAGCTTTTAAGTAGTGTGTATTACTAACATCATATGGACGGAAAGATCTGAAATAAAGTTTTTTTTTTAAAATTCATTTTTCGCTAAAAAATATGATTTAAAAAACATTGTTCGGCAAGGCGCCGCTCACCGCCGCCGCTCCATACGCCGCTGCGCGTCTCGGCAAGAACCACGTTTCTGCTGAGCGCGGCGCACTTTTTTTTTTGTTTGATTTGGAAAGTCTTCCTGCAATCTTATCTATTTCCTGCAATCTGTGGGAGTGATTTCGTGAAAAGGGATGGAAGTGTGTAACAGGAAGCCAGGGTAGCGCGCGCTATTTGCTTTGACCAATGAGATCGCGCGGTGCTAGAGTTGGCCTTCAGAAACGACTTGACGAGGCCCCGCCTCTTTTCGGTTCACTTGCGTTTAAACCGCGATTTTTCGCTATTTTACTATGAACCCTGTATATAACCCTATAAAAACTGTAAGTAACTGTTTCGTAATCTGTTTATTATAAATCTCTCAATATTGTGCGTACAAACTTACATTGCAGTTGGAATGTATGGGAGAAAATGTATTTCAACTACGATGTTAAGATTGTTCTTGGGATAAAAATATGGTAGATAACATATTTATCGTACGGAACCCTAACCACGCGAGTTCAACTCGCACTTGTCCGGTTTTTGCTTCCATGGTTAGTGCGGGGTGGCTAGTTGTAGTAAGTCTTGTTCTAAACTTCTAATCACGTCTCAATTTCATTTTGTGGTGCATTCGTCTAAGTTCGGATAAGGATAAGATAGTATCTCGCAAAAATAACGCGAAACAAGGGACATTTTTAGTGTTAGCAACATAGAAGGCGACGCCATTTTATGTTAGGCTTCGGTCTCCATTTTATGCTATATGCGACGTCTGAACGCAAGCGTCGGTGGTCAATAAGCGAGTGCAGGCGAGTGATCGTGTGACACTTGATACGACCTGAGGCAATGGTTCAAATCGTTTGAATGCCGCGTACGACTCCTTCACGTCGACATGCGAATGAAACCACAACTGTACATTTCTATAGTAAGGATCATGACGCGGCGTACAGCGTGGCGCTGTAAGCGGCCGACGGCGCTTACAGGAGACCATGGCCTAACCCTACTCTTCAGACCGCGTCTGACGCTTCACCTAATGACACGTGTTCGCTATGTGCCTGGACCTTATCTTACTAGCAATAGAAGCGTTATTAGAACGTAGTCCGAAGTCACC